>BSBM01000036.1:0-2805000 GCA_027924585.1 Larix kaempferi
GGACCATGAAACCATACTGACGACGAAAGAGAGATATGCTGTGAGTTAAATATATCAAACTGCAAACAAGTTGACGATAAAGAGTAGCATCAACAAGAGGAGTAGTACACTCAACAGATAGCTTTACACCGGACTGAAAAGGCATAGGAGCAGGTTTACAATCACTCATGTGGAAACGAGCCAAGATATCTGTAGCATACTTCGGTTGAGAGAGAAAAGTACCATATGCCATATGTCAAATTTGAAGACCCAAGAAATAGTGCAATATACCGAGATCAGTCATTTCAAACTACTTGTGAAGGTCACTTTTCATGCTTTGAATGAGAACAGGTTGGCTACCAGTGATAATAAAATTATCCACATATAAAACAATAACAATGATATTATCATCAACATGCTTAACATACACGTTAGGGTCAGATATACAATGCTTAAAACCATTATTCAATAAATATGCATCAATTGTATCATACCAATTCCTAGGTGCTTGTTTAATACCATATAAAGACTTGTGTAATTTACATACTAAACTTGATGATTTAGCATTAATAAAACTAGGAGGCTATTGCATATAAATATCTTCATTAAGATCACCATTTAAAAAATCACTTTTAACATCCATTTGGTGTATTTCTCATTTATAAGATGAAGCAATAGATAAAATGGTTCTTATTGTATTCATTTTAGCAACATGAGCAAAAGTTTCGTTATAATCTATACCTTCAAGTTGATTAAAACATTTTGCAACTAATCTAGCTTTATACTTTTCAATTTGTCCTTCTGCAGTAAATTTAGTTTTATAAACTCATTTACAACCAACTAAATTCTTTCTTGAAGGAAGAGGAACAAAAGACCAAGTCTTGTTCTTCATAAGAGAATCATACTCAGCAGTCATAGCTTGTTCCCAATGAGGTTTACCCTTAGCTTGAGCATAAGAGGTAGGATCATCTGTGGCCAAAAATTTGGTCATAAGAGCAAAGTTAGATTTAGTTCTACGAGTATCGGAAGGGATTCCGATATCACTTCCTGCAGATTCAAATGTTTTTCGAGCCCAAATAGGAAGGTTAGAAGGGACAAAAGTCACTTCAGGAGCTTCGAGACATTTAGGTGGAATACTTGAAGAAGAAGAAGAAGGTGAACTAATATCAGTCACAGAATTAGAAGGAGTAATCGAGATAGGAGTAACAAGTGATAAGGGAATATTCACAGTAACATGAGATTCAACAGACTTAGGTGGTGGAGAGACTTCAATAAATTGAACATCTCTTCTAATGATGACACTTTGTTTAGAAGGATCAACAACCTATAATCCTTAGAATCCTCATAATAACCAATGAATATACACTTGTGAGACTTGAGTTCTAACTTTTTTTCGATTTTCATCAGAAATATGAGCCCAACATTCACAACCAAACACTTTAAAGTTACTAATATCTGGTTTTCTACCATTCCATTTTTCTTCAGGGGTAACATGCCTAACAGCTTTTGTAGGAACTCTATTTAAAATAAAGTTAGCACAACTTATGGCTTCGGCCCAAAATTTCTTATGTAATCCTTTAGAATAAAGCATACATTTAGCCATTTCAACTAAAGTTCTGTTTTTCCTTTCAGCAACACCATTTTGTTGAGGTGTGTAAGGAACAATCTTTTGATGTTGAATTCCATGCTTAGATAAAAAAACTTCAAATTATTTCTTAATGAATCCCCCCCACTACCAGTTCTTAAAATCTTAATCTTTTTACCAGATTCGTTTTCAACCAAGGATTTAAATACTTGAAATTTAGAAAAAGTTTCACTTTTATGTTTCAAAAAATAAACCCATGATTTTCTACTAAAGTCATCAATAAAAGTAAAAAAATAAACTGCATTGGAGATAGAAGGAACTTCAAGAGAACCACAAATGTTACTATGAATTAATTGCAAACATTCTTTAGCACGCCAAGCTTTACCTTTATCAAAGATTTTTCTATGATGTTTACCAAGAACACAACCTTCACAAACACCCTTAGTAGATGAAACATTAGGCAAGCCAAATACCATTTTAGTTAACATTTGCATTTTACCATAATTCAAATGACCTAATATTTCATGCCATAATTTACTTAGTTAATCTGCATGAGCAATATAAAAAGGTTTTCTTTTAGTTGAATTAAAACCAACAAATTTATATAAACCAACAGTATGATCAACAGAACCAGAAGAAACTACTTTGAAATTTTGATTGATATCTTTAAGAACATACTCATCAGGCCAAGATTCAAATTTAAATCCTTTTTGACATGCACGATAAATAGAGAGCAAATTGATAGGCATATTTTCAACATGAAAAACATCTTCCAATTGACCATTAGTAACCTTACCAGAACCAATTACAGAAAGTTGTTTACCATCACCTATATATACTTTCTCATACGTGTTTTTATTATTGGCATAAGATGAAAATAAAGAAGCATTACCAGTCATGTGTTTAGAAGCACCAGAATCTATTATCCATTCCACATTAGAAGAAGAATTACTAGAAGAAACAACAGAAGCACACAAAACTACTTGTGATTCATCAGAACCATTCTTTTTAGCTTTAGCTTTTAAACGTTTCAATTTAAAGCAAATCTTTTCAGGATGATTAGTTTTACCACAATGCTTACAAGGATCATACACTTTCTTCTTCTTACTATTGCCATGATGTGCATTAGAAGCATTACCAAAGTTATTAGTAGGATTTGAAGTGTGTGAATTAGAACATTTAACATTATTAAAACTTTTCTTAGGAGACTTATTATGTGCCATAAGAGCCTTATTAGGTGTTAGTTGTCCTGAAACAATTAACCTTTCTTGCTCATTAATCAATCCTGTACAACAATCATCAAAAGTAGGTTTCGTGGTATTTGAAAACAATTCAAGAGCTCTATTCCTAGTTTGAATGAACATATCAAAACAAGATGACAATTTTTGTTCTACAAGAATTATAAGAGCAATGTTTGTTTTCTTGTAATCTTTACCATAATTATTTAATTTTTCATTTAAAATGTTTTCACTTCAGCAAGATATAATTCTACTCTATCAAAGTTAGTAGGATCTAGCTCATAAATCTTCTTTTCAAGGTAATAAGCAGAAACATCATCAGATTTATCAAATAAGGAAGCAAGAATTTTCCATACCTCAACGGGGTTGTCTGCTGCCTCTATACTTACCTGAAGACTATCTGCAACTGTTTAACCAATGAGCCCTCTTGCTTGATCACATTTATCTTCCCATATAGCCAAAGTTTGAGCATCAACAGGTTTCGTGTGTTCACCATTAACAATCCTTCATAGATTCTTACTCCTGAGAACATCAATCATTTTTCTCTTCCATGCAAGATAGTTAGGACCAACAAGTTCAGGAACATAAGCTACTTCTGAAGTCATAATGATAGAAATTTTGATTAGAAACCCAAATGCTAGAAATGACAAGAGAAAGATAGTGAATAACAGAAAACTGAAAAGAAAAAAACACTTTACCATACTAATCTAAATCTGCAAAAAAACAGTTAGAAAAAAAACAATAAAGGAAAGAGAAACTTTTACTTACAACCCTTTTGATTGAGTTCCCAGACTTTACCAAAATTCTGTTATGTCCACGCAAGTGAATCCAGAACAGTTTTTCCAGTTCCAAAAACAGGTTATAATAAAAATTCCAATAAAATTTGACCGAGTTATGAGGCCGAAAACAGTGTCGAATCTGCCGAAGACGGAAACCTGCACAAAGTCTACCAAACTTGGACGAAAGTTGCCGTTCTTGCCCAGAATTATGTTATGTCCACATGAGTGGATCCAGAACAGCTTTTCCAGTTCCAAAAACAGGTTATAATAAAAATTTCGATAAAAATTGACGAAGTTACGAGGCCGAAAATAGTGTCGAATCTGCCGAAAACGGAAACCTGCACAAAGTCTACCAAACTTGGACGAAAATTTCTGTTTTGACAACCGGAAGATAGATATCCTTGAGGAGAATCAGAAAATCATATAGATCTACAAAAACAACATCAAGAAACCCTTGAAAAATATCTGCAAAAATCTACACAACAAGATTAGGGTTAGAAATAAAAAACTGCAGAAATATGCCCAGATCAGAAAGCAAATCTACAAGAAATAATCAATGCCCAAATAATAAAATATTGTTTGAAAGCAATAGAAGATACTAGATCATAGTAACAAGCTCTGATACCATGTCAGAGATATGGATCTAACTAAACTAGTTTACATATTTATGCAAACAATAACATATCATAGTAAATAAAAACAGAAAGAGAACAAGAGAAAAGAGTACACCAGATATACATGGTTCACCCAATCGAGCTACGTCCACGAGAAGATAGTCTTCTATTATCTCCATAATATCTCCTCCAAGCTTACAGAGAGCAATGCCAATAACCCCAATACAATATAGCAATACTTGTGAAAGTATAGATCATGATGTGTGATGTGACTATCCCTTGACTCTATTATATACTAAGAGATAAGGAGGAATTACTCTCATGTATATTACATATGGGATAATATAATTCTCCATAATAACATCTCTTTATGTAATAATGAATATCAAGAGTATATTTTACCATAATGAATATGTGATAAATGTATTACTCTTTTACATAAGATTGTGGATATCTTTCGACATAATACAAAGACATTATTACCTTCCAAGGAATATAAAATATTCCAACACTAATGCACATCATGAAAATAGTAAGAAGAAGAAAGTGTATGATCCTTGTAAGTATTGTGGTAAAACTAATCATCCTGAAAAGAATTGCTTTAAATTGAAATGCTTAATGGCTAAAGGTAAAATGAAAGATTCTGATGAATCACAAGTAGCTTTAAGTGCCTTTGTTGTTTTCATCTAGTAGTTCTTCTTCTAATGTTTAATGACTAAATTTGTTTTTTTTTTTTTATGTTTATGCTTAATCATGTTGAGTTCTAATCATGTCATGTTTATTTTGTTCTTGAGCAATTTTATAGAAGCAATCTAATATTTGTCATTTTTTGTGCTCACTATTTATATGTTGTGGCTGACACTTAATGTGTAAAAGTAACTTCATTTTCCTTAATGAGCATGTTAATATTTTCTTTGATCATATCATGTTGCCATCTTTTTTATATGATGTTTGTTAACCTTTGGTGTATAAGCATTTTCATTTATGGATGAGCATTTTGTTTTATGATCTTTGTATGCTTTAATCTTGGAAGTTCTTGTGCAGATAAGTTCTCTGTTTATGTTTCCATAAATAATGAAGCACCATCTTCTACTGTTCAAGTCATGATGTTCATCTGTATGATATCACTTTTGATGTATAGACCATTGGAGTCTTATTTCTTCAATGTTTGAAGTCTTCTACGGATATTTATATTGCACCTTGATTGGAAGAATGTCTGCCATCCGCATGTATATTGGCCATCTGGGTATTTTGTACACTGTTTTGGTGTTCTTAGCCACATGTTCTGTTGTATCAGCCGTCAGAAAGTATCTGTACACTAGTGTGGATGTTATATCAAAGTTCTTCAGCTATCAGTTATGGTTGTGATGATTCTTGTGGTGATATAGGCATCTTGTGGATCTAATAGCCATGTTGGTTTCTCTTTAGATCTGGGCACCTTGTTGTTGGATTGTGTCACATGTTCTCGGAATTTTATTGTTGGGTATTTCATCATACAACTTGGTTCGTGTGCAATTTCATGGTTCAGTGAAAAGCGGTTGTTCTTCATCAAATTCCATTTTTGCAGCTTTGGTTCTTCTGAAAGGTTTCATCAAGGGGGGGCAGTAATGACTCCTTCCTTCCTTTGTTAGTGGGATTTTCTCCCAGCGATTATTAAGGGGGAGTGTTGGAATATTTTATATTCCTTGGAAGGTAATAATGTCTTTGTATTATGTCGGAAGATATCCACAATCTTATGTAAAAGAGTAATACATTATATCCCATATTCATTATGGTAAAATATTCTCTTGATATTCATTATTATATAAAGAGATGTTATTATGGAGAATTATATTATCCCACATGTAATATGTGAGAGTAATTCCTCCTCATCTCTTAGTATATAATAGAGTCAAGGGAGTCACATCATAGTGACACACATGATCTTACTTATTCACACAAGTATTGTTATATTGTATTGGGATTATTGGCATTGCTCTCTTGTAAGCTTGATGGAAATGTTCTAGAGATAATAGAAGACTACCATCCTGTGGACGTAGCCCAATTGAGTGAACCACGTATATCTGGTGTACTATTTTCTCTTGTTCTCTTTATGTACTTATTGTTGATATACTATTGTTTTGCATCGATAGGTAAGCTAGTTTAGTTAGATCTCCATATCTCTAACACATTACAATTAATGGTGGCAGCGTGGCTTAACCATGTGGTCGCCAATGTCATGGTATCATGGCATGTGGAGCTCATATTAATCACACTCATGTGGCAGGTCATCTATGCAGGCATTGTGCTTAATTGATGATGGAAATTTTGCATATGGAAAATTGGAAATCTCGTAATCCAATTTTGGGATTGTTGTTGTTTAGAGATTTATGTTTTTACCATTGCAAGATTTGGAAGTTCATGGGTTTCACCTGCATTTCATTTTGCAATGTGACTATTTTCTTGTATTTTGAGTGAACACAAGAATTTTTGTGGGATAAAAAACACATTACAACAAATATTTCCAAAAATTATAGGAATTTCTTATGAATAATATCACCATGACATCAATGAAATAATCACTAAGCTTCAAGAGTTCTTCCTACAAATATCCTTTACCTTCTCAGTCGAAAATATTTTGCTTTCCTACAAAGAACAACTACAACTAAACTGATGCATATGTAGCCTTTTATTCTTAACAGACAATTGTTACTTTTGCTTATATTGTCAAAACCACTTTTGCATTGAAATAAATCTATAGTTTTTCCTATGAAATATTTTACAGTCTTCTTTTGCTCGTTGTTATTAATTTCAATTTCTAGGTATGCAGTTATGAAATTTTGACAATGAAAATGCAACCGGTCTTTTTTTAAATTGAATAGTGACCATGATAATATGGATAATTAGATATAATCTAATCAAGTTCTAGACAATCGCAAACAACTTTTGTGGTGATTTTCCTAATTTGTAAAGCTCAATTTTATTAGGGAAAAAGATAACATATTAATTAAAAGGGGACATATGCTCATTGACTTTGTTCTTTTGTATTCTGAAATATAAATTAAAAAAATTCAATATTGGTTTTATATTGTTGCAGAAGTTTTTTTTAGTCAAACAAGATTGCATCTTTTGCAATTGTGGAAAAGCTAATGTCAAACTTTCAAGTAGACTATACAATAAATGACTTCAAAAAGTGGATTTTGTTTCTAGTTAGCATGTACTTTTCATTTCTTGACATGTTCACGCATACTTGGATTTTGAGTCTAGTTAGCATGTACTTTTCGTTTCTTGACATGTTCAAAAATACTTTTATGATCCATGGGATGTTCTTTTCCCTCTTTTTATTTTTAGTTTCTTAACATTTTTGCACTTAGATCCACAGTCACTTTTACCAAACTGCTCCACGATAGATATTATAGTTCAAGCATCAATAACAAGGGAATACACCAACACTTAGCAAATTTCTCATTTGTTGTCTTGTTTGTATCCTTTTCACTTATAGCTCATTATCATTTCCACTTAAAAGCATAGGGACATTACCACTAAGCGTATCTTGTTGTGGTTTTAGGATCAAGTTCATAGCTTCCCGAATTGCGGGGGTTGGATGCCATTAATTGGGTTGCATTAGGTAAGTGTAAATTAGGATGGCCTAAGAGTTAGGTGACATGATTGATGGGACATGTCAGTTAGGTGAAATCATTAAAAATTATTTTGTTAAGTTATGCAAAGATACAATTGAAATATTATAGTTAACACATTCAGAGATGGTCAGTAAGGTTCATTAGTGGTGTCCAAGAAATGTACCTAGTGGAATGAAATGCAATTAAATTTCCTATATATGGATGTAAAGAAGTGAAATTTTGATTTAATTCATGTTTATCTTTGTCAGGCAATTAAGTGTTTAACCCATGACAATAACAATTTGATTCCCTATATGCCAATTAAGTGACAAGTAAGTAAGAACCTAACTATAAAAAAAGAAAGATTACCAATCTTGTACAACAGACATTCTACCAACCCAACACCGTAAGTAATGGGGAAGATAGTTATCCACATGACACCACATCACAAAGAGGCCAACTGTGGTGATCCAATTAATGTTAGAGTATATTGATTATGAGGATTGTCAAGATGATTTCAAAGGTAAGGTTGAGACTATGAGGATACTCAAGGTGATTTCAAAGGTAAGGTCGAGACTATGAGGATAGTCAAGATGATTTTACAAATGTGGAATTTTTTTATAGTTTAAACAATAATTATATATGTAGCAATTGTAGATCAATTCCAGAGGAATAGAGGGATAGAAATTATGGATGAGTGTTAGTGTTGGGTGTTACATGCCTCTTCCCTTGTGAATATGTTGAAAATCCCAACTTTTCATTGCATGGGCTAGTTTACCATCATAAAACGTTTGTGATAGTTTGTGTGGGGAAAAGAAATTTATGGTTGGACCAATCATATCCAATCACCTTGGAACACATTTGATACTTGACAAGGCTTTCCATGGATAGATCCAAATTTTAGGTAGCTCACAATAGAATGAAAAAGACATGTGGCGATGAATTTTTGTATCAAGTTGTATGGGTCAAAGAAATTTATGGTTGGACTAATCATATCCAATCACCTTGGAACACATTTGAGACATAACAAGGCTTTCCATGGATACATCCAAATTTTAGGTAGCTCACAATAGAATGAAGAAGACATGTGACGATGAATTTTTATACCATGGAATAGGTAAAAAGGATGTCAATATTATAGTGTACTTAAACAACATAAATGAGAAATGAGAAATATTCAAGAAATATAAACCACACAAAAGTAATTGGGAGAGATAATGAGATCAAACCTATAAAACATAATTTTTGTATTTATAATTATAGAACGAGAGAGTAATTATCATGGGCCTCTTCGAGGGTAAAACCTTCAATTGAGTAGAGCTTCAATACAATAACAATTCTTGACAAAAAATTGCATACCCTTCTAACTTTATAAATAATTCCTCACTAGCAAAACATAATTACTTGTGGTCTCATCATTAATGAGTACCAATCACCTAGTGAGCCTTATTTAATAAAGACATTGCCTTTACATTAAGTAACTACTAACTAACTACATAATGGGCCTTATTTAAAGAGGATGGCCTCATACATTAAGTAACTATATCCTCTGTACCCTAAAGTATGGAGGTTAGGGTAGGGCATTAACATGCCCTCCCCCTTAAAAAGTAATGTTGTCCTCAAGGCTATAGGTGAGGAAACTTTTGTAAAATCACTATTGGTTCCTAGGTGACATCTTTAAGATGCATATCCTTCCAATATATTGGGACTTCTCAAATAGTTCGTTGGCATAGTCAACACTCTCTTGTGGCCAATACTACTTCGTCTATAACCAAATGGAGCCTTCTTCATCAATTTTGGAAAGGCTATTTTGAATTCAACCTCGTGACTTTATTCAAACAAGACACATGAAAAAATGAGTGGATCTTGGATTGGGAAGAAGAGCCAATTTGTTGGAAACTTATCAAATGCATTGGAGAATTTGATATAACTTTGGCATTAGCTTCTGGTGTACCTTGTATTTGAGAGAGGTCTTCCTATAGGTATTATTCCGAGAGATGAATAATTACATGATACTCTTCTTCAAAAGAATGCTTACAACAAGGTAATAATCATGTTGATTTTTTTCCTATTTTGATTCAAAACCATATTGTCCTTAAATGTGTGGATAATTGTTGCTCTACTGTTAAATGTGTGATCCAATTCATGAACCTTGGATGTTATTAATAAAGATGAAGCCACCAAGGGGGGTTTTTTCCATAGACAAATTCATATGGTGACATTTTGATAGTGGAATGCTAAGTAGTATTGTACTACAATTCGACAAGGGGTAGCCACTAAACCCATTAGTAATGTTAGTCTAAATGCAAAACATTGTAAATAAGTTTCCAAGAACTTGTTCACCGCCTTTGTTTGACCATCTATTTTTGGATGATAAGTTTCACTCATTTTCAAGTGTGTGCCTTGCAACTTAAATAATTCCTACCAAAATTTGCTTGTGATGGTGGGATCACAATCTCACACCATGGGAGTAGGAAAGCCATGTAATTTAAAATTTTGATCCATGGAGGCTTGGGAAACTATACACGGTGTAAATGGATGGATGGCAATCAACTACAACCATGATAACAAATTTGTTACATCTTTAGGGAGCCTAGTTATAAAATTAATGGAAAGGATAGCCCAGATAATCATGAGGATTAGTAGTGACTACAATGCGATTGGGATCTTCAGTATTTTCCTCTTGTTACTTTAACCTTTACATTCAACTACAAAAGTAGGAATTTCATTTTGCATGCCTTCCCAAAAGAATTAGCGCTTAACTTTGCTGGTATGTTTTGTGTAAGTTAGAGTGATCTGTGATAGGAGATGAATTCAACTATGCTAACACCATTTATTTTAACAAAAAATCTAGACCAAACAATATTCCATTTATACCTCAAGATGTCATAGTACCAAGTATAACCTATAGGGGTGTTGGGGTCCTTCTGAAGTTGTTGGATGATTTTAACCACAATGTCGTTATCTAGCCAATCAGGTACGTATAAGGATAAGGAAAAGAAGGATACTTGCTCCTCATATTTAGAGATGAAGCATCAACCACCACATTTCTTTTCCCATCTTGTCGATGATATCATAATCATAAACTAACATTTTAGTGAACCACTTGTGTTGCTCCGACACCAACAATTATTGTTTTGAAAATTAATTCAAGATTTGATGGTCCATATTGATCTATAGGTGTCTCCCAATATTGATATATGGGTGCCATGTATCAATGACATAAAGGATGGGCATGATTTCTTTCTTATATATGGAATTTTCCAAATTTTAATCACACAATTATTTACTAGTGAACAACAATGGTTGCCCCTTCTACTTTAGCATGGCCCCAAGACCTCTTCCAGAGGTATCACATTCTAGGAAAAAATTATTAGTGAAATCAAACACTCCTATGACTAAGGTAGTGCACATTGCTTCCTTTAAAACATAAATGCGTTCTTTGTTGCATAGTTGCAAACGAGTGCATTAATTCTTGAGAAAACGGTAGTTAATGGGGTTGCAATTCACCCATAATTCTTCACAAAATTCCTATAATATATCACAATGTTTAAGAAAACATGTAATATTGTCAAGGTATTACAGAATTTCAATCTTTGAAAGCCTCAATTTTATTAGGATCCACTCATACCCCTCGTTTCCAACTATGTGACTGAAGTACTCCACTTTAGAACCACCAAAAATGCATTTGGAACAATTGACGAATAACTCCTTATGTTGTAGCACTTGTAGAGATTTATAAACATGTTATACATGTGCTTCCCATGTCTTGCTATAAATCAATATATCATCAAAGATTACAACCATAAAATTGCACATGAAGGGCCAAAAAATATTGTTCGCACGGCTCTGAAAAGAGGATGGAAATTACAAAGACTAAAAGGCATCAATAAAATCTCATAATCACCTTCATGTGTGTGAAATGAAGTCTTAGAAATCTCTACCTCCTTCATCTATATGTGGTGATACCTAGATTCAAGGTCCAGTTTAGTGAATAACTGGGCACAATGAAGCTCATCCAAGAGGTCATCAATGATTGGAATGGGAAATTTATATTTAACTGTCAACTAATTAAGAGCACATAAGTTGGGGATGTTGGAATTATTAATGATACTAAGAGGGGGTGCGAATCAGTATCATGCGCAAATTTACAAATTATTCACTTTTTAAAACATGCACCAATTTATATTTAACACCACATCAATAAAAATAAACCGTGCGCAAATATTTGAAGAAACTTTTTGTATGTATATATAAAATATGAATTTACAAAGAAAGATGGGAGACACCGATCTCGACTTATGTGAGCACTAGCTCACTCATAAATCCCTATGATTATGACACCAATCCCACTGGCAAGCACCAATTTGCAGACTACAAGATTCAACCTGTGAGGACACCAATCCTCCACGCAAGCACCAACTTGTTGAACCAAGATCCGACCTGTGAGGACACCAATCCTCTGTGCAAGCACCAACTTGCAGTGTTTAGGAACCAAACTGAGTGGAGACATTGATCTCCTTTCCTTGCCCCATCCAACGGCCCTAAGAAGTAGATAGTATAGATTCCTGACTTCAAGTCTGCGCGCACAAATATTTGCACTCTGCTCTACTGACTGCATGCTCTTCCACTGATTCAACTCAAACTATTGTTTATTTTACACTATATTACACAACTGATCCACTATACAACATAGATTCCGTGCACATATATATCCACATGCTTCTTGCGCCTTTTCACAAATGCTCAGAGCTTCTCGTCTTCTCCTTGTGTTCCTACATTTCTTGTTGCCTCATGCACTTCAGCAATCCATGTTTCTTCTGATTCCCCTGAGCATTTCATCTGATTGAAGCTTACCAATTCAGAATATTACTCCATGTGTTCTTCCAAGCTTTCTTTTCACTCTTCGACTCCACTTCCTGTTTATACTCCACTTGTTCAAACGATGCTTCCACAATTTGGGGCTTCTCTAAATGGTAAAACCTCTTCTTCCTTTCTTTTCGGACAAGCTTACCAAGCATCTGTCACTTGTCTTAACCCACGCAAATGGTGTACCGTGACTTTGTGGGTTCTGTGCACACTAGTTCATTGGCTTGGTGGGACTTGTGCACTTGGGACCATCATGAGGTGAGTATTGCATATTGGATTACCATTACTTGGTGGGTCTTGCACAATTCCGAAACTTGCATACATATTGTTGATATACTTCTTCAAACTGGCACAAAGACACTAGGTCCTCTTTGACATCAAATTTGGATAAGTCTTACACACTTAGTTTTATGTACTTATTCAAACTGGCACATAAACACTAAGTCCACTTTGACATCAATGAAAACCAAAGTTCAACAATATCCCCCTTTGGCATCGATGTTAACACTTTATGAAGTTGTGCTCCTCCTGATCATGAATTCCTTTGTTCTGCTTGCACACAATATAGTACTCCCCCTACGTTCATGCCAGTTTGATCATTTGCTTTGTTACGGAACCTTCGATCTGTTCCTCTCTGTTGTTTTTCATTTCTTCGTGATTCCTGCACAGTTCTCTGTCACTGATACATGCTTCATGGTATCTCCTCCCCTTTGACGTCAATGGAAAAGGGATACTCTCATCGTGTTGTGGACTGGGAATGATGCCTAGATTATACCTGAGATATTCGAAAGTATTTCTTGGGAGCATATATGTGAATATGTATGAAATATGTTCCTTGGTGTTCACATAGTCAATTTTGAGTTTGTTTTTAGTGACATGTTCTCTCACAAAATAATATTTGATTGAAATGTGCTTAGTTTTGGAGTGCATCACGGGATTCTTATAAATGTTGAATGCACTTGTGTTGTCACATAGGATTGATATAGGTTGATCAAATTCTACTTGAACATCCTTCATATTTTGTTTCATCCATAGAACCTACGCACAACACACTGTTGCTACAATGTATTCTACTCCTATTGTAGATAACGAAACAATGGATTGTTTCTTGCTCAACCAAGAACTAAGCAGTTACCCAAGAAAAATGTTGCTCCACTTGTACTTCTTCTATCATCGATGCTTCCTTCCCAATCCTCATTTGTGTAAGCAACTAGGGTCAAGTGATTACTTCGTGGATACCATAGAACAAAATCTAAAGTCCCTTTCAAATATCTGAAAATTCTCTTTACAACTTGAACATTTGTTTCCTTAGGTGCGGATTGAAACCTTGCAACTAGCCCTGCAACTGGCATTATGTCTAGTCATGAGGTTATTACATACAACAAACTTTCAATCATTGATCTATAAATTTTTTGATAAACTTCCTTTGCTTCATCTTCCTTAATTAATTTGCATCCTATAACCATGGGGGTACATATGGGCTTGCACTCTTCCATATTAAATATTTTCAACATTTCTTTTACATGCTTATTTTGAGAGATAAATATACCATCATCTAGTTGAGAAATTTGGAGTCCCAGGGAGAATGAAAGTTCTTTGAGCATTGACATTTCAAATTCCTTCTGCATGTTATTAGCAAATTCTTGGCTTAGACTATCATTGTTGCTTCCAAAGATGATATCATCCACATATACTTCTACAACAACCATACTTTCATGCTCAATCTTTATATACAAATTGATGTCTACATTACCTTTTCTAAAATCTTATTGTTGTAGATACTTGTACAGTCTTGAATACCAATCCCTTGGTGCTTGCTTTAATCCATAAAGAGCCTCTTTTAATTTACAAACATAAACTATGTTTCCTAAGAGAGAAACCTTCTGGTTGTTCTATATACACTTATTCTTCTAGTTCTCCATTTAGAAATGTTGATTTTACATCCATTCGATATACAGTGATGTTCTTGGAGAAAGTGTAAGCCAAAAGCATTATGATTGCTTCTATTCATGTGATGGGAGCAAATGTTTCTTCAAAGTCTATATCTTCAACCTGTGCATATCCCTTGCACACCAACCTTGCCTTATTTCTGACTACATGAACGTCCTCATTTAATTTGTTCCTAAAAACCCACTTAGTGCCAATAACATTTTTATCCTTGGGTCTTGGTACTATCTCCCAGGTTTGATTCTTCTCAATCTAATTTAATTATTCTTCCATGGCTTCAATCTAGTGTTGATCATGGCTTCATTTGATCTCTTTGGTTCTATTTTTGACATTAAATAAAAATGTACCTCTTCTAGAGTGTTTTTTAGGAATTTCCTTCTTGTTTCTACACCTGCATTTTTATCACCGATAATCAGATCTTCATAATGAATCTTTTGGAAATATCTGGAAGGAGTTTTTTTGTCTAGTCTTCTTTCTTCTTCTAGTTCTTCTTGATATGTATGTTGTTCATTTGACTCCTCTTCTTGTATTAAATATTCTAATGGTTGTTCAAATGTTGACTGGTCATCATCATCGTCCAATATTTTATGTCTGAATGTTTCATCTACCCTCACATCTGGACTTTCAACCATCTTCTTCAGTCTTAGATTGTAACATTTATATGCCTTGCTTCGTGTCGCATATCCAAGGAAGATTCCTTCATCAGACCTGGAATAAAATTTTCCCAATTTTTCATCGTTTCTCTTGATATAACACTTGCTTCCAAACACTTTGAAATGATTGATAGTGGCTAGCCTATCTTTCCAAAGTTCATATGGATTCAAGTTGTTGTTTGTTCTTATTTGAAACCTGTTAAGAATGTGTATAGATATATGAATGACCTGAGTCCAAAAAATGTCAGATAGTTTGGAATCATTCAACATTGTTCTGGCCATTTCCTGCACAGTTCTATTTTTTCTTTCTGCTACCCCATTTTTTTGTGGAATTTTGGCAGCCGAAAAAGTGTCTTTTGATTCCATGTTCCTCACATAAATATTCAAATTCATTTGAGGTGTACTCACCTCCATTTACCGATATTAAATACTTAGTTCTTAATCCAGTTTCATTTTCAACTGCTTCCTTAAATATTTTGAAACATTCAAATGTCTCTGATTTTTTCTTAAGGAAAAAGACCCATGTCATTCTATAATCATCAATTAAGAGAAAAAAATAAGACTCGCCATTTAACCCCTTGGTTCTCATTGGACCGCAGAGATCAGTGTGCACCAACTCCAACAATTTTGCCGTAGAGTATTAGTTTGTCTTAAAACTTACTCTTATTTGCTTTCCATACATGCAGTGTTTGCAAATAGAATTCAAGGGCTTTGTGATTTTTGGAATGTCTCTTATTGCTTGTCTTTTGTTGATTCTAACCAGATTATCAAAGTGTATATGTCCCATTCTCTTGTTCCAGATCCAATTTTCATCTACTTGTCCCATGCAACATTTTTCTTCTCTTTTGTCTAGTATATATACATTGTTTGGGGTTCTAGATGTTGTTGCTACCAGTCTGTCGGTGTATTTTCTCCTTATTTTACATTTCTTGGAATCAAATGTAAGAATATGACCCTTGTCTCACATTTGGATTACACTAAGAAGATTGTGCTTCATATTTTTTACAAGTAAGACATTTTCAGCCATGGTTTCTTTGTCCCCAAGACTATCCAATCCTTTTCCAAGAATTCTAGTAGACCCGTCATCTTCGAAACAAAACCTACCTCCCTTTTATTCCTTAAATATCAGGAAAATGTCTTTATTTCATTTCATGTGTTTGAATAACAACTGTAAACATACGAGTGTCCTCTTTTTCTCTACGCATGTAAATCCAGACTACATCCTTCTTGATTTTGACAATCTATCTGTGAGGTCTCAGTAGACATTTTCTTACTGGGGATATTCTTGGTTTCAACAAGGGATACTAATGGCAACTGATATGTGCATTCATGCTCGTTATGTTTGTAATTGTGACATTTATGACACTCAATATCTAAATTCAATGGGATGAAGGAGTTGAAATTTTCTTTCGGAGTTCCAACTGGTCTACTGATGTGATTTTTTCTTGTTTCGCAGTAAACACCACTCTTCCTTGCATAGGATTTGCAGTTTGTTGCCTTATGACCAAAATTATTACAGAAATAGCAATTTCACAATAAAAGAGTTTGATACCTTGTAGAGGAAGATCTTCCAATTTGTGTAGTGCCAGTCCTTGTATGAGATAAGACCGTGTCATGTTCTCCGAAGTTGTAATCTCCTAAATAAAGTATTTGGATACGTTTGTAAAACTTCTCTTAAATACTGTCTTATCATATAGTGGTGTCTAATTTCTCATAACGGTTTCCATGACCTTGGTATTGTTGCTAAACTTATGTTGAGGACCCAACTAGGCATTCACTTCTTGTAATTCCCTTTTCAAAGAGGTGATTTCAACCTCCAATTTATTATAGTTTTCTTCCTTTTGTATCAGTTGTCTAGTTATGTATGATAGTTGTTCATGTAGATATTTATTCTTCTTTCTTGATTTCTTCAGTTTTTCTAAAGAACTAATGAGTTCTCCTTCAAAATCTATTTATGTGTCTTCGGATCCTTCATATTTTGAGTCTTCTTCAATCAGCATGAAGAGCATTTCTTGATCACTTTCATCAGATGAACTACTCTCCTCTCTTGAATACAGACTCTTATTCTTTTTGTGTTATGCCCTAGATTGTTGGTGTGACTTTCTTCTTTCTCTATAAATAAGATCCTCTTCACTGTCACTATCCTTGGAGTCCTTGTAGGGACACTTAGAAGCAAAGTGGCCTACTCTACCACATTTAAAACACTTGAAAGGTAACTTACCTTCATATTTTCCTTGGACTCTTTTGAGATTCTTCACAAAATTGGCTTCCTCATCATTTGATGCATTGGAGATAATTTTGTTGGACTCTTCCCTACTTTCTCTTGTCTTCTTGGATGCCTTGAACGCTGCTTCTTTTCTTGTAGGATTTTATTTTTCATTCCTCATCTCATATGCTGTAAGAATTCCATGAAGCTCATCCATATTTAATTTGTTCAAATCACTTATGTCCTCCAAAATTGATACCTTGGGATCAAATCTTGTTGGAAAATACCTTAATACCTTTTTCACAACTGCCTCTTCGTTAATTTGTGCTCCAATTCCTCTGATTTCATTGACAATCGCATCCACTCAAAGGAGATAGGATGCAATGTTTTCTTCTTCCTTTAGTTTGAGGGTTTCAAACTGTCATGAGAAAGCTTGCAGTTTTGCTTTATTAAATTTCTCATCTCCTTCATAGATGCTATTGAGTTTGTCCCATATCTCTTTTGCTAATGTACACTACATAACCTTGGTGAATTATGAATCTGTTAATCCACAACATATTGCATTTATTTCCCTCGCATTGCATTCATACTACCTTTTTTCAGCTGCATCAACTAGAGGAATATTGGGAACTTTGTAACCTCTTAGGACATATTGCCATACATCAGCTCCAATTGATTGTAAATACACCTCCATCCTTATGCCCCAAAAGGTGTAGTTGGACCCGTTGAACCTTGGTGTTCTACTTGTGGAAATCCCCTCATGCCTATCCATTTATGCGCAGTGATATTTATCTTCCAACTATTAAATTGTTACTGAAGCAACTCGCTCTGATTTCAATTGTTGGAATTATTAATGATACTGAGAGAGAGGGGTGAATTAGTACCATGCGCAGATTTACAAATTATTCACTTTTTAAAACATGCACCAATTTCAATTTAACACCACATCAATAAAAACAAACTATGCGTAAATATTTGAAGAAACTTTTTGTATGTATATATAGAATATGAATTTACAGAGAAGATGGGAGACACCGATCTCCATTGATGTGAGCACCGACTCACTCATAAATCCTTCTGATTGGGACACCAATCCCACTGGAAAGCACCAACTTGTAGACTGCATGCTTCAACCTCTGAGGACACTAATCCTTCGCGCAAGCACCAATTTGTTGAACCGGGCTCCGACCTATGAGGACACCAATCCTCTGCGCAAGCACCAACTTGTGGTGTTCGGGCACCAACTTGAGTGGAGACACTGATCTCCTTTCCTTTCCCCGTCCAACCACCCTGAGAAGTAGATAGTATATATTCCTGACTTCAGGTCTGCACGCACAAATATTTG
Organism: Larix kaempferi; assembly: GCA_027924585.1. NCBI lineage: Eukaryota > Viridiplantae > Streptophyta > Pinopsida > Pinales > Pinaceae > Larix > Larix kaempferi. The sequence goes on from BSBM01000036.1 coordinate 18,815, forward strand.
CACTCTGCTCTATTGATTGCGCACTCTTCCACTGATTCAACTCAAACTATTGTTTCTTTTACACCATATTACACAACTGATCCGCTCTACAACATAGATTTCGTACACATATATATCCACATGCTTCTTGCGCCTTTTCACAAATGTTCATATATGGTCGTCTACTCCTTGTGTTCCTACATTTCTTGTTGCCTCATTCACTTCATCAATTCATGTTTCTTCTGATTCCCCTGAGCATTTCATCTGGTTGAAGCTTTCCATTTCAAAATATTACTCCATGTGTTATTCCATGCTTTCTTTTCACTCTTTGACTCCACTTCTTATTTATACTCCACTTGTTTAAATGATGTGTCCACAAGTTGGGGCTTCTCTAAACAGTAACACCCCTTATTCATTTCTTTTCAGACAAGCTTACCAAGCATCCGCCACTTGTCTTAACCCATGCAAATGGGGTACCACAACTTTGTGGGTTCTGTGCACACTAGTTCATTGGCTTGGTGGGACTTGCGCACTTGGAACCATCACGAGGTGAGTATTGCACACTGGAGTACCATTACTTGGTGGACCTTGCACACTTGTGAGACTTCCATACATATTTTTGATATACTTCTTCAAACTGGAACAAAGACTCTAAGTCCTCTTTGACATCAACTTTGGATTGAGTCTTGCGCACTTAGTTTTATGTACTTCTTCAAACTGGAACATAGACACTAAGTCCACTTTGGCATCAATGACAACCAAATTTCAACAGGGGCACATGTGCCAATTACCTTTTTTCTTAAATACCTTGACTATATGGTATGAGTAAGGGATACTACTATGATGTATCATGCCAACTTCTAATAGTTCCTAAATGGTATTTTCAATTTCATTCTTTTGTGCAAAATGATGGTGATAAGGACACATATTAGGTGGTTCACTAGTAGAAATCAATGGAATACATTGATCATTTTCACCAAGTGAAGGAGGTAAGCCACAAGGTATTTCAAATTATTATCAATGTTAGTCAAAACCAATTGCAAATCAGGGTGAATTTCCTAAGGGGGTTATACATAACTTGGATGGCATTGAATCATGCAATAATACCATAGTGGCCTTTCTTCAAAAGTTTTTCCATATGATGACTGCTAGTAATTTATATGGATCCATACTAGAGACCCTTGAGGGTGTTATATGGCCCTCCTTATTGAATCTCATCTATAAATCCTACAGCAAGAACTACATCACAACTTCCCATTTCAATAATGAACATGTTGGATTTCAGAAAATAGTCCCCCATTTGAAGTTTTATATTCTCACACTTTCCACCACATTTCATCATACCACCATTGGCTATGATGATTTGAAACGTATGAAATACATAAACATAACAATGAGTTTCTTATGTATATCCTTAGTGGGCCTAATATTCAAGAGCATGTGTTGTCTCCTTGCAAGTCACTAGTTCAATTTCAGAGGGGTTTTGGGTATGTACATGTTTAAGTGAGTTGTTGTTTGTGAATATTTGTGTGGGGCTATAAAGGTACCAACAAATTCATTCTCACTTGTGGGATTGAGAGTGGGGTGTTCTGTATTTTTGAAGTGGACCTCAATGCCCAAAAAAATTATAGCATAAAACAATGGGTTTCTTCAACAACTCAACAATGAATAAAATTGTGGGTGCTATTTTTGTCGATTAATACAATGACCTTTCTATACTTGATATAACCAACCAATTTCAAGGTTCAATGGGATACAATTCTTGTTAAATCATGGTGGTTCCTACATTAGGAGGAACTATAGTCTCCATTGATTCCATCTTTAGAGTGGCTTCTTTTGAAATTTACTTAGGTTAGTCAGATTAGGTCACATCTATTTGAAATAGTGAGATATGCCCTTTGAAATAATTCTCATCACATTTATAGCAAAGGATGAGACATTGACTTTCAATTACTTTTATTAAGGTCAACTTATAGATCCTCAAGGGATGAGAGGTAGGATAAGTGGTTGTAGACACATAAAAGAGGTGTGGTTGAGAAATACAAGTGATTTTTTGTTTGATTTTTTATTTACCACTACCTGCACTTATCTAGCTTGCTGAGAGGCATCAAATCAAGTAGCTAATAGGAAATCCATCGTGACTTTTGCTCTAATATTATCCTTTAGACCAATTATAAATAAATAAATAAATTGAAAAAAGTATCAATTGTGCCCTCTATGTTGATTGCCAATTTCTTGAAGGCTACCATAAAGTCTTTGATTGTGCATATTTGGTGCAACTTAATCAACCATCCAAAATAATAATTATTTTTTTCAAAGCAAACATAATTGGCCGTCACAAACCGGCTCTAGTCAATGTACACCATACGAATTCTTATGTCATTGCAACCATTTCCAACACTCTTGATCCAAGTATAATGCACCCACTCAAAGTTTCATCGGGTCATCAATAATAAATTGGAGAGATAAGTAGTGTTCCATTTGGGTAACCCAATATGTTGGGCCTAAACCATTAAACTTGTTCAGGTCTACTTTAGAAAATATGTGATGTATATTGTGTTGATTAAATTATCCCAAAAGTGTGGCCCTATGAAATTCCCTCCTTTGTTGGAGGATTCGCCTTTACACGAGTGGACCTTGCTTATATATTTATGTGTTTATAAGCATAATGAGTTGGGTTTGGATATCATTAAACCTAGCATTAAGTATAACTTCTATATTGTACTTGACCTTAGCTTCCACTTCATTGAGGTTATTAAACCTTTGTGTTCATATGGGTAATCTGAGAGGCATGACCTTCAATCTAAGAGACTATGGTTTCCAACCAATCATATGCTCCATGTTGGTGTTTCTAGTGGAAATCATGGACCCTTGGATCCACAAACGGTTTATTTGAGAGTTATACCCATGCGATTAGTTCTATACAAGGAGGATTTTAAGATAGGTCACCCATAATAGTAGGCTCAAGTTCACACAAAAAAGTTACTTTAGAGATATATAAAAAGAAATGGCATTGTGTAAGGAATATTTTGAGATAGATCTCCCACAATGGCATAATCTGGACCCATACTTTTTTTAAAATCTGGTAGGACTATCACTCATGTCTAAGCACTAATCCACTAATGAATTTCGAATTCTTGATTCCAAGGGATTTATTTTCAAATATGTGTTCTAAAGATGTTAGGGTTTAAAGGGTTCTAAGGAGAAAGGAGGGTCAAGAACTATATATCTCTTATATACATGAGGGTTTCAAGAATAGTACTTGGCCAAATATTTCATTATGCTAACTAAGGAGGATAGACCATACCCTTATATGCACTAACAAATTCCTTGGTACTTGAGAATGTTTTCCCTTAGTGTTGTTCTAAGTGTACTATAGCACTAAGAAAAATGGGAGGTTTATGTAAGTATGGTTTTAGGTGTGCCTAGGAGGCTATCTATATACCCAAAGGTACATGGAATATCAAAGTCATATACAAATTTTGTCTAATGAAATACTACTCTCTAAGTACCAACAAAGTTGTACAAGGGTGTCCAAATAGGTGAATCCACTTGTATTCCCTATGTGTATGCTTTCTAGCTATAGTTTTACCCATTGAATGACATATTTTTGTGTTTAAAGATACTAAAACATGTTTCTATCCTAATAACAATTTCTAAAATTTGGGCACAACATGGCATAGGAAAGAGATTTAATACCACTTGTAGTGTACTTAACCTGTAGAAATAATAAAATATGAGAAATATTCAAGAAAGATAAAGTACAGAAAGATAAATATAAGATAGAATAATATTAAACCTGCATAATATAACCCTTGTATTTACAATTCCTAAAAAAGAGAGCAATGTTCATGGGATTCTTTGAGGGGGAAACCTCCAATTGAGCATAGATATGATACAATAATAATCCTTGACAAAACATTACATAGACTTCTATTAATCTTGTTTCCTTGTCAAATTAGAAACATCCAACATCAGAGGGGTCATGGGAAGATCCCATAATTCCCTCCCTCGTTTTTAAAGAGGTGGCACTCTTCTTCTTGAGTTTCAAATTCTCTTGTTTTTCCCAATGAATGCAATGGGTGAGAGCTAAATAACAAACCCCAACAAATCTTTAAACTCATATAAAATCTTTTTTGGGAGATGGAATTGTCACTATTTTGCTACGTTCTTCCTATTACTTATTATCCATTTTGCCTATAACTATCCATTTTTACAAGAACATTGGTATTTATGATGATATTTTGTGCTTATTTACTTTGTATTTTGAAATTTTGATCAACCCAAGATGAAATTATACCATGTTTGATTACCTTGTAGATTTTGGATGTAGGTCTAGGACATGGGAAAGCATTTTGCAATTCAAAGCTACATATCCTCCCCAAAAGTGAAATGTTGGGCTACAGATCTACCAAGTTCATTGGTTTGAATGCTCTAGTTGTCTGGATAAGAAATACGAGCAAATGGATTCGTTGATCTCAGTCTCTATATGGATTCATAGCAATGGCATGCTATGATTCTATCGCATATCTTGTTCCAACCAACTTGTCCAAAGATGGAAGGCGACCTCTTCGTGCACACATGTTCATGATTCATTCATATATGAGCAAAAAATTGTTGGGGAATCAAATCATGATGTTCTAATTTTTCCTTCATGGTGTTCTAAAGAATTTGAGAAGCCCGACTATTGTGTATTGATCTCCTATCTTGTATTGTATAATTGTGCCATGTCTCTCCACATGAACAATATTAATGAATAGGAAATGAACGTAATGAAGCGAGAACTGTAAGGTGTTTCCTTCATATCATTTTCATAGAAAAATTCTTTCTTTTGCAGATTTATGTTCATGCTTTGAGTAGCATTGTGAATTAAAGCAAGAAGTGTACCTTTCCAAGAGAGTTAGGGCCTGGCTCTGCTTGGACACAAACTCATAGGTGTGTTGTGTTTGTTTTAGATTTCATAGTTGTTAGTTTAATTATTTCCATTGAGTATTTACTATAGAAATACATTGTGTTGTGATTTCAAGTACATACATTTAAATCAAATATTGAATTAATGGGTGTATGTTCAGCTGATTGTGGTCCCAAGTTTCCACTTCTTTTATGCATAAACTGTTTTGGAATTGAGCAAAGAATATAGTTTTCCTAAGAAGGACTTGACTCACTCTTACTCTGCTTAGAACTTTCTTTGTTTTTTCATTTCTTTCTATCTTACAGCAATGTGGTTTAATTTTGCAAAGTGTGCTTTTATTTTGAAAGAGTGGTGTGTGGAGCATAAACAACTATAATGTAGGCTTGGGTCTCATCACTAGAGGATAACCTTGTAGCACTTGAAGCTAGATAATTGGTCCTCTTTAATTTTTGCAAGTGTGATGCGACATTGACCTTATGTGCATGTTATCAGGTTTCGATCTGTGAATTAGACAACCTTAACTTTGCCTTCAGTCATATGTTGCAAGTTTGAATTAGCTTATAGAAATCACTCCTAGATTAAGCTTCATTCTTGTATATACAGTGCTGGTAACCTTGAAATAAAATAATTAACCTGGTTTATAATTAAATGTTTTATGCATTAGAGGAAATCATTATTGTCACCCAACATTTTGGCGTCATTTCTGGGGAGGTTTCCAAGGTTTGATAGCATAATTAGTGTTGATTTCAGTAGTGCTTTCTTTTTTTCAGTTTAGGATGAATGAATTATAGAGCTTTAGAAAGTGAGGTGAAAGAACCATCCCCACCCCCACCACTAACCTTACTACAGGTAGAATGGGAAGATGGGACAGAGAGGAGGACAACGAGGAAGATAGGGGCATGTCGTAATGTCCCTTTTTTTTTAAATTTATTAAAATGGTGAAATTTTCAACTTTTTTCACTAGTTCGACCTTTGACTGGTATCAGTCTCTTGGTCTCCAAATGACTCCCAATGCTCCCAAATTGTTACAGAAGGTGTATGGATGATATTAGGACATAATTATGAGTTTCATGGATGCTTTAGAGTCTTCAATAGGCTTCTACAACTCTCCTTTAATTTCTGGACAAAGTAGGGAGTTTGACTGGCAATTTCTCTTTGACTAGTATTGGTCTCTTGGTCTCCAAATTACTCCAAATTCTCCCAAATTGTTACAGAAGGTGTATGTATGATATTAAAACATCATTATTAGGTTCATGGATTCTTTAGAGTCTTCAAAATCTTTCTGCAACTCTCCTTTAAGTTCTGGCCAAATTAGGGAGTTTGACTAGCAATTTGGGGTTCAAATCCCCCCCTGGGTAGATGCTGGAAATGGCTCTCCAAATGCTATGGGACCCTCTCTAATTTCAGAAACGAAGTAGGGGATGTTTAGGGTACATAAATATGGTCTCATATGCAGCACCATTCAGTTTATTGAGTCTTCTACAACCCTCTCAAATCAGATACAAAAATACTAGTTTCGACCTTGGGGGAAATGATAGTAAATCTTCACAAATGGTTATGAAACTTAAGAATATTGCTCCAAATGCTTGTATAATGAATATGAAACTTCTTCAGCATATTAATGTCACTCAATACAACATTAATACTTCTGACATTGACTGAACCATTCGAATTTGATACCACTTCAAGTGCAAATAACAAGGTATTGGGGAAATGACACCATTTGTTCATAGTTTAGCATTTTTACATCAAATATATTTGTGTTTCGACCTGAAAGTATTCTGAGAAGTAAAAAAATATTATATATATATCATATTACAAATATATGAGGCCTCAATAGCTATCCCAAATATTTCATCACCTCAACAAGTGCGCCTCTCCTCAAGGAGCGAGAATATGCCAAGAAATAGAAGAATGGTTGTAGAAGAAAGTTAAAAGAGATGTGACCATGAGATTACCTGTAGCTTCAACCTATAAAAAAATACTCCATTAAATCTCCAAATGAAAGGTCTTAATGTCCTTTCCAATTACCAACTAGGATGGGAATCTTTCACCCTCGAAATTGGTGATAAGGCAAGTAGAGTAGCACTCCACTAGCTCTCCTCTCCAAATGAAAAATGCAAATTCTAAAATGATAAAAAGCCACCATACCTATTTTTTATTGTATTTTATAAACTTCTAATTTCCTCCATGGGTCAAATTCCTTCCAACAGCTTCATGCCAACTCAAGTTGGGAAGAAATTCCCAAGTATGCCACTTGTCCTTCCAATTCTAGCCCCCTCCTTCTCCAAATTCGAATTGGTGTCTCTTTGGATGCACTAACTCCATTGAGCACTCTGTTGGAGGCTATGTTTATCCCTGACATGTCATATATGTCATATGTCAGCATTCAAGTCTGATTTGTGTCATAGGTGTCATAGCATCTTCATCATCGTTGTCATAGAGCTAGGGAATCTAGTCCAAGTGTCCCACTAGTTCCAACATGCCTCTTCCTCTTCCATGGGAGTTACTCTTCCACTCCAATTCGACCTTATTTGAGTCATTCCAATTTTATTGAACTTCTAACTCATCCCAAGAACATTGGTAGTCTTATGGATTCGAAATGACAAGAGGAGGATGCCATGTGGCATAGAAAATCTAGCTTGTGTGGGTCCCACATCCTCGATCTGTCTTCATGATCAATTTCCACTTTGATTTTCCCTTATCTCCTTTATTAAATATTTATGCTATTATAATGTACAAATATCATTTATTATCCCCCATATTTCAAATCCCAATGCTTCCACCCCCAACCTAGGGAACTAGTAATTTTCCTCCATGACAGTTCATTTGGATGGGTATATTACAAACTTTGAATTGGGAATTTCTCTTAATGTGACCCACCTTCTCCATTTGGATCTAATTTAACATTATTACTAACTTGGGCATCATTCTTGTTAATTATTTGACCCTTAGCATCAATTTGACAAACTATCATGAGTTTGGCCAAGGGGCTTAGGCCATTGTGACCCAATGCAAAATTTTGGGACATGACAAATCCTCCCTTCCAAATATTGCTTGTCCTCAAGCAATTTTAACACATGTATGTGGAAGAACCTGCTTTATTTCCAAAATTTTTCTTCCCAAAACTTCTCTTCTAAAACTTATCTGATACCACTGCATAATTCTTGAAGTTGCCACTGTGTTGCCCAACTTTTAGTTTTCAAGATTCCATGAAGATTTTAGAGAGGAACCACCATGCTTGTTGTTGCACTACTCTGATTAAAATAAATTTATTAAGTGGAGAATCCATCTCCCATACTGATTTTTTCCCAAAAAATTTGAAAGCAATGGGACTAAAAATTATCCCAGGGTCCCATTGCTTGTACTGCACTCCAACAATTAAGAGTGCTCTCCAACCCATACCATCAAGAAAGAGAATTCTTGGATCCCATTTTCTTGTATTCATTCTTCCAAACATCATGAGTACAAAATATATATCATCAAAGTACATAACAACATAATAAAAATGTACATCAAGGAGGTGCCTCATCAAAAAATCATGAAAGTGCTTATACCTCCGAGTAAGTAGACCACCATTTGCCAAGTGCATACAAGTTTCAAGTGACCAATCAAATCTGATCCAATGACATAGATGAGGATCATGTGTCCTATAATGCTTCTCCAAAAGTATATAAGATGCATCAAAATAATCAGCCATGTGTTCTTTCATCCAAGAAGTGAATGAAGAACCTCCACTAAAATATGAACCAAGTAGGGATCAAGGAAAACAATAAGTCTTCAAGGGCCTCACATAAGTAGAATTTGTGCATCTATGAACATGTGTATCATCAAGAAATAACAAAGGATGTTGCTGCTCATAATAATTTGCTCCAATCATATATCTCTTCACCCAAGTAGTGGATGAAGTTCCTCCAATATCAATTGAACTAAGCAAGGAGTAAGGAAAATCATGAGTCTTCAAGTGACTCAAGTGAACATCATAAGTGCATCCATGTAGATGTGTCTCATCAGAAGGTAACAAGGGATGTTGCTGCAAGTGTAAATAATAAATGGATCTAATAATGTCATCATATAAAGGAGAGATAGGAGTTTCATACTCCTCATGTGGCACCATAAAAAATAAACCTTTCACCCATACTTCATTAGGATGAATGCTGCAAAATATGGAAGTGTAGGATGTAGGAGAATGAACCAACTCACCCAAATGATCAGAAAGTGTAGAAGTTTCCTCATGTGAATGCTCCATAATGGTAAGATCATGCTCCTCCCTCAAAAGTGCAAAAATTTCCTCATAGGTTGGCTCCAAGGTAGTGGAATAATACACTTCTTCAAAAATTGTGTCACCATTTCCAAGAGGAAACTCAAGTTCCTCTTCCACCACATCAAGTGCTTGAATCTCATTAATATCGTCTTTAAACACATCAAGCACATGTAATTTTACATGTTTCTCATGATCTACCATGTCATGAGAATCCTCCATGCAATCTACCATCTGAAAATTTGAAACATAGGAGGGAGAACAAGTATATTGCAACCTTTCAAGAAGTTGCTCATTTTGAATTTTGAGTTTATGAATATCCTCATAATTCTTCAAGTATGAATCATGTAACAATTCATTAAACTCAACCAAATTGTTTTTATCAAAAATCAAAGACATGAAATTACCTTTGATGTTGCACATTGCTCTTTGTCTCTTCTCCATGTCTTCAAGGAATGATGGATCCTTCAATGAAGAAACCTTCCAACAAGAATTTGACACTAATGCTTGAGTGTTATGGAGAATGATAATGGTCTCTTGGATCTTCTTTTCAGTCATCTTTAATGACCCTTCAAGAAAAAGAAGATCTTGTAGGGGGGGCCTCCTCTTCTTCTTCCTTCTTACTTGGACCAACTTCATGAAACTCAAGTGGTGATGGGAAAGTTGATCTTGTTTCTTCTTCAACTGCTACAAGGTCTTCATTCTCATGCGTAATGGAACTTTGGCTTGAAGCAACACTTTCAAAATATATCTCTATGTCACCAACATAGAGGTGTGATCACCCATCAGTAGGTACTCCTTCATAGTTCAAGAATCCATCAGTAGATGCTCCTTGATTCATGTCCAAGGTAGAATGTGTCTCGAAATGATCTTCAATATTTTAATAGAATCTTCTTCAAGTTCATGGGATGTATGTTCATATTTATCCCTCAAGCAATCTGATACACTTTGCCCTTTGGTTTCCTTAAGATCAATACATTTGCAATCTTTTTTTGAAGAAAACCCTAAAACTCTCATCGAGTGGGAAATATATGCACCCCCTGAAGGTTCAGATATTTCACTACTCTTTTCACCCACACATATATGATTTTCTCTCCAAGGTCTTTTACAAGAATGGCATAAACATTTCTTCACTAACTCCACATCTTTTGGAGTATTAATATTTGATTTGGAATCAATAAATTTAGGTGTAGTGAGCCTTGGTGTTCTCTAAAATTCATTTTCTCTATTATGGGGTCCTGTGCTTGAGAAAATATGCTCACCCATTGGCTTCTTTTCCTCATAATGAGAACTGTTGTTGCCTCCTATTACTCCTTTGCTCCCAAGTTGGCTAGCCAACAATTCGAATTCTTTCATCATCTGCTTGGTCATCTCTTCAAAGAGTGGTTTCATGAGTTTCCTAATCTCCTCACCATCATCTGAGGTTCCCTTTTCATCCCTAGTCATAGTTTCCTCAAAAACATTGCTCTCATTTTCCTACTTTTTCCTCTTCAACAAAAGCACTTTTGGTTTCAATATCTAATGGTGGTCCCTAACTTATTTTCCTCATGAATATCAGACCAAATCAGGTTCCAATATCATGCTCTAATACCACTATAATGTCCCTTTTTTTGAAATTTATTAAAATGGTGAAATTTTCAACTTTTTCCACTAGTTCGACCTTTGACTGGTATTGGTCTCTTGGTCTCCAAATGACTCCCAATGCTCCCAAATTGTTACATAAGGTGTATTAATTATATTAGGACATAATTATGATTTTCAGGGATGCTTTATAGTCTTCAAGAGGCTTCTTCAACTCTCCTTTAAGTTCTGGACAAAGTAGGGAGTTTGACTAGCAATTTCTCTTTGACTAGTATTGGTCTCTTGGTCTCCAAATGACTCCAAATGCTCCCAAATTGTTAAATAAGGTGTATGGATGATATTATAACATAATTATGAGGTTTATGGATTCTTTACAGTCTTAAAAAGGCTTCTTCAACTCTCCTTTAAGTTCTGGACAAAGTAGGGAGTTTGACTAGCAATTTGGGGTTCAAATCCCCCCTAGGTAGATGCTGGAAATGGCTCTCCAAATGCTATGGGACCCTCTCTAATTTCTGAACAGAAGTAGGGTATTTTTAGGGGACATAAATATGGTCTCATATGCAGCACCATTCAGTTTATTGATTCTTCTACAACCCTCTCAAATCAGATACAAAAATACTAGTTTCGAAAATGATAGTAAATCTTCACAAATGGTTACGAAACTTAAGAATATTGCTCCAAATGCTTGTATAATGAATATGAAACTTCTTCAGAATATTAATTTCACCCCATACAACATTAATACATCATAAATTGATTGAACCATTCGAATTTTATACCACTTCAAGTGCAAATAACAAGGTATTGGGAAAATGACACCATTTGTTCAAAGTTTAGCATTTTTACATCAAATCTCTTTGTGTTTCGACCTGAAAGTCTTTTGAAAAGTAAAAATAGAGTATATATATAATATTACAAATATATGGGGCCTAAATATCTATCCCAAATAGTTCATCACCTCAACAAGTGCACCTCTCCTCAAGGAGCAAGAATATGCCAAGAAATAGAAGAATGGTTGTAGAAGCAAGCTGAAAGAGATGTGACCATGAGCTTCCCTATAGCTTCAACCTGTAAAAAAAGACTCCATTAAAGCTCCAAATGAAATGTCTTAATAGCATTTCCAATTACCAACTAGGATTGGAATCTTTCACCCTCGAAATTGGTGATAAGGCAAGTAGAGTAGCACTCCCCTATCTCTCCTCTCCAAATGCAAAAGGAAAATTCTAAAATGATCAAAATCCACCATCCCTCTTTTTTATTGTCTTTTATAAACTTCTAATGTCCTCAATGGGTATAATTCCTTCCAAGAGCTTCATGCCAACTCAAGTTGGGAAGAGATTCCCAAGTATGCCACTTTTCCTTCCAATTCTAGCCCCCTCCTTCTCCAAATTCGAATTGGTGACTCTTTGGCTGCCCTAACTCCCTTGAGCGCCCTTTTGGAGGCTATGTTTAGCCCTGACATGTCATATATGTTAGATGTCAGCATTCAGGTTTGATTTGTGTCATAGGTGTCATATCATCTTCATCATTGTTGTCATAGAGCTAGGGAATCTAGTCCAAGTGTCCCACTAGTTCCAAAATGCCTCTTCCTCTTCCATGGGAGTTACTCTTCCACTCCAATTCGACCTTAATTGAGTCATGCCAAGTATATTTACCCTCCAACTCATCACAAGAGCATTGGGATTCTTATGGATTTGAAATTACAAGAGGAGGATGCCATGTGGCATAGAAAATCTAGCTTGTGTGGGTCACACATCCTTCATGTGTCTTCATGATCAATTGCCACTTTGATTTTCCCTTGTATTTATTTATTTATCTCCTTTATTAAATATTTATGCTATTCTAATTTCCAAACATCATTTATTATCCCCCTTATTTCAAATCCCAATGCTTCCACCCCCAACCTAGGGAACTAGTAATTTTCCTCCATGACAATTCATTTGGATGGGTATATTACAAAATTTGAATTGGAATTTCTCTTAATGTGACCCACCTTGTCCATTTGGATCTAATTTAACATTATTACTAACTTGTACATCATTCTTGGCAATTATTTGACCCTTAGCATCAATTTGACAAACTATCATGAGCATGGCCAAGGGCCTTAGGCCATTGTAACCCAATGCAAAATTTTGGGACATGACACATGTTCATGAGTTAGAACCTCTTTCAGTTGTAAATTTTCCAAATATGGAAGAACCATCATCTACAACTGAAAAATCATCAATGTATAAGTGAAGAATCTGGGAATCATCTTCTTATAGGAGGATAGAGGTATATAGACAATCTGAACGAGGGTCAAAATTCTAAACCTAAAGAATAGAATAATCATGTTGAAGAACCCACATATTATGTATCTACACACGAGTCCAGAATTGACTGGGGTCCTCTTTTCTTGAAGACTCTAGACTGCTCGAACAATTCAGAAGAAAGAATGGCAGATGATAAAGGAGGTGCATCTAATGTTACCTTTGAATTTCCAATTGGGGATATTGTTGGGAAAGCACCAATGAAGAATATCCCCTTATCAGCTCTTCCCACCTTTCATGGTTTTCCTCTTGAGGACCTTGACGCATTTCTCTTTGAGTTTGATGTTTTGTGTAGAAGTTATGATTATTTATCTAACACACCAAAACTTAAGTTGTTCCCCACCACATTAAATAATGAAACGATGCGATGGTTTATGGGACTAGGAGGACAAACTATATTTACATGGACATACATGAGGCAAGCCTTCCTCAAGAAGTATCGAGATTATTGCAGGGTTAAGAATCTTATGGAGGAACTTTTTAAAATGACTCAACGAGATGATGAGAGTCTGGAAGATTATGTGGAGATATTTCACTATAATTTGCAGAGATATAAGCATAATAACTTAGATAAAGAAACTCAGAGAACCATTTTTCTTAGAGGGATAAAAGATGAATGTATTGATATCCTGAACCTTATGGCGAAGGGAGATGTTTCTCAACTGGGTTTCGCTGAAATTTGCGATCTTTACAGTAGCTATTCTAGAGGTAGATGAAGAGCGGGGAAAGGCACCTGAGAAGCAATAACCAGGATGACCAAGACAACTTCTGGGGGAGTTTCACAGACATAACTAGGTAACTTGTTGGATGATTTGAAAATGAATTTTAAGTTCTTTAGCTTCCCAACTTGATGCCTTGCAGGCTAAGCAAAAGCAATTCGAAATAGAGAAGGCCATGGTTGTATTCTATCCCAAATGCAGGCATAAACACCCTCTTAAAGAATGTCCTCTCAATAGTGTTGAATTTTGTTGCATTTGTGAAAAAGAGCATGCAAAAAGCAGTTGTCCTTCTTTACCAAATATGAAATCAATCTATGAAGGAACAAGGGAGGTAGAAAACGCTTGTTTTATCACTTCAAAAAGGCCATGGAAGCCAAGGCTAGTAGGTATCACGCAAGACCCTGCTCAATTTTTAAACTAACCTATAGACACAACAAGATCCCCCTCAAATGCAATGGATATCCCAATGGTATGCTCCTCCATCATGGGAAAAATGGCTACCTCAAATGACCAATATTATCCTTGTAAACATGGATGGATAGGTTCATCATCTAGCAACCCACAGTTTCCAGTACCTCCACAACCTCAAAATCAACAACAACAATTGTAGTTGCCTCCCAATAACCCTACTCAACCCCAAATGCATGTCCAACCTAACCCCAATCCAAATAATAAGTCATCTTGGTCAGCTTATGTTGTTGAGATGCAAGGGTTTCCCACCTATTATGTCTCTCCGGAAGAGCGCCAATGAGTAACCCTTAGATTTGGAAGAGTGTTGAATCAAGGGAATCCTCAAATTCTTACTAAGCCTAAGGATGAGTATATTCAACAACTAGAACTGAATCATCCTAAACAAGAATATTTAGAGAGTGCACAAACCACCCATTTCAAACTTCTTACCAACCAAATATGATTGGGAATTCACAATCTCCACCCTATCATGAAAGGTTAGGATTGGAAAATCCCCCTACTCAACCTAAATTTGATTTGATGGGTGAGATGCGGAATGTCTGCATTACAATCCCTCTTTTTCAAGCAATTAAAGATATCTCGATTTATGCTAAGGCAATGAGAGAATTTTGTGTTAAGAAACCAAGTAGGAAGAATAAGGACCCATCTACTATCCATTTCATTGAACAATTGGCAGAATTGATGACTAGAAAATATTGACTCCTAAATATAAAGACCTAGGTAACCCCATAGTAGATGTCTATATTAAAGGAATTCATATTCAAAATACCTTATTAGACCTTGGGGATCCTATTAATATAATGACTATGGAAGTGGTGGAACATCTTGGGATAAATCCTAGAGGAACCCCCACAATCCTGGAACTAGCAGACCGCTCTACCATTTGAACGATGGGATTTCTTGAAGACATAGTTTTCTGTGGACTCATGGGAGTACCCGACAGATTTCATGGATCTGTATCCAAAATCACAGTTGAGGGAACATCCTCTTATACTTGGTAGGCCATGGTTGGTCACAACCAATGCCTATATTGGCTATAGATCTGGTAATATGACTATATCCCATGGGAATTCGACCAAGTAACTCACATTGTATGCTCTCTCCAGGCCTAGAATTGATTTGGATAATTCCCTTTGGATAGAAGAAGAATATTGGGACCAAAATACACAACCAGATTTAACCATTGAAAAGGCCTTATCCTTCAAACATGAAACTAAAGACAATGTAATTGGCACTTTTCTTATCCATTCAGCCTCATCTTCTCATTCAAATTCCCATATATTGAATAATATTTTACAACCATCAGTTCAGAAAAAATATGAGAACCCTCCCATTGATCCCCGGGCTACAATTTCATGCTAAAAAACTAAGCTCACTAGTGTACCAATAGAAATTGAGCCTGGGAAGAATTTGAATATCAACCCACATTTGTCACATGTGCAAAGGGATCAATTGATTAATCTCCTGAATCGACAGAAAGAGTCATTTGCATGGGAGTATATGGATATGAAAGGCATCCACCCTGATTTGTGTACTCGCCACATCTATATCCATCTTGATACCTAACTAGTTAGAAAACCTCAACGCCAGATGAACTCTCTTTTGAAAGATATTGTTAATGAAGAATTGCGAAAAAAATTAAATGATATCCAATAAGCAGTGGGTTTCACCCTTGGTAATTGTCCCCAAAAAGAACATGAATTGGAGAAGTTGTGTTGACTATAGGGAATGAAACAAATCCACACAAAAGGACCATTTTACCTTTCCTTTTGTTGATCTTGTGCTTGAAACATTGGCTGGGAAACAATTTTTCTCCTTTCTCGATAGGTTTAGTGGGTACAACCAACTCTATATTGCTTTGGAAGATCAATATAAGACCACCTTTACCTGTCCTTAGGGAACTTCGCCTATAGGGTTTTTCCTTTTGGACTCTGCAATGCCCCTACTACTTTTCAAAGGGATGTTTTAGGAATATTTTCTGATTTGAATCATAACTGTGTCGAAATATACATGGATGACTTCACAATTTATGTTCATACTTTTAATGAAACTTTATGTAATATTGAGAAGGTATTGAAAATATGTAAGGAAACTAACCTCTCACTCAGCCACGAAAAGTGTCACATGTTACTTAAAGAAGGAATTGTACTAGTACATCAAGTTTTAGCTAAGGGAATCAAAGTGGACCCAACAAAGATAGAGGTAATAGTCAATCTTTTGGTTCCTAAATCATAGAAAGAGGTACGTAGTTTTCTGGGTCACGCTGTTTATTATCATTGATTCATTGAACAATTTACTAAACTAACATCTCCCTTATTTTCTTTACTTTCTAAAGATGTATATTTTATATGGACTAACAATTGACAATCTTCTTTTACATCATTAAAGGATCAACTGATGAGGACTATAGTTTTGAGAGGTCCTGACTGGTCTTTACTCTTCCATATTTCCACAAATGCACCAGAAAAAGCAATAGGAGCAATACTAGGGAAGTAGGAAGAGCAAAAGCCTTATGCTATTTATTTCATTAGTAAGAATTTATCCCCTGCCAAGCTTAAATACTTGGTAACCGAAAAATAATTGTCGTTGTATATTCAATAAATAAGTTTGGTCACTACATTATTGGATATGAGGTATTTATGCATATCGGTCACTCAATTATCTTATATTTAATGAATAAATATATTACAAATCCTAGAGTAATTAGATGGTTACTATTATTGCAAGAGTTTGACATTACTATCATTGATAAGCCAGGAAAGGATAATGTTGTCGCAGTCTTCCTTTCTCGACTCACTGATGATAATAATGAACCTATTCTGGTAGAGGACAAATTTCTCGATGAACATATTTTTGCAATCTCTACTAATACTCCTTGGTATGTAGACATCTCTAATTACTTGGTTGAAAGGAATTTGCTAGGATATCTCTCTCCGAGAGATCGAAAGAATATCATCAACCAAGGTGCTAAATATTCTTGGATAGAAGGTTTTTTCTTTTACACAGGTCTAGATCTGGTCATCCAACATTGTGTTAGAGATGAAGAGATATATGGTATTCTTATCTCGATGAACATATTTTTACAATCTATAATAATACTCCTTGGTATGTAGACATCGCTAATTACTTGGTTGAAAGGAATTTGTTAGGATATCTCTCTCCGAGAGAGAGAAAGCATATCATCAACCAAGGTGCTAAATATTCTTGGATAGAAGCTTTTCTCTTTTACACATGTCTGGATCTGGTCATCCAACGTTGTGTTAGAGATGAAGAGATATATGGTATTCTTAAAGCTTGCCACATTGAGCCTGTTATGCAAAAACTTCCACAAAAGAGCATAAATAGACAAGAGAGAGTAATACATGCCTTAATAATGAATAAAAGAGATGAATTTAAAGCCTCTTCAAGGGGGAAACCTCCTTATACAATGTATTGAATACACAAGACAAGACAAGATGCTTCAAATGAAAAGGTATCCTTCATATATATAGGAGACAAAAAGGTACAATTACAACTAATGGACCCAAGCTGACATCAATAATATAATAATACTAATGACAATTACCACTAACGGACCCAAGCTAACATCAATAATATGACAATACTAATGTATTGTGCCACAATATAAGGTTTAATGTGCCACCATTTAAGGATTAACATGCCCCTCCCTTTCAGACCAGTGTTATCCTCAACGCTTGGTTGGTTATGGATGCTTCTGTATGAGTGACTCATCTTCCCATGTCTAATATTCTATTGGTAAGTTCTTCCACTTTATGAGGTACTCAATAATATCCCGATTTTGTAGTTGTTTGGTCCTTGTTTCAATGATTTCTTTAGGTTCCAATATGAATTTTCCTTCTTCATCAAGCTCTGGAAAGATAGTTTGAGTTGGGATCTTGTCTCCTATTACCTTCTTTAAGCAAGAAACATGGAAAATTGGGTGTAGCCTTGAAGATGAAGGGAGCTCCAATTTGTAAGCCATACTACTAATCTTCTGCAAAAAATTATAAGGACCATAGTACTTGGGTGCTAGTTTATAGTCCTTATTTAGTTGCTTGAGGTACATCTATTTGTAAGGTTTTAGCCTCAAAAATACCCAATCCCTGTAATGTCCCTTCTTAATAATTTTATTAAAATGACCAATTTTTCACTTTTTCTCCAAATTCGACCTTTGACTAGTTTTGATGCCTAGGTCTCCAGTTTGCCCCAAATGCTCCCAAATATTCTGAGAAGGTATATGGATGATGTTAGAACATAAATATGTGTTTCATGGATTCTTTTGGACCTTTAAAATACTTCTGTAAATCCTCTTTCAATTCTGGCCAATGTAGGGAACTTTACTCGTAATTTCCCTTTGACTAGTATTGGTCTCTAGGACTCCAATTGGCTCCAAATGCCTCTAAATATTCAGTGAAGGTGTATGAATGATATTTGTACTTGATTATGATTTTCATGGATGATTTATGACCATCAAAATACTTCTGCAAACTTGTTTAAGATTCTGGACAAAGTATGGAATTTAACTAGCAATTTGGGATTCAAATCCCCCCAGGGTAATTACTGAAAATGACTCTCCAAATGCCTCCAAAATCACTCGAAATTATGAACAGAGGTAGGATATGTCTGAGGGACATTATCTAGGTCTCATGTGCACCATTAATCAATTATTGAGTATGTTCTAACCTTATCCCAAACAACAGCAAAAATTACTAGTTCGACCTTGGGGGAAATAGCATGAAATCTTCTTCAAATAAAATAAAACTGAGCAATATGGATCCAAATGCTTAAGTGATGAACATGAAACTTGTAATAATCATCAATTTAATTCCATACATCATAAATATATCATATAAATATTCTTCCATTCGAAATCATCATCAATACATTGGTATACCTCAATCTAGTGGGAGAATGGTCATTGTTTTCTCATTAATAATCCATTTTACATATAACCACTTGGTATTTCGACCTGAAAATTTCTGGAGATGAATAACGGAGTATATTAATCATATTACAACATAAATATATCATGATAATCTCTCCCAAATAGTACAAGAGCTCACCAAAAACGTCCTCCCTCAAGGGTCAAGAATATGCCATCAAAACTGGAAATGGTTGAGAGAGTGTACTGCACTAGAAGAAACCATGAGATTCCCTATATCTTACACCTGCAAATAAACACTCCATTAAAGCTCCAAATTAAATTTTTGAATGGCCTTTCCAATTACCAACTTGGATGGGAATCTTTCACCCTTGAAATTGGTGATAAGGCAAGTAGAGTAGCACTCCACTAGCTCTCCCTCTTCACGAATGCAATTGAAAATTTCTCAAATGATCAAAATCTGGTTTCATTCTTTTTTATTGACATTTATAAACTTATAATGTCCTCCATGGGTCGAATTCCTTCCAATAGACTCATGCCAACTCAAGTTGGGAAGAGATTCCAAAGAATGCCACTTGTACAACAATTCCTAGTCTCCCACTTCCACCAAATCACATGTGGAAGCATCTTAGCTGCCCTAACTCCCTTGAGAACCCTCTTGGAGGCTATTTTAAGCCCTAACATGTCATATATGTCATATGTCATCCTTAAGGTCTAATTTTTGTCATAGGTGTCATAGCATCTTCATCATTGTTGTCATAAAGCTAGGGAATCTAACCTAAGTGACTCACTAGCTCCAAATTGCCTCTTCCTCTTCCATGGGATTTATTCTTCCTCTAAATTTCAACCTTGGATGAGTCATGTAATGAATAATACCTTTTGAACTCCCCCAATTATGTTACCATTCACCTTGAATTCGAATTGGTGAGAGAATGATGCCAAGTGTAGTGGGGAAATCTAGCCATATGTGGGTCCCCCTTCCTCCATGTGTCTTCATGATCAAATGCCACTTTGATTTTCACTTGTATATATTTATTTATCTCCTTTATTAAATATTTATTCCATTCTAATGTTCAAACATCATTTATTATTCCCCTTATTCCAAATCCCAAAGCTTCCACCCCAAACCTAGGAAACTAGTAATTTTCCTCCTTGGCAATTATTTGACCCTTAGCATCAATTTAAAAAACTCTAATGAATATGTCCAATGTGCTTAGGCCATTGTGACCCAATGCCAATTTGGAACATGGCAAATCCTCCCTTCCCAATATTTCTTGTCCTCAAGCAATTTCAAACATGGGTGTTGAAGAACCTGCTTTTTGTATAATTCTTTGAAGTTGCCATTGAATTGCCCAACCTTGAGTCTTTGAGATTCCATGAATATTTTAGAGAGGAACCACCATGCTTGCTGCTGCACTACTCTAATAAAAAATCACTTTATTAAGTGGGAAATCCATCTCCCATACTGCTTGTTCCCCAAAAAAAATTGAAACCAATGAGACAAAAATTATTCCAGGGTCCCATTGCTTGTACTGAACCCTAAAAATTAGGAGTGCTCTCCAACCCATACCATCAGATAATAGGATTCCTGGATCCCATTTTCTTGTATGCATTCTTTCAAACATCATGAATACAAAATATATATCATCAAAGTACATAACAACATAATGAAAATGTACATCAAGGAGGTGCTTCATCAAAGAATCATGAAAGTGCTTATACCTCCAAGCAAGTAGACCACCATTTTCCAAGTGCATACAAGCTTCAAGTAACCAATCAAATATGCTCCAATGAAATAGGTGAGGATCCCATGTCCTATAGTGTTGCTCCAAAAGGATGTGATATGCATCAAAATATTCAGCCATGTGTTCTTTCATCCAAGAAGTGAATGAAGAATCTCCACTAAAATATGAACCAAATAATGAGCAGAAAAAACAAGGAGACTTCAAATGACTCAAAGAAGTCTCACCCATACATCCATGAATGTGAGAATCATAAAGATATAACAAAGTATGTGGCTTTCAACAAAAAATTTCTCCAATCATAAATCTATTCACCCAAGTGTTGGATGAAGTTCCTCCAACATCAAATGAATCAAGTGTTGAGCAAGAAAAACCATGAGTCTTCAAGTGACTCAAATGCATATCATATGTGCATCCATGTAGATGTGCATCATCATAGAGTAACAAAGGATGTTGCTGCAAATGTGAATAAGAATGTGCTCCAACCATATCATCATAAAAATTAAATCTAGGAGTTCCATACTCCTCATGCAGCACCATCAAAAAGAACCCTTTCACCCATTCTTCATTGAGACTAATGTTGCAAAACATGGAATTGTAGGAAGTAAGAGAATTAACTAACTCACCCAAATGATCAAAAAGTGCAGAAGTTTCATCATGGGAAGGATCCATATGGGTAGTATCATGCAGCTCCTTCAAAAGTGTGAAACCTTTGTCATAGATTGGTTCCAATGTAGAGGAATCATGCTCTTCTTTAAAAATTGCATAATCTTCATCAAGAGACAATTCAAGTTCCTCTTCCACCACATCAAGTGTTTGGATCTCTTCAATTTCATCTTCAAACACATCAAGCACATTCAATTTTTCACATTTCTCATGATCCACCGTGTCATGCGAATCCTCCAAATAATCTACCATTTGACAATCTAAAACATAGGAGGAAAAACAAGTGTCTTGCAACTTTTTAAGAAATTGATCATTTGGAATTGTGAGCTTATGACTATCCTCATTATTCTTCAAGTATGCATCACGTAACAATTCTTTAAGCTCAAACAAATGGTTTCTATCAAAAAACAAAGACATGAAATTCCCTTTGATGTGGCACATTGCTCTTTGAATTTTCTCCATGTCTTCAAGGAAGGATGTTTCCTCCAATGAAGTAGCTCTCCAACAAGAATTTGACACCAATGCTTGAGTGTCATGGAGAATGCTGAGGGACTCTTGGATCTTCTTTTCATTCATTTTTAAGGACCCTTTAAGAAAATGAAGATCTTGCAAATGAACCTCCTCATCTTCTTCCTTCTTGCTTGGACCAACTTCATGAAGCTCAAGTGGTGATGGGGAAGTTGATATTATTTCTTCTTCAACTGCTACAGGGTATTCATTTTCATGTTCAATGGAAGTTTGGCTTGCAGCAACACTTTCAAAAGTGATCTCTATGTCAGTAACATAGAGGTGTAAGAACCCATCAATAGGTACTCCTTCATAGTTCAAGCATCCATCAGTAGATGCTCCTTGATTCATGTCCAAAGTAAAATGTGTCTCAAATTGATCTTCAATACTCTCAATAGAATCTTCTTCATGCTCATGTGATGTCTCTTCATATTTTTTAGAGTCACTTGGGAGAGACTTTCGATCCTCTTCATCTACTGCTTCTTCTACTTCACCTATTTCAGAACTAGGTGGTTCATGGGTCTCCTCATTTTTCTCCTTCAAGTAAGCTGATGCATTTTTCCCCTTGGTTTTATTAATCGCAATATATTTTCTCTCAGTTTGGATAGCCAAAAATTCGAATCCTTTCATAAACTGCTTGGTCATCTCTTCAATGATTTTTATATGGTCCTCACCATCATTCACACACACATGATTTTATCTCCAAATTTTTTTACAAGAAGGGCATAAACCTTTCCTCACTAACTACACATCTTCATTATTGGGCCTATTTGCAAACACCACATCAGCATAGTCTTCAAAAGTCATGTCCTTTTGTATATTTTTACTCAAAGCAAGATATTCTAGATATGATTGATATTGTTGGGGCAAGGTTTTATATTTTGCTCTCCATCTTTGTAACTCATTCATAGAATTATCCTTCGGTGGTGTGACATACTAATATTTATCATACATAGGGTCATAATCATAATTATAATCTTCATTCCTCCTGAAATTGTAAGAAGTGTTGCTTGATGGCACCTCTTCCTCAAACCATTCACATTCTGCTTCATATTGCTCATAAGCATCGGCATATTCTTCATAATAATTATACTCATAGGATTCCTCATAATAGTAAGACATGGCTGAAACTTATTCTTCAATTTATGATATTAATTTACAGGTTCAAGGACCATGATCTGATACCACTGTAATGTCCCTTCTTAAGAATTTTACTAAAAGGACCAATTTTTCACTTTTTCCCCAAATTCGACCTTTGACGAGTTTTGATGCCTAGGTCTCCAATTTGCCCTAAATGCTACCAAATATTCTGAGAAGGTATATGGATGATGTCAGAACATAAATATGTTTTTCATGGATGCTTTTGGACCTTTAAAATACTTCTGCAAATCCTCTTTCAATTATGGCCAATGTAGGGAACTTTACTAGTAATTTCACTTTGACTAGTATTGGTCTCTAGGTCTCCAATTGGCTCCAAATGCCTCTAAATATTCAGTGAAGGTGTATGAATGATATTTGTACTTTATTATGATGTTCATGGATGATTTATGACCATCAAAATACTTCTGAAAACTTGTTTAAGATTTTGGACAAAGTATGGAATTTAACTAGCAATTTGGGATTCAAATCCCCCAGGGTAAGTACTGAAAATGACTCTCTAAATGCCTCCAAAATCACTCTAAATTATGAACAGAGGTAGGGGATGTCTGAGGGACATTATTTAGGTCTCATGTGCACCATTAATCAATTATTAAGTCTATTCTATCCTTCTCCCAAATAGCAGCAAAAATCACTAGTTCGACCTTGGGGGGAATAGCATGAAATCTTCTTCAAATAAAATAAAACTGAGCAATATGGCTCCAAATGCTTAAGTGATGAACATGAAACTTGTAATAATCATAAATGGAAGTCCATACATCATAAATATATCAGAAAGATATTCTTATATTCAAAATCATCATCAATACATTGGTATACCTCAATCTAGTGGGGGAATGGTCACTGTTTTCTCATTAATAATCCATTTTACATATAACCACTTGGTATTTCGACCTAAAAATTTATGGAGATGAAGAATAGAGTATATTAATCATATTACAACAGAAATAGATCATGATAAACTCTCCCAAAGAGTACAAGAGCTCACCAAAAACGCCCTCCCTCAAGGGTCAAGAATATGCCATCAAAACTGGAAATGGTTGAGAGAGTGTGTTGCACTAGAAGAAACCATGAGCTTCCCTATAGCTTAAACCTACAAATAAACACTCCATTAAAGCTCCAAATGAAAGGTCTAAATGGCCTTTCCAATTACCAACTTGGATGGGAATTTTTCACCCTCGAAATTGGCTAAGGCAAGAAACTAGTCATCCACTAGCTCTCCCTCTTCACAAATGCAATTGCAAATTTCTCAAATGATCAAAAGCTAGTTTCAATCTTTTTATTGAAATTTATAAACTATTAATGTCCCCCATGGGTCGAATTCCTTCCAAGAGACTCATGCCAACTCAAGTTGGGAAGAGATTCCAAAGAACGCCACTTGTACAACAATTCCTAGTCTCCGACTTCCACCAAATCACATGTGGAAGCATATTAGCTGCCCTAACTCCCTTGAGCGCCCTCTTGGAGGCTATTTTTAGCCCTGACATGTCATATATGTCATATGTCAGCCTTCAGGTCTGATTTGTGTCATAGGTGGCATAGCATCTTCATCATTGTTGTCATAGAGCTAGGGAATCTAGCCCAAGTGTCTCACTAGCTCCAAATTGCATCTTCCTCTTCCATGGGAGTTACTCTTCCTCTAAATTTCAACTTTGGATGAGTCATGCAATGAATAATACATTTTGAACTCCCCCAATTATGTTACCATTCACCTTGAATTCTAATTGGTGAGAGAATGATGCCAAGTGTAGTGGGAAAATCTAGCCATATGTGGGTCCCCCTTCCTCCATGTGTCTTCATGATCAAATGTCACTTTTATTTTCAGTTGTATATATTTATTTATCTCCTTTATTAAATATTTATGCCATTCTAATGTTCAAACATCATTTATTATTCCCCTTATTCCAAATCCCAAAGCTTCCACCCCAAACCTAGGAAACTAGTAATTTTCCTTCTTGGCAATTATTTGACCCTTAGCATCAATTTGACAAACTCTAATGAATATGTCCAATGTGCTTATGCCATTGTGACCCAATGCCAATTTGGGACATGACAATCCCCTTCTTCAAAAATCCTTTCACTACGATGTTGATATGCTTGTTGTTTCATCATGTTTTTTTATATAATCAGATTGTCCTTCAATATATGGAGAACTTATTGTTGGTGCTCGAGGTGATATTCCACAACTTGAACTTTAGATTTTCCTTTCAAGGGATATGTGATAGATGGAGGTTGGTACCCATAAAGTGCCATAAATGGGGACATTTTTTATGACGTATGGAAGGAAGTATTGTACCACCATTTTGCCAAAGATAACCATTTCACCCACTGTGTTTGTTTATCAAATGAAAAGCAGTGAAGATATCCTTCCAAACATTTGTTCACTAGTATCTCAGTTTTCCCATCGGATTGAGGATGATAAGATGAACTGTGAGCCAACTGGGTACCCAAACAAGAAAATAATTTAGTCCAAAAATTTTCAGTGAAAATTGGATCTCTATCACTTACAATAATCTGCAGGTTTCCATGTAGCTTCTGAACTATTTCCATGACTGTTGTAGCTATTGTACTTGCATTAAAAGGGTGAGAGAGTGCACAAAAGTGTGCATACTTTGTGAGTCTATCATCAACCACCATAATAAAATTATTCCCTTCTAATTTGGGTATACCTATGATAAAATCTATTAATACTTCCTCCCAGCATTGACAAGGTATGTCTAATGGTTGTAAAAGACTTGGGGTCTTAACTGTTTCAACCTTATTTTGTTGGAAAACCAAACATTCTTCCACGAACCTTTGAACATCATATTTAATACCTTCCCAAAAAATTCATCCTTGACCCTATGCCAAGGTTTTTAGGAATCTCGAGTGCCCTCCTATAGGAGAGGTGTGTAATTCCAAAAGGACATTTTGTTTGATTTAGGAGTTCTTACATATATATAAGCGATCCTTATACCATATTGAATCATTTCTCCGCACAAAAGTATCTAATACACTAGTATCCTTTTGTAGCTTTTGAATGAGTGTCCACACCAATAGGTCATTCTTCCATTCTTCCCTTGCTTATAATATCTAATTAGGTTGTATAATAGAGATAACACAAAGTAATGCCTCAACATCCTCATCTTTTCTTGAGAGTGCATCTACCACCATATTTGTTTCTCTTTTTTATAGATGATTTCAAAGTCATATCCCAACATCTGGGTTATCCATTTTTGTTGCTCTTTTGAAGATAGTCTTTGTTCCAAGAAGTATTTAAGACTATCATGATCTATTTTGACCTTGAAGTGCCTATTGTTGGTGCAGAACCAAGCAGTTTCCCACAACGACCTCAAATCTTGCGTGGCCAGTGCAAGATAGACAGGTTTGATCACCCTTAATTTATAGCTACTTATGACAAAACAATAATCTAATAAAATGAAACACAAGTTTTGAATGAATGTATGGAAATAAATATGAATAGCCAATCAATTTTAACTTATTCCCATAATGCTTATTTTATTCATTTATTTTTAATGTTATTTGTTTTTATTTATTTTCTAAGTTTTATGTTATAAAATAAAAAAATAAAATAATAACCTAAACTCTAAACATAAAACTAAGTTAGGGCTATTTACAGGTAAATAAAAACAAACAAAATTTTAAGAACATAAACCTTTGTATTAATATTTACACATGTTGGTTCTTTTGTTTATTTTGTTTATATAAAAAGATAATGATAAGATATTAAATAACTAAAATGTTAAGTTAATATATTAACAAATCATAAACTAATAGCTAATTAAATTATTGCGCTAAGAGGCGCTCTACAGCTCAGTGTGAGGGAGATCTTGTTAGTCGAGTGTTTGTTGAGTTTGTGGAGTAACGAGTAACAAAATAATACAAAGTAAACAAAAAAGAATAATACAAAATAAAAAGTAATAAATATTATGTCAAGTATAAACAAAAAAAAATACAAAGTAAAAAGTAAATATGAGGGATATCTTGTAACGTTTGTCAAGTAACAAAATAATACAAAGTAAACAAAAAAGAATAATACAAAGTAAAAAGTAATAAATATTATGTCGGCCATAAACAAAAAAGAATAATACAAAGTAAAAAGTAAATATGAGGGAGATAGTGTAAATTATATTTCTTATGTCGACTATAGTAATTTCTTTTTAATAGCTTTCCTTGAATAGCTCCTTGAGTGCAATACCTGAGCCGAGGTTTGCACCTCTGAGATTTGATCCCTCTCGGCACTTGATAGAGCCTAGGATTTGGATCTAGGCTAGTTTACATTAATCTTTAAAGGAGAGGAATGTGATTGAAATAAAACTTTAAAAAAAAAATCTTTTATGTTTCATTTATATTTATTTTGTTTATAATGATTTGAAACATTTATATTATTGTATATACAAAATAAAATAAAATAAAATAAAATAATATAATAATAAAATGAACAATTATAAAAAATATATATATATACAAATTAAATAAATTAAGAATAAAAAATGTAAAACTAGTAAATTTCAAAATATAAGACAAAATTTGAAAGATATGTAAATGTAAAAGATAATGAATTTAAAGAAATAAAAAACAAGAATGCCAAATAAGTGAGCGGTAAAAATGATTTCATTTATTAGTAAAACATTTTGGTGTAGTTCTCAAAACCAATTTTTGGATCAGGTATAGTTCTCAAAACCATGAAGGGTGGAATGTAACATCCCACAATGCATGATCAAATTTACAATTAGGGAAGGATGAGGGATTTGGACTAAAAAATATCAATAATTAGTTTTGTAATGCGACTTCCCTCCAAACAAAACTAACTATTTATTAATGAGATTGCAAATAGATTTAAAATTATAAAATGGTAAATGAATTTACAATCTATCTTAAAATAGTTCAAACCAAATTTAACCTTCCCAACTTTTTACAAACTTCTAAGGAAACACCTATTATCAACATGTCAAATCTGCTTGGATCTCTTTTTATCAGAACACTAGCCTGGGACAATTTCTGCGACAACTTCATCCATTTTTGACATTCCAAAACTATTGTTATGAGATATATCTTCACAGTAATAAGATCCAAAAGCCCGCGTCTTATTAAACTGCAATTCCTCAAATTTTTAACAAACAAGACATAGGAAATGATGGCTGCCGCAATTGCTGAAGGATCCACTTGATACAATTGAGAACCATTTCCATCATCCCAACTCATTCGAATATTTTTTTACATTTACATTTACATTTACATCAGAATCAATCAGTGTCAAAATTTCTAGGAGCAATTTTATATTCAATCTCTCTTCTGATGATGCGAGTCACTTCACAGGAATCGAGCCCGAGTGCTTCACGATCTAAGTGACATAGCGATACATTTATTTTGGTAATTCTAGCTTGATATTCTGAGAATCTAGAGAATCACTTGGAACTAATACTAACGTTGGGAAAAAACTGAGAATCTAGAGAATCATCTTTCTTTGTGCATGCTTGTATATTCTTTATGTGATCAATATGCCACATGTGCCTAGAATAATAGTGTTCAATGCATATAACATTTTGATTGACGCCATTTATATCATTTCATTAAAATTCCATAGAATCGCTAATGGTGGAAACCCCAGTCAATCTAAAGCTAGCTAGAAATATAGGTTAGTTTTTTAAGACTCAACAATTGGAGGCGGTGATTCGATAGGAGCTATCTAGAAACATAGGTTAGTTTTTTAAGACTCAACAATTGGAGGCGGTGATTCCATAGGCATTGCATAATATGGCAAAAATTTTATAGGTGTGAGAGAGCTTGGCAACTCTTTGTCGGCTATGTATTGTTGGTGACGAAAATCGTCATCAACACCTAACTATTAGGTAAGGACGCCATTGCTTAAGTGCATGTATTATTGCCATCATTTCCTTCTCATAAACGGGTTTGTGTAAGTTTTTTCCCTTGATTGGTCTACTTTCAAAATCCATGGGCCTTCCTGTTAGAAAAACAGGATCGCAAAGCAATAAAAATAAACAAGATGCAAATACAAATTACACAAACACATCACAAGAGAGACACCAATATGTCGTGGTTCACCCAAGATGAGCTACGTCCACACTGAAATTGCCAGTCCTTATTATTATACCATCCAGTAAATGAAGGGATACAACCTACAGCACATCCGCTGCACTTCCTCTTCACTTTCTCACAGTCTCTCTTTACGATCTCAGAGATCTTTACAATGCATAATACCTAATACATCAACCATGGTCGTGTTACAATGTCTTTCTTTTATAGGGGAAATACAATGGGAAAATACCACAGGTTACCCAAAACCATGGGCCTGTAAACTGTTGGCAAAAACAACCCAAAAACAATTTCTCAAGGGCTTTGCCCCCAAACCCCAAAGTGGGGGAACGAGTATACAGTAATCCTGGGGTACAAACACGACTGAATAACATCTCTGAATATGGAAGATCAGGCTCCACAACCAACACTTCCTTCTTGCATTAGAATAGCACCAATGCCATTTCCTGTGGCATCAAATTCCATAATAAAGGTTTTTGTGAAGTCCGTTGTGGTCAAGGTAGGGGCTTTGCACATTGCCTCTTTAAGTTGTTCAAAAGCTTGAGTTGCCTCTGGAGTCCAAGAGAATGAATCCTTCTTCAATTATTTCGTCAGAAGTGCTGCTATTATTCCATAGTTCTAAACAAACTTGCAGTAGTACCCTGTAAAACCTAAGAATCCCCTAAGATTCTTCAAGGTTTGGGGAATCGACAAGTCCATCATGGCTTTAATTTTGGTAGGGTCTACCTTGACACCTTCATAAGATACAATATGACCCAAATATTCTACCTCCTTTACCTCAAATAAACATTTGGAAGGTTTTGCATATAGTTGTTGCTCCTTTAGTAGTTGTAGCACCCTGTCAACATGTTGAACATGTTATTCCCAAGACTTGCTATAGATTAATATATCATACAAAAATACTAACACAAATTTTATAAGAAAGGGCTTGAAAATGGAATTCATCAAACCTTGAAATGTGGAAGGTACATTTGTAAGACCAAAATGCATGACCATAAATTCATAATGACCTTCATGAGTTCTGAATGCTATTTTTGGGATGTCTTCTTCCATCATTATAATATGATGATACACTGAACAAAGATCCAACTTTGTGAAGTAAACTGCTCCATTTAGTTCATCTAACAATTCATCAATGATGGGAATGAGAAACTTATCTTTAATGGTGAACTTGCTGAGCTCTCTATAATCTGACACATACGCCATGACCCCTCCTTCTTGTCTACCATTACCACCAGCGCAGAGTAAAAACTTTGGCTAGGCCTAATTATGCGAGCCTCTAACATTTCTTCAACCATACTCTCAATTTCACTCTCCTGGCCATAGGGGTATCTTTAAGGTATGATGTTAGGAGTAACACTTCCTGGAATCAAGTGAATAGCATGATCACGATATCGAGTAAGTGGAAAAGATTTTGGAATATCTTCAAATAACTTGGAATGTTTATCGATGACCCTTTGGAGATCTAGGGAAATAGGAGGATTAGATGTTTGAACCTTTAGTGAGCATAACTATGCAATTACACCTTGATGCCCCTTTTTCATCAATTTTGTCATTCCATTAGAGCTTATCACCTTGATTGGTTTCCATGTGATACCCCTTAATTCAAATTATTTTCCTTCCTAGGAAAATTTCATGAAAAGTTCTTGAAAATTAAAAGCCATTGTTCCCAATGGTTGTAACCGTTGGAACCCTAAGACAACATAAACACTACTCATTGGAATAACAATCATTGGACTATTCAATACATATTACCCCATAATAAGAGTGATCTTATGGCATTTTACTAAGAAATTGATAGTTCCTCCATATGAAATCATTACTTGAAACTATGGTGCTAGATATATAAAGCAATTGAGATCTTTGGCTAATTTACAGTGAATGAAATTATGAGTCCTACCATAATCAATCAACATTGTTACCTTTTTCTTTTTGATATATCCTTCGATATTGAGAATTTGAGGAGTGCTAATTCCATCCAATGCATGACAAGATAAGGTGGGATTATTCTCATCGGGAGTAATCTCTTCAATTTCTTCAACTTGAGATGGTTCATGTTCTTTTGCTTCTTCTTCTTCACATTCTATGTAGAATAATTTCTTCTCACCACACTTGTGTCCCTTGCTATACTTGTTGTCACAATTAAAGCATAGACCTTTTTCTCTTCTTCCATCCATTTGTTGAGGTGTTAACCTTGTAGGTTGAGGTGGGTTAGAAGAAGGAACATTAATCTCTCTATAGGTGTTATAGGTGGTCCTTTTAGTAGCCATCACCATATTTTTACTTTCAACCTTCCTTTCCAACATGAATGCATTCTCTAAGGATATTGGTTCAAATAGACGCACCTCATGTTGAATGTTATCATTCAAGGCTCCAATAAAGAGATCCAACAATTTATCATCCGGTATGTCATTCACTCAGACTCAACTTTTGAAATTGTTGAATGTGCTCGATTATTGAACCCTTTTTCCTTAGCTTTATCAATTGGGTAAAGAAGGAATTTATCTTAACATCATCATGATATGATATCAATTCTTCTATAAAAATGGAACAAGAGATAACTGAGTTCTTTTTGTGTTCACAAAGCCATTGGTACCACACAAGCTACTGCGGTTGTAAATATTAAGATGCAATAGTTACCTTTTGTAGATTTGGCACCTGGTGTATTTCAAAGAATTGCTCCATCTAGAATATCCATGTCATAGGGTCCTGGCCATGAAACTTCCTCATGTCTATCTTGGGGAGTTGGATACACTTTGGGGACCATCTCTGATTACTTCCATTATTAGAATCAAATCCTCTTGGAGTATGCTTATTAATGGAAGGTTTCTCAACATGGACACTATCTTTATCTTCCTCGGTTTCCTAGGACACATCATCACCTTTAGGGATATTTTCCTTTGGATTTTGTATAAGCTTAGCAATACTTTACATATTTTCCTCCATAATATTATTCTCTAGATTAACTAAATAAACTATTCTCATGGTCCCTGTTGTATTCAAGCAAAGAGTATAAACACACACAGAGATATAATCAAGACAAGGGATGAGCAGAATGCATTCAACTATCTTATTCATCATTGATAGGTATATTTATACATCTTACATGTGGTTGGAGCGGTTGCACCCGCTCCAACTGCTTCTTTAACTATACTATTACATAAGTAACTAATGACAATTAAGGATCCCGAAGGATCCCCTCCAACATCTCCCCCACCTCAAAATATTTCTTTGTCCCGAAGAAAACATTAACAACCATGAACTGCGATTCCTTTAGTCTCTGTCAGCAGTCTGGTAGTGGCCAATCGAGCCTCTCACCCCTTTCACCTTCCTGCCGGATTCATCTTCCACGGTCAGGAGATCCTGGGCTTCCACGCTCTACCATTGCACCAACTCACCATCTACCTGAAAAACTTCTGAAATGACATTGAATAGATTTTTATGTGTGTCAGCACCGGGGGGCTTGATCAATTTAAGTGTTCTTTTGTCATTATTAACGTGAAGCGCTTTCTCTGTGTGGTAGAGATGTCTTCTGCTTGAATATGGTCTTCGTTGACAGCTTATGTCATGAGGCTTCTTGCAAGTTTCTGAATGTGTTGCTGCTGCTTGTGGTCGATACTGACTGATATTGGTCGACTTGACTCGACATGACTTACTTCACTTGACATGACTTATTAAGTCGGCTAGAGACCGACTGAATTACAAAATTATAATACAAAAAGGTCGACTCTCGACCATTTACTTCTTAAAAAGACTCAACCACTTACAATATACAGTATCGACAAATGACCCGACTATTTTGAGTTTCGACCACTTTTTACAAATAAGGTGACCCGACCATTTACAACCGACCATATTTTTAAGTAATTACCCGACCATAAGGCAGTGGTCTGTACCGACTAACTTTACATGATCATCGACCACTTTTAATATTTTTTTGCAAATTGATATCGACCTTATTTTTGGCAAAGTACTTGTTCGACCAATTTAGAACATCAACCAAGAAAGCTTTACCCGACTAAAGCAATGATAGCTTGACATATCCAAAAACTTTACCATCGACTAAGAAAGTAAAAATTTTGCTCATCAACCAAAGTTATGGACTTCATCATTTTTTCAGTATTATATCATAATTACCATTCCATTAAGGTGATAGGAATGTGATCGATGGTATCCATTGGATTGTCTTCAATCTCCGACTAGTCGATGGGTCACCCTGATCTGCTTAGCAGGTTATTGCAAGTCTTTTTCCATTGCCCAAGTGTCGAGATAAAACAACACACTCCTTAAACTGTCGATTTTGTACAGCATATTTCCTCTTTCAAAATGCTAATGGCCTTCAACTGATGCGTTGCTATGTCAATGGTTATCCATCAAATCAATAATTTTGACAATAGTAGAATATGTGCACGATAGACTTTCTCTTGCATTCAGCAAACGTGTGAAGGTCGACAACTTGACAATGCATGCAACTAGACAACATATTCCATCGAAATGAAAATTTTGAAATAGCAGCAGACTTTCGATCACATATCCGATGTATTATTCTTAAATTGATTTCACCAGCGTGAATATGCTTTTTAACCTTTGCGTGCAGACAAACTCGTCTCGTGCATATAGAGCAACAACTTGACCTTTTCTTGTTTCTTGCAGCAAATCTTTATTACTTCCTCGACAGGTTCCTTCACATGTTTGACCACCTTCTATTCGCTGCAAGGTCTTGACTGATCTTTTCTGGTCGACCACAATTGATGCATCCAGATATTTATTGTTGCAGGAATTTCTTCGTTCGTGAGCTACTACAAGTCAACTTAAAATGTGAAAGTTGTATTTAGTGGTCAGATTTCTTTGTTTGGGAAACGGATAAGCATTGGCCAACGTCTTTTTAACTATAGTCGCTGCACGATTTCTTTTCCATACGTACAGGTGACTAACGCAGAACAATATCTTGTCCAGAGCAGCATATATTGATTTTCTGCAGGAATTCTTTTGATTTTCTGGTCGTCAACGGGCAATCCTCTGGAAAGCACTTTCGACAGACTATAAAGAGGGAAACTGAGAAACCGAGGGCAACCGATTGCACTAGTCGGTAAACTATAGTCGACAGATAAGCAAATGGAAAATGGTCGGCGTAGCCAGCCGGTTCTTCTTTAAATTCTTAGACAGATAGTAGTAATTTCTAATAAGTTTTGTAAATAATAAATACGCTGAGTATCAACAAACTTTTAAAAGTTATCTTCACATTCCTTGCAGTTCGCTTAACTTCTTTCCAAAGAGATTCGATGCCTCTCCATCTGCAACAACTTCATGCACAGGCTTCTTCCATTAAGATCTTCCACACGCCTCACTAGTCAGCACCATTCTGAATCTTTTCTTACATCTTGCCATACTTCTCAATTTCTACATCAACAGGTTCGAGCCACCTCCCATCTACTGCTGTTGTCACCCAAACCAGATGGAAGCGGAAACGGCACCAGATGTTGTATTCAAGCAGAGAGTATAAACACACACACAAATATAATCAAGACAAGGGATGAGCGGAATGCATTCAACTATCTTATTCATATTTGATAGGCATATTTATACATCTTACATGTGGTTGGAGCAGTTGCACCCGCTCCAACTGCTTCTTTAACTATATTATTACATAAGAAACTAATGACAATTAAGGATCCCGAAGGGTCCCCTCCAATAGTCCCTTTAATTAAATCTTCCAACTTGGACACCCGAAAAGATAGGTCTTCACTTTCATCGAAGGCCATGGATGAATCCTTTGTTGATTTGAGTGGAGTGGTGTGGCCTATTCCACCAGATTTTCGTGCCATGTGGAACAAGAAAAATAGATATCTATGATCTTTATCACACCTTTTAAATCAATCAAAATAGTTTATTCTACTAAAAATTGTTCAAATTTGAAATGGCATACCTTTTTAAAACCCTGATTTGGGGACTGTTTTGTTTTCGACCTTCCAACTAATGGAACTCTAGAATTTCGGCCCCTCTAAGTCTAAATTTTGGCTTGTGGTGGCATGATATTTCCTCTTTCCAATGCCACATGTTTTGTTGAATTTTGATGTGCCAAGAGGAAATGGATGCAACTTTCCCACAATGTGTTGATTTTGAACTTTTCCAAAGAGTGAACTTGTACAACCTGCCACATGTCCAATTTTTCAAATTTGAATATGAAATTGCTACCACAGATACTAATTCTGTCTATTGTCATATGAAATAGATCTCGTTCAATTTGGAGCTCGCCTGCTCTAGATATAACAAATTTTCCAAGGACACCTTTTTTGGACTAGTTAGAAACCCTAACTTCCACAGAGTATATCATAAAAAGTATAGCAAACCAAGAGTTGAAACTTTTACCAAAGATACTTCGGTCTGTCCTCTACATCCGCTCTTATTTTCATGGTTGAAACTTCGTAGAAAAAAAATTATAGAGAAAATTCCAAGATGAGTAGTTTTGGAAGCGTCCAAGCTCTTATACCAAATGTTATGCAACAAATTCCACAAAATAGCATAAATAGACAAGACAGAGTAATACATGCCTTAATAATGAAGAAAATAGATGAATGTAAAGTTTATTTGAAGGGGAAAAATCCTTATACAATGTACTAAATACACAATACAAGAAAATATGCTTCAAATGAAAAGGTCTCCTTCATATATATAGGAGACAAAGAGGTACAATTAAAACAAATGGACGCAAGCCAACGTCAATAATATAATAATGCTAATGAAAATTAGCACTAATGGACCCAAGCCGACATCAATAATATGACAATACTAATGTAATGTGCCACAATATAGTGGGTAATATGCCACCATTTAGGGATTAACATAGCCTTGTCGTGGGAACTTTGTTGATAGAAGGACTAGGCATAAAGTACTTGTGATGGGCTATTATTGGCCTACCTTTTCTAGAGATGCAAAGGAGTTCACAAAAAATTTGGGATAGCTTCCAAAGGATGGGCCAACCTAAAAAATTTGATGAGATGCCACTTCAAACTCAACTTGTGATTGAACCATTCGAGAAGTGGGCTTTGGACTTTGTGGGTCCCATCAACCCCCCATCTCGTTCAAAGGTTCACATATTGGTCTGCATCGATTATGTCATGAAGTGGGTTGAAGCCAAAGTGGTCCCAAAAGCCAATGAACAAGTTGTATCATATTTTATGTTTGAAGACATTTTTTTCTGCTTTGGAATTCCTCGCAAGATAGTCATGGATGGTGGAAAACAGTTTACCTCTAACTTGATCCAAGGTCTTCTTCATAAATATAAGATTAAACATAGGGTCACTTCACCCTATCATCCTCAAGATAACATATAGTTTGAGAGCACCAAGAAAGTATTAGAATCAATTGTAATGAAAACTGTGCAACTCCATCGTGCAGATTGGGTTGCTCGTCTTCATGAAGCATTGTGGGCTTATCGAACTACATGGAGCAATACAATAGTTCTTACTCCTTATGAAATTGTCTATGTTAAGAACATTGTTTTTCCTATTGAATTTGAGGTAAAAACTCTTAGGTCTGCCTTACATGTAGGACTAGATCTTAAAAAGGCTCAAAATCATAGGATAGAATAGATTAATGAATTGGATGAGTATTGTCAAGCTGTTGTCCATCAAATTTATGTTGTCCAACAACAACGAGCAAGATGGCTTGATAAGTTTATTAAGAAGAAATCATTCCAGGCATGGGATTGGGCCTTATTGTATGACCCAAGGTTCAAAGAATTCAAGGGTAAGTTGTGTCCAAGATGGTTAGTCCAGTATGAAGTGGATACTAACTATAATAATGGGACTATATTGCTTAGAATGATCGATGAAGACAAAATTCCACTTCTTGCAAATGGTCATTGAGTAAAACCTTATCAAAGACCAGTCTCAAAAGATTCATTCATCAAACAAGTTGTTGTTGTTGTTTTAGGACGTCAAATTGTTGATGTGAAGGCTCTTCCTTCCACATCAACAATAAGTTAATTTATGCATGGTCCTTTATAAGAATAAATCAGCCAATCATTAGGATTTTTTTCAATTGTAGACTAGGATTAATTTCATATTTTATTTTCAGAGTTCTTTAATAAAGTAATCTTTGACTATGTTTTCTTGTTTTGAGTCTTGCAATAAGATCTCTACAGGTATGGAAGGACATCCTCAGGGCTAACAGAGGCACATTTATCAATGACCTAGATTACCAGGGGAGTATCTAACATTTTCCCTTTATCGACATATTTGCAAGACTATTTTTTAGAAATAGGATATTTCAGTTTTATGCTTGTTGTCCATCCCTAGGGCCACTTTGAATTACGAATACTGAGATAACTATTTCAAGAAAGTAAACATAAACAACTCCATAGTCAAGTTGAAATGTTCTTTTCAAATTGTTTAATGGTCTGCTAATCTATCAATTTTCCATGTTCATAAAAATAGTTTTCACTATTAATAACGGCTACTCAGAAGTCAATTCTCTTTGAAAAGGATTAAACAAAAAAAAATGGGATGACTCATGTAACAATTCTAATAAAAAAAATCACTTAATCTTAGAACTGAGCACCAAAATATTGATCCCCAAGCATCATTACTAAGAGATGCAGTTGAAGTTTGTGAAATCTCTATGCATGGTGGGAAACTACTGTAAAGCAATACATGGGGACAAATGGTAGAAGGACCTTAGATATATTTTAGTTATTCTATGGTTTCTCTATTCACTTCACACTTAAATAGCTTGTACATGCTATGTCTTGTAATTAGATGGCTCATAGGTACACTCTGCATAAGAATATTGCATAGGTAATAAAAAAATTCTCTCAACTAGTATCCTCCCAAGCCTTTAAGGGGTTTTTCGAGTCTCCTCCCCCACCCATTCATTACAAATAGTAATATTTCTAAATATAAATCTGAAAATGGGAGAAATGGGACAATAGCTCCCGGTGTAAAATGGGTTCAAGAGGTTAACCCGTCAAGGCTATGGACAACTGCTGGAACCAAATACTGACCTATGATACCACTAGGAAAACCCATCGGGGCTATGAACGCTCACTGGCAATGGGGCATCTTCCTACAGAGAATTAAAACTCAATACCATAGGTGTCATCCCATGACATTAAGGGGATTTCTGAAATTGCTCCCCCATGGAAACATGGGACAAGATATTTCAAAGTAAAACGAGTTTAATAGGTTACCCTGTCGAGGCTATGGACGCCGCTGGTAGTGGGTATTGACCTGTGACATTGGTAGTGACTAAACCTGAAAAATTTTCCTTTTACTTAGCCAATACTTATGGTGCCCTATTGAAAGGAAGCATGTATGGAATTTAGCTAAATTTAAATGAACTCCATCGACTTGCCACTAGAGAATGGCCTTAAGATGGTCTTGGGACCTAACCAGTAACCTCATAATATACCTAAGACTTCTTGTCTTATAAGTGGAATCCATTCCACTAGAGAATTAATAATCTTTTACTATGAATCTTATGTTTAAACTTGGGTGACTTTGAGACTTGAAAGGAAGCTCAAACTATGATAGCCATTTTCTTCAAAAGAATATCATGGACCAGTCTCTTCAAAAGAATATCATGAACCAAATTTTCCAAATGAGTATTATGAGCTAGCTTCTCTAAGAAAAATTGTATGAGCAATGAAATTCAGAAATCATTATGTTGCTCTATGTTTGATAAAGACAAGAAGAAGTCTCATTAATCTAATTTGTTCTAAGCAAATGTAATCACATCAATAAATGAATTAATAAATTGTTTGACTCTCTAGTAATCCAGGGTAGGATTATTGTTTCTCTTTCAGATTACGGACCTTCTTTTTATTTTTTTAATCAAGGTTTTCTATTTTTCTTTTGAGATCATGCAATTTAAAGGTATTCCATAGCTTCCTCACTTCAGATTTAGACTGGTTGTAAATCATCATAAAATATCTATATCGTGCTACAGGTCAAGTTTTGATGTGGATATACCACATGAAATCTCCAATTTGTTGCCAGACCATCACAAAATGGACTTGTACCTCAATAAAGTCTTCTTCAAACTTAAAATATAGTCCTTACCAGGGAGTGCTAGTTGATTCAACATGGAAAGCAGTGACTTATCAGAGATTCCAAAACTGCATTTTTCAGGCTATAGATCCTTGGTTTCAACCAAAAGCAGGTCCTGTGATGAAAATATTCATACAAGAAAAGTATAATGGACTAAGGGAAACTCTAAATCCCCTTCAAGCCTCTTCAAGTACATCTTCAACAAAATTTGCAACGCTATCTTGTGGAAAATTCTTACAAAACCGAAACTACAAATCTTTTTTTGCTCTTCCACAGCCTAAATCCTCCTCGACAAGGTAAGAATCAGGTATATATCTCAGACTTGGGCTCATCCAATTGCGTATACATATGTAAAAAAAGTGTTAAATGTCAAATATGCTTATGTTCTTTATACCCGATGACAGGTGAATCCTTCAGTCGGGGGTGGGGGTGGGGGTGGCAAAGAATAATTTGACTTCTTATCATCCACGAAGTGTGACTATAACAAGCCAAATTAATACCAATATCAATGAATCAAATTAGAATAATAACTAACTTGCTGCAAATCATGCCTAAAATCCTCTATTTTTAAAACATCATGGCCGAAAATGATGAACCCTTTTTCGCGTGTGAATCGATATCCCATCATAAACTGATTACCGGGAAAAGTCACTATGAATCCAATTGGGGGAAATTATATCTCACACATGTTTCAAATATGATTTATCATTGCACTGATTGTGAATTTTAACTAGTGTCCCTCAACCGATAGGAGTCTGACTGTTCATAATACTCATCCTAGATTCATTTAAGAAAACCTCTCTGAACCATCAAATAGTTTATGTACCCTCTCTATGTGTACTCAATTATTATTGACCTAAGTGTGAATGGAACGCCATGGGGGGGCCTCCTGTTAGAAGTGATCCAACAAGCACTGAGTAAATATATAAATATCAAAGAGTGGCAGAGATTTTCATTGAGGCATAGTGGCTCTAGAATTTTCCATGACTCTAGAAGATGGGATTTCTAGATTTAGAGGGATTGCAATACTAGTAATAATCAAGGTGCTAACATGAGTAATAGGACTTGCAGCAGAAGGGGAAGAGTGGTTTGAACACAGAGGTTCATTCGCGGCCCTCTGAGAAGAATTTGTGAGAGGCACAAAAGAGTAGTTGGATGGATATGATAAGGGTGTTCAGAGGAGTTCCCTGGTTGAACCTTAGAGACATGTATCATTTTGTATTTATAAATTTAGGACTTGTGAAGGCTAGTTCAAATTTTTGTATGGTTACCACTTTAGGCTGTTAATCCATCTTAGACACCGTAGGTATGTCAACATGCCTTATTTTCTCCTGCTTTCATTAGAGTTGATGAGTTCAAAGGAAAAGGCTTGTACCAATTACCCTGGTAATATCATTACACATCATGGTCTAGTCAAATTGATTGTGAAATATGCTTTGTTAAACACTAGATGGAGTTGGGTGACGTTGGTTGAGCGGATTTATGAGAATCCATAGATAAATGAGGAATTGGAGGTTGTTGTTGATCTAATCCCAATAATTCAGATTCTAGACATCAAAGAAGTGTCTTCATTCCCTTGTGAATTGAGGAGATCCAAAAAAATCTAAGCCGGAGCCATCAAAACCCCTACTCTAGTAAGAAGGCAATGCACTCATCCAATTAGAGAAGAGATTGTTGAGCCTGAAGAGGGGTTCCTTACACACAATGACAAGATAAAATTGTCGGTTGAGATAGAGAAGGAGTATCATGCTATTGGGGATGAAGTTGCAAAACACTGAAGAGAGTTGAAATACGTTGTGTTATCTCAAAGGAAGTCCCTTTTCCTTATAGCCTACCTTCAAAAATCTTACCAAATATCAAGGAGGGATAATAGAAAATTAACCATTGCCAATTGAAAACTACAATAGGAGGTAGTTTAATTAAAGGAGAAATTGAGAGCTCAACAATATCAAACCAGGTTACAGAGTCTTCTAGAAGTGATTGAGGAAGAAAATAATTTCACTACCATCCACTGCATGTGATGATAGCAAATTGGACGCAAAGGAACGCAAAGGTAAAAACCTCGTCGTAGAGACTGTGGGAGCCATGAAAGCAAAGACATCTTAGGTTGATATTAAAGGTGCAAGTGCTAAATAATTAACACATAAATTGGTGGAGTAGGAGGCACAAGTAGAGTTCTTGCATAAGAAAATTGACAAACTTATAAAATGATAGGAAGCTGAAGAACCACAAAGAAAGGCTCAAGGAACCAAGATTTGACAAGCAGAATTAGAAGTTATGAAGCTCAATCAAGAGGTGAAAGTGCTTAAAACTGACAAACAATACTTGTTCCACCTAGGGCAAGTAATGAGAGACTACTCAGCTCCATCCCCAGTATATGTTGTCTATTTCAAAGTCAACTTGCTTCATTACAATCAAGATCTCTAGCTACTGGTACAAGTGTTATTTGAATGATGAAGCTCAATTCACACAAGTCCACCTCAAGTGTGATGAAGAGGGAAAGAATCTTCTCTATGAGCTTTATTTACATAATTTGGTAATGATGGGGATAAACAATTGGGATCATAACCCCCTTGTAGGGGATGTTCATATTCGAGAATTTGCATCTTATATGAAGAATCGAATCACCTGGAGTAGGGCCATGTCTTTTATAGATAATGTAGAGAAGACAAGAGGGGTAAGGATTAGATCAAAACCTAAACCACAGGAACATATAGAGAAACATGTGCAAAGTTGAATGATCATGTCTTCATGACCACCTTCATAAGGAGACAAACTACATCCATATAATCTTGTGAAAGTTGGATTTCCTATAGCAGATTGGAGACTGTCCTCCATTTTTGGATAAGGAAGCAGGCACTCACTATTGAGATGGGGAAAATGGATCCTCTTTACCTCCCTGCATTTACCTTGGCCTTGAATAGAGTTTCCAAGTATATAGATTGAGTGAAAGCATTGGGAATCCATTGGATAGGACTCATGTTTCACTTACCACTTCTATGGCCAATGTTGGAAAATGAAGAAGAATCAGGATATTGGGCCAAATTCATTACACAATTTGGGTTCAGAGGTGTGGAAGAACAAGGGAAACGTTCCCATGATTGGAGTAGATATTATTCCATTTCTTTACCTCCAGAGGAGACTGAGATAGAGTCATTCAGTTAGGCCATTGCAGATGGGACTTGCAAAATATCTAGTTGGGGGGAGATGTTAGGAGATGGAATTGTTACTATTTTGATACCTTCTTCCTATTATTTTTTATCCATTTTGTTACAAGAACACTGGTATTTATGATGATATTTTGTGCTTATTTACTTTTTATTTTGCAATTTGGATAAACCTAGGATGAATTATATCATGCTTGATTACCTTCTAGAGTTTGGATGCAGGTATAGGAAATGGACATACATTTTTCAATTCAGAGCTACAAATCCTCCCCGAAAGTGCATGTTGTGATGCATATCTTCCAAGTTCGTTGGCTCGAATGCTCCATCTATCTAGATAATAAATCTGAGCAAATAGGTTTGTTGGTCTCAGTTTCTAGATGGATTCATAGCAATGACATGCTATGAATACATATCATATCTC
Source organism: Larix kaempferi (assembly GCA_027924585.1). NCBI lineage: Eukaryota > Viridiplantae > Streptophyta > Pinopsida > Pinales > Pinaceae > Larix > Larix kaempferi. Next base: position 61,696 of record BSBM01000036.1, read on the forward strand.
GTTCCAACCAACTTGCCCAGAGATGGAAGGCAACCTCTTCATGCACATTTTTTCACGACTCATTCAGGTCTGAGCATGATATTGATGGGGAACCAAATAATGATGTTCTAATTTTTCCTTCATGGTGTTCTAAAGAAATCGAGAAGCTCGAGTATTATGTATCGATATGTTATCTTGTATTGTATAAATGTGCCTTATTAAATAAAGACTACCCTTTTACATTGAGTAACTATCCACTAACTACCTAATGACCCATATTCAAAGAGGATTCCCTAATACATTAATTGACAAACTCCTTAGGTACACCAAAGTAGGGAGGTTAGGGTAGGTCCCTAACATATATTGCCTCAATCACAACCAAACCGAACATAATGGCCACTAATCACATCCTAGTATACAGTGTCACAAGGAAACATAAGAAAGGAAAGCACACCCTAGTTATTATGTTTAGTGTTGATGCCTATGCAAAAGGTAAATTCTTGAACTAGTTTCAATATTTCAAGAGAAAGTTTGTGGAGACAATAACTAATCCCCACTTGAAATGCTACCCGTTAATTTATGGCTACCTTTTGGTGGTGTTTTCAATGTTCAGTCAGGAATCCATACAAGTTAGAGAGTTGCTTCATCTAGAAAGAGACAGTGTTGTTTCTATAGCATATTCACCCTAGTGGTCTAGGAAGTATATTGATAATGTATAATTCAATGACAAAGCCTTCAGTGGTGGGTATAACAAGATGATTGTAGTTACCCAATATTGATTCCATTTTCCCACCAACATGATCAATCATTATTAGAAGTGGACAAAATACAAAGTTACTAGGGACAACTATTATGTTTGTCTAATCATGGAAGGAGGGTATAGGATAAATGTTAACCCTCTACCTTTAATCCTCACTAAAAAAATCTAGTAAAGAGGGGTTGACAGTTGCTTGAGAATTACAATAATGGAAATAAAACAGGGGATGGTTTTTATGTTCCCTAGATACAAAAAAGAGACTAGAGATAGACATAGAATAATTTGATAAGGTACCAATCATGCAAGGCATAACACAAGGAGCATAGTTTTCCCTAACTATTCCCAGGAAAAGCAAATAGATGGCTCATAAGCTACCCCCAGCCTAGATTTAGATACTTTGAGAGCCATTGAAGGATAGACATCAGGTGTCACCATCTAGTGACAATCACCTTTTAAGATACCACGATTACTATAAATACAAAAGGAAACCTACACAAACTTAGAGGTAGTACAAGGATTCTCATAATCGTTGGAATTGTTCACTATTGCCTCTGTTATCAAGTGGCCTTATGTGCATCGATATTCAAGTGCATAACCACATATGCTGAAAGTTGAGATAAAAGATAAAAATTTTGAGGTTCTTGGTCTCTCAACAACAGAAAAATCCTTGTATCTTTTGGAGAGAGAGTTCACTAGCTCAAACCATGTAGTCCATGTTCCTTTAAATGATGAGAAGGAAATTAAGAAAAATGACACCATCATTCATCATGAGACACAAGACTTTACAAGAACAACTAGTGATTAATGATGCAGGTAATGAAGCAAGGGACATCGATAGTGGTCACAACAATGAGTAGGATCAAGGAACTAGGGAGGATCGACAACTAAAACAATAAAATATTCATCAATGCGAACAACTTCTTGTTGGTAGAGGCAACGATGAGAACCCCAATGGGTGGCCAAAACCCAAGACAAGCACATTTTCCTAACTCATTTGAGGACCCAAAGGATTGAGAAAATGATAATGAGGGCATGCCATATGTCAAGAACATATAGTATTTTCCAAACATCTTGCAGCAATGACTGACATAATGCATAATGAATCCACGAAGCCCACATTGGATCACGCGACTACAATGGAAACTATAAAGGCCCTCACTAAATTATGAGTAGGTGGAGGTGATATAGTAGATGATCTAATCAAATTATGACATTATGAAATTCATCAAAATGGGTACCCAAGAAAGGATTTGTAACAATGTGTTGTGATTGCGCACTATTACTAGATATGAAGAGTTAGGCAACACACAAAGCCAAGCAAAGACTTCAATTCAAAAAGCTAACCCACTAGCACACATGAACCCTTTGGTAAGTCTACATTAAACAACTTCCCAAGCTATAGATTTGCATCCATGGCCTTAGATAACTTGGTCAGTATCATGGAAAATTTTAGGGGCTAATCTTAGCCCATGGGCTAAATTTAGGGGTTTTAAATTTTTAATGGGCTATTTTTTTATTAAACACCTGTTAGGTATGATTAGCCCACATTTTATTTATTTATTTTTAATGAATATGAGGTTAGCCCCATCGAATATAAAAAGGAGAGCTAAGATAAAATAATTATGCCCCTCTAAAAATGGATTTAAACCTCTATTCACCCACTAAAATTTCTAGGCAACTCCCATTCACCCCCGATTTCCAAAAATGGTAGTTGCTAGGGGTTCGTTCACCTTCTATCGATCATGTAAATCGAAGTCGGAGCTACATTAGTCCATATTTTATGGGTTGAAGCTCATTTTTCAAGTTGTTTAATATCCACGTGAGAAGGGTTGTTGATATTTACTATCAGGTCTTATAGCCATTTGCATCTAGGAGAGTTCTAAATCCCATCACCTCATATCCAAAATTTCCCCAAGAAACATGGGGTTGTGAATATTTCGATCAACGGTGTGGCATAACATTTTTGTGGATGTTTGGGGCATCATGCCTAAGGGATAAGACTTCATTCATAGCTGTCTATTTGGGCATGGAGGGGGACATGACTTGGCAAGGAGAAACTTGTCAAAAGATTCTCCAAGACTTCACAAGGTTTTATAATTTAGTGAAAGATTCACCAAAATTTTACAAGGTTTTATGATTAAGTCAAATACTCACCAAGATTTTACAAGATTATATAATTCAATGAGAGATTCACCAAAAAATTATATATACGTAATATAACATTGATAAGTTAGCCTTCATTTTTTCCAATATTTCATGGGGATTCACCCATTTATTATACATAGCAATTTAGGGGAGGTTCTTAAAAATTTCCTTGGTCAGTATTACTATAATTCCAAGATTGAGATTGTTAGAAACCTCCTCATCATTGAACAAGCAAATTGGGATTAATTGTCAAATTCAATTAGATGCAACCACAAAGGGACACCTTGTGGTGCGGAAAACAAACATTGACAAATCAACTAGAATAGGCAGGTGGCATGAGGTTTACATTTCTATGGCCAACAATACAAGTAGTCAAACATGAAGTCAATGATATCAATGAAGGTGAGCTACAAATGGATATACTAGATAGATTGTAGGCTTAATCTGACAAATTGCTTGAACATTATGCTACCTTATATATTAAATTATAATCTTAGAGAAAGCTTAGAGACGTTCAATCTAGGATGCTAATGGAAATCATTGAACCATTGGTGCAACAAGTTGAACAACAAGAATGCAACTCAAAGTTGTGATTGAAAAATGAGAAACAAAGTCCACTTGGAAATTACTGACTAGTTGACTATAAAGCAAGTAAGAGAAGCACCAATATATGATTTTCAATATAAACTTAATTTGGTGTGGGTTGAAGCTAAAATAAATATGGATCCAACAGTAGAACAACTAAAATAAGAGAAGGTCAGTGAATGGGATAGAAAAATGGAACAAATATTCAAAGTTACGAACCAAGTACTACTACAAGAGTTAACATTGATGTGGTTAACAACAATGGATAAATAGAGGGAAATTCAAAGGCTCAATTCCTTTGCATATTTTAAAAGGCAAATTTTCTAGGCTATAGGATTTAAGCAAGTTGATCAAAAAAAGGCCCAACAATTCATCATGGGTGCCCAATTAATTCTCTTTGAGTTTTCTAAAGAGTTAGAAATATTTATTGGGTATGTGGCTAAGTTTTGAAGGTGGTTCCAGAATTGGCCCCTTTGTTGGAGGTGGCAAAAGACTAAGGAAAAATCGAGAATAATATCACCGAAGAGAAGGGGGAGTGGATTTGTTGTGAGGATGAGTTGAAAAGTTTGGTTAAGGCTTATTGCCTCCTTTATTTTAATTAAGGACATGATGGTGCCAACTCTGCACACAACTAAATATGAGTTATGCCATCTATTCCGAGGTCCAAAAGCTTAAAGTGGATTAGAGATCATGGGAAGAAATCATTTTGGGGAACACAATGGTGGAAGTTTGCAGGCACTTATCATTGCATGAATAAGTCAACTCTTGAATGGAATTGATGATACTGTTAGTAAGCTAATAACCTAGGTTTTGAATGAATCCTCCCACCTAAGGGCACGACTCTATGTATATAAAGGCTTTGGCATGTTTTGAGGTTGTTGATAGTGGTTGATAGGTGGGTTTTTGACATTTATACCTTGGTTGATAACCTTGAAGAGGTTGTGTTGCACCACTTTAATGTAATTTATGGACTATACGAATGTTTTGGATACTATAGAATATTTAATGGAATGACACTTCCATTTCACATTTTGTTTGTCTGTATACCTTATGGTTATGATCTATCTTCTATTATGCTTAGTCTATTATCGTAAATAGTGCTTATCTATTACAATGGATGTTGTAACCTATTATGAATAATGTATGATAGCATGTTATCCGTGAGATGTAGAACAGTTGGTGGCGGGGTATTGTTAAGACGCCCCCTAAACGGAAAGGTCGTCGGTTCTAATCCCGTGGATACCAAAAAATCCAACCATGTTAAGGGTTGGTGCGGTCCAGGTCGGGTGCGATCCCCGGGTGATTTTGACGGCTTAGATGCCCCTAGTTCGTGGTAACGTAGCCAAAGGCAAACTTGCTAGTCAAGGAGGTTCCACCACTTTTCCAACAAACAAAAAAATGTATGATAGCATGTTAAAAGGATGAGATGGTCAATGCATTGGATGGGAATTGAAACTATCATGATAATTAAAGCCACACTGTATTTTATGTTTTTGACAATGCATCTCAAGTGAGACCTCCCTTATTTCATGGATTGAATATGTTGGTGCTAAAATGTGATGCCCTTTGTCAGACACCCTTGTGGATCCTCATCTGAATTTTGATCCAACAAGTGGAACATAATGTATACATAAATTTAGTGGCTAATCAATTTTTTAGTTTCTCCACTTTCCATTCTACTTTTTTAAAATCAATGGAGACCCATATTAACTTTTAATCCATTAAGCAATAAGAAGGATACAAAAGAAATTGAAATGAAAATCTCTTAGTGCTTAAAAGTTCCAAAGTTAAGATGAATCTACTTTGTTGTGTGTGTGCATTAAATAATGCTTTGTACTCTTTTCTTAAATTTACATTTTTACATTATGTTTTTTTTCTAATATTTTTATTCATAATCATTACATAACTTACATATACTGAGTTTATTTTTAAAATATTATATTGGGCCAACTTATTCCACATGTCATGTCATTGTTAAATTTAGCCACATGCATTCCACATCTCCCTCATGTTGGCCTATATACTGCACCCCACTTCTCTCAATGAAATAAAGCATAACTCACTTATATTAACTTGTTGAGAAAATTTAAAAAAAATGATTTACATATACAAGTTTTTAACCTTGTTGGAGGATTCCACCTATATATATATATATATAGTCCATTGGATGTAGCTTGGGTGGTTGGGAGGAACGAATGTCACCCTCCCCACCCAGGTTCAATTCCATGTAAGTGACGTGTTGAGAACTTAAATGGGTCTATAAGATGCTCTTGTTGTTGAGCCCCCAATACACACACACACACACAAACATTAAATTGATTAAATGATTATATACAATAATCTCTTAGATGTACAAAAGCTACAAAACATATGTAATGTCCCTATTTTTTACAGCATTAGGGAGCAACTACCATCCCATTAGATCCCAATGGGTCCTAGTGGAAAATTAAATAAATTAGTTGGGATTAATTTTGGTTTATGGTTATCTAGTTTAATTAAATTAAAATACAGAGAAGTAATGTAGTCCATAAGTTGTAAATATTTAATTATTAATTAATAGTGTGATGAGTTGGAAATGCCTAGGTGGCCCAGTAGGGCGCATAGGAGGTTAAGTGGACCCAATGAGTTGTCTTCCAAAAAAGAATTTGGAAGAAAAGCAGTGAAAATCAAGAAAGCAACTAGAAAGCACGAAATCATCATAAAAGTAGGAAAGCACTGAAAAGCAAGAAAGCAACAAAAAATCAAGGAAAAGCATAAGCTTTCAGTCTTTTTCTAAAAACAGGAAAAGCAGCCTAAAGCAGAAAGGCAAGAAAGAAAGGGAAAAGTTTCAGAAAGCTGCAAGTCCTAATTTTATCCAGTGAGGGTGCATTGGGTGAGGAAAGTAGTCCATATGAAATGAATTTTGTGAAGGAATCCATCAGAACTTATAAAAAGAGGAGGAGCGCACCCATTCACGTATTTTTCCAGTTTGATTATTGATTTGAAGAGCTCTAAGCTTTTCAAGATGTTGGACGAGGTCCAAGTTGGGATTTTGCACAAGTGTTGAAAAGTGCGCATTGCGCGCAGCGGCAGGCGACAGGCAATTTTGAGAAATTGCGCATGTCACGCGGCGGTAATGGCCAAATCAAGATCGCGTAGCGGCAAGGAATAGGAAAGGTTGCGCAATATGTTGGTGCACAGTTCACGCGCAACAGCCATCCTGGAGAAAGAATGAAAGGAAAGGTCGGAGCAGAGAAAGCGACCTATTTTGGGACGTGGAGACAGAAAGGACCTGTCAGAACGTGGCGGCAAGCAGTTGAGAAGCTAGGCCACGACGTCGACGGTGATAGGAAGGAGGAAGCAGTAGAAAGGGACAGGCCATGATGCAATGTAACCGTTTTGAGGACTGCGGCTGTCAGAGAAGCGTGTGAACCACGAGTGGTCTAGCTAGATGGCTTGGAGCACGTGGAGTAAGCTGTCGACGGCGACAGTCAAGCTGGCAGCTAGCCACTCCGGTTTTGTAGACCTAAGGGTTTTTGCGTACGAATTGTAAAGATATGCCTATGGGCATAATCTATAAATAGGCATGATTTTGTATGGGAAAGGGTTGTTAAAATCTCAATGTGGGTTATTGAACATTGTAAAATCTATTGAACTTAAAGCTATTGTAAAGGCTCTGCAGCTGAGTGCGCAGAGACCTATTTGAGAGAGAAGAGAGTCTGCAGCTGAGTGCGCAGACTAAGAACGGTTGTACCCTTCCCATAAAGAGCAATATTAACAACCGTTCTTGTGGAAGTAGCCTCCATCTGGGGGGTGAACCACATTAAATCCCGTGTAGTGTGATTGAATGTGTTCTTTGCAATTATCTATTTGCTTACATGTATGCTTGAATTCCAGTTATCGGTTGTATGTTAATGCTTTTATATGTATTTTCCATAGGAGAAAGATGGGAATAATATGTTAAGTATTACATGAATGAATGATTAATGGATTCAAAGTACTTCAGATTGTGAGTGTATTGACTGATAAAAGAACACCTGCATGGAGGAATGTTAAGTTTTCGGAAACTACAAGTCTGTGAATGTATGAATATGCCAATTAGTCACATAATTGAACATTGAATTTAAGCGCAGCCTTGAAGCACGCAGTATTGTATGTCTATTCAATTGCATACAACTTCACGATAAGAACTTGAATGAGTTGAAAGGATAAAGAATGCTAAGTAACAATGGTTAGAGTTAATCATCCTGAATAGATGCGCGGTCTAGCTGATGCACTGAACCATTGAGATTCGCTGCGAGATGAGTTGTTGATAGCTTATCGTTGTATGCAAGAAGTGTCCAACAATGCGCAGTCATTGGATGCGCTAGTGTGCGAGCACCTCCGCTTGCCAAAGTATACGACGCGAAACAGAGAGGTTCCGTGCAATTGTCTGTCCACAGCAATCCGCAAGATATCGCACTGCTTATCAGTCCTCCCACACTCGCATCACCGAGTTGTGGAAACTTGATTCTGCAACCACCCCCTCAGCTTCACCTCGGGTGAGACCTCAGGCTGCGTGCAGTCTGTTGCCGAAAGGGTCGGTGAATCGGGGTTTTGTTGGTTCCTTGAACCGTGAAGTACCTGGGTCTACACTGGAAACCTCAAGAAGGTGATATACAACCAACAAATGGTTCCGTTGCTCGGCTAAGACCAGTGATGCGATTGTGTTTCGAAAGTAATGTGTGACAAAGAATACCAGTTCCCGTTGGGTTCAAACAATTGGCACCCTGCAAAGAAATAGATCTGGGATTGGTGTGACAAGATCGAAAGAGATTTTGCAAAGAAAGAGAACAAACATCCACATCTCTCTAACGTACAGTGGTTGAACAGATATTTGTGGAGAGAGATTCACAAGATATTCTGGGCTTCGTTTGGAAACGAGTTGCACGAGTGGATTTCGTGACTCGCAGAAAAGAAAACATGTTTTCAAGGAGGAGTACCTACAGAGTGGACTCCAGAGCTCACAACGCAGCTCAAAGCAATAGACATCCCACTAACGCGAGCAGTCGAATTCTGGGTTGATAGCATACTTGAAGGATTTGTGACCAAGTTTGTTGTAGACACGCTGAAGTCCTACAGTCAAGTTGAAGCATACTTTTTCAAAGGATTCAGAGGTAAGTTCTTGAACAATCTAAGTCTATACATTAAAATGCTTTTAGCTGAGAAAGGCATTTTAAGAATGCAGTAATATTTTTTGCATATGTCATGGTCAATAGCATTTTTAGTGATTCTGACGAAGAGACACATAATCTGAGAAGTGGAAAGAGATATAAGTTTAATAAAGAAAAGAATCCCATAGGACCTGGACTCTGTGTGAATACTGAACTCCCATGCGACCTTAAAAATCAAACCTCGCCGCCATCAGCCACTATCCACCCTATTACACCTCAGAATCCGCCGATTGCAGAAACCGCGCCACCCCTAGATTAGAACCCACCTGCTGCGAGTGTAGCGCAGACCACCCCGCATAACGTCGATACTGTGCACACTACAAGAGTAGGTGCTCAGACCATTCCGACTCAGGCTAGTCCAGTTCAGAATACCCAACCTCAGAATATACCGCAGAATACCACTAGTCCAAATATTCGCTTTATTTTCTCCGCACAGATAGTCAGCACTACTCAGAGCATTGCACAACTAGGAAGGAGAATGACAGATAACGATATAAAACTGCTGATATTCAAAGGAACGGGTCTAGAAGACCCTGATCATCACTGGTTTCTATGCGAAGCCGTATGGAGTTTAAAGCAGATCCAGGATGATGTTATGAAGAGAGCGCAGCTCATCACTACTTTCAGAGACCGTGCCTTGCATTGGTTTATGAAATATTCTCAAGCCCAGCTAAGAACCCTAATAGAAATTAAGGCTTCACTTGTCGCATAGTTTAAGAAGCCGAAATCAGAATCGCAGTGCATAACAGAATTAAAGGAAATCAAGCAGAAGCCTACCAAATCAATTTGGGAATTTGATCAAAAGTTTAAAACATTGTTGGATCAAGTGAGCTTTGTGATCGCCCCGCAACAGCACCAGGAATGGTTCATCACTGCGATGTTGCCCCGCATTGACAACCATTGATGCAGCAGAAGGTTGCGTTGTAGGAAGAGGCCTTAGAGATCGCAACGAAGTTGGAGGCTTCACCAATTGGTGAGAGTAGTTCTAGGATGTCACAGATCCAAAACCAGTTGACCACCTTGACGTTAGAATTGCAAAGTATGAAGAAAGGAAAAGAATAAAGATATGAACATAGACGCGAAGTTTGGTGCATAGGATGCAAAGGAGAGGGCCACACCAGAGAACAATGCCCTCTATTTCAAGATTATCTTGACAGTGGCGCACCAAATCCAATAAATATGAATCACAATCAGGCGCCATGGTGTGAAATCTGTAGAAGCGGAGGACATAGGCTTGAGGATTGTTATCTCATATAGGAATACGTAAAGACACCTAAGAGCTTGTATTGTAACTTTTGTAAATCAGTTGGACATGACGAATCCAACTGTCGTGCATATGAGATGATGAATGAAAGAAAGCACGATATGGAAATGATGCAAGGTGCTGGAATGTACCGTGTCCAAGAAGAAAATCAGCCGAAACAAGAAAACACCCACTATGATCAGGGAGGATATAGAGGCCGTGGTGGTGGATACTGTGGGAGAGGAAGAAATGTCGGCCCGGCCCAAGGAAGAGGCCGTGGCCAGGTAATCTGTTATAACTGTGGCCAACCAGGTCACGTTTCTAGAGATTGTACCAACCCATGTACAACATGTAGTTACTGTAAATCATTTGAGCATGTTATTGAATACTGTCCTGTACTTGAGGTAGAAATGCAGAAATGAAGAAGGACAGAACCACCGAATCCCAACATTCAGTTGATCGCAGCAGAGACCAGAACTGCGGATCCAAGCGTAAAAGTAGCAACGCATAGTGGCACTAATACAAGAAGGGACGGAGGCGTAGAATCTTTGACCTCTAGAAAGCATGATCCTAGGTAGAACCCTGGTGAGCCGGTATGGATTAGAAAAGCTCCTGGGAAAGCACCGGGTCTGGACTTACAGAAGAATAAGGGAGCATTCGAGGAAGCGCGGGATATGTTCAGAGAACCGCCACCCGGCTCCCCGAGAACACAGTTGCGCAGTGAAGTACCAAAAAGAGAGGATATGCCAACGGCATCTGATCAGACAAGCACTGTAACAGATGCAGGGACGTCTGTTGCGCAGTTCTTACGGAGCTGCATGAAATTACTAAAGAGTGCAGATACCTACACGGAATTTGAAAAGCTATTGAGGCAGTATGAGCCGAACAATGAGAAGGGGGCTGCTAATGGCGCAGTCCATAATATTAGGAGTCCTAAAAGAAAAGGACGGGAAATGAGACTCACTGCACAAATTGGTGACTACGAGATGGATGAGATCATCCTTGATTTGGGATCAGAACTAAATGTCTTGACCAAGCAGACATGGCATCAGATGGGTAAACCCAAGTTACAGTGGTCGCCTCTATAGTTGAGAATGGTTAATCAAGGGATAGTTATACCTTTGGGGAGGTTACCCAACACCATTGTTGACATTGACGAAGTGCGCAGCTACGCATACTTCGAAGTAATTGAAATCGTGGATGAAAACCATCCTTATCCAGCACTGTTGGGTATCGATTGGGCAATGAAAAACTCTACCATTATTCATTTGAAAACCATGAAAATGATATTTGAAGGCAATGATATCAGGTTCATCGCACCGTTGGATCCCTCACAGGGCAAACGATATGTTTAACCGATTCAAGAGGAATCCAGAGCCCAAGACTTGGACCGTATTTACAAGATGACAACCAATACTGTTGATTACATTAATCCAACTGCGAATGGCACACTCAGTTGGCGCTGTGATAGCTCTTGCATCTCAGACTCTGATGTAGGACTAGAAAACTGGCAAAGCAGGTTACATAAAGTATCTGCCAAGAAATGCGCGCGAATCACGAAGTCATTGCATTGGATTGGAAAGGAGGTAAGCCCAATCCTTGGCTATGATGGTTTCTCTAATGTTTATTCTTTTATCAATGAATATACTGTAGCAATTGCAGACGAACATCACTTACAAGCATTAGATGTGGCATTGCGCGATACACCTGCCAGATGGTGGGTCGCGCATAAGCAAACACTTTCAACATGGGATCAGTGTAGAATTAAGATGCAAATCAGGTTTGCTGATAAGATTACCTTATCCTTTGAGAAATATAATGGACAGACAGATCCACGGGAGCATATTCGGGTCTGGTCCGAAGCATGGAAGGAGAGGCCACAAACAAAATGGGTGCATCTATTTGTGCACAGGTTAGAAGAACCGATTCCAAAGAAGTGGTACCTAGACTTGGAGTTGCGCAGAGGCACAGTGGACTGGTCTGGCCTAACTGCGAGCTTCCAGCAGGATTTTAGTTTCGAAGATGAGCATCCAAGTATCAATGACGTGCTGCAGGCTATTAAAGAAAAAATATTCAGTCCAGACTGTACACAAAGCAACATGACACTAGAAGAATTCGTTGGCACAGAAAGCATACTTGCGCGCCTACAACCTGAATGGGAGGAGCAACTAGAACATACTCTTGATTGTTATCACATCGAGGGAGAACCCGAGGATAAAGCAGACAGTGATGAGGAGGACCCACGCAATATATGAATACTTGAGTCAAAGGGATCACGTGAGGTAGAAGGACCTCCACTAGAAATTCCAGATATAAGCAGACCCGTGAAAACAAGAAAAGTGAACATTGGCACCAACGAAGAGCCAAAGTTCGCAGCTATTGGAGATTATTGGGATGAAGACATAGTTGACGAGGTCACGGGTATATTACAGGAATATCGAGAATTATTCTTGACCAAGTTCACGGAGATGAAAGGTATACTGGGAGACTTAGGAGTGATGAAAATTCCTCTTAAGCCTGGCGCGAAGCCTGTGAAACAAAGACCATATAGACTGAACCCGCACTACAAAGAACGAGTTAAGGCAGAACTCAACAAGATGCTCGATGCAGGGATCATCAAGCCGGTTGAAGAATCCAAGTGGATAAGCCCGATGGTTATCCAGGATAAAAAGACAAAGAATGAAATCAGGATCTGTGTAGATTTGAGAAAGCTGAATGACGCTTCCATGCATGACCCATTTCCTACACCTTTTACAGACGAAGTGATAGACAATGTTGGAGGAAATGAGGCCTATTCTTTTACTGATGGATTTTCCGGATACCATCAGATCAGGATCGATTGCGCAGATAGGCACAAGACTACTTTTGCTACAGAATGGGGGTCGTTCCAGTACACAATGATGCCCTTTGGCTTGAAGAATGCACCCGCCATATTTTCCAAAGTGGTCGTCGCAGCATTTAAATATTTTATACATAAGTTCTTAGAGGTTTACTTTGATGACTAGACCATTTTAGTTTACTAAAGAACCATGCCATGAACCTGAGGATGATGCTAAAAAAATGCAGACAACATCAAATCTCCTTGAATCTGAAGAAATGTGTTTTATGTGTTCCCTATGGAATTCTGATGGGACACATTGTGTGCAAACAGGGCTTGATGGTTGATCCTGCGAAGATCGCAATGATTGTGAACTTACCGACACCAAACTCAATTAAGCAGTTGCGCACCACATTAGGACATACCGGATATTACAGGAAATTCATAAAAAGGTATGCGCAGATAACCACAGCTATGGAGAAACTGCTCAAGAAAGATGCACCGTTCATTTGGAATGAGGACTGTGAGAAGGGATTCAACACATTAAAGGAGAAGATGGTCACTGCGCCAATCCTAGTTTTTCTGTACTGGGAGAATCCATTTCATGTCCATGTTGATGCTTCATGTATCGCATTGGGCATTGTTCTTACTCATCCAGGAGAGGGAGGTATTGATCATCCTATTGCCTTTTCCAGCATAAAGTTATCATCCGCTGAGAAGAACTATACCACTATAGACAGAGAAGGACTCGCGATGGTATATGCGATGCAGAAGTTCAGGCACTACTTGCTTGGTGCGCACTTCTCGATGTTCACTGACCATTCTGATTTGAAATACCTGGTCAATAAGCCAATGTTAGGGGGGTGCATATGCAGATGGTTACTACTATTTCAGGAGTACGACTTTGAAATTGTGGTTAAGCCAGGAAGGTTGAATTTGGGACCTGATCATCTGTCAAAAATTGAGTCAGGAGAAGAGCCTACGAATCTGGAGGACAATTTGCCTGATGCGCAGTTGTTCGCCATACATGTTGCTGATGATTATTATCAGGACATCATTGATTTTTTTACTACTGGGTTCACACCCATACCGTTCACCATGCAGCAGAAGAAGCAGCTGGTAGTGCGTGCAACAGACTTCACTATAATCGCAGGTCAGCTATATAAATTGGGACCAGATGAGGTACTGCGCAGATGTGTATTAGAGCATGAGAAACCATTTATATTGGCTGATGCACACTCAAGAGTCCAGGAGGCCATTACGCAGGTAGAGCTACTGTGCAGAAGATATTGCGTGCAGGGCTATGGTGACCTACAATTCATAAAGATTCGAAGGAACATTGCCAGAGTTGAGATGTCTGTCGGAGGACAGGGAAGCCATCACGCAGAGACGAAATGCCCTTAAATCCACAATTGACATTGCAGGCCTTTGAGAAGTGGGCCATTGATTTTGTGGGTCCTATTAACCCACCAGGGAAAAGAACTGGTGCAAGATATATCATTACTGCTACCAATTAACTCACCAGATGGGTAGAAGCGAAGCCAATGAAAGACTGTAGCGCAGCTACAACCGTAGATTTTATATATGAAAATATCATTACAAGGTTTGGATGCCTAAAGATATTGATGAGTGATCAAGGCACTCATTTTCTGAATAAGACCATTGAGGCTTTGACCGAAGAGTTCCACGTTCACCATCAGCACAACATGCCTTATCATCCACAGGCGAATGGAATCGTTGAAGCATTTAACAAAGTGCTGGAGAATGCGTTGACGAAGATATGCAACGCCAATCGAGACGATTGGGACCTGCGCATTCCATCTGTCTTATGGGCATACAGGACCACATGCAAGAAATTGACTAGCCACACACCTTTTAGATTGGATTATGGGAAAGAGGCTATAATGCCGATGGAGTACATTGTTCCCAGCTTGAGAATAGAAGAATTTACAGGCATGGCAGACCGCGCAGCACTGGAAGACAGGCTCCTACACTTGGTTGGGCTGGAGGAGGATCGCTTCGTCGCAGGATTCCACCAACAAGTACAGAAAGAGTGCGAAAAAGCATGGCATGATCGTCACATCAAGAACAAGTCTTTCTAAGTAGGTGATCTAGTCCTCCTGTATGATAGTAAATTCATGAAATTTCCTGGAAATTTTAAGATGCATTGGCTTGGCCCATATACTGTAATGCATGTCACTAACGGTGGCGCAGTCTAGTTAGCTACATTAGCCGGAGATACCTTGCCAAGTTTGATAAATGGTAGCAGACTAAATATTTACCGCGATAGTCCGGCTGCGCAGAGTTCTGTATGATTCAGGGGAGTGTACCAGGTAACACTACTGAAGTTGCGTGCGAAAAGAAGAAGAAGAGGAGAGCAACTACTCAGAGAAAGCACGGAGACTGGTCGCACAGAGAAGACAGCACGACAGTCACGCAGAAGACGACACAGAGTGCTCATCCTGAAATGAACATCTTGTTAGACTGCCAACACACCATCATGAAAACCGTTACCATGATGTCTATCGGCCAATTAGTGGGCCATTAACCAAATTGGTGGCACTTGGAAAGTTTAAAATTTAAGGGTGGATGTGACATTTTGGAACCCATTAAAGACCAAAGCGACTAGTTTAGCATCAACGTCTCGCTAGCAAGCTGAGCCATTAATGCTGATTCGACAGAGTTGACAAGCCGGCTTACCAATTATTCTTTTGGCATTTAAGGAAAAAGATCTGGCCTAATGATGAGGATCAAGTGGCACGACCGAGATCTTAGGCAAGAATTGGACATTAATATGGCATCAAGTTCCTCGGCAACCACAGAAGGCCACGTTGCAAGACAACATAGGCTATAAATACACCTAGCCCGACCACTTATTCACATTACGAAGATGTTTCCATTACTTGTTTGAACTTTCAAAGAGCCGAGTGAACAAAGCATTGTATGAGTGAATCGGTTGAGTTGGAAAATATCTCCTGGTTATTTGAGCAAGCAGGGATTCCAGCAGCATTGACGGTGACGAAGACAGGTGCATATAGAAGCTCAACATGGCAGGCTGCAGGAAGCAACAAGGGCAAAGAACCAACTTCAAAGCAGGGGGGGTCCGAAGTGCCATTACAGTAGTCATCCTTGACTCAGAACCTACCTTTTTATCCAGTGCCCAACTACATCCCTCCATGGAAGCTCGATGCCTCACCAGTCCACATAGAAAAGACTTTCAAATATGAAATCCCAATACCCACTATTTCTACCAGGGTGAAGATTGAGGAGAATTTGATGGGTGGCATACTAGGTTGCCAGCTGGACGACCTGGACTTACTGGAAAATACGCTGGTAACGCTGAAGACTTACCCACAATTTAGACCGGACGCCTATATCAACTGGGTAAAGGACACACAGACTGGCGTCGACAGACTGGAAGTCCAAGAGTGGCTAAAGGCCATCAGGCTTGTTAAATTTACTACAAATGCCGCACTTTACTAAGAGTCCTGAGTTTTCCGCGGTAGCGCGAACACTGCTCACTTGCGTGCATGAAGGATTCCTATGGTTGGACAAGCGCATTGATATCAGTATCGACATGATCCATCAGATCACCGGACTGAACAAGAGAGGAGAGGACCCTACTGACCTCATCATAAAGAGGGCATAGGATAGAGCCCTTAGCACCGAAGTAGAAAAATAATTCGATGTAGTGCGGAAGGGACGTGGGTTCCCAACCATAGATATCAATGACCGCACCATGAATTTTACCACCCAGTTTCTCGCGGGGAAGCTACTGCGCAAGTGTAGGACACCTGAGGTACTTGCAGTCGCAATTAAAGCAGCTTCTAACGTCCTGCGCAGAAAACCCTACAATTGGTGCCAGTTCCTATTGAATGAGTTCCTAGCAGATGTTCAAGATACACAGGATAATGGAACAACATTCCATTTCAGCTGGCTGCTAGTATTGATAGCCTTTGTAGGCTGGAAAGAGCCAGAGGGGTACCAAGGATTTCCAACCCTAGCAGGGAAAGGTCGTGGAACGCATTTTTCCAACCTATAGGAAAAATCGAAGGCGTCAAGACAGCGGCATACGGTCGAGGTATTTTATGTCTATTATCACCAGTTGCGCGAGGCGATTATGGCAATGCCGCGCATTTTGAAACTGCTGACCGACCAATATACCTCCACTATGAGGTTTAGCGTGAGAAGGCATCAATCGTTCATTCAGCCAATGGCTGACATAGATGCTCTGGAATTATGGTATCCAGGCTTTTACTGGCTGGATCAACAGGCGATCGAGGGAATGATGGAGAGATGGGAGCCAGAATGGAAAGTTCCTGCATCATGCGATGATGCATCCGACTATGAGCAGAATGTAGAACCTCCTCGGGAGAAGATCGATGTAAAATACACTGATGAGGAAAACACAGACACAGATCAGGAGGAAATAGGAAAGCACAAGGAATAGCAAGCAGGTAGGCTACCTACAGGTACGCCCATTGAGGAAGAAAAAGATGACGCGCCTAGTCAACATACAGCGACGTCAGCGGGCAAAAGAAAGGCCCCTCGCAATCACAAAGCCGACGCACAAAGAGGAAAGCCGATAAACCTGATTTCGGGCCAATACTACATCAAGACGATTGCGAGATCATCGCAACAAAAGTGCAAGAAGTCTGGGAAGAGACTCCCGCCGAAAAAGAAGCCAAGCAAGAACAACTGGGGCACATCTCCGTGGCACATCTCCATGAAGCTCGCACTAGAGATTTCCCCTTCTATCACTCACTAGTTGAGGAATCAAATAGAGATTGAGGAGGAAGATATTCAACCTTTCTCAATGAGGATAATTTCAGGTCTATTCCATTGCCAGTCAAGTGCTCTATTGTTCAGTGTTGAAGATCCCAACAGTTTAGAGTGTTTTCTACAGTGTTTTGTATTTGTCCATGTTATTGATGGAGGATGGCGAGTTCATGGGTATTGGATGTTGTATCTATAGCCATGTAATGTAAATTATTTCATTTTCCAATCAGTGTAATGAATTTGCTTCCCGTACTGCAAATTCTATCTCTCTCTTTAATGAATATTTACTCCTATGCTTGTTTTAATGCTAAAACTAACTAGTTTTCAGGGTTGATGTAATAATCTGACTTCCACATCTCCAAATATTATTATGTAAGTTGTTGCAGTAAGAAGACTCATAATTGGACTCATCCCAGGCCTCATATCAGAAATTTGTGACCCTCAGGAACCTTTAGAATCGAGTTGGAAATCACCTGGTTGAGTTGTCTTGAATTTGCAAATTTCCTCTAGCTTCCAAACTTTTCCAAATTCATTTTGTTTGTCAATATTAGTGTTTACATAGAAATTTGGGGTAGTTACATACCATCCACTTCCATTTATGCACTAGAACCCATTGGGTTCCGCATAAGTCTTATGGCCATTTCCTTGAAGCCCTTGGTTTAGCCAAAGGAGTCTACCCAGGCGTGATGTACCCAAAAAATGTGCAATTGTCGAAGTTGGGTGTCTGTCTAAGGATGTTGTAGGATGTACTTATCCTGTATCAGATCCTAAGAGCACTCCTTGAATAATTTGTATATATATAAGGGTGTTAGAGAGTATTTGGGAGGCAAACTAGCTCATCAGGTTCAAGGCAATTTCCTTGCATTGTTTTTGTCCAAGTTTCCACCTGTTTTACTTTCATAAGAGTCTTTGATATCTGTCATTGGTAGGTTCTATATTTTTTAGAGTGTGCTAATGAACCTAGAGTCCTTCCTAGAGAAATTTAAAAGGGTTTGGTGGCATTTGGAAATAGTTGGAAGAAAACTAGTCCAATATTTCCAATCTTGAGCTAGTCAAATGTGTTGTTAAAAAGGTTGTTTGCAAACTGTTGTAAGAAGGATTGAACCAGATGTTCATAACCTGCTAATAATTATTCATATAAGATCTGAATTATCATATCATGGAGGTCTGAAATCATTCTCTTTGGGATGCACCATAATCTCATGTATTCCAGTTAATTTATACAAACCATTGTTTCGAGAAATTTGGGCTATCAATAGATTCTTGTTTGAAAATGTTGGTGCCTTTGTGGATAAATTGGGAGCTAATATCTCTAATATCAGATTGGGGATATTACAATATATTAGGTCTTTTTTTATTATCTAATTTGAATAGTGTTTAAATTTAATTTTAATCTTCTTCTTCGATGTTGTTATGAACTGTGGTTGTGTGATTAGTGCTTATATGTTATGGAAAAAGTATTTATGCTTTTAAATATGGTAAATATTGCTTATGTGAAAAAACTTGATAAACATTCTCAAAATTGAAAGATCATGCATATATGTGTGAAGAAAGTGTTGTTGATAACATGCTTAATTACCATGATCAAATACATTATTAGTTATTGACATTATCATATCAATATTATCCCTCTTGAGACCTTTGACACAAGTTGTCAATTACCCTAAAGTATTGCTTGATGGTAAAGGTGATATATTGCAACCTATGTATCAAATAAATTATTAGTTACTGACATTATCATATCGATATTATCCCTCTTGAGACCTTTGACACAAGTTGTTAATTCCCCTATTGCAAAGTATTGATTGATGGTAAAGGCGATACATTGCAAACTGTGGATGAATATTGCTACATTATTTCTTTTTCATTGGACCAATCGAGATACATCCACATCTTATTCCTCACTTTGACTTGTTTTTTTCTCTTGCTACTTAGGCTCTTCTTTTGGATCATAATCTGGGGGGTGGGGGTTGCAAAGATGTCACTCGTTGATTGAGAGAAAGTAGTATGGTTTTTGTTGATTGAACCATACTTATTACATTAATATATTGGCTTTGAATGAGGGTTAATTAGAGCACATGTTGCAAAATATTGTAAAATGGAGATAGAATTGCTTCTTTTAGAGGATGATTGATTACTCCTAGATTTCCAAAGGGAGAATGAAGATACGTCTAAAATAAAAGTCTAGGATTGTTAAGGATCTCAGTTACAAAACATATTTTATCATGGAATTTAGGAATTGCCACATCCAACTACAACTATAATAAATGAATTTTTATAGAAATTAGAGTTGTCTCAAAATGTTAAACTTCAAATCTAGTGTTCAGATTGAGTAGGTGAGGCAAAGGTTGATTTCCCCCAAAAAATGCACTTAGAGGAACATGGATGCTAGTAAGAATAACTAAAGACTCTCCAAGGTGAGGATCTGCAATTCAACACCCTAGTTCTCCTCCCCAATGGATGAGTTATGTAGATCATCAAGAAAGGAAGAGGTCGAATTTCCCATAAATTTAAAGAAAGAAGGGATCGATGGAGGGATACAGGTTGTTCTATCATCGAAAATAAGATTAGAGCAAAACCCTTTAGTAGGAAAAATCTATAACCATTGGAAACAAAATTTGTCGATGGAGATACATTCAAGCTAAACATAAATATTACCTTGCTTGTTTTGAAGGTAGGAAAATCCTAAAAGTATTCCACCAATGAGGTATAAATTTGAAACCTTTAAAGAAGAGGCTTGATCATGTTGTTAAATACTAGTAATCACAAAATGTTACCTTGATTGTTTTAAGCTTGGAGAAGCCTAGGAAGTATTCCACCAATGAAGGAACAATTTGAAGCCTTTAAAAATGAGGCTTCATGATATTAAATACTAGTACATTGTTTTTTATTACATAGAGGTACATAAGAAACCATAAATATGAATCCATTGAATCATTCCAAGGTGGATTAGAGTAATTATTAATGTGCCGCTAATTTCTCAATTGAGATGGGTATCTCCGTCCTTGTTTTGAAGTGATGCATCACATTTATGTTACTGCAATATCTTGAAGTGATAAGAGGATATATAGGTGCATGGAGGAGGTGTTGGTTACAATGGTAATGTGTGTCATTTGCCTGCATTACTTATAATACTACTACTTATAAGAAGAAGGGTTATGCTGCTTAAATTTTAAGTGCATTAAATCAAATATACATTAGAAGTAATTTGCATGGTTGTTTTTTATTGTAAGAAATATATTATTGATGGTAACCCCAACATTAGGGATTGATTCCATTTTCTCAATGGAATAGGAATTGAGGGCCTTCACCACCACTAATCTCAATTTAAGCCTCTTCATCATTGGGTAGATTGGATGGTCTTGTTTTTGGTTTCTTCTTAGGTTGGTTAAAAGGTATGCATTCAACTCTTGTAGGAGTTTTTGTTGTTGCAATGTCACTAATTGGCTAGTGTTCTTGAATAAATTATTTATTTCCTTGGTTACAACAGCTTAATCCATCTTTTTTAGCTAGAGCATCAATGATGGTATTACATATCTAATTATCATAGCCTATTTTATATGGTAGGAAGTATTGTAGATATTATAGGTTTTTTTGATGGGGTTGATGTAATGTCCAATGAGTGTTGTCAACCTTTTTTTTCTATGTTACAACGCGCAGGGGAAACCCCTAGATGCTTCCCCTCATTATGAGGATTGTACCCAAAGTAAACTCTAGATTCTTTCAAGGACAAGGCCATGTCGACAATATGGCTCAAAGTCATCACAACAATATACTCATTATGAATTCAACATGTCACTTACGGGAACAGAACTTGGGTGGGGAGGATAACACTCCATCCTACAACCAATCGGGCTAGACCTAATTGATAATGAGTGTTGTTAACTTATTATGTGGTATTTTTATTTAGTTTTTGTAACTTTCTGATTATGAGGAATGTGTCTCCTTCAATAAATAAAAGTTGAATAACCAAGGGATGTGCAAGTCCCAATCCCTTCAATACCAAATTTCTACCTCATTCTTGTGGAGGTACTAATGTTTTGGACATAATAAGTTGTTGGGTGGCCTCGATCATTTTCTAAAAGTTCGAATATTCTTCAACTTTGTAGATTACCTTTGGATGCCTCATCAAAATTCAGTTTCATGTATGATGATTATGGAGGCCATTGAGTTAATGGTTATAGGGACATTGATTTTTTGAAAACTTGGAATATAAGGGGGATATTATTTAAGATTGAGCCACCCAAGTCTACATTGTTTGAGATGCATTCCAATTAGGTCTTCTTCCTTCCAATGTTCAAAAGAAAAAATCCAATCAAGTCTTATTCGTTCCAATGTTTTGAAGAAAATGTATCATCGATGCTCTATATGATCTTCTTGTGGGTATATTGAAGAGGTTTAATCTTGACCTTAACACTCAAATGAATCCTTTTAAACCATACATTCTAGAAAAAAAAATCTAAAAATATATATTTTTCTCAACACTCCACTTTCTATCAGAATATTACTAAAAGGAAAAAAATCTCCATCTCAAGGCATACTTCAAATCAAGTCAAGAACATTAACCTCAAGTTGCAAGCTTGTAACGTCGCCCTCACCCAATTTGACCATCGGGAGGGGATGTTAGACAAACCCGGGCTCTAAAATTTGCCCCAAATGCATAAACTATGAAAGGGTAATGTGTTATTCTCTAGTGAAAACGTAATAGCCTGAATAAAGAGCAGCTCTTCATGATGCTAATTTGACCCGTGCAAGGTCTAAGATTTACTACGGGGTTACATATTAATCATGCAACGTATTATTTTTTAATAGGCCACTACCTGTTCGTAATTACGTTATTAGAGTGATACTGATAGACAACTAAGAGTAATTTAACCTGTGATTTATACTTGTTGGTACTAACTATTCCATGCTAACGACCCATGTTACGTCTATTCCATGCTAACGACCCATGTTACGTGCTTAGTAAGCCTAATTAGAACCCTAATATACTAGCGGGTATTAGTAGAATGCTGGAGGTACTAGTTGCAGCTTAACTCAAGTCTAAGCAGCTTAATCTAGATCACGATTACGTAATCCGGGAAATATACTGGGTTCTCTATGATAATCATGTTGATGACTGTATACGCTTTTAAACAAAAGGAATGTGTGCAGAAATATAATTAAACATGCACAATGGAATTAAAGTCTAACCACACACATCTAATTTGCAAATACAAGCATAAACATTACAGGCATCAAATAAAACAGTTCATATTCAAACACATCAGAGTACTTTAAGAAACGCATATCCAAGCAACTGGCTGTGTAAGAGCACTTTTCCACCCAACCATAGGCACTCAGTCCAGCATATACTCTTTCTTCTGGGAGGCCACTCCCAAGCTAGGCTATGAGGCCACCAGGGCGAAGGAACCACCTACAGGATTCTATCTCTCATCCCACAACCCATTGTGCTCTCTTTGTTTAGCCAAATTCTCATACAGAGCTCTACAGGGGTCTCACTCAGCCCTCACAGCCTTGGCTTCCACAATACCTGCCCCACACAACACCCTTCTAGCTCAGGCATCCCCTTCACCGATCCACGGTTCTCTTGGGAGATCCATATTGTCGAGTGCTTCCAGTGTGTGCATAGAAGAAGTCCAACCTGATATGGTTGTTATAGAACCACCTATAGCCTTGATTTGTGACTTCTCAAGCACCTATGTGCAGCAGAAATCCATGGGTAAGGTTCCTAGCTTGCCCAACCTCTCTACTCACCTACAACCAACTATATTCCCTTCCAAAATGCAGCTTTGTCTTCTAATTCGAAATTATGGGTTTAACACACAGTATAGTAAAAAAATGGACATGAACAACAGTGGGATAACTCTACGTAGTGTAGCAGCTTGCATGAGAGAGAATGAGAATGAAATAATCATCAAAAGAGTGTTGACTCTAAGGATATGAGGTAAGGGTGAAAAGATAGATGACATGGCTTCTGACCATAGAAGAAATAGGACAGTTGACATCTAACATAACTATCACAACCCCCGAAGCAGTTTTAACAGTGATGATACCTATGGAGAGCTCCAAGAACAAGACACCAAGGAGTACGTTAATATCTGGATTTACCTGTTATAGGTGCTAATCATTGAGGAGATCTTCACACATGGATGAACTTTCAATGCTGGTTTGATGAACTGGGTGGAGTTTAAAGTTAACACGCAGAGTTGAGCTCTTAAATGGTAGAATTTAAGCTAGTGATCATGGCCCTGTTGAAGATCGTGACAGAGTTCACATGGCAGAGTTTTAAGGGTTTTCAAACATTCATGCAGAGATAAAAATATTCACTCATTCAGCATTGAGACACAGAGATAAATGCATAGACGTCTTCACCAAAACAGAGATAGCAACATTCAACCAATCTTTCAGAGATTTCGTCTTTCAAGATTCAAAGGATTTCAAGATTCACGCCGTGATCTATGAGGGAGATGACGAGCATTCTTCTTTCACCAAAACACCGGGTTTGAATCATTAAAAGCTTTAAACGCAGAGGTGAACACGCTGGGTTTGGAGGCAGAGTTTTAAAGAAGTCACGCAGAGGGTAAAGAATGACAAATGACAAAGTGTAAAGATAGGTTGAAAAGCGATTTAGGCAGAGCTTGAAGCTTCCACGAAAAGAGCGGATACATGGGGGATTTGAGCAGAAGGATGGAGGAGATTAATGCTGGCTGGTAATTGGATTCAAGAATCCACAACCCGTCTTGGATCATCAAGACCGAATTGATGGAAGGACGTGAGCATAATTACAGGGGAAATGATGATCTCTGCTGCTGATGTTCTGAGTGAATACCGATGAGCATTTTTAGGATTGGGAACTGAGGATGATTTTCTTGGACGCATGCTACATTAGTCTGGGAAATTGGGATTCAGCACACAGATTGCAGGCATCTGGATTATGGTGATTTAGTCCTGTTCAGCTGACTCTGGGATTGTTTCTTGGCGTCGTGTGGAGTACTGATGGCTGCCCCGGGGGGAGGAGTTTATTTGCATGTTAGCGATTCCCAGCTTCGATCAGGGAACACTGCTAAGGATGACTCACTCAAAAACACTGTTAAGAGGGTCAAAGAAAGACAGAGACAGGACTTGTTGGTACTGGGGGTGGATGTAAAGTTGGAAGAGGCGGAGGACTTCTCTCACACTGCTGTGGTTGGTCATGTTAGGGGAAGAAGATTTGGGCGTGGTTTTCTTCGGCGTTGGGCGGCTGAGCAGTGGATGCACTTGGTGTCATCAGCCCCTGAGGTTCGTGTATTGACGAATGGATGGTTTTCATTCATCTTTATGAACAGTGGGGAGGTCAATGCTGTTTTGAACAGACAATGGTCGATTCTAGGAGTCCCTCTTGTTCTGAAAAGCTGGTCCCCTTTCTTCGACTCAAAATCAGAGAAAATTGCTAAAGAACCGCTGTGGGTGAAGCTTCCCGGGCTTCCCATGCATATGTGGAATGAAACTCGGTTTGCTGAGATTGGAAATTATCTCGGTGATTATGTATGTTCAGATTCCTCCTATATTCAGACTGGCATCTATACGGTAGCCAAGATATTGGTTAATATCGATCTGCGGATGGGACTTTCTGCTGAGATTAAAGTTCATTATAAGGATGGGGAATTTGTGCAGAAACTGGATTATGTGGGTGTGCCATTTAGGTGTCATCGCTGCCACGCTCTTGGACATCTGGTAGCTTGTTGCCCATTATTGTTTCGGACTTGTAAGCCTCTGACTGATGATACAGATGAAGTAGTAGCAGAACCAGTGTCAATGGTAAACTCTCAGGCGGTGGTGCCTGATGGGGGTAGGCCTGTTTTAGACGGGGAGATGATTCTCGATTTGGTGGTACCATCAGATTCCTGTGGGCGGATTGGATCCGAGGAATTATTGACACCGTTGGTGAACAATGAACCGGAGATTAATGGAAGTGCGCCTCCTGTAGCTGACGGGGATACTATGTGTTCCGTGACCACATTCCTCCAGGAGCTGCCCAATCGTCGGGATACATCTGCAAACTCCTTGGGTATATCTCTTTCCCTTTCTCCTGCTGCTTCCCTTTTTGATGACTCTATTGTAATAGGGGGGGGCAGTCTTGGGTCTCCTCCTCGCCCGGATGCTCCTTGTATGAGGTCTGATGGGGATAGTATTGTCACGCCGTCAATTGTCTCCACCAATCACTCTAGCAGCTCCGAGGGTAGATGTATACGATACGCTCTTCGTAGTCGGGAGATACCTGCTGATGAATCGGGGGGCAAGGGACTAC
This sequence comes from Larix kaempferi, assembly GCA_027924585.1. NCBI lineage: Eukaryota > Viridiplantae > Streptophyta > Pinopsida > Pinales > Pinaceae > Larix > Larix kaempferi. The sequence continues at coordinate 87,484 of BSBM01000036.1, forward strand.
CTGAATTGGCCTATAGTGTTGGGGGGAAAGGACGGGGCCGCAAATCCCTATTGTCCAAAGCTCAAGATCGGGCTAAAGTGGATTTAGTGATGGGAACACAATCCTCTATAGAGTGGGCACTTAGAGTAGTGAAAGCCCAGGATGGGGATTTTTTATGAAACTTATGTCCTTCAACTGTCGTAGGTTGGCGAGTTCCTTAAAAAAATCATCACTTAGGAGGTTGGTTGACATAAATCAGCCGGATGTATTATTGCTGCAGGAAACATTGGGTGGCAGTGAGGAGGTTGTTCGTGCTTTAGAATCTTTGCTTCCTGGTTGGAAATTTGTTGGAGTGGATGCTCGTGGGCGTTCTGGAGGGCTGGCCTCGGGGTGGAAGGTTAAGAGCTGTCGCTGTGATTGTTCTTGGGGAATCTCCTCTGGTATCGGTATGGAAGTTTGGGATGCTGAAATTGGTCGGACGATCACGGTTCTAAATATTTATGGGCCCTATTTAAATCGGGTGGGCTTCTGGGACTCCTTGTTTGGTATGGATCTGTTTGATGGCAGGGATGTGATTATGGGTGGGGATTTCAATCTATCTCTGGGGGCTTCTGAAGTTTGGGGGCCTCGGGCTGCTCCGGACTCATTAGCAAATCATTTCATTCAAGCCTTTGTCAGGAAGGATCTTCTGGACATTTTACCATCCAAGTTAACTCCAACTTGGAGGAATAAGAGAGCTGGGGAACATAGGGTGGCTAAATGACTGGATAGGTTTCTGGTGGCGGAAGTATTGGCACTGGGCGTAGATGTTGTCAGACAGTGGGTTGGGTCAGGCGGGATTTCTGACCATTGTCCCATCTTCCTGGAGTTAAGAGGTAATAGGAAAAAACCTCCAAGTCCATTCAAATTCAATCCTAGTTGGATGAAGGAGGCGGCTTTTATTAAGCTGATTCAGGAACAATGGGTTCATCGTCCAAATGATTCTCAGATGCATGTGGGTGCACACTTTCATCACAATCTGAAGCATATCAAAGAGGCAACTATCTCCTGGGCTCATGACAAAAGGGTGATTGATGATCAGACTTTGCGGGATGCTGAGCTGAACATCGATAGGATTCTAATTAGTCTGGGAATGGGATTTCTGGATGAACAGCAGAAAGGTGAGCTGTTGGAGTGGGAGAGACGCAGGAATGTGATCCTGTGTGAGCGAGAAGAAGTGTGGCGAATGAAAAGTAGGGCGATTTGGCTTCAGTGTGGTGATGAGAATACAAAATTTTTTCAAGCGTATGCTAAGGGGCGAAAATTCACTAACTCTATTTGGGAACTATCTTCAGCAGCAGGGGAACAGGTTTCCAGCTTTGATGGATTAGCAGAGATGGGGGTTCGACATTTTGGAGATTTATTCACTGCACAACCTGGTGTCTCCATCGCTGAGGTCATTCGGGTGACTCAGCTTTTTCCACGTTTTGTGGGGGAGGATGATAATAGAATGCTGATGGAGGAGGTGACGCCGTTGGAGCTCTTGCTGGTAATGCAATCCTTTCAAAAAGATAAAAGCCTGGGGCCTGATGGCTGGCCTATAGAATTCTTCTTAGGATTCTATGACTTCTTCGGGGAGGAAATTTTGAATGTGGTGGAAGAATCGCGAAAGGCTGGGTTTGTACATGGCCCCTTCAACTCCACCTTTTTAGCCCTTATACCGAAGAAGGACAAGCCTGACTGTTTTGATGAATTCAGACCTATTTCCCTCTGCAATTGTATCTATAAGATCATCTCTAAGGTTATGGCGAGGAGACTCAAGATTATATTGTCCAAGCATATTTCTTGTGAGCAATTTGGCTTCTTGGAAGGCCGTCAAATTCATGAGGCCATTGGGGTTGCACAGGAAGGATTACACACTCTGAAAGTGCGGAAGCAGAAGGGGGCTGTGATTAAGATTGATCTATCTAAAGCATTTGATAGGGTTAGTTGGCTATATATCCGGATGCTTTTGACTCATCTGGGGTTCTGCTACGAATTTATTAGATGGATTATGGCTTGCCTCACAACGGTGAGCTTTGCTGTCCTGATCAATGGTTCTGCTAGCCCATTCTTCCAGGCGGGAAGGGGGCTACGACAGGGATGTCCCCTCTCTCCGCTGCTGTTTCTTCTTGTTGCCGAAGGACTCAGCCGGTTTATTCTGAATGCAAAAGCTGATGGTTCATTTCGTGGCATATCCATTTCCCAGGTATTGTTTATTACACATCTTCTTTTTGTTGATGACATTCTGATATTCTGTGATGGCTCGCGACAGGATATTGACAAGGTGGTTGAAGGCCTCCAATTAGTGCAAGTTGCAGCGGGTATGCTAGTGAATATTGACAAATCTACAATCACTTGTTCGAATTTATCCGAGCAGGAAATTCATAGATTGGTTAACAAACTACCCTACAGGATTTTGGATATTGACGATGGATTGAAGTACCTTGGCTTTCAACTGAAACCGAATGCTTATCTGAAGGCTGATTGGAACTGGCTAATAGGAAAATTAGAACAGCGCCTTAATGGATGGAGCCATAAATGGCTCTCTAGGGCTGGGAGGCTGGTCCTGATAAAATCAGTATTGGAAGCAATTCCGGTGTATTGGATGTCTCTTGCTTGGATTCCCATTGGCGTTCTGGAGCAGATCCGGAGATTGTGTTTTGCCTTTCTTTGGAAGGGATCGAGTGAGCATCAAGCTCTGGTGTGGGTCAGATGGGATAAAATTGTTGTCCCAAAAGCATTGGGAGGCTGGGGGTTAAAGAATATTTTTCTGTTTGCAAAAGCCTTGGGGGCCAAGGTGTCGTGGCGTCTGATACATACACAGAGTCTTTGGACTAGAGTGGTTTATCATAAATATATTGCCCCTCTTACTCTTCTCGAATGGATCCGTATGGGCAATAAGTCGAGGGCAAATTGCTCTGTGGTCTGGAAAGCGGTGGTGCAGCATTTCTCTTTGGTCGGTTCTGGCTTAGTGTGGAGGATTGGCAATGGGCGTCTACTTCGTATCGGGCTGGACCCTTGGGTTGGCTGCAGGGGAGGTCATGTCCTTTCCGTGGAACTGAGGACTATTTTGGCTGCTAGAGGATGTCATTTTCTGGCGGATATAGAGGATCCGGGCGCTTCTACTCTATGGCAACAGGGGTGGATCTCTGCACGGCAACTTGAAATCTCTGTAGAACTGCAGGGGGACTGGGAGGATTACATACGGATCTTAAGACATACTAATATTCGCCTGACCAACAGGGTTGATGAACTTATCTGGGATCATCATCCCTCGGGAATATACTCACCTAAAAATGGATATATCCGGTTGAATGTGGAAGTTCATAACAGGGAATTGGTGTGGTGGTGGAAAATTCTGTGGAAATTACGATGTCCGGGTAAAGCAAAACTACTCTTCTGGGCTCTACTGGAAAATAAGGCTCCTACCTGGGACATCCTGCAAAAACGTTTCCTCCAGGGGCCGGGGATTTGTCCACTTTGCAGGGACGCGGAAGAGACCATTGCTCATATTTTCATTCACTGTCGTTTTACACAGGCTGTTTGGCATGCTACCAGCAGATATTTGGATCTGCAGGTGTCGTGGAGGGGCGAGGGCGTCCTGGAAGCTTTCCTTGAGTGGTGGTCTTTTCATAAAACCAATCCCATTCGGGCCTTCCCGTGTATATTCGCATGGGGCATTTGGATTACACGCAACAGGTCGATTTTCCATGATTGTAGGGTTCCGTTGGAGTCTCTAGTGGCTCAAGCTGTGGCGGTATTCAACAATTCGAGGCTCCTGTCCATGTGAGCCGAACACGATCTGTGAGGGCAGAACAGATTGATCATACCATGCCGTGGGCATTCTTCAATGGCGCATCATCAAACCACAATGCGGTGTGTGGAGGGGGGGGAGCCCTTTACAAAACTGAGTCCCATTTCTTCCATCTCGTGGCTGGCTTGGGGAGAGGAACGAATAACTTTGCTGAACTAATGGCTCTGAAACTGCTGATGTTATTCGCACTTGAACAAGGATGCCTATCGCTTCAGATTTTCGGCGACTCCATGATTGTTATCAACTGGGCAAAGGAGATCACTCAATGTCATGTGATGATATTATTACCTATTCTGGAGGAGGTGATCCGATTAAAGATGTCTTTCAACCACATTACTTTTACACACATCTACAGGGAGAGGAATGGGTTGGCAGATAAACTCTCCAAGGAAGCGACCCAGCAGGGATTAGTACAGGGAACATGGAGGATTACTATTCATTCTCCGGGAGGCACATTCAGCTATTATCATAGACCTTTCTATGAAGATATTGAGGCACAGCACTGAGCTACAGCTCAGTTTTTGATGAACAATGATGGTTTTTACTGATATTATGTAATAGGATATATGTGGGTTGTATGGACAGCAGTTTCTTTTGTTGAATGTATGGGAAAATAGACATGATGATAATATGGGAATGTTAAGATGTGACAATGTAGGGATCTGAGAGATTCTACTACATGTGCAGAATGTAATTTTGTTCATCTACTTGAAATAAAATTACGATTTTTTCCGAGGAAAAAAAAACTATCACAACCCCCATGCTTCAATAACTACAAGAAGTGAGTTTTCCCATCAACCTCACATGTGCAATCAATTATTGGAAAATGGTCAAAAAGGAGATAATTGGCTTATTCCCATCACATGATAGAATTTTGGGTGAGTTCTAAGGTTGACACATGAAAGCATAGGATTTGGTTTCCCATAAGCCCCCTTCCTCTTCCCCTCTGGTGGAATCATAACCCCTTTGGTTCTCTTTACACAGCCATTGTTGGACCATTTTATTAATTTTCAGCATAATATTTACATATATTTCGAATTAGGCCTAATAAGCCAATCATATGGTCCAAAATAAAATATAACATCATACATGCCTATCCATTCACTAGTCGGGCCTTGGTCTTGAGCTCTGCACTAGGAATTCACATTAGCATATTTACATCATTACATAATATTGGATAAATACATTCCAAGTCAAAACTAGGGGTATTACAATCCCCTCCCCCTTGGAATAACACCGTCCTCGGTGTTTGCTCAAAATTGGAACAAAAATGGATATGCCTCTCTCATGGCATCCTCCAACTCCCACCTAGCCTCATCGGGACCGAAGTGCTTCCATTGCACCTTTACCTGTCCGATGGCTCGATTCCAGAGCAATGTCACTTTCCTATCTAGGATGCACAGTGACTCGGTTTGGAAATCTCCCTCAGGTTCCACCTGAATCACATCCCAATCAATCACATGGTCAGGATCATGTACATATTTCTTAAGCAATGAAACATGAAAAATATTATGAGCTCTAGTGTTAGCAGGAAATGCAATTCTATATGCAACTGGTCCTATTCTCTCAAGCCATTCAAAGGGCCTACAATATCTTGGTGATAGCTTGGCACAACTTCCAAGCTTCAAGGAACTCTTTCTTGGCCTCACTCTAAGGTAAACATGATCCCTAACATGAAACTCTCTATGCATTCAGTTCTTATATGTATAACTTTTCTGTCTATCTTGGGTTGCCTTTAAATTTTGCCTAATATTTACAAAATCTTGTTCCATTTCCTTAAGCAATTATGGCCCAAGTACAATTCTGTTCACTGGATTATCCCAAGTAACTGGTGGTCTACACCTCCTGCCATACAAAACTTCAAATGGACTCACGCCCAACGATGCTTGTTGCCCATTATTATATGCAAACTCTACCAAGTGTAGACAATCCTCCCACTTGGATAGTTTGTCCATCACATACATGCGTAGCATGTATTCAATCACCTGATTTACCCTTTCTGTTTGTCCATCTATTTGTGGACGGTAGGCGGTACTAAAGTTCAGCTGCTTACCTAAATTGACAAAAAGAGTTTTCCAGAAATTTGAATTAAACTTTGTATCCCTGTCAGAAATTATTGCCTTAGGCAATCCATGCAATCTGAAAATTTCCTTCATGAAAATATTTGCAATGGCATCTGTTTTATATGTGGATTTAACCAGTATAAAGTGTGCTACCCTAGATAATTTATCCACCACAACCATGATGGAATCATGTTGCCTCACTGTCATTGGAAAACCTGTAATAAAATCCATGGAAACCACATCCCATTTCCATTCCGGAAATGGAAAAGGTTGCAACAAACCTGTTGGGTGTCGATGTTCAACCTTTACTTGCTGACATTTCATACACTTAGAAATATACTCATCAATGTCCTTTTTCATTTCCGGCCAAAAATATTGCTTTCTAATTCTTGCTGTAGCAATTGTTTTCTGGTATCCCGGGGGACCGGAATATGACATTTTATGTATTTCATCCATAACAATCCTTCTCAAATCTGCCACATTAGGAATGTAAATTCTGTTTTTATAAACAAGAAGTTCGTCAACTTCCAAATGGTAACCTTCATACCTCTTTTCCAAATGATGTTGTTGCAATTTGTCCTTTATTTGCACATATAGTTCATCTTCGACAATACAATTAACAATCTGTTGCCTCAAATCTAATTGGAAAATACTAATGGCTGCTACATGCATGTCATGTACTTTTCTGCTAAGTGCATCAGCCACCTTATTTTCTTTACCTTTTATGTGTTTGATTTCAAAATCAAACTCACATAAAAATTCTAGCCATCTAGCTTGCCTATCATTTAATGTGGGCTGCTCAAACAAATATTTCAGAGCACAATGGTCTATCCTTAGCTCAAATTTCCTTCCCATTAAGTAATGCCTCCACATATTTAAAGCATGTACTATCGATGCAAGTTCTAAATCATGAGTAGCATAGTTCTTCTCATGCTCCTTCAACTTCTTTGACTCGTAGCATACCACATGGTTATCTTGCATAAGAAATCCTCCAAGTCCATCTTTACATGCATCTGTGCATACCACAAATTCTTTTTCCAGATTTGCAATCTTTAGAATTGGAGCACTTGTGAGAAGCTTTTTCAACACTTGGAAGCTTTCTTCACATCTCGATGTCCACACAAACTTTATCCCCTTCTTTTGAAAATAAATGATTGGGTGTGCAACCTTTGAGAATCCTTCAATAAACCTCTTGTAGTAACCAACAAGACCCATAAAAGATCTCACATCTGTCACATTTCTTGGAGTTGGCCAATTCATGATGGCTTCAATCTTCTTGGGATCCACCGATATTCCCTCCTTGGAAGTAATGTGACCCAAATAATGAATTTCGTTTTTATAAAAGTCACATTTGCTTAGCTTTGCATACAACTTATGCTCCCTTAGCAATTGCAAAGCAAACCTCAAGTGTTCTTCATGCTCTTCTTCATTCTTGGAATAAATAAAAATGTCATCTAAAAATAGAAGAACAAACTTGTCCAAATACTTGTTGAAAACACTATTCATGAGACACATGACTGTAGTTGGTGCATTGGTGAGACCAAATGGCACCACCACAAACTCATAGTGCCCATACCTTGTTCTAAATGTTGTCTTATGAATGTCTTCTTCCTTGATTCTGACTTGATGATAACTAGACCTCAAATCAATCTTTGAGAATACCTTTGCCCCTCTCATTTGATAAAAAAGATCATCAATTCGAGGCAAGGGGTAATTGTTCTTCATTGTAACCTTGTTAAGCTTCTTGTAATCAATACATAACCTGAGCGTTCCATATTTATTCTTCACAAAAAGTAAGGGAGATCCCCATGGAGACACACGTGGCCTTATGTACTTCTTTTCCAACAACTCCTGCAGTTGCATTTTCAGCTCTAATAATTCTGGTGTACTCATCCTATAAGGAGTTTTGGAAACGAGAGCAACTCCTGGAACAAGATCAATTGTAAAGTCAATGTCTCTCTTTGGAGGAAGTCCTGGAACTTCATTGGGAAACACATCCCTAAATTCTTGCAAAATAGAATGGTCTTCCAACTTGGAAATTTCATTTCCTGTTTTCTCCAAAATATGGGCTGCATACAATTGGCAATCTTTCCTACATAATTTCTTCAACTGCATAGCTGAAATGTGCCTAACAGAAACTACCTTTGGATTGCCTTTTACAACCCTTGGGCTTCCTTCTTCATCAATGCACTCAAAATTATTGTTGTAGCAATCAAGTTTAACTCTATGGACTTCCAACCAATCCATTCCAATGAGAATATCATAGGAACCAAGTGGAAAAACATTCATATTTGCAAAAGTGGACAGTCCACCCATTTCCAATGGAAATTTATCCACGATTTCACTAACCTTCCTCTTAGTTCCAGTGGCTAGTTGGACTAACCATGACATACTGTGCTTTGATTTCTTGAAAGCACAAATCTCAACAATTTTAGGACTGATATAACTATGAGTAGATCCAGGGTCAATCGAAATAGAAATAGATTGCTTAGCAACCTTACCTTAAACTTCAACCACAGTTGACTGATGGTCTGCTTGGTGGTCCTCTAGTGCTGCATAAATCCTAGGGATGGTCCTTGCCACTTGACCCACTGTTTTAACTCCTTGGATGTTGTGAACTTGCTTTTCACTCCCATTTCGATGTGGAAAGTTCTTAAGCATGTGGTCCCCTCCACATCCCTAACATTGAAGATGCTCTCTTAGATCTCTTGGCTTGTCTCCCAACATCCTAGCTGGATTAGGCACACCTTGTGGTGGCCGCCTTGGCTGATTTCTGAATTGAGGAGGCTTGAACCCCTTCTTCCTTTGGTCAAACTTTTCATTTTTCTTATCCTTCCATGCCTTATGGAATTCTGGTTTGCTTTTGTTTTGATCAAAACAATACTTGGCCTTTCTTATGGCCTCCTCTAGAGTTCGAGGTTCATCAAACTCAATTCTATCTTTATATGACTGGGGTAGTCCACTTAGAAAACACTGAATTTTCACCTTATCATCCCTGATGTATTTGACATATATCAACAACTCTAAGAATATGCTTGCATATTCCTCCATAGTCATTTGCCCCAATTTCATCTCGTGGAACTCTTTGATTTTGTCATCATAGTACTTGTCAGAAAGGTAATTTTCCTTGAAGTACTTCTCGAACTGCTTCCACACAATCTTCCTTTCATTGATCCTCTTTACTTGTCTAAGGTGTTCCCACCATATAGACGCTCTTCCATTCAGATTGAAGATAGCCACTCTTGCCTTCATATTTCCTGAATAGTCTTGGACTTGGAAATAATTCCTCATCCCAAGAAGCCAAGCCTCAACTTCTTGACCAGATTTAACTTCACCATCAAAGGTAGGAGGTTTGGCCTTCTTAAATTCTCCATGAGAGTTGTTCTTGGAAGACATCTTCCTCTTAATCTTATGAGATGAAGAGCTTGAAACTTCAATGGATTCCTTAGAGTTAGATGACTCACTAGAAGAGATTTCTGGAGTGTATATCCTATCCATAGAAATCCTTCTTGAACTATGGGATCTATTGTGGGAATGCCTCCTTGAGCTACCCCCGCTCCTTTCCTAATTTTCTGAATTCTGCCCATGGTTTATCTTCCTTTGAATGCCAGTCAAACTTTAAAGCATAGTTGCATTCAACTGATTCTTCTCCTCTTGGGCTCTAATCATCCTGACATTGTCTGCTCTGCAACTCTGCAGTTCCATCCTTAAGCTCCCCATGGTTTCTACAATGTCTTGGGGAGTTGCTTGGTTTCTTCTACCATTAGATTTTGTCTCTGCATTATCAACCTGTACATTCTCTCCCATTGCATCTACCTCAACCTCATAAGGGTCTTGTGCATCCTCCATGATGATACTCTTCTTCTTGGCCCAACCAATATCAAATATTTCCCAACTGTACTAGACTGAAATGCTGGTCCTTAACTGTCATTGATAGGATTCCGAATCTGCAAAAGTGTTTATAAACACATTTGTTAGATTTATTACAGTCCTTGAAAATTATAACATTAATCTACATGCATCCTGGGAACAACCCATATTGACAATTAGAGAACTTTCTCACAATCAACGACATATGAGGGGGACGACGAGGGTCAAGGGGGCTTGCCCCCTTGTGGCTTCTTGTAGGGCGGGTCAAGGGAAACACCCTCGTTTTTGTTTTGTAAATCATTCGATTTCGCACAATTTGGCGCATAAGATCAACTGCAATTTTCAATTTCAGGCACCTAAGAATCGACTGTGAAAACTGACGCATTTACCCTGATTCACGCCCTTCAGAAGCCACCTACCTTGCTATTGGCGCATTATGCAAAACGATTATAGATCAACGGTTCAGATTGAAGCGGAGAACAATATCAACGACGAAGGTAAGTTTCGCCGGAGGAAAAAACGAGGAATATAACACATTCCAAATCGTCGAAATAACCGTTGAGACGTGGTTAAATAGGGGAGAAGATCAACAATGGTTGATTGATTGGCAGCAGATCAACGATCCACATCCGTTTTGCATCACCAGCATGCATGCTAGGACGGAGTGGTGGGTGGTTGCGAAATCCTAAGCCACCCTCCACGTGTCGACACCATATTATTTCACAAGTTGGGAAAGCGGTAAGGGAAACTACCTTCGGCCATTATGAAACCGCTTTCACGCTTCATCCCTTACGGTTACTTGCTCACCCAGGTCTAATGTGGCTAGTCCACGTAGCACCCTCTTCCCACACAGCTCCTCCATGTTGGACCTCCTGCCCACGTGGCTCCTCCACGTCACCCTGCCACCTAGCACGGGTGGGGCCCAACTAAATTTTTCCCCAAATTTCAAAATTTCGATTTTATGCAAGGTTTTCATTGGTCAATAACGGGGAAATTTTCGAAGCTGTTTTCGAACTTACTCCAAGCCGATTAACTGCCATTCAACAGAACTTAACCCTGCACAGTAATTTTTTATCCTTTTACCTGTAGATCGTGATTTTTGGCCCATACAACTTTGACATTGCAACCAGAAGCTCTGATATCACTTTGTAACATCCCCCTCACCCAATCCGACCATCGTAAGGGGACGTTAGCCAAACCTAGGCTCTAAAATTCGTTCCAAATGCATAATACGATTTTAAACAAAAGGAATGTGTGCAAAAATATAATTAAACATGCACAACGGAATTAAAGTCTAACCACACACATCTAATTTGCAAATACAAGCATAAACATTACATGCATCAAATAAAACAGTTCAGATTCAAACACATGAGAGTACTTATCTTTAAGAAACACAGATCCAAGCAACTGGCTGTGTAAGAGCGCTTTTCCACCCAACCATAGGCACTCCGTCCAACATATACTCTTTCTGCTGGGAGGCCACCCCCAAGATGGGCTCTGAGGCCACTAGGGCGAAGGAACCACCTACAAGCTTCTATCTCTCAGCCCACAACCCATTCTGCTCTTTGTGGTTAGCCAAATTCTCATACAGAGCTCTACAAGAGTCTCACTCAGCCCTCACAGCCTTGGCTTCCACAATACTTGCCCCACACATCACCCTTCTAGCTCAGGCATCCCCTTCACCGATCCACGGTTCTATTGGGCGATCCATATTGTTGAGTGCTTCCAGTGTGTGTATAGAAGAAGTCCAACCTGATATGGCTGCTATAGAACCACCTGTAGCCTTGATTTGTGACTTCTCAAGCACCTCCGAGCAACATAAATCCATGGGTAAGGTTCCTAGATTGCCCAACCTCTCTACTCACCTACAACCAACTATATTCCCTTCCAAAATGCAGCTCTGTCTTCTAATTCAAAATTATGGGTTTAACACACAGTATGGTAAAAAATGGACATGAGCAACAATGGGATAACTCTACGTAGTGTAGTAGCTTGCATGAGAGAGAATGAGAATGGAATAATCATCAAAAGAGTGTTGGCTCTAAGTATATGAGGTAGGGGTGAAAAGAAAGCTGACATAGCTTCTGACCATAGAAGAAATAGGACAGCTGATAGCTGACATAACTGTCACAACCCCCATGCTTCAATAACTACTAGAAGTGACTTTTCCCACCAACCTCACATGTGCAAGCAATGATTGGAAAATGGTAAAAAATGAGATAATGGGCTTATTCCCATCACATGACAGAATTTTAGGTGAGTTCTAAGGTTGACACATGGCAGCATAGGATTTGGTTTCCCATAAGCCCCCTTCCTCTTCCCCTTTAGTGGAATCATAGCCCCTTTGGTGCTCTTTACAAAACCATTGTTGGACAATTTGATTAGTTTTCAGCATAATATTTACATACATTTCGAATTAGGCATAATAAGCCAATCATATGGTCCAAAATAAAATATAACATCATACATGCCTATCCATTCACTAGTCGGGCCTTGGCCTTGAGCTCCGCACTAGGAATTCACATTAGCATATTTACATCATTTACATAATATTGGATAAATACATTCCAAGTCAAAACTATGGATATTACAAAGCTTAAGATACATTATACACCTATCAACAAAAATGATATATAATAACAACATTATAATTATGTAAAAATATAATAACAACATTATAACGATGATAGTAAAAAAAAGTCCATAGATGATATTATGAATAATAACAACATTATACCTATGATACCACAAAAAGCCCATTTTTTTTTCCACTGAAAAATTTAACTTACTATTAATATGCGAAATAGTAAATATGTCCAACTGTCATATGAGTAGAAAGGATAACACCCTATCCAGATAGAGACCAGGGAAAACTGTCAGATGGACAGCAAATATCAGCATCTAGTGTCCAAATATGTCCCTATAGACAGAGCCTCAAGCCACATAAATATCCAAGGATCAAACAGGAAGACATCCTGTAGAGTATCAGCAAATATGAACCAACATTTAACTAACATAATACATATATGTCTAAAATCCAGTCGGTCTAGTAAACAATGGCCCATCCAATGACCAAAGATGACAGAAGAGTATCGTTCCTTCCATGCAAACCACAACATCACATATGAAAAGTTTTATAAAGCTTATACATCCGAAACAAATTACTGACAGCTACAGTAGAACTGTATAATATATAGCCGCAAAATGAATATATAGCAGGAAGCCCAATGAGGAGTTGGAATCTGTGGCAATTTTAATGATCTGTACATATAAATATTAGTCACAAAAATCATATGGTGATACCGCAAAAAACTATAAGATAAGCAATATGAACAATATAATAGAAGACAAAAGTATCAAGACCAATGTAAGTGATAAGAACCCTGGGTAAAGAGAAGTTCCTCCCGCCATTCCTGCCATAGAATGATCCCCGCCTATGAGGTAAGAGCACGCTTGGAGAGCAAATCAGCCTCCGAATTCACCTCTCTGAAAATATGGGCGAAATGAGTATGCTCAAATTCAAGAATTAACTTCTGCACTGCTTCCATCCAATGATTGAGAAGCAGAACATTGAGAGGTGAAATGCCTTTTGCCCAAGAAATAATAGATAAGGAGTCACCCATAATCACAAGAGAGGAAATTTGTCTGGAGCGAGCAAAAAATAGCAAGAGCCATAGGGCGCATAATTCACTGCGAGTATTGGATCCATTTCCCAGATTGAGCCAAATATGGAAAAAACAAGTGTTGGAAATGTGTAGAATTGCACCATCCCCTCCCACCCCAGGCCCTCCTACAGCGGCCCCATCAAAGAAACCACATGGGTACACCAGGACCGGAGGAGCCAACCGACATCTTTTGTTCATAATATTCCTTCCAACATCCATTCCATGAATTGTTGTATATTCCTTGTAAGCAGCTAGGGTTCTACAACAAATCCAATCCCGATGAGGCATAGAGTTCTCGAATATTCGAGAATTCTGAGCTTTCCATACCTCCCAGATCATGAAATAAGGGAGTTCAACACACATATTGGAATGTCGGGACCAAGAAACAAGGCAATCACTAAGAGAAGAATGCCTCCAACAGAATTGTATACCAGAGAGAGTTGCAATTTGCTTCCAAAGATCCCGAATGAAAGAACAGGAGGAGAAGAGATGGACAACTGATTCCTCTTGTAAGCAACAAAGCGGACACCTACCCGAGCCATTGAAACCTCGAAGACATAAATTGTCCCATGTAAGAATCTTGTTACACAACGCCAGCCAAATAAAGCATTTTATCTTTAGTGGAAGGGATAGCCTCCAGACAGATTTGTGCCACCAGCTTGTCTCAGGATGAAAATCTCATATGCCAATTTAGCTGTAACTTTGCCATGAGCCACATCCCACGACCAAGCTAATCTGTCCGGTGTCTCAGATAATTGAATGTTTGATTGATAAAAAGGTCTGATATATTCATCCCATTCATTCCCTAATATACCATAAAATCCCAGTTGTGGAGCCGAGATCCACAATGAACGCCCATCCTTATATTGACTAGCCGCATGTGCAAGGGTGCAAAATCCTTTTGCTTTGAGATGAGTCCTTAATTCCGAAGACAAGATGTGTGCAGATGGGCCCCCTAAGATCGGATCAAGTCCCAGCTTAATGTCACGACCATTACTAGGAATCCATGCTATCCATTGAGCAATAACATTGAATGAACCCATCAATCCATTCCAAAAATTCAATACACCCATAGTAGCAGGGCAACCCAGACAGAGCCAATTTGCAACAATAGAATTTTTCAGGTACTTGGCTCTGATGATCATCCCCCAAACAGAATTATCAAAAAGTGCACGCCAAAGACTTTTTGCATGTAGAGTCGTGACAAAATGATCCAGGTCCTTTATATTCCAACCCCCCAAGTTCCAGGGTCGAGCTAACAAAGACCATCTTATAAGGTGAAATTTTTCCTGCTCCCCACCACCCGACCATAAGAAACTGAAAATCTTCCTCCGTATAAGACCGAGGAGTTTTACAAAGTGAAAACCATTAGACACCCAAATTTTGAAGAACGGCTTTTGCCAGCGTAAGTCTGCCACCCATGGATAAGTGTCGAAAACTCCAATGTCCAATACGATTTTCAAATCATCTAACAAGCTATGACCAGTCCTTAGTAAGATAATTAGAAGGCTTAATGAAGAAACCCAGATATTTCGTTCCTTCAGCCATCTCCTTGAATTTTAGAGGCAAAATCCAGCTAATCAACTGTTCCACATCAGCTAGCAGGGAATGTTTCAAAAAATGCGACTTAATATAACTGATGATCATACCAGAAACCGAGCAGAAAAAGTCCAGTATCTTCTGATACTGAACCCACTCCTCAAGGATACCCAAGCCAAATAGCATAACGTCATCCACAAAAAGAGAATGTGTTACAGATATATCTCTTGTAATCTTAATGCCAACAATCTGCCCCTCCCTTTTTGCCTTATGAATAGTGAGACTCAGTCCCTCAATGACCAACAGGAAAAGAAGCGGAAAAAGGGGGCAACCCTGACGTAGACCCATGGATGCTTTAAAGTAGTCCGATGGTTGACCATTAATGAGTATAGCAAAATTTACCGGTGAAACACAGGCCATAATCCATTTCATCACTTTCCATGGTAGACCGATCTGGATAAGAATTAATCTCAATAGATTCCAATCAACCCGATCATAAGTTTTCACTAAGTCCAATTGAAGAATGAGTGCATCAAGCTTCTTCCGTTTTACACTGTGAAAAATTTCCTGAGTCACCCCCACAGCATCATGGATCTGACGGCCCTGCAAGAAACCATACTGTTCCATAGAGATGTGCCTTGAAAGGATCGGTTTGATCTGATCAGCAATAATCTTGGAAATTATCTTGTAGACTAAATTACAAAGAGAAATAGGCCTGGACTCATTATAATTATTCGGATGGGATGATTTCAGAATGAGAGCCAGATAAGTAGAGTTTAGGGCCCCAGAAACAATACCCAATTTTCGAGATTCATCCACAGCCAGTCGGAGGTCTTCCCCCATAATATCAAAAAAATGGATAAAAAGTTCCACCGTCCACCCATCCGGACCGGGAGATTTATCCTTAGCAAAGCCCCGCAAGGTTTTTTCCACATCCATTATAGTAACATCCATGAAAATATTGTCCCCCTCCGTTTCATTAAACATCCGAGGGTATTCCTTAATAATCTTAAATTGTTCCGTCAATGTTGTATTTTTGGGGTCAGAATAGTACTCCTGAAAGTGACTAGCTGCCTCATCCATCAACTCCACATCCCCCCTGATCCACTGACCAGAGTGATCATTAAGATCCCAAATTGTATTATGTATCCTCCGAGAATCCGCAAAATGGTGAAAAAACTTTGTGTTCAAATCCCCAGCTTTGAGCCAGATGGAACGGCTCTTCAATCTCCAAGTTTCCTCCTGAATGAGAAGTATCTTCAATTTCCTACTCTCCATTGTTGAGAGTTTTGTAGTTTCCAAAAGTGTGAGACCAGGACACACAGACCGATGCATCAGTGTTTCTATATCCCTTTCAATCTCAGCGAGTTCTGCTCCCACCATTGCTTTTTTATTTTTTTCCCACAATATAGTATAATCTTTAATGGCCTTTAGTTTCACCGCTAGCTTGTACATCGCAGATCTCTCCCCCGATACATCTATATGTAGCCAGTTTGTTCTCACACCCGAAGTGTAATCAACATCCGTAAGCCAAGTGGAGTTGAATTTGAATGGGAAATAGTGATGTGAGGCCTCAGCATCAAATTGAAATATTATAGGGAGATGATCGCTAATTTTTATCTGCTGAATCCAGGACCTGTAATTCTGAAAACAATCTAGTAGTGGTTCCGAGATTAAGAATCGGTCAATGCATTTCTGTATCAGATTTTCATCCTTCCTACCATTGGACCAAGTCGGGGCCATTGGCCTCGGAGCAACATCAATTAGGGAAAATTTTGAGAAGAGATTTCTGAAATAGATACCTAGGGGATCCCTCCTAGCTGAATTTCCCCAGAATTCCTCATCCCCCCATGTGAAATTCAAATCCCCAGCAAGAACCAAATTCTCCAATTCTAGCAAATGACCCGAGACAACCATGTCCCAGATAGCCACCCTATCACAATAAGGGCCATAACAATTTATAATATTTATGTTCTTTTCCGATCCCTTGAAATTACCAAACAATAAGATACCCAAAGAGATAATAGATGGATTTAGCCTCAAAACCATTGGATTCCAAGCAGCTAAGAGACCACCAGAAAGACCCAGAGCATCCACAGTGCACATCATCCAACTCGGCTTAATTTTGTTAAAGAATATACGGGCCTTCTCCCCGCAAACCATAGTTTCCTGTAGGAGGACCAAATCAGGATTTATAATATGTAGAACACGTTTGAGGGCCAGTTGCTTGGGCAGACCCCCCACACCCCGAATATTTTGTGAGAAAAATATCACTTTCGAACCCTGGCAAGGGCTTTAATTCCTCTAAGAGCCCGGGTATCAGAAGAGTTGGGGGAATCCACAATACAACGGTCATCCTCCATCCCCCCCGGAGTGACCATCTTGTTTTTTCTAGCACTTCTTGTTTTTAATGGAGAGAATTCCGGAGCCAATCCACCCCTATGTGCCCCCTTTTGTACACATTGATCTCCCTTAGATTCAGGTGGTTTCACAGAGGTATTTTTAATAGCATCCCCCGCTAGCTCAATGGTCTTCTGAGCTGAGGAAACCCCCAAATCCTCAATGGGCGGCTCATTTACAACTACCACCCGATTCTTATAAAATGTAGGGATGGGCGTCTTTTTTACCATTTTTGAATATGACGGAATATGTATAATTTTATCCATTGCATCCAAGACCCCACCGGATCTCATAGGGTGACATTCTAAGCCTGACTGAATCACGGGAATATAGTCATTATCCCCCACCATCCTTTCGTCAGAGTCGGGAGCAAGCAGACCGGGATTCATATTATCATTACCCCCACACCCCAATATTTTCGAACCAGAGATGGGCAACTTAGAATCAGTGGATATAATAATAGTCGAGGAAGAGGATATTGGGATTTTGGGAGAGACAGACAGAACCAGAGAGGAATCGGGTGGGAAAATATGTGTAGACCTCACAAACGGCTCATTCATAGAGACAGGGACATCGTCCTCAGACGAATCGTTGGATACCTTCTCAGACCCAGAAGAGTTTGTTGTCATAGGAATGGTATGACGACAACTCATATAATTTCCATTATTTCCATTGTTTAAATCTAAAGCATTTATAAATGAGATATCCAAATCATTTAATGAGTGGTATAAAGAAGGGTCCCAAGTTTCCAACTTACGGATCAACGCCGAGTCAGTAGCAGAAGGGAAGGGAATCCTGTTGGAGAAGCCGTCTAGCATACCCGACGCATCCAAATCCTTATCGCTACCATCATCCGATGACCAGAAAGGTCCCCCCTCCTTAAGATGACCGGAAGATGCATTTTCCTTACATTGGCACCACAAGTGCCCCACCCCCTTGCAATTTGAACAGCGAAAGGGGATGCTCCAATAGTCAATGATCTGTGAGAGCTTACGACCATGCCAGTTGATGTGAAGAACATCAATAAGGCCCAACGAAATATCCACCTCAACAAGCACCCGGCCAATACGGCGGTCAAATCCAGCAAGATGATCCTCATCTACATGAAGAAAACGCCCAATACAGTTACCAGTGGCTTCAAAAGCCCCACGGTTCCAAAGTGCTAGTGGAAGCCCCGGGAGGAGCACCCACAAGTGTCATAGTCGAACCGACGTTGTTTCCGGATCAAATTCTATTTGCCATTTCTGTAACATTAGGATGCCCGCACCATAAAGCCACAGTTTATCCAGAATGATGGAGCAATGTGCTTCTTGTTCAAACTTAAAGCCATACCAGTCGCAAGCCATGGCAAAAACCTGGGGGGTGTAGTTTAAAATGGGGTTCCACTTTTCTATTACCCATTTTACAATGTCCTTATGATTCATAACATGGTATGAGAACTTGCCCACAAGCACCGTCATGTTGAATTCCACGATTTCTTCCAAACCAACGTCTCTTCCCACCGTTAACTAGACTTCACTTGGTCTGCAAAAATACTTCTCTTTCAGACGCCGAGTTGAGTGAGAGGAAGGCAATGTTTTGCCACTGTTACCCAGTCGAGGCGCCACCCGAGCACTTCCAACTGATGGGTCCAAGCCCGAAGCATCAACAGGTGTCCCTCCTAGTGTCAGAACCCCCTTTGTCGACTTGGCACGAGGTGCCACATGTCTGATGCTTGTGCTATGTGCCTGTTTCCCCTTCAGTTGGTTTTTGAAGACAACTTCTGGTTTGAATAAACCAGCTTCCTCTATCATGTAATTTGAAATGTTCATATTATTGTCCGCCGGGATTACAGTATTTGGCACGTTATCCCCCATTTCTGGCAGTCCTAAAATCACAAAACAGGGTTTTTTGCAAACACGGGCTCTAATAATCGAAAGCCCGACAATATCCCCTGTCAGTTTGGTCAATCCGAAAATATGGCACCTGTTAAGTCAGTACCTTGTTTTTCCAATTTTTGGTTTGATTTGCACTTTATTTTAAGCTATTCATTTTCTTTAACTTGATTTTTTCCTCCTTAGTAGGTTTTCCTTAGGATTTATATAAGATTTTGGGCTTGCTTTTGAATTTTTAGATTTTAAAGCTTTAGATTGGTTTTTTATGAGGGTTTTTAAAAGTTCATTATATCAAATAAGAAGCTCATAGATCTTATTCTAAGTGAGGACATGTACAAGTCTAAGCCTGATGACCTCAAAATCCCATGCAAAATGATATAAAGTTGTTTAAAAGCAACAAATCAGTGTTGAAGTCTTTCTTGTAGCGCTGGAGCCGAAATTCAACAAGGAAGCGCTACAAGAATATCGTGATCACAGATTCTTCCTATTTTCCAGCAAATTTTGGCACGCACGGGCTAGTGAATGATTAATTATGTGTTTCAGAGGATCATGACGTGTTGATGCAGAAGGCATTATGATTTCAAATGCTTGCACGTCGTGAGAAGGTCGGGTTCATCATCAACACAGGTGGAGTTCAATTTGACATCTATCCACACGATTTCAGGTAATGTGGCATGATGTTGTTATCTACAAACTCATTCAAAGACAGAATATTTAATGAGATAACCATAACCACTTGAAAAAGCTGAGCACCGTTGCCAATTGGACAAGTAAGAGGCGTTGAGGGCATCATGAAAATTAGGGCTTAGTAATTCCGGGGTGAACCGCTAAATTGAAGATTGCGCGACATCTGGACAACAAAGCTGACTCATCTGACAGTGGAGGTCGTGATTTCAAACAACCACATTGGAGCAATTTACAGGTATTCTTAAAAAACCCATATAACAGCAGATTTGGGGCTTTTTCGTTTCAGCTTACTCTGATCAAATTAATCAAAGGATAGGTAAAATTGTGCTTTAAAACGCAATTTTAACCAGAGAAGTAGTTATTTGATGATAAGCTGCGACGCCAGTTTAAAGGAGGGTTGAAGATGATAACCTCGTTTTTATATTTAATCCTGTCAGTGCTCCGAATAAACCTGTATAGTCAATAGTGCTGTTAACTTCCAGAATCCAGCTCCTGTTCACAAAAAAAATACCAGAGTATATATCCAATTTACAAGTGATTGAAGCATAATGGGCAAGAGTGGCAGAATAAATAGGGCTGAGCCAACAGAGGTAGAATGGGTTGAAAAGCTACCAGAGTGTGTGGAGTTATTCAAACGAGCTGGATGGATGGATTTCTTCAGAAAAATTGATGGATATAATGCACAGGTATCCTGCAGGTTTGCCCAAGGTTTCAAGAATGATATGGTAGTTTTCGATAACCTGAAATTCAAGCTGACAGCCAAATTGATCTCAGAATCAACAGGAATTGAAGATGAAGGTGAACATTGGTTTAAAAAGTTGCCCTTTGATTTTGATCCACAGAGATACCTTTTACCCAATATCATACCTGATTGGAATAAAGGTGTGTTAATCCAAAATGTTAAGAAAGAATGGGTGGAACCAATTAGAATTTTACAGAGTTATGTTACTTGTGAGGGAAGGTATGCCTTCGTATACAAGTATCATTTTAGATTTCTTCAACACATGGTAGGAATATCTAAGATGAACTTGCCATTTTTCTTCCTGAAGAGTTTGCAGAAAATGGCAAACAAAGTGAAAGGGCCAGTAGATTCTTCTTCTCAATCCATTTTTCATCATGGATTAATCAAATTGATTGTTAGTACTGCCTTGCAAGATGAGGGAAAGACCTGGGACTTTTTTGTTTTTTGGTCTGGTTTTGAAGATAAAAAATCCAAAAGACAAGCAGATAAGGGCAAAGTCTTACTCAGAAAATTAGGTCATAAGCCCAAAATGGAAGATAAAGGAAAGATCAAAATTGAAGAATCAGCAGAGCTTGTAGAAGAAGAAAGTGAACAGAAAACATCTTTAGCCAGCCCTGAAAGCAAGTTCACACTGTTTGAAGACAAAAAGGAATTGCCTGAAAAGAATCCAGCGCCTGTAGCAGATCCTCAGGAGGAGAAAAAGGTTGACATTAAGGTTGTTCCTGGACCTAAAGAAGAGTTTCAAACTCAGCCAAGAAGCCCAATTACAATTCTTTCAGATGATGAAGGATATCTTTTGGAAGATGAACAGCCTATCCCTAAATTAGAAGTCAAAGCTGAAATAGAAGGAATGCAAACTTCAGAGAGCAAAACCACAAGGATTAATAAGAAAAGGAACAAGCTGGAAGTAGTAGAATTGGCTGCAATTCAATACCAAGGGAAAGAATTGAAGATGATGGGAGAGGCAACAGCATGTTGGAGACCTAAAACTAGGTCAGAGAATAAATTGAGATTAAATATGAAGAAGTTGCTAAATCCTAAATTAAATACAGATGAGGTGACTGACTTAGATGAAGTGTCCATGGACGATGACAAATCGGAAATAGATAAATTGCAGCCATGTTTAAAAGAAGAAACCCATTCAGTGAAAACAGCAGGTGAAGAAAATCCAAAGCCCAGCATTGAGGACACTTCTAAGAAGCTGCTGATAGAAGAAGCAGAAATCTTCAAGAAGTTTGACATTCCTTGGAAACCTAATGAAGATCAAGATTCTGCAATAGATAAAATAGCTAATTCTGACAGGGAAAATTTACAGAAGACTGTCAAGCAATATAAGCACCAAATGAATTATATGCAGGAGGTCAACGATGGTTTGATGATGGCCAATAGAAGATTAAGAGAAGATCTCCAGGATGTTAATGACAATTTTCAGGAACTAGTGGCTGATGCAAAAGAAGCACTTAAAAGGAAAAGGGCTGCTGACAGTCAATGCACTCAGCTGGAGAAGACAGTTCGGGACTTGCAGCAGAAAAACAAAGAACTGACAAAAAGGATTAATGACATGGAGAAGGAACAAAAGAAGGCCAAGAAGAAAGAACAAACTCCAGATGGTATCGCCCTCTTAGCTGAGGTGGCAAAGGACCTATAAAACAGTTATGCTTTTAGTTAGTTGTCATTAAATAGTAAACTGATATATTAATGAAATGCTATTTTTAGCATATTGTGTAACTTGTAAATATTCTCTCTTTACTTTACCTCATCGAGAGCTGGAAAACAGTTAGGGTTAGAGACCTAATTGATTTTGAAAAGTATAGTATTTAGAGATGTGAACAAGTCATTGTAATGGTTCTGATTTTGGGTGGAGCATCAGGAGGTCTGCAGACTGGTTGTATCTACAGACTTGTTTAAGAGATAAGTACTGTGACTCTTATGAGCATTAGCTGATAAAATTATGAAATATATGACTTTTTCCCCTCCATTTTGTTTGTGATTGGCTTTGTTATCGAGCTTGTTAGCTTCTTAAATGGTAAATTCATTACTAGTTCATGTGCATTTTCTAGTGATGCTTATCCTTTATGTATGAACCTCAGCACATTCTTTCTGTGGGATTTCATGTGATATGTTATACATCTTTATCAGTTTTTGTTTATGAATTAGTTTTTACTTTTCTCTTGAATGTATTCCCTGACTGTCCTCAAAGTTTATAATCATTAAAATCATACAAAAAACCCTAAACTTTGCTTTTTTAATTGAGTTTATTCTTGAGATTGTGTTAGCTTGTTTCCTTAGCCTTAGAAACAATTTCTGGCACAAACAGCACCAAAACCACTATTGTCCGGGGAAAGAGGGCACCACACCTAGAATGTGCCACCAGCTTCAAATATCAAGAGTGAAAACTGGAAAACAATTATTAGAAAACGATACCCCGACAGGGTGCATTCACTGTTCCAATAACAACGACGTCAACGGCCTCGTGAGAACAACCGTTCAAGACACCTTCCGGCATCCAGAAGAGAAAAAACAAGAGAATTATTATTAGCAAACAATACCCTGACAGTGATGCATTCGCATATCCGATACCAACTGCGTCAATGGCCTTGAGAGAACAGCCATTTAGTGTAAGTTCTGGTAGCCTGCAAATGTAGTAAACCCCGCCAATAAACGAGAAAACCACAATAAACTGTTCCGATATCGACAGTCTCAAACATTCGTGATATCAACCGTTCAGTGCAACTTCCGACAGCCTACAAAAAGTAGTAAATCACGCCTGTTGTCTAAAACGCCAGCTTAAAAACCCTCGCCCATCACCATTGTAGAAACCCTCACCGGACCCTAAACCCTCCGCGCCCACCATATTCCAATAACTCCTTCACTATTGGGAGATCTTTATTCATTGCTCAAAACCACAAAAAGCCCATACCATAGTGATGTTTAGTATATTTCCAGAGAGTTGACTCAAAGTCTTGATACTTTATTAATGCATTTGCCTTGTATTATTTAAGTTCATAAAATATCCTTTGTTTTCTCATTTTTAAACTAGTGGATTTGTTTTTTTCTATAACATGAATATCTACAATATTAATATACTACCTGAGTGGAACGGATTCACTTTACCATTTGGTATATACATGAATTCTTTAATTTGAATTTGAGTCAAGATTGTGACCTATTATCAAAAGTATTCATCATAGTCATTATTTTTTATTTTATTTGTTTGTATTGGTTAGTATTTGTTTATTTATTTATATGTGAAAAGCTCTTAAAGCCTAACTTTGTGCAAATGTATTCTTAAATTTTCAAATTCTATAAGCTTTATGATGTTAAAGTTTAATTCCAATTACTATTATGGTGATGTTACATTTTAACTACTGGACCACACCTCAATAAACCTACTACAATCCATTATTATTATTATATTGTTTTCTAACGTTGCTTGTAGGAGGAAAACTCCATATTACAAATGAAGATGAAGATTCTATAAGAGATGTCCCACAACTCCAACAAAGAGATCTGGACACAAGATCACCCAGATGAATAAAATATGAGATGAAAAACCCAACCACCGAAAAGGTCCATCATTCCCCAGGGAATGGAAGCAGAGGTAGTCCATGAAATCTTATGTGAATCTAGGTAACGAGGCACAACCAAACATGCAGGTGGGGGATTTTGACTATGATGTCCAATCATCATGGAAAAGGCATGAGGGGCTTTAAAGTGAGGTACGAAAAAGCCAGAGGAGGCATCCAGTCATGCCTAATTCCTTTTGCATTCCACCTTTACCCTTAGTGGATTACCACACAAATGTCAGTGACACAAGGTGGGTACCCCAAATATTTGTCAAGTGATTAGAGGATGTTTCTCCCTAATGACGTGACTCACTTTCTCATCTCACAACTAAGAGGCGTGCACCCCATTTTTCCTTTGCTTAACATGTCGCGACAAGGGAACACATTTGTCAACTTTATCCAATTTACACGAGCTCCTCATTACACATTCATGCACATGGGTGTTCTCTAGTCAAAATCACTTCACACTTGCAACAATTTTCTATTACTTGTTTTTATATTTGTTCATTACAAAGATTTGTATTTAATTTAAATAATTTATTTATATTTTTATAATTTAATATTTTTTTTTCAAAATTATTGCATTGAGATTAGCGAAATGTTGTGACATAATATTACGTAACGTTACAACGAATATAAAATTATATGTCGACTTCAAAAATTGATTTTTTTAAAAAATAAAATAAAAACAAATTACATGTCAGATCATGTTACAGAAAAATAACATGTTGGTCCTATTATCTATCTTAAATTTAAATTCTACAAAAGGTATACAAAATTAAAACAAGCATATATCCATCTTAAATCCGTATTTACCAAGTACCAAGAGGGATCAAATTTCTTGAGGTGTAATTTTTTTTTTTCGAAAAAAAATTAAGATAAAATATTTACACCTCAAGAAATTTGATCCCTCTTGGTTCTTGGTAAATATAGATTTAAGATGGATCTATGTTGGTTTAAGATTTGCATTTGGCATTAGTCTCCAATCATTTATTCATGTCTTTATAAGAGGTGTAAACACTCTTTTATCAAAATCAACTAAGGCTCGTGTTTGATATCGGTCCCAATTGTAAGTTAGTGTTTTTGCAACAAAGGATACTCTTTTGTCAAAATCACTTTGCACTTTCATTTGGCCTTAGCTTCAATTACTAATCGATAACTTCGCAAAAATGTATTATTTTGTTAATATCACCTAATACTTTCACATATAAGTGGATCAAAGCCCACCCCCATGTCCGTCAAATTTTAGTAAAGGGACAATAGCTCAAATGGTCCGGGGGCAAGTTCCACACTCTTCCCACCCAGGTTCGAATCCCCAATGAGATATTTTGCAATTATGGCTTGGTTGGAAAGGTATGGACACCCAAGATAGAGATGCCTGTTATAGGTCAGTGTCGAGATGTCTCAGCGCTAAGTTGAGTCATGACTTTCATCCTAGGTGTTGGCTTGCGAGCTGTCAATAACTAGGCTAGGGTTTATAGTGGTAGCCAACTAGATTTGAACTTGGGTCTAGCCTAACTACCAATTCCCCTAAATATTTTAAAAAATACTATTACCTGACACTTGCATCTAGCATCAAAGCTTACTTGTGCTGCATTACCGCATAGTTTCTCTTTCTGTTAAAACCATTGAGCACCTGCACCTAGCTTCGATTGAGTATTCATGTTTCCAAAACATAGATACTATTTCATCAAAATCATCCATGACTTGCACTTGGTCTTGCCCTGAGAGATTTATTCATATTTCTACAACAAAGATACTCTTTCATCAAAATCAAGCAAGACTTGCACTTGGTCTTGGCCCCAACAATTATTCAAGTCTCTACAAAAGGGGGTTTATTCATTTTTCAACAACATAAATACTCTCTCATCAAAATTAAATAAAACTTACACTTAATCTTAACCCCGACAATTATTCGAGACTCTGTAACAAAAAAAACATTTTATAAAGGAGCTGTGTAAAAATTCGACGATTTGGACAGAAGAGGCTTTTCATCGGAATCTGACGTTTTTTATTTTGCAAAATCTGAATTTAACCGTGTTTTAATGGAGAATTTGATGATAGAAACGGATTCAACACCATCAAAAACCCCTGGGGCACCCAAAATTTTAGAATTTGAGAATTGTAACCGGAATTTTAAAAAAATTCAGTCGGATTTTTTCAAAATTGTACTCAAAAAATCAAAATTTTCAATTTGAAATTATAAAACTTTTAGACTACAGATTTTATATAAAAATCTCCCAAAATTTACACTTACTATAATTCTAATTATTTATTAATACCTAGGTTAGAATCACCTTTACATCCCATCTTTGTAAATTATTTGTGCCTAGTCAACACAAATATACTCTTTCACGAGGACCATTAAAAATTCACAACTTGTCCTATTTCACTATATAAATATTTTTATTAAAGTCACGGGAAGTTACACCTACTCTATCTTATTGTATATCTCATATCAAAATCACCCAAAACTTGAGCCTAGCTCATATCCCCTTATCACATGCAAAAATAATTGGTAAATACTATTTTTTTTTAATTTTTAAATTAAATGGGAACAATTAGGGAATGAGGAGGGAAGATGGGGTTCGGTTTGACCAGGCCTCATTGGTCTACAAAGGTCAAGGAAGGAGCTATTGGCTTGGCCTTCTTTTTTAATCTTTTCCTTGCTTTCCAAGCATCTTCACTTCCATTCCAATTCCATGCATATGCATACACATAAACATACAGACATATGTTTCTTTATTTATTGTTTGAATATCAGTATGAAGCCCCTGAATGAATTATTGAAATACACAGAGGTCAGCGTGGGATTCTGGGGCTTGAATTTCATTATAGGATGGTCGCCCATGACGATTTAATCTGTGACATGTAATCCATTAATGGTCTAGCTTGTTTGAAAGAAAACCAGTACAATTTCACTTGTCATACATAGATTGAATTGAAAATGAGCATGAGGATGGCTAACAACGCTGCTGTTAGAAGCTCAGACATTCTGAATGCTGCTGCAAATGCCATTACTGCGATGAATAATCGTAATCCCGCTCCACAGCAGGTATTTCTTACAATCCTTAATTTGATTAGGGTTATCTATGTCTATCTGTAATTTCAAACTGTCATGGGTATTCCTATCATGAGGTTTCAGTCCATGTTAACAATCTCCTTAAGGCATTCTTTGCAAGAAGCTTCGTTAATAGAGAAGTTGGGTTTTGCTGGTAAGTCCGTAGGTTTATGTGATAGCATCTGATCCTAATATCGTCAACAATTTCAGTGTTATGCTTAGTAGCAGTTTCAGTGTTATGCTTAGTGGGTTGCCTTTAACAATTTCAGTGTTATGTCTAGTGGGTTGTCTTTGGCTTGTGGTGGTTGTTACCTATGAGATTTTTCAAATTATCTTATTCTTATATTAAATTTTTATCTTACATTAATACTCTCCTCCTCTTTGTGTTTACACGGTCAAACAGATGTATAAGGCCTCTTTTGCACACTAATTAGATTGTGTGAGTGCTTCTTAAGAACCTATGCAACTTGATTAGGCTTTTAATACATTGAATAGATTGTTATAGTGGAGGAACTTTAATATAGCCTCCCTCTTTTGCTTAGATTCAATCCCAACTCAAACCTCATTAGGATTCACTTCCTCTCTGTGTCTTTCACCCAAGGCCATGTTGCTCACATACCTGTTTATACATGGCCCATATTCTGAGGACTCTTTTCTTTACTGTAGTTGATAAAATCTAGACTAGTATTAAAAAAAACAGTTCAGCAGTTGTTCAAAATACGAAGCTTTTAATAAAATGGCTGCTCTCCCATGTCAGCAAAATTGTGTTTTCTCCTGCCAGGCTGCATTCCAACTTCTTTGTATCAACATTGAATCTCGTTCTAGCTTTTTCTGTGTGGAAGTTTCATTGTATTTCTGACAGTAAACCCCTTGCATAAATACTTCTCCTCTTAGCACATTATTTTCAACCATTTTCTTAGTTCTATGCCTTGACCAAGTTGTAGATATGTTAGTGTCTTCTGAGGCTCACATTGATAGTACTGTTGTCCATCTATCCTCCCCCTTCCCCTTAAGGCCTAAACAGAGAACTCGTCAAAGGTTCAAAACTTCAAACACATATAAAGACTCACCTATGCACATGCAGAGGCAGGGAGCAGTGAGAATTTAATATGACATACTAATGAAAGACTATCGGTCTGTTTATGATAGGCAGGTCTGCTAATGAGGAAATTTAATGTCGATATTGTCTGGTCTCAGCGAAATGGCATAGTTAGGTCTTTATGTTAAAAAAATCTCTGAGGTACTGTAAAAGAGGAATTAAACATTTTTAATGTATGAAGAATGGTTCACCACTTGTTCAGAGTTTAACATTTGATGAAGTAGGAAAGAGTATATAAATGAAGCATTGTTAAACAATCTACCTATCCATCTGTTTATGGATAGGCAGGTTTGTTCATGAGGCAATTTAATGTCGATCTTGATTGCTCTCAGGAAAATGACATAGTTAGGTCTTTATGTTAAAAACTTCTTCGAGGTACTATAATAACAGAGACTAGACCTTATAATTTTTTTCCATTGTTTATATATGAACAATAGTTCACCAGTTGCTTAGAGTCTAACACATGATAGTATAGGAGAGAGTATATAATTGAAGCATTTTCAAATAATATACTGTTGCCATGTTCTCAGTGGAGACATATACAATTACTGAAATGAACATCAAAAGATTTGCTGAACCCTTTTATCTAATTCAGTGGAGAAACTTCATCATGGAGCTTCTTCCTCTATTTCCCATCCATGTTGTAAGAAAAGTTATGTATGTGGTTGTTATTTAATGGGGAAGGAAGCAAAATGGAGAGTTAGGATTTATCGTTTATATTGTTGTGTTAGCTCTTTCACAATACGTTTCTTGTTATATTAGTGGTTATGCATACTAAACAGTGCATCCTCAATTATGCAACTTGCATCGTTTTCGTTTATTTGATGTGCTACATTTGATTGGCAGCAGAGACGATGGAAAGACTACTGGACCCGATTCTGGTGTTTTGGGCCACAAAAGCGACCAAAGCGCATTGTACCTGCATCCCGTGCCCAAGAAGGAAATATGATAGGGAATCTCCCAGATGAAGCTCAACAGGTGGGTGGTGCTAATCAGCCTACAACTTTGTCCCCGTTGCTGTTGGCACCTCCCTCTTCACCAGCTTCCTTTGTCAATTCTGGCAATCCATCTTCTGTACCATCACCTGCTGGATTTATTTCATCGTCTTCTATGTTCACCAATGCTTGTTCACCTGGTAGACCAATCTCAAACATGTTTGCAACTGGACCGTATGCACACGAGACTCAATTGGTATCGCCTCCTGTCTTCTCTTCGTTTACTACTGAACCTTCCACTGCTTCCTTCACTCCACCACGTGACTTGCTTCATCTTACTAATCCCCCTTCGCCCGAGGTACCTTTTGCACATTTACTTGCATCTTCAGCAGATTCAAAAATTACTGCCCACGAAAATGGGATAACGTTTTCTTCTTTTCCATTTACATCCTTAGGTTATGGTGCAACAAATGACCTTTTATCTTCGTACCAACTTTATCCAGGGAGTCCTGTAGGTAATCTTCTATCACCAAAATCAGGGGTCTCTGGATCAGGGCCCTCTTCACCATTCCCTGAACTGGATTTTCCTTTTCAATGGAAAGCTTTGCATTCTGCTCAGGATATTTTTAGCCTAAGGAATGAGCCCATAAATCTTTTCAATCAGGAAAGGGAAACTTCAAGGACTTTAATATTATCACAGGATGGAGATGCTTCTTTATCTGCCACCTCATTAGACTTCCATTTGAACCAGGTGCCTCGGCCATGTCAGTCTGTTTGGGGGCAGCGTGGAGGAGAACTATATAACCCCACAAGAGAAGAAGGTGTTTGTTGCATTAGTAGTGAAAATATGGTACTGGAAAAGGACATGGAAACAAGTAGATGTAGCACAAGTGAAACCCAAACATCTGGAAAGGATATCGTGATCAAGTTTCCCATTCAAAGCGGCAAAACTGAGGTGGAACCACTTGAAGCAAACAGGGCATCGTTTGAACTTGTCAGTGATGAAATCACAAATGCTAGTGGCGGGCTGTTAGAGATTTTAGTGGATAACGTTCCAGTGTCCTCCTTTGGAGAACAGAAATTATTTGAAGCAGAAGCTTCTACATCCGACAAGAGACATGTCAAGGAAGAAATACATATGGCATAGTCAGCTTTGCCAAATTAAATCTTCAACTGTTGATCCATTACATAGTGTACAAAGGTTAAAGAAGAGAAGATTTTGACAAAAGTTATAGAGATTTTGATAAAGGTTATAGCCTCTGTTGGAATATTTTGGTTCTCTAACACAATGAAAAGATAGCTGGTCTTTTGAAGTGAGTGGGGATGATATGGACAATTGGTGGTCATGGCATTGGTGGAGGGAGTTCAGGAGGTACAGACAACTCTGAATATTATAGACACTAAAAGCTAACATTTAAAATTCTTGCCACAGTTAATCAAAACTATTTTAGATATTCAGGAATCATAGACACTGACTGCAGGGGATTGAGAAAATTGTGCTAAAATTGACAAAGAAGATTTTCTCTCAAAATTTAGGGAATTCCAAATGAATAAAGGAAAATGAGCAAATGTTTCAAACAAAAGAGACGAGCAGAAGGTCAAGCAAAAATTACTGAAGGAAAGTGTAGTAAAAACTGAGAAATTCTTCTCATGATGCAACGAGGCTTTGGATCATAACCTGTTACTCTTGTATTAACTGTTCAGAAAAATCAACAGAAGTGATCTATTGCTTTATACGTGTTTGACCTCTGCAATGGTCATTTCAAACTCATATTCTGAATCGCTGAATGCTTTCTTCCAGGAGCATTCAAAGCTCATATCTAAAGTGACCTATTTGATGTCAATATCGATTGTATAATACTAAATAGTGTATTGATGCATCGTTGATGTTATCATGCCTGTGCAATCTTTATTTGCAATATGCATCTATCGATGTGAATAGCATGTATATTCATTACATTGATGTTAATTTACCCTTTATGATGCAATTTAATGTACATGCTCTTTTGCTTTGTCATGACTTTCCTACAGTAATTTTTTTCGTTGGTAAATGTTTCTTTCATATCGATATTCACCTTTAGGAAGCCTAAATATTTCTGTGTGTGTCTACTGTTTGACGCCTGAAATTTCTAAAAATGGCAATACCGTTGAGATGTTCAGATTTGCATTTAAAGCATTGTTCATTACAATGAATGGAAAATTTCTGATATCTGTTTTTATAGTGTTTAGCTTGTGAGCTTGTTGATCCTCCAAGAAGTGCTGTTTGTAAATTTCTTCGCAAAAAGAAGGGATGGAGATCAGATGAGAAAGTCTAATTGAGAAACATGCATGGTAGGATGTCATTATGGAGGGAATGCCGATCTAGGTTTTATATTGGACTTTTCAACCACATATAGAATTTTGGTCAGAAGGTTGGAAAAATCAATATCAATTGGCTAAACAGTGAGCTGTTGGAGAGATTGATACTCTTCATGTAGATATAGTATTTTACTATTTGGCAGCTAAAGAATTTGTTAAATATGCACTATATTGATTCTGATAAATACACTCCCCTTTTTGAATTTTTATTCTTTAACCATTCTTAGATGAAATTATTCGCAGCATCTCATGGAGAAAATATTTTGGTTCTGTAAAAGCTAATTTATAATTTGTTACATATTCTATTTAGTTTATATGGTTTTATGGTCAACGATGACATTCCACGTGTTAATGCGGTATTGTGGTCTTTCACATCATATATAAGAGATTAATTATTTAAAGTTATGCTCTGCAACCACATGTCAGAAAAGTTTGGGGTCATCTTTCCTAATTTTGAGGTGAATTTGTGAAACATGGTTTCATGCTAATGTTTTCACGTTAGCCCATATAAATGGTTGTATTAAAGAATATATATGCAAGCTGAGGCATAGGCATTATGCAAATGGTTCTCATGTAATGAAAAGAGGTATTGGCTACATCATCTGTATTACGTGTTTGAAAATCTGGGGGCTTTGCTAAGTGCTCGTGAGAATTCTTTTATCTGACAATTCAGAATGTGACTGTGGACAAGGTCTTAAGTTGATTCTAGGTTTGTCACCTTCAAGCAGTCTTTGGAAACCACACATGAAAAAATGTCAATTTAAGGCAAAGGTGCATGATAGAGACACATTGGTTACCTAAGTCATGTTGGAAGATTATGAAATTGCATACAGTGAAAATATCAATGACACTTGGGTGTTTTGGTAATTAGCCAGCCTGATTTTGAGCTTTGCTAGCATTTGTGGTGGCTCCGTTTGTAACCCCTTTTTTCTGTTTTTTATTTTTGGTATAAAATGCCATCTATGTACACCTGTAGTTATTATTAATAACCAAAGGCAGCTTTTTATTTAAAAAAAAACTGCACCAATGAATTCAGGTCAATTAGGGTAAAAAGTATCATCTTGAATTAGTAGTAAGTACTACCTCCAACAAACTTCATATCGTTTGGAAAATGCAAAGATAGAATGCCTAGTTCATGCACCTGGAATTATGCACATTTTCATCCAATGGGACCGTTACATGGTGCATGACCTCCATTTCTTGTGGATCCACACATCTTATTGAAAGATTCACTAAATGAGCCCAAATTTAGGTGTCCCACATGGTTCCTCAGGCCACATACTCTAGTTTGAGCCCTTGTCTATTGATCATTTTTGGTCTTGAAGTCCTTGAAGGTAACTCATTTGGACCATTGGACATACTTACTTCACGTGTATGGTTTCTGCTCCCAGTACCAACCGTAGACATATCCCTCCAAGTGTTGATGTTTGGGGCATTTTATGGTGCATTGCCCATACATGACCTTCCCACTGACAACACGAAGGTCCTCCTATCCATCCTAGCAATGGCTCACAAGATGCTGAAGTTCCTCGTGTTGAGTCCCCTACTGTTGTCTAGATCTGTGATTGTGGTTTCCCATTTGATGTCTAGAGCCATAATAGGTCCCCTGAGTCTAAACCTTGGTCAGTCGTCCCTTAGTGCTTATTGCCTTTTGTAGATTTCCATACCGCTTGTTTTACCCGCAGTTATGCTTGTCAAACCTACGATTATGCTACTGTAATCTGCATATTCGAAAACGTGCTGCACTGAAGCCCCTTTTCCTGGTTTTACCTGTGGTTTGTGTTAGAACAGTAATCCACCACTTAGTACCTTAGTCTAAGTTCCTAGTCAATTTTATTGTTATTTATGCATTAATACACTATGTTTGGACTAAGGTTGTTTAATTGGGCAAAATATCCACTTAACTGGAAGTGTTCACACCTGTTTGAGCGCTCCAGCTGAGTCAAACTCCACATGTGTCCACAAGTGCGCCCTCATTTAATGCTAGAGCGCTCCCCTTCCTTGAATTGGGGAATTGTGGTTGACTAGGAGTGCTAGGGTGGATTTGGCCCAACTTTGGCAAGATTTTGTGCATTTAATGCCTCCTAGGACCTCCCACTCACCTTATTTTGCTCACCCACACTTGCCTATGACTCATTATTGTCCCAGCATACCTCAGCCACATCCACACCTCCATTCATGACTATTTGGGCTGAGTTGGAGCAAGTTGGACCCACCTAGGGGGGATTGAGGCCAATTTGGCCAATTACTCATGTACACTCATTTTGGGCTTCCTAAGCCTCACGAATTTCTCTAAATGTAATATAAACCTGTTCTTAACATATTCACATGTTAGACAGTCAGATAATATCAAGTTTCTGTTCACATTGTGTGTGTAAATTTGTTTTCTTTCAAGCTTTTTTGCTGGTTTTTGCAAGTAATTTGATTTGTGAGGTTCTCTAAGGCTCCTAGATCTTGCTGTAGATCAAAATTCTCACATGGTATCAGAGCCTAGTGGAGTTTAGTGAGTTGCAGATCAATCTTGAGTGTTTGAGCTGCATTATTGAGAGAATTTCCAGATAAAATTGAGTGTTTTTTGCAGGACTTTCAGCAGTTTTCTCACCATTAATGCAAGCAGAAATGGAAGCAAACCACCTATTGCTCACTCCTTTCAATTTCTTCGACTGGAAGGCTGAAATGGTCATTCAACTGAGATCTAAGGGTCTCTATAGAGTTATCATGGGCACTGAAGTGGAGCCAAACTCTGCTGTGGAGAAAGCCAAGTACTACAATCGACTTGATGAAGCATATGGATTGCTATGCCTGAGTATTTCGAGGGAACTCTTGTTTCATACAGACAGTTTGACAACCCCAAATGAAGTCTGGGTTAAGCTAGAATCACTCTTTGGGAAAACTGATGAATTGAGAGGCCATCAGCTTGAAAACGAGCTCATCAGCTTGAGCCCTACGCATTTTTAAACTATCCAGGAGTTCTTCACTAAGTTCAAGTCTCCAGTGCTTCAGCTGCAGCAATGTGGAATTGTTAAGAAAGAAGAACAATTGATACTGTCCATCCTTTCGAAGTTAGGTCCAGAATTTTCAGTGTTTGTTAGCACCTTCCATTCTGCAAAAATGACCCTTCGAAATTGGCAAATGCCATCACTAGCAAACTTCATGGAATGCCTCACTCAAGAGCAAGACAAGCTCGTTCAAATGGGCACCATCAAATCTAAAGATCAAACTTTGGCCATGGGTGTTTCAAATGCCTCCAAGGGAAAGCAGAAGGCAAAGAATTTGAAGCAGCCAGAGAAGAAGAAGTTTGATAAACCCAAGAAGAAGTTTTATAAACCCAAATCCACTGATGGGGGTTCGAATCCTTCCAAGGAGAAGGACAAGAAAGGGAAAGAGAAGACCAAATGCACCTATTGCCACAAGGGATGGCATCCATAGAGCTCCTGCACGAAGAAAACCATTGATACCATGGCACAGCTGCTGGAGAAAAACATCCCTATCCCTGATGGCACAAGGAAGAAAGATGGTACCTCCAATTTTGACAACAAAGAGAAATGTCATGCCTTGGTAGCAGGTATTTCTAATTCCTCATCCTTCATTATTGATTCAGGGGCATCTAGGCACATGGTTTCATCTAGAGAGCTCTTCTCCTCTATGCATTCGAATAGTGGCCCAACAGTTCGAATGGGAGATGACTCTGAAATCCAGACCAAAGGGATTGGTAGAATTGATTTGGAGCATGGTTATTTCAGTGATGTGCTCTATGTACCTTCGTTGGCTGCAAATTTGTTATCATTATATCAAATGACCCATACAAGAGAAGCTAAGAGAGTAACATTTACTCCTGATTTGTTAGAGATTTTAGAAATTTCTTCAAACCAAGTTGTAGCTATTGGGTATGTAGACCACCAAGAGAGGATGTACAAATTCTCCAATTTCCTTCCCAATTCCAGTGACCAAGCTCTCCTCTCTCATGCCAATGAGACCTCCAAGCTATGGCATGAAAGATTTGGCCACATGAATTACAAGTATCTCCAAGCATTACACAAAGATGAGATGGTGGAAGGGCTTCCTAAAATCAAATCTTCGAATGGAGCTTGCATTGGCTGTGTAGTTGGAAAGCATCCAGAACGCAGCTATGAGAAGGGGATGGCTAGGAGAGCCACTCAACCACTTGGATTGGTACATTTAGACCTCATTGGTCCTCTACCCACTCCATCCTATGGTGGATCAAGGTATGTACTCACTTTCATAGATGACTATTCTAGATTCTGCTGGGTTTACTTCCTAAAATTAAAATCTGAAGTGTTTGAGCAATTGAAGATTTGGAAGGCCCTAGTGGAAAATCATAGTGGCCATAAGATAAAAATCCTTAGGACTGATAATGGGAAGGAGTATGTAAACAAAAATCTACAGCATCTTTGTGAGGAATGTGGCATTCAAATGCAACATTCAATTCCCTACACACCACAGCAAAATGGTGTGGCAGAGAGGAAAAATAGATCTCTCAAGGAGATGGCAACATGCATGATTGAAGCAAGGGATCTAAGCCCCGAGCTATGGGCTGAAGCTATCAATTGTGCTGCACACATTTAGAACAGGGCATTCCACAAATCAGTCAAAGGAAAAACCCCCTACGAGGCATGGTTTGGCCAAATCAAATGTCTCAAATTTCAGGATTTTTGGATCTAGAGCATGGGCTCGAATTCCATCAGAAAAGAGGAAGGCTTTGCAGCCACAGAGCAGGAAATGTATCATGGTTGGTTATGATGAAGACACAAAGGGATATAAGCTCTTTGACACATCCACACTCAAAACTTTCATTGAGAGAAGTGTGCAATTCGAAGAGGAACCTATACCAGATTTTGAGCTTGCACCGGGGGAATGCTCTTCTCCTCAATACCTTGATGAAGTAAGTAATGATTCAAGCTTTGTATTTTCTGATAATTCTGATAATGACATGGCTGAAGATGACATTGCTGTAGATGAGTCACCATCAAGGCCCAAGTGGGATGAAAAAATCATACAAGCTGCAGGTGAATTAGCAGGCAATCCCCAAGAGCCTAGGAAGACTAGATCTCAAACAAACAATGCTTCCTTTGCAAGTGAAAGTGCTCTTGCTGATCACTGTTATATGATTATTTCTGATCCAAAATCATATCAGGAAGCTTATCATGATACAAGGTGGAGATCAGCAATGGAAGAAGAATTCCATTCTCTCCAAGAGAATGAAACATGGGATTTGGTCCCCCTTCCTCCCAAAAGGAAGCTTGTGCAATGTAAGTGGATTTTTTGAACCAAACTTGCTGCTGATGGTTCTGATCTGAAGTATAAGGCTAGGTTAGTGGCTAAGGGCTACTCTCAAATCCAAGGTGTGGATTATACCGAGACCTTTGCACCGGTTGCAAAGATGGATTCAATTAGACTAACTCTAGCCATTGCAGCCAGTAAAGGTTGGCAAGTGCACCATATGGATGTTAAAAGTGCATTCCTACATGGTGAGCTACAGGAAGAGATCTACATGCAGCAACTTGAAGGTTTCCAAGAGGATCCTTCACTTGTTTGCAGGTTGAAGAAATCACTCTATGGACTTAAGCAAGCCCCCGGGGCTTGGTATGCTAAAATGGATGCTTTTTTGCTCTCAATTGGTTTAATTTGATGCAAATCTGATCCAAATGTGTATTTGCAGCAATGTGATGATATTTTGCAGGTCATTGTACTGTATGTTGATGATCTTTTAATTACAGGGAGCTGCAACAAACAAATTGGCTCAATTAAGGCATCTCTACATAGTGAATTTGCCATGACCGATCTAGGATTGCTAAGGCAATCTTGGGTATGGAAATTGAGCAATCTGAAAGAGGCATCATGCTGAGTCAACCAAAGTATGCTTCAGACCTGCTATTGAAGTTTAAAATGGCTGATTGTAAGGCAGCCAAGTGCCCATACCTTTCAGGCATAAAACTAGGGGAATTTGGTGATTCTCCTTTGATAGATTGCACACTCTACAGGCAACTAGTTGGTAGTTTGTTGTACCTTACACATACAAGACCTGATTTGTCATATGCTGTAAATGTTGTAGCAAGATATCTGCAACAGCCACATGAGCTCCATTGGAAGGCAACCAAAAAGATCCTCCAGTATGTCCAAGGAACAAAGAATTTTGGGGTACACTATGCACCTAGTTCTTCACTACAACTAGTTGGATTTTCTTATTCGGATTGGGCTGAAGATTCCATTGATAAAAAGTCCACTTCAGGTTTTGTTTTCATGTTTGTTGAAGGTCCTATTTGCTGGTCAAGTAAGAAACAACATACTATTTCCCTTTCATCAGCAAAGGCAGAGTACAGGGCAGCAGTGAATGCAGCCACACAGTGTGTTTGGTTGCAAGGAATTCTTCGAGAATTTGGTGTTGCAGTTGATTCTCCAACTAACATTTGGGTGGACAATCAAAGTGCCATCAAGATATCTACTGATCCAGTTCAGAGGCAGAGAACAAAGCATATTGAAATCCATATGCACTACATCCGAGGCTTAGTGCATGATAGAGTGATTTCCTTGCAGTATTGCCCATCCACTGAGCAAACCGCTGATATTTTCTCCAAGTGTTTCACTGAGAAGACCTTCACTCACTTGAGAGCTTTGCTTGGAGTGAGTGATGGATGGTGATTGCTGCTATTTTATTGCAGGTTCAGCCCCATGTCCATTTTAGAGCGAAGGTTTTATCCCATGAGGTTTTTCTTCTTGTCCTCAATTTACATGAACAAATAAAATTTATGTTTTGTATGAGGTGACTTGAGCCTTTGTTTCCAAGGCCTCCCACTTTAATTCTATGAGATGTACTAAGCTTTGGTTAAGGGGGGATGTTAGAACAGTAATCCACCACTTAATACCTTAGTCTAAGTACCTAGTCAATTTTATTGTCATTTATGCATTAATACACAATGTTTGGACTAAGGTTGTTTAATTGGGCAAAATATCCACTTAACTGGAAGTGTTCACACCTGTTTGAGCGCTCTAGCTCAGTCAAACTCCACATGTGTCCACAAGTGCGCCCTCATTTAATGCTAGAGTGCTCCCCTTCCTTGAATTGGGGAAATTGTGGTTGACTAGGAGCGCTAGGGTGGATTTGGTCCAATTTTGGCAAGATTTTGTGCATTTAATGCCTCCTAGAACCCCCCACTCACCTTATTTTGCTCACCCACTCTTGCCTATGACTCATTATTGTCCCAACATGCCTCGGCCACGTCCACACCTCCATTCATGACCATTTGGGGCTGAGTTGGAGGAAGTTGGACCCACCTAGGGGGGATTGAGGCCAATTTGGCCAATTACTCATGTACACTCATTTTGGGCTTCCTAAGCCTCACGAATTTCTCCAAATGTAATGTAAACCTGTTCTTAACATATTTACATGTTAGACAGTCAGATAATATCAAGTTTCTGTTCACATTGTGTAAGTAAATTTGTCTTCTTTCAAGCTTTTTTGCTGGTTTTTGTAAGTAATTCGATTTGTGAGGTTCTCTAAGGCTCCTAGATCTTGCTGTAGATCAAAATTCTCACAATTTGGCTCAAATTACTGTGGTTTGACTGTTATGGAAAGAACATAACTTTGTACTTTTGTGCAATAGCTAGCTACACCACTTGAGCATTCCTAAATCTAGCCATGCCTCTCCCTTGCCCTCTGTTACAGATCTTGGAATTTGATCCCAAAGCTCTATTGGCTTTGCAACTCTAGTTATTTTGTGATTTTTCACCTTCCACGTTCTCCAGCTTACTAGGATTTGCTGTCTTTCTTAAGCCTCCACTAGTGTGGAGGCTCCTACATTTGGTACTTTCCCCTCCATTTGGCTTAGATCTTCCCTTGATGCCTTGGTTGGTTTGATTAAGGTGTTTGGCTTGGTCTTGTGTTTGCATCTGGTCATCCAATCTCTCCTACTCAAAGGGAGATTCAACACAAGTTTGTGGGTGAGTAGGTAACCTCCTCAATTGAGGCCACTTGGGTTATAAAACTTGCATTCATTTTTATACCATTAGATTGTATGCTTGGCTTGCTTGTTGCTCTTGTTTCATTTCATTTGGAGATAGCATATCTTAGTTTTCTTTCCAAGAGCAAGAGTGCTACACATGTGCATAGAGCAAGCCTTAACCCTCTCTTGCTTGTTTGCTATTTTGTTCTCTTCTTTTAATCCCTTGTAGCTTTCCTTCTTTTGTTGTAGGTCGAGAGATAGTTTAGGGTTAGATTCTAGATCATAGCTATTTAAGGGCTTTCAACTACCTAGGAGGTGAAATGATCAAATTAATCCTAGGTTTCCTTCCTAGTTGCTTTCTCACAATAAAGAATTGGGTAATCTACTTAATGCTTGTTATTTGCTGTATGCGTTGGTTGGAAAACAGGTCCTTCTATCCATCCTAGTATTATCCACTAAAATTGCACTTAGTGGATTCCGAGTGAACCGTCGAAGACTTGAACAATCAAACTGTTCTTTACCGGTGTTCCGAGGTCCATCAGGCCAAATTTTGGCCTTTTTTTAAATAGTTGCATGTACATACCCCTTGGGGATGTTGTAAAAATGTGCTAGCATGGCGGTTTTTTGTAAAGAGCTTGGCTTCCTAGGACTTAAACATCAATCATTCCATGGTTTTTTTTCCCTTGTCAATTATGCAATGCTGAATAAGCGATGTATAATCGACGAGTTTTTCACCCGATCCTCCAAAGTTGGAATGGTCATCTTGGTGGTTAGGCCTTAAGAGGTTATTAAAGTTCAAGTGTCACTGTTTATGAGCATGCTAGACATCAAATTGAGTCAATATGAATATGCACTAGGTCCCCTAGGACTTTTAGTCAATTATGAGAAAATATTTTTTTCCCGTAAAATAGGCTTTTTTAATGTTTTAATTAAAAAATCCAAAAATATGATAAAATTGTGGTTAGGAGGTGAAATTTGCCATGTGAGTGCTAATTTTCTAACCTAGAGCACCCATTAAAACCCTAAACTCATTTTTCCTAAGTTTTAAGTGAATATTTTTCACTTAAATAAAAATTCTCCCGATATTAATAAAAGAATTATTTAATTCAAAAAATAAAGATTTGGAAAAAATCAAATTTCCTAAATTGGAGGAAATTTGTCCAACTGAAGGCCCAGTTGTGATTGAAGTCAATATCAGAGACCGAATCAATCAAGATCCGGGTGATTGGCAATTAGATTTGGCAACAGAGAGTGAATCTTCAGTGAGGGATGCACCCTCTCTCTTAACATGGGCGACTTTCCTTTGTTGGCACGTTTTTATTGGAGGGTTGAGTTTCCAATGAGGGAGGGGCGCCCCTCTTGTGAGGTGGCAGCCACCTCACCTCTAATCACTTCAATCAAGGCACGAGTTTAGGAGTTAATCACTCCCTCTCTCAAGTAATGTGCCCTCTCTTCTCTATTGCGCCCCTCCTTCTCCATTTATCTATTTAAGAAAGGGCTTTGGCTCTCTGCTCCTCCTTCTCCATTTATCTATTTAAGAAAGGGCTTTGGCTCTCATTTCTCTCATGGTCAGAGAGGACCGAAAGGATGATGAGTCTTGTACTGTATTTTTTGTAATATCTATTGGAATGAATAAAGGCTTTGGAGGAAAATCTATGGTGTATGGCTCTATGTTTGTGGATGCAAATGTCAATAGTTTATGAGGTAACTGTAGTGTAGCTTACTTATTTGTTGCATTGGTTGATGATCAGGCCTTTGAAGGACTATTATTAGTCGGTAGGATAATTGATTCTAGTTTGATTTCATTTATTGCTTGCTCATGTCCGCGATATAGAATTTGCATGTCTTACTTGTTTGTATGCTTACTCTTCTGATTTCTAGCATGAGAAGCACCGTATTTGACACGTTTGTGCAAGTAGTTTTAGCTGTGCAGGTTGTCTCGCTTGAACGTGCAATTGATCTAGTTTGACTCTACTGCTTTTCAAGCACTTTAAGGACACAGTCCCTTCGCTCTCCACCAGCAGGCTCCATAGCTCAAGCATTCCCAGGATTCAACATTCCTTCGTGTTAAAATATTAACCAAGAAAATGTTCGGGGAGAAATGCATGCAAAAGTGAGGTTTGCATGCAATTATTTTTAGGTTTTTGGTAAACCTAATTTGACAGTGAGATGATACAAGGAAGACAGAAGGTGTCTGTCTTCATCAGTGAGACAACTGATCTGAGATAGATCATTTGAGAGGAGGACGACTTTCCTTGAGAAGGAGGGTGCATTCCTTCAGGAGGAGGAAGTTTGTACCACATCCGGTAGAGCGATCGAGTGTCTGTAACTTGCAGAGTATCTTTGTCTCAGAGATTGAGGAAGATCAGTGACGATCAGAGCTCAGATCTGCTGAGATCTGATTTAGTACGAGTCATTCTTCATTGGAGGGAGGGCGCACTTGTGCATGTAGAGGAGGACGTTTTCAGTCAGAGGGCAGTCTTTAGAGCGAGCAGAACAGAGCAGAGGATAGAGAGAGACAGATCAAACAAAGGCGGATACAGAGATACTCAAATCTAGTTTTGCAGTTAGGGCTCATTCTTCCAATGCATGCATCAGCTGGATGCATGCAAATCTAGAGTTTGCCTGAAGATATTTCTGAGGTAACCCTGTATTGTACTTGTCTCATTTCCTATATGCTCTGGGCTAGAGAGAGAAGATAGACCCACAGTTTGCTAGTTTTTCCCCAAAAGGGTTCTAGGGTACATTTGTTGTTTATGTGTGATTGCATTCATATTTTAAGTTGGTAAATGCAGATCTAGTTGTTTGAGTTTATATTAATATTGTATTGATATCGAGACTCATACCGCTTGAGATCTCAGGGCGATTCAGAGGGAGTAGTGATCTCTGAATCAAATATTTAGATGGTATCAGAGCCCTGGTAAGGGTCAGGGAGAGCATCACACACAGATCTACAGCATCAGATCTGCGATTATGGGGGAGGATCATATTGCTTGTACTTCTTGCTCCGCTATGGATATTGATGAGCGTGCTACCGATGGGATTGACAGGGAGATGGCTCTCAACTCCTGTCAATCATTGATGGCCTCCACTTCTAGTGTATGGTACATAGACAGTGGAGCCTCTAGTCATATGACGGTGTTCGAGGATACTTTTTTGACCTAGCAGAGGATGGGATAGATCTTGAGATTGTCCTGGGAGATAACTCTACGGTCAAAGCTATAGGATGAGGAACTGTGTCTTTTCAAAAGGACTGTGGAGAACAGATGAGAGTTCGTGATGTCTCTTATACCTTCCAGGTCTTAAGAAAAACTTGATCTCCGTATCTACTATTGAAGATCGAGGACTATGGATAATGTTCAGAGATGGAAATGTACTAGTTCATCCCAAGGGATCCAGTGTTGCCTCAGCTGAGAGGATTGGAGTCCGCAGTGGGAAACTATACAAACTGAGTTTCCAACTACATCATGCCCTAAGTCATAGCAGCCGTGATGAGGGATGTGACCCCTATGAGCTTTGGCATAGGAGGATGGCTCATCTGCACCATCCAGCCCTAAAGATTCTGAGGGAGATTGTGACAGGAGTACTTGAGTTCAGCACTGAGCACACCGATGTGTGCAAGGGGTGTGCTCTCGGGAAGTACGTCAAGACAACATTTCCTAAGAGCAATACCAGAGCTACGGGAGCTCTAGATTTGATTGATTCTGACCTTTGTGGTCCGATGTCCACCACATCATTGAAAGGATACAAGTACTATATATCTTTCATTGATGACTATTCCAGGAAGACCTGGATCTACTTCTTGAAAAGCAAAGAGTCTAAGGAAGTCTTGCAGAAGTTTCAAGAGTTCAAAGCTCTTGTGGAAAAACAGACAGAAAGGAAGATTAAGATCTTCAGATCAGATAATGGGGGAGAGTACACCTCCAATGAGTTCAATCAGTTTTGCACTCAGGAAGGCATCAAGAGGCAGTTGACTGTACCTTATACACCTCAACAGAATGGGGTGGCTGAGAGGAAGAATAGGGCCATCATTGGAGCTGTGAGATCCATGTTGCATGATCAGGGATTGCCATTCTTTCTTTGGGCTAAAGCATGCAACACTGCAGCCTACATTCAGAATAGGAGCCCTCATAAGGCATTGGGAGACAAGACCCCCGAGGAGGCTTTTTCTGGAAAGAAACCCGAAGTTGGGCACTTAAGAATTTTTAAATGCCTCACCTACTCTCATGTTCCTTCGGAGAAAAGAGCAAAGCTGGAACCCATTGTAGAGAGAGGAATTCTTGTTGGGTATGTTGAGATTTCGAAGGCCTATCGCATTTACATCCCTGCACTAAAAAAGAC
Source organism: Larix kaempferi (assembly GCA_027924585.1). NCBI lineage: Eukaryota > Viridiplantae > Streptophyta > Pinopsida > Pinales > Pinaceae > Larix > Larix kaempferi. The sequence continues at coordinate 131,462 of BSBM01000036.1, forward strand.
AATTGTGAGGCGAGATGTGAAGTTTGAGGAGGCTCGGGCCTTTCGAAAATCATGTGAGTTAGAGAAGGGAAAACAACAGGTGGCTACTACTTCCCTCCATGACACAAGTCATAGTACTGTTCAGCAACCCACAGGGTCCCAAGTGTTAGGAGTGATTGATGCACAAGATACGGGTTCCATGGGCACAGGAGCAGGATCTAGCACATGTTCTCAAATTGGTGATCAACTGAGATCAGGATCCCAAATTACAGGTTCTCGAGCTACATGATCGACGGCTACTGGCACCTCTACCAGAGGTACTCATTCTCATACATGTCATTGGGACGAGGATGAGGAGTTCTCCTCACAGGATGTCACTTCGGGGAAGAGGAAGCCTAAGTGGCTTCAAGATACCTTGAGGGACGCCCAGGCAGTAGGAACCCCCAAGAAAGACGTAAGAGAAAGAAAGGCTCCACAACGATTCTGCAGTTACTTAGCTCTAGTAAGCAGTATCAGTGAGTCAGAGCCATCCTCTTACGAACAAGCAGCAGGTAAGCACGCCTGGAGAGATGCCATGTTGGAAGAGTATGCTTCCATCATGAAGAATGATGTCTGGGAAGTGGTACCCAGACCCGAGGGAAAATCCGTGGTCACCTCTAGATGGCTCTACAAGATCAAGTATGTTGCAGATGGCAGCATTGAGAAGTACAAAGCTAGATTTGTTGCTAGAGGGTTCTCACAGATAGAGGGAGTTGACTATGATGAGACATTTGCTCCTGAGCCCAGGTATTCTTCCATCAGGACTGTGATTTCTGTTGCAGCAGAAATGGGATGGAAGATTCACCAGATGGATGTCAAGACGACTTTCCTCAATGGACTCATCGAGGAGGAGGTATACATTGAGCAGCCAGAGGGCTTCGAGGTACGTGAGCGAGAGACTCATGTATGCAGATTGAAGAAAGCCCTGTACGGTTTGAAACAGGCACCCAGAGCTCGGTATTCTAGGATAGATACCTATTCGCAGCAGCTAGGGTTTCAGAAAAGTGAAGCAAACCCAAATCTCTACTTCATTGTGGTGAGAGGGGATCCTCTCATTCTTGTGCTTTATGTAGATGACCTGTTTATTACAGGGGCAGAGAAATTCATCAGTGATTGCAAAAAGGATCTTGCATCTGAGTTTGAAATGAAGGATATAGGGTTGATGCATTACTTCCTAGGGATGGAAGTCTGGCAGGAGGATGGGCATATCTTCCTCAGTCAGGGCAAGTATGTAATGGACATTCTGAAGAGATTTCAGATGCAGGATTGCAAGCCCATGACTACCCCTATGACAACCAACTGGAAGAAGCAGGTGGCTTCTGAGAGTAAGTTGGTTGATTCCACAAGGTATCGACAGCTCATCGGTTTGTTGATGTCTTTGGTTAACACCAGACCAGATTTGAGTTTTGCAATCAACACCTTGAGTCAGTACATGGTAGAACCCAGAGACGTGCATTGGGTGGTTGCAAAGCATGTTTTGAGATACATCAGTGGGACAACAGAATATGGGTTGAACTACGTGAGGCAGGGAGAAGTCCAGCTTGTAGGGTTCACAGATTCAGATTGGGCAGGTAATGCAGGTGACAGGAAAAGCACCTCCGGGTGTTGCTTCAGCTTAGGTTCGGCAGTTGTGTCATGGTTCAGCAGGAAGTAGAAGTCCGTTGCATTGAGTTCTGCTAAAGCAGAATATATGGTGGCTAGCCTAGCCAGTTGTGAAGCCATCTGGCTTCGCAAGATGTTGGTAAGTCTATTTGATCAACAGTTGGAACCTACGGTGATTCACTGTGACAATCAGAGTTGCATCAAACTCTCTGAGAATCCAGTATTTCATGATCGATCTAAACATATTGAGATCAGATATCACTTCATTCGTGATCGTGTTGAGAAGGGAGCAGTTGAGCTCCAGTACATTTCCATAGATGAGCAGGTTGCAGACATTCTGACGAAGTCCTTGATGAAGACTAAGTTTGAATACTTCAGGGAGAAGATGGGAGTGGTGCAAAATCCTTTCCTGGTTAAGAGGGAGTGTTAAAATATTAACCAGGAAAATGTTCGGGGAGAAATTAACGAAGTCCTTGATGAAGACTAAGTTTGAATACTTCAGGGAGAAGATGGGAGTGGTGCAGAATCCTTTCCTGGTTAAGAGGGAGTGTTAAAATATTAACCAGGAAAATGTTCGTGGAGAAATGATATAAGGAAGACAAAAGGTGTCTGTCTTCATCAGTGAGATAACTGATCTGAGATAGATCATTTGAGAGGACGACTTTCCTTGAGAAGGAGGGCGCATTCCTTCAGGAGGAGGAAGCTTGTACCGCATCCGGTAGAGTGATTGAGTGTCTGTAACTTGCAGAGTATCTTCCTCTCAAACATTGAGGAAGATCAGTGACAATTAGAGCTCAGATCTGATTTAGTACGAGTCATTCTTCATTGGAGGGAGGGCGCACTTGTGCATGCAGAGGAGGACGTTTTCAGTCAGAGGGCAGTCTTCAGAGCGAGCAGATCAGAGCAGAGGATAGAGAGAGACAGATCAGACAAAGGCGGATACAGGGATATTTAGATCCAGTTTTGCAGTTAGGGCTCATTCTTCCAGTGCATGCATCAGCTGGATGCATGCAAATCTAGAGTTTGCCTGAAGAAATTTCTGAGGTAACCCTGTATTGTACTTGTCTCATTTCCTATATGCTCTGGGCTCGAGAGAGAAGATAGCCCCACAGTTTGCTGGTTTTTCCCCAAAAGGGTTCCAGGGTACATCTGTTGTTTATGTGTGATTGCATTCATATTTTAAGTTGGTAAATGCAGATCTAGTTGTTTGAGTTTATATTAATATTGTATTGATATTGAGACTCATACTGCTTGAGATCTCAGGGCGATTCAGAGGGAGTAGTGATCTCTGAATTAAATATTTACACTTCGGTCTCTCTCTTTCCTTCGCTTTAAATTAAATTTCTTTTGGTTATGGTTACTCTTAAGCTTAAATAAATAAGTTTGTCTTTTAAAAGAATATCTAAAGGGCTGATTTATTTAAGTATATTGCTAGATCTGAGTTTAAAAGCTTCATTTTGAGTAGATCTAGGTTGCTTAAGTACTTGTGCATATTTCCAATTTTTCAGTACTTAGCCTTTTATGCTTTTAACGTTTATTTGGGCACATTTGGTGCATTTAAGGTGGCTGGTTTCACACTTTTATTGCGACGACAAGAGGAAGTGTTGTCGGAAAAATGAAGATCTAAATCCATCCAAGGCTTCTTGGAGCAATATTATTCTATCTTGTCTCATTCCATAAGCCTTGTAAGCCTTTTGATCCAGATTCATAAGGACCAAAGGCATCCACCTCAAAATTGTAGAATAAGTTATAAGAGCAGGTGGGCTACCTAACACCCACACCCCATCTCCCCTGGTGTGATCTCGCAGGCTCGTTTTTTGTGGTTTGCTTTTTTCTAACTTTTTCTTGCTTTACTTTTTAAACACATGTTCACAATCTGCCCTAACGGGCTATATAGTTAGTTGTATCTTTTACTTTCACAATTTTAAGTTTACAATTTTGTACTTTACTTCACAATTAATAAACGAAAAAACTAAATCTGGCTATGCATTCTCGAAGTACCGAAAGGGAAAAGAGATTCTCAGCCGTCAATAAATGTACTTGTAACAATTTTTGTTCCTTTTCTTTCAACAAATAATTTAGGCTGTGTATTCATGAAGTAAACTGAAAGGGTTTATCCCCGGTGGTGAAAAGAGATTCTCAGCGTCTTAATAAAAAACTTCAATTTACTTTGTTAAAACTAACCAAGGCTTAGCCTCCCCGTTGTGGTGAGATTTTCTTCCTACGGGTAAGATGAAAATCTCCTTGGGATTAGAAAAGGCCCCTAGTTGCCTACCCAAGATAGAAAGGAAACAAATAGACACTAAAGTCCTCCTAGATCTAGCCTATACAAGAATTAGCAAGCTATGGAAAGACAAAGCAGGTAGATGGTGTACCTTGCTTTGACAGTTGTCCTTGGCAATCCTATGTTGCTCCAGCTCCAGCCTTTGATCATGGGCTTATGAACCTGTTCACAAAGGAAAGACAACACTTTCTCCAAAGAAATATATGTATAAACAAAGATCTAACTATGAAAATGGAGACAATTTCATGCATTTACCATAAAAAACATGAGAATGGGAGGAATAGGCTAAGTTATATTAATGAGAAAGCCATGAAGACATGTACATCAAAATGAATTATACCTGACCTTGTTGCAACATGATCATCCTCCAAGCTCTCCTTCACAACCCTTGCAAGACTCTTAGGATCATAGGTTTGATGCTTCCAAGATCAACCCCCCCTAGCTCATGGATGGCCTTCTTCATATAGGATTTGGGAGGCCAACCACTAAGAGGATATTATGGATCTAAGTGAGGAAGACGTGGATCAAGGATCTAAATCATGCCAAGGAGGGACTGTGAGATGGGATTCGAAGGGGGACCTCATCGTATGAAAATCTCCTCGAAATCCAAGATCCAAAATCTAAGGAAAATGGCTATTCAAGGATTTTCTTGCCCCCATAACTGAGCAAAGCAAGAAAATGTTGTAATTTTTGTGCCTTGCACCACTAGTAGGGCGCAAAAATATCTCTAGGAGGCTAATAAATGGGTTAGGTCAAGTGGTTTTCGACCCGTAAGTTGTTGGATGTACTTCCAAGTGTGACTAGGGAAGGGACCAACATCATAACAAAGGTTCCTAACACCCTTAGGAGGCACAAACATCATGTTTCTCATGGTGATATGACATGAAGACTCTTAATGGTACACATTATGACAATTTGAGTTATAACACCCGTATGCTTTAGATCTTTGCGGTTCGTCCGACCAGTTGATCACATTAGAAAGGGAGTTAAGTGACTAGATTAATAGGGAAATCTAAGAGTAGTTAGTTTCAAAGAACTCGGGAGGTCACATGAACAGATTACGGAGTCAGGGGGCCACTTCAAGTAGGTTATGCCTCGCCTCGTTGGACACTTGATACTGTTGCAATAAGTGCTCAGTTCGGAGAACTTAACTGCTTTCGGGCCAAACCAAGAACTAACCCACTCCCTAATCCACGCATTTAATAAAACAATTAAAACTAACCAACGAGACTCTTGCAACACTTTCCTGACATAGCAGCACTCCAATAACTTATATGACTCCATTTTGGCACTAGTACAATCTACAATAATCAATTTTTTTTTTAAGTGAATCAATGGTTAGATGGATGTATCTTTGTTCATGCTGTTGTTTTAACTCATAGTTGCATTCTCTGGTTAAGTATTAATTTATATTCAAACTCCTAGAATCATTTTCTTCCTCTAACTTAGCTTAAAGGCCTTAGTTTTATTTTCATAGGGACCACCCCCCTTGGCTTCTCTAGGAGTTGGCCTAGACAGAGGAGTTGAGTGTTTAGTGATAGTATCTCGACTCTTTGCTTGCCCCCAAGGACGCACCCAGTGGTTTGAAGATTTCTGCCGCTCTAACCCCTTTTTCCCAGAGGTGCGTGTTCAGGCAACAACACCTAGCAATGGCTGAAGTTTCTCCTTTTGAGTCCCCTACTATTGTCTAGATGTGTGATTGTGGTTTCCCATTTGATGTCTCCCATAGTATGCCCCCCTTAGTTGAAACCTTGGCTAGTGTTCCCTTAGCGCTTGTTACCTTTTGTGCATTTTCCATACCACTTGTTTGACCCATGGTTATATTTGTCAAAGCTACGGTTATGCTACTGTAACCCGCATATTGAAGAAGATGCCAAACTGAATCTCCTTTTTCCTTGTTTTACCCGCAGTTTGGCTCGAATTCTTGTGGTTTGACCGTTATGGAAAGAATACAGCTTCCTACTTTTGTGCAATGGCTAGCTATGCCACTTGAGTGTTCCTAAATCTATTTATACCTCTCTCTTGCCCTCTGTTACAGCTTGGAATTTGATACCAAAGCTCTATTTGATTTGCAACTCTAGGAATTTTATTATCTTCCATCTCGCACGCTTTTGGGCTTGCTAGGATTTTGCTGTCTTTGTCAACCCTCCACCAGTTTGTAGGCTGCTACAGTTGATACTCTTCTCTCCATTTGGCGTAGATCTTTCTTTGATGCCTTGGTTGATTTGATTGAGGTGTTTTGTTTGGTCCCTTGTTCACATCAGGTTATCCAATCTTTCCTACTCAAAGGGAGATTCAAAACAATTTTGTGGGTGAGGAGGTAACCTTCTCATTATAGGGCACTTGGGTCATCAAACTTGCATTCATTCGTTATATCTTTAGATTGTATGCTTGGCTTTCATGTTGCTCTTGTTTCATTTATTTGGAGATAACATATCTCAGTTTGCTTTTTAGGAGGAATGCTACACATGAATAGAGTAGGCCCTAACCCTCTCTCGTTTGCTATTTGTTCTTTTCCTCAGCCCTTGTAGCTTTCCTTCTTTTGCTATAGGTTTACTGCAATTTTAGGGTTATATTATAGATCAAACCTATTCAAGGGATTTTGCCCACCTAGGAGGTGAAATCAATTTGATGTTCCCTTCTTGTTTGCTTTGCTCAAATAGTCTAAATAGTTCACCAAAGTGAAAGAGGAAAATGAACCCAGTTTAGCTTCTTTCCTTAGTTAATTTCTTGCTGTTTATTTGATTTGCCGCTCTCAATTAATCCTAATCAACTCATCATCACAGCAAACCCTAACAAGTAACAACTATAGGTCGCTGAACAAGATTGAAACCCAAAGGAATCTAGTGGCCTTCATCATCCTGGCTTGTTTTCTTAGCGTCTCCAAACACTATGTGGCATCTCCACTTACCTTTTTGTGGTAGTGTGGTACCTCACTCTACCCATCATGCTACACATACATGTTTTCGTCTTGAAGTCCTTGAAGGTAACTAATTTAACTTTTAAACCATTGGGCACACTCACTTCATACAGTTGCTCTCTAAGTAGCCTTTTGTAGGTCTTAAATTCCTTTTGAGTCTTTAGAACCAAACCATGTCCAACCATAGCTTCTCCCCTAAAATTCAACCAACTAGGGATCCCAAACCACTCAGATCAGGGAGAATTTTAGAGTTCCAACAGGATTTCTGCCTAACATATGTTGAGATTCTCCCCACAACCAACACTAGAATGGGGACCTTCCAAAAATTAGTTTAGGATTTCACTGTAATTTCACACCATAATTAGGGCTAAATTAGAAAAACCTCGGGTCAATCACGATGCACCTTCTTACTGATCTTCTGAATGAGAAGTTGATCTTCAACCTCTGGCAAGTATTCTAGAGCAGAATCACAGTGACTGCGTCGATGACGAAACAGAAGTAATAGATATCTTCTTTATGCGTTGAAGGTCAAATCTATACATTTTTACTACTGGTTTTCCATCTGAAGAGATCAAGTAATGGATTAGTATCTACGAGAACATTCTACATAGCTACTATCCATTCCAGTCACAAGAAAGGGTTCAAACACAATTTAGTTCCAATGATTACACTGGTTGTGCTATCCAGAAAAATGATTAAATCAAATGATAACAAAGGTATCCTTTGAAACAACAAACAGCAGGTCTAGTGTCCCCTGCATCCCTCATGCCTATCGATCCATGGTCATATGGGTACCAATTCTTAGCATGAGTTATTTTAATTGTTCTCTTAGGAAGTAATGGCACCACCACTTTCTTGTTTGCTACGGGCTAGATAAGAAGGATCAAATTAGTCTCATATAGGCAAAAGGTAAACATTAACGAAGATTTTAGAAAGTCTTCTTTGGAACAGCTCATGGCAATCCCTAGGACAGTACTGGCCAATAAACAGTCAGAAAACAGAGTTAAGATGCAGTAGAATCTATCTTGGTATATCCAACAGGTGTTTGATATGCTGCAAGTGTCTAAAGGTTGGCCTTCTAAGTTAGGGTTGGCTGTGACTCACAGAGGTCAATCTGCATGTATAATTTCTTTCTAAAATACGAAGGGGTCAGATGTGCCATGAACAGTGATAATAATTACATCTGGATTTCTTGCATAATCTCCTTTTTCTTGCACTATAGTATATACATTCATTTTAGTTTTATGTTTTTTTGCATATTGTTCTGCCTAATCTATTTGGGCTAAAATATCTTCATTTCTTGTTTTGTTAAGATACAAACCTGTTTTATGTGCTAGAGTTCTACAGCACAAGGTTCTATTACAGGAAAGCAATTCAGCCTTAAAGAACTTTAAAGGCCATGTTCCAAGGGTTCTCGAGATTTAGAAAACAGGTAAGATGTAAGGCTTCTGTGAAAGCTAACTATATGTCGTCCTTGAATACTCTATTTTTTTCAAACTAATATCAGATGTGTACTTGGCTGCATTTGTGAATATGTGCATGCTACAATTAGGTATGCCATCTAGAAGCTCTTGGAGGGTGTGTGCGTTTGTATAGATTATAAATCATGTTTGGGTTTTTAACTTTTTCTTCCTTGCTGTGAAAAGATATGGGTTATTGATAGATCTACCCAGTATTATTTTTCCATACTATTTGCCAAATTTCCCTCAAAGCCCCTACTAATTATATGGGATGAAGCGACATACAAATCAGTGTAGATAATGAATGCAAGCAATCTACGTTACAAATAGATATCCACTTATGCATGCAAAGATAATTATTCTTCTGTGTGTAAGTAACAAATGCAAAGATAATTATTCTTCTGTGTGTAAGTAACAAACCTCAAGGGAGATGCCCCCGGGGTGTAGGCCAAGTGGTGATAGAGTGTAATGTTAAGGCACTTCATGCTACGTCATGGGGTCGAACCTTGGCTAGCCCGTGCCCCATGCTGGTGGTTGTGTGGGTGCACCTAAGGGTATAGTGGTAGGCTGGTAGCAGACAGGAATCGATCCTGTGTCACGCTAGTAGAAAAAAAAAACTTAAAAAGAAATGCCAATTATATAGCATGGCATGCCCTCATAAAAGCTCTTTTGTTTGCAAGTTTGTTCAATCATGAAACAAATAAGAAAATAGGCAGTCTTTGTTGGTGATATTCTCTGTCAGAGGCTTAAAGGGAACAAGGCACTCCTAGTGAATACATGATTGATTTGAATTGTTTGCATAAAACTTTATTTTTGCATGTACCGCAGGGTATTGCTATTGATGAGAAGGTTGGAAGAGCAGTTTAGCTTGACTGAGCTAGGCGCTTCCGATAATTTGTGAGGGGTTTTTGGACACAGACTATATGAATGACCTCGACTGGTGGATGCCAGCCAATGTTGTGCATTCTAGATTAGTGGATCGTAACCCAAAACTCATGCTTGTTGAGGAGTTTTCAATGTTGAACCATGGAAGTATTCAATATTGAATAAATTTGCGGTCAGGTGGCATCTCAATAGATTGTAATTGCATGAATTTAGATTAATGGTATGGGATTCTTCCAACTACTCAAACATCATACACAATCGTTGATTCAGTGCATGTAAATATGCTAGTTATAAATACATTAAAAAAATTCATGGTTCCTTATATTTTCATAGAAGGAATATGAAAAATAAAAACGAGTTAATACACATTCTTATGTTCCGAAAACCAAGTTTTCAAGACACATTGAACAACCAGAAACACGATATTTTCATAAACAGAATATGAAAAATAAAAATGAGTTAACACATTCTTATGTTCCGAAAACCAAGTTTTCAAGACACATTGAACAACCAAAAACAAGACAACTGTATTCTTTTTAACTCACATTTTGCATTGCACACAATGCATTGTGATCGAATTTTGCTGTGCATAGGATTTAAACATGTTAAAACTTAAAACAGATGTCAAAAAGTTTAATGTTCCAACCAAAAAAGCCAATATCTCGAGGGAGGTGAAACTCTATTTTTGCCACTATATAAAAGAGCTCATATAAAAAGGTGTAGCCCGGAATGTTTTGAAGGGTAATTTTAAGGAACATTCAAGATGCAAGAGTGGGAAAAGATAAAAAGTTTCAATCCAGTCTGGGAATATACAAAAAAATAAATGTTTTGATCTTACATCATGAAGTCTTAAACATAGTTTTGAATTTATATGTAATCTTTTTAAAGCTTTGGAATCTTATTAAGGTTCATTGTTGAATAATTGGTAAGGAAGATGGATCCTATCACATCTACGTAACTTGTGATGGATTTTGTCTAGATATAATAATATAATTTTATTAATTTCCACAAATGATCATTATATAGGTCAACGGAATGTCTATAACACTCCTTGATGGTAAAATGTTAATGAAAAAGGAGATAGATAATTTACAATAAAAGAGAGATTAGCAAGATCCAAGTAAACAAGGAGGAAAACCTTAAGAGGTGTGAGGCCCTAGATCAACATCAATATCATCACTGGAAATAAAAGTAGAACTGGAAGAGGGAGCATAGGAATCATTGGCATACCATCTTTCATTGTGAAGGAATTGATGCAAAGCTCAGTGACCTCATGTGGAGAGGTATCCAAGGCCAAGGGGGTTTGGATGCACAATCTTGGAAGAAGCTCTAAAGAGAAATGAATTGTCTCTCTTAGCATTAGAGGTAAATGGGAAGAACTTCTTGATGGAAGCATGGTTGCTCGATTGAATTCAGTGGGAAGTAGTACTTTGTATGATGTAGTCCCATCTTTGAGATCTCCTAGAGGTGTGGTGTTTGTTGATTAGGTAGGAGGAAGTCCACTGTGTTACTAATATGCCACTAATAGGCTCAAGAAGTGAGGGTTTGACTAGCAATTACCATTGCTAGCAACTGAGATACCCTGAAAGAAAGAAGGGATGGCCCTAATAGTACTGGGTCTGGAAAGGCCATGTAAAGTCCCTCATTTGGGTATCATCACTTCACGGATGTATAAGTCTAAGTATCTCTAGTTAAGGTAGAAAAACAAAATCATAAGGGAACCTTTAGAGTCTTGTAATATGTGGTGGAACCTCCCCCAAATCTTGCAATATATGGGACATCTGAAAACAAAGTGCTCCTATGGCTTGATCTTTGGAGATGGAAACATTGACCATTCTTCTCAGATTGTGGGATATGGTGGCCTATCTCAATCCATAGATGGCGGGAGCAAACCCACAATTGCTCAAGAGAGATCTTGAGGCCAGACAATGAATGGTATTGAACGTAGTCAAGGCAAAAATTGAGACCATCTCGTGCTTGAACAAAATACTCATAATAAAAGGCCATATTGGGGCTAGCGGTCTAAGGGTGGGAGACCTATATGCTCTAAATTTACACCCAATGGATGTCATCCCTCGTTTACTTGTTAATCTCCCCTTTAGTGGAGAGGAGATGAGCGAGGGCATCTAAAGAATATCTTAAAGGAGGGAGAATCTTTATAGAAACGATCATGCATTGGAAAAATGAAGTGGCTTTGAGAACCAAATCCCTTTACGCTTGTAAAGGGCAATCTCCTCGAAAGAGTAGAGAGTGAGATAGGGATATCTACCATGGCCAGAAGCAAACTCCCCTAGAGTGTGGATGTTGTGGAAGAAGAAAACCATTTTGAAAATGTTCTCCAAGCATATAGCGTGGGCATCAAACTCAACGTAGCCAATGTTCTAGGGGATTATCCATTTGTAACGAAACCTATATTGGAGCATGATAGACTACACCCTCTAAACAAACCCAATTTATGGAGGACAAAGACAATCCTCAAGCCTCAACCCCATAAAGAATTAGGGTTTGATGATGGTGTCAAAAAGGAACATCTTTGTAGCAATGCCATGAAAATGCAAATGGAAACAATGATGCTCGAGCAAGGCCAAGGAAGCATACCCCTTGTGGAGTTGGGGTTGGAAAGCAAACCTTAAGGTGAATTGATGACTAGTGAACTATACCCCAAAATATGTGTAGATTATGGTAACCTCCACCCATTGGAAAAAGGAGTGAAAATCCTCTAGAAATTTCATGGAGGTGTTGAAAATCATGACCTTAATTTTGCTAAGTTTGACCATCATCTGCTTAAGATCACAAACGTTGGTGAGGGCATCCAACTACCTTCGAAGGTCATTAGGGAAGGAAGATAAAAAAAATGCCATGCCATCCTCAAACAAACGGTATGTGAATCTAAGTGTGGTGTAGGATGCAACCATCACATGCATGAGTGCAATGCTTAAGAAAATTCTCTAGCTTGTTAATGTAGATCCCAAAAAATGTGGGGGGTAGGGGCAACATTGTTTGACCCCAATGGTGGTCCCAATGAAGTAAAAGAAAAACCTATTGTTTGTGGAGATGTCCTACAAATGTCTTAAGAGTCTTGAGATGGCCATAATGACAGACATTGAGAAACCAATGTCTTGCAATCTTTGGATTAAGGATGCCCTCGAGGCCAAGTCAAAAGCCATTGGAAAATCTACAAAACAACATAAGACTTTCGAAAATTGTTGCCTTGTCTCTTCAATAATAGCATTAATTGTGAAAATGTGACCCATCCCCTAGTAGTTGTTATGGAACCCTTCTTGCTCCTACCCCTAAGTTTGTTCTTCTCAAAATAATATGATATCCACATATCCAAAATCATGGCATAGAGATTGGAAAAGGTATACCCAACCATGATGGTCTTGAAGAAAAATTAAACTCGGCATGCCAAGAAAAGATTGAAAAAAGAAAGAGGCTTATGCGTTAGCTTTAAGCTTTAAAAGAATCCTTTAAACATGCTTTTAGAAGGTTAGTATATCATTTTCAATATTGATATATTTTTGCAAAATATTTTTGTTATGAATTACAAGTTACTTGAAAGAGCATTTTTTGGAATAACTTATTATTGAAATAAATGATACTAGTAGGGTTTGGAAGGCATCTATGTAGAGATTTTGTTTTTGTTTTTGTTTAAAGCCTTCTATTTACTTTATTTTAGCCAAATTAAAATGGTTAGCATAAGTTAGGAACTTTTAAATCTATGAGCATGACAACATAAATAAAATAAATATGAAGCAAACACACCACAAGGTGAATAATATTTTATTTAAAATAGGCTTCATCATGTGCTAATACCATGGGAAAATACCATGGGTAACCCAATACCATGAGTCCTTAAACCACCAATAGTAAACCCATTATTGACCGAATCAAGGTTAACTATAATCATTCTATAACCGTGTCAAGATAACCTAACAAGAAATTGACAATTTATGCTTCACAATTAAAAATATGTGACTTTATTTTTAGTTAGTGAATCACATAGGTTCCATCTATGAAACTGAAGTGATGGAAGCTATCTTGATAGCTAGGTTATTGTTGAGAGCAAGCTAGCTCAGATCCCTAGATTTAAAGTAAGGGGTTTATAAATGCTTTTGAACCTTTATATCCACCTAAGCTCACTATCCTGATCACATATGTTGTTGAACCTATTGGTGAGAGAAAAACAAAACAAAATATTTTGTTGAAGTTCCTTACTTTGATAACTAAAAACAAGCTCCCATAAGACCATTTCAAATATTTCTCAGTGCCCCCAAGCTTCTATATCATTTTGAACAAGAGGGGTATGTATAAATTTTGCATAAAGATAATAATGTTGGCTTCTCATCCACCTATAATCTTTGCATATAACTAACAACTAGTGGCCAAAGTTCTCGTGCTAGAAATATGCCCCATGTTAATGCTAATTTTTGGAAAGCTTGTTTTAGCATACAAGGGTATAAGGTCAAATTGTCTTATGTCCATTAGAAACATCCAAATATATCTTACAACTAGGTCCTATCCATTTCTAGGATCTTCAAAGGCCTAATACAACTCTTTGGAAATCAATTTCCAAGTTTTTCAAAGCCTTTGTAACACGTTAAAACTTGTAATTTTAAAAGCTTTCACTCCACCAACAATGTCATAGAGACCAAAGGATCCCTTAGAGCCACCTATATGAACAATAATCTAAATATGATGGTGGATCAGACTATGTTAGGATTTATTCCCTCTATTTGCTCTCGTTACACATTTAGTCATTAGGATTGTGCCCTTAGCTTGGACATCGGTTAGACCAAGTACATGATTCTCTTGAGGTAGAGCAAAGTCATACCAAGCCGTTGGAGGTATATCCCTTTTCCCTCCTTTTTAACCATATAAAAATATTTTAGGGATTTGCTTCAACTTCCCATGTCTTATGGAAGAGTCACAACAAGTAAATATGACCTACAACTATAGTTTTGCTTGCAAATTTGATTCTTATAGTGAGCAAAATATCATAGTGATCCTAATTCTTGAGTTTCAATCCAAATTTATTGAAGACTTGGTCCCACAAATCCTTGGTATATATATCCATTATTAAAGGTACACCTAATCATAAAGTAATTTTTCTTAGCTAAATAGTCTTGCACTTATTCTTTAGCCAACCAAAACACTCATAACTGCCTCCATTGTTCTAGCAAAAGTGTCCAAACATCACAACTTACATTCCATGGAAGCTTATATAAGTTTAGGAGTGAGCATTAACTCATTGCTAAAGTGCAGATTGAAAAGTCATCCTCGTTAGGAATTGAATTTGACACTGGATTTGGGCTACCTCAAGGAGGTAATTGGAAGCATTTATTGGGATAATATACATAAAAAGAGCTAAGGGGTTCCCTTTTAGGATAAACCTCTACATAGCAATTACTTAAAATAGGAACCCATTGAACACAAACCTTGGCAGAGGAATTTGCAAATAAGGTTTTCATAGTTCAAGCGAAGAAGCTTCCAAAACCCAAATATTGAATCAAGGACAAGAGACAAAGCAACAAGGAACCCTACCTAAGCACTAGACATCCCAAATATGTTGTATATCTAGACTAAGACAAGGGGACTCAAGGGAGAGTGTCCCAACATAAAAGAGTCCCTGTAATGAGGGATGGGAGGTAATCAAGTCATCATCAGGTGGGTCATGTATGGGTCATGTATGGTCACGACACAGAGGTAGACCACACTACGATACCTCGAGTATAAAGTGTGAAATCCATTAACTTCATATTGCCCCCCTTGCAAGAGCTTCTATCCACAAGACATAATAGTAACAAGTTGTAAGGAAGGAGAAGAGGGAAACAAAACAATTGAAGACAAAGAAAACAAGGGTAACACCAATAATAAGCAATGATGCATGATAGAAGGTGCCTACTACGGCAAGTAGCTTGAGCTAAAGCCCCATCATCGTGAGGGGATTCTCAATCAGTTGGGGCATGTTTTCCATCACCATGTGAAGATCCACATGCCCTAGTAATCGACGCAAATCAAATCTACAAGGATCCTCAGAGGAGATATGATATCAAGCAAGTGGAAGACAAAAATAAAATAAAGAGCCATAAGAAAATATGTATGCCAAGCAAAGGATGGTTGGGAAGGAAGACAGACAAGTCTAACTACTATGAATGTAAATAAACTAAAATATGAGATGAGATGTAAGTAATTATAACTACCATAAGAGACGAATAGTAGTTAGACTCTGAAACATAAGATGCGAGCAATTAATTACAATGAGACTAGAATAGCAATTAGACTATGACAATACATGTCGAGATGAAAATGAAAGAGGGAGTAGGGAAAGAGAATGATACTTGCACTTACCTAAGCATAAATAATGTAATGCAGGGACTTGTTTTTGTATGTACCATTTGTGAAAATAGAGCCCACTTGGGTGTGCTAGTAAGATAGATGTGAGCGATATAACAAAAGAATTATAGATGAGATAAATCAAATGAGAAATTGAAAGGGAGAAGAAATAGAGATGCAATATGTGTACTTATCTAAGAACAAGAGTTTTCAATGTGGGAGCCCACCAAGGCAAGTGAAAAGATAGTAATTTTAGTGCCAAGGCAAGCTATGTACTTGAATTATAGATGTTAGCATCTTGCTTCAAGTGCGAAGGGAAAACAACACCAACCACAAGGGAAGGATATGAAGTCAATGAAGGCAAGGAAATATAAGGTAGTGATGCTATGATATAACTAGTGAAGGCAATAGGTGTGAGGTAGAGATGTCAGTGCCAAACTAGTTAAATCAACAACACCATACTTAGAGTTGGTGAGGGCATGTGAGAGGATGACATTGTTGAAGGATGAGAGAAGGCATGAGGAGGAAATGACAACATGAAGCTAGCACGAGCATGAGAATAAATGACTATGAAGAGGCACGAGTGAAGATAACAAAGGTGGCAACATGGAGTCAAACTTAGCAAGTGTGCAAGACAGAACAACAACAACAAAACACTGATAAAGGTAAGAGATGAGAAGTGACAATACCAACATGGAGCTAGTGAGGGCATGGGAGAAGGAGAGAAAGAAAGGAAAGAAAGGACAAGTAGAGATGAAGGAAAGAAGAGAGGCAACATTGCTAGGGTAGAACTAGTGAAGGCAAGAGACAAGAAAAGAAAGGAAAGCGGTGTTGAGTAAATGGAAGTGATCCTATAGATGTAGGTTATAGGACACAAGTGCATAGAATTGACACCTTAGGGAAGTGGCCAAAAGTAATATGGGGTGATGACTGGTCCCACCTAGGGAAAAATCATCTAAAGTCGGACCCTACCCAAGACAATGACCTAGAGGGAGTGAATAATTGACAAGGTGATGAAGAAGGCAGAGAAAATTGGAGAAAGGGGAGGAGAGGTTATATTGATCACATTAAGCTAGGAAAGAGGAGGAGGGAGAATCAAGTGACCTAGAAAGAGCCATTAGATGGCCAAGGAGTAAGCTAGAATTGCTCTGATTAAGCGGATAGAGGATCAAGCAACCCATAAAGAATCATCAAATGGCAAAGGAGCAAGTTTGTAGTGTACCTAAGGACAACAATTGAATGTAAAGTTAGGTACATAGGGAGGATTGTTGTTCAAGATTTCTACCTTATAGCGAGGAGAGGGACACTACCAACTTCTGGGGTGATAGGTCAACACATTGATCATATCACATAGGCTTCTACAAAAGGAAAGAGATCAAGATTTTAGAAGGCATACCTTATTAACGGTGTTCGATCCTAGCTTTCACTCATTCCTTCGATCAATCCTTCACTTGATCTTCCGCTTGATGAACTTGCAATACAAAAGATACCTTCCTCAACGTATCTCGACTGATATAACAATGATGAAATTGAAATACAATTTAGACATCAAATACAATCAAGCATTTAACCAAACAAATATGCAATCCATTAGACATTTGATTGGGACAGGAAGGGTATTTCAACCTTTATTGTCAGAAGCAAATAACCAGTACAATTATACCTGATCATTCAGAGTGCTTGTGCAACCAGATTTTTGGCTCCTGCTCTTCACACTAACTTTGGAATTCCTCCAGCATAACAACCCTTAATGCCTAGTTTCTCCTCCTAGTTCGCTAATTGAGTCTAACTAGTCTTTCTCTCATGCATCCCCCTTGTATTTATGGGACAAGGTAGACAGTTTGGATCGAGAGGTAGTTTGATTGGGAGGTTGGGGAAGTTGCAAACCGACTTCAACTAATCCCAATTCGTCAAACTAATATATTTTTGATTTCATCTTAAGATGTGCGCGAGTTTTTCACAGTAGAGTAGCGCACAATATGCAACTTCAGTGCTTTACAACCAGCGTTTGCAAGAATTTTTGAGGTGTACGCTACTATGCAAGAGGTAAAGTAGGGCATACTAGCTGGTGTGCGCCCCTCTTATGGCTGTAGAGTAGGGCACACTTCCTGATGTGCGCTGGTTTAATGCTTGTGGAGTAGCGCACATGTCAAAATGAAGGTAAAAACAGGGTTTTGTCAGCTGCAGAGGAGTAAGTCTAGTCCATACATCACCTAGGTCAACCTAGCTCTTCAATCCATGTTGTTCTTTTGTGTGATCGACAACTAAATGTGATCACGGACGAAGAAGTGTAGATTTGACCTATAACAGATGCCCCTTAATGTGTGAGGTCAGAGGGAAACGATGGCCGAAATACATTATAATTCCAAGTCAGAGGAGGAGCAAGAAACTGCAGAACCAAGTCACAAAAGTACCTGAAATAAAAATCAAGGTCAACGAGCAATTACAATCTTGACATCATATAGATGTGTAGCATGATACAACATGATCTCCGATACATAACTAGGAGATGTATATATAGCATGGCCACTGAAATAAAAGTGTGGATCCATGTCAAAATGAGAGATCATAGCCATAACCACAAACTGGATCTATGTCTCATGAAGAGCCAAAATGAGTGAGGCTTAGTCTTGCGCAACTTGGGTGATAACATAATGAGGTAATGCTATCAAAATCCCAAGGTCTTCATCCAAACAACCCAAGGTACAAACCCTAACCATGTGAATAAATGAGCTGAAAGTTGAACATCGGGGGAATCGTTTGATTACCGGTCCTTGATGTATACCGTTAACAAACGCGAGGGCTTCCACCGATAATGATAATGGGGCCCAAGGTACCTAGTACGATCCAACAGGTGTGAATAAGTGGACTTGACGTCGAACACTTGAGGAACCTGTCAAATAAGAGACATTGATGTATTGTCATAATTCAACAGCGAGGGAAATTGCCACTGGTGACTGCAATCCCCAAGGTACTAACTGAAACTCTAAACTTCATTCCCAGAGCAAAATGAGTTGATGTCGATGGGAAGAAGTCCGCTGGAAGGGAGGCCTTAAAGCATCCTCCATCATCCAACACAAGGAACACTCAAATGGTATGAGCTGATATGGAGTAGTACAAGTAACAAAACTGACACTAGGATGGCTGACATGAGGTCAAGATAAACGGCAGAATGGCCGACAAAGGCTGTGTCCTTGAACAGTGAGCACAACACAAAGTGACTTAGGCAGTTTTCAACATGATGGGGAAAATGATATAAGCCTGCAACGTAGGAGACATTAACAAACCCTCCATATGGTTGGAAGGATAACCAACCGGGGGAGTAAACAACTCGGAGATTAGGTTCACCCTAAGGTAAAAAACTAAACCCAACTGAAATGATAGACTCAAATAAGTGTTGTGTTCAAGGATGTGACTGACTTAATTGCCTTTGAAACGGCAAAGATGTGATATACCCTTCTTATCCCTTATTCTTTTTAGATAAAAGAATACCTTTCTTGTTGTTTTAATGAGTCCAAGAAAGAATGAAAACTCAATAGATCCAACCATGTAAAGAGTTTAATGAGCCCATGGGAGGAAGACTCTGGACTTTCTTCATTGTTTACAGAATTCGAAGAAGAGATAGAAGAATACTCTATAATACTGATCTCTAGATTTTAATATCGAGCCGAGATCTGTTCTTGCTCGTCGGTGTTTTCAATTTTAAGGAGTCTGAAAAATTTAAACAAAAACTCCATACACCTACTCGTGGATTTTAATATCGATCCCAAGTAGGTTAATGCTCGCCGGTGTTTTCCTGTTTATAGAGTCTGAAAAACTTAAACAATCCTCTATACACCCTCTCGTGGATTTCACATCGAGCTCGAGTAGGTGAGTGCTCGCTGGTGTTTTCATGTTTCGAGAGCCTGAAAACCCTAAAGAAGGCTCCAAAAGGCCCTTTTTCGTAAAGTTGGTCTCCTCCCTAGAAAAAAGTGTAAAACAATGGAAGAAGAACTCTTCTAGCCACGGATGACTAGAGTATTCCTTTTTCGTAAGTAATCCGCAAAAGTCCGGAAAAGGGTTAAACTTATACTTAAGCAGATGGGCCTTCAATTCCTTTAACGAGCTTCAAGAGGACAAGTATGCTCGAAAATCTTGTCATATTTAAAGAGTCTAACAAGAGCTTAGAGAGAAATCCATAAAATTCTTTTTTGTAAAATTTTAACGAGCCCGAAAAGTAAACTCATGACATCCTTACTATTTTTAACGAGCTCAAAGGAGAGATGGAAGAATGCTCATAGCTTCCTTACTGTTTTTAACGAGCTCGAAGAAAAGGTGAAATAATGCTCGTAACTTCCTTACTGTTTTTAATGAGCTTGAAGAAAAGGTAGAAGAATGCTCGAAACTTCCTTACTGTTTTTAACGAGCTCGAAGTGAAGGTGGAAGACTGCTCGTAACTTCCTTACTGTTTTTAACAAGCTCGAAGTGAAGGTAGAAGAATGCTCGTAGCCTCCTTACTGTTTTTAACGAGCTCGAAGTGAAGGTGGAAGAATGCTTGTAGCCTCCTTCAAGTGGGGTCGATGCCTAGAATCTCCTCATGAGACCAGGCAATGACGTCACGGAATTCGTTAAAAAGATTGGTATACAAAACGATATCTTCAAGATAGCAGTCTGCTCCAATGAAAATGTTTTCCGTGACGCCAGGTTCGGTACGAATGTTGATCGGGATGGTTCTTGATATACTCCCCGTATCCCCTTCGGCATAAACAGCTTGTGAAGTAGAAGGGATAGCGGACAAATCAACATTCTCACCGGGTCTCGTAGAGAACTCACCTCTCTCTATCAGGTTTAGAACAGGGATTAAATAGGACCAGGGGTGTAAATGTTCCCAAGGGTGATTCTGGTCCATCATAGCTTCCAACATATCTTCATTAGAAGGCAGAACCATGTCTAGGCCATCCAAAGAGTGAGTAAGATCTGGTGATCGTGTAGATGCATGATCCATATTTGACTTAGCAGAGACCAACGAAGTCATGATATGCTCTTTTGCAATTTGTTGTGAATCCAAGTAGGTTACTTCTGCAACAGATTGAGGCACACTTGGTTCTGATACAGTAGGAAGGATCCACGGATCAGTCCTTAAACCGATCGTGAAAGTTTCAGTAGATGTACCTTCATAAGAACGCATGAAAAGAACGGGAGCGAGTAGGTCAAAAGTGCCCATTAATGACCCATAAAACCCTGCTCCTAAACTCTCGCTTGCTGGGGCAGATTGATCAACTAAAGGAATTGTGGATTCCGATGAAGTCTGGTTGTTTCACCGAGAGAACGAAAGTTTATCAACTGTGACGATCTTTCCTTCGTGAGGGAACATTACAACTCGGAAAATTGATAATGGAATAGTTCGCATGGCATATGTCCAGCTCCTGCATAACAATATATTGTAATCAAGCAGAGCGTCCAGAACTTCAACCTCTACAACAACTGTCTTACCGGAAAGTGTGACGTCAAATGATGGCAAGACTCTGTGTGGACGGAAGGTTCTGCCATCAAATGCAGTAAGTAGTGTGTTAGAGGGGGCTAACTCGGGAGAACCCAAGGCTTTCCAGCAAGAAATTGACATTATGCACGTAGACGCGCCTTCATCTACGACGGCTTATCCAATGGTCATAGGACCATGGACTACCTCTATCTGAAGAGCAACGTGGTAAGGAAACCGGTACTTGATATCAGACATATCAAAATGCGCAGTCATGTTGGATGATTCCATACTACCAATCGCTGCCAGAAGTGCATTTCGTTGTAATGGACAACTTTGCAAAACTTCTAAGGTGGACATGGCACAAGGGGTCTGGGCTAGATCTTCAACCACATTGTAGTTGGCAGCATCCCGTGCGTTGGGATTGTGCGAAGCCCGTTTCAAGACACCTTTCGGGAAATTGGGCAATGAATCCACAGATATGTGAAGAGGAGTGGAAGATTCAAGAATATCTCTATCCTTATTCTACGAATTCGGGGTATAATTTATTGCCCGCGTTTGTAAAAGAGCATCCGAGTTAACCATATTAATAAAAGTTTGATCAACTGAAGCATGGGTGGTGCCCCCAACATTGGAGGTGCCAAAAGCTGAGCCTTGCCCTTTGGGAAATGGATCTTTAAGGACGACAGGTTTCTTTTCTTGAAGCAGCTTCTGGGCTTCTTCGATTAAAGGGCATTGGTGAGTGAGGTGGTCCTGCTTGCAAGGGAACTTAAACTTCTTCTTTTCTCTGTTACCCTCCTCGGCATTTTCTTTATTTTTGGGATTTTGTTGGTTCCCCTCTCCTTTCTTTCCCTTATTTTTGTTGTTGGGCTGCCGAGGACCCTTTTGATTAGTTTGAATCTGCTGTACAGATTCAATAGTAGAAGGAGAGGTTGTGACATAAGTCACTTCTGCAGTCGATTGTTTGATCGATATGGCATGAACCTATTTAGTCAATGCTTCGAAAGCTATAGAATCAACTGAAACTACAATGCTGTCAGCATGTGGTCCAGGTTTTGGTCTACCTAGATCAGTGTTTGATCGCGGTGCATCAGGTATAATCTCGTAAAGGAGCCCATACTGAGCATAAACCAAGTCTAGTTGCTGGGTCCTTAAAATGGCTTCTTCTTCTGATGACACCTCAGAAGTAGCTACTTCCTTAGAAATATAAGGAAGGAGTGATTTCAGATACCACTCTAATAAGAACTCTGGGGGGATATTGGCCTTAATGAGCCTCTTCCGTCTTCACCACTCCTGAATATGATCAGATAGATGGGTGGATTTGTTTTGTCTAAAGGTAGACAAAAGATCTGTCCCGGCGTCGTACCAAACAGGAAGCTGGAAGTGGTTTAGGAAAACCGTCGCGAGATCCCGAAAGTTAAAAAAGGCGGCTGCAGGTAACTCAATGTACCATTTGGCTTTAGCACCGGTCAAGGTTCTTTGAAAAAGTCTCAACCTAACGGAATCTTCATTCAACGAGTTTGAAGAACACCAGAGATGAAAAGTGGTGACATGATCACCAGGATCCTCACCAGTTTTACCTTTGAATTTTGGAATGTCTGAAGGTAGCTTAGTGGGAACTGGTGGCCACGTAACGTTATGCCACACCGAATCGTTTGTTAACTTGGAAAGATCTGGAAAATTCAGAGTTGTCAGAAATGGTAAACAAGGTCTATAAGATGACATTTGATAAGCTGGAGTCATGAAGGGGGAACCTACCATAGTTTGACCCATAAACTGCTGGTTAGGGTTTCCCCCAGCCATTTGCTGGTAGGGGTTGCCCCCAACTATTTTCTGGTAGGGGTTTCCCCCCGCCATCTGCTGGTAGGGGTTGCCCCCCGCCATTTGTTGTTGTTTGAAAGTGTTGTTGAAATTCCCTCACCCAAATGAAAGTGGGTTGGCACCCTGTGCGTTTGTCCACTGTGGCTGGGTGTTTTCCTCGACATATTGTTGGTTAAAGATATTACCCCCTCCTCTAGAAAACAAATAAAATGGGATGTTTCCTGCAGGTATATGACCTTGATTCATATTGTAACCTGCAAAGGTGTTAAAACCAGGGGTAGTCGAGGTGGATGGTGTAGTCATGGTACTCATGACAGGCATAGTTGCAAAGGGATTTGGCCCAACATTGGGTGTGGAAATCCAAGTACTAGGTATATGGTATGATTGTTGCGTCGTAGGAGGTTGAGTGAAATTAACTGCATTGTTGGGTCCAAAAGTAGGGGTAGCAACTGAGGCAGATGTCAAAGTTGTTGGCATGCCTAAAGTACCAACATCAAAACTAAAGGACGGAGTTGAAGCAGAAGCCGTCTGCGACGAACTCGGTGTAGCAGTGTTTGTGAAAGAAGGATTAACAATCCTTGTATTCATACCCGTTGTGGGAGTCTGTGGAACTCCCTATTCGTCTCCTGAGTTAGTCATAATATGACCAGGTGTGAAAAGATATGCACTATACTTAGGTTGCTAAAAACCTACAGGTACAAGAAGCGGATTGTTAGGTCCGGTAAGAGGAGGGTTGAACTCACTAGAAGAAATATCCTCAACCTCGACAGTATTAAGAACTTGTCGATCCGGGGTTCTGGGTTGTGGTTCACTAGGAACCTCTATTTCACCAGTAAGTTCAAAAAAACCACTGGAGTCTGTCCTCCGTCATCGCGGTGGCGGTAGTGGCTCCACAATGAGTGGGGGAAGGTTTTGCAACCTCCGAGACCTACGAAGCTGTTGGTATTCCACAATTATATAAAAATAAACTAAGTAAAAAACCTAGTGGCCACTAAGACTAAGGAGCAAATAGCATACCACTAAAAAATCCCAAGTAATTAAACCAGGAAAACAATGGCAAATACTCTCAGAAGCAAGTCTGGGATGATTAGGGCTCAGAACAAACTAACAGAGTATCAACGGTCAGTTACGTGGCGTCCTCCGAAGGTCCACTGGGTGCAGGTGCTTGAATCACTAAACCACCTTCCCGGGATTACTGCCAGAGGGTTACCTTCCACGTTTGTCCGAGGTGAAGTGGGAATAACTGCCCACTCTACCTGTGTAAGATCCTAAAGGTCTGATACTAAGGCTACCATAAATATGAAATAACTTGGGGGGACAGTCGTCAGCCTAGTTGAAACACATGGTCAGGGTAGCAAAGCCCGAAGTCCGAAAAGACCCCTGTACGCGAGTCAACTCTGGTTTATGGTTGAGAGGAAAGTGAGGGGATATCCTCAACAGTTCCAATCACCCACGACCTCGTGCTTAACTTTGGTTTGAGTAGAGCATCCCAGGACTATTTGATATAGATGGATTTACCTAAATGAAATTCATACTATGATTGCTGGGTAATGAAGCCGGTTCTGAGCAGTTTAAGGTGATTTAAGCTCGAAACTCTAGCCTAAGCTAGTTGATGATGTGTATACCTAAAAAGAAAAATGTTTCTAATTAATTTTATTAAAATTTCTTTTTAAGGCTACTTTTTACTCAACGGGGTAGTGCATTGCCTTGAGAAAGTAAACTGCAAAAGAAATAACTTTCAAAGCAACAAAAGACTCTTTTTCTTTTTCCGTTTATGCTCTTTCCAAAATGAAAACGAAGCAAACCTAAAACAAATCTCTTTTTATTTTCTTTTCAAATTCAAAACAAATAAACTACGCTACTTCATAATGATCATAAGTCTTACTACTTTAAACTACCAAACTCATTTTTTTCCTTTTCTGATATATGTAAAAGAAAAAGGACTCGAAAATGGAAGCAAGTAAGACCTAAAAAAGCAATGTAAGTAAGGAAAAACAACTCTAAGGCTCACAACAATCAACTCGATGACAAACAAAGACTTGTCCTACAAAGTTTTTTAAAGGAAAAAACTTTGGGCTTGGGAAACAAATTGAAAAGCAAACAGGGATAAGAGACGTTTAAAATGGAAAGGAAAACCTCAAAGGTTGCCCCAAAGCACCAAGAACCCTAAGAAAGCACTAAGCCAAGAAAAAAGGTAGGCAAGTGAACCAAAGATGGCCTTACGATCACAAAGAATTGAAAGAAAGCAAACTAAAGGACTTCAACTTACTTTGACTGAAACTGAAAAACAATAAAAAAAGTGTCTAGACTCAAAAAGATTTTGAAAACACCCTAAGGACTCCAACTTGGGGTCAAACCCTAAATCAAAGGCCAAGACACCGTCAAAGTGTGCTAGTGTTGCCACAAACGCCAAATGTTATAAAACAAAGGTTTGTATACTTGCAACAAGCATCTAGGGTACAGGAGTGTAGCTATGTCCAACAAGGAACAGTATGCGGTCTTCAAAAAGAGTCACAAACAAGCAAGACACCTCAAAAGTACTCAAGCAAGCAAAGATGGGTTAAGGGACTTAGGATAGGCTAATAAGACTCAACAAAGGCTTACAAACCTCAAGGATCAGTTAAGAAGGCAAAGCAAGAGGATGGAAATGAGACCAAACAAGTGCAAATTAAAACCTAACAGCAAACAGAGAGTTATAGGAAAATGCCCTACTGTGCAATGCATAAACCTGTGCACACTAGGAGATGTGCCCTACTGTGCAGTAGTAAACGCAACGCTCATCATCAGGTATGCGCTACTGTATATAAGGAAGACTAGCGCACATGTCAGAGGAGGTAAAAAACAGGCTTTGCAACATCAGACTGAGATGAGTCAAGCAAGCAGAAACAGGTAACAGTGACCTACAGAGCCTCTCAGAGGATAAAAAAGACCAAAAAGTACTGGAAGGAAAACTAACTAGGTCTCCTAGAGTAGAAAACAACTGGTCCCCAACGGAGTCGCCAGTCTGTTGTTCAGGATTTCTACCTTATAGCGAAGAGAGGGACACTACCAACTTCTGGGGTGACAGGTAAACACATTGATCATATCACATAGGCTTCTACAAAAGGAAAGAGATCAAGATTTTAGAAGGCATACCTTATTAACGACGTTCGATCCTAGCTTTCGCTCACTCCTTCGATCAATCCTTCACTTGATCTTCCGCTTGATGAACTTGCAATACAAAAGATACCTTCCTCAGCGTATCTCGACTGATATAACAATGATGAAATTGAAATACAATTTAGACATCAAATACAATCAAGCATTTAACCAAACAAATATGCAATCCATTAGACATTTGATTGGGACAGGAAGGGTATTTCAACCTTTATTGTCAGAAGCAAATAACCAGTACAATTATACCTGATCATTCAGAGTGCTTGTGCAACCAGATTCTGGGCTCCTGCTCTTCACATTAACTTTGGAATTCCTCTAGCATAACAACCCTTAATGCCTAGTTTCTCCTCCTAGTTCTCTAATTGATTCTAACTAGTCTTTCTCTCATGCATCCCCCTTGTATTTATGGGACAAGGTAGATAGTTTGGATCGAGAGGTAGTTTGATTGGGAGGTTGGGGAAGTTGCAAAACGACTTCAACTAATCCCAATTCGTCAAACTAATATATTTTTGATTTCATCTTAAGATGTGCGCGAGTTTTTCACAGTAGAGTAGTGCACAATATGCAACTTCAATGCTTTACAACCAACGTTTGCAAGAATTTTTGAGGTGTGCGCTACTATGCAAGAGGTAAAGTAGGGCATACTAGTTGGTGTGCGCCCCTCTTATGGCTGTAGAGTAGGGCAGACTTCCTGATGTGCACTGGTTTAATGCTTGTGGAGTAGCACACATGTCAAAATGAAGGTAAAAACATGGTTTTGTCAGCGGCAGAGGAGTAAGTCTAGTCCATATATCACCTAGGTCAACCTAGCTCTTCAATCCATGTTGTCCTTTTGTGTGATCGATAGCTAAATGTGATCACGGACGGAGAAGTGCAGATTTGACCTATAACAAGGATAATTACCATAATTTAACCCTACATATGAAATAAGGCCCAGTGAGTAGTTGGTGTGAACTCACTAATTGATGTAATCTAGCCATACTCATTGAATAAGGCCCACTAGGTAGTTGGTGGGTAGTAAATAAAATAATGAGGGGGTAGTTAGTATAGGCCCCTTGGAAGCAGAGAATATATATACACATGGATATCATTGTAAGGAGCATGTTAGATATTGTATTATAACAAGCATGGCTTGTGGAGAGATTCCTTCCGTAAGGTGTAATTGATGGTATTTCCCTACATTGAGTGTTTTAATATTAAATAAAGTATTGAGCATTTCTAATATATTATTTGTGATTCAATCTTAAGGATCAAGGACCATAACAAGGGTTTTGATTAAGGAGTGTCATTAGAAGCATGAGTGTGTCTCCTATTTTAAGAATCACACTCTTGGGTGTGTGTCCATGTTGAATCTAAGAAGTGGTTAAATGTTCAATCCTTAAACTCAATATTGTTGACTTAGAAACTAACAATGAGACATTAAAAGATAATATAGTGTTAAATTAAATGTTTATCTATTTTGAATAACAAGAAACATAAACTTGTTAGACTTTTCACAAATATGAAGAAAATATTAAAATGAAGAAAAAAAACAATCGTTAAAAATGATTAATATAAAAAGTAATATAATAAGCCTCCAAACCACCCATGTCCGCAACTACATTTTCAATTTGAATATATGATATGAAGTTCCAGTATCGTTAAAGTTTTTCTAAGATGAAACAATGTACCTAACTATTTTGTTCCTCTCTAAAACAACCCAAATCCTTGAAAAACCAAAACTTATAAGAACTTTGTTTAAGATGTTTTATCAAATTCCAATATAAATAATATAAAATAAAGTGTTTTAAGTTCCTTTATCAAATACTATAATTTTGACTAACATATTAAACTATGAAAATAAATAAATTTAATTAAAAATTATTAAAACAAAATAATGTAAAGCCGCACTAGGAATGGCATACAAAGTGATAAATTTGATGGGGCCTTTTAAGATGTCTCTGGAGAAATCGAAACAAGGCAGGTTGCATAGCAGCAAGTCCCTGCTTATATGTTTAGATTGAAAGCTTATAGTTATGCGTGGAGTGAAGATGAGTGCACTTAGACTTAATAAAGTTAGTGCACTTAGACCTAGACACTATGGCATGAACTACTATTTGTGATATGCATTATGCACAATGCTCCATGATGTCTACCTGGATTAACAGAATGACAATGAAAATCATTGTGTTGGCAGTAATATGATGGAAGGATTTCATAGGGTGGCATGTCTGCAACATGGTAAATAGGACAATTTTAAGAAACATACATGTCAGCTAGGGCAATTCAATAGGTGCAGAAGAATCTGCGCCTCTTTCTTCGTATAAAATCTCGAGTTCCCTAAAGGTGTGCAAGGACCACAGAGCATTCCATCATATAATTTTCTGCTTTATGTTTGCAATTGCAACGAGCATTATGGGCACTTTCTAGCATAGCCGTTAAGAAATTAGAATGCTGAAAGAAACAATAGGATTGACTGAAGGAACTCAGTCCTGTGTCCATAATTACAAGACCAAGAAATAATCTCATCCGAAGATAAAAAACTTAGAACAAGTGATTGATAATTGCATAGGTTATCGTGCAAACTTATGTAAAAAATGAGAGCCGTTTTTTTTACAGAAGTAAAAAAAATTCTTGCTATTCAAAGGATGAATCAAAGAAGTTACAATATAGCCGAAAATGGCGCATGGCAACCTATAAGCCAGTCAATACATGTTATGTCCCTGACAATAAAGCATTCTACAATAAGCCAAATCAACAAAGTACTAATTGTTCGTATGACTAGTGGATAGTTCAGAATCTAACTCCACTATAAGGGAAGAATCTAATCCAAAATAAAAACATAAAAAGATAAAAAAAAAAAGATAAACCCCAGCCAACATAATAGAAGTTCAATAGAGTCTCAGCTGGGAGTCTTCGACGAGAGAACTGTCCTGGAAGCCACGGATATGTTCCCAAACCTCATCCAGACTGAGACCTGCCTTGGATAGAGAATCAACTTTCTCATTGTACTTCCGCGTGACATGGGAAAAAAGAACAGTCTCAAACATCCCAATTAGATTCCAAATATGATTTTTCCAATGAATAAGAAGTGGAATCTGAAGTTGATGTTTTCCTTTGAGCCAATTGATAATGATAGAGGAGTCCCCAGTAAGTTGAAGTGTCGAATACTCCTTACTCTTTGCAATCATCAGTGCTCCCCAGCATGCTAGAAGTTCAACCTGAGTGTTTGTACCATCACCACAACCCAAACTTAATTTAAAATGAAGGCCATGGTCTGTCAAAAGGAAAGCTCCAACAACACATTTTCCACCCTGTTCTGCCCCATCAAAGTAGACCACCAGAATATGAGCGTGGAAGGATGGAGCCCGATGTATCACCACCTTGGTCTTGGATAAAACCACAGTAGCCCCATTAGTGAAACTGGTAATATATCTGACCGCTCCCGCCATTGTAAAATTGATGTCCCCAAATAGGATGGAGCACCAATACCTCCAAAGCCCCCAAATGAAAAGAGACGGAAATGTAATAAACTTGCGCTGATGCCGATGCCAATAATGAAGATTTTCATCCAGAGTGTCAATAAACCACTGTCCCACTACCTGAGATCGATATGTAATGTCATCCCACAAATGGATTGTCACCGAGCATTGGGCAAACAAATGGTCCACCGTTTCAGTAAATGCGTTGCAAAATGGACAAGCCACAGGACCCAAACCTCCTCTGTGCCAATAATTCTCACCCGTGAAGATACAATCATGTAATGCCATCCGCATGAAGCATCGAATTTTCAAAGGAACCTCCCACTGCCAAACCGGCGAATGCCTCCTTGGGACTAATAAGAAATAGAAAACAAAACATTCTCATTCACATGGCAAATTAGAGCTAGAGAATAATTAATTATAGATTATGGTTGCGATGTCGAAAAAATCCTTTTAGCAAAGAAATGTCAGAACAAAACCTAATGTGTAAGGTTGTGTGAGTGACAAAACTTCATATGATTAAAATTATTCTCGTAACTTTGACATGGTGTGTTGTCCAAGTTACACCACGACATGATGATATGAAAGCAATCGTGGTACATACATGCCTCAAGAAAAAACCAAATCAAGAAAAGTTAAACAAGACAAATCATCATCATCAAATTATGAATATATTGAATATATCATTTCAATTTTATATCTTTTGTTATTTAAAATATTTTTTTTGATGTAATTTGAATATTATATATATATAATTTTATGAATAATTAATAAATTTATTTATATGTATCATGTTAGTTTTTTATGGAATATATATTATGAGAAATATTTTAAGCATTTTTTGGTATTTTAAGGATGTTAAATTATTGCTTGTAGTTTTGGTAATTTAATTTGGTGAGGACATTGAGTAAGGTCTTCAATATTCACAGAGATAGTAAACTTAGGGGCTTGACCACATGATCTTTTATTTGCAACTCAGAGTACTCAACCACTCAAACTAATGCACCACACTAAATGTATAATGTTATTATTAGTAATTGGTAACCAAAATCGCCCAAAGTGGTTGGATCCATTGGTGAAAAGCGAGGATTTTTCCATTAGTGGGCAAGGTTCAATTCCAATGAGGGTCGAACCTGGAGCCATGGGGGCACCTTGAGGTGGTGTTCGAACGTGTGGTTCCACCAAGAGAGATTGTATTAAAAATGATCTCGTGACCCGTGGACACATAAGTGGATCAAATCCCACCCCCATGTCCTCCAAACATTTTGTCAATTCTCGCTAGCTCATTCGATTAAGGTGTGGGTCTCGTCAGCAGGGCGACCCAAGTTCAATTCCCCTTAGGGGTGAGCTAGTTGGGAGGAGACACCCAAAAATCCAGTCATCATAAAGGTTGGTGTGGCTCAGGTCGAATGCGATCTTTGGGTGACTTTAACTACTTATATGCCCCTGGGTTGCGGTTCTTAACCAATGGTTCATTGCTACCAGCCCCAAGTGACGAGCAATCGAACCCCCAAAAAAATGGTAACCAAAATCTTTTACACAACCCCGAAAAAATTACCTTATATCTTAGGAAAATATGACCACTCAAATTGAAACAAGTAATACTCTATTCAACCTTTTTCTATACAATAGATTTTTTTTTAATATTTGTTAATAGAAAGATTCCATTAAATATTAATATTAATATAATTAAATGATACAATACTAAATCATTTGTTAATAGAAAGATTCCATTAAATATTAATATTAATAAAATTAGAGGGGAAGCTATTTATTAGAGAAGCAAATAAACACATATATGTAATACTAAATCCTTTGGCAATAAATCATTTGTTAATAGAAAGATTCCATTAAATATTAATATTAATATAATTAGAGGGGAAGCTATTTATTAGAGAAGCAAATAAACACATCTATGTAATACTAAATCCTTTGGCAATAAAAAATTATTTCAGAAAATATAAACATTAAATTTATAAGAGAGGAGGTTTGGAGCATACAATGATCATATTATATTTAGTAAATGTATATATCTATAACAACTTAGCATATCTACAAACAAAGACTAGATATATTATACTTAGTAAATGTATATATCTATAACAACTTAGCATATCTAAAAAAAGACTAGATACTTGAGATTAGGAGAAATGATTATTATTATGGGATGCTTGTGGTATAAAAATAAAATTGTGAACTTGTGCTTTAATGGGAAATGTATTTCTTTATGGGTTATGTGATTTGTTTATGAAGTTTAAGGGGTTATTTTAATTGATTGTTGTCAATTTTGTTTGGTTTTGGCTAGTTTTGTGTTAGCAAGTGTTTAGTTTGACCCTCTACGTGAGGTGCACTAGTTCACATTGATAGGTTTACTAAGGATGCCATCTATAGATATGGGGAAGCATCCCTTGAGTTTTCCTGGGGATTTTTCATTATGAAACAAATGTGACTTGTTTATGGCTAAAAGCTAGATACATTCATTATGGGTGTTGAAACGAAGATGGTTTCTAAGGTATTATCTACATTAAAATCTTTATCATTGTAGAAATTGGCTTTGAAGACTAAGTCCTCAAATTCCAAGCATCCTTCTTGAGTGCTAATTTTTTACATAATGGCATCCTTCCTCACTTTATTACTAATATTGTCGACAATTTTGAAGTCATGCATTGTAGGCCATCTTTAGCACATTGTTGTTATCTATGTGATGTTATAGGACTAGGATAACAAGCCACCAATTTATTCTTCTTTTTTTCCCTCACCAGAATCCAGTGATCCAATCTTTACAAAAATTCACCATCAAAATCATTGAAATTGCATATTTTGATGGGACACATGGATTCAACAACCTTGAAAACTCATCTTGCACCCAATTCATGTATTATATAGACTTGATAATTCACAATTTCATCAAACAAACATATTTTTTGTCAAATTCCTCCGAGAAATCATCATTTTCGATTCCTATCAATTATATCCAGATTAAAAGGGAAAAAAGGTTGTCCAATTATCCTATGTCAATATTATATGGCTTCTTGTAGTAATACCATATCCTTAGGATTTTTTTCCACATTTATAGTCTTTTTCTAGATTGTGTATGTTAATTTGTTGTTGTTGGGTTTGTGTGCTGTGAATAATCCCACACACATAACCATCACTAGACAAATGGCTTATAAGGCATTCCAAACAACACAATTGTTGCTAATATGGAATCCATCTTTGGGGTGCAAGTCTCTATATTGATGTGACAACATCCTCCCTAGGTCTACTACTAACATGATTACCAATTTGGTTTCATGGTGTGTGGGTCATCTTTGTCTTGTGGTTGTTATCTATGCAATATTATAGGTTATCTTTATATAGTGGCATATCCCTAAGTTGGGATTCATTCCACACTAATACCCCTGATCTTCTTCTACACTCTCGAGATATGGCTATTTGATGTCAACAAGGCATGTTGTCCTAATTTCTAAACTTTTTGACCTACAAATTATCTAATGAACTCAAACATTAACTAAACTAGAAATACATTCATGAGGATATTGGTCTAGTCATTCTCATTAGTTTCTCAAGTGCATATAATATAACCTATATACATTGTTCTAATGGAACTCAACTACATTGACCCTTTATCGACTCTCTACTCAAATTATTATCTATGATTCAACTATCTAACAAGTCACCACTAAAATTAGGGTCATTTAAGTCCTAAACTATGTGTTATACCCTTATTTTCCATCCTTAGAGCTTAGAGGAGGCATATCTTATTTATCATGGTCAAGCATTACCTTTCTGACCCTTGAAATTGATTTTCCTAGTAAAAATTATCCCTATCACTAATTTAACATTAATACGAAGTAATAATATAAGTTTAGCACCCCTTGAACCACTATAGGGAAGGATATAGTCACTTATTATTCCATTATAGGGAATGATAGCCTCTAGAAGCTTCACTATTTCCTTCCTAGTTTAGGAAATTTGTGAAGTGAGTTGGATCCACATGTGTTAATATGGGAACTCTCAATCCTACCTGAATGTGAGAGGACCTAGGAGTCTAGATTCATTTCATTCTCTTCCTCCATTCATCCATATAGTGGAGGCATTTCAAGGGAGAAAGGGAGAGATAAGACAATATTGTTATGCTGGTGTATTTTATCAAGGAAGGTTTGAAGTAAGGTGATCTGTAGGAATCTCATCACGCCTTGATGTAGATATGTGTTGTAATTTCTCTTTTATTCTTCATTTATATAGATATATGATTTCTCACCCCTCTAATTATTTGTTATTATTATGTTTATATGGAGGATTAGATTTGACCTTAAGTAGATATGATTAGATCTTGTTTGGATCTTAAATGTTAGATATGATTTATGCATCAAGCAATTAGATCTGTTTTGGATTTGGATTCAACATTATATCTTGTTTATGTTTATGTATGAAAGGTTTGATGAAGGTTGTTATGTTTGATTGTGTGCAGGCTACAAATATCATGTATCCCCTACCTATATGTGTTGTCTTGACTTATTATTGTTCCACCTGGTTGCCAATCCTAAAGTGGTAAACTTAGTTTCCTTTCCTAGGTTCATACACGAGCGACTGCAAGTGGGAAGTGCTTGTGGTACTTGAGGCAGACAAGTAATCATCTGCCTCTGCTCCCTTGGAGGGTGCTCATCTTCGCAAGGGAACTTGCACCTTGGGTGTCAAGGTGAGATATATTACCATAGCTTAATCCCACCTCTTCATTGGAAGCCTAACATCCTATCTCTAGAAGAGTCATTATATCTACTAGTTTTCCTATTGATAGCCTAGATTTTGGTTAGAGGTGTGCTATTTGGTTTTATGTGTTAGTTGTCCCTAGGTTTTAATTATTGCTTTTGTTACAATCTAATATTTCACTATGGCCAATCTACCGGCTCTCCAATCTATATGTATTCATGGTCTTTCTCCTGTTAAGGAGGAACCACCATCTATTAGGCGACGAGTCACCTCTCAATTAGAGGGTAACAAAGCATTCATTCCGAAAGTGATTTAGTACCAGTTGAACAAGAAAAGATTGAAGTTGTGCATGAATATTTTGTGCCACACTTTAATCCTCGTTTAATCAATCCTTTCAACCCCGTACTCATACAAGTAAATGTCGTTATTGGTGCTCCTTTTTCACTATTAAGTCATCCTGTCACTATGTCAAGTGTTGGTGGATCTTATTCCACGGGTCAACCTATCTCATCTATACCTGATGTCTAAGGAGGGACTACAATGAATCCTCCTTCACCTTCTAGCAGTGAGGTAAGCAATCCCACGCCTACACTTGTCGTATCTACATCCTCCTTTTGAGGCATTCCATCTATGCCATCATTTCTATCAGAAAGTCAATCTAGTGCAAGTCAGCCGATTGTGTCAATGCAACTTGTTACAAACATAAATAATAATAAATCATATTAACTAAGTATAAATAATAGGATAATTCACGAACAAATATTAATAAATAAATAATTAGATTTAGTTATAAATTTACATTAATTCTAATGGTCATGTCTTTTTGAAGGGTGACCGTAAGGGTTTATATATGAGCTCTATTTTTTTTCCAAGAAAAAAAAACGTATTTTCATTCAATTTGGAGCAAAAATACATTCCTCAGTGCCGTTCATCAGTAATTTTATCCAAAAATAATGACGACCAACAGTCTAGATATATTTAGCATCCTTAAAGTAGTGATTTTCCTGTAAGCTACTAGATAAAACCAGTTCAACAAGACTTCCAAAAGTTCATATATATGAGAAAGGGATGATCTGAGAATTCAAGACCTTCCCCCTTGAAATTCTTCCAAATGAAGAGCGCCCAGATCCAACAAAAACCCCTATTTGGAAAGAGAATCAACTGCCTCATTGAATTCACGCCTAATGTGCTGGAAATAGATGTAATGAAAGGATTCCTGAACTGTCCTTAACCGCTCCACCAAATATATCAACCGAACATGAGAAAATTCAGCTAGGCCTTTGAGACAATTAACTAGAAGTTCTGAATCACCCAGAATTTGCACCTTAAGAACCAACTTCCTGAAAGCCACCTTTAATAGATAAAAAGGGCTTTGAACTCTGCCTGATTGTTCATTCCAGGTCCCAGACCACCAAACCATTTGAATAAGTGTTGTCTATCCAAGAAAATTAAGAATCCAAATCCACTGAAAAAAACCATGGAAAAAAACCATGATTTGTTTTCATCAATAACCCGGGGCTCCAGGATTCTCATGGATTTAGGCTCAATCTCCAGTTTGTAGAACGAAAAAAAAACAACGGATTGAGCTAGCACTTGCACAAAAGAAAATTTCTTATCCCTGAAAATAACAACATTCCTTGCTAACCAAATACCCCAAAATACAATATTCGGAAGAACTCTAAAATTTCGATCCTCCTTGGACTGGAAAAAATCCTTAAAACACAACTCCACCGATAGTCCATCCCGCCTAACTGGGAAACCCGATTTCCTACCCAATTCCAACCAAACTATCTTGGCAAATTCACAGAGTACAAATAGATGGTAGACCGGCTCTTCACATTTCCTACAAGGAGGAAAAGACCTACCCCTTTTGAAACTGAAACTTTGTAATCTATCCCAGGTCAGAACTCTATTATTTAGCATAAGCTAGAAATGGAGAATACTTTTAGGGGCCCACTAATTTTCCAAAATTCCTTCCACCACCACTTGTTCTTGTCCATAGTAGGAAATATAGATTCATACCCCAATTTTGCATAATACAAAACTCCTTTGTGATTAAAACTCCAACAAATATCATCCTCCTCCTTGATGATGCAGATATGACCCTTGTCCAGTGCATTGACAAAGGAGTACCAACTATTTTTCCAGGACCACAACAGGCCCAGTTCCTCTACCGACATCCAAGTTTGCTTCCAAGCGTCCGTGCCATCTAGCTTGGAAACTATATGCAGAGTGGATATACCCTTGCTCTGAAGATGCTCAATGAGTCCTACCGACACTAGATGCTCATTTGTAAGGCCCGTGATGGAATCACACCCCAACCTCACCGATCTACCATTCCCAACCTTCCATGCCGAATGTTTCCCATAACTGAGAATGAATTGGAAAGAGATCTCCACTGATTATAACTCTTGGTTACATATTTCTCCCTATGCTAAATCCAATCCATCATAGAATCTAGAGCAATATATTTGGCCACCAAAATCTGCTTCCACAAACTATCCTTCTTCAAGAAATTCCATAACGATTTTGCTGCTAGGGCCTTGTTGAAAACAAATATATTTTTAAGTCTCGATTCCGCAACCCCCCATACTCTTAGGAGTAGCTAAAAACTTCAATTAACTAGATGAAAGTTCTTTCCTTATTTGTTGTTCCTACAAATATAATTAAAACAAATCTTCCTAATAGCATTTAAGGTCCCCATAAGGATCTTTGCGAACAAATGCCAATAAACAGAAATAGACTCCAATACTGACTTGACAAGGACAAGTTTCCCTCCCCTGGACAACCAACGATTACACCATAAATTGAATTTACCAACCACTTTCTCTTCGAGCCAACACCAATCCTTTTTTCCATATTTGTTTAGATTCAAATTAAAGCCTAAATAGGGAATTCCTTCCTCCATAGACTTGTAGTAATATGGAAAATAACCACTCTAGAAGTCTCTAGATCCCTCTTGGTTATGAAACAAATATAGGGAATATTTATCAATGTTGATCTCCATTCCTGTAACCCTATAAAAACACTCCAATATAGAGCCCAATCTATGACACTCAGAAGAAACCTGTCTACAGGAAAGAAATAAATCATCCACGAAAATAAGATGAGTGAGAGGCTTCCTTCCATTGAATGAGATTCCCCTTAAGTTTATTCGGTTATGTTAAAAAAATTATGGATCTACTGATCCCTTCAATAACTAGGACAACAAGTATGGGGAGAGAGGAAATCCTTGTCAAATCCCACAGGAAGCCTTAAAGAAGGGAGAACCAAAACCATTGATAAGAACAAAAAAGACAGGGGAGGTCACACACCCCATTATCCAATTAGTTAGATCCAAACTGAACCCAATATGAAGTAGGACCAGCCTAAGAAAGATCCAAGACGCCTTATCATAAGATTTTTATAAATCAAGTTTTATAGCTGCCACTTTCAAATCATTAATGTTAATATAGTGAATTCCTTCCTGGGATGCACCCACCACCTCATGGATGAGCTGCCCCTTTAAAAATCCAAACTGTTCCATGGACATATAGATATATAGAAAATACTTTAAACGAATATCCAGAACTTTAGATATGATCTTATACACCCCATTACAAAGAGAAATAGGTCTAAAATCTATGAAGGAGATAGGCCTATCCTTCTTGGGAATTAAGGCTATAAAGGTCAAATTGATAGCCTCTGTAATCACTCAAGATAGTCTCACTTCTTCCACCACCTTAAGAAGATCATCACCAACCGAATCAAAGAAATCCAAGTAGAGCTACAACGGCCAACCATCCGGACTAGGGATCTTGTCTCTGTAGAAACACTTCAAAGCATTGGACATTTCATCTAATGTCACAAACCTAAAGAGATCCTCACTCTCCTCATAGGACAACATTCTAGGGAATCTCTGAATAATCCGCAACATCCCGAACATATCATGTTGAGCCTGTTCCGAATATAAATCTCAGAAGTAAACAACCGCCTCCTACGCCAGTCTAGAGAAGCCCCTAACATAATTCCCCAAGGAGTCTTGAAGGTCCCAAATCCTGTTTACATTCCTGCGATGAGAGGCCATCCTCTGGAAATATTTGGTATTCGAATCCCCCACTTCCAACCAAAGAACCCTACTCTTCAATCTCCTCTCCTTCTCCTTATCCTCCAACAACTTATGTTTTTCATTTTCCAAAAGTCTTATTTCTACCTTCCTATCATCTTCAACAAACATAATAGGGTCTAAATTATATAAAACCTCCAGATTATGTTCAGCTCTCAACAATCTTCCATCCTGGGAGTTCCTATGATATCTATTGTAAACATTTTATCATCTTATCTATTTCATTAATTTAATAAATATATTTTACATATTATTAAGAACCAGAACAATTTTCTTCCTGACATTGGTATTAGAGCAAGGTTAATTATTTTTACCAACCGGTAATTTTTTTTAGTAGCCTAGTAAATTTTTTGTTTACCAACCCATATTTTTTTACCAACATAGTTCATGGATCTAGTTCTTGAGAAAGTAATCTTTTTTTTCGAGGAATCAAAGAGAAATATGGATGAAATTTTCAATCGAATGGCAAATTCCGTTGAGAATGCGATTGATAAATCTTTTGATAAAAGTGATTGGCAAACCCAAGACCATAGAATAAGCTGCCAAAGACGAACAATTGGATATTAAATTCAAAACCAGTTATGAGCGTGCAATAGAAAAAGACAAAAAGGAAAATGTAAGTGAGAATCATGCATCAATGAATGAAGAAGAATCAAACCTAGACAAACATTGTGAATCAAATCAAATCAAATTACATTGCATTGCAGAAGAGGTTACATATCCTAGCAACGATTTTTCAGATAAGATATGCTTAAGGTTTCAAAAATAGATACAACAAGACAAGTCTCTATCATAGTCCAACCTAGACATTATTCAGATATCCAATATCACCAAGACTACATTGGTACCTTGGATATCAAAAATAGATCAAGAATCGGTCCACCCAAATCAAACGACCTTTGGATATCCAATAGAATAGGAAAAGTATGTTTGACGGTGTCCTGTAGCAAGAGTTGGTTTTAAATCAGAATTTAGAATTTCGTTTTATATTTGGGAGTTATCAAAGGAGAGATGGGTCAGTTTTCCAAGTGGAGACATATCAAATTTTATCACTAATAAGAAGGTTGGCGTTGTTGTTCATGAAAAACTTGAACATCTCTCTTGGTACTATCATGGGAAGATATGGACAAGAAAGTTTTAGAATTTTGTCCATATTAACTACGTTGGTGTAATAAGGAACAAAAATGGGAACTTGAAAGTTATTTTTTAAAACAAGTGAACAAACGGGTCACTAGGATAGATTACAACAAAGTGATATGTCTATAGAGTGCCACTCAAAACCTTCCAAAATCCATAGTCTGTAACATGCATAATGTCAACCCACTGTTCCTTAAAACTGACCACACAAATAGATTTGAACCCAAAATCTGACGACGCCATCCGACGAAACCCAAAAAAATTGACTATGTCATTAGATTATGGGTTAAAATTTTTGGATTTTTTTTTAATTTTTAAATTGACCTGATTCTCATTGGATCTTTGATGAGAGTCGATTATGCGACTCTTAAGCGTATAATATTCGACATCCATTTAAAACTGATAGCTCATCGTCTAATATCCGACGTTATCTCCCATATTTTCCTTTCTACTATTAATTCCCTCCATGTAGAGAAGGGTTGGAGTGAATATGTACTCACTCATGATATTGCATGATGTTGTGAGGTCGCCCATGATGTTAAATTAAGGGGTGAAAAATAAAGTCATGTCGTCCTTATTGCATAGTAGTTTGTGAGTTTGTCACCAATTCTAAATGGGTTGGGGTGAACATGGCGACCCCTATTTATCATATCAGATCCTCCTCCATGTGAATGTGTTTTATGATCATTTTAAGTGAAGGTAGCACCCCACTCTTTTTTTTGTAAAGTTGCAGAAGTAAATTCGTTTCGAGAGCCAAAAAACACATTAGAGGTTACATGTCTGTCAACAATCTGGGGTGGCCTAAGGTGGTGAAGCCACCAACCCAGATGCTTAAAGATGCTAAAAAAACTGAAATTGTACAAAAAAAAGGTCATGGAGATTAGACCTTCCCAATTATAGTTCTGGGTCTGATTCAAAATATACATAACATGCATAATGAGAGTACTGAAAAACAGGCAGTAGAGTAAGTTATAGCAAAAAAGCTGAGTATAAAAAAATGACCCAGAGCCTTCGTAAAACTTCTATAGCTTTGCTTCCACATAGTGCATATCAGGTGCTTCTTCCACTATGGGGCAACTTCCATAGAAATATTCAACCATCCCCGGAGAGGGGTAAGTGTGAGATAGAGGCCTGGTGATGCAACCTGGAGGAGTGAAACCGTTTCCCATATCCTTGTTGTTGTCGTTCCGCAGAGGGCTTGTAGTGGCAGACATGGAAAGAAGGGGATGCTGGGAAGATTCCAAGGGGGCCTCATGCCCCGGGGATCCTCTTCGGCAGTAGTGTGAGTGTCCATGACCTTTGACCCACCAGTGAGACCATCATTTCTGTCAATGTCCCCTTCTTGTTGGATGTCATTAAACTCGTTGTTGTGCCCCAGGGAGAAATTGTCCCAAACCATCCTAGTGTCCACGGCCTTCAGACTCTCTCCCATCCTAGCCAGGTTGGCTCTGATGTCCCTGAGAGTGACTCTATTTCCATTCCAATTCTCCGTCATCTCTTCCACAAGAGTGCTCATCATGTTCTTAATTCTAAGGCAGTAGTGATTGATGTTTCCGCCATGCCGCCCGGAGGCAAGAATGGCCTCCACTCTGCGAGCTTCCCAGCTGTCAATGAGGCTGCGAGCAGAGGGAGAGATGCTATTGGCATAGCCATCCATAGTTACCCAGTTGGATGTGTTTCTAGCATGTCTTCCTATGCCGCGCCTGGAGCCACCCCTTCATGTAGTTCCTCTTTGTCTTGTCATGGAGAAAGACCAGCGAAGAGCGACGTAAACTAGAGTCGAAGTAGGAGCAATGTAAAGAACTCTCAGTCGAGTAGCGACACAAACCAGAGGCAGAGCAAGAGTGGTGTGCGAATTCACAATGCAAACACAAAGAAAAATACAGGCCAACAAACCCTCCTTAACCCAACTGGTGGAGTTAATGTTGCTAATGATCAGCTTGGAGAAGGTGACGAGTTAATGCACTTAGTACATCCCAACTCATTTGCCATCATCGAAGCGACGTTTGCATGGTGTCGGTTGAATTCCATGCCCGTATTACGAGCAAGCTGCATTGAATTCTCGCCGTCGACTGGATTAATGTGTTGGCAGTAATCTCTTTGCAAACGAGCGATCGCGTCCAGGTGGAGGGATCTGGGAGGATGCATGCCCATATCTGCTTCGGTGTCACCTAGATCCGGGGTTAAAGGTGAGCGAGCTTGGCCCTGGCTGCAAATATTGCGGCGAGCCTCGACCTCGCTCGGGTTTGAGCACCAGACTTGACCGTCGTTACGAGACCGCTTTACCACTCCGCCACCTCTGCCGACCTTAAGGTAGCATCCCATTCTTATTTAAATGCATTTATTTAATTAAAAGAGGCATTATCACATGCACACACGCATATGTGAGTTTGACTTGGAAAATAGAGGAAAACATACGTGTGAAGGGGTCGCATAGGTCACAGAGGACGTAGAGGGGTCGTCGAGGTCACCTAGAGGACACAATGCCCCCCAAATCAGTGAGTACCCTATCCTTAGAAACCCTTCTCGGCAATAATATGGTTCAATAATCCTTAGAAACCCTTCTTTATACTAAAATGCTAATTTTTCCTCATTTTTGTTGCAATACGCCATGACTGATTCCGCAATATTGTTGTAGCAAAAACCTCTCTTGCCCTTAATTTGGGGATGGTATTTATGATTCCTCTCTTACAAAATCACTACCACCTTGAAAATATCAGAAATTGAGGGTCAATATTTGGCCTTGAAGAAATTTTTAAAATATTAGGTTCCTTCTTTCTCCATCTCTTTAATACCTTAAATGAGATGGCGAAAGAGGGCACCTCTTTCACTAGTATCTCCACCTTGTTGACTGCGTATAGTATAGATAATTTTGAGTGATCTATCAAATAGTTTTTAATCTACAGATATGCCATACTCTAAATGTAAAATTGGAAAGTTAAATCTTAGAATTAGTCTTTTTCTTTTTGTTACGAATATTAAATAGTAAATAAATAAGATAATAATTAATAAATAATAATAATTTAGAATATTTAGTAAACATTAATTATATGTTAACGAGAGGACATATATCCTCGTATTAATGACCCAACCATGTTTAAGGGATGCCAAACTATTGTAATAAAAACCATCTATCTATCAATTATTCATCATTTATCAAATATTTGTGGAACGTTGCAAGATCCCGAGACTGAAATGGAAAGAAAAAGTGGGTATAATTTTCCACTCAACTTAACTTCTACAAAGATGGATTACCTGCCATTTATGAAAGTTACGACAAGACATTATCCGTCAAGAGATTTTCCAATGAAACAAATCTATCCAAAATCTTCCAACTATTTATCCTTTGACTATTGATATTTATAATTTTCCTACCATATGTGACTCATTATGCACTTTATGTTTATGTACAACTATCAAAGAGACGATAAATTCAATTCTCACTTTTACGAGATATAGTGATAGTGTATTAGTGCATATGTTGATGTACAAGTTTCAAAGAGACAATAACTTCAATTTTCAATTTTACAAGATATAGTGATAGTGTATTTTAATAGCTTGTTTTGAGCTATCTAATTTTGGTGTTATATATATATATATATATATGTGTGGTGGTGTAACAAGTGCCATAACTTTTACAAGTTCATCCACTATCGTAAAAAGTATCTCCATGAAATTTTAGTATTCAATTTCAAGAAAAGCTTTTAATTTTTAATATATTTTAATTTAAAAATAATTTTAAATTTTTTATATATTTTAATTTCAAACAAAAACCTTCAACTTTTGATATATTTTAATTTAAGAAAACTTAAAATCTTAATATACTTCAATTTTTTTTAAATGTTCAATTATAATATATTTTTATTTTAATAAAAAATAAAATTTATAATTTTAATGCACTACATGAAATTAAATATTAAATAAAAATTTATATGTTTTATATAAATCTAACCAATTAAATTTAAGAATAGAAGATTTTTATCATAATTTCATTAGAGTCCTCTCATCTTCTATTAACAAGTTTTCCATCGAAGTTTCGGGTAATAAGAGAAATAAAAGAACCAACCCCTAGTAATTAGAGAAATAAAAGAACTATATCAATGAGAAAATGATTAATGGAGGGTGGAAAGTTTATTTTGGTCTTGAAAGCAATTGTAAATCAACAACCTTGTGATATGGGATAAACATAAATTTCGTTTTGAAACAACTCTTA
Source organism: Larix kaempferi (assembly GCA_027924585.1). Taxonomy (NCBI): domain Eukaryota; kingdom Viridiplantae; phylum Streptophyta; class Pinopsida; order Pinales; family Pinaceae; genus Larix; species Larix kaempferi. Next base: position 175,031 of record BSBM01000036.1, read on the forward strand.
AACAGAGTACAAAGACATACAAAGTGCACTAAAAATTCATGTCTACGTAGAAAAGGGAATACACTTGACTACATATATATTAATCGACACACACAATCAAATTTAACATACATCCATAACATAACATACATCCCGACATGGTCTTAAATGATTGGAATTTTTTGTCAAGATTAGTCCCTACAGGCAATATCCACATCAATGAGCTTGACACTCTTGGCCTCCAATATTTTTACACCAACCATTAATGGAATCATCCAAAAATATCAACATATGCATTCGAGACATCACCAAACTACATTGACTACAACCGAAGGAATGGGGAAGTAATACAAGATAACACTGTTGGATATGGTTGTCATTGATGTCAAAAGAGTTCAGTAATGACAAAGGAATAATCAAGGACATGATAACAAGGAAAACTCAGTGAAAGACAAAGGTAGTGATGACATGGCATGGATGATGATATGGTAGATATGATGACATGTCATGACATAGATGATGATGTGGCAAGTAAAAGACACATGGTGGAATTTTAGTGCTATTATGAAGTCAGCGTTGCAATATGGCATCATTATGAAGAGTATGGCTAGGGGGGTGGCCAAATCAATGTAAACCAGGCCAGAGGAAGTGACCCTATTTGTATCAGGTTCCTGTGCGAATAAAGAAAGCTAATTAAGTTGTTTATGTGTGTACGCATGAATCTATGTCTGAAGTGTTAACGGTTGAATATTTATGTATCTCCGTATCAATGAATCAATTGACAGTTTGGGATATATGTGTAAATGTTTGATTAATCATTGTGTGTATGTGTATCCTGAAGTAAGGGATTTTGAGGATTGAATGTTGCAATGGATGTATGAATGATCTCTGTGTGTAAAACCATGGAGTCGATGTGCAGATCCAACAAGGGAATCAAGTCCAACTATGATCGATTGAGTGATTGATTGATTCTCTGATCAATCAATGTAGAATCGTAGAGTTGCAAATATTTCGACGATCCAGATTAAAGGAGAAAATATGGATCAATGATGGGAAAGATATCACGAGGTGAATGTGAACGAAAGATAAGAAATCCGCAAGATTAAGTTAAGTTCCACCGGAGACAGCAGATCGACGGACGAGATCAAAGCCGCAAGAGATCTGACGCCCCAGAGAAATTCCGCAAGAGAAAGGTGTAAGGAAGATAACGGATCCACAAAGATAAGGTGAGATCCGCATCTGATCTCAGATCGACGGTTAGGAAATAACCCGAAAGAAATTGACGGTTGTAAAGAGTTGCAGAAAAGGAATTGCGGAAGCCCATTTCGGGAAAAGTTGAAGGCACATCCCCAATCCGCAATCTGCAACCCGACTGCAGAAAGAGAATTGCGAAAGACAATTTGTAAAAGTCGAAATACAGTTTCGCAATCCGCAAGCTGCGGAAAGAGAATCCATCATTGATCAAGATCCGACGGTCCACGATCATTGTGAAAAGAACCTTGCGGAAAGAGACTTGCGGAAGAAGTCTTGCGGGAGACAAATTGCAGAAGCTAGTTTGTAAAAATTGAAATATAGTTCCCCAATCCGCAATCCGCAAGCTGCGGAAAGAGAATCCATCGTTGATCAAGATCAGACGGTCCACGATCACTATGGAAAGGAGATTGCAAAAAAATCGTTGCGGAAAGGAAATTGCGGAAAAACCATAGCGGAAAGGAGATTGCGGAAAAACCACCGCGGAAAGGAAATTTCGGAAAAACCACTGCGGAAAGGAAATTGCGGAAAAACCATTGCAGAAATATCGTTGCGGAAAGGAAATTGCAGAATGATTTTTGTTGCAGAAATATCATTGCGGAAAAAGGAAAATTCAGAAGGAATTCTGGTGTAGAATTATCATTGCGGAGAGGCAATTTTGGAAAGAGTTTTGTTGCAGAAAGTCATGACTGATAAACTTAAATAGATTTAAAGAATTATTAAAATGAAGAATGTGTTTTCATGAATGTGCACGATCTAAGAATGAAAAGGCGCAACTGTGAGAAGATGCATTCGAAGAAAACGTGTTAGAAGGTATTTATAGATAGAGTGCTGAGTGAAAGAAGTCGTCTATGTGATCCAGATCTATGTAGCAGCAGCTGTGGACAGAGACCAAAGAAGGAAAACCAGTGACAGGTTTGATAACATAAAGAAGATCTGGAAGTTTGATGAATTCAAATTAGGGTGGCAGGGTGGTGCTAGGGCAGGCTACATGCATGCAAGGGGGTTGTAGCCTCCTTCCAGTGGTAGCTGGTAAACAGGGTGTCGAAGCATTTATAATTTGGATATACCTATGTAGTATCCCATGATATTTTAGAACTAGGTGTTTCTCAGAGTCTTTGATACCCATATTGGTGTGCAAGGTATTTGTAAAATATGACATTGTTTGGTCCCTCTCTTGATGCAATGTGGTCCATCTCATGTATTGGTCATCATAGTTTCCCACGTGGTAATATTATTCCTCAAAGGAATCTATAAAAGAGGCCCAAGTGGGATTGGCCTCAAAGATTCCAGACTTCTCTGTTAATTTTTTCTCAAAACAAGTTTCCCGCCAATTTTTGACATGGGGGACAACCTTAAGGAGTGCAAAAGTGACATTTTCCCTATCGGAGAAATTGTGCATCAAGAAATACCCTTCTAGCTAACTCAACCATTTATCTAGGGAATCAACATCGATATGGCCTTCAAAGAAAGGGATATCAAATTTAAATTGTACCTTGAAGGGTGTGGCTCCTCCGAAGTGACTGCTTGATGATCCCTCCATTGCGGTTGGCATTGTTGACTATGATTGTCATTGATATCAAAGCAGTTCATTAATGACAAAGGAAAAGTATATTTAGTCAATGCTTAAACTGGTCGACGCCATATTTAGTCGATGCGTAAAATTGGTTGAATGGTTGACGCCATATTGAGTCGATGCTTAAATTGGTCGAATGGTCGATGCCATATTTAGTCGATGCATAAAACTGGTTGAAGATGTCAAAGCTAAAAAGTGGTTGATAGTCATATGAAGTCGATTGATGCCAACTGCTTTTATTATGGTTGAGTCATTGTAAATCAAGTCAATAGTCGACCTCTTGTTGACTTATTATCGACCATTTTCAATCGAGTCGAAGTCAGAGATGTAGTTTGCTAGTCGGAGTCGCGAAGTCAAATTCACAGTTGGAAAGTCGAAGTCACAAAGTTGACTTGCAATCAGTTAGTCGGAGTCGGAATGGAGGAGTCAAATGCGTTGAATTAAGAGTATATCTTTGATGTTTCGACATATGAAATCAGAATCGACAAGTCAGAATCGGAGTCGGCATGTCAAATTCGGGGTTGCGAAGTCGAAGTGTTTCATAATCCCATTGTTAATTTCGCAGGTTAAAACAAAGAGGTAATTGTGAATTAGCTTAGTTGGGAGTTGAAGGGTAATGATGAATATTTGTGGCTGTTAGGTGAAGAGGAACGATTGAGGGTACATAAACAAGGTTTTATTTCTTCATATGGAGTGTCTATGTACATTAAAATAGAAAATCAGAAGGTGTACAAAAAACAGAAAACGCATAACCATTTAAAGGGTGGTTGGGATGTGCAAGGATAGGCTACAAAATCCTATAGGAAGTCGTAGCTTCCTTCCAGTTGTTGCTAGTAAACATGATGTCATTTCATCCTTCAGTTGTAGCTGAAAACCTTGGGTATCGTTGCATCCTTCAGTTGTAGCTGAAAATATTGGGTGTCGTTGCATCCTTCAGTTGTAGTTGAAAATCTTAGGTGTTGTAGCATCCAGCAAGTTGGTGCTTGCAAATACTTTTAAATATAATTTTGCAGTAATAGAAAGTGTTTGTGGTTTTCCCAATTGGGTTTCCATGATAAAATTTTGTGTTCTCCTTTTATTGTTGATTTTGTTGTATAAAGTGATAAAAATTGAAGAAATATCTAAATACTGATTGACCCCCCCCCCTCTCAGTATTACTTGATTTTCCAACAATTGGTATCAGAGAAGGTCTCTTCACTAAAGTGTAATTTCTTGAAGAGAGATATTTTATCACTATGGATCAACAAGGAAAAATGTCCTCCAAGGTTCCACTATTCAATGGTGAGGATTATGCATTATGGAGTGTTAGGATGATAATTCATATAATGTATATTGATCCAGGAGGATCAACTCACTGTCGATCATATTTAAAGTCTTCAAACAACATAACAAAGGTTACGGTGGTAAATATCTCTTTGACATCTTTCCGTCAATGCTTGTTTCATGCGAAACGGCCTCCAGATGAAGAAGTTGTCAACAGTTGAAGTTTCGATAAGGATGGTTAAAAATTGTAAAAGTGGTTAAAAAATGGTTTTAAAAGGTTACAAATTGGTTTATAAGCTATATGGTTCAAAAGGGTTGGAGCCATGGGAATCGAACCTAAGACCTTCTCCAAGGACACCACAAGCTCCATTAGCAAACAATATGGTTTAGATATTATTTGAATTAGTTTAAATTTTAAAAATGGGAAGGGCCAAGGTAATAGCCCTTGACCCCATGCCAACACCGAGGCCCCATTTGGAACTATATGTTATAACCATATGTTGATCCCTATCCATATAATACCACCGAACTATACCATATCAAACGTGGAGTGGTGGATCTCTAACAAACCATAGCATGGAGCCAAATCACATAAGCAATGGAGCCAAGTTTTACCATAGCACATGAACCATATCTCAACATAACCATATCATATATTTAAACCATAATAATTGCGCCATATATAAACCATAATAAAACGAGTTAATGCAATGTATATGCCACATTCCAAAAGCGCGTGGAAGGAGGAGAGGCCATCGGGTTTGACCTTACATCGTCTCCCCAAAGAGCGTTGCACCTTACCATTGGGGCACCGCCCTATCGTTGCATGGTAAGCGGCGCTTAAATATTTTAAGTTGCAGCGCCCAAAAACTATAAAAGAGCCACGATTTCCAGCCACAAGTTACAAAAAAAAATTGAAGTTCGGAGCCAGATACACAGTGCAAAGTTTCACAATAATCGAGGCAGGTACACAAATGATTCCCATGGCGTAGAGGTCATTAATGGGCATGGATCTCTGTTACCAAATAATCTACTGAAAGCGGACTTAAGGCATGGTCTCCCTAGTTCAATGCGAATCTAGAACAAATCAAACAGAACATAACCTACTTTCCTAGATCAAATAGAAGTGCAAACATATAGATAGATCGTTTACGTCAGATTTGCAGATCCCTTTTCTCTTTGTTGATCCAACGCCCCAATATCGTCAGATCTCAAGCTGGAAGACCCTGTTGAGCACATAGGAACCAACAAGCAATGAAAGCATACATTTCATATGATTGATCTAAGTTAACAGTTAAGGAAGAAAACTCTAAACATTATCAATGAGACAACATTTATGGAAATAGATTATATTAACTGTAAAAGAAGGAGTTACATAAAAAGGAGAAAGATACAACCAAAGCCTTAACGTCGCATCCCCCATCCAACATGTCCAAGCCAAACCTCCAAGATGGTAAAAGCTTCCCAAGATGATTAGGGATCACCAAAATGGATTCTAACAGCATAAGGATACTATAGACCTTTCTCCTCTTCCCATGGAGAGAGGGGGTGTTTATATAGGGCTAAAGAGATAGGGTAGGTTGAGGATTAGGGGGAGATGGTTAAGGGATCCTCCCATTAGGTTAGGAACCGAAATGCCACCTCTCCTAGAGTCTAGGGATAGGTATCAACCTCAAGAAACCACTAGAAAGAACTCAAGACTCCCCAAAATAGCCTCTAACTAACCCTAGCACACCCTGGTAGAGGATACAGAGCGCCGGAGAGGGTCAGGTGCACCCTGTAGGAGGACAAAGGGTGCCAGTGGCTCACCCTAGCTAACCAAGAAATGCATCGGCGCACCCCAGGTGAAGGAGAAGTGCGCCAACCTACTCAAACAGGGTCAACCGAGCAGGGATAGCCTTCAGTTTGAATGTGTTTTAGCCTAGTATGATTTTAGGGGTCAGAGCAAATAGTTTACACAATGGTCACGATGACGACTCTAGGTCCTGATAACGACATTTGCACAATGGTCATGGCGACGACACTAGGTCATGATAACGACACTTGAAACACTTGCGACACTTGCACAAGGGTGATGACATTTTGGTGTAACAGAATGCCCCCCAAAGCATGAAGCTGGCGAAAATAAGGTAGGTGAAATGATTTGTAGTAAGAAAAGAATAATGGAAAGGATTTGCTGGTTGGAAGGAGTTGCTGCAGGAATGACCCTGAGACCCACAAGTCTCATACGACACAAAACATGGATGCCGACCAATACACTGCAGATGCATGGTAGTAAAGACCGATTGAACACAATCATGGCTACTAGACACAATCGTAGATCCATGATGAGGTGATAGCACAACCACGACCAATACAATGTGGATCCATGTAACATGACTCAAACAATCTCCATCGCAACCTAGGTAAAATATGACTTCCCCAAGGTCTTCAAGTCGAACCCGCAATGATACGAATCTATCCATGTGATTACAATGTTTTGGAGTCCAACATGGTAGAAACCACTTGATTACCAGTCATTGATGTATACCGTTAACAAGTACAAGGGAAATCACCATTGATGTCAATGATCCCCAAGGTATCATAGTACAAACCATCGAATGTGAATAAAGGGCTTCAAGTCGAACACTCGATAGGATCTTTCAATCAAGAGTCAATGATCTGAACTCATGTTGAAAGCAAGGTAACCTTCCATTGAGGCATGCAGGACCAAGGTACTCGATTGGTTTCTAGATTCAGTCCTCGGATGATGTGTTGAAGTTGGCAAGGATGTATCCATCGAAGGAGAGCCATGATGGATCCCCCTTCATCGACCTGAAACTCAATGAAAAATGTTTGGATTGAATCGAGCAATAAAGAAATGTGCAAGACTGACTCAAGGTAGGCCAACACGATGGAAGGTGTACTGATTGCAGATGATGAGCAATGAACATCTTTTGAACATGGGCATGTCATGACTTGGAAGTATTGACATGACGAGAACAACACTAACCCCCAACGCGACTGATAGTAGAAGCATTATTTGGATGACCCAAAGGAGTGACACGACTCATGAAATCAGCAGAACTCAAAGATAAACGGATTACCCAAGTACTGAATGCAAATGCAAAATGAGTGCCATGTTCAAGAGCGACTACATACTTCCATAAATAAAGTGTAATACAAAATCTTTCCTTTTTCCCCATCATGACTGATGAGTGCCTCATGTGTTTTTGATGAGCTTGATGAGGGTAACCAGATGCTCGGTATAACTCATCTCATAGATGAGTCCAATCCCAAAAAAATTTCAAACCTGGGAAAGGAGGGGTTCGTCCCATGGCGGGCCCTTCAATGTTGAGTTTTAACGAGTCCATAGAAGGTAAACGTGGTGTCATTTCATGTTTAGAGAGTTTGAAAAGAACTAAAGAAGAATCCAAAGGTACTTTTTCGTAAGGTTATCCTCTTCGCCCAGAAAAGGGTAAAACAACGAGAGAGGACTCTTCCAGTCATGATTGGATGGAGTATTCCTTTTTCGTCAGTAGTTCCCCCTGGTCCGAAGAAGGGGTAAGCTATCACCAAGAAGACGATCATTCAAATACTTTTACAAGCGTGAACGTATCAAGTTCGCTTGGCGATCTTTTCATATTTTAGGAGTCTGAAAAGAGCTTAAAAAGGACTCCATGAACAACTTTGTCATGGTTGATAATCGAGTATGACAAAGGAAAAAGTAAACTCGGCACAGTTCCTTTTCTGTAAATAGTCTAGCGAGGCCAGATAAAGTGATAAACCTATACTTGTTAGACACACCTTTTTACTCAAATTTTTAGCGAGCACGATAATGGTATAAAAAAGCACTCGAAATCTTTTTCATATTTGAACCAGAGCACGAAAAAGTAAAAACTAAGCTCAAACCACTTGTCATATTTTAACGAGAGCACGAAAAAAGTGAAAAGTAAGCTCAAACCACTTTTCATGTTTTAACCAGAGCACGAAAAAAGTGAAAAGTAAGCTCAAATACCATCTTACTGTTTTTAACGAGCTCGAAGATAGGTTGGAAGAATTCTCATGATGTTTGCTTCATTTTTTAACGAGCTTGTAACAAAAAATGAACTATGCTCGGGATAATGCCCATTGGCAGGTTTCTTCCCAACATGATGGCTAGAGGTTGGAAAGTTTGCCCCTAGCACAAGAAATTGACGGCTTACTTCTAGTATGACTTCTAGAGGTACTGTTTCATTTTTTAGCGAGCTTGATACAAGAAATGGTCGGGATTATTTTCATGGTTTAATGAGCTCGAAAAACAAAAAAGGAAAGTATGCTCAAAAATATTCCCATGGGTGGACTCTTCCCCAACATGGTATCCAGAGGTTGGTGCGTACCCCCATCATGATTGCTAGAAGTAAGTGACTTATCTCCAACATGATGTGGAGAGGCAGTTGAGTTGACTTTCAAATAACGTCCAGAGGTTGAAGACATGCCCCCCAAGCTTCATTTCATTCGCCTAAGGCATAGGAGGATGAAAATAAGGTTCAGGTACTAAGTCTATGAGAAGATTCAACTCAAAGGGAAAGGATTTGTTTCATTTTTTAACGAGCTTGACACAGGAAATGAACCGTGCTCATGGGAACCTATTTCATTTTTAACGAGCTTGACATAGAAAGGGAACTATGCTCATGATAAAAGGCACTTATCCAACATGATTCCCAGAGGTTAGTAGTGTGCCCCCCAACATGATGTCCAGAGGCCAGAGATATGCCCCTTCATGCTTAACGGGAAGAAACCACTAATACATGTGGAACGTTCAGGGAAGTTTGTTGAATGGAAGTCATGCGATGATTGGGTGTCATGAAGGAAAGCTGATCAACGGTCACAATCCTCCCATCATAGGGAAAATACATCACTCGAAAGAGTGTGGACACTACCGCTTTCATAGCATAGACATAATCACGTCCAAGGAGTAGATTGAAATATAAAGGACCTTGGACAACCATGACATCAACATGAACAGTTTTACCTCCCAAGGTGACAGGTAACTACGGAAGAATCCATAAAGGTCCGGTAGGCCTTCTTTTAAAAGCCAAAATCTGGCCGGTAACCGACACAAGCTGAGGAGACCCTATAGCTTGCCAAGCAGTTGAGGATAAAATACTAACAGAATCTCCCTCGTCAACTATAGTACCAAAGATTTCCTTATCGGAAACACCTACAAATATCTGGAAAGGAACATCTGAGGGGAGACGGGATTCTGCTAGAATATTCCAATCAAATGAAATAACCTCAGTACTTGGAGGAGGTCCTGTGGACGAGACTTCTCCTTGCCTAGAACTGTCTGAACCGACCAGAAAGATATCGACGATTTCTAATTCACTTTCAGTTGGAAAATAAAGATACAACGAAGATTTTGTGATGGTGGTTGCTTCAATATAGGCATTTTCCAATGAAAGAGTCGGGTGGACCAAGGATAAAACTAGATCTACCACTCGCGGTTCACTCTTCAAAGGGCGAGTGGGATTAACCAAAGATGATGCTCGATTAATCACTTGGATTTCATTCGTCATAGGTGGAGTGGGGTCAACCAAGAACGAAACTTGATTAACTGATTGGGTTTCATTGCCCGAGGGAGGAATGGGGTCGATCAAGGATGGAGTTGAATCGACCGCTTTATTCTCACTCTTTGATAAAAGAGTGGGGTCAACCGATGGTAGGGTTGGATTGACCATCCTATCAACCAATGTAGGATCAAGGGACAACCTACAATATTCAATTGGAAGGTGTTTATGGGATATGTCCATGTATTCCAACAAATGTGAAGCTTCATCCATACGAGGACAAAGGTAAGTACGGTGCATGCCCTTGCATAACCAACAAGGGTGCAGCTCTACCCTTCCGACCCTTAATTACAATGTCACTAGTTGATGGGGTATCATCAGTATGATGTCCAGAGACTAATGACGAGGGATGTTCAGAATGCGACCATATTTATAAGATCTTGGAGATACAAGGGCATCTCTTAAAAAAATGAGACCCTTTACAAAGTTTGCAAGGGAATTTTGGTTTACGCAAATTCGAAACGGGTGTATCGGTGCCCCCAACATGATGATTAGTGGCTTGTGAGTCCCCAACATGATGATCAACGGCTGGAGTTGTGACCTTTTGCTTAGTATTCTTCTTCTTAGTCCTCCCTTTCTTCTTCTTCTCACCCGCCTTCTTACTAACATCAGAGTTTTCAGTAGGAGAAGAGGAAGAGACGAAAGCCTTTTCAACTTTCGACGAAGAAGGAGAAGGGTCACCATGAGATTGATGCTCATGTGGTGAAGGACCTAGGTTCGACACATCTGGTGCACTTGGTGTAACTGGATTGGAGAATAACCATACTGGTAATCCTATCGTCAATCCAGGAAGACTCAATGTAGCCATAAAGGGAGGACCAACAGTTCCACAAGGGGGAATAACAAATGGTATACCTTAGAAAGGGGTCTCTTGGTTGGTAGCACCGAAAGAATCTTCCATATCTAAACTTCCTAAAAATATCTGAAGTACCACACAAATCAAATGCTACTCAAGTCTAAAAGCAACAATCAAACTGTGTGAATATGAGTGGATAAGCAGTCAGGATCCTCACAGGATTGTCAAGGCGCCACAACTCGCTATATACCGTAGGGTCCAATAGTAAAATGCGACAAGGAGGATTGGGACCATACACTTTCCTGAATACCCAACTACCTGGATGACACGTGCGTAGTAATCTCCCCGAGTGCTGTTCTCGATGTATTGTGATGCCAAGACGGAAAAATGGTTAACTCAGTTGGTCTCAGGAATCTTAGGAGTGTCTCCCGATATACTCAAGGTACGTGGGAGCCCAAATCCGTAGTGGTGTTGTCTAATGCACAACCGTACGGCAAGAGCCTTCTTATATACTACCAAGTACGTGAAACACCTTTAGATATACGCCGAGTATGTGAAGTTCCTTTCAATATACACTAGGGTACGTGAAAGAGCCTTCAATATACCGGTTGGTACGTGAAAGAGCTTCGATATACTGGTTGGTATGTGGAAGAACTACAATACCCCCAAAATGCAGTGCAGGAAAATAATGACAGCTGCCACATTTTACGACGCCAGAACACGTCACTAACTTACACACAGTTACTAAATGATTTTAACTTAATCTAGCGTTAATTTTATCTTGTGCGGTTAGGTGGATGCATGAGGTGTAGACAGGAAAAGTAAAAATAATGCAAATCCTAACTACATGACGATGCACATTTTCCTTTGTCTTTCGATGAAACCTACTTAAGGTAAGGAGATATCTTTTTTCCTTTTGTAATCAAAATGAACTTAAGGAGTAATGAAATTAAGAATTCCTATCTAGAACGCATACACTCTAGCTTTTCGCTATAATGGGCTAAAAAGGCAAGGAAATCAAAGATGCGATAAAACCTTTATATGCAACAAAATATTGTCCTTGAAAACAAACTAGTGAAGCACTTTGATTTTCATATGCATGTATCAAGATGAAATTTGATAACTAAGTGCTTTTCAAATCAACAAGCAGAAAATGAGAGAATGTCTAATAACACTCTAATCACCCAGAAATTCCCAAAGAAAGAATGAGAGCACCCACAAAATTTATGACACTCAAAGATCATTTGAAGCAATCCAAATGCAAGCAGAACCTAATGATTGAATGAAGGAAGGGTTTGGATATCATATCCTAGGATCCGAACAGATTTGAAAGGGCCTGGTAATGTGACCAGGGATTGGAAGATCAACCTAATAGCTGGGGGGATTGAAATGCCCCTCACAACCAAGTCAATCACTTGACTGATCAAGCACCCAAAATACACCAAAACACATCCAAACATGGATTATGTTGTTCCTAGGAGGTCTGTGGCTAGAAAGTACAGTCCACAAATCAACCTCTATCAGACTAGGACCCAAAAATTGAAGGAAACCACTGTCAAAACTCAGTTTGGAGAGGCTAGCACACCCTACTTCACTGGACAGAGCGCCAGAGGGGGTCCGATGTAGGTAGTACACAGGAAAGGTGCGCCACCAACGCAGTTTGTATTCAGACAAAGTGAGCCAGCAACACATGAGCGCAGGAGAGGCACAGCCCAGGTGCGCCTGTCGAATTTCGAGCAGTAAAAGTGTGAGATATCCCAAGGTAGAAGGGTAGGAGGCCTGATGATGATCCCAAATAGAATCAAGGACACATAAGAAACTCTTTAATGACATAGATCTGATGGTAGGAAGGATCGAAATGATATAAATGGCTTAAACAAAAGAGATGAAATCAGACATAAATGCAATCAATTCTACTGTAAGTCCCCAGTATGGTCGCCAAATTTGTTACCGAAAAATCTACTGAAAGAGGACTTAAGGCATGATCTCCTTATTTCAATGCGAATCTAGAACAAATCAAACAGAACATAACCTACTTTCCTAGATCAAATAGAAGTGCAAACATATAGATAGATCGTCTACCTCAGATTTGCATATCCCTTTGCTCTTTATTGATCCAACGCCTCAGTATCATCATATCTCAAGCTGCAAGACCTTGTTGAGCACATAGGAACCAATAAGCAGTGAAAGCATACATTTCATATGATTGATCTAAGTTAACAGTTAAGGAAGAAAACTCTAAACATTATCAATGAGACAAAATTTATGGAAAGAGATTATATTAACTGTAAAAGGAGTTACATAGAAAGGTGAAAGATACAACCAAAGCCTTAACGTCGCATCCCCCATCCAACATGTCCAAGACAAACCTCCAAGATGGTACAAGCTTCCCAAGATGATTAGGGATCACCAATATGGATTCTACCAGCATAAGGATACTATAGACCTTTGTTGGCTTGGTTTTGCAGCCAAGCTTAGTGCTATGGGCACCTGCTAACTAGTAGCAGCAGTTTAAAATATTAAAGCAAAAACAATTGTAAATCTAAAACTAAAACTAAACTAGCATGTGCATATCATAATAAACTTTTGAATTGAAAACAAGAACAAGAAATAGAAAAAATAACTTTGTATTAAGAATAGGGGCAAGCAAGTGCTTGCAATGGTGATGCCTCCAAATGGTGAAGATTGTTGAGCAACTTCCAAGGTGAGTAGCTCCAAGTTCCAAAGGTCTCTTCTCCAAGATAGCTACAATGGCCAAAAGCTCATGGGAGATTTTGGCAGTATGAGGATAGGAAGATGGATGGATGGAAAGTGAGGAGCCCCTACCACCTTTTTATAGTTTTTGGTGGTGGGGAATACCATTATGGTTTTGAGGAAACCAATGGTATTGACCAACATGGTTTAGGTACCTTTTCCCTCCTTTTTCCTTTTTTGAATATTTTGAATATTTTTATTCCTTTTTTAATATTTTTGGGAATTCTGGACCCTTTTTGAGGGTTTTTTTATGCTTTTTTAGGAAAAATACTCATTTTGAGTGGAAAAAGAGGTGTATTAAGGTCTTTTGGTGACCTTTTGTTGGCTTTAGAGGCTCAAATGGTAAAAAAGTGGACAAATAGGTCATGTGAATAAGGAAATGAGCTAGTGAGCACTTTTTGGGTGTTAACAAATTGCCCCCTGATGTGTGAGGGCATGAGCTCATCGTATGGCCGATAGACATCATAGTTCTTTTGTCTTTTTTCTGGCGTTTGGGGAGGAGAAGAGACCGGTTGGAGACTGGATCCACGACCCTTGGAAGCTGCAAAATAAACAATATTACATGGCCTCAATATGAATGAGGAATAATCTGTGATAATGGACGAGGCGGGCATACCCATGCTCGTATCAAGACATATTCATAACAATTAGTCCCAAGAAGGGGGACCTGAAAAATAAATAAAAGATATACTGGTACATCATAATGGTCCAGAGGGGACATTATTTTAGGATGTCCTCATGATCATAACATGACTGATCTCAATAACTGATACACTGGAATAACTGTCGAACTGCTAAAACTGAAGGTGTCCAACATCTGTAGGGACTCAATGACTGTGAGCCATCTCTGGGAAGTATATGTAACTGTATACTTGAGGGAGTATAAAACTGGGGTACATCTGAATACTGTCGCCATGCGCAACTCGGATATCTATAGAAAAAATGTAACTGGTTGTATCCATAGGTAGACTCTCAAATGTGGAAGAGTCAGATGGTATCCAGGGTCTTCGACTAATAACTGAACAGAGCAATTCCCTGTGCGAGTCTCAATGATGCGATCAAGGTGTTGAAGTCGAGCATGTGAGAAACAACCATTTGGAGAGGCACTGAGGACTTTTCTCGAAATGATTCGTAGGCACTCATCATAAATGGTGATGAGTCCAAGACATAGGGACCTCTAGGTCTATCCTCTGGAATAAATTTGGTTGTCGTCGACAGAGGGAGACCAACAACTAACAAGGCAATGATGTTTCCTTGATAGGAGCGCGAGGTGTATAACTAAAGTGTGGTAGGACTGACATACTTGTGGGGATGGGAAGTGACTGGGGTCATATAGTGGGTAGACTCAAACTTTCTTTGTTCAGAGCATGATGACATGGTTGACCTAGCAGCGTAGGGAACTGACTTGTAGGTGTGGGGATCATAGCTTTTAAGGACTGAAGGGTATGTATTGACTCTGGGGGGGGGGTCAAGCTGATGGGTGCTGTCGAGGGGTTCTCAGGGTGATATACTGCAGAATACTCTGAACAAAGGCGACCAAAATGGGGAAGCTGCTATATGAGTAGACGTGATCTATTGTGGCACCGAGAAGCACCATTGGGTCCTTCTTTGTAGTTTTAATGAGCTCCAAGAAGGTATAAAAGCGTGCTCTGAAATGGTACTGCCCTGTGGATTTTGTGAGCCCAGGACTGTTCGTGCTCATTGGTGCTTTCATTTTTAAGGAGTCTGAAAACGATAAGAAGACTCTGCAGTGGTTATGATTACTGTCCTGTTGGTTTTACGAGCCCAGGATGGTGATTGCTCGTGGTTGCTTTCATGTTTAGAGAGTCTAAAAGCGGTAAGTGGAATCCATTGGTGTTCTTTTTCGTAAGTTAGTCTCCAAGGCCCGAAAAAGCATAAAATGATGCAAATGGAGAACTCTTCTAGCCGATGTGACTAGAGTATTCATTTTTCGTAATTAGTCTACAAGGTCTGGAAAATGGGTAAACTTATACCAGGTAGACGCCCTTTCAGATACGTTTAGCGAGCATGAAAGGAAGCAAGGTTGCTCGACGATCTTTTCATTGTTTTAGGAGTCAGAAAAGAGGTTAACAGAAACTCCCTAAGTGCCTTTTTCGTAAAAGGGATTGCTCGGCCCGAAAAAGGGATAAAATTATACCGAAAAAAAAGGGATTGATGAGAGCGAGAAAAGGTCTCAAGCATCATCGTGAGTGCGGAAAACTGAATCCGGTGACATAAAGATTGTCAAAAAGGGGCAATGGCCAATGCGGTACGCCAACCGACATGACGAGGGGTCATGGGAAAAATGCCCGAAAAATCTGGAGGTGAGAGCGAGAAATGATCTCAAGCATCCTCACAAGCGCGAAAAACTGGATCCGGCAATATAAGACTCGTAAGAAACGGACGACGACCGATGTGGCACGCACACCGAGGCGACGAGGGGGCATGGAAAAAATGCCTGAAAAATCTGGGCGTGAGAGCGAGAAATGATCTCAAGCATCATCACGAGCATGGAAAACTTAATCCGGCGATATAATGTTCATAAAAAATGGACGACGGCCGATGTGGCACGCAAACCGAGGCGACGAGGGGGCATGGAAAAAATGCCTGAAAAATCTGGGTGTGAGAGTGAGAAATGATCTCAAGCATCATCACGAACACGGAAAACTGAATCCGGCGATATAAGATTCGTAAAAAATGGACGACGGCCGATGTGGCACGCAAACCGAGGCGACGAGGGGGCGAAAAAATGGTCAAAAAATGGACCTGGTGAAAACAAGAACAAGAAAGAACTGTCATGAAGTTCTTGCTGTGTTGATTCCAACGGTACCAATGGTTTGCACCATCAGCGAAACCGACGTAGCAGAGTGGAACAAGATCCATCTGTGGTCATGCAGAGAAAGCAAATATTTAGGTTTTTTGAATTTTTTGTGGAAAAAGACAAGAACACTGTACAATAATGGACGGTGGTGTCCATCAGATTTACTATGGGTAAAATCGCTTGAGGTACAATCCGTTGCGTGGGTTGCGGAGGGGGTTTCCTTCTGAATCGATCAGAATGTATGCCCCCTGTCCGAGGCAAGTGTGGATAATATATGGGCCTTGCCACATGGATACAAACTTTCCTTTCCCGGTTTTGTCATGAGCCTAATCGTAGGTGAGGACAAGGTCTCCTTCAGTAAAAGTTCTTGGGTGGACATGTTTATCATAATTCAATTTGGATCGGTTCTTGGCTACTTCCATGGTTTGAAGGGCTGTGCGCCGATCTTCATCGGCCTGCTCCAGGAGTAGTAAGCGTTGCTCGATTGGGGAAGTGTCCGGTAGGAGTTCAACGGCCATTTGTAGGGTTGGGATCTGGCACTCAATGGGGAGGACGGATTCGACACCGTGAACTAAGTGGAAAGGGATAAAACCGGTGGCGGTTTTAGTTGACGTGCGGTATGCCCATAGTGCCGGGAACAGCATGTGGTGCCAATTTGACTTGTGTTTGTCTACAGTGCGCTGGAGGATGGTTTTCAAAATTTTGTTGATTGCCTCGACTTGGCCGTTTCCTTGGGGGTAGTAAGCGGAGGAGAAATGGTGTTCAAATTTCAGTAAGGTTGATAGTTCTCTCGAGATGGCGTCTTCGAAGTGAGAGCCGTGGTCTGAGACGAGTTGCTTTGGCACTGCAAAATGAGTGATAACATGGTTGAGAAAAAACCGTGCTGCGGTGTCGGCCTTGCAATTGTAAGTTGGCATGGCCTTCGCCCACTTGGTGAAATAATCTACGGCCACAATGATGTGTTTGTGACCGCCGGCTGACGTGGGATTGCAATCGAGGAAATCAATGGCCCATTTGAAAAATGGTCCGGCAGTGACGACTGGATGAAGGGGGGTGGGTGGGGTTCTTGCTTTTGGGGCAAAAAGTTGGCAGTTTTGACAATGTTTGACTACGGTGATGCAATCAGTGAATAATGAAGGCCAAAAGTAACCTGCGCGGATGATCTTTTGGGCGGTGGCCATGCCGGAGAAATGGCCTCCGCAGGCACCGCTATGGCAATCATTAAGGACTTGTTCTGCCTCGCTATGGGATAGGCAGCGTCGTAAGATGGTATCAACACCGCGTCGATAAAGTACATCCCCTAACAAAAGGTATCGGGGGGCGTGGTGTCGTATACGACGGCGTCCGTCACGATCTATGTGGGGTCTGAACTTCTACGTGCGAAGGTATAAAAAAATATCACCGTACCATGGGTCATCATACGAGATGATGAAAATGTGGTCATCAGTGAGATCCGTTTGGATAGTGGGTGATGACGAAGAGGATGGGAGATCTGTGATGAGTTGATCTAGTGCTAGGGCCTTGGTGCTCTTTGGGGTTTTGAAAGTAAGGTCGTACTCTTGTAGGATAATCACCCATTTAGCTATGCGGCCTTGAAGAAGGCGACGCGTCAAGAGGTAAACCATAGGATTGGAATTAGCTACGACTGTGGTGTGGCTTAGGAGAATATAATGTCTCAGTTTTTGTACTGAAAAAACGACGGCTAGGGCCATCTTTTCTTCATGTGGGTATCGAAGGGGTGGGCCGGACAAGGTCTGGCTCACATAGTAGATTACATGCTCTTGGCGAGCAGCATCTTCTTGTACAAGAACTCCAGATACGGCATGCTCGGATGCTGAAACATAGAGGGTGAAATCTTTAGTGAAATCTGGAGGAGAAATCAACGGGGCGTTTGTGAGTGCTTTCTTTAAATCGGTGAAGGTTGTCTCTGCTTGTTGGTCCCATATGAAACGGGTATGCAGACGTAGTAGTCGTAGGAAACCGTGGACTGTTGTGGCATACTTCGGGACAAAGCGACGAAGGAAGTTGGACCTCCCTTGTAGGCTTTGTAGTTGTCTTAATGTGCGGGGTGACGGTAACTCTAGAATGGCTTGGACTTTTAAGGGGTCTATAGTGATGCCTTTTTCTGAGATAACAAACCCCAGTAGGCGACCTGATGTGACGCAAAAGACACACTTGAGGGGGTTCAAGCGGATGTTGTATTTCCAACAACGCATGAATACCTATCGAAGGTCGTCTAAATGGTCAGATCGCTTTTTGGATCGAGCTGTGAGGTCGTCCAGGTAAACTTTTATGATCTTGTGGAGATCGTGGAAGCAATAAGTCATGGCGCGTTGGAAGGTGGCTCCAGCATTCTTGAGTCCAAAAGGCATGACGCAATAGGCGAAGGTGCCCCATGGGGTGGTGAAAGCCGTCTTATACTGATCTTCTTTACGGATTTATATTTGGTTGTATCCGGAGAAACCATCCATAAAAGAAAGGACCTCGTGTCCTGCGCATTCATCAATTAGTTGGTCAATGAAAGGTGTGGGGAAGTTGTCCTTGGGACAAGCGAGATTGAGGTCTCAGAAATCAGTACAAACGTGTATAGTACCCACTTTTTTGTTTATTGGTACTGGGTTTGAAACCCAAGTAGTGTAGGAAATAGGATATATGAATCCTTCTTTTTGGAGTTTTTCAATCTCAGCTTTAACAGCTGGGAGCTTGGGCGAATGAATGGGTCATTGTTTTTGTCGGACAGGAGTCACATGGGGCCAAGTGTCGATGTGATGTTCCACAATTTTGGGATCGAGGCCAGGCATCTCAGTGTAAGACCAGGCAAAGACATCACGAAACTCTTGGAAGAGTTTCTTATATGCCTGAGTTTCCGCTTGAGTGCAAGATGCACCTAGCGAGATGAGCTCAGGTTTTCCAGGTGTGGTGGAAATGTCGATTTGGATAATGGGGGAAATGTTTGACATGTTCCCTTCCTCAAAGGCATCAGGGGCAGGAATAGGATCCTTAAACCAGTCGACTTTGGTGGGGAGGAAATCTTTGGACTCGACTGCAAACTGGGTAGCTGTGGTGGAGGAGGACTCTTCTGGGAGGAAGTATGAACGATGGTGCACATCTTCCCAGGGGTAATCGGGGGTAGTAATAGCCTCTAGAATCTCCTTATCATTGCGGAAACTTTGAGTGGTCAAATCAGTTGACGAGGTAGTAGTAATCGAAGAGATCATATAAATTGTGTTAATCTCTCCGGATGAGGGTGATACGGGAGGGTAGATTTCCTCAATGAGGGGAGGAGATATTCTAAATCGACGTTATTCAACTCGTACAACGCTGCTCTGTAATATGGGATATCAGGACAGTGATGTGAGTAGTGGCCGTAAATACCGCATATCGCACAAGGGTGGTTGGTACGCAGCGATTTATCACGAGGCTTGGGGTTTGAGTCGATTTTGACAACCGGGATGTTGGGGTCGTCGTCAAGCATTTGCATGTGTTCCTGTAATGCAGGTAACTATGGACATTGATGAGTTGGATGGCCTAACTCATCACACAACGAGCATTTGGGAGGAGCTCGGAACACAGGGGGAGGTTTAAATGCTTTGGGTGGGGGTACCGCAGTGTATGGTTGTGGGCCTCTGCCCCCAGTGGGCCTGATGAGAGGAGGGGGATTCGTAGATGACGAAGGGGTAGTGATACCGGGAGGTGGTTGAGTAGAAGTGATAATGGGTTGCACCGGTTGCAGGATGACATTTGGTGTCGGCGGGGGAACGGGAGGCGAAATATACCACACGGGTAATCCCAATGTTAACCCGGGGAGACTAAGGGTATCCATAACCAGAGCACTTACTACGCC
This sequence comes from Larix kaempferi, assembly GCA_027924585.1. Lineage (NCBI taxonomy): Eukaryota > Viridiplantae > Streptophyta > Pinopsida > Pinales > Pinaceae > Larix > Larix kaempferi. Next base: position 194,903 of record BSBM01000036.1, read on the forward strand.
TGAGGGAGGAAATAGAAAGGGGATTGTGTGGATGGGTGTAACACCAATGTGACTAGGGACCAATGGTAGTTTAGGTAACAAGGATGGTTGATTGTTGGGTGTTTGTGTATTGTGTGAAAGAGTACAGAGGTCAGCGACGTGTGTCTCCGGTGACGGTGGTGGAATGGATTGGAATGTAGAAGTCATCGGTGCGTCGGAATAAAGTACGGGTCCCATGGAGGAAACAAACGAAGTAGTTGCACCACAAACAGGTTGTTCAACCATAGGGAGAACATTTTCAGGTGCAGCGGGGGCCTTGGGATCGTAATAGGTGAGTTGGTCGACCTTGACCACACGTCCGTCATGAGGGAACATCATGGTACGAAAAACGGATGAGGCAACAACCCGCATGGCATACATGTAGCTGCGGCCAAGTAAGAGGTTATAGTCAAGTTGGGCATTGATGACCTCTATGTCAATGAGCACGGTTTTACCAGCCAGCTGGACGAGGACATTAGCTAAGAGACCTTGGGGTTGAGCCGAACGGCCGTCGTAGGCTCGCAACGCAGTGGTGGACTGTTGGAGAGTAGGAGATCCCAACTTTTGCCAAACGAATGTGGAAATAACACATGTAGAGGCACCTTCATCGATAATGCACCGATGGATAACAAGATTCCGAACGCAAACAAAAACTTGGAATGCTAAAGTGGAAGGTAGGCGTGGTTCGGATTGGTCCGAATCGAATGCCATCAGTTGTGAATCATTGGGGTCAATGGCACCAATGGCAGAGAGTAAAGTCTTGCGCTGTGAAGGACAGTTTTTTAAGACTTCTAAAGCAGACATGGGTTCGGGAGACTGGGCTAAGTCATCTACAATGCTGTAATTCGATGCAGCACGAGCATTGGGATTATTGTTGATGCGACGAAGTGGGAAGCGAGGTGCTTTAGAAGCGCCATCGAGTGGAGCCGGAGGTATACGTAATGTCTGATATGTGGGATGAACGTTAGTGTTCTTGTCGGCAGGAGGGGCTTCAGGGGTGGAGCCATATTGGTTCCGGCGGGTTTGGAGGTTGGCATCCGTGGATGACATCATCAACAAGTGGTGGGTATCTGAATCAAACATGGGTTGATCAGGAGCGGCATAAGTGATTTGTTGTGGTGGCGCGTTGCCCTAAGGGGGAGCTAACGGCTGAGTGTTCACTACGCCTTGGGTTGGAAAGGGGTTTTGCAGCACCAAAGGTTGATGTTGAGGTGGTGGAGGGTTGGGTGGCGCCTGAGGAGCCGCTTGCCCTTGATGATGGGCATCGTCAGTCCAGAGTTTCCGAGCTCGCTCCAAATGTGGGCAAGCATGTGTGTAATGGCCATAGACCCTGCAAATAGAACAAGGGTGGTTTGTTCTGAGGTTATTGTTTTTGGTCTGCCTGGGATGACGATCCGGATTTTGGTTGGGAGGAGCAGCATTGTTGTTATTTGGGGGATTGGGAGGTGGTGGACCTTGATTATGCTGTTGATTGTTGCTGCGGTTACGTTCTCTTCCACGGTTTTGTTGTCCACCCTGGTTGCGCTGGTTGTTTTGATGTTGGGGCTGATTTTGTTGTGTGTACACTTGCCCTTGAGCAGCGGGAGGATTTTGGTTTGCCGCAGGTGCGGGAGTAGGTTGCAGTGGATAATAAGTTGGTGGGGCTGGAGGTGGTCCAGTTACCTGTTGGGGTTGTTGGTAACCCTGAGCTATTGGAGGTGTTGGGTTAGCTGTTGTAGCTTGCTGTGGGTAATACATTGGTTGAGGTGCGGCTGGGGGGGCGTATGCGGGTGGTGCATGGCCAAAGCACTGAGGTGGACATGAGGGTCCGTGGGTATGGTGGTGATGTGCCATGGGAGCATATGAATTGGTTGCTCCAGATTGAGATGTAGCCTGCGAAAGGTCGGGGCCATGGCTGGGACGTGCAATGGAAAAGGTTTGGGGATGCGAGGCAATACGACCAATGATGCCATCTGCGGCATGGGATGCCCCCGGCGCATCGTGTTGTGATGAATCGCCCCGAGGGGCGTCCGGTATAATGGTATACATATAACCCGACTGGGTGTAAATGAGGTCAAATTGTTGGGCTTTGAGGATGGCCTCTTCTTCAGACTAGGTTCGTTCGGATGCCACATCCTTGGCAATGAGAGGGAGGAGGGATTTTAGAAACCAATCTAAGAAGATACGGTCGTCTAACTTGATTTTGCAGAGGCTTCGGTGTCGACGCCACTCATGAATGTGGTCAGTGATGTGGGTGGTCGTGTTCTGTCTGCAAGACAGTAGGATCTCGACTCCCACATCATAGCAGAAAGGTAACTGAAAGAACTGCAGGAAGGTCGAGGCAAGGGAGGTAAAGGTGGCATGGGTCCCATGGGGCTGCTCGATATACCACTTAGCTGCAGAGCCAGTGAAGGTGCGCTGTAACAGACGGATGCAGACAGATTTGTCCACTATGGAGTTGGAGGAACACCATAGATGGAAGGACATAATATGGTTTTGGGGGTCCTCACCTGCCTTGCTCTCAAAATTAGGGATGTCGAAGGGGAGTTTGGTGGGAATGTGAGGCCACGTAGGGTCGTATCTGATAGGATCGTTGGTTAGCCTGGCTAAGTCTAGTAAGTTTAGACTCGCCATGTAAGGTAAACTAGCAGATGGATGTGGTGTAATGACTGGGACATGACTATTCATGGTGGCATGATGTAGTGGTCCAATAGCCCCTAAGGGTATGCTAGGTATTGAAGGTATGTGTCCTCCAACTGCTGTGGTTTGGTATGGGCCAGCGTTTCCAAGTGCAACATGGGTTACACCGGGGTTAGGAATAGTAGTAGGGATTCTTGGGATCTGGGTTGTGGTAATGAGAGGGGGTGTGACCCCTATGTTTGGCATACCCATAATAGGAGGTAGTCCTGTGTTGGGCATTCCTAAAGGTGGAGTGTCCCCCATATTAGGCATACCTAGGGGGGTGGTTGTTTCCATGGATGGCACCGTAGTGGAAGGGTTTGTGGATGTATCTCCTATGGTACTAGTAAAAAGTGGGTTGAATTGTGTTACAGCCATAAGGTTGGTTGGGAATAACGCAGCAGGGTTTTCAGATTCTGCCTCAGAATCAGATGTGAAGTGAGGCGTGTCAGAATCGGATGACTGTATGTTTGGCCGATGACTTGTCGAGTCAAGGGATAAGGCTCAACGTCGGTGACGTGGAGAGCCAAGTAGACTGAACTCTGGGGGTTCACCCTGAAGACGACGAGATCGTCTAAAATTCTCAATGGTGAGAAAAATGTTTTTTGTGTAAAAATCTTCAGTGTAAGATGATAATGTCTAAAAAACTTGAAACCCTAATGCAACCAAGGGTGCAAAAAGGGGAGTGAAAATAAAGGCTCTCAGGCCAAAAAAATCAACCTCAAAAAGCACTTATTATAGTAGCTGTGCTATAATAAGTGGAGGGATGCAACAAAAATGGTCAAAATACCAACAGTCAAACAACTTCTAGAAAAAAGAGGTGCGACTAGACCAAAGGTGGATTGTATCATGCAAAAACCTAACTAGAAGTATTGTGAGTCAACAAACGATATTCTCTGCAAGGTGATGAAATCCAAGTCAGACAATATTGAGTGTTGAATCAATGGCTAGATATCCCCCTACCGGGAGGGACACCGGGTAATCAATCCTAAAGAATGGCAACTAGGATACTCCGTTCATGACACGTTCAGAAAAGGTGAATCTGTCGTTTGGTCATTTTACCGCAATACCCCCATACAGGGATATCCCGAGAACTGCGAATGGTATCATTCCGTTACTGAATGGATTTCGGTATTCCACTCAGGCTTCCGGAACCATCCTCGCGACTTCAACCCTCCTAGGGGAGAGGCCTTCCGATAAACTGGTTGTGACCATGCCAAAAAATACTAGGAGATTTTGGTTCCCTAATGGACAACAGCTATGTCTCAAATGTAATAACTGAGGGGTGTTATTGGAACACCTATCCCCTCAATTCTACCTAGCTACAAAGTTCTTTTAAGTGCTCCCCAAGTGGAGTTAAAAGTTGGTTGAAGTTAGGGTAAATTTTAAGGCTCAGTTTAGATTATGTGTTTGAGTGGGTGCACGTGTGGTATTTTAAACTAAACTTGAAAAAGTAAATGCTTTGCAAAAATTATTCAAAAACAAAGGATCTTTGAAAATAGGAAAGCAAATAATATGAATACTTCAAGAAATAAATGGATTTCTTTTTTAAACAATTGCTTGGGCAAAGAATCAAGGAAGTAAACAGTAAAATTTTTATCTAGATAAAATGCAAATAAATCCTTCTTTCAATTTCTGAAAATTTTTAAAAAGACTTTTTTAAAGGTGCATTCTAAATAGTAAAAATATTTATATGGTTGTAATAATGCAGGAATTTTAATACTGTAAAATAGCTAAGTGGGCAGAAAATACAGCAAAAAATTAATTTTTTAACAGATTGGCCGAATGGAAAAACTTGCATCGCGGATTTAGGCAGAACAGCCGCAATGGACCGCGCGGGTTTCTGTCACACAGTCGCGATGGGCAGCGCGGATTTCAACCACGAATCCGCGATGTGCAGCGCGGGATTTCGTCACACAGTCGCGATGTGAAGCGCGGCAAATGGTCGCGAAGCCACGATGTGCAGCATGCAAATTAGCCGCGAAGCCGCGGGGAACCGCACAGAAAAGAGCCGCGTAGTCGCGATGAGCCGCGCGACTGTCATGCAAAAATCCGCGAGGCGAAAGCCGTACACGGACGCCGAAAAATGAACCCGAAAATTGGAAATTTCGGGCTGTTAATGGCAATAAAATGGGCCAAGATCTAGAACAGCAATGGATCTGTTGTCTAGGGTGGCAGATCTATGAATTAAACTGACTAATACTAACAAAAACTAAGGTCTAAAGCAAAATTTGAGATCTAAGAGTTCTAAGCCAGCGGAGTCGCCAAAAACTGTTGGCTTGGTTTTGCAACCAAGCTTAGTGCTATGGGCACCTGCTAACTAGTAGCAGCAGTTTCAAATATTAAAGCAAAAACAATTGTAAATCTAAAACTAAAACTAAACTAGCATGTGCATATCATAATAAACTTTTGAATTGAAAACAAGAACAAGAAATACAAAAAATAACTTTGTATTAAGAATAGGGGCAAGCAAGTGCTTGCAATGGTGATGCCTCCAAATGGTGAAGATTGTTGAGCAACTTCCAAGGTGAGTAGCTCCAAGCTCCAAAGGTCTCTTCTCCAAGATAGCTACAATGGCCAAAAGCTCATGGGAGATTTTGGCAGCATGAGGATATGAAGATGGATGGATGGAAAGTGAGGAGCCCCTACCACCTTTTTATAGTTTTTGGTGGTGGGGAATACCATTATGGTTTTGAGGAAACCAATGGTATTGACCAACATGGTTTAAGTACATTTTCCCTCCTTTTTCCTTTTTTGAATATTTTTATTCTCTTTTTAATATTTTTGGGAACTCTGGACTCTTTTTGAGGGTTTTTTATGCTTTTTTAGGAAAAATACTCATTTTGAGTGGAAAAAGGGGTGTATTAAGGTCTTTTGGTGACCTTTTGTTGGCTTTAGAGGCTGAAATGGTAAAAAAGTGGACAAATGGGTCATGTGAATAAGGAAATGAGCTAGTGAGCACTTTTTGGGTGTTAACAACCTTCCTCCTCTTCCCATGGAGAGAGGGGGTGTTTATATATGGCTAAAGAGATAGGGTAGGTTGAGGATTAGGGGGATATGGTTAAGGGATCCTCCCATTAGGTTAGGAACCGAAATGCCACCTCTCCTAAAGTCTAGGGATAGGTCTCCACCTCAACAAACCTCTAGAAAGACCTCAAGACTCCCCAAAATAGCCTCTAACTAACCTTGGCGCACCCTGGTAGAGGACACAGAGCGCCAGAGAGGGTCAGGCGCATCATGTAGGAGGACAAAGGGTGCCAGTGGCTCACCCTAGCTGACCAATAAATGTGCCGACGCACCCCAGATTAAGGAGAAGTGTGCCAACCTACTCAAACAAGGTCAACCGGGCAGGGATAACCTTCAGTTTGAATGTGTTTTAGCCCAGTATGAGATTAGGGGTCAGAGCAAAGAGTTTACACAATGGTCAAGATGACGATTGTAGGACCTGATAATGACATTTTCACAATGGTCATGGCGACGACACTAGGTCATGATAACGACACTTGCAACACTTGCGAAACTTGCACAAGGGTGACGACATTTTGGTGTAATAATCTTGAGGCGGAATCCATACACAATCAGTACTATTTTGTCTTATTTGCATAAGTGTTTCTCAATTTGCAAGCCAGAGGAGGTCTCAGGCAAAGGTATTCAAGTTTATACTTGTTTTTATCAGAATTTCAAGACGGACGCAGTGGTGCAGTATGTTTCTGAGTTTGACAGAACATTCAATTTTTTAATCTTTGGAGACTTAATAAGATCAGCCTTCCCATTGGAAGCTGCCTGGAGACGTATCCCAAGAAGGGTGAACTCCGTTATCAGCTCGTGTCTTCATTTTCTTGTTTGCATATCTCTTTTATGTGTTTATGTGCTTCAAATATGCTCTTTAAATTTGTCATTTAAGCATTTTTAATGGATTTATGCATTCAAACTTTCACATGAAAATATTGGTTATAAATATCCTGGATAATTTTCAGATCATCTATTGGACTAGAAGTTTGGTTATCTGTAGAATCGGGGTATATATATCCAAAATCTCCTCCGACAGATCTTGAAGGAATAAAACAATTTGGATACAATGCAAAATATGTTAATGCAATTTTGGCTAGATTAAGCATGTCATGTCCCCAAATTTTGGTATGGTCCATGGGGTAATTTTTGCCTAAGTCACCTAGGCAATAATTATTTAATTAACGAGCAAGTATGGAAACTACCTTATGGAAGATGCATAAAGTTGTATTTGGGAATTAAATGGACAAGGAGGGCCCCCCCATGTAGTTATTAACCCCATGAATAAGTCTAAATGATTAATTAAATGAGAATTTAATTAATGGGGTATTTGTGAGGCAATTATACCATAGTGGTTGATTAATTATTAAGTAATTAATTAAACTCTGAATTTTGCAATAATATTGAGTTTGTAATATTTTTATTAATAATTTTGGCTAATAATTATTGGCAAGTGGTGATGACAAGACTAGGAGGTCGAATTTGAGCAAGTAGGGCCAATCTTTCCTAAGTGGCAAAATCTCAGGAAAAGCAAGGAATCAATTGGAGGAAAGAAGGCAAGAAAAGAAATTAGAAACTGGCAAAAGCAGAAAAGAGGAAAGTAAAGAAAGTGGAAAGATGAAGAAAAGCAATCAGGAGGAAATTAGAAACATCTAGAACAACTCACTAAGGCGCACTTGCCAATTTCAGTGAAGGAAGGTAAAGGAAGGAAATTTTTTCAAAGACAAAACTTGCTAATTATCTCAAGATGGCGCCCTCATGGCTTTGGAATAGGATGGACAAGTGGGTAACCTACTCTCACAGGTTACCAAGCCAAGCAACTTGCTCAGTAGGTCATCATGGAGTTTATAAAAGAATCCAACCAACTCCATTTGAGAACTTTTTGTCATTTGCAATTTTGGTTTGAGAGCTCCAAGCTTCTCAACTGTTGAGTGATGTGCCTCAACAATTTCTCTTGGGAGATGTTCCCCAAGGCCTTGTGAGTTTTCTATGAGTGTTATGCAAGTACAGCAGACAATATTATAGCCAGTGACATCCATTATTGAGCAGCAGTGAAGATCTATTGCCTAATTAGAGAAGAGGCTTCCATTGGAGGGGTTTTGCAGTTAAGTTTGAGGAGAAAACACCAAAGATGAAGAGTAATATGGGAAGGTGTTCTCCGAATATTCTGTGAGGCCAATTAGTGGTCATTTGCAGACATAAGAGGTTGTACATTCCATAATATCAAGTGAAGATTGAGTTCCCCTTCTCTTCTCTCACTTCTACTCTTCCCACTGCCAGATTGGAGGTGATTTTCCTAGAAGAGGAGAACCAAAATGTTATGACTTTCATGGAAGGTATTTACATTCAGATTGCAGCAAGTTCAGACATATAACAAGTAGATGGGCTGATAAATAATTCCAGTTCAGATCCACAGTAATTCTCTCCTCTCTACTTTGTTCTACTAGCTCATGTAAGAAGAAAATAGCTCGTGAGGCATTGTCATTTGCAAAGCAAGAAATAGAAGATAAAAGAATTGTTCTGAACTCTATATTGGATGTTTATTGGTCATAATAATTAATATCAGGCTTAATATAATCATCAAAAAAGAGTTTGCATTTATTTTAATCAGTTTACCATTGCAAAATTCAAGACTAGCTAGTTTGATGCCTAAATTCGACTAGTTTTTCCATTTTGTCTGTAAAATTAATTATGCGCACTCTTTTGTTAATCCGTCAGTTGGATCAGGTCCTTGACACATCCCAGTATCCATAAAAGCCCTCATTTCCATAATTTGGTATCCTTTAGACAATGTGTGGGAAGTTCTGAAAAAAGACTAGCTCCACAATCTCGGGAGAGACCAAAAGCCCCAATTCTCTGCAAACTCTTCCAAGACTAATAATTTATCATTCTAAACATAACCAGCAACCCATGGAATATCATAAACCCTGATTATCCTTCCCGATCTTATTTGTATATGTGAATGTACCCAGAAATCATTGTGGTAGGTTTCAACAGCAGCTGATGTCTGAAACATAAATGGTCTCCATACGTTGTACAAAGGATCCAATTTCCCATTGTTAAATTTGTTGCTGCACATTGTTCAATAGAAATTCCAGAACTGAAATTTCATCCTACCAAACTCATTTTCAAGTCTCCTTACCCGTCACTAACTTCCTGCTCTGTTCGGTGAATTAATTAAAAAATGGACAAGATTTAAAATTATGAACTTGAGTTAATATCTTGGTCGAATTCTCCCAAGGATATTACAGTGGTATCGGCGCACTTTCCTCCACCCTTGTGAAGAGAAAGAATCTCACCATTGAAGGAATATTGTAGATATTCTCCAAGTTGCAGTATGAGGCTCTTACTTATAATTGAAGAATTTGATTATGAGCCAAATGAAGAAGAGAAGATGTCCTCTGTGGGAGATTATTGTTTTCAAAGGTTTGAAGATGTTTACCTTGCTGATTATATGATGGAAGAGGACATAGGATTTTATATAGCTATGTCTAAATGGGAAAATGGAACAGTTTCATGTGGAAAGAAGGTAAAGGGATCAGTCCAGTATCTCATGGAATACAATGCCTTGAAGGAAGAGATCCGGGATCTCTTATCTTTTCGAGATTTCTATAAACTTGAGGTAGGTAGGATGATAAAAAACAATAGGATGGTTTCCCTCACTGTTGATAAAATTTGCCAAGAAATGAAACACATGTTGCACCAGAGAAAAGAATCAAACAACTCTTCCAATCCATGCCCTAAGACATCAGTTCATAAAGGACAAAATACTAGTCATGTGTATGATAAGAAATCTGATTTTTCATCACAACCATCACACCATGGGGAAGAGATTGTAAATATAAATGAGCCCATTTTCATCAGACATAAGACTGATAAGACACCCAAAATTTCATCTGAAGAATATGAAGAAGGACGGTGCATAGTGGAAGATCCAGCAGTCAAACATTTGATTGTTTGCAAAAACCACTCCCAATTTATTCATGGGTGTTTTCAAGATAAGTGCAGAAGAGATGGGGCTTATTGATGTTGGTGAGAAATATTTTGGATCTAATCCAAAAGAGGAACACAATTCAGATTTACAGTCACCCCTTGAGCCTCTCAAAGAAGCAGAAATTGAGCACACCCCAGTAGGATGTGAAGCAGAGAAATGGGTGGATGAAACAAACCATCATAATTCCACCACATAAAGATGATAACATGACACATGGCAAGTTAGTAATTTTTTATTTTTATGTGTCATTATGTCCATCTGATATAGCAACCACTTCCACTGAAAAGTGCAGAATGGTTGATCCCCCTAGTGTTGAGGTTTAAATTCCGGTGTAAAGAATGAAAACAGTGTGAAGGATGAAACTTTGAGAGAAGACCTTTATGTTGCACCGAGGATGAATGAGCACTTATGTTGCAGCCCAAATTATGTTTTTGAGGACCTAAAAGATGAATATATTGCAGCAGCAACATATAGATCAGATTTCAAAACCTCAAGTGCACTGCATGAAATTGATCCGGTGATGGAAAATGAAGAGGAGGAACATCTAAAAGAACCTCAACTTCTTGCAGGATCTTTAAAGATGGATGAACAGAAGATCCAAGAGGCCATGAAAATTCTCCATGACACTCATGCTACATTTTCAAGGTTGTGTTGGGAAGCTACTTTAATGGAAGATCAATATTTCTTTGCAGCCATAGAGAATATCCAGAAATCAATGTCCACAATCAAAGGTAATTTCTCACAGTTGCTTTCAGATAAAAATTACATGTTCGAGCTTGTTGAATTATTGTGGGAAGCATCATTGCATGATGAATACAATATTTGCAGATATGAAAAAGAGAACTACAAGCTCAAAAGTGAGTTGTTGGCCACCCAAGATTCTTTGAGATACACTCAAAGTGCTCTCTTAGAATCCCAAATGAAGATAGAACAATTCCAACAAGAGTGGAAAGAATTGACTGAATCCTCAATTTTTCCTAAGAGTCCTCCCTTTTGGGTCAATGACATAAAATATTCCATGGAGGAACCTCATGAGAGGGTGGGCCATGAGGAGCAGTCTATTCGGTATGTGCTTGAAGAATGTGCAGAAATAGTGGGTGAAAAGCAAGCACATGATTTTTTCCAGAATGAACATGAGAGGTTCATTGAAGAAAGTCCCTCTTCCAAGGAAGATGCAGCTGATTTCACCATAGATGGTTCAGCCATTAATAGAGAGGATACATCCACAACTTCCGCGGATGAAATGTTTAGTAGCAGGGCTCACCATCCCTCATTCCCCACTTCATATTCAACCACAAATTTTGGGAATGAAAATTGGGTAAAAGGATTCTTCCTTTTAGTGTCACATGATGAGCAGGAGGATCCTAAAATTGAGACCGATGACATGTTCTTTCACCGGAAGCAAGGGAGGCATCCCATTCCTGTGTGTGCAACCACCTGCGAAAAAAAGACATCATATCTACACTTACCCTCAATGTGTGGGTCAATTGATGGATTTTTGCACCCTTGGATCAATGGCAGAGAGTTGAGCCATTGGATGAAGGGGAGGGCACCCGTAGAGTTCCATAGAGATCATGAGATCTCTTTGTTTGAGGAAGGAAAACATAGGGTTGAACACATTCCATATGTTTCAGCAAATGAAAGTTCTTATCCATCCAACGGATGGATGGGTAGAAGCATCATCGCAATTAAGACCTCAGAAGGTAAAAGGGCTTCTTGTTTCTGCAATACATTTTTTATTATAACTGACATTGTCTTGAATTGTGAGCAGCAACAAAGGTATATTTTGCAGCCATCTGATGTCACTCATCCACATATCGATTGGTTGAAAGATTACCTGACAAACATGAAATCTCCTTTCAAATATGTTTATGCTTATGGACAAGGGAAGGTAGCTAATCAGGAAAATTGCCAAGATGAATTAATGGAACATTTTACTTGCAGAAGTTGGCCTATGTGGGGGGAATCCACATGCTTGGAGATTGGGAAAATGTAGTTGATACTTTGGGATCCTGGCATTCATGGGAGTGACAGATTTCCAAAGATGACAGAAAAATTTTGGTCCTTGCAAAGAAACCGTGGGATCCAGGAATTCTACTCAAGTTATCCTAGCTGGGTTGAAAATTTTGTTCATTGCTGGTTAAATTGCAGATATTAATTGCTGTACAATTTTTCTTCATTTTTTGAAGGCCCAAGTTTAATTTTCAGACTGTACAATGGATGGGGACAATTATAATCAGAGTGGTGCAGCAAAATCTTGGTGGAATCCTGGCATTTCTTGAGGACAGGCAATCTTAGGAAGGGAGGACTGTCATGTCCCCAAATTTTTCTATGGTCCATGGGGTAATTTTTGCCTAAGTCACCTAAGCAATAATTATTTAATTAACGAGCAAGTATGGAAACTACCTTATGGAAGATGCCTAAGGTTGTATTTGGGAATTAAATGGACAAGGAGGGGCCCCCATGTAGTTATTAACCCCATGAGTAAGTCTAAGTGATTAATTAGATGATAATTTAATTAATGGGGTATTTGTGAGGCAATTATACCATAGTGGTTGATTAATTATTAAGTAATTAATTAAACTCTGAATTTTGGAGTAATATTGAGTTTGTAATATTTTTATTAATAATTTTGGCTAATAATTATTGGCAAGTGGTGATGACAAGACTAGGAGGTCGAATTTGAGCAAGTAGGGCCAATCTTGCCTAAGTGGAAAAATCTCAGGAAAAGCAAGGAATCAATTGGAGGAAAGAAGGCAAGAAAAGAAATTAGAAACTAGAAAAAGCAGAAAAGAGGAAAGTAAAGAAAGTGGAAAGATGAAGAAAAGAAATCAGGAGGAAAGTAGAAACATCTAGAAAAGCTCACTAAGGCGCACTTGCCAATTTCAGTGAAGGAAGATAAAGGAAAGAAAGTTTTTCAAAGACAAAACTTGCTAATTATCTCAAGATGGTGCCCTCATGGCTTTGGAATAGGATGGGAAAGTGGGTAACCTACTCTCACAGGTTACCAAGCCAAGCAACTGTTAGGATATTCCTATACTCCATCCTAGTCCTTCTAACATTTCTGACATTTTCAGTCCTGCATGCAAAATTAGGGTTTTGCATGCAATTAGGGTTTTGCATGCAATTAGGGTTTGCATGCAATTAGGGTTTGCAGCACCAGCACCTAGCCCTTGCCAAACTAGCCCCAGGAGCTTCTCTCGGATCAGTCTTAGCTCTCCTAGAGCTTAGTGCGCCCTCTTTTCAGTTATTGCATGATAAGGGCGCCTTTCTTCACCTACCAGTCCAGTTTAGTTCAGTTATCTTCAGTTCTTCCTTGATTTAAGGATTAACTGACTCCTAACTGAACTTATCACTCTTTTGGACCTCCAGTGTGACTAGATAGACTGTTTTGACTCCAGTTAGCTCCATGAGCGCCCCCACTGAGTCTCCTTCACTATATCAGTGCTTCCATGTGCCAGTTACACCAACCACACTCAGTTAGACTCAGTTTGACTCCCGGTTGATCACTACTTGTGCATTGATGACTTCACCGATGATGAGATAGACTCCTAGTTTGGCACTGATGACTCTCCACTGATTATGGATCTGTGCATGAAGGACAATTCGAATTACACCTAGTGAATTCGAATCCTCATGCTCAGCATTGTATATTTACCCGGTTACTATTCTGATTAATGCAATGTGTGTAATTATTCTGCCTCTATTGGATCTATGTTCTATTGCTTCTCTCTTCTTCCTAAATTCTTTCATAGTGAGGTTTACATCATCTCTTTGGATCTTATGTGGGCAATTTCACATGGTATCAGAGCCTTGAGAGTATATTCTACCTCCATTCTTGAGAGTTTTTTGCAGGTATTTTGAAGTTCCAGCAGTTGCAGCTGCAGATTCAGTAGCTTCTATTTTGCACTTGTTCAAGCAATCAAGATGAGCAATTCGAATGATCCTTCTTCTATACTTCTCACTCCTTTCAATTATTTCGAATGGAAGAGGAAGATGATAATACTCTTGCAATCAAGAGGGTTTACTAGAATAGTTGAAGAAAAAGATGCCATACCACATCAAGCTGAAAAGAGAGTCCAGCACCTAAACAAAATGGATGAAGCCTTTGGATTCATATGCCTTCATATTTCTGATGATCTATTGTTTCATGCTGATGGATTGAAGTCTCCATATGATTTATGGATAAAATTGAGGAGTCTTTTTGGCAAACAAGACGAACTGAGAGGCTACATTCTTGAGAATGAATTGGTTGCCCTTCAACCTAGCAATTTCGAGAGCATTCAAGATTTCTTCTCCAAATTTCAGAATTTGGTTTTGCATTGCAAGCAATGTGGCATCACTAAAAGTGATGAGCAATTGATACTCTCTATATTGAGCAAACTTGGATCTCAATTTTCTGTCTTTGTATCTACCTTTCATTCTGTTCGAATGTCCATCCCTGGATGGAAGTTTCCCACCTTAAGTAACTTCATTGAGGCTCTCACTCAAGAAGAGAACAAACTGTTTCAAATGGGTGCCATCAAAACCTCCAGAGATCTAGCTCTATTGGCTGGTGAATCAAGTGGAGCGAATGATAAAGGGGGACAAAAAGGCAAAGGAAAGAAATCTTCAAGATCCAAGAATGACAAACAAAAGAGACCAAATTGTACCTATTGCAAGAGAGGAAACCATCCTGAGCATGCCTGCATGCATAAGAAGATTGATCTTCTAACCAAGCTTCTTGAACAAAACCAAATTGTTGTTCCAAAAGAAGCAAAGATGTCTGATTCTGGAAGTGGATCTGATGATTGTCATGCATTGATGGCTGGTTTTTCAAAGACAAAAGCTCTCCTCATAGATTCTGGAGCTTCCAACCACATGATGGCACAAGAAGAATCCTTCTCCTCTTTGGATCTCCAAGATGGGCCTACCATTCACATGGGAGACAACTCTCAGATTTCTGCCAAAGGTTTGGGTACAGTTCATATGGAGCATGGTAAGTTCAAAAATGTCTTATTTGTTCCTTCTCTTACAGCTAATTTGTTATCAGTATATCAAATGACTCATACAGGATCTCCAAAACAAGTGATTTTTGGTCCAGACACAGTAGAGATTACAGAAATCTCCACTGGAAAGGTTATAGCGAATGGGATTGCTAATCATGCCTCAAAGGCATATGAGTTCTCCCACTTCATGCCCTTCTCTCCAACTATCCCTTCAGATTCTGATGAGGATCACAGTGACTTCTCTTCCAGTGACTCCTATTCTAGTGAGGAAGAAGATCAAGATTTTGATGTTGAGATCATAGTTCAAGAAGATTCAGAACCAACACCTATTCTTAGTCCAGATTCAAGAGAAACATGTTCTCACACAGTCCTTGCTACTACTAAGAACACAGTTGATGATGTATTTGCTTACAGAACTACTAGACTTCAGCAGCATGCTAACCTTGCATTATGCCATCCACCTCTCCATGAGAGATTCAGCATGATGATGGGGTTTACTCTTCCATTCCTTGGGAAAACTCATCATGATACATTCGCTCCAGTGACAGAAAAGGTTCCTGAAAGACTTGCTACATTCAACACATTCTCTAGCACTTGCATTCGCACTTTATAGAGGATTAGCTTACCAAGTCTCTTTGCAAAGTTTTCACTGATGAAAGCTTGCTTCTTTTCTGCTTAGAGTAATGGCTCCTTGAGTTATTCAAAAATATAAAAACACAAAAAAAAAGAAAAAGAAAAATTGAGGCAGTATTCTTTTTATCATTTCATTGATTGTATGGGTGACCATTGGTCCTAGTTACCAGGGCCCAGGATGGATTAAGGGGGGGTGTTAGGATATTCCTATACTCCATCCTAGTCCTTCTAACATTTCTGACATTTTCAGTCCTGCATGCAAAATTAGGGTTTTGCATGCAATTAGGGTTTTGCATGCAATTAGGGTTTGCATGCAATTAGGGTTTGCAGCACCAGCACCTAGCCCTTGCCAAACTAGCCCCAGGAGCTTCTCTCGGATCAGTCTTAGCTCTCCTAGAGCTTAGTGCGCCCTCTTTTCAGTTATTGCATGATAAGGGCGCCTTTCTTCACCTACCAGTCCAGTTTAGTTCAGTTATCTTCAGTTCTTCCTTGATTTAAGGATTAACTTACTCCTAACTGAACTTATCACTCTTTTGGACCTCCAGTGTGACTAGATAGACTGTTTTGACTCCAGTTAGCTCCATGAGCGCCCCCACTGAGTCTCCTTCACTATATCAGTGCTTCCATGTGCCAGTTACACCAACCACACTCAGTTAGACTCAGTTTGACTCCCGGTTGATCACTACTTGTGCATTGATGACTTCACCGATGATGAGATAGACTCCTAGTTTGGCACTGATGACTCTCCACTGATTATGGATCTGTGCATGAAGGACAATTCGAATTACACCTAGTGAATTTGAATCCTCATGCTCAGCATTGTATATTTACCCGGTTACTATTCTGATTAATGCAATGTGTGTAATTATTCTGCCTCTATTGGATCTATGTTCTATTGCTTCTCTCTTCTTCCTAAATTCTTTCATAGTGAGGTTTACATCATCTCTTTGGATCTTATGTGGGAAATTTCACAGCAACTTGCTCAGTAGGTCATCATGGAGTTTATAAAAGAATCCAACCAACTCCATTTGAGAACTTTTTGTCATTTGCAAATTTGGTTTGAGAGGTCTGAGCTTCTCAACTGTTGAGTGATGTGCCTCAACAATTTCTCTTGGGAGATGTGCCCCAAGGCCTTGTGAGTTTTCTATGAGTGTTATGCAGGTACAAAAGACAGTATTACAGCCAGTGACATCCTTTATTGAGCTGCAGTGAAGATCTATTTCCTGATTAGAGAAGAGTCTTCCATTGGAGGGGTTTTGTAGTTAAGTTTGAGGAGAAAACACCAAAGATGAAGAGTAATATGGGAAGGTGTTCTTCGAATCTTCTGTGAGGCCAATCAGTGGTCATTTTCAGACATAAGATGCTTTACATTCCATAATATCAATTTCAAATCGAGTTCCCCCTCTCTTCTCTCACTTCTACTCTTCCCACTGCCAGATTGGAGGTGATTTTCCTAGAAGAGGAGAACCAGAAGGTTATGACTTTCATGGAAGGTATTTATATTCATATTGCAGCAAGTTTAGACATCTAACAAGTAGATGGGCTGATAAATACTTCTAGTTCAGATCCACAGTAATTCTCTCCTCTCTACTTTGTTCTACTAGCTCATGTAAGAAGAAAATAGCTTGTGAGGCATTGTCATTTGCAAAGCAAGAACTAGAAGATAAAAGAATTGTTATGAACTCTATATTGTATGTTTATTGGTCATAATAATTAATATCAGACTTGATATAATCATCAAAACAGAGTTTTCATTTATTTTAAGCAGTTTACCATTGCAAAATTCAAGACTAGCTAGTTTGATGCCTAAATTCGACTAGTTTTGCCATTTTGTCTATAAAATTCATTCTGCGCACTCTTTTGTTAATACGTAAGTTGGATAAGGTCCTTGACACATACCAGTATCCATAACAGCCCTCATTTCCAGAATTTGGTAGCCTTTAGACAATGTGTGGGAAGTTCTGAAAAAGACTAGCTCCACAATCCCGGGAGAGACCAAAAGCCCCAATTCTTTGCAAACTCTTCCAAGACTGATCATTTATCATTTTGAACACAACCAGCAACCTATGGACTATCATAAACCTCGATTAGCCTTACCGATCTTGTTTGTATATGCGGATGTACCTAGAAAGCATTGCGGTAGGCTTCAGCAGCAACTGATGTCCGAAACATAAATGGTCTCCGTACGTTGTACAAAGGATCCAATTTCCCATTTTCAAAGTTGTTTCTGCACATTGTCCAATATAAATTCCAGAACTGAAAGTTCATCCTACCAATCTCATTTTCAAGTCTCCTTACCCGTCATTGACTTCCTGCTCTGTTCGGTGAATTGATTAAAAAATGGACAAGTAAATTTTATTTAAAATTCTGAACTTGAGTTAATATCTTGGTCGAATTCTCCCAAGGATATTACAAAACAGAACAGTATTTTCCAAGGTGATGCATTGCAAAACAACGAAGGATATATGGGACAAATTGCATACCATCTATGAAAGAGACACCAAGGTTAAAAGGGCCAAAATCCAGACTTTTAAAGCTCAATTTGAAAGTCTAAAAATGAAGTAAGAAGAGCACATTTCACAATACTTTGAGAGAATTGATGAAATTGTTAATGCAGTTCAAGGACTAGGAGTAGAAATAGAAGAAATGGAAATAGTTGAAAAAGTACTAAGATCACTTCCAATGATTTACAATCATAATATCTCCACCCTATAAGATAGATAAAATCTTGACAAGCTCACCATGAATGAACTATAAGGGATCCTCATAGCTTATGAGATGAGGATTGGAGAAGATAATTCTCAAAAGAAGGAAGTAGATTTTAAAGTATCAAAAGTAGCTAAGAAATCTAAAACGAAGATTCAATCATAAGATTATGATGATGAAGAAGCACTTCTTGTTCAAAATCTTAAGAAGGGTACTGGTAAGTACAAAGGGAAATTTCCCGTAAAATGCTTCAATTGTGGGGGAATTGGTCACTTTGCTTCCAAATTCCCTTATCCAAAACAAGAATACAATGATGAGTGCCCTGAAGACTTCAAGAAGAACAAAAGGAGTTTTAGGAAGAAAAACAAAAAAGAAGACCTTTTACTCCATGGATGATAGCTGCTCAGATGAGTCTAGTGAAGATGAAGAAGCAGAAGTTCTATTCATGGGAATAGAGAGCGAAAACCCTGAAGAAGAATTAGAAGGACTAGTAGATCTTGAAGAAGAGCTCATAAGTGCTCTTGAAGAATTAAGTAAGTATAAAAGGATGTACAAACAATTAAAAACCAAAGTGACAGATTTTGAAGAGAAAAACAATGATACAGAAAGAATTATTGTTGACTTAAAAAATCAGCTTCAAGAAGCTAAAATGGTTGAAAACAATCTAGAATAGCAGCTCAAGAAAAGAGAGCAATAATTACAGAAGTTTGAAGCTGAAATGGTCTCGCTTAGAAAGAAGATTGATGAAGAATCCTTTCAATCAAAATTTAAGAGCAGCTCAAAAACTCTAGATGACATCCTAAGTTGCCAAAGATCATCCAGTAATAAAACTGGATTAGGTTATGACAAAGGAATGAAGTCAGAACCATCCTCTTCCACAATACAAGATGAAAATAAAAGGAGTTATGATGTTGTACTCAAAGACCCAGTTGAAAAGAAAGATAGTCAAAAATTTACTTCTTTTCAAAATAAAGGTAGAACAGAAAAAATGCCAAGAAAACCAATGACAAGCAGAAATCTGCAACTCTTTTTGGGTAATTGTTATGTCTGTAACAATTTTGGGCATAAAGCATCTAATTGTAGGATCTACCAAAAACATAATCAGAAATCTCCTTACAAGGAATACAAGTCTAGTGATCTTCCAAAAGGCATAAGTCAGAATTATTTTTCACGCTTATAGATGTATGACATAGAATACTACAAATGTGGTAACTATGGGCATATAGCTAGAAAATTTAAATCAGTTATTCCTATTGAAAAAGGAGCCACAACTAAAGACAAGGAGCAAAGAAAGGTTTGGAAAAAGATAGAAAATGTGAACGAAAGATGTTCGATAGCTCTATGTGCCACAGTATAGCAAAATCTATGGCATGTGGACAGTGGATGTTCAAAGCACATGATAGGAGTCCCAAGCAAGTTCATAAGCCTAAAACGAGATCAAAAGGGGAAAGTCACTTTTGGGGATAATTTATCTTCTAAAATAATTGGGAAGGGTACAGTGGTTCTTAGAAACAAGGTTAAGGCAAAAAATGTTCTGCTAGTATAAAACTTAAAACGTAATCTCCTAAGTGTGAGTCAAACCTGTGATCATGGGCACATTTGCATATTTGACTCCAAGAAATGTGAAATAAATAATAAAAAAATTCAAGAAAATGAGGATGATGAAGAAACTGATGGTGAAGAGAAAGATGAAGATTCTCAAAAGGAGGAACTTTTAAAAGAGGAAGAGAAAGATGAAGATTCTAAAAAACAGGAGGTTTTAGAACAAGAAAAAGAAGATGAAGAAACACATGAAAGTGAAGACGAAGACTCTCCTAGATCTGATACAAGAACTCCATCTAGAAGAATTCAAAAGAATCATCCTGAAACTCTAATCATAGGTGACAAGGATGCAGGATTCAGAACAAGAAGAATACTGATGTTTCAAGAACAAACATTAATCTCGTTGGTTGGGCCAAAAGAATTTGCAGAAGCTAGCAAAAATAATGATTGGATCAATGCCATGAATGATGAGTTCGACCAAATAGGAAAAAACCAAACTTGGGAACTTGTCCCAAGACCGAAAGACATGAATGTCATTGGGACCAAATGGGTTTTCAAGAACAAGTTTAATGAGGATGGTCAAGTCATAAGAAACAAAGCCAGACTAGTATGCAAGGGATATGCTCAAATAGAAGGTATTGACTTTGAATAAACTTTTGCACCTGTGGCAAGACTTAAAGCGATTAGAATGCTTTTAGCATTTGCATGTTACAAAGACTTCAAAATATACCAAATGGATGTAAAATCCGCATTCCTTAATGGAGAACTTGAAGAGGAATTCTTTGTTGAACAACTTGAAGGTTTTCTCTTATCATAAAATAGAGATTATGTTTGCAAACTAAAAAAGGAACTCTATGGCCTCAAACAAGCTCCAAGAGCATGGTTCTCAAGACTGGAAAAGTACTTGAAGCAGAAAGGATATAGAAGAGGGGCCAATGACAGTAATCTCTACATAAAGTTTGAAAACAAAATCATGATCATTGTTGTTGTCTACGTAGATGATATCATATTTGGAAGTGATCTACAGATTCTGAGTGTAAATTTTTCTTCAGAATCAAGAAGGAGTTTGAAATGTCAATGTTGGGTGAACTAACATTCTTCGTTGGTTTACAAGTCTCGCAATCAGAAAAAGGGATCTTCATCTCTCAAACCAAGTATATCAAAGATATGTTGAAAATTTTTAAAATGGAAGACTCAAAACCTGTCAGTACTCCTATGGTCACTGGTCTTAAATTAAACAAGGATGATGAGTCTTTGGAAGTAGATCATACCATGTGTGGTAGAAATTTCTTCGTACGGATAAGAAGAGGTCCTCTTAGGTTAGACTAGGATGTACTAGATCTAATCTAATACAATTATATAACAAATGCAACCTTGAATCCTGAACTAAACCGATACATCAAGATTAAATGTATTTGATAGTAACATAAGGATGTAACTCACCTTCAAATTGGACGTTTGTCCCGCTTCTAGCTTTGATCTCGAAGTTCCCAAGTTGAACCTGTCAAGATCAAACAAGAGACAAACACACGATCTCTGAAATACCCTGAAGTACAAGTTAGATTCAAATCTTACTAGATACACTTCATGCCAACGATCCAAACCAAATGCACACGAAATGGGAAACAAGACAAGTTATCATTAATAAGAAATTTGAAGACACTTACATAGAGTTGCTTGATGTCCAAGTCAGCTCTAGGTCCAAGACTTCCTCCCTCTAGCTATCTCTGCAAATCTCTTAATATCATAAGTTGGATGCCCCAAGTACTCCTCCCCTTGGCTCATGGATGGTCTCTCCTTTATAGCACTTGGGAAGGTAACCATAAGGAGAGGAAGGTGGATCTAGTGAGGGTTTAGTGGATTAACCAGGCTAAATAGAGAGAGGAGGTTGAGATCGAACCAGGTATGTCAATCCCAAGGAAATATCTCAAAAGGTAGAGATCCAAGATCCAAAGCCAAAGGCTATATTTGGATTTCTGTGCCCTAGAGATTGAGCATAGCGCGAAAATTTGATGATTTTCGCGCCCCAGGGATTATGCAGAGCGCGAAAATATGGGTTTTCGCGTCCCAGGAGTTATGCAGGGTGCAAAAATCAAGGCAAACAAGGTCAATTTAGGGTAACACTTGGCCTATTAGGCTGTTTCTCGGCAAACAGGAAGTGGATTTGTCTCCTAGGTGTCTAGATGAAACCTGAGGGGACCAACAACATGTAACATACATTAGGGAGAAATGTCGCTAGGTCACATGGTACAAAAGATGCGACACTAAAGCTCGAAGTGTAACTTTGAGGTATAACACCATCTATAGGTCAATGATTGGTATCTTGCTATATGTAACATCTACAAGACCAGATGTGATGCAGTCTGTAGGCTTGGTTGCTAGATTCCAATCAGTCCCCAAAGAAACACATGTGGCAGCAGTAAAAAGAATCCTTAGATATCTAAAGGGAACTATGGAGTATGGTTTATGGTATCCAAAAGGAAATGAATTCACTCTAAAGGCATTTACTGATGCAGATTGGGAAGGGAGTATTGATGATAGAAAGAGAATCAGTGGAGCAACATTTTACTTGGGAGATTGTTTGGTATCATGGTTAAGCAAAAAGCAATGCTCCATTTCACTTTCTACAATAGAAGCTGAGCGTATTGTTGCCGCATCATGTTGTACTCAAGTCATCTGGATGAAACAAACATTAAAAGATATACTTGTGAAATATGAGAACCCAATTGTGATACACTGTGACAACACGAGTGCTATAAACATATCCAAGAATCAAGTTATGCACTCCAATACCAAGCACATTCCAATAAAATATCACTTCCTAAGAGAATAAGTTTCACAAAATGTTGTCAAATTGGAGTATGTTGATACAAAGGAACACATTGCAGACACCTTTACTAAAGCCACTAACTGGAGGGTCTTTTTCCTATCTCAGGCAGAAGTTGGGGGTTATACCTCTTCCTTAGTATAAACTGAAGATTGTACCCTGTCACAAAAAGATGGATATAATTGATAGGGGGGGAAATGTTGATAGGGGGAGTTTTGAGATCCTTTGTCATTAATGTCAAAGGGGATGAACTTTGAAGAGTTGTTGTCATCATTGACAAAGGGGGAGAATGCTAAGTATGATTGTCATTGATACCAAAGAAGTTCATTAGTGACAAAGGAAAAGTATATTTGGTCGATGCTTAAACTAGTCGATGCCATATTTAGTCGATGCGTAAAACTGGTCGAATGGTCGACGCCATATTTAGTTGATGTTTAAACTGGTCGAATGGTCGATGCAATATTTAGTCGATACATAAAAATGGTCGAAGATGTCAAAGCTAAAAAGTGGTCGATAGTCATATGAAGTTGATCGATGCCAACCGCTTTATTATGGTCGAGTCATTGTAAATCAAGTCAATAGTCAACCTCTTGTTGACTTATTATCGACCATTGTCAGTCGAGTCGAAGTCAGAGATCTAGTCGGCTAGTCGGAGTCACGAAGTCAAATTCGCAGTTGGAAAGTTGAAGTCACGAAGTCAGCATCGGAATCAGCGAGTCGGAGTTGGAACAGAGGAGTTGAATATGTTGAATTAAGAGTATATCTTTGATGTTTCGACACCTGACATCGGAATCGACAAGTCGGAATTGGAGTCAGCATGTCGAAGTCGGGGTTGCGAAGTCAAAGTGTTTCATAATCACGTTGTTCATTTCCTAGGTTAAAACATAGAGGTAATTGCGAATTAGTTTAATTGCGAGTTGAAGGGTCGCGATGAATATTTGTGACTGTTAGGTGAAAAGGCACGATTGAGGGAATATAAAAAAGGTTTTATTTATTCAAATGGAGTGTCTCTATACATTAAAATAGAAAATCAGAAGGTGTACAGAAAACAAAAAATGCATAATCATTTAAAGGGTGGTCGGGAGGTGCAAGGACATGCAACAAAATCCTGTAGGAAGTCGTAGCTTCCTTCTAGTTGTTGCTGGTAAACAGGTGTCGTTAGATCCTTCAGTTGTAGCTGAAAATCTTGGGTGTCGTTGCATCCTTCAGTTGTAGTTGAAAATATTCGGTGTCGTTGCATCCTTCAGTTGTAGCTAAAAATCTTGGGTATTGTAGCATCCAGCAAGTTAGTGCTTCCAAATACTTGTAAATATAATTTTGCAGTAATAGAAAGTGTTTGTGGTTTTCCCAATTGGGTTTCCACGATAAAATTATGTGTTTTGTTTTTATTGTTGATTTTGTTTTATAAAGTGATAAAAATTGAAGAAATATTTAAATACTAATTCACCCCCCTGCTCTCAGTATTACTTGATTTTCCAATAGGCATTTGTCGAAGGATTTGGGCGTAATTGTCTATCATATCGCTTCTCTATCGTGTGAGGGCTTTCTCAAGCAACAATTTGATAGGATATCCTACTTTGTCATCTCTTTTTTCCTCATCCATAGGAGGTGGTTTAGGTCACTGAGGGCAGTCTCTCTCAAGCTCAACTAGTTCAAAACCCAATTGTCTATATCCCGGCCTTGTTGGGGACATGCATGGAGAAATAACAAAAGAGCAGACTGATCTAATACCACTGATATGGATTTATGTGAGAATGAAATGAGAGAGCATATATAGAACCATATATATAGATATATTGCAAGGAACAAAATGATACATTAAACTTAGATTCTATTAAATGAATGAAACAGAACAAATTGTAAAATAAAATCAGCTAGAATGGTGCTAACTATATCTCTAAGATGAGATGTGGAAGCTACGCTCATGTCGTGATAAGTTGATTATAAAATGAGGCCGAAGGGAATTTTATCATAAACATGAGGGAAAAAAACCTTAGACATAAAAAACCTAACCCTAGGAGATGAACCGTAAAAAGGTTTGTGGGCCCCGGGGTGGTTAGTTGAGGTGTCAACTTCTCAAGGGCATAACTTTTGCATACAATCTCTGTTTAGGGTGCTCAGTAGCCCATTGGAAAGGTCTAACTAAGAAGTAAACATTTTGTCCTTCCAATTCTTCCTTTGGATATGAATGGATTTTTGTGTTAGGTAAACTTGACTCAGTTAAAGAGTCAAATGGATGTCTACAGTTCATGGTTTTCGGGCCCATGCTATTTGGTGTCCCATGGTAATGGCCCATGGTATTACTTGTGAAGAAGCCTACATAAAGGCTTGAGAAACCCCATTGTAAGGTGCCTAAGGAGTTTGGTGTTGGCTTAATTGTGGCTTGAAGTGGCCGGATTGGCCATCCTTGGACATATTGGTACAAGAAGAATAGATCTATTATGTTTGTTGGTTTTCCCAAGATTGGATTTCCAAGGTAATTCTTCTTTGTCTAATATGTGTGTTTGGTTTAATATTTATGTGTATGTGCTTCTATTCATAACAGTGGTATCATATCATATCCTGGTGTATTGTTATTTCTTGTAATCATAGCCTAGTGTGTGTATATGAGACTGCTTGTAGGTGCATAATAGGAGATGGCAGATCTATTGCTTGGACACTTGGATCTGCAAGGAGAAAATGCAGATTGGCTAGTTAAAGTGTAGATTTGCTAATTTGTTTATGAAGACTCATGAGATAGTGGTGATGATTGATCTGCAGTCCACTATTGTTGGAAGAACAGGCTTGAGAAGACTCGAGCCCAACTACCGGGAAGAAGACATGAGGAACATTCACTGCCAAAAGAAATTGATCTATCCAATAACAAGGGGCTCAAAGAGAAAGACCCTGCTGTGTTTGTTGATACCAAAACCGTTGATAGCTGTCAGCTGCAAAGAAAATGTCGTCATGAAATTGTGGTATATATTGTGTGGCCAAATGTATCCATGGATTAGTGAGTGATGTCATAGGTATCGATGTTCTAGAGAAAAAGTAAATGTATGCCCACAACGTTGTCTAGACTTGAAGTCTAGATCTACAATTAATATCCAGTTCTGAACTGAAAGAGCCTAAGATTGTGGAGGATCAAGGGTCGGCCTTCTTAGTGTTGCAAAGAACAGCTCAGCAGAGGTCGCAAACATGTATTGGAGTGGAGCCGAGTGGAAATATGTTGCTTGTGAAGTGGATCGAACGAGCAAAGAGGAAATGGATACTCAATAATCATTTTGAATGGTGCAGTTGTTAGTTCGTCATTGAAAACCCATGAGGGAGATCCATCGATTGCTGGCTGCGTAAGTGGATTGTGAAATCTGGCACTTTACAATTTGGTGCGGACCTTTGTAGACCATGTGAGGAAGGAGGAGTTGCACTCTGAACTGAAGAGTTCGTTGCACATGATCGTTATGAATCCTCTTTAGAAAATTAAAGGAACCAAGGTAAAGTTTAATTTTGTTGAAGACGTCATATTAAAAAAAAGGAGAATGTGGATATTATGTTACAAAAGTTTTTATTGAAATGTTTCAAAAGCATTTTAATGAAAGTAACTTTGTAAAGGGGGAGTATTTATATAAAATTTATTTTTATCAAGATGGATGTGTGTATAAAATGATGCATTATTGGGTTGAACCATTGTTTAAAGTGGTTGGAAAAGTATAGTAAAAATTGATCTCTTCAAGGAGGGCAATTGGTTGATTAATGTGAATGAAATTTATTTTTACCAACATGGATGTGTATATAAAATGATGCATTATTGGGTTGAACCATTGTTTAAAGCGGTTGGTTAATGTGAATAAAATTTATTTTTACCAACATGGATGTGTGTATAAAATGATGCATTATTGGGTTGAACCATTGTTTAAATCAGTTAGAAAAGTATAGTAAAAATTGACCTCTTCAAGGAGCGGCAGTTGATTGGTTAATGTGATGCAAAAGTGCAATGGTGTGATGAAGCAATTTCATTGAATGTTTCTTGTACCTAAGTTTAAATGATTGAGCATGTGCTGTAAGGGATGCATGATCTGTTGTACCCGAGACCCCAAAGTTTTGTGTACAACTGATAATAGGAGAAAAAGATTCCTATTATCAGGGAATATTTTAATGTATTGATGAACCACTTAGGAGAAAAAGATTCCTAGAGAATTGTCAGTAATAGCGTCTAAGGACCCATGTATTCCGGTAGATGGATTCATCTTTATATGGACATCAATGATGAATTGTTTGCAGGTACAAAGGGCTTGTGGAAGTGCAACACATGAAAAGCAAGCCAAAGTAAGTAAGAGAGATACTCTTGGAAGTCTTGACTTAGTTTGGCCAAAGACCAATAATAAATCTAAATCTTGTGTTGTTATTATTTATATTTATTTATCTCTTACATATTTTATTTCTAACAAACAAATACATCCAATACTTTACATCACAAAAATAATAAACAGATTAGATTTTCCATGCCTACTCTTTGCATTCAATTTCATATGGAAACCATTTACATACTCACCATTAATATACTCGAGTACATCATGTACATAATTGAATATCACCAATAAAAAACCCTTTATTAAAATATCACATCCACTTACTTTGATTCAAAACATTTCATAACTTAACAAATGAAATGACGTGAATTCGTTTTCATCTGAAATTAAGCACTTCAAAATTTCACCTTCCTCCACGAGCTACTTCTCCACTTCTTTTTACACCGCTTTCTTCTGGCTCTGCCTCAACTTTGTCGGTCTTGACTTATGCTCGTCCTTTCACTAATGGCGGATCCTTTCAATGAACAGGTGGATAACAATATGACATCTTTTCTCATCACCTGACCACAGCTTCACACATACACTTGAAGGCTTCACTAGTAGAAAACGGTGGCTCGTTGACCATGGCACCTTCTCTGCATCGGCTTCTTCACGCAACTACAGTCCCTTCTTTCACACGCGTCGTTTGCAAGCAAATCCCTGCAGCAACGACTCCAATTTTGCACAGTGGCTCCTTTCTTTTTACAATGCTCAATCGGCTACTACAACGGGCGTCTAAGCTCTCATACAGCGGCTCCTCAGATGAACACAACAACAACACTAGCAATAAAAACACAGATCAAGCTTTAGATTTGACAGATCCGTGTGATCGAAACTGATGCAATAAAAACACAGATCAAGCTTTAGATTTGACAGATCCGTGTGATCGAAACTGATGATGAATAAATCTATTAAAAGGGGAAGGTGAGATAGATTTATCTCAAAGTATTGAGACCAGGTTATGCTCAAGGAAGATTTTAATGTATTGATGAACCATCTAGGAGAAAAGGATTCCTAGAGAATTGGTGGTTATCATCAATGATGAATTGTTTGCATATACAAAGGGATTGTGGAAGTGCAATACATGAAGGACAAGCCAAAGTGAGCAGGAGAGATGCTCTTGGAAGTTGGAAGCCTTGACCTAGTTTGGCCAAAAACCAATAATAAATCTATTATTGATAGTTGGTTTTTCTCTACTAAATTTTCCAAGGTAAATCTTGCGTTGCTATTATTTATATCAAGTTTTCTATGACATGTTTTAACAATTTTATTGTTAATAGTGATATAAAATCCTGTTATGATGTATCGTCATTACTTGTGAGAATTAGATGAGACTACCTGCAGGTGCATGCGCGAAGGATGGAAGATGTCATATCTATTGAAGTAAATCCTTCATAGTTGTTGCTATGGATCTACTCTCTAAAAATCACAGATCTAAGGGTTTAATGCATGGATTTGGTGTAGATCTATCGAATTGTTGGTGCCACTCTTAAATGTATAGTTACTATTTCACCGCATAGAAGAAACCCCAACCGCTTTGCCTGTGAAGATCCATTATGTGATTACGAGGAGATGGCGCGATGAAATTTTGTGATGAGTTTGCATATACTGGAACCGTGTTAAAGATTTCTGATGAAAGAGGTACCCTATGTATGAAGGCGCATCATTAAAGCATGAAGATCCTAGCTCTATATTTAACATATAATGAATTAGTGAAAGAATCCACAGACTGTGTTTTTGGAGAAGACCGTGTGGTGGATCGCATGCAACTGGTTAAATCAAGATCCTGGTGGAGCTGCTGCCGGTGGATCCTGGTGGAGCTGCTGCTAAGGAGAGTCGCAGCCATTGGAGACGGGAAGAGCTATGTGAGACCCACGAGTTTGAAGCCACATGAAGTTCAAATCTAGAGAACCACATCTGCTAGAGGTTAAAATGTCCACGTGATAGTGAAAGCATTATTCTGTTGGTTTACAAGAGCACCGTGAGCCATGAATGCAGATAATTGTTGAACCTACCCACGTGAATCCCCTCAATCCGTGTATGGAGAGATCAATTTAGATGGAAAGAAAATTTGTGTGAATGGATTCTACATTAATCAGTTCTGAGGCAAAGAAAGGAAGGCTTGAGGAAAGGACAGCACCAAAAGAAAAGCAGTCCGTGAGATGAGAATGTCCCTAAGTGAAATTGATGGAAAATCCTCTTAGTGGATCTAAAGAGATGATGTAAACCTCACAATGAAATAATTTAGGAAAATAGAAGAAGAATAGTGCAGAAGAACACAGATCCAATGGAACTTAAATAGAGGCAGAATAATTACACATGTTACATTAATCTGAATAGTAAAACAGTAAATATACAATGTTCACGATTCGAATACACTAGGTGTGATTCAAATTAGCCTGCATGGATAGATCCAAAATCAGTGGAGTTTCATCAAGCACAACTAGAAGTCTATCTCATTGTCGGTGGAGTCATCAATGCACAAGCAATTGTCAACCATCAGTCAAACTGAGTCTAACTGAGTGTGGTAGGTGTAACTGGCACATGGAGGCACTAATTGAATGAAGGAGGCTCAGTGGAGCGCGCATGAGGAGCTATCTGGAGTCAGAATGGGTAGTCAAGTCTCATCGGAGTGATACAGTTAGTTGAGAGTCAGTCTAGCCTTAAATCAAGGAAAGAACTGATGATAACTCAACTAACTGAAGTACAACATGAGTGATAGGTGAGAAAAGGTGCCCTTCTCAAGTGGTGGGTGAGAAGTGGGCGCATCATTGGCTAGGAGGGCTCCATCTGAGTGGAAATAAGCTTTCGAGTGCTGGAAGACTAGGGACTAGGTGTTGGAGGTGTCAACCTGATGATTGGACAGCATGCGGATGCATGCAATGCATGCAAAATGCATGATGCATGCAGAAATGCATGCAAGATTGATAATGAAAATAACTAAAAGGCTGGTAGGACTAGGATGGAGTATAGGAATATCCTAACACCCCCCCTTAATCCATCTTGGGCCCTGGTAACTAGGACCAAAGCTCACCCATACAATCAAATAAATGATAAAATAAGAACTGTCCATAAACCGAGGAAATGGGGAAAACCTCATGGGAAAAATATCCCCCTCAAAAAAACAGTAAATAACTCAAAGAACCATCATACTAAGCAAAAAAAGAAAGAAGCTTTCATCAGTGAAAACTTTTGCAAAAAACTTGGCAAGTTGATCCTCTGTAGGATGCCAAAGCAGGTGCGAGATCTGGATCTGGTCTTCTGATGTGCCTCCCACTGTGTAGAAGATGTATTGGACGAAGCAAGTCTTTCAGGAATACTTTTTGCAACTAGAACGAATGGATCATGATGAGTCTTCCCAAGGGATGGAAGAGAGAACCCCACCATCATGTTGCATCTCTCATGAAGAGGTAGATGGCACAATGCAAGGTTGGCATGATGTTGAAGTCTGGTAGTTCTGTAATCAAACGAATCCTCAACTGTGTTCTCAGTAGGTGCAAGGACTATGTGAACCCATATTGGCCTTGGCTCTGGATTGAGAACATGTGTTGGTTATGGATCTAAATGTTCCTGAACTTCGATCTCAACATCGAGATCTTCATCTTCATCTTCATTAGAAGAAGAGTCACTTGAATCTTCATCAGATTCCGAAGGAGTAGGAAGAGAGAAGGGTAGAAAATGAGATAACTCATATGCCTTGGAGGCATGATTCGCAAACCCTTTCGCTATAGTCTTCCCAGTAGAGATCTTTGTAATCTCAACTATGTCGGGACCAAAAGTCACCTTCTTAGGTGATCCGGTGTGAGTCATCTGATATACAGACAACAAATTTCCTGTCAAGGAGGGAACAAATAGAACATTCTTGAACTTGCCATGCTCCATATGTACTGTACCTAATCCTTTGGCAGAGATCTCAGAGTTGTCTCCCATGTGAATAGTAGGCCCATCTTTGAGATCTAAAGAGTAAAATGATTCTTCAAAGGCAACCATGTGGTTGGAGGCTCTAGAATCTATGAGGAGGGCCTTTGATTGTGAAAAACTAGCCATCAATGCATGGCAATCCTCATGACCATCACATCCACTTCTAGAATCAAACATCTTTGCATCTTTTAGAATAGCAATTTTGTTCTGTTCAAGAAGCTTAGTTAGTAGGTCTATTTTCTTGTGCATGCAAGCTTTCTCAGGATGGTATCCACTCTTGCAGTAGGGACATTCAGATCTCTTATGTTTGTCCTTTTTGGAGCTGGAGGCTCCTTTTGATGGACTTGACTTATCATTCAGCTTGGATTTAGATGACTACGTATCCTTGTCTTTTTGCCTCCCTTTCACATTCATCCTATTGGCTTCTCCAGCTAGAAGAGCTAGATATTTGGAGGCTTTGATGGCACCCATTTGAATCAATTTGTCCTCTTCTTGAATGAGGGTTGCAGTAAAGACTTCTAAGGTTGGCATCTTCCATCCAGGGATTGACACTCGCCCAGAGTGGAAGGTAGATACAAAGACAGAAAATGGAGATCCTAGCTTACTCAGAATGAAGAGCACCAATTGATCATCCTTTTTCTCAATGCCACACTGCTTGCATTGCATAACCAAGTATTTAAATTTCAAGAAGAATTGCTAAATGCTCTCAAAATCACTTGGTTGTAGGGCAATCAATTCATTTTCCAAAGCATGGCCTCTTAGCTCATCTTGTTTTCCAAAGAGACCCTCTAATTTCTTCCATACCTATTTTGGGGTCTTCAACCCTTCGAGATGAAACAATAGATCTCTAGAAATATAAATGCACATGTAACCAAAAGCTGCATCTAATTGATTTAGATACTTGGCTTTCTCCACAGCTGCATGTGGTTTAGCTTCTTTCCCCATTGTTACCCTGTATAGAGATTTTTTTATCAATAACACTTCCATGTCAGCCTTTCAATCAAAATAATTGAAAGGGGTGAGAATTCTAGGAGAGAGAGGATAATTTGAATTGCTCATCTTAACTAATGGAGCGAATGCAAGGGTGAAACTGCTGGAACTTCGAATTACCTGCAAAAAACTCTCAAGAATGGAGGTAGAATATACTCTCAAATGGCTCTAATACCAGGTTAAAATACTCACAGTGGATCCAAAGAGATGATGTAAACCTCACAATGAAAGAATTTAGGAAAATAGAAGAAGAATAGTGCAGCAGAAAACAGATCCAATGGAACTCAGATAGAGGCAGAATAATTACACATGTTACA
Source organism: Larix kaempferi (assembly GCA_027924585.1). Taxonomy (NCBI): domain Eukaryota; kingdom Viridiplantae; phylum Streptophyta; class Pinopsida; order Pinales; family Pinaceae; genus Larix; species Larix kaempferi. The sequence goes on from BSBM01000036.1 coordinate 226,834, forward strand.
TTAATCTGAATAGTAAAACAGTAAATATACGATGCTCAGGATTCGAATACACTAGGTGTGATTCGAATTAGCCTGCATGGATAGATCCAAAATCAGTGGAGTGTCATCAAGCACAACTAGAAGTCTATCTCATCATCGGTGGAGTCATCAATGCACAAGTAACTGTCAACCATCAGTCAAACTGAGTCTAACTGAGTGTGGTAGGTGTAAATGGCACATGGAGGCACTAACTGAATGAAGGAGGCTCAGTGGAGGGCGCATGAGGAGCTATCTAGAGTCAGAATGGGTAGTCAAGTCTCATCGGAGGTCCATCGAAGTGATACAGTCAGTTGAGAGTCAGTCTAGCCTTAAATCAAGGAAAGAACTGATGATAACTCAACTAACTGAAGTACAACAGGAGTGGTAGGTGAGAAAAGGCACCCTTCTCAAGAGGTGGGTGAGAAGTGGGCACATCACAGGCTAGGAGGGCTCAATCTGAGTGGAAATAAGCTCCCGAGTGCTACAAGACTAGGGACTAGGTGTTGGAGGTGTCAACCTGATGACTGGACAACATGCGGATTCATGCAATGCATGCTGCATGCAATACTAATAATAAAAATAACTGAAAGGCTGGTAGGACTAGGATGGAGTATAGGAATATCCTAACACCCCCCCTTAATCCATCCTGGGCCTTGGTAACTAGGACCAAAGGTCACCCATCCAATCAAATAAATGATCAAATAAGAACTGTCCATAAACCGAGGAAATGGGGAAAACCTCATGGGAAAAATACCCCCCCTCAAAAAAACAGTAAATAACTCAAAGAACCATCATACTAAGAAGAAAAGAAAGAAGCTTTCATTAGTGAAGACCTTTGCAAAAAAATTGGCAAGTTGATCCTCTGTAGGATGCCAAAGCAGTTGCGAGATCTGGATCTGGTCTTCTGATGTGCCTCCCACTGTGTAGAAGATGTATTGGATGAAGCAAGTCTTTCAGGAATACTTTCTGCACCTGGAACGAATGGATCATGATGAGTCTTCCCGAGGGATGGAAGAGAGAACCCCACCATCATGTTGCATCTCCATGGAGAGGTAGATGGCACAATGCAAGGTTGGCATGATGTTGAAGTCTGGTAGTTCTGTAATCAAACGAATCCTCAACTGTGTTCTCAGTAGGTGCAAGTGTGAGCCCATACTGGCCTTGGCTCTAGATTGAGAACATGTGTTGGTTCTGGATCTGAATGTTCTTGAACTTCGATCTCAACATCAAGATCTTCATCTCCATCTTCATTAGAAGAAGAGTCATTTGAATCTTCATCAGATTCTGAAGGAGTAGGAAGAGAGAAGGGTAGAAAATGAGATAACTCATATGCCTTGGAGGCATGATTTGCAAACCCTTTCGCTATAGTCTTCCCAGTAGAGATCTCTGTAATCTCAACTGTGTCGGGACCAAAATTCACCTTCTTAGGTGATCCGATGTGAGTCATCTGATATACAGACAACAAATTTGTTGTCAAGGAGGGAACGAATAGAACATTCTTGAACTTGCCATGCTCCATATGTACTGTACCCAATCCTTTGGCAGAGATCTGAGAGTTGTCTCCCATGTGAATAGTAGGCCCATCTTTGAGATCTAAAGAGGAAAATGATTCTTCAGAGGAAACCATGTGGTTGGAGGCTCCAGAATCTATGAGCAGGGCCTTTGATTGTGAAAAACCAGCCATCAATGCATGGAAATCCTCATGACCATCACATCCACTTCTAGAATCAAACATCTTTGCATCTTTTGGAATAGCAATTTTGTTCTGTTCAAGAATCTTGGTTAATAGGTCTATTTTCTTGTGCATGCAAGATTTCTCAGGATGGCATCCTCTCTTGCAGTAGGGACATTCAGATCTCTTATGTTTGTCCTTCTTGGAGCTGGAGGCTCCTCTTGATGGACTTGACTTATCATTCAGCTTGGATTTAGATGACTTCTTATCCTTGTCTTTTTTCCTCCCTTTCACATTAGTCCTACTGGCTTCTCCAGCTAGAAGAGCTAGATCTTTGGAGGCCTTGATGGCACCCATTTGAATCAATTTGTCATCTTCTTGAATGAGGGCTGTAGTAAAGACTTCTAAGGTTGGCATCTTCCATCCAGGGATTGACATTCGCCCAGAGTAGAAGGTAGATACAAAGATAGAAAATGGAGATCCTAGCTTACTCAGAATGGAGAGCACCAATTCCTCATCCTTTTTCTCAATGCCACACTGCTTGCATTGCATAACCAAGTATTGAAATTTTGAGAAGAATTGCTGAATGCTCTCAAAATCACTTGGTTGTAGGGAAATCAATTCATTTTCCAGAGCATGGCCTCTTAGCTCATCTTTTTTGCCAAAGAGACCCTCTAATTTATTCCATACCTCTTTTGGGGTCTTCAACCCTTTGAGATGAAACAGTAGATCTCTAGAAATATAAATGCACATGTAACCAAAAGCTGCATCTAATTGATTTAGATACTTGGCTTTCTCCACAGCTGCATGTGGTTTGGCTTCTTTCCCCATTGTTACCCTGTATAGAGATTTCTTTCTCAATAACACTTCCATGTCAGCCTTCCAATCAAAATAATTGAAAGGGGTGAGAATTCTAGGAGAGAGAGGATCATTCGAATTGCTCATCTTAACTGATGGAGGGAATGCAAGGGCGAAACTGCTGGAACTTCGAATTACCTGCAAAAAACTCTCAAGAATGGAGGTAGAATATACTCTCAAATGGCTCTGATACCATGTTAAAATCCTCACAGTGGATCCAAAGAGATGATGTAAACCTCACAATGAAAGAATTTAGGAAAATAGAAGAAGACTAGTGCAGCAGAACACAAATCCAATGGAACTCAGATAGAGGCAGAATAATTACACATGTTGCATTAATCTGAATAGTAAAACAGTAAATATACAATGCTCAGGATTCGAATACAATAGGTGTGATTCGAATTACCCTGCATGGATAGATCCAAAATCAGTGGAGTGTCATCAAGCACAAATAGAAGTCTATCTCATCATCGGTGGAGTCATCAATGCACAAGTAACTGACAACCATCAGTCAAAATGAGTCTAACTGAGTGTGGTAGGTGTAACTGGCACATGGAGGCGCTAACTGAATGAAGGAGGCTCAGTGGAGGGTGCCTGAGGATCTATCTGGAGTCAGAAGAGGTAGTTAAGTCTCATCGGAGGTCCATCAGAGTGATACAGTCAGTTGAGAGTCAATCTAACCTTAAATCAAGGAAAGAACTTATGATAACTCAACTAATTGAAGTACAACAGGAGTGGTAGGTGAGAAAAGGCACCCTTCTCAAGTGGTGGGTGAGAAGTGGGCGCATGACTGGCTAGGAGGGCTCAATTTGAGTGGAAATAATCTCCCGAGTGCTGGAATACTAGGGAATAGGTGCTAGAGGTGTCAACCTTATTACTGGGCAGCATGCGGATGCATGCAGAAATGCATGCAAGACTGATAATGAAAATAACTTAAAGGCTGGTAGGACTAGGTCGATGGAGTATAGGAATATCCTAGCACCCCCCCTTAATCCATCTTGGGCCCTGGTAACTAGGACCAAAGGTCACCCATACAATCAAATAAATGATAAAATAAGAACTGTCCATAAACCGAGGAAATGGGGAAAACCTCATGGGAAAAATACCCCCCTCAAAAAAACAGTAAATAACTCAAAGAACCATCATACTAAGTAGAAAAGAAAGAAGATTTCATCAGTGAAAACTTGGCAAGTTGATCCTCTATAGGATGCCAAAGTAGCTGCGAGATCTGGATCTGGTCTTCTGATGTGCCTCCCACTTTGTAGAAGATGTATTGGACGAAGCAAATCTTTCAGGAATACTTTCTGCAATTGGAATGAATGGATCATGATGAGTCTTCCCAAGGGACGGAAGAGAGAACCCCACCATCATGCTGCATCTCTCATGGAGAGGTAGATGGCACAATGCAAGGTTGGTATGATGTTGAATTCTGGTAGTTCTGTAATCAAACCAATCCTCAATTGTGTTCTCAGTAGGTGCAAGGACTGTGTGAGCCCATATTGACCTTGGCTCTGGATTGAGAACATGTGTTGGTTATGGATATGAATGTTCTTGAACTTCGATCTCAACATCAAGATCTTCATCTTCATCTTCATTAGAAGAAGAGTCACTTGAATCTTCATCAGATTCCGAAGGAGTAGGAAGAGAGAAGGGTAGAAAATGAGAGAACTCATATGCCTTGGAGGCATTATTTGAAAACCCTTTCTCTTTAGTCTTCCCAGTAGAGATCTCTGTAATCTCAATTGGGTCAGGACCAAAAGTCACCTCCTTAGGTGATCCGGTGTGAGTCATCTGATATACAAACAACAAATTTGCGGTCAAGGAGGGAACGAATAGAACATTCTTGAACTTGCCATGCTCCATATGTACTATACCCAATCCTTTGGCAGAGATCTAAGATTTGTCTCCCATGTGAATAGTAGGCCCATCTTTGAGATCTAAAGAGGAAAATGATTCTTCAGAGGAAACCATGTGGTTGGAGGCTCCAGAATCTATGAGGAGGGCCTTTGATTGTGAAAAACCAGCCATCAATTCATGGCAATCCTCATGACCATCATATCCACTTCCAGAATCAGACATCTTTGCATCTTTTGGAATAGCAATTTTGTTCTGTTCAAGAAGCTTGGTTAGTAGGTCTATTTTCTTGTGCATGCAAGCTTTCTCAAGATGGTATCCTCTCTTGCAGTAGGGACATTCAGATCTCTTATGTTTGTCCTTCTCGGAGCTAGAGGCTCCTTTTGATGGACCTGACTTATCATTCAGCTTTGATTTAGATGACTTCTTGTCCTTGTCTTTTTGCCTCCCTTTCACATTCGTCCTACTAGCTTCTCCAGCTAGAAGAGCTAGATCTTTCGAGGCCTTGATGGCACCCATTTGAATCAATTTGTCCTCTTCTTGAATGAGGGTTGCAGTAAATACTTCTAAGGTTGGCATCTTCCATCCAGGGATTGACATTCGCCCAGAGTGGAAGGTAGATACAAAGACAAAAAATGGAGGTCCTAGCTTACTCAGAATGGAGAGCACCAATTGCTCATCCTTTTTCTCAATGCCACACTGCTTGCATTGCATAACCAAGTATTGAAATTTCGAGAAGAATTGTTGAATGCTCTCAAAATAACTTGGTTGTAGGGCAATCAATTCATTTTCCATAGCATGGCCTCTTAGCTCATCTTGTTTTCCAAAGAGACCCTCTAAATTCTTCCATACCTCTTTTGGGGTCTTCAACCCTTTGAGATGAAACAATAGATCTCTAGATATATAAATGCACATGTAACCAAAAGCTGCATCTAATTGATTTAGATACTTGGCTTTCTCCACAGCTGCATGTGGTTCGGCTTCTTTCCCCATTGTTACCCTGTATAGAGATTTCTTTCTCAATAACACTTCCATGTTAGCCTTCCAATCAAAATAATTGAAAGGGGTGAGAATTCTAGGAGAGAGAGGATCATTCGAATTGCTCATCTTAACTGATGGAGTGAATGCAAGGGTGAAACTGCTGGAACTTCGAATTACCTGCAAAAAACTCTTAGGAATGGAGGTAGAATATACTCTCAAATGGCTCTGATACCATGTTAAAATCCTCACAGTGGATCCAAAGAGATGATGTAAACCTAACAATGAAAGAATTTAGGAAAATAGAAGAAGAATAGTGCAGGAGAACACAGATCCAATGGAACTCAGATAGAGGCAGAATAATTACACATGTTACATTAATATGAATAGTAAAACAGTAAATATACAATGCTCAGGATTCGAATACACTAGGTGTGATTCGAATTAGCCTGCATGGATAGATCCAAAATCAGTGGAGTGTCATCAAACACAACTAGAAGTCTATCTCATCATTGGTGGAGTCATCAATACACAAGTAACTGTCAACCATCAGTCAAACTAAGTCTAACTGAGTGTGGTAGATGTAACTGGCACATGGAGGCACTAACTGAATGAAGGAGGCTCAGTAGAGGGTGCATGAGGAGCTATCTGGAGTCAGAATGGGTAGTCAAGTCTCAGCGGAGGTCCATCGGAGTGATACAGTCATTCTAGCCTTAAATCAAGGAAAGAACTTATGATAACTCAATTAACTAAAGTACAACAGTAGTGGTAGGTGAGAAAAGGCGCCCTTCTCAAGTGGTGGGTGAGAAGTGGGTGCATCACTGGCTAGGAGGGCTCAATCTGAGTGGAAATAAGCTCCCGAGTGCTGGAAGACTAGGGACTAGGTGCTGGAGATGTCAACCTGATGACTGGGCAGCATGTGGATGCATGTAATGCATGCAAGACTGATAATGAAAATAACTGAAAGGCTGGTAGGACTAGGATGGAGTATAGTAATATCCTAACATACTACAACTAGACTATTCCTCTTCACCTAAGGTATTCCCATAACTATCAAATGATCCTAAAATAACCCAAAGCTGGGACAAATTGAACTCCTTGAGAGCTTCAATTTGTGATATCCATCCATTCCTCTCAAGTCTGACAACTTTTTTAACATTGTTCAAAATGAAGTCTTCTAACATTTTTCAAAACAAAGTCTTTAGCATTATTTTTAAGGTTTGGCTTCTTCGGTTTCGCAATAATATTTGGGTAGATTTCCTATTCAAAAAAATTGTAATATTTTGGCATACCCACTCTAGATTATAGAAAATGAATAGGGGATCTAGGAGAAACATGAGAGGGTTGGTTGGTTAAATTTCCTATCATGTCCCCCTATCACCACATTTGAGGCTCTATAGGCCCTACGACCCAGAATATGACATGGGGCCATAGTGTAGGAAACCTCACAAGGAAGTAGGAGAAGATGAAGGTCCCAAACCCAAAATCATGATGAGATAACTTGTCAAGAAGAAGAGCCCCTTTATATAAATTTTCAAACCATAGATCAATCACACAGGGAAGCAAACAATCTTGGAAATAGATCCTCCCTCACAACTCCTTGATAACCAAAAATTGATCCAATATTTTGGAGACATAGGCCCTCCTACTAGCCAAGCTAGTCATCCTTTTAGAGTCATTCAATGGAAGTCTTATGTCCCATACCCCTCGAAGCCTTATCCCATTATATTGGATGCTTGTTTATGTAGATTGTTGTAAATTTACAATTTGTCATAGAAATGAAGAGGGAGGGTTTCATTTTTTTTGAATGGTTGTTTGTATTGAGGAAAATTTAGTATTCTTTCACATAGCATTATTACACTAGAAGACACATGTTTTCATGCTGGTAATGTAGGTACATCACATGAATAGCATAATTACATGGATGAAAGCGTACTCACATGAATAGCATAATTACATTAAAGATATAAACTCTAAATTAGAGATTTAATGTATTCGTACTCATGTTATTTTTTCAACATTTAATTCAATATGATCTAGGATCTTAACTGAGAGAACAACATGTACAGCATATCAAACATAAGAGACAAGAGACAAGAGACACAAAGCATTTCACCGGGGAAAACAAAGAAGGTGAAAAACCATGCAACTTCCTCAGAGATAGAATGAGCACCAATACAAAACCCCAATAACAAGAGATAGTCTCCTAGCAGCTTCTCCTCCTCCACTTGTGCGCACTCCTCCTCTCTCTCACTAATGTGAAGTGAGTGAATGAGTGAATGTCTAAATAGAGAGGTGCTCCTCTCTATTTATACTTTACCTTTACTTGCCTTTTACTCTAACTAGGCCGACCTCCCTTAGGAGAGTCTAATAACCCATTACCACTTGACACTGGGCCGACCCCACTAGGGTGGTCTAATAACCCTTTAACCCACATGACTCATACAGTGCCGACCCCACCAAGGTGGTCTAATAACCCATCAAATGTAAGTTATGACACTTACAATATAACTAGAAACACTACTTCGGGGTCTAATGCCTTGTCATGCATGGGAGGATGGACCTCAATGACTTTACATGACTCAAGTACAATAATGACTTCTCCGACCCAGAGGAACAAACATCTCCATCGAAGGTACAACAATAGAATACAAATGATGACACTTCCGATCAGAGGAATAAGACATCTCCGTCGGGGATACAATAAAGTACAAATATACAAGTGAATATCTTCCGAAGTTACAAATACATCAACAACTCATTGGTGATATTATGTAAATGGTTGCTTTGGCTTGAAGAAAATATTTGCTCCTTTTATTCAAGCTCAAAATCCACAAAAGTAAATGTAAATGCGTTTTTTGTGATCTCTAAGAAATGTAATGGAAGTGATTGTTGATATTGTTAATAAACGATACATACTAATTAGGCTTGCAAAGTGTTCAAATTATTTTCAAGCAATTTCAGTTCCTTGTCATTTACATTCACTTTTTGTATATCCCACTTGTGCACACATGTTTCACACCTTACTTTAAACATCACTTGGTTCATGACCCCAAGTGGATCCTAAAAATCAAACGTAATCTAAACACACTAAATTCCTCACTTAAGGGCCACACAGAATGTTGTAGCTAGGTTATGTAGTGACCTTCAATATACTCAATCATAACATAAAGAAAAAATTTCATGCTTTAATTTAACAATAATTTAAAATCTCTTTCAGATTGAAATTTGTAACAATTAAGACTAATATGGTTCTTGTGTTGTCGTAGTTGTCGTCATGTGCCACATGCCTCGATGTAGCATCAAGAAAATTGTCAATCGTTGTATTCACTAGTTGACCTCCCTAACATACATGTGGGTACTCTTATTTCCCAAGGACCTTTGAGCTACAACATGGATGTATGAAGAGGAATACCACTAGCTAAGAGAAATCAATGGTGATTTTTCCTTGCAAGGCCTCCCAACCTTCAACAAGATCGCCAATGGAACATCCAAACTCTTGGAACCTTTCACTTCACTTGCAAATTGCTATTATGATGTGCATCCAGCAATATGGTGTGTAATGTGTTTTTATTTACCCCCGAAGCCTCTCTTTTATGGTGTTTAGGTGCTATGCCACTTGTCCTTACATGAAAAATTACCATTGTTCACCATTACATGTGTCACCCTTTGCACATATAATTCCCTTTTTATTTTAATTAAAAAGCAACTTCCCTCACCCAAAATCTTGTCCCTACTTTTACTCATTGTTGTCTGTTGATTCCTCAATCAGAGGTGACAAATGTTAAGTTTATCATTATTGTTATTTTGTTTGAATTTTATAAAATTATGTCTTCTTCATGACTCAAACTACCTCCCTTGATTTACTCCTAGATGTTTCCTAGGTTCCTCAACCCCTTTCCTTAATTTTTGGTTTATGTCAACTAAATAATTTTATTTAGATATTTTACTTAATTCCTTTCATGCACAAATTCCTTTCTAGATTTCTCTCATGGGGATAATTAATTGAATTAATAATTTTCATTATCCTCATTATGCATATTCACCCTTCTCTTTACATTATTTTACTTAGTGCTTCTTATTCTTTTAGTATTTCATGACATTATAATACCAAGGGAGATGGGTAAGTAATGTTATGTTCATAATGTCACAACTCCAAATTGATAGGGCTCCAAGAAGCGATACTAAGGAGTACGTTAGCATTTCTTGATGAAGACTGGAGGCAGCATTGAGCATGAATCCTGGAGAGTAAGCTGGTCTCTGAGTACATGCTGGGTATCTATTGATTCTTGGAGGTTAGAATACTGAGATACGTGCCATCGTTCTGTGTATGAGGGGATTCATTAAATTGGAACAGCGGAGATCATTCCCTGAGTGGGGATCCAGGGCGAGTTGCTAACTTCGGCGACTGATACGGTGCTAGGACACTAGCGCGGAATAGCAATTGCAGGAATCGTTGCAGGGCGAATTCCTTACTGCTTGCTTGCAGGCTGTGTGTTTAATGGGGCAGGCGTTGAGCTATTTCGATTTCTTGGTTTGATCTTGCATCTGGGACGCGGTGATGAACGATTGGCCCGAAGACAATTGCTGGGAAGGGATTATTCTATCCTCTTGCACATTTGCCCATTGAACCCTGCCTTACGTTCAGTGATTTAGACAGGCCCATTAACTGGCAGCGGTGTGGTCCATTGATGGTGGTCCCGCGGAGAGAGGATGCAGTGACTGACGATTTCCAGCCACGAACAGGGATGTATGCCAAGGATGACTCCATTAAATACCCTGTCAAGAAGGTCAAAGAACGTAAGAGACTGGATCAATTAGTGCTGGGGGTCGATGTTACGCTGGCAGAGGCCGTGGATTACTCTCGTACAGCTGTAGTAGGACATGTTAGAGGTAGGAGATTAGGCAGAGGCTTCCTTCAGCGTTGGGTGGCAGAGAATTGGCTTAACATCGCACCATCTGCCCCTGAGGTTCGTGTTTTATCGAAAGGATGGTTCTCATTCATTTTCTTGAACAGCGGGGAGGTCAATGCCGTTCTGGGTAAACATTGGTCGATGCTGGGAGTACCACTTGTACTGAAACGTTGGTCACCATTTTTCGATGCTAAAACGGAAAGAATAGCTAAAGAACCGCTGTGGGTTAAGCTGCCTGGACTTCCCATGCATATGTGGAATGAGACTAGGTTTGCTGAGATCGGGAATTATCTTGGTGAATACGTGTACTCTGATTCCTCCCATCTGCAAAATGGTATATACTCGGTTGCTAAGATTTTAGTCAATCTCGACATTAGGATGGGGCTTTCTGCTGAAATTAAAGTTCATTCCAAGGATGGGGATTATGTACAAACACTGGACTATGTGGGAGTGCCATTTAGGTGTCATCGCTGCCATGATCTTGGACATCTTGTAGCCCGCTGTCCCTTATCGTTTCGAAAAAGCAAGCCTCTGAAGGTTGCTGATGCAGATGTTGTAGCCGTCCCTGGGTTGAAAGTGGACTCACAGGTAGAGGTAGTGGAGGGGAGTGAGCCAGCTAAGGACGGGGGGGGGGGTTCGTGAATCTGTGGAACAATTTGAGTATGATGGAAGGATAGAATCAGAGGTTCAATTGCCATCCTTGGTGAAATCTGGATCGAAGGAGCATGGACGTGAACACCCTGCAGTTGAGGGGGATTCCTTGAGCTCTGTCACTCCGACTTCACTGGCCACTTTATTGCAGCAGGAGATGTCCTCTCCACGTCAGGATACAACTGAGATACACACAGGTAAGTCACCTATTCATCCTCCTTCCGTTCTTGCTGACCCATTTGATTTGGGGGGGGGCAGCCATGGGTCTCCTCCTCGACAGGTTGACCACCTACTTCGGCCTGTTATGGGTAATGTCACGCCCTCTATTGTTTCTACCTCACACTCTTCATGCTCCGAGGGTAAGCACATTCGATATGCTCTTCGTAGTAGGGAGATTTCTGCAGATGGATCGGGGGGCAAGGGACTACCTGAGTTGGCCACTAGTGTGGTGGGGAAAGGACGGGGACGTAAATCCCATATGACTAAAGCTAAAGAACGGGCGAAAGTGGATTTAGTGATGGGTACGCAATCGTCTATAGAGTGGGCACTTAGAGCAGAGATAGCCCAGGATGGGTATTGTTTATGAAGATTATGTCCTTCAATTGTCGTGGGTTGGCGAGCCCACTTAAAAAATCTTCGCTTCGTAGGTTGGTTGACCTTAATCAACCGGACATTATTATGCTGCAAGAAACTTTGGGTGGCTGTGAGGATGTTGTTCGTACACTAGAAGCTTTGCTCCCTAGCTGGAAGTTTGTAGGAGTGGATGCCAGAGGGCGCTCTGGAGGACTGGCTTCGGGGTGGAAGGTCACGAGCTGCAGATGTGACTGTACATGGGGGATATCCTCTGGGCTTGGTTTGGAAGTTTGGGAGGCTGAGATAGGGCGGATGATCACGGTGCTCAATATTTATGGGCCCTACCTTAATAGGATGGGATACTGGGACTCCTTGTTAGATATGGAGATATTTGATGGCAGGGATGTGATTTTGGGTGGGGACTTCAACCTCACTCTGGGGTCTTCTGAAGTTTGGGGGCCTCGGGCTGTTCCGGACTCCTTAGCAAACCATTTCATCAACGCATTTGTCAGAAAGGATCTCCTTGATATCATACCATCCCAGCTTTCTCCCACTTGGAGGAATATGAGAGCAGGGGTTCATAGAGTAGCTAAACGACTGGATAGGTTTCTGGTGGCCGAAGGGTTGGCACATGGGGTCGATCTTGTCAGACAGTGGGTAGGGTCAGGTGGAATTTCTGACCATTGTCCCATTTTCCTGGAGTTACGAGGTAGCGGGAAAAAACCACCCAGCCCCTTCAAATTCAATCCTAGCTGGCTGAAGGAGGAGTCATACATTAAACTGGTTCAGAAGCTATGGGTTCATCGTCCACTTGACAATCAGACTCCGGCTGGTGCTCACTTTAACTACAATCTGAAAAGAATTAAAGAGGCCACTAGAACATGGGCACATGACAAAAGGGTGATTGATGATCAGCAATTACAAGATGCTGAGTTAAACATTGCCAGGATACATAGCAGTCTGGGCATGGGATACCTGGATGATATGCAGAAAGATGAATTGTTGGAGTGGGAGAAACGCAGGAATATGATACTGTGTGAGCGTGAAGAGCTGTGGAGGATGAAAAGCAGGGCGGTTTGGCTACAGTGCGGTGATGAGAATACCAAATTTTTTCAATCATTTGCTAAGGGGAGAAAATTCAAAAACTCTATCTGGGAACTCTCATCAGACACTGGGGAACAGGTTTCCAGCTTTGAAGGATTAGCAGCGTTGGGAGTTCGACACTTTGGAGATCAATTCACGTCGCCACCTGGTATTTCCATTGCTGAGGTTATTCGCGTGACTCAGCTTTTTCCCAGCTTTGTGGGGGAGGCAGATAACAGTATGTTGATGGAGGAGGTGTCGCTGGAGGAGCTCTCGACGGTGATGAAATCATTAAATAAAGACAGCAGCCCGGGGCCTGATGGATGGCCTATAGAATTCTTCCTAGGATTCTATGACTTCTTCGGGGAGGAGATTCTGCAAGTGGTGGAAGAATCGCGCAAGGCTGGGTTTATCCATGGTCCCTTCAACTCCACGTTTTTAACACTGATTCCTAAGACTGACAAGCCTGTCAACTTTGCAGAATTCAGACCAATCTCTCTCTGTAACTGCATATATAAGATCATATCTAAGGTAATGGCGCGCAGACTCAAGAAGATTTTATCTAAGAACATTTCTGGTGAGCAATTTGGCTTCTTGGAAGGACGCCAAATTCATGAGGCAATTGGAGTTGCACAGGAAGGATTACACACGCTCAAGGTGCAGAAGCAGAAGGGAGCGGTGATTAAGATAGACCTCTCCAAAGCATTTGACAGGTTCAGCTGGCTTTACATCCGGTTGATTCTTACTCACCTGGGGTTTTGCTATGATTTTATCAGATGGATTATGGCCTGCCTCACCACGGTGAATTTTGCTGTTCTAATTAATGGTTCTGCTAGCCCATTCTTCCAGGCTGGGAGGGGACTTCGACAGGGATGCCCCCTGTCTCCACTGTTGTTTCTCCTCGTCGCTGAAGGACTTAGCCGCTTTATGCTGAACGCCAAAGCTGAAGGTGCCTTTAGAGGCATAGCTATCTCTCAGGTACTGTACATTACACATCTCCTTTTTGTTGATGACATCCTGATTTTCTGTGATGGCACGAGCCAGGATATTGACAAAGTGGTTGAAGGACTCCACTTAATACAAGCTGCTGCGGGTATGTTAGTTAATATCGACAAATCAACTATCACTTGCTCGCATTTATCCGAGCCGGAGATTCTAAACATGGTGAACAAACTTCCATACAAGACCTTGGATTTAGATGATGGATTACAGTATCTTGGCTTCCAATTGAAACCGAATGCTTATTTGAAGACAGATTGGAGCTGGCTAATAGCAAAATTAGAACAGCGTCTTCATGGTTGGAGTCATAAATGGCTCTCTCGGGCAGGGAGGCTGGTTCTGATAAAATCAGTACTGGAAGCAATTCCGGTATATTGGCTGTCACTTGCTTGGATTCCCACTGGCGTTCTGGAGCAGATCAGGAGACTGTGTTTTGCCTTTCTTTGGAAGGGTACGAGTGAGAATCGGGCTTTGGTGTGGGTACGCTGGGAGAAGATTGCTGTTCCGAAGGCTCTGGGAGGATGGGGTTTAAAGAATATATTCAAGTTTGCTAAAGCCTTGGGGGCCAAAGTGTCGTGGCGACTAATTCATACACAGAGTCTCTGGACTCGAGTGGTCTATCATAAATACATTGCCCCTTTAACACTGCTCGAATGGATCAGGCTAAGAAACAAGTCAAGGGCAAACTGCTCTGTGGTGTGGAAAGCTGTGGTGCAGCATTTCACTTTAGTCGGTTCGGGCTTAGTATGGAGGATTGGCGACGGGAGATTTCTTCGGATAGGGTTGGACCCATGGGTGGGTTGCAGGGGTGGACATGTACTTTCTATGGATCTGAGGTCTTTTTTGGCTTCGAGAGGATGTAATTATCTGAATGACTTAGCGGATCTGGGAGCTTCTACTCTATGGCAACAGGGGTGGTATTCTGCACGACAACTTGGGATACCGGCTGAACTTCAGGTGGAATGGGAGGATTATATACGGCGGTTAAGACTTACCCATATTAGATTGACCAATAGGGCTGATGTACTTATATGGGAGCACCATCCATCCGGTGTATATTCACCAAAACATGGATACATCCAGCTCAATGTGGAAACCCATAACAGGGTTTTGGTGTGGTGGTGGAAATTATTGTGGAAATTGAGATGTCCGGGTAAAGCTAAATTACTATCCTGGGCGATCCTGGAAAATAAGGCCCCTACGTGGGACATTCTGCAAAAACGTTTTCTCCAGGGTCCGGGGATCTGTCCACTTTGTATGGTTGCTGAAGAGAATCTGGCCCATCTTTTCATTCATTGTCAATTCTCACAATCTGTTTGGACTGAGATCAGCAAGATATTGGATATTAAGGTGAGGTGGAGGGGTACGGGTGTACTGGAAGCATTCCAGTTATGGTGGACTGCTCAATTTTCATCCCCTCTCCGGGCTCTCCCGTGTATATACACATGGGGTATATGGCTTGCCCGCAATAAGGTGATTTTCCAGGACTGCAGGGTTCCTATGGAGGCTGTAGTGGCTCAGATGGTGGCGATCACTCTTCATTATGTGACCCCTGTACAAGTGAGCAGAACACGACCTGTGCGAGTAGAACAGATTGATCCATCCATGCCATGGGCATTTTTCGATGGTGCCTCAAACCAACAATCAGTTTGTGGAGGGGGGGGAGTCCTTTACAAATCTGAGGCACATTATTTCCATCTGGCGGCTGGATTGGGCAGAGGAACTAATAACTACGCAGAACTCATGTCGCTTAAATTGTTGATGTTATTTGCCCTGGAACAAGGATGCTTGTCCCTTCAGATTTTTGGTGACTCCATGGTAATCATCAACTGGGCTAAGGAGCTTACTCTGTGTCATGTGATGGATCTTTTACCTATCCTGGAAGAGGTGAACCGGATAAAATTAACTTTCAACCACATCACATTTACACATATATACAGGGAGCGGAATATATTGGCAGACCAGCTATCCAAAGAGGCTACGCAGCAGGATTTAGCCATTGGTACATGGAAGATAACCATTCACTCTCCAGAAGGCACATTCAGCTATCAACACAGACCTTTTGTATGAGGATCAGGAGGCTCTGCTTTGTTCTACTTAGCATATAATCGATGGGGGAGATAAGGAACAACTACAGGCTATTCTGCACCAGATGGGCGACGGTTGAAGAGGACCGGCCAAGCACTGGACGCGTCCTGTCTAAGAGTCGAGAACCTCAGTGAGATCGTAGTGGAATCAGAGATGACATCAGTGCGTGCTGTGGAACAGCCGGTGATCAGGCACGTATTGAGAAATTTATAGATAAAGGCTGGGACCATATACCAGAATATTGTAGTGCAATAGAATGTTAAATGTGCGCTATAATTGGTTAACAGAGAATACGAATGGAGAAAATTTATAGTTACAGGCTGGATGACAGCCATTATTTTCAGATTTTTTTTGTAACAGGAAATAACAGCTGATCAAAGATGATCAAGACATTGATGAGGTAGATTGAACATTGAAGTAACGATTTTGGGATGTAATCTGTGACAATGTAGGGATCTTAGTGATCTTATTACATGTGCTGAATGTAATTTTGTTCAAATATGAAATAAAATTACGAATTTTTCCAAGGGAAAAAAAAATACCAAGGGAGACATGTCTCATGCCCTTCAACTATTAATTTTGAGTGGGGAGAGGTAAGTAGTAACTATTGTCCAAGGTATGTATGGATAACGAGGAATAATACCTTTACCTTATTGCACGCCCCTCATAACCTCGTGAGTGACCGTTTCCACGGTCCAACCCCCACAACATGATCAAGTCGTCGAGTAAAAAGAACTTATTCTTTTTCAACTCCTTTATAAATAGGAGTGCTATATGATGAAAGCAAAAGCATCGCTTTCTCTTCTCATGTGATTCGTGTTCCTTCCCTTTCATACAACCCTATCATCTATACGTGGACTGATTGGCAATCACGATCCTATGCTTGCACACATGATATCCATGTACATCAAATAGATCATGAACAATAATCGAATATCAATTTAAACCCTCGTATCACCTGGTACCATATATGGGCTCAATTTGGAGCCCATGCAACATCACACCACAATGTGTTAATGTGCACTTGTTCCTTCCTGTCACACTAGGAAGAACTTGTCAAAGAATTTAATGATCATTGCAATATATATTTACAGTTATTATTTTTAGGCATCATATCGCCAATGGTTAGTCATCATCCATCAATCCATTTGTAGGTTTGACTGGAAAACATGTATCACGGATATGTGCATTGATCGTCAACACAACACATAAAAATATGAATTGGAAGTGTTTTAATCATAAGGATGCATAATTCACTATGATATGTATAAACCAAACTCAATCCAGAGTAATATCCATCTAATGTAGTTCAGCATTTTCAATAATTTATGACCCTCCTATCACATTCATCAAACCATTAGTAGCACTGTACTATATCATGATGTACAATATAACATAAATGCCAACATTAAGTTACAGATCTATCAATAATCTCATAAAAGAACCACACAATGCTAGTTATAAATCACGTAAAGACATTAACCATAGCTTCATACCTTAGCATAGAGACATCTCACTTATATCTATAGAATGATTTCATTCAATTACTTTGGTTGTATAAGTCTTTCCATAAATGGGGCATTACATACTCCCCCTCTTCAGGAAACTTCGTCCTGAAATTAATATCAAGTATTAATCATTTATCATATATTTCCATACATTTAATGCAATAGTATCCACTCATTTTTATGCCATATCCATGTCTTACATAACCGTCTTATATATTATTGATTTTGATCCTTTCATACTAGTTTATTGTAAAATAGTGGCACGCAACCTACCCAAATCTAGTATTCTAAGTACACAACATAACCTATGAGAAAAAAACAGGTACAATTTCATGTTCCAGAGTTATACCATCCATATAAATATACATTGCAATATGTATTCCTCTTCATGAGTAATAACTTCACCCTTAATATGTATGCATGACCCTCAAATACGATTATTTATGATCAATTAAAATTCTTCATAACATTCCTATGAAAATTCATCTTAGCAATTATTCACCATATCATACGTTAAAGGTATCTTCACTTTTAAGGACGATAGTACTTAGTAACAAGGTTATTACCTTTATAAGGTAAGCATAGTTCCCTTCGTCACTATGTCAACTAAGCCAACCCTAAAGAGAGTACATGTTTGAGTATATGGTTTTTTACCAATGATCGTATATATATCCTCTATTATCTATTCAAAGGCCCTAGGTTTTATTATGCTATGGGCTTATTGCATGACTTTTATCCTATCCATAAGCTTAATAATAATTCATCTTGCCCTATGAGAAGGGTATTATTATAGCTTTCTCTCTTCTAATTATTTTATGTATCCATACAAGTATTTGACTCCTTGTTTTAAGATTTTTGGTTACTACATTCAAGTTTTTCTTAATTCTAGTAACTAAGGATCCATTCCTAATTCCCACATTTATCACGAGAGTAACCATCATATAATTTGGAGGACTATTTTATTGGAGGTTTTCCTATTAGAATTTTATTGGAGGCATGTATCCTAATTTTTGTAGATCATTCTTATTTATGGATATTAACGACTAAGCATAGTGTCTTCACAAACACATGGAGATAATGGACTCAATTAATAACATCAAAAAATAAAAATTTCTAAACAAAATGGGGCACTACAGGTTAGGACTTTGGGGATAGGCATCCAAACAATTCCCCCTAGTCAGTATACATTTGAGACATAGTGGTTGACTTTGTAGGGTGCCAAAATCCTCTAATACTGTCGGACACGGTTGAGGCCAATTTGTGGGTGGTCCATCCTTTCAGAGTGGTATGTTTTTAGGCTAGAACCAAATGGTTGAGTGGTGCACCTTCCCCATTCAGTCTTGAAGATAATCCAGATCATTACCTTCAGTCTAAAGCTGCAGGAAACTCATCTGATGTGTCCGTGAACAAGGTAGCTTAGTGGCCATTCTATTAGGCATCTTAACCAGAGGTAATATCCTTAGGTGGGGGTATTCCTATAGTATATAGTAGTGAGATGAGACTCTCTCTATAATTGTTCCCTTCAATCTTCACTCATTGGACCAGATAGGATTGAGGCCCCTATTCGTGTATGGTGTTTGGAAGACCTGATTCGTCTTTCTAATTATTTTCTTTGTATGGGGCTTGATACCCCCATTGTTGAAAATATTTGAGAGAGATTTTATTTTTATTTTACTTTGTTTATTGTAGATGTCTTTTAGGGCTAGTGGGTATTTTCATTTCTTAGGGTGTTCTTTTCATTTTTTTCTTTTCATTGTTATATTAGATCACTTGTTGCACCAACATTGCACTTGTTAGATTAGGTATCATTTACATAGTTGATATTATATGATTGGAGCATTGTTTACATTAGCTTTGATTGTAGATATGCATTGATGGATTGGTTGTCTTGGATCCCGTCACAATAGCTCCCTAAAGGTACTCTCATAGACTTTGGGGTCATCCATCTTTGTACGGTTTCGTATGCCGCGCCACTAGCTTTGTGAGCTGCATTCTAGTTTGACACCTTTCAGATTCACCAAATTACTTGTCTGAGTCATTAGATTCTGACTCCTCACAATCTAGATCATCTTCACCTCCCCATTTTGTTGGCATCATGGATGCATTCTAGTTAGACACCTTTCCCATTCACCAAATTACTCGTCTAAGTCATCATATTCCGACTCCTCATAGTTTGGATCACCTTCACCTCCCCATTCTAATAGAACCATGGCTGGTAGTATCCCCACTTTCGATATTATTCCCATTTCTGGAGGCATTCATGTTCCCAAGGGCATCCCTGTCTCTAGTGGCATCTTTGTTTCCAGTGGTAGAAACCCCCTTCTTTTTGGTGGAGAAATTGTTGATGGTAGTCCCACCAGTGGAGCCACAACCAACATGACAATTGGTCCCTCTACCAGATATCCTACTACGAGTCTTTCATTCATGGCTAGTCTCAACCTTCGATATATGGCGAGACTAAACAATGATGATTGTTTTACATTGATAATGTTTTTGACTCATTATCCCCTTTCTAATTATTTCCATTGATAAATTACTTTCATTCATGGCTACTCTGAGCTTTTATGATTAGCTATAAGTTCTGCAGGTACTTCCAAATAGGTATCTGTTAGATCTATCTTCTGAGAGTGAGGATAGTTTAGGAGGAATGGGGGGAAGTGAGACGTTCACTGCACGTAAAATTTCAATATCACGTACTAGAGGTCAAAATTTAAGAAGAAAAATTCATAAACGCATGAAATTTTTTCTCGCTCGAGGAGGGACTTGCAGTTATGATGATAAGACAAGAAGTGACATTGAGGTTCAAACATATGGTTAAACAATGGGAACCAAAACAAATTTTGAATGTGGACACTGAATTTTGTCTCGACGAAAGAATATATCACATTGCTCCATCATCTATACATGGTCTCGGGCTATTTTCCATGGATGGCGTAAAGGTCCAAGATGGAGAGGTAGTTGAATTGATGGAATATGTCAGGTTGTGTTACAACTATGGAGTTTGGATTAGGATTCAACAATTTATGAAAAGCATGTGTAGATATGCATTTTCTGAAAACTATCTTCAAATAAAAGACTCTAATCAAAATAAAGGAGCAACTATATACATTGATGGAAGGCCAAAAACTTCCAGAAATATAGCAAGGTTTATAAATAGAACACAACCAGGAACAATTAGAAAGTCTCCCATATGCAACTTTGAGGCACGTGAAGGAAACCGCATAGTGGTATGTGCGATAAAAACAATAGCACCAAGGGATGATTTGTTGACATATTATCATTTGAATTGAATATTAGAAGTGTCAAACCTTGCAATCATTGGGGTAAATACATTTTATTCTTTACATATCAAATTGATGAAGTGTTTCAATCTCTACCCCTTTACGTATTATGTTGTAAATAATAGTATTTTGAATGTTTTGGCAGGATGATCGTCGGGAGGCAGCTGTGCATATTATATATCCTCCTCTAAAATCCTAGCTCATTTTGATTTCTTATATTTATTTAATTTTTTGTAATTTTTCTTAAATTAATGTTATAATAAACTTTACGTACTATATGTGGGCAGGACTCCACCCATTATCCAAATGTGGGTGATGATGATGACATCTTTCTTGATGATCCAAACCACGAGAAAGTATCCATAAGCTTATACGGAAGACAAATCTAGAATTATTTTCATTGTTTGATTCCTACTCACCTGAACAACTGTATAGGAAAAATGTTTTGGTCGATAGACTAAGGCGATTGCGAGTAAGATATAAGTACATTTGTCAATTTTATCACGTTCAATCTTTTATATTTTGATTTAATTTTATATTAACCTTGAACAAAAAATGAAATTGTTTGGCACAAGAGTATATAGTGTTTATTCAACAGACAGAGACTCGTCATCCTGGTGTTAGCAACAACCACACAACACAAGAGGCTATGCCAGAATATACCCCCACCACCACCAGTAACATAGCCATGAGATTATGTTTATCCCTACCTCCTGCTCACATTGCGTCATCTTCTCCTCCAATGACTACTAGTACGATCCATGTATTGGATACTCTCATATCAACTTCTAGTCACTCATATGACACCCTTGCTCATGGATCAAGTTCTCCCCATGAAGGTTTTGGTGGAGGTGTTGTCCCCATTCCTATTTTAGGTGAATACTTTGTTGGAGCAGTTTGCATTAAGAGTAGTGGGACATTGTCCATTGAACTTCTAATGGACAAAAACCTAGTGCCATTAAAGCTACAGAACTCCCAGGTAACTAACAATGCATCTATATGGCATAACGTTATATAATTGTAGTAATTTCTAATGAATTCTAATATTATTGGTTTTATAGGAAATAATATGTATTGGAAGTTCCGACAAGAGAGGGATTTAGATATTTTTCATCCAACCATTCATTCCAGATATAACCAACAACCTTCTCATTTGAAGAAGGAGATTCCAGATTACATAGTTGGTCTATTTGGAGATATTTTCAACCAATTACAAGTTACAACTATTACAGGTAAATATTTGAAAATGATAACAGACACATATAGGGTTAATCTAGAAAAAAACCCTAGGTATGATTGACCTCCTATGATTATTGAGAGAGAGTGGAAAGCTCTCCAAGAGGATGCAAAGGAAAAAGGTATGAGAAGACAAGGAAAGACACGTCCAGATGGAGGAAGATATAACATTTGTAACTTAACTTTGTATAATATTTTTTTAAAGTTCAACATAAAATTAAAATTGCATTATCTAATGTCCTTAAATTTTCATGTGGTGGTTGAGAAAAATCATTATAGAAGCACATAAGACTCAATCTGGCACTTTAACTCTTGGATATAACTTCTCAAGTAGTGCACCTTGAATGATCGTATACAAACATGCAATTCCTATCTAATAGTGATGAATTTTAATGCAAAAGGTAAATATTTTCCTTCATAACAACCAAAAACATCTAGCTGGTAACAACTACCTCAAATCAATAGGTGTACTCCCTCAATGGCCGCACCAACAATCTTTAAGAATCGTGTAGTATAAAGCATGGATATAAGTGCTTAAGAAACATCAAGGTTGAATCTTTGTTCCATAACATATGACAAGAAAAGTGACCCGATGCTTTGAACAAGAGTCCATGTGATGTGAACTGAGCCAACCTATCCTCGTTACAGGAAGTAGTTTGCACATTCATTCTTGACTAACTCATTTTCCTCATTTTGCTTACAGGATATGTTGACTATGATCCATATGCTTATATGCCTACCATGTAAGATTATCATGTAAGCGTTGATTTTAGTTTTGAAGGAAACACTTTCTTGCATATCTAACGTGGACTAAAAGGAACACCCTCCAAAATATTTTAATGATTCTCCCACCTTGCCTATAATAAAATGTTGAATGCATGGTCATCACCTTTTGCAATGTGATGGATTAGATTTTATACAAGAGCATGGGATTTCATGTATGTATGAAGTGCTACTGTTAGATTTGTTGGAATATTTAAACCCATCCATGTCATTTAATACCTTAGGATAGAATTATTGATCATTTTTTATTAATTCCTAGGTGTTAGACTAGGTAGTTGGCTAAATTATACATTGTGTGGACTACAAGTCATCATTGTGTGGAACACAAGCATCCTAGACTCAACTGGGCGCATTTCTGAAGATTTTGGATAAGATTTTCTTTGATTCTGGTTGATCTTATCCAATCCTATAATAGAAAGGCGCCTTACTGCTTTATTTTTACCTTTTTTTGGTGAAAGGTGAAAGCTAGTTGACTAGTCTTAATTATGTTTTGGCCAACTCATCCTCCATGAGGTTTCGTCCTTCCAAATTTTGTATTTAGCATGATTTTCCATCCTACATCACCATCTGATCACTAATTCAGAAATTCGTGAGCCTTTGAGGTGACTTGGATAGCACACTTTCCACCTAGGGGGTTTTGCATATTTTTAGTAAGCCTGCTTTTGTGGGGATTCGAATGGAAACCTTTTGCATTTGAATCTCTGATGTAATGTTATATATTTGCAACCTGTTATTTTCCCAAGTTTGGCTAATGTATTATTATTCATGAGAGTAATTATGTTTGCATCATACTTGATTGTTTTTCAGTGTTCTTGACTAGTTGTATGAGATAACTTGTGAGAGTATAAAATTTCTTGATCAGATATTGGTGTGAAATAAATTTCACATGGTATCAGAGATATAAAGCTATTATTTTCTCCTTTAATTTTCTTGCAGGATCCAACTAGTATCAAGGAGGGCGCATTCAGTCATCTACAGGGCGCAATCATTCACCCAGGGGGCGCAACTGAGCATCTAGAGGTGCACCCAAACCACTCCAAAATCTATTACATAGCTTCCATGGATCAGTCACATCAGATCATCCTCACTCCATTCAATTATTTTGATTGGAAAGCGCATATGGAGATCATGTTGAGGAGAAAAGGCCTCTCCAAGGTGACTATGGAAACTGAAACTGAGCCAACCTCAGCAATTGAGAAGGCGAAATGGCACAACATAAGAGATGAATCCTATGGTCTCTTGTGTCTCACCACATCCAGGGATATTTTATATCATCTAGACGGTCTTACCACTCCAAATGAAGTCTGGGAGAAGCTCCAAGATTTGCTTGGAAAGACAAATGAATTGAGAGGCCACCAACTGGATAATGAACTTGTTTCACTGAGTCCACAGAATTTCGAGAACCTTCAAGACTTCTTCTCAAAGTTAAAGTCATTTGTTATACAATTGAAGCAATGTGGAATTGATAAAAAGGATGAGCAATTGATCTTGACCATTCTCTCCAAGCTTGGCCCAGATTATTAAGTTTTTGTTTCGACCTTCCATGCCACAAGGAAGGTAGTTTGAAACTGGAAGAGTCCTACTATGTCAGAATTCATGGAATCTCTTACACAAGAACAAGACAAGTTGGTATTGATGGGAGAAATAAAAAAATCCATCA
The DNA here is from genome assembly GCA_027924585.1 of Larix kaempferi. Classification (NCBI taxonomy): domain Eukaryota; kingdom Viridiplantae; phylum Streptophyta; class Pinopsida; order Pinales; family Pinaceae; genus Larix; species Larix kaempferi. Next base: position 250,989 of record BSBM01000036.1, read on the forward strand.
AAAGATCATTGTTTTATTGCTAGAGATTCAAAGAGTTCGAAAGGAAAGAAGAAGGGCAATTTCAAGAAACCCATTGATCAGAAGAAAGACAAACAGAAAGTTCATGAAGACTCCTCCAACTTCAAGATGAATCCAAATAAGAAGAAAGAGAAGGAAAAGTGCACCTATTGCAACAGGGGATTTCATCCTGAAATCTCCTGCATGAAGAAGACCATTGATCAAATGGCTCATCTCCTAGAGAAAGCAAATATTCCTCTTCCTGAGAGCGCAAGAAGGAAGGATGGAGGACATAATTCTAAAGACAAGGAGCAAGTGCATGCTTTGATGGAAATCACATCCAAGCCTACCTCTTTAATCATAGATTATGGAGCTTCAAGGCACATGGTGTCTACAAGAGAGAGCTTTTCCTCTCTTGATTCTTCTAGTGGTCCAACCATTGTGTTGGGTGATGATTCTGAAACTTCAAGAAAAGGTAAAGGCAATATGGATCTAGATTCCAGTTCATTCACTAATGTGTTGTATGTTCCAGGACTTGTTGCTAACCTTTTGTCAGTATACCAGATGACTCACATTGGTTCTCCCAAAAAGGTGATCTTCACACCTAATGATGTTGAAATCTATGAAATGCCAATAGGCCGAATTGTTGCCTTAGGTTCGGCTGACCATAGCTCAAAAATATATAGATTCTCTCATTTTGTGCCTTTCCCGTCACCTTCTGCTCTACTTACCCATGCCAATGAGTCAAGTAAATTATGGCATGAAATATTTTTCCACCTAAATTACAAATATCTTTCCCAAATCCATGAGAAATAAATGGTCATAGGGCTGCCCAATATCAAGTTTTCTAAAGGTGTATGTCAAAGTTGCATCCTAGGAAATCACCCTGAGCATAAGTTTGAAAGAGCCAAAACTGAGCGAACCTCAGCACCCCTGGAGCTTATTCACAGTGACATATCAGGTCCATTCCCCCATGATTCTTCGAACCATGCCAAATACATCCTCACCTTCATAGATGACTTTACCCGATACTGGCAGATATATTTCCTCAAGCTAAAGTCATAAGTGTTCGGTTTGTTCAAGCTTTTCAAAGCCTCAGTTGAGAACCATTCTGGTAGACATATCAAGATCCTTAGATCTGATAATGGTGGGAAATACATTAAATCTAAGTTTTAGAAATTTTGTGCCTCTTCTGGCATACAGATGCAACACATTGTTCCCTACACACCTTCGTAGAATGGTGTTGTTGAGAGGAATAATGGATCTCTTAAGGACATGGCCACATGCATGATTGAGGCCAAGTCTTTTCCTCCAAGAATTTGGACTGAGGAAATAAATTGTGCATCATACATACAGAATAGAGTGCCTCACAAATCATTAAAAGGAATCACTCCTTTTGAGGCTTGGACTGGGCACGAACCTCATGTTTCTCATTTCAATATTTTTGGCTCCAAGGCTTGGGCTAGAATTCCACTTGAGAAGAGGAGGGCCATGCAGCCCCAAAGCCAACCATGTATTTTTTTTGGATATTCAGAAGACTCCAAGGGATAAAATTTGTTGAACATGCCCTCTCAAAAAGCTTTCATTGAGAGGAGTGTTCAATTTGAAGAATAGCCCTCGCAAAGTGTTGAAATTGGAGGACCCTCCACACCACCACCTGAGAATGTAAGTGATGTTCCTTCTGAATTTTCTGATTCTGATAGTTCTGATGATGAATACCATTTTATTACAGATCCTAATTCACCAATAAGGCCTAAGTGGGCTTCTAATACTCTTCAAGCAGCTGGTGAACTAGTGGGAAATCCTCGGGATACTAGGAGGACTAGATCACAATTTGAGAATGCTCTCAATTTGAATGATCCTTACCTATCTAAGAGATGTTATTTGATGGTGGATTCTGATCCTCATACATATGAGGAAGCCTCACATGACCCAATATGGCATGATTCCATGGATGAGGAGTTTCATTCACTGCAAAAGAATGAGACATGGGAGCTAGTCAAGCTCCCCCCAGGCAGAAAATTGGGAAGGTGTAAGTGGATATTCAAAACTAAATTTGCAGCTGATGGTGCAGCAGTGAAATATAAGGCTAGGAGGGTGGAAACGGGCTTCTCCCAAGTCCATGTCCTTGACTACAATGAGACTTTTGCACCAGTTTCACAGAAGGATTCAATAAGACTAGTTCTGGCAATTTCTGCAGCCAAGTGCCGGGAAGTGCATCACATGGATGTAAAAAGTGCATTCCTCCATGGATATCTTGAGGACTATATATATATGCAACATACAGAAGTATATACATCTGATCCTAACTATGTGTGCAGGTTGAAGAAGTCCTTATATGGGCTTAAGCAATCCCCCAAGGCTTGCTTTGCCAAAATGGTAAACTTTCTCTTGTCACAATCTTTTGCTAGATGAAGATCTAATCCTAATGTTTACATGAAGCTGATTGATGGCTCAATTCTGATTATTGTGTTATATTTTGATGACCTACTAATCACAAGTAGCTCTACTGATCAAATAGCTTCATTAAAGACTGCTTCGCATCAAGATTTTTGCATGACTGACTTGGGAATTCTTAAGCAATTTTTGGGGCTTGAGATTTCTCAAACTGAGAATGGAAATAAGGTATCTCAGTACAAATATGCATCTAACCTGCTAAAGAAGTTCAATATGGCTGATTTTAAGCCTTCAAATACTCCCTTCCTTTCAGGAGTCAGACTTGAAGAAGAAGATTCTACACCATTGGTGGACAACACCTTGTATAGGCAGCTAGTTGGCAGCTTATTGTACTTGACTCATACTCGACCTAATCTTGAATATGCAGTGAGTGTGGCCTTAAGATACATGGAGCAACCACATGAGCTTCACTGGAGGGATACAAAAAGAATCTTGTATTATGTGCAAGGAACCAAGTCTGATGGGATTCACTATGTTGCAGATTCTAGCCTAGATCTTCTTGGCTTTACTGACTCAGATTGGGCTGGTGATAGCCTTGATAGAAAATACACTTCTGGATTTGTTTTCATGCTTGGAGTTGGCCCTGTTTATTGGTCCAGTAATAAATAGATTTCAATTGCACTATCTTCAACAGAGGCCGAGTACAGAGGAGCAGTGAATGCTATTACTCAGTGTGTGTGTGGTTGTAGGGTATTCTTTCAGAGTTTGAGATTTCCTTTATCACTCCCACAATCATCTTTTGTGACAATCAAAGTGTTATAAGGGGCTCAAGTGATCCAGTACATAGGCAGAGGACCAAGCATATAGATATTCATATGCACTATATCAGGGGCTTAGTGCATGATCACATCATTGATCTACAGTATTGCCCAACAACTAAGCAAAAAGCAAACATCTTCACCAAAGATTTTACTGAGAAGACTTTCAGCTATCTGAGATCACTGCTTGGGATGGTTGAATATGTGGTGGAGTGAAGGATTTATCAGCAATCTTTCAATTTTGATTATGTCCATTTTTTAGGGGAAGTTTTTCCCATGAGGTTTTCCTTCTTTCCTTGTTTTGTGAACAAGGCAGTATGGTAAAGGGTGACCATGTCTTGTTACTAGGCCCTGTTTTATTTCTGATTTTTAGCACATAAAGTCAAGCTTAAGAGGGTGTGTTGGAATATTTAAAACCATCCATGTCATTTAATACCTTAGGATAGCATTATTGATCATTTTTTATTAATTCCTAGGTGTTAGACTAGGTAGTTGGCTAAATTATACATTGTGTGGACCACAAGTCATCATTGTGTGGACCACAAGCATCCTAGAATCACCTGGGCGCATTTCTGAAGATTCTGGATAAGGTTTTCTTTGATTCTGGTTGATCTTATCCAATACTGGAATAGAAAGGCGCCTTACTGCTTTTTACTGATTTTTGCCACTTTTTGGTGAAAGGTGAAAGCTAGTTGACTAGTCTTAACTATTTTTTGGACAACTCATCCTCCATGATGTTTCTTCCTTCCAAATTATGGATTTGGAATTATTTTCCATCCTACATCACCATCTGATCACTCATTCAGAAATTCGTGAGCCTTTGAGGTGACTTGGATAGCACAATTTCCACCTAGGGGGATTTTGCATATTTTTAGTAAGCATGCTTTGTGAGGATTCGAATGGCAACCTTTTGCATTCGAATATCTGATGTAATGTTATATATTTGCAGCCTATTATTTTCCCAAGGTTGGCTGATGTATTATTCTTCATGAGAGTAATTTTGTTTGCATCATACTTGACTTTTTTTCAGTGTTCTTGACTAGTTGTGTGAGATAACTGTGAGAGTATGAAATTTCTTGATCAGGTCTTGGTGTGAACTAAATTTCACAAGATTGTTGAGGCATTGATTTATAAACAACACTAACAAACCTTGATACATGAACACTAGTCCTTCTTCATATCATCTTGATCAAGGCACTGCTGATAACTTAGACCAACCTATCTTAAGAACACAATAGAGTGCATAAAAGTATGGAAAGGCCATAAAGGTAGGGCCAACACATGCTATACTGGAGGAAGAACACACATGTATATAATATACATACCTCTACTTCTACTTCTCACTATGTGAATATCTGTTATTCTGGGGGTAAAGGAATTTTTAAATGGCAAAAACTTTGAGACCTAGCACTCCTTCGAAGTACCATTGATCATGTTACCTTTGTTGATCCAATTGCTAAATCCATTGTGCACTTTGCTTCCTTTACTTGGGTTGTTTTATATGTGTATGGTTGATGTCTTTATAGATATTTGTCTTCTCTCATGACTATTAAAGGAATTACTGCTTGTATTCTAACCACAATCAGTTGATTATCTCTATTATTTATGTGTTAAACTAGAACAAAAGGTGCCAATGTTTTACATTAGAAAGAATTAGACATTATCATCAAAATCTGGGGATATATTGTTATTATTTTACCAACTTCCTAACATGTAATTTGTTTGCTCGGAAATTGTAAAATTTGTCATCAAATGTGTTTCAACATTATAGGACTAAGTGAATGGTTCTTGACTAGCAAATGCTTTGCATTAATGACCAAGCAAATACCTATATTTCTCAATAGTTTTGAAAGTGGATCGTGATAATTTTGGATCATAAAAACTCTACTATGACACATCACAATATTATTTTCTTACTAGATTTATTTCCTAGTCATGTCAAGTTACCTTTCCTTTGTTGTTGGAAAAGTGCAAAAAACAAATCTTTGGTCTTGAAGTTTTCTACATGTATTTTTTTTATGCATAAATGCTTGAAAACTACACTGTATAAATGATTTTACTTTTACTTGCTTTTCTAGAAACTATACTCTTGTCCTATTGAATTGTCATCTTCCAAAATTTAGTTTAGCATTGTCATTTTCCTAAAGTTTGGTGTGTGCTTGTGCTTTGAGTTTAGTCTTGACTGTAACACAGTGTCAATAGTATTACGTCTCAACATTGGTATGTAAATTATAATTGTAGCTTCTAAATCATGAACGTCATATATAGGTATTCTATGAATGTCTTGGCTTTACAGCCAATGATTTGTCTCCCCATTTGTGTCCAGTATTAGATGGTTGCTAGATAACATTATAGAAATTTTACTTTTGAAATTGTAGAAATCACTCTCTTAGCTGTGAAAGTATTACATTTGGTAGCTTTGAAAGTCTTGCATTTTGGTTTCTTCTAAATTCAAGGAAAAATCAACCAAACCTATATAACTTGTGGATGGAAATTGTTTGGAAACTTACTAGTTGGTATAGTTGCAGGGCCGGGGTTCTTCTTATGTACTAGCTTGTACAATATTTTGTCAAATATTGATTATTGTTGACAACCCCTCGTAAACATCAATATTGGATTTATTACTTAGGTTGCACCCATCCTTTGGAAGCTTAGTGTCGAAGGCGATCCAAATTTTATCCAAGGTTAGAAGTTAGAGGACATGGAACTTGCAAAGATGATCGATGTGTCATCCTTGTGGGCAAGTGCATGCATGCTAAGAGAAGTTTCAGGATATTACCAGATATATACTAGCAACTCATGTGCAAGTAATGAGAATTGGACACCTCCCATTCTCATTACTTACACACAAGTTGTTGGTATAGATCCAACAACTAATTTGTAAGTAATGAGAATGGGAAGTGATCTTATTCTCATTACTTACACATGAGTTGTTGGTTCATATCCATCATTATCCTACAACTTCTCTTAGCATGTATGCACTTTACCCCAAGCATGATACATCTATCACCTTTGCAAATTCCATGTCCTCTAACTTCCAACCTTGGATAAAATATAGATCGTCTTGGACACTAAACTTCCAAAGGACGGGTGCAACCTAAGCAATAAATCCAATCTTGATGTTTACAAGGGGAAGTCAACAATAGTCAATATTTGATCATAGAAATTACGTCGAAATTCCAACGTCCTAGCGATATTAGCACATGCACACTTATGACATCCTATGGACGGACTTGCACTTGTACCAGCAAACTAGGTTGGCAATGCCTCATCAATTGTCCATCATTATAAAAACATACACGTGACATTATTGATGAACTGTATTTTTAGTAGGTCATCGAACATACAACTTAATAATGGCTTTACATTTTCAGAAGACCGACGTATTCGAGGCGTTCTTCCACTGCCATGTAGGTGGTCAATATGTCGTAGTAATATCTATAAATCGTCGGTATACATCATAAGAAGAAGGTCATGATAATGTTTGTAGGACATTGAAAGACCGATGTCTGCGAAACGATCTTCAACTGCAACGTAGATGGTAGGCACAGTAACTATACCGTAATAACGATGCTATAGGTGAAAGTCGAAATTCCAATGCAAAATTTGCAACATCTCAAATCCATAGTTTTCTGATGTTGCGATGTCAGATGGGTTGTCTATTATTTGTCGTAAAATGATCCCTTTTGTAGTAGGATATAATAATGAAAAATCAGTAATACGAAGCTTGGGGTGGGTTTATTTCTTTATTTTGGGTATAGGGAAAAAATTTATCATGGAAATGACAATGGTGATGATACTTGGAGGGGGGATTTTTTCTTTGGATGAAGACAAGATGGTGCTAACAGTGACAAGCTTACGCAATGACCAAATAGATGAAAAGAACCCATGAACAAAAGTTAGCGAATGTGTGATGACATAAATATTGGCAAACATTGTCACAGCAGATGCACAAGACATTTGAGATGATGCAACTTTAGATGAGTGATGCGGGTTCAAATGATGATTCCTTTTGCGAAACAAAATATGGGTGTGACGAGTGTTTCGCTCTCATCTCAACGATACAGAAATGATAGCATGACGACGCTAATGGGAAGAGCAAGAGGATTTTAAAGCTTGACTCAAATTTATTGGCAAGACATACATGACGAACCTTCCCATAAGAGGCATGAAGACCAAATGAGGACACATATGTTGAAACTGAGTATGGATGAGAAGAGGACATCATACTAGACTCCATGGTTGAGACAAAAGGAGATGACGACATCATTAAGGGTGTTCTCCTCTAACACTATGGTATGACTCTTTGTAATCATGTCGATGTTGGACATCAACACCCACTATCATTTCAAGTAGAGAGAAGGCTAGAAAATGAGTGCAATTAAAATAGGAAGCATGCCAAGCATGGTTGAATCAACCACCTATTCAATTCCCACTGCGTAGCAAGTCAATATACAATAACAATAGTTCTTCACATGTTGGGAATGAAAGCCATGAAATAGAGGTTGGTACAGATTATTTCTTATGAGACACAAGTGCCATGGTGGGAATGTTGTTACATGCATTCTAGTAAGATGGGATAGGGGATGATGCTCATATCATCGACATCTTCTCTAAAGTATGAACTCTACTTCCACCACCCCTCTCTCTAGGCATGGGTCAAAGTCTACCTAAATAGGGACAACAATGTTACTTTATAGCTTGAAATAAATGTATGGTATGTGAGACGTGTGTTTCTTGATGCTTCTGAGGTAACTAACCATCAAGTAACCTATATTTTGAGGAATCTTGTCACACAATCAACATTGCAAATGGTTGATTTTATGCATGCTTGATTATACTGTACATTTCTATTTCCCACTAATTGCATGTTACTCAAAGATAAGGTATTTCAAAGTGATAATGTCTTGCCTAGCAGCTGTGAAGAGGCTAATAAAATTTTGAAAAGGTTGAGTGTTGAGTACATATCATATCATGCTTGTCCAAATGGTTGTATTCTATATAGAGGCAAATATGCGGAAAAAGAGATATGTGCATAATGCGGGCATTAAAGGTGCAGGAAATCACAAAATAAGGGTAAAGCACATGGCCTTCACAATATATTGAGGCACATTCACCTATTCCCAAGAATTCAAAGGTTCTTTCATTGTAAAGAATTAGCCATGTTGAAGGGGTGGCATGTCTCAAATAGAAGTGAGACAATAGTTATGTGAATCCCATAAAAATTCAACAACCATGAAACATATAGAGGATACATGGCCCAATAAATTCAAGGATGAAGTATGATGCCTTTGATTGAGAATATCCATGGATGGAGTTAACCCGTATTCCCTCCAAACACCGATTATTTTATTTGGCCGGTAGTTGTGATCAATAACAATATATCCCCATAGTTTTCTGTGAATAATTAACATCTTATTTTGGATCTTATAGTCCCTCATAGAATACAAGTTAAAAATATAAATGCCTACCTACAACCATTGATCAATGGAGTTAAGCAATTATGAGAAGTGATACATGTATACGATGTATCAAGACACATCCCAATGAAAAGGTCTTTTACGTTGTATGGCATATGTGCATACACCATGCATGATTATCCCAGATTATGAGTTTTCTTTGGTAATCACGTTGATTGATTTGTTTATATTCGTAACAATATTATTTTGCATAGTTAATTTGATGAAACTATCTTATTTAACGCTAATGTGATCTGTATACAATAACATCATAGGTATTGTAACAAGAGGGTATCATGGATGTAAATTTTGTGGACCCTCTATAAAGGATAGGTGGTCCAACCACCTATGAAAGTTAGTGCATGACTTCTCAAGTGTATTCCTCCAATAAGACCACCCTTATAGAAAAACAACAACTTTCAATGGTAAACAAGAGAGAACCCAACGACCTAAAATAATGACACCGACTAACTGGTTTAGGGCATATGACATAGAGAAGGAGAAGGAATTTTTATAATTGTTTGATTCAAATGGGGAACCTATGTTCAATGATCCTAAATTTTTTGACACACTTATGTCAAGAAATGCCCATTGGGATTTAAAAGAAACATGTATTTATGACCTTCCATATTAGGAGCACCTTAATATTACCTATGCATATATTTAAAAAAAGTTTAATATTCTTTATGGAGGCACATATCATCAAGAAAAAGAAACACATTGGGTGTCAGGAGAGATCTTATTTCTTCAAATACTAAAACAAACATTGGCTAAGAAAATAAACTAGAGGAGAGGTTGGTCCCTCTTGGTCTTTTAAAGAAAGTGATGTCCCATGGATTTTGAAAAAAGATGGTATTTCTCCGGAAAAGGAAGTTATACTAGGTGTGAAGGTGCCTTCTTTATATGGGTCAAATTTACAACTTCGCTTCACTATATAAGAATAATATTTGCCATAGTTGAAATCACATGACTATCTAAACCTTCTTATGGTGTGTATGTTGAAGAGATGTTTTTTTATTGCATAGTGTAAGTTATAATATACTATGCACTCAAAGTTTTATGGCAATACATTTTTGTATGTGTTTATTTTGCGATGTCATTATCATTTTCTCATGCATGGGTGTGTAAATCATGACTTCCCCCAAAACCTATGATATGCCATATATAAATTATCCACATTTGTACAATGAATCACATCAAAGGATATTCATATAGCTAGCATTCTATTGTGGCGTCAAGAGATAGTTGAGATTGTTTTATGTCTAAGAAGGAATTTCCCATGAGTTTCATAGACTTGTGGGTTGATCTTCTAATTCACCTATTTTACGAGTTCGAATTATCTGTGGTGGTATCATTTCATTCAATGTTCTTCTTAGAGAGGTACATCAAAAAATATAAGGGATTTGTTCGACAACGAGAAAAACTTGAGGGGTCCCTGGCAGAGTCGTAGATAGTATACTAGTCATTCTATTATGTTAGTGAGTACATCAAGCAAAACAACAACACACCAGGCATAGTATACACACCTGCTTGCTAAATATGATGCACTAAACATAGGAATTGGATGCAATAACTCTGTAATAATCTCTTTGTGTACATTTGTAACTTGACAACACACATTTGAATTATAGCATATATATTTTTTTATTGATTCTTCGGTTATTAGACACATGACGCTGTCATTTGTTCAATTTTTTACAAGCACATTTGTTCCCATCTATGTGGGCATATGGAAATCATTTTCACATTGAGGATGTCAAATATGGGCATGTCACTCTCGACTGTGGAGTGGAATTCGATTTCAACCAATCTAGTCATGCTAGCCACTATGATCGGAATATAACAAAGGGGAAATTATGTTATGTCAAAAAAATACAAGACATCTTGCAAGTGAACTTCTCATCTCTCCATGTGTTATTTTTATTTGCAAGTGGTGGATACATTCAACTAGAGGAATGTAAAGGAAGATCATGATATTGGGCTAATATGTATCAACTCTAAAAATATATAGGATGAAACTAAGGAACTTATGTTTTCTCAAATCACTAAACCAAGTGTTTTTTTACACAAATGTTTTGGATAGGGATTGGTGGCTCATATCGAGACATGGCCATAGATCAAAACATCTTCTTGAGAACAACAATGTTACAATGCCAAGTGAGGAAGACAATCACGGTGATGGGAACAAAGAGTCATGTGTACACATGTTTTATTTCAACATTAATATTGTGGATGTCATTTTAGCATTGTTACCTATAATTGGCAAATTATGATTTTTTTTCATTTTATGATGTTGAAAATGAAAAGTTAACAACTATTTTAAACCATCACATTGAAAATAAATTAAAATAATTTGAAAACACATAATAATAAAATTATAATTATGAAGATCCTCCTTCCATTTCGATAACCTTATATCGATACAAATGTAATTTCACATGTTAAAAAAAAATAAAAATTTAGTACTTAAAGAGGTTTAGTTATGAATGTCTTTTTATTTCATTGCATATTTAATATAAAATTTTAGAATTATTTTAATATAATATTTAATCAAACAAATTGATATAAAAAAAATTAATCAAATCTCATTTAATTATAATCGTTTTCATGATTATTAAATATGCATGATGTTATCACGATATAAAAAAGTTGGGGGAATACTTTTACTTTTAGCAAAATCAATGAAAATTTAGTAAAAAGATTTAAGACTAATTTTTAAAAATAGAGTCTAATCAAATCTATTTCAATTTGAAAGTATTCACAATGAACTTAGTATGTATACTATTTTTGCATAATACATTTTGAAAAAATTAATTATCGTATTTATTTTGATGAGAACAAAATTTCGATTAAAATTTAAAATATTTTTATTGAATTATGAAGGAAGAGATTGAAATTAAAAAGTATTTAATTCAATCAATGAAGAGTATGAATATAAACTTTAGTGATCACAATAGCTTATCATTCATTACTTTCACAATCAAGTAAACTTTAGTTATTGCAGCAATAAAGAGTATGAAAATAAACTTCAATAATCACAATAGTTAAATATTATATGTCATCTCTAATTTAAATCACCGATACATCTCAAATTTTATTTCAAAATAGAGAAATCATTAACATGCACAATACTCAACAACATGATCAACATCAATGTGATATGAAAAGACATAATATACATTAACACTAATATCAAAATCAATATATATATATATATACATCTTATGCCATCTCAAATTTAATTTAAAAACATAGAAATCATTAATATACACAGAATATATCTTATAAATGAAACAGATCAACATCAACATGATATGGAAATGCATAGTATATCTCAACGATAATATCATAATCAATATATAAGTCAAACATATATCTCAAGTAAAATATATATATATATATATATATATATATATATATATATATCGCAACAATCAAATATATAAATGTGATCATCAATAATTGCTATCAACTAATTGGTCCACCACTAAAGCTTGATGCATCAATACGTCTGCCACAAGATCTAGTGTTGAAAAGTTACCTAGGAAGTGTTGTTCACCTAGTGTTGCCTTGGGGTGGACAAGAACACTTTAACTAGTGACCCCTAGTCATTATTAATTAATAAATTGAGATGTGCTTTATAATTTTAAAGTCACTTTATTAAAAGGTAAAGTCATGGTTTATCCTAAGTTCACATTTAATGAAAAGTCAAGTGAGTGATTAATTAAAATGGGTGCTCACTTTATTAAATGACATGAAGAGCACTAAATTTCATTTATTAATTATTTAATTGAGCGTTTAATGAGAACCCCTCATCTAATCTAATCTGGACCATTAGATTGAAAATAAAAAGTTACCATGAACAAAAAGGACTTGGGAAAGGCAAACTAATTCATTATCACATTTTCCAAGAGAGAGTTTTGGGAGAGCAAGAGAGAAAGAAGAAAGGGTTTGAGAGAAGTCGACCTAGAGAGAAGAAGACAAATTTCTGGCACATTTACCAAGGAAATTCGTATAGCAGGTTGGAATAAATTCCAAGGAAGCTGTACAGTCTAATTCTGGCACAGAATTCGAGGAGGCCGTACAGCAATTAATGATGTCTGTACTAGCACAGAAATTGAGGAGAGTTGCACAGTTTTCGAGGCTGAATATTGGCACAAATTTCGAGGCTGAAAAGTACAACAATTAATGATGTCCATACAAGGACAGAATTCGGGCACATAATTTGAGGAACAGTTCTGCACAGAAATCGATGTCATACAGTAGTCTATTGGGCACAGATTTCAAGGAAAAGTACAGTCCATACAGCAGGCTGTACTGGGACAGTTTGGCACTAATTTCGAGATGAAATTTGGTTGAGATAAGTACTGCTGTCATTTTTATTTGTCTCTGAAAAATAAAAATTCTCTCTCTTAGTCAAGTTTTCCCTTAGGGGTTTTATCCTAGACCAATTTGGTCAAAAATCTTGTGTTAAAATTTCATATGGTTAGCTGATTTAAATTTCTGAGTATGAGTTTATTGGCTGAAAGTTAAAATTTTCTGAGTTAATTGAATTTGAAAAAGAATCTCATGTGTTTCAGTTTAGTCAGTTTTATGTTAAAAATGTGGATACTAGGGTTTGGGCATTAAACCATGCAGAGAAGCTATCAAGCTTGAAACCTGGTTGGGATTCCAAAAAAAATTCATGGTATTAGAGCGGAGTTAAAGATCAGAAATTTAAACACTCGGACAAATTTTCAGATTTGAAGAAAACACGGGTTTTGAGAAAATTTTCAGATTTGAAGAAAATTAGGGTTTTGTGAAAAAATCCAGATTTGTGAAAAAGTTCTTAAACTGGTTGCTTGATTGAGAAATCCAAGTTGTAGCTATGGTGTTTGGACTTAGGGTTGAGGACATATTAGATGCGGATACAAATTTTAGTCCATGGAAGGCTAGGATTATGTTGATACTTGAGGAGAATGAACTATGGGATATAGTCAATAGTACAACAACAAAACCTGTGACTATTCCTACCAATGTTACTGATAATGAAGCTTTCATGATGAGATATGTGAAGGAAAGAAGGATCATTCTTGATGCCGTGAAGGATCATTTGATCCCACATATTTCAGCGAAGACACATGCTTTTCAGATGTGGATGGATTTGACTAGCTGACACCAAAGCTCCAATGAGAATAGGAAGATGGTGTTGCGAGAAAAGTTGAAGAATGTGCACATGAGTAAAGGGGAAGGCATGGATTCCTATCTTACCAAGATTACACAGGTGAGGGATGTTCGGATATCCACATCATCATTTTCAGGAACTTGCATGCAATTAGGGTTTGCATGCAATTAGGGTTTGCATGCAAACTCTAGGGTTTGCATGCATCCCAGTCACCATGTTGATGCCTCCAGCACCTTATCCACTTCATTCTAGCACCCAGGAGCTCCTTCCATCGGAGTTTTAGCCCTCCTAGTCAGGAAGGCACCCACTTCTCACCTACTGCCAGAGAAGGGCGCACTTCTTCACCTACCACTGCAGTTCCACTTCAGTTACACTCGGTTCGCTCTGATTCTCCTTGATTTGAGGCTAGTTTCACTCCCGACTGACTGTTTCACTCCGTTGGACCTCCAGATTGACTAGATGACTTGTTCTGACTTCAGTTAAGCCTCCCATGCACCCTCCACTGAGCCTCTTTCCCTATATCAGTGCTACACACTTCAATTACAGTTGTTACACTCAGTTAGACTCAGATTGACACCTGGATGACTGGTTCTTGTGCATTAATGACCACCACCAATAGATGATGAGGACTCCTAGTTGGAGCCAAGCTACACCATTCAGTAATTCGAATGACCTTCTTAGTCAATTCAAATTGCTCACACATTGTCAAATTATTGTATTGTAATTATTCACCCTTATTGGGATATTGAGCACTATGCATGTTTTACACAGTTTTACACCATATTTTCTATGTTCATCTATTGTGATTGATTTACTTGTTCATTAGATCTATTGTGACTAATTTTACATGGTATCAGAGCCATGGCAGGGACAAGACTTCTTTTCTATAGGGATTATTCATAGCAATTTTTGCTCACTTTGCAGCAGTTTTCTGCAGTTGCAGCACTTTCTACAGTTGCAGCTATTGCTCCATAATGGTTCTTGTTTGCTTGTGATTTGCAGGTTTCTTACTTCCTCCATTTGCATTCGCTATTGCAAAGATGGAATATTCTTCTTCACAAAATCTTCTTACTCCATTCAACTATGATGAATGGAAACCAAAGATGATTGCATGTTTGAAGAGACAATGTCTTTTTGATGTGTGCAGTGGTATTACAAGAGATTTTGATTCCGATGAAGAGGAGAATGATTGGCTTAATGATTGTGATAGAGCTTTTGGAACAATGTGTCTTGCTATGTCTCCTTGTATGCGCTACCTCAGTACTACTGCTGAAAATCCAAGAGATCTATGGGCCCAACTCAATAGAGAATTTGCAAGCAGGAAGAAAATGATCATGCTAGCCTTTTGGAGAACAAGCCCAGTGAGATCTCCTTATGTGCTCTCTCTGATTATGTCTTGGCCTCATCCATTGTTCAAGATGAAGAAGAAACTATAGATTCAACACTCATTCTCTCAAAGTCTTCTATTTTGAATTCTGAGCAAGATAAACCAGCTCATACTCTAGATTCCGAAGAGGTTCTTGAATCCTCTCTTTCACATGAGTTTGCCGACATGCAGAATAATGATCTACTTGATGTTTTGGAGGTAAAATCTAATTTTGGAGGTGAAGCATTCGTCCTCCCTTATTGCATGCCTCATATAGACTTATGTTCTATCATTTGCAAAGTTTCTCACAATTTTAATGAAGATGAAGAGCACTACCATTCGCTTGAATTCAATTCTCATGCACTTTTTGCTGATTTTGGTTTTGATCTCACCCTTGTTGGTTCAAAGGAGATCTCAAGAAACCATTCATCTATTATTGGAGTTGATTTAACTTCTACTGATAATAAGTTCAAGTTTCAAGATCTATTTGATCTTATTGGAGCTTATCCTACCTCACTTGGTTAGAATCACAGGTTCCAGGATCATCCTTATATTTTCATATTTGTTCTCACCATTTTCGGTATGAAGAGCAAGTTCATAAAGTCTCCACATTCGCTTGCATCCACTAATGGAGAATTCAAGCACATGTTTTTGGAGCATGATCCATCTACTCCCAAGAGTAAGATACCTCCAGACATATCTACTTGAGTTTGGGGCAGTTAAATCTTTTGGTGTGTTACAGTCCATTTTGAGGGGGGGTTTTTCCCATGAGGTTTTCTCCATTTCCTCGATTCATGGATTGTTCTTTATTTTGGATTATTATTGTATTGGGGTGACCTTTGGTCTTAGTTACAAGGGCCCTACATTATTTTTTGCACATCATAGTCTAGCTTGAGGGGGGGTGTTCGGATATCCACATCATCATTTTTAGGACCTTGCATGCAATTAGGGTTTGCATGCAAACTCTAGGGTTTGCATGCATCCCAGTCACCAGGTTGATGCCTCCAGCACCTTATCCACTTCATTCTAGCACGCGGGAGCTCCTTCCATCGCAGTTTTAGCCTTCCTAGTCAGGAAGGCGCCCACTTCTCACCTACTGCTAGAGAAGGGCGCACTTCTTCACCTACCACTGCAGTTCCACTTCAGTTACACTTAGTTCGCTCCGATTCTCCTTGATTTAAGGCTAGTTTCACTCTCGATTGACTATTTCACTCCGTTGGACCTCCAGATTGACTAGATGACTTGTTCTGACTTCAGTTAAGCCTCCCATGCACCCTCCACTGAGCCTCTTTCCCTAGATTAGTGCTACACACTTCAATTACACTTGTTACACTCAGTTAGACTCAGATTGACACCTAGATGATTGGTTCTTGTGCATTGATGACCACCACTGATTGATGATGAGGACTCCTAGTTGGAGCCAAGCTACACCATTCAGTAATTCGAATGACCTTCTTAGTCAATTCGAATTGCTCACACATTGTCAGATTATTGTATTGTAATTATTCACCCTTATTGGGATATTGAGCACTGTCCATGTTTTACACAGTTTTACACCATATTTTCTATGTTCATCTGTTGTGATTGATTTACTTGTTCATTAGATCTGTTGTGACTAATTTTACAAGGGATGAGCTTGCAGCTGTAGGAGAGGTTATACAGGGCACTGAGATGGTGCGCACAGCCTTAAATGGCGCGACTCAGCAGTGGGGTGTGTTTGTGCAGACTATTGTTGGTCGAGAGAACATGCCTACATGGGATCGTCTTTGGGATGATTTCATACAGGAGGAGACACGTAGAGGATACCTATAGGGCAATTCATCACATCACAGGGATGATGAGGAAAATGTGGCATTGATAGCAAAGGGAAAAAAGAAGAAGTTCAAGAAGGGTCCCAAGGGTGGGGCCAAATAGCATACAGGTGAGCCGAAGAAAGACTTGAGTAAAATCAAGTGTTTCACATGTCAGAAGTTTGGACACTATGCTGGACAGTGTCTGAACAAGAAGAGGAAAGGGTAGTAGATAGCAGCGACAGCAGAGATGGATGATTTTTCCTCATGGTTTGAGGGAGAGTTCTCTCTTCATGTTGGATGTACAGAGAGGACATATTTCGCTAGCACTGATATGGAGAGTGACATGGAGGATAAGATTCAGTGTTCATTATTGGTTGGTCATTCTTTTAGTGCTACCACTACTACTTCCACTTGGTACATTGATAATGGGGCTTCGAGCCATATGACAGGTGTTCGTCATGTGTTCACCGAGATGACTGAGAAGGGATTGAGTCTTGAGTTAGTATTGGGAGATGACATGATTGTGAGAGCAGTTGGGAGAGGGACTATCACCTTTCAGAGGGATTCTATGCAGTCCATGAATTTGAGGGATGTTCTTTATGTCCCCGGGCTGAAGAAGAATCTTGTTTCAGTTTCCACGATTGAGGACAGAGGCTTTGGAGTATGTTTTCTAGGTGGGAAAGTTTATATCTTTCCCAGAGCAGCAGTACCATCTACTTCATGTGCCATTTGAGTGAGATGTGGGAAGTTGTACAAGCTTCTCTATCAGCCTCACCATTCATTAGCCCATATTAGCAGTAGCATCGAGATGTGTGAGTTGTGGCACGGGAGGATGGGCCACCTTCATAATTCATCTTTGAGTTTGTTGAGGGAGATGTCTACATGTTTGCCTCATTTCAACACAAAGTAGGGTGGTGTGTGCAAAGGGTGTGCTTTGGGAAAGTACAACAAGACTGCTTTTTCAAGCAGTGACACCAGATCAGGTGGGATACTGGATTTGATTCATTCATATTTATGTGGACCTATGTGTTCAGCTTCAATGATGGGTTTTTAGTACTATATCAGTTTCATTGATTACCACTCTAGGAAGACCTGGATCTACTTTCCAAGAAGTAAACAATCTCAGGAATTCTTGCAAAGGTTCCAAGAGTTCAAATCTCTTGTGGAGAAACAAACAGGGAGGATGATTCGGGCACTTAGGTCATAGAATGGAGGTGAGTATACCTCCAAGGAGTTTGATGAGTTTTGTAGATAGGAGGGCATCAGGAGGCAGTTGACAGTTCCATACACTCCACAGCAGAATGGAGTTGCGGAAAGGAAGAACAGAGCCATAGTGGGAGAAGATAAAGCCATGTTGCATGATCAAAGTCTTCATTTCTTTCTATGGGCTGAGGCCTGTAGTACTAATTTTTATGTTCAAAACAAGAGTCTGCACCGAGCATTGGGGTGTAAAAATCCTGAGGAGATGTTCACTGGGAAGAGACCTGAGATAGGTCACTTCCGTATATTTGGATGCCTTACATACTCTCATGTTGCTTATGAGAAGAGGACAAAGTTAGAGCCTACAGCGGAGAAAGGCATCTTTGTTGGATATGACGAGACTTCGAAGGATTTCGCATATACCTTCCTGCATAGAGGAAAGTTGTGGTGAGGAGGGAGGTCATATTTGAGGAGGAGAAATCCTTCAGCAAGTCTTATGATTCAGAGGTGGAGGAGCAGCAGGTTGTGTCTCCACAGGTGACAGGATCACAGAATCAGAGTACAGGGTCACAAGTTTCAGTAGTGACTGGGTCACAGGTTACAGGTTCATTAGTTTCAGGGACTCAGTCTACACTGACTTCTGGTACAGGGACAGGTTCACGAGTCACAGGTTTACAGGTTTCACCTTCATGTGATTCAAGTGGTACAAGTTCAGGATCACCAAGTACAGGATCTCAGGCCACAAGTACTTCTTCAGGGAGACATTTGTCAGATGAGGAGGTTCTGGAGGAGCGCCTACAGCACGAATCTACTTCCAAGAAACGTAAACCAAATTGGCTTAAGGATCTTGTGAAGGAAGCTGAGGAGTCTGTGGGACTGCCCAAGAGGGAGGTCAGAGAGAGCAAAGCACCAGAGAGATTTTCCATTTATATGGCGATGGTGACTAGCTTGAGTGATTTTGAGCCTACTACATTTGAGGAGGCTACCCCACACCAGGTTTAGAGAGATTCCATGATGGAAGAGTACAATTCCATCATGAAGAATGGAGTGTGGGAGATTGTTCCGAGACCGGAGGGGAAGTCAGTAGTGACTTCCAAGTGGCTCTATAAAATTAAGCATGTTGCGGATGGCAGCATCGACAAGTACAAAGCTCGATTTGTGGCACAAGGGTTCTCACAGGTAGAGGGAGTTGACTACTCTAATACCTTTCCACTGGTTTCTATATTTTCTTCGATCAGAGCAATGATCTCCATTGTGGCAGAGATGGGTTGGAGGATTCATCAGATGGATGTGAAAACCGCTTTTCTGAACGGTTTTCTACAGGAGGAGGTATATCTAGAACAACCCCAAGGCTTTGAGATTCATGGGAGAGATTCACATGTGTGCAGGATGAAAAAGGCCTTGTATGGTATGAAGCAAGCCCCTCAGGCTTGGTGTGCTAGGCTTGGTATGCCAGGATTGATACTTATTTGCTTTCGATTGGGTTTCAGAAGAGTGAGGCGGATTCCAACCTATACTACATTGTGGTTTGAGGTGTTCCGCTCATTCTTCTGCTATATGTTGATGACTTGTTCATTACAGGAGGAGAGCACCTGATTGAAGCATGTAAGAAAGATCTTGCTTCAGAGTTTGATATGACTGACCTTGGACTGATGCATTACTATTTAGGTATGGAGATTTGGCAGGAGGATGGACATGTTTTCCTGGGGAAAGGAAAATATGTTGTAGATGTTCTGAAGAGATTTCGAATGGAGGACTGCAGACCTGTGTCTACACCCATGACCACCAACTGGACGAAGCTTCATACTTATGAGGGAGATTTGGTGGATCCTACTTTGTATCGTTAGTTGATTGGTTCGTTGATGTATCTAGTCAACACCATACCATATTTGAGTTTTGCGGTTAACACTCGCAGTCTATTCATGGTGGAGCCCAGGAGAGTGCATTGGACTGTCACAAAACACATATTGAGATATCTTGCAGGTACATTAGATTATGGTTTGGACTACAGGAGATCTGATGGAGTGGGATTGGTTGGCTTCACGGATTCAAATTGGGCAGGTAGTGTTTTAGACCAGAAGAGCACTTCTGGTTTTGCTTCAGTTTGGGCTTGGAAGTTGTGTCATGGTTCAGTCGGAAGCAAAAGTCCATTGCATTGAGTTCTGCAGAGGCTGAGTACATGGCATCCAGTCAAGCTAGTTGTGAATATTTGTTGATTCGCAAGTTGATGGTTGACCTATTTGGTCAGGAGTTAAGACCTGCAGTTATACATTGTGACAATCAGAGTTGCATCAAGCTCTCTGAGAATCTGGTATTTCATGACAGGTCAAAGAATATTGAGATCAGATATCACTTTATCAGAGATTATGTTCAGAGAGGAGTTGTACAGATGCAGTATGTTTCTACTGATGAGCAGGTGGTTGACATTCTCATGAAGTCTTTGGGTAGAGGGAAGCATGTCTATTTCAGAGACAAGTTGGGAGTGGTGAAAAACACCTTCCTCAGTAAGAGGGAGTGTTGAAAAGTTACCTAGGAAGTGTTGTTCACCTAGTGTTGCCTTGGGGTGGACAAGAACACTTTAAATGGTGACCCCTAGTCATTATTAATTAATAAAATGAGATGTACTTTGTAATTTTAAAGTCACTTTATTAAAAGGTAAAGTCATGGTTTATCCTAAGTTCACATTTAATGAAAAGTCAAGTGAGTGATTAATTAAAAGGTGTGCTCACTTTATTAAATGACATGAAGAGCACTAAATTTCATTTATTAATTATTTAATTGAGCATTTAATGAGAACCCCTCATCTAATCTAATCTGGACCATTAGATTGAAAAGAGGAAGTTACCATGAACAAAAAGGACTTGGGCAAGGCAAACTAATTCATTATCACATTTTCCAAGAGAGAGTTTTGGGAGAGCAAGAGAGAAAGAAGAAAGAGTTTGAGATAAGTCGACGTAGAGAGAAGAAGACAAATTTCTGGCACATTTCCCAAGGAAATCCGTACAGCGGGTTGGTACAAATTCCAAGGAATCCGTACAGTCTAATTTTGGCACAGAGTTCGAGGAGGCCATACAGCAATTAATGTTGTCCATACCAGCACAGAAATTGAGGAGAGTTGCATAGTTTTCGAGGCTGAAGATTGGAACAGATTTTGAGGCTGAAAAGTACAGCAATTAATGTTGTCTGTACAGGGACAGAATTCAGCCACATAATTTGAGGAACAGTTCCACACAGAAATCGAGGCCGCACGTGTGAGGTTGTATAGTAGTCTGTTGGGCACATATTTCGAGGAAAAGTACAGTCAGTACAACAAGTCGTACTGGGATAGTTTGGCACTAATTTCGATATGAAATTTGGTTGAGATAAGTACTGCTGTGATTTTTATTTGTCTCTAAAAAAAAAATTCTCTCTCTCAGTAAAGTTTTCCCTTGGGGGTTTTATCCTGGACCAATTTGGTCTGTGTTAAAATTTCATGTGTTTGGCTAATTTAAATTTATGAGTATGATTTTATTGGCTTAAAGTTAAGTTTTCTGAGTTGTTTGAATTTGAAAAACATTCTCATGTGTTTCAGTTTAGTCATTTTTATGTTAAAAATGTGCATACTGGGGTTTGGGCATTAAACCATGCAGAGAAGATATCAAGCTTGAAACTGAGTTGGGATTCCAAAAAACTTTCATCTAGAGGCATCAATAGCTTTGCCATGTGAAAATGAAAAATGAAGCAGTTGGTATATATCTCCAGTAGAATCTATATCACCCAATGCATCCATCTCATCTATATAAGTATCGATGAGTGTAGTGGGTGTAGCAATTGGTTGGTCAACTGTTAGAGGAGGAGAAGATGGTGTTCGATCAACTAATGGAGGAGATGGTTGGTTCAACTAGATGAGGAGGAGAGGGTGCTTAGTCATGCTATGGAGGAGGATACTATTGTTAGTTGACTATGGAGGATGAGATGGTGGTCAATTGATTTGTGGAGGAAGAGAGGGTGGTTAGCCAGCTTGTGGAAAAGGAGATGGGGGTAAGTTAAATAGCGGATCAATAGATGGTGGTAGGTCGGTTAAGTGATGAGGATATGGTTGTTGGTCATCCTATGGAGGAGGAGAGGGTGTTCAATCAATTAGTGGAGGAGGAAGAAGAGGGGGTGGAGGAGGTGGAAGATCGCCATCCTCGGCATATGAATCTGAAGAAGAAATTTTATAGCGATGACGATCCCACCTCTTCCTCTCCAATAATATCGCCACACTAATAGCAATGACGATCCGACCTCTTCCTCTCCAATAATATCGCCACACTAACAACATGATGGATCAATAATTTCATATTGCATATAAGGTTCACCCATATGTAGGCAATCTCTAGGTCTTGTATGATTTGTGTCACTCATACAAGGTGTAATATGTGTTACGCTAACAATGCACATAGTCGATTTGTTTGTTCTTGGAAGAATCTAAGTTCTGGCCTACATTGTAGGCTAGATGTCTATATCTAAGGTACCTCATTTACCTCTGCCATCTCTTCATCCTATTGGGGAGGCACTTCCTCAACATGTGTGTTAATATCTGCAAAAGAATATACAACAATAATTAGACAATTTATAAAAAATGGTACAATAACTTACATGTGCATTAAATAAGATGAAAAATGCAACTAGATTAATCAAAACATGATAATGATACTACCACTGGCATCTGGTGGCTCATCTGGGGTTGTAATATCCCGATTTTGACCCCATTGCATTAAAATTGTAAATGATGTAAATATGCTAGTGTGAATTCCTAGTGCGGAGCTCAAGGCCAAGGCCCGACTAGTGAATGTTTAGGCATGTATGATGTTATATTTCTATTTTGGACCATATGATTGGCTTATTATGCCTAATTCAAAATATATGTAAATATTATGCTAAAAAGTAATAGAATGGTCCAACAATGGCTGTGTAAAGAGCACCAAAGGGGCTATGATTCCGCCAGAGGGGAAGATGAAGGGGGCTTATGGGAAACCCAATCCTAAGCTACCAAGTGTCAACCATAGAACTCACCCAAAATTATGTCATGTGATGGGAATAAGCCAATTATCTCCTTTTTTGACCATTTTTCCAATCATTAATGCATGTGTGTGGTTGGTGGGAAAAGTCACCTCATGTAGTTATTGAAGCATGGGACTGACTGCACTTTTGTGACAGTTGTGTTAGCTGTCAGAAGTCCTATTTCTTGTATGGTCAGAAGCCATGTCATCTGTCTTTTCACCCTTACCACATCTCCTTAGAGTCAACATTCTTTTGATTATCATTTTTCCATTCACATTCTCTCATGCAAGCAGTTACTCCACAAAGAATTATTCCATTGTTGTTGATGGCCATTTTTACCAGACTGTGTATTAAACCCAGGAATTTGAATTAGAAGACAAAGAGCAGAATGGATTGTAGGCTGAGAGATAGAAGCCTGTAGGTGATTCCTTCACCCCGGTGGACTCATAGCCCATCTTAGGGGTGGCCTCCCAACAGAAAGATTATATGATGGACGGAGTGCCTATGGTTGGGTGTAAAAGCACTCTTACACAGCTAGTTGCTTGGATTTGCATTGAATAAAGATAAGTACTCTCATGTATTTTAATCTGAACTGTTTTAATTAATGCATGTAATGTTTATGCTTGCATTTGCTTGCTAGATGTGTGTGGATAGATTTTAAATTCCACTGTGCATGTTTATTTTTGTTCTGCACACATTATGTTTGTTGAAAAATCACATTATGCATTTGGGGCGAATTATTAGAGCCCCGGTATGGCCAACGTCCCCTCCTGATAATCAGATTGGGTGAGTGGGACGTTGCAGGAGTAAACATGATGTTATTACATTCTCACCAGTCTAACCATGCATATACTACATAAGATCCAAGGTATGATCATCCTCATTGACAAGCATCTACAATACCTATGGAGTGATCCTACATGGGAACTCCAACGAGTCCCTCTTGAACAACAACTTCCTCCATGTGTGCATATGCACATCGTTCCTTGGCCTAGGAGGAAGGCGGTCAAATGATGGCCTAGAGGCCAAAAACCTCTCAAAGAATAAACAAAATAAATATGAATCGAAAGGGATATTAAAATTTACTAGCATGGTGAGAGAAACAACAAAAGAATAAAAGAATCCACAAGATTAACAAGAGATTTTTACCCTAAAAGCCATTATTGGTAAGATCAACACCCCATAGATATATATCATCCTTGGCCAATTCAACCAACACTGACTACATAACGCATATTGTAATGGAGTTCTTCAAGTCTTTAAATAGGATTCATCACATACTGATACCATGGGTTACCCAATACCATGGGACCGTAAATCACCAATGATAAACCCATCATTGATTGAATTTAGGCTATCCTAATCACCTTATAATTGAGCCAAGATTAACCCAACATTCCCCCTTTAAACTTAACCTGAGGTAAATTCCTACCCCCTCAAAGTTTATAATTGGGTATCTAAGAATACAACATGCCTTGCCTTAATAATCACCTAGGCCTATGACTAGACTTAATATTGATGATCAAATAAACCAAGGGTATGCATGCCTAAATAGGTCATACATTCATATTTCCATTTACATGTAATTAACTTACAAGGCCAAATTTTGCCTCCAATGCAATATATAAAAAGTGGTTTCAACAACAACACTTGGAATCGTGCATTGATCTATTACTTTTAACCAAACAATCACATTACAACCATGGTCTTTCACTTCAAACTATACCGCTTGGATCATCCATCTGCACTTACTACTTTTGAAATCATATTTCTAAGATACACAAAAGAAATGCCAAAAGAATCAAGTATTTCTCATGATTTTATTAACACCAAAATATTGGAGCAATGGAATAGAACCTTGGTGGATTATTCTACTGCAGGTCGTGACTAGGATTCAGGTCATGCCATCTATGGTACACCTATTCACCACCCACCATCCATCCTTCTATACATCATCATGTTAGCAAGCATTAATAGAAATCATTTTTATCCAAGGTATAAATCAATCAACAATCTAATACTCCAACCAATGATGGGTTTACAAAGTTAATGCTTCTCTTTCATGTAGCCAAAAAAAATACAACCACACAGTACCCTAAAATTCTAACAATGAAGAGAATGAACATATTTCTCCTCCAAATCGCATTTTCAAGCACGATAATTTTGCTCCTCACCGCAATCCACATCACGCAGCATCGTTGTTGTCCATAAAGCAATCAATCAATTGCCATCACCTTGCATTGGACTGAGAATGCAAACCATTAAAATTATCTACACACTGCCCATATTAAGTATCATAAAGGTATAGCTATATCAGGTCATACACACTAGTAGGTGCATTGGCATGTGTAATGGTAGGTTCTAATAATAGAACCATGAGAAATCACATAGATTTCCAACACTTATTCTCCCACCAAAAACAATTTCCGCTACATTTTCTTATGGTTTGTAGACACTACCTTCAGGAGTGGGCACACAATCTATGCATTAACCTTCTTCTCGCAACTAGTGGCTCTCTTCCTACTATGCCCCAATATACCATGCATTACCCCCATCTACTTAAAATCGTGTTGCACATATGCATTGAATTCTCTTTAACTGCACATAGCAGATAACCTTCTGTTGTTCTTCTCCACGTAGGATTTTCCATCATAAGCCAATTATTCATGGCCTAACATCCACCTTGAATTCCTACAAACCCCCAATCTATAGGCTCCAACTCTAATAGACAAGATCTCGGAATTAAAAACTATATGGCATAGATCTTTACTCTAGTAGTAGATCATGGGCATTATATGTGCTAGTGTTACAACAAGGAAATCACAATCTCATATTTCCACAAGCCATTTTTGCATACTAGATCCATGAGCTAATCCAATCTTATCCAACATATTTTCTTCATGGCTCCCAACACCAAACCACTCTCACTTGAGTGTCCAGGTCAAACCACGGCTCAAACTAGCTCCGATAACTCCGATACAAGTATAGTGAGAGAAATAACAAAACAAAAAAGAATCCACGAGATGAATAAGAGAATTTTTCCTTAGAATACCTTTATCTGAAAACCAGCAGCTAATAGATGTATATTAGCCTTGGCCAATCTATCCAACACTAACCACAGATGGCATTTTACAATGGAATTCTTCAAGCCTTTAAATAGCCTTCATCACATGATAATACCATGGTCATGTAAACCACCAACGGTAAACCCATCATTGACCGAATCAAGTTTATCTTAATTACTCTATAACTTATTCAAGATTAACCTAGCAAGTGAATTCCATCCTCCCCTCAAACACAAAGCAACAATGATCCAAAGCTAAACGAAATTGTCATAAAAAAAAGCTCGACCAACTAATACATCTAGGTATCTGCTCTAAAGAATATAGATAGTTTAATAGATGGAAACTAATGTGTTTCCCATCAATGGTGTAATGTTCCACCATTAAGACCAAAAGTGAGAGGCACCTAACCTCCTCTACACCAAATGAATGCAAATCAAACTAGACACCAACAACCTAGAACTGACCAACATCAACAATGCCATCACTAACATATATTTCAACATAAGCTAATTGGATCTCATCTACAATGCCATATGAGAGATTATGGAAATTGGGAAAATCCTCCCCTCTCATAGGCAACCCAGTAATGAAGAATTTGTCCTCCTCTATGGATTGGTACCACAATTTGGGACCGGCCCTGTTAGAAACCTAGCTCTTATCATAAAGTCCTTATTACCTTAACAACCTTGCCGTTACTTTACGGTTGTAAGGTAGTTACTTGTAAACATTGTATATATGTTATGTTCATGAATAATAAATTTGAACGGGCTCATGCCCTCTTTCCACTAGTATTCATTTCTTTGTTTGTTTGGTCTTCTTGTTTATTTAATGTTTATCATCTGGTATCAGAGCGATTAAGGTTCCAAAGGCCTGGTTTCTATGTGCAAAATGAAAGATGAGACTGATTGAACAAAAATATATGGCTGAGTTCTATACTGTGATGCTCGTTATTTTGTTTCCATGAAGAAGAGGAGCAAACTTGAGCAGTGCGTAAAGAAGGAGACAAAGTGAGATAAACAAAGTTCATTTCTAAAGAAACTTCCAATGTAAATAGGACAAATAATCCATGCAGGATAAATATATAATAAATGTATAAAATGAATAAGAGACATGAGATTATTACAACTGAGAATGAGGGCTCATATATATATATATATATATACATACCCACGCACAGGTACCCTTTTGTAAAGAGACGTGGTCTTTCATTAGGAAGGTGTCTCTTCATTACCTATTAGTTTATTGAATGTTAATTATTGATTTAATATTAGTATTTATTTATATTAATATACTATATATATTTTGTTTATTACATTTCCTTCCCCTTATAAATGCTTTGTCCTCGAAGCATAATTACGAAAGACTTTATCCCTTTTCCTTGCTCGTGATGCCTTCTCATGATCTTATGTGTTGGTAGATGCGACACTTGATGAAACGAGACGATATGAGTTACGAATTCTCAAGTAAAAATGTTGCATCAATTGTGAAGTAATGCATCCCAAGTTAACCTTCATTAGGACTTTTTGTTGATCAACTATTTAGATAGAACTTCTTATTTTAGACTTCCATACAAGTTGTCGATTTTGTCTTCGTTCTTTTTCAATGTTGTAGTTGGTTTGTTTGTAAGAGGAATATCGTTTATTTTTCTCTTGATTTTTACATCGGTAATAACAACTCTTGTAATTTGGATGACGATAAGGTATTCAAGTTGCTTGTGGAGTGTTTGTAGAAACTTCTACTTTTTGTACTTTTGGCAATTTAGTGTTCGATACCTTTTCAATATAATCGTTTTATGGAATTTGAACATTGATTGGATCTGTACTAGTTCCTTTTCCCAAAGTCTAGATTTGTATCTCTGATGATGTCGCTATTTCAATGGTTTTCGTCATTGTTTCTTTGTCGACCTTTGATACTTTGTTGGTAAGTTGCTCTACCCTTTCTTGTAATGACTTCTTATCACTTTTTAGCTTCTTAATTTGTGTATGTAAGCTTTATTATGTTGTCGTAAATGTAGAAGTTCTTCATTGTTCTCTGGCTTTTCAAGTTGTTCTTAAGGTCGAGGTTCTCTGACTACACTTCTTTTAATCTTTTGATTTTCTCAAACAACCTACGATTAAGGTCCCTTAAACTAGAAGCTTCATGATCTTTTTATGATAACTTCTTATCGAATTCCTTCACAAGACCTCGATTCTCTTGTTATAACTTTTGAAAACTATGCTTCCTTCTCTTTGGACTTCATGATTTTTGTAAGTAGTTTTTGGCTATGATTTCTTAGGCGAGAAATCTCTTCGTCTCTTTCAATGATGAACTTGTCACATTCTTTCTGTCGATCCCGCAACTTTTGCATTGACTTTCCGCTATCTTGAAGGATCACTTCTGGTGTGTCCTTTAGGTCATTTGACGATGGAGCGTTTGAATATGTCTTC
Source organism: Larix kaempferi (assembly GCA_027924585.1). NCBI lineage: Eukaryota > Viridiplantae > Streptophyta > Pinopsida > Pinales > Pinaceae > Larix > Larix kaempferi. Next base: position 279,699 of record BSBM01000036.1, read on the forward strand.
ATTGTAACATCCTGCAATGTGATTTTCTTCTTCTTATAAGAAAATGTCAAAGACTTTGCGTTCATATTTAATATGAAAGATCCTAAGGTTTCCATCTAGGGAGAGCCCAAAATGATGTCAACATCCTTATCAAACATAGTGGTAACATTAAACCGAAATGTGAATTTATAATCATCAATTGTTAGTACATTGTAAGTTTTTAATCTCATATTCATTACTAAAGATACTTTTATTTTCAATTATATTTAGCTCTGGAATAACTAGTTGATTTGCAAAGTTGATGTTGATATAATGTTCCTTGCTTCCCGAAGAAATACAAATGTTAACCTCCTTATCTTGAATACTTCCCTTCAATGTTAATACTCCTCTGAAACATGATCTTGAAAAACCAACATAAGAAAACCTTTCTTCATTATTTTTAACTAACTAAGTCCATTTTTAAATCTTCCAATTCCCTTATATTATCTTTTTTGAGGTTTGATTTAAAACATTTTACTAATTCTTTATGATATTTGAATGGAACTTAGTAAATTACTCTTTTTATTTCCCAAATTAAAAGCACTTTAAAATATTATTTATAACTATTTTGTAACCACTTTTTTTTTAATATAATGTTCCTTCACCTTTACTTAGTATTTCTTATAGGCTAACACCCTTATTTCCTTGTATTCTCTTAGACCTTTTTATTCTTCTTTGGAATTGATCTATTAACTACCCTGTATGCGTCTTCGGATTTAAGAGCTTCTTTAATGAAATATTTTGTTTAAATTATCTGAGTGTACCCTTCAAATTGCCTACAACATGAAGCTAACAAACGAAAAATGAACCAATCTGCCCAACCGTCAAATTTTGTTGGGGGCTTACGACTTGTGGATTGCGACAGAACTATCTACCTCAATCATGGATGGCGACATAACTATCTACCTTAATCGTTGATCATATTGTTTCATTTAGTGAGATCAATCAAATTGACATCATATTATAAACAAGAGCCATGAGATGGCAAAGTCCCCGACGTTGCCACTACTTTATGTTTAGTGTGACAATTGCTAAATTGCTCGGAAAAAAGAAGACTATACCTATTACAGAGACGTGGCTCTATTCATAAGCATTGGTGAAAGAAGAACACAACACCAAAGGTCAAATTCTGAAAGCATTATGCAAAAGCATTGATATGGACAGCAAAAGCATAAGCCATCCAATCAGCAATAGAGTTTTATGTTATGGAAATATCAACATCACAGTTTTTAAATTGGCAATGAAATCTTTAAGTACATGCAACCATCAACTACCTAAATAGAACATAGTGTTTAGAGCTATCTTTGTTTGTCTTCTTTGTCAGACACGGAAAAGAACTATAGATGGAGCAGCAAGTGAAACTGAAAGACAATTTTTTGATGCAAAGTGCAAGTTCCTAGAAGTTTTCTTTATAGTAGAAGAACCTGCTTTGTACTTTGCTTTGTGCAAAAAAATCCATTTTGTTCTACTTTCTCTGCTTCTATTTTTGCATAAATGTACAAAACATAATTACAGACTATCTGGAGAACGAAAATTGCAACCATGAACAAGACAATATTCAATGTTAAACTAGTTGGTGGTGTAGTAGCCTTTGCTAGTGCTTGTTCCTGCACAATGTGTGCAGATTAGAGTCAAAGCAATGATCGAAATTGCAATAATAAATATATATGCAAAGCTGTAAAAAGTAACTTTAATTATGTGAGACCACTGGTTCATATTCCTCATTTGCTATAATAAGAAAACGTGAAGTTCATTTCGATAAAGGAGAGGATTCGAAATGCATTGTATCTTGTTCCTTAGTGGATGAGACTCCCAACACTCGTAAACTCAAAATACTGGATAGTGATGAGCATAGTTATCTATTGCTACAGGACACAGCGACCTCCCTTTGTATTATTTGTACTCGTGCTATGGAAAAAAAAAATAACTTATCCCTTATTCAAAATGTTTCTTTCAAAAAAGCCATGTACCTGTAGCTTAGAATGATGTTCAAAGAAATTAAATCAATAAAATCTAGACAAAAATTGCAGAAAAGGCTCTAGGTGTAGATGACTTTATCAAATTCTTGAATGAGGATTTCCAATAGAATTTGGCTATCCTAAAAATCATTGATCAAACAATGATATCATTAATGAAGATAACGTGGGTTTTAAGAATAAATTTAGTTGTTTATATAAGCTACATTTCTATCTTCCATACACAACACATGAGATGTTGGATGATGTATAGGGACAACTTATGGTTGACAAATTGCTTATGTAGAACCTGATCGCACAGGAACTCTGAGGAATTGTGTAATTGTGATTCATTTTGAGAATATGTTCCCCAATTAAGAATTTCGAGAGCTTTGAAATGGCTAAAACTGTAAATTTGGCCATCTGCATTGATTCAAAGACCCAATTATAAAATTTAAGGGACTTGTTATTCTCCTTCTTGGAACCACATATAATCAAAAAGTTACTCGATCTACGAACCCTCTCAGCCTAATGCAATCCACATGTAACCCTCTCAACCGAATGCAATCCATGTGGAGACAGCTTTGCAAAATCGCTCACATATCTATTATAACAAGACTCGTGGTTTGATCTTGGGGTCTCTTCTCTATTGAACCCCTTTCTCGAACCCTCACGGTCCCTCCTGAGCGTACCTCTACTATAACTGTCTTTGGATCTCTTAAGTCCTCCATCGGTCTCATGTTCAGTTCTCTTCCTCGACATCCAACTATTTTCCTTGGATTTTTCGTAGCCGAAACTCTGGTTTCCTCCATCGGTCTCATGTTCAATTCCCTTCCTCGACATCCAACTATTTTCCATGGATTCTTCGTAGCCGAAACTGTGGTTGCCGCCATTGTAGCTTTTCTTATAGTTGTTGGGTCAACTGCTCTCACCCTCCAAACCCTTAAGTGATCACATATTCACTTCCTCGGGCTCCCTTCACCCCAAATCTTTACTATTACCATCGTCATCCATCAAATCATCACCATACGACCTCGGTTGCTTCATTATGGATGATTCAGAGTCACAAAAGACCCTCTATTTAGACGAACCAATGTATCCAGAGAACTTGAAGTTTAAAGGCGAGGAATTTAAAAGCTGTGTTCATTCAAATCGGTTGGGGTTTTACAGGGGACAATGGTGTTGGGTGTTTAATGCGTATAGAAGGAGATAAATCAGATAGAGAAAAAAAACATTTAACATGGATAAGCATCAAGTTGTGGGAAGACAATGATTCGCTACACCTATGCACAACTATCGGAGGCCTTGTGGGTACTTTTTACGAAGAGGAACATTCCAAATGGGCATTCATGTGCCTGAGAACTATCCGTTTGTGCCCCCAAAAATGCAATTTATTACCAAAGTGTGGCATTCTAATATTAGTAGTGCAAATGGTGCAATATGCTTGGAAACTCACCAAATGAAACCATGAAAATATTTTCAACCTGTGACCTCATAAAACATTGACGCTAAACTGAAGATCAGAACCATGAAGATTACCTAGATTTCGGTGAGGGCTGGCCACGAAAGTGCATTTGATTTGCTGGATAGACAAGGCCTACTCCTCACAACTGAACCTGCAACGATTTCATATGCGATCCATCCATTCTTTGAAAGGAAGCAAGAGCGCCTGGAGCTATATCAAATTACGCTAAGCTCTTCGGCATTAGAACAACACAACAACCAGCAAAAACAATCTCACAGGACCCTTTTGGATTTGGATTCAGGAAAACAGGCTAGTTGGGACCATGCAGTAATGTTGGCTCAGAGGGTTATGCAAGATGCGTCCCATAGCTTCGTCGCATTCATTATGCTCGTATAGTGGTGTTTGAAACATATGGATGCACATTGCAAAGCCCCTGTCCATCGCGGGTTGTGTCAACAGCAATGGAAATGTACTGCAGAGATTGAAAGATGGTGTAAGACCTCCTGCGAGGACAGGGTTTAAAAATTTGTTGAAAATTGAATGAAATGCAGCCGTAGTAAAACCTCCGACCAGGACGAACACGTAAACCTCTGCAAAAGCCACAACACAGCAAGAACACGTAAACCTCTGCAAAAGCCACAACACAGCAAGAACACCTAAACCTCTGCAAAAGCCACAACACAACACGAGCACGATGATGTTTTTAAAGCGTTGTGACACAATCCCGCCGCCAGCCCATGGGGCATACAACCCCAGGGGTGCGTCACGGCGCACGAAACCAATACGACTTCAGAAAAACCACAATTAAATCAAATAAATTAATCCGTATTTTCTTCATATTTCCAAACCTTCACCTCCGACGCCCATCACCGCGAATGCCATGCAACTAATCAACCTACCCGAATCATATATGTCGGGGACATAATAATGTCACCATTTACTGGCCTCGGCATATTTTTCAACTTAAATTTCGTGTCTTCTATTTCACATGCCTGAAATATAAAACGCGGTGAGGTTTTTTTTATGGTGTTGTTATCAAATATCTCGTTGTTGTAGAGATTTTTAAAACTGGAAGGCGACAAAGATAGTGGAAGGAAGCAAATGGTGGTGGTTGGTTGTCTGGACATATTCTTATTGGTTCCTGTAATAGGTGGGCTCCATCTATCTTGAGGAGAAATTGTATGAAAAGTTACATGCTCTTAAGTCTCCATAAGGTATAGGTTTTTATGACTGTGTAAGAAGGGGTTAGAATATTGTATACAATGTTATAAGCTGAATTGGAGGTATAAGGCATTTTATTTTCATTTCTTTGTAAGGTGATATAAGGTTATTCATTTTCAAAACCTTTTTCAAATTTGTAAGGAGTTATAAGGTATTTTGTGGCACTTTGGAGTTATTGTGATTGGAGTTATAAGGAGATTTGTTGACCGTAAAAGTTTTGTATTGACTTACTACAAAATCCACCTCAAATTGAATAAGGGGGTATAGGATTTTTTGTGGCATTGTGATCATTGATGTGGTAGCACTTTTTTGCATTTTTCTCACTAAGGAACATGACCATTTGTATTTTTAAGACGAAGAATCAAACATGTGAAACATCACTTAAAATGGCAAGGATCGAAGATATCCTTCGTCTGCTCCATTCTTTAATCAGCACAAATTCAAGACCCATAATATCAGTGAACAGGGGAACACTTATGATTGTAATTACTTGTCTGCAAGTTATGCATAAAAAGGTGGACATGTTAAAAGTTCAAAACAACTTCTTAACAGATTAATTAAATCTTGTTCGACATCCAAAATTTGATTTCATTCTCTTTCAGAATAATCCATTGTTTGATAGTAAATCAGATGAAAATGATGTTTTTATCACTAAAAGATGTTCCTTGACTGCAGAAGGAGCATGGCTAGTGAAATCTTAATACTATGGAAAAGTTGGTTGGGTATGAGAGTTCTTAAATAGGTAAATACTACATAAATCGGGTAAATATGACAGGGGAAATAGTTGCAGTAGATGCATAAATGTAATAGGCTGTAATATAAAAGCCTACAAGCATGAATTTACAAAAAGAATGGGCTCAATTATGTTCAGATCATCAAAGCAATACATGTCACTCATAAGAGTTCTGGTATAAAGAATAGGATTATACAAAGACCAAATCATGAAAACATGTAAGATTCATCAATTCATATATTAAAACAAAACAGGGCTCCTTCGATTGAAATCATTTCAAACTAGTTTTTTTTATATATAAATAAACATAATACATGCCTGCAACTCTCAGCCTTCTCGGCTGGAACCCTTCACTCTCTATTCAAAATGATGATTTAAATAGCAAAATATAATCAACAAACTGTTGAGATCTTTAGGAATAAAAATTTAACAATTTACCTAAAAATAAAAACAATTTATGTTCTATTGCAAGAAGCCTGCAACAGCAAAAACCCATTCCTTTTCATCTAGAACCGACTCTGCCACCTATCCATTTAAATTATCTTTGTTGCTCGAAGATGTTAACTAAATACCTGATAATCTAGAGATTATAAGATCTATCCTCTGCCTGGAAATGCTCTGCCACCTGTTCTTCATAATTTTCACTATCATCACACCTGGGTACGAGAAATTGGCATTTAAATGTAACATCTGAGCGTTAGACACTCATCAGCCTTAATCTGCATGGTCTTCATATTGGGCGTTAGCATTGGATAGAGTGTTAGTTGTTCCCTCCATCAATGCCAAAAATTTGAGATACCTTAGGATATAGCGACCAAATCAGAGAAAGGAGCATGAGGGTTTTCAGATGTCGTTGGAGAAGGCAATTTTACATTAACCATGGAATCAAGAGCTACTAAAGCTTCTGATGCAAGATTGGATATCTCCTTTACTAGTAATTTATCAGACTCAACTCTGTTATAGATCTTACAGCTTCAAATATGACCATCTTTGCAAAAAACTAAACAAGTGGAATGTTCACGGTGTACTCATAATTTGAATTTGTGCTCAAATACTACCATTCAACTCTGTAGACTTGACACTTGGCAATATGTTTTCATGCAAGTTATGGGCTTGACAAGATTCCATTTCTCTCACTCTGCTAGCACAAACTGGCCCTTACGCCCTTTGGAATAGATTTAGCATCAGAAATAAAAGACTGCGTGATGATTATAGGCTTGCCATAAAGAAGGAGTTTGATGAAATATTAACAGATAAAGCATAGAAGTTTATGTGGGTTGAAGCTTGGCGATTTGGTGAAAATAGTGCTGAGCTTTTAACTTCTGGCAGCGCCTTCTTTTTAATTTTTGATCAATGTGCTACCCGAAAAATAAAATTTTGATAGGAAAATTCCGATACTAACAGATGTCACTAAGGAATCAAATAATAAACATGTACCTCTTGATTGTGAGCACCAGTTCAATATAGTTTCAACTCATGATCCACTAACAACAAAGCATGGATAAAGTGAATGAATTGAAGGATCAACATAAAAATTAGCTTAATTTTGTTCGACCTTGGGAAGAGGTTCAATTTAAATAGAGAAAAATCGGTTTAGGCTATGAAAAGGATCATTATGGTGACCTTTTTCATATACCTAATTATCCCAAACCAATCAAGTTTGTGAGTGGTGGATTTTTGTTTGATGCTGATAGGAAGGATGAATATGAAGGCGATGATCAAGAACAAGTACAGGATGATATGGAACAGGAACAAGTACGGGATGATATGGAATAGGAATAGGTACAGGATGATGATCAGGGTGCTAATGAAAATGTTGATATGGATGATGATACAAGGATTGAGGATGATGATGATGATTTGTTGAATGATGAACCTGAAAAGTGCCAACATTGTCACCAAGTTGGACATCAGGAATTCCAATGTTTTGATCTTCAGCGATGCAATTTTTGTGGGAAGAAAAATCATGTTTCAGATAAGTGTTGGAAACAACCAAACATTAAGAGGAAAAAGGTGCATTTTGGTTGGTTATGTACTTGGCGCTAGTCATTGGAAGCTAAGTTGTTGGAATGATCTTACAATTGGATCCATACACACGTACAAACATGTTTGATTGGAGATCTTACTACTGCAGATGGACATGAGTGTTTTGATTAAGGATTTGATGTCACACGGCATGACTTGGGCGCACACTTTTTGCTATGGTATTTTGAGTTGAAGATCGAGTCTTCAAACTCCTCTCAAAGACAATCTGATTATCCCTTTCCACTTCCAGGGGGTTATATTGACCTTGTTTATTCTCAGGTTTCAGGACTTCTCACTTTCAGCTGACAAGGGGGAAGATGTTGATGATGTGTCAGACTTCAAGTTTCGAAGTTTGTCTAGTGATTTTTTAGGATTATTGATGTTGGATTCAGGACACAATGGATTGAGGATGTTTCAGCACAGGTTTCTATATAGGATTGTTAGATTTGATTATTGATCCAGGTTTTTGGAACATTTGGACATTTGATGGATTATTCGACACATGGAAATTTGTTGGATTTGTCACATTTGACACTTGGTTTCAAGATTTATAATAGTACTAGTGATTCCCATGGTTTACTACACATGATTTTATGGACACGTGATTTTATGGATACAGGTTTCGGATGCCATTCGACACTTTTTTTTCAGCTGATTTTTGGCATTTTTTTATGTGTCGTTCTCTGAGAGCATTTTGTGAACTTATTTGTTCACTTACAGGGATGATCTTTGGATCTTGCAGAGGACAAATGCTTCTCGTGCATCTTTTCTTGGCGCATCCATATTTTTCAGGCATTTTCAAGTTATTAGATGTGTTTGACTTTGAATCCAACTCAGTTCTCATCAAGGATTTTCTCTCATCAGGTTGTGGGTTCACTTTAGTGAACACCTACAGGTTGTCTAGCTCATTTGTCGCACAATGAGTTTCAAACATGGTTTCAACATCCATTTGGCACATTTGAGGTGGATCTTCATCTACATCCATGAGGTTTCAAACCATGGGTTACATGTTGAAGGCATGGACTTGATATCAACTCTTGCACTAGTTTTTGTTGCTACCTGGTAGTTTTGTACGGACTTAAGATTAAGGGGGGGATTGTTAGAAACCTAGCTCTAATCATAAAGTCCTAATTGCCTTAACAACCTTACCGTTACTTTACAGTTGCAAGGAAGTTAGTTGTAAACATTGTATATATGTTATGTTCGTGAATAATAAAGTTGGACGGGCTCATGCCCTCTTTCTGCCATTATTCATTTCTTGGTCTTTTTGGTCTTCTTTTTTATTTAATGTTTATCTGACTCTAAAGGCATGCTTGGCATAATTCCAATGATGGATCAATTGCCTCAGTAGAACTGTGTTCCCCTTTAAGGATGTAGCCTCCAACTTGAGGAGGCCAACATTGCTCAAGAGGAGACGAGTATGTACTCTCTCTCTCTCTCTCTCTCTCTCTCTCTCTCTCTCTCTCTCTCTATATATATATATATATATATATATATATATATAAAGTTACTATTAAATGATCATTTTAAATTGAAATTAATTTATTTCTACAAAAACAAATTGTCTAACATTACCAGTGCACCTTAAAAAATAGATCTCACCATTAGTGGTGCTTCTTTACATCAAGCACACAATAAACACATGGTGCACCACACTAATTCACATCATAAACAATGTGCAATGCATCACATTAATGCACATTGTGATATTTCATGCACTAAATATTAGCAGTGCCCTTAATATATATTGATGCATCATAATTGGTGCCATCGCACATACAAAAGCACACCAGTTATTTACAACAACACACTCAATACAATGACCAGTGAATTTATAAAAAAGATATGCACCACCAACACTTCCTATTTATAAAACAATGCACCAGATAAATGAGTGTGGTATTTACTAACCTTGCTTACTGATGCGGCTGACATAAAACAATACACCATGTAAAGAGTGTCAGTACACTTCGAGTTGCATTGGTTAGTTCAAAAATTTTATTAATTTTTGGTTGTATGCTATGAACATAAAAGTAGATTAATAATAAACATAATTAATTGTACTTAAAGAGAGTGGCAATGCTATGAATATAAATGGAATATAAAATAAATAATAATTGTTAATCATTAAGTAGTTCATTATTAATGTGAAGGGATGTAACCCTTCACTACGAGTGCTCAAGCCATATATAAGGTGAGCTATGTTGTAATATTAAATCATCTTCTTATCTATTCAAATATCAATAACCGCACATGGTTTTATGAAAGTGCACATGGTTTTGTGAGAAGTGGGTTTGGTTTTATTCCCTAACGACAAACCAAAAGTGAGATTCGAACTTGGGTGGGGAAGGTAACAATCATTCCTCCCAACCACCCATTCTACACCATTTTACAAAAATTAAGGGGAAATTAAATTAGAAGAGCACCAACACAAATAATTTTTACAAGAAGAATAATATTGAACATTGCTATTAAAAAAAAAATTCAAGGAGGATTTTTTCCAAAATTCGAAAGGGAAGAAGACAAAATCAAGGAAGACTCCCTTATCAAGAAATCAAGTCAACGAAGACTAATTATTGTCAAAGTCGAGATCATGGAATCTGGTTTGCTATTACAAATAGAGAAATTAGAAGCCAAGTTAAAGCATTATCGAAGAGACAATGAAGATTTATGTGACATGAATTCAAAACTAGAAGCAATAATTGAAATACATAAGGTGGAAGAAAAGTACAAGGAACAAAAAATTTCTGACCAGAAAAATCGTATAGAAAAATTATTATGTGCTCAAATTGAGGAGTTAAAAGACGAAAACAATTTCAATAAGAGGTTGAAAAATCAAGATATAAAGAAAGAAATAAATGATTATGAAGCAGAAATAATACGTTTGAACAAAATCGTTAGCGACAAAGATGAAGAACTAACGCAGATACGACATAAATTAGAAATTCAAGAATCAGAGGTCGGCCAATGTCAACAACAGATAAAAGTTCTTCAACAACAAAATTACGACTCTAAAAAGACACATAAGTTAGAGATCGCAAAGAGTAATAAAGTACTATCCAACAATTCCGAAGAAATTTTCAGATTAAGAAATCATAACAAGACACTAGTCACAAAAGTTAAGAAGTTGAAAAATAGTCGGAAGATAGAACAATCTACGGAAGACATTGAAAGAAAACTTCTAGACAAGCAGAAAGAAAATAGCTACATCAGAAGTCATAACGAATATCTTAAGGAACAACTTAAGAAGTTTGAAAATGACAGAAAATCGCAAGTAGAAGTGATTAAGAAGTTTCAAAATGATAACATGCAGTTAGAAAACAAGTTGGAAAAGATACAGAACGAAACCTTAAAAACTCAAGGGAAGAAAATACAACTTCCAACTCAAATCAATACTCAAAATACGACACTCGTAAAAGAAAATGACATTGTGAAAATTCCCTATCGACACCCCAACCATAAAAACCGATATTTTGAAAAGTGGGAAATGTCGAAAGATAATGGTACTAATGTGATCAAAGCTCCTGACGACATATCAGTAGGGAATCCCAGCAGTCAGCAACAAATCAATTTGGGATGGATTGACCCATCCACATATCGGAAGTTATTCTCTACACTTAGCAGTTCGTATCAACATGTTTCATCAGCCGCGACATTGCAAAGAACAATGCGACAAATTATAAGGCTTTGAGGACAAAGCCTTTCTAAGAGAGTGGCAATGCTACGAACATAAAAGTAGATTAATAATAAACATAATTAATTGTACTTAAAGACAATGGCAATGCTACGAATATAAATGGCATATAAAATAAATCATAATTGTTAATCATTAAGTAGTTCATTATTAATGTGAAGGGACGTAACCCTTCACTACGAGTGCTCAAGCCATATATAAGGAGAGCTATGTTTTAATATTAAATCATCTTCTTATCTATTCAAATATCAATATATATTTGCCTATTAATGGCTTATCTAATAGTCCAGGTGTTATGGTAATATTTATTGTGTGAACGAATAAATATTCGCTTCATTGTAGCAGTGTGCTTAGTATATATAGCTGCATCGTAAAAGGTGCCTCCATACATGCCAATACACACTGACATATATGGGCCCACACACAAAACTGAGCAATGTGTTTATTATGATGGTATGCACCACAAGTGGTGTATATCCATCAAAACTGAATTGCATGACAAGGAGTGTACTACTTATTTATACGTTTTACTAGTGCATCTATAATAATAGGAAGTATCCTTATTGGTGCTTCCATATATTATAAATTACACCGGTAAACAATGAGGGGTTTTATATTTGGCATACTTATGTGTTTCTAAAACATGAACACAACATAGATGATGCCCCTATTAACGAACCAGTCCTGATGTGCCCTGTAGATTGACTGGGTGCATCGCATCCTGGTGTGCGCTGAATGCCTCAAACACGTCGTGGAAAAAACAAAAAATATGTATAATACTAAGTTGAAAAAAAAAATCAAAGAAAGGTAAAATTTAATCAACCAAAAATGTAAATGAGGAGTTCATAAACACTTTACCTGCTATCTTGATGACCAAGGAGGCATGGTTTCCACGTAGATAAATGAAGAACTTATGGGATCGTTTTGCAAAAATTTGAAATCCACTAGCAAATCAAAGGGAAGGAGGAATGTGACAACTCAACAACACCAATGACAATAGGGTTGTACAATTAGGAGATGCATCGACACTTTTGTGCTCTCAAGCATTGAAATCAATTTGCAAATGAAATTACCATTCAAAATTTTATTTTATTTTACCCTACCTCGGTACACCCGACGGTAAGGTGCAAGGTGTGTATGTATAACTGAAGTGCACCATAGGATCAATTTAAAAATACCTTGACAAGTGCATTATTTGGATTTTCCACCCCAATGCAATTATTACATCCCAATGCACCATGATGTTTGTGGAGATTTTTGAAAAGAAACTATATTTTATTTTCAACAGTCGAAATTGACAATGTGTCTTATATTCATATGCATCGGTGTGTTTCATGGTACTAAACACCCTCGGTACATTTATAATTTATTAAAAAATAAATAAACATATTCTATTATCCCATTTCTAAGGTTGGCACTCCCGAGCTCTGAAGAGAAATATCTGTGGACTTGATTGCAGTTGTTTTCCAAATTGGCTTATCCTACATTTTTTTTCTCCTTCAAAAGGATAAAAGAATCTTGATTGTGGGTTTTTCTGCAATATTATTTTAAGTAATCTTTAGGATTTTGGTAGAATATTATTTTAATCTAAAACGATTTTGACTATCTTGGTCAAATATGAATAACTTTAAAAGAACGGGTTTGACTATGGCTAATAGGCCTTGCAATATTGATGTTGGAAAACTGTCATTGGAAGGCATCTTATGAAAGTTCTCTTATTCTTAAGTAATGACAGGAAGATAGTACCTGAACTACTCTCTTTGTTGAGTCCACATGGACAACACCATGTATATTCTTATTATTTGAATATATAGATATTTTTCTATGGGGGAAAAACCATATATTGTATTATTAAATATTTGGCATGCCTTAGCGCTCTATCAATTTAGACGTACTGGAGCACTCTACTACATATAGTGCACCAATTTAATTATACGAACATTCGAATGTGGTGAGTCATGTATGATGACACAATGGTGTGTGTATATCGATTTAGTACATTGTTAAGTTTTAGAATATTTTTAATTATAAAAACCTATATTTACTAATGAGTATTTTACAGTAGTTGGTGTGTTGTGCATTGTAATGCCCCGGTGCGTTAAGTCATGTTAGACACATCAATGAGTGATTTCGTAAAATAAAGATAAACGTATTATTTCCTCCAACAATGGGGTATTTCGATGTTTAGTGTATGTGATGTTTTGGTGCATCCTATATGTTGACACATCAGTGTGTTATTACAATTTAAGAGCATTGAAAGAAAACCTTCAATAAAACCTGTAACTACCAACCTCTGCTAGCAATCTCCATTATAAATGGTTAAAGGAGACATTTTTTGGGGAGGTTTCATTAATTCCTCCACTAGAAGGTTTCTTCCTTGTAGTGACAGGAAGCTGAAGAATGGAGCAGTCTCATTGTGGCTTAATGTCTTCAACATTTTAACCATCATCTAGGATGAGCTTCTCGGTCCTACGGCAAAGGTTTATGTACCATGTTCTTAGGTGAATAATGCAAGGTCAAGCCTCTTGTAAGGACTATTGCTTGACAGACTTCGTGCAACACCATGGATGAGTACACTCACATAGTTTTAACAAATTTAATAGACATGCGTTGGAGCAGAGAGGAAAAGAGAAAAATGTGGATTGTTATATTTTGCTTGATCAAACATATGAGAATGTTTATACCATCATTTTCTCAATCACCTTTGAAGAAAATTATCGATGACACAATAGATATCAATTACCCATGCTATATTTATGAACTAATATTGTTTATTTAAATATATCTAGATTCTTGTGACCTCACAACTTTCATAAATGCCAATAAGTCACAATTATATGTTATTTATCATACTTGTTAGCAAGCAATGTATAATGCAATGGATTTAGCATTGGCTAGCTATTAGTTTGGTTTGACTCAAGGTCATTCCTATGTTTTAACCAAAGTCTTAAAATTCTCGATTTCATGTGATTGTGCTATCCAAATTTTTTACTCATGATCCATTTCACCCCTTATTATTGCATGGGAAATGTAATTCTTGGTCCCCACGCAATGCATTTAATTAGCATCATCTCAACATTTAAATAAAATCATTGTCTAAGTATGTCAAATACCTCTACATTTAATTCAAAGTGCCTCTACATTTAATTCATTATACAATCAATTTATCTTTGATGCTCCTCCACCAAGCTTGCACACGAGGTAGTTTGTCAATAGATGGCCAACTTTCACAATAATTCACTCTAAAATATATTAGAACATGGATGAACCAACTAGCCTATTGATCCTTCCAAACAAATCCAAGTTGATTTAACTTGGTGAAGTTGCAATTAATTGATGAAGTCACAAAAAAATTGCAGTGAATCTTTCATTTGGTAGAGTGCATTTCCGCTTCCAACTGCTCCCTTTTCTCCAGTTGAGTGGATTGTTGAGTTTGATAAATACAATCTATTACTCCTTACATCATTGCCCAAAGAATAGTTGGATTGGGCATCAATAGCCATAGCAAATGAAATCAAGGAATCCACTCCCTACAACAAGATAATCATCAAATTGATCTTTTCTTTGCTTTATATATAGATGCATGGAACCCTGAGTCATCATGCATCATATTCTCCTATCTCTCTCACCTAATTTTATTTTTTTGGCAGCAAGAAAAATGAATGACTTATAATGTGACTAGAAAGGGATAAATCAATTCACCTCAATGCTCCCCCTTGTGGTTTCTATAACTTTCCTATTGTTTCAACATAGGTGAACAAACTCAAGTCCCTACTTGTACATATTATGTTCATTCTTAGAAAACCTCAGTGAAATTGTTTTTCCAAGAGCTTCATCTTGATCAATGTGTTTAACATGTTGTGTCTTTTCTCCCACTCATTCCTTTCTTTAATCAATGAATGTTTATTTATCTATAACAACCTTGGTTACCCAGACACTCGAGTTTCAATATCATAGTTGTGAATACCCAACTTCCGCACACCAAATTGCTTTACATTCTGATCAAGTTGGGGACTATTTGTTGCTTAATAGAAGTGCCATTCACAACTGTTGCTACTTAATAGACCAAGTTCAATCATCTCATTGTAGAATGCTTTTCAAACCTACTAGGAAGCACTTCTAGACCTATGCTTCTCAAATTGAGTTATTGCAGAGAGCTCAATGATCCAAAATCTTCTAGAAATTGCCTTAAATGGTCATGGATATGTGGATTCAAGATTTGTAAAGATCCCAACTCTAAACTTGATTATGGTAGGTTCGATAAACATGGGCATTCTACAACAATTATGTTCTACAAAGCATTTAAATTACCCAATTGTTTTGGTATATCTATGCAGCAAACAATTATATGCAAGAGTCTTAGATGGCTAAGAAGGGAACATAAAATAAACACTCTAAAAACATGAAGTAGACTTGCCTTGCATAGGTTCAAATCCTGAGGTTAGTGAGGTGTGTATCTGTAATGTACCTCAATTTTTCAACTAAAAAGAAATATTGATCGGTGGATAGATGTCGTTTACTAATGATATGTATTAGTATTGAGTTATCCTCATGCATAATCAATCTATGTATTTCAATTTATTTTTATAGTTAGCATTCTAATTGTTATTTGTCAACGCCTTATAAACTTATTAAGGACATATCATTGTGTTATGGTGCCTTGTCTTTATAATATTCAAAATGAAGAACATTTAATGAATTTCATTTTATTTGTTTGATATGCTTTACTAGTCTTAGGCGATGGTAAACATCATCATCGCCATCACTACCATATTAAATGGGTAGAATAATGATAGCTAGTTAACGATTTGATTTTGTTCCATTGACGCATAATCATATCACATATCACTTAAATCTCCTTTGCATTAAAAGATAGCAGCCAACATTAACCATTAACGATTAACCATTCAGATCTGTAAGTAACTAGTACTCAATAGTTCAAGAGATAATAACCACCTATCAATGGAACATAAGATCTTGAGTGCAAGGCCATTCACCATGTAAATATAAACCATCAACTAAGTTTAAACAAGGGGCCAATATTTAGTGTAAGAAGGTGGTGTTCATTATCATTCACGTACCAACCAATACATAACCAAAACACCTTTATCACTTAAGCCATCCAATAGATGTAAGGATATCATATAACATTCATCATATGTAAATAGATGTGCAAAGATTGTATGTAACCAAGAACAATACATGAGAAATATCATAACCATCCACCAATGTAGCATCAAGTTTCATTCAACGTCATAGCATAAAATAATCATAAATCTAATGTGCATGTCAAATAAAACTATTGATAATCAACCACCAACCACTTTAGAGCAAACTTGGTCATAAAAAACAAAGATATTCAGTGGTATATATCAGCAGTAAAAGACCTTGTCAAGCATTAACCTAACCAACTAAAAACAAGGCTTAAATGTATGTTAAAGAACCCCTTTCTACACCTATTGCAGGTGAATTTCTAAGTTATATTTACATAGAAATTTGACTTTAAATGTGTGCAAAAAACAGATCTAAGTTTGTTAACTATAAAGTATTATGTTTACCAAGAAGAGGATATCAAACCTTACTAACTTTTCTAATCAATTTGTACTAACTTTGCTAACCAAGTTGTTTAACTTTTTGTGTTTGTATGCAGAGAGAGAGGATAAAGGAGAACACAGGTTCTACAATTTATTTGCAGACCTGTGTGTAATGGGAGAAGGAGGCTCGGAGGGGAAGAGGAGAAGGAGAGGAAGGGAAGAAAAGGAGTGGATAGGTAGGGAGAGGGAAGAGAAATGAGGAGGGGAGAGGACAGAAAGGGGAGAAGGATGGAGCTGCGGATAGGGAATGGGGATGGAAGAAAGTAATAGCAGCAACAGGTTCGTGGAAGAAGGCAGGAGCAAGGCTCGGACAGGGGTTAAAGTAGGCCAGCGAGGGTGCTAAAGGAGAGGTTGAAGGTCTAGAAGGGTAGAAAGGGGGAGGCTGAGTTCACTAGAGAGGAGGGCGAAGGTAGGAGAGTGGAATTGATGGAGGTCGTAGGGTATATCCAGTCTGTAGTTAGGGCATAAAACTCATAAATTTAGGGTTTTTTAATATTTAAAATTAAAAACTAACTCAGAAAATGCATAAAAATGACATAAAAAGGATTAAAGATAATATTTACAACATTTACAAACTCATAAATTAAAGAAATAGGACTAATCTAACATAATTTTTACAATTGTGAAACTCAGAAAATTTGGTTTAGAAGAGTAGATGAACAACTTAGGGTTTCATTAGCAAAAATCACCTAACCTTAGAGCATCAAAGAGGATGGACTTCCTCTTGAGATGGTGCTTGCCAAGTTTGGAAAGCTAGGGCTTCTTCAACAACTACAAGGGTTTATTGATGATACCCTAGCTAAAACAAACTTTGGAGAGCTAAAACTCAAGTTGATAATGCTAGGGTAACTAAAGGCTAGAGAATGACTTATGCTAGGGAAAAATGCAAATCCAATGGTTACCATTCAACATTAGACAAGCATACATCCAACATTTAACAAAAATACATCAAGAGAAAGACTTAGAAACCTTCTTGTGCATGTCTCAAGCAAACAACTCTTAGCATCACCTTAGCAAAGAAACAAGAGCAAAGACTTCAAATATTTGTCCCCAAACTAGCAAGCATGATCATCCTCAAAAGGTGCACATCACTCAAAGAGCCCTAGTGAGGGAAAAAATAAAAAATAAAAGTGTAATCCCATAAAGTTGATGTGTAAAAATGAAGTGAGGAAAAGTTATTTATACTTTTCACACTCACTTTTACAAAAAAAAAAAAAATCCAGGGCGACATGCCTTTTTAAAATGTCAATTTGAAATCAGAAATGTCAACTTAAAAAATTAAAACAAAAATAATATAAAATAATCAAATTAGTGGGTAAATTGGGGTGTTTTCCCCATATTTGACCCCTACTTGATCAAAATGACTAAAAATGACCATATCGGTATGTTCTAAAGGCCAGACTGCGAAGGGGGGGGTCATCATGCCCCAACTAACCCCAACATAAGTGAATATCCCTCAACGCCCTCCCTTATCAAGCATCATAGTCTGCTCTAAAGGATGATGTCATCATCTGAAGGAGGGCCCAGAGAGAGGGCCCTGGTGAACTAGAGGGCCAAGAGGATGCTGGAAGTGACCTGGATGAGGAAGAGATGCCTTAGTGCTGAAAGATATGTCACCAGAGTACTAAATCAGGATTGGGGTCATGTGACCCAGTGATCCACCCATGTAATCTCCAGACACCAACCTCGGGGATTCAAGCTATTTCATGAGGTAGTCATCGATGCCACTAAGCCATAGTACTTCCAAGGGAAAAACCAGAAGGTCTGGCCATAACTCCTACCCAGAAAAATCTGGCTAAACACCCCTCCTGGCAAGAAAAAATGATCTCTCTCCCTGGGGCACCTCTGCAGGTGCGCTAGTACAGGTGCCATCGTAAAAGTGGAGTATAAAATTCCTGGAGGCATTGTAGAGGCATTATTCATGGCATGAATCTATTAAGGTCGAATTGGAGTGGAAGAGTAACTCCCATTGAAGAGGAAGAGCCATCATAGAATAATTTGTGACACTTGGAGCTAGATTCCCTAGTCTCTATGACAACAATGATGGAGATTCTATGACACATGAAAAAATCAGACCTTATTGATGACATATGACACGTATGACATGTCAGGGCTAGAAATAGCCACCAAGAGGGCACACAAGGGGATTTATGGTCAGCCAAGATTCCCCTATTCGAATTGATGGAAGAGGAATGCTAAAAAGAGAGGGACAAGTGTCATTCATGAGAATCTCTCCATAAATCGAGTTGGGAGAAGACTCTTGGAGGGAATTCGAGCTATGGAGGCCATTGGAGGTTACTAAAAGAGGAGGAGGATGAAGGAGATCAGCTTTTGATCATTTCTCATTTGGCACATTTGGAGAGCTTAGCTTATCCTTGCACGGTGGATGTTCATCCTCTCTACCTTAGAACCAATTTCATGGGTGCAAGATTCCTATCCAAGTTGGTTGATGGAGATTCCATTCATACCTCTCAACAGAACTTCATGGATATTTTTTGATGCAAGTTCAATCCCCCTCTGAGTTCGATTCCATGTTCACTCTTCCTCCTCTACTCTCATTCTCCTATCTTTCTCTCAATATTCATGTATAAGTGTGATAGTGCATTCCTTGTTGCACATAGTTAATGGAAGACTGTTATTTCGACCTTATGGGCATTTTAATGGTTGCATAGCTCTGTAATGGATAGATCATGAGAGCCATAGCTCAAAACACTAAGCACTTCATGTAATATTTTCCAAGCAACATTGAGATTCAAGCTATTCCCCTCATTGTATTCTCATGGTGATTGTGGACTGATTTGTATCAGTTTGATATCAGAATTTTATTGAGGTAGTACTTATGATTTTAGCTGCATATGGAAGTTAAATGAATGGCCAAAATATTGTATGCAGACCCATAAATTCTTACTATAGTTTGTGACATAAATTCATGATCCCTTGTCTACCATTTTTTCATAAATTGTATGCTCTAGAAGTTGTTGTCTTTTGGAAGACCTATCCGACCCTAAAACCTGATATAATGCTGCAAAAATGTTGTCCTTGATGTCCTCTAACAGAGCCAAGTCTCATATTGAATATTAGGGAAGGCAGTACAGTGTTTGGAAGGTCAAGTAGTAGCTAACCTAGGGGGGATTTCCACCAATACAATTGACTAGTTTTGTTCCAATTCTTCCCTCCTTGAAAATTGCAGACCATGAATGTTTGTAGCAGATGTTTGGGTGTCTAAAGGTTGTATTGGAGTGTCCTATTTCCTCCCAAGTCCCTCCTTGCACAGTTTGAAAACATTTGTAAGCTTTTGGAATAGTTTGCATATAACATTCCTAGGTTCGAAATTGGGTGAATTTGAGCAACTTTGCATAGTATGGATGTTACATCTCCAAAGGGTCATTAATAAGCATTCCAAGGTATTTGAATATATTCCAAAAGTTCTTCCATCTGTTCGAGATTTTGATCATGTTATTCACTTAATTCCATGAAGTGTTCCCCCTAACATCAGACCTTACAAATACCCCTATGGCCAAAAGAGTGAAATTGAGTGTATGGTTGAAGAAATGTTAGAGGTTGGAATAATTAGGCATATCCAAATTTATTACTCCGCACTAGTGTCAGTGTTACACAAGAAGGAGGGATCATGGCATATGTGTCCATATTATAGAAAGCTCAACAAGATCACCATTAAAGATAAGTTTCCCATTCCTGTCATTGATGAATTGTTAGATGAATTACATAGAGCAATTGTCTTCACAAAGTTGGATCTTCGTTCTGGGTATCATCGGGTTAGAATGAAGGATGAGGACATCCCCAAAACAACTTTCAGAACTCATGCAAGTCATTATGAATTTTTGGTCATGCCATTTTGTCTCACGAATGCACCTTCCACATTTCAAGGTTTAATGAATTCCATTTCCAAGCCCTTGATTAGAAAATTTGTGCTAGTATTTTTTTATGATATACTAATCTATAGCAAGTCTTGGGAAGAACATGTTCAACATGTTGACAGGGCGCTACAACTACTAATGGAGCAACAACTATATGCAAAACCTTCCAAATGTTCCTTTGGGGTAAAGGAGATAGAATATTTGGGTCATATTGTATCTCGTGAAGGTGTCAAGGTAGACACTAACAAAATTAAAGCCATGATGGATTGGCTGATTCCCAAAACCTTGAAGAATATTTGAGGATTCTTAGGTTTGATAGGGTACTACCACAAGTTTGTTCGTAACTATGGAAGAATAGCAGCACCTCTAACAAAATTATTGAAGAAAGAAGCAATTTCTTGGACTCCACAAGCAACTCAAGCTTTTGAAGAACTTAAAGAGGCGATGTGCAAAGCTCTTGTTTTGGCCACACCGGACTTCACAAAAACCTTTATTGTGGAATTTGATGCCTTGGGAAATGGCATTTGTGTTGTTCTAATGCAACAAGGACACCCCCTTGGTTTTGAAAGTTGACGAATCAAGGTAAACAACTTACAAAAACCCATTTATGAGAAGGAAATGATGACAATACTACATGCACTTAAGCAGTGGCGTCCTTACCTAATAGGTAGGCACTTCAAGATAAAAATAGATCATGGTAGTCTTAAATACTTCTTGGAACATAGACTATATTCAGAAGAGCAACAAAAATGGGTAACCAAATTGTTGGGATATGACTTTGAAATCATCTATAAAAAAGGGAAACGAAATTTGGTGGCAGATGCACTCTCCAGAAAAGATGAGGATGCCAGGGCATTACTTTGTGCGATTTCCATTATACAACCCGATTGGGTGGTTTCAACAAGGGAAGAATGGAAAAATGACATATCTGTGTGGATGCTCATACAAACGCTACAGAAGGATCCAAGTGTATCAGATACTTTTGCATGGAAAATGATTCACTATGGTATAAGGACCGCTTATATAAATGCAAGAACTCCCAACTCAAACAAAAGGTCCTTTTGGAATTACACACCTCTACTATAGGTAGGCACTCAAGATTCTTGAAAACCTACCACAGTGTTAAGAAGGAATTTTTTTGGGAAGGTTTTAAATCAGATGTTCAAAAGTTTGTGGCAGAATGTTTGGTTTGCCAACAAAATAAGGTTGAAACAGTTAAGACCTCGGGTCGTTTACAAATTTTGGACATACCTTTCCAACGTTGGGAGGAAGTCTCAATGGATTTTATCACATGACTACCCAAGTCAGAAGGGAAGAATGTTATTATGGTGGTTGTTGATAGACACATGAAGTATGCACACTTTTGTGCACTTTCTCACCCTTTTAATGCAAGTACAATAGTTGTCGCCTTCATGGATATAGTTCAGAAGTTACATGGAAACCCAAAGATTATTGTAAGTGATAGAGATCCAATTTTCACTGGTAAATTTTGGTCTGAATTACTTTCTTGTTTGGGTACCCAATTTGCTCACAGTTCATCTTATCATCCTCAATCTGATGGGCAAATTGAAATAGTGAACACATGTTTGGAAGGCTATCTTCGTTGGTTTACATATGGTAAACAAACATAATGGGTGAAATGGTTGTCCTTAGCATAATGGTGGTACAATACTTCCTTCCATACATCATAAAAAATGTCTCCATTCATGGCACTTTATGGGTACCAGCCTCCATCTATCACATCTCCCTTAAAAGGAAAATTTAAAGTTCAAGTTGTGGAAGATCACATAGAGCACCAGCAAGAAGTTCTTCAAGTACTGAAAGACAACCTGGCTATGTCAAAAAATAGGATGAAACAACAAGCATATCAACATCGCAGTGAAAGAAATTTTGAAGAAGGGGATTGGGTATTTCTGAGGCTACAACCTTACAAACAAAAGTCCCTCGAGCAACTAAATAAGGACAATAAATTAGCACCCAAGTACTATGGTCCTTATAAAGTGTTGCAGAATATTGGTAGTATGGCATACAAATTGGAGCTCCCTTCATATTCAAGGGTACATCCAGTTTTCCATGTTTCTTGCTTAAAGAAGGTAATCAGAGACAAGATTCTCATTCAAACAATCCTATCAGAGCTTGATGAAGAAGGAAAATTCATATTGGAACCCGAACAAATCATTGACACAAGGACTAAGCAGCTACAGGATCGGGCTATTATGGAGTATCTCATCAAGTGGAAGAACTTACCAATTGAAGATTTGACCTAGGAATATGAGTCATTCATACAAAAACATCCACAATTAACCAAGTGTTGAGGACAACACTTGTCTGAAGGGGAGGGGCATGTTAAGCCATAAA
Source organism: Larix kaempferi (assembly GCA_027924585.1). Classification (NCBI taxonomy): domain Eukaryota; kingdom Viridiplantae; phylum Streptophyta; class Pinopsida; order Pinales; family Pinaceae; genus Larix; species Larix kaempferi. The sequence continues at coordinate 302,640 of BSBM01000036.1, forward strand.
TGTTGGCACATTTCCCTTATATTGGTCACATTACATTAGTTATTACGTCAGCTTGGTCTATTAGTTGTAATTATCATTAGTATGGTTATATTAGTTACGTTGGCTTGTGTCATTAGTTGGAATTGTACCTCTTAGCATCCTATATATAGGAAGGAGACCTTTTCATTTGGAGCATCTTGTCTTGTCTTGTCTTATGTACTCAGTACATTGTAGTGACATTGCATAAGGAGGTTGCAACCTCGAAGAGGTTTGCTACTCATCTATGTTCTTCATTATTAAGGCATGGAGTACTCTTTTGGTCTATTTCTACTCTTTTCATTCTCTTTTTGGAAATTTGTTGCTTAACATGTGCTCAGAGTTTATCCATTTGAAGTAGAATCTCCTTGCGCTCCTCCCGGTGATCCAGAAGAGCCTTTCCTTATAAGGTTTTCCTTTGCCAATATAGCCACACCGTCTAAGTATACTTTGCTTTCTGGTTTGGGAGGTATCCGTATCAGGGACCCATTTCCCCATGTCCCTCTACACATCCCCCATTTGCTCCATCTCTTGTTCATTCTGGATCCATTCCTCGGCCTAAGAGATTTCCCTCTTAATTTATGGCGAGGTGTACCTTGCATAATGGTGAGCGAATGATTCAATTTCATATTGAATTCTCGGGAAGTGCTCATAGCCTTTCATTTGACCCGTGCCATTTCCACCCTTTCGTTTCTTGCCACAAGCCACCATCACTCCTTTTTGCTTCCTGGTGTGCCGATCCTAGCTTGCTTTGCCTTCGCACTTCGTAGAGCCAACCAAAACACCCAGTTTCCTGTCACTCCCAGTGTTCCAATTTAGACCAAACCTAAGTTCTGAGACCCAAATTACCATTGGTGCATCTCCTGGCCAAATGTCTAACCAACCATCGTGGTCGAGATTGAAAGCACAGACCCAAAATTCATATCCATCATTGAAAACATCATCCCATGCACCTGGGTACATCTCCATTAACGTTGTACCACTATCCATCATGCCCAGGGCAGGTTTCTTGGTCACCAAGATCTAAAACCATCTAAGAGTCATCCCATTGAATGATGATTTTGACATAATGTGTAGTAAAGCAAGGTCGCCATACTCCATCCCCTCATGCGAAGGCGATGCATGAGGAAGTGCATGTGGATGCACGAACCTCATCCATTTGCCTTGTCTTGTGCTTACCCACTTGCTTCTTATCATTCAAGGAATAAATATAACACTTATTAAAATATGAAAAAATAAGAATTTGATAAATACCCGTGTGTTAATATGAAAACATGTAAAATAAAATTAAAAAATTAAAAAATCCTCTCCTCTTCCACTTTTTATGTTTCGATAAGGAGGGAAGAAATGAGAATAACCCAAGGTAGAGAAAAATAAGATGAGGGAATAGTATACTAAACTTGCATACAATATAAGATGTGTTTTTGAAAAAGAGGTGTCAAAATAGAATTTGATTTGAAATTTTATAATATAGTTTACCTAATTAAATAAATAAGATAAGGGAATAGTATACAAAACTTGCATACAATATAAGATGTTTTTTTGAAAAAGAGGTGTCAAGGGAATAGTATACAAAACTTGCATACAATATAAGATGTTTTTTTTTAAAAAGAGGTGTCAAAATAGATTTTGATTTGAAATTTTATAATAAATTTTATTTAATTAAATAAATAAGATGAGGGAATAGTATGCTAAACTCGAATAAAGATATTTTTTGAAAAAGAGGTGTCAAAATAGATTTGAAATTTGAAATTTATAATATAGTTTACCTAATTTAATCCTTTCACAAAGAACTTTTCAAAGAAACGAAATGTGCTAAATCCAATCTAATCTTATCTTTCACGTGATGGGATGTCATCTATTTAAAATCATAACTTGTGTCTTTATTCAAGTATTGACACTTATCAAGTATGTTTATTTTCACTTCATGCATTATCAAGTCGGTAGTATATTAATTTAAGAAATACATTTTAATTTTAAAGTTAATTATTAAAAGAGACATAAAGTTCACGTTTTCTCTTTAGTTTGAAATAATTATAGAAACCTTAGTTTTGAATGTAAAACAAGAAAATAATAGTTATCATGTAGAATCTTGTTATTATATCCCTGTCAAGGTAGGGTATATACTTTTCGTTAAGAAGTCAAAGCTTTTTTACTTGTACTAGTTTTTATTTTGAAATAAAATTTGTTAATAGTTTTGTAATGTTTTGAATATTTTTAATAATTAAACATAATATTCTGAAAAATAAAAATAATTTTAATAATATTTAAAATATGAAAATTTTAATTTTTAATTGGAATGGGACATTAATCCCTAGAGGAGTCAATTTTATTTTTATAATTTAAAAATAAATATAAATAATTTTTAAAACAAAAATTACACGTGTCATGTCCTCTATACTGTCCTGTCGGATGCCATGTGATCTGGTCTTGTCCTGTCATTCCGTCTCATTTCATTACCATGGGCTTCAGCTTTGGAACGACCGTCGCATCATCGCTTTCCTCTCGTTTTCCTCTCCGCACAGTGCATCCAAACCAACAAAAAACCTGGAAGCCTATGAGTAAACGATATTGATCCACAATGGTTTGTGTATAAGTTTTAATTATATTCTGCTTTGAAATATCAGTTATGGACGGAACGAAATATTGAGCGATTTCCTTGCAAATCTTTCTTCTATGTATTTTATTTCCAAAATCTGTTATGAACAGACTGATACAATTAAGCAATTTTGATATGCGTCACGATTTTGTATGAGCTTAATATATTCTTACTTTAATTATCAATTACAACCAAATGATACCTCGAACGATTCCTTTGCAAGTTTTAAAGTATTTTATTTCAAAATCTTCTCTAAACAGAGTGATACGATTAAGCAATCTTAATTTGCGTTGTGATTGGGTAAAAGATTTAATATATTTTTACTTTAATTATCAGTTACAACCGAATGATAGCTTGAACGATTCCTTTGCAAAGTTTTAAAGTATTCCATTTCGAAATCTGTTATGAACAAAGAGATGGGACCAAGTGGTTTCGATCTATGTATTAGCTAGGTGTATGATTTTGTAGTTCTGCTATCTCAACCTTTAAAATTGAAGGTATGATTTTGTTACGTACTCGACCCAGTCTAGATCGAGTGTTTAAATATTGATACAACTGTAACGAACCCATGCAAAAGCCATGTGATCTGTGGCAGATTACTTTTGTTGCTTGTAAATTTTGTCACGGTTGGTTAAGAAACTTAGACATAGACTGCACGGACTGTAGCGAAGGTTTGCCAAACATTGCATGAGTATGGAATTATTGAATGCAACTGAATTTAAGTTGTAGGTTTTCACATACTTTTATGTTTAGAGGAAAGATACCCAAAGTTAGTTGAACAAATGCGAACTGAATACCTGTACTTGAAGTGTTAAAATTATTTGCATTATTTTGTGGATCCCAAGGATCATGGCTCTGTATTTCAAATCGTTAAAACTTTGTATATCAAGATTGTTAAACTCTGTTTCGAAACTCAATATTGTGTAAATGAATTCCCCATCCTTCGCATTACGACAGCAATTCTACATTAAAAATACTGGACATGAATTGAATTAATCACACAGCCCGATTACGAGCGGTGATCCCTTGTAAGATCCGAACTCATAGTGATCCAAGTATCGCCTTAATGGTACCGAAATCCCATCGATTGTGTTTAACCAATAGTCACCTGCATCTGTACTTACCAATATGCGTTCATTCTTTCACTTGAACTCAAGTTCAGGCCAATTAAAAACTCATTGTATGCCCACCAACGGATTAATTTAGTAGACTGTGATCTCTGGTTATGAGACTTAACATTTGATATATTCAGACTTTAATTTAACCAAGCGATCGAGACAGCGAGTAGTCCATTGTTGGTCGACTAATTCTCTTAAGTTGTGCGATTATGTCTTATGTCAAGCTCTCCCCGATCCCCGAATAAACTATCCGGGGGATTGTCATACTAATGATCCCATACGTAACAGCTCTCACGAACTTCCCTGTTAAGTTAAGGCTGTTGCTTCTTCCTGTATTGCAATGGATGTGACCCCTTTCTTCTTTTTAGCTTCTTCCAATTCAGAAGTTGTGCGGCCCTCAGTCCTTGCCAGTTCTTGTTATCCATTAATTGTTGAATTTGAAGAGAAATTTTGGTCTTGCAATGATTATGATTATGCTTCTGCCAATGGACACAAGGCATAGTATCACAAGAGATATGTGAAAACCATATATTAAGTTGGGCTCCAAGAAGTGATTCGAAGGAGTACGTTAGCTATGAAAGATGAAGTCTGGGGGCAGCATTGAGCTGGAATACTGGTAGAAACTAGACGGAGATCATTCCCTGAGTGGAGTTCCAGGGCGAGCTGATACCCTCTGCGACTGTAGCGGTGCTATTGGTCACCTGCACGGAGTAGCATTTGCAGGGATCGTTGCAGGGAGGGTTCTTTACTGGTAATGGCTTATGATGGATCCGTGGATGGAGGATCATTTTGGCGACATCTGATGGGCTCCTTCCAGCCTGCTAGCAGTCTGTGATTTAATGGTGCTGGCGTTGAATTAGATCGATCTTTGATCTGATGGTAGTTTCTTGCTTTTGTGAAGCGGTGATCGATCACTAGGCACGAATACAACCCTGGACAAATTGCTGGAAAGGGATTATTCTATCTTCTTGCACATTTGCCCTTTGGACACTGCCTTTAGCTCAGTGGATTCGACTGGCCCATTCGCTGACAGCGGTGTGGCACATTTATGGCGGTCCCGAGGCGTGAGGATGCAGTGTCTGACGATTTCCAGCCACGATCAGGGATGTATGCCAAGCCTGAATCCATTAAAATCCCTGTCAAGAAGGTCAAAGAACGTAAGAGACTGGATCAGTTAGTGCTGGGGGTCGATGTTACGTTGGCTGAGGCAGTGCATTACACTCATACAGCGGTAGTAGGCCATGTTAGAGGCAGGAGATTAGGCAGAGGATTCCTTCAGCGTTGGGTGGCTGAGCATTGGCTTAACATCGCACCTTCTGTCCCTGAGGTCCGTGTTTTATCGAAAGGATGGTTCTCATTCATTTTCCTGAACAGCGGGGAGGTCAATGCAGTTCTGGGTAAACATTGGTCGATGCTGGGAGTACCACTTGTACTGAAACGTTGGTCACCCTTTTTCGATGCTAAAACGGAAAGAATTGCTAAAGAACCGCTGTGGGTTAAGCTCCCAGGACTTCCCATGCACATGTGGAACGAGACTAGGTTTGCTGAGATCGGGAATTATCTGGGTGAATACTTGTGTTCTGATTCCTCCCATCTGCAGAATGGTATATACTCGGTTGCTAAGATATTAGTCAAGCTCGACATTAGGATGGGGCTTTCTGCTGAAATTAAAGTCCATTCCAAGGATGGGGATTATGTACAAACACTGGACTATGTGGGCGTGCCATTTAGGTGTCATCGCTGCCATGATCTTGGACATCTTGTAGCAGGCTGTCCCCTATCGTTTCGGAAAAGCAAGCCACAGATTGTTGATGATGATGAGGTTGTAGCTGTCCCGGTGGTGAAAGTGGACCCTCAGGTAGAGGTAGTGGAGGGGAGTGGGCCAGTTAATGACGGGGGGGGGTTTCTTGCATCTGGGGATCATTTGGTTAATGATGGGAGGATAGAATCAGAGGTTCGTATGCCATCCTTGGTGACATCTGGAACGCAGCAGCATGGACGTGAGCTTCCCGCAGTTGAGGGGGATTCCTTGAGCTCTGTTACTCCGACTTCACCGGCCACTTTATCGCAGCAGGAGAGGTCCTCTCCTCGGCAGGATCCTACTGAGATACACTTGGGTAAGTCTTCTATTCATACTCCTTCCATTCTTGCTGACCCATTTGATGTGGGGGGGGGCAGCCATGGGTCTCCTCCTCGACAGGCTGTCCATATACTACGGCCTGTTTTGGGTGTTGTCACTCCATCTATTGATTCTACCTCACACTCTTCATGCTCCGAGGGTAAGCAAATTCGCTATGCTCTTCGTAGTAGGGAGATTACAGCAGATGGATTGGGGGGCAAGGGACTACCTGAGTTGGCCACTAGTGTGGAGGGGAAAGGCCGGGGACGTAAATCCCATATGACTAAAGCAAAGGAACGGGCGAAAGTGGATTTAGTGATGGGCACGCAATCGTCTATTGAATGGGCACTTAGAGCAGTGACTGCCCCGGATGGGGATCGTTTATGAAGATTATGTCCTTCAATTGTCGTGGGTTGGCGAGCCCACTTAAAAAATCTTCGCTTCGTAGGTTGGTTGACTTAAATCAACCGGACATTATTATGCTGCAAGAAACTTTGGGAGGCTGTGAGGATGTGGTTCGTACACTAGAATCTTTGCTCCCTGGCTGGAAGTTTGTAGGAGTGGATGCCAGGGGGCGCTCTGGAGGGCTGGCCTCGGGGTGGAAGGTAACGAGCTGCAGATGTGATTGTACTTGGGGGATATCCTCTGGTCTTGGTTTGGAAGTCTGGGATGCTGAGATAGGTCGGATGATCACGGTACTCAATATTTACGGGCCCTACCTTGACAGGGTGGGATACTGGGACTCCTTGTTAGGTATGGAGATTTTTGATGGCAGGGAAGTGATTTTGGGTGGGGACTTCAACCTCACTCTGGGATCTGCTGAAGTTTGGGGGCCTCGGGCTGTTCCGGACTCCTTAGCAAACCATTTCATCAACGCCTTTGTCAGAAAGGATCTCCTTGATATCCTTCCATCCCAGCTATCTCCCACTTGGAGGAATATGAGAGCTGGGGTTCATCGAGTAGCTAAACGTCTGGATAGATTTCTGGTGGCCGAAGGGTTGGCACATGGGGTTGATCTTGTCAGACAGTGGGTAGGGTCAGGTGGAATATCAGACCATTGCCCCATTTTCCTGGAGATTCGAGGCAGCGGGCAAAAACCACCCAGCCCCTTCAAATTCAATCCTAGCTGGCTGAAGGAGGAGACATTCATTAAACTGGTACAGGAGCTATGGGTTCATCATCCACTTGACAATCAGACTCCTGCTGGTTCTCATTTTTTTCACAATCTGCAAAGAATTAAAGAGGCCACTAGAACCTGGGCTCATGGTAAAAGGGAGATTGATGATCAGAATTTAAAAGAGGCTGAGTTCAACATAGCCAGGTTACAAAATAGTCTGGGCATGGGATACCTGGATGATATGCAGAAAGATGAATTGGTGGAGTGGGAGAAACGCAGGAATTTGATACTGGGTGAGCGTGAAGAGATGTGGAGAATGAAAAGCAGGGCGGTTTGGCTACAGTGCGGTGATGAGAACACCAAATTTTTTCAATCTTACGCTAAGGGGAGAAAATTCAAAAACTCTATCTGGGAACTCTCATCAGATACTGGGGAGCAGGTTTCCAGCTTTGATGGATTAGCAGCGCTGGGAGTTCGACATTTTGGAGATCTCTTCACGGCTACACCTGGAACTTCCATTGCTGAGGTCATTCGGGTGACTCAGCTTTTTCCCAGCTTCGTGGGGGAGGCAGATAACTGTATGTTGATGGAGGAGGTGTCGCTGGAAGAACTCTCGACGGTGATGAAATCATTAAACAGAGATAGCAGCCCGGGGCCTGATGGATGGCCGATAGAATTCTTCCTAGGATTCTATGACTTCTTCGGGGAGGAGATTTTGCAAGTGGTGGAAGAATCGCGCAAGGCTGGGTTTATCCATGGTCCATTCAACTCCACGTTTTTATCTCTGATACCTAAGACTGACAAGCCGGTCAAATTTGCAGAATTCAGACCAATCTCTCTCTGTAACTGCATATATAAGATCATCTCTAAGGTAATGGCGCGCAGACTCAAGAAGATTTTATCTCAGAACATTTCGTGTGAGCAATTTGGCTTCTTGGAAGGACGCCAAATTCATGAGGCAATTGGAATTGCACAGGAAGGATTACACACGCTCAAGGTGCAGAAGCAAAAGGGAGCGGTGATTAAGATTGATCTCTCCAAAGCCTTTGACAGGGTTAGCTGGCTTTATATCCGGTTGCTTCTTACTCACCTGGGGTTCTGCTATGATTTTATCAGATGGATTATGGCCTGCCTCACCACGGTGAATTTTGCTGTACTAATCAATGGTTCTGCAAGCCCTTTCTTCCAGGCTGGGAGGGGTCTTCGACAGGGATGCCCCCTGTCTCCTCTGTTGTTTCTCCTCGTCGCTGAAGGCCTTAGCCGTTTTATGATGAACGCCAAAGCTGAAGGCGCCTTTAGAGGCATTTCTATCTCTCAGGTTCTGTTCATTACACACCTCCTTTTTGTTGATGACATCCTGATTTTCTGTGATGGCACGAGCCAGGATATTGACAAGGTGGTTGAAGGCATCCACTTATTACAAGCTGCAGCGGGTATGTTAGTAAATATCAACAAATCAACGATCACTTGCTCGCATTTATCCGAGCCGGAGATTCTTAACCTGGTGAACAAACTACCCTACCAGACATTGGATTTAGATGATGGATTACAGTATCTTGGCTTCCAATTGAAACCGAATGCTTATTTGAAGGCAGATTGGAGCTGGCTAATAGCAAAATTAGAACTGCGTCTTCACGGCTGGAGTCACAAATGGCTCTCTCGGGCAGGGAGGCTGGTTCTGATAAAATCCGTATTGGAAGCAATTCCGGTTTATTGGCTGTCACTTGCTTGGATTCCCACTGGAGTTCTGGAGCAGATCAGGAGACTGTGTTTTGCCTTTCTTTGGAAGGGTTCGAGTGAGAATCGGGCGTTGGTGTGGGTACGTTGGGAGAAGATTGTTGTTCCTAAGGCATTGGGAGGATGGGGTTTAAAGAATATTTTCATGTTTGCAAAAGCATTGGGGGCCAAAGTGTCGTGGCGATTAATACATACACGGAGTCTCTGGACTAGAGTGGTCTATCATAAATACATTGCCCCTTTAACACTTCTCGAATGGATCAGGATGAGAAACAAGTCGAGGGCTAACTGCTCAGTGGTGTGGAAAGCTGTGGTTAAGCACTTCACTTTAGTCGGATCGGGTTTAGTATGGAGGATTGGCGACGGGAGACTTCTTCGGATAGGATTGGACCCATGGGTTGGCTGCAGGGGTGGACATGTACTTTCAATGGATCTGAGGTCCTTATTGGATTCTAGAGGATGTAATAATCTGAATGACTTAGCGGATCAGGGAGCTTCTACTCTATGGCAACAGGGGTGGTTTTCGGCACAACAACTTGGGATCTCGGCTGAACTGCAGGAGGAATGGGATGAATATATACGGCGGTTAAAACTGACCCATATTAGATTGACCAATAGGGATGATATACTTATATGGGAGCACCATCCATCCGGTGTATATTCTCCAAAACATGGATACATCCAGCTCAATGTGGAAAACCATAACAGGGTTTTGGTGTGGTGGTGGAAATTATTATGGAAATTGAGATGTCCGGGTAAAGCTAAATTACTTTTCTGGGCTATACTGGAAAATAAGGCCCCTACTTGGGACATTCTGCAAAAACGTTTCCTCCAGGGTCCGGGAATCTGTCCCCTTTGTAAGGTTGCTGAAGAAAATCTGGCCCATCTTTTCATACATTGTCAATTCTCACAGACTGTTTGGTCTGAGATCAGCAAGATATTGGCTAATAAGGTGGGGTGGAGGGGAACGTGTGTGCTGGAAGCATTCCAGTTATGGTGGACTGATCAGTATTCATCCCCTCTCCGGGCTCTCCCGTGTATATACACATGGGGCATATGGCTCGCCCGCAATAAGGTGATTTTCCAGGACTGCAGGGTACCTGTGGAGTATGTAGTGGCTCAGATGGTGGCGGTCACTCTTCATTACGTGGCCCCAGTACAAGTGAGCAGAAAACGACCTGTGAGAGTGGAACAGATTGATCTCTCCATGCCATGGGCATTCTTCGATGGTGCCTCAAACCAACAATCGGTTTCTGGAGGGGGGGGAATCCTTTACAAATCTGAGGCACATTATTTCCATCTGGTGGCGGGATTGGGAAGTGGAACAAATAACTACGCAGAACTCATGTCACTAAAATTGTTGATGTTATTTGCACTGGAACAAGGATGCTTGTCCCTTCAGATCTTTGGTGACTCCTTGATAATCATCAACTGGGCTAAGGAGATTACTTTGTGTCACGTGATGGAGCTTTTACCTATCCTGGAAGAGGTGAACCGGATAAAATTAAATTTCAACCACATCACATTTACACATATTTACAGAGAGCGGAATGTATTGGCAGACCAGCTATCCAAAGAGGCAACGGACTTCGCGATGGGTACATGGAAGATCACCATTCACTCTCCGGCTGGCACTTTCAGCTATCCACACAGTCCATTTGTTTGAGGTTCTGGAGGCTCGGCTCTGCACTACTAAGCATATATTTGATGGGGGCGTTGAGAAACAGCAGCACACTTTCAGCTACACACAGTCAATTTTGAGGATCAGGAGACTCGGCTCTGCTCTAAGATATTTGATGGGGGAGAGCACGCTATTATTCTCCAGATGGGAGAAGGTTTAATTGATTTTGAGGACCGGTCTCCACGCTGTCAATGATCGAGTCCACAGGGTATAAGTATATCGCACAGTATTTGAACCAGAGTAAAAAATGATAACAAAGAGTGCTGTGAACAGCATTAATCGGTTATCAAGCACATAATGAGCATTTATAGATACAGGCTGGGACAGCCTTATATTGAATTCATATGAATTATTGATGCGGGAAATAAGGACAACGTTCGATCAGAGATGATCAAGACACTGCTGATTTTTGTAATTATGAATATGGAAAGTAATTTGTGACAATGTAGGGATCGTAGTGATCTTATTACATGTGTTGAATGTAATTTTGTTCTTTTCTGAAATAAAATTACGAATTTTTCCAAGGGAAAAAAAAAAATGCTTCTGCCAATGGTTCCAATGGCCTATCGGAGCTTCCGTTTAGTATAAATGATCTGGCATGTCGGATTAATCCCATGTCGTGGTGATGAAGCATTTTCGGACTATTTGCAGGTAATGTTAGTTCAGTAAATTTATGTTTCCGTTAATAAATTCTCTTGTAGACACTAAAAGAACGAGAATCACGAACTCGTAAAGCTTAAATCATTGATCATTAGGCTAACTGAAATTTTAGCACTAATGGTAGTGATTTTAGCACTATATAGTAATAATGGTGTCACTACCAATATTACATTACATTAATAATAATGGTGTCATATATAAATAAATGATACTTATATAAATATTACATTAAAATTAATATAAATTTATTTTATAAGAAGATTTATTTATAAGGGTAAAATCATTTTTGTTTTTCATTTCAATCTTTTAAAAATTATAACAAAAATTAAAATACAAATAATGAAAGCAGTTTTAAATCTAAATAATTTTTGTTGTTAAACCTATATTCAATTCCATTCTCGCTAATATTTCTATTGCTAATCATTTCAGATGAAAATAAATCTTACTTTAATACAAATGTACACTTGGTCACCAAGTTTAGAATACTAGGTAGTTGGAGTCTACAATTCCACAAATTATTTTAGAAATATCCTAAAATGGTACTAGTCGTTGTAAACATTTGAGACACATGACACTCTCTCACTCATGTTTTTTCTTGCAGTTTGGCATGTTCTTCCATGGCTTTGAAGGCAATTGTGCAAAACTCTAACTTCTTTTTTCTTTTGGTTTTTTGTTACAGATATATAATAAACATAAAACTAATTTCTTGAATCCACTCCACCAACATAATTCAAGTGAATGCCATATTGATTGCCAACCCAAAAACATGTGCTTGTGTGCATCACTAATTGGCTAGTTGGGGGCTTGAACCCTTTTCATGGCAATTAAGTTGTAGATCCTTTGTTTGTAGCAACATCCAACCACTTGAATTCCCTCCAATTCAAGTTGATCTTGCTTATGATGGGAGTTTTCGTAATACATGGGTTTGTGAAATAGGGAGCTGGACTTAAACACTTGAGTTAGAGGAGTTAGGTTTTGTTTCACACAACCCAGTTAAGGCAAATTTAGTAATCACCTGAATGATGGAGCTACCATTTTTCTTGTTGTGAAGTGGCTTGGCTTGTTGAATTCACTAGGATGTTAAGGAGGTGATTTACTGGGATGTTGAGGAGGTGGGTGATTCATATGTTGGATTATGTTTGTAGGTTAGTTGAGTGCATCACCAATATTTCATAAAATAAGTATGTTGATGTGATCAAAGTTGATCACCCAATGTCATCCCAATTAGTTAGTCAAAACCACTTGACCACACTTAGTCAATTCTCTACATTACATGGAGTTTTGTGCCAAGATTTCAAATCAAAATGTATCTTTGGCAATTTGTCAACCAATGGTATTTTTTTGGTGTGTTGTCTTCTTCTTGGAATCTTTTCCAATACCAATGTTCCTTCCGCACAATCCCCATCTCCTCAATTAGCACTTGTTTATCTCAAGGAGCATCCAATAAATGAAAGCGATCATCACCACCACTTTACCTTCAAAGAAGAGAAACAACATGTACTTCATGTGGCAAAGCATGGCGAAAAATGCATGGGAAACAATGAACGTGAAGAGAAAGTTTACAATCATGGTGATGCTCTAAACAACATGTACTTCATGTGGTAGAGCATGGCGAAAAATGCATGGGCAACAATGAACGTGAAGAGAAATTTTACAATCATGGTGATGCTCTACTAAACTATTTGGTCTCTCTTTCGAAAGTGCTTCCTTTCAAATCCAGAAGCATCACAAGAAGCCTCCTTTCATGGGTGAGATGGTTTGACGAACTACTAGTTAACCCTGGTTAGCTAAGCTTTTTGTGGTCAGGGTTACTCTTTTGTCAAAATGACTTAGGACTTGCACCCAGTACCAATCTCTTATTCATATATGAAAGAAAAAACTTTGGTGGGTGGCTATCCCTTAAGCCTCAACGACTTGCTTTCTCAAAGGCCTTTTGGCAGGATATGCTGCAACGCAGCTTTCTCTTGTTATGAATTAAGTTTTCAATGTTTTAAAATAATGTAAAGAGAAAATAATATTTTTTTTATTTGAAATTTGGCAAGTATTATTTTGAAATAATAGAATGGTGGATATCAAAATTAAACATGGTATAATTTAGCTACGTTGAGAGTATAATATTTTTTTTATTTGAAATTTGGCAAGTATTATTTTGAAATAATAGAATGGTGGATATCAAAATTAAACATGGTATAATTTAGCTACGTTGAGAGTATATAAGAGTGTTAATTCTATTTTTTAAATAAATATAACAATTTTATTTATTTAAAATTGCAAATTTGGAAAAGATTGTTTGTGATGGCAAATTAGAGAATGTAAAACTTATAATGTTTAGTCTTTTTTTAAATGTTTTCCATGTCTATCATAGAACTTAAACATAATTGAGTAAATCCAAAAATGTTTCATAAATTATAAATATAAATATAAAATAAAATGGAACTGTCTTTGCCCCATTTTCTTTACCAATGTTTATTGTACGTTTATTATACTTCTATGGTGTTTAAAGTTATGATTTTTTTCCCTTGTAAATAAATCTCCAGTAAACTTCTTGGCACTTCCATTGCAACAAAACCTTGTCATTACCCTTTAGCTTCCTTTTTGCTTGCATTTATGTAAAGTTGACATTATTTCATGAGATGGTGCTAAACTCGACGTTATTTCTTGCGCTAGGTTTAGTGCCAAGTTTAACCCCAAGTTTAGCACCAGGTTTAACTTTAGTGCTAGGTTTTGCACCAAGTTTCCTGAGTGACTAAATAAAAGTGAGGGAAACTTTTCAAAAAGAAAGCTAAGTAGTATCAAAGGTTAAAAATAAGACACTTGTCAAAATCCTCATGAGTTGGAAGGAATTTCAATTATTTTAATTAAAATCCATAATTTTCCCTCATAAAAGCCCGAAAGGAATTTCAATTATTTTAATTAAAATCCCTAATTTTCCCTCATAAAAGCCCGTCAAAACCTACTTTTCCATTCTTTTCTCATTTCCTCTCTTTATCTCTTCTCTTCTCCACCCTTCTCCTTTCTCCCTTGAGATTTCTTATCTTATGGTTTCATCCTCATGGAGGATAGGGTTTTGGTTTCATGGAGCAACCCCCATTAGAAAGATAACATATTCTCCTTCCGTTTTCCTCCTTCCTTCCTATTTTTTCCTTTATTGACTTACTAATGTTTATTGTTGTTTCGGTGTTGTAGGTTTATGATTTCATGTATGGAGGAGAAGGTTTCATCAAAGAACCTCCATAATGAAGATAATGACTTCTCCCTTCCCTTTTCCTCCTCCCTTCCCATTTTATTTTTATTTATTTATTTTCTAATATTTATTGTTATTTGTTGTTGTGGGTTTAGGGTTTCGTGCATGGAGGCTAGGGTTTCATGGTGGAACCTCCATAAGGAAGGTAATGGCTTCTCCATTCCCTTCTCTTTTTTCCTTCCAATTTTCCTTTGTTTTTCTTTATTGATTTTCTAGAGTTTATTATTTTTGTGTTGTTGCAGGGTTAATGGAGAAAGAAGAAAAACGACATTTGTTGGGATTTCTTTAATGCACAAATCTAGTTCATGGGTATGGATTAAGGAATACCCTTACATTAATGTAAGAAGATCGGGATTCAAATCATTGCACCCGTCTATCTCTTATTACCTTCTTATTTGTTTGCATGCATAGGCCATGTTATTTCAATTCAGATATGCATTTTAAGGTATATTTTTGTGGGAACGTTGCTCAAGTAGAGTTCTTTCCTTTTGGAAAGTTACAGGTTTAAATCCCAACAATCCCATAACATTTTCCATTTCTATTTCATTTTTTACAATTTTCCATTTATGTTTTTGATCCGCATTGCAGTTGGCAAGTCATCGACGTTGATGCAACTTCGACACGACTTCAACTTGACAAGTTTCCAGTCCGATAGGTTAGCTCCGATAGGTTCCGAATTTGACACAACTTTGACGGGCCTCTTCCTTGCAACACCATTGTGGGACGACGACTACGCCATACAAGGACGAACACAACTCCCTTGTTTCAGGTTGCCAAGGCTGGCCAGATCCCATCTCAAGGAAAATGGTACTCTGTTACTGAATTGACCGACAAGTTTCCTCACCTTCGTGATCAAACAATGGGGTCCATTGTTTCTTAAGGAAGGAGGTCTGACAAGCATCGCAATTGGAAAGTCATTGACGTTGATGCAACTTCGACACGACTTCGACTCGATAAGTTTCCAGTCCGACAGGTTAGCTCCGACATGTTTCGAATTCGACACAACTCTGACGAGTCTCGACTTCGACACACCTCGACACATTCGCAACTTTGACATGTTCAACAAGCTCACAGTTCGCGACATCGACAAGCAGCGTCGGCATGCGACCAACGATTGTTGAACTTCGACAGACTGTCTCTCTGTCTTCCAGTCGACTGTAACGGTTGAACTGTTGAACCGTTCTAACTTCTTCTTTGTAACTGAACGTAACGGGAAAGCACCCAAGCATCTCATAAATCTATATAAGCATGTATAATATTGTAACATACAATGAATTTACGTGTTTACATCTAATAGAAGAACAATTCGCATTCCTGCATATTGCCTGTGCATATTGTGTTTATCTGTGTAGTGTAATCCTGCTTTGCTCATTCTGCTTATTCTTATAGCTTCCGCCATAACAGAACCGACTCATTCAGTCGAACTGTTGTCCCCCTCGTGCTTCCTGGATACGACCCGGATCAGTTTTTGTAAGTTCTAATTTGCATTAGGTTAGTTTAGCTTTAGTTAAAATTTGCACTTTTAATCTTAGCTTTTTGTGGGAATGTAGCTCAGGTAGATATCTTGCCTCTTGGTAAGTGATATGGGTTCATCTCCCAACATTTCCTTACCATTTTTTCCAAATTTTACCATTTTATTTTTCTATTTCCATAAATTTAATTTACAAATAGTTGGCGCTAAATCAAGCGTTAATCTTATTGTAAATCCGACACTGATTTTGATGCTTTAAAAAATGCAATTTCGCACTAGGTTTAGCACCAGATTTTCCAACTCAATTGAAAAAAAAATTACACTAAAAAAGGACGCTAAATTATGTGCTAATTGTTTGTTCTGTTGTAGTGTTCCCTTGAGATAACACTCGAGACTACGTCTAAATTTATGATTAAGCATTTAGATTACAAACATAAATTGTTGAACTTGAGCAAACATAGTCTCCTTATTATTGCTTCTAGTACAAGCAATAGTCACTGAAAACCTAAAATAAATTGGATTAGAGATTTTAGGCTTGAGTTAACTATTGTAACATAAAAGAAGAAAATCAAATCAATAATATCAACAATATTAAATTTCATATATGGATTAAGTTTAAAGAAAAGTAGTAGGTTGAGAATTAAATCTTTATTAATAGGAAGTTGAAATACAACAACGATTGGCAATTCTCGTGACCTTTATAATGAAGCTAATCATTAAACTAAACCGAAAACACAATAGGATGAACTAATTTGTAAAATTTGTGGTACGCAAAAAGATAAGGATGAACAATATTTCATTTTTAACTTGTCATGCTCTTAATAATAGAAGATGTAACTTCACCCAATTTCAATACTTAACTCTTGGGTCATCATTGCTTACAAAAACCTCAATCAAGTTAGTACTTTCATATCCACTGTGTTCAAATATATAATTGACTTCATAAAGAATATTTACTCTATTTCCCTTGATTTATCCAATAGACCTTATTTGTACAATGTGAATGGACCTCATGGTTAAGAACTTGTGTTTCTTCCTTGTGCCTCATAGGTTCAAATCTAAAAAGGGGGTAGGGTATGTACACCTCCATAGACTAAGTATTGAAATCATTACTACGAGGAAATTGAAATATTATATATTTTTTATAAATCCTATTATGACAAATCAAAATGATTTTACCATAATTTTGAACTTAAAAAACAAAATAAGTATCGCCACAAATAAAGCTAATGCGCATGGATTCTACAGTGAAATTTGTCAGTGAAATCATTGAAAAACATTTTAAAATGAGTTAATTTGTAAACCTTTTGATACAAATGAAGTTGAAGATGAATACCATTTCCTTTTCCCTACTAATAGAAAGAACAACTTTATTAAATTTCATACTTTGATTTATGCTTCAAAACCTCCTCACTTATAAAAACACAATCACCCTAGTACTTTTAGCTACACTATGTTTAGACATAAAAGTTACACATTAAAGAATATTTAATCATTTTCTTTTTATTTGTACACTAAACCTTATTTCTCTCATGAGATGGTAAGCATCATATCATTATATAAAATGGATAGAAGCTTGATAACTACTTAATGATTTGATTTTTCTCTAACGAGGCCTAGTTAAGATTTGGTGAGATCAATTTGACCTAAAACATATTGAAATTAATAAAAAAGATGTTGTCAATGACTTCTATCACTAGTTGTCATCCTTCGTCTTTATGTTGATGATATTGTTCTTATGGCGAGGTGTCCCTTTAATCTTGATAAGCAATTAATAACTCTCAAAGATTTATGCTATAATATGGGTATGACTGTTAACACCAAAAAAATAAAAGTTATGATTATCAAGTCTAAGAAGGCCACCTACCCTAATTTTGTTTACAATAATAACAACCTAGAGGAAGTGGATTCTTACAAATATCTCATAATTGATATCCATCACAAGCTCAACTATAACTATAGCATTGAGAAAATGATCAACGGAGGGTGGAAAGCTTATTTTGATCTTGAAAACAATTGCAAAGCATCAAACCTTATGACGTGTGATAAAATAAGTTTCTTCTTGTTATCTTGTACGGTTGTGAAGTTTGGGGTTACAACATTTCTAGAGAATCCTCGAGAAAGATTGAACAAATCCAGAAGTGTTTTATAACTTACAACCTCAAAATTAAAAGCAAACGCTTTATCCTATTATCCTAATAGAAGTGGGTCTTCCTTCAATCGAGAGCATCACTATGACTAGGTACCTCACACACACATATAAGATAAATAACATGGGAGACCAAAGACTTCTTAAAATTGCTCTAAAATTGAGTCAAGACCACTTACGGCTCAAGAGAGGATGGTATAAAGATGTCATGGCTTGGTTAAACCATTGGGGGATTGACGAAAATATCACTCTACAAAACATCAATATCATTAAAATTATTATTACAACTAAGTTTAAAGAAACAATGTGGGATGAGAAAGAGATAGAGGCTAAAAGAAAATGAAGGTACTATAAGGAGGTCATTAACCCTAATCTACAAGATCAAACATATCTCTCTATCTTAACTAGTTGAAATAATAAAATTAATATAGCCAAGATAAGAATGAACCCTCATGAGCTTCATAGTGAAATAAGACGCAGGGCAATTCCTAAAATCCCATGGGTGGAAAGGATTTGCCATCTCTGTGAGAATATGAGTGTTGAGGATGAAAGCCACTTTCTATTAGAGTTCCCTGCGTATGTCCACATCAGATCGTAGTCTCATAATCTTTGCTAAAATACATATTTCCGTAACCTTCTAACTTCTCAAAACTATGGTGATCTAGGAATGCTTCTTTGTAAGCTTTTCGAGCATAGAAATAGAACTTAATAGCAAATGAAATAATTCCTTTCTTTCCTCTTAAAATCTGATAAACCAAAATTCATCTAAGTGGAAGTTAACTACCACCATCATCACCATCATCAAAAAGATGACATATAACTACCATGAATATTTATAATTATCAATAACTACTATCTCAAGTATTGGTGTACAATTAACATGAAAACAAATAGTCATTGATAACCACCATTGCGAGCATTAATGTACATAGTAGCCATTGATAATCATTATCACAATCACTAATGTGTGTAGTATACTTTGGTTTAGTGTTGTTGGAGTGGTTATTTTTTATGTATGTATTGTCTGGAACTATATGGTATTTCAGATTGTAACACTTCATATTGTCTTTTTCATATGAAAAAAAAAAGGTCCTGACATGGGGGCCACCCCTCTATCTCAATAATACATTATGGAAAAGCATGCTGCCATAGAGGGGGCATAGAGGGGTCATGAGCAAGGAGTATTATTGTTGGGAGGGTGTGCGAATTTTGTTTTTGAATGTGTAAGTTTCAAACTTAAAAACTCATGTATATGTGTCAAACCTAAAAGGTGGTTAGATATTTTCCCTTTAAATCTAGTATTGTTGAAGACAATATATCTAAATAAACAATTTCAAATAATTAATTATAAATAAAGGAAAAGAACAATTTGAATAAAGAAAAGGGATAATAGTTGACTTGAGGATATTAATAAAGATATTATTGTTTGTTGATCATGATAATGACATGATGAAAATATAATTAAAAAAAAGATGATATCGGTTAAACATGATAATGAAATGTTTGTATAAATGTGATATTTGGTACATTATTAATTAGAAAGATACACATTAATACAGAAAATTTTTGGAATAATAAATTAAACATAGAAAATTTTATTTAGAATAATAAAATATAAAATATAAATTTAATTATATTTATTTATTTTATTTTTGAGATTTTTTTTAAATATGTATTATGTTAAAGAAGTATATTATACAGTTAGGGGATGTGTAACTCCTTGTAGCTAACATTTGTTTTTTTTAAATAATAAAATATTATAAAAAAAATATATCAATTCAAATTAGATTTAAAACATTACAACAACATATATAAAATTATACAAATTCTAAATTTTTTAAAATATAACATTGAATTAATTAATTTTAAAAAAAATTCAATAAAATATACATCAACCTATTACAAACATTCATTCATTTAAACTAATCCACCATAATTTTAAAAAATATTATAATTTAAATAAAAGTATATCAAAATTTATTTCTTAGAATTAAAAAAAATTCAATCCATACAAATCATCATAAACTATCAAAACATTTAAATAAAATATTTATTTAATTCAATCCATACAAATCATCATAAACTATCAAAACATTTAAATAAAATATTTTTTTTAAATAAATAGTTTATTATTATGTTTATTAATTAATATTAAATTTATTAAAAAAATTAGTTCCCCATCCATCCTACAATTTCCATAAATGTTGTATTTATATTGTTTTCAATCACTTTCAATAAATTTTGGTATCATGTGTGAAAAGGGCCTCAAAGGAGCTCAATCCAATCTCATCTTAACTTTTACGTGATATGATGTCATCTATTTTATGTTTTATATTACCTTATATCATGTGATTATTTTATGCCATTAAATGTGGGATTGAGACTTCTCGATTACGTTGCTATCACTATTTTCATGCATAATGTGTCGGTTGTGTCTTAATTTGAATTTGATTTAATTAGGAAAATATAATTTTAAGCTTAAATGAATGATTATCAAATTGATATGAAGTGTTTTCTTTTAGTTTTAAAATAATAGTAAAAATGTTAATTTTGGGTGAGGTGAAAGTTTTCGGCAATAGATGAGGAGAGTCCAAAACTTATAACATTTAATCCATTCTTTAGTTTTGAGATTATAATAAATGTATAAATGTTATTTTTGAAATTGAAAAGAAAAAAAATATTATTAATAATAATCGATCTTAGTTTAAATATGTTTTGAATTCATTATTTTTCAATGACTCTAAATAAAATGAAGTGAAATTAATATATTTGACTTGAAATCGAGTAAGAATAATTTTGGAATGGTGGGATTGTAATTATTAAAGCAGAATTTGACTACAATGTTCAATGATGCTAAATCAAGTCTACATTAAAACAACAATTTAATTAATCCAAAATTTGCAATTTTAATAAAGATTGTTTGTACGAATTTTAGTGAGGACAAAGAAAAAAACTGAAAATGTGAAATGTTTAATTTTCTTATTTTAATTGCCTTCAATATCTCCCATAAAACTCAAATAGAATTGTGCAAATCCATACATGATTCATAACTTATAACTTTGAAATTAAATGTAACATCCCTTGCCTCATTCTCTTTCACTATGTTGATTGTGCTTCTATAAAGTCTAAAGTTGTCATTTCCCCCCTACTAATTAAATATTTGGGAAATTTTCGGGCACTTCTCCCCATTTCAAGGATGGTACCTAGTGTAAAGTAAATGGTGTAGACTTAGTGTGCCTAACCCTGTGGACATTGAACCGAGAACCTATACAACACATTTTAGTATTGACAACGTCCTAACGACAATGACACCAACAAATTGAATTAACTCTCGAGGCTACATCTAAAGTTATGGTTAAACAATTAGACTACAAACATAAATTGCTCAACTTGAGTAAAAGATAGTCTCTTTATTATTGCTTATAGTATGAAGACTAATCACCATAAACTTAAAAGATGTTGGACTAGTGACTTTAGACTTATTGTAACATAAAATAAGATATTCACGTTAGTAATATCAACAATATTAAATTTTGTATTGAGATGAAATTTGAAGATAAGTAATGGAATGACAATTAAATCATTAGTTAAGAAATTGAAATGCTATAAA
Organism: Larix kaempferi; assembly: GCA_027924585.1. Classification (NCBI taxonomy): domain Eukaryota; kingdom Viridiplantae; phylum Streptophyta; class Pinopsida; order Pinales; family Pinaceae; genus Larix; species Larix kaempferi. The sequence goes on from BSBM01000036.1 coordinate 324,160, forward strand.
GATTTTATAATCCTAGTTTCTTCAAAGTTTATTTTCCTAACATTAGTTAAACATTATTATTAAACATTATTATTAGTTAAAAAAAAACGAGTATTCCAAAACTAGGTTTCATGTTTAATGCTTATGACTTTTATAATGAAACTAGTAAATGGACTAACTCCAAAGCACACTTATTATGCAAAATTTATGATAAGAAAAAGTTAAGGATGGAGATCATTTTCTTTTAATTTGCTATATTCTTAATAATAAAAGACATAACTTTATCTAGTTTCAATACTCAATCACTTTTTAGGATATCATTTCTTACAAAATATAGTCACCTTGGTACTTTCATTTCCCCATGTTTAAATATAGAAATGACTTTGTGAAGAATATTTACTTTGTTTCTCTTAAATTGTTCATTAGAACTGATTTGTACAATCTAAGTGGGCATAATGGATAAGAATTTGTGTTTTTTCCTAAGAGGTTATAGGTTCAAATCCATAGGAGGTGGGGTATGTACACTTCAATAGATTGAATAGTAAAATTATTGAGCAGAGGGGGTCCCTTGTCCTACAAACAATGGGGTCTCATACATCAATTTGGTCTCTCTCAAATTAGATTATTATTATTAGCATTCATCTCAGGGGATCGTAAGCATCATCATCACAATCGCCATATTAAAATGTCGTAGTCTAAACACACTACAATTCGGTCTTTTTCTTGAAGCTCCAAATAACATGAAGTGAAACCAACATTTTTGGCTTCAAATCTAGTTAGAATCATTTTGGATAAATGAAATTGCAAATATCAAATGTTAACATTGCACAATCCAGTTACGATAGGGGTATTCGAGGGCATTGAATCCATTTCATTTGAAAACAACAGTTTCATCAACTCAAAATTGTTATTTTGGCAAAAGATTGCCTAATTAGATTCCAACAATGGCAACTTGGAAAAGGTAAAAAATGTATAATGTTTAGACTTCTTCTGTTAACATGAATAAAAACATGGTGCATGGTAAGTATATGACAATTGATATTTATTGTAATGATTCGTAGTTGAAATTTGGTTAGAAAAATTGGATTAAAGCAATTTTATAGTTTTTTGAGCTACTATTTAAGCTACTACTTATAGTTGATTACTTTCACACGTAGTAGTGTACAGATAACACAGCTATTACAAATAACACAGCTATTATTGTGATTAATGTATAAATAACATAAATGAAGAGAGACATTAACATGGCGTGACCCTCACCCTAGACTAGTCATCGTTGACAAACTGAATGTTAATCAAAACATTATATAGAGGGGAAACCTTACCTTTCGCACTAAGGCATGATGCATCCTTCTCCGCCTACACATGTGTTTCATAGCTACGCCGACAATTTGGATAATTCAAGAGCGTGGGATGGCGGCCACATGTAGAGCGCCAGGTGGATATTAGTAGTTTGGATAGGAAAGGACCACGCCCACGTGGCTATTGCACAATTTTACATTATATGTCCACGTAGAAAACACGTCAGATACGGTTGAAATATGGATTTATGGCCAGCGGTTACGCGCTGGCAGGATGTGCGTTGAAAGTTAATGTGGTTAGCTGGACCTGGTCATGGCAGGACACACATAAATCGTCATTATTGGTGGTGTTATGGGACTGAAACGACCAGTAGAAGATATATAGATAGTTACCTACTCAGTCCTGTACCGATATTTACTCTATAATTCCTCTGCCAATTATACCCAAGAAGTGCAGGGTGTGAACTGTTAAGAGTTGTGACGTGGATAAATCCTGGCCCCTAGATTGACTCTGCTGGAAGGGAGAAGTCAGAAGGAATTAGGAGGAGGATGTGAAGTGGGTCTTTGTTTGTTTTGACTTTAGAATTCTTGCCATTGAGCATCATTGGTTAACTTAACTTACAGTTTGGTTTGGGGGTTATACTGTGAAATGGGGATTGTAAGATGTTGTGGTGGGCTCTTCTGATTGGACTTGTTTTTTTAACCCTGTGACCTAAGAATCCACGGAGACAGTACATCTGCATAACAGCAAAATCATTTGAGCCAGAAATGTCTCAACCTCTGTCTGCATTGGGTTAGAGATGGGGGCGGGGTTAGCAGTTACGCTAACTAAGAGCTTAGCAGCCAGCCATTTCTAGTGGACACAATCATAAGTTTAAGAGCCCTGGACTTAAATCTGGAAGAGATTACTTGCTTGTTGCCGAATTCGGAGGCAAATAATTAGAGATATGGGGTTGATTTCAGGGATGGTGATCGGGTTGCTGGTGGGAGTTGCACTCATGGCAGCCATGAAGAAAGCAATGATGTACCGCAGCATCAAGCGTGTTGCCAAGGTATGGCCTCCTCAATCCTCTCTACTCTTAAAATCCCTACTACCCAGTTGCTGTTTTGCTACCTTCAGATTTCATCATGCATCTTATCAGTTTTAAATTAAATTAAACTCAGCCATGATTTTAATAATTGCAATTGACACTACCGTCATGAGTCATTTAATCCACAGCGAAGCAAGTTCCTGAATTCACATATTTTACCCATTGTAAACAAATGGGTTATGTACTCACAGAGAAATGGGAATTGGGTTTTCTGTTTATTTGGCCTCAAGCAGTAAAACGAAAAACCAAAGCAGACCTGTGGAATTTGTGCAGATATCGTGCCTTGCATTCCCCAATTTTGTATGGATATCTTCATAACATAGTTGAGGCATTGATCGCAATGTTTACAAAGCATTGGCCACAGTCTTTTTAATTTTGGGACAAAGATGCTTCGGAACATCCTTGTGTAGCAAGCGAGTCCCTCCGCATTCTGCTATAATTGACAATGGACTGTCACTGGCTTACGACTCAACACTCTCGAACGATCCCTTCGGCTAAGAAATCATCAGTAGGGGGGATCCTGCCCCCAACGGCCTGCTTGCATGGCGAGACAGTCCACCGAGGGGCAAAATATGTCTCACCGCCTCCGCTATACCATTAAATCAAGACCCCGTTGACATTGGACACGGTTTTGTCTTGACAAACATGCATACAGATGCAAATGTGGTCAAATTCAGTTGGAATCGAGCTACTCGAGAAGCTAAATAGTATATGACATCGATGTGAACAGAAACCTCACCATGCAACTTGATTCTCATGCCCTTCCCGTTCCCATTTTCCTGTGCATTCCCATCTTGACATTGCATTAGTACATTACTAATAAATTTTATATCATAATATAACGGAGGTTTTCCAGTTTCCGGTACTATTTGTTGACATTAATATTGACTCTGCAACAGCTCACAACATCGGAATTCTCCTTCATCTTCCCCACTTGACACTGCATTAGTGCGTTATACTCAATTTTATATGCATAATATGCCAGGGGTAGGGTAGTGTCCCTGTTTCTTATTCTGTGCCCCTTTCTGGTTATATTTATTGACAATAAAACAGATTCTGCAACAACTTACAATGATCAGAACACCCTTATTCCCATACTAAGGCAACTTTTCCGGTATTGAATCGGGTAAGAAACATCCAAGATGCAAACACTGGGAAATGTTTCTTGGGTGCTTCTGACCCGAAAGAAAAATCAATATAATTTTGGGCTGTTGCTAGAGATTCACCCATAACTTTAAAAGAATTCGGAATATAGAAAAAAGGAAAAAAATAAGAAAAGTAACATAAATTCAGGAGAATTTTCCATTTTTTCTAATATTTGGAAATGCCGTTGCCCATTTCCAAAAATTCTGAAAGTGGCACGTTGCCCATTTCCAAAAATTCTGAAAGTGGCACATTGCCCATTTCCAAAAATTCTGAAAGTGCCATTTTCAAGATATCTGCTCATCGTAACTGTGACCATTTCAGATAACACATTGGTTTCTCTGTTTCAGGTTGCTTACGTTGAAAGGGATTAATTTCTTTTGAACAATTTTGCAGTATGATATGTATGCAAAAACACAACAATCAGAGTATTTTTTATTTTAGAAATCATCATATATTACTTCATGGAACAAAGAGTATTTTCAATCTAACAATATGCTTAGAAGGAAGTTCCCTTCCTGTAAAAGCTAGAAACACTAACATTTGAGCCTGTGCTGCAATAGGTATCCCACTATTTGTAAAGGGATATAAAACTCCTCTTGAATCTTGTTTCTTTGGAATCCATGGATCAGTCTTTGGGCAGCAAGCTTCTCTATCTCCTTAATCTCTGTTGGAGGTTCCTGAGGCTTAATAGACCCTGCATCCTTGTCAAACTTAACATCTCAGCTTACAACTACCCTCTGTTTGGATGGAATGGAGACTTTGTAAGCCTTAGAAGTCTTGCTGTATTCCACAAAAATACCCTTCAAACTATAGGGTTCCAGCTTAGTTATTTTCTCCTTAGGAATATGAAAATATACACTACAACCAAAAACATGGAAATTTGATACTTGTGGTTTATCATTGGTAAAAGCCTCTTCAGGTGTCTTGTCCTTTAATATGTAGTGAGGGCACTTGTTCAATTGTAGACTGCTGTGCATCATGCTTCTGCCCAAAGACACATGGGCAGATCTAGGTTATGGATCATTGCCTTTGCACTCTCTATGATGGACCTGTTCTTCGTCGTTGCAACCCCATTCCGCTGTGGGTTGTAAGGCATTGTCCCTTGTGATCTCTGCATCCCTGCAAAAAGTGTCACTCTTTGGAGATAAACTCCTAAATTATTTGATCTCAACACTTTAATCATCTTACCATTTTGATTTTCTACAAGAGCTTTAAACTCCTAAAACTTCGTCTTTGCAACCCCATTCTGCTGTGGGTTGTAAGGCATTGTCCCTTGTGATCTCCGCATTCCTGCAAAAGTGTCACTCTTTGGAGATAAACTCCTAAATTATTTGATCTCAACACTTTAATCATCTTACCATTTTGATTTTCTACAAGAGCTTTAAACTCCTAAAACTTCTTGAGACCTCATCCTTGGTCTTTGTGAAGTAGATCAAGGTCTTCTGAGAGGGGTCATCAATAAATGACACCTAATAAATGCTACCTGATAGTGAAGCTAAATCTATGGGTCCACATACATTTGAATGTATAAGGTCAAGAATCTCTCTTGACCTATGCTCATTGCTTGGGAAAGAAATCTGGGCATGCTTCCTAATTGCACAACCCTTTCACATTCTTGTCTTCTCGATCTTGAAGTCCAACAATCCCAACACCATGTCCTTCAAAATATGCAACACACAGTGGTGCAACTGAGCCAGCCTCTTGTGCCAAAGCTCACACAAGTTGTCACTATCATACACTAGGGATCTCACTGGATCTGCCAATGACCTGTACATATTATCCTTCCAAACACCTCTAGCCAAAACTTGATCAAAATCTGGGCATCTTCTCTAGACGGTGACTTATTGATCATCAAACACAGCGGCATATCCTAGGTCTGTCATACCTGAAATTGGAGGTATATTCATAATCAAATCACGATCATATAAAACACCACTAAGCTCAAGAACATCACCTGAGAGCATCTAGAACGAGATGGATTCCACTCTTGCTATTGGATACCTAGCATCATCACCAAGCTTCACTTGTATGCTTGCTTGCTTTTGAAGTCTATTGAAAGCCTTCTTGTTGAAGGTTATATGTCTGGATGCTCTACTGCCCACATGTCATTTGACATCAGACATGGTGTTAGATGAAAGACATGACACCATAGAAAAAGGCTGTGTCAAACTTGGTTGCAAACTCATCCACTTCTGCAAAAGCTTATGGGCTTATGTACTCCTTGCAAATTGCTTTTGCTGATATGGTTTTTCTTTTCCCTTCTCAGGACACTGAGAAGCATGGCAATCAAACTTTTGACACTTGAAACACTTGACATGCCTTAATGTAGCAAACATATTTAAAACACGATAAAATAGTAAAACATATTAATAGCGAAGCACCAAGGGTTCCATTCGCTTGCCTCATGACCCTTCAATGTATGTTTTTGCACTGAGAGGAGTGAGGTGCTCTAAAACCCAGTAGGGGGGAGATGTTGTCACGTAAGGCGTAAGGTAACGTAATGTAGCGTAATGTAACATTACATTACCAAAAATAAAAAGTAATTAAAAAAATTCACGTCGACTGATAAAATAAAAAAAATTATGAAAAGTAATTAAAAAAATCCATGTCGGCCTATAAAATAAAAAATTAAAACTTAAACCCTGATCTATTAAGAGAGATCAAATTTCTTGAGTTTAAGATAATAAAAAAAATTACACCTCAAAAAATTGGATCCCTCTTGGTGCTTGATTGATTCGGGTTTAGGATGAATCTATGCTGGTACACCATCACAAGGCTCATTGCATCGAGATTAGCGAGGTGCTCTACAACCCAGTATGTGTTGATGTTTGTATCTCGGATAGGAACTTCCACATAGGTTTAGTGTTAGGAACTTCCACATAGGTTTAGTGTTAGGAACTTCCAAGTCAAATCTATTTTGTAATTTGCTTAATTAATAAAGTGAAAGTCTTATATTTAGATATTGAGTCTAATAAATTGTATTTTAGTACATTAGTGATTTAAACTAATATCAACCATACATTTCACTGAGAGATTAGGGTTTCAACTAAAGTATAAAGGCAACTCAAGGTAGAGGGTCAAGGCCCATTCATTTTTTACTCGAAGATAGTTTGGTCAGAAGGTGAAGAAACTCATCCGAGTAGGGTTTGAGCGTCAGAGAGGAGCTCGGTTAAGCAACCAGACAGATTTGAACAAACGGGTAGTAGGTATAACATATTTGTATAGTCGTATGGATCCATATGGAATTCTGTACTGTTGTATGGACAGGTCCATACAACCATATGAAACAGGTTCGTACAATTGTATAGACAGTTGTACAACAGGGTAGCAAGCAGTGGGTTGTTTCCTCAGTAAGTGTGCAACTTTGTTGCGTTTGAGTGTATCGTACAGTTGCATGATTTGGCAGTTGTGGAGGTTTCCTTGTAAGCTTTGATCTATTGATGAAAATTTGATTTGAAGGAGTAAATTGTGTGTGTACTGTGTTTATGCTTTTGCTGTTCATATTTTTCCAGCTATTTGTGTGATTGTTGCATGTTCAGAAATTTATTTATGTTATTGAATAAATTTTGAGATTTGATTTATTTAATAAAGAAACATAGCACAACAGTCACTTAGGGTTTGAAAATTTGCATGGTATTAGAGCTACTCTGATTCCGTAGATCAGAAGAGTAGGAGTTGTTTGCAGATTAAAGATGGCATCAACTAGCCTTTGGTTCGAGGACAGATTGGATGTTGCCTCAGATTTCCTATCATGGAAAGTCAGTGTAACTTTTCTATTAGAAGATAAATACCTCTGGGATATCGTCAAGGATGTGGTAACCTTATCAATAGATCCTCTTCTTTCTAAGCAAATGATCATGGATGCTATATAGGATCATCTGATCCCTCACATATCTAAAAAGGACATGTTCGATGCCTTGGTTAGCCTTTTCCAGGGCAAGAACCTTAATAGGAAGATGATATTGCATAACAAACTTGTGACCAGCTTGCAGCAGTTGGGGAGAGGGTAGAAGACAAAGAGCTAGTCAACAGGGCATTGAATGGACCTTCCAATTGATTTGAGTTTGTTATGCAATATCATCTTCCTATTAAGGTTCTTGCCCTGGAAAAGGCTAACCAAGGCATCGAACATGTGACCAGCTGGTCACACAAACTCAAATCAATATTGCATAACAAACTCAAATCAATTGGAAGCTGGTCACACATATTAATAGGAAGGTCACACATATTTGTGACCAGCTTGCAGCAGTTGTGGAGAGGGTAGAAGACAAAGAGCTAGTCAATAGGGCATTGAATGGGTTCCCACATCAATGGGAAACATTTGTCCAGGGTGTTTGTGCTCGTGAAAACCTTCCCTCTTGGGAAAGATTGTGGGATGACTATATCCAGGAGGAAACTCGGATGGAGTACAAGGTAGTAGGCTGGAAGGTGACAGTGATCATGCCCTAATTGGTCAAACAAAGAAGGGTAGAGGTAAAGGATCCAACAAAGGTAAAATGAAGAGTGAGGAGTCAACCTCACAGCTTGGAAAGGACTTGATTAAAATTAAGTGCTTCCTATGTCATTATGCATCTCAGTGTTCGGAGAAGAAGAAAGGTAAAGGGAAGCAACAATAGAATCAGGTAGGAGCCTTAGATGAAACTCAAATGAACGAGTTTGCCTCCAAATTTGAGAAGGATTTCTCGATGGTATCTTGCTTTTCTTCCATCACAATTATGAAGAGCAAGTGGTATGTAGATAGTGGAGCATCGAGGCATATGACTTCAACCCGGGAACTATTTCAAGTCTAAAGGAGCACATATCAAGAGTCCAGGTTGAGCTTGGTGATAATGTCAAGTATCTAGTAGCAGGAGTTGGTACCATTTCTTTCCAACTCCGGTTAGGTAACTCTTTAGATTTTGATGATGTGTTATTTGTTCCATTTCTCAGGAAGAATTTGCTTTCAGTTTTGGTCATGGAAGATAAGAGCTATGCAATAGAGTTCAAGAACCAACAAGTTTGTCCTCATAAGACCAAAGGAGTCTAGCCTAGGATCAACTCAGGTGATTTGGGTTAGAGAAGGCAATTTATACAAGTTATAGGGTGAATCTGTTTGAGCCCTAGTACACGACACAAATAACTTGTGCGAGTTATGGCACAAGAGGATGGCCCTTGCATTAATGAGCATTGCCTATTCTGAGGGAGATCATCATAGGGCTTCCAACATTCAACATTGAGCAGCAGGGTGCATGCAGAGGGTGTGCGCTTGACAAGCATGCTAAGGTTGCTTTCCAAGTATTGAGCACAGGTGCTAAGGTTGTGGTTAGAAGGGTTGTCTTCCCACCTTGAGTTGTCTTACTACTTTGTTGTTTTTGGTCTTATGGGTAAAAGGGTTGTTTACCCACGTTGTTGTTACACCCTTGGTCCTATGGTTAGAGGGGTCATGTAACATTCCTTGTTTTATGGTTTAACTTGTGTTGGTGTGGTCTTGTGTTGACCACTTGTTGGTCCTTGTGCTAGCACCCCTACCCTTAACCATCATCTTGGAACATCATAGTATTACTTTATTTCTTATAAGTGGTGACCTTCCTTAATGTATGATGTCTTGAGCTTAGTACCCACTCCTAAAGTCATTATAACATTATTTTATATTCTAATTGTTGGTAACCCTCCTTATTTGATGGAACCCTAAGTCAATGAAGTCTTAGAAGGGAATCCTTCTAGAAGACTTCAAGAGATTATAAATGCAAGTCTATTCCTTCATTACATCTTATCTTCATGTGGCATTTCAGATCTGATTTACTGTGCACCTGATCTAGGGTTTACTGCAGCTGTGACGTCTAGGGTTTCTTCTTCTCCTATGCTTGGGTGCTCTTTGGTTTTATGCTTCCTTCCTCTTGGATGTCCTCATGAAAGCTGCTGCTGCCTGTAAAGTCTGTCTTAAGGATCTGATCTTCCTCCTAGAGACTGCCGCCACTTGTAAGAATTGTTTTGAGGCTCTGATCTATCTCCCAGAAACTGCCGCCACCTGTAAGATTTGTGTTGAGGGTCTGATCTATCTCCTAGAGGCTGCCGCCACCTGTAAGATTTTTGTTGAGGGTCTGATCTATCTCCTAGAGGCTGCCGTCACCTGTAAGAATTGTTGTGAGGGCTTGATCTATCTTCTAAAGGATGCCACTGCCTGGAAAAATGTTTTGAGGGTTTGATCTTTCATTTTTTGTCTGCTACTGTCTAGTTTGTTCACCTTTAAGGGAGACCGAGACCTTGGTAAGTCTGCTATTCTTTGTTTGACTGTGTTGAGGGACAGTCGCTGCTTTATGGATTGGTTAGCTGTCCACTGTTGACTGTTTGGGTAGATTGCTACCCTTGTGGACTGTGTTTTTAAAGGCTGCTATTTTTCATTTGTAAAGACCACTCCCTACTTGACTTGTTTGAATCAAACCTACTGTGTTTAGGGCTGTTTGTGAAGGTCACTGTCTGTTGAGACTGATTTGAGGTCTGTTAGTGCTCATCATGACCTTGTTAGGTGTCTGCCTGGCTGCTACTGTTGACTTAAGGTCTGATATGACCTGAAGGTGTCCACTGTGACCTTGTTGGGAGACTGCCAGGGCTACTGTTGTTGGTATGAGGTCTGATATGACTGGAGGTGACCACTAGCCTTGATTAAGGATTGTTAGGACAGTCACCTTGAACTGTGCTTTGGAGCTGCCCTTGTGTCTTTCTCCCTTTGACTAGCTTAGTTATTGTCTTGGATCTGACCTTGAAGAAACCTATCCTACAGTCCATTATCTCTCTCTCTCAGATATGTACTAACCCTCAGGTAAGGGTCAGTTTTGTTCCAGTTGATTGACTTGCCTCTGAGAGGCACAGTCTGTTTTGAAAGTTAGATTTCTGAGTATAAGAAAGGTCCCATCCCATCAAGTAAGTTATTAGATTTGTGTTGTTAGTTAGATCTTAAATTAGTCTTACTACTGTTTCTCTTTATGCTTCAACTTTAACATAGGGACCTTTGGGAGTGTTAAAGTTGAAAGAGATAAAATTATGTTTTAATTTAGTAGATCTAAATTTTAATTTGTTACAGCTGTACTATTTTGTTCTTAGCACCAGTTTTGTAATTTTGTTTTCTGCATTAAAGCATAAAAAAATTGTATTTTGCTACTAACCCTATTCTAACCCTAAAAATCAACACCTTTCTCCTTGACGAATATGGGATAAGGGTTGGCTTCTTTGGTGGGAAGCCGCTATTTGCTAGACAATCAAATTTATGAGATGGGGGAGAATGATGGCTTGCAAGTAGCATTGCGAGTTGCGAGCCACTAGGCACTGTCTTGAGAGGGTTCATATTCTAGTGGAGAATCTTCACATTGTAGCTCATGAGGAAGACATTGCTATGTTGGAGATGATGGTTCGCAAAGAGGAGAAATACAATGCAAGGGGTGCCCGGATCTGCTCCAGGTTGGAGTGGATTGGGAAGGGGATGATAGTTCTCTTGAGGAGGATGCCGTTGAAATTAAAGGTATGTTTGGTTTACATTTTTCGAATATTTATTTTTCCTTATGCTTTGTTTGACATTGTTGTGGTTGCTAGGAATTGTTGTATTCAATATTTTAACTAAAGCGATGGCTACTTGGATTTGTAATCTAGATAGGATGATGGTTTGGTAGGAACAAACAAGGTTTCTGTAGGGTTGGTTTATTTTGAATACAATGATCTCGACTTATTAGGCCATGTAGTGGGCCATAAAGTCTAGCCAACATGCACTCTTCTTGAAGATAAATTCTAACAAGACCTATGATTGGATTGATTTGTCCTTCATCATGGAGATACTAACTTGCTTAAGGTTTGGTTCACAATGTGGTGCTATGGTGAACACTCTTCTCCAATGCAAGCCTTTGTCTTAGTTAAAAACTCTTTGTCCTCGTAGAGTTTGTTGCATCAGTCCATTAGGCAAGGGTTCCCTTTGGCCCCATACTTGTATCTGTTGATATCTGATGCTTTGGTTTCTCTCATGGAGGCTGCCTGCATCCAGGGGTGTGTTCGCATTAGTTCTCTTAATGATGGCTTGGAGATGGTCAACAACCACTTTTTAGACGACTCTCTTCTTTCTGTATGTGCTGATCATGAATCAGTGGATGGTGCTAGGAATTGGTTGTACCTTTTCTATTCACTTTTAGGTGTAGTGGTTAGTTACTTAGTAAACATGAAACTGACTTTTGATTGGTTGTATTAGATAGCCCACTTGCTTGGATTCCCCCCCATGTGGACATATGTTTGGTTGATGGTCATTGTTCAATATCTTGGCATTCCTTTTGGTTTGGGTCTTTTGCTTATGGCCATGTGGGATTAGTGCCTTCAACAGTTGTAGAGCAAGCTTCACTTTTGGCAGTATAAGGACCTCTTGTTTGCAAGGAAAGTTGATGGTTGTTAGGAGGATCCTCTAAGCATCTCACATATACTATGCCACCCTTTGGTTGCTTAGGGGGGCTCAATTTCAATGCTTGGAGTAGATGCTAAGGTTGTATTTGTGGTTTAAATATGGAGGGGATTGTGGCCTCCTAATGGTTCTGCAGGAGGTAGGGTTGATTGATGTGGCTATCGAAGGGATCATGCTTGTTGCTAAATGGGTGGTGCATTCCTTGGAGGGTAAATCCCCTAGGTAGGTTTTGTTGTGGTAGAGATCGACAATAGCTCAACATGTGGGAAAGGTTTGGGGGGCTTTTTGCTTGTGTGATATTATCTCTTCCCCCCACTAGTTTGAGGTTGTAAGCTAGTTTATCTTGAGGAGCAGCTAGGTGACTTGGAAGGCCATTCGGGTTTGGTCATATGGAATTGAACTGGCAGTATAGGAGGTTGGGATTTGGTGAGATGATCTATTTGGAGTTGGTGGTTACATGATACTTGTAAGGCAAATTTCCATGTTTCTAGGCTCAAGATTTGAGTATGGTATCCTTATATGGTAGTACCTTTGGAGTTTAGCGGTGTGCTCCTAGAAGGATCGGCGCACTTTGGCTTGACAACATGCCTTGCTTCCCTTAGACTGGCCCATCATCATTGAGCTTGTTGGGTTCGTTCCTTAGGTTCATGTGTTCAAACTCCAAAATGAATATTACCATGCCAGGTCCATTTTGGCAGGATTAGGGGTGGCGGACTGGAGCTTTAGTCACCCCCTTCAGCTTTATGACTCTTGTCCCTTTTGCATCAGCTCCATGAGCTAGCCTATGTCCTCGATGCTCATTGGGTGGCCTCATGTGTGGAGGACAAGTGGATTCATTGGTTGCAGAGTGTGGTATGTGTGTTTGTCCTACAAGCCACAGTTTGTTGCATGGCTTCGTGTACATCAGGGCTCCCCCTCCAAGGCCAAGTTGGTGAAAAGTGGCATCTCTGATGGTCTCTGCCCTATCTGCAACTATTAAAAATGGTGAAACACATGCTTTGTGATTGTCAATTTGCTAGAGTTGTTGAAATTTTGTTCAAAATCAATATTCAGTCCTTTTTCAGGGGAGGGTGCTTTGGTGTGCAGCTCTGCTTGGTGATTCCAGTGATTTGGTCTGCTCATCTTTCATTGTTATTTGGCACCGTCTGTTGATATCTGCTCTGTTTACTCTCTGGAAGATCTGCTGCAAGTCTGTTTTTAATCATGAGATCAGTTCTTTGTCTGCTCTCTGTAATATGTGGAGGGATGAGTTACTTATGTAGCTGTTGGCCAAAGTTCCTTTTTGCTCATAGGGATGCCCTGTTTCTAGATGCAGATGCATGCTGTTATCACCTATTTTGTACAAATAGCTGAATTTCTCGTGAGCCTCTAGTTTATTGAACATGATTCATGTTCATCATCAACATTCAGAAGTTTAGAAGTCAATTTCAGGGCAATTTTGCCCCATTTGTAATAACTGCATGTTCATACCCCCATGGGGAATTTGTAAAAAGTTGGTCTAAACGGGGTCCTTTTATAAAAGACTCGGCTATCCGTAGGTTTAGCCATTTGGGGGATACTCTAGAGTGTTTTTTCCTTAGGAATTATGCGCTACTCATCAGTGGCGTATAATCCTCGAGTTTTTCACTCAAACCTCCAAAGCTGGAGTATTTTCCATGATGGTCAAAACCTAAGGTGGTTATTAGAGTCTTGTGTCTAGGATTTTTTACGTGTTAGCCATCTCGATTGAGTCATATGAACATGCACTAGGTCCGCTAGGAGTTTCGTTCCATTCCGACAAAAATATTTTTTTCCATAAATTAGACCATTTTTTAATGGTTTAATTAAAAAATTTCAAAAAATGATAAAAACCTAATTCGGAGGCGGAATAAGGCGTGGGGAAGCTCGTTTTGACGCTTAGAGCGTCCTCTTTACCCTAGCGCCAACTTTTCTAAGGTTTCGGGCGATTACATCGTCTCTGGGAGCAGTTTTTCATCATTTTGGCATTTAGTTGCCATAAAATGACAAAAACACATAAAGGACAAAATTCAAATAAGTAAAAAATTGAATTTTTTAACCATGGAAAAGGTTGGGTTATATTTTTATGATGTGTATGACCACATAAAGGAGATTAAGCACATGTGAAATTGAAGTTTAATTATAATTTCAATTTTGAAGGGGATGACGTGAGCCATTTCCGTATGGCTCCTTCATGTGCAAACTCGATTTGGTTATGTGGCATATTATTAAATTGGTTTTGGGCTAAGTTGAGTTGCATTAAATGGAGTGGGGGCGCCTTGCCTAAGTGGAGGCCACCTCCCACTCTAAACCACAAAGAATCTCAACGTGTTTCGAGTTAACTCCAAGCTATTGACCAAAAGGCCTCACGTATATGCATGCATTCACGTTGATCTTCAATGGATACACGAGCTGGGCATGTGGCAATGTGTTAGTGGATTGGTGATGAGCATTAATTTATTGGTGGACGCCCTAGCCACCTCAAGGGCTTGGCTCCCATCATACACGAGTTGCATTTATGATAAACTGTTAGCTTGGATCTCCCTCATGGCTCACGTATACCCTATTGTGCTCACGTCTATCTTCATTGGAGCTCACATCTTACACATGGCAATTGTTTGTTGGATGGTGAAGCTTCCAAGAGTGGGATGGGGGGCGCCTTGCCTAGGTGGAGGCCACCTCCCCATTCCCATCTACCACAAGTGCGAGTTGTCTTATGGATCTACACTCCAAGCCCATGCATGGAGTGGAATTCGATTTTAGTTTGATTGCCATTGGCTCTCTATGATACCAATTCGTTTTAGGGTTTTGGTAGTGTGTTTTGTTATTTGAGAGAAGCATTTTAGCTCTCTTCTCATGGTCTTTCATGCAAAGAAACTCTGAGCAATTGTATTTGAAATTATATTTAATAAAGTTGTGACTTTGGAGGTCAAATTCTTGGGGGCTCTTGGTGGCCATGCTTCATCACACTCTTGAGGTGATATTGTGTCATTTCTTCATGTGTTTATGATTATTTAGTTTTGATTTATATGCTTAGAAGGCTAACAATCTAGCACATGCATGTATATCTTCTCTATTCGCGTAAATCATATGTTATTTGCAGGTATTGCTAATGGTTTTGTGAGCTTTTGCAGGTTCTCCTTCACTCCAAATTTTTGGCCAAAGATCTCTCCACTTGTTAAGCACTAGCAAAAGAGGAGTCTCTTACTTCACCATCAACTACTCTCAAAACAAACTTTTTGGTTACCCTAAGCTTATATCTTCAAGCTTCCATTTTGCTCCTTGAAGCTCTCCTTGCCTTGATCTCCACCCATCCTCTTGCTATCGTTTTCTATACCAAAAGCCCTATCTTCCATTCGTTTGCACTAGATCCATCCTCTTCCTCCACCCATTCGTTTTTCCCTCCAAAGACTCCTTCTCCCATTTATCCATCCTCTCCTTTGCCCTTGTTTTTTCCCCACACTCTACCTTTCGTTTTGGGTTTCCTAGCTTCCTTTCGTCCAATCCCAAGAAGCCCTAAATACTACACACTCTAGTGTTAATTTGTTTGTTATAGATTGCATTTAGTTTCTTGAAATATTTAAAATCTCATAAAAAGTTTCAAAGTTTTAGCTTAGATCTCATATTTGCATCCCATAATAGTTAGATCTCATACCAAAAGTTTAGATCTTGCATACTGAAAGGTTTATTAAGCATATAGGGTAGTGAAATATTGCATGTAGCTTGCACTTCCTTAAGTTTTCTTTCCTCATTCAAAAGATAGAAATTTTACACAAAATTCTTTTAAATTTTTTATAGTTTAGATCTCATTTTTAGTGAGTTTTAGGCAACTTATGTTCACTGGTCTGTTTTCCCATACAAATTATTTTCAAACAGAAATCTCAAGTTTTTTCATGTTTTTGTGCTTAAATCTTTTAGATTAGACTTGGTAGTTTTAAATTTTTTTGGATTTCTGACACTTAATGGGTGCATGTTGAGTGTATTTCTCAAGTTTTTTGTAGGTTCCTTGAAAGAAGGGATAAATTTGTTGAAGCATATTCGAAGAGGAGCGAGCACTTTCAAGGAGAAGATCAAAATCAAGCAATAAACCAACAAAAACACAATCTCCTTTTTGTACTAGCCTTCAGAGGCTTCCAGGTTTTAATTGTAAATTTTTGTTTATCTTAAGTTTTTGAGAAAAGTCCTTCAAGGTTTTCAAACCCAAGGCAATTGTACACGATTAATAAAAAGCTTAAGTAGAGGGGCCTCCACTTTTTTGGTTTTCTTCCCCATTTGGGGAAGAGTGTTGTGATTGGGTTAGATCTTTCAATTTTTGTTGTAGAGTAGTTTTTTATTTCATCTTGTATTTCTCTTCCAAGTCTTCGATCGGAAGTTGTATCCTTGGGATCCCATCCCAGGGGCAGGACCACATAATTTGTGGTTACTCTTCCTTCCCCGTCAGTTTCCTTGGTAGAGTTTTCAGCTAGCTGGAAGTTCTCAAGTGCGGACGGTTCTTAGAGGTTGACCTTGTTCGAAGGTTGATCCCACCTTTAGTGTAAAATTGCTTGGTAGAACACTAAATCCTTCATTTATTTCATTTTATTTTGCAAGTAGCATGCTAGCTGTGTTTCATATCTATTGAGCTACCACATGATTTTAATATTACAAAGTTTCAATATCCTGTTTTCACAACTGCTTCTTGTTTCTTAAAATAAACAAAGTCTCTTGAACTTGGCCAAATCCAAGTCAAGAACACTCTCTGTCGGAGAGCATTGTAGATTTGCAATTTCCCATTGCATTAGGCATTTTAAAGTAGGAAGTCTCTTGAACTGTGGTCTTAAGACTGAGTCAAGAGCGCTCTCTGTCGGAGGGTTGAACAAGTGCTCTTAATTTAATAAAATATTTCAACCCACATTTCCCCCTAATAAATTTACTTTGGTTGATTGTCCAACACTCGTATGCTCTGCCAACCGGAAACGGTTGGGCTAGTACTCAGAAAGGTGAAGGTCTTGCTATACTCACAAGTGATAACATAATTAAAATTTTACCCAAAACCAAAACCAGTATCAAATCACTGAGGTGCTTCCTGAAACAGGTGGTGCTAGGAATCCATTATCAGACTCGAGGGCAGTCAAGCCGTAAGTACACTTGTCCTCTTTGCAATCTGGGTGCTCCCGACATACCATCTAAGAGGTTGCCAGTATTTGTTCATGGTTAAGGTTCCACTCTTTTGATATCCTTAGTTTTAGCCTTAATAATCAAGACCACTAAAATCTTTAATTTACCAAGATAAGCTGCAAAACGATCTCACAAACATTTATCTTGAACACTTGTATCAAGCAATTCGATCACTCAGACTTTTTTGACTCCATAAGGCACTGGTCCTTAATCACATATTTTATTTGCTTATTATCAATCTGGAGTACTTGTGTTAATTTTCGTATAAAGAGTGATTTATATCTGATTCAGTGTATCTCTTATCTTCTCTTGCAACGTGGATTGCGTTATCTTGGTTTTATTTAAAAGCATTGTTGTGTCTCTCACCTTCAAAACTCCTAAACAACACCCATCCGCACCTTTTCACCAAAACACACTTAAAAAACACAAGAGCCTTAGTGAAACTCTTTATAGGGACTACCCCCCTTGGCTTCGTTAGGAGCTAGCCTAAACGGAGGAGCTGGGATTCAAGTGACAGTACTTGGCTCATTGCTTGCACCCAAGGCCACATCTCTCCCCACTTCCCAGTGAGGGAGACGGCTTTCGAAAGATTTCTGCTGCTGGTGTGCATTTTGGCGGACAACACATGCGTTGATTGAATTTTTTTAATTTTTTTTGTAGCACTAATGAGGAGGATATAAGCTCTGTTGTATATATCCGTAATCCTTCCACATTTTGTTTTGCAGATTGCACCGAGTGAAACGAGGTGCTCTACAACCCAATATGGGGGAGATGTTCTAATGTGTATGTAGCGTTACATCTAATAAAACGTAAAAAGTGATAAAAATAATTAAAAAAATTCGTGTCGGCTCATCAAATAAAAAATTATGGAAAGTATTTAAAAAAAAAATCCATGTTGGTTCATAAAATAAAATATTATGAAAAGTAATTAAAAAATAGATGTTCGTTTATAAAATAAAAACTTAAAACTTAAACCCGGATCTATCAATCAAGAGAGATCAAATTTGTTGAGTTTAAATTTAAAAAAAGAAATACATCTCAAGAAATTGGATCCCTCTCGGTGCTTGATAGATATGGGTTTAAGATGGATCTATGCTGGTTTAAATAGTTTCATTTGTATATAAGACATTTAAGAAAAAAACTATGGCTACTGCTTGTTGTTCCCTATGTCCCTCTTTTGATGACACTAAACATTACAAAGGCATGTTTCCCCTATCTTCAATTTCTCTCTAGTTGGGAGGAAATTTTCTAGTTGGGTAAAAGAGAGCATCTGAAAGGAATGCTTGCTATTGAGTTCCTGTTGTTTATTTGATTCTATGAATCTCTATTTTTTATTGAATGCTTAATGCAAGCTTGCCTCTTTCTTCAAAGTAGTGGATATAGCTTTCTTGATGGTCTTGGCCAAGTAGCTGCAGCAATATCTTTTGTGAGGCTTCAAACCACAAATAAATTGAATTACACAATTACCTTTTTTTGAAGATTTGGCATCTATGCTGTCAAGGCCCCAACTTGCGGCCTGTTATTTCACTTATATGTTCATATACCTTAATAAGGTGTAAGGTATATCTTCTTGAGGAAATTTATGTTTGTTTAAACCAATCGACTCTTTAAAAGTCTTGTGCTTGGTTCCTTCATTTTTGATGTCCTCATTGTTTCACTGTTCTAGTTGGGCCTACACCAACCGTGTGGATTTTATCCCCTCCCTTGAAATTCATAGAAGAAAACTACATATCCACATGCATCAACCATGTTATAAAAGTATTTCCATAACCTCTGCATCCAATCTTAGGGATGCTTATTTTTTTAATATAATTACACTTTTTGCTTGATGCTTTTAAGGTAGGGGTTGTCTCAAGATGGTTTTAATGTTTTATTTTGTCATATAAGTTTTTGGAATTGTGCTTCTTTAGAGTTGTGGCCCATGGGAGGATAAGTCTATCATTTCGTACCCTTCACAGGCCATCTTTTTTCTGAGGTCTGACTTGTTTCATTGTTTTCAAGGCTGTAGATATTGCAATTCTTGGAGATCTCGATAGAGATGACTTGAAAAAGCTATGTGCTGACAATTATCCAGAATGGATATCATTTCCAATGTTTGAGCAGGTAAAATTGATTATTTTCCTCAACTGCTATAATTTATGTAAGAAATGGAGGTAGGATAGTTGCATCTAAATGATTGTTCTGGTTTCTTTATAACTTTCAGTGTTTTCTTACTATGGCTGTCTAGTAGATATCAAATAATTCAAATTATGATTCTGTTTTGTTTTCTTTATTTTACTTAGTAAATACCTTTCAACATTGGAGAATATTATTTGTAAAAAATTCTGTGGTTTCTCAATCATGGTTTCAAGTTTAATTTAGAGCATAAAGTTTAATGCCCAACCCCATTCATGTCATGACTGCTGCAAATGGAATTTCACTCATAAACCAATTCTGTAGCTTGAAACACTATGAGAATTTTACCAATTTAATGATCAGAAAATATAAACAGTCACACACATAAAAATATTTCAGACTCGGTGTCTTTGGGCAATGCCCCAGGAAAAACCACCATGGGGGAAAACCTGTGAGAAAGAGTTATAGTTTTATTTCTTCAATGAAAAATACAGCAGTATGAATACACAGTAAACACTACTTATCTCTACATACAGAGACCACTTTCCAGCCTTGAAGACAGTGCCAAAACAGCCTCAATTTCTGTGCCAAAGCTGCCTCGAAATGCATGCTGAAGGTATTGTATGGACTGTCTGCAACTGTATGGTTTCCTCCTTGAAACTCGTGTTCAGTATGGTCTGCTATCCTCGGTTTTTGTGCCTCTGATCCAGTATTTAATTACCTTGAGTTTTGTGCCTTTCTCAGTCTTGAAATTTGTGTCCTGCTACAGGACTGCATTGTACGACTACGGATTGCTCATAAATGCTGTACCTGCCCTCGAAAATCATGCCAGCAGTATTGGAAAGCGTGCTGCTGATTCTCACCTTGATTTTTGTGCTGTTTAACTGCTGTACGAACTGCCTAGGAATTCGTGCCCTTGGTTTTCTCTCTCTCTAGCTCGAACTCTCCTCTGAAGAACTCGATTTGCTCTCCAAATCTATTGAAAGAATGAATGCCCCTTCTCATTCCCCTTTTCCTTTTTGCTTTCTCACCTAGGGTATCTGAATGGTCACAATATCAAGGGCCCACATTGAATCTTGTGATCTTAGATCAATGGACGAGATTAAATCACTTTCTCTCCATAAATAATTATTTTCATTCAACTCCCACTTAAATAAATCAAAAAGTCACTTTATGACTCTAAAATGAAATTAATTACACATCTCATGTAATTGATGCAAGGGTCATGTTACTTTTCCCCTTTTAGTGAGGGAGACAGCTTTCGGAAGATTTCTGCTGCTGGTGTGCATCTCGGCGGACAACAATGAGGAAAGAGAGCCTCATTATATAACAAAACAAGAGCACACCCTACCCTAATTCGAATTGGCATAGAATGGAACCAATGGCACTTAACACAAACTCGAATTGCCATCAAAATCTCAATCAACATCAAGTCAATGCCAAGTTTTGGAGTTAACTCCACCAAACAAATCGAGTTGCAATGAATGAGATGAGGAGGTGGCCTCCACCTTGGCAAGGTGCCCCTCATCTCTACCTTGGAAGTATCACCATGCGAATAGGTATGTGCCAAGTGTAAACTCGAGCTCCAAGAAGAGGTTGACGTGAGGATATCAAGGAATTCGAATATGCCACATAACACAAGTTTGGAGTGTAGTGGGTGGAGGTAACATGAGTTATGAAAGGAGCCAATGCTTTGTGATTGTACAAATCAAGGATGGCACCTACCATATCCATTAATGCAACCAACAACCCAATAACCATGTGCCAACACATCAAATCGAATTCTTGGTGAAGGAGGGCGAATTCTCTTGAAGGAGATCTCTTTCAGTGACTGGATACTGAACTGAATGTCAACTGAGTTGATTGGAATCTTCATAAATGCCAGGTACCATGTCAATTAGCCTTTTATTTTAATCCATTTGGATTATTTTTGAGAGATTTGGATTATCTCCAAATATTCAATTTTTAATATTTTAATTAATAATTTCTCTGTAAATGGCTTTTTTGAGAAATTATTGATTATGAGGCTGAATTGACATCCGAAACTTAGGATAAACTGGTCCGGGGATCATGAATGATTTTTGGCTTAAGGTTGGAGCCTTCAATCGCTGAGTTCAGATCCCGGATGACTGACATATTACAAATTGAAATTTTTCCATTTAAATTATGGAAAAATTTATTAAAAAATAGAAAACAATTAAAAAACCCAAAACCGGAGGACCCGGTAAAATTTTTTCGAAATTTTTTCAAAGGGTTCTATGGACCTAGGACATGACCAAAACCTATTCTAATAGTGTCTAGTAGGCTTATATACATCAGTTGGACTCTAATAACCCCCCATGGCTAAAATTTTCAAAATCAGGCATTCCAGCTTTGGAGGAAGCGGGAGAAAACCTCATCGATTATAGCTCGGCTATAGGCAAAGTATAATTGACAAGGGAAAAAACTCCCTGGAATACCTTAGTTGCTTAATCAAGTCATGGGGAACCGAGACACTCAGAATCCTACTAGCACACTTTATTACAAACCCCATGGGGCCATGGTCATGTTGACTGAACAACAAAACTGACTAGCCAAAATTGGCTAGGCACAAATGCTGGATCATCTGATACACTGGAGTACAAACATTCATCATGTTTGTCAAATGGCGGCTCTTCAGATAATCCAACTATGGTACAAAAAGTTGGTAACAAGGCTGAAACAAGAGCTTGTACAGTTTCCCACATTTGACTCCAATCGCTAAAGGTGTAGATGGACTTGATCCCTTAGGAAAAACGTGCACATGCCCATCAAGGAAGTACACTCTAAATCCCATATGCTCGATCGTGGGAACTGAAATCAATTTCTTCAGCTCAGGGACATACAAGACATCCTTCAAATTCATGGGCTCCATGGACTCCCTCTGAAAGGTGATAGTCCCTTGCCGAACTGCTCTGGCAATCATGGCATCTCCCAACACCACCTCCAGATCCAAACCTATTTTTGTAAACTCTGAAAAACATATCTCGCACACCTGTCATATGGCTAGAAGCTCCACTATCAATGTACCAGGTGCATGTGGTAGAAGATGCACTCAAAGAATGGCCAACCAATAGTGAGTACTCTATCTCATCCTCTACATCAATGCTGGTAATGGATGCCCGATGCTCTCTCTGAATGACCAACACATAGAGAAAACTCTTTCTTGAACCGCACTGCATACTCATCAATCTCAGCTGAAGCTGCAGTTTGCTGTTACTTCTTCTTCTTCTTGTTCGGGCACTGTGCAACATAGTGCCAAACCCCTGGAAAGCAAAGCACTTGACTTTGCTCAAACCTTTCATTTGATCACCACCCTACTGCTTAGCCCCACCCTTGGGACCCTTCTTGGACTTCTTCTTCTTCCCCTTAGCTGTAAAATCCACACTCTCCTCATCATCCTTACTGTGTGATGAACTGCCCTGCACATATCCTCTCCAGGTCTCCTCCTAAAGAAAGTCATCCCAGGAAGGCATGTTCTCCCTAGCCACAATGGCCTCCACAAACACAACCCATGGCTTGGCCACGCCATTCAAGGCTGTCCACACTAGTTCATGACCAGGTACAACCTCCCCAACTGCCCCAAACTCGTCTCTCACTTGTGTGATCCTCGTAAGGTAAGATGTAACATTTTCAGATTTAGCCATTCTGATGCTTTTCAACTTCTCTCTCAGTACCATCTTCCGGTTTTCATTGGAACTTAGGTACAATTTGGTTAAGGCATCCCACATTTGATAAGCATAATCCTTACCGGTCACATGCGGGATCACATAGTCCTTCACTGCATCAAGGATAATTCTCTTAACCTTGATGTCCTTCTTGTTTAAGGTTGCCAACGCTGCTGCATCTGTAGCTGCGGGTACCACCACTGGAATAGTTGTTCACTATGTCCCACAACTCATTCTCCTGCAAAATCAACACAATCCTTGCTTTCCAAGGACTGAAATTGGCTGCCCTGTCCAACCTGTCCTTCACTGCATCAAGGATAATTCTCCTAACCTTGATGTCCTTCTTGTTTAAGGTTGCCAACGCTATTGCATTTGTAGCCATGGGTACCACCATTGGAATAGTTGTTCACTATGTCCCACAACTCATTCTCCCGCAAAATCAACACAATCCTTGCTTTCCAAGGACTGAAATTGGCTGCCCTGTCCAACCTGTCCTCCAACCTCAACCTAGTGGCCATCTCACTGAAAAATGCAAGTCCAACAACTCTGCTTGGTGAACAAAAGAAATGTCTCTCTCAAGTCTGAAAATCATTGCTCTGTAAATCTGCTCCCTTGTCTTTAATTTAGCTTTGATACCATGTAAAAAAATCTGTGGTTTCCCATTCCCAGTTTCAAGTTTAATTTAGAACATAAAGTTTAATGCCCAACCCCATTCATGTCCTGACTGCTGCAAATGGAATTTTACTCGTAAACCAATTCTGTAGCTCGAAACACTATAAGAATTTTACCAATTTAATGAGCAGAAAATATAAACAGTCACACACATAAAAATCTTTCAGACTCAGTGTTTTTGGGCAATGTCCCAGGAAACCCCCCCATGGGGGAAAACCCGTGGGCGAGATTTATAGTTTTATTTCTTCCTTAATGAAAAATACAGCAGTATGAATACATAGTAAACACTACTTATCTCAACCCATAGAGACCACTTTCCAGCCTTGAAGACAGTGCCAAAACAACCTCGATTTCTGTGCCAAAGCAGTCCTGGAATGCGTGCTGAAGGTACTGTATGCAACTGTACGGTTTCCTCCTCGAAATGCATGCTCAGTACAGTCTGGTTTTTGTGCCTCTGCTCCAGCATTTAATTACCTCGAATTTCGTGTCTTTCTCAGTCTTGAAGTCCGTGCCCCTCTGCTACAGGACTGTGCTACGGACTGCTCATAAATGCTGTACCTGCCCTCGAAAATCATGCCAAAAATATTGGGAAGCATGCGGTTGATTCTCACTTTGATTTTCATGCTATTTAACTGCTGTACGAACTGCCTAGGAATTCATGCCCTTTGATCTCTCTCTCTTTCTCTCTCCTCTAGCTTGACCTCTCCTCTCAAGAACTTGACTTGCTCTCCAAATCTCTTGGAAGAATGAATGCCTCTTCTCATGCCCCTTTGCCTTTTTATTTTCTCACCTAGGGTAGCTGAATGTTTACAAGATCAAGGGCCCACATTGAATCTTGTGATATTAGATCAAAGGACGAGATTAAATCACTTTCTTGCCATAAATAATTATTTTCATTCAAATCCCACTTAAATAAATAAAAAAGTCACTTTATGACTCTAAAATGAAATTAATTACACATCTCATGTAATTGATGCAAGGGTCATGTTACTTTTCCCCTTTTAGTGGCTTAGGCACAAAGTCACTAGGGGAACACTTACCTAGGTACAAAATCAACATTGTTGACAACAACGGTGTTATAAATTACAATTACTACTGGTATCGATTTCTTATGTGAATGTTTGGCTATTTCAATCAGGTTTATTGCATATGATCCTTTAATTGGATGCAAAGCTGGTCTGCTAGGTTGGTTAGCATGCTGTCGTAAATACACTAGGAAAATAAATTAGTGTTGTCAGGAAGGGATTTCATGCTCGTACTTGAAAATTTTTGTAACCCCAACCCGGTTTCAAGTTTAATTTTTCACATGAAGTTTAAGGCCCAAACCCCATGACTGCATATTAGCTTCAATGCATAAAAAATTAATTTTTCTTGAAATACATGGAATTTTTTTCATCTTTAAACTACTTAGAAATTTTATGACAACCAAACCACAAAATTTAAAGACTCAGAGTTTTAGCCAAATAGGTTCGGGAAAAACCCTGAGGGAAAACCTGATAGGAGAGAGAAATTTTATTCTTTCAGAGAAATTACAAAAATTTACAGTAGTACTTATCTTGATTCTCAACCAATTTCTTCTTGAAATTTGTGCCAAACTGTCACAATACGACCTGCTGAAAATTTCTGTCCTTTTCCTTGAAATTTGTGCCCAAAAGACTGCTGTTGACCTCACATGTGCAGCCTTGATTTCTGTGCAAAAACAGTCCCTCGAATTCTGTGCAAGACAGTCCCTCGAATTATGTGCATAAGAACAATAGTTTGTTGTCTCGAAAATTGTGCAATCTGTACGACCTGCTGACTGTACCTCACCTCGAAATTTGTGCCTAAACTCAACCTCGATTTCTGTGTAGCTGTATACTTTGGTACTGTACAACCTGCCTCGATTTTTGTGCACTTTAAAACTGCTGTGCAATGCCTCAAAAACTGTGCCCTTGTCTTGGGAATCATGCCTCTCACAAGCTCCTTGGGATTCGTGCCAGTTTTTGTCTTCTTTTTCCCTAGGTCGAATTCTCTTCAAAACCCTAGTCTTCTCTTCTCTCCTTTCTCCTCTTCTCTCTTGCTCTCCAAATCTCTTAGATCACAATGATTGAATGAATGCCTCAATCCCTAGTTTTTCCCATTTTTGTTCATGGTAACTTCTTCTTGAGATTCAATGGCCAAGATTAGATCTTGGCTCAATGAAATCTAAGGCTCACATAAAAGGCTCATTAATAATTTAATAAATGAATTTAATGCACTTTTCACTTAAGTACATTAATGACCCTTTTAATTTCTCCTCCACTTTATTTCTCATAAAGTCAATTAAAATTAGAACCATGAGCAAACTTTATAAAGTGACTTTAAAATTATAAAGTGCTTCTCAATTTAATAAAGTGACTAGGGACCACTTTTAATGTTTTATCCACCCCTAGGCATCACAAGGTGGAAAAGCACTTCCTTGGTACTTTTTCAACACTCCCTCTTACTGAGGAAGGTGTTCTTCACAACCCCCAACTTATCTTTGAAGTGAATGTGCTTTCCTCTCCCCAAAGATTTTGTTAGGATGTCTTCCACCTGCTCCTCAGTGGAAATGTACCGTAACTCAACAGTTCCTCTCTGAACATAGTCTCTGATGAAGTGATATTTGATCTCTATATGCTTTGACCTGTCATGGAATACTGGATTCTCAGAGAGCTTGATGCAACTTTGATTGTCACAGTAAATAACTATAGGTCTCAACTAGCCTAGCCACAATGCCTCGCAACTAGCCTGACTAGATGCCATATACTTAGCCTCTGCAGAACTCATTGCAACTGACTTTTGCTTCCGACTGAACTATGACATTGCTGCCGAGCCCAAACTATAGCAACAATCGGAAGTACTCTTCCGGTCCGCCACACTGCCTGCCCAATCTGAATTTGTGTAGCCAATCAAATCAACTCCATCTGACCTCCTGTAGTCCATAACATAGTCCACTGTCGCAACAAGGTACCTCAATACATGTTTTGCGGCTATCTAATGCACTCTCCTAGACTCCATCATGAACTGATTGAGTGTGTTCATCGCAAAACAGAAATTTGGTCTGGTGTTGACTAGATACATCAACGATCCTCTGAGCTGACGGTATAAGGTAGGATCCACCAACTCTCCCTTAGAAGCATGAAGCTTCTTCCAGTTGGTGATCATAGGTGTGGACATCGGTTTGCAGCCCTCCATCCGAAATCTCCTCAGAACATCAGCTGCATATTTTCCTTGCCCTAGGAAAACATGTCCATCCTTCTACCAAATCTCCATCACTAAATAATAGTGCATTAGCCCAAGATCAATCATCTCAAACTCTGAAGCAAGATCCTTCTTACAAGCTGTAATACGATGCTCTTCTCCTATGATAAACAAGTCATCAACATACAGCAGAAGAATGAGTGGATCACCTCCAACCACAATGAAATATTGGTTGGGATCAACCTCACTCTTCTGAAATCCAATCGACAACAAGTAAGAATCAATCCTCGAATACCAAGCTCGAGGAGCTTGCTTCAGTCCATACAAGGCCTTTTTCAGCCTGCACACATGAGAATCTCTCCCATGAACCTCAAACCCCTATGGCTGCTCTAAGTACATCTCCTCATGTAAAAGACCATTGAGAAATGCGGTCTTCACATCCATTTGGTGGATCTTCCAACCCATCTCTGCTACTATGGAAATCACTGCTCTGATTGAGGAATATCGAGCAACCAACGCAAAGGTCTTGTCATAGTCTACTCCCTCTACCTGTGAGAACCCTCGTGCCACAAAACAAGCCTTGTACTTCTCAATATTGCCATTTGTAGCATGTTTGATCTTGTAGAGCCACTTGGAAGTCACAACTGACTTCCCCTCCGATCTTGGAACTATTTCCCACACATCATTCTTCATGATAGAATTGTACTCTTCCATCATGGAATCTTTCCAAACTTGATGTGTGAAAGTAGAAGGCTTTGACTCATGCAAGCTGGTCACCATTGCCATATAACTGGAAAACCTCTCTGGTGCTCTACTCTCTCTAACCTCCCTCTTGGGTGGCCCCACAGACTCCTCAGCTTCCTTCACAAATTCTTCAAGCCAACTTGGCTTTCTCTTCCTGGAAGTAGCTTCCTGTGGAAGGTCTGTTATCACACTATCTCTAGCTGTCGATGGTAGGCGTCCCAACAGGGATGGTAGAGGGGAACAACTAGGAAGGTGTAACAAGCCATATCCAGGTCCTTCGCTCAAATGAACGGAAGTCACACCCGACAAGGCTACTGTCGCTTTAGACGAGGCACTTGGCCAAGTCAAGGGGGAGACCCCGCTCAACCAGTGATGGTTGAGAGACAACAAATACACCAAAACCCAAAAGAATAATAAATAAAAAAACAAAGAATGAGTGTAGATTAGCTCCTGAGTCGAGTTTCAGCCTATTTGATGGACACAAGCAGTGAGATAACGGTAATGTGATAAGTGACCAGCAATAGATTATGATAAATGAAATGGATTTAGATGGTTGAAAGTCAACTAAGCAACAAATAATGCAAGAAGTGATTAATAAATGAAAATCTGCCCAAGGGAGAGATTGTTTCTGAGACTGGTGGACGTAGGGCAGCATAAAACTAGTGTTTATATTCACTTCCAGCTATTGACACTTGATTTCCCTAAGGTGAAATGACAATATGAATCCAAATCAAGAGTACCCAGAACCCCCAAATGACCCAAATCAGCTGAAAGAGAAAAACGCCCTAGAGGGGCATTTTTGGCAAAATGACCAGTGCTAGACCTATGGATAAATGGAGTTTGATGGATTTGAAACTTTAGATTTAAGCATTTAAGTACGAATAATAAGCGGGTTTTCAATATAAAAAGGTTTTGATGGTTGGAAATTAAGTTATCAATTTTTAGGGTTTTCTTTAATGTATTGCAGCTTAACATTCACAATGGAAATGGAAATAAGAGAAACAAGCAGAGATTGCCTACCTGAAATAATGAAGATGAAGGAGCTTGATGATGAAAACAAATGCTGAAGCCCAAGTGTTGAGAAGTTATGCGTTTCCCTTAGCGTTCGGAGCAGCCTGATGACCAAGTGCGCCCTTGTACCTGCCAGAGAGAGAGGTAAGTCAGAAACTATGGCAAATAGCAAGGAAATATCAACAAGTAAACGACAAATGATGAAGAAAAGCAAGATAACAAGTGTAAGTTTACTTCCCTTTGCTGAAACCCGGAGAGAGAGCACAACGTGGAGCTGCTGGCTCAAGAGCTGCGTCCCCCTCTGATGGTCGTTTTCACCTGCAGATTCGTTTTGGCCAAGGATGGATAGAGACACCGCATAAACACTCAACATTGCACCAGCAATATGCTAATAATCAACACCAAAGCACTTCAACACCATATACACAAGTAGATCGGAAGAAATGTCTCTCTATTCACAAGTCACAAGTTTACAAAAATGCCAAGAGGAGCAACAATGGAGTGAGCTCATTCTCTTATAGAGATGGCTCAAAACCTAGCCTCATTCCCCCCAAAACCAATGGCTGGGATTAACTCTCCCATTTGCCAAATCGAGGGTGGAGATGAGCTCATGGAGGGGGGTGTGAATTGCCCCAAGAGAAGTGCACAAGTGGAGAGGGGTACCCTTGTAGGGCCCATACAATAATCAAATAATGTGCTAGGGGGTGTCTATGTGATGTTTTAGCCCCCTAGCTAATACATCATGGCCCCACACCAAATACAACATGCAAATCGAATTTCCCCTAAGTGGAGAAAACGCCTCTCATGGGCAATTCGTACCATATGAAGAGATGGGCCAATGGAGGGACCCACAACACATCAATACCATGTCAAACATTACCAATTTACCTTAGGAATCACCCTTTACTTTGCTGGCCATTGATTTTCACCCTTTGCTATAGTTGCCTTTGTCAATTTTTTGATTTTCCATGTATTTTTATTGCTGGTTTATACTGCTGAAGATGTAATTTGGGCTTTTGACCCATCTAAAGTGCCCGGATTGCCGAACCGTCTGCTGCAATGTGATCGTGGACCCCAAAAATAGTAGGAATGACCACTTGAATGACCCCGATCCATCACTTAGGCATTATTTGCCCAAAATCCATGATTTTTAATTAAAACAGGTCATTAATGACCAGTAATAATTAAAAATCTTACAAACGCCTCGATCTTTTTGCATTCTGTAACTTGGAGGCTCATATGGGTCCCCTGTAGATAATAATTGACCAAAATCGAAATTCCAGTCGCAACATTTTTTTGGGCCCATTTTTGTCCTGGTCAACCTAGTTTGACCAAGTCAAATCTGGTCAACAATAGTGCTAGCTGAATACCTGTATGCAATCATGGAGTAAAAGGCTTCCTTATACAAGTTAGTACATTACTAAACAATATGATAATAATATGGTGATAAAAAACTGCATTAAATCTCGGAAAATACAAGGCCCCAGGTGAGGTGGGCCCACAACAACCAAAAAGACTCAACTGCTATGCACAACCTATAGAATTGACCACCTAGCTGACTTTGGGTGATGTGGAATACATGGCGAAGGATAAGGGATGACAAGGATGAGGGTCGTGTGACCTTTTGGATAACTCGGGGAAAGCGGGGTCCACTGAGATAAGTATACCATGACAAAACACGGGGAAGGGCGGTGCCTCACAAATGGGAATAGTGCAGGGAAATCGCCATTGGTCATCTAACAAGTATCTCACAACTCACATTCGTGCCCGAAGACTCTATGAGGTACTTTTCTAGAGCCGCCAAACTGGGTGTCCGGCAAACCGTAACTTGAGACTCTAGGGGACAATCTTGAGCTTGTCCCTTGCTCCCTCTCACCTCCTTGCCCCGCAGGACTAGGTGAGGAAAATAACCACTACAAATGCTGACATGTATGGGTGACCTGTGTCCATGTGTGTTTATAAACACATTGCATGGATTTTACAATGAGTTTCATACTTAGCCCTTTTTTGGCTAGATTTACATTTACAAAAAGCCTTTTTGGCTTGCTTTACATTTCTTCATTTCTTCAATTTACATCAAGGCCCTTTTGGGCTACATACATATCTTAATAGATATCATCATGGTGCTCATACTACAAAGTAATGGGAGTGAGCAATACATGCTTCAATGACCAATGGGGAACACCCGGTGAGGCTACACAATCCTAACTGCATTGCAACATCGGGGTCAACCGACAGGAGCAAATCCCAGGTTTGAGAGTGCATCTCACACACTAAAGAGCCGAGGCACAATAGACAGGGAATCATAGCATACTCAGAGATGAGTGGGGAAAGGTATCCTCCAAGTCACAAATCGGGATCCAAGTCGGGAAAGTACATCATGTATGAGTCGGATGGATGGAGAAGGTGAAGGTGGATCCAAAGTCAGCTCCCTAGGGGGACTAAATGACCAAGTCTATACCAAGAGTAGGGGTGTAACCTGGTGTGCATATAACAGGAGCCTACTAGGAAGGGGTGGACTGACATCACCAAGGGTCCAATCACATCATAAAAAATAGCTAGGTCACCAAATCAATCATCATATGTAGAGTTAGTGTACTATCATGTATAAACAAGTCTAAGCAACAATCATGAGCAATATATATCAAATGCAATACCTGCCGCACCATATACCTGCTGCTGAGGCTGTCTCTGAACTGGATCTTTGCTGAATCCGGGCACAAATAATAAACCAGCAATACTCTGTGATAGTCTCAATAAAAAAAAAGACTAGGCAACTGTCTCAATGGGCTTATATCAAAGCTTGGCATGGGAGGGCGATCCTGCGGTAAATGCTAAGTGACATGTCTGTACCACTGTACAACCATCTGTCCCCTCTGATGTATCTGCTCGGGGCAATCTGAACAAAACTGTGTGCTTCCTTCGAAGGCATCGGATCTCTGATCTGGAAAAAAAGTACTGTGTGGTCCTCGACCGCACAGTCTGTAGTATGGTAGCTCCAGCTAACGTAGATGTGATAACAAGGCCCTGCTCCTGAACTTCCTCATCTGGCAACTGTCTACCCGAAGAAGTACCGTGGTTTGAGATCCTATGCTTGGTGAACCAAAAGTATGTGCACCCGAATCACATGAAGGTGAAACCTGTGCCCGAGAACCTGTTCCTATACCAGAAGTCTCTGTAGATTGATTCCTTGAACTTGAAGATCCTGAAACTTGTGGACCAGTTACCGCTGAAGTCTGTGACCCTACACCCTGACTAGCTGAACTCTGAGATGCTGTCACCCGTGGAGTAATAATCTGCTGCTCCTCCAACTCTGACTCACAAGACTTCTTGAAGGCCTGTTCCTCCTCAAATCTCACCTCCCTCCTCACCACAACTTTCCTTTTTGCAGGAAGGTATATGCAGAAGGCCTTTGAAGTCTCATCATAGCCAATAAAGATTCCTTTCTCTGTAGTGGACTCTAACTTTGTCCTCTTCTCAGAAGGGACATGAGAATATGTAAGGCATCCAAATATGTGAAAGTGGCCTATCTCAGGCTTCTTCTCGGTGAACATCTCCTCACGAGTTTTACACCCCAAGGCACGGTGTGGACTCCTGTTCTGCACATAAACAACAGTACTACGGGCCTCAACCCATAGAAAGAAAGGAAGACTCTGATCATGCAGCATGGCTCTAGTTGCTCCCAATATAGCTTTGTTTTTCCTTTCGACAACTCCATTCTCCTATGGAGTATATGGAACAGTCAACTTCCTCCTGATCCCCTCATGTCTGCAAAACTCATCAAACTCCTTAGAGGTATACTCACCCCCATTGTTTGACCTGAGTACCTGAATCTTCCTCCCTGTTGGGTTCTCCACAAGAGCTTTGAACTCTTGGAACCTCTTCAAGACTTCCTTAGACTTCTTGTTTTTCAAGAAGTAGATCTAGGTCTTCCTGGAGTAATCATCAATGAAACTGATATAATACTCAAAACCTGTCAATGAAGCAGAAGACATGGGTCCACATAAATCAGAATGTATCAAATCCAGTACTCCTCCAGATCTGTTATCACTGGTCGGAAAAGCAGTCTTGGTGTACTTTCCCAAAGCACACCCTTTGCACACGCCACTCTGCTCTGTGCTGAACTGTGGTAAACCTGTAGCCATCTCTCTCAACAATCTCAAAGCTGAATGATGAAGGTGGGCCATCCTCCTGTGTCACAACTCACACAACTCACTGCTACTGCTAGTGTGGGTCAATGCATGATGAGGCTGGAAGAGAAGCTTGTATAGTTTCCCACATCTAATTCCAATGGCATATGAAGCAGATGGTCCTCCTGCTTTGGGAAAAACATACACTTTCCCATGTAGGACGTACACTCCAAAGCCCCTCTCCTCAATAGTGGAAACTGAAACAAGTTTCTTCTTCAACCCGGGGACGTACAAGACATCCCTCAAAATCATGGGTTGCATGGACTCCCTCTGAAAGCTGACAGTCCCACGCACAACTGCTCTCACAACAGTATCATCACCCAACACTACCTCCAAGCTCAAGTCAGTCTCAGTCATCACGGTGAACATGTCTCGAACACCTGTCATATGGCTTGAAGCCCCACTGTCAATGTACCAAGTGGAATAAGTGGTGGAAGCACTCAATGAATGACCAACCAATAAGGAATACTGTGTCTGATCCTCCACATCACTGCTGATGTAGATGCTCTCTCTGTACAACCAACATAGAGAGAAAACTCTCCCTCAAATCGTGTAGCAAACTCATCAATGTCAGCTGCTGCTGTCGTCTGCTATTTCTTCTTCTTCTTGTTCGGACACTGTCCAGCATAGTGTCCAAACTTCTGGCAAGCAAAGTATTTGACTTTGCTCATGTCTTTCTTTTGCTCTCCACTTTGCTGCTTGGCCCCACCCTTAGGGCCCTTCTTGAACTTCTTCTTCTTTCCCTTTGTTGCCAATGCCACATTCTCTTCATCCTCCCTACTATGAGACGAACTACCCTGTACATACCCTCTCCAGGTCTCCTCCTGAATGAAGTCATCCTAGAGACGATCCCAGGAAGGCATATGCTCATGAGCAACTACGGACTCCACAAATATACCCCATGGATTTGTCACGCCATTCAATGTTGTCTGCACCAATTCACTGCCTTGTACAACCTCCCCAACTGCTCCGAGTTCATCTCTAACCTGTGTGATCCTAGTAAAGGTATGAAGCCATGTTTTCACCCTTGTTCATGCGAATGCCTTTTAACTTTTCTCTCAATACCATTTTCTTGTTTTCGTTTGAACTTTGGTAAAGATTAGTTAAGGCATTCCACATCCAAAATGCATGGTCTTTTCTTGTAATGTGTGGGATCACATGGTCCTTCACGGCATCAAGTATGATCTTTCTCGCTTTTACATCCTTCTTGAGAAAAACAACCTTATCAGTAGCATCAGTAGGTATTGTGACTAGATTAACTGTGGTACTGTTCACTATCTCCCATGGTTCATTTTCTTCTAGTATCAACACTATTCTAGCATTCCATGGGCTAAAATTTACAGTCCCATCCATCCTATCTTCTATTCTAAAGTCCGATGGCCATAACCCCAAACTGTCCAAGAACCTGTTTTCTTCACTAACCAACTGTTCTCCCTTCTTTTCCAAGTCTGAAATTTTTTTCTGAGATTTGTTTTTGGCCTTTATTTTAGGTCTGATGCCATGAAAATTTTTGTAACCCCAACCTGGTTTCAAGTTTATTTTTTCACATGAAGTTTAATGCCCAAACCCCATGACTGCATATTACCTTCAATGCATAAAAATTTAATTTTTCTTGAAACACATGGATTTTTTTTCAACTTTAAACAACTCAGAAATTTTATGACAGCCAAACCACGAAATTTAAAGACTTGGAAATTTTATGACAGCCAAACCACAAAATTTAAAGACTCAGAATTTTAGCCAAATAGGCTCATGAAAAACCCCAAAGCGAAAACCTGATAGGAGAGAGAAATTTTATTCTTTCGGAGAAATTACAAAAATTTACAGCATTACTTATCTCAACCAATTTCTTCTCGAAATTTGTGTCAAACTGTCACAGTGCAACCTGTTGAAAATTTTCGTCCTTTTCCCCAAAATTTGTGCCCAAAAGACTGCTGTACGGCCTTGATTTCTGTGTAAAAACAGTCCCTTGAATTATGCGCATAAGAACAACAGTTTACTGTCTTGAAAACTGTTCAATCTGTATGGCTTGCTGACTGTACCTCACCTCAAAATCTGTGCCTAAACTTAGCCTCGATTTCTGTGCAGCTGTACGGTCTGCCTCAATTTCTATGCACTTTAAAACTTCTGTACAATGCCTCAAAAACTGTGCTCTTGTCTTGGGAATCGTGCCTCTCAGAAGCTCCTTGGGATTCATGCGAGTTTTTGTCTTCTTTTTTCCTAGGTCGAATTCTCTTCAAAACCCTAGTCTTCTCTTCTCTCCTTTCTCTTCTTCTCTTTTGCTCTCCAAATCTTTTAGATCACAATGATTGAATGAATGCCTCAATCCCTAGTTTCTCCTCTTTTTGTTCATGGTAACTTCTTCTTGAGATTCAATGGCCAAGATTAGGTTTTGGCTCAATGAGATCTAAGGCTCACATAAAAGGCTCATTAATAATTTAATAAATGAATTTAATGCACTTTTCACTTAAGTACATTAATGACCCTTTTAATTTCTCACCTTCTTTATTTCTCATAAAGACGATTAAAAATTAGAACTATGAGCAAAATTTACAAAGTGACTTTAAAATTGTAAAGTGCTTCTCACTTTAATAAAGTGACTAGGGACCACTTTTAATGTTTTATCCACCCCTAGGCATCACAAGGTGGAAAAACACTTACTTGGTACTTTTTCAATAGTACTACTTGATTCTTATGAGAAAAGCAAGGTATGAATGATTTGCTTATATCTGTGGGGTTATTATTAAGGTCAATGGACTTTTGTAGCAATAAGAGCTTGTCAAAATAACATTCCCTTGGACATGCCATTTTCGTCTGCAATGCATGGTTTATTTAAACCTTTATTCTTTTATTGTCATCCTTAGTTGTCTGTATTTAAATGATGATTTGTGGAAGATAGTTTAGTGACACCAGAGGTTATTGAGTGCATTGCTTTGGAGTCATTAGCAAGCATTTAACCATTCACACCTATACATGTCCATACAAAGTTACAAACATGTCGGTGCCCATAAACTAAGGTGATATATATATTTTTTGCAAGGCTTTCTTATATATATTATGTGTGGGTTGTATGGTACATTTTTAACACTTGGAAAGCTCTCCCATCCTAAGCTAATAATTTGAATATGTTTTATGAATTTATAAACATGGCAAAGCCAAACGGATCCATTAATTTGTTAGCATCATTTGTGAGTCGTAACTTTGTAAGTCAAAAAAAGCCAATTGGGGTCATTGGTAACACCTGACTATGTCATTGGATAATAACTAACCATTTGTTCTTGCACAACATAGGAGAAGTTGGGGTTTTAAGATCAAAGGAAAAATTGTTTGATCGACTCGAAAGGATCATTAGATGAAGATCTAACTTGACTCCAACAAGGAGATCTTAAAGAAATTAGAGGTAAGTTTATAGATGCAAGAAATTATGGAAAATGCATTGTGATCCAGAAAGGAAAGGCATTGATTAGAGATTTGCCTCTGCTGGGCTGGTCTAAAAGCATTGGCCTATTCCATCCACCTCCTAGCTATGACATAGCATGGAGACTTTATCTAACATTTCGGTTGTGTTATGGAATGTAATGGCTTGCTCTTTTTATCCCCATCTTCCTTTGTTGATGTCATATGATTTATGATTTGACATCATCTTTCTCAGGAAACACATGAAACTAAAGAGAAACCACCATCCAACTTCATAGGGTATTCTTAGATTTCAATACATGGGCTAGAGCTCCATGATGCACTTAGTTTTAGACAGTTCAAGCATGAATGACGAGTACAAATAGGAATGTCAACCATGACCAATAGAACACTGTGACCTTGGCTAGGATTTTGTGACCATGTCACTGCAACCAAAGCACATATAGTCAGATGAATTTTGTTATGGTTTTGGATTTGTCCATTTTATCACTTGGAAATTATTTCCTGCAAAGACTTGAAGGACTCTGCATAACCCTTAAGAAAAGAGCCAATGTCATCTCTCCCTATTCCATTCTCTCCTCAGGTTGGTGCTTTGCCAACCATAGGGGGCTTCCCTAAATGATTGAAGGTATAAAATGTGGTTCCTAGGGGGAAATATTACATGCGTAATGAAAATCACCCCGAAAGGTTTGGATGCATCCATTGCTGGATTCATGACACTTGGTAGAGTGCATCTCACCCTCTACCTCATCCTGATGCCTATATCGAAATTGCACCTCCATGCTAGGCATTTGAACATGAAGGACATCCCGAGATACACCTCTATCTCTAACATATTTGATTAGATATGAGTTGCTTAGTTAGATGTTGAAATTTAAGTAGTGCAACAGAGCCGTTTCTGATTTCCCAGCACTTAGGCAAGGATTGCAAAAGGAAAGAGCATACGCGGTCTACACTAAATGGTTTGTTCCAGTTGAGATTGTAAATGAAAGTACAATTGTTTGTAATTTATTAATTGCAAGAATCTCTTTCCCACACGTTTCTTTGTCGGGCAAGCCCTTAGATAGCCCAATATTTCGGGAAATCAATGCCAAACTTATTGTGATTGCAAAATGGTAAATTGTAAGATTGTGAGATTGTACAATTGTGAAAAGACAAATTGCAGAAACGAAAGTTGTTTTCTAATTACTACACTGTGAGTCTCTTTTCCCTTTCGGTACTTTGGGAGAGCATAGTGGGTTAGTATTGGTTTGCAAAACATGGAAAATAAAGCAAACTAATCTACTTGATCAAGATTAAGATTTTTCTACTGATTAGCAAACTAAACTAAAGCTAAAAAGCAAACACGCTTAAGGCAGATATAGGCTTTCCCCAATGGGGGAAGGGGGGGGGTGTGGGCACTGTGTAGTCCACTCGCTTATTTTTTATTACAACTTACAAAATAATTTTAAAGAATGCCTTTGATCCTTATAGATCTGGATCAGGGAGGCTTACAATAAATTACAAGAAGAAAAAAGATCGGAAGAACAGTTGATCTCCGGAGCCCTGAATGGTTAGATTTGCAGAAATTTTGCCATAGTCTCTTTTTCCTCTTTCGCCAGATCTAAAAAACCAACGAACTAAGATTTACAAGATTAGTAGATTAGTCCAAAAATTACATAAAAAATATACAACATAGTACTTGGAAAATATTCTGGGAAACTTCTACTACAAGTACTGCATTTAAGATAGATCTAGATTTCTGATAAAGCTTTTGAAAAGGAACTTTTTTGTATCTATCTAACTAAGTAACAAGAGATGTAAAATGAATCTATAGATCTGATCTACTTGCTTTAAAACAAAGTAACAAGAAAGATTGATTGTTTTAAATGATGGAAGAAAGGAGAACCAAGCCCCAACTTGAAGGTTTGGAGGATCAAGAATGCCGGCAACACGACGAGGGTAAAAAACTATAAAACCGAATACTGAAGTTAGAAGAAGATGCAACTTAGCTCGACCTCCTCCTTCGGCTTCCTATCCTGCACAGTCTCAAGAAACACTTGCAAAAGAGGGATCAAATATAGTATATACAATTAGAAGAAACTAGAAGGGCATTAGTACAACTGAATACACATGTTGCTTCTAAATCTCTAACTAACCAAATATACATAAGCAAATCAAAGACTATGGATGCTTACTCTATGGCCTCAAAGGCCTTCTAAGCTAGATCAATCCACAACTAAATACAAGAGCAAAAATAAACTAAGCTAGATATTACCTCAATCAAGGAAAGCATGCATCAAGATGGACAAATTGCAGAGCATATAGACCTCCAAAGCCTTTCAAGAAAAGTTACAAGAGTTACAAGAGCAGAGGTTCAATGCTTTTTCCATCCCAAACACTGGAGCAATTGCCTCGCTTAAATAGAGTTTCTGAGAGAGGGGGGGGGCACATGAGATGATGAGGGCGCATGAGAGAATTTGGGGATCTAGATTGATTCCTGATTGAGGCTGATTGATGAGTAAACATAAGAGGTGGGCGCCACTTCACAAGAGGTGCGCCCCTTCATCCTTGGTTCCTCCTCCTTCCAACAATATGACACCACATGAGGAAGTACGCCCCTCTCATGAGGGAGGGCGCATCTCATACTAGAGACCAACTTGCCTTAACTAAAAACTTGATTGAAATCACTCGATATTGATTGATTTGGCCTTCGATATGATCCATAGTTGAATTGGATCATCACTGGGACAAAATTCCTTTGATTTAGGAATTTGATTTTCTCTCATATTCTTTATTTTTTAAATTTTTTATTCACTTTTATGATTTTTTGAGAGAATTTCTATTTAAGTGATAAATAATCACTCAAACACTTAGGAAAGTTGGTTTAGGGGTAACATGGGTGCTCCGAGTTAGAAACCGAGCACCCCCATGGTGAATTTCACCTCCTAACCACTTTTTTATTAGATTTTCAACTTTACAATAAAAACATTAAAAAATAGTCCCGTTTGCGGGAAAAGTTTTTATGTCCAAAAACAAAAATAAATCCTATGGGGACTTAGTACATGTCCATGTGACTCATTATTGATGGCTAGCATGTTAAAATACATAGACCCCTAGACTTTAATAACCTCCCAAGGTTTAGCCACGAAGGCAGATACTCCAACTTTGGGGGTGTGAGTGAAAAACTCATGAATTATGCGTCGCTGAAAATCAAGGCATAATAACTAAGGAAAAAACACTCTAGAGTACCAAATTGATAGATAAACCTAAGGCAAGTCAAGTCTGTTACAAAAAACATCATGTTAGACCAACTTATTACAATTCCCCGTGGGGCATAGACATGTAATATTTTGAAAACCAGGCCAAAATTGGCCGGCTGAACTACCGAATGCTGGCAATGAACAAGTACATTGTTTCAATCTTCGCCGGCTCTCTTGGAAACCAACTAAGTACAACTTAGGTGGTAACATCTGGCTCCAACTGCGGGACATGTGCTCAATCTGGTCCTTAGGCAAGGAGAGGATGCGAGAACACCAGAATCTCTGGTTTCTATAACTTGTAAAAACATCTCATCTTGACAAGAAAACCCTTTAGTAGCACAAGTTTTATAAAAAAGCCAATGGACCACAAGTTGCATTTATTTGAAAAATGAAACTAAGAAAATTCGAAAGTACAAAAAGGAAAATACTGAAAAAGAAATGCCGAAAGTAAATTCTCACTTTAAGGAGCTTATTTTCCAACTCTAAGCATAACATAATCAAAATGCTAAGTGTAATCAGAAACCCAATGTAACCATTTAAGCATTTTATCAATATAAACTTTTTTTTACCTTGTATTTGGTTACCAGCCAAAACAAGGATACCCTATTTGCGAAATGCAAACCTGCGTATTGATTCTGGATGGGAGGGCTGGATGCGAGATCATAGGTATGTAATACTTCATTGACTGCTTCCCAAATTGGCAAGTCCTCTCGCAGGCTGCTTCTATCCAAGAATGGATAGGACTGATATAGACTTTTGAATGATGAGGCAGATCAACCACTTCATCATTATGTTCAACAGGACTTATCGAATGACAACTCTCTGTGTAAGCTCGAAGCTTATTGAAGGCATTCGACTTATATGGGACTATTAACTCCCTCTTGATCCCAACATCCGGACAGAACTTCTTGAAGACATTCAATGTGTACTCGCCTCCATTATCTGTTGTAAGCACTTTGATCTTCTTCCCAGTCTGGTTCTCCTCAAGAGCTTTGAACTCTTGGAATTGTCTGAGAACCTCTCTAGATTCCTTGCTCTTCAACAGATAGATCCATGTCTTCCTAAAATGGTAATCTATGAAGCTCACATAATAGCTGAACTCTCCAATAGATACGACTGACATGGGCCCACAAATATCTTAATGGATCCTATCCAAGATCCCTTTGGACCTGTTATCACTTCCGGGGAATACAGTCTTGGCATACTTTCCCATGGCACACACTATGCATATACTGTGATGGTGTGTACCGAAAGAAGGAAAACCGGTTACTCTCTCCCTGAGCACTTTGAGTGCTCCATGATGCAAATGTGCCATATGTCTATGCCATAACTCACTGTCATGACTACTGTTGTTGCTCACCAACGCACTGGCAGGTTTGATTTGTTGTATGTACATCTTGTTTCTCCCGACTCCAATTATCTTCGCCAAGCTGAAACTGTATCACTTGGGATGGATGTAGACTTTCCTATCTCGGAAAGTTACCTCAAACCCTTTGTCCTCCCAAGATAGAAACTAAAATCAGATTCTTCTGCAACCCTGGTACATATAGTACGTCTTTCACTAGTAATGCCTTCCCAGACTCCCTTTGAAACTTCACAGTCCCTGTGCCTGCTAGACTGTACTTGGAGTATTCCCCAAGCTCAATGTAGAAGTCAAAGCTATGCTCCTTTACACTGGTGAAATAGTCTCGTACTCCAGCCATTTGACATGAAGTACCACTGTCAATGTACCACACACCAGTGGTCATTGAGCTAGTAAGACATGCGACGAGTGAGGACTCATCCTCCCTACCATTGGTGGATGCCCCATCCAACTAGTCCTCTGTCCTCAACCTGGTAGACAACAACAACAAAATTTTCTGCAATCCCTGTGAAACCTGTAACCCAGTCTTACGAAAAAACTTCCGTAACTTTACCATTATTTCGCCAAATCTGTCCCACTAGATTACTCCTCAGAGCGAAATCGGCTCTGATACCATGTTAACTTTATACCCTTATACAGATCTTGATTAGCAACAACTATTAATGTGTTCTTCAGTTAATTGTTCAACATTAATAATCGAAAATACAACTGTATAAGAAACCATAAGTGCACAGTGGAACAACAAAATGCAACCACACAAAATAGACCCAAGGAAACCCCAACTAGGGAGAAACCAACAAATGTTTGTCTTCTTCTTATTGCAGAATTTGATTACAACACTACAATAGTCCTCCAAATAAACCCTTCGGATCTGGACCAAAACACATAGAAAGATACTCCAAATCCTTTCTGTAAAATGGATAGACAAACCTTAGATCCACCTTGGATCTAATAGACAATATAAGTAACTCTTCCCTGAAAAAGGCTGTAATCTCAAACTGAAATCTAGACTGCTCACTACAAGAGGAAATCTGTCTCTTGCAACTGTGATCACTCACTCTCAATGTGTCTCACACAACTCTCCTTAGACTCTTATAACATTCACTTTATGTCAATACCATGGGCAAATACCATGGGACACCCAGTGCCATGGGCCCTTCAATACCACGGGCAAATTGACCTTTTGCAAAGAGAGTTACAAATTGAGGATACTTCCACGTGCTAGACACAAGCCAATGTAGAAGCACCTATCCTCACTACAAACTTCAACATCTGATTCGATTCCCTATCTATGTTTGTGCCATTCCTCGAGATCAATGGATGCAACAAATTTCTTTTTCTAGTCTGTCTATATTTCAAGAAGCCAAGAAAGAAGACCCTGTGTCCCACTTGTTTGAATTCTTTGTGTTTTGCTGTGGTGTGGATTATACATCCGATGCCCAACAATTATGTTTGTTTCCATCAAATTTGAAGGAAACTACAATGAAAATTCTGCCAATCACTAGAAGCAAATTCTATAACATCTTGGCCACAAAAGAAGGAATACACACATCTATAGAGAAGACTATTGAATCTGCATGAAGCTTTTGAAAAGTCCAGGACCCTCTAACATAAAAATTTGCCTTACTTTATGTTATCACCCAGAAATTCCTGTCCTGCAAAGGAAACTGGAGTCTCTGTCTATAGGAAATAAGCCACTGTTACCTTGCTTACTTCCTCCCACTTCAACCAAGGGGGTATTCTTAATAAGGGGTCAGCTGCAGATCAATTAACAATTAGTAATACTTTAAATAAAAAAAGAGAGTGCTGTTCGTGAAATTTTTTGTGTTCCCCAATCCAGTTTCAAGTTTTTCAATTCATGTCATTTAATTCCCAAACCCCATGAGTTTAATACTGCTGAAAATGAGATTTTCAGACATAATTTTTTTTTCTTGAAACACTTGGAAACTTTTCACACTTTTAATGAAGTCAGAAATTTAAATCAGCCATACACATAAAATATAACACTCAGAATTTTGGCCAATGGCCCAGGAAAAACCCCGAAGGAAAAACCTGATGAGAGAAAGATTGTTATTATATTTTCTTCTTGAAAATGAATGTACAGCAGAAAAGAAGGTAACAGTAAAATCACAGCTTATCCCAAACCAGGATGACTGTATACACTGCCTTGGAAAACTGTGGTGTTCTTGCCTCGTTTTCCGTGCAAACTTAACCTCGAATTTCATGCCCTCAAAGCACTTTACGGACTATTAAAAGCAGAATTTTCCCTTTTGAAATTCGTGCTAGGTACAGCCTGTTTACCTCGATTTTTGTGCCACTGTCACGGCAATTTAATTTCTGGAAAATCGTGCCACTGTCAGACCTTGAAATCTGTGTGCTGCTGCTACAGAAATACGCTGTACAGATGTCGTACAGACACTGTAGGGATGCTGCACTCTGCCTCAAAATCTGTGTCTTCACTCCTCAAAAACTGTGCCAGATTTATGTCTTGAAATCTGAGCTCAACTTTCTTCACTGTTGTACAGATTCTTCTCTCTCCAAAACCCTCCTCCTCAAGTTGAGTTCTTCTCTTCTCTATTCTCCTTGCTCTCTAAAATCTCTTTTGTGAATAATGAGAAAATGAATGCCTCAATCCCTAATCCTTTTTCTTTTTGTTCATGGTAACCACCTCTAAATCAATGGTCAAGATTAGATCTTGAACCATCAAAATCAATGGCTAGAAATAAATGCTCATTAACTCATTAAATGAATAATAAATGCACTTTTCATCTAAATACGTAAAGAGCCTTTTAATTAATCACTGACTTTATTTCTCATAATGTCAATTAAAAAATA
Source organism: Larix kaempferi (assembly GCA_027924585.1). Classification (NCBI taxonomy): domain Eukaryota; kingdom Viridiplantae; phylum Streptophyta; class Pinopsida; order Pinales; family Pinaceae; genus Larix; species Larix kaempferi. Next base: position 367,720 of record BSBM01000036.1, read on the forward strand.
TAACCATGAGCAATCCTTATAAAGTGACTTTATAAATCATAACGTACTTCTCACTTTAATAAAGTGACTAGGGACCTCATCAATTGTTTTTCCACCCCTAGGCATCAAAAGACGGAAAACCAATTGCCTTGGTACAATTTTTAACACTCCCTCATACTGAGGAAAGTGTTTCTCACAACCCCCAACTTATCTCTAAAGTGATTGAACTTCCCTCTCCCCAAAGATTTTGTTAGAAGGTTTGCCACCTACTCATTAGTAGGAATGTATTGCCACTCTACTGCACCTCTCTGGACATAGTCACGAATGAAGTGATATTTGATCTCAATATGTTTCGATCTGTCGTGAAACACTGGATTCTTCGAACCTTAATGCAACTTTGATTATCACAGTAAATCATTGTTGGCCTCAACTCCTGACCAAATAACTCAAACTACAACTTTCGAAGCCAATTGGCCTCATAACTGGCCTGACCTATGCTGCGTGGGAGCACACCCCACCCCCTCGCTCCCGCTCCTGAAGCTCGCTCCCAAAATGCTCCTAGTTTTGGGAGCACGCTCCCAAAGCGCTCCTGAAGCGCTCCCTACCTCTCCTATACTAAAGCTCCTATACTAGGTTAATCATTTGATGACAATGTTATGGTACCTCCCTTCATTGCCAAGCTCATATAAAAGTAGTTATGGTTGATCACTTGATGATAATGTTATAAGTTATAACTACTATATGATCGATGTTATAAGGTTTAATCCATATTTTCTATAGCTAATTCAACATCCTAAATGTTTTCTAGATATAAATCCATCAAAATATATCAAAATATATACTATATAAAAAACGCTCTCGGAACGCTCCCAAAACGAGAGCTTTTGAAAATTTCACTTTTTGCTCCGCTCCCGCTCCCCACTCCCCACTCCCAATAGCATAGGGCCTGACTAGCTTCCATATATTCTGCCTCTGCAGAACTCAATACAATTGACTTCTGTTTCCGACTGAACTAAGACACTACAATTGGTCCCAAACTGAAACAACACCCAAATGTACTCTTCCGGTCTGTCACACCTCCTGCCCAATCAGAATTTGTATAGCCAATCAATCCCACTCCATCTGCTCTCCTGTAGTCTAGACCAAAATCCACTGTACCACACAAATACCTCAACACATGTTTTGCAGCAACCCAATGAACTCTCCGAGGCTCCACCAAGAATTGACTCATAGTGTTCACTGCAAAACAAATTGCAGTAACCGTATCCGGTTGGATTGTTAATAGTCGAATCTGACTCTCATGTTGAATGATAAATAGAATAATATATTAGATGATAGGATAAAAGATGATATGTTACAATGATGGCCCTGCCTTAAATATGGCTCGGGCATTTGATGTTGAGGAGACGCCTCATTTCATAACCTAACTTTAGTTAACCTAATTATTAATTATTTAATTATTATCTTATTTTATGTTCGTAGCATTGCCACTCTCTCAGAAAGGCTTTGTCCTCAAAGCCTTATAATTTTGTCGCATTGTTCTTTGCGATGTCATGGCTGACGAAACATGTCGATACGAACTGCTAAGTGTAGAGCATAACTTCCGATATGTGGATGGGTCAATCCATCCCAAATTGAGTTGTTGCTGACTGTTGGGATTCCCCACTGATCTGTCGTTAAGAGCTTTGATCACATTAGTACCATCGTCTTTCGACATTTCCCACTTTTCAGAATATTGGTTTTTATGGTTGGGGTGTTGATAGGGAATTTTCACAATGTCATTTTCTTTTACGAGTGTCGTCTTTTGAGCATTGATCTGAGCTGGAAGTTTTATTTTCATCTCTTGAGGTTTTAAGGTTTCGTTCTATATATTTTCCATCTTGTTTTCTAACTGCTTGTTATCATTTTGAAACTTCTTAATCAATTCGACTTGCGATTTTCTGTCATCTTCAGACTGCTTAAGTTGTTCCTTAAGATCTTCATTATGACTTCTGATACAACTATTTTCTTCGTGCTTGTCTAGAAGTTTCCCTTCAATTTCGTCCATAGATAGTTCTATCTTCTGGCTATTTTTCAACTTATTAATTTTTGTGACTAGTATCTTGTTATGATTTCTTAGTCTGAAAATTTCTTCAGCATTGTTGGATTATGCTTTATTACTCTTTGCGATCTCTCACTTATGTGTCTTTTTAGAGTCGTCATTTTGTTGTTGAAGAACTTTTATCTGTTGTCGACATTGGCCGACCTCTGATTCTTGACTTTCTAATTTATGTTGTATCTGCGTTAGTTCTTTATCTTTGTCGCTAACGATTTTGTTCAAGCGTATTATTTCTGCTTCGTAATTATTTATTTCCTTCTTTATATCTTGATTTCCTAACCTCTGATTGAATTCATTTTTGGCTTTTAATTCATCAATTTGCGCATACAATTTTTCTATACGACTTTCCTGGTTAGAGATTTTTATTTCATTGCACCTTTCTTGTAATTCAATTCTTATTTATGAACTGTTATTTATGTCGCGCAATTCTTCATTGTCTTTTCGATAACGTTTTAGCGTGGCTTCTAATTTCTCTATTTGTAGTCGTAAACCGGCTTCCATGGTCTTCGACTTTTTCGACGATAGATGGTCTTTGACTTTTTGACGAGACTTCCTTGATTTTAACTTCTTTGATGATAGATAGTCTCGACTTATTTTTTACGACGGAGTCTTCTTTGACTTCTTCGATTTTGTCTTTCACTTCTTTTGACAAGGAGTCTTCCTTTGCTTTTGACTTTCCGTTGTCTTTTTTTTTTTTTTGATTTTAATTTCTTTGATTTGTTCTCTTTGTATTAGGTTAAATAACCCTTTTTTTTCCAAAAATAAGTAATTTTTCTTTAACTCTTTTTTTTTTTTTACATATAAATTAATAAGTTAAGATTAAAAAAATGTAATAGTAAATATTATTATAAGTAATAATATCACTAATATATATATTTTTTTGGAAGGGACTAATGTTTTAGGAATAAGGAAAACTATTATAATAAAATTATTATTTAAATAATAATAAAACTATTAAAATATATTTTGGAATGGATGGAATTTTGTTTTGAAAAGGGTGTGTAATGGAAAATCTAGGGTTTTAACCCTAATTGGAGATGGATAGCGGGTGGCGAAGGGTGGAAAATGTCGGCGGTGGAATGGTGGAGGAAGAGGAGATGGCGGGAGGACGCAGAGGGAGGGCGTACGTCGGGGAGGTGGAGTAATAGAATAATATATTAGATGATAGGATAAAAGATTATATGTTACAATGATGGCCCTGCCTTAAATATGGCTCGGGCATCTGATGTTGAGGAGATGCCTCATTTCATAACCTAACTTTAGTTAATCTAATTATTAATTATTTAATTATTATCTTATTTTATGTTCGTAGCACAAATATCTGGCCTAGTGTTGACCAGATACATCAAAGAACCAATGAGCTGCCAATATATTGTCGGATCTACCAACTCTCCCTCAGAAGCATGAAGCTTCTTCTAGTTGGTGATCATAGGTGTAGTCATCAGTCTGCAATCCTGCATCTGAAATCTCTCCAGAATATCCATAGTATACTTCCCCTATTTGAGGAAGATGTGTCTCGACTCCTGCCACACCTCTAGACCCAAATAGTAGTGCGTCAACCCAATGTCCTTCATCTCAAACTCCGATGCAAGATCTTTCTTGCATTTTGCAATGAGCTTGTCTGTACTTGTAATGATCAAGTCATCTACATACAATACCAAAATAAGTGGATCCCCACCAACCACAATGTAGGAAAAGTTTGGATCTGCCTCACTTTTCTGGAACCCCAACTCCTGCAGATATGCATCGATCCTGGAATACCAAGCTCTCGTAGCTTGCTTCAGCCCGTAAGGGGCCTTCTTCAACTTGCACACATGGGACTCTCTCCCATGCACCTCAAATCCTTGTGGCTGCTCCACATTGACCTCCTCCTGTAGGACACCATTCAAAAATGTTGTCTTCACATCCATTTGATGAATGCTCCAACCCATCTCCACAGCAATGGAGATCATTGATCTAATATAGGAGTACCTAGCCACTGGCGCAAATGTCTCATCATAATCTACTCCCTCTATTTGTGAGAAGCCTCGCGCCATAGATCGAGCTTTATACTTCTTGATGCTGCCATCTACAACATGCTTGATTTTGTAGAGCCATTTGGAAGTCATAATTGACTTCCCTTCTAGTCTCAGAACCACCTCCCACACATCATTCTTCATGATGAAATTGTACTTTTCCACCATGGCATCTCTCCAAACCTGATGTGCAACTGCCTCCTCAAAAGTAGAAGGCTCCGACTAATGAAGACTAGTCACAACAACCATGTAACTGGAAAATCTCTCTGGTGCTTTACTCTCTTTGACCTCCCTCTTGGGTTTCCCCACAAACTCTGTAGCTTCCTTCAAAGTTTCTCTAAGCCATATATATATATATGAACAAGGACAAAATTATTATAAAACATAAACCATAAATTATTAATTACATTTAGCTGCAAGCAACATTGCTAAGTGATAAATGTTAAATGATACAAACAAAATTTAAATCATACATGTAACGTCACATTTTACTCATGAACCCAAGTCTATATCATTTCATTCATGCAAGTAGTAATATCCAAAAACAACCTTTGTAAATGAGGCTATATAATTTATATCCAAAATTAGCCTTTATGTATGAGGTTACAAGTACAATGTATCAAACTGTGAACAATGAGCATAATAACATAGAAATAAAAGTAAAACATAAGCTCATACTAATAGTCATTCTCATCTTTATAGTCTTCCTCAAAAATAGAACAAGAAGCACACTCAACAACAGAATGTAGAGAGTGGAAGAAGTATTTCCAATTCCACTTCTAGGTTCCTCAACTTAGTGCAGCAAGAGAGATGTCCAAGTCAGCAAATTTTGACTCAACATCCCAATCTGCACAAGGCCTATTGCTATATTCTGGGACCTGAGTGTTGAAGTCGCTTGTGTGAGGAGAGAATGAAGTGATGTTCTCTTTATAACTTTCTTCAACCTAATTAGAAGCATCTAGAATTAAATTTTATTTTAAAATTTAATGTATTAACCCTTAATTACTGAAATCCGTGGGCGGAAAGAGACTTTACGAGCTGGTTTTTAAGTGACGGGCTTTTATTTGGCAGGAAACGCACCATAGAAGAGAGGAAACGTGATGGAAACGTGTTTCTGTCCATATGGATGCGTTTCCCATTTAGGAAACGTGTTTCATACGGACGGAAACGAGTTTCCGTCAAGTACCATACGAGCATCCGTTTCAGCGAGTTTCCGAGGGTGAAACGGATGCTAGACCCGGGTTTCCTGCAACTTAGATCTCAACCAATATCATCTAGAACCAATGAAACACTGCTGCAATAAGAACATTTGGATTTCTGGGCACTGAACTGTATCTGTATGGAACAAAAGGTCATATCGGTCATCAAATCTAAGCTCTCAAGGCTCAGCCTTGGCACAAGGTCTACACATTGTCTGATATAAGCTGCTCTGATGTGTAAGTGATCATATATGGTGCTGCTCATCATGATTGATCTCACTGAAACTGTGTAAAGGAAAAGCTCTGAAAAGTGCAGATATTTGCTCAGCAAATATAGTAGCCCAGCTACTATGGTGTGATAACAGGTCCAAATCAAACTTTTGATGTATAGCAACTTTTCCATGCATGCTAGAAATTGTCAAAGCAAGAGCGCAAACTCCCTAAAAGAGGAAGCTTCCAAGAATAAGACTTCATGCATGGCATAGGTGTAAGATTTTAGTAGCACATCTCTTTTCCTGAATTAGAATGGTGACCAAGTATTAAAATTAGGAAGAAATACGGTGTGATAAAAATAGCCAAAACCTTCTTCATACACGGTGCACTCCTTCTTGGCTAGCAATAGCAAGTTAGGCTCATACACATGCATGGAAGGTTCCTTATAGCAAGCACTCCAACTAAATTTAACAAATCTTCCAAAAGTCAACAAGTCCCATAAATAGCTAGGTCCCCCTTTAAATCCAACAAGATAAGATAATTTTATTCATGTCTAACAAGTGACCATAAATAGGTCAAAGACATTGCTAGGTACATTAGAAACAATACATAGTTGGAGCGCAAATGCAACTTCTATAAAAGGTATATCTAACCTTTGAGGTTAAAGACCTAGAATCTAAAGTCTACCGTTTAGGAAATAGAAAGATACAAAATTGGGAATCAGAAAGAAGAAAGGATTCCTGCCCTATAACTAAGAGAAATGTCTTGAGTGGGGCTTCCTAGTGAATGTGCTCAACGTCTAAAGGAGCCATTGCTTGATGATGATGATAATGAGAAGTTGTTAGACTGTGAGTCCCTAGACAATCACGGAGTTCAAGATCACCTTCATATGAGTTGTTATCCTTATCCATTGACAAGGTGTTGTCATTATCCACTGATGAGTTGTCTCTGAGATCTAGATTTAGAGGTGGTCATATTGATGTACTATATATTGAGATCATTGGATTAATAACCAAATAACCATAGGTGACTCAATTGTAGTTTCCTGTCGGACTGTACCTCTTCAAGTGTAATGCTGTCCACCTGCCACCATCTTTGTAACACTGCTTTAGTATATAAAGTTTACATGACAGTGTGCACTGGTTCAATTCAATACTTATTCAAAACTGTAGGGTTTGTTAGATTCGTGGCACATATTTGGAGGAATACATTATCTTCCTGTGCCCCATATACTATTAGATTAGAGGGTGGTTCCATTGCCTATATAAAGTTTCAAAGCTCTGTCAACCACTTTTTTAGGCACCCAGACTAGTCGTGCTTATCCCTATTTTTGAGGGAGGTTCTTGACCTTGGCTGACAGAAATTATAATGTCACCAGGGCAAGCCCTATTAGATTGATCACTTTTTCTCTTCTCTCGATCTTGGTCGCTAAGGACCATAAATGAAGTGTAGCTCCCTTTGCACTGCTGACTTCTAGATCAGTGCAACCTTATGTCTCATTTTCTAGGTTGACGATTAGAAGGTTGGTTCCCACTAGAGCATCTTTGAGGCTTTGTGTAGCACATGACCCACAACCTAGATCCCGAAAACTTTGCATTGGTCCCTTTTCCAAGGACCCAGGGGGGATATGAGCTCTCTCTCAATTCCTACCCATATTTCCATTTATGATGTCGACATTGAGTTAGGGCCTTGTTGTTATATCTATGGCTGCTCTCTCTTTTTCTTTATTAGTACTTTTCCTGCTCGAGTGTTTTCGTATAACTTTTTTGGATATCTAGCTAGTTAGTTTACTTTATACTTTTGGGGTAGCCTTTGGCAAACCTGAAGGTACTTATTGTTGAATGTACTTTTGTTGCAGTCCCATTAACCTATTTTGGTATTTGTTGGACATTAATATATTTATTTGTTAGCCTGCAACATACACCTATCTATCTCCACTTTTGTCGTGTTCCTCTTTTAACCCCCCGAATTCAATATTAATTTATGTGCATAATGTGGATTTATTTCTTACTAGTTGCATTAGAGTTTTGTTCAGGAGTACTCCGCTGTGGAAAAACGTCAACCCTTGGAATTTTATTGGTTATTGAGTCTTAGAATTTGTTAATTGCCAGTTGTGAATTGTTTTAATTCTAAAATTATAGGTTGAAGGTTTGATGTTGTTGCTCCATGGTTATGTTTTGTCAAACACTTGCTACTGAATTCTGGTTTTAGGATTTGAAAAATTGTTATGGTTTGGAATACTCTAGCTTATCTAAACTCTATTACGTAGTCTCATTACCCAAGTTCCCCCCAATTCCTCCTTTTTCGAGACTTGAACATGGCCAAATTTTATTTCAACTCATAGAGATCACACAACATAAATCGTGCATTGTTTCTCCCTTTCAACTCCACATCTCCTCTCATTACTTCTTGACCTTGCACCTCGACTACTTCTCTGCTTGCACACTTCCATTGTGTCTAGGACTAAAACTCTCTAAGCGAGGAACCTATTATCTTCTTGTGGCCATTTTCAGCATGAGCTCAACACCTAACCAAGATCTTCACGCATCAAACTAGTGCCAAAATTCTAAAAAAGAATTGATATACAACACTTATTTTTCTTCACAGGTCACAAGCTGCTCTTGTAGACCGTGTTAGACCCTGAAAAACCCTAATTCACTCCTATTCTTTCCCAACCATTTGTCTGTCTCTCCACCGTGTAGGATAAAAACCCACTAAAACGCCCCGCTTTTCCGGCCAATTTCTTATCAAATCCGGTCCAAATCACGACTGAAAATTGCAGTTTGTGTAATTGTGCAATTTCAGCAATCATAGTGATCTTTCCTAGACTAAATGCCACATTTTAAAACTACCCAAATCGCCAAAATTATGATTTGAGCAATAAAAACTGCAATTTCAGTGACTTTTCTACTGCCGGATTCTGACGGCTCGGGGGCGTTTTGGTTAGCGGGTATACTGCTCCTCTTTCCACAACTTTACGCTACCTCCCAAGGCTAGTATACTAATATTATTGTATATAGTTTAGAAGGGATTTAGGCTAATAGTACACGAGTAACATTTATTATAAGCAACATATAACAAAAGTGAACCATCTCTTGCTGCTTCAACTCCTATTCGTGTTTCACCTACTTGACTTTTTGATGTATGATATTATTGGAATTTGGAATATACATTCAAGCTATGTCTCTCTTCTCTGCAATACTCTTCTGCATATGTGCTCATGAATTTCTTTGAACTCCATGCTAGCTTGCAACTCTTTTATGTTTTGTTCATGTGTTTTAGGTGTGGAAAGTCACTCTTCAACATCAAAGAATGCTTAGGGATTTTATAGCGATTATGCTAGTTTCTTGTTAAATATATAGTATATACATCTTGCCGTAAATTAAAGATTATAAGTGACCTAACACCTTTTAACTTGTATTTTCATAGCAGTCATCTTAAAAGATGTCATGTTCATATTTGTTAATAAAATATGGGGTTTGAGTTTTTTATCCCAGGTTCTCGTTTTCTTACTCTTATATAAAAATCTTATTGTTTATTTTGTGTATTACAGGTGAAGTGGCTTAACAAACAATTGAGCAAAATGTGGCCTTTTGTTGCGGCTGTAAGTATTTCTTTCCTATGCTTTATCTTTTCACTTGAGGATTATAGCTTATTTGCTTTAGCCCTGCTAGCTATCAGTTTGACCAAAGCAAAAATTCTTGTATGTGAAAGCAATAACTTCATACAAATTGAAATGAAATTTTTATATGTAGTTCTTGTAGATCAGTTTTACTCTTTTTTTGGGTAATAAAAACAGTTAAGTTATATCATAGATATGGAAAAAATTACAATAACTGAGAAGGGTCAAGTTAGCAACAGCATGACGAAAATCTGCAGGGGACATCCTTCCAACCATCATCAGTCTTATAGTTGCAACAAAGAAATACAAGGTGTTATGGCTAAAAAAAATCTGCTATATAAGCTATAGAAAAAACATAATGAGCAATATGGATGAAATTAAAAAACATATAGGATTGAGATATATAAACAGAACACTCTTGGTGCAAAATAGCATCAGCCAATCGAGCATCACTAATAAGAATGAAATGGTTCCCCTTGTTCCTGCTGCTTTTACCCTACTTTCATAGGGCTATGGCATGTAACCACTAGAACAAGGCGCTGGAGAAAATGGAGCACTGTCACACTTATGGATGTGTAATTATTCATTGTGCTTACTTTTGATGCATGTTCACATTCTCCAAGGCATATTTGCATATTTGGAGGCATTATCTTCTTCATGGACACATTCACATCTCACAAGACAAGTTCTACATATTTGGAGGCATGATTTGACATGTTGGCAACATTGTATGGCACTTTGATGGGATGCCACTCATCTAATGAGGATGTGTGGCATATTAAGCCCTCTACAAGGAGGATTGCATTTTGATTAAGGAGCCGTCCAGCTATTCTGGGGTATATTCATGGAAAGGAGTTATAATTTATTGAGGCCATTCAGTCTTAGCCGACACATGGCACATCGATTTATTAAAATGTTATTAAGGAAGCCTTGAAGCCATAATATGTGGAATGACCCACTAGAAGAATCTAGAAGGAGAATTTAAAATATTATTTGTGATGTATTACCCCTCCCTAAAGGAGGTGTCCCGCTTAGAAGTCTCTAGAATGGCACAAAGACTAAGAAAAACAATTTTATTGCTGGACGTTTAGCTTGAGAAGGTGACACTAGAATGTTTGTCACTTTCAAAGATCAAACAGAGGCTGATTTGGTGGAGCGTCCCAGTTCCTAGGGTTTCTAGACATTTCTAATTGTTATTTTATTTCATCTAGAGTTTCAAGGAGAGCCTATAAAAAGAGACCTCCCTCTCACTTGCAACATGTATTTTAATTGTGGAGAAATCCGTAGACGTTTAGGTTGTAGATGAAGATATCCGTGCAGGTTTGGAGCTTCTTTGAGGAAATATTTAGGGTTGTCATCATCATTTGTAAGGTGGTTGTTTTACTTTGTTTTTCTCTCTTATGCTGGGATTATTGCTGCTGTCTTGGTCTTTATTTTCAGCATTGAGTGGTCTGAAAAGAGACTACATAGTCCTTTTATAGACCCTAATTTTAGATTTGATTTATGCTATTTACTTGGGTTGTTCTCTTTAATAAAAGACTGTTATGAGCTTGGTATGGTTGGTTGGAATATGGTTTTGCAGCACTCGGACTGATTACTGTTTTAATCATCTTATTTGGTTTAATATTATGCTTCATTAAGTCTTTCTGGCTTAAAATTTTTTGGACTCCATTTGGTCCAAGGCAAGGCACTAATCTACTTGAATTCACCACAATAATATCTGTTGTACATCATAACTTGTTAGATTGCTAAATCAGGTTTGTGGAAGAAGATTATAAGGGTAATTTGACAATCACGCTTGGGAAAACACCCCCCCTGTGCTGGAGGAGAGCCAGCCTAAATGAGTGGAAATATAGATGAGCTACCACCCACACAGAGGATCTTCCTCGATGCTGACCTCACCAAAACCCAACAGGTGGAACTTAAACAAGCCAGGGACAGGGTCACATCAACGCGAAAAGAAGGGAAATGGGTAGTTATTTGAGTTCTCAAAGCTGCCATCCTTGACTCAACCCCTCTGAGATACTCCTGACCTTGGGCCAAATGACGGTCTCGTCCAGATGGGGGATGTTGACCACCAAAACCAACTAGGTGGATAACGTTGTACCATGCACATGTTTAATGTGCCTTAAAGATGACGAATGAAGTTCTTAATGATTATATCAAGCGAGGCAGCTCTTTTTCTTTTCTTCTTCCCATAAAATTTCCGTACCCCTACGGGGGATTTTGTAAGGATATGTCGGCATGAGGGTCTAGTTTTGTGTAACTTAATCATCTAAGACTTTGTCATTAGGGAAGTCCTTTCATCGAGTGTTTTTTCACTTAAATAATTAAAATTCCTCTTCAGTGATTTTAATTATTTTAGTTTTTCACTCAAAAATACCTCCAAAGTGGTGAAAGACGTTCTAGTGAACGAGTCCATGGGGTGATTGAGGCCTAGGAATGTTCTATATTACCATGCTAGACATTATCCAGAGTCTTGTGGAATTTCATTAGGTTTTACATAGGATTTTTTAAGTTTTGGTCATTAAACATTATCACTCAGGACAATTTGTTGTAATGTAAAAGATGGTTACTTGGTCATTTTTGATGTTGTATAGGGGTATGGGTACTCAAGGTAAATGGCATGAGACCCCCTACACCCTTGGGCCAAGTTTGAAGTCATTCGAACAAGTCGTACTATGGTTTTGGACACTTTTGCCCAGGTCAGTCATGGAAATCAGGAACTTGGGCATTTAATTAGTAAGACACATTTTTGTAAAGTGACTATAGTCACTTGGGGAAGGGAAATCAAGTTTCCTAAGGTCATAGTATGATCATAAGACAAAATTAAAGGTTAAAGAAACCCCCCCAAGCAAGTATTTTGAGTGTGGTGAAGTGCCCACTCTAGGGGGTGCACCCTCCTCTCTTTGATTGGTTGGGTGAGTAAAGGTCAATGGGAGGGGCCCCACTTGGGTGGTTTCCCCCCCATTTGACATAGCAATAAGGTTAAAAGCATTAAAATGGGGGTTTCCTCCCCATATTTGAGATCTCAAACCATGGTTATGCCCTCCTTGAGCAAATTCGCCCCCCTCTCGGGCCCCCCTATCTCCCTCTTGACACTTGGATGGTATGCAAGAGGGGTCTCCTTCCTCTCTTTTGCTATTTAAGGAGGCCATTCCTCCTCATTTGGGTTAGATTCACTTATGCTCTTGCTTATTTTTGCTCTTTTGCTCCCATTTCTCCCATTCTTGCTCTCTTGCTTTCATGCTCTCTTGCTCCAATTCTTGTCCAAGAGAATCCATTGTAATTTCAAGTTTTGATGTTAATGAAGAAATCTTTGGAGGAAGTATTGTCCATGCTTTGTGTTTGAGGTGATCTTGTTCCACTCTTTGTTCCATTTTGCATTTTGGATCTCAAGCAAAGTTTTTTGCTTGAGAATAATATTGTAATAGTTTTGTTGCATGCTATGTGAGTTGTTTGCTTAGTATTTGAGAAGTTAATGTATTTTTATTTAAATATTTTGTTTCTGAAATCTTTGTAGGTTTCTCACCCCATTTTGCATTGTTGAGCTAGTGTGTTCACAGGTTGCCCAAGTTTTAAGAGTGGGATTTTCAGGTGGAATACCCCATTGTTCAACAATCTTCAAAGGACTTGGCATCTCAATACTAACATCTTTTTTATTGCAGATTTTTACAAGCCTTTCTTTTGCACTCTACATCATTATTTTTCAAGTTTTTACATGCTAGTTTGCTTTAGAAAAGTTTCTGGTTTTTACATGCAAAGTTACAAGTTCACTTAAATCTTATTTTCACCACATTTGTACTATAATAGCATGCTGTTTTGTGCAGGTTTCTGATCTTACAGGAGGAGGGGATGTCCAAATTTGGCCACTAGCAAGCACCAACAACACCCAAGAAGGCCTACTTCAAGTCCTTCACCCAAAAACAGTAAAAAATCGCTATTTCTCTCTGTTTCCTTCATAATAATAAGTGCTGAAATCTAAATCATTGTAACAAGCCCAAGAGAGTGGCGTTGGGCAAGTCCTCATAGTTGCCGGAGATCGATTTAGAGTGAGCACTCATCCCCATATAAAAATGGACCCTGCAATGGATACTGTTGAGCTCACAACCTTAGAATGTGAGTCGGCAAATGACACAGAGGTGTCTTTAGCAGAACGTAGAAGCTCTACTTTTCATCCATCTACATCTGATTCAGCCTATATTCATATAGATGATACCATTCCTTCAGAGAATTGGCAGCTTCCTCAAATACTTCCTAAAGAAGTTTACAGGCTTCCCTAGTGGCATATCACTGCCGCAACACAGATCAAAGTGTCTAGCATAGATGTTTCATTTTCAGGTCATGATGAACCAGTTCATATTAATTTGTTAGATAAATGTCAAATTGATTGGGCAAAACAACAAAAGTTTAAGTATGTGCACTTGGGTGCTGTCAAGTTAGGTCTTGGTCCGTTAGTTCGTCCTCGTCTTCCTGTATCGTCAATGTGTGTTATTGTAGATAGCCGACATCATAAGTTTTCAGATGCTGTTATTGGTGGCTTTACCACTCCTCTTCATGATGGTCCAGCATTTGGAACTGTCTATCCCAAATTCTCCATCAGCCTAAATGATCCTCATATCTATGATCTCCTTAAAGCTTATGTCCTTCCCAAAGGCTTTGACATGGATACTAGATCTCATATCATCCAGCTTAAAGGTGGCATTGTTGTCCGCTTTGGTAATGATACCTTGCTTGCCCTCAGGTCAGCCGTTCATCAGAGTTCTGCCACAACAAGCGTGGTGGAAAGAAAAAAATCCAAACATGCAACTCCCATTACTTTCGACTGGACTGGCATTAAATATCCAAAGCAGTGGGAAATAAGATACTCTGAACTTAGAAATAATGAGAGATTGACATCTGCATATAATGCAAAGCCATTAACCTTTGATGCAGAAACCAGTTCTTTCAGAGTACAAGAAGAGCGCCCTACCAACAGATTTCAGCCTCCCCTAGTTAGGTCTGTATCTCCAGCATCTTATAATAATGCTCGGCTCCAAGCCGTAGCCAATTCTGTAATGTGGTATCACCATCTGCCCGTCTGCTGCAACATTCTGTTTTATTTTCTTGCTTTGCATTCTACAACATTATCCTGTAGGCGGTGGAAATGACTGTTGAGTAAATTGCTGGGCATTTGGGGTTGTAAGGGTTGTCCGAAGTCAAAGAGGCAGTTGAGCCGTGGATAGGCGTGGGTAAGTCCTCATAGTTGTCGGAGACCGATTTAGAGTGAGCACTCATCCCCATATAAAAATGGACCCTGCAATGGATACTATTGAGCTCACAACCTTAGAATGTGAGTCGGGGAATGACACAGAGGTGTCTTTAGCAGTACGTAGAAACTCTACTTTTCATCTATCTACATCTGATTCAGCCTATATTCATATAGATGATACCAATCCTTCAGAGAATTGGCAGCTTCCTCAAATACTTCCTAAAGAAGTTTACAGGCTTCCCTGGTGGCATATCACTGCCGCAACACAGATCAAAGTGTCTAGCATAGATGTTTCATTTTCAGGTCGTGATGAACCAGTTCATATTAATTTGTTAGATAAATGTTAAATTGACTGGGCAAAACAACAAAAGTTTAAGTATGTGCACCTGGGTGCTGTCAAATTAGGTTTGTATCTGCAGCATCTTATAATAATGCTCGGCTCCAAGCCGTAGCCAATTCTGTAAATTCTTCTGCTCCTTCCTCATCTAAACCACAAACCTCTTTCTCTGGTTTGTTTGATATTGAGCATAGAGGCCAACATGGAGACTGCCAGGCATGTAGAAAAATCATGCAAAAACTCTAGCACCAGTCCAAACAAAAAGAACTCCCAAGATTAGGAATGTTCTCCCTTCCTAGAAGCGGTACTGGTATGGAAGTTGTCAACGCTGGACAAAGATCTTTTATCCCCGGCCGAAACTTGCCTGAAACTCCCTTTAGACAATTCTCCTAGGATGGTCAAACCAAACGAGAATTCTTACCAAGCAAGTCCTCAGCTCCGGACCAACATGTCTCAGATGAAATAAAGCTTTCAAATTGGAGTAATTTGCAACAAGTTCATTCTGCTAGGAATCTTGATGACATGGCACAAGATATCCTATTTTTGAAAAGTCAAATTGCTGAACAAAGGCAGCAAATAGAAAGAGTGGAGACTAAGATGGATTTATTAAATCATCTTCTTCATGATACTACAGATATTAAGCTAGCAATAGGTGAAGCTTCTGCTAAGCTTAACCGAAGATTAATAGTCCTTGAAGACATCTCGCAGAAAACAAATAGTCTTAAACAAAGGCAGTATGTGGTTCTTGATCATGTACTTGCATTAGCTACAAAAGGACATAAAACTTAGCATCACAAGAGTCACTCATTAGGTCAATTTTCTGTGCTTGAATCAGAAAAACCTGAATTTGATTTTGGAGAGTGATAGGATAAAAGCTGAAGTTGAAAGTTGGATCTCAGAATTTAAGAAGTTCAAACCTGTCTTAGATCCAAAATATGTTGCTAGTTTGAATGCTTTAGAAGTTGGCTATCATGAAGCACAGTCTTCCTACAGAGGAGAAGCACTTAGACCTCCTCCTACCTTTGATACTCCTATGCCTGATGCCTCGACATCAGTCTCAGTTGCTCCCAGAACTCACTATGGCATCAATGGAATGAACAATCTCTTGTCACAAATGCCTGAACAACGAGTTTTAAATATTCAGTGCCAAACTAGAGATGAAATTAAGAATGCCATTCAATTATTGGGACAATGGGTGCTGTATAAAAAACAACAAGACCATAATCTCACAGGGCAAATGTTGGGTACACAGTTAGTAGCAGGTCTTTCAGGCCTTGCTTATGATTGGTGGAGATGGCTACCCCAAGAGTCTAGAAATGAGATGTTAGCTGCAGATGATGCAGATGACTAAATTCTGAAAGCCCTAGGAAAATAATTTTATGGTCCAGAAGATGGTGAAGATTATGACCATCTCGCTTCACTTTGTATGTCTGCAAGACTTTGTAATTTAAGCAAAAGTGAAGAGTATTTTTGTTATATGCAGAAACTGCTAATTTCTTCAGGTAAATTTGGAAATCCCGCTTATTTAAAGCATTACTTGAGAAGTTTCCCAGGACATGTTCCTGATGCAGTTGAACAAGCTCTTAAAGATAAAAAAGTAGAGCTTAGATCGTTGTCACTAGCCCAACTACATGCTCATATTCTGGAAACTTGGCAAGAACACTGTCTTCAACGTAGGGTTAGTAAAGATTTCAAGAGGCACCAGAAAATGTACTCTGCCTCATTCTGCAAAGATGTTGCAGGTATGCCCGATTGGGGGTGCGGTGCACACAATCGTGGACATTTAAAAGAATCCTGTAGTTGTCATAAGAAAAAGAAGAAAGGATTCTATACTTCTAGTCCTAGGTTTCACCCAGATAAGCCCTACAAGCATAAATCTAAATAGGGGTTCAAAGATTATAAGAAACAAAAGTCTCAGTTTAAGAAAAGGAAATTTGTTAAGAGAAGAACTGAGAAAGGTAGAAAGGATGTCTGTTTCATTTGTGGAAAACCAGGTCACTGGGCAGGGAAATGTCCAGAAAGAAAATCACGTCCAAGGCTTGCAGCCTTGTGTGCTAATTTAGATCCACGCTGGTGGGATCTGTTTGAATTATCAGTGGATTCTCCTCCCCCAACAGGAGAAGTGATTTATCTTGATGAGTCAGAATCTGCTTTAGAATATGATAGTGATCAATCTGATTCTGCTCTTTTGGCTAAATTTGCCCCTGACTTTGAGTCTGATTCCAGCTCTAGTTTTGATAGCCAGGATGCAAATTTAGGGGGGTGTACGCTACCGGAGTTTGATTTCTCTTTGAATATGCTCTCTGTTAATCCTGTTTATTCTTATGAAAAACAACTGGCAGAAATTGATTTGAAATTATCATCTGTTCCAGTTTATCAATATGCCCTTAGACAAGAACTAAGAGAAGAAAAGGCTAGATTGCTTAGTCTTTTAGAACACCAGAAAAAAGATAAGGGTAAGGGTAAGCTCCATTCTGCTTCTGTTAGGTATAATCTAGCAGATCTATACAGAGAATACCTAGATGAACATGAAGATAGACAACAACACAGGAAAGATAAAGAAAAATTATTGAAACTCCAAATCAAAGAAAAACAGAAGGATCTGAAAAAGCTGGTTAAGGAAATTGAGGAACTAAAGGAAACAGTGAGAATTCTAGTTTTGGAAAGAGACCAATCCTCTGATGAAGATCTCTCCAAACACCTTGAACAAGCCCTCTCCAATCCTGAAACCAAAGAAGAATCTCCTCAGTCCTCTCCTCCCCATTTACCTTCTTCCCCACAATTACAAGTGCCAAGTCTTCTTGGTGCTTTCCAAGGTCCTGAAATGTTTGTACAGCTTACTTTCAATCCTCTTGAGTTTAAGCCATATAATTTGTATTGTTTGATAGATTCAGGATGTCAGTTTAATTTAGCAAAAGGATCTGCTATTCCTTCTTTCTATTGGGAGAAATGTAAAGATTATGGTTCTGCCATAGAAGGAACACCTGTGTCACTTTCTGGTAAAACTGAGAATTTCCCAATACTTGTGTCTTCTGTTAGAAGTCAGATTTCTTTTTATAGGTTAGATAGTTTAAAAGAAGATTGTGCCTTAGGATCTGAATTCCTTCAGAAAGTCAGTCCATTCTCTATGGATATGTCAAAGATGTTGTTTTCCTGTACAGTTAAATCTTAGTCTGTTATTTGTCCTCTAACTTTCAGTCCTGTAAATAAGTGTAAGTTGTCAGTTGAGTCAGTTCCAGTTGCTGGTCCAAAAGTTGGTGATTTGAACAAGATGGATCGCTACATTGCTTATGCATAAAATCATAAAGAGAAAACTCTAGCTGCAATAATAGAGAAACTGGTAAAAGATTGTTGCTCTGAAAGTCCAAATGCATTCTAGACTAGAGAGAAATATTTTGTTTCTTTGCCGTTTGATCCATTGCAAAAGATCAAACCTATGAAAGCTTCAGCTAGGTTGATGTCACCATCAGAGCAAGAGTTTTGTGCAACAGAAATTAAGGATCTGTTAAAAATAGGTCTAATTGAACCTTCCAAGAGCCCATGGTCATGTTGTGCTTTCGTAGTGAACAAGCACTCAGAACAGAAGAGAGGAAAACCAAGGCTGGTTGTTAACTACAAGCCCTTAAATGCAGTCCTGCAAAAAGTCAGGTATCCTTTGCCTGATAAAGCAAGTCTTTTGCAGAGAATATCTGGGTGTACTATCTTTAGCAAATTTGATTTGAAATCTGGATTTTATCAGATTGGTTTAGAAGCTAAAGATAGATATAAAACAGCTTTTGTGGTTCCCCATGGCCAGTATCAATGGAAAGTGCTTCCATTTGGTATCAACAATGCTCGATCTGAATTCCAAAAAAGGATGGAAGATATCTTTCGAGATATTCCTTGGCTCCGGGTTTTTATTGATGATATTTTAGTTTGTTCCAAGAACCTGCAAGATCACTTAAAGCATCTCCAAAAATTCTATGATATTGTGTATAAGCATGGTTTAGTTTTATCAGAATCCAAAATGGAAATTGGTAAATCTGAAATGGATTTTCTTGGTTTCAAAATCCAAAGAGGTCAGGTTATTCTACAAAAACATGTTTTAAGTACTTTCGAGCATTTTCCTGATCAGATTCTGGATAAAACACAGTTACAAAGGTTCTTAGAATTATATCAGACCATTCTACAAAGGGCAAGCAACGGATATCCATATCCTCCAGCAGAGATTGAAAAAGAATCCACCCAAATTGTCGAATGAGATGACTTTGGCAGTGAGTAAAATCAAAGCCAAAGTTCAAGATCTTCTTGCTCTACATTTGCCACAAGGATCTGGCAAATTAATAATAGAGACAGATGCGTCTGTAACCACTTGGGGTGGTGTTCTGCTAGAAGAATTTTCTGGGAAAGAAAATATCTGCGGTTATGCTTCAGGTTCATTCAAGTCTGCAGAATTAAATTATCCCAGCAACCATAAAGAGATACTCGCAGTCAAAAAGACAGTCCAACATTTTATCTTGTTTCTTAAGCCAGTTAAATTTGTGATTAGAACCGATTTGAAGATAATGCCTGGAATATTTAAGAATGAAAATTTAATGGCTGAGAATAGTAGCAGAATATTGAAATGGTTTATATGGTTATCAAATTTTGATTATGATATAGTTTATAAACCAGGTTATTTAAATTGTCTTGCTGATATGCTAACTCGTGAGACATTGCAGCAGTCTCAGGTTCCTAGCTTGAATATGTTATCACCAGATCAAATGGCAGCAATGGCAAGAGGTGCTAGTTAATCCAAAGATGAAGATAAAACTATCTATAAAGGAACTAGATTAAGTGCTGCTGATAAGGACAAAGCCCCTGTTGAACAGATCTTCCAGCCGAGGAACGCTCTGTTTCTCAAGCCGTGGGATGATACTCTCCCACCAGAAGATAGAAGGCAGCTCCTAGATTACGCACAGCATCGTGAAGCGGAAAGATATCTTGATCTTACGCTTATTAAACAAATCCAATCCAGTCCCTGCAAACTACATATTATGGAACGCTGGGAAAGATCTGCATTTCGTGGCTTTAGTAATGCTCTGGAGAAACTGAAGCACTGCAAGGAGCTCTGGGTTGATAACAATGAAGAAAAAGGTGATACGGTTTGGTATGTTGATATCGGCGAAGGTAACTTGACATGGACAAGTTACAACCTCATCTTGCAATTCTGCAGAGAAAGAAGATCGATCATCATATGTGGTGACCCATGCAATCTTCGGAATAAATCTTGGTCTGGTTGGACTGAGATATTGTTGGATAAATTCTGTCCAAGGGTTGATTGGACGAATAGAAGAGCCAACTTCATTCTGCATCTGCAGGCAGATATGCAAGTGGCTGATCAGAACAATCTATGGTTTAAATTCAAATTGAACCATGAAGGTGGTAAGTATAGTCCACTTGAGCACTCAGTTTTTATCAATCAAAAGTACATCAAGCATGATCACAAAGGTCACCGTATTGATACAAAGATACATACAAGGACCTTACCTTTGGACTACCGGGTTGAATCACTTTTTGAAAGTAAATTTATTTGTGAATCAAATTAGCTCATGCATGGATCTGATGTGGAAAAATGTTTTAGTCCATGGTTATATCCACCACCTGACCCACATGATAATGATGCTCCATACTTTAGTGATTTGCAAGATCTGGACTCACTCATCGCAGCCCGTGAACTCGAAGAATATGAAGACTGGCTTGATAATGACTTCGGTTGTACCTGTGGTGGACAGCTTGTCGGCGACGAAAGAGTGTGCTTGTGCTATCATGCGCTGAGCCCATATGATTGATTCTGTTGTACAAAGTTAAAGTTTTGTAATAGTGTAGATGCTACTTTATGTCATGCGTCTTAATAAAGAAAGCCGTGGTGGGCCGGCATATGCATCCACGTATGTATGTTTTGAGGAATCTGTCTCCCATGTTGTTTTGTTGGCCATGTTGGTCTTCCAAGTCCCCATGTGGCGCAGCCTTCAAGGGATGAGATAATGGTAGTGTGGTCCCACTATCACCTCGGAATCTTAGCTTTTGACCTATGTGTGCCAGTATTTTGTTACCGGGTGACTCGCTAAGGGGTTATAAATAAAGAGCTCATGGCTCATTGTAATTCTTTCGGGTCTAGAGTCCTCATGTGTTGAGAAGCTCTGCAATTCGAGTCCAAGAAGCCGAGGTTGTATGCTCTGCAGATTGCCTTCGAGGTATAATACTGCATCAGAAGACTGAAGCTTTGAGTCTGTAAAGTTTGTAAGGTCTGTTTGTCTGTATTAAGGTGTTAGTAAGCATATCTCAGAATCCCCAGGTAGCCTCTGAGTAAGTTTCTGTTCTGTGGATTCCGAAAAGTAAACGAGCCTGAGACTTTGTGCTTAGACACAATAGAGTTGCAGTGACGAGCTTTGCCCTTCGAAGCCGATCTGCCTGTATGTAAAGCTGCTGATGTTAATAAAATTTGTGGAATCATCATCTTGAATCAGAAGAAAGCCGATCTTGGCGTAATGGCCGTAGGGGGCTTCGTGGTATTTTGTGTCCTCCAGTTGAGCACCCAACAAGTTTCGAGATTGACCCGTGGAGCTAGTTGGGAACCTTGTGTTCTCAGGTTGAGCACCCGACATTCTCTCTCTAATCGAAGAAGATAGTCTCTTGGGGTAGACATCTAGATTAGTTCATTTCTTTGCAACAAACACCTTAATCCCCTAAGTCAAAGAGAGACATAAAATTTACTAAAATTTACAGGACCACTTGCACAACATTGTTACAATTTTTTTTCTATTTCGCACGCATTTCACATTTTCATCCGGTTCACAATATTTGCTTCAAGTACTTTGTTTTTTCAGCTTAATATTGTTACACATAACTTTGTTCAATTAAGTTGTTCATGTTCTCATTTTTAATGCTTATGTGATTTATTGATCATATTATTACAAGCATTTTCATTTACTTGTTCATTTACTAGAAGCGATTATTTATTGTTGTATCTGTTCAAGTGAATGAGTTAATACTTTGGGAAAGTACCTGTTTGAAGTTGATTATTGTGACTCCATAGCTCGAGTAGAGACAAAACTAGTTTTGATTGATTGATTGATTGTTTCTCTCTTACATCATTTTCTAGCTTAGTATTAAAAGGTTTTGCTTGTCATTGAATTATTGCATATCTGCATGTTGACTGTCATTTTCATTTTTATAGTAACTTACAGCTCCCAAAAGCAAAAGAAATTTAGTAATTAGGGACTATCCCCCTTGGCCTTTAGGAGTGTGGTCTAAACAGAGGAGTTTAGGACCGAGGTGACATTGGGTTCTTAACTCATAGTTTCCCTCAAAAACACACACAACGGTTGGGAGACTTACCCGTGTCCAAGTGTGTTTTAGGCGGCAACATGGGACATGATAGGGGGAGTGGGTCCACCTTCTCAACTAGCTGTTGGAACTGTAATTGTACATTTTGGTCTTCACCAGGTAAACTTTATGATGCAGTTAGGTCCCGCGATCTCCTTTTCCTCAAAGAGACACATGCGAGTCCCATGCAGACACCCCTCCCGATCCATGGGTACCACTAGGCATGGTCATGCAAACAAGAGACATGATTAGACAACGTTAGAGGCTCCGGGGGGGGTTGCTTGTCTTATATGGGACTTCCTCAAGGGCCAAGTAACTATGTTGTCATGAGATGAACATGGCAGATTTATGTGGGTTCGGTTCCATCAGCAAAAGGCCCCCCTGTTCCAAGACAACTACATTGTAGTATGCTACTTCCCTCTAGCCTCATTACACTTTGGATTTCATATGGAATCCGATGGGGACCCCTTCCTTGATCTTTATGCAGATGTCTCCCACTACTCCACCCTTGGGGAGGTCATTCTTCTAGGTGACTTCAATGCCCCCACTATATGCCTACAGGTACCCCTTCATGACAGAACCGAGGATGTCCTTTCCCTCCAGGAGTTAGAGTTGGAGTTTGTGGGTCTTTACAGGAGTTCACATGACATGTATGGGTCCCTCACAGGTTATGGGAGGCATATTTTGAAGCTATGTGTATCTCATGGTTTATTGATCTTGAACGGGCTCCCTTGCTTCTCGGGTTTAGGAGACTTTACATGATTCCTCCACAATGGCGGGGGGGCTAGTATGGTAGATTATGTCCTGACCAACCAAGATCTCCTCCCACATATTCATCACTTCTTAGTATCCCGTCTCCTAGTATCCCTCCCCCCACCCCACCACCCTTCCGCATCACTTTCCTCATTGATGGAGTTTATGTCGACTCCTACACCACCCACCTTAAGGAGTTGCTCTCCCCCATTTCCCACTTCAGGTCATTGGACACAACCACAACCAAATACGAGATTCTCTCCATGGTCCTTAAGGAGGAAGCCCTTGACTCTTACCCCCATTCTACTTGTCAGCGCACCCATAAGCCCATCCCGAGCTCTTGCCCCATGAATTGTTGGTTTGATGATGAATGCAAATCCCTCCACAAACAACTCTGTTTCACCCTTACACGACCCCCCATCCTCCTCTAGCCTCCGTAAAGCCTATTGTAGATTCCTTTGTCGTAAAAAGCGAACATTTCTCTCTCGGAGGTGACGTGAACATTTTGAAGCCCTCCGCCACTCCCCAAAATCCTTTTGGCAGGCCCTCTTTCCTAGACAGCACGCCATCCCACTTGACCTTGACCTACAGACCATGTTTTTCCACACAACCTCCCTTTACGACATCCCTGGACAACCCCTAACCTACATCCCCTCTACCCTCTCCTCGTGCCACCTTTTCTCTGAGTGGGACATTAGGAGAATAGTCATAGCTATGAGTACCACAAAGCAGCAGACGAGGAAGGTCTTAAGGTCGAATTCTTGAAGCATGGCATCCAGTCTCTTCAATCCTATATTGCTGATTTATTTAACCATGTGGTTTGTTTTGGATTCCCCCCTACCTGAGCAAGACACATTATTCATCTAATCCACAAATCGGAGAATAGCTTTGATCCATACAATTACCGAACTGTCATGGTGGGCCCTGTTGTCCGTCGAGATGCACACCAACAACATAAATCTTTCGAAAGCTGTTTCCTCACTAAAAGTGGGAAAGGTGTGGCCCTAGGGGCAAGCAAAGAGCCAGGTGCTATCACCTGATCCCAGCTCCTCCATTTAGGCAAACTCCTAACGAAGCCAAGGGGGGTAGTGTTGATTAAGTTGTCATTGATGCCAACAGTGCCTGGCCATTGATGCCAACAGTTGCGTCTTGGTGCCCCTTGTGGAGCCCCTGAGGGTTAGTGTTTGGTTTGTGGTTGTCTGTGTCAAGAGGAGACCTTTTGACTTTGTCCAAGCCCAAGCTTGAAGCCCTTGGAGGCCTTGGGGCAATGGCAAAAGCCCTGGCTACCATTAACTTGGTTAAGTGCCCCTAAGCTGTATCTTGGTCCCAGTTGAGTCCATTGTTGTATCCCCTGCTCCTAGTTGTCTGTTGATTGAAGGTATCTATGTTGCATGATTGGATGATGTGTTAATTTGGTCCTTAAGCCCACAAACTTGGGTCATGGAACCCTTGGAGATGGTCCTTATGCATGAGAAGGTCTGGCACCCACATAAATGGCGGCATGATAACCCTTGGACACTATATGATCATTGATGGTGCATTTGGAAATGATTTGGGTCTTGGAATCCATACATATGGTGGTTTGTAAGCCCATGATTGTTGGAGCCTTTGATATGATAGAATCCTTGGTCATGATTCCCTCATCACTTGGCGATGGAGTCCTATGTGATGGGCTTGAAGTCCATGGAAAGTATCTTGTTTAAATATTATATGATATCCTTGAAAGAGTCCTTGAAACCCTTGCATGTGGTGCCTTGGGTCTTGAACCATGGTGATGTATGGTCCTATTTGTGGTTATATAGCTATTGGGATGTAGATGGAGGTAGATCTCACGGACGTGCCTTGATATGTTGAAGAAGACTTTGAAACTCTTGTAGTTAGTGGTATGGTCCTTGGCACCCTCATGTGTGCGGTCTTTGACGTCCTGGACACATTGAATAATTTAAGGGTATTAGACCAAGAATTTGCAAATAAACCCATCATAGGGAGATAGTCCTTGTCAAGCCATTTCCATTGATATGTGGAGCATCTTCTAACTCCTTATGGTTGAAGAGATATGAATTTTTTAAGTTGGTGTACCTCACCTTTTTGGGTGAGCCGACCTAACAAAAGAAAATTTAATTATTTGTAATTTTGAATTGCATGTCGGCCAGCTTAAATTACTCCACGTTGACCTATATATATACACCTTTATTCCATCCATTTTATACACTTTTTTTAAGAATCCAGCTCTGAAATTTTCGGGTACTGTAGCAGCTACACTAGACAGGAAAGTTTTTTGTTTTGCTTTGATTTCTGGGGTTGATTGAGGCAGCAGAAATGGTAGCTTAATTATGGTTTACTGTAGACATGTATGCTGGACAGAATAATGATTTTGGAGCAGCAAAATTTTGAAATTTTTTTGGTCAAAACGTGGGAGTAATTTTCTCTCTGATTTTCGGGTAGCAGTTGACTGAGGAAATTCGGAGGCAACAATAAGTTTTTTTTACAGTCTGATTTTTGCAGCAGATAAACTCTTCTTTTGAAATTTTTTTGGGGTCAACAGTTCAGCAGTAGTGGAAGAGAGATACCCGATTTTTCCCACAGTGGCAGCAGACCCGAATTCTTCAGAAATACAATTTTCGCTGGTTTAAAAGAGACAGAATTTTGGGTATACAGTGAGGTAGCAGCAGAGTAAGGCAGCTGCAGTAGAGGTCATCTTTCAGCTCAGAAAATAGGGACTGTAGCAGCAGATCAGTAGTGAAAGTTTATGTGCACATCCTTTTTGATTTTTGGGATATTGTCCATCTATTGCAGCAGTTACACAGTCCAAACTTTTACACAGTCAGTCAGTACACACAGTCCCTAAGTTGACAGAGGTTGGTATTCTTGACATGCACTGCTTGTGAAAGGTATGATCATGTATACTATATGATGTTAATGCATACTCTCTATGATGATGAAGGTTTGTATGCTCAGAAATTTTGTGTGCCCTTGAAAGCTTATACAGTGAGATGCTAGATGCCCTATGAACAGTTTTTTGAAGTGATATGCAAGAAATGTTTGTGAATATATATGATGTACAAGAGTGATGATGAGAAGTGGCATCTATACAGTGAGCATACAGTACACAGTGGTATATGTGTAGTGATGTTCAATATATATACAGTGGTTTGTACTAAGTGGTATGTACAGTACTGAGTGAACAATATTGACTGTATACAGTGGTATAATGATACATGTTATAAAGTGATTTGATACTCCTATGATATGATGAGGGATGATGAATAGTGAGCAGTAGTTTGTGTAGTATACAGTGATGTATACAGTGCATATACTGTGATGCATACAGTGATGTATACAGTGCATATACAATGATGTATACAGACTTTTTGATGAAGACATATTGGCACTTGATGATGATATGTTAATATATACAGTGTAGCCAGGTGCTATCACCTGATCCCAGCTCCTCCATTTAGGCAAACTCCTAACGAAGCCAAGGGGGGTAGTCCCTGACAAAGAGTTGTCTAAGGCTCTTGGTTTTAAATGTTTTTGGATGTATGGTGTGAATGAGTGTTGTTTAAGAGTTTTTATGAGATAAACACAATAACAATTTAAGCAATCCAAGTTGCTGTTGCAAAACACAAGATAAGATACACAATATATAAGATGACTGAATTCAAAGCATCCAGAAGAAATAAATCACTTAGATAAAAAAAGGACAAATGGTCCAATTTAGGTGATGTAAAATGAGTTTCAAGACCAGTGCCAAAATGGAGTCAAATTTGTGTGGGGAATGCTGAAATACAAGTCTCAAAGATATGTTTGTGAGATTGTTTTGCAATGCTCTTGGTAAATTTTATTGTGTATTTTAGAATGATCTTGATTATTAAAGGTGAGGGGAATTTCCAAGCGATACGCAAAGGTACTGGAAATCTATCCTGGAATACTCTAAGTGGCTCTGTTCGAGGACATGTTGGACCACCCAAGTTTCCAGCGAGGCGTTCAATAACTAACCAGTCACTGAAAACAAGGTATAGCTACCCAGCGCCCCCATTAAGAATTTGCCCACTTTCGAGTATTTTACGATCAACGCCGGATTCGTTGGTTATGGGGTGGTGAATTTTATTATGGTTAAAATTGGATTTAATGTGAACAATTAACTAGCCAATACCGTTTCTATGTATCCCAACCTCCCAGGGAAGGGTAGAGCATACACAGTATGGAAAATAGTAAATTCCAATTTCAGGGGAGATGGTGAGTTGTGAATATTTTATTAGAGCACAAAAACAAAGCTCTCCGACAGAGAGTGCTCTTGATCCACCTTATGGTGAGATTCAAGAGACTTAGCTAATCTAATATGAAAATGCAAGATGCAACAATGCTCTCCGATAGAGAGTGCTCTTGACTTGTCTTATGACATGTTCAAGAGACTTTGTGTTTATTTTATGTTAAACAATTAGAATCAAGGATACACAACAATTAAATCAAATAAAATGATAGAAGACTAATCTAGCAATTAGTGTTCTAGAATGCAAGAAGATCTAATCTAGCAATTAGTGGAAATGAAACTACTTGTAAAAAGGAAAAGCTAATCTACTTTTGAAATAAGCAAAGGACCAAGACACTACAAACTTCCCTAAATGGGGAAATTGGGGTGTGGGAGCCTTAAATACCACCTGCTCTTTTTATTATGAGATTACAACCTTGTTGGGATTTTAACCCTTGAAGAGAAAAGAAATGAAATAAATGAAGCTTCTTAAGAGCTTTTACAAAAGGAGATTGGTTCTTTGGGTTCTCTTGGTTTTAATTTCTTCTTGGTTTTTTGCTTCTTCTTGGTTTGTGTCTTCAAGTCTTTGGACTTGTTTGTTTGATCTCTTCTTCAAGTACTTACAACAAACACACTCTTCAAGTACCCATTATTCATTAGTTAAATCAAAACTTGAAAAACTAATCTATGATCTAGCAAGAAATCTATCCTTTGCTCAACTTTTAAAATAAAATTTTGAAATGCGAACAATCCTAGATCTAAGAAATAAAACTTTGAAACTATGGAAATCAAACTTTGAAATGCAACTAAGTTCAGATTTATGATCTAAAAATGAAACTATCAAGAACTAACTTCAAACTACTCAAGATCCAAATGAAACTTTAAACTAAAAGGGAAGAGGGAAAAGAGAAAACGAAAAGAAGAAGGAGAGGAAGAAAATGAAAGGGAGAAGAGAGGCAAAAATGAATGGAAGGAAAACCAAAAAGAGGCAAACGAATAGGGAAGAAAGCAAAGGGAGAAGAAGGTAAGAGGAAAACAAAAGGAGGAGGAGAACAAAGAGGGAAGACGAATAGAGAGGAGATCAAAGGAAAGGAGATAAACGAACGGAGAAGAAGAGAGACAAAGGGAAAGACGAGAGGAAGAAAAGGAAGGGAAAACGAAAGGGAAGAAGGAGGAAAGTAGCAAGGAGAAAGGAGAATATCAAAGGCAAAAACAAAAGGAGTGAGGAGGGCAAAGAAAGAGGAAAATGAGAGGAAGAAGGCAAGCCAAACAAGGCGAGGGAAGCAAGGAGCCAATGGATAGATCTTTAGGACTTAAGGCTTCTTGTAGTGTAACCAATAACCAAGGTAGCTTTAAATTTAATAAGTGATGGATGAGAAGAGAGCCCTTTTGGCTAAGTTTCTTGACTTGGAGGTAGAAGCTTTGTAGATTCTGCAAGATGAAAGTGTTAGATGATAAAAACTCTTGTTTTGTGAAGAAGTTGAACATCAACCTTTTCTCCACCTTTGGTGATCCCTGTAAACAAAACACTCAAAAAGCAAACAAGATCAAGTGCTGGAATACTGTTATCACATATATGTTAGCTGGAGCTACCATACTGCAGACGGACTGTGCGGCCGAGGACCGCACAGTACTTTTTTTTCCAGATCAGAGATCCGATGCCTTCAGAGGAGGCACACAGTTTTGTTTAGATTGCCCCGAGCAGATGTATCAGAGGGGACAGATGGTTGTACAATGGTCCAGACATGATACTTAGCATTTACCATAGGGTCACCCTTCCATGCCAGGCTTTGATATGAGCCCATTGAGACAGTTGCCTAGTCTTGTTTTGATTGAGACTATCACAGGGTATTGCTGGTTTACTATTTGTGCCCGGATTCAGCAGAGATCCAGTTCAGAGACAACCTCAGCTGCAGGTATATGGTGCGGCAGGTATTGCATTTGATGTATATTGCTCATGATTGTTGCTTAGACTTGTTTATACATGATAGTACACTAACTCTACATATGATGATTGATTTGGTGATCTAGCTATTTTTTTATGATATGTGATTGGGCCCTTGGTGATGTCAGTCCACCCCTTCCTAGTAGGCTCCTGTTATATGCACACTGGGTTACACCCCTACCTTTGGTATAGACTTGGTCATTTAGTCCCCTTAGGCAGCTGACTTTGGATCCACCTTCACTTTCTCCATCCATCCGACTCATACATGATATTATTTCCCGACTTGGATTCCGATTTGTGACCTTGAGGATCCCTTTCCTCACTGATCTCTGAGTATGCCATGGTTTCCCTGTCTATTGTGCCTTGGCTCTTTAGTGTGTGAGATGCACTCTCAAACCTGGGATTTGCTCCTGTCGGTTGCCCCCGATGTTGCAATGCAGTTAGAATTGTGTAGCCTCACCGGGTGTTCCCCATTGGTCATCGAATCATGTATTGCTCACCCCCATTACTTTGCAGTATGAGCACCATGATTATATCTATTGAGATATGTATGTAGCCCAAAAGGGCCTTGATGTAAATTGAAGAAATGAAGAAATGTAAAGCAAGCCAAAAAGACTTTTTGTAAATGTAAATCTAGCCAAAAAAGGGCTAAGTATGAAACTCATTGTAAAATCCATGCAATGTGTTTATAAACACATATGGAGACAGGTCAGCCATACATGTCAGCATTTGTAGTGGTTATTTTCCTCACCTAGTCCTGCAGGGCAAGGAAGTGAGAGGGAGCAAGGGACAAGCTCAAGATTGTCCCCTAGAGTCTCAAGTTACGGTTTGCCGGACACCCAGTTTGGAGGCTCTAGAAAAGAACCTCACAAAGTCTTCGGTCATGGATGTGAGTTGTGAGATACTTGTTAGATGACCAGTGGCGGTTTCCCTGCACTATACCCATTTGTGAGGCACCGCCCTTCCCTGTGTTTTGTCATGGTATACTTATCTCAGTGGACCCCGCTTTCCCGAGTTATCCAAAAGGTTACACGATCTTTATCCTTGTCATCCCTTATCCTTCGCCATGTATTCCACATCACCCAAAGTCAGCTAGGTGGTCAAGTCTATAGGTTGTGCATAGCAGTTGAGTCTTTTGGATGTGGTGGGCCCACTTCACCTGGGGCCTTGTATTTTCCGAGATTTAATGCAGTTTTTGGATCACCATATTATTGTCATATTGTTTAGTAATGTACTAACTTGTATAAGGAAGCCTTTTCGCTTCATGATTGCACACAGGTATTCATCCAGCACCATTGTTGACCAGATTTGACTTGGTCAAACTAGGTTGACCAGGCCAAAAATGGGCCCGAAAAAATGTTGCGACCGAAATTTCAATTTTGGTCAGTTATTATCTACAGGGGACCCATATGAGCCTCCAAGTTACAGAATGCAAAAAGATCGAGGCGTTTGTGAGATTTTTAATTATTACTGGTTATTAATGACAAAAATCATGGATTTTGGGCAAATAATGCTTAAGTGATGGATCGGGGTCGTTCGAGTGGTCATTTTTATTATTTTTGGGGTCCACGATCACATTGCAGCAGACGGTTCGACAATCCGGGCACTCTAGGTGGGTCAAAAGCCCAAATTTCATCTTCAACAATAAAAATCAGCAATAAAATACATGGAAAATCAGAAATTGACAAAGGCAACTATAGCAAAGGGTAAAAATCAATGGTTGGCAAATAAAGGGGTGATTCCTAAGGTAAATTGGTAATGTTTAACATGGCACTTGTACATTGTGGGTCCCTCCATTGGACCAGCTCACTAGATGGGTCGAATTTCCTCATTGGGGGCGTTTTTCCTCCTTGGCAAATTCGTTTTTGTTGGTTCTTATGTATGTGGGACCTTGGTATAGTGAGTTGGGGGGATAAAACATCCTATAAACATCCCCAACCACATTGTATGTATTGTAGGGGCCCCACAAGGTGACCCCCTCTCCATATGTTTGCTCTCCTTGGGCAATTCGCACCCCCATGAGGAGGCATCTCCTCCATTTGTTTTGTTCATTGGGGTTTAAATCCCAGCCCTCCATTTTGGGGGGAAACTTGTTGTGAGAGTGACCTTTCTCTATAAGAGAAGGCACTCACCCCATTGTAAACGGCTCTCTTGGCATTTTGGACTTGGAATAGAAGAGAAACGTTTTTGCTGCTCTTGCTTGGTTCTTGTGTGATACTCTCTTGGTATTGTTGATTGCCATACTATTTTGATGCACTGGTGTAGATTGTTGTTGTTTCCAGCATTGTTCCTCACCATTGTTTGCAGCGAGCACAAAGTCTTGGAGGAGGGCGCACCATTTGGCTGCCACTGCTGCTCCACTCTCCGGATTGGCCACAAAAAGGAAGTGTTTTTTCCATTTTCAGCCAAACAATTCTCTCATTTTCATTTGTGTTGCTGTAGATTTCACTTATTTGTCAATACTAATTTGATCTCTGTCCATTGGTGTTGGCAGGCAAGTTGGACGAGTTGGTGGGGAGAGAGCAAATCGATTTCACCTGGGAACTTCTACAACTGCTTCTATTTGATCTTCGGGACGTACAACCTCATCAAAATCAGAGATATCAGCTGGTTTCAAGTAGGTGTTTGATCTCCTTCTCTGGTATTTCCATTTCTAGTTTGTTGAAGAGAGTAAATTCACGTTAAAACGTTAAAAATTAGAATCTTTAAAATGAACCGTTAGAATTAGTTTTCCTTTAAAACTCACTAATGATATATGCTTAAATCTTCATATCTCAAGTTTCATTTAATTTCGACCTCGTTTACCCTTAGAATTAGGCACTGGTCTCCCACTGATTTCGCCCTCCTTGGGCATTTTAGCCAGTCACACTGTTGGGTCATTTTCCGGGTTGTGGGTACTCTTGATTTGAGTCTAGAACGTAATTTTATCAGAAGAAATCAAGTTTCGTTGGTTGGAAGTGATTATAAACTTTAATTTCTCGCTGCCCTAGGTCCATTTGACTCACTGTTTAACCATTTCCTTGGGCAGTTTTACTTCAACACTTCACTTCCATTTCATGGTAACTCCCTAGACTATTTCAGCCATTAAATCACTAAGCTAATCTCATTTTCTAAGCATACTTAATTGCTGGTCACTCGTTACATCACTATTATTTCACTACTTGTGTCCATCAGTTGGCTGAATTTAGACTTAGGAGCTAACCTACACTCATTCCTGGTTTTCATCTCTTATTCTTTTGGGTTTGGGTGTATTTTTGTCTCTCAACCATCACTGGTTGAGTAGGGTCACCCCCTCGACTTGGCTAAGTGCCTTGTCGAAAGTGACAATAGCCTTGTCCGGTGGGACTTCCGTTCATTGAGCGGAGGACTTGGCCATTGCTGGTTACACCTTCCTAGCTGTCCATCCTCTACCATCCTTGTTGGGAAACCTCACTTCAACAGCTAGAGTTTGTGTGATAACAAATACCAAATCAAACAAATATCCAGAAACATTAGTATAACTGACTACGTCCTGTTCGATCTAGATATTTGAAAGACCTTGCATAGATAATCAACTTAAAGACATCAAATGATTAACCTTATGTGCTAGATTTATAGCCTTCTAAAGCTAGCAATGAACATACATTTGCAAAAGAGAGAGTAGGGTTGAGAGAGATATCACCTCATACAAGATGAAATCACAACTCTAAGAAACCATGCATTGACCTCAAAGTCGCTTTTATTCCAATTCAAACAAATATAAGCATTACAATTTTGGCAAAGTTCTCTTGCATATTCTCCATCATAAGAGAGCCCAAGAGGCCTCTCCTTTATACAAAAACAAGAAGCTAAAACCCTAAAGGAATTTGGCATAGATTGAGGTCGAACTCCAATTGATTGAGAGCTTGGAGTGTTGATCCATGAGTTGACACACGCTGAGTTTGGGAGCCTGGTGTTATGAGGTAGGCGAATGGTAGTGCATGGAGGCTTGGTAGGTGGAGAATGAGGTGGAGCCCCTCTCCATCAGAGTCACGCCCACCATATTATTGGAATGAACGCCCATCATATTCGTGATCATGCAAGCGTGGAATGCCCACGTGAAAGGGAACCCACAGATTCCTTCTTTAATTCAAAACTTAAACCAAAGTTTAATTTCACATGTGGTTTATCCCTTAATGATGGTCGTACATCATATGGAACCTATCTCAACCTTTTCCAAACTTCAATTCCACCATTTTTGACTTTTTTTGAATTTTTGTCAAAGTGCATTTTGTCACTTTTTAACAATTAAATGCCAGAATGATGCATTTTAAGCCAAAACCCCCCCCAGAGGTGACGTAATTGCCTGGAATTTGAAGAATGAGGGCGCTAGGGTAAAGAGGACGCTCTGAGCGTCAAAACGAGCCTCCCCACGCCAAATTCTGCTTCTAGATGAGGTTTTTATCACAACTTGAAAAATTCCATTTAAACCATTAAAAAATGGTTTAAATTACAGAAAAAAATATTTTTCTTGGAATCAAACGAAACTCCTAGGGAACCTAGTGCATGTTCATACGACTCAATCGAGATGGCTAACACGTAAAAAATCCTAGACACAAGACTAATAACCACCTTAGGTTTTGACCACCATGGTAAATATGCAAGCTTTGGAGGTATGAGTGAAAAATTCAGGGATTATACGCCACTGAATAGTAGCGCATAATTCCTAAGGAAAAAACACTCTAGAGTATCCCCCAAATGGCTAAACCTAAGGATAGCCTAGTCTTTTATAAAAGGACCCCGTTTAGACCAACTTTTTACAAATTCCCCATGGGGGTATGAACATGTAGTTATTACAAATGGGGCAAAATTGCCCAGAAAATGACTTCTAAACTTCTGAACACTGATAATGAACATTGAACATGTTCATGAAATTGGTGGCTCACGAGAAATTAAGCTAATGTACAAAATAACTGGTAACAGGCCCTACATTCTCTAAGCTTTATGCCACAATTTTACATCAATGGCTTTCTTAGGAGCTAGAGAGTGCTTAGAGGACAAGCCAGATTTTGCCGGGACTACTAGACAACTGATCACATCTTCACACTGTGAGCCATTGCTGAAAGTTTATAGTTGCTTTGTAGACTTTCGGAAAGTGTTTGACATTGTGTCGAGGGAGGTGTTTCCGCCTAGTTCCACACCTAGGAAAATGCAACAGAAGTCTTCAAGCTGCTGGTGTGGCCTTGAGGGCAAGTCAGAGTCAAGTGCTATCACCTGAAACTCGACTCCTCCGTCTAGGCTTTCCTAGCGAAGCCAAGGGGGATAGACCCTAAAAATGAAAACAAGCTATGGTGTTTAGTCTATGAAAAAAGAAAGCAACTAATCTAGGAGTTAGAATATTTTTTGTAAACCAAGACAATGCAACATATATATGTGTAAAGCAAAAATCATTCATCAACATTTCATTTGCGAACATCCATCATTATCATTGTCATTTAAAACATTCATTAACAACTTGAAATATAACAAGACAATCCAGTGCCAATACATGGAGTCAATAAAGATGCATGAACTGAAAAGAAAGTGTTGTGCGATTGTTCTTGGTTTATTTTATTTTATTGTGGTAATGATCTTTTTTATTAAAAGCTGGTGGATTCCCGATATACACAAAGGTACAGGGAATATGTCCGGAATTCAGCTGTGTGGTTTCTCACTCAGACTTGGGCTGGATCAGAGTCTCAAGGAGGTGTTTAGCTGCTATACCAACGAGGGCAAGCCTAACGGTTTCCAAGAGGTCACTACCCAGTGTTGTCCCAAGCCCTTTGAAAAATTTGCCCACAACAGAAGAATGTTCGCTTTGTGCCAGATTTTCACAAGTAGGTTTGTTTATTTGGGCATGTTAAAACCTATTACTAGTCATCTTTCCCTTTCTGATGTGTACAACATGTTCGGACTAAGCTGCAAGTTGGCCATAGAGCATACGGGAGAAGACCTTGGAAATTTTTAAGTTTTTTTTAAGAACCAGTATTTTACTTTTTAGAACCCCAAGAATCTCTTTTCGGGCCAGTACTCGGGCAAGCCCTTATCCTGAAACCTTACTTTGGGAGAGCAAGGGGGTGTTTTGAAATTGTAAAAAAAATGAGAAAATCTAAGTCCTGAGTGAACTCGTGGCCCACCAATGGAATGGACCAACAAGGTAAATTATAGTCCTAGTTAATTTTATTTAATGCCGAAATGAAAGAAATAAAACTAATCTAACAATCACGCCATGAAAATTGAGATGGCACAGACCACCCTTGGGGGGATGGGGCTTGGGCGCTGGTTAGCCCACTTGCTCTTGTTTAATATTCTGTACAATGAAACATAGAAATGCACCAGTCTCTTTAGAATGACTT
This sequence comes from Larix kaempferi, assembly GCA_027924585.1. NCBI lineage: Eukaryota > Viridiplantae > Streptophyta > Pinopsida > Pinales > Pinaceae > Larix > Larix kaempferi. Next base: position 403,084 of record BSBM01000036.1, read on the forward strand.
GGTGGCTTACAATATTGAAGAGAAAAGTAACTGGTTTTAAAAAAATTAAGTTTTGGTACTCCGGATGGCTTGGATCTTCGATTTTTGGCCAACACTTCCTCTTGTCTGTTCGTCCTCTGCTGCAAACCAGCAAACAAACTTTAGTACAAGATGCCCAAAAACACTTTAAGAGTGTCTTTGGAACACCTCCTAAAAAGCCAAAAATTTTCTAAGTGTAAAACTAGTTAAAAATGCAAGAAAATAACCAAGTAAGACAAGCAGTGAGACTTATTTACTTGGGATCTTTGCAAGCTTTAAGAGCTGCAAATTCTAAGCTCTTTTAATCAACTAGATAGACTTTTCAGTCAGATCTAACAGTACCCTTTAAACTCTTTGAAATTTTAACAAGTTTGAAGGTAAAATGCTAAATAACCAAGAAGATCTAATCTATGAAAAATGAATGCTTTGTAAATAAAAATACTAGACTTCTTTGAAAGCAACTTTTGATTTTTTAATGACATTTTCACTTTTTATGACTTTTTTGAGCATAAGTGAAAAAATAAAGACCCAAACATTATAAAAAGTGGGTTCTAGGGTAATGTGGGTGCTATGAGTTGGAAAACGAGCACCCCCAAGGCAAAAAAGACCCCTAGATGACATTTTTATGCCATTTACAAAAACATTAATTGAACCATTAAAAAATGGCCCAATTTACATAAAAAATAAACTTCACCGAAAATTAAAAAACAACCTAGGGGGACTTAGCACATGTCCATATGACTCAAAAACAATGTCTAGCTTGTTCATATACATTGACCCATGGACTTTAATAATCCCATAAGGCCCATTAACCTTACCAGTCATTCCAGCTTTGGAGGAGCAGGAGAAAAACCCAAAAATTATGTTATGCACTAATGCAAGACATAATTAATAGGTGAAAAAACTCCTTGGAATACCTGATTTAGTCAAAAAGTCCTAGGGAACCAAGTCCTTTACAAAACACCATGCTAGTACATTTATTACAAACCCCGCAGGGCCATGGACATGTGGTAAAAAATTAAAAAAATGGGCCCTCAAAAAGGCTTGATGGTCATCATATCATCGATAATGAACATTGACATGTTCAACTTTGCCCACTCGCAACATCTGGCTCCAACTGCGGGACACGTACTCGATCTGATTCTCTCAATCAAAGAGAATATGCGAGAATCCAAGAATATCTGGTTCCTACATGAAAACTAGAATGCATCAGTCCCACAGTTTTTTGCTAAATGAAACATAAGTTGTAACATTATTCAAAAACAAAACTAAAAGTAAATGAAACTAATATACATCAATAATATACAAAAACATAATGTACAAAAATGCAAGGCAAAGGTTTAGAAATGGCCCTGCTATCAATCTGCCCCCATGGGCATTAGAAGATCTTCTTTGAAGAACAGCTTGAGATGTTGTCCATTGACTGGTAGAGTCAATCTTTTTCCATCCATAGTGCAAAGGAAGAAAGAATTAACTCCTGCTGGTTCAAATATAACATATGGTCCCATCCATAGGCTATAAAACTTTCCATGCTTTCCTGGCTTATCCCTTCGCTTATCCCATAAAAGAACCCAATCCCCTGGCTGGAAGTCTCTAGGCTTAGCAGATCTGTCAAAAGTCCTCTTAACCTTGTCTTGATTTTTGATACTTTGGTCTAAGGCCTTTCTTCTGGTCTCATCTAATTTCGTAATCTGCTCAATTCTATTCTGCATACCATCATCATTTGGATGATAATCATGCAACATCTGATACAGTGACAACTGAATATGAATGGGCATAGAAGCTTCCAAACCATAAACGAACTGAAAAGGGGTTTTCCCAGTGGCACGTTTCTGTGTTATTCTGTCAGCTCATATAGCAAATTTGATCTTAGAATCCTAAGACTTCTTATTATCCCCAACAGTCTTTTTTAATATGTTCATTAAGGTCTTGTTGGTTGAATCAGCCAATCCATTTCCTTGGGGATAATAGTTGGACGAATGGGAAATGATTATACGATACTTGAAGCAAAATGAAGAAAAAGCCATGGAACTAAAGCTTGGACCATTATCAGTTGTTATCTTGGATGGCACCCCAAATCTAGTTATGATGTGATTTTCAAGAAAGTCCATAACTACTTTATCAGTTGCAAACTTAGTGGGGATTGCTTCCACCCATTTAGTGAAGTAATCGGTGGCAGTTAGGATCCAGGTATGACCATTGCTTGAATTTTCCTTAAACTGATCGATAAAATCAAAATCCCATTGTTGGAAAGGGGCTTGAACAACTACAGGCTCAAGAGGTAAGGTTGCCAACTTCTGTTTCCCAGTGAACAACTGACATTGGGGACAAGATCTGACAAACTTGTGCACATCAGTAAACAAAGTGGGCCAATAGTAACCTGATCTAAGAATCTTGTGGGCTGTAGTATCTGCTGCATAGTGGCCACCACAAAATCCTGTATGAAACTCAACCAGAAGTTTTTTGGAATCTGGTTCATCAACACATCTAAGAACTAAGCCATCAGGATTTCTCCAACCTAATCCATTTTGAGTTATACAATACTTAGTGACTTTGAGTCTTAGAGACCTTCTTTTGTGACCAACAAGATGTTTAGGACAAGCAAAATTGTTAAGAAGGTAAGTAATGTCGGAATACCATTTTGTTTGACTCAATCTTTGAAGCTCTTTAGATATGACAGGTGTTGACTCATCATTTTGACAAATCATTCCTACAACTTTCTCATTGCTTTCTGTCATCATGCATGCAAGACCTTGACCTTTGATTAACTTGGTAGGTTTGATCTCCAAGTCATACTCTTGTATTTTGGATACTCACTTACCCCTTATACCAAGGCAATCTTGTTGAGCTAATATATCTTTAACAACAGTATGAGGAACATAACCCACAACCTTGGAATACCCAATATATATTCTGAAATGTTTCAAAGACTTAACAAGGGAAAAAGCTTGCTTCTCCATTATAGTGTACTTAAGTTCTAAATTCTGTAAAGCTCTACTGAAGAAAGCTATGGGTTGTTCTTGGCCGTGGTCATTTTTCTGAAGTAAAACTCTAGCAATAGTATGTTCAGAAGCAAAGGAAAAGACTTGGAATTCCTTTGAATAATCATGACTTATCAACACAGGGGATCTAGATATGGCATCCTTGATACCTGAGAAAGCTTCTTTCCCTTGTTTGGTCCATTCAAATTTAGCATCCTTCTTAAGTAAGAGTTGTAAAGGCTTCATTAGTTTAGCTAAATTCAGAATAAATCTTCTGATGAAGTTAATTTGGCCATTAAAGGATTGGAGAGCTTTGACATTGGTAGGGATAGGAACCTTCTTAATGGCCTCAACTCTTTCAGGATCAACCTTCACACCATCCTTAGTGATAATATGCCCCAATAGTTTGCCCTCATCAACATAAAGCACAGATTTAGCTGGATTTAATGATATGCCATACTTTCTGCATCTCTCAAAAATCTTTCTGAGATGACCAACATGATCTGATCTTTCCTTAGAATCTACCATTAGTTCATCTTCATAATTTTCTATTATTTTACCAATCAACCCATTAAAAGCAACATCCATAGCACGTTGAAAGGTAGCACCGACATTTGTAAGACCAAAAGGCATTCCAAGGTACATGAAGGTACCCCAAGGTGTAGTAAAAGTAGTTTTATGCTGATCCTCTTTGCTTACTAACACTTGGTTATATCCAAAGAAACCATAAAGAACAAACATCATTCCAGATCCAGTTATCTTCTGAAGCAAAGTGTCCATGTTTGGCAAAGGATAGTTATCTTTCATGCATGCCAAGTTTAAGTTTCTGAAGTCAATGCACAATCTGATATCCCCATTCTTTTTTCTGACAACAACCAAGTTAGAACACCATGTAGAATGTCTTGTTGGAGCAATGATGCCTGCTGCCAACATCTTTTGAAGTTCTTTGTAAACCATGGGGGCCAACTTGGGATTTATTCACCTCAATTTTTGGCGAAAAGGCTTAACCATCTGGTTTGAAAGGGATTGTATGCTGAAAAACATCTTCACGATATGCTTTAAGTTCATCATAGTTAAAAGCAAATACATCCCTATATTCATGAACCAAATCAATCGAGTCTCTTCTTTCTTTTTCAGACGTTCCTTTTCCAATTTTTATCATTTTCGGTTCTGTTTCAGTTCCTATGTTTATTTCAAGAAACTCCCTTGGTTTTATTGAATTCTTTTTCTTTTTATGGCCATCTTGTCTATCAAAGAGCTACTCTAGTCGGGTGATGCTTTTGGGAATTTTATTCCTTGGTTGATCTTCTTCTTCCTTATACTCTTTGCCTTCTTCCTGATAGGTGATTTTACAATCTGAAAACTCTTGAAGATTATGAATGAAGTTGAGAATTTGCTTGTCATTATCGAACACTTGCCAGTGATCTATGTTTTCTGGAATTAAAGGTCCAAAGTTAATTTCAAATTTCCCATTACCCTTCAATAATTCCTCAGTTGCTTGAAGTGTAGAAGCTGCCACTGCTAGTTGATCTGCCTCACTATTTTACTCATGTGAAACTGCCATGATATTTAAAGCATCAAACCATTCCATAGTGTCCCAGATAACATTCCTATACTTTTCAACCTTTCACTTTTGCAAGCAAATATGTTTTTAACTTGGGCAACCACTAAATCAGAATCACCTTTAATAGATAATACTTTGATTCCCATGTCTTTGGCAATTTCTAACCCTTGCAAAAGTGCCTCATATTCAACCACATTATTGGATGCATCGAACTCAAGTCTGGAAGCAAATTTAAAGGTTTGCTTAGAGGGAGAGGTTATAACAATTCCAACTCCTTTTCCATATCTAGAACATGCCCCATCAAAACTCATCCTCCATATTTCATCCAATTTTTCATCTTTAGTTGCTTCTTTAAAAGGTGCTATGAAGTTTGATAAGATGGCATAATTTCCCACATTGTCCGACTCATACACAAACTCATTAGCAAGATTTTGTGGGTTCTCAACATGAAATTTTCTAGCCTGTTCATTATACAACTTAACCATTGAATGTTCTGATGCAAGAATAGTAGCATACGACCAATCCATCCTTATGTCACCTCCTAAAGATGTAGCCCATTTTCTTGATAAAAGCATTCCCCTGTTGTCTGGCACATCAATTACTAAGACATCCATAGTCAAATGAACATTGGGGTACTTGGCCAACCTAACAGGTAGATTTAGGATGATACCAATGGTATCAACCTCCCTTGAATCCATGGCACACACATTGTGATAGGGTGTAGTTGTCTTTAAACTCAATTGATCCATAACCTTTTTGGTCATAACATTAGAAGAGGCCTCAGAATCCAACATGCAGTTGTGCAAAAGCATACCATTGACAAGCAAGGAGATGTAGAAAGGAGGGTGATCTTCTTTTTTAGGATCCAAGCTAAGCAAAATAATAGGATCATCTTCATGATTGACTAACTTATTAGGCTTTTCTCTAGTCTTGCTAGGAGTTACTTTCATTGAGTCAATTGGAGCTGTTATCACACAACTTGTAGTTGTCCCTAATGGTATCCCATCCGGGATGGTAGAGGAGATTGACAACTAAAGAGGTGACCGAAGAGATGCCACGGTTCACAATGCAAGCTGGGAGTCACGTCAACCGAGGCATTCTTCACTTTAGATCAAGATGAATCAAGACCAAGGGGGAGACCCTATATACCCTATAGCCAATTAAAGGTGATTGGACCAAAGCAAAGGTTTCTAGGGAAGTGTGAAAGACAAGTTACGGAAACCAATACAAGGTTAGGTGGACCTAGAAGTTTAAGTATGGTTGAAAGAGGCTTAAGAGATGACTTATGTTTCAACCAATGAATGATTTAGGCCACATGATGTGATCAAATAACAAGATCTAGTACCATGAAATACACAAGTGGGCCCACTTCCTTGGGATATGGAAATGGTTCAAATGGGATCCACAAGGTGAAGTTAAGGGTGAAAATGGTACCAAGGGGTATGCAAAGAGTAGATCTATGGATCTAAGATGAAATTAGAGATACCCACATATGGGATCTAGCACTTGACACTAATCCCAAGAAGTGCGAATTGCCTTAGGTGGACTAGTACCTTGAAATGGATGGGCAAATGGAGTAAAAAAGATGTCAAAATGTAGATCGGGACACTTAGGATGCAAATCAAGGGTGTTGATCAAGATCAAGTGAATGTAATGATTAGATCTTGCTAGATCTAATGTTTCACTAAGTGGTCCAGGTGGACAACAACCCTCAAATTGAGGAATGATACCCCCAAGGCAAAAATACATAAAGTGAGACACTAGACATAGGTTTCAAGGTATGCTCTTTTCAAATCAAGTGGGATCTCAACCACCCAAGTCCTTGTAGTGGGACAACTCAAACCCCTAGGAAGTGCGACTTTGCCCAAGGAGGGCCAAATGCATGGGAAAGTGTGCCAGATCAAGTCCAAAAGCCACAAAACTTTAGATTCGGGTAGTTTATGCAATTATTAATGTGGATCTTGAAAATCAAAGGGATCCAATAGATCTGAGATTGAAGATGCATCACCAAATTGACTTAAGTGGGGCACAACCCTCAAAATAAGGAATGGGGCCCACAAGGAGAAAATCAATGAAGTGAAGCACTAGGGGTAGGTTATCAAGTGTGAGGATCATGAATCAAGTGGGATCTCACCTACCCATGTCTTGGAACCAACCAAACTAGCTTCTCCCAAGGGGTGCGAATTGCCTTCAAGAGGGCTAGGTGACTTGGAAAGTGTGTCAAATGGAACCCAATCACCACCAAACTATAGATCCGAATTGCCGTGGATACTATAGAGGTGGGTTTTCAATATCTTTCCAAAAGCCAAGCTAGATCCAAGTAGATCTAAGGAAAACGAAAAAATGAGGGTTTTGAATTTTAAGGGTTTGTGACCAATGAAGAAGAATGGATGGATCTAGGCACATACCTTGTAGAACTTACCTCAATTGCTTATGGCCACCTTGCAAATTGATAGCATTCTCCTATGTGTATATTCAAGAGTGAAATTTTGTTGCTCCAAGATGCCAAATCGTCCTCCTCCTACAAGACAAGATCAAGTGAAACAAGTCAAGTAAGATGATTATGAAAATGATGGAAAGATGTAATAGAAAGCATCAACTATGTCACAAAGATACAATAATGATACTCCCTGTCACCAAGATCAACCCAAGAGAAAATATGTGGATCCCTCCGACAATAATCCTCTTCAAATCGTTCGCCTCTCCACTAATTCGGCCTCCCTGCTAGAAAACAAGATGTAGCTCCAAAATCTGCAATGATACATAGGAGAGATACTGTATACTCAAGATGCAAGAGAATCCACAAGACAAGAGAAATATGCTCCACAAAGAAGTGTTCTATTCCAATATTCCAGAGCTCCAAAGGTGAGCTATACAATAGGGGGTCTCCTCCTTATATAGGATAATAAATACCAAAACCCTAGATCTAAAAACCACTTTATGAAATGAGTGGTTGAGATTAAAAGATCCCAATACATAATCAATGGCTAAGATGAATCATAACAACATAACACATGGATCACTCAAAATAGTGATGGCATCATAGCTAAAAAGTACTCATGGAGGGTGACGTCATCCTCTAGAGGGGGCAAAAGTACATGGGCCCACCTCATATGACTAGGACATGACTCATGAAGCACATGGTGGGGCTAGGAGGCATCAATCCTTGCTAGCTCATCCCCATGGCACAATAAAATAATATAATATGTCCAAAATAAATACAAATGATCAAATCTGTCCTCAAAATCTGTGAGAGACATGCAGTAAAAGGCCTCCTGTGGCCTCTGTGGACCACATTGATTGATGAAAACTGGTTGGAAGATGGGGGGTTCACCTTGGAAGACCTCTGTGAAGACCAAGTGCCAAAACCTTGCCTCAATTGCCCAAATTGAATTCCTCAGTGACCCTTTTATTCCATTTTTAACCTGCCTCGGTAACTGTGAAGTTGCTGAAACTGCCTCCTAGGGCATCTGCGTTGTCAAACTGAGCCCACCAGGCTCGCCACAAGGGGGGGTAAATGGTAATATCAAGTGGCTGGACCACCCCCTCCTCATACAACGCCCTAGGTGAACTGGCCTCTCATGGCCCCTGCTGGTTAGGCTGGGAAATCAGCCCCAAATCTGGTCAACAAGTGGAAAACTGCATCTATCACTGTCAAAAGTGCCCGGAACTGAATGATAAGTGTCTCATTGGATCCATAAGACCCAAATCTACTAAGAATGTGTACTCATACACCATGGGTTTCCCTGATGGGTTAGCTGTAGGGTCCACCATATATGGACAGTGCATAATCTGATGATCTGGAGTAATAATAAAACCTGTTGAACTATATCAATCATCATCTGAATCATATGTCCATCATATAGCATCATCATCAAGAGTATGTGGGACCATCAATCATCATCAATAAGCATACATGGCTGACATCATCACAGATCCTAAGAAATGACCATAGTCAAACTGGGTTTGACTAGGTCAATATACAACCAAGGATAAATCATATCAATAGACTAAAACATGTTCCTCTAATCATACTCACAACTTAACTTAAAGTATAACATCATTTAGTGGCATTAATCATATTTGCACATTCCGTTGTTATTTATATTTACTTTCACAATAGCTTAAATGACAGACTCACCCATTGGACATGGTCTAACTGCTAGTTAAGGATGAAGGCTAGGAACAAGGCTGGGCAAAGGGGATGACTTGTCTAAACTCAACTAAAAGACACTTTGGACTGGGAGAAAGGGGAAGCTACAAACACTGGGCTGGACAAAATAAACACGGGGAATGGCTGTGCCTCACAAATGGGTAAGTTGTTTAGAGAGTGCTTATTCAACTTGGGCATCATGTCTACTTTTTATAAAAGATGATCCAGTTTCATTAGGATCCATTGATTTCATTTCATGGCCTTTTTGGCCTACATAACCCTTCGGATCTCAGGTGTGCTGATAAGCACAACTAATTGCAGCTTGCATCCAGGGCATATTTATACATATATAAGGTCAGCAATTGTTTAGATATAGAATTTAAGAACCATTGCTTTTTGGACCTTTCTTATACTCTTCGAGGAGTATTTTTAGCAGTTCATCGCTCTTGCCCTTTTAAGTTTCCATGGGCAAATCTACATAAGTTTCCATAAGTAGTACATGAGCTTTCGGTTTTAGCCAACAACATCTCAAGTGACTAGGGGGAGTTCGTGCCAGTGCCAAACATCGGGACAACAGACCGGAATGATTTAGGCCTACAATCCAACTTACCAAAGGCAAGTTTTGTCACCAACTTAGAGAGGAGACACTAAACAAACAGGGATGCGATCCAAACACAAAGGTAATGAAAAGGGAAGTCCTCAATATCAGAAAGTCAAGTAAGACAAGTCATGGGTTAAAGCCAAATAAGGAAAGTCATGGATGGATGGAGTCAAGTGAAAGTGGAGCCTAAGTTAGCAGACAACTGGTGTCAAGAAAGACCATATCTATGCAAGGTAGTAAACTAGTGAGTTTTGTCAAACAACCTAAATGTGCAAGTAAAATGTCTATTTTATAATTCATCATCAAGATGGTCCATTTTAAGTTTACAAAGTTTGCCACATCATGAATCATATACCAAGTTAATGTTGTGAACATGACTAAAGCAACAAGATAATAATCCACAGTCAATGATCAGAAATCCATAGGTCATACAACATCATCATAAGAATAATCATCAGATATCATCTGAAACACTGCTGCAATACATCTCTAGGCATTGGACTGAAACTGTATGGAATAAAGGGTCACATCGGTCATCAAATCTGAACTCTCAAGGCTCAGCCTTGACACAAGGTCTAACATAAGTCTGAATAATACACTGCTCTGATCATGAGTGATCTCAAAATATAAAGTCATCATAGCCAAGCTTTGAAAAATCCAAGCTCTGGAATGTGCAGATATCTGCTAAGCAAGAATAGTAGCCCTGCTACTATGGTGTGATAACAGGAGCCTTAGCTTTTTCTTGTTCAAGATGATCTATTATCTTCAAAAAATCTTCTCTTATGCTTGGAATTTTGATAAGGTCAATAACAGGAACAAGAATCTTTGCAGAAGACAACCATTGAGCCACATTAACATGAAACTTTTCTGGGTTGGGAGAAGGTGTTACCTTAGGAATATTCTGATTTGACTTTGATGTTCCAACATTGTCCTTTCTTTGATAAGTTAAACCTTTGAACCCTGACATTTCTAGAATCTTCTCTGGTGGAGGCATCTCACCAAATCTTCTCGACTGTAATGTCTTGCTTGTTCCCAAGTTTCTTTGGAGACAGGGTGAGTTTGGGCTACGACGTTGATATATTCAGGCTGGTTCTCAAGCTCGCTTGCTAATCTGACACTGGTACTGGCTTCTGACGGATTTTGTTCAATTGACCATTTAAACACAGCACATGTAGACTCCTCATGGAAATTGTCACATGCTCTACAAAAAGGAGGAACTTCTTCGAAACTACATTTGCAGTTTCCAAAGGATTTGGGGTCCTTTGATCTTGAAAGGGTGCCTTTCTTTGGAATTGAGGTCTAGGAGCATACTGAGGCTTAGGCACATACTGGCTTGATACATGGTTGGTTTGAGATCTATCAATGGAGATCAACCTGTTCTGTATGGCAGTCATGTTGGAAGCTTGATTTGAAACAACTTCTTTTAAGAGTTGAGCAATTTCTTTCAAAGGTTCCTTTGAAGTATCCTTAATCTCAGCATTAATGGTCTTTTCTTTACTCTCATTTTGCTTCATAGGAACATTTGCCCTTGTGAAACCAGGAAGATGAGACTTACCACAATTTAGTATATTCCTATCAATTTTCTCAGCAATTTCCATGGCCATTTTTAGGTTGGTAGGCTCTTTATCATTCAATTGATATTTCAATTCTCCATCAAAAGCCTCCATGTAGTAAATGAGGATGGAATTATCAGGTGGCTTGATATCAGTATGAAGTCTTGCCATAATTTCATTGAAATTTTTTGTTAAATTCTTCCATTGTCTCATTTTCATTCTTCTTGGTATTGGTCAAGGCCGCTAGAAGGTAGCGGTCCTGTTTGATGTCCCCCCATTTTGTAAGGAAATCAGTTTCAATTTCTTTGTAGGTTTTATACTTGTCAGCTTCCAACTTATTGAACCATTCATAAGCATCATCTTCCAAAGATAAAGCAAATAACTACATTTTCACATCTTCATGCTTGGCATTCAAACACCATTTGTCAAAACAGTGGCAAAAACGAGTTATATGAGAATTAGCATTAATAGCATTGTTTCCTTGAAAAGACAACAATTTATCAATAGCTTTTTCTGGAACATCATGAGGATAACCATCTATAGCAGTAAAATCATAAGGAACAAACTCAGCCATTTTAATAGGGGGATTATTCAAATTATTTTCCGAAAATAAAAGGTGAATATCAGAAATTGACTAAGAACCAAGTTCCTCAAGGGTTTTTCGAGAAGATAGCTTACTTTTCCTTTTATGGTAAACCTTTTCAGGCTCAGAAAAGAACTGAAACAAGCTTTGAGGATTCCTTCTTGAAAAACGCCTTGGTAAATTTGTTGACAATGGAGTCGCCAGATGTTCTTAGTCAATTAAAAAAAATTCACTACATACATCAAACAAAACAAAAAGGAAAAGGAAAACTCAAAAGTCGTATCCCGGGAATAGAAAGACTTATCCCCGACAACGGCGCCAAAATGTTGTTGCCTGGTTCCACACTTGGGAAAACGCAACAGAAGTCTTCAAGCTGCTGGTGTGGCCTTGCGGAAAAGTCAGAGTCAAGTGCTGTCACTTGAAACTCGACACCTCCGTCTAGGCTTTCCTAGCGAAGCCAAGGGGGGTAGACCCTAAAAATGAAAACAAACTATGGTGTTTAATTTATGAAAAAAGAAAGCATCTAATCTAGGAACTAGAATATTTTTTCTAAAGCAAGACAATGCAGCATATATATGTGTAAAGCAAAAATCATTCATCAACATTTCATTTGCGAACATCCATCATTATAATTGTCATTTAAAACATTCATTAACAACTTGAAATATAACAAGACAAACTAGTGCCAATAAATGGAGTCAATAAAGATGCATGAACTGAAAAGAAAGTGTTGTGCGATTGTTGTTGTTTTATTTTATTTTATTGTGGTAATGATCTTTTTTATTAAAAGCTGGTGGATTCTCGATATACACAAAGGTACAAGGAATATGTCCGGAATTCAACTGTGTGGTTTCTCACTTAGACTTGGGCTGGATCAGAGTCTCAAGGAGGTGTTCAGATGCTATACTAACGAGGGCAAGCCTAACGGTTGTCCCAAGCCCTTTGAAAAATTTGCCCACAACAGAAGAATGTTCGCTTTGTGTCGGATTTTCACAAGTAGTTTTGTTTATTTGGGCATGTTAAAACCTATTACTAGTCATCTTCCCCTTTCTGATGTGTACAACATGTTCGGACTAAGCTACAAGTTGGCCACAGAGCATACGGGAGAAGACCTTGGAAATTTTTAAGTTTTTTTAAAGAACCAGTATTTTACTTTTTAGAATCCCAAGAATCTCTTTTCGGGCTAGTACTCGGGCAAGCCCTTATCTTGAAACCTTACTTTGGGAGAGCAAGGGGGTGTTTTGAAATTGTAAAAAAAATGAGAAAATCTAAGTCCTAAGTGAACTCGTAGCCCACCAATGGAATGGACCAACGAGGTAAATTTTAGTCCTAGTTAATTTTATTTAATGTTGAAATGAAAGAAATAAAACTAATCTAACAATCACGCCATGAAAATTGAGACGGCACAGACCACCCCTGGGGGGATGGGGCTTGGGCGCTGGTTAGCCCACTTGCTCTCGTTTAATATTCTTTACAATGAAACAGAGAAATGCACCAATCTCTTTAGAATGACTTGGTGGCTTACAATATTGAAGAGAAAAGTAACTGGTTTTAAAAAAATTAAGTTTTGGTACTTCGGATGGCCTGGATCTTCGATTTTTGGCCAGCACTTCCTCTTGTTTGTTCGTCCTCTGCTGCAAACTAGCAAGCAAACTTTAGTACAAGATGCCCCAAAACACTTTAAGAGTGTCTTTGGAACACCTCCTAAAAAGCCAAAAATTTTCTATGTGTAAAACTAGTTAAAAATGCAAGAAAATAATCAAGTAAGAGAAGCAGTGAGGCTTGTTTACTTGGGATCTTTGCAAGCTTTAAGAGTTGCAAATTCTAAGCTCTTTTAATTAGCTAGATAGAATTTTCAATCAGATCTAACACTACCCTTTAAACTCTTTGAAATTTTGACAATTTTAACAAGTTTGAAGGTAAAATGCTAGATATCCAAGAAGATCTAATCGACGAAAAATGAATGCTTTGTAAATAAAAAGAATAGACTTCTTTGAAAGCAACTTCTGATCTATTTAGAGTATGAATATCAGTATATAAATCAGAAATACTTTTCATAAGTAACCAGTAACCAGAGAAAATTTTTTAAGTAAGAGAGAGAGAGATTAAGCAAATCTTTTATGAAATCTGAAGCTTTGGAGATTGCTTTATGATGTTCCAAGGGACTGCATCTGCAAACAAAGATTAGGAAGAGGAGAAAACAAGCAAGATCCACCCACTTCCAACTCAAGAATCACCTGCACATCATAGACCTCACCAACAAAAATCAAGTGTAGACATATCCTCACAAGAAATCACTATTGCATATCCATAAACAAATGAAACACACAATCACAATCTCTTACTAAGCATACATCAATAAGCTATTGTAATAAACAAATTAAAACAACTTATCTAATAAATTGATAACAATCTTTCCAATGAGTACACCACACCTTCGAAAAAATGAAGCTTATGCACAAGTTACCTTGGAAAAAACACAAGATGGTACATCCACTTATCACAAGAACAACACAAGCTGACCTCCAAAGTCTTCTTTATTCATTGACAAAAGATAAACACAATACAACCAGGTCTGCTCCAATCTCCAATTAACCAAATGAGAGAGGGCAGCCTTGCTTTTATAGAGCAAAATGGTCAAGGAGGGAGGGCGAAATTGCTAAAAGGAGAGTGGGGAATGGTGGAGGAGATGGGGGAGTGAATGGGGCTGCCATTCCCCATCTCTAGGGCTGTCCCAATCAGCACAAATGGTTCCCACACAGCAGCAATGAACCAGCTGCAAGTCAGCACAAAACGTGGGCACTCAAAAAAGGGAAATGCGCCCCCCTCTTGGGGAATGTGCCCCCCTCCTTCAGGGGAGTTATACCCACCTATATAGCTGCCCATCTGTCATAGTAATCAGTCCAATATACTCCTCATACCATGCTGATCCAATTCTGCCTTTCCATTCACCAAAAAATGGATTTTTTAATTTTTCCAATTTTTTGATTTTTTGATTTTTTAATGACATTTTCACTTTTTATGACTTTTTTGAGCATAAGTGAAAAAATAAAGACCCAAACATTATAAAAAGTGGGTTCTAGGGTAATGTGGGTGCTATGAGTTGGAAAACGAGCACCCCCAAGGAAAAAAAAACCCCTAGATGACATTTTTATGCCATTTACAAAAAAATTAATTGAACCATTAAAAAATGGCCCAATTTACATAAAAAATAAACTTCACCGAAAATTAAAAAACAACCTAGGGGGACTTAGCACATGTCGATATGACTCAAAAACAATGTCTAGCATGTTCATATACATTGACCCATGGACTTTAATAATCCCATAAGGCCCGTTAACCTTACCAGTCATTCCAGCTTTGGAGGAGCAGAGGAAAAACCCAAAAATTATGCTATGCACTAATGCAAGACATAATTAATAGGTGAAAAAACTTCTTGGAATACCTGACTTAGTCAAAAAGTCCTAGGGAACCAAGTCCTTTACAAAACACCATGCTATTACATTTATTACAAACCCCGCAGGGCCATGGACATGTGGTAAAAAATTAAAAAAAGGGGCCCTCAAAAAGGCCTGATGGTCATCATATCATCGATAATGAACATTGACATGTTCAACTTTTCTCGCTCGCTTGATAATCCAACCAAGTGCAACTTAGTTGGCAACATGAGGCATTATTCCAAAGATTCCACGACATTGGCATATCTGAGACCCTCCTGGAAGACATCATGAGATTGTACGAGTACGCTGTGGGACGCCTCAGGATGGCACATGACCTTTTTGACTTCATCCAAAGTACCATTGGGGTAAAGCAGGGGTGCCCCCTCTCGTCGACCCTCTTCGGGATATATATTGACGAGTTGGAGTCTTTCCTCCATGAGCACATCCAAGAGGGTTGCCTTCTACATCAGGTGTTGATCTCTCTTACCCTTTTTGTAGAGGACTTGGCTTGGTGTGCCTTGGGGTACCCTTGCCCACATAATAATTCTGGATGGCCTCATACAAATAGCCCATTGCGGGCTTATCACTATCAACAAGTCTCAGAAGCCTTGCCAAAGGTTCACTCACCCAGCACACGGAGTCAGTGTACACCAACTTGGCAATGATTTTCCCATGTTCTCTCCTGTTGTAAGCACAATCACGCCACTCATCACAAACAAACATTTGCTTCAACTCAAACTGATATTAAAGCAAAGATTGAAGAGTTATGAAGGTGGTGGCAAAACGTGTGATTGTAGGATGTTGCAACTCCCTGTTTTTGGTGTGCCTCCTCATGAGGATGAGAACAAAAGCATGGTTGTAAATGAACTTGGCGATGCTCCTAGCTTGATCAATTGCCACCTTGATGAAGCGAATTTTCCCCATATCCTCCAGCATCAAATCAATACAATGAGCAGCACATGGAGTCCAAAACTAAGTGGGGTGCCTCTCCATAAGCATCCTGCCAACAACCACATAATTAGCTGCATCATCTGTAATAACTTGCACAACATTGTGCACCCCAATATCTTGGATGAACCCATCTATCAACTTGCATAAGAGTGCTGCATCTTTTACAATTGCCGATGCATCAATTGATTTCATAAACATGGTACCTCTAGGACAATGTACCAAGAAGTTGATAAGGGATCTACCCATACCATTTGACCAACCATTTGACATGACTGTGCATCCAGTGTTCTCACATCATTGCTTGATCTCCCCCAACCTAGCACTGATGTCCTTTTTTCCTTGAAGGATTAGGCCTCGGAATTTTTCGAAGGTGGCACTTTTATACCTTGGGCCAACTACTGCAATGGCATTACACATCGGTTGCCAAAAATGATTGTTTTTGACAATGCTGAGAGGTATGTGACTGCAGTAAAGACACCTCCCCATTACCCTTCCGCTTCTACCTTCTCCGTTCTGTTTACAACTAACTTGATAGAAGGCTGTGCTCCAACTCCTGTTTGTGGAACAAAAAAGGATGAGGCCCCCACCCTCCTGGTAGGTGAATTTGTGGAGCCACTCCCACTACCCCCATTGATAGTGGTAAATAGTGATGCCCTTGCACTTCTTGCTAGGCCAAAAGCTGCAAGCTCGACTTTGTTTGCGGTGATCTCATCCTTCTTTTTATTTTTTTCATGGATTGAGTCATGGGAAGATCTCATGACATTCGGGGACAGTGCAGTACAAAGGCCAACATCATGCCCAGGGAGTTTAGCTAGATGGTATTTTAACCTGTTAACCCCTCCCGACATGTGATGCCCACATAATTTGCAACTCAAATTTTGCCTGTTTGTTCCACCTTCGAGTTCACCATACTGCTAAAATGGGTCCAATGGCTTTAGCATTTTTGCAAATGGAATGACAGCCTCAAAATGCAAGCCTAGGGCACAAAAAACACAAAAAAATACATTAAACCCCATTTGAAAAAAATAACAGCGGTTTGGCTTAAAAAACCAGACCTCTAAATTTAGATTTTTAGCCATGAAAAATGAGAACAGGAGGGTGGCTAAAGATCTAAGAAACAAGCCTGCTATTCCATTCTAAAACAACACAGTCTAAAAGTGTACGATTTCAAATAGGAAATTTTGATTTTTTCGGCTTGATTTTGAAAAAATCCGTCAGAAATTTTAAAAAATCCGGGGTAACAACTCTCAAACTCTGAAATTTTGAGTGCCCTAGGGGTTTTTGATGGTGCTGAATCTCTCTACCATCAAAATAGGCATTAAAACACAGTTAAATTCAGATTTTGCAAAATAAAAAAACACCGGATACTGGTGAAATCCCGTCTCGGCCAAATCGTCAAATTTTTAGACAACTCCTAAAACCCCCTTACATTGTGACTGCTTTTAATATTTATGGGCATGGAAATCATTGGCAAAGTGGGAAAAAAATAGAGGAAGATAGAAACTCACTTTTCCCCTCTTATGCTGTGGATTCCTCCTCCTGGGTGCTTTTTTCCATCGACCCAGCAGTTTACTAAAAAGTCATGCGGTCAATTTTTTTTTAAATCGTGATTTTTGCCAGCCAATTTTTCGGCTTAGGGAAAAAATTGCGCCTTATTCAAGAGTCGGTGATTTTTTGTAGAGTTTTTCAATGCTGGTTAAAAGAGTGTTGTAAAATTATGTAACTTTAACCATAAACAATTCAGAAAACAATTAGCTATTCAATCCAATTTAAATGTAAGGAAATGTGCTCAAAATGGTTAAGTAACATTAGATCAAGAAATATTTTCACTTTAAGAAACTATGTCAAATTAAAATATATCAAATATTGTCCTAAACATTTGATTTTAAGATTAAAAACAACATAAATGGTACAACAAAGTAAAAGTGAAGTGCAACCCTCTAGAAGAGGGTTTTAATGGGTTATTTCTTGAATAAGTGCTTGAATATTATGAACTTAAAGTGAAGGTTAATTTCCCAATATAAACAAAATTATAAAAGTGAGTTAAACAAGTTTAGATGGCCACAAGAAAGAACCAACCGCTTGACTAGTGCCTAATTACTTAAGGAAAGGGCATGGGGTCAAAAGGGAAACAGAAGAAGATTTTGGTGATCAAAGAGTAGGAGAGGGAAGAATGTTCAATCCTTTGTCTTAGTTTTCAAAATCCAAATGTAATTTCTCTTCAAATAGATGGAGTATTCAGTAGCTCCACATAAACCTGCATGCAAAATATAGATATTCTACTAGCAAAGCCCACAATTTTTACTACTAGAAGCAATATATCAATCATGCTTAATCATCATTTGAAGAAGGAACCAACATTTAGACATTAAACACCTAGATCTTCAACCTTTTTCTACAATATTACCCAAATATACTAACAAAAGAATATGGACAAGAGTAGCAAGAGTGCTTTATTCTCCAAGTTCTAGCAAAACAATACAATGAGAGGAGTGTCTCTTATATAGGATGAGAGACTAACTAATTTCCTCTAGAGAAAATAATAAAATATCTCATGACATGGTCGAAGCTAACAACCCTAACTCCAAAACCGTAACTGCTTTGACCATGTGAGGGGGGTGCACCACTAGAGAGTGTGAGGAATAATACATGAAGTGAGATAAAACTTCAATAGGTGGAGCATTCTAGAAGATAAGGTGAAAACAGTAAAGGTCAGGTCCAAAACTCTATGATTTTGACCAATCAACCACTATAAGATGTAACAACCTCATCCAAATACATGACAAGTCAAAACTAACAACTCAATCTCCAAAAAAAATGGACAAAGGAGAGGAGCGCTCCAACAAACCATAGTCAAATGAGTAAATGCAAGGTCAAAACCATTGGGTTGTTGATTAAGTTGTCATTGATGCCAACAGTGCCTGGTCATTGGTGCCCCTTGAGGAGCCCCTGAGGATTAAGTAATTGTCAATGTCTAAGGAGACCTTTTGATCTTGTCCAAGCCCAAGTTTGAAGCCCTTGGAGCCCTTGGGACAATGACAAAAGCCCTGAACACCCTGTAGAGTGTTTAAGTACCCCAAATATGTTTTACGGTTCCCTAGTTGTTTCTTGGTTCCCCAGTACCATAACTTATGTCCTAGTATACTACAAAAGTGTTGAAGAAGTTGCAAGAGTCCAAATGACCCTTTCAGTGGTCATTTGTGTTTATTGAGGTCATGGTACCCCAGGAGAAGGTCTGGCACCCACATAAATGGCGGCATGATGGCCCTTGGACACTATATGATCATCAATGGTTTATTTGGAAATGTTTTGGGTCTTGGAATCCATACATATGGTGGTTTGTAAGCCATGAAGCCCATGGAGCCCCTTGTCTTTGATTATGATGGATGGCCATGATCTTGCATGAAGGTATGGTGAAGAAGCTTTTTAAGAGGTCCTTAAACCCACAAATGCTCCTTAAAGCCCACATGCTTAATGGTGGTTGGTAATAATAGCATATTGTATTCTTATCCTTGAAGAAGCTCATTGAAACCCTTACCCTTGTTAAGGAGCTTATGGAGATCATAAAAAAAAAAAATGATGATACCACACCATTCAAAAGCTTGACACCCCTAACGTTGATGATGAGGTTTCCATAAATAAATTTCAAAATAATATTAAACCTCATATGGGCATGCCGGGCATCCCTCTCAACACAGCTACATGCTTGAAGAAGACCACGTGGATGTGGTAAGAAAGACCAAAATTAAATACATTTTTTATTGAAGAAAAACTGGAAACCAAAGTACATTTTGTCATGTCGGCTGAATGATGAATTTTGAATTAAATTAATTGGAAGTCGGCCCCATAATTAAATTAAAAATTCAAATTAAAAAATTAATTCAATTATTAAAATAATAAACAATATACATAATTTATTGCAAGGTCGGTCCCCAAAATAAGGGAAAGGAGCATATAAATAGAAGCCAATCTTCTATTTCGTTTTTTGGGAATTCTTGAATGGAATAATGCTCTGATTTTCGGGTATCTTTACAGAGGAGGAGAATTTCGGTAGAGCTCTGAGAATTTTCGGGTAGCAGAGCAGCAACAGCAGTCTGAAAAATATTTTTATTTTGGTATGTGGAGTTTTGATGGACTAAAGGAACACGTGGCAGCAGAAGAATTGTGGGTTATTTTTGCAGCAGTCCCTTCTTCCCTTTTTGAGCAGCAGTAGAGGAGTAGACCAAAATCTTTGAAGGATAACAATCTTTTGCAGCAGTGGACTTGTTTTGAAGGCTCTCAGTGATGGTTTGAAGGTTGATCAGCAGCACCAGTGGTTAAAGTCTTCATTAGCATAAGTTTGGTATGTTTGGTGCACAGTCCAGGGAACGAGTTCTTGAGGTTTTACCAGCACCTAAACAGTCCTGAATTAGATGGGATGAGGTCACTCTTGTACGAATGCACAGACCCGAATTTGGATGCATAAACAGTTTAATGATGATGCTTGGTTGATGCCCTAGTTCCAGTGCATTGAAAGTTACACAATACAGTGATGAAGGTATGTATGCTCAGAAATTTTGTGTACCCTAAAAAACTTATACATTGAGATGCTAGATGCACTATGAACAGTTTTTTTTTAAGTGATATGCAAAAAGTGTTTGTGAATATTTATGATGTGCAAGAGTGATGATGAGAAGTGGCATCTATACAGTGAGCATACAGAACACAGTGGTATTTCAATAAATATACAGTGGTTTGTACTAAGTGGTATGTACAGTAATGAGTGAGCAATATACAGTGGTATAATGCTACATGATGATACACTCCTATGCCTTGTCTTGTTACACATTATAATGTACACTATAATGCAAACCCTATGATGATAGCCTATGGTGTTGGACACCTTTGGATGACAGCTTAATGCGTGTGGCAGCCTTGGCATGTCAGTGACAGTAATGTGTTTATGACAGTAACTAGTGACATACTGTGTTAGCCTTAAGAGACAGGTGCTTAGAGCAGATCCTTGAAGTCCTAATATGAGCAGAAAAGGCCCCTTGACATCTTGGCATGAGCAGTGTATAAGCAGACTCGTTGGATGACTTGACTGATACAGCAGTAGTGAATGTGTTCTCTCAGAAAACATGTTGACATCTTGAACAGCAGTAATGAGTAGGTGACAAGTTGATGGCAGCAGCAGTTCATAGAACAGACCTTGATGATTCAGCAGTGTATTGAGGAGCTGTGATTGTTGGTTGATATGCACAGATGTTTGAGCAGAGATTGAGTCTATTGCAGCAATGTTGAGCAGCAGAGAGTACAGGGTTTGACAGGTCCACAGGTTCAGCAATCCTTCTTTTCAGGGTGGTAGGGTGGTGCTAGGGCTCACAATTTTGTGAGCTGGGCTGTTGTATCAGCTCGTCAGTTGCAGCTGACGAAGCCTAGGGGTTGTAGCCCCTTCCAGTTGTAGCTGGAGAAGTTGTATTAAATTTGTAACCCCAGTTGTTGCTGGGTCAAATTTTATCATAAAAGGCTTCCGTGGTTTTACCCTCAGGACTTGGGTTTCCACGTAAAAAAATCTTGTGTACTGTGCAATTTTTTTTTTACTGTTGATGATATGCTGCTATGATTGGTGATTAACAACTTGCTCTAGTTTAAAATTTTATGATTGGCAAATACTGATTCACCCCCCTCTCAGTATTTCAACAAGGGTTTGACAAATCAAACCACTAAAGGAGGTGCACCCTCATCAACATACATCAATAAGTGTGCCAAATCTCCTCAATATAGAGGTGCCCTCATCAAAACTAAGACAAAGTGATGAATGCTTCAAGATAAGGTAGCATGTGTGGCAAGAAAGGGTCCTCTAAGGTTCAACATACCACATAGACAAGTCAAACCATGATGATGAATGCCTCAAATGATGGAGCACTCTAGTAGATGATGATGCCAAGCATCTCAAGGTTCCAATAGAAGTCAAGAACACTATAAACACCTCAAGTGGTCAAAGCTCATGACATCTCATCCAAATATTGTGAAAAAGGGTTGGTCCTCTCTCACAAGGTCCAACATGATGAAGAGATGTTTGTCAAGTTTCCCACATGTGCATGAAGAAGGGGGGCACATCATCTAGGAGGGGACATCAAGTCGACTATAGAGAATCAACCAAGTGTTAGACAATATAAGATATAACTTAGGAAAAATATTATTTAATATGCAAAATATTAACATAAAAGGCTTTCAAGTCCACTTTTCTAATTAACCCACTCACTTTTGATTAATTATCCCAATAACCTTAGAATTACCATGGTGTAACTATAATTTTTTCATGTTACATCCCTCAGACTAAGTGCATTTCCAAAGTTTCTAAGGTGAGGGCGATGAAGTGAAAGTGATGTTAGGGAATTGACTAACTTAGAAATGTGACTGAGTGCTAGGTCTACCCCTTAGCTTTAAAGAGCTAAGGGTTAATGATTATTCTTCCATATGTGTGCCTTGGAAGGGAATAATTTTCTTCTTGAGTTGCCCTTTCCTTGCTCCATTTTTTTTGATCCCTTATTTTATTTTTAATTATAAATTTTTTTAGACAAGTCCCTTTGCTTTAGATTTGACTTTGATAGCATGGGACATAGGGATTATGGCTTTTGCAAGTGGGCATTGCTCACATTTATTATTCAGGGTACTTTGACTCTTTTAACTTAGGCATCATACATAGGAATGGTATAGAGACCTTATAACATGACATATAATAAGTTAATTGTGAAAGGGGGACATGATGAAAATGGGTGAAATGGCTAGTGAAATGACACGGGGTGGAAATTGGCTAGGTAAAATGTTGTGAATGACATGAAATGAGTGTCACTCTTAAATTCCTAGGGATACACCTAACTCACAAGGTCATTCACTTAATCTAATGAAGAATTGTAATCACAACATGATGCATCCTTGCTTTGAAACAACAATCTAGGATACTTGAGCCCTTATAGAGTAACAGCATTGACCACCTATGGTCATGTCCACACATAAGAAAGCATTTACCATGAGTCAATTAGAGAGCATATGTCATAACACTGATGCCAACTGATTGTCCCCATCCTTAGCTATGAAACAACGATCTAGGATACATGAGCTATTTTAGAGTAACACCATTGACCACCGATGGTCATGTCCACACATAAGAAAGCATTTACCATGAGTCAACTAGAGAGCATATGCCATAACGCTAATGTCAACTGATTGACCCTTTGATCTTTAACACATATTGTGGTGGACTGAGCAAGCTGAATGTGTCTCTGGAAAATATCCATGGTCAAACCATAGATCTCATATGTGGAACTGTTGGATGTGATAGAAGATCACATAGGCAATGATCATCAAGTCACCCGTACATATCAAGGGGTAACAAGTCACTAGTCCCTTTGTTCTATATTTGTCTTTAGTGGACATAAATTCAAATTTCAATTTCTCCCATAGAAGTGACTTTTGACAAGTTAAGCTCTCTGTTGATCTTGGTTGTTCTTCGGGGTTGCCACCAATGGGGTGGTTGTGTTTCAGGTCCCACTGCTCATTCCTTTTCTTGCCTTTTGCTTCCTTGTTACTGCCACCCATATTTCTCATCTTTTGTACTCATGTATCAGGGAGTCTTACTCTTCACTTTTGGCTTTTGCTTGTATTTTCTTTTGCTGCTTTTGACTTGGCTACAGGACAGTTCTTGATTTAATAAACAGAGCTCAACATGCAAAAGAAGGATGGAAAATATTTAGATAATTAAGTGATTGCAGGTTAACTGTGCTGTCAAACATGATTTTAACTACAAAGGATGTTCTCTAGAGAGATCACTCAAACAAAAGCTGTGGCATGTGAATTAAAGATGCAAGATTCACCTATGTGGCCAACACTTGATTACACAATATGAAAAGCCATGTTACTGGATCTGCCTATGATCAATTGTGATTCAAGAAAGATCTGTCTGGGATCTGGCTGGATATTCAAGCCAAAAAATCCTTCATCAAACTTTCATCTTTTTTAAACACATAAAAAGCCCAAATAAAAAATAGATGAAGTGTGCGGCCCTAATACCCTGACGTTTTTTCCTTTTTCTTCCTTCTAAGTTAACTTGATCCCAGTCTTCCATGTATTCCTCATGTACTGATTAGTTTAACTTACGTTATGCTTTTGGAGGAGCCCTTGGCACTCCTGCAGGTGCTTTTGTTGATTGGAATTCTTTTGTTCAGTCCCATTGACTTAACTTTCTGGTTATCTGTTGACATTAATATATTTATCTTATCTTATAACAGCTTGCATTTCTGAGTTTGTGAGTGATTTGGAGGAAAATATATTTGATGATCTGATTTTTTATGTTTCTGGTCCATGTATTTTTTTGACAATCTGGTTCCTGTCTTTTTGAAAAAATCCAATGGATCTATATCTGTATCCGTTTCCATGCAACAACTTAAACTAAGATATTACTTTATAACTTTAGACATCAATCGTTTTTTCTATCACAATTACACATCTTGGATAAAGACAACCTTTCCCCTAGCATTTATCATCTGGGATATCTGACTAGACATGTCTGACATTGTACAATCTTATCGCAATGAATTATTAAATGGTCATTTAATTACTCCTTTTTTGATAACACATGCACACACTAACACTAAGTGCTGTTGATGATATTGTATCTATTTTCCTAATATTGTCTTTGTTTTTCATCATTCTTTGAATGGATAATTAAGGAACTGGTTTTCTGAGAAGCAATCAACATTTCCTATGATGTTTCAGTATCCTAAATGGTTTCTGGTTTGTTTTATTATTCTCCTCTGTAGGCAGCTTCAATGGTCATTAAAGAGTCTGTGGAGCCACTTTTGGAACAGTATCGGCCTACAGGAATTTCTTCTTTAAAGTTCAGCAAACTTTTTCTTGGGAATGTAGCTCCAAAAATTGAAGGTGAGGTTTTAAATGGACTTTCTAATGCTCTCCTTGGAGCTATAACTTTCTTATGTTGTTAATGAATCACTGATGACAAGCACATTTTCCCCTGAAGATTAATAGTGGAACTACTTGGAATAGTATTATTCTTTCTTTGTCTCATGTTTTGTACTATTATGCAGCTGGATAGAATCAACACTACTATCACAAATAGTATTATTCTTTCTTTGTCTCATGTTTTGTACTATTATGCAGCTGGATAGAATCAACACTACTATCACAAATAATTGTGATTAAAAAGGTTACACCAATATTTATTGTTGACTGTATTTTTTAAAAATATTTTCTGAATGGAAAAGTCACACAAGTTTATATTTTTTTGGGTTCTCTAATAAATGTTGTTTCCATGGTTCTTTCCTGATTCACAACAATGCAAGATTTTTAAATGATATAATAAAACTAGAATCAATGTACGAAGTCTATTTTGGATTTGCTTACTTGTTTTTGAGTCTAAGATGTGTTATTTCACTCTTTGAATTGCTCTGTTTTTAGTAATATCAATCTAATCTCGAAACACTTCTAACTATTCTAGACGAGTAAGGTTATCTCATGCTATGTTGTTGCAACATCAGCTCTCCTCAGAAAATCCTAGTCTTGCCAGTGGACATCAACATCTCAAGAGCCAACTATATTCAGATTATACCAAACGCTCTACACTGTAAGTACATACAAATAAGGTCCAAAAACTGATCGAATTTTTCATTCTGATGCCTTCACATGAGACACTGTCACATGAGACACTGTCACATGAGACACTGTTGTTTAAAGATTAAACTTTAACTAGTGTAGTCTCCATTTCCTGAAAAAGCTATTGTTGCCAGTGGTTCTTGTAGATTTTCCAGAGGTCACTACTCACTCTGGAAATCTCAGATCCCAACTCGGCCTCGAGTCTCAGTAAGCCACATGCATACCAAAATCCAGCTTCTCAATCTCCAGAGAAGGTATACAAAATACAATATACTTATAAAATTGAAGCACATGAAATCTATCTATAACTCAACAAATATGGCAATCACACATAAACAGAGGACACAAAGTTTTTGGTCAAAGAGCCTGAAAAACCGTTACAGGAAAACCAGTGAGAGATGGAAGAAACTTTTATATCTTCAAGCAATTACAATCAGTACCATAGAGTATTCCAACAATGACTTATCTCTGAGCCACATAAGGCTCTAAGTCTGATCTGATGGAAGGATGGGTAGCTCTGGCTGACTGAGCCCTCACTCTGAATGATTGCGCCCATCAACTGACTGCGCCCCTCTGCTCTGACTGTATCTATCTTTGAACTGCTCTCGGATTAGGGCCTCTTGTCCTCTTGCCACAGGATCACTGTCTCAGTGAAACCTACTCAGGTATGGTGAGCTACCTCTTAAATCTCGCCCTCCTCAGGGAAATGCGCCCTTTGCTCAGGAAATGCACCCCCCACTGAAAGAACAATCTCCGATCTCACAATGGATGGATCCGATCTATCTCAGAAGCTGACTCTGCCTTTGATGGATCCAACTTCTGATCCAAATGAATGAAGCTAGATCTCTGCTCAGATCTGCACCCCTTTGTCCCTCTGGAAGTGTGCCCCTCTCCTCAGGAAATGTGCCCTAGCTCAATCTCTGAGCTCTCTTTGTGCAGATGAACTCACTACACATTAATAATGCTCCTCAGTGCCTTCGATCAAGTGTGTACTGATCTCTCTCCGATCTACCCACTCTTCCTTAGAAAGTGCACCCCTCCTCTCAAGAATGTGCCCTCTGCATGCACTGATTTGCCCTCACTCTCTCTCTTCAATCTCTAAAGAAACTGCTCGAGTAACCTTTTCCTGTGGCCCCTTGCCTCCTTTTATCAACTCACAGCCCGATTAGGGTTTCCAAAACCTAATATGAATGCAGGCAAAAATCCCTCTTTTGCATGCAGAATAACATTGTGCATTAAAAAATCTCGCATGCAAACTTTTGCATGCGTAAGGCAAACGTCACAGAAAATGAAGAAATTCTGCCTTTTAACTGCCAGCTGGTTTATGTCAAGTTTTGGTGGTTTTCACCTACAGCCGGTTTTGCATAGGCTGTAGGTTACTTATTACAAAAAATGCTTTAACAGTAAACACACAATTAAAAGCATTTAACAGGCTGCAAATTAATTTAGCCACATTCACACATAAAATGACTCTGAGATTTTTGGCCAAATCGAGCCTTGGAAAAACCCCCACGGGGAAAACCAGTTGAGAGAGAGAGATGTTTATTATTTCTTCAGCAAGATAATGTAACAGCAAACACAAAAGCAAATACAACTTATCTCCACATTAAATGCACCCCAGACTGCCTCGATTTCTGTGCACAACAGCTGCCTAGAAATGTGTGCAGAATCTCCTTGGTTTCTGTGCAGATAATGGACTGATATTACTGCTGTATCCTCCTCAATTTCTGTGCTGTTATCTCTTTAGAAAACTTGTGCAGAAAGTCTAGAAAACCGTGCCCTGTACTTTCCCAACAGACTGAGCAGAAACTGCCTCGGGTATAGTGCCCAGATGCTCCTCGAACTGTGTGTAGGAAAAGCAGACTACTGTACGGTGTTTCTCCTTGGAATTTGAACTGGGTTAATGTCTCGATATGTGTGCCTCGAGTTTCAGTGAAGCTGCCTCAAATCTGAACCCTTATCTTCCTCAAACTGCGCACTGAGATAATGGCTGCTGCCAACAGCATCACCTCGGTTTCTTTGCTGATGATAACTTGTGCTGTGAAGTAATCTATGCTGATAATAAATGCCCTGTACTGTGCCTCGAATACAGTGCCAACTGATGACTGAACTCCTCGAAGTGCGTGCTACCTGCAGTACTCTCTCGACCTCTCTCACTTCATTCATTCAATAATGAATAGGTTTAGAGCCTCCCTTCCTTTTTGTTCAATCCCTAAAAGTGATTCTAATCCAACGGTGGTGATTCACTTCAATCTGATGGTTGAGATTAGATGTGAGCAAAAGTCACATTAATTAAATCACTTAATTAATTATTACTCACCCACTTTAACTTTAGACAAAAAGTGACTTTAAAAACATAAAGTCTCATTAATGTGTAATTAATGTGAGGGTCCCATTTCCCCCTCTTTAGTGACTTAGGCTAGGAGTCACTAGGGGAACACATATCAAGGTACAAAAACTAACAGAAAACTCTGCATGTGTCCACCACTGGATCCATGACACCTGGTAGAGTGCATTTCATCCTCTACATTGCCTTGATGCCTATACTGATAATGTATCTTCCTGCTAGGCATCACCACATGAAGGACATCCCGAAATACACATATCTCTAACACTTCTTCTATTTGACTTCTATTAGTCCTCCAATCTATCATGGTCTGTGTTCACCTTCGCCTAATGTCTCATGCCGTCAAGGTTCATTATCTTGCTTGTGGTACTGCTTGGCCTTAAAATGCTGTTGTTACTCTAGAGTCACCACACATCTTCCAGATATTGTGTATTGCAGTTGCAAATTTTGAGCTATCTAAACATAGTTATGCTAATCAGCTAGCTGGGATGATTCTTTTGACGAAGATCACATGAAGAGAATATTATGTATTTCATGCAAACCCGAGCTTTCTTTGCAACCTTTTGAGGTAAGAATACTGAATTTGCCGGTTTCCACTTCCCCATACGTTAAAAAATCTGCATTTGCTTACCGTGCTTTAGAGATCGTATATATAAATTTGCTGGAATATTTCTAAAGGACAATCCCATGCAACAAAAGTTGTGGAATTAGTAGAAGCTGTTATCCACTAAGTTGCACTTAGGGGATTTCCAGTGAGCCACCAAGGATTAGAACAAGTCAATTGTTCCCACTTAGTGCTCAGAAGTTCCATGGTTTCACCAGGACCAATTGTGGTTCCTTTTTCTTTTTTTGCATGTTCACACCCCCTTGGGGGAATTGTAATAAATAATGTAGCATGGTGGTCTTTTGTAAAAAGGCTTGGCCTTCTTGGGACTTAGTCATCAAACTAATCACCCTTGAGTGTTTTTTCCCTTGTTAATTATGCGACGCTTTTTAGCGACACATAATTTTCGAGTTTTTCACTCAAAATACTCCAAAGCCGGGTGATGAAAGTGATGATTAGGCCTTGAAATGGTTATTAAATCCTGCCGTCTACGTATAATACCATGCTAGTCATAATCCTAGAGTCTTGTGAGCATGCGCTAAGTCCCCCCTAGGATTTTTTAATATTCTAGTTTTTTAATAAAATCATCGATAAGGTGTATTTTGATTGTAAAATTCTAAAGTGTCATAAAAGTATGGCTAGGGGTCCAAATTAATCCTGGGGATGCTCATTTTTGAAGCTAAAGCCCCCACATAACCTCTAGACCCACTTTTCCTAAGTTTTGAGTGATTATTTATCACTAAAATGAAAATCTCTCCAAAAAAGCAAAAAAGTCAATTAAAAATAGAAAAAAGTGAAATAATGGAGAAAAACAACATCCCTAAATCAGGGGGAACTTGTCCCAAACATGTTCTAGCCCAACTAAAGATCATCTTGGAGCATCTTGGAGACCAAATAAAGCAAGAATGAGTTAGTTTCCACATGTGGTGAGTTTGTCTACAAGAGGAAATGCACCCTCTCTCATGAGGGGGGTGCACTTGTTGTGTTTGCATTTTCTTGTTAAAGGAATGGGTATCCAAAGGAGAGGTGGCACACCTCTTGCTAGGTGGCGCCTCTCCCTTGATTGTAACTCAACCTCTATCCCTTGATTCCCTCAATAATGCGCCCTACATCTCCCTCTTGGAGTGCGCCCTTTTCTTCCCCTTTTGCTATTTAAGCAAGGTCTTTCTCCTCCTCTTTGGTAGAAGCAAGGAACCTCTGCTCTTGTAATGTATTGTTGTTGTCATTTGATGAATAAAGTTGTAGATTTGGAGGTCCAAATTGTGCAAGACTTCTCATGAATGTGGATGCTGGGCTCTAATCAAGGTGATATTTAGCTAGTTGCTTTCTTCTTTAGAAGTTTGTAGATATACTATCTAGCTTGGAAGGTCATTTTTGGCTTATAGAGTAAACATTTAAAGGTTTAAATTGTTTACTTGTGTTTGATTTTTTGAGATTAAAGAGTAACAATTTGTAGTCGGTAATACTTATGTTCTTTTAATCTCATTCAATTAACTACACTACATTGATCTCGCTTGTTTAAAGATTTTTGTAGCTTGCAGATCATCTTAGGTGAAGAAGAAGTGGCAGTTCGGTTGCATCCCTTTTCTCTTCATATAATATTTTTGCATCTAACGCTTCTTGTATTATAGGCATCTCCACGTCCTCACAAAGATTCAAGCTGGAGCTTGAGACCCTCTCTTCTTCTCTTAAAAAATTAAACTCTCTTTTTGGTTACGTTTAAAACAAGCTTAGATCTCTTTAAAAATGTTTAACAAGCTTGATCATATTTCTAGATCTAAAAGTGCTTTTACTTGCAATCACAGGCTTAGATCTAGTTCCATTTACTTGGTACTTAAAGTAGTATAATTCCTCTACTTTTTGCAAGTATTTGGTTGTATATTTGTTATGTATTTTAGACACTAATCCATTAATCTGTTTGCTTTTAGTTTTGCTGGTTTTTAGCAGGTTGAAAGAAAAAGAGGCAGAGTTTTGGGCTAAAATGTCCATAAAGTGAACCATTTGAAGCACCAAGACCCATCTCCTATTCCTTTTCTTCTTCTTTCTTTCTTCTAGCTTTATTGTAAGCCTTTTTGATCCATTTTTCAAGGATCAAAGGCATTCTCTTTTAAGAAACATTGTACAAAAACATTAATAAAAAGCAAGTGGGATTTAAGGCTCCCACAACCCCCTTCCCCCATTTGGGGGAAGCCTGTATCTTTTTTTTGGTTTCTTTGCTTTATAGTAGTTTTCTTTTCTTTTATTTCTTGCAATAAGTTAGATCAATTAATATCTCGCTTTCCTTTTTTCTTTTGCAAGTAAGTAAGTGAACCCGACTCATTGCCATGAATTATGCTCTCTCCACCACCTAAAGGGTTGCCGATTAGTGGAGGATGACCAGAAAAGTGACACATAGTTTGTGGTTTTAGTATAATATCGTTCCACTTTAAGTTCTTTTGTTTACTTCGCACTTACAATTATTTTTAGTTGTTTTAAATCGAAATAAACATTTGTTGCAAACTTCGTGTATGCTCTTTCCCTCTGCGGGCTTTTTCCTGGTCGTTGGGAAACTAGAAACGATTTGCAACACTTCTTTAATCTCCCACATTTTAATTTAAACAACTCACCGTAATAAAATAAACAACCCTTAACATAGCGGAAATCTGATGCTATGAATTGAATTTGTGTGGGGAAATTCTCCAGAAGAAGCGGGAACCACCGGAAAAATAAACATTTGTTGCAAACTTCGCGTATGCTCTTTCCCTCTGTAGGCTTTTGCCTAGTCGTTGGGAAACTAGAAACGATTTGCAACGCTTCTTTAATCTTCCACATTTTAATTTAAACAACTCACCGTAATAAAATAAACAACTTAACATAGCGGAAATTCGACGCTATGAATTGAATTTGTGTGGGGAAATTCTTCAGAAGAAGCGGGAACCACTGGAACGTGACCCCGGGGCCCCATTAGTCTACATCCTTGTTGGTGTAGTGTTGAACATCCTCTTGAGACTCCATCCAGCCCACATGTCTTCATGAGGAGCCACTCTTATTTAATTTCCAGAAATACTTCTTGTACCTCACGGTATATCTGGAGTTCCCCATACTCGTAAATCAATTCCATCATTAATAATTTAAAATTGACCAAGATCATATTGCAAAACATTTACAATTTTACCTCAGTAGCACAGTATTTTATTTGACTCCATTGGCACTGATCTCCATTGGCAACAATACTTTACATTTTCTTAATATCAGTTCATTGTTGTTGCTTAAACCTTATATATGTTGATGTTATCTTTTATATGCTGTTGAAGTATTTCTTATCTTTGTAATAATCTTGATCCAGTAATTCACTTCGAAAAAAATCCTAAAATAACTCACTTCCATCCTTAACGACTAAAACATTTAGAAGAGCTTTAGTAACTCTTTTTTAAGGACCACCCCCCTTGGCTTCATTAGGAGTTTGCCTAAACGGAGGAGTCAGGATTAGGTGACAGCACCTAGCTCGAAACTTTCCCCCAAGGACACACGTAGTAGCTTGAAGATTTCTGTTGCACTAACCCCCAGGTGTGATTCCAGCGGCAACAAAAGCCATAGGCTAAGTGAAATACTGGATCTGGATTTTTATATTTTATAGTTATCTGCTTGTGTAGATAACAGTATAACACCAATACCATGCTCAACACAATTGTTTCAATCGACATCTTTTACAATATCAACCACAAGTGGTTATAACCTTTTTGGAAATCTCACAAGTGTAATGGTTATAGAACGCATGGTAGTCTTGGAATTCAAGTATTTTGTAGGTACAATCTGTTGCCACCTAATACAAAGTTCTTGATGAATGTGCCCTCCCAATGCGAGTTGAATGAACCACCCTGTCTAGCACTCTTATTGATTATTTGATTCTCCTAGGGCGCTCCTGAGGGGATATGGGGTCCAACCAGTTGTTATTACCATATTACCCCATCCCCAGACATTATGGTATAGTCAGGTTGGTGCCCCAGGCATGTGGCAGAAAGTTACAGACATTTTTTTACTTCAGAGGTGGTTTTCCGGCAGTGAAATGGCTAGCAGAGGAAATCGATTTGGCTTAGTGGGGCAAGGAAATGGCATGAGATTGGTCTGGGACTTCATGATGATATTTTCCACACCTACCATCTTGGTCTCCAGCATAAGTGGGGTCCACACGTCATCCCATTTATTATTTTAGGGGT
Source organism: Larix kaempferi (assembly GCA_027924585.1). Classification (NCBI taxonomy): domain Eukaryota; kingdom Viridiplantae; phylum Streptophyta; class Pinopsida; order Pinales; family Pinaceae; genus Larix; species Larix kaempferi. The sequence goes on from BSBM01000036.1 coordinate 435,729, forward strand.
TTTACTATGTATTTTTGGACACACGTCCTAGTGTCTTTTGACAATTTATCACATGATGTATTATTTTTGATGTAGGTGGGGCATTAGTCTAGTAAAGATGTGATCTCCTAGACCCCCCACCATGTTATGACATTATGTTGTGTCCCTAGTCATGTTATGAGGCTCACGTCCCCCCTAGGGCGTCATTGAGGGAGGACGTCCCCCTTATTTTGAGTGATCCATGTTTAATTATTCGAGCTCATCTTAGTCGTTGATTATCATTATTGTATCTTATGATCTCAACCACTCATTTGAAAAGTGGTTAGGGTTTTGGTCTCTCTCATTCCTATTTAAAGAAGAGACCCCATCATTTGTAAAGGGGACTTTGGCTCTTGGAATTTTTATAATAAAGAGAATATTTGCAGACTCTTGGATTTTCTTTATGGGATGTTCTTAGATTGTGATTGTAAAGTCTATTTCTCTTATCACTTGAGATATTACTGTGGATCCAAAATATTTTCGTGGAAACAGTGTTTAACTGCAGGAGGGTGATTTCATCTTGGGCGTTTTTGCAAGGGCTCCTCAACTCGTTCCACTTGAAGTTGCTTCGTATCAAGGGGTTTTCAATAGTATCTTTGATCTTTGATATGCTCTTTGATATTTCTTGTGCTTTTACAGTCTTTTTCTTCTGAGCATCAAATCTTACTTGTGTAGTTTGCTTGCGCAGGAGAGAGGGGCGCATTGGCTTCCTTGGGCAAATTGATTCTACTTGGAGACTCAGCTAAATCATCTCAAATTGACTAGGAAGGAATAGATCATCACTCTCGAGTCTCAAGGCTTGTACAAGATTTTCCGGGTAATATCTACACTTAATCTTTTCGTTTGAAGTTCTAAACCATTGGCCATTTGAATTTACTGCTAAAACCCCGACTATTAAAATTTTTAAAAATTCTTTGGGTTTAATTATTTGGATTTCTGGCAAAACATTTCTAGGTTTTCATCTTAAGGCCTAGCCCCAAGTGGGTCCTCAAGGGCATCTTGCTCCATGGACTCCATCTACCCATTCACTTAGGCATTGGTCTCTCCATGCTTGCACCCTCCTTGTTTGTTTGTCTTTTGGATGATTGACACCTTGTTTTCTGAGCTTGTGACCTTTGACACCGTCAGATCTATCTCCAAGCTATGCTAAGAAGCCCTATTTTCTTCAGATCCACTACTTGGGACCATTTTCCTTGATTTAAGTACATGTTTCCCAAGGCAGTTGTATTTGATCATTTACCTTAGCACCTGCATCCCAGATCCATTATTAATTCTGAGTTACTGTAATTGAACAAATCTAATTCAATATCTAATCTTCCCTAAGCCTGTATTGTAACTCTATTCCTTAAATATAGGGTCTTATATCCTTCACCTTACGTACCGTATTGAGTAGCTTGATCTGGTGATTGGGTTAGATCTCTCTTGCCAAGAGTAGATCAGGGTCTCCCCCTTTGCTATCTGGGGCTTGGATAGCAAGAAGCGAAGAGTTTCTCGATTGGCGTGACAACCAATCCATTGTGGGAATTGAGGCCCTCTTAGGTCACCTCTTTAGTTTCCTAGCTCCTCTACTATTCCGGATAGGATCACCATTAGGGGCAACTACAAGTTGTGAGATAACAGGCACATCCCTCATTATTGCTCAAACATTTTCTATCAATCATAATAGCCTCTGGTCTTGCTTCAGAATTTGAACTCTCCTAGCTTCAAATCTGACAAAGTCATCACCAAAGCAAATGAAGAATGCTCTATCTTCATGCCTTGGCTTTCCAACACCATATTTGTCTCTAAATCAACATCCATAATGTTAAATTTTCTGAACTCTAGATCTAGATAAACAAATTCCTAGAGATTTCCTTGTTGAAAATTAAATTTGTAGCTCACTGATTGATTTACATTGCTAGGATTAATCAACAAAATTAAATGGCAGAAGCAATACCCATGGAAAACAGATCTACTCAATAAAAACACATTCACATAATTTTTGCCATTCAAGTCAACTTTTCATTCAAATAATTTCCAAGCTTACAAGGGCTCCTTTATTGGGAAAATGGCTCGAGAAAAATTACAATCAACAAACTTGGCAAGTTGCCCCATTGAGAAATTTCTTCCTCTTGTAAATCTACTCCAGAAATTTCCTGCTCAGCTGCACACTGACCATGGGCACCTGTACGACTTGTACGGCCTACACGACCTGATTAGTATGGCCCTGTACGACTGATCTGTGGGATGCTGTACGACCGTAGCTATACGTATCTGCTCATGTACGATTGTACAACTCGATCCGTAGGATTCTGCTGGTTGGTAAGGTTGTGTACGGTTTGGCACATGCGGCTCCTTGCTGTACGACCTTGTTCCTACACTTTGATGCCTAGATCTCTTGTACAGTCCACCTGCAAAAGATCTCTAAGAGCGCCTTCCCCTATTCAGATTATCCCTTGATGCGTCGAGTCATACTCTGCTGCCTAGACATGTATTGAACTAGTCCATCATAGAGGACATCTATAGATTGTACATCCAAGTCACTTGGACTTCACCTTCGACAAGTTTTGGCTTGAAAATATCCTTCTACCTTGAGCACTTCTTGGACTTACAGGATGGCATCATTGTACACTCCCATACACACGCAGACATTGGATGCATGCACTTTGGATTCCTTTGGGGCAGCTTCGAGTTGGATCACATCGACTCTGGGTGGAGACTGACCATCATATACCATGATCTGCCATATGTGTCACCTACAGGAACTAGAGATAGTGCACCTCATCTTTAGGTGCCCCATATACTATGAGATCTGTCTCTATAGAGACTCGGGGGGTTCCCTTTCTACTTTCTTCCGATATTAGGACTAGAGATGCCTAGCCCTCTTCATTAGAGAGATATTCAAGCACATATCTTAGTTTCTACATACCCCACCTCGCCTTGTGCAATCAAAGATCTATGTGGAGTTTCTTCCTTTCGTCCTCGAATGCTAGGAGTATCTCTCGATCCTACATCACCCCAGGACCATACAACCAGACACCTTGGACGTCCCAGAGGACTCCGATGCTGATCCAATGCCTTGTTTGCCCCCCTCACCGTTGACTATCAGACTTAGACATTCTTGACTTCATCAGTGTCTCATGTTCATTTACATCACGATGCCTTTGCTATGGTTTTATACATGTTTATGAGGCCGTCCCAGTGATTGTACCTTTTTTATTGTTACTTTATTGTTATTTTATCTTAGTTTTGAATCTTGAGTCTAGCATTATATAGGACTCGCGTTTGCACTTCCACATTGTACTCATACTGGTTGTACCCTACTAGTCCCATTGACCTACTTTTGTGGTCATTTGTCAAACATTAATAAAATTATCTCATCTTATCTTATCTCTCTACCAAATATGGAAATAGAATGTCCTTCTTCTCTCTCCAGAAATTTTCCAACTCAATGCTTGAGTTTCTTTTGTGTCTTCTCCTCTCATCTTGGCTGCCTTTTATACTTTTGAGATGAACCAAAACCCTAACTTCAATGGTTGAGATTAGATCTCACATACTTGAGATCAAGAGCTAAGATTCACTTAATTAACTTAAATCACTAGTGCCAAAAACTTAGGCACTTTATTAAATTAATCCTCAATTATTCTAAAAAGACATTCACTTTAATTAATAACTTAATAAACTAAATTCCAAAGTTCAGAGAGGTATTAATGACGATTTCCACAGGTTAGATAAGATAAGATAATTTTATTAATGTCCAACAAATGACCACACAAGTAGGTCAATGGGACTGCGTAGTACCCGGAGAACAATAGAAAGTGGGAGCGTAAAAGTAGCTCCTATAAAATATAAAAAGCAGAACTCAAATCAAACTCTAGTACTATAAATGGAGAGCTGATCTTGGAGAAGAATATATACACGGAGAGATATGAAGAGACCTGATCTGAGGAAGGAGAGTGGATCCAAGAACTGTGACACAAAAATGGTGATGGAACTATCATGGGCCACTAAAAGCACTGAAAACACTGGAAATAGGATGCAAACCCATGTGGAAATGCCCATCTAAGCTACAAACTTCAACACAGAATCACCACACGAGTGGATCTTTCCTCACTTGGTCCAGCCACATTGATGCTAGGCAATGGTGATCATTCTTCCTATTGATTTATCATAAGAGCTGTAGCTCCATCAACTTTGACACTTACTGAGATAGCTACCTTACAGATTGAGCTATTTGTTACCTCCTGAGTCCTGGAGTAGCATGTGTGGTTAAATCCCAAAATCAACTCTTCCTATTGATTAATCATCAGAGCTGTAGCTGAGCTCCATCAACTTTGACACTTAATGAGATAGCTACCTTACAGATTGAGCTATTTGTTACCTCCTGGAGTAGCATGTGTGGTTAAATCCCAAAAGAAACATTGTTAGCACAAAGGCGACCCAGAGGGGTTACCCACTGTGACCTCAATAGTCAATATTCCCCTCCCTACACTTTATGTTGCCTCTTCTCCAACTCAAGGGGAGCTTCCCTAGGATAGGATTATTAAAGCTTAGGGAAATAAGGCACAAGTTGATATGAAGAGATAGCTTTAGTAAAATGGTTTATCTCGTAGCCCAGTGAAGAAGTATACCCCCAAGTCAATCCAATGCTCCAAAGGTTCTAGCTGCAAATCCCAATCAATGTGAGAAAAAATCACAAGTTTACTCCTCCTACAATATGAGAGGCAGCAACTGAATCCAACATGGGGACATGTACTCTTTGTAGAAGATTGCATGAGAACCTTAGAATCTCCAAGAAGCATGAAAGCAAGAGAAACTATGTGGTGGGATGGCTCAATTCACTTCCCAAAACCCCACATGCTTATTACTTATATATCAAAATTTGGCTTTAAAACAAAAGAAGCCAACAATGCTAAAAACAAAATCTAATGCTCACATGTTGAGCTTATTTCTTCCCCTGTAATGCTCTCAAGTGCTTGTTCTTCTTACCCTACTCTAAGCATGAGATGAAACAAATACTAGGTGAAATCATAAAGCTAATGTAACCAGGTGCTCATCTCATCAATGACATGGCATCTTCCAAGTAAACTTATTACTATTTACGACATTAGGTTTCTATGATTCAAGTAAGATTATGTTCGCATGATGCTCACAGATTTATGTATGTTGGAAAGATTTATATGACTTGCTAGACATCCAGGGTATTAAGTGTATTGGGACATACTATAATTGCTGTACTTTTTGCCAAGAAATTTCTAAATGTTTTTTTGAATAGGCAAAGGAAAAATTATTGATTGGAAATGTCATTGCTTGCTTTTTCATTAAATTGAAAGTATGCATTTCCTTAAGAGCCTAGGTAAGAAATTTCTCAGTTTTCTTTCTACATTTGTGTACAATTTATTAATAAATAATAATTGTATTGGGATGTATATATGTATATTCTGGACAACCAGGATTCTTCTCCAAGGGAAGAGTATTATAGAAATTCTTGTGACTCAGTTCAGGCATGATTTCAGTGGGAAGTAGCTGATGTTAGCAGGATCCTTTGGTAAAATTTTGTTTATCTCAGCCTAACTCAAGTTTGTCTATGGTTGCAAAAGGAAAAATGTTAACACAGAATTAACATCCTCGAAAGATGAAATGGAATCTGTTCTATTTACTGTTAATGTTGATGTATACAGCCCCTTTTTCACCATTTCATATTTATCTATATTCATAGTGTTGCATATCATACTTGCTGTGTTTCCTAGGTATTAAATTTCTAAAATTTATGTAGGGATACGAATCCAGAGCTTGAAAAAGGGTCAAATCATAATGGATGTGGACTTACGTTGGGGTGGTGATCCCAGTATAATCCTTGCAGTTCAAACACTCGGTCCTACTTTACCTATACAAGTAAATTTATATGTGTTTTCTCTCCTTTTAAGATTGCAGCACTACTACAAGTCTACAAGGAATCTGAATTTCACTTTCCCAATTTAATTTCGATTATAGAGCAAGATGAAAGTTAACATTTATTGTGTGACTTCATCCCAGTTTCAGAGAATTTCTGTGTCATTGTCTTAATTTTGCAGTTAAAAGATCTCCAGGTTTACACTGTAGTGCGTGTGATCTTTCAACTTGCTGAAAATATCCCTTGCATTTCTGCTGTTGTGGTTGCACTTCTTTCTGAGGTTTGAGGAATAAACCATGCACTATTCACCCTATACTTATCGTTTCTTGTTTTATTTTTCAATGCAAATTCATGATCATTTAGACTTATGTGAAATATTTACTCTTCAAATTTTGACAAGCAAGCTAGTAAAGACATCACAGTAATCTGACCGTGCTGGAAATAAAGAAAACAAAGTGATTATGGAAACAATTTGAGATGAGGCAATCCAACTGTGGAAATCAGAGTTATGTACAGTGGGTGTATGCAAATTAAAATTCTACAAGAGGATACTTTAAAACATGGATGGAATCTTGGGAGATGATTTGCTCATTATTGAATTATAATTTGGTCATTTTCATTGCCTATTTTGCTGAAAACTTCCTGTACCCCTGTTGTTTGTCTGATACAATTGTCCGTTCCATGATGAACTCATTGGTTCTATGAAGCTAAGTTGCGGGGAAGCGCTCCCCCCCCCCTCGCCCCCGCTCCGGAAGCTAGCTTCCGGCCGAAGCTAGCCGGAAGCTAAGCGGAATCGCGCTTCCGTTTCGCTTCCGTCCGGAAGCGAATTTCGGAAGCTCGCTTCCGCTCAATTTTAAACGCTTCCTGCCACTGTCATAAAGCGTTCGGAAGCGTCGCTTCTTGATCGCTTCCCTTCGCTTCCTAATCGCTTCCTAGATCGCTTCCCATCGCTTTCGGCCGCTTCCTAAATCGCTTCCTGACGCTTCCTAAATCGCTTCCTAACGCTTCCTTGGACGTGTCATGGCCCATCCGTCTTGCCAACATGGATCTCCACTGTGGAATTAAAATTGTAAGGTCTCTGCAATTCTATGCCAAGCTGAGTCAAGCTTCTCATTCTCTGTCCAGGTCCGGTTTTGAAGGCTTGGTTTGTTTGCTTGTAGGCCAAGATCAATGCCAAACTCTGAACAAATACACGCTACAATTCTTTCATACCAGCTAAACAAGATTCTCCAAATACCACGCTCTGTTAACTACAATATTCAAACCCATCACTTCATTATGAACACAGCTGCCGTTCAATATACATTCATGCTTGCATATGTGGATAGCTCTTAGTTACACACTACACTAGTATAATATATGGCATATGCAGCACTGTGGCCTCTAGATATTTCCTGTATAGATCCAAGGGCACTCTGATTCTATATGCCAACACAACAATGCACTCCGTGTTTTTTAACTCTATAAACACAGCACTTCATTCAACCATTGCTCTTCCCATTCAAAAGATACATACATATGTGTGTGTGTGTTCAAGCACTGTTCCAAAAAAACACAAACGCTACTCCTCATCACTATCACTATTCATGATACAAATGTATATATTCATTTGTTTGGGAGTCTTTTAGCTTCAACCAATCATAGGGGATGGCTGTAGGTATAAGGAAAATGTGCAGGTTGGATGATGTATGGCTGTGGGATTTTTGAAAAGGCCACACACAGGCTGTGAGCAGTTAGTCAACTATATACAGCTTGAGGGCAAATGCTGTAGGTATGCCATCACACAGAATTTAAACAGATTGGGCTGGTAATTTAAGGATTAAAAAGGAAGCCAACAAATTAATAATAGTGCTGTAGTTGCCTAGTAAAACAATGCACAAGCATTCTCTGCATGCTAGTGATCAAGCAATTGGAGGATTAAGCTGTGGGTTCCACCCAGTGATTCAATCAAACAGAAATTGGTGCCAAGGATGATCAATTTGGTAATTAAATGGGTGAATTCTGCTGAGATTTCAAATGGGCAAATTGCAAGTGTTGAATAGAGTATACAATGCGTTACCACCAAACCCTTACTGTTACCCCTTGTTACCTCCCATTTTCCATGTTTTTCTCAATTTCAGTAGGGGTTTTATGTCTTGATGGAAATTTGGATGGCCTAATGTTGATCCTAGATTTTGTATGGTGCCTTGGGGTCTTGGTGATGATGTCTCAGCGTGTGGGGGTTGATAGATCTTCATGATGATGACTGCACTTCACTTATATTTGGCACATTCATCATGTTTCTTCATGATGCATTCTCAATGGGTGATTTTATGAGGGTTTGATGGTACATTCCATCCACATGTGTCATGTTACCACACAAACTAGCATCTCAAGATTCGATATAGTAGAAATACGGTTAATAGTTGATGACAAAATGTTTATATATTGAAAATTTGAAGCTTTAAGGTTGGATCTTGATGTTATAACTTATGGAATCATGGATACTGGAGTCTGGACCTATGGTTGATGAATTCACTAGTAAATGATTAATGATTGATGATTGATGAAATGATGTTATATGGTATTTACTATTAACTATTATTGTTTATTTCATGTTTTTATCCTTTCCATAACTAATTTAACATTCTACATGCATTTGTTGACATATATGCATCAAAATATATAAAAAATATATATTATATAAAAAACGCTTCCGGAACGCTTCCTAATCGGAAGCTTTTGAAAATTTCGCTTCTCGCTCCCGCTCCCGCTCCCGCTCCCGCTCCCGCTTCTCGCTCCCGCTCCCGCTCCCAAGTAACCTTGCTATGAAGTATAATATGCAGTGTAAAAAAACAGAAATACTTATGAACCGATTTTGGAAATCTCTTTATGGTTTTTAGCTGGCCTGTAAATAAGTGCAGTCATGAAAAGGCCAGAATTCTTGTGTTTTAACCTTTTCGTTGAGAGTTTTATATAAAATAGAAATTGTGATGCACAAACTATTATACACTTATATTATTCTACTAATAAGTGTAGCTTTTACCTTGTTTAGTTGCATAAACTTCAGAAAATAAGTTTAATACACACTCACACACACATTACTTAACAACGACAACAACAATAATAATTAGTCACTGATCAAACTTGGCAGATGTTAGTGGCTTTACTGCTGTCTTGTGGCCAACATTTTCCCCAAATATTATCACCAAACATTCGGCTGCAAATTTGTAGAAAAAACCAGGAATTTAAGCTAACATAAAATATTGTTTGTAAATAGATCCGACAGAGAAAGAGAGAACAGACCACAGGAAACTGCAACATCAAAATTGGGAAAAAATTGTTGGAAAATTAACAGAAAAATAACAGTGCAAGTGGAATCAACATTTGGAGTTACCTTTGAAACATTGCGTCTACATTCACCGTCGAATTATGAGAGCAACTTCTTGATAGGTCCAGAGATTTGGAGACAGAGCCAAATGCGTTGATGTTAGGATTGCTGTCTACTGCAAAATGAAGATGCTGTGAATTATTTCAAAAGCCAATCTAAAATCCAGTTAGCAGTCCACAGCAGAAGTGACTCCATATAAGCTGTCACAGATAAATCGATCCAGTCTTAACTGTCACAGAGAGAAGAACACAGTGAACAGAGAGGAAAAACAGGCATGTACAAGGAACAGTTTACTACAAGTAATGAATATTTAGGTTGAGCCATCTCCGAGGTTGAGTTTACTGCTGCAGGGTGACACCATGCAATGTCAATACCGCTGCAGGTAACCTGAAATGCCCATCCTTTTTCACTGAGAGAAAAGATTCCTTCCTGAATATGGTACAGCAGCTGCCATCAGCAGTGAACAAAAATTAAAAACAGTGCCTTTAAATCCAGAATTGTTGTTGTTGAGGGCCAAATGTTCAAGTGTATTAATTGAGAATACTGAACCCATATGTTTGTGTATAATATGAAAATCCATGAACATCAAAATCAGGAGTCTCAACCCATTGCATAAGAGTTAACTTATAGCATACGTCTAGAATGGCTTAATCTAAATGGTTATAGAATCGGAAGTATTTATTTTTGTTCAAAGTTGTGGAGTTCAATGACCTAGCAAAAGTACCCCCAGAAAATCGAGTATTATTGACGGTATAAAGTGGTTTTTTAAGATACTTAAAACTTGATTTTATGTTACTTTGTGGAACCGTTGTACTTCTGTGCACCTACTTAATTCTAAGTATTAAGTGTTAAAATCTCAGCAAAACACTAACAGGCAGCTAGCAGATTCCGCCAGACATTCTGTCAAATGCTTAGCTAACTCTGATTTCAACCTCCATCTTAACTTCAACAGTCATGCATTAAGCTTAAACACATGCTACTGTAATTAATGATCAGAAATACAACAGCTAAGGAAACTGAAAATATAGCATCCGTAAAGAACAGTGAACAGCAGTCACTTTCAGCACATTTTTTACACAGGAAATTTTGGGCAAATGACCCTGGAAAAACCAGTCAAGAGAGAAATTTTATTATTTTCAGAGCCCACAAAAGATGATATTACAGCAGACATATACCAGCAAAAATTACATCAACTTATCTTGGAAACTGTGCCTCTCAACCCTCTCGAAAACTGTGCCTCAACTTCTTCTCGAAATCTGTGCCAGTCACAGCAATAAATGCTATACAAACAGCTCTCGATTTCTGTGCAGACTTCCTGTAGGTGATGATTTGGGCTGTACAGAGATTCTTCTCCAGCAGAAAATGCCTCAAAATCTGTGCCACTCTTGCCTTGATTTTTGTGCACAGGACTGCTGTACGGCCAGCAAGGAATAGTGCTGTACAGCCCCCACAAATCAGTACAGTACGGCTGACTAAAATGCTGGTACACTTTCTTGGGATGCATGCCCTCTTCTCACCTTGAAAAGTGTGCCCCTCTCACAGCTTTATTGACAGCATTAACTCAGCTGTCATTTCCCTTAGAGTGCATGCCCATCTTCCTGTTAAAAATTAAGAGTATTCAAAATCTGTAGATTTCTTTTAAAATCTTCTTACTGAGCTTTAGCACAAACTGAAAACACTAACAGGAAATAAATGCAGCATAGAAAAATAGCACCCACTAAAGACAAAGAATTTACCCTGGGAAAACCCTTTAGGGAGAAAAACCCCAGCAAATGATCTTTCTTATTATGCAAATGATTGAGCTTTTGAGCAGATACAAATAGACTCTAAGTGAGCTACAAATCACTAATAAAATTCAGCCACAAAGGCTTACACATACCAAGAGGGTTTGCTGAAGAATCAAAGCTAGATCTGCCACAAATCAAACTTTAAATCTGAATGCTTTGCTTGAGGATGGAATGCCCTGTCATATAGACCTTTCCTAGCTGAAACGCTAGCAATATACCTAGCTCAAATCCTTAGATCGAATTCTAGAATGATCACGCCTCACTGCAGAGAGATTACATGCTGCAGAGATGAGATGTGACTCGTACAGCTCTCAGATTATCTCCTTTTTCTGAACACTAAGCATGGATAAAGGCACAAAGGATGTCCTCTATTTCATGGAACTGAATGCTCAATGTGATCTGTTCTCATCACCTTAAACGATTCACTTGATGTAGACTGCGTATTGCTGGACTGTGTAACATGCAGAGAGTAAAACCAAATTCATTTGATATATCTTGTGATTGGCTTGATGTCCTTTTATCATTATTTCTCAATCCTTCTAGAATGATTTTGTCTCCATCATTATCCCTTTTTGCTAAGCTCTCTATGACATGGACTTATTATCCCTTTTTGCTAGGCTGTCTATGACATGGACTTATTATCCCCTTTTGTTAGGCTGTTTATAACATGGACTTATTAAGTCATATTAGGCTAGGAGCATTTTCTTTCTTTAAGCAAACACAAGTCCCTCTTGGTTAACATGGTTCACACATGCCAACGCACTAGTTCATTATATCATTGCATCACATATATAAGAAAGATCATTTGTCTCAGGATGTAATCATCTAGTTCTCCTTATCATGGTCAAGTGCTAGAGTTATTTACGTAGGGGTGGCCAGTCCCTAGCCAAAACCTAATAGCTCATCCATCTTGAAGACCTAGGAAAACCTCACACATCACTTTTTCCTATACGAGGCAATGCCTCAACACACGAGGTTACCTCAACACATGAGGTTCACTTAGTCTTAACACATAAGAATATTGCAATCGTCTTTTGACTCTTGCCTTGACACACAAGGCTTATCTCCAAGTCTCAAATCAGCCTTGACACACAAGGTAGTCTTGGAGAATGTCTCACGATGCTGCTAACTTTAACACTTCCCTCCTTGAAATGCATGCCCTTCCTCTTGCTCAGCTCTTCACTTTCTCAAAAAATCTTGGAAATTGTGCCAATGAGTCTCACTCAAGCTTCTTTTATTTTTCATTTTAGGGTAACTTCCCTAACCCTTCATCTTTTACGGTCAAGATCGAATCTTGGCCCACAAGATCGATGGCTGTGATTTAATCTCAAGTTTATATGACTTAAGGCACATAAGTCATGAAACTATATAAAAATCACTTCTCCTGAAAAAGTCATTGCAAGCCTCATGCAAACCAAACCCACTTCTCAAAGCCAGAGAAGATATAATGAAAGCACTAAACTTAAAGAACAAGGCACATGGAATATACTTATCAACAACAATTGAAGCAATCACATAATGGACAACAATATATCATGGAAACCCCAATGGGGAAAACCAATTGCGGAGGGATTTCTTCAATCTCGAGCCAGAGCATATAATAAGAGATGTACAATCAGAAATATAAGGTAAAGAAACCTGCAGGGCCAAAACCCTAGATTTGCATGCAACTGCAATTGCTGCTCTGGGTATATGAACCAACTGCTCTGTGCTGACTAATCTCTAATCTTTGCTTCAACCACTGTCTAGAAGAAGATCTCTAACTGACTCTACTCTGATCTACTCAACCACAGAAGAAAAGCTGCAACGTCTTAGTCTGAAGTGCACCCCCTATGCATGGGAAATGTGCCCCTCCTCCACTGTTCTGAAGTCGCCCCTCTCTGGATCTCTATCAAATAGTAATGAGATCTGATCTAGTTCTCCTCAATCACTGAAGAAGAACTACTCTGCTTCTTTTAGCCCTTCTGGCCTCAAGAAGAATGTCCCCACAGACAAGTGCGCCCCCTCTGCATGGGAGATGCGACCTCCTCTTGTGAAGTCGCCCAAGCTCTGTTTCGGAGCTCTCTCTGCATAGATAGTCACACTGCACACTGGAATGGCTACTCAGTGCCTCAGATCAAGCAGGAATAGATCCCTCGCGGATCCTCTCACTCTATCCCTCTTCAAATGTGACCCTCTTCTCAGGAATGCGCCCTCTGCATGCACAAGCACGCTCTCACTTTGAATCTCCCCACTCTCTGAAGAAATTGCAAAGTAACCCTTTCCGGTGACCCCTAGCCTCCTTTTGTCCACTCACTGACTGATTAGGGTTTCCGAAACCCTAATATGAGTGCATGCAAAAATCCCACTTTTGCATGCTTTTTAATTAAAAAGGTTGCATGCAAAATATTGCATGCGTAAGGAAAATCACCCTAAAAGGTTTGCATGCATCCACCGCTGGATTCATGACACCTGGTAGAGTGCATCTCACCCTCTACCCCATCCTGATGCCTATACCGAAATTGCACCTCCATGGTAGGCATTTGAACATGAAGGACATCTCGAGATACACCTATATCTCTAACACTATGAGAACCCCTCACTTTGAGAATAATGTTTTATATGGATTTTCCTATTAAACTAGTCACTCTAATCCCTTTTTGATTGTGACCACAGATCATACAAGTTATGGTGGTCCAAGAGCATACGGGGACTAGAATCGGAGTTTGTTACTTTTATTGCAAAATTAAAAAAGGAACCAAAATGAAACTAAACTAATCTAAGAACAAAAACTAACTAAACATTAGCAACTGAAAGAAGAAAGCAAAAAAAAAACAAAAAAAAAAGTCAAGCCATGAGAAGGATGCAGATCCCCAGGGGGGATGGAGTGTTGGTGCTGAGTATCCCACTTGCTTTTATTATTATTTTTACAAGATTTATAGGTGGATGCCTTTGGTCCTTATAAATTCAGATCCAAAGGCTTACAAGTTCCATGAAACAAATCAGAATCGAGGTATTTTGCTCCGGGAGGTCCTGGATGGCCTGAATCTTCAAATTTATGGTATCACTTCCTCTTACATATAAAGTCGCTAAGGCCGGGGAACGTTTTGGCCATGGAGTCCATTGGTGGAGAGCGGAGGGACTATGCTTTCCAAATGAGCTTGAAGAGATGAAAGAATCAAACTAGAATAGTTACTCCTTCAAGCGAGATCACCTACACAGCTTAAACAATACTACAAACAAAATGTCATATCAGAATAGTAAGCATATAAATTGTAGATTTTTTAGATATGCTCACTGAAAATCACAGATCTCAACTCCGTCTCAAGTCTCTCTAAGACACATGCATGTACTTGTTATCACACAACTTGTAGTTGTCCCTAATGGTATCCCATCTAGGATGGTAGAGGAGATGGACAACTAAAGAGGTGACCCAAGAGATGCCACGGTTCCCAATGCAAGTTGGGAGTCACGACAACCGAGGCACTCTTCACTTTAGATATAGGCAAGACAAGATCAAGGGGGAGACCCTATAGCCAATCGACAGAAGACTAGCCAAAGCAAAAATTCCTAGGGATATGTGAAAGTCAAGTTACAGAAACCAATGCAAGCTGAGGTGGACCCAAGAGTTTAAGTATGGTTGAAAAGGCTTAAGATGTGACAAGTTTTCAACCAATGAATGAGTTAGGCCACCTAGGAAGACCAAAATGATAGATCTAGCACCATAAAATACACAAGTGGGGTCTACTTCCTTAAAATAGGGAAAATGGTCCAAGATGGGTCCACTTGGTCAAAATTAATGGAAGATGGTACTAGAGGGGCTCTATGACATGGATCTATGGATTGACCAAGAATTGAGAGCACCCAAATGCGGGATCTAGGAAAAGCCACTAACCCCAAGAAGTGCGAATTACCCCAAGGAAGGCTAGTGCCTTAGATCAAGGGCCAAATGGAGTCGGATATCCACCAAAATGTAGATCGGGATAGGCAAGATGCAAAGTAAGGTGGGTTTTGAAGATCAAAAGCATCCAATGGCTAGATCTTAGTAGATCTGAGATTTAAAATGCATCACTGAATGACCCAAGTGGGGCACAACCCTCAAAATGAGGAATGGGGCCCACAAGGAAAAAATCAAAGAAGTGAAGCTCTAGGGGTAGGTTATCAAGTAAGAGGAGTGCAAATCAAGCGGGATCTCACCTACCCACGTCTTGGAACTAGCAAAACTCACCCAACCAAGGAGTGCGACCTTACCCAAGGAAGGCTAAGTGCCTTGGAAAATGTGTCAAATGAAGCCCAATTGCCACCAAATTATAGATCCGAATTTCCGTGGATGCTATAGAGGTGGGTTCTTTTTATTATTCCCAAAGGCAAGCTAGATCCAAGTAGATCTAAGAAAAAGTGAAAAATGAGGGTTTTAATCAATGAGGGTTTTTAGATATAAGAGAATAAATGGATAAGATAGAAGAATTTCATACCTTTTGGAACATACCTGGAAGATGAAGATGGAAGAGGCTTGTGACGAGGATTACTTCCCACAAAGATCAAATGCCAAACTTGGATGAGCCCTTCTTGCCAATATTTTGCCTCCTTCAACCAAATCGATTTCCTATTCCTGTCAATCAAGGACACAAGGATCAATCGATCAATCAAGAATGGAAAGAGATGCAAACAAAGAGATGATAAACATGAATTGTTAGTACAAAGACAAAACAACTCCCTATCAACCAAAACGTCCTCTTGAAGCTTGAAGGGTAGGCCTCCCCACCAATTCGCACTCCTCAAAGTTGCCTTCTTTGCCTGCAAAACAATGTTTGTTGAATATAAAATCAAGATGGCCACCAATGTCTGTCAGTGCAGAGGAAGAAGCATTTACAATCACCACAAGCATTCCAACTTGAAGATCCAAGATGCCTAGAAAGTATTTTAATTCCAATATCCAAGAGCCAAAAATCTCTAGATGAATTTTACAATGAGGGGGTCTCCTCTTTATATAGGATAATAAAGACCAAAACCCTAGATCTCAAAACCACTTTATGAAATGAGTGGTTGAGATTAAAAGATCTCACAACATAATCAATGGCTAAGATGAGCCGTAACATAATATCCCATGGATCACTCAAAATAAGGGTGATGTCATAGCTAAAAGATACAAAGTGAGGGTGACGTCATCCTCTAGAGGGGGCAAAAGTACATGGGCCCACCTCATATGACATGGACATGACTCATAAAGCTCATGGTGGGGCTAGGGGGCATCAATCCTTGCTAGCTCATCCCCATGGCACAATAATATAAAATAATGTCCAAAATAATACAAATGATCAAATCCTGTCCTCAAAATATGTGAGAGACATGCAGTAAAAGGCCCCTGTGGCCTCTGTGGACCCCATTGATTGATGAAAACTGGTTGGAAGATAGGGGGTTCACCCTGGAAGACCTCTGTGAAGACCAAGTGCCAAAACCTTGCCTCAATTGCCCAAATCGAATTCCTCAGTGACCCTTTTATTCCATTTTTAACCTGCCTCGGTAACTGTGAAGCTGCTGAAACTGCCACCTAGGGCACCTGCGCTGTCAAACTTAGCCCACCAGGCTCTCCAGAAGGGGGGGGGGGAATGGTAATATCAAGTGGCTGGACTACCCCCTCCTCATATAGTGCCCTAGGTGAATTGGCCTCTCATGGCCCCTGCTGGACAGGCTGGGAAAACAGCCCCAAATCTGGTCAACAAGTGGAAAACTGCATCTATCACTGTCAGAAGTGCCCAAAACTGAAAGATAAGTGTCTCACT
Source organism: Larix kaempferi (assembly GCA_027924585.1). Lineage (NCBI taxonomy): Eukaryota > Viridiplantae > Streptophyta > Pinopsida > Pinales > Pinaceae > Larix > Larix kaempferi. The sequence goes on from BSBM01000036.1 coordinate 452,538, forward strand.
GGATCCAGGAGACCCAAATCTACTAAGAATGTGTAATCATACACCATGGGTTGACCTGAGGGGTCAACAATAAGGTCCACCATATCCAGACAATGCATAATTTGATGATCTGGAATAATAATAAAACCTGCTGAAATGCATCAATCACCATCTGAATCATATGTCCACCATATGGTATCATCATCAAGAGTATATGGGACCATCAATCATCATCCATAAGCATCCATGGCCCACATCATCACGGATCCCAAGAATGACCATAGTCAAACTAGGTTTGACTAGGTCAATATACAACCAAGGATAAATCATATCAATAGACTAAGGCATGTTCCTCTAATCATACTCACAGCTTAACTTAAAGTATAAACATCATTTAGTGGCATTAATCATGTTTGCATATTCCATTGTTATTTATACTTACTTGCACAATAGCTTAAATGACAAACTCACCCATTGGACATGGTCTAACTGCAAGCTAAGGATGAAGGCTAAGAACCAGGCTGGGTAAAAGGGATGACTTGCCTATACTTAACTAAAGGACACTTTGGACTAGGAGAGGGGGAAGCTACACTCCGTGCCAGACAAATAACACGGGGAAGGGTTGTGCCTCACAAATGGGTAGGTTGTTTAGAGAGTGCTTATTCAACTTAGGCATCATGTCTATAGAAGTTGATCCAAGTTCATTAGGATCATTCAATTTCATTTCATGGCCTTTTTGGCCTACATAACCCTTCGGATCTCAGGTGCGCTAAGAAGCACAAGTAATTGTAGCTTGCATCAAGGCATGTTTATGTATACATAAGGTCAACAATCATTTAGATATAGAGTTTAAGAACCATTTCTTTTTGGACCTTTCTTATACTCTTCGATGAGTATTTATAACGTTTCATTGCTCTTGCCCTTTGCTCACGTGTGTTGATAAACACATTCTAGAGTTTATAGTTTCCATGGGCGAATTTAACAAGTTTCCATAAGTAGTACATGAACTTTCAGTTTTAGCCAACAACATCTCAAGTGACTAGGGGGAGTTCGTGCCAGTGCCAAACATCAGGACAACCGAGCATAATGATTTAGGCCTACAATCCAACTCACCAAAGGCAAGTTCTGTCACCAACTCAGAGCCGAGACACTAAACAAACATGGATGCGATCCAACACAGAGGTAGTGAATGGGGAAGTCCTCAGTATCAAAAAAGTCAAGCAAGACAAGTCAAAGGTAAAGCCAATATAGGAAGGTCATGAATGGATGGAGTCAAGTGAGAATGGTGCCTAAGCTAGCAGACAAGTAATGTCAAGAAAGACCATATCTATGCAAGGTAGTAAACCAGTGAGTTTTGTCAAGAAACCTAAATGTGCAAGTAATATGTCCATTTTACAGTTCATAACATTGTTAAGATAATTCATTTTCATTTTACAAAGTTTGCCACATCATGAATCATATACCAAGCTAATGCTGTGAACATGACTAAAGCAACAAGATAATAATCCATAATCAATGATCACAAATCCATAGGTCATATCACATCATAATAATAATCATCATAAACCATCTGAAACACTGCTGCAATAACATCTCTAGGCACTGAACTGAAACTGTATGGAATAAAGGGTCACATCGATCATCACATTTGAACTCTCAAGGCTCAGCCTTGGCACCAGGTCTAACATAAGTCTGATAAAATATACTGCTCTGATCATGAGTGATCTCAAAATATAAGCTCATCATAGCCAAGCTCTAAATAATCCAAGCTTTGAAATGTGCAGATATCTGCTAAGCAAGAATAGTAGCCCTGCTACTATGGTGTGATAATAGTACTAAATCCCAATTCTCAAACCTAGAGAATGTATCAACATATACAATAACTTATAACATGAAACACATGATATCTATCTATAACTTTACACAATATAGCAGTCACACATAAATTTGGACACAATATTTTCGGTCAATGTGACCTTGGAAAAATCCTTACGGGAAAAACCAATGAGAGAGATAAAAGCTTTTATATCATAAGCAGTTTATAGTTGGTACAATAGAACAATCCAACATAGAGTTATCTTTGATCCAAGAGGCTTTGATGATCAAGTTTGAACTCTGAAGGAATAGCTGGAAATGCGCCCCTTTGCTAAGAATGCATCCCTCTGACTTGACTATGCCCCTCTGAAATCTGCTCTCTGACTAAGGCCTCTCGTCCATTTGCCTCTAGATCACTGTCTCGGTGATACCCTCTCTCAGAACTGGATGAACTCTATCTTAGAGATCGCCCCTCTGCCTCTGGAATGCGCCCTCCTTTGCTCAGGAATGCACCCTCCTTTGACTGATCAATCTTTGTTCTCTTTGCTATTGAATCCGATCAATCACTGAAGCAATCTCTTCCTGCCTTATGGATCCACCTCAAGTGCACTTGATCTGTATCAGATCTATGCCCTCCTCGAGTTAGAAAGTGCACCCCCTCTCTCAGGAATGTGCCCCTCCTCCTCCGTCACTGAATCAATGAATGCTCTGCAGCTAGTTCACTGTCCTAGAAGCAATCTCTGCCTCTGATACAATCTCCCTCAGCTATGGATCAAGTGTACTCAATCACTACTTAGTCATAGATCAACCCACTCACTCCTTAGAGAATGTGCCTCTCCTCTCAAGTATGCACTCCTTTGCATGCATTGACTCGCCCTAACTCTCTCTCTCTCTTCACTCTCCGACGAAATGCTCGAGTAACCCTTTTCCTTTGCTCCTTGCCTCCTTTTATTAACTCACTAACTGATTGGGGTTTCCAAAACCCTAATATGAGTGCATGCAAAAATCCCACTTTTGCTTTAAAAATCTTGCATGCATAAGGAAAAAGTCATTAAAACCTCTGCATGTCTCTACCACTGGATCCATGACACCTGGTAGAGTGTTTCTCACCCTCTACACTGATGCCTATACTCATAATGTACCTTCACGGTAGGCATCACCACATAAAAGACATCTCGAGATACACCTATCTCTAACACTCCCTCTTATTGAGGGAAGTCATACTGATACCTGGATCCATCAAATATCCCGTCGTTACAATTGTTCCCTCTAAATTGGCTTTCACTGTTGCACTCTGATTTGATACTAATCCATGTTTTAGAATCCCTTTGAAACTCTGCTCCAAAATCCCTTTGCAGTTGATCAATAGTGGATCCACTGGCCTGTACTTGACTCTCTTGCTTCGAATCTCTCATCTTGCTCCTAATCTCTATCCAACTCAGTCATCTCGTACTAGCTCAATTTGCTGCTAGTACTGGTATGAGCTTCTCACTCATCTCTCTGATTCGAGGACTGACTCCTCAGTGCCTCATCAATCCTGGGAGCATCTCATTCTCCATCTATCTCAGAATCAGATGAGGACTCTGAAATCCACCCAGATACTTTTGAAGTGGAATGGCCCCAAACTACATACTCCATATCAATCCGATGACCTATCAACACAGGATCAACCGGATCTACTCCCACTGGATAAGTGAATATGTGCTCCCTCTGAAACAACATAGCATAACCTGCATCCTCCAAGGCCGAAACTGAAAGTCTGTTGGCTTTCAGTCCTGGAATGTAGAGCAGTCCCGATGCCTCCAGGAGTTCTCCAAACTCTAGAAGGAACTGTATTCATCCCAACCCTCTGATTGTATGGACTGTCCGCTCGACATCCCATACAAGATGATATGGAATAGTCTCTAGAATGATGAATGCATCTCACATCCTTGTCATATGACTACAATACCTGCTGTCAACCATCCATCTCTAATCAACCTCAATCTCAGGTTGACTGCTGTCACAACCTGACACAAAAGAAGCAAGGGAGAACTCTTTCTCGAACCTAATAGTAAACTCATCCACTTCCTCGGCTGTTGCTACCTATTCATCCTTCTCCTTCTTGCCATTCATTTTATGAGGGCATTGGTCTATGTAGTGGCCATACTCATTGTAGGAAAAACACTTTACCTCGCTTAAGTCTTTCTTCTGCTTGCATTTTGCTGCAAGCACCACTTCCTCCTCATCAGGAGTAATAGAAGAGCTGCCTTGAAGACATCCTCTTCCGGCCTCTTCTTGTGTGAAATCGACCCAGAGACGATCCCACTTGGGAATATTTTCTCTTGCCACGATAGACTCAATGAACACTGCCCATGGCTTGGTCACGCCATTCAAGGCTTGTCGCACAAGCTCACTACATCTTCTCCCCAACTGCTCCCAACTTGTCTCTTACCTGAGTGATATGGGTAAGATAGGTGGCCATGCTCTCAGTTTTGATCATCTTGATGCTCTTTAGTTTCTCTCTTAGCACCATCTTTCGATTCTCATTGGAACACTGGTACAACTTGGTTAAAGCATCCCACATTTCATACACATTGTCTTTACCTGTGATATGCGTGATCACATGATCCTTGATTGCATCAAGGAGGATTCTTTGGGCCTTAATATTCTTTTTCTCATAGGTTGCTTTTGTTGTTTCATTTGATAGCATTGTCACAGGTTTTGCGGTTGCACTCTCCACAATTTCCCACAACTCACTCTCCTTCAGAAGCAAAACAATTCTGGCTTTCAAAGCACTGAAATTTAAAGCCCCATCCAAATGATCTTCAACCCTCAAACTAATAGCCATGACCTTCTCACTGAAAATTGAATCCAAGCTCTCTTGATGAACAAAGAAAACCTCTATGTCACAGTTTGGCCTCTGCTCGCACATATCTGATAGATCTTTCACAAATCTAGCCTCTAACCTCACAGATCTGATAGATCTGATACGAGTCCTCACAGATCTGGTATAAATACTCGCATATTTGAACCCTGAACTCACATATCTGATAGATCTGACCTCTACTCTCACAGATCTGAACTCTGCTCTTTAGATCTGGTAGAACTTATGTGATTGTTCTGATCTTTAACTAGGCTATGATACCATGTAGATTTTTCAGATATGCTCACTGAAAATCACAGATCCTAGCGCGGTCTCAAGTCTCTCTAAGACACATCCATGTACTAAATCCCAATTCTCAAACCCAGAGAATCTATCAGCATATACAATAACTTATAACATGAAACACATTAGATCTATCTACAACTTTATACAATATAACAATCACACATAAATTTGGACATGGTATTTTCGGTCAATGTGACCCTGGAAAAACCGTTGTGGGAAAACTAGTGAGAGAGATAGAAGCCTTTATATCATAAGCAATTTATAGTATGTACATTAGAACAATCCAACATGGACTTATATCTGAGCCAAGAGACTTTGATGATCAAGTCTGAACTCTGAAGGAATAAGTGGGAATGCGCTACTCTGCTTAGAATGCACCCCTCTGCCTTGACTACGCCCCTCTCTGAAATCTGCTCATTGACTAGGGCCTCTCGCCCCTCTGCCTCTATATCACTATCTTGGTGATACCCTCTCTCAGATCTAGATGGACTCTATCTCAAAGCTCGCCCCTTTTCCTCTGGAGTGCGCTCCCCTCTGCTCAAGAATGCACCCTCATCTGACTGATCAATCTCTGATCTCTCTGCTACTGAATCCGATCAATCACTGAAGCAATCTCAGCCTGCTTGATGGATCCACCTCAAGTGGGCCTGATCTGTCCCAGATCTGTGCCCTCCTCCAGTCAGAAAGTGCACCCCTCTCTTAAGAATGCACCCCTCCTCTGTCACTGAATCAATGAATGCTCTGCAACTGGTTCACTGTCCTAGAATCAATCTCTGCCTCTGATACAATCTCCCTCAGCTATGGATCAAGTGTGCCCGATGACTACTTAGATCAACCCACTCACTCCTCAGAGAATGCGCCCCTCCTCTCAAGAATGCGCCCCTCTGCATACACTGATTTGCCTACTCTCTCTCTTTAATATCTGAAGAAATGCTTGAGTAACCCTTTTCCTTTGCCCCTTGCTTCCTTTGATTAACTCACTGACTGATTAGGGTTTCCAAAACCCTAATATAAGTGCATGCAAGAATCCCGCTTTTGCATTAAAAATAACAGTAATGCATTAAAAAAACTCGCATGCAAACTTGTATGCATAAGGAAAAAGTCATTAAAATCTCCGAATATCTCCACCACTGGATCCATAACACATGGTAGAGTGTTTCTCACTATCTACACTGATGCCTATACCGATAATGTACCTTCACACTAGGCATCATCACATGAAGAACATCTCGAGATACACATATCCCTAACATAAACAAATAACCATACAAATCTTGGATCTTTATGCATAGATGAATAAAAAGATGATGAAGTAAACAAACTTGCTTATTCTTTCCTACTTATTAATAATAATCCTATGTAGGCCGAACTAACATTACAAGAAAGCAACATGAAACTAATACATGTTACCTCATAAAACGACAATGATCATTTACACACATACTTGCACTACACCATAGGTTTGTCTCTAAAGCCTTTTTATTCCACAAAATATTACATATTACAAAGTAGAGTTGAGCCATCCTTTCGGTCCTTTGACCATGAGAAATAAAGAGGCTGGCACTTGCTTAAATAGAGAAAGAGAGGAGGGTGGGGGGGGCACATTTGTCAGGGGGAAGTGAGCTTCATTTGATTGAGGGCGCACTGGGGTGAGCAAGGAGTGAACTAGAGGTGATTAGAGATGATTTAGGGTGAATTGTACTTAAATTGGATGTTGTTAGCAACAATCCACTCATCAGATGCCACATGAGCCTTGGGAAATGCGCCCCTCCTCATAGAGAATGTGCCCCTCTTGATTTAGATCTCAATCTAGCCTTTGATCAATCCTTTCGGGTCCCTTCTAACTTGTCTTTAACTTGAGAGTGGATTGCCACCACTCCTGCTGTCTAAAACATGTCCTAGACATGCTACCTGATTTATGGGATTGCTTATTTTTCCCATTTATTTAATATTTTTATGCCTTTTTAGAGAGAAAATCAATTTTAGTGATAAATAATCATTAATTTTATCTCAAAAGTGGGTTTAGGGGTTAAGTGGGTGCTCTGGGTTAGAAAACGAGTACCTTGTTGCCGCCTGAATATGCACCTGGGATAATGCAACAAAAATCTTCAAGCTGCTTGGTGCGTCCTTGGGGGCAAGTCTCGAGTCAAATATTGTCACTTTATCTTGACTCCTTTGTTAAGGCTAATTCCTAACGAGGCCAAGGTGGGTGGTCCCTAAAAGTTACTAAGGCTTTTTAGTTTTAAGTTACGAGGGTGAAAGTGACTTGAGAGTTAAAGTGATTTACTAAACAAGATATTGCAAAGTATGATTTAATTAAACAACATATAATAATTAGGCATACATGATATGCGATAACTTAAACTAATGATATTGTAGAGTAGTGATGAGAAATGTAAAATAAAGTGCTGATGTAATGGTAAATATTTTGGAATTGTGTCTTGGTCAGTTTTAGAATTATTAAGATGGATTGATTACAGGAAGGGGAGTTCTGATATACACCAAGGTATGTGGAATAGGTCCGGATTTGCCGAGAGTGGTTCCACACAAGAAGAAGGGCTAGATTGGAGTCGCAGGGGGGTGTCCAACAGTGACACCAAATGAGGGTGTAGCCTGAATGGGCCCCGCGGTCACTACCTATGTGTTCCCTTTTCTTTGTGAAATTTGCCCACAGTAAGCAAGGTGAGACACCAGATTTCCGTCCTTTAAGGGGAATTTATTTGAATTAAAAGTGAGTTGTTTAATTAAATATGGAATGTTATCAAGTGCTATGATTCCGTTTTTTATTGCCCCAAAGCTTAGGCAAGCTTGCGATGGGAAACATCATACGCAGAATATTGGTTCCAGTTATTTGTAAAAGTAAAAGAACTTGCAAAAGTAATAAGATGTTCTGCTAATTACTATACGCTAAGAGTCTCTTTTTCGAGTACCACCTACTCAAGGAAAGCCTTTCCGGTGATACCATACTTCGGGAAAGCAAAGATGGATTCGTTACTCTTGCAAATTGATAAATAAAACTTAGAAAGCTAAACTAATTAAAATAAAAGCACATGAAATAAAAGCAGAAAGTAAAAAAAAGGTTCACGCCATGAAAATGACGCAGGACCCCTTGTTAGAGTTTTTAATTATAGCAGTATAATTTTCATCTCTTTCAACTTATAAACAATATAGGATCACTGAAAGAATAACTATGCACAGAAATAATGGAGACACAATAGTTTATCCTGGGAAAACCCAAACTTGGGAAAAACCCAACAAGCCTTTCTTACTCAGAGATTCAGTACAACAAAGATAAAATCATAAGAAGAATAGATGCCAAAGAAAACAACTCCAAAATGTCTTCTACAACCCAAAAGTCGAACTTCCTTTGCTTGAGCGAACTTGCTTGTGGTGAGTGACAAATGAGGACTGCAACTCCTCTATTTATACATTACTTTTGGGTGATTTTCTCAACTGGGCCGACTTGTCTTTCTATATTAATAAAATACATTTATTGTTTATTTCTTTTGCAGGTTGGCTTGGCTAGTGAGGATACCTCATGTAGCTACATCAACAACACCCCCTCTTAGATAGAGAGGTATCATCACGCTGGAACACATCTGAGCATCATCTGATCGTCACGGTTGGTCTCGTACATCTCGTCATCATAAGAAAGGTCAACATAGTCCATACAAGACAACATCCCACATAGGGATACAAGTATACTTTACACAAGAGTCCTCTCCACACAAGAGAATGTTCCTCACAGGAACAATAGTTCACATAGAACTCATCTCGGTCTACATAGGACTGCCTGTCCTAACTAAACTAAGCTCATCTCGGTCTACACAGGACCGCTTGGCCTCATTGGACTAAGCTCTTCTTGCTCTACACAGGACCGCATGTCCTAACTGGACTAAGCTCTTCTTTTGCTACACAGGACCGCTTGTCCTCACTGGACGGATCTCTTCTCGGTCTACACAGGATCGCCTGTCCTAACTAAACTGAGCTCTTCTCGGTCTACATAGGACCGCCTGTCCTCACTGGACTGAGCTCTTCTCGGTCTACACAGGACCACATATCCTAACTAGACTAAGCTCTCCCTCTCATTGAGGGAAGCATTCTCCAATATTCCAAGTCTTTCACGGAAGTATGCAAACTTCACTCTGGAAAGAGGCTTGGTGAGAATGTCGACAATCTGATCATTAGTCGAAATATACAGGAGCTGAACTACTCCTCTTTGTACCATGTCTCTAATATAGTGGTACTTGATCTCCACATGCTTCGATCTGTCATGAGATATAGGATTCACGGAAAGATTCACACAACTTTGATTATCACAGTGAATAACAGTAGGATGAAGTGTCTGTCTGGACAATTTTGCAAAGAGCTTCCAAAGCCATACTGCTTCTCGTGCTGCAACACTCACTGCAATATACTTTTCCTCGACTGTGCTCAATGCTACCGAGGACTGCTTTTTGCTACACCAGGAAATCACTATAGAACCCAAACTGAAGCAACACTCGGAGGTGGTCTTTCTGTCCACAACACTTCCTGCCCAATCAGAATCTGAGTATCCATGCAATATCATATCACTGCAAGAAGCATATCTCAGTCCATATCCCACAGTGCCATGTAAGTATCTCAGCACATGGTTTGTAGAAACCCAATGTACTTGTCTCGGTTCACACATAAACTGACTGAGAGCACTTAATGCAAAAAAAATATTTGGTCTAGTGTTAACTAGATACATCAATGAACCGATCAGCTGTCTGTACATGGTGGGATCTATCAGGTCTGACTCGGAAGCTGAGTCACTCAACTTCTTCATGTTTTCCTCCATAGGTGTGGTCATGGACTTACAATCCATCATACCAAATCTCCTCAAGATATCAATGCTATACTTTCCTTGGCTCAGGAAGATCTCATCCTGTCTCTCTCACACCTCCAAACCCAAGAAGTAATGTATCTGACCAAGGTCCTTCATCTCGAACTCAGAGGCTAGCATCTTCTTGCACCACTCGCTAAGTTTCTTGTCTCCAATGAGAAACAAATCATCAACATACAGTACTAGTATCAATGGTCTACCATCCTCAACCTTGTAGTAAAGGTTGGGATTTGCCTCACTCTTGGTGAATCCCAAGCTCACCAAGTATCCATCAATCCTGGCATACCATTCTCGTGGTGTTTGCTTGAGTCCATAAAGGGCCTTCTTCAGTCTGCACACACGGGATTCCTTTCCATGAATCTCCAAACCCTATGGCTGCTCAATGTAGACTTCTTCCTCAATCACTCCGTTGAGGAAGGCAGTTTTAACATCCATCTGATGTAACTTCCTTCCCATAGCTAAAGCTAGAGCTATGATTGATCTGACGATCGTGTATCGTGCAATTGGAGCAAACATCTCGTCATAATTGACTCCCTCTTTCTGAGAGAAACCTCTAACCACAAATATCGCTTTGTGCTTCTCAATGCTCCTATTTGCTGCATGCTTAATCTTGTAGATCCACTTGGAAGTCACCTTTGACTTCCCTTCAGGTCTTGGCACAACTTCCCATATGCCATTCTTCATGATGGATTGATGTTCTTCCATCATGGCATCTTTCCAAACTTGCTGCCTGTCAGCGTCCTCATAGTTGGAAGGCTCAGAATCAATGATGTGGGACATCGGTGCTACATATCCCTAATATCTTTGGGGTCTCTTGCTCTCCTTGAAGGTACCTGGGGGAGCTGCATGCTTCTCTGCATCCTCTAGAGTTTGTCGAGCCCAGACATGCCTCTTCCACTCAATAACAATATCTCTAGGAATGTCTGTCGGCTCTATTAGATCAACATGATCAATCGGATCTACAAGATCAAATGAATCAGGAGGAATGTGGAATTCTTCCACATTCCACCACTACAATGCTCTCTAACAAATTTACAGAGTAGCTTAGCTGACCCTTGATTCTTAAATCTTCTCATAGTAAGCCCAAGCAAAGTCTTTTTCTCTTGGCATTTTCACACTATCAAACAGTCACGGTTTCACTGGTTTAACTGTTGCTAGTGCTATGTAACAGGTTGTTGCTAGTGGCAAGTGCTAGGTGACCGGGTTACAGGTTTCAAGAAACACCTTCAGGTTTCAACAAAGTTACAAACAAGCCTTGCCCTACAAGTCAAACATACAAAATAAAAAATAAAAAAATGAAATAAATAATAAGTTATACTGTTATAGTATTATACTGTAACTTGTTATAACATGAGAATTGAAATAAAAAATAGCAAACAATCGACAATGCAAATAAAAAATAGCATGCAATGCAAATAAAAGATAAAAAATAAAAAAAACAACAGGCAATGAAAATAAAAAATAAAAAATCACGATCAGTGATTTAGTGGATTTGGGAATGATCTCGATGACTTAAACTGTAAACAGGATACTCTGAGAAAATAGAGATTTGGCACGATAGAAAACATGATACCTCTTGGAATGATCTTTGTTGAATGGTTGATGGGGACGGGTCCCGGGATGTCTAGAAATTGAAGCAGCTTTCCCAAGCCTGCAGTTGTGTGCCCGTGTTGACAAACCGTTGTCGAATGCTGGAGTATGGATTGTGTTCCCCGAGTCGTGTGCCTGAGCTGAGAGACCGCCATTGAATGCTAGATGGTGGTGCTGCTAGTAGCTACGAAGAGTGAGAGTGTTCGGGGTCGAGGGTGCTGGTAATCGAATGGAGAGAGCATTGAAATAATGCCCACGGGCCCCAAAAATGAAGAAATCAGTGCGGGAAAAATCAAGGTAAAAAATGTGCCCAAAAATGAGTGGCAAATGCGGCAAAGAAGGGCACAGATTTAGCTAACAGGTGGCCCGTGAGTCAAACTCGTCGAGCCGAGCTGAGCCGATTTGTTTTTTTCTTGATTTCCGAGCCAAAATCGCCATCAACCGATTCAGACTCGCGCTGTGTTGAGTCGGCATGCCTAGCCTTCGGTCCGAGTCAAACTCAGAATAATTGTGATTCGGATCGCGATTCTTGTAACTATGCGTAACAATATACTTGTATGTTTTGATTTGTAGGTGCCTTTTGACCTTTCATTAACCTAATTCTATTATTATTATTATGTTTATGTTTATAAAATTTGTATCTGCAGGGAGTGCCATATCTTAGTGAGAATAATACGAAGAAGAGATCAACAATCTCCAAGCATCATAGAACACCAACGAATCGTTGAAGCAACATTGAATATTGCTCCAAAATATAACTCCAGTAATGTCTGGCAAACTGACAATCTAAGAAAATATGATTTAGTGTCTGTGAGTGAAGGCGAGTAAGGTAAAGGCCATTTGAAAGGCCACTATTGGCCAGCTGGGCCTTGAATGGAATCCCTTGATAGACTACAAACCAAGCAAAATGTCAGCTTATAAGAAATTTGATTCATTCCGACATTGTGGAGTCTACACACCCATTTACCTTTGGATCCTTGGACACCCAACGTGCTTTAAGGATGTGAGATAACAGATGTCTCTAATGGAAGTAGTGAATACAATGGTTGAGAGTCATACTGGAGAATTGAATGAACAAGTCTCCAACCCCAATCCCACCAAAAGGAGCCTAAGAATCCCAATATTTATCTTAAATAAGTAAGACTCCGAGATAAGGTCTCTAAACTCCATGATCAAAAGATAATCAGGGTCAAGGAGACCATACTCTTGAGGAAGAGAATGCCACTCCTAGGAATGAGAGGAAAATCGCATAGATCTCTTTAGGAAAATACACCTTTCTTTCTCGATCTATATGCTTGATTGTGAAGTTGCATCGTAGTACAAGAACAGTGGACCCTCCAACTCCAGAAAGGTCGACAAGCTAAATCCCATGGTGCCCTATTTCCATCCAAGGCCAACATAGCAAACTTGCAATATCGTTCACGCTGGCCATGTGTTGTTGAAAATAAGAAAGCCTGACACTTGAAATAAATGAGGTGATATCACATAGATTGAAAGCCCCTTGGACTCTTTCTATATGCCAAGCAGACAAAACGTGATGCCAGAACAAAACCTGCTAATATGCTAAATCCTCAAGATACTGCCTGCAAGAATGTTATCCTGAGTGGCAACATCAATCAAATCATGGCACCCCTCATCTTGGGGATAATACACACATCCCACGGAACCTCGAAATCATACTAGAGTTAAGAGTGAACAAAGTTCGCTCTTAAAGAAATATCCATTGTAAATAAGACATAGAACAAAAATCCATATAGGACAAATATATATATTAAATGTAAAATGATGAGATGATTACAATGCAAAGAGCGGGCCCGTATAAATACAATCCTAAATGGCACCTTTGATGACTGTTCACAAGGGTTATGTCCCTTGGATAATTATTGTTAATTATTATTATTAATATTATTATTTAACATTTATATATTTTAGGTTTGTTATATTGCCTTCCCCTTATGAATGCTTTGTCCTCAAAGCATAATTTGGAAAAGACTTCTCTTTAACTCTTATTCTCGTACGTAATGTCTTCTCAAATATTTTGTGCTTGTAACTACGACACATGACGAAACAAGATGATATAACTTTCGAATTCCGTAACTTACGTGTTGCATCTTTTGGGAAGTGACCCACCCCAAATCTACCTTCATTGGAACTATTTGATGATCAACTATTCAGATAGAATTCTCATTTTATGCTTCCATGCAAGTTGTCGATTTTGTCTGTGTTCTTTCTCAATGCTATAGTCGGGTTGTCTATAATTAGAGTATTGTTTTTTTTTCTCGTGACATTTTTGTTGGTCGTAACGACTCTTATGATTTGGATTGATAAGGCATTTTAATCTTTTGTGATTGTTCTTCATAACCATCTTCTTCTGATGTTAGTGATTTGTCAATATAAGCATTTTTCTGAATTTGAGCGCTGATTGACTCTATATTGGTTCCTTCTTTTGGTGTTCGAATTTGAGCGTCTGATGACTTCTCTATTGGGCCGCTCAATGTTTCTTTGTCGGTTAATGATCCTTTGCGATTTAACTCTTCGTGTAAAGATTTCTTATCATGTTTTAGCTTTCTAACTTGTATAAGTAAGTCTTGATTATGTCTCTTTAAGCATAAGAGTTCTTCCTTATAGTTTGACTTGTCGTCTTCATTTTGATTGTCCTGATTTTTGTGCTGTCTTTCTTTTAAGCTTTTTATTTGCTCTAGCAATTCTTGATTAACCTTCTTCAAGGAGGAATTTTCTTTGTCTTTTCTTGATAATTTTTTGCTAGAGATCTTGAATCTCCTCTTTGGACTTTTGATTGTATTGTGTTTTATCCTTTGTCTTCTTGATTTGAAGTAGAAGCAGTGAAGCACCACTCGCTGGGGACTCGCGAGTCTCCCTGAGCGAGCTCCCGAAACAGGTAACCTGCTGACACTCGGCCAAGGGACTCAGCCACTTGCCCACTCGCCAAAACCAGCCAGACACTCGTGTACTCGGCAAAGACTCGTTGAACTCGCCAACAAGCTCGCGCGAGGGAAAAAGGCACGGACGAACACCAAGTTTTATCACCGCTCATTCAGGGCTCTGCAAAATAGAGGGATCCTCAGCAATGATCGAAACACCAATTTTCCACTCGGGCACGTTTTCATCGTGGTCGCCTTGGGTATGCGGTAGGGACATGAAAGAGAGAATGGTGCGTTACAATAGAACCGCCAGTCTGTTTGCATTGGTTTGGTATAAAGGAAGTGGCAGAGTGTGGAAGGAAAATTACTTATCGTACAAGGTCAATGAGGGCTCGGATGTCGGGGAGAATTTAGCCCGGAGCTTGGAGCAGGCGCTGAGGATTCTGATTGCTGCAGGAGCCGCAGAAGTGGGAACGCATTGCATGGACGATGAATGATTCAATGTTGCAGAGGCGATCCAGTTCGAAGGCGTGTGGGCCTTCTCGTCGGTGCTGTGCAGCTCTACGTTGGGCCGACTCTTCCGAGGACTGTGCATTGTTTTTTATGTTTTATTTTTTATTTTTTGTTAAATGTTATATATATTATATATTATATGCTATATAATATATATTATATATGTTATATATATTTTTGTTTTAATTTTATAATTAAAGTTTATATATATTTTTTATTTATAATATATATTGTTTATTATATAGTTTTTTTTAATTTACAATATAATTTTTTGTATGTTTATTTTTTAATATATATTTTTTGTTATATATATTTTATTATATATATTTTATTTTAAATTTTAATTTTAATTAATTTATGTTATTTATTGGTTTAAACTTTATTTATTATTATGTATTATTTACTATATAGTTTTTATTTATAATATATGTGTAATATTTTGTATTTTATTATATTTTCATTTTTTTATAGTTATCTTTTTTATATTTTTTGCTATATATTTTTTTATTATATATTTTCTGTTATATATTTTTTATTATATATATTTTATTTTAATTTTAATTAATTTCTGTTATTGCAACTTTGCAAGTGTTTAAATTAGTAAATTACAATGAAAATGTATAATATTTTTATTTTTTTCCTATTTGCCGAGTCTTGCCGAGTCTGTCCCAAGTCTTTCCCGAGTTTTTCCCGAGTCTATGAGTCATATGCCAGCCGAGTCTTTGCCGAGTCCGAGTCGTGCAATATTGAGTAGAAGTTTATGATTATGATCTTGTAGACGAGAGATCTCTTTATCATTTTCTAGTAAAATTTTGTCAACTTTCTTCTTGAAATCTTCATTTACCCTTAGTAATTTCTGATTGTGATACTTCTCATTTTTTAATTCCATGATTTGAGTGAGCAACTCCTTATTCTTCTCATCTAGATAAAAATTTTGTTTCTTTTCTATTTTACATAGTATGGATCAATGTTACAAATATCGGCGCGGCGTCAAAATCGGCAGGGTCCAGGAAACATCGTTTCGAGATATATCGGCAGAACATCGAAAAACTTAAAAAACACAAGTTTTTTTCAATTTTTTAAACATCTAAAGCAACAATAACATCAAATAAACACATTGCCAAGGGGGTTGCGAGCAGGGTCTAATGGTGGATGTAGTAGATGATGTTGTGGGCTACGGAGGTTAGCTCGGATAGGAGTGTGGCTGGGCGGTGATACAATGGGTTGTAGGTGGACCAACCGCCAGTTGAAAACGACGATAGGGAGTTGAATCAGTCGTCGGGAAGGAGGAGAATCGAGTTGAGTAGCAGTCGGGCGCGGGTGGAAGAAAAGGATGCCAGGGCATGGTGGTAGTCGAGAGATAGCAGGGTGGAATTTGGGTTGTGCACAGCAGATCTGGGCGCGTAGGGTACTAAAAAGAAACAACAGTCGTGAGGCAGCTCAAGTGCAGGCATTGGAGTTGAGTCGACAGCTGCCATAACAGCCGTCGGCCAGTACTAGTAGGAAGCGGAAGGTCGGGGTGCAACAACGAAGAGGGTGTCATCCAACAGAGCAGCCACCCGTGGACTTAAAACCCCACTTTTGGGACCCTGTCAAAAAATCGGTCGACTCGCCGATTTATCGCCGAAAAATCGCTGGAAAATCTTTTTGGGTCGTGACTTATCGCTTACGCTCTTTTGCATTGGGTGGTGACGCTTCACTTTTCATGCAATTTCTACAATTCAATTATTACGGCGACTTTAACCTTCGACAATATTGATTATAGTTACCAATTCAATTATACCAGCTGTCACGTAGCTTCAATTTATGGCTACGTGTCTTCTTAGGTAGATTTTGGTAGCCTTCAACAGTTTGATTGGTGGCCTTTGTACGGCGTTCTCTGACTAATTGATGTCTGGTTTTATTCACTGACTATCTAATGCCACAAATATGATATGCTTTTCAAATGTTTGCAGCGGAGATACTTCTGTATTTTCGGATTTGTCTTCTTTGAATTCCGTGATATACTCAAAATGGTATTTCTTTAATTTTGCAACAGCCTGTATTTTTCTTTCAACAGAATCTGGATTTTTAGATGGCCAAAAGTCTAAAAGTGGTCAACGACCTGTAAACAAAGAACTTTGAGAGTGTTGAGTGTGGCCAAAAGCCAAGTCAGACAAGGTCTGAAGGGAGCGTGGCCAAAGGCCGGATCAAGCAACAAGGCTCTGATACCAAATGAGACGAACAAAGTTCGCTCTTAAAGAAATATCCACTGTAAATAAGACATAGAACAGAAATCCGTATAGGACAAATATATATATTAAATGTAAAATGACGAGATGATTACAATGGAAAGAGAAGGCCCGTATAAATACAATCCTAAAGGGCACCTTTGATGACTGTTCACAAGGGTTATGTCCCTTGGATAATTATTGTTAATTATTATTATTAATATTATTATTTAATATTTATATATTTTAGGTTTGTTACAGTTGAAAATAAGAAATCCTGACACTTGAAATAAATGAGGTGATATCACATAGATTAAAACTTGAAAGCCCCTTGGACTCTTTCTATATGCCAAGCAGACAAAACGTGATGCCAGAACAAAACCTGCCAATATGCTAAATCCTCAAGATACTGCCTGCAAGAATGCTATCCTGAGTGGCAACATAAATCAAATCATGGCACCCCTCATCTTGGGGATAATACACACATCCCATGGAACCTCAAAATCATACTAGAGTTAATCAACTGAATAGCTAAGCCAATTTTGATTTTATTTGTTAGTCAACGCCTACTTATGGATGGACACCTTTGCCTATAGGAAATTAATTCCACATGTAGCCATGAACTTCTGCATGCAATCACAAGGCATATAACTGAGCTATCAAACAGTCAAGCCCATTTGGCGGAACTTTCAAAATTAGTTCCATGATGTACTGCACATGATGTCCAAAATAATAGATGAAACCTCTCTATATGAAACTTATCAACTCCATTACCCATATGTGCTTTTTCAGTCCTGACTTTCACAACATGTTACTCTCCAATCTTAAAACCGGCAGATAAAATTGGTAATTAACTGAGCAGACTTTAGCTGAGCAAGTATCTTGAATATTCCATCTTTAGGATGTTTTATAAACACATTGAGCGGGACTGAAGCATAATATCAAACGACCTGGCAGTTGTAAGTTGTAATCATGGAAGCTATTGATGTCTTGTGGCCTAGAACTGTATAAATTTTATTGAAATTGCAAGCCCATTTTCCATTAGTCGTGGAGATCAGTTGATGAATGGTAAATGGTGAATTTTCTTTTTTTCACTGAAAAGTATCTACTCATTTTTATTTATAAATGGAGTACTCATGTACAGCTGTATAGCTAAAACAGTATGAGTCAGCTTAGTAAATGTTGATTTTCTTATGTTGAACTTTGAAGAGAAATTGTTTTTTATTTTGTTCTTTCCTGTTTTGGTGCAGCCTAAGCCTAAAATTGACTACACATTAAAAGCAATTGGAGGGAGCTTAACAGCTATGCCTGGACTTTCAGATATGATTGATGTAAGTTTGATGATATACTTTGAGTTCTTCTTTCATAATTATCTGCTGCAGCACTGACCATACAAGTTGGACTATCTGCAAAAGGAAAATGTTTTGTAAAAAGCTTTTCAAATCTGTTGAAAAGACTGAGAGGCTATTATTTATTCCTGTTTCTAGGACACAGTGGAGTCAATTGTGTCAGATACCCTTCAGTGGCCTCACCGAATTGTTGTTCCGATTGGAGGAGTACCTGTTGATACAAGGTGTGTTTGACTTGTGACTTTTCTGAAGTCCTATTAGCTGTCATATTGCTCTTTCTCTCTTTCCATATATATGTGTGTTGAAAAAATGCGACTTGTATTATTCCTAGGATCAATAACATTATACCATAAGAAGCATTGGTTAGTTATCCACCATCCAAGATTGTACCCTCTCCCAAAACATGTCTGCCTTAGCACCAAACGCAAGAGATGCTTGCAAAATATAATTTCATCCTTGGTAAAAATTTGACAACTAGTTTAGCTTTGAAAACAGATATTCTCTTCAACAGAAAGTAACATCATCCTCATTGAAGATGGCCCTGCATCATCTTCTCCAGACAAGATAAGTTTATTACTGTCCAGAGAGAAGAATTCTAGTGTTACATAGGTACGTGTCCCCAAGGGTAGGAAACACGTTTCCACGCGCCCCGCACGTCTCGGAAACTTGGAAACGTCCCCCCCTACATCCCCGTTTGAAGGAAACTCAAGGAAACATGCAAGGGAAATGTTTCCCTCCTAAAAATGGCATCCCCACGTTTCGTTTGACAGATTTTTACCAAAAATAAAAAATTAAATGATAAAGGGCCACACCGTCCACTATTTTCCTTCTCATTAGCATCAATTTCATTTCGTTGTTCAATATGGTTGTATTTTTTAATTTGTTTTATCTTTTATAGCTTATGTATGGCTGTATTTCATTTTGTTTCATTTGATGTATGTTGTAAACTTATTCGTCTTTAGATTATAAAATTAAAGACTTTAATGACTTATGCTCCAACTTTCAATTTTATGTATTATAATATAAATTTTTTAGTATTCCCGGTGGGGTCCCCTATGTTGAAGACCCCGACCTACCCTTCGACATTTCCTAAAATTTGGGGGGGTACTTCTGCATATGTCGTTTCTGCGTTTCCCCGCTCCTGCGTCCCTGCGTTTCCTCGCTCCTGCGTCTCGGAATTATTCCCTTTTATCCTGATAACACTCCATAACTCTTTACCATGCCCAGTTGTTGTTTTCTCTTGTTGGAATTTGTGCAACTTTAGAAGTTATTCTTATTGTATTTTATTATAATTGATTGTACCTCCTAAGGGAGTTGAACTTGATGTAATTAATCATGTAAACCCTAGAAAGAAGATGGAGAGACTCGGACATCCTATCTCTCAGACATCCAGGTAGGATGGAGAGACTCTCTTGGACTCACCGAAGGACTGGTGGAGTTGATGTATGATGACACTTCTCGAAGGACTAAGACTGTGTTGACAACCTTCAGTATGTATAGAGATGATTGAGACAGTATAGATGTACAGATGAGACCCAAATGATCGTGATGTTGATTAAGACCGAAGAATACCTTCCTTGTTGAGAGGGAGTGTTGGAATTTGTGCAACTTCAGAAGTTATTATTATTGTATTTTATTATAATTGATTGTACCTCCTAAGGAAGTTGAACTTGATGTAATTAATCATGTAAATCCTAGAAAGAACAATGTAAACCTTGGGGTGAAAAACAAGTAAAGAAAAAGAATAAAATAAATTATTTATTGTACCCCAGGTCAGGTCAACCTAGTCAAATTAGACAAGTCGGCGCAGTTAGGGAAAAGGCCAGTTTGACACTTGTATAAATAGAGGGAATGTTCACCTCATTATTCACTCATCCACTAGAGACAAGTTCACATCACTTGGAGAGAGATTCACACCTGCAGCTAGGAGAAGACATTTTGGGGTTTCTACTTGGAAAGTACTTCCATCTTTTCTCTCTCATCATTGTACTCTGTTCTTGAAATTATTCATCTCTATACGAAGGTTGCTGGGTTTTCTCCTGATTGGGTTTCCCAGGATAATCTCTCGTGTTCTTTGTTTCTGTGCTTTGTCTTTCTTCTAGTGATCCTATTGATTTTATGCAATTGAATTATTATGCTATAATTGTATGAAACGCTAACACCTCTAACTTTAATAAATAAATGAGGAAAATTTGTGAAATGAAACAAGCACATTAAATTTGTACTTATTCCATGTCAAAACAACATTGGTTCTCTATTTCTTGAGATAATACAGATGGTTACAGAGTAAAACCATTTCACTTGCATATATCTGGCATATAGAAGTGATGACTTTGTTTTGGGATTCCGATTCATAAGGGAAATGTTCAAAGCAATTATGATCTAGGCAGGTTTAAGATGAAAAATGTTTGAACTTTTACGTTCTACTTGCAATCTTCAAGGGCTTATAATTTGTATAATAAACTAACATCTAAAGGTAATTGTTGTTGACTGCCAGGAGAAAAAGCCAGAAAAACATTACCTGTTATGGCATTATTGGTACTGTTACAGGGCAAGACAAAAACAAAATTTAGTTAAGCAATGGCAAACTAGACTTCAAATATATGAATAAGTTACTAGGTAAACATATGTGCTAGCCGACGACTCTTGAAGTGAGATGTATTTGAGTGTCGACAATGGGTGAGCTGGATTTTGTTCAACTATATTTAAGCACTATTTTACCTAATTTAAACATAGGTCTCATTTAAAATTTTATAATGGTAATTTACTACAAGTTTTCTCAAAGTGAGGAGTAAGAAGTAGGGAATGCCTAATTTGGTTGTCTGTAAATTTGAGCTGAACAGAAAGGTCAAAGAACATGTTTGAAAACAAAGGCATATATAAAAGAAACACCTTTTTAATTTTAAGTAATCCAAAGAGAAATACAAGATGCTATGATTTTAATATATTAGTTTATATGATTGTGTTAGGAAACAAGAAATGTATAACTTACGCCACACATTCTAGCTACCTATCCTCCTTGAAAACCCTGAAAATGTATGAGCATTTTGAGAAAGGCTTTGCCATAGAAGCCATTTCCAGGCCTATAACCAGCACTTGCCGCAAGAGAAGTACGTCTTGAGAATTGAGATCAAGTTCCAGCAGTGGAGACTATGGGAATTTTCCAAGTATAGCACATCTGCTGGACAGTTCTGTTGGCTACAGCTCACTTCAAAATGCCTGTAATGTTTAGATTGCTCAGTCTTTGCAGGTTTTATTCTTATCTTGTAAGACCTCCTGGTGACCTAGAAACAAGTCTACAAACAAATCCCTGCAGATTGGTATTTTACTATTGGATATTCCCTTTTGGTTGATGAATCTGGGAAGTAAATTTACTGCTAAAATGACAGTAGGAAGAGTTTCCCTACAGAGTTTTTAACACCACAGAAACCTCAGTTGAGTGCTTTAAAGATGATGCATAAGTGCAGAACTCAGTTGTAAGGCCTGATTGATTTAGTGGAAATATTTGAGTCAGCTATATTGAAAAGATGGAGATGGACTTCTGAAAGGACAAACTGAGGTGGCTGAGTCCAATGATTATGCCCAGGACACTGAAGGTGTGTTTTCTAGTAGAAGGTTGTTTATTGTAGCTTGGGTTGCTGAAGATTGAATGGTTGAATCTGATCAGCAGAAGATGTATTATGTGTTGATGTTCTCCATGGTTCCAGCATCAGGCAAACATTCTGCAGATCATTCTCCTGGATGGGTTCGCGACCCAGAGAGAATGGCCCTGTCGTAGTCCTTGACTATGTGTCTTATGGCTCGGATGCTTAGCCTCGTCCAGTCATGTGTTGACTGAAGTGGTAGTAGGCTAGAGGTCACATTGCATACTCTAGGTGGGAGGGAGTGTTCCTTAGCTGGAGTGATCTATTCTTGTAGAGTGAGATGACTTGTCTATGTTACAAGGAGATCTTCTAGACAAAGTCTAACCTAATGTTGAATTTGACAATTGGCTCTAAGAAGTGTCCGGGACTTATTTAAGTATGGACAAACCAACATTAGAGTTCTACTGAAAGAATGTGACTGCATGTGAGAAGATATCAATGAGGATAACGTTTCTATGATGAAGAAATAACCAAGGAGTCAAGACAATCCATTGAAGAAGTCCTAGAGAAAGTGGAAGGCAAGAAAGAGCATAACTGCCCCAACAAAAGGGGAAAAATGACCCTAGAAGACAAAATGACAAGTCGGCTTTGTTTCCACCTCTTTCACACACCTGGGGGTTACGTGGCATAAATCTTCAAGCCACTAAGTGTGTCCTTGGAGGCAAGCTTCCAGTCAAGTACAGTCACTTGATTCTTGACTCCTCCGTTTAGGAAAACTCCTAACGAAGCCAAGGGGGGTGGACCCTAAAAGTTACTAAGGCTGACTAAGCTTTAGGTGATGGTTTATGAATGAGTAAGTTTTTTTAGGAGTTTTTATAAACTGAAAACTGAAGCAAGAGACTGCAAATAAATAATTGATACAACAACATAAATCACACATATGAATTAAAAGATCATTCAACACATAGTAGTTTAAAGCAAATGATTATAAAAGTAAAATGACCAGTGCTGAAAAATGGAGTCGTAATGTGCTGTTGAGAAAGTAAAATGTTTTGTAGTATGTCTTGGTTCGTTTTAAGTTAATGAATTAATGAGTGGATTAAAAAGGGGAGGGGATTCCCGATATACCAAAATTGATACTGGGAATATATCCAGACTCACCAAGTGTGGTCCTACACAAGAAAATGTTGGCTAGATGGAGTCGTAGAGGAATGTTCAACACTACACCAAACTAGGATGTAGTCTGATGGGGCTCTGCGGTCGCTCTCTAGTTGTTCCCGCTTTCTTTGTAAGCTTTTGTCTACACGAATCAAAACTGAGACATTGGACTTTCGTCTTTTGGGGAGGTTAATTGCAAATGTGAAACTAATTACTAGAGGCTGATAAACTCTTTTCTGATCATCGACCACGTACTCAAGCAAGCCCTTTATGTGATGGCGAGAGCATACTTCGGGTATACACAGCCGGGTTCGTTACTTTGAAAAGAACAAAAGCAAATACTAAAAATGGAAATATGAACTAATTACTACACCACGAATATCTTTTCCCTTTCGGTACTTCGGTAGAGCGTGGTGGGTTAGTATCCGATTACTTTTTGCCAAAAGATAAACAAAAAATGTAGTTGTAAAAAGGTATACGGTCTGCATAAAACGAATTAAAGGTTCCTATGTCCCGAGTGACGTTAATTGCCCAATATTTGGATTGGACCAAGACAATTAATTTTAATTATTCTATGTTAATTTTAGCCAAAATAAACGAAGCAAAAACTAAGAAAACAAAAATCTCACAAAAAGCACTCTGACATGGATCCCCCTGGGGGGATGGAGAGTGGGCTCCTAGGAGCCTACTCAAAACTTTATTATTCCTTATTACTAGTGTTCCACGTGGACCTGTCTCGCAGGGTCAGGGACGCGTTTCTGCGTTTCCCCGCGTCCTGGGGACGACGAAACTCTATACGAAACGTTTCGGGATGTTTCGCTTTGGGAGAAACTCGGCAAAACTCCAGATGAAACGTTTCGGTTTGTGGCGAAACTCATTTCTCCATGATGAAACTTGGGGGGGACTTCCTAGTGTCCCACACCAAACTCTGAAACTCCGCAAACCTTCTGGGCCTCCAGCACAAAACTCCGAACCTCGAGCGAACCTTCTAGGTGTCCTGATAATCATATATAATCATGATGAATCATGTAATGTGTTTGCATTATTAATTTATTAGATTCTAAATTACATCGGATGATTGCACAATGATGAATGTAGTATATAGTAATTTACTAATTTGTATGGGATGAATTGTTATTGTTGGGATTTATATTTTTCATATTTTTTATATTTTTAGAATTTTTATGACCCCGGCATTCCCCCATCCCCCCCGAATTTTCCTAAAATTTGGGGGTGGTCTCCACGCGTCCCAAATGTGCGTCTCCCCACTCCCACGTCCCACCGTCCCAGAACCTTGAGGGAACATTGCTTATTACAACTTTAGAAATGAGAAATGCACTTTGGTCCTTGTTAAATGGGATCCAAAGGCTTACAAATCAGTAGAAAATTGACTTAAAACAAGAAAGGGAGTTCCGTTAACCTTTAAATGGTTCAATTCTTCGAAAATCGGCCAGAGCTTCCTTCTCTCTTTTCGTCAAACCTGCAAAAGCAACAAACTATTAATCCTAAAAGATGCTAAAAAACACTTTAAGAGTGTCTTTGAACATCCACAAAAAAAATTCCTAAAAACTTCTAAGTTAAATCTATGATAAAAATACATAAAAATAACCAAGGAAAGCAAGCTTTCCTTGGGATCTTGGCTTTCTTTTTGGACAGTTAATACAATGTGCACTAATTTGCCAAATTTAACTTTAAACTCTTGAACGAAAACTACTTTAAACAAGCAAATGATTTACTTTTAAGAACTTGTAAAGAAGTAAAATTCTAAGCTAGACCTCTTTATCTAAATGATGAAAACTTTATGCAACAAATGAGATCTAAGCTAAATGATCTTATGAATTAGATCTATGGATGATTTCACTTTAAAAAAAACTAGACCTAACAAATAAGACGGTAACCAAAGGGAGAAATTGATTTTTAAAGGAGAAAGAGATGAAGAACAACTTGTTGCTAGTAAGATCAACCCAAAAGCTTGTAGTGGGATGCCGAGGGACCATGTTATTGAAAGTTGTTAGAGGTGGAGTGGAGTCAAACTAGATCCACACTTCCTCCAAGCTAGGTACCCTGAAACTTAGTCACAAAACTTGCACACCCGTGAGATCTTGAAAACACATATAAAAAGAGATTAAAATAGCATGAAAATAAACTTATTTAACATGCAAATCTTTGATCTCTAAACATACATGAATAAAGAGAAATGAAAGTAAACTTACCTACAATTCCTATTCCTATTGATTCGGAGGAATCCTTTGAGGCAAGATCTATATCAAGAGTAAACAAGGAATTGCAAAAAAATAAACAAGTTACCTCAGAAAAGCATAACAATGGTGGTCCACACACGAAAGCACAACACAACTAGCCTCCAAAGATTCATTTTATTATCAAGCAAAAACATGCTAATAGCATGAGCAAATTACAATAGCAAGCCTAATCTCTCCAACTCGAACTAGCTTGGAAGAGATGCAAATGCTTGTTTATATAGCCAAACCATGAGAGAGGGGGGAGTTAATGGAGGGAGGGGCACATTCCTTTGAAAGAGGGATTGAATCTCAATGGATCCATGTGATTGATATGCCAACGATCCACATCTAAGAAGGATGCGCCACCTCTCAAGAGGTAGGTGCATGCCTTCATTGGTTTCTCCATCAATAAAGAAAGGGCTGTCACATATGTCATGCGCTAATCTTGAGAGAGAGGGCACATCCTCTCAAGATATCCATTCCCCATCTCCAAGATTTGAATTCTAACCACATGATTTAACCTCTTAATGAACTCGCCTTTCACTTCGGATGAGATGCCAACTCACTTGGCACACTCCGGGCACATGCCCATTATTTGATTTTTTGAGATTTTTCACCTTTTTTCTATTTTTTACTCACATTTTGACTTTTTTGAGTAAAAGTGAAATAAGTGAAAAATAAATCACTTAAACACTTAGGAAAGTGGGTCTAAGGGTAAAGTGGGGGCTCTGGGTTTGAAAACAAGCACCCCCATGGAAAATTTGACCCCTAGACCACACTTTTATTACATTTTTAAATTTTCCAATTAAACTATTAAAAATAGTTTAATTTTACGGGAAGAAATATTTTTCTCAAAATTTAAAACAAACTTAGGGGGACCTAGCACATGTCCATATGACTCAATTTTAATGCCTAGCATGATCTAATACATTGACACTTAGGCTCTAATAACCTCCTAAGGCTGAAACACTACGTCGACCACCCCAACTTTGGAGGTATGAGTGGAAAACTTGAAAATTATTTGTCGTTTGTTCAACAACAAATAATTAACAAGGGAAAAAACACTCTAGTCTAGTTGGATTAATGTTTAAGTCCGAAGAAACCGAGTCTTTACATATTGTTATCATGCTAGCACATTTTATTACAATTCCCCCGAGGGGGTATGAACATGTGGCACAAAAAATAAAAGGGCCTAGAAGGCCTGATGAACTTCTGAACTTTGATATGACCAAGTACACTTGATCATTCCTCGCTGACTCACTTGAAATCTGTTATCAACTGATTTGTACAAATAGTTGAAACCTTATTGAGCCGCCAGTGTTGGAACACATCAGTGTTCACTTCCAGAGTATCTGGGTTTCATTGTATTTGGGTCTAGCCAGTTTTGGCTAGCCAGTTTTGTTTTTGAGTCGACATGACCATGGCCCCATGGGGGTTTGTATCAAAGTGTGCTAGTAGGGTCTGAGTGGCTCGGTTCCCCATGACTGGATTAAACAACTAAGGTATTCCAGGGAGTTTTTTCACCGTCAGATTATACTTTGCTTCAGGCGAAATATAATCTCTTGGTTTTTCTCCCGCTTCCTCCAAAGCTAGAATGCCCGATTTTGGAAATTTGGCCATGGGGGGTTATTAGGGTCCAACTATAATGTATAAACCTACTAGACACTATTAGAATAGGTTTTGGTCATGTCCTAAGTCTCTAGGACCCCCAGAAAAAATTTCGAAAATTTTTTACCGGACGCGTCGAAATTCGGGTTTTTTAATTATTTTTAAATTTTAATTAAATTTCTCTATAGTTTAAATAGAGAAATTTGGGTCTGTAATTATGTCAGTCATCCGGGGTCCGAATTTAGTGTTTGATGGCTCGATTCATAAGCCAAAAATCACACATGACCCGTGGAGCAGCTAAACCCAGCTTTCGGATGTCAATTCAGCCTCATAATTAATATTTTCTCTGAAAAGTCATTTACAGAGAAATTATTAATTAAAATAATAAAATTGATTATTTTGGAGATAATCCAAATCTCTCCAAAATTAATCAATTTGATTAAAATAAAAGGCTAAATGACATGGCAATGAGCATTTAGGAAGATTCCAATCAACTCCAAGCCTACCCAGTCATCCATCCAGTCACCCGCAAAGGATCTTCTTGAGCAAATTCGCCCTCCTTCATGAGAAATTCGATTTGTTGATGTGTCAATTCATGGTTGGGTTGGTGGCTTGCATTTATAGCTTGAGGTAGGCGCCCTATTGACTCACCTTATCCACCATAGCTTGGCTCCTTGTATGATTCGAGTTACACCTACCTATTACCACGTGTCTCCCTCACAAACTAGCTTGCATATCCTACCTTCCTCACGTCAATCTCCATGGAGCTCGAGTTTAAACCTTGTGGAATATGGTGAGTGGTTGTGATACTCCCAAAGCTACACATATACGAGTTAGTACCTACCAAAGGCCACTTGCCATTTCCATGTTAACTCGCCCTTCCATTTGTCTCCATCACATCCAAGCTCGCCCTCCACATAAGCTCACGTTAATCCTCACCTTAGGTCGCATTTCCTTGTTGTAACTTGGCTATTGGGTAATGCTACCATTCACACCTACCTCAAGTCGAGTTTTGCCACCTAGTACCATTCCACCTACCTCAAACTCGACTCTATCTCTCCAAGCTTAAGATTTGATTGGAATTCGACCTATGCTAATGGCTAATTCGACCTAGGGTTAGCTTTTAAAGATTTTCTATAAAGAGAGGCCCATTAGGGGTTATTATCTCATGGAGAATTTGAGGCAAACTTACTCTGCCAAAATTGTATATGTGTTATAGCTTTTGCTAATTGAAATAAAGTGGCTTTGGAGGTCCATATGGTGTGTTGATCTTGTTCATGGAAAGTGCTTCAATATAATCAAGGTGATATTGCTTTATGGTTTTTGCTTACATGTTCCATGTTTTGATCAAATTATTTAAGCTTAGAAGACTTTTCCAAGTCCATAGGGTGGGCATTTGGGTTCAATTTGTCCATTGATGTTGGGTTGTTTGTGATTGGGAAGTAGTGGATTGTAGTCGGAAACACTAACACTCTTCTTGTCCCTTTCAACTTGGCATACTATATTTGATCAATCTTGTTTGTAAGTGATACATTTTGCAGATCTATAAAGTTATGAAGAGGAGTTGGAACTAGGTTGTCTCCTTCATCTCTTCAAAGAACAAATTTTTCCATTAACATTCATACATTGCAGGATCTCTCAAAGCCGACCTCACAACACCAAGATGGTGGCATAAAGGGGTTTGATTTCAAAGATCCATCTCTTATATTCAAAATATTGTTCATTGGTTACTTTAGGCTTCTCTTCTTCAAGCCTTCTAATTTGCTCCTTGAGCTTTTTACTTGCATGCTAAGCCACTTCTAGCTCCTCTAGCCGTGATCCAAGATTGCCTTGTCTTCAAGCCATAGATTAGAAATCCATAAGGTTGAAGTTCCTTCACCCTTGGGGAATAACTTGGGATTTGCTCCCTTGTGCTCTCTTCAACACTCGTTGTCGGCGTATCACCGGTTAACCGGAGGATTTCCAAGGCGGTGTTCTACTACCCCAAGTGTTCCACTTGAAGTCCTTGCCCTAGATCTACTTCTCCTTGGTTTTCTTTTCTCCTAGTTTCGTTCTACCTCTCTTTCCCTATTCGCCCTTCTCCCTCTTACTCTCGTTTTTCCTCTTTAGTTTCCTCAATTTTCCTCTCGTCCTCTCTTCTACTCCTTCACTCTCGTCCTACCTCACTTAGATCCTTTCTTCCTTGCCCTTATCTCCTTATTTGCTCTTCACCTTCTCCCCTCGTCCATCCTCTTTAAGCCCTAAAATCACATCAAAACAACAAAACAAAGGGGTTAGTAGTATTTAGTATTAAATCTCATTACTTGGTTATTTGGTAGTTGTTTTTGCATAGTTAGATCTCATAAAAATAAATATCTTGCATTTGTCTTTTGAAGTACTAAGTCATTTTCATATCCATACTATCATAGCTTGCATGTAGCTAGGAGATTTTTACAAACTTTTACATCTTCCAAAAGATAGAAAATTTTGCACAAAAATATTTCAAATTTTTTATATTTTAGATCTCATTTCTAGGACTTTTCGAGAGTTTGTTGTTCGCTGGTCCGTTTCGCCATAGTTAACATTTTATGATAAAATTTCATGCATTCCACATTTTAGAGTTAAAATTTCAAATCTAAACTTAACTAGTTGCAAGTTTTGGTTTTTTGCTAACGGTTAATGGGCGCCTTGTTTAGATGTTTTGGACTTGTGTAGATCATTTGAGAAAGAGAGATACTTGATAAAGATCTTGAAGCAAAGGATCAAAAGCAAAATAAAGTGAAGGAGCCATGAGAATGACTCAATCTTGATATACTTATCCTTTGTAATAGCAAGTAAAATTTGTATCTTCTTCAATAATTTTCCAAGTATTACCGTTCTCAAAAGACCTTGCAAGGTTTTTAAACCCAAGGCATCTGTAACAGTTTAATAAAAAAGTTTCAAGTGGAGGGGGCCTCCACTTTTGGGTCTTCTTCCCCATTTGGGGAAGAGTGTTGGGTCTTGTGGTTTGGTTTAACTTAGTTTACGTTTCCATGCTCTTAGATTAGTTTCTACTTCATTAAGATCTTTTTTGTTTATCTTCCATATCTACTTACCCCCATGCTTTCCCGAGTAGGGTCTTTGACCTGAAAGAGATTCTTGGGTAGTTTAGTTTTATTTCGCAATTTTATCTTGCTTCTCTTCCAAAGCCCTCAGTCGGAAGTTGTATCCTTGAGATTTCGTCTCAAGGGCAGGACCACATAATTTGTGGTTACTCTTCCATCCCCGTCGGTTTCCTTGGCAGAGCTTTCAGCTAGCTGGAAGTTCTCAAGTGCAGGCGGTTCTAGTGGTTGATCCTGTTTCGGGGATCAATCCCACCTAGTAGATTAAAGTTGTGTGGTAGAACACTATATTTTTTTATCTCGCAAGCATCGATTGTTAGCAGTAATTCATATCTTGTGGTCAATATTATTGCTTAAAATCTGTTTCAAGTTAAGATATACTTCTACTACTTTCTTTCTTCTTCATAAAATAAACCAAAGTCTCTTGAACTTGGCCAAATCCAAGTCAAGAGCACCCTCTATCGGAGGGCATTTTAGTTTTTTGCATCATCCCTGCATTAGGCATTGTTAATCTAGCAAGTCTCTTGAACTGTGGTCATAAGATCGAGTCAAGAGCGCTCTCTGTCGGAGAGTTGAACAAGGCTTTCTAATAATAAAATTTTTCCACTCACACACCCTTTAATTAATTTATCTTGGTTTCTGTCCTACACCCGTATGCTCTGCCAACCTGAAAAGGTTGGGCTAGTACTCAGAAAGGTGGAAGACTTGTTAAATTACAAGTGAAAATCTAATTAAAACTTTCATCCCATAACCAACGAATCGGCGTTGACATAAAGTATTTTAATCAGCTCTCAGGGGAGGCGCCGGACCGCCCAATCTGCGACATGGTGGCTGGTTAGCATTGCGCGCCTCGCCGTGATTCCAGACAGGCCCCGACAGGTCTCTTAAAGGGGCTGCTTAAAACTACTTTCCGGACACTCTTTGAATACCCTTGGTTTTAGCCTTAATAATCAAGACAATTAAAACTTTGAATTTACCAAGATAAGCTGCATAACGTTCTCACAAACTTTCAATTCAAGCACTTGTATCAAGTTTTCACAATTCACATTTAATTCTTGGTCCTTTATCTTATATTTTGCTTGCTTAAGTATCAACATTGGAGTTATCTGTTATATTTCGTGAAAAGTGATTTACTTATTGCCCAAGTGTATCTTTCATCTTGTGTTTGCAACGTGGATTGCGCTATCTTGTCTTTATTTTAAATTTTATATTGTCTATCTTTTCACAAAAACTCCTAAATAACACCCATCCGCATCACTGCACCTAAAAACACTATAAACACTAGAGCCTTAGTGAAACTCTCTTTTAGGGACTACCCCCCTTGGCTTCGTTAGGAGTTTGCCTAAACGGAGGAGCTGGGATTCAGGTGACAGTACCTGGCTCATTGCTTGCCCCCAAGGCCACACCTCTCTCACTTGTAGTGAAGAGACAGCTTTCGAAAGATTTCCGCTGCTGGTGTGCATATTGGCGGACAACAAAATCCAACTAAGTATGACTTAGTAGGGAACAAGCTTGATGATAAATAAAAGATAAATGAAACTAGCAAGTCATCCCTATTGAGGACGTTTCTAGTCAACTGAAGAATATAAATAGAAGTGTTCTCACACTTCATTTGTCACATTCAAGCAAGCTCATCTCTCTTAATTGGTGCGCACTTCTCAAGGAGGACAAGTGAATTTCACTAGAAGAATAATTTTGGGGTTATTCTTATTCTCTTATTCTCATGGAAGATTATCTACCCTCACTAGGGTTTATTGTGAAGGAGGTCGAACCTATCTTGTGCTAGGGTTCAACTTCATGAATGGTATTGTTCTTGTATTGGATTAATTTCTTCTGAGAAAAGTTTGTTGGGTTTTGTCCCCTTAGGGTTTTCCAGGATAAATCTTTGTGTCTCTTGTGCATGGTTATTCTTTTAGTGATCCTTGCTTTATTTTCTGCTACAAATTAATCATACTATAATTGTGGGATGAAATGAATTATGAATTAAGTTGAAAGAGATGAAAATTATACTACTAAGTTAAAATTCATCATTATGAGGTGCCAAAGCGGCATCTAGAATTTCTATTTCAATCATATAAAGAGTCACTTTCAGTGGATTGCTAAGGTCATTTCCAGCATCATATCAATGAATGAAAACTAAAAAACTATAGTGAAGAAGGCATGTCTTGCATTTCATTTGGTTGGCAGATTTTACAAGATTTTTCATCATCCAACAACAAGATCCAAAATGCTTTGGGAGAATTCACAAATTCTTGGAATGAATATGGGGGATCCATTGAATCTAATTGTTGGACAAATGTAAAGGTAAATCCATTGATACATGTTCTTGGGGTGTTTGTTAGTGGTGCAATCTTCCTTTCATCCCATGATTACTCAGATCAGTTAAAGACTAGCATCAATATTGCATAACCCTTACTTAAAAACCATTGAATCTATTGGGCCATGCAATTTCATCCAAGTCATCACTGATAATGCTACTAATTGTATGGTAGCGGGAGCAATCATTGAGGATAGATACCTCAAAATATTTTGGTTTGGGTGTTTGGTTGACACATTGAACCTTTTCATGCATGGCATTATCAAGATGAAGGACCATAATAATAGATGGATTGGTTCATTGTACAAGAAAGGAAAGCACATGATAAGATTTATTACCAATCATAGTAATGCCCACCACATTTTCCGCAGTCACTCAAGGTTGGAGCTATTGAAGATTGCTAAGACTAGATTTGCTAGCTATTACCTCACCTTCAGGCACCTTTTGAAGGTAATAGAGGCATCGTCTAGTATGGTATTAAGTAAATCATGGAAGATTTTGAAAGATAGGGCTACATCCGCTTATGACAGGCATGATTTTCACGAGGTGGAGGACATCGTTCTTGATGGTTAGTTTTAGGCAAGTGTTAGGTATGCGTTGCAGTTCACCAAGCCCATTTATAACATGATTTGGTTTGCAAATACTAATCATCCAGTAATTGGGGAGGTGTATGAGCAAATGGATAGCATGCTAGGCTAATTAAAAGATATTGTTTATCCAAAAGATGCCATCTTGTAAGATCATATTCACAAGCAAGAGGTCAAAAGGTGGGATAATCTCAATGTTCCACTCCATGCCTTAGCATATGTCCTTACACCAAAATACTATTCTCCATCTTGGTTGGCCAAACTAGCACCCGGGGGTGGGGTCAGAAAAAAACCCCACACATATCCAGAGGTACAGAATGGGTACATGCTAGCATTAGACAAGCTGGTCCCTGAAGAAGAGGAGTGTGCCATATTGCGTGGTGAATTGAGCAAATACCTTAGTCAACATGGTGTGTTTGCTAATTTGCATGCAAACAAAGATCGAGATAGGTTGGCTCCTATTGAGTGGTGGAACATGTATGGATCCTCCACCATACAATTGCATAAAATGGCCATTAGAGTGTTTTCATAGGTGGATAACAGTTCTTTTGTAGAGAGGTGTTGGAGCACCTATAGCTACATCCATAGTGTGAAAAGAAACAACCTTAATGAAAACTAGGCATAAAGCTTGATTTTTGTACACTACAACTTGAGTTTGTCTCATTATTGTGAGCGGGCCAAAAGTGATAGAACATATATCACATGGGACAACAACTTGACGGAGAATAATTTGGAAAATGGAGCCTTGGCTTTAGAGCACTAGGAGGCTGAACTCTTGGGCGATGATGATGGTGACCGTGCAACAATAGAGATGCCACCCTCATCCACTAGCAATGTTCCAGATGCACCAGCTTTGCCTCTAGCTTCACAACCTCCGTTGTTGCTTGGGGGTTGTGTAGTTATTGGACGTGGTTCACGACCACTTCCACCTACTCAGGATGAGGAGACTCCTACTCCCGCTACTCATAGGTCATGAGAAAAGAAATTAGAAGTTTCCCATGGCAAGAGGAAATTTTAGTACTTGTCTTTTCCTAGTTTTCAGTACTTTGTAAATGATAATTTTCCATAGGTCACTAGTCACTCTAGAAATCTCAATCACAACTTGGCCTCAATTCACAACAAGCCTCATGCTTTCTGGGGATATGTGCCAACTACTTCTCTGGGGATATGTGCCAACTGCTTTGTACTGTCTGATCTCTGATCTCAACTTCAACCAGTATCTGGAATATCTCTCACCATCTCTACTTTGATCTACTCAACCACTAAAGAAAATGCTGCAACCTCACTCTGAAGTGCGCCCCTACTCTGGAAGTGCGCCCCCATTGCTCTGAAAGTGCACCCCTCTCTGTATCTCTGTCAATCTCTGAAGAGATTTGATCGAGTCCTCGTCAATCACTGAAGAAGAACTCTCTGCTTCTCTTGGCCGTCTTGGCCTCAATAAGTGCACCCCTCTCTCCTTGTGAATTGCGCCCCTCTCCTCTGTGAGTTCGCCCTAGCTCAATCTCTGAGCTCCCTCTGTGCAGATAGACTCACGACACTGTCAAATGGCTCCTCAGTGCCTTAGATCAAGCAGGTACTGATCCCTCTCGGATCCACTCACTCTCTCCTCTTGCAAATGTGCCCCTCCTCTCAAGAATGCACACTCTGCATGCACAAATTTTGCCTCACTTTGAATCTCCTCACTCTTTGAAGAAAATACTGAGTAATCCTTTTTGGTGACCCCTTGCCTCCTTATATTAACTCATTGACTGATTAGGGTTTCCAAAACCCTAATATGAGTGCATGGAAAAGTATCGCTTTTGCATGCTTTTTAACTAAAAATGTTGCATGCATAAGGCGAATGTCACTGAAAGGTCTGCATGCACCCACCATTGGATCGATGACACTTGGTAGAGTGCATCTCACCCTCTATCCCATCCTGATGCCTATACTGAAATTGTACCTCCATGCTAGACTTCTGAACATGAAGGATATCCCGAGATACACCTATCTCTAACAATAACTTGTACCTATTGCTTCTTTAATATTTCTTATGGTCTATTTTGTAAACATTATATGGCAATTTAAGTTTGATGTTTGAATTTGAACCCACATTTGAAGTTCATTGCTTGCAACTTTGCACTATTGATTGCATAATAGCATATTGTGATTGTTTGGTAATTACTAATGAATATGTGCTTCGTGAATCGTTTCATTTCATGGTTGATGTTCTCTATTATAGTTTGGTTACAAGTACAACTTTAGTGATGAGTTTGATGAGTGATGAGTCACTAAAAATGTTATATATTGTAAATTTGAAACTTTAAGCTTGATGTTATGGTTGATCATTTGATGACAATGTTATAAACTGTAGGTTATAACTACTAGATGATTGATGCTATATGGCTTAACATATGTTTTTATGCTTTTTGTAACTAATTCAACATTGTACATGGTTTTGTTGACATAAATGCATCAAAATATATAAAAATATATATTATATAAAAAACGCTTCCGAAAGCTCTCATGGCCTAGAAGCTTTTGAAAATTTCGCTTTTCACTCTACTCCTGCTCCTCGCTCCCAACAACGTAGGTGTGGGGCATTTATTCCATTTATGCCTTGAATGATCCTATTTGACAAATTTAACTGTGGGAGTTGATGTCTTAGTCGCTCCTATTTCTTGAGTGTATATGGCTGAGTATGATAGTGATAGAGTTGGGGGAGATCCAATATTTCTTGGTCCACTGAAAATAAAACCTGATCACATTGTAAGTTTGTCTTGAGGATATTGGACATTCACTTAAAAGAACAATGTTTGGATTTAAGTTGTGGTATACTTGGTCTAATTGTCAAAAGAATTTGGATATAGGTCAGACTTGACTCGGTAGATCCTATCCAAACTTGTAAGTCACTACTTTTATAAGTTTAGAAGGTCTAGATTAGTGTATGATTCAGTGAAAGGGTCAAATCACTTACCTATCCTTATCTCTAAGGTTTTTTGTGGGAGTTTTGGGCCTCTAATTGAATTGCTTTACAAGTTGAATGTTTCACTTTGATAAAATTGGAAGACTACAATTGTTTTGTGTCGCAGCTGTGGAATCCTGTTCCTCGCCCTTGTGCTGGTTTAAATGTTCAAGTTGGATTTTGTGGTGAGCACTCTAAGGTTGTGCAAATGACAAGAATATCTCTTTGAGGTTGGTGAGGTTGACAACTCCTGGCTGAAAAGAAAAGGAGCATCATCGTAGAGACCAAATCAAATATCCTTTTTTTGTAGGAAGTCAAAATTATTGGGTTCCAACATCGCGTCTTAATAAATAGTTCTTGTATGTTGAGTTTAGAAATAACACTCGAGACGAAGAGAGAGGGGTAATGTTGGAGTGGCATGTTGAAAGTTCAACTCCATCATATATAGTGGACATGATTCATTTTCTTTTCATTGCTTGTTTGAATAGTGTGGGGCTTTTACTCCATGTATGCTTTGTGTTATCACACAATCTATAGCTGATGGATAAAGAGTGTCCCAACAGGGATGGCAAAGGGTGAACAACTAGGAAGGTGTAACCGGCAATAGCCAGGTCCTCCGTTCAAGGAATGGAAGTCACTTTAGACAAGGCACGTATCCAAGTCAGGGGGGAGACCCTGCTCAACCAGGTGATGGTCGAGAGACAAAAGACACCCAAATCCAAAAGATAGAAAGAAGTAAAGACAAGAGATGAGTGTAAACAGGTCCTAAGCTTAATCTCAGCCATGAACTGGACACAGGTATGAAATGAGTGTATAATTGAGATGTGACCAACAATCAGATAAGATGAATAGAAATGGATTAGATTCGTAATCGTGTGGCTGGAAATAAGCAAAGAACATTCAGTAAGCTAGAAGTGGAGAAAGGAAATGAAGTTACCCAAGGAAAACAGTTAAGCAGTGAAGTAAATGGACCTAGGGCATCAACAAATATATGTTTTAAAGTATTTCTAGCGATGAATAGCTTGATACCTATTGATAAAAAGATGATTAGAACTCAAATAAAGACTACCTAGAACCCCAAACTAACCCAAGCAAGCAGAAGAGAAAAACGCCCCAGGTGGGCATTTTGGCTAAGTAGACCAGTGCTAAATCTATGGGCAAATGGAGTCTAAATTAAACAAAACTTGAGATATAGGCTTTTAAGAACAAATAATAGTCGGGTTTGCAATAAAAATGGAGTTTTGACGGTTGGAAATTCAGTTTTTTATATTTTAGGGTTTTATTTAGTGGTTTGCAGCCTAGCATTCACAATGGAAATGGAAACTAGAGAAACAAGCAGAGATTGCCTACCTGAAACAATGGAGATGAGGAGCTTGATGATGAACACAAATTCTGAAGACCAAGTGTTGAGCAGCTGGGCGTTTTCCCTCAACGTTTAGAGCATCCAGTTGACCAAGTGCGCCCTTGTACCTGCTAGAGAGAGAGCTAAGTCAGAAACTATGGCAAATAGCAAGAAGAAATCAACAAATAAACGACAAATAATGAAAGGAAATAAGATAGCAAAGTAAGTTTACTTCCCTTTGTTGAAATCCCAAAGAGAAAGAGCAACGTGGAGCTACTAGCTCAATGGCTGCATCCCCCTTCAAGTGGTCAGTTCACCTGCAGTTCGTTTGGCCAAGGAAATGGATGGAAATAGCGCACAAACACTCAACAATGCATCAACAATAAGCTAAGAGTCATCATCTAAACACTAAATCACCATATGCACAAGTAGATCGAAGGAAATGCTTCTCTATTCACAAGTCACAAGTTTACAAAAATGCTAAGAGAGCTAACAATGGAGTGAGTTCCTTCTCTTATAGAGAAAGGTCACTCTCAATACTATTTCCCCCCAAAATGGAGGGCTGGGATCAATCCCCCATCAAGCAAATCGAATGGTGGAGAGAGGGCCCAAGAGGGGGTGCGAATTGCCCATGTGAAGCGCACAAGTGGAGGAGGGGTCCGTTGTAGGGCCCGTACAAACATCAAATAACATGCTAGGGGGTGTCTATATGGTGTTTTAGCTCCCTAGCTAATACATCATGGCCCCACATACAAAGCAACATCAAAATCGAACTTCTCCAATTGGAGAAAAACGCCCCCATGGGCAATTTGTCCTACATGAAGAGCTAGTCCAATGGAGGGACCCACAATACATAATATGATGTCCAAACATACCAACATTACTGTTATCACACCATAGTAGCAGGGCTACTATTCTTGCTTAGCAGATATCTGCACATTCCAGAGCTTCCATTATTCAGAGCATGGCTATGATGATTGTATATTTTGGATCACTCATGATCAGAGCAGTATATTATTCAGACTTATGTTAGACCTTGTGTCAAGGCTGAGCCTTGAGAGTTCAGATTTGATGACCGATGTGACCCTTTATCCCATACAGTTTCAGTTCAGTGCTTAGAGATGTATTGCAGCAGTGTTTCAGATGGTACATGATGATTATTACTATGATGATGTTGTATGATCTGTGGATATGTTATCACTGACTGTGGATTATTATCTTGTTAATTTAGTCATATTCACAGCATTTGCTTGGTATATTATTCCTGATGTGGCAAACTGTTTAAAATGAACTATAAATCATAAAATGGACAATTGCTTGCACATTTAGGTCATTTAACAAAACCCACTGGTTTTTCACCTTACATAGATATGGTCTTTCCTGACACCAGTTGTCTGCTAGTGTAGGCTCCATATTCACTTGACTCCATCCATACATGACTTTCCTATTTGACTTTATACCTTGACCTATCTCATTTGACTTTCTGATACTGAGGACTTCCCCATTTTTCTACCTCTGTGTTTGGACTGCATCCTTGTATATTCAGTGTCTCGGCTCTGAGTTGGTGACAAAACTTGCCTTTGGTGAGTTGGATTGTAGGCCTAAATCATTCTGGTCGGTTGTCCCGATGTTTGGCATTGGCTCGAACTCCCCCTAGTCACTTGAGATGTTGTTGGCTAAAACTGAAAGCTCATGTTCTACCTATGGAAACTTATAAATTCGCCCATGGAAACAAAAAAAAAGGGCAAGAGCGATGAACAGCTAAAAAAAAATACTTCTCGAAGAGTATAAGAAAGGTCCAAAAAGCAATGATTCTTAAAAGTTATATCTAAACAATTGCTGACCTTATATGTATTTGAAAAACATGCCCTGGATGCAAGCTACAACTAGTTGTGCTTATCAGCGCACCTAAGATCCGAAGGGTTATGTAGGCCAAAAAGGCCATGAAATAAAACTGAATGATCCTAATGAACCTGGATCAACTTGATGTAGACATGATGCCTAAGTTGAATAAGCACTCTCTGAACAACTTATCCATTTGTGAGGCACAACCATTCCCCGTGTTATTTTGTCCAGCACAGAGTTTGTAGCTTTCCCCTTTCTCCCAGTCGAAAGTATTTTTAAGTTAAGTTAGACAAGTCAAACCCTTGGCCCAACGTTGTTCCTAGCCTTCATCCTTCACTAGCAGTTTGACCATGTCCAATGGGTGAGTTTGTCATTTGAACTATTGTGCAAGTAATTTTATATAACAAAGGAATATGATAACTAGATTAATGCCATTGAATGGATGTTATACTTTGAGCTTGGCTGTGAGAATGATTAGAGAAGCATGTCTTAGTCTACTGATGTGATTTATCCTTGGTTGTATATTATTGGGATCCGTGATGATGTGGGCCATATATATATGCTTATTGATGATGATTCATGGTCCCACATACTTGGTGATGATATCATATGATGGACATATGATGCAGATGATGATTGATGCAGTTCAGCAGTTTATTTACTACTTCAGATCAGCAGATTATGCATTGTCCATATATGGTGGACCCTACAGCTGGCCCAATAGGGCAACCCATGGTGTATGAGTACACATTCCTAGTGGATTTGGGTCTTCTGGATCTAGTGAGACACTTATCTTTCAGTTCCGGGCACTTCTGACAGTGATTGATGCAGTTTTACACTTGTTGACCAGATTTGGGGTTGATTTCCCAGCCTGAGCAGCAGGGGCCATGAGAGGCCAGTTCACCTAGGGCGCTGTATGAGGAGGGGGTGGTCCAGCCACTTGTTTTTACCATTTACCCTCCTTTCTGGAGAGTCTGGTGGGCTCAGATGGACAGCGCAGATGCCCTAGGAGGCAGTTTTGGCACTTTCACAGTTACCGAGGCAGTTAAAAAATGGGATAAAGTGGTCACTGAGGAATTTTATTTGGGCAATTGAGGCAAGGTTTTGGCATTTGGTTTTCACAGAGGTCTTCCAGGGTGATCTCACTATCTTCCAGCCAGTTTTCACCATGTGGGTATGCCCACATTGATCACAGGAGGTCTTTTACTGCTTGTCTGTCATATATTTTGAGGACAGATTTGATCATTTATATTATCTTGGACATATTTTATTATTTTATTGTGCCTTGGGGATGAGCTAGTAAGGATTGATGCCTCCTAGCCCCACCATGTGCTTATGTTGTCATGTCCTAGTCATTATGAGGTGGATTTTTGTACCTTTACCCCTCTAGTGGATGACGTCATCCTCCTTTTGTACCATTTAGTGGGACGTCATCATTATATTGGGTGATCCATGTGATGTATTGTTATGATTTATTATTAGCCGTTGATTAGATCTTTTGATCTTTTAATCTTAGCCACTCATGTAAAAAGTGGTTAGGATTGTACTCTCTCCCCATCCTATTTAAGGAGGGAGCCTCTCATTGTAAAATCATCTAGAGATTTTTGGCTCTTGGCTCTTGGAATAAAATTTCTATCTTTTGGAGTACATGCTTGGATTGGAGTGGATGTTGGTTGTTTCGATTGTAAATGCTTTTGTCCATTGCACTGGAGGATTTATTGTAGCTAT
This sequence comes from Larix kaempferi, assembly GCA_027924585.1. Classification (NCBI taxonomy): domain Eukaryota; kingdom Viridiplantae; phylum Streptophyta; class Pinopsida; order Pinales; family Pinaceae; genus Larix; species Larix kaempferi. The sequence continues at coordinate 493,327 of BSBM01000036.1, forward strand.
CTTGCATATTTGCCATATCTTATTTACAGGTTAAGAGGACGTTTTTGGACAAGTGCGAATTGGTGGGGAGGCTTGCCCTTCAAGCTTGGAGGAAGACGTTTTGGTTTGATAGGGAGTAGTTTTGCCTTTGTGTCAACTATTCTTTGTTTATCTCTCTCTTGCTTGTATCTACCTTCAACATGTTAAACTGATTGATGCTTGGCTCCTTGGTTTTGACAGGTTAGAGGGAATCACATGTGGCTTGGAAAAATCGATTTGGCAAGAGGGCTTCAAGAATTCTCCATTTGATCTTTGGCAAAGTAATCCTCGTCTCAACTAGCATTCATCTCTTCATCCAGGTATGCTCCAAGAGGTATGATCTTCTTCTTCCTTGAATCATCCATAATTTCTAGATCATAAAAACCCTAATTGATTAAAACCCTTGTTTTCGGTTTTTCTTAGATCTACTTAGATCTAGCCTTGCTTTTGAAGAGATATTGAAAACCCACCTCTATAGCATCCACCCCTAGTTGGATCTGTAGTTTGGTGGTGATTGGCTTAAAATTGACACACTTTTTAAGGCAAAAAGCCCTCTTGAACCCAAATCGCACTTCCTAGAGAGAGGCTTGTTTGGTTAGATTTAGCACATGGGTAGGTGAGATCCCACTTGATTGGTAATCTACACACTTGATAACCTACCCCCAGATTCTTACTTTGGTGAATTCTACCTTGTGGACATCATTCCATGTTTTGAGGGGTTAAAACCCCCTTTTGAAATTCTTGGCACCTCAAAACTCAGATCTACTAAGATCTAACCCTTGGATTGACTTGGTTTTCGGGATCCACATAGATCGGGGCATAAGCCACTAGGATCTATAGTTTGGTAGCCATTGGACTAGATTTGGTCCACCTAACCCCTCTTTTGGTCCTCCTTGAGCAAAGTCGCACTACCTGGGGAAGGTGAGTTTGTCCATTTTGAGGAAGTGGGTGTTTGAGATTTCTGTAGATTTGGATTGGCCATACCTTGAAATGTAGGTCTAAAGTATCATTTTGTGACGATCTGCCTTGGGGGTAGCATTCCTTGTTTCAAGGGATTGTGGTCCACTTAGCGTCATTTCATGAAAACCTAGATCTAGCAAGATCCAACCATTCAATCTCATTTAGCCCACTTGACTTGGCTCCTAGGTGTCCCGATCTACACTCTGACATACCTTTTTGACCCCATTAGCCCAATTAACAAGGCACTAGTCCTCCTCAAAGCAAGTCGCACTCCTTGGGAATTGTGTCAAACCCTAGATCTAGTACATGGGTACTCCTAAAATCAACTTAGATCCATATATCTAATCATTACCTAACCTCTAGTACCAATTTCACACCTTAGCTTCACCTTGTGGGCCCACTTAAAGCCATTTCACACATCCCAAGAAAATAGGACCCACTTGTGTAAACATATGGTACTACACCTTGTCATCATACCATTATGTGGCCTAAATCATACATAGGTTGAACACTAACAATTTCTCAAACCACCTTCAACCATACCTCAACTTCTAGGTCCAATTAGCCTTGCATTGGTTTCCGTAACTCTTCATTTACTTACCCTTAGAAACCTTTGTTTGGGTCCAATCAACTGTGATTGGTTATAGGGTCTCCCCCTAGGTCTTGTTACACCCTGACCTAAAGCGAAGAGTGCCTCGGTTGACGTGACTCACACCTTGCATTGGGAACCGTGGCATCTCTTGGGTCACCTCTTTAGTTGCCTGTCTCCTCTACCGTCCCGGATGGGATACCACTATGGACAACTACAAGTTGTGTGATAACAATTACCTTAGAAATCACCCTTGAATCAACCAACCTTTAATTTTTGCTCTTTGCTATAGTTGCCTTTGTCAATTTTTGATTTTCCATGTATTTTATTGCAGGTTTATATTACTGAAGGAGTAAATTGGGCTTTTGACCCACCTAGAGTGCCCGGATTTCCGAACCGTCTGCTGCAATGTGATCGTGGACCCCAAAAATAGTAGGAATGGTCACTCGAACGACCACGATCCATCACTTAGGCATTATTTGCCCAAAATCCATGATTTTTAATTAAAATAGGTTATTAATGACCAATAATAATTAAAAATCTCACAAACTCCTCGATCTTTTTACATTCTGTCATTTGGAGGCTCATATGGGTCCCCTATAGATAATAAATGACCAAAATCGAAATTCCGGTCGCAACATTTTTTCGGGCCCATTTTTGGCATGGTCAACCTAGTTTGACCAGGTCAAATCTGGTCAACAATGGTGCTAGCTGAATACCTGTATGCAATCATGAAGTGAAAGGCTTCCTTATACAAGTTAGTACATTACTAAACAATATGACGATAATATGGTGATAAAAATGCATTAAATCTCGGAAAAATACAAAGCCCCAGGTGAGGTGGGCTCGCCACATCCAAAAGACTCAACTGCTATGCACAACCTATAGACGTGACCACCTAGCTAACTTTGGGTGATGTGGAATACAAGGTGAAGGATGAGGGATGACAAGGACAAAGATCATGTGACCTTTTGGATAACTCGTGAAAGCGGGTTCCATTGAGATAAGCATACCATGACAAAAACACGGGTAAGGGGGGTGCCTCACAAATGGGTATAGTGCAGGGAAACCGCCACTGGTCATCTAACAAGTACCTCACAACTCACATCCGTGCCCGAAGACTCCGTGAGGTTCTTTTCTAGAGCCACCAAACTGGGTGTCCGACAAACCGTAACTTGAGACTCTAGGGGACAATCTTGAGTTTGTCTCTTGCTCCCTCTCACCTCCTTGCCCCGTAGGACTAGGTGAGGAAATAACCACTACAAATGCTGACATGTACGACTGACCTGTGTCCATGTGTGTTTACAAACACATTGCATGGATTTTACAATGAATTTCATACTTAGCCCATTTTTGGCTAGATTTTACATTTACAAAAAGCCTTTTTGGCTTGCTTTACATTTCTTCATTTCTTCATTTTACATCAAGGCCCTTTTGGGCTACATACATATCTCAATAGATATAATCAAGGTGCTCATACTGCAAAGTAATGGGGGTAAGTGTACCAGCTTTGATGACCAATGGGGAACATTCGATGAGGCTACACAATCCTAACTGCATTGCAACATCGGGGGCAACTGACAGGAGCAAATCCCAGGTTTGAGTGTATATGGCTAAGTATGATAGTGATAGAGTTGGGGGAGATCTAATATTTTTTGGTCCACTGAAAACCAAACCTGATCACATTGTAAGTTTGTCTTGAAGATATTGGACATTCACTTAAAAGAACAATGTTTGGGAGTAGGTTGTGGTATACTTGGTCTAATTGTCAAAAGGTTTTGGATATAGGTTGGTCTTGACTCGGTATATCCTGTCCAAACTTTTAAGTCACTACTTTTATAAGCAAGTTTAGAATGTCCATCTTAGTGGATGATTCAATGAAAGGGTCAAATCACTTACTTATCCTTATCTTTATGGTTCTTCGTGGGAGTTTTGGGCCTCCACCTAAATTGCTTTACAAGCTGAATGTTTCACTTTGATAAAATCGGAAGATTAAAATTGTTTTGTGTTGCAGTTGTGGAATTTGTTCCTTGCCCTTGTGCTGGTTCAAGTTGGATTCTGTGGTGAGCAGTCAGAAGTTGTGCAAAGGACAAGAAAACCTCTTTGAGGTTGGTGAGATTGACAGGTCATGGCCAAAAAGAAAAGGAGCATCAGCTTAGAGAGTGGCTAGGTCAATGAAAGAAGCAATTATAGGGTAATTATTTTTAAGCCAAGAAAGAATACCAGGTTGGAAATAGGGAGTGGATTCATTGACATTTTGAAGAATATATAGCCGAGGGAGTTCAAATTAGGGCCAAGATGATTTGTGATAAAAATGTATCAGATGCCACAAAGATATATGCTCAATATTTCGGAGTTTACCTCCAGGAGATGTGATCCTAAATTCCTAATGAGATGAGACTGAAAAAGCTATTAGGTGTGTTCTCCCTCTTAAGTTTAAGCAGGCCTATCTCTTATGACCCTTAGATAAGTATAAACTATTTATTGCTTTATAGGATATGGCAGAGGAAAAATCTCATGGCAAAGATAGGCTCACTTTTAATCCCTACAGGAAACAATGGTCTATGATCGATGATGGTCTAGTAATGAAAAACACTGAGAATTGTTCATATGGGAAAGCATGTGAATGCAAGTGTGATCACAAAGAGACACAATGGAATGTTGGAGACCAAACAGCTTGCTTAATGTCTCATACAAGGTGTTAGTAGAAGCCTTAGCCAACAAGATTAAGTCTATTTCTACAAGGGTTGCAATATATGAGCAAATAGGGCTCATTAATGGTCAATTCATACTAGAAAACCTTATTATGTCGTTTGAAAGCATTGAATGGGCAAAGGAAACTTGATGAAGGGTGATTTACCCAAAGTTCAAGTTTGACAATGCTCTTGATAGGATTAAGTGGGAGTTTATTTTGGATATGTTATCTTCAATGGGATTCGACACATTTTACTTAGGGCAGGGCACACTTTTCTTTGATGCCTTGACTAGAGTTTGTGTTATTGGGAACTTTCAGAGTTGATTCTGCTTCAAAGATCTACGAGGTAAGGGTTTTCTTTGGCCCACTATTTTTATGCTATGCTAATGCAGCAGATATCTAAATATTTATTTTTGAAGCTATTTGATTGCAATGGCAGATTAGAGGCATTCTCCGCCTTGATGGAGAGTAGCTATTTAATGTACATTTTTCCGATGATTTTTGTTAGAAAAACAGGATCGCAGAGCAATAACAATAAACAGAAATGCAAATATAATCACACAAACACATTACAAGACAGACACCAATATATCTTGGTTCACCCCAGATGGGCTACGTCCACACTGAAATTGCCAGTCATGATTATACCATCCTGCAAATGAAGGGATACAACGAGTGTATAGTAAACCTGGGGTACAAACACGACTGAATAACATCTCTGAATCTAGAAGATCAGGCTCCACAACCAACAATTTTTCTGTCACGCTGGACCTCACCTAGAGGTTTTAGAGGGAATGGTGCAGTGTCTGGACAGCTTTGGTAAATCAGCAAGAGCAGTGATTTATGAGGAAATGATAGAAGCTCTTATTATTAGGCAAGATGAATTTCCTAATTTGCTGTAAAAAGTTGTAAAGTTATTCAATTAATGAGGACAGATTCTAAGGTACTTGGGCACTCTATTTGTAAGTGATGTATCTTTGCCACACCTGTGGAGCTGGACCCTGGTATTGAGCAGGTTTGAGACCATACTCCAGGGATGGTTCACTCAAGAATCAAGATATACCGCTTGCAGGGAGAATCACTGTAGGATATCAAATCTTGGCACGAGGGTATTTTTATTAGTATTCCTATCTCGTTCCCCTCTCCTTGTGCACACTCTGTAGGAACCGCTCTGTTTTTTCACAAAACTATGCTCCAAGCAGGTTCACAAGATTTCTAATCAAATAGCTCATCAGGTATTCATATTCCTCTTACTTTACTCTCAACATATGTCAAAGGCATTAAATGCAGAATAGTTTGAAATTTCTCAAATCGCAACAGAAAATGTAACGTATGATCTAACTTGTAGGTTGCACTCTTTAATAGTCAAAAGTATTATTTATCAAGCTTGAAAAAATCGGCGAAAAATCGTAAAAATCGCGAGGTCAAACCCTTGCCGAAAAATCGGCGAGTAAAAATCGCGATTTTTTAAAAAATCGCCGAGTGCCGACTTTTTCGAAAAATCGCCGAGTTTTTGGAAAAAATCGCGAGTCGAGGTAAAAAGTCGCCCAGGCAGTCACGGCCGCGGATTAAAAGGTCAAAAGTGATTTTTTTTTTGTCATTTGTTTTGTTTGACTGTTGGAGAAGGAGTGTGAAGGGCAAGAGGGCACCATCAACTAGTTTGGAGGCATCCAAGACTCCAAACAACATCCAAGCTCACCATTGTGAATTTTTGTGGAGAAGGGATTCAATTTCAAGAGTCAAAACTTTGCCAATCAACCAATTCGTCTCACAGGTATGTAGTGGTTCATTTTCTTGTATTTGTTTTATGATTTTTTTTCATGTTTGCTTGCCTATATTCTTTCCTCTATTCTCTTATTTTTTTTTGCCATTTTTCCAAAGATTTCGATGTCCATAAAATTATAAATATCAAAAAGAGTCAAAATGCAAGGGGGTTTTAGATTCTTAGAATGGAATAGCATGTTTTCTTTCTTAGATATTTAGCCACCTTCTTGTTATCATTTTTTCATGGCCAAAAATATAAATTTAGAGGTCTGATTTTTTAAGCCAAATTGTTGCAATTTTTTCAAATGGGGTTTAATTTCTTGTTTTTGTATTTTTGTGCCCTAGGTTTGCATTTTGAGGCTGCCATTCCATTTTCGAAGATGCCAAAGCCATTGGATCCGTTTTGGCAGTATGGTGAGCCCGAGGATGATGGAAATAGGCAAACTTTGAGTTGCAAATTGTGTGGGCATCACATGTCAGGAGGGGTTAACAGGTTGAAATACCATCTAGCTAAACTCCCTGGGCATGATGTTGGCGTTTGTACTGCAGTGACCCCAGAGATCATGAGATCTGCCCATGACGCAATCCATGAAAAGAATAAAAAGAAGGATGAGATCGCCGCAAACAGAGCTGAGCTTGCAGCTTTTGGCCTAGCAAGAAGTGTGGGGGCAACAGGATCTACCACTTTCACTGAGGGTAGTGCGAGGGGTTCCACAGCCACGCCGGGGGCCTCACACTATTTTGGTCCACGAATAGGAGGTGGATCACAACCTTCTATCAAGGCAGTGATAAAGAAAAATGACAAGGTAGAAGTGGACAGGGTGATGGGGAGGTGTCTTTACTGGAGTCACATACCTCTCAGCATCGTAAAAAACAATCCATTTTGGCAGCAGATGTGTGATGCCATTGCATCATTTGGCTCGGGGTATAAAAGTGCCACCTTTGATGAGTTGCGGGGTCCAATCCTTCAAGCAGAAAAGAAGGACATCAGTGCTAGGTTGGAGGAGCTCAAGCAGTCATGGGAGAACACTGGATGCACAATCATGTCAGATGGTTGGTCAGATGGTAAGGGTAGATCCCTTATCAACTTTTTGGTACATTGTCCTAGAGGTACCTTGTTTGTGAAATCAGTCGATGCATCGGCATATGTAAAAGATGCAGCGCTCTTATGTGAGTTGTTAGATGGGTTCCTACAGGACATTGGGGTGCACAATGTTGTGCAAGTTATTACGGATAATGCAGCTAATTATGTGGCTGCTGGCAGGATGCTTATGGAGAGGCACCCCGCTTTGTTTTGGACTCCATGCGCTGCTCATTGTATTGATTTGATGCTGGAGGATATGGGGAAAGTTCCCTTTATCAAAGTGGTGATTGATCAAGCTAAGAGCATCCCCAAGTTTATTTATAACCATACTTTTGTTCTTAGCCTCATGAGGAGGCACACCAAAAACAGGGACTTGAGGCGTCCCGCAATCACACGCTTTGCCACCACCTTCATTACTCTTCAGTCCTTGCTTCGATTTCAGTTTGAGTTGAAGCAAATGTTTGTTTCTGATGATTGGCGTGATTGTGCTTACAGCAGGAGAGAGGATGGGAGAACCATTGCCAAGTTGGTGTACACTGACTCATTCTGGGAAGGAGTGGGGGAAGTGTGCGCGGTGAGTGAACCTTTGGTAAGGGTTTTGAGACTTGTTGATGGTGATAAGCCCGCAATGGGCTATTTGTATGAGGCCATGGATAGGGCCAAAGAGGCCATCCGGAATTATTATGTGGGCAGGGGTACCCCGGGGCACGAGAGGCACATGTTGTTATGGGAGTTGATTGATAGTCGATGGACCGGGATGCTTCATAGACCCATTCATGCAGCAGCACTCTTCCTCAACCCTGCATTTTCCTACAAATGCAAATTTGATTTTGATGTTGAGGTGTTGGAGGGGCTCTTCACTTGTATTCAGAGGATGGTTCCTGATTATGAGACTCGCAATGCAATCAATCGCGAGTTAGAGGTGTATCAGGATGGTGCTGGAGTATTTAGCTTTGCTGATGCTATTCGTGACAGGACCAGTTTCATGCCAGGTAAGTTATTAAAGTGTTTAACTTTTATTTGCAAGTTGAAATTTGAAATTTTGAATTATGATTTATTTATTTCCTTATTTGTTGTAGCTACTTGGTGGCGAACCTATGGTGTAAGGACACCAAATTTACGGAAATTTGCCATCAAGATTCTGAGCCAAACATGTACCGCTTCAGGATGTGAGCGGAATTGGAGTGTGTTTGAAAAAGTACATGCAAAGAGACGCAGAAGGTTAGAGTCTTAGACTTTAAATTTTCAACAAATCAATTTCATTTAATATAATTTGTGAATCTATCATCTTCACATATTATAATTATGTTTCATTAATTTTTTAAACTTGAACCTCTAGACTCATACAAAAAAATTATTTTCCTCTTACAGGATGGAGTTCACACGTCTCAATGATTTGGTCTACGTCCATTATAATCTCCGCTTATGGATGGCACAGATAAATAAAACACCAAATGCTGATGCCATCGTCTTAGACAATATTGATATTTTGTCTGATTGGAGGGTGGAGATTGAGACTCCTATCATGGAGGAGGAACTTACATGGCTAGAGGGAGAGGAAGGGCAGGAGGAGGAGGAGGAGGAGGAGGAGGAGGAGGAGGAGGAGGTGGAGGGGGTCAGAACCACCACGGAGGGTGATGTGCTAGCATCGCCACCACCGCCTACACCGATTGATACATCTAGTCCTCCATCCGTCACTTGTCGTCCGATGTTAGATGCAGGGGCAGGGTCTTCTGCTGCTACTTCTAGTGCTAGGGGCAGGCCTGACAAACGGCCCATGACCTTTTCCCGTAAAAGGGGAAGAGGGCATTGATATTAGATAGATAGCTACTAGTTTTCCTGAGATACATTTATATATGTGATGTCATTTTGTATTGGTTATCTACTTTTGAGTTTTGAGTCCTTGATTGGACAACTATGGTGTTTCAGACTTTCAGGATTCAGTATCGACTTTGATGTATCATTTTATATTTGACATGACTACATGATGATGATATATATCAGTGCTTTTTACATATTTATGTTCCAATGTGTTTATCTGATGTTATTGTTGCTTTATATGTTTAAAATTCTGAAAAAAATGAATGTATTTTGTATTTTTTAATGTTTGCCGACTTTTTCCGACTTTTTCCGATTTTTTCGCCGATTTTTCCGAAAAATTGTTTTCGGGACCCTTGCCGACTTTTTGCCGAGTCCGACTTTTTCAACGTTGTTATTTATAATGTTGTTCAGATGTCAGGAATCAAAATTTATTTGCACACGTTACACTCTTTGTGTAACTTGCTAGGTGCTCTTCATGAAAGGTGAAAACATTATGCAGAATGTTGTTGAAAGGGTAGGGATTAAAAGAGTTTTGTACAGAGATCAGAAATATGTTATTTTTGCAAAGTATCAAATCTTAACCATATAAAATTGAAAATTCTATATGATTGGAGGGTAAGATATACCACAATGCTTGTGAAGTCCCATATTATAATACACATAAAGTGACTACTTGGATGCATTCCTATTTAGAATTATTTCACTATTGAAATATTAAATATATTAATGTGTTCAATATTTTTAACAATTGTTAGAATGTGGGCACTCTTTATGCTGTGAAAGCAGAGGATATGTTGATACTTAGAGTTTGCATATTTATGCCATTTAAAATTTGACATCTACTAATGCACTTGTCGAAGTTTTTTATTTTAAAATGTTTTGTATCTCTTGTTATTGGAACTGCGCAGTGAACTTGAGCTTAAACCACAAGGGCGACTTAAAGTGACAGTAGTAAGAGCAAATTCATTGAAAAACATGGAGATGATTGGAAAATCTGATCCATATGTTGTTTTATATGTTCGGGTTCTCTTTAAAGTGAAAACAAAAGTGGTTGACAACAATCTTAATCCTGAGTGGAATGAATCTTTTGACCTAGATGTTGAGGATAAGGAGACTCAAGCACTTGTACTAGAGGTACTCTCTCTCTCTCTTTGCATGTGTATGCATATAGGTTGGTGTGCACATTGTTGCGTGTGCTCATTTCCTTGTATGTGCATAGCTGTATGTTCCTTGTATTTTAGTCCGACTTTCATTTAACCACTGCACATGATAACCTTCCAAGTTTTCAACAAGGTCTTCCAGCATTGTTCTTATATTTTTAATGCACCGAAGTTTGTACACCTCTTAATTTGCATCAAGAATTCCTTAGATACAGCATTTCACAATTCTTTTTTTGCCGTGTAGCCTGTAGTCTCTTTATACTCAGGCTCATGTGTGAAATGATTAATGGCTCGACTATTCTGAATATAATGATGTGTCTGACACTCTAGATTAATGTTTAAACAAAAGGTGGCAATTGAAGCATGTGAATTGCATTTGCAGGTGTTTGATAAAGATGATGTTGGTGAAGATAAGAAACTTGGTGTAGTAAAATGTCCATTGGTTGACTTGGAACCAGAAAAATTGAAGGATCTTACGCTGTCACTCTTGCCATCGCTTGACACACTTAAAGTCAGAGACAAGAAGAATAGGGGAACTATTGATATCAAGGTCAGCAATGCACTAATCCTAGGTTCTCTTTCTCTGTATCAGCATGTTAACAGGGAGAGTGTGTGGATCTTATAATTATTTATTGTTTTGATATAGTTTTCATTCGCCTGAAGGAGGATTACCGAATCTCAGTATTATATTGCTAAAAATATTTGCAGAAGATAGAATATTAATAACAGCATTTAGGATAAATGCATGTAAAGGGAAGACTTTGACATATACATAATACATGTATGCTGTAAAATATTGTTGAAGAATCAGAAAGGCATTCGGGGAAGCCACTCACAGTGCCTTGAGCCGATCGAGTTAAAATTATACTTAATTGGTAGGATAGCAATCTTGTGGGCTATATCTTTGCTTATCTAGCTAATGCATACATGGACCACTGTGTTTTAAGTTTTATTTGTATTTTCTAAGAATAATTTTTCTGTTTAAAGGGGAAAATTTACTGGGTTAAATCGATAGTATACTCTCAGTGATTTATTTTTGGCCCCCAAAATATGACAAACTACACAATTTCTTCACCATAAGATAATATAAGATAATTTTATTAATGTCCAACAAATGACCACAAAAGTAGGTCAATGGGACTATATGATACATCCATTGTGAATACAATGTGGGAGTGCAAAGGTATCTCCTAGATAAAGCTGAAAATAAGATAAAGAGAATTGAAGGAAGACAAAGTACAGCCTAGATAAGTGTCTGACTAAACTAATTGCTATGTCTAGCCAACACGAAGATATGTATATAATAGTATCATAGGTGTGGTGATACAAAGTGAGGATGCATGAGATTGGAAACTGGTCATCTCAGTGCTAGTAGAGAGAGAGAGAGAGAGAGAGATCGAAAAATGAAAACAATGATGTCAAGGTCTTCGGGGCCTGATGACAGAGGGCAAAGGGGTCGGTTGGGAGACTGTCTTGCTATTGGTGTCCACGGGCACCATAGTGGGATCAGACTGTAAGATCCTAGGGGGAAGTAGGAGTGAGGGAGCCCTATTCTCCTACCATCCGAGGTTGAAGGACAGAAGCTCTAGATACATCCCTGGCTACTCAATTGGGTTGGGAGGTAATCCGACAGGCAACAAGTGCCCTACACTGGATTTGTTTGGAGCTGATCCATTTGTCGCTATGAGGATGTCTGGTCAGATGTTTGGTCTGGAACCTTTGGACCGGTCTTGAAGATATCGGTTGATCGCCCAAAGGGGGGGAGGATGAGGGGAGACAAGAGCTCTCACCACTCTATGGTCAGATGTACTCTGGAGATCTACCTGTCTCTTGTTACACTGATTTGACGAAGTGACCTGAAAATATGTGCTTATCCTCCTAGTAGTCCCATGGTGGAGCCGGGGGTTGCAAAAAATGGGATTTGTGATTTTCTGAAGTATTCAATTGCAGCAATAAATTTTAGATCTAGATAAAATGTTGAAAAAATCCCCCAAAAATAGAAAAGATTGCAAAAAGTCAATTTTAGTCCTAATCTTGCCCTAGAGGAGGTGACATCATCTTAGGGTTACGTGATGGCAGTCCTGAGGGGTTGGTTCATATTTGGTTATTGAGTTATTGTAGGTTCATTTCAAAGGAAAATTCAAACCCTAGGGGTTTGACAAAGTTTTGGTTAGATCGAAGGTTACCCAAGAGGACCCTGAGGGGATTTGATGCCAAGGAATTTTCTGGTTCACCTTGATTGCAGTAAATTGCAGACCTGAAGCATAAATCAGTGCCAAATAATATCTTTCATATCCCGAAGCAAGTGTGCCCTAGGGGGGATAGGTGCGCCACTCAATGATGGTCGCTGAGAGGTAAAGTTTGCGTGTTTTTGACGGTTGGTTTGAGAGATATCTCCTGTTTTCTATTGCTGCTTTTTACTGCAGAAAATTACAGCAGTGAGTTACATATTCGTCATTGCTCCTGACCTTCCAAGTTAAAAGGTTTATTGTAGACATATATGTTTGACTCCATTAGGCATTGGTCTACTAACTGTGGTAAGGTGTTGCAGGGATAGAAGTACTTTCTATTGTGTCTCTTGTAAAGTACTTTCTATTGTCTCTTACAAGACTATCCTTATCATCGTTATCGAGGAGCCTCCATGGCCCAAAGGAGCAAGGCCTAAACAGGGAGGGGGTTACATTGAGGTGACATTGGGTCTACCTCCTTGAAGAGTTGTCGATGATAGCATTGGGTCCACTGGGTCCACCTATATTATTTGGGTTTACATACTTCATTTGGGTCCACATATCTTCGATCGTGGAAGAGTGCTAGTTTTTGAGGTAACTTTTTTTGGTGCTGTTGGCGGGGACGTATGAAGCTGTTAGGTCAAAGCCCCATCTCTCTAGCAAGAACGACAAATTTGGTAAGAAGGTTGAGGTAATTTTTTGTTTTGTACTTTGGTAAGATTATTATTGAGTACTAACTTGGCAGGTCTTACTTGGTGACTCCACTAAAGAAAAACAACAAAGAAGTACATTGCAAAACAAAGCCCTTAGCTATTGATCACTTTGTCAGGTGTGGGTTTGAACACATCTGTTAGTCAAGATGAAAAGCTCATTTTGGCGACTCCACACATTTTAGCATCAATAAAAATATTATATGGCATTCTATGATGAAGAATGGGTATAGGATTGGCTTGATCCATTGGATTTTTCGGGGGTCCCATGATATCCTAATAAATTCCATGGCTTTGATCTATACAAGGATGATTGGAAGAGATACATCCTTGAATTTCATGGAGATAAGGATTTAGCTGATTGACATGTTATATCATTTATGAAGGCTATTTCAGACTTAAAATATGTTCATGAAGATGTCAAGATGAAGATGTTCATGTTGTCTTTCGACCTGGTGGACGATGATGTATATGAATGGTATGAAGGGATTCCAAAGAAAGGAGTTCGCCCGATCTAAGAATTTATCAGTGTTTTTTATGATAGATGGGATCCTTATTTCAAAGGCGATATTAGATATCTCATGGATGATGACACTTTAAGCTCATCAGGTGAAGATAGTGATGAAGATCAACCCCTAGAAAGCTCTCATGTTGGAGCCATTATTGAAGGGTCTTCCGGTCTAGATTTTGTTGAGGAAGCTAAAGACAACGACATCTCCCTTTCTATGATACAAAAAGGAAGCACTCTTGAAAATAACGAACTGCATGAAGACCGAGAAGCCCTAATTGAAGAAAGTGAGGAAATGGTGAGTTCTCCTTACCATGGTTTAGAAGATTCTCATGATGTCTTGGGCCTTTTGGAAGAAAATGGCAGGATTTTTTGTGTGACGAAGAAGACGATGATTATTGCATCTTTCTTGGCCCTCCCATTTATGATTCTTCGAGGTCCAAGAGTGCTGTACTTAAGCCTTTGAGGCACATAGGTTCAGAGGAAGATGCCCTTGCTTTTTTCCCGTCGTGCGAAAGTGAAGAGGGTGTCGGTTTGCATAAGACAGAGCCACTTTTTTTATGCAGATTCAGAACAACATGAAGAAGATTTTGTCAAAGAAATTCATGAAGAAGCTCTTGAAAAGCCATTCTCCATTGAAAATAATGATGGATACACAGTTGATACATCTCGTTGTTCTCTTCAGGATAACAAAGATTTGGTGATCCTTCCTCTCTATTTTACTCTTGAAGAGAATTTTTTTGAGGATGATAGTTGTGTGGATCTTTTTGCCATTGATGATGATCGCCACAAATGTGATAATGTACATTTTCCCGATGAGCATGATATGGGTATGGATTCATGGAAATTTGTTGGAAATCCCATATATGATTTTTCGAATGAGGAAATTGTAAAGTTTGAAGACCTTGGAAAGCCTAACGTTGGTGAAATCTCTCAGAATTTGTTCCAGCCATAGTCGCTCACCTGATGATGCTATGGCGTTACATATGGAGATTTTTACTGCAAAGGTTGAAGAATTGGGTTTGCCCTCTCCTAGGATAGTTCTTGACAATCATTCATAGTCATGTTCCTCAGGGAGTAATACAGGTTCTAGACATCAAGAAGATGGTTTTATTGTAGGATCAGAGCAACACAATGTGCCTTCTCCTAAGGCATATTTGAGATCTTGTGTCCAGTCGTATCTTTCAAGGTTTCACGCCAGTTTAAAAAAAAATTTGGGGCAGCAAACAGATTTTGGAGAACAAGTATATGATCAAGCTAGTTTGTACTTGAGCCTAGTCCAAGCATGGATAGAAAGCGCTTATGAGAAAAGTAGTTGTCCGTCGCAAGAGTTTGAAGGCTTGCAGTGTTAAATTTTGGGTTAGGTTAGGGTTTGAAGTAGAAAAATCAAAATGTCTATGCTTTAATGCAAAAATTAAATTTCTAATCTAGCATTAGAAACAAATAGTACAGCTGTAAACAAGGAAAGATAAATTTAAAACATAATTTTCATCTCTTTCAACTTTAACACTCCCAAGGAGGTCCCTGTGTTAAAGTTGAAATCTTCAGTAACATGTAATCAACAGTAGTAGTATAACTAACTTAAACAAAGTTCTAACAGCTGTAACATATTTAACTCACAATAAAAAAGAACAAATCTGATTACTACCTAGAGTGTTGAGACCTTCCTTTTATACTTAGAAAAACTAACTTTCAGAACAGACTATGCCTTTTAGAGGCAAGTCAAACAATAGGAACAATCTGACCCTTACCTAAGGGTTAGTACAAACCTGAGAGAGAGAGAGATGTAATAGGCCGTAGGTTAACCAAGACAGTCAAATACATAGGCCAAGGTGGCAGTCCTCAAACAAAGTCTAAGAGGAAACCCTCAAGCAAAACAAAAGAGGTCACTTACAGTCAAAACACAGTAGTAGCCTAGGCAGTCACCCAACCAAACATATCAGACTTCAAATCTGACCTAAACAAGTTTCCAACAGGCAAAAACTTCCATAGGTGACCATAGGACAGTCCTGATCAAGTAGATCTGACATGAGCAAGCATCAACAAAGTAGATCTGACCTCAAGCAAGTCTGCAATCTCCACAAGCATCTCTAGACAACTAGATCTGATCTAAGGCATAGTAGATCTAACCTAGGGCATAGTAGATCCAACTTAGGGCATAGTAGATCTAACTTAGATTAGTCTCAACATGTAGCGGCCTTCACGGGAATTAGCATTCAACCCACAAACAGTACGTAAAACAAGGGGACCACGAGAACTGTTTATAGGGGTTGCAGCCTCTTCACATGACAATACATTGTCCACACAACAGTCTACAGGGGTGCGGCCTCCACAAGATAACCCTCATACAGGTCTATTGTCTATTGAAAAGTCCACGGTCTAGTCAAAACAAGCCACCAGCAGGCTGTGGCCCCCTTAATTAGGATAGCAACAGCTCACACAAGGTCATGGCAGGCTTAGCAAGAAGTTCGGCTCCCCCAAACAAGCTCACAGTTGGCTTGATCAGACCAACAAGGCTCACGACTTCCACAAATAGACTCAGCAGGCTTGAAGGTAGCACAAAACAAGTTACAAGGGCAGTGGCCCTAGCAGCTCTATCCAAAACAGTCAAGTCTGTCCTCAAAGGTCACGACCCAGTCACAAAGACAGCAACAAACAATATCAGACCCAAACAACAGCATAAGACCCCTTGACATCAACCTTAGAAGAGTGCCACAAACCCTATAATCAGTCCCAATCAGATCAGATCTGAGATGTATGTTGATATTCATCTAAAATGAGGAAATAGACTTCAATTTATAGAATCTTAATGACTTCTAGAAGGGTCATACTTTAATTCTTTATTGAGTTAGGGTTCCATTAATTAAGGAGGGTACCATACTAGCAACAAATAGAATATAAAATAACTTTAGGAGTGGGTACTAGGGTACCAACAAATAGAATATAAAATAACTTTAGGAGTGGGTACTATCATATAAGAAATAAATTCATATTATAATGTTCTTGGGTGAGGGTACCAAGGTCATGGCTAAGGGTAGGGTGATTTAGTACAAGGACCAACACCAACACAAGTCAAACCATAAAACAAGGAAAGGTACATGACCCCCAACCCATAGGACCAAATGTACAATAACAAGGTGGGTAAGCAACCCTTTTACCCATGAGACCAAAAACATCAAAGTGGCAAAAGTCAAGATAACTCAAGGTGGGTGGACAACCCTTCTAACCACAAGATCAAGAACAACAAGGTGGGAAGACCAAGGGTGAACAACCAAGGTGGGGTTACAACCATTCATCTCTCTCTCCAATGTACAAGTGTTCCATACACTAACTGAAAGTTCATCATCACTGTATAAGGAAGGTCCACACTAATGATGTGATCCAGTGGTCCTCTTGACTGCTCCTGAGGTCAAGTGCTAGTGACTCCATCAAGGGGTGGCCAGTCCCTTAAGAAGACAACCTAGCATAACCCATCTCGAAGACCTAGGAGAGGAGGGAATCACACATCATCATCTTGGTTAATTGACCAAGATCCTCCATTCATAAAGAATGGCTCTCAGCTCAAGGCTGAGCTTTAGTCCTAGAATGAATCATGTTGTTCAAACCCCTGGTCCCTAACCAAGTCCTCCATTCTCTCGGAGAATAGTCCTCAGCCCCAGGATGAGCTTTCAGTCCCAGACTGAATGTTGATCAACTAACTGCAGGACATGCTTGGTCCTTGACCAAGAATCTTCATGGTCCTGACAAGGATGTCTCTGTCTCAACTTGCAAGATCTGCTTGGTCCTCGTGGCGCATACCCCTTGGCTATGAGCTGCCTTGCTCTACAATCAAGGAGGATGCCCTCCTTAGGGTTTTGCGCTCTAGCTTACATGCCTGGTGCTATATATTGAGGAGCTGAGGTCCATTATTCAAGATCTGAAGGTGGAACCTCTGCTCGTGTATTGTAATTCTTTTTTTAGTTCAAGAGTAAATAAGGAGAAGGGTCTTCCGGTCAAGATTTTGTTGAGGCAGCTAAAGACAACGACATCTCCCTTCCTATGATACAAAAAGGAAGTACTCTTGAAAATAACGAACTTCATGAAGACCGAGAAGCCCTAATCGAAGAAAGTGAGGAAATGGTGAGTTCTCCTTACCATGGTTTAGAAGATTCTCATGATGTCTTGGGCCTTTTGGAAGAAAATGGCAGGATTTTTTGTGTGACGAAGAAGACGATGATTATTGCATCTTTCTTGGCCCTCCCATTTATGATTCTTCGAGGTCCAAGAGTGCTTTACTTAAGCCTTTGAGGCACATAGGTTCAGAGGAAGATGCCCTTGCTTTTTTCCCGTCGTGCGAAAGTGAAGAGGGTGTCGGTTTGCATAAGACAGAGGCACTTTTTTATGCAGATTCAAAACAACATGAAGAAGATTTTGTCAAAGAAATTCATGAAGAAGCTCTTGAAAAGCCATTCTCCATTGAAAATAATGATGAATACACAGTTGATACATCTCGTTGTTCTCTTCAGGATAACAAAGATTTGGTGATCCTTCCTCTCTATTTTACTCTTGAAGACAATTTTTTTGAGTATGATAGTTGTGTGGATCTTTTTGCCATTGATGATGATCGCCACAAATGTGATAATGTACATTTTCCCGATGAGCATGATATGGGTACGGATTCATGGAAATTTGTTGGAAATCCCATATATGATTTTTCGAATGAGGAAATTGTAAAGTTTGAAGACCTTGGAAAGCCTAACTTTGGTGAAATCTCTCAGAATTTGTTCGAGCCATAGTCGCTCACCTGATGATGCTATGGCGTTACATATGGAGATTTTTACTGCAGAGGTTGAACAATTGGGTTTGCCCTCTCCTAGGATAGTTCTTGACAATCATTCATAGCCATGTTCCTCAGGGAGTAATACAGGTTCTAGACATCAAGAAGATGGTTTTATTGTAGGATCAGAGCAACACAATGTGCCTTCTCCTAAGGCATATTTGAGATCTTGTGTCCAGTCGTATCTTTCAAGGTTTCACGCCAGTTTTAAAAAAAATTTGGGGCAGCAAACAGATTTTGGAGAACAAGTATATGATCAAGGTAGTTTGTACTTGAGCCCAGTCCAAGCATGGATAGAAAGGGCTTATGAGAAAAGTAGTTGTCCGTCGCAAGAGTTTGAAGGCTTGCAGTGTTAAATTTTGGGTTAGGTTAGGGTTTGAAGTAGAAAAATCAAAATTTCTATGCTTTAATGCAAAAATTAAATTTCTAATCTAGCATTAGAAACAAATAGTACAGCTGTAAACAAGGAAAGATAAATTTAAAACATAATTTTCATCTCTTTCAACTTTAACACTCCCAAGGAGGTCCCTGTGTTAAAGTTGAAATCTCCAGTGACATGTAATCAACAGTAGTAGTATAACTAACTTAAACAAAGTTCTAACAGCTGTAACATATCTAACTCACAATAAAAATGAACAAATCTGATTACTACCTAGAGTGTTGAGACCTTCCTTTTATACTTAGAAAAACTAACTTTCAGAATAGACTATGCCTTTTAGAGGCAAGTCAAACAATAGGAACAATCTGACCCTTACCTAAGGGTTAGTACAAACCTGAGAGAGAGAGAGATGTAATAGGCTGTAGGTTAACCAAGACAGTCAAATACATAGGCCAAGGTGGCAGTCCTCAAACAAAGTCTAAGAGGAAACCCTCAAACAAAACAAAAGAGGTCACTTACAGTCAAAACACAGTAGTAGCCTAGGTAGTCACCCAACCAAACATATCAGACTTCAAATCTGACCTAAACAAGTTTCCAACAGGCAAAAACTTCCATAGGTGACCATAGGACAGTCCTGATCAAGTAGATCTGACATGAGCAAGCATCAACAAAGTAGATCTGACCTCAAGCAAGTCTGCAATCTCCACAAGCATCTCTAGACAACTAGATCTGATCTAAGGCATAGTAGATCTAACCTAGGGCATAGTAGATCTGACTTAGGGCATAGTAGATCTAACTTAGATTAGTCTCAACATGTAGCGGCCTTCACAGGAATTAGCATTCAACCCACAAACAGTACATAAAACAAGGGAACCACGAGATCTGTTTACAGGGGTTGCGGCCTCTTCACATGACAACACATTGTCCACACAACAGTCTACAGGGGTGCGGCCTCCACAAGATAACCCTCATACAGGTCTATTGTCTATTGAAAAGTCCACGGTCTAGTCAAAACAAGCCACCAGCAGGCTGTGGCCTCGTCAATTAGGATAGCAACAGCTCACACAAGGTCATGGCAGGCTTAGCAAGAAGTTCGGCTCCCGCAAACAAGCTCACGGTTGGCTTGATCAGACCAACAAGGCTCACGATTTCCACAAATAGACTCAGCAGGCTTGAAGGTAGCACAAAACAAGTTACAAGGGCAGCGGCCCTAGCAGCCCTATCCAAAACAGTCAAGTCTGTCCTCAAAGGTCACGACCCAGTCACAAAGACAGCAACAAACAACATCAGACCCAAACAACAGCATAAGACCCCTTGACGTCAACCTTAGAAGAGTGCCACAAACCCTAGAATCAGTCCCAATCAGATCAGATCTGAGATGTATGTTAATATTCATCTAAAATGAGGAAATAGACTTCAAGTTATAGAATCTTAATGACTTCTAGAAGGGTCTTACTTTAATTCTTGATTGAGGGGTTCCATTAATTAAGGAGCGTACCAACAAATAGAATATAAAATAACTTTAGGAGTGGGTACTAGGGTACCAACAAATAGAATATAAAATAACTTTAGGAGTGGGTACTATCATATAAGAAATAAATTCATATTATAATGTTCTTGGGTGAGGGTACCAAGGTCATGGCTAAGGGTAGGGTGACTTAGCACAAGGACCAACACCAACACAAGTCAAACCATAAAACAAGGAAAGGTACATGACCCCCAACCCATAGGACCAAAGGTATAATAACAAGGTGGGTAAACAACCCTTTTACCCATGAGACCAAAAACATCAAAGTGGTAAAAGTCAAGATAACTCAAGGTGGGTGGACAACCCTTCTAACCACAAGATCAAGAACAACAAGGTGGGAAGAACAAGGTTGAACAACCAAGGTGGGGTTACAACCATTCATCTCTCTCTCAAATGTACAAGTGTTCCATACACTAACTTAAAGTTCATCATCACTGTATAAGGAAGGTCCACACTGGATGATGTGATCCAGTGGTCCTCTTGACTACTCCTGAGGTCAAGTGCTAGTGACTCCATCAAGCGGTGGCCAGTCCCTTAAGAAGACAACCTAGCATAACCCGTCTTGAAGACCTAGGAGAGGAGGGAATCACACATCATCATCTTGGTTAACTGACCAAGATCCTCCATTCATAAAGAATGGCTCTCAGCTCAAGGCTGAGCTTCAGTCCCAGACTGAATCATGTTGTTCAACCCCCTAGTCCCTAACGAAGTCCTCCATTCTCCCAGAGAATGGTCCTCAGCCCCAGGATGAGCTTCCAGTCCCAGACTGAATGTTGATCAACTAATTGCAGGACATGCTTGGTCCTTGACCAAGAATCTGCATGATCCTGACCAGGATGTCTCTATCTCAACTTGTAGGATCTGCTTGGTCCTCGTGGCGCATACCCCTTGGCTATGAGCTGCCTTGCTCTACAATCAAGGAGGATGCCCTCCTTAGGGTTTTGCGCCCTAGCTTACATGCCTGGTGCTATATATTGAGGAGCTGAGGTCCATTATTCAAGATCTGAAGGTGGAACCTCTGCTCGTGTATTGTAATTCTTTTTTGAGTTCAAGAGTAAATAAAGAGAAGGCTTTCGATGCTACAGTGTGGTTGCATGTCGTGTGTGGATGCTTGATGCTTCAAACCCATGGAGGTAACCTGTATTTTTGCATAAATATTTTGTATATTGTTGGGATTGCATTTGACCTTGTAAGGGAATTTATATTTCAATAGGGTAAGGAATAAGATCTGATGCTTGTTTCTTATTATACAATAGTATGAAATGTTTCAAATATTTTGCATCTCTTGGTTGAATGCTTGTATTTAGAAGTCTTTCATTTTATTTATATGGGTGATTTTAATTCTCTTGTGCAAGTTTTGTGTGAGATCTTTTTGCAGGTAGATCCGAGCTTAAGGAGGAGGCATGCATGTTGGGTTTGCCATTTCCCAAGCAATTTCAAATGGAAGCGTAGTCCCTCTTGTACTCAATCTCATGAAGGCTCCATTCGCCCATCTCTTTCAAGCTCAAAACTCGGTTTTTCTTACCTTTGGCTCAACATACTTTCAAATCTAAATTGGTTACGGTTTCTATATTGTTTTAGATCTAAAATTTAAAATCCTAAGAAGTATATCTAGTTTCCTTTACTAATGCTATCATATTATTAAACCCAAATCTTATAGTTCATTAGTGAAAGAATTTCCTTAAACTTTCACCTAAATTTTCAAAAGATCTAAGTTTTGCTAATGAAAAGTGATTTTAAAAGACATATCTAACTCATGAGGCTTGCATGATTTTGCTTGCAACTTGAAAAAGGGCAGCCAAAGATCCTAACAAGACAAGCTCTCTAGCTTGTCTTACTAGTTCTTTTTTTTTGTTATCTCTTTTATCATTCAAACCGCAGTTTTTGGCATGTTTCACATCTAGAAGTAGGACTAGTTTAGAGTGTTTTTTCAAGTTTTTTCATAAATTATTAGCTCGCTGGTTTTTTCTTGCATGCATATCAGTTTTGAATTTAAAAGTTAATTAAAATTCGGTTAGAGACATAAAAAATCATTGAAAATGTAGTTTGTTGCATCCTAGTTTGATCCTTTAATTTTTAGGCATTTCTGTAGCATTATCAAAACTCTTAAAGTGATTTGATTATCTTTTCTAACCAACATAGCTTGCTGGTTTGTTTTGCATGCCTAGTAGGTTGGGACAAGAAACTTAATAAAAATTTGCATTTGGAACTTCCAGAACCATCAGAGAACCAGTTTCAAGCACTATTTATTTTGTTTCTCAAATATTGTAAACTGACTTGTTCCCTATTGATAAAGGGCAAGCAGTATTCCTTCTAAAGTTTCCAAGTTGTAAATAAAAAATAAAAGGAGCTCAACATGCTATTCCTGCGCCTGCCCCCAATCTCCCCAGGGGGGGATTTGTGTCATTTTTTTTTTCTTTGTTTAGATTAGTTCCTTTATGCTTTAGTAATTAAATAACAAACACTCAAGCACACAATGTCCTCCGAGGACTCATTTATCATTTTGTTATATGCTTATGTGTTTTTATCAATCATACAATTGTTCGTAAAATCTGATCTTAAAATTAACCCCTTGCTTTACCGAAGTACTTCATCACTTTGTGGTGCGAGAAAAAGATACTCTTGGGTTGTAGTTTAGGTAATCATCCACTCACACATTTTAATAAAATGAACCAACACCCCAAACCCAAAGTATGCTCTTGACCGCTGCAGCTTAGTCGAAACAGTTGGGTCAATCAGAAATAGGTGTAAGGTACATAGTTTTAATAGGATAATCCAATCTCATCTTTCTTGGCGGATTTGGGAGGTTTAATGGGTGTATACCATAGAGTAAGCAGGCTACTTTAAGAAGGTTCATCCTCCCCTGGTTGGACACTCGGTCAAGCCGCTAAAGTACTCAATCCAAAGAGCTAGATCTGATTGGGCCAAACCAACAATTTCACCCACTCCTCTAATACTCATTTAATAATCTAAAATAAACCAACAAGCCTCTTGCAATACTTTCACGACCCTACACAGCAACAATCGCACGCATTTATTTCTCGGCACTGGTCTATTTATTTTTATCATTTTTGCAAAATGTCGTGAAATGTATCTTTACCAATATCATGTGTAGTGATTGATTGAGTATTTGCAATGATGTATTGTTGAGTTATTTTTCCATCTCATCCTCTTTTAACTCCTAGAATAGAATTTTACCTTTGTTATAGATTAAAAGCCTTAGTTTATTTTTTATCGGGACCACCCCCCTCAGCTTCGCTAGGAGTAATCCTAGACAGAGGAGTCGAGTAATCAGGTGACAACACTTGACTCTCATTTGCCCCCAAGGACACACCGAGCGGCTTGAAGGTTTCCTGCCGCGTTCCCTCCATGTGTGTTTTAGGCGGCAACAGGGCCATATTGTTCCGTACATGCACATGCTGGAATCTGAGCAAGAGATTATGAGTTTGCTGGGCACGAATCTTGAGGTCAAGAAAGGGGCATAGTTGTCGAGATAAGTTTGTATTTATTGTTGGAAAAGATATTTGCTATATCTCTGTCATGAGCTCTTAAATAATAAAATTTCTCTCTCATTGTTTTTCCCCTTGTGGGTTTTTCTAGGGGCTATTTGCCCAAAAGCTTATTGTGTCAAAATTCCTGTGTGTGCATTTTTTATTTCTGTTCTTGTTAAAGTTACATCATCATAAGTCATTCTCCAAGTCAATCTTGTGTGTCAAGATTGAGCCTCGTGTGTCGAGGTAGTGCCTTATAGGAGCTTGAGTTGGACTTGGGAAACTTGGAGAGGAATCTTGAGTTGGACTCAAGAATGAATAAGCCTTGTGTGTTGAGGTAAGTACTTTGTATGTCAAAGTGATGATGTTGTATAGTCTTGCTTGTCAAGGATAAGGTCTTGTGTGTCAAGACAGATCCTCATGTGTTAAGATAATGCTTTGCATGTCGAAGCATGAATGGTGTATGATGTACTATTAACCATGGTTGAGCTCTTAAGTCTTCTCTAGAGACTGGCCACCTCTAGAGTGATTTACTTTAGCATATGACCACTTGGAACGATAGTAGAACAAGATGATCACATCATTGGATAAATCTCCTTAGTATATTTGATATGATAATTAATTAAGATGGCACATGTGGACCATGTAAATAAGACATAAATAAAGATAAGATGTGATAAGATAAGAGAGAATTCGATTTGCTCACTTCAATGATGACAAAGACTTAAATTAAAGAAGAGAGAATTTGAATTGTTGAACTTTAGTGATATTAACAAAGAAGACTTCCTTCAATTAAAGAGAACTCGAAATTGTTCATTTCAGTGATGTTAACAAGAAAGACTTCAGTTAAAAGAGTTAACTAAGTAATAACAAAGAAGATATGATTAACTAAGTGTTTGCATGACGACACTTGAGTTAAACAAAAAGACGACACTTGAGTTGCGACACTTGCATGAAGACACTTAAGTTAGCCACCTAACTAAGTGATCTAGCATCCAGTTAAAGGGTGAGCTCATCCTGAAGTCAGTACTCATAGTTAAAAGCTATTGGAGGAGAAGTATGGCACACTTTTCCATGTAGGATTGACGTATTCAATGTTGGAGCAAATTCTCTTGAAATCAATTTGTGCATGTGACTAATATTAGCGAATTGGTTGAGTAGAGAATTATTATTCTGAGTTTCTCTTCTTTGTCGATCTCTCTTGCTCTATAATTGCACCAGGGGTGCTTGATGTAATATGCTCATTGTGAAGCATTCATTCTCTGCTATCTATCAATATACTAAGGAATATTTTGCTGCGGTTTTCTCCCTCAAGTTATAGAGGGTTTCCCCAGGGTAAATTTGTGTGTCATATGCAAATGCTTATGCTTATGATTGTATATTGATTTCAAGTACTATTGTAATTCCAAATTAAAGATAAAAAATTAACAGTTTTGTAGTGTAATAGACTTCATGTGTTTTTCGTTATAAAAATTAGTTTATGCTAATGTTATCTTCAACAATAGTGAAAATGGGGTTTGGGCATTAAACATGAATTTTTATGGAGACTTGAAACTAGGTTGGGGTCTGAAATTTTACATGTACAATTTACCCTCTTTGACAACAAGCCTCATGGCTGCGTCCTCGGTAGCTCCCTCTGAATGTATGAGCACATGTCCACTTTGGAACATGACTCCATATCCCTTGTCCTCCAGAGCTGAGACTGAGAGCAAGTTCATCTTCAGTTTTGGGACACACATCACTCCTGCCACCTTCAAAGTTTCTCTCGACTCTAGTTGGAATAACACTGTTCCAACCCCTTTTACTGAATGTATGGTGTCGCCCCCAATATCCACATAGCAGTCTGAATCTATCTTTGAAATACTAAGGAACAACTGCCTCATTCCGATCATATGGCTGGATGCAACATTGTCATATGGGCTTAGTTTTCTTAAGCCCAAATCTGATTTCTACTTCCAATAAAAATTATTTATTCTCAGATGCATGCACATAAAATAGTAAACTCCATATCTAATTTCTACTTCCAATAAAAATTATTTATTCTCAGATGCATGCACGGAAAACAATAAACTCTAGATCTGATTTTTATGAACATAAATACCAGTGAAGCACGACTCGGCGAAGACTCACGAGTCTTCCCGAGCACGACTCGGCCAAGACTTGCGGGTACTCGCGAGTCTTCCCGAGTCAGACCCGAAAACGAGTAACTGGCCCATACTCATGGATAGACTCGCCAACTCGACAAACTCGGGAGACTCGCCCAGAATCGATACTTACTCAGTCGGACTCGCCCAAGACTCGACGTTTGTTCTAATGGTTGTCATTTGCATTCCGGTGGTCGTGCAGCTTGTTATTGTGATAGCGGCCATGCTACGACTTGTTATATGATTGAGGGAAGGCCGAACCAAATACCTCTCTGCGGCTTCAATGCTTAGATATAATTTGCCGAGTCGCAAGTCATCGGCAAGGGAAAAGCCCACAGTTGATGAAGGTCATCGGAAAGGGAAAATCCCACAGATGATGAAGGTCATCGCCAAGGGAAAATCCCACGGACCTTCATCAGTTGCTCAGTCACTCAGTCGTGGAGCACGAAATCTTCAACGAAGGGTTGTTGTTCGGGGCTGTTGTTCGACAGTGGGTGGACTGCAGTTTATGTCATGTTTTTTATTAAATTATTATATAGTTTTTTTTAACTTTCAACTTTGTGTTATATAGTTTTAAAAAAAAACTTTTTATTATTTATATTTTATGTTATATAGTTTTGAATTATATATATAATTTATTAATTTTTATATTTTATATATAATATATATTAGAAATTTATATATGTAATTTTTTATTTATATTTTTTATTATATAGTTTTTGTTATATAGTTTTGTTTATTTATATTTTATTTTATAAATTTTTTATTTTGATTTTATTTAATGTGTTATTTTTTATTTATGTTATATGTTTTAAATTCATATTTATTAATTTTTTGTTATATATTTTGTTTTTTTTATATTTTATTTTATTTTTGTTATATATTTTATATATATATATATATTTTAATTTTATTTAGTTTAAAATCGATTGTGTTATGTAGTATAGTCATAGTTTATGAGACAATGTTATGAATTATTGTATAAATTTTAGTTTTATAGCTTATATGGATTGGAAATGTTTTTAACCTCTTTTGTACCCAAAATCATAAAATGTACAATATTTTTATTTTTTTTCCTATTTGTTGAGTCTGTCCCGAGTCTTTCCCGAGTCCACGAGTCATATGCCAGTCGAGTCTTTGCTGAGTCCAAGTCGTGCAACATTGATAAATACAATGAGCTTCTCACAGTTAAACCAATCATATATTTTGACACAAGATATACCCTGGAAACCCCAAAGGGAAAAACCAACAAAAATGTGATTTTATTTACTCCACCCACGGAGAAGAATTCTAAAAAATTTATTACAACAATTAATGAACCTGTACTAGCTCAAAAATCTGGAAAATATCAGCACAAAAGTATTCCTTGAAAAGCATGCACAAACAACACTGTGCATTGCCTCAATTTGCATGTAGATTAGGCTTGCAATTACAACCAGAATACCTTGTTGTGTGTGTAGATCTCTACCCTGTCTTGTTGCCTAAATATTTGTGCTCAGCTTGCCTTGGAATGCATGCTAGGTGCCTGTGCTTTTTTCTGTGATAGTTTCCTTGGGAAGTGTGACCTCCTTCTAGCTACCGCTGTGATCCTCTCTCTGCTGTGATCTCTTTCTTCCTCTCCTCTTCAACTCTCAACACTCTCACCTGCTCAAGTGTGTCTAATCTCTCCTTAGATCTCCTTTTATAACTTTACAATGACTAAAACACCTAAACCTAGATCTCCAAAGTGATTGACGATCAAGATTAGATCTTGAGCACTTGAGATGTACGGTCTTGACTTAATCTTTCGTTGGCCCAACTTAAGCACTTTTTGGTCATTATAACATAAAAGTCACTTTAACTTTATAAAATAAAATTAATGTCTAGAGAGTCACTTTTCTGACCACTTCTATGTAAATATATTAGATCCAGAGATCACTACTCCCTCTAGATCCCTTTGAGATCTCAAGTGGTATGAGTCTCTAAATCAATATATGCTCATAAAGAAATAAACTCAAACAACTAGATTTGCATTTACCAACTGAACATAAATGCAATCAACCATATAGACAATAGATATACCTTGAAACCCTTTCGGGAAAAACCAGCTAACTATGGGGCTATCTTCTCTCTCGAGCCCAAGGCATATAGAAGCATAAAAGATGGTACAATACAGAATTACCTCAGTCGGTAACTCAATCCCTCTGACTAGGACAAAATCTAATTTGCATGCATCCAGCTGATGCATGCACTGACGAAGTATGCCCTAACTGTCAATCTGGATCTGAGTGCTCTGACGGTGCCTTTAATAGATCTGCCCTCTCTAGATCTCTCTGCTTGCTCTGAAGACTGCCCACTAATGAAATCGTCCCTCTGCATGCACAAGTGCGCCCTCCCCCCTGGATGTCAAATGCTCGTATTGCTCCGGATCTCAACAAATTTGAGCTGCGATCGTCCCTAACCTTCCTCAAATCTCGAGGCAAGGCTATCCTGGAAGTCACACTCCTAATCGGTCAATCCAACTCACAATGAGCTTCTCTGCCCTCAGGAAAAACGTCCTGCTCCAAGAGAACTCGGCCTCCTCCAATCTCCACAGTAATCTCACTGTTGAGCTCTCTCAGCTCACAAGAACGAGTATCTAGCCTCTCTGGAACTGAAGGTCACTGATCTAGCTCATATCTGACCTTCCTAGCTCCTGCAGCAACTCCTCTCTATCTCAGAAAGTCGCCCCACATGGATAGATTTGTCCTCCTCACTCTGGAAGTATCTCTCTCCAATGATACAACTGAGTAACCCCATCTAAGGACCCCCTGCCTCTATAAATAATCTCACCGATGAATTAGGTTTGCCAAAACCCTAATTTTTGGTGAATGCAAAAGGTCACTTTTGCATGCAGTCACTGAATGCTGACAGGTCATGCAATACTCATGCATGCAAAGGTCAATCTCCCCTAAAGCTTCGTATGCAGCCCCTGCTGGGCTCATGCCACTGAGTAGAGTGCATCTCACTCTCTACTCCATCCTAATGCCTATGGTACTGATGTCCCTCCATGCAAGGCATCTGAGTCATGGAGGACATCCCGAAGTTACCATAATCTAACACTCCCTCTTAATGAGGGAAGTCCTACCATGGATCCTGGATCCAACAAGTCCTCTGTAGCTGACACTGATCTAATTGATCTGCCTGCCACTGCTGCACTCTGACCTGAACCACCCTGATCAATCTCCATCTGTGTTGCTTCGGAAGAAGCCCCTCTGTCAACCACTGCTGACTTTGTCACTGCACTGACTTAGACTCCCTCCGAGTCTCTGCTGCTGTAACCAACCTTGAAGACCTCTGTCAAGTGGATCTACTGCTCTGTAGATTATCTGCCTATGATCCTGAGTTGACTCAGCTCTATAAGTCAACTCCCTCTATCTCTGAACTGGCTGAATTGGCGGAGCTCTCTCTTGAGCCAAGTTCATCTCAACCATGTCATACCAGCTCAATCTCTGACTGGTGCCTGTATGAGCAGCATGCTCTTCCATCTGATATGAGCCCAACGGCTCAACCTCCTGAGACTCATCACTGTCATAAGCATCTCGCTCATCCATCGGAACTCCACAATCACTGCCCTGATCCTCATCATGATGAGCATCTTGCCCATTCATCTGCTGAACAGGCTCACTCATCCTGGCCTCATCTCTGCTGTGAGCATCCCGCTCATCATCCTCCTCTGCATCTGAAGAGGATGCACTCAGCCATCCTGATGTGCCCGAGGTAGGCTATCCATGAACCAAGTAATCACCATCGATCCTGTGACCAAGTAAAACTGGGTCTACTCCTCTAGGATAGGTGAAGAACTGATCCCTGTGAAACACTACAGGGTATCCTACAGCTGTCAGTGCTGCTACTGAGAGAACACTCCCTCTCAATCTTGGAGCAAAGAACACTCCTGAAACCTCTAGGAGCTCCCCACAGTCAAGCAAAAATCTCACTCTGCCCACACCGACAACTAAATGGTCAACCCCCTGACCATCCTGAGTCAACTGTACTGCCGTGTGCTCTAGGATCAGGAATGCATCTCGCACTCCTGTCATATGACTGCTGAGAGTAATGTCCACTCTCCATCTCTGATCAACCCGATTCTCTGGTGGGCTACTATCATGCCCCGACTGAACTGAGGCTAATGAGAACTCCTTCTCAAACCGAGAAGTAAACTCCTCAACCTCCTCTGCTGCTGCCACCTGCTCATCCTGAATCAACCATCTCTCGGTCTTCATGTGCATGCACATGCAGCATGCAAGACCTCATGCATGTCTCATGCACATCTCTGTACTGACACTCCCTCTCAGCGAGGAAGGTACTGCTGGAGAAGCATCCACCAGGATCAAACACATCATATGCTGCTGCAGCTACTCCCTCTGAACTGGAAGATTTTCTGGCTGCATCTGCTGCACTCTGATATGCAGATCTGTACTCCTCCTCTATCAATGTCATCTTGAGAGAAG
This sequence comes from Larix kaempferi, assembly GCA_027924585.1. NCBI lineage: Eukaryota > Viridiplantae > Streptophyta > Pinopsida > Pinales > Pinaceae > Larix > Larix kaempferi. Next base: position 523,691 of record BSBM01000036.1, read on the forward strand.
CATCATGCTCTTCCTCTGTCACTAATACTGAAACTGTATCCAAGTTCTCCCTGGACCCACATACAGGCTTGCCCATCAACCTGTACTCTACTCTCAAGCTAATGGTCATAACTCTGCAAAACTGAAGTAGTGTAACCCATAGTGAAACAAGAATCTCTCCTGATCAAAGATCTGGTAGATCTAACCTCTGAACTCACATATCTGATAGATCTGGTATCTATCCTAACAGATCTGATGCCTGCACTCACAGATTTGAACTCTGCTCTTCAGATTTGGACTCTTCTCTCACATATCTAAACACTATGCTTCAGATCTGATATATCTGCCACAGATCTAGACTCTGCGCATATCAGATCTTAGCTCCAAACTAGCAGATCTGATAGATCTGACCTCTACAACCTCAGATCTGGACGGGGATGTTCAGATCTGGTAGATCCGGTCTCTATCTCCACAGATCTACCTGATCTATCTCAGATCTAGTCACCAACACTGCAGATCTATGTGTGACTGCTCACACCTGACCCTCAATAGGGCTCTAATACCATGTAAATATATTAGATCCAGAGATCACTACTCCCTCTAGATCCCTCTGAGATCTCAAGTGGTATGAGTCTCTAAATCAATATATGCTCATAAAGAAATAAACTCAAACAACTAGATCTGCATTTACCAACTGAACATAAATGCAATCAACCATATAGACAACAAATATACCCTGGAATCCTTTCGGGAAAAACCAGCTAACTATGGGGCTATCTTCTCTCTCGATCCCAGAGCATATAGAAGCATAAAAGACATTACGATACAGAATTACCTCAGCCGGTAACTCAATCCCTCTGACCAGGACAAACTCTAATTTGCATGCATCCAGCTGATGCATGCACTGACGAAGTATGCCCTAACTACCAATCTGGATCTGAGTGCTCTGACGATGCCTCTGATAGATCTTCCCTCTCTAGATCTCTTTGCTCGCTCTGAAGACTGCCCATTGATGAAATCGGCCCTCTCTGCATGCACAAGTGCACCCTCCCCTCTGGATGTCAAATGCTCGTGCTGCTCCGGATCTCAACAGATCTGAGCTGCGATCGTCCCTAACCTTCCTCAAATCTCGAGGCAAGGCTATCCTGGAAGTCACAGACTCCTAATCGGTCAATCCAGCTCACAATGAGCTTCTCTGCCCTCAGGAAAAACGTCCTCCTCCAATCTCCACAGTAATCTCACTGTTGAGCTCTCTTAGCTCACAAGAACGGGTATCTAGCCTCTTTGGAACTGAAGGTCACTGATCTAGCTCAGATCTGACCTTCCTAGCTCCTACAGCAACTCCTCTCTATCTCAGAAAGTCTCCCCACATGGACAGATTCGCCCTCCTCACTCTGGCAGTATCTCTCTCCAATGATACAACTGAGTAACCCCATTTGGGGACCCCCTGCCTCTATAAATAATCTCACCGATGAATTAGGTTTTCCAAAACCCTAATTCCTGGTGCATGCAAAAGGTCACTTTTGCATGCAGTCACTGAATGTTGGCAGGTCATGCAATACTCATGCATGCAAAGGTCAATCTCCCCTGAAGCTCCGTATGCAGCCCCTGCTGGGCTCATGCCACTGAGCCTTTTGCATGCATTCACTGAATGCTGGCAGGTCATGCAATACTCATGCATGCAAAGGTCAATCTCCCCTGAAGCTCCATATGCAGCCCCTGCTGGGCTCATGCCACTGAGTCGAGTGCATCTCACTCTCTACTCCATCCTGATGCGTATGGTACTGATGTCCCTCCATGCAAGGCATCTGAGTCATGGAGGACATCCCGAAGTTACCATAATCTAACATTCTACATGCTAGACACAACCTATATAGAAGTACTTGTACGAGCTACAAAAAACTAACATGAATATGTTAGGATGAAGATGTTTATGTTGTCTTTCGACCTGACGGATGATGATGTATACGAATGGTATGAAGGGCTTCCAAAGAAAGGAGTTTACTCGCTCGAAGAATTTATCGTGGTATTTTGTGAGAGATGGGATCCTTATTTCAAAGGGGATCTTGGATATCTCATGGATGATGACACTTTTAGCTCATCAAGTGAAGATAGTGATGAAGATCAACCCCTGAAAAGATCTCATGTAGGAGCCTTTATTGAAGGGTCATTTGCTCAATATTTTGTTGAGAAAGCTAAAGACGATAACATCTTGAGTCCTATGATCCAAGAAGGAATTACTCTTGACCTCCAATTTGTAGACCTATGTACTGTCTTCAGTGTTGTGTACCATCTCCTCAAACCTACAGACCTGCCTGTGCACTACCTCTCCTCTGTTGTTTTCCATTTTTCCCTTCGTGTCCTCAGAACCTGCTCTCTCTTACTTATGAGACTTGACTCGACTAATGAGCTACCTATACGCTATCCAAGGCTACTATCATTTTGGTTTCATTACTTGGTTCCACTGTGTGGCTATGTGTGGAGCTCAACAAAAGATCTCGGTATACATTTATTTTGATCCGTTGTTTGAAGGATGCCCAAGACGATCTGAGACATCTTCCATTTGCTCTTGTAATAAATAAGCTCACCTGAGGTGCATCTTGTGTCTCCCCATGAGGTCGGGAAAGCTCGAGTGTTGCAATTTTCCTTTAGACTTATGTGTAGTTATGGTTTAGAGGCTTTGAGAGGTGTGTGTGAGGAGAACTCCTCTACATACTGGATTTCCTAGATAGAACTGATTAGGGATGTACAATGTGTTAGGAGTTAATGATTTGTTGTAGTCTATATTTTGTGTGTAGAGATAGAGTGCAGATCTTGAAATTGCATGTGAAATGTTGGATTTGTTGTGTAAAGCAATTGTGGACGAATCAACCATCATAGATTCATGTTTGAGTCCACATGATCAATTGATTGTTTAGAGTTGTGTGCATGTTGGAGCTCGTGATGGATTTGAGCAAGAGGATCGGACTACTTCGTGGAGGCTATTTGAGAGGCCTTTTAATAAATCATAAATTGCATTTGTATGTGCCAAATGTGACTTGAGGCCTTGACTGGTTGGATTTACTCACAACACATAACCTACATACTCTAGAATTTTGTATATTAAGGTCTACAACAAAATCCTTTTCGACCTCAAACGTATTTGTCTTGAATGGAATATCTCGACTTGGAATGAAATGCTCACCAATTCCTTTAGATCATAGTTTCCTCTCGTTGCCAACAGTAGGGAATATTTGAACCAAGAGCACAAGATACCGACCAAGAGGCAATCACAAGCGATTTAGGGTTTCTGCTAATGATGGCAATGGCATGTGTATTGACAAGCGATTTAGGGTTTCTGCTAACGATGACAATGGCATGTGTATTGTGGCTCCACCACTGCTATGGCTAGGTAATACTTCTCTATCTTGAATGTTAAAGAAAATATTAGATTTAAAATCACTTGGAAGATCGATCCCAGTGTGTGTTCGACTAACACAGGATATTTCCAAAAGATCTAACTCCTTTAGCAACCACTCACACAAACAGATCACATATCAACACACAAATGTTTTACTTTGGTAAACTCCTTAGAGAGGGAAACAGTCCATGGCCCCAGCAAAATAAATACTTGAAGCAATATATTAATGCAAACGAAAAATAATATTTTACATATGAGTTTCTCATAATCGATCATCAAACAAATGACTCTCCATGCTCTTTATATAGAGATCATGGACCAATTAGGTCTTAAGCGACGGATCAATAGCTATTACGATCGAGGTGAAAATGAACCATTGGATCACTTTGTGTCTAGAACATATCGTGAGCGTCGGATTACACAAGTATAAAAGCGTACTAAAGAAACACACTTTACCTATTTAAGTAAGACACATTATACGAAGTTGATCTTAACTAACTCCCAAGTGTTTAAATATCATAACAATGTGATCCCTACCTAAATTCGAAGAGTCGAATACAATGCACAAAGAAACACATTTACCTAAAGACACATTATACCAAGTTGATCTTAATTAACTCCTAAGTGTCTAAATATCATAACAGTGTGATCCCTACCTGAAGTTGAAGAGTCGAATACAATGCACTCTAGTGTGGGGAAACTCTCAAAGACGTTTGTAATCTATGCTATGTTTTCCTTTTGTGTTAAAAGCTTACTGAGCCAGAATTGGTAGGAATGATTGGCTTTGAATGGGCACTATTTTTGCACTATGTATTGTTCAATAATTTGCTAACTCTTATGCTCTTGAAGAAGAGACCAAAGACAAAAAATCATTGGGTGCATACATTGAGTTTGTTGGAGGTGGAGATTTGAGTTTGTATAAGGAGCTGGAGAGGTGGAGACCAAAGTTTGTCAAAGGAGGTGGAGATTTGAGTTTGTATAAGGAAGTGAAAATTGAAATCCTTTTATTTTTGAAAGGATACAAAAGAGATGTATAAAATAATAAAATTTCACCATTTTGGCTTAAGACCTTGATCTGGCCTGAAATTATAATAGTGGGATCAAAGGAATTTTGAGTGCTTGAGTATCATTGAACTTGTGTTTTTTCTTGCTTAACCAATACTTCATATTACAAGCACAAACTAACCATTTGCTATCAAAGACAACCAAACCTAAGACAATCAATTAAGGCATTCAAAGACAATTAATGTGCTCATTTAAGAATCATCATAGAAGCAATGGACACATCAAACTAGTGATCAATAGAAAACTCAGAGCATCATCAAGCATTCGAATTTGAAGGCCAATTTCAAATCAACATCCTTTTTGAGCAGTGAACTTACAATAGTATTTTTGTAAGTGTCAAATTGAAATCAAACTCTGCCATGTAACCAGGTGCATTTGACTTGAATCCGATACCCCCCATAAGTTTTGAGTCCAAATTCCAATTGTTGAGTTTCATTGTTAAAAGGGCAGAGTTGTAAGAAGCCCTCTTCTTTGTTATTGAGTCAATTGTAACATAGACTTACTCGCACAAGGAGTTCTCAAATAGTCTTTAAAAATGGCTCGAATTGAAGAATTATTAGAGTTACTGCACTCTAATATTCACTGTTGTTGACAATACAATCATTATCAACAAGGCAACTCTCCAATCTGCTCCTCCAGACTCAATCACAACTCCAGTATGATGACATACAATGAAGGAATCAACATTTTGAACTAGTGCTTGTTTAGAAGGACCCTCTTTTTGAGTTTGATAATGATTCCTATCAACGGTCACCATATGATCAACTTAGTGAAACAACATCAGATGCAAAAGACCAAGCCTATTATAAACATGTTCAATGTTATCTTTCCAAGCCCATCATTAGACCATGGAAAGAAATCATGAACAACAAACACAGATCATGTATTAGATATGATAAGGAAGTGACCTTTCATATTCCGAATTATTCGAGATCAATCTAGTTTCAAAGTTCTGGATTCCTTCAAGAAGATTCATCTTTATCCGTTCGAGTTCAGTATTAGTGCCAACATTGTTATCATATTGGCCACATGGAGGATCAATGTTTTGATCCCCATCCTTGTTAGCATTGCGGGAAGCATAATCATTCTTCGGATAGATGTTCAAAATTGAAGAAACCTACAATACTAAAGATTCACTATGGGTGGATCAATTCTTGGTGATTTTCATCAACGACCAAGAAGATATATCAGTCATACCGAAGAACTCAGTCTCGAGTAATAACACATCTTGCAATAAAAAGCTTTCCTGCTTCTCACCTTGTACTTGACAGGGGGGACATTATGGATCGATAGTCAGGCTTCATGTTTCGAAGCCCTACCAATCATAATGATTTCTCACATCTACATTGTGTAAACAAGCGAGCTTGAGCCACAACTAGAACTAGAGCCAGTAGCCAGAGCCACTGCTTTTGCTAACTAGGTTTGTGGTCATCCCAAATCACCATCTCCACTTGGTTTGTGGTTGTCCAAAACCAACATTTAGTAGAAGACATTATCTTCTGCTAACCAGGTTTGTGGTCATCCTAAACAACCATCAACTTGGTTTGTGGCCATCCTAAACCACCAATTAGTAGAAGACATCATCTTCTGCCAACATTTGGTTTGTGGTCTTCCTAAACCACCATTTGGTTTGTGGTCATCCAAGACCACCAATTCAGAGAGCACTTCAGTGATGGGTTTAGCCATTGGCAGCTGTTCACTTCCAGATTTTCTCTTTCTTTTAGAAAGATTCTTGGACTCACAAACACCCATTCGGATTAGGGGGGGAATGTTGGAAACCTAATCCTTAGGGTTAGATATATTATCTATTATTACTCCTACTCACATCAAGAGTCACATATGAATAGGAATAGTCATCTTGGAGTCCAAGAGACAGCTTGGAAGAACTCAGTCTCGAGTAATAACACATCTTACAATAAAAAGCTTTCCTGCTTCTCACCTTGTACTTGACAGGGGGGACATTATGGATCGATAGTCAGGCTTCATGTTTCGAAGCCCTACCAATCATAATGATTTCTCACATCTACATTGTGGAAACAAGCGAGCTTGAGCCACAACTAGAACTAGAGCCAGTAGCCAGAGCCACTGCTTTTGCTAACCAGGTTTGTGGTCATCCCAAATCACCATCTACACTTGGTTTGTGGTTGTCCAAAACCAACATTTAGTGGAAGACATTGTCTTCTGCTAACCAGGTTTGTGGTCATCCTAAACAACCATCAACCTGGTTTGTGGCCATCCTAAACCACCAATTAGTAGAAGACATCATCTTCTGCCAACATTTGGTTTGTGGTCTTCCTAAAACCACCATTTGGTTTGTGGTCATCCAAGACCACCAATTCAGAGAGCACTTCAGTGATGGGTTTAGCCATTGGGCAGCTGTTCACTTCCAGATTTTCTCTTTCTTTTAGAAAGATTCTTGGACTCACAAACACCCATTCGGATTAGGGGGGAAATGTTGGAAACCTAATCCTTAGGGTTAGGTATATTATCTATTATTACGCCTACTCACATCAAGAGTCACATATGAATAGGAATAGTCATCTTGGAGTCCAAGAGACAGCTTGGAAGATGTAATGAAGTGTCACACCAAATTGTATTTATATGTGTACTATCTTAATAGAAAATGGGCATTCACGTTTATCCTTGGTTATCTATTTTCAGAGTGCTCCGACACTGAGCATGATAAATATTAGGATGATTCTTTCATGTGTTTAGAACTTTAGATTGTAGAGTTTAGTTGCTATTAGTTAAAACTTAATGCTATTTTTACTTTTGGATTTTAAAGGTCATTTAGAGCCTCTTGTTTATGAATTTTGGCTTATTATATATGAATTGCACTTAGTAACATTTTTGTTATGTGCATTTTTGCTTGCTATATACATGAGAAAACTCCGCATGTGTTTAATGGTTTGGATTCACATGGATGTACGTGAATATATATTTTTAATCAAAATTTAAATATTTTATGTCTTTTGATTGACGAGGTTTTGTGTCCAATTTTTTGTGTCAACCAATTCAGTCACTGGTCTGGTTTTGATAACATTCAGAATTTAGTTCCATGGTTTTTGGTATTAAAGATTTGGAATTTAGCTATTCTGAAATGCACTTTAAATCTGATGTTTCTTATGCTTCTAATGTAAAAATACACTTGTCATTCATCCTTTTCTAGAGAGCATGCCAAAATGTTTAACATGAATTTATCATTAATATGCAACACTTCCTTGTACTGCCCATTTCTCTACCCTGCTCTAAACTCAGGTACAGGATTTCTTTGTAGGGGACCTTGGGTATCTACCATATTCTAAGAAACAGGTTATGTCCTAGATCTCATGTATCTTATATCCAGGTGTCAAAGACATGAATATGCAGGATTAGGGGTCCATGTCTCTGACCTGAGTGGGATATGTGTAGACACGTGAAAACAAGATATGTTGTCCAATGACACTCTGACATGCATGAGATATGTATCTTGTGCAGCCAATATCCCACCTGTGTTGGACATGCAGAAACCACATGTCTGACTTATGGGGCTCTAAAACAACATTCAAAGAAAATTTTAGGGTTTCAAAGTTATAAAAGCGTGTTTTGAGCCAGTAAATCATTCAACATTTGAGCATTTGATACAGTTCTATTTTTTAAATGTTCAAAAAGTTGCATCTCTATATCTATTTTTCATTTCTATAAACAAAATTTTAGGGTTTCAAATGTTATGAAAGCATGTATGAGCCAGTAAATCATTCAACATTTGATCATTTGATACAGTTCTTTTTAAAAAAAGTTCAAATATGTCTATTTTTCATTTCTGTGTGTGTGTGTGTGTGTATGAAAAATAGACATAGAGATGTAACTTTTTGAACATTTAGAAAATAGAACCACAGGATATATATACATATCCTGTTTCAGAGGATATATATATATATATCCTCTGATATATATATATCCTCTGAAACAGGATATATATTTTCTAAATGTTCAAAAAAGTTGCATCTTTGTCTATTTTTCATATATATATATATATATATATCATGTTTCAGAGGGTTTAACTTTACATATCCTGTGTCATGTGACAGCTGGTATATTGGGTTGCCTGACCATCTGTGTTTATGCATTTCTAATGATTTTTAAACAGTACTTGTCATTTTTAGCTGTTTAATGCTTGATTATAGGGATGGGTCATACTTGTTTCTTAGCTACGTGAAGATGTCAATGATTGATTTTGTTGAAATATTTTACTACGGCACTTCTACAGAAGCTTTAATATTGTAGTACATTTTAGCATGGGCTTATGGTTTACCAATTTGATAATGCAGCTCCATTATCATGAATATAACAAAGAGGAGCAGTTGGCAGCATTAGAAGAGGAAAAGAAAATATTGGATGCAAGGAAGACGCTTAAAGAGGCAGGTATTATTGGTAGCACAGTAGATGCTCTTGATGGAGCAGTTGGAGGAGCAGTATCACTAGTTGGATCTGGTGTGGGACTAGTGGGCACTGGTCTTGGAGCTGTTGGAAGTGGAATAGGGAAGGCTAGCCGTTTCATGGGTAAAAATATTTCGAACCAATTTGGCCAATCTTCAAAGAGGAACAACAAGCCTTTACTAGAAAATGGCAATGCAAAGTAGCTCTTCCATTATTTTTGACTCATCCTCTTCTGTTGGGGTTGTCTTGCTATAAAACGTAATAGTCAACATACAATAGAAAAGTGTTTCTATGCAATCCTATCTTACGGTCATTCCCTCTGAACTACCAGTCGCATATCGATACAAGCACATTTCAAAGTGGCATGATCCTTACCAACAATTGGACCAGTGTACATCCTATATCTTGAGAGGATGGCTGTAAGATTTGTGTCTGTAATATTTAGCAATTTCTTATATTCTGCTTCTGCTTACTTTCTGAAGAATGTTCATTTTCTTTAAACGACTGCGTTTACTATGTAAATCATTATTCATTCTTCAATAAAATGCCTTTATAATATTGGAGGTTGTTTAAAACTCCCAAAACAAAACGAAACCTTAGCTTCAGAGTATCGATCAATGATTGTTTTAGAATCCGTTTGACAGTAATTCTGATTTGATTTTTAGTTTTACAGATGCTTGCTATCATCAAATAGCTTTTTGTGTAAACATGAATGATTATACATGAATTGCAAGCTTTACAAACATTGCTGTCTTATTTTTACTTTGCGCCTCTGATGTGTTCCTTGGTATATAACTATAGCACTTCAGCGTTACCAGTCAGCATGTCATCTCTCTCAAACTGTTCGTTGCAGTCTGCCAGGAACAGGTCTTTGACTACTTGGTTTACAATAATCCACGAGTTCAGCGGGAGCAAAACTTGGTTTTAGTATTTTTCGCGTGGGAAAATGATATGGGCTTATAACTTATACATTCAAAATTCAACCGTAAAAACCAACTAAAGAGGCGATGGCTTCAATCAGAAAGGCTGGATGGAACAGACACTGGATATCTGAACCTGTCAAAAGTTTGGGTGGTATCAATCACAACAAGTCTGGCAAATTTTGAAGGCCTAAGAATACTTTTAGACTATGATCTGCAACTCGGAAGTGATTTTAAACTAAATGCCCCGACTTTAAACATCAGTTTTCAGAACAAATTCAACACAGGCAGTTTATGAGATGAGGTAAGGAAGACGCCAATAATCCTCTCAAGCCTTCGAGATGCAGCCCTTCATATTTCATTGCATGTGAACAGCATAATGGCCTTTACAGTTTCATTCTTTCATATGATATTGAAAGATGCGGATGGTGATTACGTGGCTTCTACCAAAGCAACCAGCAGCACATTTACACAGTTTTTCTTCGTGTTCTCAAAGGTTGGATATTGTTTGTTGAATGATAACGCAGATTCCACTTTCAGTCATTGCCTCCTTATTTTTATCATCAAAATCATCGATTCTTAATTAAATAAATAAGAGGCTCCCCACATGCCATCATCATGGGTGACCTCTATTAGTACGTTATTCAACTTATTTATAGTAATTTGCAAAGATACCATGAGGCTGTGCTCGGCTATGACTCTAGAGTAAATTCTGCTTTTAAAAGGTAAAATTCTGTTTGGTTTTGATACGCAACTATGTTTATTATTAATAGAGTTGTTTTCTTGATTTTATCCGCAGCTCTGTTTATTATTAATAAAGTTTCCACATTCTAACCAGAGCTTATGAGATTACAACCACCATTGGAGGCCATCCATTACAATTTTATTAATTGGTATCATCTTTTTCCGGAAAAGACACTAAACTAATTAAGAGCCAAGTTTGGATAACACCGGGACTGACGTCTTTTACCATTATTGACACAAGTAAAATCCGCAGCTCTGTTTATTATTAATAAAGTTTCCACATTCTAACCAGAGCTTATGAGATTACAACCACCATTGGAGGCCATCCATTACAATTTTATTAATTGGTATCATCTTTTTCCGGAAAAGACACTAAACTAATTAAGAGCCAAGTTTGGATAACACCGGGACTGACGTCTTTTACCATTATTGACACAAGTCTTGGATAAAGTTTTTTAGTAAGTTAGTTTTATTATTATTATTATTATTTTATTAAAATCTTCTAGTCAGTTAAATAACATAACAGTAAGCAATAATGCATCATCTCTACGATTTTGGTAATTTTAGTAAGTTTTATTATATTATTTTATTAAATTTTTATATTCATACATTATTAGTTAAATAACAGTGAACAATAACATATTATCAACTTTGTTTTTTATTAGATAATTGTTATTTTATTTAAATAAATAATTAAAATCAAAATTTGATTACTGTTAAGGACATCAAGTAGTGATGTTCAATATTAAAATTTTTGGTATAATATTTTTATAAAATTTTAATTGTAATGAAATTGCAATTAAGAAAAGCTCATACTCAATAGATTGCTGCATAATAAATAAAACAGGTGATTTAAGAGATCAATGACACCGTTATTCTCTTTTGGCACAATCTTGTCAATGTTTAGATTAACAAAAAAAATTAATCAAATTTAGTTGTGAGGAATTGTAGTGGTGAGAAATCTATTTTGGCATATACTTTCAGGATTTTTGTTAACAAATCATTCTTTCATGTTTGACAATTTTATAAAAAAAAAGATGATTATGCCCTTTTAGATTAAATATCTGACTTATTTATGTTGATTTCTATCTAGTAGTCTATTTCAAATTCTATGATACCTAAAAGCTTGATAATGTGAAGCAATACACTGTGCGTTTAGTACAAGTTGCCACATTAATACTATAAGCATGTATATTATATATCTAGATCCATCATTTATACAGTTTAAAAATGCAGATTGAAAAATGTATTAATAAGAAAACTGGTAGTCACAAGTTTGTATTTAGCTTTTAAGCTTACAATGTAGAGCTCAATTCCAAATACATTAATCATATACCATTAATATTAGAAGCACATAATTAATTTTGATGGTTTAGGTTGCATTATACAGTTTGAAAATAATAATTTTTTGGATTCATGCAAAATTGACTAGAAAAAAGTAAATGTAAGCTTTGATTATTTTGGAGGTGTGGTTTTGCGCTCGATATGAAGTGCATCTTCTTCGACAAAGAGATAAAATAGTTGATTAGTATGGGGTGTGATTTACTCTCTAATGAAATGTTATACTCATAACATTTTAAAAAAAATGGGCCTTTTGTTTTTCTCCACATGAGAATTTAGTGATTCTAAAATTATGATATATATTATATTATGTTTGAAATATGGTTGGGTATTTAATGATTCTCAAATTATGATATATCTTATGTTTGAAATATGGTTGGGTACACAAAAATATAGCTATGAACAATGAGCCATTCATAAACTCAATTAAAGCAATACCAAAGGTTGTGGAGGGATGTCTTACAACGTAGATGATCCCTTAGCATCTAGGATGGTTTCTTTTGTTGCATAAATAATGTTTTTATGATGAATAATTTTGGCCATTGGTTCTCCTGCTATCAACATGGCGAATTAAGTGTGCGTTGAATTATTTTTTTGGTACCCATGATGGTTTGTTGTAGGTAGCACACTGTTACTTAGTTACTAAGGCTACGCAAAAATAATATGCTTGTGTAGGGGTGGTCTATTTTGCAACCCATTTTTTTATTTGGTATGATTGCTTGCAAAGTTTTGAACTTTATGATTATATTGATAGCAAGGTACAAGATGTCTACTAAAATAAAAACAATGCAAAACACTGAAATCCATATTAATGATTTTCATATAACGACAAAACTATGTCAATCCATAATCTATAATCTATCTTGGGTAGATAGTGATTACTCGTATGTACACAACAAATGTGAATAAAGAAAGTAAAAAACATTGTTTAATAAACTAATCTATCAACATTTTCCGGCAACCCCAGCTGATTTCAACAAACGAAATATGTTGCATTCAAATGAATCTTGTTAGAAACATGCCCTTTTGAGCTAAAGGATTGATTGAGATATGCCAAATACCTTTGGCAATGAAGAATGCGAGGGAATTGCATTTTGGGTTGGATTTGTGATTGCTTATGGAATTACACTAGGAAACGCATTGCAAGACATGGTGAAAACAATGTGTTTGGAGTAATGGTTATCCTACATTTTGGGTTGGATTTGTGATTGTTTACTGAATTCCACTAGGAAATGCATTGCAAGACATGGTGAAAACAATGTGTTTAGAGTACTAGTTATCCCACGATGTACAAAATTCTCAACCACATAAAAGGGTATCAAATAATGAAAAAAAATGATAGTCCACAATTTGCAATTTATTCACATCGTGGTCAAGGTATTAGGGATTTGGTGATGAAGGTCATTTGCATCAATAATTTTAGGATTGCCAACCTACCTTAAATCATAGGTACCAAATTCGGCCAAATCGAGCTGAAAATTCATAAGTTCAGTTCGATCCGCTGATTAATTTGCCCCATTCATTTCAATACAATCTATTAATCGTTGGCTAGATTTGTGAAAGGGATTTGGACATATTTGACAAAAATTCAGGTGATTAAGCAATCAATAAAATCGTTAATTCTACTGCTTCTTCAACTGATTATTAAATTTTGGATCCGGAATTAATAATTTCCTTTCCTTTCATGTAACGCCTTCTCTATAGGGTATCTCCCTGTGACAAAGTGTAGTTGTTTCAGTTCTGTGGATCAATGGCTGAACCTAAATCACGGTTACAAAGCTAATTAAGTTGTTAAGATGAATAGTTGCATTTCCTTTCATGTAGCACCTTCTCTGTAGGGGATCTCCCTGTGACAGAGTGTCTAGTTGTTTCAGGTCCATGGATCATTGGATGAACCTAAATCAAGGTTGAGAAGCCAATTAAGCTATTAATTGAATTGCTTCTTCAATTGATTATTGAATTTTTATTAAGAACGAATAATTGCCTCCATTTTTTTAGTAAGTCTCCCTGTCATGGAGTGTTTGGTTGCTTTACAAAAATTCCCTCATTCCCCCTTTCTTTTGGCTAATGGCACTTGCAACTTGACTTTCTAATTTCTAAAGAAGAAACTAAGAATTCTCATTCCTCTATTTCTATGTTTCTGTAGTGTCTTTTGGTGTAGGCTTGAGATTCTATCATCAAGAAGGTTTTTGCATTTTTATGATGTATGCTTTCTAATTTTTTCCGTACTAAATTTTAGGTAGTCGATTTTTTTTTATTTTTTTTATAATATTTGTACCAAATTGAATTTGAATTTGAATTCGAACTTGAACTTAGTAACTATGCCTTAAATATAATTAGTATAATTTCAAGGAAAATTGCATGAAAAATGAGTTGTTGGAATCTATTTCAAACATTAAATGTTGGTGCATTTCTTTTCAGTGCTTGCCATTTTCCTCTTTGAAACATTTTTTCCTTAATTGATTAGTCCAAGTGTTCTCTATTCAACTACAGAGGACACCATTGAAGTTACATCAAATAGTTTTATGACTTTTTCAAAATAATCTACTACTAACTTTGTGCATTTTGAAAATTTTGGATTTGAATGGTCTTTAAATATTTTTCCAAGGAAAATCTTGCACCAAAACCCAAGGGATGCTTCCCCACATTTGTGGATGGCATCCTTAGCCTAATCCATTGGCATAGACTAGTGTAGCTAACCCAAGGGGATTTGAACTAGACAACCACTGATACAAAACTATCCAAATACCCAACTACATAAGTGACAACTAGTGAAGCTAACCCCTTGGCCTTGATGAATATTTAATTATAGTTGATTTTGACTTATTTTATTTACAAAACCCACACATTCTTACTTATTGTGAAGCTATATAAAGCATTTTAAAGTTGTTGAATATGTGCTTTCCCTACTATTAAACACTTAATTGTATGACATGCAACTATTTATTTACATCTAAAGATTATCTTCTACATTCTATTTGCAATCTTCAATTAACAAGCTTACCAATTTTCACATATTTCCCCACAAAGTCTTTCATTTGAAGTATTCATTCCTAGTTTCTTTAATGATGGAGAGGTGCATCAATCAAATTTTGCACTCTATAAGTTTATTTTTTAAATAAGTTGTCATGTCATAGAGCAAGATTGTGTTCATTAAATTGATTGCCTTGGTTGTGTTTGTCACGCCAAACCTTTTGTCTTCCTTTAACGATTATTTGTTGAAACATCACCAAAAGTTTCATTTCTTTAGTTTGTTTCATCTTATGAATCCACTTAACAAGTCCTTATCATTCCATATTATCTCAATGTAACCATAGTTTGAAGTAAAGGGGATTGAGATTCAATTGAAACAATTGCTTTCTTCCCTTGTACCAATTTAAATGACCACTCAATTAATGTCTTATATGTTGTTTGATACACTAATAGTGTTGTTCTAACTTGGTGACTGCAATCATCTCAATTGATATTGCAAACTTGTATTACTCTTGCAACAAAATCTCATTGAATTCTTTGATTGCCCCATTTGCTAGGGTATGATGAGGAGGGCTCTTATTATGTTGGATCATGAATTTGGAAAGCACCATTTTGATTTTCTCATTTGGAAAATGTCTATGTTGATCACTAATAATCACCAACTAACTTGGGTGTTTGTGTTCTAGCAAATTAACCAATAAACTATCAAGGTAGTACACTCTATGTGCTAATTGAACCCTACATCTTTCTCAATAGTGCATCTAGTGGTGGTGTTATACCTGAGTAATGCCTCGTGAAATTTATATAGTAAGTTGTATGAAATACAAGTGATTGAACCTTTGATTGATTTTCATTAGGTTTCAATGATGAACTTGATCTTTTCCATATTGACTTTATGCCATCTTCGTAACACATTTTAACAAAATGCTTGTGAGATTTTGTGCATTAAAGAATAGTTGAATATGATGAAATTCCTCTAGCACCAATGTTAGTTGAATGTTTTTTCATTAGGTTATACATGTTTTGATAATGGAAGTACATAGCCATGAACTTTTAGTGAAACTCTTGAAAAGGATTTTCCAACACTTATCAAAAGCATTGTCATGTACATCATTTTTGTTGAGTTTGATGCTTGACCCCTCCTCACTTGCATGAATTGCCAAACATGTTGCATGTGATTTAATACATTATAGACTCCCACTTAGGCCATAATGATAACCCTACCTAGAGGTCGTCAAATCAAGGAAAACAATACTTGGTATTCACAGTAACCTTATTTAGCTGCATGTAATCAATGCACAACCTAAGGGTTTCATCCTTCTTTTCACAAATAGCACTAGTTCTCTTCGTGGAAACACACTTGGTTGAATGTATTTATTTTCCAATAACTCTGACAAATGCATTTTTACTTCCATTTATTTTGGGTTGCTCATCCTATAATTCTTTTTGCACATTAGTGCAACCCTTGACACAAAATCAATCATGAAATCAATATCCCTTTTGGCCAAATTCTTGGCACTTCATCAAGGAATACATCACTGAAATATTGGAAGACATGATAGTCTTCCTATTGGAAATAATGTAACTTTGGAAGTTATTCTTAATGTACTTTATTATATTATTGTTGTATCTCATTCGGAAGAAGATATTGATGTATTTGATCATGTAAAGACCTTGAAAGAATCAATGTAAACCTTGGGTTGGAATTATGCAAAGAAAACATTTATTAAATGTAATTTTTGTATTCCCCCAAGACAAGTCATCCCAGACAGTTAGACAAGTCGGCCTAGTTAAGGAAAATGCCACTTTTTGACTAGAATAAATAGAGAGGTTGCACCTCTCATTTGTTCATTCACTCAACTCGAGCAAGTTCGCTTTAGGAGAGAGAAAGGTTCGCTACTGCAGCTGGAGAAGGGTTTCTTGGGGCTACTACACTTGGAGAAGTTTCTCTTTCTCTCTCTTTATTGATATTTGGATGTACACTGATCTCTGAACTATTTATCTCTATACGAAGGTTGCTTGGTTTTCTCCCTGTTGGGTTTCCCAGGATAAAATTTGTCTATTGTTTCTGTGCTTGGTTATTCTTTTAGTGATCTTGTTGTTTAACTGCAATTAAATTATATTGATAGAATTGTATAAAATCTAACATGGTTTCAGAGTAGTACTAAAAGAAGCCATTGCCAGAAACTAGGATTTCATATTCTGAAGCCTTCACACCTCAGTTTGGCTTGAAAAGAGCACCAGGAATTTTGCCCTAGGGAATGCACAACTTTCTGTGAAGGAAAATTTCAGTTCCGAGAATTTTCAAACTTTGACCTAATTCTACAAAAATTAGGGTTTCCAATTTTTATCCCTTATTTCCACCATTTTGTCCCATTCTTATCTTTCCCCAACTCGCCTTCATAGGGCACAATTATCCGTGGAAGCAGATTTCAGATTCAGAAATTTTCATTTCTGACCTATTCTCTACCGGAGTTGGGAAACTGGGGTTTCCAGTTTTGAGTTGTTCTATCCATAGATATGGGAGAAAAGGAGGTCTTTTAAACTCGCTCTAGGAGGGTGCATTTACCCGTGGAATCAGTTTTGCAAAAGTCCAAAATTCAATTTTGACCTAGCTCCTACTAGGGTTTCTGGTCCAACACTACAGTCAGGATGATTGGAATGAAGGTTGAAGATAGGTTGGATGGGGCTTCAAAATTCATCTCTTGGAAGTCTAGAGTTCTTCTAATTCTTGAAGAAAATGACCTATTGAAGTTTGCAAATGTGAAGGTTCCAAAACGAGAAGAAGAAACATGAAAGAACCAGTGGAGAAAGAATGATGCCAAAGCAAGAAGAATCTTGGTAGATTCAATAAAATCATTTGGTTCCTCAGATCTCTTAGAAGAAGGAAACCAGAAAGATGTTCAAAACCTTGAAGAATCTATTTGAACATGGTAGCATCAATCGTACTCTTGCATTGAGGAATCAACTATCAAATCTAAAGATGTCAATGTCAGAATCAATTGCTTCTTACTTCATGATGATCTTTGAACTAAGGGACAAACTAAGCACTAGTGGAGAATCCCTTGAAGATAGAGAACTTGTTATAACAACTCTTAATGGTATCCCTCCCTCTTGGGAACCATTCATCCAAAGTCTAAGTGGACGAACCAAGTTTCCCAAATTTGATAGATGATGGGCAAATTGCATCCAGGAGGAAACAAGAATTGCAACACATAATAAACTACATGGTACTCAACCCGAAGAGAAGAAAGCATTTACATCTCATGCCAAGAAAGGCAAAGGAAAAAAAAAAGTTCCATAACAATAAGAACAAATATAGAAGTTCAAGCCTGCCACCATATCAGAAGAAGAAGAAAGACACTCTCATATTTAATGCTTCAAATGCAACAAGTATTGCCGCTATGCCATATATTGTCGATGTTCAAATAAAAGGAAGCACAAAGCCTCAACTGCAAATATTGATGAAGATACTTATCACAAGAAGTCAAGGAATGATGACCGTACATAGTTCTTTTTTTAGTGCTCCCCAATTTGAGGTGATAATATGAAGATCCAAACTGCGATGGACTCCCAACAAGAAAAATGAAGAACATAGGACTCTCACAAGGAGGTAGTGGGAGCCTACCCACAAAAAAACAATAAAAGATAAGTATTTGTATTTATTGCTCACATAGATTTGTATTTTTCTTATATGTTTTCATAACAACTTGTATGCAGATCTATTAGGAAGTTTGTTGAGTATTTGATATAGTTCACTTATTGATGTACAGTAGGCACTTATTGTACTTATTATGCACATGAGCTGAAAAACATTCCATGAACACCCGATGGAGCTAGTCTAGATGATATCTCCTTCTTACATGCTTAGAGTAGTGCACACTCTTGATGGCATGTCCTAGTGGAGATAACGGGAATCTAGATAGTTACCATATGTGTTTGGGATACATGTTTATGAATGTTCTGTTGAAGCATTAGCTAATATGCCTACATACCTGTGTAAATTATTGCCATTGCATTGAAATATAATTTCGTTAAAATTGATTATGCAATGTCGCTAATCATCTGATGGGATTTGACTTGTAGGAAAAATACCATATTATATGGCCTACAAGAGAAGGATGATGAGACTTGTTCCGACGAACAAGTGGTGGACACATGGATCCCGTTGATGATCATATTAATCAAAAGAAGGAAGCTTCTAGGAGCATGACTCTCAGCCTAGAAGGATGACTTCTAGATAAAGAAATTAGATGGAAGTCATGACTATGCAGCAACGAACAAACGAGGACCTAATACATCCAGTTATATTTGATACGTGACCCACATGCCCATAGGATCTCATATAGAAATTGGTGTTTGGGAGCAGAAGTATCCAACGGATGTTGGTCTCTCTCTACTACAAATGTTCGGTTCTTCAATGATTATGGAAAGCAATTGGTTTCCAGTTAGAGTCACGATAGAAGGATTATAAGAGAGTTTCTCAATTAATCTTCGAGGAGGTGCACTTCTGTTCAGTTAAACTTGTGCCTCAGAACATATTGATGACAATGATCCCTTGTTCGTGATGCCTTATACTGATGATCTCTTCCTCACCAAGATAGAGGGAATTAGCCCTTGAAGATAAGGATATTCAGCTATTGATGGTATGGTAGAAACTTGATGAGATCTTCCTAGGTTAAGGACGAACACAATTGAGATCCCGAGAAAATCCAACATGATGACTATTAGTACCTGGCTACACTGATGATGTTGTTGGATGATTCAGACAGATAGTTGTGAGGATCCTTGATGTACATGGTCGCCATCGGGATGGATACTTACATTTTACTCCAGAGAGGGAGCAGGACGCTCCAACACAAACGAAGATGTGATGAGCATGATTGCAATATCGAAAAATTATTAGCCATGTGTCTTGGATAAGAGTGAGTGGTCCGATGGTAGTACCACATCTTCTCCTAGACACCCTGAGATAGGGTGGGGAGACCGGTCTCTTGATACTCTCTCATGTAGGTGCATAAATTCAATCATGTGATTTGTTATTATTTCATTGCATAACTAGAATATGGCAGGATAGAAATGTCTGTGTCAATATATTTGATGCCTCTGCTAGTTGATATGTGTGCAGGTATGATTCAAGATGGGATTGTACACTCCAAGGAGTGAGTATATTGGTCCCATGATTGAATCCCTCGATAAGAGGCAAGGTTGACTTTATTCCCTGAAACTCTATGATGGAGTGGGGAGATTGGTTCCATGATAATATCCCTCGCTAAGAGGGAAGGGCGATGATACAGATACCAATGCATTTTACCGATACAATGGTGCACACTGGTACTCTTGTATGGACTCACCAATGGACTGATTGTGTTAGTGCATGTTCCCTGATGGACTGGGTTGAGCTGATGCACACTAGTATTCTTGTATGGACTCACCAATGGTCTGGTTGAGTTGGTGCATGTTCCTCGATGGACTGGGTTGATTTGATGCACACCGATACTCTTGTATGGACTCACCGATGGACTGGTTGAGTTAGTGCATGTTCTCGTATGGTCTCGGTTGAGCTGATGCATGGTACTCTCCGACAGATTGTGCAGATTTGTTGAGTTGTTATATAGATCCACCAATGGATTGAGTGGAGTAGATGCATAATGACACTCCTCGACGAATTGAGACTGTGTTGAAGACCTTCCGTATGTATAGAGATGTTCGAGAAATATGTGATGTACAATTGAAGATCCATATGATCATGTCCAATGATGATGATGATGACCAGGTCCAAAGAATACCTCCCTTGTTAAGAGGGAGTGTTGGAAATAATGTAACTTCAGAAGTTATTCTTAATGTACTTTTGTTGTACCTCCTTCAGGAGAATATATTGATGTATTTGATCATGTAAAGAGCTTGAAAGAATCAATGTAAACCTTGGGTTGGAATTACCCAAAGAAAACATTTATTAAATGTAATTTTTGTATTCCCCCGAGACAAGTCGGCCCAGTTAAGGAAAAAGTAATTTTTTGAGTAGTATAAATAGAGAGGTCGCACCTCTCATTTGTTCACTCACTCAACTCAAGAAAGTTTGCTCTAGGAGAGAGAAAGGTTCACTACTGCAACCGGAGAAGGGTTTATTGGGGCTACTACACTTGGAGAAGTTTCTCTTTCTCTCTCTTTATTGATATCTAGATGTACATTGATCTCTGAACTATTTATCTCTATATGAAGGTCACTTGTTGGGTTTTCTCCCTATTGGGTTTCCCAGGATAAAATTTGTGTCTATTGTTTCTGATCCTAGTTATTATTTTAGTGATCCTGTTGTTTTATCTGCAATTAAATTATACTGCTAGAATTGTATAAAACATAACACTTCCATCTTGGGACCTTTATCATCTACTAAGTCTAATACATGGGCTACATATAATTCACAACCTTTTCTAAAATATTTCTTCAACTACAAGGATGAAATATGTTTAGTAGAAATTGTTTTTGGAATGCTCCTTACTATCCTTGGGTTTCTTTATTCATCATTGCATTTAAAATTTTTGTTGTAGCAATGGAATTTAATTTGATGTGCTTCCAACCAGTCCATTCCAATGAGGACATCATAGGAACCAAGTGGAAAAATATTCAGATTTTCCCATGTGAAGAGTCCATCTGTCATGAACCTAGGAAAAGTGCTCCAATTTTTTCGTTTCCTTCTCCAAGGAGAGTGCAACACTAGCGTTCCTTGTCCACAAGGGATTGGTCTACTTGTGACTATTACACCCGAACTATGCCTCTTCACTCAAGGGCTTCCCATAACTATGCTTTGAGCTACAAATTATTAGGTCGTTGCAAGCCCCTACTCAACTTACTCACCCTTTAGTCATTCGCACTACAATAGCTCAACACTTAGCCAATTATACAATTAAGCATTACACATGTGTTAGTTTTTATACGTGTAATCAATATTATCTAGGATCTTATTTGAAACAATAACATGCACAACATAATAAAATAGACACAAATATTTTCCTCTCGGAAACCATAAAGGAGAAAACCCTACAACTTCCTTAGAGATAGAACCGTCACCAATACAATATTAGAAAAGTAAAACCCCAAAACAAAGATGGTCTTTTGCAGCTCCTCTCTCTTTATCCTATGCGAACTTGTCCTCTCTCTTTATCCTATGCGAACTTGTCCTCTCTCTCTCACTTATGCGAACTTGAGTGAGTGAGTGTGTGTGTTCAAATGAGAGAGCCTTGCTCTCTATTTATACTTTACTTTCACTTGACCTTTTTCACTTGCTAGGTCGGCCCCAATTAAACCTATCTGGGTCGACTTCTCTAGGAGACTCAATAACCCTAATACAACTGACTCTAGGGGGATCTAATTCCCTGACTTACATAGGAGGATTTATCTCAATAAATTTACATGACCAAATGTAATAATGACATCTCCGACCGGAGGAATAAACATCTCTGTCGGAGGTACAAATAAAATAAAATAATAATAACAATATAAAATACAAGTAAATATATTCCGAAGTTACAATTACATCAACACTCCCTCTTAACTAGGAAGGTATTATCTTGCCACAGTCATCAACACATCTCAACACAAGTCTTCATCACTGGATCATCTTCAATGCTGGAGCATCATCATCAACATTGGATTGTCATCGTCGCTGTTGCTACAATCCTAATCATGTCAATCATTGATTGGTGACATCTCTTGAATCTACTCGTCATAGGAAGTTCTACACAGCCAGCCATTTTTCATGTTGGATGTAGGCCTAGCCTTCATGTAGGTATTCATCATCTCTCCGAGCAAGCCATCAAGTAGGTAAATCCCAAGAATAGTCATTACATTGCCACTGCAAACACCTGTGTCTCCTACTATCACCTCATCGTCTTCAGATCATCTCATCATCACACGGAGCACAACCCAGATGCACATCACATGTCCCACAACGATTAGCCCACATCTACCAGTATGGGAGGACAAACTTGCCACCATGCGAAATCCTGCCTAGGAGCACACACATTGTCTTATGACTAGTGGGCGTCTCCAGTATGGGAGGCACAAACCTACCACCATACGAGACCTCGTCTACCAACATGGGAGGCACAAACCTACCACCATGCGAGACCTCGTATACCAACATGGGAGGAACAAACCTACCACCATGCGAGACCCAACCCGTACATCTACCAACATGGGAGGACTTTCCTACCACCATGCGAGAATGGCTTAGCCCTTACATCTACCAACATGGGAGGAATTTCCTACCACCATGAGAGAATGGCCCATGTGCATCTGCGTCTTTCGGACTCATCAATTCCTCTTGGAAGGAACACCAATCTAGAGAACAACAAGCTTATCTCTGAATTACTCGAACTTCACTCTAGCTAATATCTTGGTCAATACATCGACTATCTGCTTGTTTGTCGCAATATAATGGAACTTCAATGCTCCTCTCTGCACCATATCCCTGATATAGTGATACTTGATCTCAATGTTCTTCGACTTGTCATGGAACACTGGGTTCTCAAACAACTTCACACAACTCTGGTTGTCACAAAATATACAAGTCGCCTCTAACTGGAGATCAAACAAATCAGACAGTAGCTTCCTAAGCCATACTGCCTCACAACTAGCCGAACAAGATGCAACATACTTTTCTTCGGCTGTACTCAGTTCCATGCATGATTGCTTCCTGCTAATCCATGATATCATACCGGATCCCATACTGAAGCAGCATCCCGAAGTTCTCTTCCTATTAGCAACATTGCCTTCCCAATCCGGATCAACATTACCCTGCAGGTTAATCTTCTGATTCACGTCATACTTGAGCCCATAGTCAACTGTACTCTTCAGGTACCTCAATACATGCTTTGCAGCAATCAGTCGAACATGTCTCGGATCCATCAGGAACTGGCTCAATGTGTTCACAACAAAGAATATGTATGGTCTCGTGTTCATCAGGTACATCAATGAACCAATCATTTGACGATACATTGTGGCATCAACTGACTCCGATGAAGCATCACATAGTATCTTCAAGTTCGATGCCATGGGTGTGGTCATAGCTTTGCAATTCATCATTTTGAAACTCTTCAGAATCTCCACTGCATACTTCCCTTGTCCAAGGAAGATTCCATCCACACTCTGCCACACCTCCATGCCTAAGAAATAATGCATCATACCCAGGTCCTTCATCTCGAACTCCGTGGCAAGATTCCTCTTCGTATATGCAATGAGCTCATCCTCCCTTGTTACGAACATGTCATCTAAATAGAGTAGAAGTATCACTGGATTTCCCACCTCAACCTTGTATTAAAGGTTGGAATCTGCTTTAATCTTGGTAAATCCCAAGCTCATCAGAAAACTATCCATCCTGTCGTACCATGTCCTGGGTGCATGCTTCAATCCGTACAAGGCCTTCCTCAATTTGCACACATGAGTCTTCTTGTCATGGGTCTCAAATCCAAGTGGAATTTGCACACATTCAAGAACATTGTCTTGACATCCATCTAGTGTACCTTCCATTTCATCACTACAACCAATGAAAGTACTGATCTAATGGAAGTGTATCTAGCTACAGGTGCAAATGTATCCTCATAGTCTATGCCTTCCTTCTGGGAGAAGCCATGTGCCAAAAACCTCTCCTTGTGTTTCTCAATGTTTCCATCTACAACATGCTTGATCTTGGAGATCCACTTCGAAGTCACTATAGAATTTCCTTCTGGTCTCAGAACTACCTCCCAGACATCATTCTTCATAATCGACTGGTACTCCTCGATCATGGCATCCTTCCATTCTTTCTTCTCAGCAACTTTCTCTTAGTTGGAAGGTTCTTTGTCAATGATATCGCACAACAGGGCTACATAACTGGAGTATGGCCTAGGTCTCTTACTTTCTCCGGGCATCCCCTCTGGAGTGCCATACCTCTTTGCATCTTGTATTGATTCTCGTACCCATGTTGGTCTCCTCTTGTGGGATTTATTCTCACATGTTCTTGTGGTTCTTCCATATCATGGTCTTCATGATCTTCTGGAGTCTCTTCTTCCATAGTTGTATCTCTGATCCTGGGAACTTCAGGTTCTTTAGTCTCCTCAATAGGTAGTTTTATGGATTTGTCGTATGATGAGTCTTCTTCACTTGTTCTTCGGAACAAATTGTCGTCCTTCTCTTGTAGGTGATTTTAGATGATCTTTCCTACAAGTCAAATTCAATTGCATGATTAGAAACATCTCATAGTTTTCAGAACAAATTATTACGCATAAAGACATAGGTCATACAGTCATGAAATTATCTTAGCCAATGCTTCATTACAACATTCATCCATATCCCGTAACTTTCTAGATGCCTTTCATCTCTACCAGAACATTGTTAAGAGTGTGCACTACTCCCAACATGTCAGCAAAAAAGTTTCATTATAGATAAGTAGCAATGGAATGTTTTACAGTACCATAGGCCACTTACCCATCACATGCATATTAGTAGTGGACTGTTCATTAATGCAAATATCCTAATATGCATAATACACAACCTAAATTTAGGAACATAAGTATGTACACCACTGAACAATATCATTTAAGTAATTATATATACAAGAGATGGCACTTCAAATACTTATCTTTGTTTGTTTTTTGGGTGTAATCCCTCTTGATCTTTGATTCCTTGCAAGAACTACTGGAGTCTCTGACAGTTTTCTTCTTCATTGTCTGATTCTGAAGTCCTGTGAATTTATTGCTTATGATCGGAAATGTTGAGCAAGTATTCTACATTGTAGATCACTTGTTCTTTGTACCGGGGCAGACTCCGTGTTCTCCTTATTTTGCATCTTAACCAATGCCGAAATGGATGAGAGGTTCTTCCATAGAGCATTGATTCTTATTTGTTTCTGGAGTCCAACTTTTTAGTAGCTTCTCCTAGTCCTTTCATTTAATACTTAAAGTCATCTCTAGCTTCACCTTATGAGGTGGAATCTTTTGAATGAACCCTTGTAACTGGTTACCTTCATTACAATGCATATTCTTCATCACTTGAAGAATCTTCTCTTTCTTCTTCTATGGTTCTTTTCCTTGTAGGTTCATCATCTTCCGCTGTGTGAGCACGGTGTCTTTTCTTGTTGGTCTTCTTATTGTGGGAGACACTTTTTTTTCTAGGAAAAAATATGGAGTAGTGTCCCTTCTCATCACATGTATAACATCTAATGTTGGATAGATATTTTCTAGGTCTTCTATGTCTATCATAGTTCTCCCTCTGATTTTGATGGTGTTTCTCCCTCTTACTGTGATGACGGTGCTCCCTTTTGTTATGATTTCTTCTAGCGTGTGCTGTGAGAGCTTGATCATCATTTGCTTCCATCTTCTCTTCTCAGGCCACAAGTCAAGCTTTTTCTTGTGAACATTCTTCCCATAGCCTACTGAATGTGATTAACTTCTTTCTGGCACATATCCCTTGAATGAATGAGTCCCATGATCTTGGGAGACCATTCGAGGTGGTCATCACAATCTCTCATTCTTCTAGCTTTTCTCCAACAGCTTCAAGTTGCTCCTTGATTTGAGAGATCCTTGAAAAGTAGGATCGCATGGTCTCTTCATTTTGAATATTCACATTCTTGAGTTGGTTCCTCAAGGTCATCTTCCGATTTATGTTGTTCCCTTCAAATAGATTTTTCAAAGCGTCAAACATCTCCTTAGTTGTCTTCAAAGATGACACATGTGGGATGAGATGATCCTTAATGGAATCTGCAATGATTCTCTTGGCCTTAACCAAGTTCTTCTTATGTAAGGCTTTATCCTCATCTGCCTCTGGTGCTGGAACCTCTTCATTTACATACTTGTCCAATTCATTCTCTTCAAGGACAAGTGCAATCCTATACTTCCATGCTCTAAAGTTATCAGCTCCTTCAAGATTATCCTCAATCTTGGTGTGGTGATACATCTTTAATGATAACTTCAAATGGAAATAACAAAGCTTTTAGGTCCTACCACTTTAGGATGCCAAAACTAGTTCTGGAGCTGGCTGGCCTAGGGTTTGTTAGAGAAACCCTAATTTTCCAAACTTGGAATTTAGAATTTCTGATTGGACAGATAGATGCCCCTCCTTAAGGAGAGTTTCCCAATGTACTCACTTATCCAAATCTGAGAACAAAAACCCAAAATTGTTGATGCCCTAGTTTTCATCTGGCAGTAGTGACGGGCCAAAAATGAAAATTATTAGAATCAAATTCTACTTTGACAGAAAGATGCAACCTCCTAGGGCAATTTATCCTAGCCTCCTTTTCTTGATGATCTGTGGAGAGAAGACACCAAAATTAGAATCCCTAGCTTCCTGCAGCTGCATAATGTCTTCTTTTCAGGTTAGCTCTGATACCATGTTAGTTTTTCTACTTTTAATTAATATTATCTGGGATCTTGACTGAAAGAATAACATGCACAACATAACACAATAGACACAAATATTTTCCTCGTGGAAACCATAAAGGAGAGAACCCCGCAACTTCCTTAGATATAGAATCGTCACCAATACAATATCACAAAACTAAAACCCCAAAACAAAGATGGTATTCTGCAGCTCCTCTCTCTTTCTCCTATGTGAACTTGTCCTCTCTCTCTAACTTATGCGAACTTGAGTGAGTGAGTGTGTGTGTTCAAATGAGAGATCCTTTCTCTCCATTTATACTTTACTTTCACTTGACCTTTTTCACTTGCTAGGTCGGCCCTAGCTAAACCTGGCTGGGCCGAATTCTCTAGGGGACTCAATAACCCTAATACAACTCACTCTAGGGGGATCTAATGCCCCGACTTACAAAGGATTATTTACCTCAGTGAATTTACATGACCAAATGTAATAATGACATCTCCGACCATAGGAATAAACATCTTCGTCAAAGGTACAAATAAAATACAATAATAATAACAATATAAAATACAAGTGAATATCTTCCGAATTTACAATTACATCAACAACATGAACATCACAATACAAGCATCCACCTATATACACAAGATCAAACAAGTATGGTGGATCCCAAACTAGGCACCTAAACTCACTATGAAGAATGTTACATATAGTACAATATACAACAAAGGAGTGTGCCCAACTTGACAAACACTCATATACAAATATACAACAGATCAAGGATGATTTCCATACAAATATCTATCTCAGATAGTCTATACAAACCCTATTGTTTTCACACACAATCTCTTATGAGTCCATGGGATTGCTTTAATGAATGTTCCAAATTCTTCACTGCATCAAGAACTGTGTATTTTAGTACCCCTACTGGGTACCAAGTTCGCCCAACTTTCCTGACTATGCCCGCCACCCGATGCACCCAATTCACACTACTTGGTCCCTGCAAATTGCTCTTAGAAGTGCACTCAAGTCATCCTACTCTGACCTAGAAAAATGTTCTCAACTCATGCTACTCTGACTCGAAAAAGTGCGCCCAGAAGTGCACCCAATCCATGCTACTCCGTCCCAACATAATGTGCCCAAGTCGTGCTCTTCTTCTTGATATACGGTTCCCAACTCACGCTACTCTTCCCTGACAGACTATGCCCAAATCTTACTACTTCATCCCGACATACATCGTCCAAATCATGCTACTCTATCTCAACAGAATACACCTAACTCATGCCTCTCTATCCCAACAAACTACATTCAAGTCATGATGCTACATCCCGACAGATTGCACCGAAGCCATTCTACTGCATCCTGGCGAATTGCACCCAATCCATTCTATTACATCCCGATGAATTACACCCAAGTCATGTTGCTATGTCCCAACAATTTGCATCCAAGTCGTGCTACTTGATCCCAATTGACTTCTCTTTCATTTTTTCTTGAGTGACTTTGATTACTTTTGCTTCGCACTCCACTTGTATTTATATGGTGTTCCCTTTCCAAGGGATCCCAAATCCATCATGCCAACTCAAGTGTGCCCACACCGATGTGTTCCTAGTCCACTCACCCAACTCAACGTGCCCCAAGTCTCATGCTCCCATCCATCATGTCTCTGCAAGACCATTTTCACTTAGTTTTTTTGGAGTTTGCGGGAACCGTGCTCCCATCATTCCTCCATGCGTTGCTTCAAGCCATGCCCATGTCTTCACAAGCCAAGTGTGCTCAAATCCACACTCAATAGAACTATAGGTGTTCCTCTTTCCATGCTTGCAAGGTTCCCCACAAATCTAATGCACCAAATCTGCACTCAACCTCTGTCAAGTCCTCATGAGCCTTTGGCACACATCATGGGAACTGTGTCTGACCTTCATGCCAAGGTCATGACACCATCCATATTTAATGAAAATTTATTCAACACTTTACTAACCTTTCTCTTGGTTCTAGTGGCTAGTTGGACCAACCGTGATTTACTATGCTCGCTCTTTTCAAGAGCACAAGTTCCAACAATTCTAGGAGTGGCATAACAAGGAGTAGATTCAGGGTCAGTTAAAATAGAAATAGATTGCTTAGAAATATTACCTTCAACATAAACCACAAGTGGTTGATGATCTGCATAGTGATCCTCTAGTGAAGCATAGATTTTAAGGATAGTCCTTGCTACATCCCTAGTAGTACTAGTTGCTTGAATGTTGTGAACATGCTTTACACTCCAATTTCAGTATTCATAATTTCTAACCGAGTGGTCTTCTCCACATCTCCAACACTAAATGGGATCCCTTGGATTCTCTTGTATCACCATGTATCAGTTTCCTTTATTGATTTTTTAATGAGGAGGCTTGAATCATTTCATTCTTTGATCAAAATTTTCTCTCTTCTTTTCCATCCATGCCTTAGAGAATTTTGGATTGCTTTTTGTTATGATCATAACAATACTTAGCCTTTCTAATTGTCTCATCTACTGTTTGGAGTTCATCAGACTCAATTATATATTTGTAAGGCTAAGGTAATTCACTTAGAATATATTTGGTTTTTACTTTTTCATCATCGATGTACTTAATATACCTCAACAGATCCAAATATTTATTTGCATATTCATCCATGGTCATTTGTCCCAACTTTAACTAATGGAAATCTTTGATTTTACAATCATAGTATCCGTCAGAGATGTATTTCTAGTTAAAGTACTTCTTGAAATGCTTTTAAACAATATTTCTCTCATTGATATTTTTAAATTGCCTCAGATGCTCCCACTAAATTGATTCTTTTCCATTTAATGAACTGAATGTGGTCACTTTGGCCTTCATGTTCACAGAGTAATCATGGACTTGAAAATATATCCTCATCCCAAGAATCCAAGCTTCAACAGTTTGTCCAAATTTTACTTCACCATCAAATGTAGGGGGTTTTGCTTTTCAAAATTGAAGTGAAATGGCACACATTCTTCTTGTCCATAAACTAGCTTGAAGGGTGTATGTTCAGTCGACCTTTTGTAGGTATTTTTTATGCCCAAAGAACAATAGGTATTTTATCATCCCAGTATTTTCTATGTTGCACATCTTGCTCAAACCTTTAGTTAAAGTTTGAAAGGATTCTTCATGCTATTCATATGAGATGAAGATCTTGAATTGTTTATCGAGTCCTTAGAAGAATATGACTCATTAGTAGAGAGTTCTAAACGTGTATAGGTCCTATCTCTAGAGGTTAGTCTTGTGTTATGGGACCTCTTGTGAGAATGAATCCTTGAGTTATTTCCAGTGCTACCATTGTTGTTTGAATTATGTCCATGATGCATTTTCCTTTATATGTCTCACATTCATAAGAGTCACCTGCTTCATTCATAATGATAGTCTTCTTGGCTCAACCAAGACCAAGGATTTTATAATTCAACTATCTTGAACTCTGTCCTCTAACTGTCCTCGATATGGAACTGTATCTACAAAATTGTTCATATAATTACATTTGTTAAATCTATTATATCCTCAAAATAATAGAGAATTTATTTTTCATGCATTATGGAAACTACCCATATTGACATGTTTTATTCTTCTTGAGATTTAAGGAGATTTTCATTATCTTCTCTGCAACTTTGTAATTGCACTCTTAGACTTCTCATAGTCTTTGCAATATCTAAAGGAGTCACTTGATTCCTACACACACTAGACTTTGTTCCTGCATTTCTAGCATGAATATCCACCCTCATGGCATATGTCTCGCATTCATAAGAGTCATTTCCTTCATTCATTATGATAGTCTTGTTGGCTCAACTAAGACCAAGGCTTTTCTAATTCAATTATCTTGAACTCCGACCTCTAACTATCATTGATATGAAACTATATTTTCAAAATTGTTCATATAATTACACTTATTAATACATTACATCCTCAAAATAATAGAGATATTATTTTTCATGCATTCTGGAAACTATACATATTGACATTTTTTGTCAAATCAAGATTATAGGATCATTTTTGTTCAATTTTGGAAATATTTAAAGTACTTCTTCCGAGTATAGTTATTTATTTTCATTCACCCATTTATTATTTTTCCAATTACTATGACCATGCATAGTTATGATCTTATAGCTTAGATTTACAACTCTCCAAAGGTACCAAATTTGTTGAATTCCTGCACTTTTTCTGCAAATCAATTTAGCATCAAAGATCAACTTATTCTGCAAATCAATTTAGCATCAAAGATCAACTTATTCTGCAAATCAATTTAGCATCAAAGATCAACTTATTCTGCCAATCAATTTAACATCAAAGATCAACTTTTTCCACATGTAGAAGAAAATATAAGGAGAAATAATAAAAAAATTGCATTGGAAGTTAATAATACTTATGATAATAATGACTCAATAATTTTTAGATCACTGATATGACGCTCCGTTCAATTTCCATGAATTTTTGGAATTGTCTACTACGTTGGTCATTTTTGCATTTTCTCCAAACTTTATTTATTTTGCAAAAATGCTAACTTTCAAACATAGAAGAACTGATAGATTTCCACTTGAATAAAGTTGTTTAGATCACTGAGAAGATAGAATGGTGAGTAATTTTAATTTTTTTTCCATTTTTGGACATCTCAAGTTATTTTTCCTTCCTTCAAGATTTCCAAAATCACCAAAAAGTTTCTCCGAACAATGGATTTTTACCTATTTTTATACCTCCACTTCAAACCCTTTTGAATTTTTCCAAATGCTCCATTGGATTTTTTCATGCTTTCTAATAATATGTATTATGCAATTTCATCATCAATAGAGCTTGGAGTGTGTACGATCATGATCTTCAAAAACCACTAATTGTGAATTTCTAAAACTTTAGTCTTGGACCTAACCACACTCTTCTTTGGTACTTTCATAGTCCTCAGTACCACAGACTTACCCATGAAATGTCTTTCAATTCTATATCAATTTGATTATGAATGACACATGGTCATGATGATGTGGCACTATGTCCACTTATATCCTATGTGGTATCCCCTAGATCCTCCATGTTATCATGGTCCTCATAGATTCCCCTACGTTGTTGTTTTTAATTCTAGCGAAAAGAAATCCAACTAACAATTATCAGTCATTGATCTAACTCCCTGATTTAATATTTGTCATTTGCGATTACTTATTCCATCATACCCGCTCTCTCCTTGACTAACCCCACAATAGTTTCTTGACAATTGATACAAACAGTGTGATAAGATTTGGTTTGTTTGCACCACCTTTACTTTTTTAGGACCTCAATGGCATGTTCTAGCTCGATGAATTGTGATTCAGTGATTTAAACAATGTGACAATATTTTCTTTGTTCACACAATCTTCAGTTCTCTAGGACTTTGACAAAACACCCCAATGTGATACAACATGGGCCATAGATCTCATCACTCGATGAGATATCAACCATTTGCGCTGCCCAATTTTCCTACTCCTTCCACCTAGACCATTCAACACAATATTTTATGGGTCATTGATTGCAAAGGCCCGATTTATTCTAGACAATTCATAACATTTCTCAAAATTTGGAACCACTACGAACTAGAATCCCATGAGAGCTTAACAACCACCAATCTAAACATGCAGATCTAATATCCATCATTCATGGAATTCTTGCAGTCCTTAAACATTGAACCAATTGGCACCATTGGATATAGTAGATTACCTTTCAACCATGGATCATCATCTAGATCCCCAATAGAGTTGTGACCCCACAATCGGAAGTTCAAACTTTTGTCATTTAACATAACTGGCATTTTTAATAATTTTGAGAATTTTACCATTTGGTTTTCTTAGAACTAGATTTCACCATTCATGTTCATAACCAGTAATGACCAACTCATGAGCTTTACCAAAACATCATCTAGACAATTCAAAACCATGAATTCTTTGGGGGAATTTTGTGAAACACTTTGTATGTAAACTCAAATTTCTTCTTGTAGAATCTGATTCTAGCCCATATAGCACCAATGTTGTAACCAAGAGCCCTAATATCACAGTGAAATGTTCCCATCTATCATTCCATCCACATGTTGGGTTGCTACAAATACCAAATTCCAAATTCTATAACACAGAGGCCAATGTTTGTGGTTACAACTAATTAAGACTCCCATGAGTGCTAGAATTTAAGAAACAAATGTGCAAGTGCAAAAATTAAAACGTAGTGGAACAACAACTATATTCACACACACAACATGCATAATACAATGCATTCATAACATAAAACAAACATAAATTTTGCATATTCATAGACAACGATAAACACTTATATTTTAAATTAAAGAAGGTCCAAGAAACTAATTGTGTAAGGGGAAATTTCCACCCAATCGTAGGTACCTACTGTAGATACCACTCCCAATATAGGTTATGAGGCCACCAAGGTGAAGGAAACATTTTTAATTTTCTCTTTCCCACCAATCCATTTTCTCTCATTCTTAGACAATATTATTACCCTAGAGAATTGCAGGCATCGCATTCAACCATCACATCCATGAAAATCTCTTCCATTGCTCCACACAACACAAGGAAGGCTTACCCTTTCTCGACTCAATATTCCCTTAGAGAACCCTTCCCTTATAGTGCTCTTAAGTGTGTGCAGAAAGAGTCCAACCTATTGTATTCCTTCTAAGAATTACCTAAAAAATCAATAGCTTACTTCTCAAGAATCCAAAGATAAACAAGGTTACAATGGGTGAAGGTTTTCTAACTTTCCCAACCTCCATGCTCACCTACAACCATCATCCTTTAATATAATGTCTACAATTTCCTCTTCACGGTGTTGATTTGGATTAATATCTAGATTGTTGACTGTTGGAAATGGATAGCACATCATGAACTACATAGAGCATGAACATCCCCTACTTAAAGTGAGTGATGGATTCAAATGGAATTAAGAGAATTGATGATAAAATGGATGACATTGCTTTTGATCATAGAGTGTAGGAATTTTATAATTCCCATAATAAGTCTTTCCCACCAACCTCTCACGTGCATTCAATGATTGGTTTTAATATGTCAAAGGGCATAAATGACTTATTTAAGGAATATGATAGAAAATATATGAGTTATAAGGTTGACACTTGGAAAAATAGGATTTGTTTTCCCATATGCCTCCTTTCATGTTCCCCTCTGGTGGAATCATAGCCCCTCTATTGCCCTATATGCATCCATATTGGACCATTATATTATATTCCAACATAATATTTACATAGCTTTAAGTATTCATGACAATCCTGACAGATGGCCCATATATGAATATTTACATCTCACATGGTGCTATCCATTCACTAGTTTGGCCTTGGTCTTGACCTCCACACCAGGAATCCTTACTAGCAGTTTTATATAATTTTACCTTATCTAATTTAATACATTCCAAGGGTTAAAAAAAGGGTATTATAGAGTAGGTATAAGTCTATTTTTATCCTCATTTTTATCATCTAAAGAATAAACCAAAATAAGATTAGTAACATAAAAGTTGGCAATAGAAGATGGCATAATCATCGAAGATGACATAGACACAAAATTAATCTCACAAGTCGAGAGAGCTTCATCAAAATGGAATGAGGTCGAAGAAGTTTATAAAATTTTACATCTTTACAATATACAACAAAATTCATTTATCACTCTTAGATTGTAGTGCTTTCATTTTCTCCTCATGAATGTGGCCCATGATTCACTACCAAACACACACAAATGGTTTACATCTAGTTTAATTTTACTCCATGCTTCTTCCATTGTTGTATATTTTAAATCCTTTCATGGTAGTGCGATTAACTATGTAATTGACAGAATTAATGGCTTTTGTAGAAAATTAAGGACTTAATCCTTTAGATTAGATCATACCATTCATGATTTATTTTATCGTGTGGTTGTTTCTCTTATCAGTACCATTTTTTCGTGGTGTATATGGAACAATATGTTGTATTTGAATGCTCTGTACAATGTAGTAGGTTGTAAATTTGTTGTTAATATATTTTCCTTCATTATCTGTTCTTAATGTCCAAATTATTTTTCTACAAGGGCCTTTCAGGCTAAAAACATGCCAAAAAATTCACTCTTATGTTTTAAGAAATAAAGCCAAGTGTGTTTGGAGAAGTCATCAATGGAAGTTAAGAAGTACTTGAATCCAGAGAAAGAAGCAAAATGAAGCGGACTACAAAAATCACTATGAACAAGTTGCAAGTGGGCCAAGTCATGCTAAGAGGCATGCTTGTTAAAACTATCTCGATGATGTTTTTTGAGTACACATCTAGAACAAACACCATCTCTGCAAGAGATGAAAGGAATACCAATCATCATATTATGATTACATAGTTATTGCAACGAACGATAGTTTAGATGACCAAACTGCTCATATCAAATCTTGCTCAAGTCATTGCTATGATCCATAAAAGTTGATAGAAGAGATGATGACAACTTGGTAATATCATCAACAATTTTGGTTGCCAGGGTTGTAAATGTGTTGTTAACATATTCACCTCCATTTTTATTCGTAACTTCTTGTTGAAATGGCGAAATTCCTTATACAAACAACATGAATTAAACCCAAGAAAGATGCACAATTAAACTATTTCCTGTTTGAAATGGAATAATCCACTGAATTAATGGCCCAATTACCTTTCGATGATTTAAAATCTAGTGTTCTAAAAAATGATATATCTATATCTATATATATATATATTCTTTTTAAAAAAAATTTCAAGAAAGAAATATATTCTAAATACTAAGTAAAATCTAATATAACAAATATTTAAAAACTAGAAATATATTTGTAAAGTAGTTTCATAAGAAAAAGTATGAAAATGGAATAACACATAAACAAATTATATTTTAAAGACCAATCTGAATATTTAATATTTGTTTTTTAAATTTCCATTCATCTCAAAGATTTGTTGAAGAGGAATAAATAAAATAACTAATAACATAGAATAATTTAGTTATAAGTTAGATATACTTACTGCACATTCCAAGCTAATATATTGAAAGAAGAACAATCCACGTACAAAAAAGAAATTCTTCAATGACAATCTCTTCTCTTGGCCTAAAATTGGCTTCTCAATATTAACTGAATAAAATCAGCGTTTAAAAAAAAAGTGTTTTAAAAAATACCATCTTCGAAAAATTCATTTTAATTTTTAATTCATTATTTAAATATAATTAAAAAAATAGTTACAATATCTAACTATTTAACTCAACCACTAGAATAACTATTTAACTCAACCACTAGGAAAACTATGGAAGTTTCCTATCTATATCTTCTTCATATTTTTCTCATTTTTCAAATAGATCATTACATAAATTAAAATGGGAAAAGTATGTTGCCTGGCCCTTCATATCTAGTAGTTGTACCATAAAACTCTCAATATAGTTTTTCTACTTCTAGTACATTATATGGAATTAGGGCCACCTTTTTGGATTCATCAAAAGTAATTTTCTTTCAAATGTTCTTTATTTACATGTGAGATTTATTGTAGCTCTATTTTTTACTTTTCCAGTAAGTTTTCTAGTGACCTGGCAACTTGAGCAGCTTCATAAATTTTAAAGGCAACTTGAGCAGCTTCATAAATTTTTCATAAATTTTTTAAGGTAGGTGAAAAGCTAGTAATTGACATTGATTAGTTGTATTATCAATAAAATCCCTAATACTTATATAATTTAACTATTCATCCTCAATTACCTTTGGGCACCACATACCATTCTTCTCCAATATTTAGCATCTTGCTCCATTTCATGAATCTCATCTTTCTCTAGACTCCTTATGTTGTGAGCTTCATTTATCTAGTGTTTAAGAGATTGTTGGATGAAACATATTTACTCTTATGTTTTTCCTTGCAGTTATTTCCATCTATTTTTTTTGTACAACATAGAAAGATGTAAACTATATTCCCGCATATTGAAATCTATGATATTGAAATTCCTAACAATTTGTGAATTTGAATTTTCCTCTTCCAAATCATATTCTAAAAAAGAAGATACTATGGCCTCTAAAAATTTATAATATTGAATTTATAATAAGATATTCTTTACCTACATCCACAATTTCTATTTGAGACTTATTTATGGCATCATGTGTAATGGCTAGCCCAACATCTAACAAGTCTATGATTTCGACACTTTTGATATCCATGACTTTTTTCTTCTGTGATGTATATAATGAATTTATATACATCAATTTTTATCTCTCTCTACACATGTTTCACAATTGTTTTCTATCTTTTGTTGTAAGCAAAAAGCTCCAGATCTACAACATCATCAACTAGTTCTAGAATTTTCTGATTACCCTATGAAAGAATATTCTCCATGTTGCTCGAGGTTATCGCCTTTTCCAACATAACACCTTTTCCTTTGTCCTTCTCTCCAAGTGTCTCTTCAAAGGCACCAATATCTTTTGTATTTTGATCAATGTTTAAATTGCTTCCATTGACATTAGGAGTTTCTTGTTGATGATTTTCATTGTTATGCTTAGTTTCCTGCTCAACTTTCTTCTCTACCTCTTCCCTTTGTTTTTATTTTCCCTTTTTTTCCTTCAAATATCTTTTTTAAACTTGCTCCTCTTTCCTTCTCTCATAGCTTTTTTTATTTTATTTTTCTGCCTCTACCTCTAATCTCTATTTCTCAACCAGTTCTAGAATCTTTTTTCTTTCAACATCCCCTGTTCCTCTTTGATAACATCATGTTTTGCTTGATCATATTTCACATTTTTTCTTCATTCATCGTTCGTTTCTCTTCTTGTTTATTCTTCAATTATTCTTCCTATTCTATTTGAGGTTTAGAGGTTTGGGCTGTCTTTTCCTTGGCCTTATGTTCATCATATTTCATTCTAACCAACCAAAACATCATCCCAGGATTCAAAATTTCCATAAAAATATTCATATTTCCATTCTCCATGAGAATAAGTCCAACTCAAACCAAATACATTGAAATGTTTTTCCACCAATCCCAATGGATAATTTCTTCTAAATTTCCCTTGAGGGAACTTGTATTCTAACATTAAATTGGCTTCTTGCTTAGTAGTCTTAGAGATACTCACATCATAATTCCCAATGTAAATATTATAAGGGATGATTTTTTTTTAAGGGTAGAATTTATTCCATGTAACATCACTACAAGGAAAAGGCCGTGTAGTGGAGGTTTTGAGTGTTACAAAATTGGTCAAAATTCTAAAAAAAAAAATCTACTACAACCTCCACAAATGGCACCAGATGTTTTAGCGGAGGCTCTTAAAGAAATGAATTATAACTAAAAAAAATGAACCGATGGAGGCTTTTGCGGGGGTTTCATTTTTAGTGTGCTTTATTGAATCAAACACACTAGTGCTAACATAGGTAAAATGCACCAGAGTATTTCAAACAAATACAAGCATCGATGCACATTCAAATTTGGGAACCAGTGCTTGAAAATACATATAGCATCGGCCCCTTATCACAATAGAAGCTCTAGTGTTTTAAATTACATGTCGCACTGGTTCCTATGAACTATTAAAAAGCATTGGTGCGATAACTGGAGGAAAATGCACTGGTGCGATAAACTAGAGGAAAATGCACTGATGCGATAATTAGAGGAAAACAAACCGGTTAATTTGATCGAGACTGTGACTAGTGCTACATTTTAAAAGTTAATGGTGCAGTTACTATACATT
The DNA here is from genome assembly GCA_027924585.1 of Larix kaempferi. Taxonomy (NCBI): domain Eukaryota; kingdom Viridiplantae; phylum Streptophyta; class Pinopsida; order Pinales; family Pinaceae; genus Larix; species Larix kaempferi. The sequence goes on from BSBM01000036.1 coordinate 562,558, forward strand.
AGTGCACTAGTACGACATTATAGAAAATGCATCGGTGCTACATTACCCAAAAAGCGTCGGTGTGATTAATAAGACCAGATGCACCTGTGCTTATTTTAAGTTCAGTGAATAGTAATTGCTGGCATCACACTAGAATATATATATTTTATTTAATTCCATTATTCATTAGAAATTGAAATATTTTGTATAGTAGTATTCATTTCAATTTTTATTATTGCATATGGATATGATGTTTGGACTAATTTGTTATATCATAAATTTTTGCATCTAGTGTAATATTTAATTACCGATGTAACATTTCATGACACTGGAGAATGAAATAGAATAAAAAAGATCATGTTATTATATATCAATAAGAGGCCCTTTTTCATATGAAATGGGACAAAATAAAGTCCACAATAATCATGAAAACGTCAACATGCACCTAATTGTTACACTGTAACCCGTTGACTTTAAATTGGGACACTATGTCCAGTACATTATACAAAATGTATGATTTTCACAGACAGTTATTTCAAAATATACAACAACTTCCATTAACATCCAAAATAGATCACCATTCTTCACTGGAACTGTTAGTGCTCGACCCACTTGCATGACTTGTGTTATTTGGCCAAATGTTTTGTTGATTGCCTCCTTTGTTTTCCTCTTCTTCAACTACCATCTACAAACACAAAAATAAAGTTTAATGAGTGTATCTATATTGCTGGGAATAATGAAAATTAAAATAGATAATACAGATGAATGTAAATTAAAATCACAACTACTCGCAAACTTTGCTATCAACCAACCTTTTTTTCTTTGTCACCATGTCTTATGTGTTGAATGGGTTCCATTTTGCTTTATTTTCTGCAATAAAACAATTGAGCATCCTCATTTTTTGGCTCTGCATGTTACACATTAAGCAATACATATTAGTTAAATTTATAAAATAATTCAAACATATTACTTTTTTACAAAAATTACAAAGAACTTGCCTTCTTTGTGACTTTGGATGTGCTCCCATCATGTCGACCATAATTGTTGTTCATTGAACACTTATCATGCATTTTATATCAATAAACAACATGTACCATTAAATAGAGAAACTATAAAGTATATTATACAAAAAAATTGCATATTTTCAAAATAAAAATAAAAATAGTAGTGTGCCATTTTGGTGCATTTAAATATACGAAACGCACTGGGGCTTGTCATACCATATTGCACTAGGGCACCAGACGTGAACACATTAGTGTGTTATCACAAGTAGAATGAATCGACCAATACGTAAGAAATTTTTTAAATAAAAAAATTAACCTGCACAACATTACCAGCGATTACTATATACGGCCCAGTGCATTTAAAGAACTCGAACGCATCGAAAACCGTGTAATCATTTTTTTTAATTAAAAAAAATGACAAAGTCGATTGGGTTTCGGATTCAACACAACAAGTGGTCCCATCATACCGAACATATTATATATAAAACTACAAACCCATTAAATCTAAAATCCCTAAAAATAAAAGTCCTAACTATTAAACAATAGAGGGGTTTAAACCACAAAATTTTGTAGCCACATAAAACGAAATGAAGCAACAAGAAAATCCAAATAGAAAAATAAATAAACCATGCATTGTGATCAATAGTAATTATTTATAAACTTGAAATTTCTACTATGCAGGGTTTTGTTTGATTCAACATACCTTATAAATTTCGATCTTCAGAATAATTTGGTTTCTCCAAACTCGTCCTGATAACTCTCTCTTCTAAAACTCCCCCCTCGCAACTTCGACAAAATAATGAAATAGTGATTAGGTTTTTTTTATTACCTAATAAAATGTTTTTGAAATTGAAATTCCCGCTTCTTTTTCAGTTTATGGAAAAATAATTTGTGTAGTTTTTTATTTTCGATTTTCTGGACATTTGTGCGCTACTTATAGACACGCGCCGTTGAGTCACAACATGAAACGCACTATGCATATATATTTTTTAAAACTTCTCGGAACAGCGGTGCGCCAGAAGAACATAAATGCATGTGTGGACTATGTTTTGCATGAGGCATTGTTATTAGACAATCTACTTGAGCGGATGCAAGCATTATCTCCCTAGTCCAAGTGGATCTAGAACAAATGGGAACATAATAAAAAACTACTTTCCTAGATCAATTAGAGATCAAGGTAATTAGATGCCCTGCCTTCAAATTTGTGAATCCTTCTCCTCTTTATTGCTCCAAGCTTCGTGATCGTTAGATCCGTAGCTGCAAGACCTGTCAAAGCACATAGAGACAAAACAAGTAGTAAAAGTACATATAAACACTAACTGATCTAAGAAAACAGTTAAGGAAGTGAGATCTAAATATCATTGAACATAAAGACATTTACGGAAATAGATTATATTACTTTAAATAAATGGGAAATACATAGAAGAGTGATGATTACAACTCAAGCCTTAACGCTGCAATCTTCCTCCAACAAGCCAAGCCAATGCCTCCAAAGGAAATGTATGCCTCCCAAGGGATGGATAGGGATCACCTAGGTTAATTCCACCAGCATGTAAGTGATATAGACTTCCTCTCCTTGGAATGGAGAGGAGATTTGTATTTATAAGACCAGGTGGATATATTAGGTTGAGGATCATGGGGAGAGGACAAGGGATCCTTCCTTGGGGTTAGGGAACCATAGGATAGCTCGCCTACAAGTTAGGGATAGAGATCCACCTCATCCACTTTCTAGAATTCGCTCGACATATACCTTTCTCCAATTTAACAAACTACGACGCATGCTGAATGAGGGAAACTTGAGCTCGAGAGGGAAAGCATAGGATGCAAAAAGGCAACCTGAGCCACCGACGCAGTCTGCTAGAAGACAGTCTGCACCTGACCTTGTTGGGAGCTCCTTGCTAGAAGGAAACCTACGCCGACCCAACTAGAAATGGTGGAAAAAGGTCAAGAAATTGCTCTAAATGATTACTTGATCAGGAAGACTTCATGGATCAAGGCATTGAGTTGACATGGGTCTCATGATGACAAGATTTAGGTGTAACAGAATGCCCCCCAAAGCATGAAGCTAGAAAAACAAGACATGTGAAGTGATTTGAAAGATGGATGACAAGGACTTGTCAGTTGGAAGATGCTGCTGCAGTACAACTGAATCTAAGATACAAGTCTCATATGAAGCATAACATGGCTGCCAACCAATACAATGTAGGTCCATGGTAGTAAGGACCGACTGAACACAATCATGGCTACTAGACACAATCATAGATCCATGATGAGATGATAACATAGCCACTACCAATACAAAGTGGATTCATGTAATATGACTCAAACAATATCCATCACAACCTGGGTAAGATATGATTTTCCCCAGGGTCTTCAAGTCGAACCCGCAATGATACAAATCTATCCATGTGATTACAATGTCTTAGAGTCGAACATGGTAGAAACCACTTGATTACCAGTCATTGGTGTATACCGTTAACAAGTGCGAGGGAAATCACCATTGATGTTAATGATCCCCAAGGTATCATAGTACACAGCACCGAGCGTGAATAAATGAGTTGAGGTCAAACGCTCGATGAAATATTTCAATCAAGAGTATGATGTAAACTCATGTTGAAAGCGTGGTAACCTGCCATTAAGGCATGCAGGCCCAAGGTACTGATCGATTGGTTTCTGGATTCAATCCTTGGATGATGTGTTGAAGTCAACAAGGAGGAATCCGTTGAAGGAGGGCCATGATAAATCCCCCATCATCGACACGAAACTTGATAACAGATGTTTGGAGTATATTGGTAGAGTAACATGCAAGATTGACTCAGGGTAGAAAGACATGATGGAAGATGTACTGACTGCAGATGATGAATAATGAACATCTCTTGAACATGAGCATGGCATGACTTGGCAGTATTGACATGACGAGAATGATACCAACTCCTAATGCAACTAATAGTGGAAGCATTCTTTGGATGACCCAAAGGAGTGGCAAGACTCATGAAATCAGTAGGAATCGAAGACAAACGGATTACCCAAGTATAAAATGAAAATGCAAATGAGTGCCATGTTCAAGAGCGACTATGTACTTCCATGAATTACAGTGTAACACAAAATATTTCCTTTTCCCCATCATGATTGATGAGTGCCTCATTTTTTTTTTAATGAGATTGAGGAGGGTAAATAGATGCTTGGTATAGCTCATCCAATGGATGAGTCCAATCCCAAACGTTTTACGAACCTAGGATAGGAGGGGTTCATCCCATGACAGGCCCTTCAATGTTGAATTTTGACGAGTCCATAGAAGGTAAACTCAACGTGATTCATGTTTAGAGAGTCTGAAAAGAACTAAAGAAGACTCCAAAGGTCCTTTTTTGTAAAGTTAGCCTCTTCGCTCGGAAAAGGGTAAAACAACGCGAGAGAGGACTCTTCGAGTCATGATTGGATGGAGTATTCCTTTTTCGTAAATAGTGCCTCTTGGTCCAAAAAAGGGGTAAACTATCACCAGAAAGACGACCGTTCAAATACGTTTACAAGCGTGAACACATCAAGTTCGTTTGGCGATATTTTCATATTTCGAGAGCCTGAAAATAGCTTAAAGAAAGACTCTGAGGGGTTCCTTTTTCGTGGAATTTTAACGAGCCCGAAAAAGTGATAAACTATAGCTCGGTGACTTATTCTCATCGTTTTACGAGCATGAGAAAGAACAAAGAGTTAGCTCGGTGTCATTAATAATTAAATTTAACGAGCGAAATAATGACATAAGAACGCTCAATGAGTTGTTCATACCTGATAACATGTGCGAGATGACCACAAACTAGGTTAAAATGATCAACCGAGTATTCAAAAATAGAAATAACTCCAACTATAGTAAAATAACCCACAATGGAATAAATTAAAAAAGGAATATGCTCTTTTTGATATAAAAAGGGGTAAATAGTAAAAAATCAATTACTATTTGTTTTTACCAAGTTGGAGAGGTGAGAAATACCATTTGGAGCCATTTTTCCTTTGCTGATTCCAGGAGCTGTGATCAACCATTTCGAGTGCCGTTAGCGACAGGTAACCCTACACTCAGCTATTTAACTTTTCAACGGTTTACTTGTTTTATTTTCTTCATTTTTGTTGGGTTTTGGACATGGTTGGAGGGAGATATTGTGCTCGGAGGATGACGCAGTCTCCCCTTTCAGTAACTACGCCGCGATAGCGCCGACGCAAATCCAGAGATGACGTCCTATGATGGCGGTGCCTTGTATGTAAAGACGGGCTGCGCCGGCACAAGTCTGCCAAGCATGTGCAAAATTTAACCACAAAAAGGTATTTTGGATGGGTTGAAAAGATTCTAATGAATTTTTATTGGCCTTTTGGACAGGATTACAACGACAAAAATGGTCCTCGAGTGGCGAGAACACGAGCACAAGCTCGACGATGCTCAAGCAAAAAATAATCCCCAATGCATAGCCGCATTGAGTAATTGCGGTTTGCTCAAGTACTTCCGAGTACCGAGCATGAGGGCCCAAGTATCGTTGCTGTCACATCTGGTCCAATGCTAGGACCCGGTACAACAATACTTTCAGATCGGTGTGCACACTCTGAGTATAGATGTTGAGGACATCTACTTTCTGAAAGGGTTGTCCCGACGGGGAAACCCTGTGTCCCTATCTGGATCATGAGGGGGTGATTGCACTGTGAAGACATGATTGACCAGTGGTGCACTCCAGGTACTCAGATGGTTGGTGGGAAGATTCCCATCAAGGACGTTCGAGACCGAGATATTTGTATTATGCTCTTTACCATCATGAGGGTGGTTGGTAGTCGATCTGCTCATCTGGAGAGAAAATCACAGATGATGTACGTTGAGGAGTGTATGGCTCCTACTATATTCAACTGGTGTGAGTGGCTCCTCACCAGTCTACGAGATCAACTAACCAAATGTTGGCGCGGGGTGCTGAATCAATTTGGTTATGGTTTAGTTGTGATATCATTCATGCTGGAGTGGGTGCCGCACTTATGCCTGCAGGTAGAGCTCGAGGATCGAGATGCTCAAGATCCTCATATGACTAGGTGGTCCGAGGTGATGGCCCGCCATGGTGGCGGGGGTCCTATTATTAGCTTTGGTCTGACATTCTTCACATGGCTGAGGGGACAACTCCTCATGGTGGAGGATTACCCGTATGATGGGACAGACTTCAAAGGGGACCCTGACTTGGTGCTTCCCAAGGGAGCGCAGTGGGGCAATATCGGTAAGAAACAACATCTTGACTGTGTTTTTCATTTTATATGTATTAGATTTTTTGGGATTAGTATTGATAATTGTTACATTTTTTATGCAGATGTGGGTTCGGTGTGGCTAGTCGGAGTATCTTGTATTGCACAGAGAGGAGTGATGCCGGAGATGGGCCCCGCTGCACAGGATGCCTTAGAGGAGGTGGAGGAGGTGGAGGAGAACCTCCGGAGGCTGACATTAGATATCAAGGAGCCAACAGTCCATTCCCTCCCTCGCAACTATTAGTGGCATACAGTTGGTGTGTCTGAGCATTTTGGCTCGCTACTTAGAAAAGTAGCGAGAGTGGTGATTTGTTACCACGAGCATCGCAGAGGATAGAATCGTGTATATGTATATGTACTGAAATCCATAAGCTTCATATTTTGTACCGGATGATATCTACTGAAAGCTTTCATACTTCAGATTTTGTATCAGCACTATTTTGTCTTATGACAACTTGATATATACTGACTCTTTTGACGGATTTATACACATTGCGTTCTTATGGATGAATGTGGGATCTTATCTATGTGTTTGCTTTTATGAATTATATACATGTCATGCCATTTTTATGATTCATGATTATTTTATGTGTGTGCAATGTACCAATCCAAAATGAAATTGGCCATGGAGTGTGTAACCGTGTTTATGTCTCTTGTGATGTGAAGGTACTGAACAGATTCGAAGGACCTCTCCAAGAGATGTACTGTCTGAAAAGACAGAGTAGCCTGGGATCACGGATGGCGTAGACTCGGTTGATATGGGAGACCACTAATTGTGATGCAAGGTGGATGACAATGTGGTCCATACCCAAGGAAAGAGCATCATTTAAGACTCCAATCACTGCGTGATACTCAACAACGTTGTTGGTTGCATAGCCTAGACAACTCCCTCCCGAAATGATGAGCTTGCCGATAGGGGAATAAAGTACCCAAGCTACCGAGGCAAGGTTGTGGGTATTCTGGCTGGCGCCGTCCGCGAATCCAAAGCAGGTTGTCATCTGCACACGTAGGCAGGACATGACATAAGCGTAATAACCAATATCCTAACACACTTAAAGAAAAGTGTCACACCACACAAAACACACGTCATGTATAGTATTACAAGGTACTAATGCGTGAAAAAATCAAGCATAGTATCTCTTTAGGTAGATCCCATTGCGAGGCTCCCCTAGAGATATTCCATCGTAATCTTCTAGCTTGTATGCTCCCTTCTCCAAGACACATTTTACGATTTAAGGCCCATGCCACATGGACTCAAAATTTGTTGCCACCAACTTATCGTGCTTTTGGTCATATGTGAGGACCAAATCACCCTCGTTGAAGACACGAGGTTTAACCGACTTATCATACTGAGATTTGATGCATTTCTTATGTGCCTCGTTGGAAAGAGCAGCATCGCGGCAGGTCTCGTCGAGTTTTGCTAGGTGAAGGAAGCGTTCTTCCTCGGCAGTGGTGTTCGGGATAAGTTCAACTGTGAGTTTCAGTGATGGGATTTCACACTCTATTGGTAGGACTTCCTCCAATCCATATACTAATTGGAATGGTGTGAGTCCGGTGGCATTCTTGACGGAGGTCCGGTATGCCCATAAAGTAGAAAAGAGCATGTTATGCCTGTTTGATTTGTGTGTACCCACCATGCATTGAATCATGGTTTTCAAGACATTGTTGATGGCCTTTACTTGTCCGTTGGACTGTGGGTAGTAATGGGTTTAGTTTTCATGGAGAAAACCCAGTCTGGCGCTCAATTCATCTACCATATGGTTTTGAAAGTAAGATCCATGATCGATGACTATGGCTTGTGGAACTCTGAGACGCACAATGACATGATTAAACATGAAGAGTGCAGTGGTTTTTCCATCCTCATTGTACGTAGGCATAGCCTCAGCCCATTTAGTGAAATAGTCGATGGCTACAATGAATTAAGCATTCCCTCCAGCTGAGGTAGGCTTACAGTGCATGAAATATATGCCCCATTTAGCAAAGGGGCCGATGGCAATCACTGAGTGTAAAGGGGATGGATGGGAGCACTTTTTAGATTGAAAGTGATGGCATGGGGGACACTTCTTAATAGCCTCAATGTAATCTTTGAAGATCGAAGGCTAGTAATATCTCGTGCGTAGTATCTTCTCGGCCGTAGCCATCCCAGAAAGATGACTGCCACAAGCCCCAGCGTGACAGTCAGTCAGTATGTGTTAAGCCTCCTCATGTGTCAGACAACGTCAAAGAATGGAATCAACACCACGATGATAGAAGGTATCGCTGATGATCAAGTAATACTTGGAGTGGTGGCATATACGACGACGGTCGTCACGAGACAGTTGGGGGTTCAACCGTTGGGTTTGAAGATATAAAGTGATATATCCATACCATGGGTCAAACGTGCTGATGAGAAACAACGACTCATCTGGAAGAGAATCATTGGGCTCAGATCCTGGATCAACACATGGAAGATCACAAATGAGCTCCGCAAACACAAAAGATTTCTTTGACTTGGCCTTCTTGAAGAGGAGATCGAATTCCTGAAGTATCATGATCCAACGTGAATACTTTCCCCCGAGCACTTGATGTGTCAGAAATTGGTACATGGGGTTCGAGTCGACAATAAAAGTAGTGGTGTGGAGTAATATATATAGAGACAGAACTTTTGGATGAAAATTACTGTCGCGAGAGCGAGTTTCTCGACATGTGAGTAACGAGTTTCGGAGTCAGTAAGACCCTTACTGAGGTAATATATCACATGTTCCTGGGCGTTGTTGTCCTCCTGGACCAAGACCATGGAAATCGTGGTGGCAGAAGTGACAAGATAAAGGATGTAATCCTTGTAGTAATTGAGCGGTTGGAGCACAAGGGCATGGGTAATGGCATGTTTCAAACTATTGAAGGATTGTTGTGCTTGGCCATCCCATATGAAAGGGACGTCCTTCTTCAGTAATCGCATATATCCCTATGTCTTTTGAGAGAAATTACATACAAAACATCGTAGGTAAGTTTCCTTCCCTTGCAAACTCTGTAGTTCTGTAATGCCAGTAGGAGGTGGGAGAGCGATGATGGCTTCCACCATCAAGGGATCGATGTGGATCCCATATTTTGAAATGATGAAACCCAAGAGGCGTCCTGATTTGACACAGAAAATACACTTGTGAGGATTCAAACAGATGTTATACCGCCTGCATCTGAGGAATACTGTCATCAGATGGTCAATATGGAACTCGCGATGCTGTGAATGAGTAGGGAGATCGTCAAGATAGGGCTCCACAAAGTCCTTCACATCATGAAAAGCATACGACATGGCCCGCTGGAATGTAGCACCAACATTTTTAAGACCAAAACGGAGTTTACAATAAGAAAACGTACCCGAAGGGTAGATGAAATCAGTCTTATGTTGGTCAACCGGGTGGATCTCAATCTGGTTGTAACTGGAAAAGCTATCCATAAATGAGAAGATGACACTTCCGGCGCAATTGTCAATGATCTGATCGATGAAGTGGGTAGGGTAGTTGTACTTAGGACAAGTGCTATTCAGATCCCTATAATCGACACAAACTCGGATGGTGCCCTACTTCTTGGCCACGGGGATGACATTGGAGACCCATTCTGTTAAAGAAATAGGGTAGATAAAGCCAGCCTTCAAGAGCTTTTCAATCTCAGCTTTAATTGCCGCAGTTTTTTGGGGGTGCACTGGTCGTAACTTTTGGCGGACTAGTTTAGCGTTAGGATAGGTTTTGATCTCATGCGAAACGATGGCAGGATCTATCCTGGGCATTTCCTTATAGGTCCAAGCGAACACATCATGAAATTGTTTGAATAAGGCCGTGTGCGTGGTGATCTCTTGGGGAGAACAGTTATGGCCTAAACGAATATGTTTCATGATACTAGGGGTAACCAAGATGTCAATCGGAATGGTGGGCTCGATGTTCTCCAAGATTCCCTCAGTGACCGTATCGTAAGTGAGGATCGGTGACTACGGGCAAGGATATACATCTGGGGTTAAAATGGTGGTAATGTTGTTATCCACATAATCTAATAAAGGTAGGAAAGACGATCAATGGTGGAGGTCTTCCCACGGGGGTTCATTGGCACTCATAATATCCATAATGGACTCGTTGGAGTGAAAAGTCTGGAGCAAAGGATCTAGATATGATGATGTTCGCTGTAGAGAACAATATGTAGAGGCCATAACTAAGTGGTCCTCAGGGGATGACTGGATAGCCTCATAAGTAGCTTTAGCTGGTGAGAGAGGCATGGTGTCTCCAATCAAATGCATGGTGGCCTCATTAGGTACAAGTCATGGATCGGTAGAGTTGGTAGAAGATGTAATCATGGAGGATATCATGTTCACCGTGACAACATGGTTATGGGGATTTGGGGTTGGAAAGACACCCATAAGAGAAGAGTATTTTATGAGGCTGACCCCACGCTCTCATATGGTTACAAAGTTTGTCCTAACAAAGGAAAATTACCACCGAGATGAGTAGCAGTGTCTGGTGTACAGAAGTCCAATTGGTTGATAGTGACAATTTGACCTTGTTGATGTATTTGTAACTTCAGAATATATTCTTCTATGTATTACATTTGTACTTTATTGTATATCCATTAGAGATGTTACATTCCTCTATTTGGAAGTGTCGTCATTTGTATTTGTAAGTGTCGTCATGTGCATCGACAAGTGGTTGGGTTATTAGGCTTTATTAGCAAGTCGTCCCTAGTGGATTATTGGCAGGTCAAGTCAGTGTATAAATAGAGTGGTTGTGTCTCTCATTTATCTCATTCACTCACTTCTCAAACTAGCATAGCGAAGAGAGAAAGTGGCGCACTTGTGGAGGAGGATGAGCATCTGCTAGAGACATCTTATTGGGTTTGATCATTGTGATCTTGGTTTTTGGCTTATCTTATTTCTGAGGAAGTTGCGAGGTTTTTCACCTTCTTGGTTTTCCCCAGTGAAACTTTGTGTCTCTTGTGTGATTTCTTTTGTTTCTATGATTGATATGTTGTACATGTTATTCTCTTAGAGATCCTTATGATAATGGAATGAAATTATCAGAAAAAAATTAACATGGTATCAGAGCTTACCTAAGAAGAAGGCACTGTGCAGCTGCGGAAGCTAGGGTTTCTTAATATTTGGGTTTCTCTCCACATTTCATCAAAGGAAGAAGGCTAGATTGACTCTCCTTGGAAGGGCGCATCTTTCTGTCGAGACAGATTCAATTCTGAGGTTTTTCAGTTTTGGCCCTACAAATTAGGGTTTCCACAAAAATAGGAATTTCTGAAATCTGAGGACATATCTGGACACTCCTTGGAAAAATAGAATTTTAGAGCTTTGGATAGAAATTTTTGGTTGGGTGAAGCTCCGGGAAACTCAAACCCTAATTCAGGGTCCTCCCTAGTGAATCCAAGAGATTCGAAAGCATCTCTGAAGGGTAAAACTTTGCAATTTTCAATTTCTGAGTACACCCGGATGATCAGCTTATCAAGTTCCATCTTTCTATCCTTTCAGAATTTTGGAATTCACATTTTGAATTTTTAGGGTTTCTCTGACAAATCCTAATCCAGCTCTAGATCCAGTTTTCAACAAATCAAGTGGTAAGACCTAAATCTTTTCTATTTCCATTTGAAGTACTCTTTAAGACGTCTCACCACACCAAGCTTGAGGATAAGCTTGAATGGGATGATAACTTCTAAGCATGGAAGTATAGGATTGGGTTAATCCTAGAAGAGAATGAGTTGGACAACTACATAAAGGAAGAGGTTCCAGTTCCAGAGGAAGAAGAGGCTAAGGCCTTACACAAGAAGAACCTGGTCAAGGCTAAGAGAATCATTGCTGATTCTATCAAAGACCATCTCATACCTCATGTGTCTTCCCTAAAGACACCTAAGCAAATGTTTGACTCCTTAACCAATTTGTTTGAAGGAAATAACATAAATTGGAAGATGACTCCGCAGAACCAATTGAAAGGGGTAAAGATTCAGAATGGAGACACCATTCAATCCTACTTTTTCAATGTCTCTCAAATCAAGGAACAACTTGAAGCTGTGGATGAAGTAGTGGATAATGGTGAATCTGTAATGACCACATTAAATGACCTACCTAGGTCATGGGACTCCTTCATCCAAGGAATTTGTGCAAGAAAGAAATTGATCTCTTTCAATAGACTATGGGAAGAATGTTCACAAGAATAATCTAGGCTTGTGGCTCGAGAAGAAAATATGGGAAATGAATACCAAGCTCTCATAGCACACACCAAGAAAGGTAAGTCCAAAAGAGAGCAATCTTATCACAAGAGAGCTCCTCACCACCATCAAAGAGATAGGAAAGACTTGAGGTGCTTCACTTGTAATGAGAAGGGACACTTTGCTTCATATTGTCCCAAGGAAAAAAGGAACAACAACAACAATAACTTCAACAAGAAGAGGAAGAACAACAAGAAGAGATATCATGCTCATGCTGCTGAGGATGATGAACCTCCCAAGAAGAAGGCTAGAGAAGAAAGTGATGACTCATCAAGTGAAAATGAATATGTTCTAATCTCTTCTCTCACAGGTACTATCTCTCATGGATGTAATGATTGGCTTATTGATAGTGGGGCTTCTAAACACATGATTGGATTTAAAGAATCATTCATGGACCTATCTGAATATGAGTCACCTCACAAGGTGAAACTTGGGGATGACTATCAATATCCCATTAAAGGAAGTGGTGAAGCCTCCTACAAGCTAGAGTTTGGAAAGTCTATAAAAATGCAGGATGTGTTATATGTACCTAGACTTAAGAAGAATCTTCCCTCCATATCATCCTTGGATGCAAAGGGAATGAAAGTTGCATTTGTGGATGGCCAAGTACTCATGTGGCCAAAGGGTAAGACCATAGATGATGCAGTAGTGATTGGAGAGCAAGAGAGAGGATTGTAAAAATTGAAGGGACAACCCGAACATGCCATGGTACATGAATCCATGGAGCCAAGTGAACTTTGGCATAGAAGGCTTGCTCATGTGCACTATAGAGCACTACCAATTGCAAGTAAAGCTGTAGAGGGTCTTCCTGAAATCAAGACAAAGCATGAAGGTGTTTGCAAAGGATGTGCAAAAGGAAAGAACACAAACAAACCATTTCCAAGTAGTGAAAGCAAAGCAAAAGGAATTTTGGAGATTATCTACCCTGATGTATGCGGACCGATGTCATCCAGTTCTCTGAGTGGGTATGTATACTATGTTTCTTTCATTGATGATTTCTCTAGGAAGAAATGGGTTTACTTCTTGAAGAACAAAGATGAATTGTTTGATAAGTTCAAGGAATTCAAAGCCTTGATGGAAAATCAAACTGACAAAAAGATCAAGACATTCAGATCCGACAATGGTGGAGAATTCACTTCAAGTGATTTCAAGAAGCTATGCAGTGATTCAGGGATTAAGAGGGAGTTGATTACTCCTCAAAATCCACAACAAAATGGAGTTGCAGAAAGGAAGAATAGAGCTATCATGGAAGTAGCACAGGAAATGCTTCATGACCAAGATCTTCCTTATGCATCTATGGGAAGAAGCAGCTAGGACAGCTGTATATGTGCAGAACAGAACACCTCACAAGATATTGGACAACAAGACACCAGAAGAGGTCTCCTCTGGTAAGAAGCCTTAAGTTAGCCATCTCAGAATATTTGGTTGTCCAGTATATACACATATTCCAAAGGAAAAGAGGATTAAGTTAGATGGCCTTCAGGAAAGAAGGGCATCTTTGTGGGGTACAGTGAAAACTTGAAGGCTTACAGAATATACTTTCCAGGGTTCAAGAAGATTGATGTCAGCAGGGATGTAACATTCGATGAGAACTCAACCTACATCAAATCAAGGAAGACACCTATTGAAGATCATGAAGAATCAAAGGAATCCATATTTCAAGATACCACTATGAATGAAGCAATTCCACGTGAAGTTGAAGATCCACAACAACCTATAGATCCACCTCGTGAGAAGAACTCTCGCAAGAGGAAACCTGCATGGGATAGAGAGCTCATCCAAGATGCAGAAAGATATGGTATTCCAGAAGAGGAACAAAGAGAAAGGAAAAGGACAAGGTCACACACTAGTTATGTTGCCTTGCCCTGTGACATTATGAACAAAGAACCTTCCATTTATGAAGAAGCAGCGGAAAAGAAAGAATGGAAGGATGCCATGGTCGAAGAGTATCAATCGATCATGAATAATGATGTTTGGGATGTGGTCCCAAGACCATAAGGGAAGTCTGTTGTGACTTCCAAGTGGATCTATAAGATCAAGCATGCTGCAGATGGTAGCATAGAGAAATACAAGGAAAGGTTTGTAGCTCGTGGCTTCTCTCAGAAAGAGGGAATAGACTATGAAGAGACCTTTGCTCTTGTAGCCAAATACACTTCCATCAGAACAGTACTTGCTCTGGCTGCAATAATGAAATGGAAGATACACTACATGGATGTCAAGACAACTTTCTTGAATGGTGTAGTCGAAGAGGAAGTGTATGTGGAGCAGCCACTTGGTTTTGAGACACATGACAGGGAGTCATATGTGTGTAGGTTGAAGAAAGACTTGTATGGCTTGAAGAAAGATCCTAGGAGTTGGTATGGTAGGATAGAAAGATTTCTATCCAGTTTGGGCTTTACCAAGAGTAAAGCGGATTCCAACCTTTACTACAAGGTTGAGGAAGGCAATCTTGTGATACTACTCTTGTATGTGGATGACCTGTTTGTTACAAGTGAGGATAGATTGATTGCCGATACCAAGAGGAAGCTTGCTACTAAGTTCGAGATGAAGGAATTGGGGATGATGCATTATTTTCTAGGCATGGAGGTGTGGTAGAGTGTAGATGGGATCTTCCTTGGACAAGGGAAGTATGCTGTAGAGATCCTGAAGAGGTTTGAGATGATGGACTGCAAGGCCATGGCCACACCTATGGCATCGAACCTGAAGCTTCTATGTGATGCTTCATCTGAGCCAGTTGATGTCATGATGTATCGTCAGATGATTGGGTCCTTGATGTACCTGACGAATACGAGACCAGATATTTGCTTTGCGCTGAACACATTGAGCCAGTTCTTGACAGATCTGAGAGGTGTTCACCTGGTTTCTATAAAGCATATTCTGAGGTACTTGAAGGGTACAATTGATTATGGGCTCAAGTATGATGCGAATCAAAAGTTTAACCTGGAGGTTTATGTTGATTCAGATTAGAAAGGCAGTGCTACAAATAGGAAGAGCACTTATGGGTGCTGCTTCAGTATGGGATCAGGTGTGATCTCTTGGTTTAGCAGGAAGCAATCCTGCGTAGTACTGAGTACAACCGAAGCAGAGTATGTTGCATCTTGTTTGGCTAGTTGTGAGGTAGTATGGCTTAGGAAGCTACTGTCTGAGTTATTTGATCTCTCGTTGGATGCTACTGGTATATTTTGTGACAACTAGAGTTGTGTGAAGCTATCTGAGAACCCGGTGTTCCATGATAGGTTGAAACACATTGAGATCAAATATCACTATATCAAGGATATGGTGCAGAGAGGAGTAGTAAAGCTCCTGTATGTTGCGACGGATGAGCATGTTGCAGATGTGTTGACGAAACCACTAGCCAGAGTGAAGTTCGAGTACGTCAGAGAGAGGCTTGGTGTTCTTCAGATTGAAGACACTTCGAGGAAGAAGTGATGAGACACATTTGTAGGAGCTATTTCAAGCATGGTGAGAGGAGGATCCTTCCCATGGCTGTGAATGTAAGCACTGTATGATGAGTATCAGGATGATGCTCCAGTTACTGCTCTGTATGCATTAGTTGGATGCTCTGTATGTATCAGGTGGATACATTGTATGATCAAGATGATCATGGATGATGAGCTTCATGATGTTTCTCTAGATAACATGCATCAAGACGATGTAGTGACGATGACCAGGATGATCATATGTGATGAGTATCAGGACAATTCTCTGGATGACATGCATCAGGACGATGTAGTGATGATGATCAGGATGATCATGTGTATCAGGATGATACTCCGGATGATATGCATCAGGACAATGCTATGATGATGATCAGGATGATCATGTACATTAGGACAATGCATGGTGAGTATCAAGTAGATACTCTGTGGTCTCGGACAGGTTGTGCATATGAGCATATAATCTTGCCCTAGGATATTTGTAGATACTCTTGCGAGGTTTTGCCTATGGCATGTAATTGTTCCCTAGGAGATCTGGAAAATGCTCTTTCAAGGTTTTGCTCTGGGAGGACATATAATATTTCCTTGGGATATCCGATACGTTGAGCAGTACACTTGTAATCAGTCCTGGGATGCTCTTTCGAGGTTTTGTCCTATGGCATATAATGTTGCCCTGGGAGATCCGACAGGTTGGGCAGTACGCTTGTAATCATTCCTGGGATGCTCTTTCGAGGTTTTTCCATGACCACTTGTAATCTTGCCCTGGTATATTCGATAGGTTGAGTAGTACGCTTGTAATCAGTCCTGGGATGCTCTTTAGAGGTTTAGTGGTGACCACATGTAATATTGCCTTGGGAGATCTGATAGGTTGAGAAGTATGCTCGTAATAAGTCCTGGGATACTCTTCAAGGTTTTGTGGTGGGGTCACATGTAATATTTCCCTGGGAGATCTTGCCAGTCGTGCTTAGGCACATAAAGGATCCTGGGATACTCTTTCAAGGTTTTGTGATGCATGTAATAAGTCCTGAGGATTCCACAGTATGTCTAGTAATGATGAAGACCTACAGGTGGTGGGCCTACATCCAGCATGAAAAAGGGCTGGCTCTGTAGAACTTCCTATGACGAGCAGAATTCAAAGTAGCCCAGAGATCGAGATGTCAAGTACAGCAGTAGTGATGATGATTATGCTCTGTGATCCAACTCCAGAATTGAAAGACTTGCGCCAATATGTATTGATGACCTGTGTCCAGAGTACCTTCCTAGTTAAGAGGGAGTGTTGATGTATTTGTAACTTCGGAAGATATTCTTCTATGTATTAAATTTGTACTTTATTGTATATCCATTAGAGATGTTACATTTCTCTATTTGGAAGTGTCGTCATGTGCATCGACAAGTGTCGTCATTTGTATTGATGGGTTATTAGACCACCAGTGTGGGGTCGGCCCTAGTTAGCACACGTGGTTGGGTTATTAGGCTTGATTAGCAAGTCAGCCCCAGTGGATTATTGGCAGGTCAAGTCAGTGTATAAATAGAGAGGTTGTGTCTCTCATTTATCTCATTCACTCACTTCTCAATCTCGCATAGCTAAGAGAGAAAGTGGCGCACTTGTGGAGGAGGAGGAGCATCTGCTAGAGACATATTATTGGGTTTGATCATTGTGATCTTGGTTTGTGGCTTATCTTATCTCTGAGGAAGTTGCGGGGTTTTTCACCTTCTTGGTTTTCCCCGATGAAACTCCGTGTCTCTTGTGTGATTGCTTTTGTGTCTATGATTGATATGCTGTACATGTTATTCTCTTAGAGATCCTTATGATAATGGAATGAAATTATCAAAAAAAATTAACAGACCTTGATGGGGGAATTGCACAATATGGAAGACAGATGACGCAACTGCAGTCATGGCGTAAAACCAATTACGACCAAGTAAGAGATTATAATGCAAAGGGGCTGTGACTACTTCCACATTAATGGTTATAGTCTTACCCCCAAACTCTACTTCTAAGGCTTGTAATAGCCCATGGGGTTGAAATCCACGACCGTCAAATGATTTCAGGGTAGTAGGAGAACGGTTTAACTTAGGAGAACCAATGGCTCTCCAACAAGATAACGACATGACCGAGGTAGAAGCACCTTTGTCTAGTACAGTATGATGGATTGTCTTCCGAACAACCTTCATGGTAACTTGGAATTCCAGCTGATGGGAAAGCCTCAGTTTAAAATACTCAAGTCTAAACATGATTGTATTCAAGGAATCCGGATCTACAACGCTGATGGTAGGAAAAAGAGTCTTGCGCTGATTGGGGCAATTCTGCAAGACCTCCAGTTTTGACATGGCACAAGGAGCTTACGCCAAGTACTCTACAATGTTGTAGTTCTGAGCTTCCCGAGCATTAGGATTGAAAATTGATTTTCGAATCGTGCTCTTAGGAAGACGCAACACTGACTCTAAAGAAGGATTCTCAATGGTGAGAGGATCCTAAGAGGAGCCAATGGCACGTAAATATCCATAATAGAGGTGGAAACCTTTTCAGTATTACTTACAGTGGGTTCCTTAGGAAGGACTGAGTCATATGATCATGATCGTGTATTCAGGTTAACCATTTCACTACACATCATGAGAACATGCGTTGTGGATGATTTTTCTCCTTGAGAAGGAGAGGGTTATCATTTGTTGATTCTGGGTGGGGAAGGGATCATTGAGAACTTTGGGTGTGGAGTTTCCCCAGTATGGTCGCCAGATTTGTTATCAGACAATCTACTCGAGTGGACGCGAGCATGATCTCCCTAGTCCAAGTGGATCTAGAAAAAATGGGCACATAATACAAAACTACTTTCCTAGATCAATTAGAGATCAAGGTAATTAGATGCCTTACCTTCAAATTTTTGAATCCTTCTCCTCTTTATTGCTCCAAGATTCGTGATCGTCATATCTGTAGCTGCAAGACCTGTCAAAGCACATAAAGACAAAATGAGTAGTAAAAGTACATCTAAACACTAACTGATCTAAGCAAACAGTTAAGTAAGTGAGCTCTAAATATCATTGAACACAAATACATTTACAGAAAGAGATTATATTACTGTAAATAAGTGCGAAATACATAGAAGAGTGATGATTACAACCCAAGCCTTAACGCTACAATATTCCTCCAACAAGCCAAGCCAATGCCTCCAAAGGAAATGTATGCCTCCCAAGGTATGGATAGGGATCACCTAGGTTAATTCCACCAGCATGTAATTGCTATAGAATTCCTCTCCTTGGAATGAAGAGGAGATTTGTATTTATAAGACCAAGTGGATAGAGTAGGTTGAGGATCATGGGGAGAGGACTAAGGGATCCTTCCTTGAGGTTAGGGAACCATAGGACAACTCACCTACAAGTTAGGGATAGAGATCCACCTCATCCACTTTCTAGAATTCGCTCGAAAACTACCTTTATCCAATTTAACCAAATCCGATGCATGCTGAATGAGGAAAACTTGCGCCCGAGAGGGAAAGCGTAGGATGCACAAAGGAAACTTGAGCCACCGGTGCAGTCTTCCAGAAGACAGTCTGCACCTGACCTAGTTGGGTGCTCCTTGCTAGAAGGAAACCTGCGCCGACCCAACTAGAAATGGTGGACAAAGGTCAACAAATTGATTTAAATGATTAATTGATCACAAATACTTCAGGGATCAAGGCACTGAGTTGACAAGGGTTTCATGATGACGAGATTTAGGTGTAACAGGCATCGTATTGGCATACAATAAAAAATTAAAAGCATCATACTGCGGTGTGTAAAAAATTATTGTTGGACTGATGCGCCAATGTATACTAAGCGCACCAGTTTTAACATATTGAAATCTGTATAGATAACTATTTTCTATCAAGTATAGTGGATATTTTGTTTTGCGGGTTTTTTTGGGATGTTTTAGGATGGTGCATATGTGGTTTTGTAGCACCAGTGCATTTATTTAATCAGACCACACTAGTGTGGTTGTTTTTATTATGTCACACTATTGTTAATTTAAAAATGCTATTGTAAGATTTTATTCCTTATTTAGGAATCTCAAAGTAGATACCATTCCATATTTAGAACTATCAAACTTTGAGATCATGATAATGAGCGGCAGGAAAAACCATGGGCCGTGACCGTTATTTTGTTATGGGACGTTATTCTGACTCCTAATGCTCAGAAAATAATTCATAACATATGTTATATTAATGACAGCCTCAAGTTCAAGGATATGGAATTTATTTGGATTCGTACTCCTTTAAAGATTACTCGTACTTTTTTCCAACTAAATACAAATGAACCACTTCCATATTAATAGTTTGGACATAAATAATAATATTAAAATTCACAATGCCCATATCAATATTTTGGACATGAACAATAATATGCAAATGAAAGTTTGCAGAAATCAAAGAACCATCATATTGAAAAAATGTGCAATATTAAGTTAATGTTCAATAGTACTTCATACCCCATTTTTCCTGGTGATGTTATTTAATCATGATTTGTGTCCCTAGTGTCCCTTAATCACATATTTGACTCAATGACCTATGTTGACAATTAGAAATAATGATAATTGAAACTAGTCCTTTCAAAACATCCAAGAGTCCTTTGATGACATGTGAAATAAAATGTACAAGAATCTCAAAGAATGGGGGCAATTCAGTGAATAGTTAAGGAACACAAATAGTTGTAACTAAGTTTGTTACAGAACTAAATTATTTAAACAAAATACTTCATATTTCTGTCGATACTTTAATAAATAGAATAGGTCAAGACTCCTTTGAAATTGACGCGTGTATTGTCTATAAATGTAGGAATTGTGCAGTTTTTGTTACAGTAACCATGGTTTGAATGCCATTACAACCTCAAAATAAGAATGTCGTTAAAGGGAAAACTAAATTTTCCTATTTAGCTTCAGCCTCCACCATCCATCACCATTGAAATGCTGAGAATCAACATAATGGGTTGTATTTTAAAGCTGCAGGATGGAAGGGAGTTATTTGTTTCACCTAATTTGGTTTATATTTTTAATCCCCTCCTTTATATGTTTTTGCAAACCATAAAAAAAGGGATTTTTTTTTTTGCAAGAGAAGATAAGAATAATAGAGACATACGATAACTTATAATAATTATAATAGTTTTTATAGCTATAGTTTTATAATATGATAATGGAAATATTGAACTCGAACTTTCTGTGTAGCTAGGTTCTACCCTAGTTGTCACTAACTCAACTCTCCTGCACAACATTTCAATCGTCCTTTAAGCTTTATTTTAATTTATACAATATAGGGATGTGTCTCTATGTAGATGGTTCTTCCCTCATTGGTGTGAAGGTTCCTTCTTCAAGTTAGGATGTTTTTCTTCCTCCTAGGTTTGCATCTCTCTATTGAACATATTGGGCCCCATAGTTCTAGAAGTGGAAGAAGCTATTAGATATAAGAAATATTTCAAATATACAACAATTTCCTTCCATTGTATTGGCCATGTTCAACAATTTCATTTCCACCACTTTTTGATTGAAAGGTTTGCCAACTTATTATGTAATTTCTTTCAAAAAGGAAATTAACCTTCTAAGGACTACCATAGGACATGTTGTAATTAGAAGCCACTGACTATGTGTAAAACCTAGGTTATGAGAATATGTATTTCTAGTGTACATCTTGATTTGAAGACATAATAGAGATTTTCCCTAAATGAAAATACGAAATTAAGAAGGAACACCAAAATTTTGTTAGGTCACTCACTAAAAGGTGGAACATCCATTAGCATACTTGGTGGAATTTGAAGGTTGTAGTGGAGATTGTTCACTTGGATTTTAAATAAGATGCCCCAATGTAAAACAAGAAAAGGATGTATCATTATACATTAAAAAATTGATCCCATCACCTTTGGAGGGAACCCAAATTTTAGAGTAGCAACCTAGGGACATGATAGACCTTTCATAAATGAAGTATCACAACTGGATGTTGAAGGAAAAATTAAAATATGAAGCTATTGGACTTAGTGAGGAGAAGTCAGTAGAGAACAAAGATGTACTCCTATCCATGTGCCATGCATTTTGTTCTAGAAAAATACCAAGTATTTGATTTAGTGAACAAATAAGAAATTTAAAAAGAATTACAAGGTCAATTATAAGTACATGATGACCAAACCTATGAAGGGTAAGGATTGACATCAAGGTAACCAAAATAGTGTTTTCAATGTAATGTTTATGTGTGTTTCTATATAATTAGTTTGTAAATATCTACCTTTCTCATGAGGATAAAGAAAAAATTATATATGAAGTAAAACACACTTGACACAATCCTATCCTATTTGGATATGGGGAGAAAGCTTGATTTTAGAATTTCCTTGGGTCCATTGTATTATGGTTGTATGGGTTAAGCCATGACCAAGCTTATTTATCTATATAAATTTTCGCCACTTTAAAAAATAATGATAATAATTGTTGGCAAAAAATGGCAGGTCAATCCAAGTACTATTAAATGAATTCTGGTTATTTAACATGACTCTTTCTAGAGAGACAGACTTGGTTGTAGGAAAAACAATTGTTAATGAGCATTGGATTTATAATCATGTCTTCATTGGTTTCCCTTAGACATATTTATCTTCTTTGCTCTAGTTTATGTGTGTGTGTGTGTGTGTGTGTGTGTGTGAGAGAGAGAGAGAGAGAGAGAGAGAGAGAGAGATTAATTTCTCCCATCCTCCAAGTTACATGTGGTTTATGTGAATGGGATAGTTAATTATTAATGTCAAATTGAACTTCAAGCATTATGTTGTCTAATTAATCAATAATTAAATAATTGTAAGGTTTGATTAGAGGAAACACTCTAATCATAGAATGGTTTATTATTTATTATAAATTGTTATTTTCATCCTTAGTGCATCATTTTGGTATTTGGCTTGTTGGAGTTCCATTTGTAACAGATCCTTAATGCTATTACTAAATCTTACTGTAATGGTAGTTGTACAAGACTTTATTTGTGAACATAGAAAAAAATCTCTGCTATTAAAATCCTTTTTGAAATATGTTTTATGGAGGCATCCTCAGCTATTAAAACGATTATAATAGTGTTTTCTCATTGTTTAGCGTGTTCATATCATTGAGTTTATAGTTATGTTATATATATGCAATTATAATTTTTAGCTAGAGTAACTACAACGTCGATTCCATAATTATTTACAACTTATTTGTATAGCACATTATAGATATTAGTATTAAGATAATCTAAGGCTTGCACACATAATGCATGGCATCTCATAAAAGAATTAAAATTGTCTGTTGATCAATTACATATTTTATAGTTGACCACCCCATAATTAATTGATAAGATGATTAAAATGATTGTAATTTTGCAATTTTGTAATTTGTAATCATAATTGCAAATTTTTAATTATAATTTGCAAGTTATGATTGTAACTGCAACTACAATTTGCGATTCTAAATTTGTAGTTTAATTGTCCAATTTGTAATTTGTACCTTGTTAATCTAATTAGTAATTTCTTATTGTAATTGTAATTGTTATTGTAATTTGCAGTTGTAAAATTATAATAATGATTGTAAATTGTAATTGTAGTTGATATTGCAACTTGGAATTATAACTATGATTGTGCACAATTTGTAATTATAATTATCGCTAATATACAAGACTTCGACATAAATACATAAATAAATAAATAAAATTGCATCACACACATGAA
Organism: Larix kaempferi; assembly: GCA_027924585.1. Taxonomy (NCBI): domain Eukaryota; kingdom Viridiplantae; phylum Streptophyta; class Pinopsida; order Pinales; family Pinaceae; genus Larix; species Larix kaempferi. The sequence continues at coordinate 586,160 of BSBM01000036.1, forward strand.
TCACACCCATCGACATAAACAAAATACATCATACATGAAGATAAATAAAAAATAATAATTTGACAATCCAATGAGTTCATAAAAAAATAAGTCCATATATACATAACAATAAAAAATTACAATGTGATCATCAAAGTAATGGCCACCACCACTATCACATAACATCATGTAATGTACCATCACCACCATCATCATCATCATGACCACCTAATAAGCATAAACATCATCTAGCATAACCATCACACAAGTATCAAAAACATCATCTAACGGCATATACATATATTAGCCCCCATCTAACATAAGAACCATCTGACAAACACATAAAAAAATAGCTTACATAATATAACATACATATAAAACAAACCTAACATACACATGTAAATGGAATCTAACAATGAACTAGTCCAGAACTCCTCAAGGATGTAGGAAAAAACCCTAGAGCTAGCTTTTCGAAAACCCTGGTTCTCCCTCTGCTACTCTCCATCCCACCCAGGCTGTGTCTGGTCCCAAGGACACCCCGCTGGGAGGAGAAGGAGGCCCCTCTCATGCATCCACTAGAGAAGATCTTATTCCCCCTTAGACTACCCTTGTCGTCACTCTCAAGATCGAAACGGAGGAGATCCCCCTCTTTCCGACTGAACCTCCCTCAAACTCGTCCCAGGAAGCCGTCGTGATGGAGTCCAATCCAGATCCTCCCGGTACTTGTACATGCATAGCCAAAACATCTGAACGACCATGCATCAACCTCTCGGTAGAAAGGATTAATGAAAGAGCCCAAAGAATGAAATACCATGCTCTTATTGGAAAATTTATTGGATTATGGCCTACTGAGCAGGCCCTAAAAGGATGGATCTTGTCCAAATGGAAACCCAAATCCCACTTCGATCTCCATTTGGGATCCAAAGGGTTCTTCACCATTATTTTTCATTGGTTAGAGGAAAAAACCAGAGTCGAGGATGGGGGACCGTACTTTTTCAACTCATCAGGACTGTACCTCCACAACTGGACGAAAAGATTCAACCCGAACAAGGAAGAATTCACTTGGGCCCCGGTGTGGATTCGTATGTACTCCCTACCGCAGGAGTACTGGACGAAGAAACTCTCAGCGACATAGGAAACTCCCTAGGCAACCATATCAGATCGGATGAACAGACTAGGATCAGTAAGTACACATCCTATGCCTAAATATGTGTTTATATGCACATTGCTTAGGCCCTTCCAGACTCCATAAGTCTATTGCATGAGGAATCTGAGTGGATTCAAGCCCTCGACTACAAGCATGTCCGATTCAGATGTCGAAAATGCCATGAACATGTGAATTTTTACTAGGACTTCCCCCAAAATTATTTCATTCCTACTGACACCTTAGGAAAAGGAGTAGACAAGGAGGGGTTTCAAAACATCGGCAAGAAAAGACGCCATAGCCATAATACCCCCAACACGCCAGGGAATAAAGTCACGGACAAACCAGCCACTAGCAAAAGCTTCGCAGTGCTTGATGAAACCTTGTAGAATCCTTCATAAAAAGAAACACTTGGTGACACCATCCCTAGCCTCTCGCATTTGGAACCCCAAATATACCAATGCTATGCTCCAATGGAGGAATGCTCACTTCCCCCTAGGGCAGATCCCGATGGCTCACTGGGGATAGTTGAAAAGCTTGAGATGGCCCCGCTTGCTCACAAGAGCTCCATAGGCCCTGAAATTATGATGGATTAGGAAATGGATGAGATCAAGCTAGGAGACCTTGATATCTTAGGTCCTAAGGATGATTGTACCAAGAAAGCTTACAGTTATATCCCTCCACGACAGATCCAACTCTTGAAAGAGGCTCTAGCATGAGCTAAGGGGCAGAGAAAATTGGGTGTCCTCAATGTTAAATTTTCAGAATTTACTTCAATCTGATCTAGGATCTTAACTGAGAGAACAACATGTACAGCAAATCTACATCATATCAAACATGGACACAATAATGCAAGCACACAAGAGACACAAAGTTTACTTGGGGAAAACCATAAAGGTGAAAAACCCCAATAACTTCCTCAGAGATAGATAGAGCAATGATACAACCAGAATACAAGAGATAGTCTTCTCCTAGCAGCAGAGCCTCCTCCTCCACAAGTGTGCCACTCTCCCAAGTGTGAGTTAGAGAATAGAATGTGTAAAATGAGAGAGACACATTCTCTATTTATACACTAACTTGACTTGACCTTTACTCAACTAGGTCGGCCTCAACTTAACCACTTAACATAATGCTGACTAGGCTGACCCCCACTAGGGTGGTCTAATAACCCTTTGACCCACATGGCTGACCCCCAATAGGGTGGTCTAATAACCCTTTGACCCACATGAATTATACAGGGCCTACCCCAACAAGGTTGTCTAATAACCCTTTGACCCACATGACTTATACAGGGCCGACCCCAACAAGGTTGTCTAATAACCCATCAAGTATAAGTTACGACACTTACAATATAAATGACGACACTTCCATATAGAGGAATAATAACATCTCTATAGGAATACAACCACTTTCGTATAGAGGAATAATAACACCTCTATAGGAATACAATATACATATATGTGAAATACATTCTGAAGTTACATATACATCAACACTACCTCTTAACTAGGAAGGTATTTCTCGACATAGGTCTTCTAGCACAAGCCATCTTCTCTGTATCATCGTCACTGGATAATCGTCATTGAGTCATCATCATCGTCACTGCTGCTGCTATCTCAATCAATCTATGAATCTATTTGTCATAGGAATTTCTATAGAGCCAGTATTTTTCATATTGGATGTAGGCCCACCACCTGCAGGTCTTCGTCATCACTGGCCATATTGTGGAAATCTCAAGACTTATTACGTGCGTCACAAAACCTTAAAAGAGTCTCTTGACTAGCAAGAACCCTAAAGAGCATCTGATGCCTTTTTCATCCTGTCCAGATCTCCAGGACTTATTACATGTGACCCCACCACAAAACCTCGAAAGAGAATCCCAGGACTGATTACGAGCACAAGGATCAACCAATCGGATCTCCCATGGCACAAATTACATGTGGTCACCAAAAAACCTCAAAAGAGCATCCTAGGACTGATTATGAGCACAAAGCTCAACCTATCGGATCTCCTAGGGCACAAATTACATGTGGTCATGGAAAAACCTCGAAAGAGCATCCTAGGACTGATTACGAGCACACAGCTCAACCTATCGGATCTCCCAGGGCACAAATTACATGCCATAGGACAAAACCTCGAAAGAGCATCTGCCAGATATCTCAGGGCACAAATTACATGCCATAGGAAAAACCTCGAAAGACTATCTGCAGATCTCCCAGGGCACAAATTATATGTCCTCCCAAGCAAAACCTCAAAAGAGCATTTTCCATATATTTCAGGGTACAAATTGCATGCCATAGGAAAAACCTCGAAAGACTATCTGTAAATCTCCCAGGGCACAAATTACATGCTTATCTGCACAAACTGTTCCACGGCCACAGAGTATCAACCTGATACTCACCATACATCATCTTGATGTACGCATGATCATCATGATCATCATCACTGCAACATCCTGCTGCATGTCATCTGGAGAAACATCCTGAAGCTCGTCATCCATGTTCATCTTGATCATACAATGCATCTACCTGATGCATACCAAGTATCTACCTGATGCATACCAAGTATCTACCTGATACATATCATCATACATGATCCACCCGATCATACAGTGTATCCACCTAATACAAATACAAATACATGATACATATCACCATACATGATCCACCTGATCATACAATGTATCCACCTGATACACATACAGATACATGGTCCAAGCATCCAACATGATGCATATACAAAAATACATACAAGTGATCCACTTGATCATATCCAACATCCAACATGATGCGCACATACATATAAATGATCCAACTGATCATATACAACATCCAAAATGATGCATACATACATATAAATGATCCTACTGATCATATTCAGCATCCAACATGATGCATACACATAGCAATAACTGGAGCATCGTCATGATGCGCATCATCCATGATCCTCCTGATCATCATAGCATCGTCCTCTTCCGATCATCTCATCGTCCACGAAGCACAGCCCAGATGCACATCATCCAGCACTTACACCACCGACATGGGAGAACACATCTACCACCATTCGGGGAAGGCTCCAGCCCTTACTTTTTCACCATGGGAGAACACATCTACCACCATGTGAAAAATGGATTCAGCCCTTACATCTACACCATGGGAGAACACATCTACCACCATGTGAGAATGGCTCAACAATTACATCACGACCATGGGAGAACACATCAACCATGTCAGAAAAGCTCATGTGCATCTACATCTTCCGGACTCATCACTTCCCTTTGGAAGGAACCTCGATTTGAAGTGCACCAAGCATCTCTCTGAAGTACTCAAAACTGCACTCTGGCCAACGGCTTGGTCAATACATCTGCAACCTGCTCATCCGTCACAACATACTCTGCTTTGGTTGTACTCAGTGCTACACAGGACTGCTTCCTGCTAAACCAAGAGATCACACTTGATCCCATATTGAAGCAACACCCAGGAGTGCTCTTCTTATCTGTAGCACTGCCTGCCCAATCTGAATCAACATAACCCTGCAGGTTAAACTTTTGATTCACATCATATTTGATCCCATAATCAACTATACCCTTCAGGTACCTCAAAATATGCTTTACAACAACCAGGTGAACACTCCTCGGATCTATCAGGAACTGGCTCAATGTGTTCACCACAAAGAAAATATATGGTCTCATGTTCATCAGGTACATCAAGGACCCAATCATCTGACGATACATAGTGACATCAACCGGTTCAGATGAAGCATCACACAGAAGCTTTAGGTTCGATGCCATAGCCTCGCAGTCCATCATCCCAAACCTCTTCAAGATATCTACTGCATACTTCCCTTATCCAAGGAAGATTCCATCTGCACTCTGCCACACCTCCATACCTAGAAAGTGGTGCATCATACCCAAGTTCTGCACATATATGACTCCCTGTCATGTGTCTCAGAACCAAGTTGCTGCTCCACATACACTTCTTCTTCAACTACACCATTCAAGAAAGCTGTCTTGAAATCCATCTGGTGTATCTTCTATTTCATCACTTTTATATTTCTCTATGCTGCCATCTATAGCATGCTTGATCTTGATAGATCCATATGGAAGTCATAACAAACTTCCCTTCAGGTCTTGGGACTACATCCCAAACATCATTCTTCATGATCGACGGATCATGGCATTCTTCCCATATCCTGGGAACTTCAATATCTTCAATAGATAATTTTGTTGCTGAACAAATGTTGTAGTTCTTCTTTTGTAGGTGATGGCATACGATCTTTCCTACACAACAAGTTAAATTGTATGATTAGAAAACATCTCATATTTTTCAGAACAAATTCTTACACATAAATAAATATGTTATACAGTCATGCAATTATCTTAGCTAATGCTTCAATACAACATTTATCCATATCCCGTAACTTTCTAGATGCCTTCCAATCTCTACCAGAACATTGTTAAGAGTGTGCACAACTCCCAACATGCCAGCAAAGAGGTTTCATTCTAGATAATTAGCAATGGAATGTTGTACAGTGCCATAGGCCACTTACCCATGCATATTAGTAGTATACTGTTCATCAATTCAACTATTCTAATATGCATAATACACAACCTAATTCTAGGAACATCAGTATATACATTATTGAACAGTATTATTTAAACAATAAAATATGCAAGTAATGACAATTCAAATACTAATCATTGTTTGTTTGTTGGGTTGACTCCCTCTCAGTCTTTGCTTCTTTTCTGCAACTCCATTCTTATGTGGATTGTGAGAAGTTGTCAACTCCCTCTGAATATCTGCATCCTTGCAGAAAATACTGAAGTGTGCTCCTTTGATTTCTTGTAGGAACAACTGGAGTGTGCTCCCTCTTGATCTTTGCTTCATGGATTACCTATCCTTGAACTTACATCCATCCTTAATCACTGTGCATGCTTATTAGTATCATCATTGTGTTATCCTCAGAGGTCTCATACATAATCACACATTTATTAGTATAATATTAATACTATCAAAACACAATAATCTTAAACATGTATATTCATGATCATTCACAGATAATAAACATTAGTATTCAAGGTTTCAGGGAAGTCTTCTTTTACTCATAGCGATTCTTATTTGATCATAGGACTCTTCTGGTTAGTTGAATCATCAATCAAGATAAGAGATATAATATGCATAAAACCCGTGATTATTCAAACCTACACCTTCATGATTCTTCTGGTTAGTCATATCATCAATTATGGTAAGAAACATAATATGCATACAACCATGATTATTCAAACATATGACTTCATGAATAATCATTATCAACAACACAACAGTATAATACCCTAACACAAGGTAGGATTCTAGCTTGATATAGGAAAAACATACCTGGATTAGCATGCTAGCTAGTTATGTCTAACATACCCGCATAATGTCTTCTGGTTCTCTTCAGTGACTTGTGCTAGTAACCTGCATGTCTCATAAGTTAACCATTATAGAACCAAGTTATACATACCTCAAAACTAGATCTTCTATGTGATCCATGACAATGGATGAATCTTTGTCTTCATGTCACCATGAGCATATGTTCTTGAAGTAGAACATGATTTGACTTTCTTGGTGTACCTTTTGTGTTAGCAAACAACATAAACCTCATACAACATCACAATGCATTAGTAAAATCATAAGTGTCAAAACCTTAATCAATGAATATCTTCTATTAAGGTGATACAACAAGTCCAGTAATTAATCAAGATTGTACTGTAATGATATGAAGACAAACATATAATAAACTTAACCATGAAACATACCTGTAAGCCATACCTATCAAGATTGCTTGTAATCTTCTTATGGAAGGCCTTAGCCTCATCTCCCTCTGAGACAGGAACTTCTTCACTTATGCAGGTGACCAATCCATCTTCTTCTAGGATTAGCCCAATCCACTTGATTTACAAGAAATGAACCTGGAGCTAGATTAGGGTTTGTCAAAGAAACCCCAAAAATTCAAACTTTGAATTTCAAACTTCCGAAAGGATAGAAATATGCGCCTTGATGAGCTAATCAAGTTGGTATATTCAGAATTTGAAAACTGCAAAGTTTCACCCCTCGAAATTGCCTTTTAGATTTCCGGATTCACTAGGGAGGACCCTGAATTAGGGTTTGAGTTTCCCAGAGCTTCACCCAACCAAAAGATTTGATTCAAAACTCTAAGCTTCGATTTTTCTGAGGAGCTTCCAGCCATGGTCACAGATTTCCAAAATTCCAATTTTTGCAGAAGCCCTAATTTTCCATCTTTCCAATCAAAGTCTCGAACCAGGGTTTGATCAAGCCCGGCCTTTTTCCCAACCAAAAAATCTGATCTTGGTCTCTAAATTTCGATTTTGATGAGTAGCATCCAGCCGTGGTCTCTGATTACAAAAATTCCAACTTTCTCTGAAGCCCTAAATTCCGGAAGCCATGAATGAAGGTACTCAAAAATAATTTTGTTTTGACAGAAATATGTACTTGATTGTTTCTGGTGTAACTCCAAACTTTTCAATCCACAGGGTCTGAAATGTTTTCCTAAGACAACCCGACTTGTTATCTTTCCATCCCAATAGATCTGACCTCAATTGGATTCTCTGAGAGAGAGTTATGCCAAGTGTCGCAATGTGACCTGTTTATAGGATAATACATGAGAGCGAACGTGTACGGAGTTCCATGTGTCATTGGTTCAACTTCGGCCTTTGAAAACTTTTCTTGAGATAGTACAGTCTGTGTACTACCTGTCATTGTTTATGAAATTTCATTTGGAGCTTCCTAGCCCAAGTTATGACCTTTTTCCCAAGGTTACCTGATTTTGACTCAGATCTGAAAGAAGCAGAAACCCTATATTGTACAGATCATAAATCACAAAGTACAACGAATTAGAGGTTTTACTTTGGACACAAGGTACATAGGGATCTGATATTCGGCCTGTAAAAGTTTCAGATCCGAAAACTTTGCCAAAACATATTTATAGCGAAAGTGCTACGATGACTGGTTTTTGCTATATCAAGCCCTAGCATCGTAAGTGCAACAAGTGTCATACATGCCATATCATGCCTTCTTTCAGGCTAGCTCTGATACCATGTTAAATTTTCAGAATTTACTTCAATCTGATCTAGGATCTTAACTGAGAGAACAACATGTACAACAAATCTACAACATATCAATCATGGACACAATAATGCAAGCACACAAGAGACACAGAGTTTACTTGGGGAAAACCATAAAGGTGAAAAACTCCAATAACTTCCTCAGAGATAGATAGAGAAATGATACAACCAGAATACAAGAGATAGTCTTCTCCTAGCAGTAGAGCCTCCTCCTCCACAAGTGCGCCACTCTCCCAAGTGTGAGTGAGAGAATAGAATGTGTAAAATGAGAGAGACACATTCTCTATTTATACACTAACTTGACTTGACCTTTACTCAATTAGGTCGGCCTCAACTTAACCACTTAACATAATGCTGACTAGGCCGACCCCCACTAGGGTGGTCTAATAACCCTTTGACCCACATGGCCGACCCCCAATAGGGTGGTCTAATAACCCTTTGACCCACATGACTTATACAGGGCCGACCCCAACAAGGTTGTCTAATAACCCATCAAGTATAAGTTACGACACTTACAATATAAATGACGACACTTCCGTATAGAGGAATAATAACATCTCTATAGGAATACAACCACTTCTGTATAGAGGAATAATAACATCTCTATAGGAATACAATATACATATATGTGAAATACATTCCGAAGTTACATATACATCAACACTCAACATACCCCAAAACGACAAACATAAATCCCTTAAATATAGTAAGAAGTGCGAGCGTAAAAATGATATCTAGAGAGTTAGCATACTTGGCACTAGGCTAGTTGAGTCTGGACAATATGCCCAGTTAATTGAATTCTTCCACTCCCTCTCCCCCGTTTCTCAATGAAGCTCATCTCTTGGAATGTAATAGGTATCAACGGTACCTCCAAGCACAGGATGTTGAAAAGAAAAGTCATGCAAGACCTTCCCACTATCCTCTTTCTGCAAAAAAACAAATGCTCTAGCCTCACTATTCAACTACTCATGGCCAAAATATGGTAAGGAATTTGTTGCATTTCCATTGACATTGACAGTGCTTTGGGCGGCCTTCCCATAGCTTGGAATCCCTCCGTCATCACTCTTGGGGACTTATCCTCCACTGCTCACTCCCTCTTGGCCTCCTTTCACCTTTTAGGGACTAGCATCTGTGGGTTTATGCTTCACATCTATGGACCCCAGATCGTGTCCCTCAAACTCAAACTTATTGACTATCTGCACTGGTTTAACTCTCATCATCTCAACTTTCCTCTCATCCTTGGAGGTGAATTCAACATGATTACCTCCCTTAGGGATAAGAAAGGAGGCAAGAACATTCTCACCAATGAGGACACTGGCTTCAAACATTTCATCAACAATTGCAATCTGGTGGATCTCAATAGCTCTCAAGGTTTCTTTACTTGGAACAACCATCAGGGGGGGGGGAAACGGATCGCTAAGAGGTTGTATCGCTTCATAGTATCTTAAGACTTAATCAATCTGGGGGGGCTCTTAACATCCGTTGTCCTTCCAGCTGTTGGTTCGGATCTTTGGCCTATCTCTCTCTCTTGGCAATGTGTCGGCACTAAAATCCTAAGCTCCTTCTGTTTTGAAAAGTTCTGGCTGACTCATCCGGACTTTCGAGACGTTATAAGTTCCTAGTGGACAAAGATTCAGGTGGAAGGCCATTCTAAAATGGCCATTATGCAACAGAAGCTAAAAATATTAAAAGTCAAGCTCAAAAGTTGGAACCATCAAAACCTTCGGCAAAAATTTTCAATCCAAGAGCAACCTGGAAAAAGAGCTGGAGGAGATCCAGCAAACCATCATGAATCAAGGCCTTTCTTAAGTGCATAAAATCAAGGAAAAATATCTCAGGAACCAGCTGGACAAGTGGTGTGAGAAGGAAGAAATCCAGTGGAAGAAAAAATCTCGTGCGCAATGGTTAAAATATGGAGACCGCAACATTGCTTTCTTTCATCGCACCACCATCCAACACCGAATGAACAACTGCATCTCCTCCCTAAAAGCTGAGAACGACACTCACCTTGAAGGTCATGAGGAGATTGAGCACGAACTCGTTCGCTTCTACAAATATATGCTCACAGAAATTGTCCCCTCTAGGGATCAAGCCATCGATAAGGTCATAGCTAAGATTCCAAAAATCCTTAATGAGGATCACAATACCACCCTGATAAATCCTATCTCCCTCTAGGAAGTGGAATCAATGGTCAACCTGATGGTGGAAGGTACATCTTCGGGACTTGAGGGATTTACCATCAATTTATTCCACTATTGTTGGGATCTGCTAAAGCATGAAGTGTTGGAGCTGGTGGAGGAGTCTAGAGAGAAGAAATGGGTCCTTCTAGCCGTCAATACCACTTTCCTCACTCTAATCCCCAAGGAGCAAGGATCCACCCATCTTGGTAAGTTCATGCCTATATCTCTCTGTAATGTCCTTTACAAAATTATTACTAAAGTCATTGCTAATAGGATAGGATTAAGCCCCTCTTACCACTTCTTATTTCCCCGGAGAAAAATGGATATGTTGAATGGAATTAGATTTTGGACAACATCATCCTCACCCACGAAATCACTCATTCCTTGAAAATCACCAAAACCCCTGGCATGCTCATTAAGTTGGATCTTTCTAAATCCTTTGACAAACTCAGCTGGGAGTTCATAAAAAGAATGCTTCTAGATTTTGGATTCAGTTAGGACTGGAATTGTTGGATCTTAGCTCTTACCTCCTTAATTTTTTTCTCCATCATGTTTAATGGATGCCCTTCTTCCACCTTCTTCCCCTCTAGAGGCATCCGTCAAGGAGACCCGCTGTCACCTTTTCTCTTCATTCTAATGGCGGAGGCCTAGGCCACCTGATCCATGCCGAGGTGAACACCGGTCACATCAGAGGTCTCTCGATTCATTTCATCTCTGTCACATCCCCTTACATCTAGTCCGATGCCAGGAAGGAAACGTGACCAATATACTGGACTTCTTGACAATCTCAGCCCCATTCATTACTCATAAAATCATGGATAATTAAAACTTCTGTGTGCAATTCATACTCAATAAAAACACATCGGAATTAATCAAATTTTCATACACACAAACAGTAATGCATCAACATATTTAACTCAAGCAGATGGTGAATCAACAGACAACGAATCAATCCCATTATTAGGCTATGCACAAGCTTCATATCAACCATATTAAGATATTCATTTCATCTCATTTAGCATGAATAGTTAACACTCAAGATTAACACATTGTTGAACACATAATGCAAATAAATTAATCCACAGACAATACTTATCTTAAAATGCAAATGTCCAAACAAATTGCTACGTGAGAGAAACGTTCCAACCAACCATAGATCTCTGTCCAGCCTATATTCTTTCAGCTAAGAGATCACCCCCAAGTTGGGCTGTGTATCCACTAAGGAGGAACTAGATAGGCTCACTCACAGCCATGGATTCACTCAAACGATCATGCTAATCCAGCACACAACTATATTTATCAAGCATGCAATAAGGAAATGATGAGGATGATAAGCCAGTGAGCTTAACCATAGAGCTACAAACATCTCAAGCTAAATTCAAGCAATCCCATCCTTTGTTCAAACATCCACACTTGGATTTCTCACCATTCTGGCAACAAATAACTCAATCCCGTTACTGGGTTTCTGGGCTATCAAAACTGGTTTTTCCAATGGATTTCAGGGTAGCTAATTCTCCCAAATTCGCCCCAAGGTTCATACCTATGGATCCCCCATTGGATTTCACTATCAAATATCCATTCTGGGCGTTTATGGCTCTTCAAAACGTGGGTTCTTTCACAGTTGCGATTTCTTGTTTTTCTCTCTACTGGGAATTCATTTTTTTGGATGAAAATTGATGTTGGTAACTTCCACAATGGAATGGGGATGAGGAAGAAGCAACTGTCATGGGGTAGAGTGACTTATGGTATAAGAAAACAAAGCCCATATTCTGCCATACGAATTTCTAGGCTGCCCATGCTCCATTGAAGCCATGGACTGAATTCCTCAACCACTTCCTTACAACAGATCTAAATGTCAGCAAGGAAAGTCAAATGGGTTCTCAAGGTGACATATGGCAGCCTATGGTTCAATCCCACATCCCCCTCACCACTCCCTAGTGGATACACATGGCCCCTTCTCATTCATTGCCTCCATAGCTATTGCATGATGTTTATTTACATCATTTTTACAATGTTCCATGGCTAAATAGCACATGGGTAACATAATGTCTAATACTTGCCTTTAAATAAAATTCGAGCTTCCACTAGTGGGGCCTTGGCCTTGAGCTCCACGCTAGGAAAACATACATCACATGCATACAATATTTACATTAAAAGCTAATATATCATAAGGGTCAAAATGGATATTACAAGCTCCCCCATTTCCTACCACTAATTCATTGACGATAACCTTCTCTTAGGTCACCCCTCCGTCCAGGAATCCCACAAATTCAAGAAAATCCTTCACACTTTCTCAAAAGCCTCCGAAACTACCATCAATCTTGACAAATCCCAAATATTTTTCTTCAATATAGATGCTATCTCTCAGTGCAATGTGGCGCGCATCCTTGGCTATACAGAGTCATCCCTCCCCTCCAAATACTTAGGGGAACTCCTGGAGAGAACTCAAACATTCCTCTTGGAGAGAACTCTTGGACAAACTTGAGAGTAAAATATCCTCCTAGACCTTTTGCTCTCTGAACTTGGCTAGCCGGTTGACCCTTTTCAAGTCTGTTCTCAATCTATGCATCTTTATCTTTTTTCAGTCCTAGTTGCCCCCAAATGGGTCCTCAAGTGCATCAGAAATTTACAACATACGTTCCTCTGGGGTGGAGACAACAACCACCACAAGTGGGCCCTTGTCAACTGGTGAACTATTTTCCTTCCAAAGAAGGAAGGAGGCCTTGGAATCTGGGATCCAGAAACAAACAACGAAATATTGTCAGCTAAAATTTGGTGGAAATGGGTCTCTAAGAATTCCCCCCCATGGGCCAAACTATGGAACCTAAAATATTCTCTTGGATGGTCTACCTATCTTCTCATTCACTATGATCTAGACCCTCCTGTTTCTCTTATGTGGAGAGCAGCCAATTGCCAATGAGATTTGATCAAGCAACATAATTTCTAGGAACTTAGGTAGGGGGGCCAAGTGAATTGTTGGTTTGAAATGTGGAAACAAATTCCCAGTCTCTACAATCAAAATTAATTTCCAGAACTTTAGATCTTCATGTAAAACAAAGTGAATCTATAGGTGCGGAATTTCTATACAGCCTTGGTAAACTTGCCCTTCAGGTGCTGGACTACTCTTACGACCTGGGGCTTCAGTGGGAAGGCATAGGATCTCTGGGAGCAGTTGCGAAAGAGGAAAATACGTACCACTTGAGGACCGAACATCCTCATAGTGGGCACAGACCGAAAGGAACCTTCACCACTAAGGAAGCTTATTACCTCAAAACTCATCAACAGGATGTGAATCCTAATCCACTTTGGGGGAAAATTTGGGGATCCGATCTCTGGCCCAAAATTTCAACCTTCTTATGGCTTCTTACTCATCGAAGGATCCTTACTTGGGGAAATCTGCTAAAAAGAGTATTTCAGGGACCGTCCATCTGTGTTATATTTGGGTCCCATGCTGAAACTATCGACCATCTCCTTGATACTTGTGACATTGCCAATGATTTCTGGAATATGGTTAGTACTAGGCGCAGAAGATCCAATAGAGCTGAAGTAAACATCATCCTTATGTTGCAATAGTGGGAAGAAAATCCTTACAATTGTAGCCTCCTCAACAGATTGTGGATCCTCATACTAGGTTTTGTCGTCTAGACAATTTGGTTGGAAAGAAATCAAAGAATTTTTTAAGGAAAAAAACAAAATCATGTTCTGGAACTCTGGGAATCTATGGTTGAGCACATTCAGGAGACTCTTCTCATGAAAATTGGTATGATTCGGACTCTCCCTCTATTCAACAGGAAATCGACATTCTTAAAAGTTGGAATTTCTGGACAAATGTATCCGCGCCTATGCCTAAACCCCTCCCTCTTACTACCTCTAGACCGGACTCCTGGAGCCCTCCTCTTGCTAGCTTCTTCAAACTCAAATTCGATGGAGCTTCCAAAGGAAATCCTGGTGAAGCGGGCTTTGGGGGAGTTTTTCGCGATCCACCGGGCTCCATTCTAAAAGTATTCTATGGCTCTTTAGGTTACAACAGTAACAATGCAGCAGAGCTTGCCAGGATTTCTGAGGGAATCTCCCTGGCCATATCAGACACCCTTATACCTCTCATTGATGAAGGGAGACTCTCAAATTATCATCACCATGGCCACTCGTCTCCTCAATGGCTCTCAGGCTTCAAATCTGTCCCCCAGTTGGAGACTTGAGCAAGGATTGCTCAACCTTGAAAATATTCTCTCACAATCTCGCTCCATTACTTTTCACCATGTCAGAAGGAAGGAAAATTCCCTTGTTGATTTCCTATCTAACTTTGGTGTGAACAACAACACTCCAAGCTAGGAGGGGTAGCTGAACAACATCTACTCTAAAGAACTGCGTCACAACTGCCAGAACATTGCCCAAATAAAGCTACCAATAGTAGGGATTCTCCCCGGTAAATAATCCCAATTAGATTACTCACCGTTTGGTGTGGGGAATCCGTCCGGTTAACGGTACGACTACCGTGAGTGTAATTGTTTAAGTTCTTTACCGGTTGCATCCTGATTCACTGTTTATGTACTTTTATATTTAAGTATGAGATGCAAGTGCCCTAATTAAATGCATATAATTGACAGGAATAAACCACACTAGCGATGCGCAGTTTCTTACCTCTCGTATTACCGCTCCTGCCTTATCAATTATCTATTCCTATTCTAATTAAACTAACTATCCTATCCCTGCAAGGAGCAAATTTCAATTAAGATTAATATAATGGAAATGTTAATATAAGTCTAACAAATAGTTGTTTCAACACAGCAATCACATTTACAGTAGAAAGAATACCACAGATAGCTTTGATATGATTAAAACAATTTATTACTCATTTTCCACATAAACATTTGCATAGAAAGAAAAATCATTCATCACCATTGAAGTAGTTCAATAAAGTTAGAACGATCTCACAATATGAGTTACGAATGCAAGAAGAAGTAGTTCCACATTAAACATTCCACACATTCCAGGAAAAAATCCTTGTGCAACTTTTCCCAGCAAACAGATCCTTCTTATTAGTAGAAAAATATTTCTCTTACAAAATGGTCTAGCTTCTATTATGCTAGAAAAAATCCTTACAGCCTTATTCTCCTCCTCTATTTATGTTACAAAAGAGTTTTTCCTCTAGTGACTCCTCATTTACCCTAACACTAGGGATTCCCAAAATTTGTCATTTTGTGCTTACATCAGAAAATACAAAAAGATATTTACAATTTAGATTTATGTGGGCCCAGCTAAACTAGAAAGATATTTTTCCCACGCATTAGCCCCTTCATCTATGACATTAATTCTGACGGGATCCAATACTTGTAAAGAGACTTCATGATATGAAAATTGAGTCTCAATATGCGTCAACCCTACTTCTACAACCTTTTAGCTATCTTCCAGGAAATATGCATGTATATATGCTTTCCCTACAAAGTGGTGGATGTCTTCTTTAGTGACAAAGTCCAATTTTTTGATGTAGTCTAATTCTCCTTGTAACTCATTCTGCAGCTCTGCTATGCGTAGGTATTTTGAAGGAAGCTAGTTCATCTTTGGGAGCAGAGAGAGATGACATTTATCATGAACCTGCTGGATTTTCTTGTAAAAATCCTGACACTTTTGGATAGTCTTCGGAATGTCATTATTTAGTTTCCTGGAAGCCTTCCTACAAAATTCCAGAAGTTCCATTTCCGACTTCAAGTCTGCTGCTATCTTCGGAGGCAAATTATCAGGGTATTTTGAATTAACCTCTCTCCAATCCATTTGGCTCTTAACCTTATATGCAGTATCCAACATCCTTTTCCTGAATTCTAGTGACTCCGCAACTATCACCTTCATTCTCACCATCAACAACTTCATCTTGTAGATTTCATATGTGAGAATTCCTTGAGAGTGATATATTCGTTCCCGAATCTTGCAGGCTTGATCACAAAATGGATTTATGTCATGCTTCCTATTATCTTCCAACTCCAATTTCTCTGCCAAAGATTCCTTCTCTTTAACCAACTCCTCCACCTGATCTTTCAATTCTTCGACCTGTTGGTTTCTGGCTGACTCTCTTGACTCTAACTGAGTGATTCGAGCTTCAAAGTCACTCCTTTCTCCTTCCATAATAATTAACTGCACAGTTAATGCCTCCTTTTCTATGTCCAAATTTTGGTATTCATTCAATAACCTTTCCTTTTTGGATAGAATGGTGCCATGTTTCCTTTTCAGTTCTATCCCTTCTCCTCGCATTTTCACCAAATTATCTTTCAATTTGAGAATCTTATCTTTATTTCGCTCCACGTCCCTTATCAACTTGTCAAAATTATATGTACTTGCTTGAGCAGCATCTATGTTGACAGATTCCATGAACTTAGGGTCCATGTGGGTACCCTCCATGATTGTGTTTTCCTGAACAGTAACAAACATTGGCTTGGGCTGCCAATTTGAGTCTCTTCTCTGATCTCCTTGTGATGGTCTTCCTTTTTGAATAAAAAAATATTGTGTCCAATATAGACACAATGTGTTGCTTTGATGGGGTGAATTGGGTGATTCCAAGCTCATGAAATGGGAGGTGACCTCTGGTGAGCGTCACACTGGACGCCTCAGGTGGGTCTATGTCCAAATTCTACACACTCGGGATTCCCTATTTCTCCACAGCTTGCTTGAACTTTCCTTCTTCTTCCTTTTGGTGTTTTTTGTTCTACCGCTTCTCTTTATGCTCTTTCTTTTACTTCTTCTTCCTCTTTTCTTTTTAATTCCTCAACAACCTCCCTTTCTTGCCTCTCAGCCTCTTCCTTCTGCTGTCTCTCCAATTCTTCCACTCTTATCTTGTATTCTTGTTCCCTTTGTATCCTTTATGCTTCCTCTTTGAGATTCCTCTCTGCTTCCTCTACTTGCAATCTTACAGCTTCTTCTCACTGCCTCTGTAATTTTGCCACCTTGGTGGTATTGGTAGTAGTACTAGAACTACTCCCGCTCTTGGGATGAAATCATTTGTTTAGCTCGGTCATGTTGCTTTCCCTCCGATACACTTCTTCATCCTTTTCGAAGTGATTGGCATATTCATAATGTATTTTAATCGATGCACAATGCTCAGCAACCCTTCCTTGGATATCATTTATAGCAAAACTATTTTCTCCAAAATGAAATGCTTCTAAATCTTGAATGAAAGCTTCGACAATTTTAACCTTGGAGAACTTGTATGCCCTGATACAGAAAGGCAAAGGTGGCAATGAAGCTTTCTTTTCATCATGTAGGATGCTACCAATTCCATTAATGAAAACTTTCCTTACTGCTTCCTTGTGGACCAAAAAATCGGTTGCATATTTGGGAAAAAGGGGTGGAGCTCAGGAACCTCCATACATTTTGATGTATGTGCCCTCCTGTGAGAAGTAGTAGTCCCTATATTCATTTATGATTGCCATTGCATTTTCAGACAAGCAGTTTGGTTCTTTATGAAAAATTAACCAGTAGAGAGGCATGACGAACTCTTCACATATGAGCTTATAATGACTTTCATATATATGATCCACATGGTCTGATAAGTCACGTAGATTGAAGATTCATCTCTATTCCAGATGCACCCTAACTCAGGAAATGGGTGTCTAGCTAATATGCAATCTATGAGGTATGAAGACATGTATAATTCTTCCTTATTTTGTGTTAAACCTCCTTGTGCATCTTCTATTGATGATGAAAGGTTGTCCGAGATGATGTACGCCCAATTAAAAACTGTGCCATGGAAAGCTATGTAATAAATTAGAGGTACCCAATATAGCTTGTAGATAGTTCCATCTGCCTTGCCAAAAATTCTGCTTAGCATCAGAGCTATAATTCTGAAAGGGGTCCTCAATTTTTGACACTCATATTCTCCACTCGCTTTCTATCTCAGCTGCCTTCTCGATACTATCATTTTCTTAGCATATTCAAAGTGGTCCATGTTTAATCCTTTGATCCAGTCTTCAGTTAATATGACCTGGGCTTGCAGTATCTTGTATTTCGTTGTTATATGAGCTAGATGGAATGAGGAAAACGCTTCCCCTTTGGCATCATAAATGATTCTTGATGTGGAATCGGCTTGTGGCAGGATCCATCCAATGAACTCTTAACAGGGAAAAATTGCTGGGCATGTAGCCGCTTTGGTGATGCCTGATCTTTTGATATTTTGATACAAGATCATTTCTTCGAGAGCTGCATTAGGGATATCTTGGTTCTGGATCATCTGATACAATTCCCCCCATTTGAATTTAGGGACAACTCCTGTTACTGCTTTTGTGTCTTCGAACATGGTTTCTATCTTCTTGTCTAATATAATCTCCACGTACGATCCTGATTCGGTTACTTTAGATTTCTTATTGTCTAAATCCTGATGAAAAAGAAGAAACATGGTATACGTAACTTAAATAGAAGTTTGTAAAGCAATTTTCTCTCAAACTACTAATAATAGATTAAGTGGAGAAATAATAACTTCCATGTAGTTTGGTAAATGTTACTGATGCTTGCTTAGCTTGGACTCAAATACAATTATGAGAGCAAACTAGGATGTTCATCTTAAAGGCTCTTCGCAAAATTCAGTTGACTCTAAAACTCCTTATAACTAGTGTGAATGGCAGGACAAAACCTCAAGGTTAGCCGACAATATTTTTAAGTTTCAAACCAGTCTGAACAGTGTGCGTGTCAAACCAAACTCCGTATGCATCAAAGTGGGAGGTTAAGATCAGAAGTATCCTAAGGTCGAAAACCATCCTAAACTGGATTGTTTAACGTCATGTTTAATAATTTATTCCACGGCCGGTGATGTAGGGTTAAGTGTGTGGAGGAAAGCGTTGTTTCTTAGTCCGGTTGCGTTCTAACTGTGGGATTGATAACACCGATGGGAGAAGGAAAAACCAGTTGAAGCTGTCCTAAGAGGTTTGAGCCGCGACAAATGACCACCGCAAAACACTAGGTTTTGCACTAAAAATGAGAGAAATGGTTTAGTAAGGACTGGACGAGGTCAACCCGGAAGACCTTACTTGACACAAGGTACGTGACTAAAAAATCCCAACTGACGATTGAACAGGGTTTAACTACCAAACAAAAACAATGAAAAATGCCAAAACCAACGACAAAAACTGCAAGAAAGTACCAATAAAAATAGTCACGAAAGCAGGGAAGTGGCCTACCTGTCAGTTTCTGTATGGTCATGAGAATAAGTTAAAAATGGCGTTTTAGCGTTCGACGACCAGAGGAGGTGAAAATCACTTAAAACGACGTTCCTTTTGTTTGCAATTTCAAACAAAAATGACCCTTTCCCTATATATAACGAAAAATAAAACCAATCCATTAATGCGGGTTGGTGGGATCATTAAATGCGAAGGTAGTGGGGTTGGTGGGGTCATTTATGACCAAACCCTGTTTCGGCGTCGAAAACCATTTTACGCATCGCTTCCTTTAAACATTCGCTGCCGATCATTTCAGAGCAACTTGCTCAGTTTCCACGAAGTGTGTCAACAGAGTTCTCCAAACTGTGCCGATGACGGCTCTCAACATGCCTTCATGAGTTACATCGGTGGCGCTTCGCGAGTTTCGTACTTCTTTTGCAACCGTTTCGGTGATCTTTTCCACGTTTAGCCGAAAATTCTCGAGCTTCGCCTTTCGATGCTCTCTTTCTTTTCTTTTCATCGACGAGTTTTTATATTTCAGTAGTGCCCATTTCAGCAGAACCGACCGAGTTGCCACGAAACGGGTCGCGGCCTTTAGACATTTTCACCGAGACTCTTTTCGGTGTGACTGGGGTGTTTCCGCTGAAGTGTTTCGGTGTGACTGGGACTTTATAGCTGAAACGATCGACCCGATTCTTTATTTTCTTCCGACGAGATGTGTGACCCAAAAATTATAAGTATTATCGGCTCGAATTTAAGGATGCTCCGACTGTTTCAGCTACACTCTCCGATTTGATCCGAACGCATCGGCTCGTCTAGACGAGTGTCTCTGAAATGGGGACTTCTCCAAAAGCTGAGTTTACTGCTCCGACCGTGTCGACTCTACAAGATGAGTTGATCTGACCATTTCGGCTCAAAAAGCTGAGTTTTACTTAGTAAAAGTTTGGCCTTCTTTGCTTGGTCCTTAGGAAAAAATCCAAGTTTGAGGGTGGGGTTTTTCTAGGATGACTTGAACTCTAAAACTCGGAGGGGCCCCACAATTTTGAAAACATTTGGGGATCATGTTGCAGCAGCAACAATTGGCGATTCGCTGGTGAATAGAGATCTCTGAATAATCCCCTTTTAAGGTCATAAAATCTTACACGCTATTGACCCAATATGTAACATAATGCTTTAAAAGGCTATATTTTATACAGGGGAATAGTCCCTTTTGTATCATGTTGGTCATTGGGGAAGAAGGGTAACTTTGAACCAGATTTCTTGACCACTCTCCTGAGGCCAAAATGAGGATTTCATTTTAGTTCCATATTTCGGATGCCTACTAAATAAGACTCCAGAGGATTGTAACAAAATCAAATAGATGTATTCGTTTGTTCCTCATTCCCATGCCGTCAGCATTTATTTAGATGCTCTCTTTATTGGCAAACTTTGTCGTCAGAGTCTTCCTTGATAGATTTTCTTCAATCTTCAGCATTTGACTTCGGTTCTTCCATTCATAATGTCCTTTTGTGTGAGAAAGAGATTTATTTGTTTGTCATGCTCACGGATGGAGAAGAACCTTGTTGAGTTGACCACCAGGGCTACTTTCCTGATTGGATGTCTTTGTTTTTCACAACCATTTCTTTGATGGAGATGAAATTTT
The DNA here is from genome assembly GCA_027924585.1 of Larix kaempferi. Lineage (NCBI taxonomy): Eukaryota > Viridiplantae > Streptophyta > Pinopsida > Pinales > Pinaceae > Larix > Larix kaempferi. The sequence continues at coordinate 607,368 of BSBM01000036.1, forward strand.
CTGGGAATGTGACTCTTTGATATAAGCTCTTTTGGCTTTTGATTTGCAGCATGGGATCATTTTAAATGCCATACATCTGTGAGACCTGCTTCATTTCTGTGGGTCCATCATAGTAGGATACCTGAGACAGTTATTAATGTGAGAGTGGATGAAGCCCCAAGATAGTAATCAGAAGTCATTGGTTTTATTTCTTTTACAGGGGTTATCATGACTCAACTATGAACCTAAAGTGGGCTTTCCCTTTCTAAAAACTGATTAGCAAATGACAATGTCACATAGAGAACTTGTTCTTCATAAGTAGATTCTGACCTTTCATGAGATGGCCTTGAGATCATTTAGATTCCTATATTTCCAAACACTAAGATGTTGAGTTGTGTTTTATTTAAAACAAATAAAGGAAATCAAACAATAAGCAAACATAAAATGAATCTGATGAAAGAAAACAAGATAAACTAGACTAATCAGTTTAGAAAACAACAGACTAGAAAAATAAAGAAAGGAAAAGTTTATTTATGTACAAAAGTGTTCCTAAAACTATGTGAAGTAATGTTTCAGAGCGAGGCCGTTGACAAGGATATTATCTTCCTCCCCGTTTAAATCTTTCATTTTGTATGTCAATGAGCCAAGCTTTTTGGCAATTTGATAGGGGCCAAGCCATAATTGTTGAAATTTTGTATGCTTCCCCTTTTCTTCATGTGGGTGGTCCCACTTAAGAACTAAGTCTCCTACCTCAAAACTTCTCGACTTCCGCTTGTCAAAACATATCTTGAAAATGTTCTGGTGTTGGTTGAACCTATCTTTGGCCTTTTCCCCCAATTCTTCGAGCTTCAACAGAGTGTCAATTCGTGACTGTAAGATTTCACTACCGGAACCTCTAGAAGCTTGGGCTAGTTGCATGGATGGGAGTAATCTGTTTGGAGGTAGTATAGCTTCCCTTATGTAGACCAAAGTATAAGGAGAAACTCATAAGGAATGCTTTAGAGTAACCCTATATTCCCATAAAGCATTAGAGAGAGCTACATGCCGATTTCTCTGACTTTCGATGACAGATTTCTTTAAAATTCGAATGAGGTTTTTATTTGTTGATTTTTCTAATCCATTTCCTCGGGGATAATAATTTGCTGAATAATGCAATTTGATTCCTTTTTCATAAGTAAATTCATTTAATTTAATAGATGAGAAGTAATTTGCATTATCAAAAACTAAAGAAATTGGAACCCCAAACCTAGTTATGATGTTTTCTTGCAGGAATCTGATGACTACGTCTTCGTTCACTTTGCACAGAGGAGCGAATTCTGTCCACCATGTGAAATAATATGTGGCTATTAGGATATACCGGTTTTGCAGCGAATAATTTGGATTAATTTCTCCAATAACGTTTATGCCCCATTGCTCGAATGTTTTAGATATAGTAACTGGCTGCAATGGCCCCACTAATTTCGGAAATCTACCAGCACTTCTTTGGCATACATCACATTTTCTTGCGTAAGAATGTGCCTCCTTGAAAAGAGTGGGACAGTAGTACCCAACTCTGAGTATCTTGTGAGCAGTGGTATCCCTAGAAAAATGTCCCCCTACAAGACTGTCATGTAATTCTTTGACTACCCTGGCTGCAGATTCCTTCTCAAGACAACTAAGAAAAACTACATCATAATTTTTTCTGAAAAGTACCCCGCCAATTATCTGATAGGATGTTGAATTCAATCGAAGTGCCCTTCTCTGCTTGGAGTTCCAATGTTCTGTAAAATATCCTTGTTGTAAATAGTGCACCAAATCCCTATACTAAGATTCTAGAGCAGTGGAGATTGGACATACTTCAGTTAGATTCAATTCAGCTTCGTTTTCCCACTCATGATCTTCGTTAGCTATATTTTCAGTGAGAAACTTACACAGGACTTGACCTTTAATGATGGTGGTTGGATTGAATTCTAGATCATATTCTTGCAGTGCCGTCACCCAGTTTCGTCTTTGTTCTCCCGACTCCTTTTGTACAAACAACGACCTGACAACTGGATGAGGTACAATGATCTTCGTCCTAATTTTCAAAATGTAGGGTCTGAACTACTTTACTGCTTTGAACACTGCATATGATTGTTTATCCATGGCTGGGTAATTCAATTCATCCCTTATAACCTAGTGCTCATGAAAGATATTGGATATTCGTCTCTCGATTCCCCTTTCTGAGTGAGCATTGTTGCAAGAGAATTATCTAAAGCAAAGGTGTAAATGATAAAATCCTTTTCAAAGTCTGGACTTCTCAAAGAAGGTGCATGGGTTATGGAATTATTTATGTCTTTAAATGAAATCTTCTTGATGTCGGTCCATTTGAACTGCACACTTTGCTTTACCATTTGCTGCAAAGGTTTCCCAATTTGTGCGAAATCAGGCACAAACCTTCGAACAAAATTAATCGTGCCCAAAAATGATTGCATAGATTTTTTGTTATGGGGCATGGGAATCTGAGTTATAGCCTGAACTCTCTCTGGGTCTATTGAGATTCCCTTTTTTGAGTGGATGTGTGACCCAAGATTTTTCCTTCAATAACAAAAAAAATACTCTTCTTTGGGTTCAGAGATATACCATATTTTCTGCAACGGTCAAAAATTTGTTTTAAGTGGAAAACATGGTCTTCCTGTTTCTTGTAGAAAACGGTTACATCATCTAGATATATGACCACGCAGTGGCCGACTAAAAATCGGAATGAAATATCCATGGACCTATAGAATGTGGCTCCGACATTCATTAAGCAAAAGGCATCCTCCTATATGCGAACGTTCCCCACTTCGTGCAAAATGTAGTCTTCAGTTGATCTTGCTTGGCCACTAATACTTGATTATAGCCAAGAAATCTGTCTAACAGGGAGAACAATTCCGAGCCTGATACCATTTGTAAAATATGTTCCATCAGTGGAACTAGACAGTTATCTTTGTATGATGCTTTATTCAAATTATGAAAATCAACACCCAGTTGTATCTCTCCTAATTTATTCCTTACCAAAACTAGATTTGCCACCCATTCGGAGTGTCGAACTTTGAAAATAATCTTAGCATCCAGTAGCTTCTTCAACTCCTTTTGGATTAAGGGTTCCAGCAGAGGATGCATCTTTCTGAGATGTTGATGAAAGGGATTCACACCTGGTTTAATGGGTATCACATGCTGTATGATGCATGTATCATAAATCTTTAAATATTCATAAGTCCATGCGAAGACATCCTTGTACTGCTAAAACAACTTGATGAACTTGTGCCTTTCTCCAGGTGAACAACATTTACCTAGATTGACATACTTAGGTTTAGCTTATGTTCCTAAATTCACCAACTCATACTGCATCGTAGAGCTGTTCATCTTAGCATTAGCTGGTTTACATAATTTATTTTGCAGGTCAAATATTCCTTCAAGGGTTCTAACCCCTTTTGGCATGAAATTTCCCTTGACCACATCCTTGTTCTGCAAATCTGACTGGTGTTCTTCTTCATCAATTATAGATTCTTTGAAAGCCTCTTCATTCGTCGGGAAGCTAATAATCTGTTCATCATCATCAAACACCCTCAGATTCGTAATGTTGTCAGGTACCGATGGCCTGAAAATTAGTTCTATAGAACACTTGCTATTTGTTGGAACTAATCTAGAAGCAGAAGTATCTAACAAATCAGCTACAACATTTTGTAATCTGGGAATTTCATTTATGTTAAAAGCATTGAATTGTGATATTAAATTCCATACCTTAGATTGATATCCTTTAAGATATGGAGATAAACAATTGATAGTATTTCTTATTTGTCTGACAACTATTTTGGAATCACCAAAAAAATTCAAATTTTTTACATTTAATTCAATGGTTCTTTTCAAACCTTGGACTAGAGCTTCATATTCTGCAGTGTTATTTGTACATTCAAACTCTAGCCTACAAGAGAGAAAATGTTTATTTCTTTCAGGATCAATGAGAGCACAACTGAATCCCGATCCCTCTTGTGTCTTGGAACCATCAAAGTACAAAACCCAAAACTTATTCTCTAAATCAATTTGGTTAGTAGTATCTCCTAAGTTAGTAACTAAGTCTACTATACTACAATCAATTTCATCAGTCCGTGAGAAATGAAGGATATCAGACTGTGTTTCTGACTCATGAGTGGATTCTTCAACTTGATAATTTCCTGGTTCAAGCTCTAAGAAGTAATTCCCTAAAACCGAAGATGAAAAATTCACAGGCTCATTCTTTTCTTCAAGTTGAGTTGCATTCTGCTTCATGTGATGCTCTCTCAGTATTTTAAACTGATTTTGCTTGTTTTGATATGGAAACCACAAGTGAGACCAATCTGTTGCAAAATAACCATTTAGTTTCATTGACCAATCCCTGCTCCATATCAAACCATAAGCTTCAGTAATATCTATTACCATGCTATCTGATAAGCACATCTTTCATCTCTCCTATAACCTTAACAACAGACCTATCCAATTGTATGACCTGGGAAGGATATGGTATTGGTTTCCCATTGATTTTCTTACAAATGGATAGTGGCATAACATTGGATGAGGCTCCAGAATGTACCAAACAATTATGTACATTGTGATTGAAAATTTCAAAGGTTAACAAGAAATGCAGAGTCTAAGATTTTGATTTACCAGTTACCACCAATTCTTGCTTCGTTTATCTCTGTATTTGACTCAATGGTGTCTATGGAACTGCTTGATTGTGGGTCAAAAGCTTCTAATAATTTCTTCCTCTGCTGGGGGAGATTACATAATTCAAACAAAGATATGTTTTCTTTAGTCTTCTTGATATCCTCCACAATATCATACCCCATGTTGTATTTTTCTGTACTTTTCCCACCATTTCCTGACTTGTTCACTATGGCTTTTGCCTGTTTATTTATCATTGGGCTTGTTTCTTTTACAATTTTAGAATTCATTTTGGGTTGAGGATGAGTGATGCCAATATTCCTTTTCGGAGCTTCCTTGGTGATCTCCATCTTAGGAAACATCGGGATTTGATCTACCACCGAACATTTACTTCTAGTGGTGATGTTTACTGATGATACTTGGATTTCTTCAGCTTGCTCTTCCTCATTCAATCCCAAAGTGGGAGCCCAATCCCATAATAACATTGCGGTTTCCTCAGTTGACTCTTCTTGTTCTTTTGTTTGATATTCTTCTAGATCTTCTTGATCTTTCAGTTGTGCATCTAACAATTGATTCATTACTAAAGTCATTGAATTTATCCATTGTGGGAAGCTCTTTTCAAAGTGCTGCTCTTGGTGAAAAGTGCAGAAATGTTCCATGCCAACCTCATTCAAATTTAGGACAACAGAATTAGTTATAGGTGGTAGAGGCTATCAACTTTCTTCCCTTTTCTTGTAGAAGGGCTTAAATGGTTTTCTAGATGTACTAGCTCCCTTCTCTTTATCCAAGTCTACTATTTTGTTAGATAATTTCTGTACCATTTTAACCACATTTTCTAATTCATTTGAGGGTTCTTCTTTAGGTCTAGATAATATGAGAGGATTCTTGTTGGTCATTAGTTTCACTTCCAATTCTAATGCATGTTTTGAAATACTATCCAAGTCAGCTTCTACCTTCTTAGCTTCCTCATAGTTTTCTATTATAGTAACCTTAACTGCTCTTTTGACAAACATAGCTATAGGTGGATACAATCCTGTGGTGTAATATTCTACCAAGGACTCCTCAACGAGTTTTGGTGCAGCATTGAAATTATTTAACAGGGTAGTGAATCTCTAATTAAATTCCCGCACCTTTTCTTTCTTCTCCATCCTCATAGATAACAGTTCTTTCATGAGCATGGCAATGGTCTTTTGATTGCCAAATTTGTTTAAAAAACATTTTCAAAACCATCCCAATCTGCTATAAAATTAGCTTGTAGACTGAAATACCAAGAAGATGCCCTTGGATGAAAAGTGTAAGGGAAAAGTCTGCAAACCACATCTTCATGTTCTACATTTAAAAGGTTCAGAGACAAATAGAAACTCTTCTGGTGGTCTTCGGTAGAGATGCCTTTTCCAGGGTCGAATTTAGGTAGCACTCTCTCTGTATGTTTGGGCATATCGTGTAATGGGGCAGCTAAATTAAGTGGCCCTCTGGATATCCACACAGGTTGTTTAACATTTCCAACCATAATTCGCGGTGGGGAATGGGGTGGTGAATGATGCGGTGTATGAGGAATTTCCTGAGCTGGAGGGGATTCGGGGTCCCAACTGGTCAAGGGGATCTGTGATTTCTTGAAAATATAAATCCAACACTCTTCCAAATTTTCTACAAGCACTGAATCTCTAGCGTATGAGACCTCTTTTTTAGGAACTCGCCTTCTAGGAACGCGGGAATTACGTTTAATCCTCCAATATTTCTCATGTAAGAGCGTTTATGTCTCTGGAAATGGTCTATCTCCTCAAATGGGACAACGTATAAAGGTTCTTTGTTTTCACCTCCAGGATTTATTTTTTCTTGATCTTTTGGTTCCAAAACGAAGTCTTTTGGTAAAGCTGTTTCAAGTGGGTTTCCAGAGGAATCTCTTCGTACAAAAGGATCTCCTCTACTAGCCATGCACTGGCGGCCCTCCTTCTAGTGCCAAAACTATTGATGCCAAAAAATCCCAACACCAATAGTAGGGATTCTCCTCAATAAATAATCCCAATAAAATTACTCACCGTTTGGTGTGGGGAATCCATCTGGTTAACGGTCCGACTACCGTGAGTGAAATTGTTTAAGTTCTTTATCGATTGCGGCCCGATTCACCATTTATGTAATTTTATCTTTAAGTATGAGATGCAAGTTCCCTAATTAAATGCATATAGTTGATAGGCAGAAACCATACTAGCGATGCGTAGGTTCTTACCTCTCGTCTTACCGCTGTTACCTTATCTATTGCTATTTTAATTAAACTAACTATCCTATCCGTGCATGGAGAAAATTTGAATTAAGAGTAATATACTGGAAATATTAATATAATTCTAACAGATAGATGTTTCAATACAACATTCACATTTACAGTAGAAACAATACCACAGATAGCTTTGATATGATTAAAACAATTTATTACCCATTTTACACATAAACATTTGCATAGAAATTAAAATCATTCATCATCATTGAATTAGTTCAGGAAAGTTAGAACGTTCTCACAGTATGAGTTACGAATGTAAGAATAAGTAGTTCCACATTAAACATTCCACGCATTCATGGAAAAAATCGATGTGCAACTTTTCCCAGTAAACAAATCCTTCTTATTAGCAGAAAAATAGTTCTCTTACAAAATGGTCTATCTTCTATTATGCTAGCAAAATTCCTTACATCCTTATTCTCCTCCTCTATTTATCTTACAAAAGAGTTTGTCCTCTAGTGACTCCTCGTTTACCCTAACCCTAGGAATTCCCAAAATTTGTCATTTTATGCTTACATCAGAAAATACAAAAAGATATTTACAATTTAGATTTATGTGGGCCTAGCTAAACTAGAAAGATATTCTTCCTACGCATTAGCCCCTTTAGCTATGACATTAAGTCTGACAGGATCCAATACTTGTAAAGAGACTTAATGATATGAAAACTGAGTCTCAATATGCGCCAACCCTGCTTTTGTATCCTTGCATCTATCTTCTAGGAAATATGCATGTATAGATTCTTTCCCTACAAAGTGGTGGATGTCTTCTTCAGTAACAATGTCTAATTTTATGATGTAGTATAATTCTCCCTGTAACCCATTCTGCATCTTTGTTATGCGTATTTCTTTTGAAGGAAGCTCATTCATCTTCGAGAGAAGAGAGAGATGACATTTCTCATGAACCTGTTGGATTTTCTCGTAAAAATCCTGACACTTTTGGATAGTCTTCAGAATGTCATTATTTAGTTTCCTGGCAGCCTTCCTACAAAATTCCAAATTTTCTATTTCCGACTTCAAGTCTGTTGCTGTCTTCGGAGGCAAATTATCAGGGTATTCTGAGTTAACCTCTCTCCAATCCATCTGGCTCTTAAACGTATCCGTAGTATCCAACAACCTTTTCCTGAATGCCAGTGACTCCTCAGCTGTCACCTTAATTCTCGCCATCAACATCTTCTTCTTGTATATTAGATATGTGAGAATTCCTTGAGAGTGATATATTTGTTCCTGAATCTTGCAGGCTTGATCACAAAATGGATTTATGTCATGCTTCCTTTTATCTACCAACTACAGGTTCTCTGCCATGGATTCCTTCTCTTTAACCAACTCCTCCACCTGAGCTTTCAATTCTTCGACCTATTGGTTTGTGGCTAACTCTCTTGACTTTAATTGAGTGATTCGAGCTTCAAAGTCACTCCTTTCCCCTTCCATAATCATTAACTACACAGTTAATGCCTCCATTTCTGTGTCCAAATTCTGGTATTCATTCAGTAACCTTTCCTTCTCGGATAGAATGGTGTCATGTTTCCGTTTCAGCTCTATCCCTTCTCCTCGCATTTTCACCAAATTATCTTTCAATTTCAGCATCTTCTCTTTATTTTGCTCCACGTCGCTTATCAACTTGTCAACATTATATGCACTTGATTGAGCAACAATTATGTTGACAGATGCCATGAACTTAGGGTCTCTGTGGGTACCCTCCATGATTGTGTTTTCCTGAACAGTAAAAACATCGGCTTGGGATTCCGATTTTAGTCTCTTCTCTGATCTCCTTATGATGGTCTTCCTTTTTGAAACAAGAAATATTGTGTCCAATATGGCCACAGTGTATTGCTTTGATGGGGTGAATGGGGTGAGCCCGAGCTCATGAAATGGGAGGTGACCTCCAGTGAGCATCACATTGGACACCTTAGGTGGGTCTATGTCCAAATTTTGCACACTCGGGCTTCCCTGTTTTTCCACAGCTTGCTTGAACTTTCCTTCTTCTTCCTTTTGCTTTTGTTGTTCTGTCGCTTCTCTTTCTGATCTTTCTTTTACTTCTTCTTCCTATTTTCTTTTTAATTCCTCAGTAGCCTCCCTTTCTTGCCTCTCGACCTCTTCCTTCTGTTGTCTCTCCAATTCTTCCACTCTTAGCCTGTCTCCTTGTTCCCTTTGTATCCTTTATGCTTCCTCTCTGCTTCCTCTACTTGCAATCTTGTAGCTTCTTCTTGTTTCCTCTGTAATTCTACCACCTTGGCAGTGTTGGTAGAAGTACTGGAACTACTCCCGCTCTTGGGACGAAATCATTTTTTAGCTCGGTCATGTTTTTTTCCCTCCGATACACTTCTTCATCCTTGTTGAAGTGATTGGCATATTCATAATGTATTTTGATCGATGCATAATGCTCGACAACCATGCCTTGGCTATCATTTCTCGAAAAACTCTTTTCGCCAAAATGAAATGCTTCTAAATCTTGAACGAAATCTTCGACAATTTTAACCTTGGAGAACTTGTATTCCCTGATACAGAAAGGAAAAGGTGGGAATGAAACTTTCTTTTGATCATGCAGGATCCTGCCAATCCCATTAATGAAAACTTGCCTTACTACTTCCTTGTGGACCACAAAATCGGTTTCATATTTGGGAAAAAGGGATGGAGCTTGGGAACCTCCATACATTCTGATGTATGTGCCCTATTGTGAGAAGTAGTAGTCCCCGTATTCATTTATGACTATCATTTCTTTTTCAGACAAGCAATTTGGTTCTTTATGAAAAATTAATCGGTAGAGAGGCATGGTGAACTCTTCACATATGAGCTTATAATGACTTGCATATCTATGGAACCACATGGTATGATAAGCCACATAGATTGGGGATTCATCTCTATTCCAGATGCACCCTAACTTACGAAATGGGTGTCTAGATAATATGAAATCTATGAGGTATGAAGACATGTAGAATTCTGCCTTATTTTGTGTCAAACCTCCTTGTGCAGCTACTATTGATAATGAAAGGATGTCCGAGATGATGTCTTCCCAATTAAAAATTGTGCCATGGAAGGCTATGTAATAAATTAGAGGTACCTAATATAGCTTGTAGATATTTCCATCTACCTTGCCGAAAATTCTGCTTAGCATCAAAGCTATAATTCTAAAAGGGGTCCTCAAGTTTTGACACTCATTTTATCCGCTCGCTTTCTGTCTCAGCTTCCTTCCTGATACTATCATTTTCTTAGCATATTCAAAGTGGTCCATGTTTAAGCCTTTGATCCAGTCTTCAGTTAACATGACCTGGGCTTGTGGTATATTAGAGGAAATTTGGGTAAAAAATGGGCCTCCTAAGGAAAATAATAAAATAATAGTAGAGAGAGAGTAAAAAAACTACTTTTTTGGATTGTATTTTCAACTTATCTCCTTGTAGGTTTACTCAAATTTCAAGCGGGAGGACTTGTTGGATGCATAATTAAATTATGCATCCAATGAGTACCTATGTTGCATACTTTTAACAACATGCACACCATGAAAAATTGAAAATACATTAAAAAAACATGTTTCTAGTGAGAGAAAACACATTTTTAATGTATTTTCAATTTTTCATGGTGTGGATGTTGTTAAAAGTATGCAACATGGGTACTCATTGGATGCATAATTTAATTATGTATCCAACGAGTCCTCTTGCTTGAAATTTGAGTAAACCTACAAGGAGATAAGTTGAAAATACAATCCAAAAAAGTAGTTTTTATTTTTTCCCTCCAATTTTTTTAGGTGCTCCCTTTTTTAATTTAAAAGCATTTTGATTGGCTAATACATGATGACATGGAATTTGTATTATTTTTGGAAGGCCCATTTTAAATTGAAATTTTCTCTAATAGTATGTCGCTACTATATGAGCTGGATGAAATGAGGCAAATGCATCCCCTTTGGCGTCAGAAATGATTCTTGATGTGGAATCGGCTTGTGGCAGGATCCATCCAATGACCTCTAAACATGGAAAAAGTTCTGGGAGTGTAGCCGCTTTAGTGATGCCCGATATTTTGATATTTTGATACAAGATCATTTCTTCGAGAGCTGCATCAGGGATATCTTGGTTCTGGATCATCTGATACAATTCCCCCCATTTGAATTCAGGGACAGCTCCTGTTACTGTGTTTGTGTCTTCGAACATGGTTTCTATCTTCTTGTTTAATATAATCTCCACGTCTGATTCTGATTTGGTTACTTTAGACTTCTTCTTGGCACCCTTAGGCATTTTCCAATCCTGATGAAAAAGAAGAAACATGGTATAAGTAACTTAAACAGAAGTTTGTAAAGCAATTTTCTCTCAAAATACTGATAATAGATTAAGTTGAGAAACAATAACTTCTATGTAGTTTGGTAAATGCTACTGATGCTTTCTTATCTTAGACTTAGATACAATTATGAGAGAAAACTATGATTTTCATCTTAAAGGCTCTTCGCAAAATTCAGTTGACTCTAAAACCCCTATAACAAGTGTGAATGACGGGACAAAACCTCGAGGTTAGCCGATAAGAGTTTTAAGTTTCAAACCAGTCCAAACAGTGTGTGTGTCAAACCAAACTCCATATGCATCAAAGTGGGAGGTTAACTCCAGAAGTATCCGAAGGCGAAAAACCATCCTAAATTGGACTGTTTAACTTTGTGTTTAATAATTTCTTTTACGGTCGGTGACACAGGGTTAAGTGTGTGGAGGAAAGCGTTGTGTCTTAATCAGGCTCTGTTCTAACTGTGGGATTGATAACACTGATGGGAGAAGCAAAAACCGATCGAAGCTATCCTAATAGGTTTGAGTCGCGGCGAATGACCACCGCAAAACACTGGGTTTTGCACTAAAATTGAGAGAAATGGTTTAGTAAGGACTGGATGGGGTGAACCTGGAATCCCTAAGTCGATATCATTACTTGACACAAGGTCCGTGACTAAAAACGCCCAACCGACGATTGAACATGGTTTAACTACCAAACACAAACAATGAAAAACGCCAAAACCAACGACAAAAACTGCAGGAAAGTACCAATAAAAAAAAATCACAAAAGCAGGGAAGTGGCCTACCTGTCGGTTTCTATATGGTCGTGAGAATAATTCAAAAATGGCGTTTTGGAATTCGAGAACTGGTGGAGGTGAAAATCACTTAAAACATCATTCCTTTTGTTTTCAATGTCAAACAAAAATGACCCTTACCCTATATATAATGAAAAATAAAACCTATCCATTAATGCGGATTGGTGGGATCATTAAATGCGAAGGTAGTGGGGTTGGTGGGGTCATTTATGACCAAACCCTGTTTCAGTGTCGAAAAGCATTTTACACATCGTTTCCTTTAAACATTCACCGCCCCTGTTTCGTAGCGACTTGCTCAGTTGCCGTGAAGTGTGTCAGCAGAGTTCTCCAAACTGTGTCGATGACGACTCTCGGCATTCCCTCATGAGTTACATTGGTGGCCCTTCACGAGTTTCATACCTCTTTTGCGACCGTTTCGATGAGCTTTTCTAGGTTTAAACAAAAATTCTCGAGCTTCGCTTTTCGGTGCTCGCTTTCTTTTCTTTTCATCGGCAAGTTTCCATATTTCAGCGGCGACCGTTTCGGCGAAACCAGTCGAGTTGCCGCCAAACGAATCACGTCCTTTAGATATTTTCACCGAGACTCTTTTCGGTGTGACTGGGGTGTTTCCACCGAAGTGTTTCGGCGTGACTGAGACTTTATAGCCGAAACAGTGAGACCAATTCTTTATTTTTTTACGACGAGATGTGCAACCCAAAAATTATAAGTATTATCGGATCGAATTTAATGATGCTCTGACCATTTCGGCTGCACTCGCCGAGTTGCTCCAAATGCGTCTGGTCGTCTAGAAGAGTGTCTCCAAAACGGGGACTTCTCCAAAAGCTCAGTTTTCTGCTCCATCCGTGTCAACTCTACAAGCTGAGTTGATCTGACCATTTCGGCTTGAAAAGATGAGTTTTACTTAGTACAAGTTTGTCCTTCTTTGCTTGGTCCTTAGGAAAAAATCTAAGTTCAGGGGTGGGGTTTTTCTAGGATGACTTGAACTCTAAAACTCTTTCAAGAGAGAAGGAGGGGCCCCACAATTTTGAAAAACATTGGGGATCAGGTTGCAGCAGCAACACCACCTTTCCTCTGGGAAGAATGATGGTTGCATCAACCATTATTGGCACATCAAAAACATGTTGGGAGCCCTCATGGAGGACACGAAGGCCAACTGGGATAGATCTAGGGACACCGCTCAGAACATGAAATCTAATTTGACTTCTCTAGAAGGCCTGGCCAGCTCCTTGGAAACCATCTTTGGAGGTCAATGTTTTTTCGGAGGAGGCATTGCTGGAGGGATCCATGACAGCGGGAGCCATGCAGGTGGGAGCTATGTCGGTGGCGATCATGCAGGAGGGATTCATGCAAGTGGAAGCCATGCGGGTGGAATTCATGTAGTTGGCAGTAGCATTGGAGCTGTGGGAAGTATGGACACTTCGGTGGATTTTGGGGGAGTGGACAAGGGGCCGACGCTCTCAGGGACATGTGGCAAGGAGGTCTCCACTCACACTTTCCCCATCCCTTCCACCATCATCCAGTCGGATTGTAAGAGGTTTCGTGAAGATGCATAGAAGGCTGCTCTTCCCTGGTGTAAAGTGGTTCCCCATCCTATCAAAAGGTCGTTTCAGGAGGAAACAGAGGAGGACAACTTTAGCTGTCCAATTCTGGAAGAAATCGCCCCCCAATGAAGCAATGACAAACAAATAAGGTTCCGAAGGATCTCTGCAACTTTCAGTTTTTTTGTCTTAATTTGCTTACTCTTTTTGTTTATTTCAACATTTTTTATATGGGATCTCTTAGCCACTGTCTCTTAACTGAACATTATGACTCTCCTTGTACTGAGTGGAAGGTTGGAAAATCTAGTTCCACCCATTTTTATCCTTTTGATTTCCTGGGCTGGTGGTTCGGTACTCTTAGACCACCATTACCACACCATTGCTCTGTAATTTTGATTTTAACTATCTAATAGAACTTTGCAGCTTACAAAAAAAAAAACATACACATGTAAACATTATCTACCATCATCTAACATATACATTTAATATATTTAAACATCATCTAACACACAAATCTAATAATGACATCTAACAAAACACAAGGTGCATTATATAACATAACCATCACACACACATCTAACTAACACCATCTAACATACACATCTATCAAGCACACCTAGAGAATATATCTAACCTAACCTAACATACACCTCACCATCAAAATATATAAATAAACTTCAACATGAACATGAACATCAACATGAAAAATGGTGTGTGTATGTGTGCGTGTGTGTGTGTGCGTGTGTGTGCGTGTGCGTGTGTGTGTGTGTGTGAACAATAATATCAAACTCATGATACATGCCAAATATACATCTCCAGTCCAATAACTACTATAATATATCTCGTATGTTGGAACATTTATCCATCTAGACATATAGTCATACAGTCATGCATGCATGCAACATTTTTTACCACCCTGGTGGTTAGACCATGGTGTTGACTCCCTAGTACCATGTTGTTGTCATTTTTTACACTCATTAGCCACTCAAGCGCCATATTCATTGATTTTAGGACCTAATGTGCCCTCATGCATGAAATAAATTTGTGAAATTAGTGAGGTTTGTTTAGTTTTGTGATCCATCCTGTGGAATTTCACATGGCATGAGAGATTTGCTGAGCAAATTAATCTTCTATAGATTTTTTTTCAGATATTTTTTTGTGCAGGTATTCTACAATAGTTTCCATGAATTTGAAAGCAGTTCCTCCTCTCTATATTCAACTATGATGAGTGGAAACCAAATATGATAGCATATTTGAAGAGACAAGGTATTTTTGATGTGTGTATTGGTGTTATGAGAGATTCTGCTTCCTATGAAGAGAAGAATGATTGGCTAAATGACTGTGACAAAGACTATGGAGCAATGTGTCTTGCTATGTCTCCTAGTATGTGCTACCTCATTGATACTGTTGAATACCCAAGTGATATCTAGACCAATTTGGATAGAGAATTTGGAAAGAATAAGGAAGAGGTTCATGCTATTAATTTGGAGAACAAGCCCAATGATACCTCCTCAAGCATTCTCTCTGATTATGTCTCGGCCTCAAGCATCTCTCATGATGAAGTTGTTCAAGATGAATAAGAAATTGCAGATCCAACTGCTCAAGTTTATGTTGAAGACATCTCCATCTCTACTACTCTAGAATTTGAAGTGAAATCAAGTCAAATGCTCTCCTTCCCGTGAGCTTAATCCAAAAGAAGAAGTTGTAGATTCAACACATAAATTTCCCATTGAATAATTTCCTTCCTCCATTTCTCTAGAAGTTGAAGATAGTTTCGAATTGTCCCCTTCCCATGTAGTTGATGCAGATGAAAGTGATACAACTAATGGAGGTGATCCTTTTGGAGAGATTATCCATTCCTCACTCATGTTATCAATGTCTTCTATTTCGAATTCTGAGCAAGATATGTCAATTACTACTCTATAGGTTGAAGAGAGTTTCAAATTCTCTACTTCCCATGAGCTTACTGATGTGCAATATTGTGATATACTGGATGTTTTGGAGGCTATATCAAAGTTTGGAGAAGTCACATTCGACCTCCTTGGTATCTTGCTTCTTATGAGGTTCTATTTGATTGCTAGCACTTGTTTTCAGAGTTACATTGAATATGGATAACACATACTTTCATTTGAAATTGATCTCATCTATTTTGGTTTGAAGTTCAAGTCTGAAGAGCACCTACATTCGCTCTCCTATCAGTGTATTTCATTTTCTCTACTTGGCTACATTGTCCTTTGTGCAGTTGTTCATGTTCATGATCTAGCTGAGCACATTCGTATCTTGAAAAAGAGGAAGATACCTCCAGACATATGATAAAAAATAACACCTACTTGAGTTTGGAGTAGTTAATTTTTTGGTGTGCTTCATGTCCATCTTGAGGGGGGGTTTTGTTTCCACAGGGTTTTCCCTCTTTCCTCACTTAAATGGACTAATAAATTTGTAAAGGGTGACCTTTAGTCTCAGTTACCAGGGCCCTATTTATGATATTTCCTCACATAGTCAGGTTTAAGGGGGGGTGTTGGAACATTTATCCATCTAGACATATATTCATACAGTCATGCATGCATGCAACATTGTTGACCACCCTAGTGTTTAGACCATGGTGTTGACTCCCTAGTACCATGTTGTTGTCATTTTTTACCCTCATTAACCACTCAAGCACCCTATTCCTTTATTTTAGGACCTAATGTGCCCTCATGCATGATTATAGTAGCATCTAAGTTAGTTCCCTTGATTTAAGGCGCTTGTCTTCAATCACCATTAGTTAACTAACCACCAGTCCTTGATTTTATGAGTCTGAGTACTTATTGAACCTTGATGACCACAACAAATCACTAATGCACCCTTAAAATATTAGTTAGACTTAGTTAACTCCCTAATACTCCTTTAGGCCTACCTACTATCAGTTAGACTAAGTTAGAGTCATTTAACTGGCCAACTGACACTACCATCACAAGTTACAACTAGTTCTCTAGTCTAGTGATGGGAATATTTCCTATCTAAGCATGTTGATACGAACCGTTACACCAAAACCCTGAGGTGTTAGTAAAGGCCACCCACTAGGATCTTAACATCCCACCACGCTCCGTAGTCCAGACTCTAGGATGTATGTGCGCCCGTACGGTGGTGTCCCCTTTGAGCCGTACGAGCCCCGGACGAACACTGCAATGCTGACGTTGCCACCCGCTTTGTGACTCGAACTTGGGTGGAGGCTTTGATACCAAATGATACGAACCGTTACACCAAAACCCCAAGGTGTTAGTGAAGGCCTCCCACTAGGATCTTAACACCTGCCACATGTCTAGATTCATTATTCCTATAAGGCTCACAAATTTCTCCTTTGGAGATGTATTATTTATGTACACATTTACTGAATAATATTTGTATGAACGGTTTTTCATCTAAGTTTCATTTTCATCAGTGATTTTTGTAGTTTTTATTCCTAAATTTCTCGTGAAATTAGTGAATTTTGTTCATCTTTGTGATCCATCCTGTGGAATTTCACATCGTCCACCAGCAAAGGCATGAGTACCTCTATTAGGAGAAAAAGTAGATTGGAGAGCAACATAGATGTCTCCATCAAGACGAATCTCACCCGCTGCAACCATCCTATCTACATATGAGGTGAGTGTAGTAGGACATGGTGGAATGGTTAGTAGGATGGGTGGATATATAGGAGATGGCGGTGGGTCAAATGGGTGTGGAGGAGTAAATAGTGGTCTATCGTGATCAGAAAAGGAGAAGGATGTGGATCATGAGATGAAGACGCTCCCACAACATGGTGAAGGGGAGAAGGTGGAGCATGATATGAAAATGCTCAAATGTCATGGTGAGGTGGAGGAGGTGGAGCATGAGATGATGATGCTCCTGCACCGTCATGGTGAGGCGGAGGAGGAGATGGGCGAGGATGATGATCACCATTTGTTAACAATCAAATTAACACCCTTAACAAGTGAAGGTTCAAAGCACATTTTACCATTCTCCCGCAACATTAAGACAAAAGATAAGTCATTAGGGGATTTTTGAGGTAAAAAATGGGCCTCAAAACAAAAAAAGTACCATCAAAATTCACTTTATAATAACCAATAGGATTCAAGATGATCATGTCAACCATAAGGGTAAAATTTGTAAAACAAATTGGAGGGAAAAAGAAAAAACTACTTTTTCTTATCGTATTTTTGACATATTGCCTTAATGGTGTACCCCAATTTCATGTTTGGGCACTCGTTGGATGCAGAATTTAATTCTGCATCCAACCCATACCCACACTGCATACTTTTGAGGCACCCAGAACATGAAAAAAAAATACAATAAAAAATGTATTTTAATATTAAAATATGTTTTTTTATTGAAATTTTCATTTTTCCATACCATGGGTGCCTCATAAGTATGCAGTGTGGGTATGGGTTGGATGCATAATTAAATTTCACACCCAACGAGTGCCCAAATTTGAAATTTGGGTAAATCGATAAGTAGATATGTCAAAAATACAATAAGAAAAAGTAGTTTTTCTTTTTCCCCTCTAAAATTTAGAACTCTTATTTTATTATTTCGGGGGGCATTTTAGACCTCAAAACTCCCCTAATGACATAAGAGAACAATCCTCTCTTATCTAATCACTAACAAGGTCCAATGATTGAACTACCCACTTGAAGGCTCAGAGCCAGTCTCCACTAGTCAACAATGAAAAGAAAGGCATGGAATATGCATTAATTGTGCATGAAAATTCTGAATTTGTGACAAAATCCTAAAAATACTATAGAAAGTGGGTTTTTTTATTGGAAAATAAAAATTTGGGAAAAAGGTATTATCCCACGTTGATGTTTGATTCCTGAGTTCCCAATTCCCAATGCTATAAAGAAAGGCATTTGGGGCAAAGTAAAATACAGAAAGTGAGAGTAAAGGCATGTTGGAATATTGAAAGGTTGGAAATCTCATCTTGAACACAAAGCACTTGGATGATCAAAGGCATGGATGGAGAAGGATGGCTCAAAGCAAAGGAGAAGGGATTCACCTCCAAAGAAAGGTTGTAAGTATTCCTTTTTCCTGAATTCAATATGATGCAATTCAATTTCCCCCCCAAATTTGAGTTTGAAATTATGTTTTAGATCTAGTTTTGAATTCAATTTTAGTAGATAGATTTCAAGTTTTTCAAAGTTTTTCAAGTTCTTAGAGATAGAGCTAGAGGTAAGAACCTAGCAAGCAACTACAAATGGAGGCCTAAAGGCCATGGATGAAGCATGGGGATCTTCTACAAGTGGCTAGCTTCAAGAGGTATTCTACTCTCTTCCTCCCTTCTCTTTTCTTGAAAATTACTTAGAAATCTCAAAAGAATGTTGATTATTGCATGTATTTTTGTCAATTGAACTTCACCAATTCATAGTAAGGATAGATAATGGAGTAGAAAGGATAGATAAGTCCCTACACTAAAATATATCAACAGATGGTGACTCCACTTGGGTTTTCCATTGAAAAATTTCTTAAATTTGGTGTTCTAAGCTTAAATATATTCCTAAAACTTACTTAAATATGTCATAAGTCATCCTAAGAATGTTTAGAAATCATCTTGAGTCTGCTTGTAAGGGTCTGCATTATCTCAAACAACTCAGAATTTTTTCAAAATTTGGATGATTTAGCCCCAAATATTTGCTTTCTTGATTACACATTGGTCATAGTTAGCACATATGCGTGTTACAAGAAGGTCACAATGATGATAGGTGCGCATATGCCTCAGAAACGCAGTTGACCCACTGCACATGTGCGTGTGCCCTGAGATCTAGAGTTTCAGGCCTAAATTGGTCCCAAATCCATCTTTTCTTCTGATTTTTTTTTATATACTTGGCTTAGGAATCCCAAAACTTATCCATTAGACCTTAATTAAACCTTAATTGACTAATATTTGGAAAAAAATTAAAGATTTTAAAGATTTTTGTTCAAAATTGCAACAAATTGTAAAAAAATTAGGAGTTGGAATTAACTATTTTAGGCCCATCATTAGGAAATATTTTGATTTTTTCATACATGTAGATTACAGTAGACACATTTTAGGATAAATTCAAAATATATTTGGAAAAATTGGGAAGCATTTAATTTGAAAATTTTTAAGTTGGATTTCCCTCCAAAACCCTTGAAAATGGCTTAATTTGATATTCTTGGGCTTTGGATTCAAATTTTTCTCATAATTTGGCTTATATCTGAATGATTTAGGGCATATTTAGCACTTATATCCTTGATTTTACATTTAATTGATGAAATTTTGATTGATTTCTTAAAATTTGGTTAAATCACTAGTTTGCAAATTGTCAAAACTTGAAAAAACATCAAAATTGTTTCATAAACCTTTAGGCCTTTGAATTTTTAATTCCATGTGATTTATAACATGAAATAAAACACAAATTAAAAACCAAGAATACATTAGAATGTCATTTGAAAACATTCCATAAAGAAAATTGCATAAAAATTCAAAAATTTGAGCATTACACATTGAAAGAATTTGAAAAACTTTCCCTCCAAAACCAAAGGAACAACTTTAATTATTAAATTTATGTTTTGGATCTACAAAATTTGATTTTACTCATTCGCAATTAGAGAGATTTGTAGGTTTAATCTTCAACTTTCTTGTGATATGTTATGTTCGAGACACTTTTATCCTCTTCACATGGGTTTTCAAGCGATCTTGTGAACGAGAAAGTGGATCTCAATTGTAATAGTTTAGATTTGGATTTTCAAGCAAGTTTTTTCGAGCCACTATTATCCTCTTCACTTGGGATTTTGGATGATATTGTGAACGAGAAAGTGGATCCAAGTTGTAACAGAGTAGATTTTATTTTTGAGTACAGTTCGCGAGCTACGAGTATCCTCTTTGCTTGTGTCTTTAGGCGGCCCTACGAATGAAAAAATAGATTTCACTTGTAAATGTTTAAGTCATAGTAATTCAAAGGGATCTGCGCATCCTATTTGCTTTAACTTTCAGGTGGCCCTGCAAACGAGTAACATAGATCCCCGTGTAAAGAGTTGAATTCATTTCAGTTGAGGTAATTGTTTGTTTTTAAAATATTTTTGAAATCAATAATTAACCATAATTCATAGAAGAATTGTTCCTAAACCTTAAACAATCTACCAAAATTTTGCATCAGCTTTGAAGACAATGAAGAAATTCACTTGATTAGGAAACCTATGTAAACATTTGGAAATAATTTTATGCATTTTGCAAACCAAAATTGAAAACAAGAAGTTAATTAATTTGTGACAATAAAACATCACTTCTTTCAAAAATTTCTTTTTCAAATTCGTAGAAGTAATTCTATTTTGCAACTTGCATGTTTGAAATACCTACAAAGAACCTCTAACTCTTCACTAGTTTAGAGAATTCATCGAATTGAAGGGTAGAGTAGTGAGCATTTGTGAATTTATTGATTTTACATTTCAAGTATACACACCACCAATTTCATTGTCATTCCCGGAACTAAGCAAATTACCTTTAAAATTGGTGTTTATTCTAAAACTAACCAATATTTGATTTTCATATCACCAACAAGGTTAGGCTAGGGACCTGGATTAGGATTGGAGATTTAACACTCCCGGGCCACAATATTTTGAAACTAGCATTGACTATAGCCCTGTAAATCCATTAGTATAAAAGAACGCTTGTCGTGAAAGCGCATCTAAAACATGCGTCAAGCACGAGGTCAATCTGGATAAATAAGGGCGGTACCCCCCTCTTACTAGTTTAGTGTATATGATCTCATCAAGAAATTCCATGTAAGTGACAAGTCCTCATGGTGACATCAATTTCTAGAGTACTTGGCTATGAGAGTTTTCCTAGACTTACAATTGTTCCGCTCGATCGTCGGTTGTGAAGTGGTAACCTCAGTTTCTATTCCTAGGGTATATCCCGATTTATTTAAAGTGGGGGGAACTTGAAGTACCTGAGACAAACTTTGAAGCTTTTTCTTCTTGGGAGGGTGATATTCAAGAACCAATACTTGCACCTTTGGTGATTAAAGTTTATTGTAATTGTTTCTCATCCCTTCACCATTAGGAATTGTTTGGGGCATGGTATTCCTCGAGAGCTACTAGTTTTGGAAGGCCCTATAATCCATATTTTCATTGAGCTCCGGTTCTTTGGGAAAGCAGATTGCTTGCTTGGATTCATAGGACAAATTTACTTCGTGGAAACTTTTATTTTTGCTGAGTCTAGACAACCTTTAAGATTGTTTGACTACATTTTTTGATTAAATATATACCATTTAAAAAAAAATCTTTTATCAAAATATTCAAAGTGGCTACTCTCTCAATCTACCAGTCACGACGAGAGTGAGGTGAGTCACCAGAATTTGAACGCCCCACTAAATCATGGATACAGATACAAAAAAACACCCTAGTGACATGGAAACTGAACAACTTCTGGATTCAATTAATAGTGATAGAGTGATAGAGAAGAACAACATCAAACATACATTGAAACTTCACTATTACATAATGAAGAAAACACATAGATAGTTGATGATATTGCTCCATTTGAAATTGAAACATTAGAGAATGACACAGCTACTCACGTAAACCCACCCTTGACAGATCCTTTAGACCCAATTGTACTTCACATCAGTGAGTCATTGGATTAATCAATCCTCTTTCCATATATTTTGATAACATGCAAAATTCAACACTTGACCCTATGGATTCATTAGGAGCACAAGGGACTACATCAACGCAACCTCAAATGGTTGTGGGACGTAGAAATATTTCCACCTTGAACTCTATATAAAACCAAATAGTTAGTATACCTGTCATTAGCACAAGTTCAACTAGCACTTCAGTGTTAGTTGGTACAGTTTTGGGTTCCAATCCTGGAATTACATCCACTTCGTCTACAAGGATCCCTCTTGGAGGGTGTGCCTTACCAAACATGGGTTTTCCGTATGGTTTGACTAATCAAGGTCAAAACACACAAGGAGTAATCCAAAATCATCTTGGTATACCAAACACTTTTCTAGGTTCTACTTTTGGGGGCAACCCTTCACCATGGAATAGTAATATTCTTGGCGGAAGCAATGGGCCAGGGAACATTAATTCCAATTGGGGTTATCCTCCACCAATGGGTGGAAATTCCTTGGATGGTTATCCTCCAACTTTTCCTAGCACAATTCCTGGTATTAATCCCATACCCTCAACGGGTAGCATGCCAGGGGGAAATCCACCTATCAATCTCATTCCGTAATGGAGTGGGAAAGTTCCAAGAATTAACCAATATTCTTGGGGACCACCTCCGCAAGAGGGAAATAAACACTAGAACTCTAATAAAAACCAATTAAATAATAAATGGAATGGTTAGGTTCTGGAAAGTAACCAATATTATTGGGTCCCACCTCCGCAAGGACACAATCCACCCATTAATTCTAATCCGTAATGGAATGGTCAGGTTCTGGAAAGTAAAAAATATTACTGGAACCTACCCTGTTCCACAATGAATGGACAGTTTTCAGAAAATAATCAATATTTATGGATGCTACCTCCACAAGGAGGAAATCCTCCTTGGAATTATTTTCAAGCCCAAGGACAACAACAACAATGGAGCCATCAAGCTTCACCGGTGTATCAATCATTTGCTATGGCACCAGTAAGATTGTCGTTCCTATCCACGTTGAATGTAGTGGATTTATCTCGACTCACCAATGACCCCATTCTACATTTGAATGGGTGACCAACCATACCAACTAAACTACCTTCGTACATACCCAAGTTCGATGGACGACCAGGGGACAATCCATCAAATCATGTGATGAAATTCCATTTTTGGTGTTCATACAATTCCCTAGTTGATGATAGTATTAGGTTTTCAGTTGTTTCAGTGGAGCCTCACAGGAATCGCTGCAAAATGGTGCATTGAGTTGCCTCGAAATACATTCACAGATTTCTCATCTTTAGCTATGGTCTTTATGACACATTTTCAATTACCTATCTTCTATGAGATGGGTATGGAACTTTTGACTTCACTTAGGTAGTCCACTTCTACTCACATATCAGATCATATCCATGAATGGAGGACGTGATGAAGGCTTATAAAAGTTGAAACCTCGGATCAATTCTTAGCAAATTGGTTCATAAAATCATGATATCCTACTATTCCCAAATATATATCCATGTCAGGAGCTAAGACTGAAGAAAAAATCATTCAGAGTGCCCAAAAAATGGATTTGATATATTCACAATCAAGCACACTTTATGATTTAATACCTCATGTTGTAAGACCTATGTCCGATCCAGCTAAGCCACCAAAAGCACCTCATGTTGATGGTGTGATTGGATCTATCAACCAAATTGAGTAGATCACCCAACAAATGGGAAAAATTTATGTTCAGACTTCACAACCCACAGTTGGCCTGGCTAACCAACAATATGCAACTCCCACCCAAAATTCTAAATTACTTACGGTTCGATTGCGGACCCAAAAGGGAAAAAGAAGAAATAAAAGAAAAATACAAATGCTAATTCTGGGATGGGAGAATCACCTAAGGTAAATAATCCCACTGGAGGCAATGAGGAGAACCGGAAAAACAAGTACCCCTACAATATTTGTCAAGAGGATCATCCTACTCACCTTTTCCCTCACATGGATGACATTCATCACATGTTGGCACAATGAGGAAGGAAACAACAACATGTCGTCCTAACCCAACCTTTTCCACAATAACAACAAATGGTTTCTACATTGTCGGTACCTCCTCCAGGAGGGAAACAGGAAAACCCCCACAAGGGGGAAATCCCCCCAATGCTAACATATTCATGATGACTTAACATGAAATAAATGTTCAAACAAGGGCTCATTCTTACGATACACCATCGAATGATGCTGAAACATTTGTATCAAAACCTAGTGGTTCTCTAAGGATTGAGAAACCAACCATTAACATAGTACCTAGACCTCCAAAAGGGGTTTTCCATAGAACAACCCACAATCCTAATGTGTGAGCTATTCAAAACTACAATGTGGTTGAAGATTTAGCTCAAGCTCCTTGTGCCATGTCCACCTTGGAATTTTTGCAAAGTTTTCCTGCTCAGATAAAGGCACTATTGTCTTTTATTGGTGCTATTGATCCATCTGATATCAATTTGATAACCTTTTATTTAGAATAGTCAACATGTAGACTTCCGTCACAGATCACCTTTCAGATTAAAGTGACTTCACATGGAAAGAAAAATTTTCAAACCGTTGTGGATGAAGGATCCTCTACTTGTGTCATGTCACTAGCATGTTGGAAAGATTTGGGATCAACCACCTTGGTACCATTCCACACAATACTAAAAGAATTTGATGGTCATTCATTCCCTCCCCACTAACTTATCATGGCTTTCCCATTTGAAATTGGAGGTAAAACAATTCAAGTAGATGTTGAGGTAGTGTATGCGCCCATAGATTACAATTTTCTATTGGGACATAGTTGTATACATGCACTTATGACAGTAGTGTATTCAGTATTTCGAGTAATTATGTTCCCACACCAAGGGAATATTGTTACGATTGATCAACTCGACTACTGCACACCTGAAACTGGTCTCCACTCGAATGTAATTTTTGTTGGAGAATCGAAATCAGTGATTCAGGATATTGGGGTAGGATTTTTCAAAGAGTCATACCTTATGGTAAAATTCACAATTCCACCTCCAGTATCCACACCTCATACTGCTCCATTATTCACCATTACATCATAATTTTATTTTCCATTAAAAAAATTTATAAGTCCATACCAGCGGTTGGCTCCACCTCATCAGAGGGAGCCTAGAAGGAGGACAAATTAGTCCAAAATAGTGATGGAAATATACCAACTTCTATGCAACATAATGAAACTGAGAGTAGTATACCCCTATCTGTCACAGAGCTTTCATACCAAGCTATCCAAATGGCTTCGACAAACCTAGATCAAAATGTTGGAATCAATTTAATATTGAGAAGGGGGGGTGAATCGGTATTAGCGCAGTTATTAGAAATTTTTACCTTCTTTAACAGATTATCCTTTACTTAATCTTTATCTTCTGTTATGCATCAGTAAATAAACATCCACACATATATGTAGAACATAAACAACACATAACACACAGGATTTTACTTGTAAACCGAAATCGGAGAAAACCACAAACTGCTTCTTTATAATGAGAAAGAATACATTCAAGGAAGCACCGACTTCCTATGTTTACCAGCACCAACTGTAAAGAGGCACGAATCCCTTGGATTTATAGGAACTGACCCAAAGGAAGCTTATGTTCCCTGTGTTTCTCTAACACCAACTGGAAGGAGGAACTGACCCCATGTCTTCTTTGTTTTACAGGAACCAACCTAAAGGAAGCTCCGACTCCATGTCTCCTTGCCCCATCCGATCGCCTTGATGTCTTATGTATGTTATTTTCTTACTGAACTTCAACTCTGCGCACTTATTTAAGACTGCACACTGCAATATGCATCACTATTATCTCAACTTTTTGCACCGTGTGACTGCAATTATCAATTGATACTGTTCTTTCAATTGATAGTTTGTTGTTATGAAATGAATCACTAGTAGCAGATGGAATTCTGCACTTTCTGATGTGTCCATTCTAAGTGTTGCATTCTTTTAAATAATCTGTGACGTTTTGTGCATCAAATGATTCGTCCGTTCTATTTAACGCACTAATATCATATCATCTGCATCATGATGCACCTATCATATCATGTTGTTGTTCTGTCATTGCGCATCATATCGAGTTATCAACATTGCACACTTTCACTTCTTATCATTTTCATCATCTAGACATCTGCGTAATTTCTGAAAAAAATGGATATTTCTCTATGCTTATGTATCTACAAAATTTATGATTATCGGCATGATGATAGTATTACTATCCTTCAAAACATCAAGCACTTGCACACACTTCAATATTTCTTCATTTCAGTATCCATGCATATGTCACAGAGCTATCGCATCATTCTGCACACCATCAAAACTTCATTCTATTGTATGGGCACGTACATCTCTTCGCTAGATCATTCTATTCTATTTGTGAGCCCCTTAATGCCCTGGAAAACAAATTGAAACTTTCACTCGAATCTCTTATGCTCTCTCAATCAAGATTACTTTCAATGTCCAAATTGCATTTCTATTTATACATGTCATGCACAGATTGTACCTTCACAAGTTGGTCGTATCATCCCTTCTTCCATACTTCACAGATTATGCATATGCCACACGTAATCTTCTACGCTATTGATGTGTCATATAATATGTGTCTTGCGCCCTCAAGGTCAACAACTTAGTGGGACTTTACACCTTGGTGGTGTACCTTTTCACTCTTAATGTATCATTTCCTTATGGTATGTGCGCAATGTTACACTTCATCTTGATGCGTCTATGACTTGTGTTGCATCATATCTTGTGGGTCATGCACCCTTAGTACATTGATACTTTGCAGATTATGTGCATGCTCCAACTTCTTCTAAGTGGGTCTTACGTTCATTTTCCTTGTCATCTGTTGTGTGGTAAAAAATACCTATGATTGGCAATTACAAAGATCATCAATGTACATCTTAACTAGTTACAGAGATAAGGAAGCATAAAGATACAACAAGCAAACATTCTTTTAAACGTAAAGAGCAAAGATATGAAATTGGAATTTGTCACCTGAATGACTGGCGGTTGATCCAAGCTTCCAAAATTTAGACTTCTGCTCCACTGATCTAAAGATATCACCTGCAATAACACATACCTTGCTCAAAGCTTATGACCCAAATAAGAATGAAATGTTTAATATGAAACTCATGTATAACAAACAAGAAAGATTCAAAACATACATTCATTAACATGGACAAATATATATGGGAAAGAAATTTTTTGTATTATAGCATTAAAGGTAATCATCCAAACCTGCACTGCAACTGGCACCGTTGAAACCTAGCCCTGGGTTCCTGCTCCTCCTCCTTTAGTAGAATTTTCTCCAACATTTATTTAGCATAAAATTGGTTCTTCCTTCACAAGGCCCTCCCCATGTATTTATAGCAAGACTGGGAGGATAGTCTTGAAAGGGAAATTGGTTGGGGAGGTTAGGGTAGTTAGATTAACTGGCCTTAACTAATCCCTAATCATCTTAAATATTTTTATCGTGATTTATAGATACCCACGACTATCACTCTTAACAACCAGCGAATGGCTCACGGGTATTATGTCCAACAACTCGTGAATTCAACTTCTAGGATGATACCCGCAGGTTGGCTATATGGAGTGTCGTGAGTGACCCGCGAGATGGTTGATGGTAGAGTCACGGTTATGCCTCAGAATTTGTCACAAATAATAGTTTTGTTTAGGAGAACATTGAAAATTCTAAGGCCAAAGCATCTATGATCAAATAGGCTCTTCGATCCATAATTTCCTTTTGTGTGACCGACAAGGAAATGTAGTCACGGACAAAGAAGTGCCATTTTGGTTTCTAACAGATGCTCCCTAATTTATGAGGTTAGATGGAAAGACGATGGATGAAATATATTACAAACTAGGAAGTGGAGGAGCATAGGAACTATAGTAACAAGGTCGCAAACAGTACCTGAAACAAAAACAAGGTGAGCGAGCAATTACAATCTTGATATCAGGAGATGTTCAGAATGTTGGAACATGGTCTGCAATACATAGTTGAAATGATGTATATAGAATGTCCATTGAAATACAATCACGATTCCATGTCGAAAGGAGATCATAGCCACATCAACAAACTGGATCTATGTCTCATGATGATCCAACATAAATAGAGCTCGATCTTGCACAACTTGGCTGATAAGAAATGAACTGTATCATAAACCCAAGTTATTCAAACCAACCATCGATAGTACAAACCCTAAACCATGTGAATAAAATGAGTTGAAGTTGAACATGGAGGATTTCGTTTGATTACCGACCATTGATGAAAACCGTTAACAAATGCAAGGACACCCACCAATAATGAAAATGGGCCCCAATGTACCTAATACATCCATACAAGTGTGAATAAGAGGTCTTGAATTCGAACACTTGAATAATATGTCAAGTAAGGGACATTGATGTATCCCCATAACTCAACAGTGAGAGAATCTTCCACTGATGACTGCAAATCTCAAGGTACTAAACAGGAAACTCTAAGTCCACTTCCTAGAGAAAAATGTGATGATGGCGATAGGAAGATACCCATGAAAAGGAAGGCACTGATGTATCCTTCATCATCTCACATGAGGAACACTAAAAGATTGAGTTGAAACAAAATTGATATAGGGGATGGACGACATGAGGAGTCAAGATGAATTGTAGAAAGGCCGACACAAGGATAATCTTTGAACATTGGGAGCCAAAGGAAGTAAATTAGGCAGCTTTGGTCTGACACAAGAAACATGATATAAGTTCGCTATGTAGGAGACATAACAAACTCTCCATATGATCGGAAGAGTAACCAATAGGCGAAGGACACAAATCTGGAATCAAGTTAAATCCTAAAGCCAAAACTAAAACCCAGTGACTTATGAAAGTGTTGTGTTCAAAGACGGTTTAAAATTGATTGCCAAAATAATGAATAAATAACATAAAATTCCCTTCTCTTTTTATAAATGTCTTTTATTGGTTTTAATGAGCATGAAAAGGTTGAAAAGAAAAATCGATATTGTCTCTCTTGTGAAATTTTAATTAGTCCAAGAAAGTAAACTCAATAATCCATCTTCATTTTTAAAACAAGCTTGAAGAGGAGGAGAAGAATGCTTGATATTGGTCCAACCATGTGTAATTTAACGAGTCCATGGGAGAGAAACTCATGAATTTTTTCATGTTTTAACGAGTTTGAAGAATGATAGACTAATACTCGATAAGGTAATGATCCATGGATTTTAATATCGAGCCGAGATCTGTTCGTGCTCGTCATTGTTTTCAATTTTAAGGAGTCTAAAAAACTTAAACAAAAACTCCATATGCCTACTCATGGATTTTAGTATCTAGCCCGAGTTGGTAAAATGCTCGTCGGTATTTTCATATTTAAGGAGTCTAAAAAACTTAAATAAAAACTCCATAGTGTACTTTTTCATAAAGTTAGCCTCTTCATCCAAAAAAAGTGTAAAAGTATGCGAGAGAGGACTCTTCTAGTCTAAAAGACTAGAATTTACCTTTTTCGTAGTTAATCCACAAAGATCGGGAAAAGGGGTAAACTTATACCTAAGTGGATATCTATTCAATTCCTTTAAAGAGTCTGAACAAGACAAGTATGCTCGGTAATCTTGTTAATTTTGAAAAAGTATAACAAGAACATGAAAAAACTCCTTAAGGAAGGGGAACTTAATATTAATTAAAGAATAATGTACAATGTATAAGTTCCCTGATATATCAAGTGACAGACGGATTTTAGATAGAATCAATGTCAATGGATAACAAACAATGGTAGTCCAAAGTGAACAAAGGAGATCAAAATGACATAAGATGACATAATATATCCAATGTATTGAGTTAAATTGACATGTCAAAAGAAAACAAACCTTTGTATTTAACACCTTTTGCAACTGATAGTGAGAAAAGCGCCTTTTAAAGCATTACCTAATCAAAACAACTCAAAAGGGTCATTTAAGATTAAATAAAATTAAAAAAGAATTTGAAACTATATAAAGGGGGTAAAAATTTGAAAAGAATTTGTATAAATAGTGACAAATTAGAAACATAACTCACAAAACCATTTTACCATTGGAGAAGAGGAGAAAAACCCTCTTACTTCAAACATCAATTGCGGTCAATCCAGGAAGCGAAATAAAACTATGTTACTTGCAGGTAAGCTATCTCTTCCTGCTCTATCATTTTGATCCATTACTTTAAGTTTTTAATGATGTTTTGAGGTTTTTAAGGAATTTTTAAAAATAGGGCTACATACCCGTGGTTTTGACTAAGTAAAATTCACAGGCATGTGAAATTTGCACGGGTTTACTGCAGGGAGACTCGCGGGTGTCCGCCTCTGTTAAAAAGGTGAGCCTGTGGGTAGCACAGTTCAAAAGTAAAAAATTCAAACTAATGAATGGAATGGAAATTGGTGATGCAGGATGGTTTTAAATTGGAGAAAGATGGAGCATGAAGCCATGGACAGGATTGAAATGGGGGATCCTCTTACTTTGAATGCTCTAAGGAGGTGTGGGCTCTTAAAATTTTTATGTACTACAAACATGTGTACACAAACGCACCTCCTCCAAATGCTCATGTGATATTGGGATGCTGATCATGGCATGTTTAATCTCTAAGGAGAGATGTTGGATATCACAATTGATGATATATACTTCATAACTGGACTATCTCGACGAGGTGAGGTGGTGAACCTTAAAGGGAAATTTAGAGGAGTTGGTGTTCTATCCATTTAGGATTACAACAACACTTACTGCGTAGTCGGCACTGAAAAATGTGGGAGCCAAGTGTCAATTGGTCAAATTGCAAGTTTCCCATTAAAAGTGATCTTGAGTGCAATAAACAGGATCGAGGGAAGTGCAGCAAAACACTTGGCCTCACGGAACTACATGCAGATAGGCGTAGAATTTATGCGTAATGTTATCTTCAACTCGTGCTCAGGTCTACTGATGAACATGAAGCATCAGCTTACATAATGCAAGACGGGGAAGAAAAAGAACTTTGGGTGCGGCAGTATACTATGCACCTTTTTCTTCGAGAGAGTCCCTTCTCTTAGTCCGGGGATGGCCCTACCAGCTTTGAACCCCCATGAGCCACTGATGACTGGGTGGGGAGACATCTTCCTATGTCAGAGCGGTGGAGAGATGCATTTGTCATACTTCGACAAGGATTATATGGGGTGGTGGAGCCACCAGGTACCAGCTCTAGAGCATTTTCCTTACGTTGGCATGGATTTCTGAGGTGATCCTAAGCTCATGCTTCCTCCAGGGACATCCTAGGGAGAGATAGGTACCAATTTTATTTTTGGTTTCAACATTTAATTAATTTTTTAATTTTTTTGTATATATAATTTTTATGATGAGTGTGAGTACTAACAATATATAACTTATGCATATGTGGGGCCAACGAGACCTTCTGGTCATCCTAGAGTATACACACGACCAACCGAGCCAGGTGGTGCAGATACTATGCTAAGGAGTATTGAGGGGAATATGAGTCAGTTGACTCACGATATTCCTACATACAAAATAGAGCGGATGCCGCTCGATATGCATGAAAATGTAGTAGGAGTGCCCCCAACATGGATCTAGTTACTTAGAAAAGTAGCCAGGCTAGTCATTTGTTATAGAGAGGCTATAGTAGAGTTAGCTGAGGCTCCACCCTCTCCATAGGGAGAGTGACATATTATTTTTGAGATTGTTATGCCCATTTTTGTATATTATAACATTGCGACATATAGTGACTCAAACTCATATTATTTTTTGAACTTGATATATATATACAGTACTGGTTTATATACATGTTTTGTCTTATGTGTGTGAATGGTTAATGTTATTGTGTATGGTACAAATGTCAATCAAGAATGTAATTTTCATATGAATCACCTTATGTATTGTGATTCCTTGATATGTGTTGATATGAAATACAATTAAAATATCGCTCAAGTAATCTAAACTTGCAAAAACTGGCGTAGCAAAGTAGGATCTCTAACACGATACTCACCCACTAACTGAAGCACAACTAACTGCGAATCAAGTCTTACCTCTAAACACGAAATACCATGATGAATAACATATCAAAGAATTTCAATGATTGCACTATACTCAGCTATATTGTTCATCATAGGGCCCAAAAATGAACCTCCCAAAGAAACCAGTTGGCTTGTGGGGGAATAGATTACTCAAGCAGTTGAATCAAAGTTACGAGTGTGACGACTTGCGCCATTAGTGAATCCTAGAAAACACTCGGTTGTCATCTGAAAACACAATCCAGAAGACACATAAGTAAAACTAAAAGAAATAAATCTACAAAATGTATAGTTATAGTACAAGAAAACACATATAAGCCTAGGCATAATACTTCTTCAAGTAGAACCCATTTCTAGGATCAGGAAGCTTAAAACCATCATAATCCATCAATTCATATGAACCTTTTCTTAAAACTTTAGAAACAATATAGGGCCTGAGCCACATATATTTGAAAATTCCCGCCCCCAAGGGATCCTTGTCCTGATCATGAAACCAAAACAAGGTCTCCTTCAAAGAAAACCCTAGGTTTGATAGACTTGTCATGTTGGTGTTTAACCTAGTTCTTATGAGCTTCATTTGCAGTAAGTGCATCACGACATTGTTCATCCAAATGTTCTCAGTGAAGCAATCATTCTTCTAAAGCAGAAGTTTTGGATAATAATTGAATAGCCAATTTCAAAGATGGAATCTGGCATTCAATCAGTGTAATTGCCTTCATCTCGTGAATGAGTCGGAGTGCTGAAAAACCAGTAGCAACCTTGATATTGGAACGATATTCCCAAAGAGACGGATACAACATGATGTGCCAATTTGACCGAATGGCATTAACAGTGCGTTGAAGAATAGTTTTCAAAGTTTTATTGATCGCTTCAACTTGTCCATTCTCCTGTGGATAAAACAGAGACGAATGTATTTGTCGAAAACCTAGCATGGTGGTCAAATTAGTCATAATGTAGTTCTGGAAATGTCATCCATGATCAGTGATGATCTCTCTAGGTATGCCGAACCTGACAATGATCTCATTGAAGATGAAATATGTTGCAGTTTCTCCATCTGATTTCATAGTAGGAATTGCCTCGGCCCACTTCGTAAAGTATTCGACTGCAATGATGATATGTTGATGTCCTCCAGCAGAAACTGGATTGCAATTCATGTAATAAATCCCCCATTTGGTGAAGGGACACGTTATGATAACAGGGTGAAGAGGAACTGGATGTGCTCGCATTTTCTTTGCGAAAACTAACACGAACGACAGTGTTTCACAGCTTCTACACAATATTTAAAGATGGTGGGCCAAAAATACCCAGCGCATAGTATCTTCTGAGTTGTTTCCAACCCAGAAAGATGACATTGTTAGGGTTAACCTTGACACGGGATTGAGTCAAAGTTGGTTAGGTCTAGCACATGTTTTTGGGCACATGGTTTGTTGTAGCCCATGGTATTGCCCCATGGTATTGCATGTAAGGAAGCCTTTATAAGGATTGAGGAGGCTCCATTGTAAAGTGGCCTAGAGGTGAGCAGGTGAGCTCACTTGGCTTGACTTGGCCGGTTTAGGTCAAGGGTAATGAAGATCTTCATTGGGTGCTGGTTTTCCCTGCATGGGGTTTCCAGGGTAAATCATGTGTCTCTATTATTTGATTGCTTGTTTCAGTTTATTTCTCTCGCAAGTTATTATGTGTATGCTTGTATAACCTAACAACTGGTATCAGATCTTGGTGTGTGAATAAGACTACCTACATGTGCATGATAAAATATGGTCAGATCTATTGCTTTACACTAGGATTTGCAAGGAGAAAATGCAGATCAGCTGGTTAAAGTGTAGATCTGGCTGGGTTTGTAGATCTGATGGAGCCACTCAACTTGAAGAATCCTGTGCTACCAATTGGCTGAGGAGAATCCCTGGCTTGGGGTAATCGAGTCCCATGTTTCGATCTAGATGAATGAATGCTCTGAAGGCAAAAACCATAATTCTGAGAATGAAATCGAGGAGCCATTATCGCCCAAGGTGACCTGTGCCGGCAGGTGAGAGTGAAGCCACGACAGTGCAAGAGCTATTAGTCTGTGATGGCGGACATTGAGAAACTTCACAGGAATAAAAAGAGAAAGGATTTGTTTTCAGGGCTGGTAAATCGGGAGGGACACCTATTTCCAGCCCCGACAGAGCGCTGCAGCAACCTAAATGGAGCCAAGTCGTCGGATAGAAGAAGAGATCGTGGTATGCAGAGATATGGGCGTTGTTTGTGGATGCAATAGCAAGGATTGAAGAGGCCGCAAAAGACCAATCGTTGCCTGATCTCATGGAGAGCCATGGAGGATATCTCCATAATCTCAAATTGCATCACATTTATACCAACATGAAGAGATGCGGCATGAGATGGATGAGAAGAGGGATGTCCAACCACCAAAGAGGAGCTGCGGTGGATTTGAGCATTGTGAGGCGTATTCACAGGAGTTCCCTTGCTGTTGTTGTGTTTCATGAATTGGTGGACACCTCTCCATACTAAGATTGCAGTGATTGTGTGGTGAATTCCAAAAAAGCAATGAAGATGAGAGCTGGTGCTCAGATCTTAGTAGAGAGAAGCCACAATCAGGAACCATAGAGAAGATCCGTGAGGTGAAGTTGCCACCGTGCTGCATGTTTGAAGATGTGAGGCAGAGCA
This sequence comes from Larix kaempferi, assembly GCA_027924585.1. Lineage (NCBI taxonomy): Eukaryota > Viridiplantae > Streptophyta > Pinopsida > Pinales > Pinaceae > Larix > Larix kaempferi. The sequence goes on from BSBM01000036.1 coordinate 642,174, forward strand.
TCCCATTTAGAGGTGCGACAACATGTTTTGGAGAAACTCACGTAGGGATCACATGTCACTAGTGGAGAGAAGGAATTGTATGTCAGGAATATACGCAGCCTTAATGTGAAAGAAGGCAACACGTGAAGAGAAATGGCGAAGAAAAAACCATTAGTTAAAACCATGAATCAAAGGTAAAAAACAATTATTAAAAATTAGTTGCCATGAGAGGAGATATGCCATATCATGAAAAGATTCTGAAATGGCCCACGTCATTCCATATGAAATGTTTTTAAAATTAAATTATGATAAGGTGGAAGGTAAAATCAATTAGTTTTTCCTTCTTAAAAGGCTCACGTCATATATTAAAAGGGACATAAAAGGATTTGTCCATGTCATGAAATGTTTTTTCAAAGTTATTTTTTATGGGCATGGGTTTATGAAATGATGGAGCATGGTTTTATGAATCATGGTTAAGAATGTGGGGCATGGCATATGATAAGCATGGCAAGCATATAAGTGTAAATCCGTGATATGAAAATTTTGCACATGATAAATGGAAAGGAAAATAAAACAAGTATGGCAAGAATGCAAGGCAAGACGAGCATGAAAGCGAGAGGATGAAGCAATGGATGGTGATGGTGTAGTCACCATGAAGACACATGATTTTTTTTTTTGGAGCAATTTGCATGTAAAAGGGCATATGGATGTAAGACCTGGCAAGGCATGCATACCCCTGGTAACTCACTGGTAAAGTCGGGAGAAAGAACTAGGTGATAGGGGGGTGTATGCGAGATTCCTCGGTTAAAACTTTGAGGGGGGGTTGGTGATTACTCCAAGTCAAGTTTAAAGGGGGTATTGTTAGGGTTAACCTTGACTCGGGATTGAGTCAAAGTTGGTTAGGTCTAGCACATGTTTTTGGGCACATGGTTTGTTGTAGCCCATGGTATTGCCCCATGGTATTGCATGTAAGGAAGCCTTTATAAGGCTTGAGGAGGCTCCATTGTAAAGTGGCCTAGAGGTGAGCGGGTGAGCTCACTTGGCCCGACTTGGCCGGTTTAGGTCAAGGGTAATGAAGATCTTCATTGGGTGTTGGTTTTCACTGCATGGGGTTTCCAGGGTAAATCATGTGTCTCTATTATTTGATTGCTTGTTTCAGTTTATTTCTCTCGCAAGTTATTATGTGTATGCTCATATAACCTAACACCCCACAAGCTCCACTGTGAGCATCATTCAATACTGACTCGGCTTCATCCAAGTTCAAACAATGGAGTAATATCGAATCTACCCCTCATCTGTATACCGTATTAGAAATAATGAGGTAGTTCTTGGCATGATGCCTAAGATTTTGTCATTCTTCCATAGATAAAGTTAGTGGACACTTCAAAGTATGGAGATATATTAAAATGTCTCCATACCCTGGATCATAGGCGCTAATGAGGAATATGTGTTCATCAGGGAATGGCGGATCTTCTTCATGACATGGTACATCACTAGGAAACTCAACAATAAGTTCCGCAAACACCAAGACTTCTTTGACTTAGCATATTGGAAAGTAATATCAAACTCTTGCAAGATGACAATCCATTTGTTAAATTTTCCCCTGATTATGCATCGGGTTGATACATATTGAAAAGGATTGACCTCCGCAATGACTATGGTAGTTCATAGTGTCACAGCCTCTGAACGACATACATAGCAGCTAATTCCAATTTCTTGACATGGGAATACTTGAGTTCAGGAGTTACGAGTGCACGAGAAAGGTAATAAATGACATGCTCTTGGAGTTTGTCATCTTCCTGAACCAAGACTATGCCAATGGTAGTAATAGATGCAACTGGATAAAGAATAAATCTTGCATATAATCCGATGGGCTCAACAAGGGGGCTGACAAGAGTTCCTTTTTCAAAGCATCAAACGTGTTTTGTGCAGCCTCATCCCAGAAAAAATGGGTATCCTGTTTAAGCAGTCGCATGAAACCCTTATTAATCTTAGCATAGTTGATAATAAAACGTCTAAGAAAGCTTGACATACCTTGTAAAATCTAAAGTTGTCGGATAGTACAAGGAGGAGTCAATTTTACAATAGCCTCAACTTTTAAGGGATCGACCATAATCCCACAATTGTATACAATGAAACCCAGTAAATGTCCAGAATCGATGCAAAATACACATTTGTTAGGATTTAATCGAATCTTGTACTATCTGCATCGCTTAAAAAAGATTTGTAAGTGTGCATGATGATCTCTTCTCTTTCGATATCGCGCTGGTAGATCATCCAAATAAGGTTCAACTACATGTTTGATATCATGGAAGGAGAAGTTCATGGATCGCTGGAAAGTATCCCCAACATTATTCAATCCAAATGGCATTTTCCTATAGGAAAAAGTACCCCAAGGACATATAAAATTCGCTTTATGCTGGTCTTTAGGTTTGATCTAAATTTGATTATATCGATGAAAGAAAACATTTCATGGCTTGCACACGCATCTATAATTTGATCAATAAACAATGTGGGATAGTTTCCTTTTGGACAAGCTTTGTTGAGATCCCTAAAATATGTGCATACGCGTATGGTACCCTTCTTTTTATCAACCAAAAATGGATTGGACACCCATTCTGTCATGTCGATAGGATAAATGAATCCAGCATTGAGTAGCTTTTCAACCTCAGCCTTAATAGCTGCAACCTTCCTAGAATTGAATGGATGAATCTTTTGTTGAACTAGTTTCGCATTAGGGTATGTCGTAATAACGTGTTCAACAATGGACGGTTCGATGCCTGGCATCTCCTCATATGACCGGGAAAAAACATCGCATAATTATTTGAATAAGATGGTATACAAACTAATCTCTTGTGGAGAACAATTTGCACCAATGAAAATATTTTCCAGGACATTAGGTTTAATGGAAATATAGATTGGGATAGTTTTTGAAATATTTTCCATATTACCTTCAGCGAAAAATATCATGTTTCATTAAAGGGTTAATGGACCAGTCAGCATTTCCACTAGGTATCATTAAAAACTCTCCATTCTTGTCTTTTTTCAGATCTAGAAGGAAATAGTATCGATGATGGATATGTTCCCAAGGATGATCTAGACCTACCATGGCTTCCATAATAGCTTCCTCTGATGGGAAAACAGTTTCTAAACAATCTAATGAATGGGTGGAGTCAATTTCCCATGCAGGTGCATAATCAATATATGACTCCATAGAGACCAAAGGAGTCGAGATATGATCTATCGTGGGATTTTGTGATGCTTGATAAGTCACTTTTGTGACGTATAGGGGCATGATTGGTTCATCCGGAGTAGGAAGGATCCAAGGATCAGTTGTTTGAGAAATAGTGAAGATCTCCTTGGATAACACATTAACATTACTCGTGGAACCAATATAATTCATAGGAGTGGTTAAATCAAAGGTTCCCATCAAAGATGAGTACATACCTACCCCTAAACTCTCGCTAGGTGGACGAGCTTGATCAATCAAAGGGATATTAGAATCCGAAGCAATTGTATTGTTTTTTTTGGGCATAAGCTAATTGATCAATGGTGACAATATTTCCATCATGGGGGAACATAAGCACCCTGAAAATGGACGAAGGAATGGCTTGCATTGCATACGTCCAGATCCTTCCCAAAAACAAATTGTAGTCGAGAGAAACATCTACAACTTCTACCTCTACTGACACTACTTTAACTGCAAGCTGGATCTCAAATGAGGGTAACATTCCATGTGGATGGAAATACCTCCCATCAAAATTAGTAATTAATGTAGTTGAAGGGACTAACTCCGGAGAGACTAGGGCTTGCCAACAAGAGATAGACATTACGCACGTTGACGTGCCTTCATCCAATATTGTTCGTCCAATGGTTTTAACACCATAAACTACTTTGATTTGGAAGGCCACGTGATAGGGAAACCGAGGTTTGATATTTGACATATCAAATCTAGCTAGCATACTTGAAGAATCCAGACTTCCTATTGCTGCCAGAAGTGCATTCCATTGCGATGGGAAACTTTGCAAGACTTCTAGAGCACACATAGCACATGGCGTTTGGGATAGATCCTTTACAACTGAGTAGTTTGGAGCAGCCCATGCATTAGGGTTGTGTGTTTCCCGTTTGTAGACACCTTTTGGTATCTTCAGCATAGGATCTGTAGGTCTCTCTATATGAAGAGGAACATATGACTCAGGGATCTCTTTGTCTTTCTGCTGTCTATCCAGGGTATAATTTGTGCTCTCGTTTGCAACAAAGCATGGGAGTTAATCATATTAATATAAGATTGATCATCCTATGTGGTATGAGGAGTTCCCCCAGTATTAGAGTTTCTAGAATCTGAACCTTGTCCTTTGGGAAAAAGGATCCTTCAGAACATCGGGTTTCTTCTCACTTAATAGCTTTTGGGATTCATCTATGAGAGGAAATTGATGAGTGAGGTGATCGTCTGTACAAAGTTTGCAAGGAAAGTTCACCTTCTTCTTTTCTCTCTTTCCCTCCTTGACATTTTCAGTAGTTTTGGGATTTTGTTGGTTTACATCCCCTTTCTTTCCCTTTTTATTATTGTTGGGTTGTTTAGAACCCTTTTGATTTGACTGCACGTTCTGTACAATTTCAGATTGTGTAGGGGAGGATGCAACAGTAGTTGCTTCCGCATCAAAATACTTTATAGAGAGTGCATGAACTTGTTTTTGCAAAGTTTCTAACGTGGATGAGTCAACTGAACCCACAATGCCATCAGTATGTGGTCTAGGTTTTGGCTTTCCAAGATCAATGTTTGACCTAGGTGCATTAGGAATTATTTCATAAAGGATCCCAGATTGAGCATAAACCAAATCAAGTTGTCAGGTCCTTAGAATGGTTTCTTCCTCATAAGTAACCCCAGAAGTTGGCACATCCTTAGAGATGTAAGGTAACAGTGATTTCAAGAACCACTCCAATAGGAATTCCGAGGGAATATCAGCCTTAATGATTCATTTTTGTATTCTCCACTCCTGAATATGATCATATAAATGAGTGGCCTTATTCTGTCTGAAATTAGAGAGAATATCCATATCGGCATCATACCGAATGGGAAGTTGGAAATGGTTCAAGAAAACTATCGCCAAAACACAGAAATTGTTATAAGCTGGAAATGGTAACTCGATCTACCACTTGGCTGCGACACTAGTCAAGGTACTTTGAAATATCCTTTAATGTCCCTTTTTTATTTTTATGAAAATAATGAAAATTTCATTTTTTTCCGTAGTTCGACCTTTGACTAGTTATGATGTCTTGGTCTCCAAATTGATCCAATTGATCCAAAATATTATGAGAAGGTGTATGGATGATGTTAGAACATAGATATGAGGTTCAGGGATGCTTCTAGACCTTTAAAATACTTCTTCATATCCTCTTTTAATTATGGCCAATGTAGGGAACCTGACTAGCAATTTGGGGTTCAAATCTCCCTTAGGTAAATGATGGAAATGGCTCTCCAAGTGCTATGGGACCCTATCGAATTTATGAACATAAGAAGGGGATGTTTAGGGGGAATTAATATTATCTCATATGCATCACTATTAAGTTAATTAAGTTTGATACAACACTCTCCAATCAGATGCAAAGAGACTAGTTTCGACCTTGGGGGAAATGATAGGAAATCTTCTCCAAATGCTATCAAAGTTAACAATAAGACCCCAAAAGCTTATGCACTGAAAATGAAACTTGTATAACAGATAAATAATATTCCATACATCAATAATCCATTAGGGTTTCACTTATCCATTTGAATTTATCAACACATTATTGGCATACATCAGCATAGTGGGGAAAATGACACCATTTGCTCATTAATGATCATATTTACATAATTCCACTTGGACTATAGACTTGAAACTCTTTTGAGCATGAAATAAAGATCATTTACATCATATTATAAAAGAATGGGGTATTAGAATCTCCCCCAAAGAGAATCGTAGCTCACCAAAGGCGCAATTCCTCAAGGATCATGAATATGCCAAGAAATATAAGAATGGTTGTAGAAGCAAGTTGAAAGAGATGTGAACATGAGATGCCCTATATATTCAACTTGTAACAAAACACTCCATTAAATCTCCAAATGAAATTTCTGAATGGATTTTCCAATTACCAGGATGGGAATCTTTCACCCTCAAAATTGGTGCTAAGGCAAGTAGAGTAGCACTCCACTAGCTCTCCTCTCCAAATGCACAATACAAATTCTAAAATGATCAAAATATACCATCCTTCTTTGTTATTGTCTTTTATAAACTTCTAAGTTCCTCCATGAGTCAAATTTCTTCCAAGAGATTCATGCCAACTCAAGTTGGGAAGAGATTCCCAAGTATGACACTTGTCCTTCCAATTCTAGCCCTCTCCTTCTCCAATTTCGAATTGGTGTCTCTTTGGCTTCCCTAACTCACTTGAGAGCCCTCTTGGAGGTTAGTTTTAACCCTGACATGTCATATATGTTAGATGTCATCCTTCATATCTGATTTGTGTCATAGGTGTCATATCATCTTCATCATTGTTGTCATAGAGCTAGGGAATCTAGTCCAAGTGTCTCACTAGCTCCAAAATGTGTCTTCCTCTTCCATGGGAGTTACTCTTCCACTCCAATTCGAACTTAATTGATTCATGCCAAGTATATTGACCTTACAACTCATCCCAAGAACCTTTTGCTTCTTATGGATTCGAAATGACAAGAGGAGGATGCCATGTGGCATAGAAAATATAGCTTATGTGGGTCCCACATTCTCCATGTGTCTTCATGATCAATTGCCACTTTGATTTTACCTTTTATTTATTTATTTATCTCCTTTATTAAATATTTATTCCATTCTAATTTTCAAAATCATTTATCGTCCTCCTTATTTCAAATCCCGAGGCTTCCACCCCCAACCTAGGGAACTAGTAATTTGCCTCCATGGCAGTTCATTTGGATGGGTATATTACAACTTTGAATTGGAAATTTCTCTTAATGTGATCCACCTTGTCCATTTGGATCTAATTTCACATTATTACTAACTTGGACTTCATTCTTGGCATTTATTTTACGCTTAGCATCCATTTGACAAACTATCATGAGTATGGCCAAGGGGCTTAGGCCATTGTGACCCAATGCAAAATTTTGGGACATGACAAATCCTCCCTTCCAATTATTGCTTGTCCTCAAGCAATTTCAACACATGTATGTGGAAGAACCTGCTTTCTTTCCAAAATTTTGCTTCCCAAAAATTCTCTTCTGGAAGCTTGAGTAGAGCCACCCATGCACTACAATTGTGTGTTTCCAAAAGCAAGGAGATGTGGATTTTATTTTTCATTTTGATATCCCCTGTAACATCACCACTAAACACCAAAATTTCAATTAAATCCATCAAAACCATGTTTGCACAATTACCCTTTACCTCTTTCATATTTTGTAAACCCCTTATGATACCATTGTAATTCTTGAAGTTGCCGTTGAGTTTCCCTACTTTCAATCTTCGAGATCCCATGAATAGTTTAGAGAGGATCCACCATGCTTGTTGTTGCGCTACTCTGATTAAAATAACTTTATTAAGTGGGGAATCCATCTCCCATACTGTTTGTTTCCCAAAAAAATTGAAATCAATGGGACTAAAAATTATCCCAGAGTCCCATTGCTTGTATTGCACTCCAACAATTAAGAGTGCTCTCCACCCCATACCATCGGGAAAGAGAATTCCTAGATCTCGTTTTCTTGTATGAATTCTTCCAAACATCATGAGTAAAAAATATATATCATCAAAGTAAACAACATAATAAAAATGTACATCAAGGAGGTTTCTCATCAAAGAATCATGAAAGTGCTTATACCTCCAAGTAAGTAGACCACCATTTTCCAAGTGCATACAAGCTTCAAGTGACCAACCAAATCTGATCCAATGACATAGGTGAGGATCCCATGTCCTATAATGCTGCTCCAAAAGGATGTAAGATCATCAAAATAATCATCTATGTGTTCTTTCATCCAAGAAGTGAATGAAGAACCTCCACTAAAATCCGAACCAAGTAGGGAGCAAAGAAAACAGTGAGCCTTCAAGGGCCTCACAGAAGTACCATTTGTGCATCCATGAATATGTGTATCATCATAAGGTAAAAAATATTCTTCTGCAAATTTAAATAATGAGGTTCTCTATTCATGTCATCATCAAAAGGAGAGGTAGGATTTTCATACCCCTCATGTGGCACCATTAGAAAAAAACCTTTCACCCAATTTTCATCCCCAATTGATGTGGATGAAAAAGTAGGGGGTGAGGAATTATGAACCAACCTTAAATCTTTACAACTCTTACCCATTGAAATCTTTAATTCATCTTCTCCATAATTGGTTGGTCCAACTATTGTGAGATCATGTGCCTCCTCCAAGGATTTGCAACTCTCTCCATGAGGCAACTCATAATACCTCTGAACAAGGACAAGTGCTTGTATTTCTTCTTATTTGAGTGTATAATATTCAAGAACCTACATTTCAACATGTACCTCATGTCCCACCATTACATGAGGTTCCTCCTTTGTGACATAAATTCTTTCATCCATTGCCTTCTCTTCCTCGAAAGGAGAACCACTGCTCCCTCCTATTGCCAATTTGCTTCCAAATTGACTAGCCAACAATTCGAACCCTTGCATTAGTTTTTTTTGTCATGTCTTCAAAGAATTGTTTCAGTAATTTCCTAAGCTCCTCATTCTCCTCTAAGGTTCCTTTCTCATCCTTACTCGTGGTTACCAAAGAATGAACTTCTTCTCCTATTTCTTCCCTTTCACCAAAGTACTTTCAGTTTCAGTTTCTAAGGATGGGGGATGATTTATTTGACTTATTGTCCTCATGAATATACGACCACATTAGGTGCCAATATCATGCTTTGATAACACTTGTAATGTACCTTTTTTTATTTTTATGAAAATAGTGAAAATTTCAATTTTGTTCCCTAGTTAGACCTTTGACTAGTTATGATGTCTTGGTCTCCAAATTGATCCAATTGCTCCAAAATATTCTGAGAAGGTGTATGGATGATGTTAGAACATAAATATTAGGTTCAGGGATGCTTCTAGACCTTTAAAATACTTCTTCAAATCCTATTTTAATTCTGTCCAATGTAGGGAACCTGACTAGCAATTTGGGGTTCAAATCCCCCTTGGGTAAATGCTGGAAATGGCTCTCCAAGTGCTATGGTACCCTCTCAAATTTCTGAACAGAAGTAGGGGATATTTAGGGGAAATTAATATTATCTCATATGTAGCACCATTCAGTTAATTAAGTCTGATACAACACTCTCCAATCAGATGCAAAAAGACTAGTTTCGACCTTGGGGGAAATGATAGGCAATCTTCTCCAAATGCTATAAAAGTTAACAATATGACTCCAAAATCTTATGAACTGAAAATGAAACTTGTATAACAGATAAATAATAGTCCATACATTAATAATCCATGAGTGGTTCACTTATCCATTCGAATTTATCAACACATTATTGGCATACATCAACATAGTGGGGAAAATGACACCATTTGGTCATTAAGGGTCAGATTTACATAATTCCACTTGGAATCTCGACCTGAAACTCTTATGAGCATGAAAGATAGAGAATTTACATTAGATTATAAAAGAATGGGGTATTATTATCTCACCCAAAGAGAACAGTAGATCACCAAAGGTGCAATTCCTCAAGGATCATGAATATGCCAAGAAATAGAAGAATGGTTGTAGAAGAAAGCTGAAAGAGATGTGACCATGAGATGACCTGTAGCTTCAACCTATAAAAAAAGACTCAATTAAATCTCCAAATGAAATGTCTAAATGGCCTTTCCAATTACCAAATAGGATGGGAATCTTTCACCCTCGAAATTGGTGCTAAGGCAAGTAGAGTAGCACTCCACTAGCTCTCCTCTCCAAATGCAAAATGCAAATTTTAAAATGATAAAAAGCCACCATCCTTATTTTTTATTGTCTTTTATAAAATTCTAAGTTCTTCCATGAGTCTAATTCCTTCCAAGAGATTCATGCCAACTCAATTCGGGAAGAGATTCCCAAGTATGCCACTTTTCCTTCCAATTCTAGCCCTCTCCTTCTCCAAATTCGAATTGGTGTCTCTTTGACTGCCCTAAATATCTTGAGCGCCCTCTTGGAGGCTATTTTTATCCCTGACATTTCATATATGTCATATGTCATCCTTCAGGTCTGATTTGTGTCATAGGTGTCATAGCATCTTCATCTTTGTTGTCATAGAGCTAGGTAATCTAGTCCAAGTGTCTCACTAGCTCCAAAATGCGTCTTCCTCTTCCATGGGAGTTACTCTTCCAATCCAATTCTACCGTAATTGATTCATTCCAAGTACATTGATCTTCCAAATCATCCCAAGAACCTTTGTCTTCTTATGGATTCGAAATGACAAGAGGAGGTGTCACATCCCCACCTTGACCCTATTGCATTAAAATGTAAATGATGTAATATTGTTATAAAATCATGGTGAGGATCTCAAGGCCAAGGCCCCACCATCGATTTATTGATGCATAAGGTTTGCGTGCTAGCCGGGCACATTGGAATTCAAACATCATGTAAATATGCATTTTAATAAAATACCCACAACTAGATATGCAATGCAACAAAGAGATGGGGGCATAATTTTACAAGGAATTGGGAGGGAAAACATTCAAACCCTTGAGCCAATCAAGTCAAGCCAAGTGTCAATGAGAAAATCCATCAAACCCTCAACTACCCATGTTGAATTTTGTACCCAATCATTGATTTCTCCCAAGAGTTGGTTGAGGTAGTTAATGCCTTGGGGAATGAGAGGTATGGCTGTCCAAATTCGAGTATGGGAAAGCCACCCTGCATGGGAAATCACGTTTTGCTTCTTGGGAAAGAAAAGAGCCATGAATTGCTCCCCATGCCATTATCCATCAACCAATTTCTCTCCCTCATGCGTTTGGAGCCACCTGGGCGTTTTCCTCTATGGTTTTGTTGTGTCTTCCTTCATTCTCCTAGTTGGGAAGGGTGTTTTTGAGTTACATACCAGTGGGGAAGAAGGGTAATGGAATTGGGGTTCCATTGAGACCGTTTTGGCTGCTGAATGCTTATGAACCTGCAGGAGAAATCATTTTCCTCCCTGTGGTCAAATTTTCCCTCTCCCAATCCATTGCTTTGGCTTGAGCTTGAGTGCAAGCATCTAGGGTTCAAATGTAGAATGATAAAACCAGCTGTGGACTGGCTTGGCTCAGATGAAATGATTAATTGGCTATTAATGAGCTTGAATGACCCCTTTTCCTTATAAGAATCATGCCCAGCTCGGGGGTGGAAGTTGTGTTGAGAGATTGATGAACACAACTGGCCTATGGTTGGGTGGAACGTTACAGCGACATAGCTAGTTGCTTGGGGCCAATTGCGAAATGAAGATAAGTACATGATGTGTATTTACTTCTGCAATGATTAATTTAATGATTATATTGATATGTTGTCTGCATATGAAATATGTGTGGATGATTTGTTTATTTCCGCTGTGCATGTTTGTTGAGTTGCATCTGCACACATTGCTTTTTAATTGTATGAATCTAATGAATGGGCTGAGATTATGTGAAAGCCAAAAATATTGGCATCGTGTTCCCTTCCTTCATTGGATATATGGGAGGGTACGTGACAGAATGGTATCAGAGCTGTTGGTTGCAGCATTGGGCCTTCATGGGATACCTATCATAGTTGTAGAGGTAAGTACGCTTCCGATTCAACACTGATAATTAAGAAAAGTTTCAAAAATTTCAAATTTTGAAATTTTTTCTAAGTGTTTCTGTTTGGTTGAGCCGACATGTTTCGGCGATTCTCGTGGAGTTGAGCCGATACGTTTTGGTGAGACTCACTGAGTGGAGCCAACACGAACGACAAATTTGGCTGAGTTGCGTCGAGAAAGTTGCAGAAGTGCCCGGGGAAAGGAAGAAAAATTTCAAATTTTTTCTAAGTGTATTTTGGCGGCAAAACTCGGCAAGTTGGTCTGCAATGGCGGAATAACTCGGCAAGTTGGTCCGCAATGGCGGAATAACTCGGCAAGACGGTCCAAAACAGTGGAAGAAATTGCGAGTTGTTCCAAAAAAAATTTCTAAGTGTTTTACCGCGGCAAAACTCGGCAAGTTGGTCCGCAACGACGGAAGAACTCGGTGAGTTGGTCCGAAACGGCGGAAGAACTCGGCGAGTTGGTCCGAAATTTTTTTCTAAGTGTTTTGTTGTAGCATAACTCATCAAGTTGGTCTGCAACGGCGGAAGAAATTGGCGAGTTGGTCCGACAGAAGAACTCAGTGAGTTGGTCCGAAAAAAATTTCTAAGTATTTTCGACGGAAGAACTTGGCAAGTTGGCCCGAAATTGCGGCAAAACTCAGCGAGTTGGCCCGAAATAGGTCGGAAGAGATAGACGAGTTCACCCTTCGAAAGAACTCGGTGAGTTGCTCCGAAACAGGGAATTTCAGCTGTTTTCCAGGGAATCCCCCTTGACCCCCATCGTCCCCCAGAGACAGTCAATTGAAAGTGTGAAATGCATTCTCTATGCTTGGGATGAGAAGCAGGAATTGCATAGAAGGTTGTGGAGGATTTATTAAGAGTAATTGGCTGTAATATGCATTATGGAAGAGCAATGGGAGCAGCAAAACAATGTTGATAAGAAGGAAATTCCTCACCTTAAACTATTTCTGTTTATAGCATAAGAATTGCATTTTTGAAAATAGCAAGAATAAATGTTATACATGTATTGAATTGCTAATTCATGAGAAGATCATAGCTAATGATTGCTTGTATGCTTGGTAGGGAAGCCAAGAAAAGGATCAGCTATGATGTGGAGGAGGAACTCCATGTCATGAGGGGAAATTGACAAGGGAGAATTCCTTAACTCCTCCATTGCTATTATATTTATATTTCCTAAGTTTTATATACGGAAAATTATGGCATAGGGATGCTGGAAATGCAAGAGAATAATGCATATGAATTAGTGGGAATGATTAGAGAGTCATTGCATAATGCATGTGAATTGCTTATGCATGACCATGATGTTGCATATGGGTAAAGGTAATGAAGTTACACATGCGATAGCCCACTAATGGTATTTCCTATGGTTGATGACAACTAATGCTGTAGGGGCCAGATCATAGAAGCATGATTGAAAATACAATAGATTGGATAGATGAGATGAATATGCACTAGATGGCATATTAATAAACATTGCACAGTGCATGTGAAAATATTTTTGCGTGTATATGATATTGCATATTGGTAAAATAGTGAGGTTTTACATATGCAATGAGCCACTTAAGATCATTATGGTGGTTGCTAATAATTAGTTGGTTTCGCATTGGTTGTAGGACCAAAGAAAACCGAAGCATGGCTAAGGATGTGGATGATGTTGTTGCATATGACCAACAACCTTATGAAGAAAGGTTGGGGAAACAAATCTATGATCACGAGGTTGGAAAAACGACTTTGAAGCCTTGGTAAGAGGCCAACTAATCAGGTAATATTAAGCGATGTTAATGACAGCCATGCAGGTAATGGTTATTTGTGCTTAATTGCATGAATGTTGAAAGGAGATTTGGTAAGATCCCTTCCACTATGTTTAAACTATGTTGATTTGGTTTGCATATGCTACTGAGTGCTGAATGTCAATATAATCCTACCAAGTATGGTGAGGTGTGGGTAAGTAAAGGCAAGGAGCCTTGCACCCTATAGTTCTTAGAAACCTCAATGCATTCATATGAAAATTACATCATGCCATTTGTGTGTATTGGTTCTGAGTTTAACAACCAAAGAAAGTAAAGACTTATAGTCATGTTGTGCCATAATATGTTGGAATGCATAGTATGCATGGATTAATGCAAGGGTGAATTGAGGGGTTATGCATTGATTGAATGCACATTAAAATATTATGTAAATGTTGTGAATGTGCATGCATATGTGTGGGTGCACATTTTGAGATGCATTGTGTGAATGCATGGGTGTGACATATATATGTTCCAATGCAGTTAGATAATAGATGAAACGGTGGACTATTGTTAATCTTGAGACCATTTCATGAGCTGCTATGAATGCAGAAGAAAGACTGCATGAAGAAGGTAGACATGTGATGGGCTACAAGAGCACTCTGTTGGAAGGACAGAGTTGCATGGAATGTGAAGTAATGAGTATTTACAGTTTATTTAAATTGCATGGATAGTGTGACTGTGTCTTGCAATTTTATTGTGATAATGATGCATATATAGAAATGTATATATTTCATTGCATTCCAAATGTTAACATCTGAAGGTGTTTGAATGATTGAGTGTAATAATTCTGAGATCACTTTAGTGACTATTGTGGGAATGAAAGGATTATATGCATAGATACTTACAACGTGTTTGGCTGATTGAAGTTTCAGTTTCAGGTAGAAAAGTCTTTCATATGGCAATGAGGATAAGTCCATAGTAAAGACCGAGATCTACCATGTGCAGAAGCCAAAGGTTATGAGAAGGTTCTCATGGTTGTAACTTATGCATGAAACAAATCTGAAAATTGTCTGATTTAAGTTTATGAAAATAGTCTCATGGTTGCAAATCTAATTATTGTAGGAAAACGAATTTGTAGATTTCAGATTTGAGAATTTGCTTATAATTGCTAATCACTGTTTGGCTTATAAAAAAAAATTGTGTCAGGAGGACATGTTGTAGGTGGATGTTCATGTATGGTAGGAAGGGTGAAACCATAATGGATAGAGTGATACCACTTACAAGAGCCAAACAATATGAGGATAGCCTCATTGCTAAGAAAATCAATTTCTGTAATAAACAGAATTGCAAATTCATATTGAATTTAATTATTAATGCTATTGATTGGTTATGGAACAATCATATTTGAGGCTTATTGCTAAATGTTGCTGACAGTTTGGCTATTTGATAAGTGTGCTAGGATGACACATTATAGGAAGACCATGTGTGATGGCCTGCAAAATCCAAACTAGATGGGAATGACCGTATCCTTTCTAAATGGGTTTCGGGTGAAACACCATAGTAAGTTTTGTTAATATCCCAGTTGCATTGCATGTTGGAAAGCCATGTGAGTGAGATGGTGAAATTATGCCAAGAAGGCATGTGTGGGTTATGGAACGTGAAAATATTGGGGTGGCAACCCGAAGTACTGTTGACTCAGAGAAGGGAGCCCCCATTCTTCGCAAATGAAGGAAGGATACATCTGAAAAGGGATTAGTATTATGTAACCCTAACTTGGAATATACATGTCTGGTTATTAGATTTAATATGCAGAGCATGTTTTATTATTTCATTATTATTCCAGACTACTTGAGTATGATTAGGGCCTACATGTCTCACATCTGAAAGGGAGTGCACACCTTTTTGGTGCTGGGTTATGATAGGGTTGTCAATATTGAATACACCCTAAGGGAATGGACACATTCCTGGTGTTTAAATACTTGATAGTGAATGTTATGAAATATGGTTACAATTTTAGAGCAGCAATATTGATGAGTCTGCTTATTCTTCTGGTGTTTTCAGCTAAAACAGATGCAATTTGGTGCTGCAAACAAAAAAATCATAATGAATCGTTGTTGTGAAGGTATTGATGAAGGGTTGTTGCATGCCTAATAAACCCATCCGATGCACTGGTTTGGCATTATTTGCTTGGATGTTATGGGTATTGTGGGGCCATGTTGGCCTGCAGTCAAGAAAGTCACCTATAGAGTTCCTAAAGGGAACTGTTGGTTTTCCCGGGAGAAGGAGTGCCATCCTTGTGTGGATGAAGAATTGTTATGCGCATGAAGGGTTGTGACATGTGCGAAAGGCTGATGCAAGCCTAAGGCAGAGTGGTAGAGCCTTGACTTATAATGGTCGGTGGCGCAGTTTCCTTCCATTGGTCGATGACCCAGACGAATGTGCTGGCTCGAAAATGGAGAGGGCCAACCAGGTATGGGACTGGTTGGGCACCACAAATGCTTGGTAAACCCAGTTGACATGAAAGTGTACTGGTTGGGAATTAAACATCCACCCCACAAATGATCCAAGGCTTGTAAAGCAGAGAAGGAAACATGTGGAGTAGCAAGGAAAGTGCACAATACAGATAAGTATTCATTTCATTTATTTCTTGTTTGGAATAATGAAGATTTCAGGTATAAGTCTTCTAACAGCTAAGCTGATACACTATTGTTTCTTTGTTGGAAACCTTGGTCATTGCAAGAAATCAAGGACCCTGAAAGAACTATAAATGCTTGGTAAATCCAGAGAGTAACTGGTTGGGTTCTAAAATCCTTGGTAATCCAGAGAGTAACTAGTTGGGCGCTAAAATTCTTGGTAAATCCAGAGAGTAATTGATGCTCGATGAATTCAGAGAATAGTTGGTGGGATCATTAACCACTTGATGTTGTGGATCAGTCGGCGTGCTGGCCAAACATTCATTAATTAATTGATAAAACCCAGACGGCATACTGGTCTGGCATTGCCAATTCGAATGGTTGTGGAGTAGCCTGCGTGTTGGCCCAACATTCATTATTGTATCCACGGGAAATCCAATGCTTGTAAAGCAAAGAAGGATCCTGTGGAATAAAGTGAAGACATCCAATACAGATAAGTATTTGGTTATCTTGTAGCTTTTTGCTTGTTTAATATGAATATACGTGTGTATATGATTTGATTATGATTTCTTAAACTCTTTTCTAGAGATAAACCCTATGAAAATAAACTAAACATGTGGATTGATTCAATGTTTGAGTGTAGGTATTGCTGGAAGCAAGAATTATGAAAGCATCTAGAGGATGCATGTGGACATGTGACCGTCCTAAAAGAGATCGGTGTGAGCAGTAATGAAATATGGTGCTAGTGGACATGTGTGGGTCCTAGCAGCTGAAGGTTCTGTATGCAACAATGGGAAAGGGTTCCCTAGTTGAAAATCCTTAGACGGACCTTAGACACTAAGTGTCATACCCAAGAAATGGCACGTCAAGCATTCACATTGAAGTGAAAGAGGCTAAGGAGCACGAAAACCAGAGTTGTGGTGTGGCTTTGGATTGGAACAAGACTAAGAGGGGGAAACTCTTACTCTTCTCTTTCCTTTTTGACTGATGCATCTTAAAAACAAAGGATTGTTGAGTGCATGTCATAGCTAAAAATAGATTGTGTTTAATTGCTTGAAATGAATTGTGAATGTTGAATTAGTTATTTCCCTGTGAAAGGATGAACAAGAATGAGTTCATGTGTATGTTGGGAAAGAATGAAAAGTGTGGAAGTATCATGAGTGAAGAATGGACTATCCATGTCAATTGGGAAAATAATTGACTAATTTTAATATTGTGTTATGCTTGTCCTAACAGAAATTGCCATGATGAGTCTCACAAGTGAGAAATTGAAAGCCATTGGTTGCAGTTGTTACCAGCCAAGTGTTGCTAGTGAGCAAAGTGATAGCCAGTTGTGCACATTGATCCTGGAAGTGGACCAAAAGCTATTTTTTTTGGCTGAAAATATTCCTTAGATAGTTTCCAGGATAGGAAGAAAGATGGCATCCATGAAATTCCAGACTTGTAGATCAGCTGGAAGGTAAATAAAAGGGAAAGGATTGTGGTGGAGCAATGCCCACCTGTAGAGTTGGAAGGTAAAAGCCAGCAGAAGAAGCTTGAGGAAGCCAAAGTAATTGTCCCTGAAGGTTCAAAGCAAAAGATGAAATGCAGGACAGACCTGCCACATTTTGTGAATTTTGGACATGTGTAAGGTGGGTATTTATTCCGAAATGTTGGAGCACCTAGGATGGTGTTATTCCAAGGGGAGGGGTATTTCACATCCCCACCTTGACCCTATTGCATTAAAATGTAAATGATGTAATATTGTTATAAAATCATGGTGAGGAGCTCAAGGCCAAGGACCCGCCATCGATTTATTGATGCATAAGGTTTGCGTGCTAGTTAGGCACATTAGAATTCAAACATCATGTAAATATGCATTTTAATAAAATACCCACAACTAGCTATGCAATGCAACAAAGAGATGGGGGCATGATTTTACAAGGAATTGGGAGGGAAAACATTCAAACCCTTGAGCCAATCAAGTCAAGCCAAGTGTCAATAAGAGAACCCATTAAACCCTCAACTACCCATGTTGACTTTTGTACCCAATCATTGATTTCTCCCAAGATTTGGTTGAGTTAGTTAATGCCTTGGGGAATGAGAGGTATGGCTATCCAAATTCGAGTATGGGAAATCCACCCTGCATGGGAAATCACGTTTTGCTTCTTGGGAAAGAAAAGAGCCATGAATTGCTCCCCATGCCATTATCCATCAACCAGTTTCTCTCCCTCACGAGTTTGGAGCCACCTGGGCATTTTCCTCCATGGTTTTGTTGTGTATGCCTTCATTCTCCTAGCTGGGAAGGGCGTTTTTGTGTTACATACCAGTGGGGAAGAAGGACAATGGAATTTGGGTTCCATTGAGACCGTTTTGGCTGTTGAATGCTTATGAACCTGCAGGAGAAATCATTTTCCTCCATGTGGTCGAATTTTTCCTCTCCCAATCCATTGCTTTGGCTTGAGCTTGAGTGCAAGCATCTAGGGTTCAAATGTAGCCTGATAAAACCAGCTGTGGAATGGATTGGCTCAGATGAAATGATTAATTGGCTGTGAATGAGCTTGAATGACCCATTTTCCTTGTAAGAATCATGCCCAGCTCGGGGGTGGCAGTTGTGTTGAGAGAGATGAACAAAACTGGCTTGTGGTTGGGTGGAACATTGCAGCGACATAGCTAGTTGCTTAGGGCCAATTGTGAAATGAAGATAAGTATATGATGTGTATTTAATTTTGCAATGATTAATTTAATGATTATATTGATATGCTGTCTGCATATTAAATGTGTGTGGATGATTTGTTTATTTCCGTTGCGCATGTTTGTTGAGTTGCATCTGCACGCATTGCTTTTTAATTATATGAATCTAATGAATGGGATGAGATTATGTGAAAGCCCAAAATAGTGGCATCATGTTCCCTTCCTTCATTGGATATATGGGAGGGTATGTGACAGGAGGATGCCATGTGGCATAGAAAATCTAGCTTGTGTGGGTCCCACATTCTCCATGTGTCTTCATGATCAATTGCCACTTTGATTTTCCCTTGTATTTATTTATTTAGCTCCTTTATTAAATATTTATGCCATTCTAATGTTCAAGCATAATTTATTATCCCCATTATTTCAAATCCCAAGGCTTCCAACCCCAACCTAAGGAACTAGTAATTTTCCTCCATGGCAGTTCATTTGGATGGGTATATTACAACTTTGAATTGGGAGTTTCTCTTAATGTGACCCAGCTTGTCCATTTGGATCTAATTTCACATTATTACTAATTTGGACTTCATTCTTGGCATTTATTTGACCCTTAGAATCCATTTGAAAAACTATCATGAGTATGGCCAAGGGGCTTAGGCCATTGTGACCCAATGCAAAATTTTGGGACATGATAGAGCCTCAAATGAACCGAGTCATCATTTATCGAGTTTGAGGAGAACCACAGATGAAATGTCGTGACATGGTCCCCTGGGTCTTCACCAGTCTTGCCTTCAAACTTTGGAATGTATGAAGGGAGTTTGGTTGGGACCGGAGGCCAAGCAGGATTATGTTGCACAGGTTCATTCATCAATTTTGAAAGATATGGAAAGTTCAAAGTTGCCAGGAAAGGTAAATGGGTCCTAGTAAATGGAATTTGGTTTTGTGTAATTTGGTAAGGAGAAATTCAAAATGCATAACTCCCATAAGGATGATTGGGGTTGCCCCCAGCCATCGATTGTGGTGAAAAGTATTTTGAAAATTGCTCCAGCCATAATATAGGGGATTACTTCCTTGATTCCTGGTCCATTGCGGCTGAGTGTAAGTACTTCCAAATGGAGTATAAGTGTTGCTACCTCCTCCACCAAAAATTGAAAAAGGAGCACTCCCCACAAGCACATTTGAGGTTTGAACATTTGCAAAATGTACATTAAATCCTGTAAAGGGATTGAAAGTCTGTGTTGGTACAATGGAAGTGGTAGGCATTGATCTCACAAATGGTGCATAAAGGGAAATATGCCCTCCATTCCAAGGAAAACCTTGATTGAAAGGACCTAAGCTGGGATTGACCTGAAACTATTGAATAAAAGGAGAGGATGTAAATGGCACTGTAGGTATTCATGAAAAAGGGAATATTAGATGAGCCAACAGTGGATCCAAAAGGAGTAGAAGTCAGTGTAAACTGAGTATTATATGTTCCTGATGGTCCAGGATTGAAGCTGAAAGAAGTACTCAGAGCAAAAGACATCTGCAACGAGCTTGGTACCGCGGTAGTAACATGTGGAGGAGACAAACCTCCAATCCTAATAGCTGATTTGGGAGTCTGTGGAACTCCCGACACATCTCCTAAGTTATCCATATTAGGTCCAGGTGTGAATATATATACACTTAATTCTGGTACGCCTAAAGAAACAAATCATTCTAACAAAGGATCGTTCGGTCCATTTAATGGAGGATTGAAGTGTGCTGTGAAATATTCAGTTGGAAAATCTTCAATATCCCAGATCTATGAGACCGATACAGTTTGTGTAATGAGTTGGGGTTATATAGGGGTTTCAATTGTACCAGTGAGTTCAAAAGAACCACGAGAATCAGTTCTGCATTGCCGAGGTGGTGGTGGAGGCTCCACTGTGAGTGGAGGAAGGTTTTCCAACCTTATTGACCTACTAAGGGGTTGGTCCTCTGTTGATGTATATGTAACTTCGGAATGTATTTCACATATATGTATATTGTATTCCTATATAGATGTTATTATTCCTCTATATGGAAGTGTCGTCATTTATATTGTAAGTGTCGTAACTTATACTTGATGGGTTATTAGACCACCTTGTTTGGGGTTGACCCTGTATAAGTCATGTGGGTCAAAGGGTTATTAGACCACCCTATTGGGGGTTGGCCATGTGGGTCAAAGGGTTATTAGACCACCCTATTAGGGGGTCGGCCTAGTCATCATTATGTTATGTGGTTAAGTTCGAGCCTACATGAGTTAGGTAAAAAGGAAAGTCAAGTCAAGTATAAATAGAGTGCGGGAGGCACTCTATTTACTCACTCACTTCTCACTCATGCACTCAAGGAGGAGTGGCGCACTTATGGAGGAGGAGGATCTGCTGCTAGGTTGTGTCTATCTCTTATGGTTGGTTGTATCATTGCTCTATCTATCTCTGAGGAAGTTATTGGGGTTTTTCACCTTTATGGTTTTCCCCAAGTAAATCTTTGTGTCTCTTGTGTGCTTGCATTATTGTCTCCATGATTGATATGTTGTAGATATGATGTACATGTTGTTCTCTCAGTTAAGATCCTAGATCAGATTGAAGTAAATTCTGAAAATTTAACATGGTATCAGAGCTAGCCTGAAAGAAGGCATGATATGGCATGTATGACACTTGTTGCACTTACGA
The DNA here is from genome assembly GCA_027924585.1 of Larix kaempferi. NCBI lineage: Eukaryota > Viridiplantae > Streptophyta > Pinopsida > Pinales > Pinaceae > Larix > Larix kaempferi. The sequence continues at coordinate 663,607 of BSBM01000036.1, forward strand.
TGCTAGGGCTTGATATAGCAAAAACCAGTCATCGTAGAAATTTCGCTATAAATCCATTTTGGTGAAGTTTTCAGATCTGAAATTGTTACAGGACGAATATTAAATCTCCAGGTACCTTGTGTCCAAAGTAGAACCTCTAATTCGTTGTACTTTGTGATTTATGATCTGTACAATATAGGGTTTCTGCCTCTTCCAGATCTGAGTCAAAATCAGGTGACCTTGGGAAAAAGGTCATAACTTGGGCTAGGAAGCTCCAAATGAAATTTTTTAAAAAGTGACAGGTAGTACACAGACTGTGCGGTCTCAAAATTGTTTTGCAGAGGCCAAATGTGAACCAATGACACGTGGCACGCCGTACAAGTTCACTCTCATGTATTATCCCATAAACAGGTCATGTTGCGACACTTGGTATAACCCTCTCTCAGAGAATCCAATTGAGGTCAGAACTATCAGGATGGGAAGATAACAGGCCAAGATATCTTAGGAAAAGTTTTCAGAGGCCAAAGTTGAAACAGTGACATGTGGCACGTCGTACAAGTTCGCACTCCTGTATTATCCCAAAACAGGTCACGTTGTGACATTTGGCATAACTCTCTATCAGAGAATCCAATTGAGGTCAGACCTATCAGGATGGAAAGATAACAGGTCAGGCTATCTCATGAAACTTTTTCAGGCCCTGTGGATCAAAAAGTTCAGAGTTACACCAGAAACAATTAGGTACATATTTCTGTCAAAACATAATTATTTTTTAGTACCTTCTTTCATGGCTTCTGGAATTTAGGGCTTTGGAGAAAGTTGGAATTTTTGTAATCGGAGAACACGGCTGAATGCTACTCATCAAAATAAAAATTTAGAGACCAAGTTCAGAATTTTTGGTTGGGGAGAAGGCCGGGCTTGATCAAACCCTAGTTCGGGACTTTGATCAGAAAAGTGGAAAATTAGGGCTTTTGTAAAAATGGGAATTTTTGAAATCTGTGACCACGGCTGGAAGCTCCTCAGAAAAATAGAAGCTTAGAGCTTTGGATCAAACCTTTTGATTGGGCAGAAGAGTGGGCTTCATCAAACCCCAGTTCAAGGTCACGTCCAGTGAATCCGGAAGTTTCAAAAGCAAAATTGAGGAGTGAAACTTTGCAGTTTTGAAATTCTGAATATACCAGTTTGATCAGATCATCAAGGCGCATATTTCTATCCTTTCGGAAGTTTGAAATTCAAAGTTTGAATTTTTGGGGTTTCTCTGACAAACCCATATCCAGCTCCGAGTCCAGTTCTTGCAAATCAAGTGGATAGGGTTAATCCTAGAAGAAGATGGATTTGTCACCTGCATAAGTGAAGATGTTCCTGTTTCAGAGGGAGATGAAGCTAAGGCCTTACATAAGAAGATTACAAGCGATCTCGACAGGTATGACTCATTGAGGTATGTTTCGAGATTTGTTCATGATTAAGTTTATGGTATGTTTGTCTTCATGTTATTACGGTTAGTACAATCTTGATTTTAGATTTGTCGTATCACCTTAACAAAATTATGAATGCATGATAGAAGATATTCATTGGTTAGGGTGTTGACACTTATGATTGTACTAATGCATTATGGTGTTGTATGAGGTTTATGTTGACTACTAACATGAAAGGTACACCAAGAAAGATAAATCATGTTCCATTTCAAGAACATATGATCATGATGACATGAGGATAAAGACTCATCCATTGTCATGGATCTCATAGAAGATCCATTTACGAGGTATGTATAACTTGGTTTTATAATGGCTAACCTATGAGATATACAGGTTACTAGCACAAGTCATTGAAGAAGAACAAGAAGACATCATGTGAGTATGTTAGACATAACTAACTAGCATGCTAATCCAGGTATGTTTTTCCTATATCAAGATAGAATCCTACCTTGGGTTAGGATTTTATACTATTGTTGATAATGATTATTCATGAAGTCATAGGTTTGAATAATCATGGTTGTATGCATATTATGTTTCTTACCATAATTGATGATATGACTAACCAGAAGAATCATGAAGGTATAGGTTCGAATAATCACAGGTTTTATGCATATTATATCTCTTATCTTGAGTGATGATTCAACTAAATAGTCATAGGTTTAGACATGTTATGTTTCTTATGATTTGACTAACCATAAGAATCCTACATAAACCTTGAATGATAATGCTTATTAATTCTATTTGAAATGATCATGACTATACATGCTTGAGATTATTGTGTTTTAATCATATGCTAATGAATGGATGATTTTATATGAGATCACAAGGATAACACAATCATGATACTAATAAGCATGCATAGGGACCAAGGATGAATGTAAGTTCAAGGACAGGTAATCCAGGAAGCAAAGATCAAGAGGGAGCACACTCTAGTTGTTCCTAAAAGCAAAGGAGCACACTTCAGTAGTTTATGCAAGGATGCAGATATTCAGAGGGAGTTGACCATCTTTCCACAACAGAAAGGTGTAGAAGAAGCTACTTCAGATTAGGACTCCAGCAGCTCCTATAAGGAAGCAAAGACTCAGAGGGAGTCCACCCAACGAACAAACAAAGATAAGTATTTGAATTTCTTGCATATTTATCTGTTTAAATAAAATTGTTCAATGATGTATATGCTCATGTTCCTAGACTTAGGATATGTATTGTGCATATTAGAATAGTTGCATTGATGAACAGTATACTACTAATTTACATGGGTAAGTGGCCTATGGCACTGTACAACATTCCATTGCTACTTATCTAGAATGAAACCTCTTTGCTGACATGTTGGGAGTTGTGCACACTCTGAACAATGTTCTGGTAGAGATTGGAAGGCATCTAGAAAGTTACGGAATATGGATAAATGTTGTATTGAAGCATTGACTAAGATAATTGCATGACTGTATGACATATTTATTTATGTATAAGAATTTGTTCTGAAAACTATGAGATGTTTTCTAATCATGCAATTTAACTTGTTGTGTAGGAAAGATCGTATACCATCTCCTACAAAAGAAGAACTACAACATTTGTTCCTGCAACAAAGATATCTATTGAAGATATTGAAGTTCCCAGGATCTGGGATGAAGAAATGAAATGCCATGATCCGTCGATCATGAAGAATGATGTTTGGGATGTAGTCCCAAGACGTGAAGGGAAGTTTGTTATGACTTCCAAATGGAACTATCAGATCAAGCATGTTGCAGATGGCAGCATTGAGAAATATAAAAGTGATGAAATAGAAGATGCACCAGATGGATTTCAAGATAGCATGGTGTAGTCATATATGTGTGCAAAACTTGGTATGGTAGGATAGACAACTTTCTATCCAGTTTGGGCTTTACCAAGAGTAAAGCGGATTCCAACCTTTACTACAAGGTTGAGGAAGGAAATCCAGTGATACTACTTTTGTATGGAGATAACAAGTTTGTTACAGGTGAAAATAGATTGATTGTCGACATGCAGCGGAAGCTTACTACCGAAGTTCGAGATGAAGAACTTGGGGATGATGCACTATTTGTTTTTGGCATGGAGGTGTGGCAGAGTACAGATGGAATCTTCCTTGGTCAAGGGAAGTACACAGTAGATATCCTGAAGAGGTTCGGGATGATGAAATGCAAGGATATGGCCACACCTATGGCATCGAATCTGAAGCTTCTATGTGATGCTTCATCTGAGCTGGTTGATGTCTCTATGTATCGTCAGATGATTGGGTCCTTGATGTACCTGACGAACACGAGACCATACATTTTCTTTGCTGTGAACACATTGAGCCAGTTCCGAACGGATCCGAGGAGTGTTCACCTAGTTGTTGTAAAGCATGTTCTGAGGTACCTGAAGGGTACAGTGGATTATGGGCTCAGGCATGAGGCGAATCAAAAGTTTAACCTGCAGGGTTATGTTGATTCAGATTGGGCTGGCAGTGCTGCAGATAGGAAGAGAACATCTGGGTGTTTCTTCAATATGGGATCAGGTGTGATCTCTTGGTTTAGCAGGAAGCAGTCCTTCGTAGCACTGAGTACAGCTGAGGCAGAGTATGTTGCAGCCTGCTCAGCTGGTTGTGAGGCAGTATGGCTACGGAAGCTACTGTCTGAGTTATTTGATCTCCCGTTGGATGCTACTGGTATCTTCTGTGATAACCAGAGTTGTGTGAAGCTGTCCAAGAACCCAGTGTTTCATGACAGGTCGAAACACATAGAGATCAAATATCACTATATCAGGGATATGGTGCAGAGAGGAGCTGTGAAGCTCCTGTATGTTGCGACGGACGAGCAGATTGTAGATGTGCTGACGAAGCCACTAGCCAGGGTGAAGTTCGAGTACTTCAGAGAGAGGCTTGGCGTTCTTCAGATCGAGGACACTTCGAGGAAGAAGTGATGGACACATTTGCTGAAGCCATTCCAAGCATGTTGGAAGGAGGATCCTTCACATGGATGTGGATGTAAGCGCTGGATGATGAGCATCAGGATGATGTTTTGGTTTCTGCTTGGATATGATCAGTTGGATCATTTTTATGTATGTATGTACGCATCATGTTGGATGCTGGATATGATCAGTTGGATCATTTTTATGTATGTATGTATGCATCATGTGGATGCTGGATATGATCAGTTGGATCATTTTATGTATGTATATATGCATCATGTTGGATGCTTGGACCATGTATCTGTATATGTATCAGGTGGATACATTGTATGATCAGGTGGATCATGTATGGTGATATGTATCATGTATTTGTATTTGTATCAGGTGGATACATTGATGATCAGGAGGATCATGTATGATGATATGTATCAGATAGATACTTGGTATGCATCAGGTAGATGCATTGATGATCAGGATGATCATAGATGACGAGCTTCAGGATGTTGCTCCAGATGACATGCAGCAGGATGTTGCAGTGATGATCAGGATGATCATAGATGACGAGCTTCAGGATGTTGCTCCAGATGACATGCAGCAGGACGTTGCAGTGATGATGATCAGGATGATCATGGATACATCAGGATGATGTATGGTGAGTATCAGGTTGATACTCTGTGGCCGTGGATTAGGTTGTGCAGATGAGCATGTAATTCGGTGCCCTGGGAGATTTGCAGATGGTCTTTCGAGGTTTTGCCTATGGCATGTAATATCGGTGCCCTGGGACATCTGGCAAATGCGCTTTCGAGGTTTTGCTCTGGGAGGACATGTAATTCGGTGCCCTGGGAGATCTGCAGATAGTCTTTTGAGGTTTTTCCTATGGCATGTAATAGCGCCCTGGGATATCTGGCAGATGCTCTTGCAAGGTTTTGTCCTATGGCATGTAATAGCACCCTGGGAGATCTGATAGGTTGGGCTGTGTGCCCGTAATCAGTCCTAGGATGCTCTTGCGAGTTTTTTCCATGACCACATATAATAGCGCCCTAGGAGATCCTACAGGTCGGAGTTGTGTATCCGTAACATCCTCGGATGCTCTTTCGAGGTTTTGTGACGCACGTAATAAGTCCTGAGGATTCCACAGTATGGCCAGTGATGATGAAGACCTGCAGGTGGTGGGCCTACATCCAGTATGAAAAAGGACTGGCTATGTAGAACTTCCTATGACGAGTAGATTCAGAGATTGATTGAGATAGTAGCAGCAATGATGATGATGATGACTCGATGACGATTATCCAATGACGATGATCCAGAGAAGATGAATTGTGCTAGAAGAACTGTGCTGAGAAATACCTTCCTAGTTAAGAGGGAGTGTTGATGTCTATGTAACTTCGGAATGTATTTCACATATATGTATATTGTATTCCTATAGAGATGTTATTATTCCTCTATATGGAAGTGTCATCATTTATATTGTAAGTGTCGTAACTTATACTTGATGGGTTATTAGACCACCTTGTTTGGGGTCGACCCTGTATAAGTCATGTGGTTCAAAGGGTTATTAGACCACCCTATTGGGGGTCGGCCATGTGGGTTAAAGGGTTATTATACCACCCTATTGGGGGGTCGACCTAGTCAGCATTATGTTATGTGGTTAAGTTCGAGCCTACATGAGTTAGGTAAAAAGGCAAGTCAAGTCAAGTATAAATAGAGTGCGGGAGGCACTCTATTTACTCACTCACTTCTCACTCATGCACTCAAGGAGGAGTGGCGCACTTATGGAGGAGGAGGATCTACTGCTAGGTTGTGTCTATCTCTTATGGTTGGTTGTATCATTGCTCTATCTATCTCTGAGGAAGTTATTGGGGTTTTTCACCTTTATGGTTTTCCCCAAGTAAATATTTGTGTCTCTTGTGTGCTTGCATTATTGTCTCCATGATTGATATGTTGTAGATATGCTGTACATGTTCTCTCAGTTAAGATCCTAGATCAGATTGAAGTAAATTCTGAAAATTTAACATCCTCCACACTTGCAATCAAAAATATTCTAAGTGTTAAACCTAGGGTCGCTAGAACAAAAATAAGCATAGAGCACACCACTAAAAAAAATTCCTAAATTAGTCCACATCAAGCAAACAAATAATCTCTCAAAGGAAAGTCTGGTATGATTAGGGCCCAGAACAAACCAATGGAGTAATGAAAGACAGTTACCCTGGGTCCACAATACAGAGTCTTCAGGTGCAAGCATTTGAATCACCAACCACCCTCCCAAATAACTGCAAGGGATTTCCTCCCATGTTTGTCCAAGGTACAATGGAAATAGCCTTCCACCGTCACCTGTGAAGAATCCTAGTGGTCAAGATACTAAGGCTACCATCAATGCAAAAAGAGTCTGGGGGGCAGTCACAGGTTGAACTAACATGCATGGGAAGGGTAACTATGCCCGAAATCCAAGAGCACACAAGGTACTAATGTATCCCCACATGCATATCAGGTCTGGTAGATGCTCGATTGAAAAATGGGGGGGGGGGGTATCCCCGACTAGTCAACCTCACACGACCTCGTACTTAACTCTAGTTTTAGTGGAGCTTCCGGACACACCTTTTACAAGGGTGTATTTACCTAAATATGGTCTCACTACGATTTTGAGTTTAAAATGATCTTAGATATTTTAAAGTAATCTAATCCAATATCCTAGCCTAAGCTAGTTGGTTTGTGTACCCTAGAAAGAAAATTTACTAATAATTTTTAATTTAAAATATTCTTTAAGGGATTTACTTACTCAAAAGGAGTGATAATTTGTGTGCAAAAGTGGTTACAACTTAGAAACAAAAATAAATAAAGTATATAAAGTGCAACTTTCTTTTACAATTTCATTTTCATTTATCTTTCAAAATAAAGACTTGGAAAGTAAACCTAAAATCTAACAAATGTATATATATATATATATATATATATATATATATATTTTACTTTTTGAAGAAATAGCATATACAACTAGAACTAGAAAAAGAAAAATGCCTTTGCTTAACTAAAGTACTTGCTTGTTAAAATTTCCTCTTTAACAAAAGAAATGGAAAATAAATATAACAAGACAAAGACATTAAATGATGCAAGTAAATATGACTACACGCAGACCTATCCAACTCATAAAATCACCCTCACAAGACTTCCAAAGATAACAAACCCACAAAGTTCTTTTGACAAGCAAGAAGTAACTAGGTTTTGGCAAAAAGACACCAAAACAAAATCAGTAATCAAAAGAAAAGATTAAAGTGTCAACCAAACAAAGATAGATTTCAAAGGACCCAGATGAGTCAAACAAGCAAACCAAAGAAAACTAAAACATAAGTGTCCAAAAAAGTTCTAAAATCTCAGTATAAACTCTCAGACAAGTATAAAGAGTCAAAATACTAATAGAGAAAGCTTGCAACCACCAAGGGAAAACCAAAAACTGAAACCCTAATCCTAAAGTGAAAAAACCTCAGGATAAAAATCGTGACTATCTGTAAACAGAGCTTGCGGGTACCCGCGGGTCTACAAGTAAACAAATCGCAGGTGCAGGGAAAAAACCGCGACTATAAGTATGGAAAAGTCACGAGTATGCCTTGACAAAAATAAAAAAATTGAAGGAAAACTTTTAAAATATCAAGTCTGAGTGACCAAGAAAGGTACAGGAAGCCTATAAACTTTATCAGATATTAACATAAACAAAAATACTAAAGAAAATCAATTTAAAAGACTCCCAAAGCAACAACAGTAACTCCCCAGTGGAGTCGCCAATTCTGTTGTGCGGTAAAAACTACCTATGATTGGGAATTACAGAGATCATCAACGTACATCTTAACTAGTTACAAAGATAGGGAAGCATAAAGATACAACAAGCAAACATTCATTTAAACGTAAAGAATACATATATGAAATTGGAATTAGATACCTGAATGACTGGCGATTGATCCAAGCTTCCAAAATTCGGACTCTTGCTCCACTTCTCCAAAGAGATCACTTGCAATAACACATACCTTTCTCAAAGCTTATGACCCAAATAAGAATGAAATGTCTAATATGAAACTCATGAATAACAAATAAGAAAGATTCAAAACATACATTCATTAACATGGACAAATATACATGGGAAATGAACTTTTTGTATTATAGAATTAAAGATAATCAGCCAAACCTACACTGAAACTGGCACCATTGAAACCTATCCATGGGTTCCCGCTCCTCCTCCTTCATAGAATTTTCTGCAGCATTTCTTTAGCATAAAATTGGTTCTTCCTTGTATTTATAGCAAGACTGGGAGGATAGAATCGAAAGGGAAATTGGTTGGGGAGGTTAGGGTAGTTAGAATAACTACCCTTAACTAATCCATAATCATCTTTAAATATTTTTATCATTATTTAGAGATACATGCAACTATCACTCTTAACAACTAGTGAATGGCTCGCGAGTATTATGTCCAACAACTCGTGAATACAACTTCTAGGATGATACCCGTGGGTTGTCTATATGGAGTGTCGCGAGTGACCCGGGAGATGGATTATGGTAGAGTCGCGGTTATGTCTCAGAATTTGTCAGAAATAATAGTTTTTTTTAGGATAACATTGCAAAGTCTAAGGCCAAAGAATCTATGATAAAATAGGATCTTCAATCCATAATGTCCTTTTGTGTAATCGACAAGGCAATGTAGTCACGAACGGAGAAGTGTCATTTTTGCTGATAACATCATACTTTGTGGGACTTGCACACCTGTTGTACCATCGGCTGTGGAATTTTCTCACATATGGTATTCAACCACTATACACTTCTAGGAACTTGTGCGAATTCCACTTACTGAAAGCATCTTCTGATTGGCTATGCTTGCACGCTTTAAGGATTGTCCAACCATTAACTGCTTGTGCACTTCCAAATTTTAACCAAGCAGCGCTCAAGATTGCTTGCATACTCATACAATTTGTTCAACTAACTACTTGGCTGCTTCAACACTTGTACCATTGTCCAACCAACTCCTTGGTTTCAACCATGTGAATGCATGACTTGGTGGACTTGATTTATGCGCAAGGACCAAATGTTGTAGGATACATTACTTGTATTCTTTCTTGAAGTGGATTTGCATGATGTATCCTTGACACACATCTTCAGACTGAATGCACTTCTAGATATACTCCAAATTTGCATACATGTATGTCACCTTCACTATTTGCGCATATACTTCTGGTATTAATGTCCATATTCATCTTGTGCATATAATGCTTCAAAGTGGCTTCCAACTTCTTCATACTTATGCAGGAATACTATATCCACTTTGACTTCAATTGATATCAATGACTTAGACTGAATTGGTTGACATCCTCTTTGACATTAGTTGACATTCAAACACTTGGCATCATCCTTAGTTGACATCAATGACAACCAATGCTCAACAATATCCCCCATTGGAATTGATGTCAAAACCTTATGAATTTGTACATGATATTCTTTTAACTGTATGCTTCATCTGTACTTTGTCGCAGTTCTCCCCCTCTGTATATGCTCCCCCTGAGTTCTTTGGGCTTATGGATACTGTGTTTGTTTTTATTAATTCTGCTACCAATTCTCTACACGAACCATTCTGATTTATGTTACATCTACGCAGACCATATGTTCAGTTATCTTCACACTCTTTCACGTCTGCTAAGGCTTCATGCTCTTTCACATCTGTTAGGTCTTCATGCTGCTCCTTTTTGTTGTCTACAATTCTCCCCTTTTTGTGTTATCCTACTAACTTCATGGATCACTTCTATCATAAAAAATCTAACAACTTCATGGATCTCTCCTTTCATTTTGTTTTGTTGATATCAGCTTTCGATGTGCATTTCATGCCTCAGCTTCATGCATTTCTCCCCCTTTGACATCAATGGCAAAGAGGTGCCATTATTTTATGCTATATGAGTTCCTCTTGTTTCTTTTGCGCTGGTTTTTATCATGACTGTATCCAGGGATAACCCCCCCCTTTTCATCATGTTTCGTTTCTTTGCAGAGCTTCTGTAATGATATCCTTTCATAATTATCTTTGATTTCTTTTCTGATAAAAATGTTACATTACTCTTTTACCTTGATCTCATATTCCTGTCACAATACTTCATTATTCCTTGCACAATTATCATGTTGTCGTCCTTACTTTCCAACTGCACAGTGCCGATCCCTTTTGGATTTATGCTTCTTTGATTAGGTTCTCATTGTGTTGAGGATTGAGAACCACAACCAATTTTTCTCTGAGATATTCAAATGTACTTCATGGAAGAGGTTTTGTAAATTTATCTGCAATTTGTTCCTTAGTGTCAACATATTCTAATTTGACCACATTTTCGGCTACTTTCTCTCTCACAAAATTATACTTGATGGGGATGTGCTTAGTTTTGCAGTGCATAACCATATTTTTGGAGATACTGATAGTAGTTGTGTTGTCGCATAGTATTTGTCTTGGACGATCTATATTTACTTGAAGATCCTCCAGAGTCTATTTCATCCATAACACTTGTGAACAAAAAGCATCTATAGGAATGTATTATGCTTTTGTTGTATATAATGCCACATATGGTTGTTTTTTGCTGATCCATGACACAAGACAGTTTCCTAAGAAAATTGTTTCACCACTAGTGCTTCTCCTATCATCATTACTTCCATCCCAATCTGCATCAGTGTACGCGACTAAGTTGATATTTTTGCTTTGTGGGTACCATAGACCAAGATACATAGTCCCTTTCAAATACCTGGAAATTCTTTTGACTGCTTGAACATGCGTTTCCTTGGGTGTGGCATGAAACCTTGTGACAAGTCCAATAGCTTGCATGATATCTAGTCTAGAAGTAGTTACATATAATAGACCGCCAATCATCGATTTGTAAAACCTCTAATCAACTTCTTTAGCCTCATCTTCTTTACTCAACTTGCATCCTGTAACCATGGGTGTACAGGTTGGCTTGCAATCTTCCATGTTAAATATTTTTAGCATTTCCTTTATATACTTAGATTGGGATATGAAGATGCCATCATTCAATTGTGAAATTTGCAACCTAAGGAAAAAGGACAGTTCTTGTAGAATAGACATTTCAAACTCTCTTTGCATATCTTTCGCAAATTGTTGACTCATTCTATCATCATTTCTCCCAAAAACGATATCATCAACATATACTTCCACGACTATCATTTTTTCATTTTCGATTTTGATGTAGAGATTAATGTCTACACTCACCCTTTTGAATCCTTGGTTTTGCAAATATTTATCCAGCCTTGAATACCAAGCTCTAGGAGCTTGTTTGAGTCCATACAGAGATTTCTTCAACTTGCAAACATAATCCTTGTTTCCTGAGAGTGAGAAACCATCTGGCTATTCAATGCATACCTCTTCTTCAAGATATCTGTTTAGAAAATATGATTTTACATCCATTTGATATACCTTGACAACTTTTGCGTAGGCATAGGCCAGGAAAAGTATGATAGCTTCCATTCACACCACGGGGGAAAAAGTTTCCTCAAAATCTATTCCCTCGATTTACACATATACTTTGCATACCAATATTGCCTTGTTTCTGATAACCTGTCCATATTCATTTAGTTTTTTTCTAAATACCCACTTCATACCTATAACATTCTTGTCTTTGGGCCTTGGAACGAGTTCCCAAGTCTCATTCTCTTTGATTTGATCTAATTATTCCTTCACAACCTTCATCCATTCTTCATCTAATTTGTCTTTCTCAACCCCTTCTGGTTCTATTTGTGATAGTAATGAGAAATGCACTTCCTCAGTTGGGTTTCTCTAACTTATTCTAGTTTTTACGTCACCATATTTGTCTTCAATAATCAAATCTTCTAAATGATTTTTCTAAACAAATATGAAGGGGGCCCTTGTGTCTGGTCTTTCTTCTTCTAGTCCGTGCTGATATACTTCCTCTAGTGGTACTTCTATTTCTTGATTTTATTCATACATTTGTTCCAACTGTGGTAAGTCATCATCTTCTTCAATTATTCTATGAGTCAAGGCTTCATCAACTTTTACTTCAATACTTTCCACTATTTTTCTGAGTCACAAATTGTAGCATTTGTAAGCTTTGCTTTTGAAGGAATAACCGAGAAACATTCCTTCATCTGATCTGGAATCAAATTTTACTAATGTATTATCATTTCTTTTGATGTAACATTTTCTTCCAAATATTCTAAAATGCTTAATTGTAGCTAGTCTTCCTCTCCAAAGTTCATATGGTATTGAGAAACTATTTTTCCTCATTAAACATATGTTGAGGCTATGAACAACTGTATGAATGGCATGTGTCCAAAACATGTATGAAAACTTCGATTCGTTTAGCATTGTCCTGGCCATCTCTTGAACATTCATGTTTTTTCTTTCTACCACCCAATTTTGTTGTGGAGTTCTGGCAGCTAAAATTTTTCTTCTAATTCCATGTTTATCACAGTAGTTATAAAACTTGTTTGATGTATACTCTCCTCCATTGTTAGTTCTTAAGCATGTTATTCTTAAATCAGTTTTGTTCTCAACTGATTCTTTAAATTTCTTGAAACATTCAAATGTTTTTTTATTTTGCATTAAGAAAGAATACCCATGTCATTTGGGTGAAATCATAAATAAATAGTGGAAAGTATTCTTCACCATTAATTCCTTTGGTTCTCATTGGACGGAAAATATATGAATGCACTAATTCCAAAGGTCTTGATTTAGTGTATTATTTTTCCCGGTACTTGATTTAGCTTGTTTCCCATGTAGACAATGTTTGTAGAAGAAATTTGATGGATTAGTAATCCTTGGAATGTCCCTCACTACCTGTTTCCTACTGATCCTGTTCAAATTATCAAAATTGATGTATACCTATTTTGCAATTTTGCAATTTTCTGAATCAAACGTAAGAGTGTGTCTTTGGTCACACATTTGGATAACAATTAAAATATTGTGTTTCATGTTCTCAACTAATAGAACATTATCTTCCTTGGTTCTTTTGTTTCCTAGGCTTGCTATATCTTTACCCAAAATTTTATCTGAGCCATTGTCCCCAAAATAGAAACTACCTCCCTTGTTTTATCTGAACTTCAGGAAGGTGTTCTTATATCCGGTTATATTCTTGGAGCATCCACTGTATATATACCATTGCCCCCTTCTACTTTGTGCATGTAAGTCTAGGCTGCATGCTTCTTGATGATCTTGATATTTCTTATCTTCAGCTATCTTAGTGAATTGCATAGGTTGTTGTTGTTTTTCATAGTCATGAGTATCATGTTCTGTCATTTCACAATATTTGTCTTCTGAACTTAAAATGATGAAAGGATTGGAATCTTCAAACATGACTTCAAGCGGTTTTCTGAGAATATTCTATGTAGGATTTGTCTGATTGCACGTACCTTTATTTATGGCATATGCTAATGCACGAGCTCTACAATTTATTATTTTTTTACCAAAACTATAACAATAAAAGAAATTTCCAAAGAAGATACTTTGGTACCTGATAGGATAGAAATTTCGAGGTTGCGCAAACTTATTTTCCAAAAGACTCGGCCTTCGATGTTCTTTCTTAAATCTCTGAATTGTTCTTGACTGTGGGGTCTTGAGAGCATCAAAATAAATTTAAGCAAAGTAATTTTCTTCATTAATTTTGTTTATGCCTCTTTGTTCTAGCTGAAGGCTTAATTGCTAGGGTTCACTTCTTAGAGAAACTACTCCAGCTTCCAGAATTTCACACTTTTCATCCTTTAATTTCAATTTCCTAGTGGTGTCTGCTTCTAAATTCAAAAGAGATTCCTGCAGGATCTTTCCTTTCTTCCTTGAATTTCTTAATTCATCGAGTGCATTGACTAGTTCTCCTTCAAAGTCTACTTCAGCCATATGATCATATTTTGATTCCATGTTTGTTGGATTCTGCGTTGAAATTTGTCTTCTAGATGTGAATTTTTTTATTGAAAACACTGCTCTTATTCCAATTGTTGGAATCGATTTAATACTGAGAGGGGGGGGTGAATCAGTATTAGTGCAGTTATTAGCAATTTTTACCTTCTTTAATAGATTATCCTTTACTTAATATTTATCTTTTGTTATGCATCAGTAAATAAAAATCCACACATATATGCACCACATAAACAACACAAAACAAATAGGATTTTACTTGGAAAACCAAATGGGAGAAAACCACAGAATGCTTCTTTATAATGAGAAATAATACATTCAAGGAAGCACTGAATTCCTGTGTTTACCAGCACCAAATGGAAGGAAGCACCAACCCCATTTTTTTACAAGCACCGACCTGAAGGAATCTTCCACTCCCTGTGTTTCTCCAGCACCAACTAGAAGGAGGCACCGACCCCCTGTATTATTTATTTTACAGGCACCAACCTGAAGGAAGATCTGACTCCCTATATCCTTTTCCCATCCGACCGACCTGATGTCTTATGTATGTTACTATCTTATCGAATTTCAACTCTGCACACTTCTTCATATCTGCTGATGAAAATTCTACTGTGCGCCACCTTCGTATGTAGACTATACTCTGTCACTACACTACATACATCACTTGACTTCTCATTCCTCTCAAATCATACTTCTGTTGATGACTTACTTCATATACTTTGTGCTCTGCTGATATTGCATTCTGCGTCACTGTTATCTCAATGTTCTACACTATGTGACTGCAATTATCAATTGATATTTTGCTTTCAATTGATAGTTTGTTGTTTTGAAATGAACTACTAGTAGCAAATGGAATTGCGCACTTTCTGATGTGTCCGTTCTATTCAAGTGTTGTAGTCTCTTAGATAATTTGCGATGTCTTGTGCATTAAATGATTTGTCCATTCTATTTAATGCACTAGTCTTAGATCATCTGCATCATGATGCACCTATCGGATCCTATTGTAGTTCTGTCATTGCGCATCAGATGGAGTTCTCAACATCGCACACTTTCACTTCTAATCATATGCATCAGCTAGACATCTGCGCAATATCTGAAAAACTTTGGTTCTGTCTCTACAGAATCTGTGACTATCAGCGTGCTGATTGTATTACTATCCTTCAAAACATCAATCACTTGCAGACACTTCAGTATTTCTTCATTTCAGTATTCGCACATCTATCACGGACCTATCGCATCATTCTATGCATCATCAAAAAATCATTCTAATGTATGTGTGCATACGACTCTTCGCTAGATCATTTTGTTCTTTCCAAGAGCCCCTTGATACCCTAAAAAAAAAACTAAAACTTGCACTAGAAGCTCTTATGCTCTTGCCATCATTATTAATTTCCACATCCAACTTGCCTATATATTTATACATGTCCTGCACATATTGTATCTTCACAAGTTGTTCATGGCATCCCTTCTTCCATAATTCATGGATTATGCATATGCCACATGTCATCTTCAGTGCTATTGATGTGTCATCTCACATGTGTCTTGTGCCCTCAAGGTCCATAACTTAGTGGGAATTTACACCTTGGTGGTGCACCTTTGTGCTCTTAATGTATCATTGCCTTATGGTATGTGTGCAATCTTACACTTCATCTTGATGCATCTATGACTTGTGTTGCATCATCTCTTGTGGGTAATGCGCCCTTGGTGCATTGATACTTTGCATATTCTACGCATACTCCAACTTATTCTAAGTGGGTCTTTATCATTTTTCTTGTCATCCTTTGTGGGACTTGTGCACCTACTGTACCATCGGTTATGGAATTTTCTCATAGACGGTCTTCAACCATTGTACACTTCTAGGAACTTGTGCACATTTCACTTATTGAAATCATCTTCTGATTGGCTATGCTTGCGAGCTTTCAGGATTTTCCAACCATTAACTACTTATGCACTTCCAACTTTTAACAAGCAACGCTCAGGCCTGCTTGCATACTCATACCATCTATTTAGCCAACTCCTTGGATGCTTAAGCACTTGTACCATTGTACAACCAACTCCTTCGCTGCTACCATGTGAATGTATGACTTAGTTGACTTGATTTATGTGCAACGATCAAATGATGTAGGATACATTACTTGTATTCTTTCTTGAACTAGATTTGCATGATGTATCCTTGACACACATCTTCAGAATGAATGCACTTCTAGATATACTCCAAAGTTGCATACATTTATGTCACCTTCACTATTTGCACATATACTTCTAGTATTCATGTTCTTCTTCATCTTGCGCATATACTGCTTCAAAGTGGCTTCCAACTTCTTCATACTTCTGCAGGAATACTGTATCCTCTTTGATTTCAGTTGATATCAATGACTTAGACTGAATAAGTTGATATCCTCTTTGAAATTAGTTGACATTCAAACACTTGACACCATCTTTAGTTGACATCAATGACAACCAATTCTAAACAAAAAATCCTCCCCCGATGGAGGAATATGATCCATACACTTCACCTATATGGGCCATTAATACTCCTAGTACTCATGACCTCTTGGATCGGAATTTTTCATCAAACGAAACCATCCTTGAAGTTATGAACATCTTTGAATGACCTTGGGAGGATATGCATCATCGATCATCATTTATTCCTAAGACAGATTCATTAGAGGTCAAACAAGAAATATTTTACCTTGATGATGATATGGAAAAATACCAATGCCCTGTCCAAATGCACAATGTACTTTCAGAAGGAAACTTGGAAAATATTTCGAAAACCATTCCTATCAATATATCCATTAAGACTGGCATCGTCGAAAACATCAATATAGGTGTTGATTGCTCTCCAGAGGAAATTGTGCAATATATTACTCTATTTAAATATTTTTGTGATGTGTTTGTTTAGTCTTATGAATAAATGTCGGACGTTGGTCCTAGTATCATTGAATATGAGATTAAAACGTATGACAATATTAAACTCGTGTGACAGAAGTTACGTCCGGTGAATCCTAATAAATCGGCTGCCATAAAAGAAAAGGTAGAAAATTTATTAAAATATGGCTTCACGTACCTTGTTCCTTTGATTGAATGGGTATCCAATCTCATTCCTATTGATAAGAAGCAAGGAGCAATCTGGGTCAGTACTGACTTTAGGGATCTCAATTTGGCTTGTACCAAAGATAATTATCCCACACCCTTTATTGATCATATTATAGACAAGTGTGTCGGGAACAAAATATTTTCATTTATGGATGGATTCTCTGGTTACAATCATATCCAAATTAAGAAAGAAGACTAGCGCAAAACCGCTTTCATATGCCCACGGGAGACTTTTACACATCGAAGAATTCCATTCGGCCTTAAAAACGTCGGGGCCAATTTTCATAGGGCCATGTCATATGCATTCCACGACATTAAGAAAATCATTGAGGTTTATCTTGATGACTTGGCAGCTAAATATAAGAGAAGATCCGAACATAGTGCGCATTACGTGATGTATTCATTCAATGTTGTAAGTACAACATTAGGTTGAACCCACATAAATGCATGTTTTGTGTGGACTATGGTATATTACCTGGTTTCATAGTATCAAAATAAGGGATTATGGTGGATCCCATTAAGGTTAAGGCAATATTACAATTTCCTTCCCCCAAAACAATTAGACAACTTCAAATCCTAAAAGGGAAAGCAAACTTCTTGAGAATATTTGTTGCTAATTTTGCTGAACTAGGTAAAGGTTTCATGTGTCTCCTAAAAAAATATGCACTATTCATATGGGATGACCAAGCTCAATGCTATTTCGATGCAGTAAAGAAAGCTTGGTATCAGCCCCAGTACTTAGTCCTTCGAACTATAGTAGAGACTTTATGCTATATTTGGAAGCATCCAGTTCCACCATAGGAATGGTATTGGTACAGGAAGACATATCTTCACAATAACATGTTATTTACTATCTTAGTAAGGGCCTTGCAGGTCCTGAATTGAGATATTCCTAGGTTGAAAATTTGGCCTTGACAGTAGTTCATGTTGTCCAAAGACTTAGACATTATGTACTTCCAATAAAAACGACCATAGTGGTTGAAATGAATCCCATAAAACACATTTTTTCTCGCCATATCATTGGGGGAAAGTATTCAAAATGGATAGTAATTTTGCAAGAATTCAATCTCGAGTTCATAAACACTAAAGCCAAGAATTTGTTAGCATTTGTAGAACTAATGTCTGAGTTACCCTACAATAAAGAGGATATTGTATGTGTTGAATCCTAGGAGGATGAACTTGTATTCCTCATCACAACATCAGATCCTTGGTATGGAACATTTATTATATATCTCCAAACCAAAATGATTGATCCTCAGTTTTCTAGCGTTGAACGGTGTCACATTCGACACCAAGCATGGAGATACCTCATCATAGGGGATACTTTGTACCATCGAGGAGTAGACTTGATCTTAATAGGTTGTTTAATCATGAGGAAGATGAGCAAGTTTTAAATGATTTCCATGCTGGGCATGTGGCGTTCATCTTTATGGGTTGGAAACTACCCAGAAAATCTTGCGTGTAGGATACTTTTGGCCCACAATCTTTAAAGATTGAATCAATGCTGTAAAAAAGTGTCACCCTTTCCAAATATACACAAGAAAAATACATGCACGTCTTTCTCCAGTACACCTTGTAGTAACCGTGGGTCCATTTTCAAAATGGGCCATTGATTTTATGACAATCAACCCACCTTCAGCTGATGGCCACCACTACATCATAGTCATAGTGGACTATGTCACCAAGTGGGATGAATCAATTCCTACATTCAATTGCATGGGAGAAACTGTAGCATATTCTTTATTCAATCATGTGATATCAAGGTTTGGTGTACCAAAAGAGATTGTCACTAATAGCGGAAGCCATTTTAGGAATTCCTTCATGGATGAACTTACCACCAGATTAGGATTGCGGTAGGAATTTTCCTCACCATATTACCCTCAATTCAATGGACAAGTAGAATCCATCAACAAGGTTTTGAAAACCATGTTACAATGAACGGTCAATAAGAACAAGACTAACTGGCACTTAATGTTATTTTTCTCCCTTTGGGCATACTGCACCACAGCTAAAACTGCAACCGGTTTCACTCCTTTCCAATTGGTTTATGGAGAAGAAGTTGTATTTCCGACTGAATGTGAAATACCATCATTAAAAATAGAAATTGAACTCCTACCTAACACTTCTGCAGAAAAATAAATACTCCTCCATCTTCATTCTCTTGATGAAACTGGAAGGGAGGCCTCTCTAAATATAGAAGCACACAAGAAAAGGGTCAAGGCCCAATATGAAAAATCGACCCATCCCGAGTCTTTTCTGAAGGAGATTTGGTTTTAGTTTATGAACAAGACCAAGAAAAAATAGGGAAATGGAAATTTGTACCAAAATGGTTTGGCCCACTTGTCGTCAAAACTATGTTAAAATGGGGAGCTTATGAACTAGTCAATTATGATGGGGAACCTCTGACGGAGATTACAAATTGTCGCTATCTAAAGAAATAATTCATGTAGGAACTGATGCCTCGCAAAACTTGTTGTGTTATGTTGTATTCTTTGTATATATTTTTGTACTTTAGTTGTTTCGTGCACACACTTATCTTTCTTGGCATTGTAAATTTGGCAGATGACACAAGAAAACTTCACATATGTGGGATATGCGGATGGCACCATCTATATTTCTTGAAACATTTCTTCCACCTCATGGTTGATTTTCACACCTAATGACCAAGTTCTAAGTTCAGGAGGCATTTTTGTCGGATATGCAACCAATAATGGTGTAGAATACACCACAGTCATTGAGCTTCTTGTCAAGGCCAACACCCTTGGCATCCGACGATTAACTGTCAAACTAGACACGCAATTGGTTGTATCTCAGTCAAATTGTTAGTATCAGGTTCGACATCCTATATTGTTTAGAAATTTTCTACGAGTACGTATTTTAGAATGACAATGACAGTTTGAATTCATTGAATACATTCATGTTCCTAGAAGTTTGAATAGTTGGATGATTCCTTAGCTAACTACGTACTTGATTGGCATCTAAGTAATTAACATCATTCTGAAAAAGCAAGCATGTACATTATTCATGGAAATTTAAATGAAAAAACAATTTAAGGACATAAGTAAAAGCCGAAATAACAATAATATGTATAAAGAAAACTAGGTTACATCATAACCCAAAAAGTGTGTTAAGGTTCTGCAGTAACTTTGCACACATAAAAAAGAATAGTGTGAAAACTTTTCTCATTTTGTTTCTTTTTCTTCAAAATAAAACCCAAAAAAATTCATAAAAAATGAAAATATTTGGAAACTTCAAAAAACATTTTGAACTCTTTCTATTTCTCGATTCGGCATGAAGACTCACCCAACTGAATAATGGTTCACAACTTCTAGAAATCCATGCTTAAAGGAGATGCTTCCTCTCATATATCGGCTACACCTACAAGGAACATGATAAAAAAATGAGTGCTTTACTTATATTTTACTCATACATGTATAACTGTATCCATTTGAATGATAGGATAATGCATAATTCTTCAATTTTGGCTATTTTTAGATATTAAATGCACATATTGAGTCAGTTTCTGACTAAACAGTTGGGTAGTGAAATTATTTTGATCACAAGACTTGGATACATTGATAGTTCAGACTATTTGATTTAGGTAGTTGGAGATAGGCCACAATTCATGGCGATTTATGATTTTGGCATTTTTCAAAAGATTCTGCATGAAGTAAACCTCATTTCCTCATTCATACTTCACCATTATACAAAATTGGATAAATGCAGCCACATGGTATTATTTCACTGTCCGTTGACACATAATCCTGCTTCAGATAGCCAACCCATGGAGGGAAAATTCATAAGAGTGTACACAACTAGTTCATCCCTTGTTTGCAATATGGATCTTTTCCTTGTCCTAACCCATACTCTTGAGATATAGGAGTACGCCCATGCAACACTCGTTACCTCCCATGTACTATATCATTATTTATTCTTTTTTGAGCTAATAAATGAAAAAGGTATAAAAATTAAAAAACACAAAAATCCAAAAAAGGGGGAGAATTGAATCATATCATATTGTATCCTTGAAAAAATGGCAATAGTCAATCCTTGTAGCCCTTGAAAACGACACATAATTTTCTATCCACTTCTGTACACCATCTACATTTGCCTTAGGAAACTGTACCAATATTTTGAACAATTATCCACTGATGAGTTATCCTTCCCGTCATCAATGAAGCTTTCGTTAATGCATCTGGCATTGGTGGATTTCATTAAATTCAGTTACTCGAGTCCTATGTTTCCAAGTGTACATTATGCGTCGTCTTATGTGTTCAAGGGAAGTTAAAATAATGTGGGCCATTCGTCAAATGTTCCCGACCAATCATGTCGGCCTTCCTTGTGTCAGTATACACTGCTGTATATCGCGGCTCTACCAAACTATATCAGACTATTGATCTATGTTCCACATCGGTTTATGTGGGATGCATTAATGCCCTCCTTCTGATGGATCTATTCCTATCAACGCCAAATCACCATCTAGAAAATGGATCTAGGAACCCTAGAGTACCTTGTATCTTGCAGTCATTAGTGGCAAGTTTCCTAACAAATGACAGTGGGTATAAATCAATGACCCCTAATTATTTGATTCTACAAGTGTTTGACTTTAGAACATTTATTCACACTTTCTAGTTTGTACTCAGTACCTTGGATTCCAGCATCGTTATCGGTGGGTCTCTTTGCATTTGTTAATGGTATACATCAATGACAAGTAATTAGATGGTGTTTTATTATGCTTGACACCAGCTCATATATTCACATGATATAAACAAGTACTATCATCGGTTTGAAGACCTTGGGAAAAAGAGGTTTATCACTCATAGATGCACTGCCCGTGTTGCGCAAGATTAAACTATCATGTCAAAGTACCATGAATATCTCGCACTCATCAAAGTGCATATTTGTATTTCTGAAATTTTTATTTTTGACATGGATCCACTATGTATTGTTCATGGCCATGTTTGTTTACTATTGAGCATGGGTATATCTGCCTCAAGAATATTTTGTATATTTGGGAAATTGCTTTGTTTGACTCGTAGGTGTTTTCCCGAATCCTGCGCCCATTAGCTAATCCTTTTCCATTTTGCATTGATCAATAAAGAGTATCAGTATGAAGAGATAATGTATTTTGACCCTTAGCTCCACTTCGGATCTCATACATTAGGGGGCATCTGTTAACAATCAAATTATCACCCTTAACAAGTGAAGGTTGGAAGCACATTTTACCATTCAACCGCAACATGAAGACAAAAGACAAGTACAAAAGAGAACAACCCTCTCTTATCTAATCGCTACTCCCATAATTGGAAGGATTGAGGGAAGACATAGGTATCCTAAAGAGGCAAGGTCCAATGATTGAACTACCCACTTGAAGGCTCAGATCCAATCTCCACTAGTCAACAGTGAGAAGAAAGGCATGGAATATGCATTAATTGTGCATGAAAATTCTGAATTTGTGACAAAAGGCTGGAAATACTATAGAGAGTGGGATTTTTTATGGAAAATTCTAAATTTGGGAAAAAGGTATTATCCTACATTGAAGTTTGATTCCTAAGTTCCCAATTCCCAATGCTATAAAAGAAAGGCATTTGGGGCAAAGTAAAATACAAAAATTGAGAGTAATGGCATCCTAGAAGATTGAAAGGTTGGAAAGCTCATCTTAAACACAAAGCACTTGGATAATCAAAGACATGGATGGAGAAGGATGGATCAAAGAAAAGGAGAGGGGATTCACCTCCAAAGCAAGGTTGTAAGTATTATTTTTTCCCTCAATTCAATATGATGCAATTCAATTCCCCCCCCCCCCAAATTTGAGTTTGAAATTATGTTTTGGATCTAGTTTTGAATTCAAGTTTGGTAGATAGATTTCAAGTTTTTCAAGTTCTTAGAGATAGATCTAGAGGTAAGAACCTAGCAAGCAGCTGCAAATGGAGGCCTAAAGGACATGGATACTCAAGCAAGGGGATATTCTACAAGTGGCTAGCTTCAAGAGGTATTCCACTCTCTTCCTCCCTTCTATTTTATTGAAAATTACTCATAAAACTAAAAAGAATGTTGATTATTGCATGCATTTATGTCAATTGAACCTCACCAATTCATAGTAAGGATAGATAATGGAGTAGACAAGTCCCTACACTAAAATCTATCAACAGATTGGCGACTCCACTTGGGTTTTCCTTTGAAAAGTTTCTCTAATTTGGTTTTCTAATATTAAATATCTTCCTAAAACTTACTTAAATATGTCATAAGTCCTCCTAATAATGTTTAGAAATCATCTTGAGTCTGCTTATAAGGGTTTATATTTATCTCAAATAATTTCAAAAATTTTCAAAATTTTGAGGATTTAGCCCTGAATCTTTGATTTCTTGATTACAAGCTGGTCACAGTTATTATATATGTGTGTTACATGCATTTCACAGTGATGACAGGTGCGCATATGCCTGACACGCAGTTGAGCCACTGCACAGGTGTGTGTGCCTTGGGATCTAGAGTTTCAGGCCTAAATTGGTCCCAAATTCATCTGTTATTCTGATTTTTTTTGCTATACTTGGTTTAGTAATACCATAACTTATCCATTATACATTAATTACAACTTAATTGGCTAATATTTGAAATATTTTTGTTCAAAATTGCAAGAAATTGTCAAAAAACAAGGAATTAGAATTCATTGTTTTAGGCCCATCGTTAGGAAATATTTTGAAGTTTTCAGACCTGCAGATGACAATAGACAAATTTTAGGATCAATTCAAAATGGAGTTGAAAAAAATTGGAAGCATTTAATTTAAAAATTTTAAGGTTGGATTTCCCTCCAAAACCCTTGAAAATGGATTAATTTGATATTTTTGAGCTTTGGATTCAAATTTTTCTCATAATTTGGATTAGATATGAATGATTTAGGACATATTTAGAACTTAGGTCCTTGATTTTACATTTAATTGATGAAATTTTGATTGATTTCTTAAAATTTGGTTAAATCAGTAGTTTGCAAATTGTCAAAAGTTAAACAAACATCAAATATTGTTTCATAAACCTTTAGGCATTTGAATATTGAATTACACATGCTTTATAACCTAAAAAAACACACAAAAACACAGCCAAGAATAAATTATAAGATCATTTAAAAACATTCCATAAATAAAAATGCATAAAAATTAAAAAATTTAAGCATTACACATTGAAAGAATTTGAACTTTTTTCCCTCCAAAACCAAAGGAACAACTTTAATTGGTAAATTTATGTTTTGGATCTACAAAATTTGATTTTCCTCATTCACAATTATAGATATTTGTAGCTTTAATCTTCAATTTTCTTGTGATACGTTGTGTTCGAGCCACAATTATCCTCTTCACTTGGGATTTTGGGCAATCTTGTGAACGAGAAAGTGGATCTCAATTGTAATAGCTTAGATTTGGATTTTCAAGCAAGTTTTGTCAAGACACTATTATCCTCTTCACTTGGGATTTCGGGCGATCTTGTGAACGAGAAAGTGGATCTAAATTTGTAACATAGTAGATTTGATTTTTTAGTACAGTTCTCGAGCTACGAGTATCCTCTTCGCTTGTGTCTTCGAGCGGCCCTGCGAATGAGAAAGTAGATATCACTTGTAAATGTTTAATTCATAGTACTTCAAAGGGATATGCGTATCCTCTTTGATTTCACTTTCAATTGGCCCTGCAAAAGAGAAATAGAGATCCCCGTGTAAAGATTTGGATTCATTTAAGTTGAGGTAATTGTTTGGTTTAAAAATATTTTTGAAATCAATAATTAACCATTATTCAAAGAATAATTGTTCCTAAACCTCAAACAATCTACCAAAATTTTGCATCACCTTTCAAGACAATGAAGAACTTCACTCTATTAGGAAACCTATTCAAACATCTGGAAAGAATTTTATGCATTTTGCAAACGGAAATTGAAAACAAGAAGTTAAGTAATTTGTGACAATAAAACATCACTTCTTTCAAAAATTTCTTTTTCAAATTCGTAGAAGTAATTCTATTTTGAAATTTGCATGTTTGAAAGACCTACAAAGAACCTCTAACTCTTCACTAGTTTAGAGAATTCATTGAATTGAAGGGTAGAGTAGTGAGCATTTGTGCATTGATTGATTCTACATTTAAAGTCTACACACCACCAGTTTCATTGCCATTCTTGAAACTAAGAAAAGTACATTTAAAATTGGAATTTAATATAAAACTAACCAAGATTTGATTTTCATATCACCAACAAGGTTAGGCTAGGGCCCTAGATTAGGGTTGGAGAGTTAACACTCTTGGGCCACAAGATTTTGAAACTAGCATTGATTATAAAGTGTAAATCCATTAGTATCAAAGAACGCTTGTCAGCAAAGTGCATCTAAAACATGCATCAAGAACGAGGTCAATATGAATAAGTAAGGGTGGTACCCCCCCCTCTTGCTTGTTTAGTGGGATATGAGATCATCATGGAATTCCATGTAAGTGACAAGTCCTCTGGGTGACATCACTTTCTAGAGTGCCTGGTTATGAGAAATGTCCTAGACTTATAATTGTTCCACCCGATCGTTGATTGTGAAGTGGTAACCTTAGTTTCTATTCCTACGATATCTCACAGGCCATTTTTAGTGGGGGACATGCCCGACACTGACTTGTAGTACTTGAGACAGGCTTTGAAGCTTTTACTCCTTGGGAGTGTGATTGGTCAAGAACCAATACTTGAACCTTGGGTGATTAAATTTTATTGTAATTATTTCTCATACCTTCACCATTAGTAATTGTTTGAGGCATGGTATCCCTTAGGAGCTACTAGTTTTGGAAGGCCCTCTAATCCATCTTTTCACTGAGGTTCGGTTCTTTGGGAAAGAAGATTGCTTGCTTGGATTCATAGGACAATTTTAATGTTTGGACACTTTTCTTTTAGTTGAGTCTAGAGAGCCTTTAGGATTGTTTGATTACATTTTTTATTAAATATACCATTTTAAACAAATCCTTTTATCAAAATATTCAAAGTGGATACTCTATCGATCCGCTAGTCACGGCAGTAGTGAGGTGAGACACCGAAATTTGAAGGCCCCGCTAAATTGTGGATACGGATACAAGAAAACACACCATAGTGACTTGGAAACTGAACAAATTCTGGATTTAATTAATAGTGATAGAGTGATAGAGAAGAACAACATCAGATAAACATTAAAACTTCATCGTTACATAACAAAGAAAACACATAAATAGTTGATGATCTTGTTCCATTTGAAATTGAGACATTAGAGAACGACACAGCAACTCACATAAACCCACCCTTGACAGGTCCTTTAGATCCAATTGTACTTCACATCAGTGAGTCATTGAATTAATCAATCCTCTTTCCATATAATTTGATAACATGCAAAATTCAACACTTGACCCCATGGCTTCGTCAAGAGCACAAGGGACTACATCAACGCAACCTCAAATGGAAGCGAGAGGTAGAAATACTTCCACCTTGACCTCTATATCAATCCCAATAGTTATTATACCTATGATTAGCACAAGTGCAACTAGCACTTCGGTAGAATAAATCTACGCAGAAATGAAAGACAACAGAAGAGCACTGACAATAGGATGCGCAGATAGGTAAAGGCTCAAACTGGAAAGAACATAGGGGGAGTACTGCGAGTAGCACATATGAAGTGTACAACTTCATGATAGGTATGACATACACAACTTCATGAGGCGTTGACATCAATTCCAAAGGGGAATATTGTTGAACTTTGGTTTTCATTGATGTCAACTGATGTCAAAGAGGATTTAGTATTCCTGTGTCAGTTTGAATAAATATATGAAAGCCACTTTGAAGAAATACAATGTAAAGAAGTATATGGGATCTAGAGTGAATAAGTACATAAGAAGTAAATTCAGATTACAGAAGCATATGTAGAAGTACATTTAGCTTAAAGAGGTACATAAAGTACAGGTGTAGGTCTCAAGTTCACCCAATCATACTACTTCAATGGTGTATGCTAAAGAGATGGCTGGACAAGTTTCGGAAGTACGCAAGAGGCTTTGAAGTTAGAAGCGGTTGAACATGTAATCAAATACCGAAAGTGTGCAAGACTTACCAATCGGAAGAAGCATACGAGTTGTTGAAGTGCGCAAGTGCACCGAAAGAATGTGGTAGCTAGATCAGTCAAGTGTGCAAGTCCCACAAGTAATGATACATCAAAGACACGAGGCCACTCTCCAAGGGAACAATACCCACTAGGAAAGGGACCAAGTATGTGTAGGTACCACAAGCGATGATACATCAAGGGTGCAAGACCACACTAAAAGAGTGCAAGACTCACTAGGCGAAGGACCAAGTTTGCGCAAGACCCTCAAGAGATGACATATTAGTGGCACAGAACATGACAACTGGTGGAAGCGTGAAGTAATTGGAACCGTGAATCAAGGAAGAAAGGACGCTATGACCAACTTGTGGACATACCATCTATGTAGGACAAGTATAAATAAGAATCCAAGTTGGATATTTGAAGTAAGCTTGTAAGCTCGATACTGGAAGATGCAGATTTGACAAGCTTCTAATTATTGGGGCATCAAGGGCTTGTAGAACCAGAATAGCATGATCTAGTAGAGACCCAAGTGCGCACAAATAGAAGAACATAATTGATGACGTTGCATAGAATGATTTAGTTTATCGATGACAATTGTGCGAAGATAGAAATGCATAACTACAAAGGATGCGCAAGTGCATGAGTACAGAATGATAGTATCGCATATAGTACGCAAAGTCATAGATTATCTAAGACCGATGTGCGAAGACATACTTGAAGAGAAGTATTTTATTTGAGGTACAAAGACAAAGTAGAAACACAGTAAAGGATACATTGTATGATAAGGATGATCTAAAACAAGTGCAAAGAATAAAAAGTTTGTATCGTAGATGATGCAAAAAAGGTCACAGATTATCTAAAGACGAATGCACCAAGATAGAAGAGTGATATAAAAGAAGGTACCTAGATTAACTTGATACATATGCGCAAGGTCAAAACAACAGTATAGCACATGATGTGCATTATCAATTAAAGTTTGTAGATGCACAGAAACAAAATGACATATTGAATCAGAGCATAGACTGTAGAATTTCATGAAGTATGAAGTCGGTTGTGTAATGCTGATATAGTGAAGTGAAGTATGAAGTCAAGTGTACAATGTTGATGTATTCAAGTAAAGTTCATGATACATATCAATGATTACAATATCTCAAGGATAAAGAAGGTGCGCACAACATTATGAACTGCAGAAAATGTAAAGAGTGTGGATCAGTAGAACAGCAAGACAATATCTTCTACTTTCATACAAGTGTGGCAGGATGGGGCAAGGATCAAGGGGTCGGTGCCTCTTTCCAGTTGAAGTTGGTAAATCGGGGAGTTGGTGCTTCCTTCAAGTTGTATCCTGTAAAACAAGGGTGGCTGGTGCCTCCTTCCAGATGGTGTTGGAGAACATTGGAAGTTGGTTCTTCCATGAATGTAATATTTTAATATAAGAGAGCATTCTATGGTTTTCTCCCGTTTGGGTTTCCATGTAATAATATGTGTGTTCTGTGTATCGCACATATGTTTCGATGAATGTTATTGTTTATTTGAATGTATAATTTAAGTTCAACTTAAATCTGATATGAAGTAAAAATTGTTCATAAATGCGCTAATAATAATTCACCCCCCTCTCAGTATTAATAAGATTCCAACAGTTCCTCCTCGCAACTATCTCCACACAGTTCACCTTGTAGTCTTAAATCTAGACTACTAGTTATAGACCTACCTCATCAGCATTGTCTCTAACGAGTTCCACTTCTAGCAACCACACTTTTCAAAATATCTTCTCTTAGGTATCGTGCAACCACAATCTCTCCAAGGAACAAATATTATGGAACTAATTCCATAGGTGCTAATAGCTCTCAAATATATCTGTAATTCTTCTCAACTAAAGATGAAGCTCCATTCTACTATTTGTCTAGTCTTCTTAACCCAGTGTTGAAACTCATCTCTAATACCACTTGAAGCGGTCCCTATAGCATACAGAAAAACTAATAGCTACAGAGCTATGCACTACCTTCAGAATACATAGTGGAACTCATGTCTTGGATAATTAACAAAAATTTAAATGCTTTTGTTCAATACTGGAATAGGAAAGTAAAAAAAAAATACAAGATAATAAACAGGATATGAATCCTTTCCCTTCCCTTAATTACATAAATTACTCCAGTTCACACGATGGTCGAATTTCCATAGCCAACATTTTGGTCCTGGAGTTGACTCGACATGCGTATCTACCTACTGCAACAACTCAATCCCTATTTTATTCATCAAATTTGTCCCTTCTTCATTCTTTGCAACTAACTAGCGACCAATTTTGCTCCCTTCCACTAACTTTGACCCCCCCTCAGCCATCCCTATACAGCCTCCTCAATCGCACAAATTTTCCTAGACCAAATCTTTCGTCTTCATGGAATCCCTTCTTCCATTGTCTCAGATCGCGATGCAACTTTCACCAGTCATTTTTGGACAGAACTATTTCGCCACACTGGCACCAAACTAAAGATGAGTTCAATGTATCACCCATAAACAGATGGTTAAACTGAAATTATCAATAAATGTTTGGAAACTTATCTTTATTGCTTCACCTACGAACAACAACATTAGTGGGAAAATTGGCTCCCTCTCGCTAAATGGTGGTACAATACCTCTTACCACACTGCCTCTAAAATGACTCCATATGAAGTGTTCTATGGTCAAGCACCGCCACTTCTTCTTCCATACACCCCCACCAGTTCAGGCAGTTGACACGGTCCTTCGAAACCGCGATCAGATTCTTCCCATTTTGTAGGAAAATCTTCACATGGAAAGAAATCAAATTAAACAACAAACCAATCAACACCATTATGAGCGCAGTTTTCAAGCAGGTGATATGGTTTTTCTTCATCTAAATCCTTACAAGAAATACTCCTTGAAACTCAAAGGGATTCATAAGCTCACTCCAAATTTCTATGGGCCATATAATATTCTTCAGAATATTGGATCCGTTGCTTATAAATTGCAACTTCCTCCTTCTTCCTGCATTCATCTAGTATTTCATGTCTCTTGTCTGAAGAAAGTTCTTGGCACCAATATCAGAGGATGAACTATTTTACCAGAACTGAATAATGAAGGATCCATATTTTTGGATCCATAGGCCATCCTCAATCGACGCACTCGTAATCCTCGCTCTTTATCTATCACAGAGGTATTAATTCAATAGAACGGAATGAAACCAGAGGATGCTACATGGGAACCACTCCTTCAGATTCAACAACAATTTCCACTATTATTGGAAAATCTACTCGAGCAGACGTGAGCCAGATATCCCTAGTTCAATGCGAATCTAGAACAAATAAAGACAGAATACAAAGCTAATTTCCTAGATCTAGTTAGAGATATA
The DNA here is from genome assembly GCA_027924585.1 of Larix kaempferi. NCBI lineage: Eukaryota > Viridiplantae > Streptophyta > Pinopsida > Pinales > Pinaceae > Larix > Larix kaempferi. The sequence continues at coordinate 694,377 of BSBM01000036.1, forward strand.
GTACTTAGACATCTTACCTTCAGATTGTAGATATTCTTCCTCATTGTTACTCCAAGTCCCGTGGTTCTCATATCTTTAGCTGCAAGACCTGTTAAGACATATGGAAACAATACAAGCAGTAAAATATGTCTAAAAAATAACTGATCTAAGTAAACAGTTAAGGAAGTAAACTACAAACATTACTAACACAATAAGATTTGTGGAAAGAGTTTATATTATTGTATAAAAGAGGAAAATACAAAGTAGAGAGATGATCACAACCCAAGCCTTAACGCTGCAATCCTCCAACAAGCCAAGCCAATGCATCCAAAGTAAGTGAGAGTCTCCCAATAGATGGATAGGGATCTCCTAAGCTAATTTCACCAGCATGTAAGTGCTATAGACTTCCTCCCTTTGGAATGGAGAGGGGCCTTGTATTTATATGACCAATTGGATAGAGTAGGTTGAGGATCATGGAGAGAGGGCTAAGGGAACCTCCCTTAAGGTTAGGGAACCAAAGGACAAATCACCTAGGAGTTAGGGATAAAGATCCACCTTATCCAACTTCTAGAAAACACTCGAAAGATACCTTTATCCCATTTAACCAACTCCAGCGCAATTTGCATGAAGACAATCAACGTTAGGGAAGGGAAACACAGGTTGTACAAAGATACTTTGTGCCATAGACGCAGGCTGGCAGAATACATTCTGCGTCGGCCCTAGTTGGGAGCTTCTTGATTAAAGACAACATGCGCAGGCCCAACTAGAAATGTGGACAAAGGGAATCAACTTTCTCTACATGACTTACTTGGTCATGGGAACTTCAGGGACTGAGGCATTGAGTTAACATGGGACTCATGATGACGGGATTTAGGTGTAACAGAATGCCCCCCAAATCATGAAGCTAGAAAAAAAAGACAGGTGAAGTGCTTTGAAAGATAGATGGCAAGGACTTGCTGGCCAGAGGATGCTGATGCAGTACAATTGACTCTGAGATACCAGTCTCACATGACTCACAACATGGTTTCCAACCAATACATTGCAGATCCATGGTAATAAAGATCGACTGAACACAATCATGGCTACTAGACACAATCATATATCCATGATGAGATGATAACATGGCCACGACCAATACAAAAGTGGATTTGTGTAATATGACTCAAACAATCTCCATCGCAGCTTGGGTAGAATATGACTTCCCCAGGGTCTTCAAGTCGAACCCACAATGATACGAATCTATCCATGTGATTACAATGTTTTGGAGTCAAACATGGTAGAAACCACTTCATTACCGGTCATTAATGAATATCGTTAACAAGTGTGAGGGAAATCACCATTAATGTCGATGATCCCGAAGGTATCATAGTACATATCACCAAGCGTGAATAAATGAGTTGAGGTCAAATGCTCGATGAAATCTTTCAATCAAGATTCAATGATGTAAACTCATGGTGAAAGCGAGGTAAGATGCCATTGAGGCATGCTATCCCAAGGTACTCTGATGGTTTCTAGATTCAATCCCTGGATGATGTGTTGAAGTTGACAAGGATGAATTTGTCGAAGGAGGGCCATGATGAATCCCCCATCAATGACACGAAACTCAATAACAGACGTTTGGAGTAGATCGAATGGTAGAGTAATGATAAAGACTGACTCAAGGTAGACAGATATGGTAGAAAGTGAACTGACTACAGATGATGAGTGATGGACATCTCTTGAACATGGGAATGGAATGACTTGGCAGTATTGACATGACGAGAACAGTGCTGACCCCTAATGTAACTGATAGTGGAGACATTTCTTCGAATGAACCAAAGGAGTGACATGACTCATAGCATCAGTATGAATCGAAGACAAACAAATGACCCAAGTGTTGTATGCAAATGAAAATGAGTGGCATGTTCAAGAGTGACGATGCAGTTCCCGTAAATAAAGTGTAACACAAAATCTTTCCTTTTTCCTCATCATGACTGATGAGTTCCTCGCTTGTTTTTTAACGAGCTTGAGGAGGGTAGACAGATGCTCCGTATAGCTCATCTCATAGATGAGTCCAATCCCAAACATTTTATGAACCTAGGAAAGGAGGGGTTAGTCCCATGACGGGCCCTTCAATGTCGAATTTTAACGAGTCCATAGAAGGAAAACTCAGTGTCATTTCATATTTAGAGAGTCTAAAAAGAACTAAAGAAGAATCCAAAGGTCCTTTTTCATAAGGTTAGCCTCTTCACCCAAAAAGGGTAAAACAACGTGAGAGAGGACTCTTCCAGTCATGATTGGCTAGAGTATTCCTTTATCGTAAGTAGTGCCCCCTGGTCCTAGAAAGGGGTAAACTATCACTAGGAAGATGATCATTCAAATACTTTTACAAGTGTGAATGCATCAAGTTTGCTTGGTGATCTTTTCGTCTTTAGAGAGCCTGAAAAGATCTTAAAGAAAAGACTTCGGGGGTTCCTTTTTCGTGGGAGTTTAACGAGCCCGAAAAAGCGATAAACTATAACTCGGTGACTTATTCTCATTGTTTTACGAGCACGAGAAAGAACAAAGAGTTATCTCGATGTCATTAATAATTGAATTTAATGAGTGAAATAATGACAAAAAGACGCTCGATGAGTTGTTCATACCTGAGAATACGTGTGACAAGACCATAACCACGAAAAACCAGATCAAAGTGGTACTTAACTTCACGTGCAAGCTTCGAAACTAGGTCAAAAAATGATTAACTGGATATAAACGAATCCAACTGTAGCAAAATAACCCACATTGGAATAAATTAAAAATGGAATATGCTCTTTTGAAATATAAATAGGGGTAAATAGTAAAAAGAATTACTATTTTTTTTTACCAAGTTGGAGAGGTGAAAAGTGCCATTTGGAGTCGTTCTTCTCTTGCTGATTCTGGGAGCCATGATCCATCATTTTAGGTGCCGTTAGCGATAGGTAACCCTAAAATTGTCTCTTTAACTTTCTAGTGGATTAGAATTTGCTTTTTCTTGCATTTAGGTAGGTTTTGGGCATGTTGGGTTGGGGGATTTGTGTTGACGGGCCAACGCAAGTCTCCCTTTCAGGATCTGCGCCGGCTCAGAACCCGAAAGGGAGTTTTGCGCCAATGGCGCATTGTCCAAATGGACGTTCTGCGCAAACGGCCAACTCAAAACCAAAACCCACTCAAATGAAAACTCTTTTGATGGTTGGGAAAAGTTCTAAAGGTGTTAAAATGTCTTTCTTGACAGGTTTGGAGTGAGCACAATGGTTCTTGAGTGGAGAGAATGCAAGCATGATCTCGATGATGCAAAAGAGGAAAATGATCCGCAATGCATTGTTGCTTTGAGAAACTTTGGGCTACTCAAGTATTTTCGAGTGCCGGGGATGAGGTCCCAAGTGCCTTTGTTAACATACTAGGTCCACTGCTAGGACCCAATACAATAGCTTTTTCATATTGGTGAGCACATGCTGAACATAGATGTCGAGGACATCTATTTTTTGATAGGGTTGTCCCGGCGAGGAAACCCTATGTCCTTGACCGGATCACGAGGTGGTGATCGCTCGGTAGAGGACATGATCGATCAGTGGTGTACTCCAGGTACATCAATGAGTGGTGGGAAAATTCCCATTAAGGATGTCTGGGATTGGGCTCTTCGGACGGTACTCTTTACTATTATGTGAGTAGATGGCAGTCGATCTGCTCATCTGGCGAGTAAATCGTAGATGATGTATGTCGAGGAGTGCATGGATCCTAACGTGTTCAACTGATGCGAGGGGCTTCTCACCAGTCTCCGAGATTAGTTGACCAAATTCTAGCGCGGGGTGTTGAAGCAGTTTGGGTACAGTTCGATGGTAGTGTCCTTTATGCTGGAGTGGGTGCCCCACTTGCACCTGCAAGTAGACCTCCATGATCGGGATGCATGCGATCCTCACATGATCAGGTGGGAAGACGTGATTGATCACCATGGTGGTGGGGGTCTCATGATTAGTTTTGGTATAGGGTTCTTCACATGGTTACAGGGACAGATCCTCATGGTGGAGGACTACCCATACCACGGTATAGACTTCCGAGGAGACCCAGACTTGGTGCTTCCCGAGGGAGCGCAGTGGGATGATATTGGTAAGAACAACTGCTTGTGTTTTTTTCATTTTATGCATTTTATGATTTTTTTGGAGTAGTGTTGATGACTTTTACATGTTTCTTGCAGATGTGGGTCCAGAGAGACCACTTGGAGTCTCTCGCCTTGTGCGGAGAGGAGAATCATTGGAGGTGGGCCCTACGGTCCGTGATTCTCTAGAGGAGCTAGAGGCGGTCAAGGAGAACCTCCAGAGGATGACCTTGGACATCCCAAAGCCGGGTGTCCATGACCTATCCCGTCTCTATCAGAAGATGATGGTTGGAGTATCAGTTCGTTTCGACAGGCTTCTTCGGAAGGTGGCGAGGGTCGTAGTTTGCTTCCATGAGAAGCCTAGGGTTGTGCGACCTAGGGCTGCAAGGCCTAGGGATTAGGCGCATGTTTTATATATGTATATACTGAAAGATTATGAGCTTTATATTTTGTAGAGATGACTCTTACTGAAAGCTAGCATGCTTCAGACTTTTGTATCAACACTATCATTTTTGTATCTTGTATCGATTTATATATATACAGACACTATTGGCGGTTTTATACATCTTGTGTTCTATTGGTGATTAATGAGATCTTGTTTACATCTTTGCTTATACAATGGATAATTTACATGTTATGTCTATCTTTATATTTTATGAATATGTTATGTGTGTGCAATGTACCAATCCAAAATGAAGTTGGCCATTGAGTCAGCAACTGTATTCATGTCTCGTGGAATGTGCAGGTATTGAATAGACTCAAAGGACCTTTCCAGAAGACGAACTCGTCGGAAGAGACGGAGTAGAGTGGGGTCATGGATAGCGTAGAGCCGATTAAGATGAGAAACCACTAGTGGTGAATCCAGATGGATAAAAATGTGGTTCATACCCAAAAAAAGAGTGTCGGTTAGGGTTCCAATCACCGCCTGATACACTGTGGTGTTATTGGTCGTGTATCCTAGACAAATTCCTCCTGAGTTGATAAACTCACTAGTGGGAGAGTAAATTACCCAGTATTCCGAAGCAAGGTTACAGGTATGTTGGCTGGCACCATCCACGAATCCATAGCAAGTTTCCATCTGTACATGCAGGCAGAACATGGTATAAGTAGCAAAACAAGATCTAGACACACTAAAACAAAGCGTCAAACCACAAAAAACACACGCCATGTACAGTAATACAAGATACTTATGCGTGAAAGACTTAGGCATAGTACCTCTTCAGGTAGAGCCCATTGCGGGGCTCACCCAAAGATATCCCATCATAATCCTCTAGTTCGTAGGCTCCCTTCTCCTGAACACATTTTCTATGTACGGTCTGTGCCACATGGACTCGAATTTACTTGCCCCCAGCTTATTGTGCTTTTGGTCATATGTGAGGACCAAATCACTCTCGTTAAAGACACAAAGTTTAACTGACCTATCATATTTTGATTTGATGCATTTCTTGTGTGCCTCATTGGCGAGAGCAGCATCGCGGCCGGTCTCGTCAAGTTTTTCTAGGTAAAGGAAGCGTTCTTCCTCGGTAATAGTGTTCAGAAGAAGTTCAACCACGAGTTTGAGAGATGGAATCTCACACTCTATAGGTAGGACTGCCCCCAATCCAGAAACTAGTTGGAATAGTGTAAATCTGGTGGCAGTCTTAACAGAATTCCGGTATACCCATAGTGCAGAAAAGAGCATGTTGTGCCAGTTTGATTTATGCGTACCCACCATGCATTGGATCATGGTTTTCAAGACCTTTTTAATGGCCTCTACTTGTCCATTGGATTGTCAGTAGTAAGGGGTTGATTTTTCGTGACGAATACGCAGTATGGTGCTCAATTCATCTACCATATGGTTCTGGAAGTAAGATCCATGATCGGTGACTATGGCTTGTGGAACTCCGAACCATGAAATAACATGATTAAACATGAAGAGTGTGGAGGTTTTGTCGTCTTCATTGTACGAAGGAATAGCCTCGACCCATTTAGTAAAATAATCCATGGCTACTATGACATAACCATGCCCCCCGGGAGAGGTAGGCTTACAGTGCATGAAATCTATGCCCCATTTTGCAAAGGGGCCAATGAAAATAACCAGGTGTAAAGGGGTTGGGTGGGTGCGCTTTTTCGTTTGAAAATGTTGGCATGGGGGACATTTCTTAACAGCCTCAATACAATATTTAAAGATGGATGGCCAGTAATATCCCACGTGGAGTATCTTCTAGGATGTATCCATCCCAGAGAGATGACCGCCACAATCCCCAACGTGACAGTCATTCAAGACGTGTTCAGCCTCCTCATGTGTCAGACAGCATCGAAGAAAAGAATCAATACCACGACGATACAAGGTATCAATGACGATCAAGTAATACTTAGCGTGGTGACAGATACGACGACGATCATCATGAGACAGTTGGGGGTTGAAACATTGGGTCTGAAGATATAAAGTAATATCTCCATACCATGGGTCTAAAGTGTTGATGAGGAACAACGAATCATCTGGAAGAGAATCGTTGGGCTCATATCTTAAATCAACACGGGGAATATCGCAAATGAGCTCGGAAAACACCAAAGAATTCTTGGACTTGGCCTTCTCAAAGAGGAGATCGAATTCCTGAAGTATCACAATCCAGCGTGAATACTTGCCCCCAAGTACTTGACATGTCAAAACGTGGTACATGGGGTTCAAATCGGCGATAATGGTGGTGGTGCGGAGCAGTATGTAATGACAAAACTTTTGGACAGAAATGATTATCGCAAGAGCGAGTTTCTCGACATGTGAATAACGAGTTTTCGAGTCAATAAGACCCATACTTAGGTAAAAGATCACATGTTTCTGGGCGTTGTTGTCCTCCTGCACCAATACCATGGCGATCGTGGTGGCAGAGGCAGAGAGATAAAGGATGTAATCCTAGTAGTAATTGTGCGGTTGGAGCATAGGGGCATGGGTAATGGCGTGTTTAAGATTGTCGAAGGATTGTTGTGCTTAATCATCCCATATGAATGAGACATCCTTCTTGAGTAGTCTCATATAGCCCTATGTCTTCTGAGTGAAATTATAGACAAAACACCGTAGATACGTTGCCTTCCCTTTCAAACTTTGCAGTTCCATAACGTCAGCAGGAGGTGGGAGAGAGACAATGGATTCCACCTTCAAGGGATCAATGCAGATCCCGTCTTTCGAAACGATAAAACCTAGGAGGCGTCCGGATTTGATGTAGAAAATGCACTTGTGAGGATTCCGACGGATGTTATACCATCTGCATCTGAGGAACACTGCCGTCAGATGATCAATGTGGAACTCACGCTGCTGCGAATGGGAAGGTAGATCGTCAAGATAGGGCTCCACAAAGTCCTTGACGTCATGAAAAGAATACGACATGGCCTACTGGAATGTAGCATCGACATTTTTAAGACCAAAAGGGATTTTACGATATGCAAACGTACCTTAAGGGCAGATGAAAGCGATCTTATGTTGGTCATCCGGGTGGATCTCAATTTGGTTGTAACCGGAAAAGCCATCCATGAATGAGAAGATGATACTTCTGGTATAATTGTCAATGATCTGATTGATGAAGGGGGTCGGGTAATTTTCCTTAGGGCAAGCCTTGTTAAGGTCCCGATAATCGACTTAGACGTGGATGGTGCCCTGCTTCTTAGCCACAGGGACGACATTTGAGACCCATTTTTTTAATGGAACAGGGTAGATGAAGCCAACCTCTAAGAGTTTTTCAATTTCTTCTTTGATTGCCGCAGTTTTTCGAGGGTGTACCGGTCGTAAATTTTGGCAGAATGGTTTAGCATCGGGATAAGTTTTAATTTCATGCGAAACAATAGCAGGGTCTATCCTGGGCATTTCCTCATAGGTCCAAGCAAACACGTCTCAAAATTGGTTGAATAAGGCCGTGAAAGTAGTAATATCTTCGGGGGAATATTTCTGGCCTAAATGATTATGTTCCACTACACCAGGGGTAACCGAGATGTCAACCAGAGTGGTTGGTTCAATGTTTTCCAGGTTTCCCTCTGTATCCGTATGACACGTGAGTATCGAGGACTGGGGGAAAGCGTAGACATCCAGTGTGAAAATGGTGGTGATGCTATTCTCTACAGAATCCAATGGGGGAAGGAAAGACAATCGATGGTGGAGGTCTTCCCACGGAGGATCATCCGCATTCATAATTTCCATAATGGACTCATTAGAATGAAAAGTCCGGAGCAGAGGATCGGGTAAGGATGATGCCCATTGTAGAGAACATGATGTAGAGGCCACAACCAAGTGGTCCTCAAGTGCTGACTGGATAGCCTCATAAGTGAGTTCATCGGGTGAAAGAGGCATGGTATCTCCAATCAGATGCATAGTGGCTTCATTGGGTACAAGCCATTGATCGTTAAAGTTGGGAAAAGATGGAATCCCAGAGGAGATCATGTTCACCGTGGCAACATGGTTAGGGGGGTCCAAGGTTGGAAAGATGCCCATAAGAGATGAATATTTTATGAGGCCGACCCCCACGCTCTCATATAGCAGCGAATCATGTTCGATTAGTGGGACATTATTGCCAGGATGAGTAGCAGTGTCCGGTGTACAAAATTACAGTTGGTCGACGGTGACAATTTGGCCTTGGTGGGGGAATTGCACAATGCGTAAGACAGATGACGCGACCGCAGTCATGGCATAAAACCAATTACGACCAAGTAAGAGATTATAATCTAAAGGGGATGAGACTACTTCCATGTTAATGGTTGCGGTATTACCCCCCAACTCGACTGCTAAGGCTTGTAGTATCCCATGGGGTTGAAATCCATGACTGTCGAATGCTTTCATGGTGGTGGGAGAACGATTCAATTTGGGAGAACCAATGACTCTCCAACAAGATAACGACATGACTGAGGTAGAAGCACCTTTGTCTAGTATAGTACGATGGACTGTCTTCCCAGCAATGCTCGTAACAACTTGAAATTCCAATTGGTGGGAAAGCCTTGGTTTAAAGTACTCAAGTCGAAAATGATTGTGTTCGAGGAACCCGGATCTACCGCACCAATAGCAGCAAGAAGAGTCTTGCATTGGTTGGGACAATTCTGCAAGACCCCTAACATCGACATGGCACAAGGAGCTTGCGCCAAGTCCTCTACAATATTGTAGTTCTGATCTGCCCAAGCATTAGGATTGAAAACTACTTTTCGAATCATGCTCTTAGGTAGACACAATACTGACTCTAAAGAAGGCTTCTCAATGGTAAGAGGATCCTGCGGTACGGTAACATCGGGAATAGAAGTAGAAGATTTTTCAGTATTACTTCCAGTGGGTTCCTTTGGAGGGACTAATTCATACGAACGCGATCGTGTGTTCAGGTTAACCATCTCACTACGCATAATGAGAACATGCACAGTAGAGGATGCCTCTCCTTGTGAAGGAGAGGTTTGAGCGATCAGTTGTTGGTTCTGAGTGGGGAAGGGATCATTGAGAACTGCAGGAGTAGGGTTTCCCTTGAGAAAATTCTACACTTCATCTCGATGGGGACATTCATTGAAGAAACGGTCGCCACTACACAGTAAACAAGGATACTTTAGCTTCCTCTTCTGTTTGGTGTCTTCAAGGGCTGTCTTGGGCTCTTGCTGGTTAGAAGGTTTCTTGGGTTTACCTTTGTTTTTCTTCTTACCACTGGATTTTTGAGGCGAAGCTGATTGAACAGAATTCACTTCTTCGGTGGAGGAAAGAGTGGATGACTTGGTGGTGTTGTTTCCAGCCTGCGATGGGGATATGGAAGAACCTTGGGGGTTCAACGGTCAACCAGTTTGAGTAGGAGGCTGGGAGTTAAGGGAACAGATGATGCCATCACCCTGAGGTCCCTTGGGTGATTTTGCAGGGTCATATGTAGGGTGGGGTGCGTCACGAACAATTTCATACAGCATGCTGAATTGAGCGTAGACTAGGTCTAAGTAATGGGCACGGGCGATAGCCCGTTCCTCGGTGACAACCCCACCCATGGCCACGTCTTGAGCTACGGTGGGAAAAAGAGACTTCGTGAACCAGTCAGATAAGAGTTGGTCTGGAATGTGAGCCTTAATAAGACTTTGTCTCCTCCGCCACTCATGGATATGATCAAAAATATGAGTTGCGGTGTTTTGACGGAGTGAAGTCAGTAGGTATGTAACAATTTCGTAGCGTATGGGTAACTGGAAATGAGTCAGAAAGGACATATCAAGAGAGCGGAAATTGGGAAAGGAGTGTGGTGGTAATTCAATATACCACTTGGCAATTGGGTTGGTGAGAGTCCGTTGGAATAACCTTAGACGGATCGAGTTATCCATCAAGGAGTTGGATGAACACCATAAATGGTATGTCATCACATGGTTTTTCAGGTCTTCACCAGGTTTTCCATCAAATTTGGGAATATCAGAGGGTAGTTTGACCGGAATTGGTGGCCAATTATGTCCATGTAGGATAGGTTCATTAGTCAGATGAGACAAGTAGGTCCAAAGTAGCCAAAAATGGCAGTTGTTGGTTCAGCTGCTGATACTGATAGTATTGATATGGCATATAGGGACCAATAGGACCTTGCATCGAATGGTTGTAGGGTGTTCCTGGAGGAAATTGGTCGTAAGGGGGTGTGCCTCCTGGATTGGGTAGTGGACCATATGTAGGTCCGCCGCCATAATAAGGTGGTCCATTACCATAAGGTGGGGGTCCGCCACCACCGCCGGGAGGGGGTGGGCCTCCTCCACCACCGCTGAAATAAGGTGGTCCTCCACCACCTCCACCAGGAGGGGGTGGTCCTCCATCGCCTCCACCAAAAGGGTGTGGTCCTCCTTTTCCACCTCCACCGAAATAGGGTGATTGTCCTCCTCCACCTACACCGAAATAGGGTGGTCCTCCACCACCACCACTAGAAGGGGGGGTCCCCCACCATAAGGTGGGGTTCCTCCGCCACTAGGAGGGGGTGGTCCTCCTCCTCCTCCAATAGGGGGAGGGACTCCATCTCCACCACCAGAGTGGGGTGGGCCGCCACTACCAGAATGAGGTGGGCCTCCGCCAGAAGGTAGAGGTCTGCCCCCTCCAGAATGATATGGGGGTCCTCTTCCTCAAGAGGAAGGTGGAGGTGGACCGAACGGGGGTGGGGGTGGGGGGACTTGAGGGACATTTGGTGGGATTCCACTTGGTAAAACATTTTGGTTCCCCCATCGAGTGTATGGATTTCTGGGATAGGGTATCCCATAGAGTGCGTTTCCGGGATTGAATTGTCTCGACACAGGGTTAAGATAACCTGGATACGCTTGAATCCATGGTGGTGGAGTTGAATTGGAAGGTCCCCCAGCATGAGATAATCCCATGGTGGATCCCACAGTAGGTGAGGAAGTTCCAACAGAATAACCGATAGGAAATCCTTCTCTCATATTATGGCTAGAAACAGGGATTGCCCCCTAGTAACAACGTGTTGACCACTAATCGATGGTTGACTCATAATGGGTTGTTGATTACTTACCATGAGAGGAACACTACTTGTGATAAAGTTAGGGGGTAAAGAGTATCCTACCCGCGAGTTTTGGGGTGGTGGAAGGGTGGGTAATGTTCTGGTAGTAGTAAGAGGGGTGTTAGACTATTGTCCTTCAACATGTTGAGTCATATTGGGTATAGAACTGGTCTACTGTCCAAGGGGTGTACTTGCAGGAAATTAGGGTTGACCAGGTTCATAAGTGGTCATTTTATGGATGGATGGTTCCGGTGAATCATAAGATAAAGAACGAATTGGTATATGTCGAAATATGGGTACCTCCATGTCTTCGGCCCTCTGTAAGAGACTTTGTCTTCGAAGTTCATCGTCGATGGTAGGTAATCGGTCCAGGCGATTATGAGAGGGTATTAGAAGCACGTCGGGAGAACCCCAACTGGGAGGTGGTGAAATGGAAAAACGAGTCATTTGTTGACCTAGAGATGTTTCCCAAAAGGATGCAGTTGGACCAAATGCGGCAGATACAGGGTCGTCCTGGGATGAATTTAAACATTTTGTAGATCCAGGCTCTCATGGAATCATGAGAGGGAGATATGTGTCTCGCGAAGTGGAAGGTTCTGCCTCTTCGCCCCTTGAGGGGTTGGAGGTTGGTGAGTCTGGAGGAAACATATGTGCTCCCAAATCCATAGTAGGGTTTTCTACTTCAAGTGACATGACCGTGACATGTGGGTCCATGCTTACCCTCGAAATTACCTCCTGGTTAAGGGGATATTCGGGTGGTAAGTTTAAAATTCTCTGGGACCTTCTCCAAGGTAATTCAGCCAGAGTGACCAAACCAAAATTTCTCCTAGGTGTATTCTAAACAAAAGAAAAAGCAATCCAGAAAAAAATATACACAAACTAAGGCCGAAAGCAAACTTATGTGATAGGTGCGGATTCAAAAATCTCGAACCTCACGGGATTATCAAGCCTTCACAACTCGCGCTATACTCTAGGGTCCAACAGTTATACTCGGCTGTAACATCCTGATAATTTCATAAAAATTTAAAAATTTTAATACAGCATTAAATGTTGAAATTACCAATGCGGAAATAATAATTGCTAAACAAAACACCATTAAATAATGAATTTACTATTACGGAGAATAAAATAATTATTGAATTCCTTACTAATAATAGTTTAGCGAAAGCGACACATCAAACTTCTTTAAAAACAATTATAACATTAGTTTTACTTATGTTATCTGTAATTAAATTTTGTTGCGATAATTATTATCTATAAATAGTACTAACAATGTGCTTTTGAATGATGATGAAGGGGGTCCTGTTAACACCCGGAAAGTGCTCACCATCTCATCTCCCTCATTACATGAATCATTTGTCTATATTTCCTACCATATTTGCCTCCAAAACCTCAAAAAATCATTAAAAAACCACCTTAAGGCCAAAAAATCCCCTTTTCCCCCAAAATGATTTAAATTTCCTCCAAAGATAGAAAAAACCCTCTAAAAGGGCCCTAAATTCCCAAAAATCAAATAAAAGGGAATAACAAATATAAAAAAAAGAGGAAAAAGAGGAAAAAAGGAAGCAAAAACCCTAAACAATTGACCTAAACCATATGGTGCCAAAAACCATGGGTCAACACTCCACCACTAAAAAACCTATAAATAGGTGATGGAGGCTCCCCATTTCACATCCACAATCTATCATATCCTCACTTTGCCAAAATCACTCTTAAAACCCTAGCTCACCATTTGAGCTAACTTCCCATTTGAGTGCCCCTTTTGGCCCATTATCCAAACACCTTGCAGAAGGAGAAGGAACCCATTGGACCATGGAAGCAGCCCTCCTATACTACTGCAAGAGCTCCACCAACCTCAACATTTGAGGTAAATGTAATCTTGATCATATCATAATACAAAAAGAAAAATTTTATTATCTTGTCATTGTCTTTCTATTTCCTGTTGATGCACATGTTAGCTTAGATTTCATACTGTTTTACTGTATAAATTTACTGTTTGACTGAACTGCTACTAAGAAGGCCCTTCTCCTTAGTAGGTGCTCATTTGCACAAGCTAGGGTGAAAACCCTAGCTACAGGTCCTACGAAGTACCCTGAGGCTTACTTAGCTATGTTAGCTAAAGCATGTGAACCTACTTCTTGTGCAGATATGCAGGTAAGAATATTACGACAAAATCAAAGGTTACAAGCATTTCTAAATATGTTTTATAATAGTCGTCAATGCTCGATAATAATTCTAAGTACCTACTTGCTTCAGGTATGGATGTTTGTCTAATTCTATACTATACTTTTATTGAATCATCAAAGAAATAATACCTGCTAGATTACAAGTGCAAGCGTTATTATAATCCTGTCGTCACATCTCTATTTGTAAAGGGGAGTTATAACATATACTATTATTTTGTGAATAGTTCGACTTATAAGCTGCCCTACATTATGGAATCATAAGTTGATGGTTTAATTTAGAAATACATGTAACAACTAGAATTCTTAAGCATAAATATAGTAGCCTATATTTTCTCATTTTATAATTTATGAATATCCACATTTTTATAACAAGGGTTTGTTATATTAGTGCCTTCATGAACATGATGATTAAACAAATGAAATTGTAATACTATAGAACTTTTGAAACAAAACTATTCAAATATCAAAACCTAGTGTACGAATGTGACAATGTAAACTATACGTAATGTTACAAAGTCCTAAACTATGGACTATGTATCGGGAGCCTTCTAGGAATAGAACTATATCATCATTGAGAAACAATAAAATACGACCTTGCATTTTATAATCAAACATTAGAAATGTATTATGTCATTTGATGTAGTTACGAAGAAGCAAAAGTTAAAATCCTAAGTCTTGTATTGATATAGACACATACATTCGACAACCAATGTTTGGAAATGAAACGAACTATACTATGTAACCCTAAGTCTCGGCATTGTTGTATGACATGACATGGTACTGAATGAAATGGTGTTTACCATGCTGGCACACCACCGAATCTGGTCTTGGCATTTAAGCCACTTAACTGCTGTGAGTGGAAGTATGAGTGGATGCTCTCGTGGCTGTAACATGTGAATGAGTTTAAAATCTTGTAATAAGAACACCGAGCTGTAACAATTTTTTCCCTTTGATCTAATGAGTTGGCATTGTAGTGGATGAATTAATAAATGAAGAATTTAATGTAGTGGTTTCCTGATTCTCAACGTATCTGGCTGGCACCTCCTCCATCGTTGACCTCACAAGATCTTGGTCATTGAAAGGAAACCCTAAACCTTCGTTGTAAGTAGTGTTGGAGTGGTTCTCGATCTTCATTTTCATGTTAGCGTTGAGGTTGTGAGGCCGACAGTTTGCTACGATGTAGGGTTTGAAAGAGTATTTCTTAGAGGGTTCTTTCCTTGGTTTCGAGCCTAAGACCCATGGGACGAACCTGTTAGTTCTATGTATCATGTAAATTGAAGAACCGAGCCACCAGTGGACCAGAGTGATTCTCAGGATCTGATTTCGTTCCTTTATGCTACGTTTATAAGGTGGTGCTATCATTGAATGTCACCAGCATCTCTCTCCTGGAGTTAAAATATGCTGGTAATGTTTCAACACTAAAATCTTAACTTATTCTGTTGTGTTTAAAGTTATCTCTGATATTTTATTCTCGTTTAACCTCTGCATCATTGTTGTGACAGGTATAAAATGGTCGATGAAGTTGTAGCTAGGGTTTTCACCCCAGCTTGTGCAAATGAGCACCTACTAAGGAGAATGGACTCCTTAGTAGCAGTTCAATAAACATAAATTAAAGTAACAAAACAATACGAATTCTAAACTAGCATGAGCATTAATAAACATAACAAAACATGGAAATATGGTGAAGATCTTTCTTTTTTGTATTAAAATTTTACCTCAGGTGTAGAGGTTGGTGAAGTTCTTGCAATGGTCCAAGAGGGTTGCTCCAAAATCCAGCTTTGCTCCTTCTCTTTCTCCAAAGGGTTGGAAATGGGCCAAAAGGGGCACTCAAGGGTGAAAGTAGCTCAAGGGTGAGCTAGGGTTTCAAGAGTGATTTTGGCAGAGTAAGGGTGTATTTGACTGTGGATATGAAATGAGGGGTCTCCATCACCTATTTATAGGTTTTTAGTGGTGGAGTGCTAGCCCATGGTTTTGGGAACCATATGGTTTAGGTCAGTTGTATAGGGTTTTTTCCTCCTTTTTCCCTCTTTTTCCTCTTTTTTTTTGTATTTTTATTCCCTTTTTAGAGGGTTTTTGCTGTTTTGGAGGAATTTTGGACTATTTTGGGGGAAAAGGGGGTTTTTGGCCTTTTGGAGGCTTTTTTAATGGTTTTGCGGCCTTTTGGAGGCTTTTAATGGGATTTTAAGGTTTTGGAGGCAAACATGGTAGGAAATATGGACAAATGAGTCATGTAATGGGGTAGATGAGGTAGTGATCACTTTTTGGGTGTTAACAGAAGTTGCAGGGTTTGAGGGCCTAAAGGAAAAGGTGTTGCTCGGCCGCCGGGTAAGCCTCGGAGGTTCACTTCCTCGTAGATACCCTTGGAATGGTGTGGCCGATGTTTTTATGTTTGAAAAACGTCTGCTACTTAGGTTTCTGGAAATGGTTTGCCTAGTGTTTGTAACTTTTGGAACCAAAGTTTAAGTGACCAATAGCTAAGATCCTTGGCTTGTCTGGTTGCTCTAAACCAGGGTATTTTTTAAAGATTATAAAAGTATACCTAAGTATAGTTTTCTAGGTGATTATTTTGGATTGAAAAAAACATATATATAGATTGGTAGGCGAATATTAAATATGAAACATACGATTTACTACTGAAACTTGTAAATTTTGGCGAATATTATGCTAAAAAAACATATTTTATGTAAATATAGGCGATAATAGAGGCTAAAAATGACCAAAGAGTGAATTTATTTTTTGAAAAAAAGTCCAAAAAATAGCCAATTTGCTAAATTTCGCCCCTAAAAATTTCCCTGCTCTAAACGACAATGTTTAACTATAAAATTTGGTTGAAATATAACTTTTTTTGGAGGTGTAATTACTAGAGAATTAAACCCTCGTCATTTTGAATGGAAATACAGTATTAAAAATCCAAATAGTTTCTATGCAATGTATAAAATTTACTTCGTCGATGTTGAGTGAAAAATATGTGTTTTGAAGAAAGTTTAAAGCCATTTAGTTGACTCGTTTATGTGGAGACAGATGTTTTGTGCTAAGATGCTTATACTTATGTTTGAGTTGTAAAATGGGACTAAGTTGGTATTGAAACAAAAGTTAAAATAGTTTTGAAAGTTTTCTATATTCATAAAAATGATATCTGGATTATGAAATAATGTACTGTAGAATCTGGCCGATAGCCGTGGGCTAGTTTCCTTCACAGTCGCACAACCCTGAGTTTGTGTTGTTTTTAATTTTAGTTCAAAAAGATGGAAAGGAACTTGGTTTTGATATTGAAAAAATCAAATATAACAAAATGGTAGTTTAAGAAATCTAGTGTTGGGCTCTAGACTGGCTGTAAGATAGTCTTAATAAAATGAATACTGTATATTGCAAACTTTATATCGTAGAAAGTTTAGTCTTAACAGAAATATAAAATTTTGAAATAAAACCTAGAATAGATCTGTTCTACAAAAATTAATGCTAAGTTTTAAAACATGAAAATTTGGATGAAAGGAATGGAATGAGAAATAACTTGTATATATTGATTTTGTATAAAAGAATAATTGCAACTGTTAAATTTCTAGAATTTAATAAATACCAGAAATCGGTGGGAGAAGTAACACCTTAATGTTTTGAAAAGAATAATTATCAAATGCAAAGATTTGCTTTTCAAATATAGATAGTAATAGTTTGAAACCTAGCCTTATACAGAAATAAAATGCTTTACTTTTGTTACTAAGTAAAGAAATGTAAATCTATTTTCTGATGTGTTGTTTTGTACTCTGAGTTTTAATATAAATAAATGATATATCAGCGGTTAAAAGAAACACTACAGTATGAGTCCATCCATTCACTGGCATTTTTCCCATCAATCATTTATATTAATCTTCCTTTTCTGTACTGGAGTACGATACAGAAAACAACATGGGGAAAAATACAGAGAAGTTATTTAATCCATCATTTCATTCATTTAACTATCAGGAAATCATATCTAAGTCATAAATTGAAACAGTTTCTTCTGTATAACTATAATTTCTAAATCTACAATTGCAAAAATCATTTTACTGTAAATAATAAGATAGAATAGTAGAATTTGATTGACTGTAAGAGAAACAAACAACCCAAGGAGCCTGTTCCACCCAACCTACTCCTGAAGACAGCTAAATTACTTGCCTTAGGACCCCTGAGCTTGTTCACTGAACCACTAGGAAGAAGAAGAGTCTGTAGAAGCCTTAGTTCATCAACTTGTAGTAAAAATGTAGATCATCCAGTCATAAAGACTCCGCAGTCAAAGAGACCCGCACCAACACCTCTGGTTTCTTTCTCATAATAACTAGCAAACTCATAATGCACTTCCACTTATCCTCCCTATTCGAATCTCTCAGTGATCACCTGATACACTTGAGGAAATATTTCTGGAGCTGCCTGCTCAATTCGAATTGCCTTATCTAGGTTGCCTAGACCTTTTAGTGGTTAACCTGGTCATTAATGAGCCATCAGCTCTCTTCCACCCACCTGGGGGATAATGCCACAAATTTAGGGGTAGTTGTCCCATAACCAACAGCTAGTGGTGGAGTGAAAATGCTGACATCTATCCCATGCCTTCTAACAGCTTCCATTCCTCCTAGTGGGTCAGTGAACACTCATTTAACAGTTCCCTTGGGTGTTTGTCTCCTATTCTAATTTATTAAATAATAATAATCAGTCATTACAATCATCCTTGACCAATATTTGGTCATAATTACAGAACTTTGTAATTATAATTTAATATAATGTTTTTGCAATAAAATAAATAATCTCAAAATTTGGGTAGGTGACATACACCCCCCCTTAATTCTCAACATCGTCCTCGATGTTATTTATTCACTCTCTGAGTATTCCTGAAACAGAGTTGGATTTTATGCCCGCATACTACTCTCCAACTCCCAGGTTTCCTCTTCTGGGCTAAGGTGCTTCCATTGCACCTTTACCTACGCGATTTTGGAGTAGAGTTTCCCTCCTTTTGAGGATACAGTCCGATTCGACCTGAAAATCGTCGTCTTGTTCCACCTGTACATCATTCCAATTTACAATATGAGTATCATCGTGTACATATTTCTTTAAAACTGAAATATGAAAAACATTATGTATCTTTAGATTTGGTGGCAACACCAATTGATATGCCACAGGTCCAACCCTTGACCAAATTTCGAAAGGACCACAATACCTGGGTGCCAGTTTGGCACAGCTCCCCAATTTCAATGAACTCTTTTTCAGTCTTACCTTAAGAAAAACATGCTCACCAACCTGGAACTCTTTCTGAGTCCTTCTAAGGTCTGCCTGACTCTTTTTCCTATCTTGGGAAGCTTTAAGATTTCTTTGTACCCGTTGCACAGTTAGTTATATTTCCTTCAACAATTCAAGTCCTAATATAACTCTATTAACTGGTTCATTCCAAGAAACAGGTGTATTACATTTCCTACCATAAAGAATTTCAAAAGGGCTAAGCCTGGCTGATGCATGGTAGTGGTTGTTATATGAAAATTATGCTAAATGCAAGTAGTCCTCCCACTTACCAAGCTGGTCCTTAACATACATCCTTAGCATGTCTTCCCATACCTGATTCACTCTTTCTATCTATCCATCCGTTTGTGGATGAAATGTTGTGTTGAAGTTTAAGGTTGTATTCAATCCTTTAAACAAAGATCTCCAGAATTTTTTAGTAAACTTAGAATCACGGTCTAAAACTATCACTTTTGGTATCCCATGAAGTCGAAAAATCTATTTCATGAAGATTTCTACAATATCTGGAGCCTTATGAGTAGTCTTTACTCGTATAAAATGTGTTTCCTTGCTGAGTTTATCCACTACCACCATGATGGAGTCATTTTGTTTTTGATTTTTGGGTAGCTCGGTAATAAAATCTATGCTTATGATCTCCCATTTCCAGCTAGGTATAGGCAATGGCTGTAACAATCCAGCCAGATGATGATGTTCAACTTTTACTTTTTGACAGTCAAGGCTCTTAGCTATATATCCTGCTACTTCATCCTTCATTTTGGGCCAATAATATTCTTTCCGTAACATAGTGATGGTTTTCTGATAACCTGGATGACCAGAATAATGACTCTTGTGCATCTCATCTAAAATCAGAATTTTTACCTTTGGTATGTTGGGTACAAACAATTTGTTTTTGTAAAACATCAATCCATTTTATTTTAAACTGTAATCTGTCATAGAATTTTTAGAATTGCTTTCTGTCATCTTTTCATGTAATTTTCTGTACTCTTCATCAGTTTTTATCCCTTCGAAAATCTGATTTTCTAAATCTGTTGAGTATGTATTGATGGCTGAGACAAAATTTATCCTTGCATTATGACTTAAAGCATCAAAAACCTTATTCTCTTTACCCTTTATGTGTTGAATTTCACAATCATATTCACTCAGAAAAGTTAACCATCTAGCTTGTCTAGCATTCTAATTCGTTTGATCTAATAATTACTTCAGCCCCATGTTATCTGTCATCAAAGTGAATTTTCTGCCAATAAGATGGTGACACCACATTTTCATGGCATAAATTACTGCTAATAATTCTAGATCATAAGTAGAGTAATTTTTCTCATGTATTTTCAGCTTTCTAGACTCATATGCAACTGCATGTCCCTCTTGTGTTAGGACTCCACTGAGTCCATCATTACATGCGTCGGTACATACTATAAAATCTTTATTAGGATCTGCAATTCTTAGAATAGGCGATGTAGTTTGTTATTCCTTCAACTTTTTAAAACTGTCTGCACACTTTTGATCCCATACAAACTTCTTCCCCTTCTTCTGTAAAGAGGTTATGGGGTTTTCAATCTTTGAAAAACCTTCTATGAATTTTCTATAATAGCCTGTAATCCCCATAAATGATCGAACGTCCGTTACATCTTTAGGAACCGACCATTCCTTAATGGCCTTTATCTTATCGGGGTCAACCGAAATTCCTTCCTTAGAGATTATGTGACCTAAATATTGAATCTTATCCTTGTGAAAGTCACACTTACTAAACTTAGCATATAATTGATGATCTCTCAAAACTTGCAAAATAATACACATATGTTCGTCATGTTCTTCCTTACTTTTAGAATATACTAGGATGTCATCTATGAACATAATGGCGAACTTATCCAAATATTTGTGCAGAATATTGTTCATCAAACACATAAATATTGTCGGGGCATTAGTCAACCCAAATGGCATGACTACGAACTCATAATGTCCATAGCGAGTTCTAAATGTTGTTTTAAAAATATCATCATCCTTCACACGAACCTGATGATACCCTGACCTTAAATCAATCTTTGAAAATATCGTTGCTCCACGTAGCTGATCAAATAGATCATCTATGCAGGGAAACGGGTATCGATTCTTGATTTTCATCTTATTCAGTTGGCGATAATCTATGCAGAGTCTTAAAGTGCCATCCTTCTTCTTAACAAATATAATAGGTGCTCCCCAAGGAGGCACGCTGGGTCTTATATAGTTTTTATCAATCAGTTCCTTCAACTGTGATTTAAACTCATTTAATTCCAATATATTCATCCTATATGGAGCTTTAGAGTTCAGTACCGCACCCGATATCAGTTCAATAGTAAAATCTAGGTCTCTCTTCGGGGGTAATCCGGGAATCTCTTCTCGAAAAACATCCAGAAGTTATTTTAGGAGAGGTATATCTTCTAGTTTCAGTTTGTCCTCTTTAGTAATTAACTCTTCATGTACTACATTCACTGCAAACATCTGACATCCTTTTCTAACTGCCCTTTTTACTTGCATAGCTGAAATTTGTCTAAGTGATGTCTTTCTTGGAATACCCTTCACTTCTATTGTTTCTCGTTCATCATTTAGATTGGTAAAAAATTTCTCATAACAATTCAGAATAACATGATGTGCTTCTAACCAGTCCATTCCAATTTAAATGTCATAGGATCCTAAAGGTAAAACATTTAACTTGGTTTGGGTCTTAAGCTGATTCATAGATAAAACACAACTTTCAATAAAATCAGATACTTTTCTTTTTGTTCCTGTTGCTAGTCTAACTAACCAGGATTTATTGAATTTTTCTATTTTCAAATTAAAAATTTCTACAATATCTAGTGATATATAACTCAGGCTAGCACCTAGATCAATCAAAATAGAAATAGGGTGGTTTTGTAGCATACCTTCAACGTCTACCATAGAGACTTGATGATCTGCTTGCCTGTTGTTTAGAGCTGCATTAATTATGGGCATCTCTCTTGCCAAGTATCCCACAGTAGGTTCATCTTGTATGGAATGAATATTATTAGCTATTCGCTTCCTTTTAAGGTATTCCGAAGCATAATGAGGACCTTGACACTCGAAGCATTTTATCGGTGCCTTCTAGTCATTAGTCCTAGTAACATTGGGTGTATTCCTGGGAGCTGTGAAATTCTATTGCTGATTATTTATGGGACTGTTTCCTTGGAAATTTCGATTTGGGAAAATTTTCTTTTGAAAGCCAGAATTTCCACTAAACCTGAAATTTTTCTTCTTCAGCTCAAAGTTGTTGGGTTTATGATTTTTCCAGTTAGATATCCATTACCTTTTCCGATTTGTATCATAGCAGCAAGTTGCTTTCCTCATGGCTTCTTCTAAGGTATTTGGATTGTCATACTTTATTCTGTCCTTGATGTTGAAAGGTAAACAACTCAGATACCTCTGAATCTTTGGCTCTTCCTCCACAAGATATGGCACATACCTTAGCAAATTCAGAAATTTGCTATTCAGTTCTTTCATGTTCATGGTTCCCAATTTTAGATCATAAAATTCCTTACATTTTTCTTCGTAATATTGTTCAGATAGGAATTTCTTCTTGAAGTACCTTTTAAAAGTAATCCAATTTACATCTTTTTCCTTGATGCCCTTCACTCTTTTGATGTCCTGCCACCAAATATTTGCCTTACCGATCAGGTTGTATATGGTCATCTTTGCCTTTAATGATTCTGAATAATCATAGATTTGAAAATATTTCTTCATGCTGGACAACCATGCTTCAGCTGTCTCTCCTTTCTCAGTTTCACCATTGAAGGTTGGGGGTTTTATTTTCTTGAACTCCCTAGAAATATATTCATACTGTTTGTGACCTTTTCTTTTGGGTTTGTAATATCCTTCGCTGCTATCACTTGAATAATTACGTTTCTTTTTTCATTTTTCATTGGCAGCTTCTGATGATGTTGAAATGCTGTCTGCATCATCAGTTTTCATTTTCTTACCTCTATCTCGATGAGGTAAGTCTTCAATCTTGGAGGTATTTTCAATCCCTCTATCCTGTTCATCAGTCAGGCACTGCTCGAACAGTACCTGGTTAAGTTCCTCTTATGCCTTCAGAATTTTTTCATTGTCCTGCTTAATAGATCTTATTTCTCCTTTTAACTCTTGAAATGCATGTAACAATTTTGATGAATTATCAATTAATTCACCATGGACTTCTTCTTCATGATGTTGTCCAGTACTATGATTATTTGGTCCAAATCTGTCCTCCATGTGTTCAGCTGATCCTTCCATACTTGTAGCTTAGAAAACAAATGTCTGTATAACAAATAATTTAATTAGTAAAGATTTTTTTTTTTGCTGTCATAATTTTCTGTTGCGTGTTCTTTGGACCTTTTTAGGTCGAGAGTTCGAACATGAGCTCTGATACCACATGTAACATCCCGATAATTTCATCAAAATTTAAAAATTTTAATACAACATTAAATGTTGAAATTACCAATGCGGAAATAATAATTGCTAAACAAAACAACATTAAATACTGAATTTACTATTACGGAGAATAAAATAATTACTGAATTCCTTACTAATAACAGTTTAACGAAAGCAACACATCAAACTTCTTTAAAAACAATTATAACATTAGTTTTACTTATGTTATCTGTAATTAAATTTTCTTGCGATAATTATTATCTAGACATAGCACTGACAGTGTGCTTTTGAATGATGATGAAGGGGGTCCTACAAAGTACCCTGAGGATTACTTAGCTATGTTAGCTAAAGCATGTGAACCTACTTCTTGTGCAGATACGCAAGTAAGAATATTACGACAAAATCAAAGGTTACAAGCATTTATAAATATGTTTTATAATAGTCGTCAATGCTTGATAATAATTCTAAGTACCTTCTTGCTTCAGGTATGGATCTTTGTCTAATTCTAATCTATACTTTTATTGAATCATCAAAGAAATAATACCTGCTAGATTACAAGTGTAGGCGTTATTATAATCATGTCGTCACTTCTCTATTTGTAAAGGGGAGTTATAACATATACTATTATTTTGTGAATAGTTCGACATATAAGCTGCCCTACATTATGGAATCATAAGTTGATGATTTAATTTAGAAATACATGTAACAACTAGAATTCTTAAGCATAAATATAGTAGCCTATATTTTCTCATTTTATAATTTATGAATATCCACATTTTTATAACAAGGGTTTGGTATATCAGTGCCTTCATGAACATTATGATTAAACAAATGAAATTGTAATACTATAGGACTTTTGAAACAAAACTATTCAAATCTCAAAACCTAGTGTACAAATGTGACAATGTAAACTATGCGTAATGTTACAAAGTCCTAAACTATGGACTATGTATTAGGAGCCTTCTAGGAATAGAACTATATCATCATTGAGAAACAATAAAATACGACCTTGCATTTTATAATCAAACATTAGAAATGTATTATGTAATTTGATGTAGTTATGAAGAAGAAAAAGTTAAAATCCTAAGTCTTGTATTGATATAGACACATACATTCAACGACCATCCTAAGTCTCGGCATTGTTGTATGACATGACAAGGTACTGAATGAAATGGTTTTTACCATGCTGGCACACCACCGAATATGGTCTTGGCATTTAAGTCACTTAACTGCTATATTGAGTGGATGCTCTCGTGGCTGTAACACGTGAATGAGTTTAAAATCTTGTAATAAGAACACCGAGCTGTAACAAGCTTTTCCCTTTGATATAACGAGTTGGCATCGTAGTGGATGAATTAATAAATGAATAATTTAATGTAGTGCTTTCCCGATTCTCAACGTATATGGTTGGCACCTCCTCCATCGTCGATCTCACAGGATCTTGGTTGTTGAAAGGAAACCCTAAACCTTCATCGTAAGTAGTGTTGGAGTGGTTCTCGGTCTTCATTTTCATGTTAGAGTTGAGGTTGTGAGGCCGACAGTCTACTATGATGTAGGGTTTGAAAGAGTATTTCTCGGAGGGTTCTTTCCTTGGTTTCAATCCTAAGACCTATGGGACGAACCTAATAGTTCTAGGTATCATGTAAATTGAAGAGCCAAGCCACCAGTGGGCCAGAGTGATTCTCAGGAACTGATTTCCTTCCTTTATGCTGCGTTTACAAGGTGGTTCTATCGTTGAATGTCACCGGCATCTCTCTCCTGGAGTTACAATATGATCATAATGTTTCAACACTTAAATCTTAACTTATTCTTTTGTGTTTAAAGTTATCTCTGAGATTTTATTCTTGTTTAACCTCTGCATCATTGTTGTGACAGGTATAAAATCGTCGATGAAGTTGCAGGGTTTGAGGGCCTAGAGGAAAAGGTGTTGCTCGACCACCAGGTAAGCCTTGGAGTTTCACCTCCTCGTAGATACCCTTGGCACGGTGTGGCCGACGTTTTTATGTTTGACAAACGTCTGCTACTTAGGTTTTTGGCAAGGGTTTGCCTAGTGTTTGTAACTTTTGGAACCAAAGTTTAAGTGACCAGTAGCTAAGATCCTTGGCTTGTCTGGTTGCTCTAAACGATAATGTTTAACTGTAAAATTTGGTTGAAATGTAACTTGTTTTGGAGGTGTAATTACTAGAGGATTAAACCCTCGTCATTTTGAATGGAAATATAGTATTAAAGCTCCAAATAGTTTCTGTGCAATGTATAAAATTTACTTTGTCAACGTTGAGTGAAAAATATAGTGTTTTGATGAAAGTTTAAAGCCATTTGGCTAACTTGTTTCTGTGAAGTCAGATGTTCCGTGCTAAGATGCTTATACTTATGTTTGAGTTGTAAAATGGGACTAAGTTGGTATTGAAACAAAAGTTAAAATAGTTTTGAAAGTTTTCTATATTCATAAAATTGATATCTGGATTATGAAATAATGTACTGTAGAATCTGGCTGATAGCCGTGGGCTAGTTTCCTTCACAGTCGCACAACCCTAAGTTTGTGTTGTTTTTAATTTTAGTTCAAAAAGATGGAAAGGAACTCGGTTTTGATATTGAAAAAATCAAATATAACAAAATGGTAGTTTAAAAAATCTAATGCTGGGCTCTAGACTGGCTGTAAGATAGTCTTAATAAAATGAATACTGTATATTGCAAACTTTATATCATAGAAAGTTTAGTCTCAACAGAACTATAAAATTTTGAAATAAAACCTAGAATAGATCTGTTCTACAAAAATTAATGCTAAGTTTTAAAACATGAAAATTTGGATGAAAGGAATGGAATGAGAAATAACCTGTATATATTGATTTCGTATAAAAGAATAATTGCAGTTGTTAAATTTCTAGAATTTAATAAATACTTGAAATTGGTGGGAGAAGTAACACCTTAATGGTTTGAAAAGAATAATGATCAAATGCAAATATTTTCTTTTCAAAGATATATAGTAATAGTTTGAAACCTAGCCTTATACAGAAATAAAATGCTTTACTTTTGTTACTAAGTAAAGAAACGTAAATCTACTTTCTAATGTGTTGTTCTATACTCTGAGTTTTAATATAAATAAATGATATATCGGCGGTTAAAAGAAACACTACAGTATGAGTCCATCCATTTACTGGAATTTTTCCCATCAATCATTTATATTAATCTTCCTTTTCTGTACTGGAGTACGATGCAGAAAACAACATGGGGAAAAATACAGAGAAGTTATTTAATCCATCATTTCATTCATTTAACTATCATGAAATCATATCTAAGTCAGAAATTGAAACAGTTTCTTCTGTATAACTATAATTTCTAAATCTACAATTGCAAAAATCATTTTACTATAAATAATAAGACAGAATAGTAGAACCTGATTGACTGTGACAGAAACAAACAACCCAAGGAGCTTGTTCCACCCAACCTACTCCTGAAGACAGCCAAATTACTTGCCTTAGGACCCCCGAGCCTATTCACTGAACCACCAGGAAGAAGAAGAGTCTGTAGAAGCCTTAGTTGATCAACTTGCAAAAAAAATGTAGATCATACAGTCATAAAGACTCCACAGTCAAAGAGACCTGCACCAGCACCTCTGGTTTCTTTCTCAGAATAACTAGCAAACTCACAATGCACTTCCACTTAGCGTCCCTATTCGAATCTCTCAGTGATCACCCGATACACTTGAGGAAATATTTTTGGAGAAAATATTCTAGAGCTGCCTACTCAATTTGAATTGCCTTATCTAGGCTTCCTAAGCCTTTTAGTGGTTAACCTGGTCATTAATGAGCCATCGTCTCTCTTCCACCCTCCTGGGGGATAATGCCACAAATTTAGGGGTAGTTGTCCCATAACCAACAGCTAGTGGTGGAGTGCAAATGCTGACATCTGTCCCATGCCTTCTAATAGCTTCCATTCCTCCTAGTGGGTCAGTGAACACTCATTTAACAGTTCCCTTGGGTGTTTGTCTCCTGTTTTAATTTATTAAATAATAATAATCAGTCATTACAATCATCCTTGACCAATATTTGGTCATAATTACAAAAATTTGTAATTATAATTTAATATAATGTTTTTGCAATAAAATAAATAATCTCAAAATTTGCGTAGGTGACATCGACCCAATTACTCAGAGCACTAACCAGGGAGGATTAGGACCATACCCTTGACCATATAAATCGACTACCTGATAGTACGTACGTAGTAGATCCCCGAGAGTTGTTCTCAGTGTATTGATATGCCAAGATGGCCAAATGGTTAGCTCAGTTGGTCTCAAGAATCCTAGGAGTGTCTCCTGATATACTCAAGGTATGTGGGAGCTCAAATCTGTAGTGGTGATGTCTAATGCACAATCGTACGACAAGAGCCTTCTGATATACTACCGAGTACGTGAAACACCTTTTGATATACGCTGAGTACGTGAAGTGCCTTTCAATATACCCTAAGGTACGTGAAAGAGCCTTCGATATACCGATTGGTACATGAAAGAGCTTCGATATACCGGTTGGTACGTGGAAGAACTGCAGTGCCCCCGGAATGCAATGCAAACAAATAACGACAGCTGCCATGTTTTACGACGCCGAAACACATCTCTAACTTAACACATAGGTTACTAAAAATTTTTAACCTAGTTCTACCGTTAATTTTATCTGGACGGTTAGGTGAATGCATAAGGTGAGTACATAAATGTAAACATAATGCAAACCTAACTACATGAAAAAAATGCATTATTTCTTTCGATGAAATCTATGTATGGGGAGGAGAAATCTTTTTCAAATGGTTTCACCAAAACAACAAATCTCAACAAATCTCAAATCTACCAAAAATGATAATGAAAGTGCTCTTTTCCGTTTTTCAAGCAAAACATGAAAATCAACAACACATCAAATCCAAATCAAAGCATTTTCTTTTTGTCTTTTTCAATTAGAATGGAACTAAATGATGAAAAAGGGAGACTTTCTACTTAGAGCACACTAACTCTTCAATTTTACCTATGATAGCCTAAAAGCATGAAAACCAAAAATGCATATGACACTTCAAGCTTGGAATCACTTTGCGAAAATTTGATTTTACTTGGATTTTTCAAGAGGATGAACAACTCATAATTCATGAAAAACACAAACAATTAACTTCTTTCTCAAACTTTCCAAAAGATCAATAAATGACGAATTCCAATGCATGAAACAATTTTTACAACAATTCTCAAATGAACTTGCAAATGGTAAAAATGAAGCACTTTTTAATTTTCCAATGATATGCCAAGACAAAACTTGACGACAATAACGATTTTAAGCGTAAATGGCTGAAAAGAAAAGGCTACTTTCAACACTCTAATCACTCATAAATTCTCAAAGAAATGACAAGCACTCCAAAGACCTAAAAACACAAAAAACTACTCAAAAAGATCGAATGCAAGCCAACAAAAGATAACTAATCTCAACAAGAGTTTGGGAGAGTATCTAGCATGCTGGATAGATCCAGTGAGGTGATCAAGAAGAACAAGATGGAGTAGATGACCGTGGGGGATTGAAAATTTTCACCACTTCAATCAAACTCACTTGATAAAAAAGACCCAAAGACCAACACAAGCAAACCAAACAAAAAACTGCTGAATAAAAGAGTCTCTCCCTAGAAGATGCAGTGCAGAGATGTATGTTGTTGGCACAAGATTAGTCCACAAGAAGTGCGGAAGCTGACAGCTGCGAAAGGGATGATCCGCAGAGAACGCGGAAGTGCGGAAGTAGATAGTTAGTTAGATAAGGGTCATGTGGACCATTTTGTAACCACTTAGTTTTGTATAAATAGGAGTATGATTGTAAGCCTAAGGGCATCCATCAATGAATAGAACAATCATCCTTTTGAGTTCTAATCCGGTTGTTGATCTGTTTTGTATCCGCGATGATGTATTGATTGTTTCTGCGAAGGTCATTCTGCAGGTTTTAATGAATGCATGAAGATGTTCGATTATGGTTCTATCCTTGTCTTTGTTTATGTGAGATGATGAATGCGAATGTTTCTGAGATGATTAATTCTCTATGGGTTTGGTAATTGCTGGTTATGAGTAGTTAGATCATGTTGATGCAAATGTTTATTATGTGTTGATGCTGCAATTGATAAAGATGTGACTGATGAAATGTTAGTATATTGCGGAAGACGTAATATCTGGTTTCTGCGAGTGCAATGTGTGTTTAATGCATGTCCTCAACTCCACTGCGGAAACTTGGTTCCTGTAGCCCCCTTGTGCATCTTGGGTGAGACTTCACTCACTCTACGAGTGTTTCTAGGAAGGGTAAAACCTTTCTGGTCCGGTGCATAAGGGAGTTTAGTTGATGGTTTGTTGACGACAGTGCGAAGTGAACCCCTGTCGACAGTCACTGTGTCAACAAATGGTTATATTGTCGGGACTTTGAAGAGGAACAGAAGAGGATATGCTGTGGCACCCGACAAAACTAGAGATTCAAGAGTGGCTTGACAGAAAGACAAAAGAATTCACAGAAGGAGAAAAGAAGAACCCCAGACAGACAGTAAGCAGTTGGTTACAGAGATAAATTTATTCAAATATCCACAAAATATTTTTCTGCGAATTCCCAATACTGCTGCACGAGTGGTTATTGCAACTAACATTTCAGAAGCACCATTTCCAAAAGATTGAGCCTAACCATTGGACACTAGAACTTATTTGACAGCTGAAATGTGTCGACAATACAGTATCAAGGGTTATCAATTTTTGGGTGGATATCATCCTAGAGGGATATATTACTGAGTTCACAGTAGACACATTCAAATCGTATAGCGACGCAGAAAGGAATTTCTTCAAGGGACAAAAGGGAAGGTTCTTTTTGTTGCTAAAAATGTGGATTAAGATGCTTGTCTGCCAAAAGGGCATTTTGAGGATGACTTCCGACGAGTAGAAAGATCAGTGTGCGGAGGTTCTAGGTGTCGCGTGAATGCGGATCCAATATAAATATGTAGGGTAGATGGACATGAGCGACGACAAGTTTCTAGGGGAAGTTGACGAAGAGTGTGGTACCTTGAGGAGTGGGGTGATATTCCGGTGTCCTAAGAAGAAGAGGAGGATTGAGAGAGAGTCTCCTGAGAGGAATGGAACAAAATACTGTGAAACATGACCACAAGGGAGAAAGCGACCCTATTGCGACGAAGATGGTGACCAGGTTACCCTAGAAGCAGACGAGGGACGGATCATAAGTTAAGACATACCTGCAACCTCGTGCACGACCCAAAATTTTATAGGAAGAAACACAAGCTATTCTCAAAGTTTCCCTACATGCACCGGTAAGAGTATTGCATCAGTAAACAATAACAGTAGGAACGTTAGAATGGCAGACAACACAAAAATGCCCACTTTCCAGGGGAACGGGACCAAGGATCCCGACCATTTTTGGTTTCTGTGCGAAGTAGTATGGACCATGAAGCAATTCCAGGATGAGGATATTAAAAAGGGACAACTAGTGACAACCCTTAGGGGTCGTGCACTAGATTGGTTCATGAATTTTATAAGGGTTCCAGTGAGAACACTAGCCAAGTCGTTGGCACAGATCAAATTAAGAATGATCAATGAATTCAGGAAGCCAAAGTCAGAATCGTAGTATGTCACCGAGCTCAAAGAAATCAAGCAATACCCAAATGAGTCTGTATGGTAGTTTGATCAGCAATACAAAACACTGATAGTGAAGGTAATTTTTGGGATAAATGATATGCATCACAAGGAGTGGTTCATCGAAGGACTGGTACCACACATCTGCGGACCACTAATGAAATAGAAGGTTGCGACCAAGGATGGAGCATTGGAGATTGTGATGAAGCTGGAGGCTTCACCAATAGGAGAAATGGGGTTGGGTATGGATCATATACAAGTGCTGCTAGAAAACTTGACAATCCAACTGCAAGACATGAAGAAAGGGAAAGAGGCCCACAAATAGGTATGGTGTACCAGGTGTAGGACAGAGGGACACCACAAGGATCGGTGCCCAGACTTCCGAGATTATTTGCAATCTGGTGCACCAAATCCCCTCAATCAGGGAGGGCTACCTTGGTGTCGTATATTCCAAACGAGAGGCCATCGACCATAAGAGTGTGTTTATCTATAGAAAATGGTGTCGAAACCAAAGAACTTGTATTGCAAGTTCTGTAAATCGGTTGGCCATGATGAAAACAACTGCAGAGCTTATGGCATACTCTAGGAGAAGACTGTAGCCACATATTTCATGGCAGGATAAGAACAGGCACCGGGTCAGCAACAACAACAGTATAATCAATCGTCAGCCCAGTATAATCACCAACCGCAGCAGTATGATCAGGGACAGTATGGGAAACCGCAATATGGTTAGCCACACTATCCAACACCGCCATATCCACCACCGTAGTACCCACCATATGGACCATCGCAATAGCCACAGTATGGGAAGCCGCAGTACCCACCATATGGCCCACTGTGTGGAGGGGATAGAGGAGGATTCCGTGGAGGTCGAGGTGCTGGCGCAGGATGAGGAGGAGTTGTTGGACGAGGACGAGGACCGATTATATGCTACAATTGTGCAAAACAAGGGCACTATCAGAGGGACTACCTGAATCCAGTGCCATAGTGCACTTATTGCAGTGTTGTGGATCATGGCATTGAAGATTGTCCGCAGCTCATCGCAAAGTGGCAGACCAAGAATCCACCACCACCTCCACAGAACCAGAATCAGAATCCACTGGTTGTATAGATGATATCAACGGAGGCTCGAAGACACCATGTGACTATTGGAGTGGTGACACGAGGAGGAGCCATGATAGGAGCCGACGGGATACGACCTACCATCTGACCGACAACACAGAAACATGTCACCTTTGACACAGAGGTAGAAAGGGATATCTTCTTGAAAGTGCAGGAGGCGATGAGACAGAGGAGGAAGTCACCTCTTCAGGAAGAATTTATCTATGATATGCCACCGACATTCGACGAAACGAAGTCGCAAGGAAAGGATAACACCTTAAAATCCTTCTTGAAAAGTGGCCTGGAGTTGGTAAAGGATCAGGACGCGCTGGAGGAGATATCCAATCTGTTGACTCAATGGGAGGGTGTACACCAGGAACAAAAGGTCAATCACATACACAAGAGGAAGACAGGGAGAGAGATGCGAATGTCGGCATAAATTGGAGCATTTGATGTCGACTCAATTATCTTAGATCTGGGGTCGGACATCAACATTCTGACCAAACAGACATGGGAGACAATGGGGAAACTGCAGTTGTCTTGGTCAACAGTACAACTGTGATTAGCAAATCAGAGTAAGGTTACTCCACTTGGTCGAGTGTACCAGCTTCCAATCGAGATTGAGGGTCTCAAGACTTATGCAGATTTTGATGTAATTGAAATCATGGACAATACTTGCCCCTACACAATGTTTCTTGGGATTGAATAGGGAATCGATAATCTAGCGGTTATAAACTTCAAGAAGCGGACTATGTCATTCGGGAATCGCGAGATGAGGGTCGTTGCACCTCTGGATCCTTTGGAAGGGAAGGGATACGTTGAACCAGTGAGAGATGAATTCATGGAGGGATGGGATAGTGTATACAACATATCCGAGGATTACATTAATCCTACCGCAAACAAAGAATTGGGTTGGCGCAGTGTCAATTTAGCGTCATCGGATTCAGATGAGGTGTTCGAGAATTGGCAGAATCGGATGCAAGAAGTACAGAGGAGTGTGTGCTACCAACATGCGAAGGCTTGCCCAATTTGGCTACATTTCTCACGAAGTTTGAGGATAAAGTGGTAGAACCGCAATGTCTATTGGCCTTGGAGGAAGCCTTTAAGGCTACTCCTGTGCGCTAGTGGGAGGCGGACAAGTCTAATATCACAAACTGACCACTATGTCACCACCTAATGACGGTTAGGTTTGACGAGGCGGAAGGAAGTTCGATGGCAGAAGTGACCCAAAGGAGCATTTGGCCAAGTGTGAAAGCAAATGGGGATTACGAACAAAAGAAGAATGGGTCCATGCATTTGTTCACACATTGGATGAAGTACTGCGGAGTTGGTATGTTGCAGCATAACTACGATGCAAAATGAATTCTTGGGAGCAACTAACACTTGGCTTCAGCCAAACATTTTTTTTCTCATATGAGAACCCCTTCATCCATAGTGCGCTACAAGTGATCCGCGAGAAGATATTTGAGGCATTACCGACAGAGCAACCATTAGAACTTTGGTGGAATACGACACCAGAAATGATGATGGAGTGCTATAACATCACAGGAGATCTAGATGATGAGGACGATCCGAGGGCTACGTATGTACCAGAATAAGAAGGCAGTCGCAGTGTCGAAGCACCAGAAATACCTTCCGACAAATTCCAACAATCGTTGAAGATCAAGAAAGTCAACATTGGGTCAGAGGAGAAACGGAAGTTTGCAAGCATTGGGGATTATTGGGACGATTCCACCATTGCGAAAATGATCGATCTGTTGCATGAGTTTCAGGATTTGTTCCCAACGAAATTCTCAGAGATGAAAGGAATTTCTAGGGACCTAGGATAAATGAAGATCCCCCCTGAAACCCGATGCGAATCCATTCAAGTAGTGGCCCTACTGGTTGAATCTAAGGCACAAGGAGAGAGCGCAGGCTGATATTGTGGGAATGCTGGATGCAGGAAGTATCGAACCAATAATGGATGAGTTTGGGAAGTACAAGACCCCAAACTAGCGTAGTCGGAAGGGATCAGCAACAACTATAAGAAGTGCAAACATAAGATTGTAAAATTAGTCACAACAGATCTAATGAACAAGTAAATCAATCACAATAGATGAAACTCAAAAAATATGGTGTAAATTGTGCAAAAGCATGCAACAGTGCTCTATAATCCCAATAAGGGTGAAAATACAATACAATACTATCACAATGAGTGAGAAATTCGAATTAGACAAGGAGGTCGTTCGAATTAACTGAATGGCATAGCTTGGCTCCAACTAGGAGTCCTCATCATCAATCAGTGGCGGTCATCAATGCACAATTCACTATGAAATAGGTGTCAAACTGAGTCTAACTGAGTGTAATAAGTGTAACTGATGGTAAGTGGCACTAATATAGGGATGAAGGATCAGCAGAGGGTGCATGAGGAGTTAACTGCACTCAGAACTGTCATTCATGTCTCATCGGAGGTCAATCAGAGTGATAACATCAGTTATGGGTCAATCGGAGGTAAATCAGAGTGATAACTGAAGTGTAACTAGACTGGTAGGTGAGAAAGGCGCCCTTCTTCAGTGGAAGGTGGAAACTGGGCGCATGAAAGGCTAGGAGGGCTTAAATTGAGTGTAAAGTAGCTCCCGAGTGCTGGGAGACTAAGGACTAGGTGTTGGAGGTACCATATTGATGACTGGGCAGCATGCGGATGCATGCAATGCATGCAAAATGCAAAATGCATGCAAAGTACATAAGTGAATGATGATATATCCTAACACCCCCCCCTCAAGCTATACTATGATGTAAAAAATAAAATGTAGGGCCCTGGTTACTGATACCAAAGGTCACCCCAATACAATAATCCAAAAAATGTTGAAATAAGCTAAGTGAGGAAAGAGGGAAAACCCAGTGGGAAGAAAGCCCCCCCTCAAGCTAAACATAAAAATGGATCTAATCTGTCTCCACCATGATGGAACTCACCCCCAATAGTGAACGGAGGTAAGATAACTTCTTCTCAGTGAAGCTCTTGGTGAAGATGTTTGCAATTTGGTCATCGGTAGGGCAATATTGCAGAATGATAGTGCGATCATGCACCAACTCTCGAATGTAGTGCATATGAATCTCAATGTGTTTGGTCCTCTGCTGCTGAACTAGATCGGTGGAGATCTTAATAGCAGTTTGATTTTCACAAAATAGGACAGTTGAAGTAGTGCTACCAAAATCAAACTCAGAAAGAATACACTGCAACCAAACTACTTGAATGCAGGCATTGACTGCCCCTTGATACTTTGTCTCTGCTGAAGAAAGTGCAATGGCTGCCTGCTTTTTGCTTGACCAGAAAATAGGTCCATGTCCAATCATGAAAACATATCCGGAAGTGGGCTTCCGATCTATGCTATCACCTGCCCAATCTGAATCAGTAAAACCAATGAAATCTAGCTCAGAATCTGCAGCATAATGTATGCTAAAATGTTTCGTACCTTGCACATACTGCAAGATCCGCTTGGATGCCCGACAATGAAGCTCATGGGGCTGCTGCATATACCTTGATACAACACTCATGGAATAAGATATATCAGGCCTTGAGTGTGTCAAGTAGAGTAGTGAACCAATCAACTGTCGATACATAGTGCAATCTGCAAGCGATGTAGTATTTCCCTCTTCAAAACTGATTCCTGACAGGAATGGAAATGGAGCAGCCTTACATTCTTCCATATTAAACTTTAATATCAGGTATTTAGCATAATTTTTCTGAGATAATATGATCCCATCAATGTTTTGAGCTATCTCCAAGCCCAAAATTGCTTAAGCAATCCCAAATCGCTCATATCAAAAGCAAGATTTAAAGCGGTTTTCAGCTTGTTAATTGTAAGGAGAGTGCTACCAGTAATGAGAAGATCATCAACATATAAAACCACAATCAACAAATTACCTTTAACTTTTTGTAGGTACACATTAGGATCAGATTTGCATCTTTTGAAATTCTGAGAAAGAAGGAAGGAGTCCATCTTTGCGTACCAAGCTCTTGGGGCCTGTTTCAATCCATACAAAGATTTCTTCAATCTGCAAACTAATGATGGATCTGATATGTATCCTTCTGGTTGTTTCATATATACCTCCTAATCAAGGTCTCCATCTATAAAAGCACTCTTCACATCCACGTGGTGCACTTCCCAGTACTTGGATGCGGAAATGGCCAAAACTAGGCGGATGGAATCCATCTTTGCAATCGGTGCAAAAGTCTCAATGTATTCCACACCTTGGACTTGGGAGAAATTAT
Source organism: Larix kaempferi (assembly GCA_027924585.1). NCBI lineage: Eukaryota > Viridiplantae > Streptophyta > Pinopsida > Pinales > Pinaceae > Larix > Larix kaempferi. Next base: position 730,732 of record BSBM01000036.1, read on the forward strand.
TTTCCACCAAACTAGCTTTGTATTTTCTGATAGAGCCATTAGAAGCAACCTTCGTGCAGTAGATCCACTTGCATTGAACTCATTTTCTTCCAGGTGGAAGAGAAACTAGCTCTAATGTATTGTTCTTTTGAAGAGAACCATACTCTTCATCCATGGCGGTTTGCCACCGTGGATCTCGGTGGGCATGATAGTATGATTTGGGATCTAAACCAATCATCAAATAACATTTCTCAGATAATAATGGATCAGAAAAATAAAGAGCCATACCTTCTTTTTGATAGTTTTCTCTTGTTCTCCTTGGATCAACAGGATTTCCAATGTTTGGAGCAGCAGATTGTAAAGTGTTTTGGGCCCACTTTGGTAATTGAGGAGGATCATTATGTTCTTATTCCGAACCTGATATGTCATGGCCATCAAATTTTGATATAATATTAGATATATCAGATCCAATGATTTCTTCATAATCACTCGAATCTTCTTCTTGTGGAGGGTACAAATCGACAGTGTTTTCCTCAACTAGTTTTAGATCTGGCAACGGTTCTTTAAACTTCACACTTCGCTCTATGAATACCTTTTTGGATATAATATTCATGATTTTATATGATTTTTATTCTTCCCCATATCCTATCAGGATACATTCAATACTTTTTGGATCCAAATACTTTCTCTTATCAGAAGGAAATCTAGCCCATGCAGTGGAGCCAAAAACCCTCAAATTGGACACATCCGGTTTGCAACCAAAGAATGCTTCGAAAGGAGTTTTACCTTTCACAGATGAATGTGGAACTTGGTTCTGAATATATGCAGAAACATTAATGGCTTCAGCCCAAATATTTGCAGCCAAACCTTTTGACTCAAGCATGCAGGCAGCCATCTCTTTCAGTGACCGATTCTTCCTTTCCGCTACACCGTTTTGCTGGGGTGTGTAGGGAACTGTATGTTGGATCTGAATTTAGCTTTCGGCACAAAGTTGCAGAAAATAAGTCTTGATATATTCTCCACCATTATAATATCTAAGAGATTTGATATTTCTCTCAGTGGATGTCTCAACAGAAGCCTTAAAATCCTTGAATTTTCCAAGCACTTCTGACTTGTTTTTGAGAAAAAATACCCAAGTAAAGTGGGAAAAGTCATCGATGAATGTCAAAACATACCTTGAACCATTCATGGACATATTTGGCAGTGGACCACTAATATCAGAATGTATGAGGCCCAAAATGGTGGAAGCTTTTCTATCTTTGTCGCGATCGAACCTGTGCTCGGGGTGCTTACCAACAATGCAACCGGGGCAAATTCCCTTCGAGGAACGGAGTTGCAGAAGACCATCTACCATGGATTTTTGTTGTAGCAGTAGAAAATACTTGTAATTAAGGTTTCCAAACCTTTCATGCCAAATACCAATAAACTCATTGCCATGAGTGAGGAGAGCAATGGACTTTTCAAGCGGCACAAAGTGAGAAAACTCATAGTATTTTGCAGTGTGGTTTGCCTTTCCGACTCCAATAAGTCTTCCACTTTTGATATCAGAAATTTAGACATTGTTAGGGCTGAATGTAAATTGCTTCAGTTTACTAGTGTGTGTCATTTGATACACAGAAAGTAGATTTGAAGCCAAGGAAGGCACATAGAGAACATTCTGGAAGCTTCCATGCTCTGCATGGATGATACCTTTGCCCTTCGAAGAAATTTTTGAGTCATCTCCTAAATGGATGGGGATGGATCTGCTTGGATCGAATGAAGAGAAGGATTCAATGTTTGCAACCATATGATTTGAGGCATCAGAATCTATCAGTAGAGTGGTGTGTTTCAAAACAGTTTCCATGAGTGCTTGACCTCTTTCATGATCATCATTCCTATCCTTCTTCCATGCACCGTCGGGAAGACATATGTTGTTCTTTTCCAAAAGGAGGGCCATTTGATCTATTGTTTTCTTCATGAATGAACTTTCAGGATGAAATCCATGGGTGCAATATGAACATTTAGATTTTTCCTTTCCCTCTTTACCGTTCTGTTTGTTCCTCGAACCGGATGGTGCTTCCGGTTGCTTGCCTTTATCTCTTTGCTTGGTAGGCTCGAATTTGGGCTTCTCTTTCCTTTGCTTTCCTTTACCATTCGAATTCTTGGGTCCTTGAGAAAAGAGGGCTGAATATTTGGAGTTTATGGACCCCATTTGAATCAACTTATCATGCTCTTTTGTGACGGACTCAATGAAGGCATTCAAGGTAGGCATCTTCCAATTCGGGGTAATTAGCCGACTGAAATTGAAAGTAGAGACAAATACCGACTAATCTTTCCCAAGATTTGTGAGAATGGAGAGGATCAATTGCTTATCCTCTTTCACAACACCACTGTTCTTCAACTACAATGACAAGTGCTTGAATTTTGTGAAAAGCTCATTGATGGTCTTGAAATTCTCGGGACTAAGGGCAATCAATTCATTTTCCAATTGAAAGGCCCTAAGCTCGTCCTGCTTGCCAAAAAGATTGTCAAGTTGCTCCCATATTGCTTTTGGAGTCTTCAATCCACTGAGATGGAAGTGAATATCCTTGGAAATGGAGAAGCAAAGGAGACCATAAGCTTCATCAAGCTTATTGTAGTGTTTGGTTCTTTCTGACAATGTGATTGGCTCCAATTCGAGGCCAATAGTGACTCTATAGTACCCTTTTGAGCGCAATATAATCTCCATATCATCTTTCCATTCAAAATAATTGAAAGGAGTAAGAACTGGCTTGGAAGAAGAGAATTCCATCTCAAATAGCGAGTGCACTTGATGTAGAAGAACTTGTCAAACACAAGAGAGCGAATGCAATTGGTGTAGATGATTAACCTGCAAATCACAATCAAAACAAGAACAGTAAGGTCGAACAATCCACCCTTTTAGAGTTGCATCACACCTGGGATTAGAGATCAAACAAGTTGAATAGGTCCAATGTATCAAATCCAAGAATTATGTGGAAAACTCAAGCTTCTGGAGTGGATTGGAGTGTATTTTTCTGCTTTGCATGCACATGAGCGAATGCACATGAGATCTTTCATGCCAAAACTTTAGTAATTTTGAGAAAATTCACTCAAATATTCTTGTAGAACACATGTAGAAACGATATCTTGTTCCTACAATGGCTATGATACCATGTAAAATTATTCACAGTAGATCTAATGAACAAGTAAATCAATCACAATAGATGAAACTCAGAAAATATGGTGTAAACTGTGCAAAAGCATGCATCAATGCTCTATAATCCCAATAAGGGTGAAAACACAATACAATACTATCACAATGAGTGAGCAATTCGAATTAACCAAGGAGGTCATTCGAATTAACTGAATGGCATAGCTTGGGTCCAACTAGGAGTCATCATCATCAATCAGTGGTGGTCATCAATGCACAATTCACTATGAAACAGGTGTCAAACTGAGTCTAACTGAGTGTAATAAGTGTAACTGATGGTAAGTGGCACTAATCTAGGGATGGAGGCTCAGTGGAGGGTGCATGAGGAGTTAAATGCACTCGAAACTGTCAGTCATGTCTCATCGGAGGTCAATCAGAGTGATAACATCAGTTATGGGTCAATCGAAGGTAAATCGAAGTGATAACTGAAGTGTAACTAGACTAGTAGGTGAGAAAGGCGCCCTTCTTCAGTGGAAGGTGAGAATTGGGTGCATGACAAGCTAGGAGGGATTAAATTGAGTGGAAAGTAGCTCCTGAGTGCTAGGAGACTAAGAACTAGGTGCTGGAGGTACCATACTGATGACTGGGCAGCATGCAGATGCATGCAATGCATGCAAAGTACATAAGTGAATGATGAGATATCCTATCAAAGATCATATTGCGGCACAACGGAGCTAGCTGCATCGCTAACCAAATAATGCTAAAAAAAAAACAATGATGACAAAAAGTGGGAAGCATGCAGGAAGCATGGCCAGCCAGGTCGCTTGTCGATGCTTCGCACGTTTTAGCACGTAGGAGTCAAATCCGAGTATGATCACTACGGATCGAAATCACCAGAAGACGACGGATTAATATGATGACAAATTCGTCTAGTTTGGATAATATTTTTTAATTGATGAGCAGATGTCAAGAAGCAAGCATAAATACCAAGGTAAGGATGGCAGAACTCAAGTCAAAGTAGAGAGAGTCCGAAGATGAGGATTAGTAGTTTGTATGATACAAGTCAATAAGATAGATGCAAAGATTTAGTCAGTTGGGTACAAGCCCAAGGAAGCTGTGGAAAAGGGAAGTGAGATAGTTGCAATGGTGCACTTCATTTCGAGCGGGAGCACTCTAGGTTCATTCAGAGCAAGAACCACGATTGTGCATGAACAACCAGTGAAGGAAGCAGTGTAGACACTTGGGAGGAATAGAGACGAGGTATCACTCGATATGTCTAAAAGTGCGATACTAGTTAGAAGGGTCGGGGTTTCCCTGACCACTAGAACACTAGGGGCGGAGGCCCGCTGGCTCCAACAGTGGATTGCCAAAAGTTAGAAACAGATGTGCCAGAGCAGGTGGCCTCCTTCACAATTTGGCGATGACAAAGAACTTATCCCTAGGTCGCCGCAAGCCTGAAGCGCCCGAGCAATCACAGATGAGGTAGATGATCAAGGTTTCAAGATACTGGAGGATGAGTTCGAGGTAGATGACTAAGGTTTCAAGAGACTGGAGGATGATTTCATGAAGTACATGGAAGGGAGCTCCAGACGTCAAGAATAGCTTCAGAAGTTTACCACCGTGACAGATGAAACCAGTACCAGCAGTGTTCAGCTGAGGTGGCTCGAGGGCGAGCCACAAGTTTGTGTTGGGGGCCTGTTGGAATGGGATTAGTCCACAAGAATTGTGAAAGCCAACAGCTCCGAAAGGGATGATCCACGTAAGAAAGGGTCATTCACAGAGAACGTAGAATCACATAAGTAGATAGTTAGTTAGATAAGGGTCATGTGGACCATTTTGTAACCATTTAGTTTTGTATAAATAGGAGTAGGATTGTAAGCCTAAGGGCATCCATCGATGAATAGAACAATCATCCTTTTGAGTTCTGATCCGGTTGTTGATCTGTTTTGTATCCGCGATATGATGTATTGGTTGTTTTTCTGCGAAGGTCATTCTGCAGGTTTTAATGAATGCATGAAGATGTTCGATTATGGTTCTATCCTTGTCTTTGTTTCTATGAGATGATGAATGCGAATGTTTCTGAGATGCTCAATGCTATATGGGTTTGGTAATTGCTAGTTATGAGTAGTTAGATCCTGTTGATGCGAATGTTTATTATGTGTTGATGTTGTAATTGATAATGATGCAATAGATGAAATGTTAGTATAGTGTGGAAGACATAATCTCTGGTTTCTGCAAGTGCAATGTGTGTTTAAAGCATGTCCTTAACTCCACTATGGAAACTTGGTTCCTGCAGCCCCCTTGTTCATCTCGGGTGAGACCTCACTCGCTTTGCAAGTGTTGTTGGGAAGGGTAAAACCTTTCTGGGCCGGTGCGCAAGGCAGTTTAGTTGATGATTTGTTGACGACAGTGCGAAGTGAACCCTTGTCGACAGTCGCTGTGTCAACATCTCTAGATCAACCCAAAAAAATCATAAGTTTGGAGAAAAAGACCCAAGCATCAAGTTTGAAAACTCGGTGTAGGTTATGGTTGGGCACAAAGCGCTCGACGCAGGTTGCAAACAGGGGAAAAGCGTCGGCGATGCAGAATGTCAGATTGGAAAAAGAACCAATAGCGCAATATGACCAGAGGGAAAATGCGCTCCTGGGTGGACAGGCGCCCTGGATGTACTGCCCAGGTGCTTCAGGCAAATAACTCAAAGAAAACAAGGAAAAAACTCCAACCAATGATCAAATAAATGGACTGAGAATGGTTCAATAGACCCAGAGAAAATCAGCAAACTCTCAGAGGAAAGAAACTGATGGTGAAAATAGGCTTAAGAGGAAAAGCAATGGCTCATTAATAAAATCAAGAATAACACACTCAAACTTGAAATCAAAACAAATGTATGTACCCAATATGGTCACCAGATCTGTTATTGGACAATCTACTCGAGCGAACGCGAGCCAGATCTCCCTAGTTCAATGCGAATCTAGAACAAATAAAGAGAGAATACAAAGCTACTTTCCTAGATCTAGTTAGAGATCGAGTACTTAGACATCTTACCTTCAAATTGTAGATATTCTTCCTTGTTGTTGCTCCAAGTCCCGTGGTGGTCAGATGTTTAGCTGCAAGACCTGTTAAGACATATGGAAACAATACAAGCAGTAAAATATGTCTAAACAATAACTGATCTAAGTAAACAGTTAAGGAAGTAAACTACAAACATTACTAACACAATAAAATTTGTGGAAAGAGTTTATATTACTGTATAAAAGAGGGAAATACAAAGTAGAGAGATGATCACAACCCAAGACTTAACACTACAATCCTCCTCCAACAAGCCAAGCCAATGCCTCCAAAGGAAGTGAGAGTCCCAATAGATGGATAGGTGTTGGCAGGTGGTTTGGTAAGGAAGAATCACAGCATCATCGATGCTGCAACATGTCAGACAAGGTCATGGAAGGAAGAAGACTCTATTATTTTATGTATTTTTTGAGTCGATTGTACCGCAATAGGTGGGTTTTGGGTCATTTGAACCACATATTATGTAATGTTGAGTCAACTATACCGCAGAATGCGGGTTTGTGGTCGTTTTTGGATAAGTTAGTTAGATATTGGGTCATTTGTCCATAGTGTCAGTTAGGAAGTCAGTAGTAAGTGGACAAGAGTTGTAAGGCGGAAGCCTATATATAGATAAGAATTGTAAGTGCTGGAGAGGTCATTGAAGAGGTAATTGGAGAGGTAATTTGAGAGATTTGACGAGATATAATTCATAGAGAGAATTGGCAGCTGAAGAATGGGAAGCTCTGATGTTGTATGATTTCCGGGTATTTTTTGATGTCAAGAGTCATTGCGGAGATCTAGTTTTTGCAGAGGCATTGTATCTAGGTTGACAATGATAATATGATGAAGCTATTTTGGTGCAATCCCTATGTTCAATTTGTTCAGTTATGATAATGTAATATTGCACTATACGAATAATGTCATGCTTCTTTGATGCGATACTTGCTTTACAATTACTGTTGTTGCAATGATGAATGTATTGGTTGAATGTCGCTTTAATACTATGTCGAATGCTTAATGATCTATGTCTTAGTGTTGCAATAAGTTTAAGTATCATAGCCACAACCGTCCTCCTTCATTCGGCGGAAACATGATTTCATCTTCTCTTCCTGGATGCCTTGGGTGAGACCTCATCTGCTCTACAGGTGTTGCTAGGCGGGATAAACCCTGTTTGGGCCGGTGCTCAGGAAGACTGCGGTATGTGTCAACAGTGAGTGGGACCCCTGTCGACTGGGTTTGAGTCAACAATAGGGATCTCCTAAGCTAATTTCACCAACATGTAAGTGTTATAGACTTCCTCCCTTTGGAATGGAGAGGGGCCTTATATTTATAGGACCAAGTGGTTAGAGTAGGTTGAGGATCATGGGGAGAGGGACGAGGGATCCTCCCTTAAGTTTAGGGAACCGAAGGACAGCTCACCTAGGAGTTAGGGATAAATATCCACCTCATCCAACTTCTAAAAAATGCTCAAAATCTACCTTTATCCCATTTAACCAACTCTGGTGCAAGTTGCATGAAGATAATTAGCGTCAGGGAAGGGAAATGCAGGTTGTAAAAAGATACTCTGCACTATCAGTGCAGGATGACAGAATACATTCTGCGCTGGCCCTAGTTGGGTGCTTCTTGATTAAAGACAACATGCATCGTCCCAACTAGAAATGTGGACAAAGGGCACCAACTTGGTCTACATGACTTACTTGATCATGGGAACTTCAGGTACTGAGGCACTAAGTTAACATGGGACTCATGATGGCGAGATTTAGGTGTAACATCCAGATCTAAAGCTTTGAGGACAAATATTTTTCTAATGGGGAGGGGATGTTAGGAAGCCATGTCAACCCTTCTCTTTATTTTGTTAGTATATTATTGTTGGATGCATATGCTTTGTAAGTCATCCCGTAGTATTATATGTTGCATGGTATTGATCCATAGTTTGTATTAGCCCATAGTATTATATGTTCCATGGCATCGATCCATAGTATTGGATGAATATGCTTTGTAAGTCGTCCTGTAGTATTATATGTTCCATGGTATTAATCGATAGTATTGGCGCATAGACTTAGTATACAATTTTGTGTTGAGGGCAATGAAGGCATCCATGATTTAATTGTATTGAGCTTGATCAAAAGAGATTTCCCCATTGAAGTGGCCTGTGATCAATAAAAATATTTTGTGTTCTGATATATCATTCATTTCATCAATTAATTGTTGCAGGTTCTTCAGATTCTGTGCAAATAGAAGAACACTGCTTCGATTTCTATGTTTTCCTTTACAGCCTGCTGACAGCAATAAATGTTGTACTTCACCTTGAAATTCATACCAACTATGCCTCAATTTATGTGCTATTGTACGGCCTGGTATAGTACGGACTGCCTCTAATTCTGTGCAATTTTATATTATTGTACTATGCCTTGAAATTCATACCCTTTGTCTTGGAACCCATGCCCTCCTACTTCTCCTTGGGATTCGAGTCAGTTTTCAGTCTCTTTCTCTCTAGGTTTTAAAATCACTTCAAACACTAGGTTTCTATATTTCCTTTTATCCTTTTTTTCTCTTTCTCTCCAACTCTCTTGAATCGCAATTAATGCCTCAATCCCTTATTTCTCCCCTTTTTGTTCATGGTAACTTCTTCTTGAGATTCAGTAGCCAAGATTAGATCTTGGCTCAATGATATATAAGCCGCACATAAAAGGCTCATTAATAATTTAATAAATGAATTTAATGTTCTTTTCAACTTAAGTACATTAATGAATCTTTTAATTCCTCACCCACTTTATTTCTCATAAAGTCAATTTAAATTTAGAAACATGAGCAAACTTTATAAAGTGACTTTAAAATTATAAAGTGATTCTCACTTTAATAAAGTGACTAGGGACCACTTTTAATTTTTTATCCACCCCTAGGAATCACAAGGTGGAAAAGCACTTCCTTAGTACTTTTTCAACACTCCCTCTTACTGAGGAAGGTGTTCTTCACAACCCCCAACTTGTCTCTGAAGTGAGCATGCTTTCCTCTCCCTAAATATTTTGTTAGGATGTATGCAACCTACTCCTCAGTGGAAATGTACTATAACTCAACAAGTACTCTCTAAACATAGTCTCTGATGAAGTGATATATGATATCTATATGCTTTGACCTATCATGGAATACTGGATTCTCAGAGAGCTTAATGAAACTCTAATTGTCTTAGTAAATAACTGTAGGTCTCATCTCCTGATCAAATAAACCAACCAATAACTTGCAAAGCCACAATGCCTCGCAACTAGCCTGACTGGATTCCATATACTCAACCTCTGCAGAATTCAATGCAATTGACTTTTGCTTATGAATGAACCATGACACTATTGTCGAGTCCAAATTGAAGTAACAACCAGAAGTTCTCTTCCAGTCCACTACACTTCCTTCCCAATATGAATTTGTGAAGCCAATCAAACCAACTCCATCTGACCTCATGTAGTCCACTGTCCCAGCAAGGTACCTCAATACATGTTTTGCAGTTATCCAATGCACTCTCCTAGGATCCATTATGAACTAGATGAGAGTGTTCACCGCAAAAAAAAAATGTGTTCGAGTGTTGACCAAATACATCAATGAACCTATGAGCTAAAGGTGAAAGGTAGGATCGACCAACTCTCCCTCATAAACACGAAGCTTCTTCTATTTGGTGATCATAGGTGTGGACATCAGTCTACATCCCTCCATCTGAAATATCCTCAAAACATCAACTACATATTTTCCTTGCCCCAAGAAAACATGTCCATCCTCCTCCCAAATATCCATCCCCAAATAATAGTGCATCAACCCAAGATCAGTCATCTCAAACTCTGAAGCAAGATCCTTCATGCAAGATGTAGTCAAATGCTCCTCTCCCGTGATAAACAAGTCATCAACATATAGCAGAAGAATGAGCGGATCACCTCCAACCACAATGAAATATAGGTTGGGATCAACCTCACTTTTCTGAAATCCAATCGACATCAATTAAGAATCAATCCTTGAATTCCAAGCTCGAGGAGCTTGCTTCAGTCCATACAAGGCCTTTTCCATCCTACACACATGAGAATCTCTCCCATGAATCTCAAATTCTTTTGGATGCTCTAAGTACACCTCCTCCTGTAAAATACCATTGAGAAATGTAGTCTTCACATCATCTGTGTATCTTCCAACCCATCTATTCTACTATGGAGATCACTGATCTGATCGGGGAATATCGAGCAACCGACACAGAGGTCTCATCATAGTCTACTCCCTCTACCTGTGAGAACCCTCGTGCCACAAAATGAGCCTTTTACTTCTCAATGATGCCATATGCATCATGTTTTATCTTGTAGAGCCAATTGGAAGTCACAACTGACTTCCCCTCTGGTATCATACCAAACTCCCACACATCATTATTCATGATGGAATTGCACTCTTCCATCATGGCATCTCTACAAACCTGATGTTTGGTGGCCTCCTAAAAAATAGAAGGCTCTGACTCATGCAAGTTATTCACCATCGCCATATAACTGGAAAAAATCTCTGGTGCTCTACTCTCTTTGACCTCCCTCTTGGGTGGCCCCACAGACTCCTTAGCTTCCTTCACAATCTCTTTAAGCCAACTTGGCTTTCTATTCCTGAAAGTAGCTTCCTATGGTAGGCCCTCATCATGAACATCCTTATCTAGAAATTGTCTACCTGAAGAAGTACATGTGGTCTAAGAACCTGTACCTGGTGGACCAAAACCATGTGAACCCGAATCATGTGACGGTGAAACCTGTGACTCGATAACCTATCCATGTACTGGAAGTCTCTAAAGACTGAATACATGAACCTGGAGATCTGACTAGCTAAACTCTGATATGTTGTCACATGTGGCGTAGTAACGTTTTGTTGCTCCATCTCTAACTCACAAGAATTCTTGATGGCCTGCTCTATTGAAATATTGTAACTTCAAAGAATATTCTATTTGTACTTTATTATTATTCTTGAAATATTGTAACTTCAAAGAATATTCTATTTGTACTTTATTATTATTCATCCAGAGATGTTTTATTCCTCCGTCGAGATGTTATTATTATGTAAAGTCGTTGAGGTAAATACTCCCATGTAATTCGGGGCAATAGATCCCCTTAGAATCATTTGTAATGGGGTTTTTAAGTCCCCTAGAGGGGTCGGCCCAGTCAGCAAGAAAATAAACTATTGAGGCCGACCTATCAAGTGTAAAATTCAAGTGAATGTAAAGTATAAATAGAGGAGATGTGTTCCTCATTTGAACACACTTTCACTCACTGGTGAACTCACATAGGAGAGAGAGAGATCTGCAAAGGAGGAGAAGGATCTCTTGTTTGGGGATTTCATCTTTGTACTTGTTGATCATCTATATTGAGGAAGTTTTGTTGGGTTTTCTACCCATGAGGGTTTTTCCTAGGATAAATTTGTGTCTCTTGTGTTTAAGATGTGATTTTTATTCTTTCAGTGATCCTGTATATGCTATTGTTGTGAAATTGAATTGAATACTTATGTTATACATCTTATCATATTGAATCTTAACATGGTATCAGATCCATCCTGAAGGAAGGAAATGTATGGAACTTACGACACTTGTTTCACTTGCGACAATTTGAAAGCTAGGGCTTTGTATAGAAAAACCTAGTCATCGTGGAACTTTCTCTATAAATCATTTTTGGCGAAGGTTCAGGATCCGAAACTTGGATAGGACGAAGATGAAATTTTCCTGTACCTTGTGTCTGAGTTTCAGCCTCATATTCGTTGTACTTTCTGAGATATGATCCGTACAAGTTAGGGTTTCTGTCTCTTCCAGAATGAAGCCCTAAACAAGTGACATAGGTAAAAAGTTCATATCTTGGGCTAGAAATATCCAAATGGAATTCCATAAAAAGTGACAGTTGGGGAAAGGACTTGTGTTTCCCAGGTCCTAGTTTCAGAGGCCGAAGTTGAAACAGTGACATGTGGAACTCCGTACAATTTAGCTATGTTGTTTAATCCCTTAAACAGGTCATGTTGGGAAAATGAGCATATATATATGATGGAAATTCCAATGAAGCTCAAACCTGTGGGGTTGGAAATATGACAGATCAGGCTACCACAAGCCGAAGTTTCAGACCATGTAGATCCAAAATTTTAGAGATACACCAGAAAAAATATGGCACATATGAAATGGCTCAACGGAGGAAATCAAAGAAGAGGAGGAAGAAGCTCTCACTTAGGTTTTTCAGTTTTTAAGTATGGCATGACCTGATATAATGTTGGAGACACCTGATGCAACATTTGAAACTTTTAAAATGGATTTGGAATCCATTCATCATAGATATTAATCCTCCATTAAAATGTTCTGGGAGGAAGGAGATTGAAAATTAGGGTTTCCAAGTAAGAAGAAACCCTAGCAAATTTGGGAGACTCATAGGGAAGCAATGAAGGAGGTTTAAATGGCACTGATATTCTATCATCCTAGAACCATGAACTTATATAAGATTTTTACAAGTGATCTACCTTGGATGGTTAGGATTTTACCCTTATAGAGAAGACTACAAGCAATCTCGACAGGAGAAGATACAGGTATGTTTTGAAATCTGTTTCATGATTAAGTCACTAGTTTTTTTGGACCCAAAATCCGACGACCAAAAAGTCATATTTTCTACATCTTGTGGTCAACCATTCGAAAACCTCCATATTTTTTTAATGTCGGTCCAAAGTCAGAAAACTGACTTTTTTGGATCGACGAGGCAGTCGGAAAACCGACAAACAGGAATTCGGATAACCGACTTTGGTCACTTCACAGGAAGTCGAATATCCAACGACCATAAAACATGGAAAGGGATGGAATCTGACATCCCTTGTCGTCAGAGGTATGGCAAGAATGTCAGATTTCTTCAGTGTGGGAGTCGGATATCCAACGATCATTACACATGGAAAGGGATAGAATTCGACGTCCCTTGCCGTCGGAGGTATGGCAAGAATGTCGAATTTCTTTAGTGTGGGAGTCAGATATCCGACGACCATTACACATGGAAAGGGATAGAATCCAGCGTTCCTTGTTGTTGAAGGTATGGAAAGAACGTCAGATACCTTTGGTGTGCGCATCGGATATCCGACGCCCATTACAAATCGAAAGGGATGGAATCCGACGTTGAATGTCGTCGTAGTTATGGCACGAACATCAGATTTCTTCAGTGTGGGCGATGGATATCCGACGACCCTTATATGAGAAAATTCTTGGAATCCGACGTTCCTTGCCATCTGAGGTATGGCAAGAACGTCGGTTTAGGGTTGCATTGTCATTAGATTTCCGACTACCTTATGATATTTAAAAAAAAAATACATTATTATTTGGAAATCAATAGATATACTATTATTCTTTGATCTCACGAAGAGAGCCATGTTGGCTTTCCACTCAACATAGTTGATTGAAAGTTGACTCTTCATCCTCGTCATTTGACATCTATACGAATCTAGATGATTGGATGAATTTATTTTATGAATTTACTAGATATAATTGACAAGTATGAGTTCAAGAAATATGGCACAAATTATATTCATCAATTGGTATTGGGTGATTGGTAGCGTCCATGGTAGTAAGCTATGCCTTATGGAAAAAATAGTAGCATTTCTCTCAACTCTAATGAGAAAAGTGTGGATCAGTAAGCATATACATGGAAGCCTTAAAAAATTTCAAAGAATGAATAATGTTGAAGGAGATAGTGGACAAACTCAGGATTGCTAGAAGTTATCGATGCAAGGAAGACATGGTCAAATTGAATATTACACATCTCTAAGTGCTCAACATGCTATAACAGAATTGGAGAAGGTCAAATCAGTTTTCGGTAAGGATAAAGTGGACAAGCTCGGGCTTGTTACTCTTGGAAAAAGGAAGCTTCAGTGAAGCAATGTACTTGATATTGTTGAAGAGAATATCCTTTTAGCTTGATTTGACAAGATGACTGAGAAATGATATGATTGATAGGGGGAGTATGGAATGATGATGCATGCTTACCTTTTATGAATTTACTAGACAAAACCTTGTTGAAGTTTGAAGTAGCATAAGGGGGAGCATTTTAGCATGAAAAAACCAACAGCAAAATTTTGATGAAGATGGCAAGGTACAAGGATAATTTACAAGACACAATATCAAGATCAGTCAATGGGCGGAGTAGTTGAAGCAAATGAACTTTTACTTCATTTTCTCCAACTAATCCCCCTATCATATGAACTTCTCTCGCCGTATCCAAGTCTTACCTTGATTTCAAGAGGGAGTTGTGAAGTCGAACTGTCATAAAGCATCGTTTCATATATCTCTGGTTTTCTCAAAACTCTAGAATGAACATAAAGAGGATTTCCACGGTAATATATTCCATCCAAACCTATCAAGTGCACTTTTAGGTCAGCAATATTGTCGTCTCCGAACTGTGGCAGCTCTATGGCCATTTTCACCCTGTAAATTGAAGGATTCCTGCAAACACAAACCACTATGTTACGCAAACTTCTTTCAGGGCTTTGTTACATTTGCTTCTAAGATCTTTCATCGCTTTGTTACAAGAATATTACTGACCTAAAAGTACACTTGATAGGTTTGGATGGAACATATTACCGTGGAAATCCTCTTTATGTTCATTCTCAAGCGACTCGATATTAACAATTCCCATTATCACAAGGGGATACATAGTGTTAAAAAAGGAAAATAAAGAAAACATATAAAGGGATACGTAAAGTTGAAAAAGGAAAATAAATAAAATCTATAATTTGCATCGAAATAATAACAGGGTACGAACTGAACTGAGGAGATTTGAACCTGCGACCTATGTCTAGTCCCAAGGCTACCACCTTCAATCCTGACCTTATCAATCAATTCCCATCGCCATTTCCTCTCAGATGACATCCAAAAACCATTTCTCTCGACACCCAGTACTCTTGATTCATTCTGCATGCATTTCACTATGCAACTGTCTTAGATTCTCACTGCGTTTTCCCTCAATTAGTTTCTCAATTCAATATGACCCATGCCTGCTGTCCAAGGAGTGTTTCCAGCGGTCTTGAGTTTCAGCCTAGCAATGGTGACGATTCATGGTATTATGTTTCCCTTCATCTGCAATATGGAAAACTCATAGTTCACTGTGAAGGTTTGTCTGACAAATGTGACGGTTTGGGTTCTGTTACCCCAGAGCAATTCCTTAAAGTGTCCCTAAACGACACCAGGGTTATGGAACCAAAATCATCACATTTATCAAACAAACCTTCATAGTAAACTTTGAGTTTGTCATATTGCATTCGAAGGGAAACATAATACCATGAATCGTCATTGTTGCTAGGATGAAACTCAAGACCATTGGAAACACTCTTCAGATGGCGGGCGTGGGTCATGCTGAATCGAGAAACTAATTGAGGGAAAACACAGTGAGAATTTGAGACGGTTGCATAATGAATCAATCTTGAAGGTGGTAGCCCGTCGTCTCCCACTATGAAATGCATGCAGAATGAATCAAGTTGCTTGAAGGTGGTCTCCCATGGTCAGCTACACTTCAAGCTTGAAGGTGGTAGCCTTGGGACTAGACATAGGTCGCAGGTTCGAATCTCCTCAGTTCAGTTCGTACCCTATTATTTTTCCGATGCAGATTATATGTTTTCTTTAATTCCCTAGCGTAATAGGAGCCATTATTGCCAAGTTACAGCCCTAAAAAATGATGAACATTGACAACAAGAATTATGTTTCTAATTTTTGTTGGTGTATGCTAGATTAGTTGCAAATATCATGCTTCAAAAGCCAGGCTTCAATGGTAAATATACCATTTTGGAAGGGTTTAATCTGAGGTTAAGGATATTGATTCCAAAGAAATTAAAGAGAATGTTAAGGATATTGATTCCAGTGCATCATTTACTCAGCCTTTGAAATTGTGGTAACTCAAAATTGGTTATGAGGAGCAACCAAACATCACAACAAGCTCCAAGAAATTGTCAAAATTTAGATGACACACGAGTGGGTTGTAGAAAGCCAGCATCATAGCCATTCATTGAGCTCCTCTTTGTTTTGAGAATAATTTAATATTCTCTACTGAATAGGGCCAACCACGTGAAGGTGGAATCTTTTATGGCCCCTCCCCCCCTCACATCACTCTCAATTCCCCATACCCAATGCATTTACTTGAAAAAAACAAATATGTGCAAATTCATCCATATTTCATCATGAACTTTCATCTACCATTCATTCAATAAAGGCTAACATTCATTAAACAATTGTTTCATTCAGTCAACACATTCATTCAATAAAAGCTAACATTCAATAAACCATTCATTCATTCAATTAAAGCTAACATTCAATAAACCATTCATTCATTCAGTCAACACATTCATTCAATAAAAGCTGGCATTCAATAAAGGTAACAATTTACTACATTGAATCATTAAACCATTAAACCATTCATTCATTCATTAGGCCAAAAATCATGGACGATATATTATTATCAAAAAAAATTAGATGACATTTTTCCAGTCACTTCTTTTTAGTTTTTCTTCTCTTTAGTGGTAAATAATCTCTAAGAGGAGCATCTACATCTGGACTTTCTCCTCCAGTTCTTTGTTCTTCATCAGGCGCTTGTGGTGATGTCTACATCGTAGAGTTCCCATCTATACCTAAATTTTGCGGCAATGGGTTCAGATTTGATGCAACAATGTGAAAATGTTACATCGTTGTATTTTGCTATTGTAATGACAAGTATTTCATTTAAAAAAACATTACAAAGTTGTTTTTTAACCTGGCGTGGCCACATCATGTTGTTCATGTTCTTGTCTAGGCTCAACCTGTACAGTTTCACCCTCTACATGCTCTGTAGTTGAAATATAGTGAACTACAATTAATGTTCACCATTTGCAATGCTATACATAAAATTGTAGCATATGAATAAATTCATTATCAGGATTCGAAGCATGATCTTTGATTTGTTGTTGTCCCTCCTCGACATTAGGGGGATCATTTCTTTCCTGCTCATAACAGAGTCAATATTTTTTTTCAAGTATTTATAATGAATAGATTACACAAGCAATAAATCTTCATTAAAGTATATAGATTCTATTTACCTGTGCACCGGATGGATTGGTACCAGAATACTGTGTTTGCCCAGAGAAGTTTTTTCGGCGTTCAACAATAGCTCCAAATCCTTTCTCGAATTCAAGCTTCGTGTCTTCCTCAGTGGCCACTTCATTGAATCGTTCGGCATGCATATTTGCATAACGTCGTTAATTAACATTTTGCAGTGTAATAAAATGAAAAATAATTTGCAATTTATTATTTGTATACATTATTGGTTTTTCGAAACTTACAATTCGTGCCGCCAAATTGGAATAACCACCAGGCCCAAGCTTGTGCTGACCTATTTTTTCCAGTCTTTCCTTTATGGCCTTTGATGTGTCTGGAAGCCTATGCAAGTGTTGAAATATGTTAGATGTTCCAATTTTGATATAGAAATCAATAATAATAAGGTTTTGAATTACATTGCAGAAAGTATTGCATACCTCCCTGAGCCTGGTGTTATCTTTCCTTCTCTTCTATGAGCCCTATCCTTTCCATCATCCACTAGATATTTTCACTCCATTGATGGAATCATTGGAGGGCGCTCATACCTATGATTTTTTTCCAGGTGGGTCCTATATTGGTATCGGACAACCTTCATATGTTGTCCAGCCTTTTTCAGGACCTTGGCTTGATTGAAGGTCTTATCTCTGAATAGGCCAACCAATCGATTAATGAGTTCATCTTTTAAAAAATTTGGTTGTCTATACCACCTTGTTCGGATGGTGGGCCCGAAGATCTCCAAGGACGTGTCATTCATTTGTTTATAGAAAACATCATTTACTACAAAATGATCATGCCATGATCATAATTAGTTGAAAAAAAATGTTTTATCGTTATATTACAATGAAATTATAAACACTAACTTGATCAACGTATATTAATTACCTAGGATCTTCTTGATCTTTATTGGGATGAGATATTCGTCGACCAAAAATTTTTCCTCCATTATTCCCATGCTAGTGACACGGGAATATCCTAGAAATGCAGCTAGGTCGATATCAATATTACCAGGATTCTTGGTGTCGACCCCTTCTTCTGGACGATTCGGTGTGCGTCGGTCACTAGCAGCTAGTGCGCTCATAACTAGGGTCCGTGGTGTGTCAGAACGTGTTTCCGACAACAATGGCGAAGGATTCGATGCACACGGATTCATTTTCTCATGATTCCACGTCTCTCCACGAGCCTCGCTGGGGCCAACACCACCTTGACCAATATTATGTGGTCTCCGATAATTCTATAAATACAAACCACATCTTATATGTTCAATACTATCATATAAAAGAGAAAATTATAAATTTATAAATGAATTATTTTATGATTCAATTTTCCTCAACTTACTCGCAAGGATTCAGATTTCTATTCGAACAATTCAATCCTTTCCATAATCTGGCTTGTCCGCGGAACCTTGATTAGCAGAGAAATGATTTCTGCACTATATTTTTCCAACATTTTGTCTATCATCCTAAATGGGTTTGTGGCTTCACTAATTATTTCAGAATCTTTAAGCATCTCAGCCACTTCAGGATCTACTGAATATTCTTGCGATGCTATTTCAAACAGGGATTCACTGGGCTACAACAAAAATTTATAAAACACTACTAAGTTCTATCATGATAGATTACTAAAATTATATTAACAAAACATATCTATCATGATAGATTCCTAAAATTACAACTAGGTTTACTTGGTTCCTGGATGACGGTGTCGTCTGATCCACAGCTGTGGACTTGCCCTGATCATCGAGCCCCTGCAAAAAAGAAGTAGAAAACATTATCACAACGAAACCAGTATACACATGAATACATAAAAAAATAAACATTATGCTACGTTTTATATTGGTACAATTCCAATGGATTATACCTGCAACCTAGAGGATCGTGATCCACTCATCGGATCAATTGTAATAGGTGACTTGCCCCAATCTGCTAATATCTAGGAGCTACCCCTTACAGATACCTAAATAAAAAACATAGTGAAAGTCACCTAAATGAATCCAAAACTAATCATGAAAAAACACATCGATTAAAAACTATTACTAAGTATTATATTTTTAATATTACAAAGATGTATACCTGTTGCGTCGAGGGTACTGTGACCCTTGCAAAACCGGATTGCATCAAAAACATAGAGAAATTTACGTAAATGAAATAATTAGATAACATTATAGAAACGAAACCAATATACTAATAATGAAAAAACAAAGCAAAAAAAAACTATTTTTTCTTATTATATTTGTACTATTACAAAGATGTATACCTGCTCCCTCGAGGAAGATGTACTCCTTCGACCATCTGCTGGAGGGGTTTTATCCCGATCACTAGCCTGCGAAGTAAATATGGAAAATTTAAACAAAATAAACTAACGAAAAAATCCTTTATATGTTAAATTCATTAATAAAAGGTTGGGTAAAATTTTATATGTACCACTCCCATAGTAACCTTGTTTGTATCTACTTGGTTCAAATTGTAATTAATAAGAAACTCTTCCCCTGCAAATATTGATTTAATGGTAACTACAAAAACACGATTTCCTTGACGCCCCTCAAATTCGCAGTTTGGTTGCTTAATTGTAGAGCCTAGTTGTGTACTGTTTACAATATTCCCTGTGGCCTTTGGCCTTCCGTCCATGTACAACATTGCTCCTTTATTTTGATTTTTTTTCTTTCAACTATAAATAGTTTGTTGACAATCCATATCTACGCATACCTATTGTATATTGGACCAGGCGCATCCAATCTTTGTAGTTGTAATAGGGTCCAACATACTACATCAATTCTATACATGTGATGTAAGGGACCTTTATGCCATCCATGCAAAACAACCCGAAACCATGTATTGACGATGGTGCAATTCAATATATCCTCTCATTCACACAAAAATCTGTGTTTGGTTGAGGAAGATCCTTGGGTACCCATTGTTTCACTAAATGTTTGTACCTCAAGGGCACCTCGACGTCGTCTATTGTCTCATCATCATAGGAACATGACCCCCCTCAACTCTGAAAAAATTCATTGCATTTATGGAATTTTCTTTTGGTCTTTTGACATCTAGTTGATACAACTCTTCTACACCTACTGGATGTCTCACTTTCCTCTAGCCTTCCTAAACTCCCCTCGCTCGAGGAAGACAGATCTGACAAATACCTATTTGGTTCTACCTGCACCATGGGAAAAACGTTTAGATATGACTGCAAGGCATAGCACCTCTTAAAAGGTGACGTGTAGCACCTTTTATAATGTTACTTGATCCTCAATCCCTTTCTCAACATGTAGGCATTCAAGCGATGGGGAAGACTATCACTTTATCTTTCTTATGAGTAGAAATTCACGCAATTATGAGTTTTATTTTATTGCTACTTTGGGTCTTGAGTTCCATATCAAACCATCCAACTATTAGCTTTGTTGTCATGGCTCTAAAGTCTCTCTCATCCCATCAGTTTGGGTTCATCACCTCGGTAATTGAAGTTCAGTCACATTTAGTAAGATATTTACATTCAGCAATAATAATATAAAATAAAAATAACTAACCATTATGGAAAACTTCTAAAAGTTTTATGACTTTCAAAAGTAAGATCTTTTAGTTGGTTAATAAGTGTTCACAAATCTTCAAAAACAATATTTTATATAATTTTGTGGAACTTGTATAATCTTATTCAATCATGGTCTTCTTAGATGACTAAAAGTAATTGAATCAAGCAAAAACGGAACCATAAACATGTAATCTATTTTGAAAAATGGTAGATTTCAATCATACTCCCAACTAATGTTTCCTTTGGACAATTACTTGTAATATTGACTTAGGGTATTTATTGCATAACATAGATTTTCAATCATATTGACACAGAGAAAAGTAGGGATTTCTTTATATTATTAGGACATAGTTACAAATACTTTCTTTTCAATCTTTATGACAATCTGAATGGACAGGCCCCACTCATAGCCAAATAATTTTGATATATTTACAAATCATTGGAGTATGGGGGACCATATATTTCTCGAAAGATGTTGGATTTAGTGCGCCATGCCTTTGAATAAATAGACCTCCAAACCATGCGTCTATTATGATGCATGTGGACGTATATGCGAGTTTTGACAAGCCATTGTTTTTTGTATTTAATGTAGTACCCAAAGATTTGATCCTCAGTAATCTTTGTCTACAAAATATCTTTGACCTGTTCGAGAGATTCTCCAATTTCCCATTTTAGATTATAAATAACAGCTGGTTCTAATGTTGTTAGGTTGATGCCGAATGACTGCCACTAGTCTCTCATCCAATCAGGGACGTAGAATGCAGGAACCTCATGGATATGTGTAATTTGAAGTCCAAACTTTAGCATGGTATAATATGTTCTATCTATATTTTCTTTTCTCAAGAATTTCCACCATAATTTATTTTTTTTCATAAGTGTGTGTAGTACTTGGAAATCGGAGACTAGCATCTTGATGTGGCCATGCTTCCAAAGAACGTATCCAGTTAATACAGTAGTATTGATGGTCTAGTTGTAGCCTGGGGTGATGTGTAGAGACCCCTGTCGAGATTAAGTTAAGATCATGGTAGAGGTTTGTGAACCAATTGCTTGCATCCGTTGCTTTTCTCAGGGAGTTGTTGTAAATCATCTCTAGTACAATACTGGATCCCATAGGAATTATTTTGAGTTTTGGCACTAGTCTAATAAAAGCATCAGATCCCTGTAAGTTAGCATCTAATACTTCAGTATGTCTCAACTCCCACCTAGGTTTCCATGTTTGCATATAATCCAACCAACTCATATTATCATTAATTTTATAGATCTGATGTTTTCCTTCGGTCCAAGCAGAGATTTCCACGTTTACTTGTGGGTTATGGGCCCACTGGATTCCGCTTTGACCTTCTATGTTCGCTTGCCTCGGGCTTGCTTGCACCAGGCTTGCTTGTTTCAGGCTCGCTTGCTTCAAGCTCGCTTGTAAAAAATTAACAGCATACTTCTGTGTCAAATATTCTCTTGTTAAAAAGTCAGGAATGCTTTTTGCTTTCCCAGAAATGTTCTCATGAACAGTATAGTTATAACATCAAAGCAATGAATTCCATCTTGCTAACTTTCCTTTTGTTGTTGCAAATTTTATTGTGTTTTTTAGCACAAATGGAAGACTGGAGCAATCTATTCTTATGATAAAGTCATGGTTCAACAAATAAAGTGATAGTTATACTCAGTTTTCTATCATGACACTTATTCTCCAAGATAATTTTCCTCACAAGTTCAATCAAGGAGTTCCACCACTCTTAAAATTATTTACCAACAAATATAATTTGATTAACAACAATTTTGTCTGACAGGACAAGTCTTAACTACTTAATTCAAATTATTTACCACATATTTGATTACCAACAATTTGATTACTTAAGTCTTATAACCAACACATATTTGATTACCTGGGTATAGACGTTTCATGTAATATACTCAGAAGAGTTACTTTCAGAAATGATTGTGCCTCTTAGAGGCCAGTCAACTCTAGGAACCAAGTGACCCTATTATAGGATTAGTACAAACCAAAGAGAGAGAGATGACTGGGCTATGGTATAGTCAATCAAAGAAAGTCAATGACAGTCAAAAGGATCAGTACAATCACAATAAAGATGATTTTACATCCAACAGACTGAGGCCAAAGAGCTCTACTCATGGCCTCCAGTAAGGTGCAAGGACCAACCAAAGGGTAAAAAAACCAACCAGTAAGGTACAAGTAAAAAAGAAAATAGTGGGTATAAATTAGACTCATAACCCTTGGGACTAAGGGGGTGTACTACCTCAAATGTGGACAAACTACCATAGTTATACCCACAAGACCAAAAACATAAAAGGAAATACAAATCAAAAGATAACTCAAGATCAGTAAAAGACCCAAAAGCTGAGAGGCAAGGTACCACAAAAAAATGAATGGACCAAAATTAAAGGACAAGCTACCACAAGACCAATAAACAACAGGGTGTAAGGACCAAAAGTGAATCAACCATTGTGGGGAAGGTACAAATAAGGTCAAATATATATTGCAATAGCTCCTTATAACTACCTGTTATTTGACATGCCAAAGAGATGGAATGTCAAATAATGTCAAATATATGCAATATCTCCTTGTAACTACCTCTTGTAACTCAAATAGGACCACCAAAAGGTATGATAGCAAGCAATCTTCCTAACTAAGGTCTGGAGGGTGGTACGAAGTGGGTATAAAGACTAATAACAACTTGGACAAAGGGGGTGTACCTAAAATGTGGACAAACTACCGTAGTACCCACAAGACCAAAAACATAAAAGGTGGTACAAATCAAAAGATATACCAAGATGAGTAAAAGACCCAAAAGGTAAAAGGAAAGGTACCACACAAATATTATCGACAAAATGGAAGGACCATAAGACAATCAACCAAGGTGGGGTACAACTAATCATTTCTCTCTCGAATGTACCATTGTTCCATATAACCTGAAATACCATCATCACAGTAAACAAAAAATTCCACACGGATGATGTGATCACATGGTCCTCTAGACTACTCCTAAGGTCAAGCGTTAGTGGATCCATCATGGGGTGTTCAGTCCCTTGAGAAGACCATCTAACTCAACCATCTCGAAGACCTAGGAGAAGAAGACAGCACACACCGTGTAAGAACTCAAAAACCCTAAAGCAACCAAGCGTGCAGAAGGGGAGCTAGGAAAAGACAAGGCTCGCAGGTCAAAAAAGCAAGCTCAAAAAACTGTATTGGGACTGGTGTCACAGTAAGCGAGATGAAACAAAAGTGGCCAGAATGCCAACAAGCAGCACTAAAAAGAAAAAGATCCTCTAAAAAGGTGAAATAACAAGCAAACTTCCTAACTAGGAGTTGGAGACCTCGACAAATTGTATCCTTCACAAGGTGATGAAATCCAAGTCGAACAATACGAAATGAGAGACCAATAATGGAAGGATATCCCTCTACCGAAAGGGATCCTGGGTAAAAGATCCCTAGAAGAAAAGTCACTAAGCTAACTCATTCATGACACATCGGAAAAGGTTTTCGGCACTTATGTCTTATCGCCCCTGTATCACCATCATGGTAGAGTACAAGGAATACAATGGATTGATATGCCTTAGGTGCTAAGTGGAGTGCGGAATTCCACAAAGTCCATCCGGAACCAATCATCGCGGCTTAACCCCCAAAAAAACGGGAGGCCCCTCCACAAACTTGTCGATGACCATGTCAATAAATACTAGAGGATTTTAGTACCCTAGAGGACAACAACTATGTCTCAGATAAAAATGACAAGGGGGAATTATTTGGATTCATATCCCCAGTGTCCTACCTAACTACCAAATTCTTTTTATCCTCAAGCGAGGTTAAAGTGTGTTGAGTTAGAGAGTTAAATTTTAATGGTTGTATTACTTAGTCGGGTGATGGAAGTGAAATTCATGGTGTGATGACTGACTCAAACCATGCAAATGCGTATGAATAAAATAAGCCTTTCCTTTCAATGAATGCTAGCTAAGGTAAGGAGAGAGTTCTTTCAAACTATAACTACTCTTTCAAATTAAATGAATGCAACAAGTGTTCAAGTTCATTCATGGAACCCCAAGGAGAGATTCAGATATACTCAAGTCATGCAAATGAATTCATCACATAAAAGAAAGTGATAATAAATATAAGAAATTGTATATATCCATGTTCATAATTCGTTAGGCACACTTATAACATTCTTCAATCATTCATCACAAAAACACAGTGATAGTAGAAACAATAAACTGCATATAAATGTTCATGAGCTTAATAAAAAAATAGTAACCACAATTGGGGAAGCTATACCACAACTTGTTTTTTTATGACTATAAATACAAGAGTATCCTAATCATGAGAAATGCATCCTTTACTTTTACATCATGAGAAATACTAATCATTTCCCCTTTAGATTGCATTGAGTACCTTGACATCAATTCCCCCAAGCTCTTGCCTATGAGAATTGAAACTTCCATCATACAACCATACATATGATAATGATTGGTTGTTGTTATTTCTTTCTTAGTACCCAAGTTTTTCATTCCTAGTATTTGGTCAAATATCTAATTCCTTGAGATGTTAAAACTTTCATCTATGGAACATCTATCCCACACATTAGTTGAATTGGAATTTCAAATATCAAATAATTAAATTGGAAAAAAATTACCTTATACTAGAACTCCCATCAATCAGCTTATGGTCATGTTCATTTTCCTCAATTCCTCTAAATTTTATTGCAGACAGAGTACTATCAACTAAGCTCAAAGTTTGATTGTAGAAAGACTACTATCAACTAAGCTCTGTTCCTCTTGTGTGATATCCCACACTTGGAAGAAACTCTAGACTCTGTGTACCCACATCCGCTGTCCGAAGCTTGTTGCCAAGATGAAACTCAAGACCGTTGGCAACACTCCTCGGACGGAAGGCGTGGGTACACAGAGTTAAATCACTTTTGGTTTTGGGATAAAAACAATAGAGGTCCAAGTTGAACAAAGAAAATATATTTATAAATACAAATATATTTATTTTTATCATGATACAATAGGGGAATATCATGATGCTAATGGTGTTATAGGATCTATCTCACATGGTTCTACTTCGTAATGGGATGGGGCCAATTAATCTTACTATCAAAACTCATATGGTGGCAAGGATTGATACATATTGTGCATATGGACACAATACAGAGGATTGATAGCAAGGTAAACAAATTATGCTAGTAGGAGAGATGGTGATAGTCTAGAAACCCTTACATTCCTCTAATTAAATCTTATGTGGTTTTCTCAGGAATTTGCATTGAGTAATTTAGTAATGAGCTGGTGAGGTCTCTCAAACTCTTCAATTTCTATGGTCCTTATAAGAGTAGAGATCATAATTTTTATGCAATGCTCGGAACTTTTAGGCAATGCCCTGGGCCTCGCAAAATGGGATGATATAATGCCAATCGAACTATCAGATTGGATCTTTCTCATTCCTCACATTCTACATTGCCCAAACTTTTCTAATTGTCTGAAAATTGAAGCTTTCAATTTTATCCAAACCATGTAAGGAGAACTTGACCTAATTGAAATTTTTATAATCTACATGGAAGGATATGTCAATTTATAGAGAGGGCAATGTTTAGCCGTAGGATAGTTATCAACCTAATCCTTCGCATATCAGGGCAATCTAATTTATAGATAGGGAAATTTAAAGAGGATAATTATTTGGTTGACATCCATACCAGATTGATCTTTAATTTGTTGTTGAGTTATTTAACACGCAGACCGTATGACATCTAATTACAATGGATCTAATGCACAGACCACCCATGTTTGGCACAGGAAAAACATCTGATTAGTTGTTTTAATTATACAAATCGTTCTCTTACACAGCTCATGCAACCTACACCAGTCACACAGAGATATCAAGTCGTTTAATTTGCAGATCTCTGGTTACTAAGATCTCTGGTTACATAGTAGCCCTAGATCTTGATGTTGGAAAGAGGGGACATGAAGGAATGACATGCAGAACTCCATGGGATAATATCATAGAGAATAAAGAATACAAGTAAGAAAAATGTAAAGCTCATGAATCTGCCTATTTCATTGTTGCACATTGCAATACTGGTGTAAATGAAGTTATGTTCAATGCTTAATTTGCTTCTTGGAGAGACACTTGGTTTCTTGACACTGGTGCTACCTAACACATGAATTTTAAAAAAATACTTCTTTGAAGAATTGAATGACAATGTAGATGATATAGTGTATTTTGTAGATAAATCCAACCTCGAACGTAAGGGAATTGGAGCCATCATACTCAAATTGCCTTGAACCCATAATTTTTGTTGCATAATGTTTTCTATCTTCATCATTCATCCACTAAAATGTTAATTTTGAATCACCAAAGACTTGAATCTGGGTGAAACCCAATTCTGTTGCAAATTTCAAAAGATAGAAGAGCAAATTGAACTCACCCATATTGTTTTTCCTAGCCCTCAAGTAGGATTTATCTATGAAGAAATGGCTATCGAAGATATATAGAGAAATCATGATCTTGCACTACTTTATGGGGCGTTGATAGGCCCCATGAAAAACAAATCCAAGTCATATCTGGATTCACTGCTACTTCACTAATAACACACCCAACCTTCAAAACCACAATCAGGGAATACAATTTAAATGGAGCTACCACTAGAGAAAAATTGAATGTGGGGATTCACTTTTCTTCTAGAATGCAAGCATTTTGAAGCAACCAAATTCCCCAATTATATTGCAACTTCCATAGGTGAGGTGTCATTCTCTGCGGTTTTAATGCAGTCTCTTGCTTGCCATTGAACATATGTTTTTCAGTAGTTCGATACCTATGATTCTTAGAGAGGAAGTGCCTATACTCATCAAACACCTCCTTTCCTAAGATTTTTGAATGACGAGATTTGATCTTAGGACCACAAACTGGACATGCAAATTTCCCCTTTGTCTGAAGACCTACATAAAGAGATGGAATATCTATGTCAATTATAATTATATACAAAATGACTGGATTATTTAGAAAAACATGCGTGCGTAGTATATTAACTAGTAGTTTGTAAAATTAATTCAAATAAAGTTGAACTTATAATTACATACCACAAAAATGGGTTAACCTTGGGGCATCATGTATTGTCCATACAAGCATTGCATGGAATTGAAATTGCATTGTCGTATTGGTCTAGATACGTCATACATAGTGATGCCATTCCATAACTTCAGTAGCTCGTCAATAAGAGGTTCGATATATACATTCATATCTTTGACTTGGTACTTACCTGATTGATTTGAACATATAAAAAATATAATTATGAGATGTACCATTTAGATATATATTAAACCATATTGCACAATAGAAAAACATTAAATATATATATATATGACATTATGCGACAAAAATACGACAAATGAGATACCACTACATTAAAAAAAAACTGCAGGGTTCGTACTTGGAACAATCATTGACAACTTTATGTGCCCCCTCTTTATTGTCAACCATGGAGGAATTTTTTTGTTGATAACAATAATAGGCCATGCCGAGTAAACGGATCTCACCTCTGCAAATGGATTGACACCATCTATTGCCAAAGAAATCCTAATATTACGAGGTTCTTCTTTAAAGTGAGGCCATTTTTCCTCCATATCTCTATATGGAGACCCATCTGCAGGAATCCGAATAATGTTGTCTTGACTTATGTTCTGTGCATGGTAATCCATAAACGATGCTATGTTTTTGCACCTGAACAGTCGTTGCAAACGTGGAATAATCGGAATATAACGTAGAACCTTGTGAGGCACCTTTTTAGTTACTTGATCTGTGCGATATCTACTGATATGACATTCAGGACATTCTGTTGCAAATTCATGCTGATTGTAACATAGAACATGGTCATTGAGGCATGCATGAATTGCTTCATACTGCATTCCAATTTCTTTCATGATGGCAGATAAATCTCGATATGTGCGAGGTAAAATATTTAACGGTGGTAACAAATATTCACCTATCATGCTACAACAAATTAAAATCAAAATCTAGTTAATATAATATAGAAATAATATTAATGAAACACATTTCATCCATAATAATTTGACTTATATATGAATTAACAATAAAATACATGATCATATATATTTTGTGATGGAATATATTACATACATTAACATCTATGTGACTGTTATGTTTGAAAGACCATTCATAACCTTCAAGTTCATTATCAACAATATAGCAGATAGAAGATTTGGCTTGGAGCCGTCATAAATTGGTTCATACGCCTTATCAAGAAGAGGTATATCATGAATATCATCAAAATGTTCATCATTTTTATGATCATCATCATCATCATAATCCATTCTAACATTAAATGAATCATGGATCAAAGTATTTGTAACATCATCTTCAACTATGTTATCAATATGATCATCTTCTTCAATGTGATCATTAACTTGTTCTCCATTAATATTCATGGCTCCATGTTCCTCCTATACTTGTTCTTGAAGCACTTCCTCCGGACGATATGCCGTAGGATGTCTTTCCTTTATAATTACATGAAACCAACAACAGATAAAAGTTAATATAAGAAATTCAAACGCAAAATGTAAACATTTATGTGATGCATTTAAAATGTAACAAATTTTGTACTGTTGGGATGAAAAGAACAACGACCAATTGCACTGTTGGTCAAATAGGTGCATCCAAACTATCCAAGAGACATAATAAGTGACCCAATTACTGAGCAAAGCTACTCAAATATAACTCAAAATTTCTTGTACTGTCCACTAAGGTAAGATAAACGATGCTATGGTTTCTATAGAGAAAATATAAGAGAAATTATTGTGAAAATCCTCACAGCGGATCTAAGAGATGATGTATACCTCACAAGAGTAATTATGATTAAGCAGGAAGATAGAAGAAGAGTGGTCAATGCAGTGTAATGAGAAACAGAATAATAATAACTCAAATAGAAGCAAAAATACTTCACACACACTAATTAATTAATCATAATATGGACAAATAAGTAGTACAATGCATGAGGATTCGAATGCCTAAGGTGGCAATTCGAATTAGCCTTCATGGAGTGATCAAAGGATCACTCGAGTGTCATCAGAGCACAACTAGAAGTCTATCTCATCATCAGTGGAGTCATCAATGCTCAAGTAACTGTCAACCATCAGTCAAATTGAGTCTAACTGGAACTAACTGAATGAAGGAGGTTCAGTGGAGGGCACATGAGGAGCTAACTGAAGTCAGAATGGGCATTCAAGTCTCACTGGAGGTCCATCGGAGTGATACAGTCAGTTGAGATTCAGTCTAGCCTTAAATCAAGGAGAGAATTGAAGATAACTGAATGGTGGGTAAGGAAGGGCTGAAACTGAGTGGAAAGAAGCTCTGAGGGATAGCTAAATGAGGGCTAAGTGCTGGGACTGATGACTGGGATGCATGCAAACCCTAAAAGTGCATGCATGACTGAAAATGCAAAGGATGAAAATGCTAGTAGGACTAGGATGGAGTATAGGAATATCCTAACATCCCCCCTTAATCCATCCTGGGCCCTAGTAACTAAAATCAAAGGTCACCCAATACAATGAATAATAATAACAGTCAATAAACTGAGGAAATGGGGAAAACCCCATGGGAAAAATACCCCCCCTCAAAATAGACTGTAAGGCACACACAAAAAATAAATGCTCCAAAATCAAGCAGGTGTGATGCTTGGTCATATGTCTAGAGGTATCTTCTTCTTGGGAAGAAGTGGATCATGCTCAAAATGCATGTGCTTGTACTTGCTCTTCAGATTGAATGTGATGAGAACAAATCCAAAAGTATGAGGATGATCCTTGAACTTGTGATTCGAATCAGCTAAGGTAGGATCAAATATATTAATGTGCAGATATTCTTTTGTCTTCTCCTTCGAACCATCATGGGTGAGATTATGCCAAAAAAAACCATCAAATAATAATGATTGCTTGGAATCCAAATCAGCTCCAAGACTTGATAAATGGTTTCTTCTTCAGTAACCTTCTGAAAGCATGGAATAATGATCATATAGTAGTAAATAAGAGGTGAATGATTAAGGAGAGTGAATGCATTACCTCCGATGGATGATTTGACCTCTGAAACATTCAATAGATCATGATTCAAACCAACAGACTCTGGTGCAAGAGAGGATTTAGGACCTTCTGCAATATCTAGAGTGTGAGCTAGCACAGAATTCGAAATAGAAGAAATTTGGAGCATGAGTGTAGAATCTGCAAGTTCTTCTTCTTTGTGGACAACTTCAATGTGAGATATGTTTGATACTGATTCATGATCAATGAGATCATCAAGGAGGGTGAATGCATCTCTTTGCTTGCTCTCAAAGGGGTTTGGACCAAATCCTTCATTCTGTTTGCAAAAGTTTTCATCCAATTGGGCCCATGGCTCTTTTGGAGTTTCAACAAAATCAATGAAGAGGTACATCATGTAACGAGACATAGAAAGCATCATTCTTCCAAGGGCTTTGTCACCTTTATTCAACTAGTCAATCTTCTCTTCAGAGGATTCGAACTCTCTTTCAAAATAACAATCAAAGAGATCATGGCTCTTCAAATATGCTATAATTTTTTGTTTCCATTCATCATAGTTGAATGGAGAAAGAGGAGGGATTTCTTCTGAATTCATGGAAGCTGTAGAAGACCTGCAAAAACAATAGATAATATCTGCAACTGCTACTGCTGCAAAAATGCAGAAACTGCTGCACTTGAAATCTTGATAATAACCTACAAAAAACTCTCAGGAATGGAGATAAACAATACTCTCAACATGCTCTGATACCATGTGAAAATACTCACAGAATATCTAAGAGATGATGTATACCTCACAAGAGTAATTATGATTAAGCAGGAAGATAGAAGAAGAGTGGTCAATGCAGTGTAATAAGCAATAGAATAATAATACAGTAATAGAAGCAAAAATACTTCATGCACACTAATTAATTAATCACAATCTGGACAAATAAGTAGTACAATGCATGAGGATTCGAATTCCTAAGGTGGCAATTCAAATTATCCTTCATGGAGTGATCAAAGGATCACTAGAGTGTCATCGAAGCACAACTAGAAGTCTATCTCATCATCAGTGGAGTCATCAATGCTCAAGTAACTATCAACCATTAGTCAAACTGAGTCTAATTGAGTGTGGTAGATGTAATTGAGTGTAACTGGAACTAACTGAATGAAGGAGGATCAATGGAGAGCACATGAGGAGCTAACTGAAGTCAGAATGGGCAATCAAGTCTCACTGGAGGTCCATCGGAGTGATACAGTCAGTTGAGATTCAGTCTAGCCTTAAATCAAGGAGAGAACTGAAGATAACTGAATATAACTAAATGGTAGGTAAGGAAGGGTACCTTTCTCATGCAGTAGGTGAAAGGAGGGTGCACTAAGCACTAGGAGGGCTTAAACTGAGTGGAAAGAAGCTCTGGGGGATAGCTAACTAAGGGCTAGGTGTTGGGACTGATGACTGGGATGCATGCAAATGCATGCAAACCCTAAATAATGCATGCAAACCCTAAAAGTGCACGCATGACTGAAAATACAAAGGATGAAAATGCTAGTAGGACTAGGATGGAGTATAGGAATATCCTAACAATTACAACATGCCAATATAGTCGTTATTTCTATTTTCATGATGGAAAGTGTCACAAATATAGAGAGTTAAGTGCTTTCCCCGGTGAGTGGGTTAGTCTCACTAAAGAACAATTAAATGATTTATTCTACTATACCCTAGATTCAACATGCACAAAAGAAAAAATATTATAATAAATATTAAATATTAAAATAATATTTATTTTCCATGTTAGTCCCCATCTATTGAAACCACGATCAATAGATATAAGTTAATAAAAGAAATATTAAAATAATACATACATTTACAAAAGCAATCAAAATAAAAACATATATAATGCAAAACTTACAAATGGATGGTATTCATGTCCCCCCTCAGCGTGCCCATGCTCCCTACAATGTTTTCTGGTTGTTGTGATCAAAATTCTTCTCCTCTTAAAGCCCCTGCATAGACTACATGGACAATAGCATTTCCCATCACCCCTTCTTTCAACTCCTTCCCACAATCTAGCAAGCAATTGTCAATTTTGTTCATCTGGATCAGGAATATTGCTAGTTGACATTTTCTCGTAAAGAGCTTGAATGAAGATTATCGATCTTAGAAAATGAAGCTCCACACTTCGCTCTCTTGAATCACAAAAACAATGGAAATAATGAAAAACAGTCCACCAAATAAAAAAACTTCCACAAATCATCGCTTGTATAGGAAACATGTCATAATGTTTTGATATTTATAGGTTTTAAAAGTCATCCCTCTGTCGGATATCCGATGCCTTGAACTTAGTTACCGCTGGAGAGTTGATGCCGGATCACCGACGAGCTAGTGCATCATAATCAGTCGGATATCCAACATCATCGGGTATCGCTTGGAGTCGGATATCCGACATCCTAAGGCTTAATATGAGGTCGAATATCCGATACCCTCGGGCTTAATATTCGGTCGGATATCTGACAACGTTGGTAACTATTCCAGGTGCCTCGTCGGATATCCACAGAGACGTCAGATATCCAACGGCTCCTTCTATCAATTTAAAAAAAAATCAAATTTTGTAATTTTTAAGGTGAAATCTGACGGCACAGTCCTTTTCGTCGAGGTCGTTGGATTTTGGGTTCAAATATTGTAGTGAGTTCATGATATGTTTTTCTTCTTATTATTGAGGTTAGTACAATCATGATTAATTTTATATTGTATGATCACCTTAGTAAAAGTATGAATGTATGTGAATGATAGAATACATGCATTGATTAGGGTTATGACACTTATGATTGTACTAATGCACTTGTGGTGTTGTATGATGATGATGTTGTCTGCTAACATGAAAGTTACATCAAGTAAGATAAATCTATATGACCATGATGACATGAAGACAAAGACTCATCCATAGTCTTTGATCACAGAGAATTTCTACTTACGAGGTATGTATGATTTGGTTCTGCTATGCTTAACTTATGAGATATGTAGGTTACTAGCACAAGGTCTCTAAATCATTAAAGAGAACAAAGAAGATATTGTTTTAGACATAACTAGCAAGCATGCTAATCCAGGTATGTTTTCCTATATCGAGTTAGAATCCTACTTTGTGTTAGGATCTTAGATAAGTATACTTGTGTATGAAATGATATTCATGACCATACATGTTTAAGATTATTTAGAATCATAATGTTTTGATAGTATTGAGATTATACTAATGAATGTATGATTATGTATGGGATCTTGAGGATGACACAATGATGACACTAGTGCACACTTAATCATGCATAGTGGTCCAGGATGGATAGAAGTTCAAAGACATATAATCATGATGCTATCATAAAGGGAAAAATAGAGATCAAGAGGGAGGAAACCACACAAACATAAAAGATAATTATTTGAGTTGTTATTTTAATTACTTCTTGAATCTCTGAATAGTTAATGATGTTGCTCGTAATAGTTGTATGCATATTTGTATTCCTAAAATATATCATGCATAGTGTAAGCATTCATATAGCATTGAACAGTATACTACTAATATGCATATGATGGGTAAGTTGGACAAACATTCCATTGTTGCTTATCTAGAATGAAACCTCTTTGCTAACATGATGGGAGCTATGCATGCTCTTAATAGTATGTTTTGGTAGAGATGGAAGGCATCTAGATAGCCACTGTATGCATACAGGATATGGAAAAGTGTTGTGCCAAAGTATTGGTCAAGATAGTTGCATAACTTTGTGAATCATATCAATATGCATAATAGGTTATCATTGAAATGTCAACATGATTTGATGATTATGAAGTGTTACTAATCATGTAATTAAATTTGATTTGTAGGAAAGATCATGTGCTATGATCTACAAAAGAAGGATGATGAACACCTGTTCCAAAGAACAAGTAATGGATGTTCAACAAAAAGACTTACAAATCAAATGTAATATAGAAGGCTCGTGGCTAGAGGATTCTCTTAGAAAGAGGGAGAAGATCATGACGAGATGTTTGCTCCAAGTGGCTAGACACGCTTCCAGAGATAGATTACACCCATGGATGAAAAGAAAAGACCGTTCTCTTGAATGGTGTAATTGAAGAAGAAGTGTGAATCGAGCAAACTCCCAGGATTCGATAGAGAATCACATGATTGAAGAAGGCTATGTATGGGTTCAATAGGTACCCAGGATCGATAGTCATTTGATGAGATTGATGATCACCATGGGTGATGTAGATTTCAACCTTTGCTACAAGATTGAAGATGGTTTCTATATACAGATGACATTCTTCTCTTAGATGGATGCAAGATGGAACTCACCATAGAGTTCGAGTGATCTTGAGGCTCATATCAGCAGACCTATCTGACGGGAGATGGCACGGATAGATATGCAGAAGATCACTCAATGCAGATTGTGAATGATGTTTAGTCATAGAGGGAGTAGATATCAGAGTTAAAGAATCCTGGCATGATTCTTGTGATTAGATATGTGGCTGAGATCAGATGAGATTTTTCCTTAGCCAAGGAAAATGCGAAGTAGAGATCTGTGATGATGGACGGTGGTTTCTACAGTTTACAGAAAGATGATTGGTTCATTGATGTATCTGACAAATACCAGGCCAGATATATGCTTTGATGTGAACACCTTGAGTCAATATCTAGTTGATCTTAGATGTGTTCACCTAGTAGTTGCAAATCATGTGATGAGGTACCTGAAAGGTACGGTAGACTTTGGTCTATACTATGTTGGAGATCATGACTATAGATTGTATGGTTATACAGATGCAGATTGGGCCGGAAGTGTCTCAGACAGGAAGAGAACCTCAAGTGGATGTTATTGTCTGGGATCCGCCATGATCTCATGGTTTAGCAGGAGGCATTCCTATGCGTATCTCAACACAGCTGAAGCGGAATATATAGCAGCTTACTCTGCTAGTTGTGAATCCATATGCCTTCAGAAGCTGTTGTCAGGACTATTTGACTTAGAGATGGAATCCATTGTGATCATGTGTGACAACTAGAGTTGTATCAAGATGATGGAGAATCCAGTGTTCCATGATAAGTCAAGGCACATAGAGATATGATATTTCTATATACGGGATATGGTGCAGAAAAGAGATATAAAGCTCGATTATGTGAGCACTAATGAGCAAGTTGCTGATGTATTGACCAAACCTTTGTCTTGAGTAAAATTTGAGTATTTCCAAGACAAGCTTGGTGTAGTTCAAAAGGAACCTCCTCGAAAGGGTGAGTGATATGGTCAATGATGATATTTGGATCGACTATAAGGTCGATGATGAGGATACCTATATCGATGCTGAGGATACCTATATCGATGATGAGGATACTTGTATTGATGATGAGGATTCCTATATTAATGATGAGGATACATGTATCGATGATGAGGATACTTGTATTGATGATGAGGATACTTGTATTGATGATGAGGATACATGTATCGATGATGAGGATACCTGTATCGATGATGAGGATACTTGTATTGATGACAAGGATACCTGTATCGATGATGAGGATACCTGTATCGATGATGACGATACTTGCATTGATGATGAGGATACTTGTATCGATGATGAGGATACCTGTATCGATGACGAGGATACTTGTACCGACGATGAGGTCAATGATGAGGATGCTTGTTTCGACGATGAGGTCGATGATGAGGATGCCTATACCGACAATGAGGTAGATGATGAGGATTCCTGTATCAATGATGAGGTCGATGAGTGGTCCTTAGACTTGGTCTAAGTTGACGAGTGGATTACATCATCCCTGGACTCTAGTCCTAAATGAATCCGGAGACTTGTGTCTTCGTGAGTGGTCCTTAGACTTGGTCTAATTTGATGAGTGTATTGCATCATCCCTGGACTCTAGTCCTAAATGAATCCGGAGACTTGTGTCTTCGTGAGTGGTCCTTAGACTTGGTCTAAGTTGATGAGTGGATTGCATCATCTGTGGCTTTATGTCCTAAAGAGATCAAGATTGACCATCCTGTAAGTGTGTCTGGATTGTATCATTTGTGGATTTATGTGCTAAAGAGATCGATATTGACCATCCTGTAAGTGTGTCTAGATTGCATCATCTATGGATTTATGTCCTAAAGATATCGGGATTGACCATTCTGTAAGTGTGTCTAGATTGTATCATCCATGGCTTTTGTCCTAAAGAGACCGGGATTTACCATCCTATAAGTGTGTTTGGATTGTAACATCCTTGGATTTATGTCATAAAGTGATCGGGGTTGACCATCCTGTAAGTGTGTATGGATTTTATAATCCTTGGCTTTATGTCCTAAAGTGATCGGGAGTGATCATCCCGTAAGTGGATCAAGATTGTATCATCCTTGGACTTATGTCCTAAAGTGAGAGGGATTGATCATCCCATAATTGGATCATGTGTGTTGCAGATTATGATGTTGTTGATCGGGAGATCCAGATGATGATGTTGTTGATCAGGAGATCCAAATGATGATGTTGTTGATCGAGATATCCATATGATGATGCTGTTGATCGAGAGATACAGATGATTTCGTTGATCGGGAGATCCATATGATGATGTTGTTGATCGGGAGATCCAGCTGATGATGTTGATGATCGGGAGAGCCAGCTGATGATGTTGTTGATCGGGAGATCCAGATGATGATGTTGTTGATTGAGAGATCCAAATGATGTTTTTGATCAAGAGATCCAGATGATGTTGTTGATGTAGCTGATCGAGTGATCAAGTGTTGCAGAAGATGAAGACTTGGTACTGAAGATATTGATGTTCCAGTATTGAAGATATTAAAGATGTTCCAGTAGCTGTTTGAGTTACTGATGATGATTGAAGAAAACTTCCAATGATTTATAGATGTATCACTGTGATGTAGTTGATGACTCCTTGCTCCTACAGATGTTGTTAGAATATCCTTCTCGTTAAGGGGGAGTGTTGAAATATTGTAACTTCAAAGAATATTCTATTTGTACTTTATTATTATTCATCCAGATATTTTTTATTCCTCCGTCAGGATGTTATTATTATGTAAATTCGTTGAGGTAAATCCTCCCATGTAAGTCGAGGAAATAGATCCCCTAAGAGTCATTTGTAATGGGGTGTTTAAGTCCCCTAGAGGGGTCTTCCCAGTCAGCAAGAGAATAAACTATTGAGGCCGACCTGTCAAGTGTAAAAGTCAAGTGAATGTAAAGTATAAATAGAGGAGGTGTGTTCCTCATTTGAACACACTCTCACTCACTGGTGAACTCGCATAGGAGAGAGAGAGATATATACAAAGGAGAAGAAGTCTTGGTAGTACGGATTCCATTACACCAAAACCTGTAGGTGATTGGTAAACTCACAACCGCCAGATTTAAAGATCCACGAGAGGCGATTAGTCCCTTGTCATGATACACCGGGGAGCGCTGACTACTTGCAAATTCATGCAACAATCTCCCCCTCATCGCGAGCCAAGTGTGTATTGAGCTCATGACCTCTAGCTCTAATACCAATTTTTTGTAGTATAGCTACCGTTACACCAAAACATGCAGGTGATTAGTAAATTCACCACTTCCAAATTTAAGGATCCATGAGAGGCGATTAGTCCCTTATCACGATACACCGGGGACCGCTGACTACTTGCAAATTCGTGCAACAAGAAGGAGATCTTGTTTGGTGATTTCATATTTGTACTTGTTGATCATCTATATTGAGGAAGTTTTGTTGGGTTTTCTACCCAATGAGGGTTTCCCAGGATAAATTTGTATCTCTTGTGTTTATGATGTGCTTGTTATTCTTTTAGTGATCTTGTATATGCTATTGTTGTGAAATTGAATTGAATACTGATGTTATCTATATTAGCATATTGAATCTTAACATCCTCCTCCTAAAATCTCACCTCCCTCCTCGCATAAGAAAGTATAAGCGGAAGGCCTTCGAAGTCTCATCATAGACAACAAAGATTCCTTTCTCTGCAGTGGGATCTAGCTTTGTCCTCTTCTCGGAAGGGACATGAGAAAATGTAAGGCATTCAAATATGCAGAAGTGGAATATCTCAGGCCTCTTCCTTGTGAACATCTCCTCAGGATTTTTACACCCCAAGGCACAAAGTGGACTCTTGTTCTACACATAAACAACAGTACTACAGGCCTCGATCCATATAAATAAAGGAATACTATGATCATGCAGCATGGTTCTAGCTGCTCCCACTATAAATCTATTCTTCCTTTCGGCAAATCTATTCTATTGTGGAGTATATGGAACGGTCAACTGCCTCTTGATCCCCTCCTATCGGAAAAACACATCAAACTCCTTGGAGGTATACTCACCCCCATTGTCTGACCTGAGTACTCGAATATTCCTTCATGTTTGGTTCTCCACAAGAGCTTTGAACTCTTGGAACCTCTTCAAGACTTCCTTAGACTTATTGTTCTTCAGGAAGTAGATCCAGGTCTTCCTGGATTAATCATCAATGAAACTGATATAGTACTCAAAACTTGTCAATGAAGTAGAAGACATAGGTCCACATAAATAATAATGTATCAAATCCATTACTCATCCTGATCTGTTATCACTGCTCGAAAAAGTTGTCTTGGTGTAATTTCCCAAATCACACCCTCTGAACACACCACTCTGCTCTGTATTGAACTGCAGTAAACTTGTAGACATCTCCCTCAGTAATCTCAAATTTGAACGATGAAGGTGGTCCATCCTCATGTGCCACATCTCACTACTACTGCCAGTTTGGACCAATGCATGATGACGCTAGAAGAGAAGCTGGTATAGTTTCCCACATCTAAATCCAATGGCATATGAAGTATATGGTCCTCTTGATCTAGGAAAAACATACACTTTCCCATCTAGGACATACACTCCAAATCCCCTGTCCTCAATAGTGGAAACTGAAGCAAGGTTCTTCTTCATCCCAAGGACGTACAACATTCCTTAATGTCATTGGCTGCATGGACTCCCTTTGAAAACTGATAGTCCCATGCCCAACTGCTCTCACAACAGTATCATCACCGAACACTACCTCTAGCCTCAATCCAATCTCAGTCATATCAGTGAACATGTCTCGAACACCTGTCATATGGCTCGAAGCCCCACTATCAATGTACCAAGTGGAAGGAGAGGTGGAAGCACTCAACGAATAACCAACCAATAAGGAATATTGTGTCTGATCCTCCACATCACTGCTGGTGATAGATGCTCTCTCTATACAAACATCATAGAGAGAAAAATCTCCCTCAAATCGTGTATCAAACTCATCAATGTATGTTGTTGCTTCCATCTGTTGTTTCTTCTTCTTGTTGTTTGGACATTGTCCAGCATAGTGTCCAAACTTCTGGAA
Organism: Larix kaempferi; assembly: GCA_027924585.1. Taxonomy (NCBI): domain Eukaryota; kingdom Viridiplantae; phylum Streptophyta; class Pinopsida; order Pinales; family Pinaceae; genus Larix; species Larix kaempferi. Next base: position 770,856 of record BSBM01000036.1, read on the forward strand.
AGTAAATCATTTGACTTTTCTCATGTATCTCTTTTGGTCGCCACTCTGCTGCTTGGAACCACCCTTAGGACCCTTCTTGAACTTCTTTTTGTCTCCATTTACTGCCAATGCCACATTATCTTCAACCTCCCTACTCCGAGACGAACTACCCTATACATATCCTCTTTGGGTCTCCTCCTGAATGAAGTCGTCCCAAAGACGATCCCAGGAAGGCATATGCTCGCGATCAACCATAGACTCCACAAATATACCCCATGGATTTTTCACACCATTCAATGTTGTCTACACCAACTCACTTCTCTATACAACCTCGCCAATAGATGCAAGTTCATCTCTCACCTGTGTGATCCTATTAAGGTAGGAAGCCATGCTTTCACCCTTACTCATGCGAACACCCTTCAACTTTTCTCTCAACACCATCTTCGTGTTTTCATTTGAACTTTGGTGAAGATTTGTTAAAGTAGTACACATCTGAAAAGCATGGTCTTTTGCATAAATATGTGGGATCACATGATCCTTCACAGCGTCAAGTATGATCCTTCTTGCTTTTACATCCTTCTTAAGAAAAGTAGCCTTATATATAGCATCGGTAGGTACTATGAATGGATTAGCTATGGTATTGTTCACTATATCCCATTGTTCATTTTCCTCCAGTATCAACACTATTCTATCCTTCCATGGGATAAAATTTACAGCCCCATCCATCCTATATTTGAGTCTAAGTCTGGTGGCCATAACCCCACACTGTTCAAGAACTTGTTTTCTTTACAAAATACATGTTCTCTCTTATTTCCCAAGTCTAAAAATTTTCTGAGTAGTTTAAATTATTCCCTTTACTTCAGCTCTGGTACCATGAAAATTTTGGAACCCCAACCCGATTTCAAGTTTTATTTTTCACATAGATTTTAATGCCCAAACCCCATGATTGCATGTTAGCTTTAATGCATAAAAATTTAACTTTTCTTGAAACACTTGGAAACTCTTTTCACTTTTACAAACTTAAATAAATTATAACAACCTACAAAAATTTATTTACTTTTTCCTCGATTTATGTGCCCAGATTTCTAATATACGGCCTCAAAACCCGTACAAAATCATACCAAAAATTTCCATGCAAACATCAGAACACTACCTCGATTTCTGTGTTGTTCTGTATGGCCTGCTAACAACAATAAATGATTTACTTCACCTTGAAATTTGTGCCAACTCTTCCTTGATTTATGTGTTGTTGTACAACCTGGTACAGTACGGACTACCTTGAATTCTGTGCAATTTTATACTATTGGACTATGCTTGAAATGTGTTCCCTTTGTCTTGGAACTTGTGCCCTCCTCCTACTTGGGATTCAAGTCAGTTTTCAGTCTCTTTCTCTCTAGGTTTTAAAATCATTTCAAACCCTAGGTTTCTATCTTTCCCTTTCTCCTCTTGCTCTCTTGCTCTCCAACTCTCTTGAATCACAATGAGTGCCTCAATCCCTAGTTTCTCCCATTTTGTTCATGGTAACTTCTTCTTGAGATTCAATGGCCAAGATTATATCTTGGCTCAATGAGATCTAAGGCTCACATAAAGGCCTCATTAATAATTTAATAAATTAATTTAATGCACTTTTCAACTTAAGTGCATTAATGACCCTTTTAATTCCGCACCCACTTTATTTCTCATAAAGTCAATTTAAAATTAGAACCATGAGAAAAATTTATAAAGTGCTTCTCACTTTAATAAAGTGACTAGGGACCACTTTTAATGTTTTATCCACCCCTAGGCATCACAAGGTGGAAAAACACTTCCTTGGTACTTTTTCAACAATAATAAAGGAAATTTTTGGAGCCACGTGTAAGTTGAATGTTTAGCCTCGTTTAAGCTTAACATAACATGCATGTTTGTGTTCACTCGAAGTCTTGCAACTAAGTTTCAAGTCATTGGGAGCCTATAGGCCTCCTTAATACATTAAAATATGATTTAGAGAATGAGATATCAATGATATCAAGCATCTGCATCAAAGCCTATAAAATAGGGATAAAATATGAGCATAAAAACTTAGATTCTAGTGAAATGGCTTCCAGCGCAAGCACAATATCCCTACTTTATCTAGTTGTGCACTGTAATACCCCATTTTTCCCTTGATGTGTATTTGGATTTGATGTAAATACTATGTATGTACAGTATGTGTATTTTCCCTAGTGTGGAGCTCGAGGCCAAGGCCCCACTAGTGGATGTTTAAGTTTATTGCTTAGGCAAGTATTTGGACAGTTTGATTATTCATGGGATGATTAAGCCATGAAGGAATGTAAATGATGTAATTACTATTGAATGAATAAAATAACCCAGAATCTGGCTAAGGAGGCAACAAATGAGAAAGGGTCATGTGTATCCACTAGGGATAGGTGAGAGGGTTTGGGATTGGTTTCCCATATTGCCACATGTATGAATGAGAACCTGTTTGAACTCCCTGCTGACATTAATGAATTGCAGTGGGTGGTTGAGAACCTTGATGGCAGGGCATGGCTTTGATTTCGTGTGCTAAAGGAACCCAGTCGCCTGGGGAAACTCACGGGGCCTGTTTGACTATCGGGGGGAAGGATTCATTACACACACTCAAACATTCACTCACTCACGCATCTTTCCATTGTCATGAGCCATCGACCCTCATAGAGAAATCGTTCATGTATTTCCTGTATGCACCAAACCAATCCAGAAAAAAGGGAAAAACTGAGGTTATTCGTGCTTCCTGTTGCTTCATAAACTGAAAGATAAGTACTTCTTGTTATGTCAACTATTGGTCCTGGCCCAAGTTGGGGAAAATTTTGATAACAAAAGGAGTTTAGCTGCGGAGCTGAGCGCAACTCAACAAAAATGCAATTTTGTGCAACTGTTGAGGATGCTGCTGTTAAATTTTCAGAATTTACTTCAATCTGATCTAGGATCTTAACTGAGAGAACAACATGTACAGCATATCTACAGCATATCAATCATGGAGACAATAATGCAAGCACACAAGAGACACAAAGATTTACTTGGGGAAAACCATAAAGGTGAAAAACCCCAATAACTTCCTCAGAGATAGATAGAGCAATGATACAACCATGAGAGATAGACATAACCTAGAAGCATATCCTCCTCCTCCATAAGTGCGCCACTCCTCCTTGAGTGCATGTGTGAGAAGTGAGTGATCAAATAGAGTGCCTCCCGCACTCTATTTATACTTGACTTGACTTGCCTTTTTACCTAACTCATGTAGGCTCGAACTTAACCACATAACATAATGCTGAGTGGGCTGACCCCCAATAGGGTGGTCTAATAACCTTTCGACCCACATGGACGACCCCCAATAGGGTGGTCTAATAACCCTTTGACCCACATGACTTATACAGGGCCGACCCCAACAAGGTGGTCTAATAACCCATCAAGTATAAGTTACGACATTTACAATATAAATGACGACACTTCCTTATAGAGGAATAATACCATCTCTATAGGAATAATATACATATATGTGAAATACATTCCGAAGTTACATATACATCAACACTCCCTCTTAACTAGGAAGGTATTTCTCAGCACAGTTCTTCTAGCACAAGTCATCTTCTCTGGATCATCGTCACTGGATGATCGTCATCGAGTCATCATCATCGACACTGCTGCTGCTATCTCAATCAATCTCTGAATCTACTCATCATAGGAAGTTCTACAGAGCCAGTCCTTTTTCATACTGGATGTAGGCCCACCACCTGCAGGTCTTCGTCATCACTAGCCATACTGTGGAATCCTCAGGACTTATTACGTGTGTCACAAAACCTCGAAAGAGCATCCCAGGATGTTACGGGTACACAACTCCGACCTGTAGGATCTCCCAGGGTGCTATTACATGTGACCCCACCACAAAACCTCGAAAGAGCATCTCAGGATGTTACGGGTACACAACTCCGACCTGAAATCTCCCAGGGCACAAATTACATGTGGTCACCACAAAACCTAGCAAGAGCATCTCAGGATGTTATGGGTACACAACTCCGACCTGAAATCTCTGAGGGCACAAATTACATGTGGTCATGGCAAAACCTCGAAAGAGCATCTCAGGATGTAACGGGTACACAACTTCGACCTGAAATCTCCCAGGGCCCAAATTACATGCCATAGGACAAAACCTCGCAAGAGCATCTCAGGATGTTACGGGTACACAACTCCGACCTAAAATATCCCAGGGCACAAATTACATGTCCTCCCAGAGCAATGTCTCGAAAGAGCATCCCATGTTGTTACGGGTACACAACTCCGACCTATAGGATCTCCCAGACATGCTCATCTGCACAACCTGATACTCACCATACATCATCCTGATGTACTCATGATCGTCCTGATCATCATCACTGCAACGTCCTGCTGCATGTCATCTAGAGCAACATCCTGAAGCTCATCATCCATGATCATCCTAATCATCACTGCAACATCCTGCTGCATGATCCACCTGATCATCAATGCATCCACCTGATGCATACCAAGTATCTACCTGATACATATCATCATACATGATCCTCCTGATCATACAATGTATCCACCTGTTACATGATACATATCACCATACATGATCCACCTGATCATACAATGTATCCACCTGATACATATACAGATACATGGTCCAAGCATCCAACATGATGCATATACAAAATACATACACATGATCCAACTGATCATATCCAGCATCCAACATGATGCATACATACATAAATGATCCAACTGATCATATCCAGCATCCAACATGATGCATACATACATAAATGATCCAATTGATCATATCCAACATCCAACATGATGCATACATACATACATAAAAATGATCCAACTGATCATATCCAAGCAGAAACCAGAACATCATCCTGATGCCCATTATCCAGTGCTTACATCCACAGCCATGTGAAGGATCCTCCTTCCAACATGCTTGGAATGGATTCAGCAAATGTGTCCATCACTTCTTCCTCGAAGTGTCCTCGATCTGAAGAATGCCAAGCCTCTCTCTGAAGTACTCGAACTTCACTCTGGCTAGTGGCTTCGTTAGCACATCTGCAATATGCTCGTCCGTCGCAACATATAGGAGCTTCACAGCTCCTCTCTGCACCATATCCCTGATAAAGTGATATTTGATCTCTATGTGTTTCGACCTGTCATGAAACATTGGGTTCTCGGACAACTTCACACAACTCTGGTTATCACAGAAGATACCAGTAGCCTCCAACGGGAGATCAAATAACTCAGAAAATAGCTTCCGTAGCCATACTGCCTCACAACTAGCTGAACAGGCTGCAACATACTCTGCCTCAGCTGTACTCAGTGCTACACAGGACTGCTTCCTGCTAAACCAAGAGATCACACCTGATCCCATACTGAAGCAGCACCCAGATGTGCTCTTCCTATCTGCAGCACTGCCATCCCAATCTGAATCAACATAACCCTGTAGGTTAAACTTTTGATTCGCTTCATACTTGAGCCCATAATCCACTGTACCCTTTAGGTACCTCAGAACATGCTTTACAGCAACCAGGCGAACACTCCTCGGATCCGTCAGGAACTGGCTCAATGTGTTCACAGCAAAGCAAATGTTTGGTCTCGTGTTCGTCAGGTACATCAAGGACCCAATCATCTGACGATATAAATAGACATCAACCGGATCAGATGAAGCATCACATAGAAGCTTCAGATTCGATGCCATAGGTGTGGCCATATCCTTGCAGTCCATCATCCCGAACCTCTTCAGGATCTCTACTACATACTTCCCTTGTCCAAGGAAGATTCCATCTGCACTCTGCCACACCTCCATGCCAAAAACAAATAGTGCATCATCCCCAAGTTCTTCATCTTGAACTTGGCAGCAAGCTTCCGCTGCGTGTCGGCAATCAATCTATCTTCACCTGTAACAAACAGGTTATCCTCATACAAAAGTAGTATCACTGGATTGCCTTCCTCAACCTTGTAGAAAAGGTTGGAACCCACTTAACTCTTGGTAAAGACCAAACTGGATAGAAAGTTGTATATCCTACCATACCAAGTTCTGCACACATATATGACTACACCATGTTGTCTTGAAATCCATCTAGTGTATCTTCTAATTCATCATTTTTATATTTCTCAATGCTGCCATCTGCAACATGCTTGATCTGATAGTTCCATTTGGAAGTCATAACAAACTTCCCTTCACGTCTTGGGACTACATCCCAAACATCATTCTTCATGATCGATGGATCATGGCATTCCATTTCTTCATCCCAGATCCTGGGAACTTCAATATCTTCAATAAATATCTTTGTTGCTGGAACAAATGTTGTAGTCCTTTTGTAGGTGAAGATATGCGGTCTTTCCTACAAAACAGGTTAAATTGCATGATTAGAAACATATCATAGTTTTCAGAACAAATTCTTACACATAAAGAAATATGTCATACAGTCATGCAATTATCTTAGCTAATGCTTCAATACAACATTTATCCATATCCCGCAACTTTCTAGATGCCTTCCAATCTCTACCAGAACATTGTTAAGAGTGTGCACAACTCCCAACATGTCAGCAAAGAGGTTTCATTCTAGATAAGTAGCAATGGAATGTTGTACAGTGCCATAGGCCACTTACCCATGTATATTAGTAGTATACTGTTCATCAATGCAACTATTCTAATATGCACAATACATATCCTAAGTCTAGGAACATGAGCATATACATCATTGAACAATTTTACTTGAACAAACAAATATGCAAGAAATGATAATTAAAATACTTATCTTTGTTTGTTCGTTGGGTGGACTCCCTCTGAGTCTTCGCTTCCTTGCAGGAGATGCTGGAGTCCTAATCTGAAGTAGCTTCTTCTACACCTTTCTGTTGTAGAAAGATGGTCAACTCCCTCTGAATATCTGCATCCTTTCATAAACCACTGGAGTGTACTCCCTCTTGATCTTTGCTCCCTGGATTACCTGTCCTTGAACTTATATACATTCTCGATCCCTATGCATGCTTGTTAGTATCATCATTGTGTTATCCTCTAGGTCTAATATAAAATCATACATTCATTAGTATACTATTAAAACACAATAATCTCAAGCATGTATAGTCATGATCATTTCAAACAGAAAATAATAAGCATTAGCATTCAAGGTTGATGTAGGATTCTTATGGTTAGTCAAATCATAAGAAACATAACATGTCTAAACCTGTAATTACTCAAACCTATGACTCTTCAGGTTAGTTGAATCATCAATCAAGATAAGAGATATAATATGCATAAAACCTGTGATTATCCAAACCTATACCTTCATGATTCTTCTGGTTATTCATATCATCAATTATGGTAAGAAACATAATATGCATACAACCATGATTATTCAAACCTATGACTTCATGAATAATCATTATCAACAACAGTATAAGATCCTAACACAAGGTAGGATTCTATCTTGATATAGGGAAAACATACCTGGATTAGCATGCTAGCTAGTTATGTCTAACATACCCGTATAATGTCTTTTGGTTCTCTTCAGTGACTTGTGCTAGTAACCTGCATGTCTCATAAGTTAACAATTGTAGAAACAAGTTATACATACCTCGACAGTAGATCTTCTATGTGATCCATGACAATGGATGAATCCTTTTCTTCATGTCACCATGATCATATGTTATTGAAGTAGAACATGATTTGTCTTTCTTGGTGTACCTTTTATGTTAGCAGACAACATAAACCTCATACAACACCATCATGCATTAGTACAATCATAAGTGTCAACACCCTAATCAATGAATATTTTCTATCGTGCATTCATAATTTTATTAAGGTGATATGACAAGTCTAAAATCAAGATTGTACTAACTGTAATAACATGAAGACAAACATACCATAAACTTAATCATGAATAAATATCGAAACATACCTCGATGAGTCATACCTGTCGAGATCGCTTGTAATCTTCTTATGTAAGGCCTTAGCCTCATCTCCCTCTGAAACTGGAACTTCTTCACTTATGCAGGTGACCAATCCATCTTCTTCTAGGATTAACCCTATCCACTTGATTTGCAAGAACTGGACGTGGTGCTGGATATGGGTTTGTCAGAGAAACCCCAAAAATTCAAACTTTGAATTTCAAAATTCTGAAAGGATAGAAATATGCGCCTTGATGAGCTGATCAAACTGGTATATTCAGAATTTGAAAACTGCAAAGTTTTACTCCTCAATTTTGCCTTTGAAACTTTCGGATTCACTGGACGTGACCCTGAACTGGGGTTTGATGAAGCCCACTCTTCTGCCTAATCAAAAGGTTTGATCCAAAGCTCTAATCTTCTATTTTTCTGAGGAGCTTCCAGCCATGGTCACAGATTTCAAAAATTCCCATTTTTACAGAAGCCCTAATTTTCCACTTTTCTGATCAAAGTCCCGAACTAGGGTCTGATCAAGCCCGGCCTTCTACCCAACCAAAAATTCTGATCTTGGTCTCTAAATTTTTATTTTGATGAGTAGCATTCAGCCGTGGTCTCTGATTACAAAAATTTCAACTTTCTCCAAAGCCCTAATTTCCGGAAGCCATGAATGAAGGTACCAGAAAATAATTCTGTTTTGACAGAAATATGTACCTGATTGTTTCTGGTGTAACTCTGAAATTTTTAATCCACAGGGTCTGAAAAATTTTCCTGAGATATCCTGACCTGTTAGCTTTCCATCCTGATAGGTCTGACCTCAATTGGATTTTCTGAGAGAGAGTTATGCCAAATGTCACAACGTGACTTGTTTTGGGATAATACAGGAGAGCAAACTTGTACGGCGTGCCACGTGTCACTGTTTCAACTTCGGCCTCTGAAAATATTTCTTGAGATATCTCAGCCTGTTATATTTCCATCCTAACAGGTCTAACCTCAATTGGATTCTCTGAGAGAGAGTTATGCCAAGTGTTGCAACGTGACCTTTTTATGGGATAATACAGGAGAGCGAACTTGTACGGCGTTCCACGTGTCACTGGTTCACCTTCAGCCTCTGAAAAAGTTTTTGGAGATATTAAAGTCTGTGTACTACCTGTCACTTTTTACGAAATTTCATTTGGAGCTTCCTAGCCCAAGTTATGACCTTTTTCCCAAGGTCACCTGATTTTAACTCAGATCTGGAAGAGGCAGAAACCTTATATTGCACAGATCATAAATCACAAAGTACAACGAATTAGAGGTTGTCCTTTGGACACAAGGTACCTGGAGATTTAATCTTCGTCCTATAACCATTTTAGATCCGAAAAATTTTCCAAAACGGATTTATAGAGAAAGTTCTACGATGACTGGTTTTTGCTATATCAAGCCCTAGTATCGTAAGTGCAACAAGTGTCATACATGCCATATCATGCCTTCTTTCAGGCTAGCTCTGATACCATGTTAAATTTTCAGAATTTACTTCAATCTGATCTAGGATCTTAACTGAGAGAACAACATGTACAGCATATCTACAGCATATCAATCATGGAGACAATAATGCAAGCACACAAGAGACACAAAGATTTACTTGGGGAAAACCATAAAGGTGAAAAACCCCAATAACTTCCTCAGAGATAGATAGAGCAATGATACAACCATGAGAGATAGAAATAACCTAGCAGCAGATCCTCCTCCTCCATAAGTGCGCCACTCCTACTTGAGTGCATGTGTGAGAAGTGAGTGATCAAATAGAGTGCCTCCCGCACTCTATTTATACTTGACTTGACTTGCCTTTTTACCTAACTCATGTAGGCTCGAACTTAACCACATAACATAATGCTGAGTGGGCCGACCCCCAATAGGGTGGTCTAATAACCATTCGACCCACATGGATGACCCCCAATAGGGTGGTTTAATAACCCTTTGACCCACATGACTTGTACAGGGCCGACCCCAACAAGGTGGTCTAATAACCCATCAAGTATAAGTTACGACATTTACAATATAAATGACGACACTTCCTTATAGAGGAATAATACCATCTCTATAGGAATAATATACATATATGTGAAATACATTCCGAAGTTACATATACATCAACAGCTGCGAACTTGCGCGCAACAACCAAATTTTGGCAGTACTTCGAAGGGTGCTATGAAGATCAATGCTACGATGTCATGTCCCCATATTTTTCCATGGTCCATGGGGTAATTTTGGCCTAAGTCACCTAGGCAATAATTATTTAATTAATGAGCAAGTATGGAAACTACCTTATGGAATATGCCTAGGGTTGTATTGGGAATTAAATGGACAAGGAGGGCCCCCCATGTAGTTATTAACCCCATGACTAAGTCCAAGTGATTGAATAATTGAGAAATTAATTAATTGGGAAAATTTTAAGGCATTACACCATAACAATTAATTAATTACTGGATAATTAATTAATTGCTAAGTTAAATTATTTCTGAGTTGTATTATTTTCATTTAAATGTTTATTTCTAATAAATGTGCCAAGTGGTTAATGACTTGGCTAGGAAATTCGAATTGGTAAGTGAGCCAAACTTGCCTAAGTGGTAAAGTCTTAGAAAAGCTAAGGAATCTAGTGGAGACAAGTTGGCAAGATGAACCCAGAAAGGAAACTGACAAAAGCTGGAAAAATCAGACAAAAGCAGGAAAGAGGAAAGTAAAGAAAGTGGAAAGATTCAGAAAAGATTTCTGAAAGAAAATAGCAACAACCAGAAAAGCTACCTAAAGCGCACTTGCCCAAATTTAGTGAAGGAGGTGAAGGAAAGAAAGTTTTGAAAGCTCAGAAGTTGCTATTCTCCTCAAGAAAGGCGCCCTCATGGCTTTGGAGTAGAATGGGCAAGTGGGTAACCTACTCTCACAGATCACCAAGCCAAGAACTTGCTCAATAGGTCATCATGAATTTTATAAAAGAATCCAACCAACTCCATTTGACAACTATTGATCATTATTGGAATTTGTGTATGAGAGCTCTGAGCCCTCTAGTTGAGTGATGTGCCTCAACAAGTTTTTCTTGGGTGATGTGCCCCAAGATCCTATGAGTTTCCAGTGAGTGATATTCATATCCAAAATATGTTATTGCAGCCAATAACATTCATATCAGTCCAACATTGAAGATACACAGCTAGCTTGAAGAGAAGATCATTCCTACAAGAGATTTACAGCTAGTTTTGGAGAAGGTTCACCAGTTGAAGGAGATAGCTCCAATGAATGCACCCAAGGGTTGATGGAGAGTTATTTCAGCCATTTTTGAAGATATAGAAGATGTCCAAGATCAGAAACCATATTCATAACTGATCCATCCTTCTCTTCTTAATCATTCTCTCAACATCAGCTAGATTTGGAGGAGTTCTCTTGGAGAAGAGAGCTAATATTTGATGATTGCGCCCCAGTGAAGACCAGCAGATCAAAGTGTAGAAAGATCAGAAATATAACCTATAGATGGACTGATATTATATTCCAGAACAGATCCAAAGTAATTTCTTTCTTCTCATATTCATTCTCCCACTATTGTAATCCAAAATCTAGCCTGTGAGGCATTGTACTTTGGAAGACAATCAGTTAATGAGAAAATAAGTGTTCTGAAGTCATAAATCGACTTATTTCTATTTAATATCATATATAATAGTCTTATTTAATATCAAAACAGAGTATATGAAGTTTTGAAGCAGTTTGATGAGTTAAAGTGCAAGACTAGCTAGTTGGGTGCTTATTCTAGATGAGTTTTACCAAAATAACTGCTAAATCCATTCTAAGTGTCAGTTTAACTCCATTCTAGTTGTAGAAGGTTTGTATTTCAATATAATTTACATATCAGCCCCTTTATTCAGAATTTGGTTTCATTTAAATCGATTTTGGAAAGCCAGAAACGTAACTAACTCAGTAGTCCACCATGTGCAATTAACCCCCAAATTACTCCAGACTCTTCCAAGTTCACCCAGTCTTTATTCCAGCATATTTTATGAGTTACATGACTGATATATCTCTGTAATAAATATTATTAATCCTCACCCAGTCTTGTTGGCATATGCTAGAAGCCCAGGAAGCCTCTAAGTAGGCAATAGATTTGTTCTATTGTTGAAAAGTGAATGGCCCTAGTACTTTGTGCCAAGGAATTCTACTGAAACCATATTTTGCTGCTGCTGCACACTCTCAACTATAATTTCCAGAACCTAATCTCTCTCCTACCATCCCCATTCAGAGTTTCCATCCCCGTCACTTACATCCTGCACAGTCTGTGAATTTGCCTTAAACATTGCTTGAAAATTTCCATTAAAAATCTGAAGTGGAAGTTAATATTTTGGTCAAATTTTGACAGAGATCCAGGCTTGGTGTGACAAGACCGTAAGATACTTTGCAAGGCAAGAGGATAGACACCTGCATCTATCTGGCGAATAGTGGTTGAGTAGATATCTGTGGAAAGATATTCACGAGATTTTCTGGGCATCATTTCCAAACGAGCTACACGAGTGGATCTCGCGGCTCTCAGAGAAGAAAACCTATTTTAAAGGAGGATTTCCTACAGAGTGGACTCCAGAGCCCATAACGCAGCTCAAAGTGATAGACAACCCATTGACGCGCATAGTTGACTTCTGGGTCGATCATATGCTAGAAGGATTCATAACAGAATTTGCTGTAGACACACTCAAATCCTACAGCCAAGCAGAAGCATACTTTTTCAACGGATTCCAAGGTAAGTACCTGAACAATATCAGTCTATACATTAAGATGTTGTTAGCTAAGAAAGGTGTTTTAAGAATGCAGTAATATTTTCAAGTCTATCATGGTAAATAGTATATATAGTGACTCTGACGAAGACACCCATAATATTAGAAGTGGGAAGAGATATAAATTTAATAAGAATCTTGGAGGCACTAGACTCCACATAGATACTGAGATTCCTTATGACCTTAAAAATGAATCCATGCCACCACTCACCCCTCAGAATCCACCAGTTGCAGAGACCGCACCTCCCTTATCTCAGAGCCCACCCGTTACACAGCTCACCCCTCAGGATACTCAGCCGAGTACGTCTACTCCGATATTCCCATTTTCTTTCACTGCGCAGAGCCCCTCACAACAGCTGTCACAAATCCGGGTGCTCCTACTAATAGGAAAATGGAAAACACCGATATGAAGCTACCGATATTTAAAGGAATTGGTCTAGAAGACCCTGACCAACATCGGTTTCTTTGCAAATCCGTATGGAGCGTAAGAAAAATCCAGGATGATGTTGTGAAGAGAGCGCAGCTCATTACCACCCTTAGAGACAGAGCTTTACATTGGTTTATGAAGTACTCTCAAACACAGCCGAGAACCCTCGCAGAAATTAAAGCTGTGCTTGTGGCAGAGTTTAAGAAACCCAAATCTGAAATCTCAGTGTATAACTGAGTTGAAAGAAATAAAGCAGAGACCGACTAAAACGGTCTGGGAGTTTGATCAGATGTTCAAGACCTTATTGGAGCAAGTGAGCTTTGTTATAGGTACAGAATAGCATAAGAAAAGGTTTATTGTTGTGTTGTTTCCCCACATTAGATTACCATTGATGCAACAAAAGGTTGCGTCGCAGACAGAGGCCTTGGAGATCGCAATGAATCTAGAGGCTTCGCCAATTGGTGAGACTAGTTCTGGGATGTCTCAGATCCAGAATTAGCTGACCACCTTGACACTAGTACTGCAAAGCATGAAGAATGGCAAAGAACAAAGGTATGAACCTAGGCATGATGTCTAGTGTACAAGTTGTAAAGGAGAAGGCCATGACCATGAGTATTTCCCTTTATTCTGCGACTATCTTAATAGTGGTGCGCCCAACCCGATAAATCAGAATCGGGCCCCATGGTGTGAAATTTGTAGAACTACAGGACACAGACCTGAAGACTGCTATCTCATATAGAAATATGTGAAAACACCCAAAAATTTATACTTCACTTTCTGTAAATCAGTTGGACATGATGAATCCAACTGTCGTGCATATGAGCTAATGAATGAAAGAAAATGAGATATGGACACAATGAGAGGCGTTGGCTTGTACTGCGTACAAGAAGAAAACCATCCCAAACAAGAAAACACACAATATATCAAGGAGGATACAAAGGCCGTGGTGGTGGATACCACGACAGAGGAAGAAATGCTGGCCCGACGCAGGGAAGAGGCCGCGGCTCGGTCATTTGTTATAATTGTGGCCAACCAGGTCATGTGTCTAGAGATTGTGTTAACCCATGCACTGCATGCAACTACTGTAAATCATTTGAGCATGTTATTGAAGATTGCCCAGTGCTAGAGGTGGAAATGTAGAAAAGAAGACGGACGGAGGCACCAACTCCAAACATCCAGTGGATCATAGCAGAGAATAGACCAATGGACCCGAGCATCGACGTGATCACACGCAGTGGCATTGAGACAGGCCGCGATAGGGGAGAAAAAGATTCAACGTCAAGGGAGGCTCACACAAAGAAGAACCCTCTTGAGACAGTATGGATAAGGAAAGCTCCAGGAAAGACACCTGCTCTCGACCTACGAAAGAACAAGGAGGTCTTTATCGACGCGTGGGATACCTTCACAAAATTGGCAACTAAGTCACCAAGGATCCCGTTGTGCAGTGAAAAACCATATGTTGAAGACATGCCAGCTGCTTATGACAAAACAAGTACCGCAACGGATGTCGGCACTTCCGTTGCACAGTTCCTGCGAAGCTACATGAAGCTACTAAAAAGTGAAAATGCCATAGCAGAGCTACAGAATCTCATAAACCAATATGAACCATATACGAGAACATAAACTTCTGATAGTGCCGTACATCACATAAGGAAGCATAAAAGAAGAGGCCGAGAAATGAGGCTTACCGTGCAGATAAGAGATTTTGAAATGGATGAAGTCATCCTTGATCTGGGATATGAAGTGAATGTCTTGACTAAGCAGACATGGTAGCAGATGGGTCGACCAAAGTTGTTATGGTCACCTATCCAATTGAGAATGGCTAACCAAGAGAAATTCATACCTTTTGGCCGATTAGCTGATGTGGTGGTTGACATCAATGGAGTCCAGAGTCATGCTGACTTTGAAGTTATCGAGATTGTGGACGATAGTCAGCCTTTTCCTACATTGTTAGGAATTGACTGGGCCATGGATAACCTGGCTATCATAAACCTAAAGACAAAGAAGATGATATTTGAAGGAAATCATCTTAGGGTCATCGCACCATTGGATCCTAAAGATGGGGACAGATATAGTGATCCGATTCAGGAGGAATCCAAGGCTTGGGACTTGGAAAGACTATACCAGATCACTGTGAACCAAGAAGATTACATTAATCCAACTGCGGATGGTACACTCAGCTGGAGATGTGACAGCTCTTGTGTCTCTGACTCGGAGACAGGACTGGAAAATTGGCAAAGCCGCATGCATGAAGTATCAGCGAGAAGGTGTGCGCAGGTTACGAAATCATTGCATTGGATCGGAAAGGAGGTAAGTCCTATTCCTGTGTATGATGGTTCTGCTAACGTTTACACTTTCATCCAAGAATATACTGCAGCTATTGCAAATGAGCATAGATTACCAGCATTGGATATGGCACTATGCGACACACCAGCCAGATGGTGGGTTGCACACAAGCCGACATTGACTACTTAGGATCAATGCAGGATTAAGATGCAGATTCGGTTTGCTAACATAGTTACTTTACCTTTTGAAAAGTTTAATGGACAGACAGATCCTATCCATCATAATGAAGTATGTTCATAGGCATGGGTGAAAAGGCCACAAACAGAATGGGTGCATCTATTTGTACATACACTGGACGATGACATTCCAAAGAAATGGTACCTAGACCTGGAGTTGCGTAGGGAAACCACTGATTGGGATATGTTTACTGCAAACTTCCAGAAGGACTTCGGCTTTGATGACGATAACCCACTGATCCATGACGCGTTGCAGATAATTAAGGAATGCATATTCAAGGTAGACTGTCCTCACAAAAATATAACGTTAGAAGAATTCTTCGGAGCAGATGGCATTCCTGCAAACCTACAATCAGAAGGGAAGGAACACGAAAAACATCCCATCGAGTGTTAACCTAGCTGAAGTACCCGATGATAGACAGGAAGACGATGAGGACGATCCACGCAACATAAACATACCAGAATTGGAGAGTGCGTGCGACGTAGAGGGACCTCCGTTGGAAATCCCAGACATGAGTGGACCAATAAACACGTAGAAGGTGAACATTGGCAGAAGCGAAAAGGAAAAGTTCGCATCAATTGAAGTATATTGTGATGATTGGACTGTTGCAGAGATCGCAGACATCTTACATGAGTATCAGGAGCTATTCCCGACAAAATTCATAGAAATGAAAGGAATTATGGGAAACCTAGGGGTCATGAAAATACCTTTGAAGCCAGGCGCCAAGCCTGTGAAGTAGAGGCCATACAGACTAAACCCGCAGTACAAAGAAAGAGTCCACACAGAGCTAGATAAGATGCTTGAAGCAGGAATCATTGAACCTGTTGAAGAATCCGAGTGGATTAGCCCCATGGTCGCTCAAGAAAAGAAAATGAAAGGTGAGATCAGGATTTGTGTGGATCTCAGAAAACTGAATGATGCTTCTATGCACGACCCATTCCCTACTCCTTTCACGGACGAAGTACTTGATAATGTTGGAGGGAATGAGGCCTACTCTTTTACTGATGGTTTCTCCGGGTATCATCAAATCAGGATTGATCCCGCAGACAGGCATAAGATGACTTTTGCTACAGAATGGGGGTCGTTCCAGTACACAGTAATGCCTTTTGGTATAAAGAATGCACCTGCCATCTTTTCCAGAGTTGTCATCGCAGCCTTTAAATATTTTATGCACAAGTTTCTAGAATCCTATTTTGATGATTGGACTGTGTTTGCACTATTGAAGAACCACTGCGTGAATCTCAGAATGATGCTTGAGAAGTGTAGACAGCATCAGATCTCCTTAAATATGAAGAAGTGTATTTTCTGTGTTCCCTACGGGATTCTACTTGGCCACACTGTTTGTAAGCAAGGATCGATGGTGGATCCTGCGAAGATTGCAATTATTGTAAATTTACCAACACCAAATTTAGTCAATATGTTGCGCTTTACCTTAGGCCATACCAGATATTACTGGAAATTCATAAAGGGTTACGCGCAGATAACCGCAGCAATGGAGAAGTTGCTAAAGAAAGACACACTGTTCATTTGGAACGCAGAGTGCGAGCAGGGTTTTGATACACTAAAAGAGAAGATGGTTACTGCATCGATCCTAGTCTTCCCAGACTGGGTGAAGCCATTCCATGTACATGTTGATGCATCATGCATTGCCCTAGGAGTTGTATTAGCTCAGCCAGGAGAAGGAGGTATTGACCATCCCATCACATTTTCAAGCAGCAAGCTCTCAACAGCGAAAAAAAATTACACTACTACGGAGAGGGAAGGTCTTGCGATGGTATATGCGCTGCAAAAATTCAGACACTACTTGTTTGGTGCGCACTTCCTCATGTTTACTGACCATTCCTCTTTGAAATACTTGGTCAATAAGCCAGTGTTAGGGGGGCGCATATGCAAATGGTTGTTTCTATTCCAGGAATATGATTTTGAGATTGTGGTTAAGCCAGGCAGGCTGAACTTGGGTCCTGATCACCTCTCTAGGATTGATTCAGGACAAGAGCCAAAAAACATTGAAGACAATCTGCCTAATGCGCAATTATTTGTTATATAGGTTTCTGATGATTATTATCAGGATATTATTGATTTCTTAACAACATGATTAGCACCTTAGGACTTTTCCATCCAACAGAAGAAGCAACTAGTAGTGCACGCTGCAGACTTCACTATTATTGCAGGTCAACTATACAAACTTGGACCAGATGAAGTGCTGCATAGATGCGTACTAAACCATGAGAATCCATTCATCTTAGCGAATGCACATTCAGGGATTGCAGGAGGCCACTATGCAATAAGGGATACCGCGCAGAAGATACTACGCACAGGGATATGGTGGCCTACGATCCATAAAGACTCCAACAAATACTACCGGAACTGCGATGTCTGTCAGAGGACAGGAAAACCTTCACGCATATATGAAATTCCGTTGAATCCACAGTTGACCTTACATACATTTGAAAAGTGGGCCATTGATTTCGTGGGTCCCATAAACCCACCAAGGAAAAGAACTCGTGAGAGGTACATCATTACTACTACTGATTACCTCACCAGATGGGCGGAAGCAAAACCAGTAAAGGACTGCAGCGCCAGTACTGCTGCGCAGTTCATTTTTGAAGATATGCTTTCACGATTTGGATGCCCGAAGATTTTGATGAGCGATCAAGGCACTCACTTTTTGAACAGAACTATCGAAGCTCTCACAAAGGAATTCTACATCCATCATCAGCACAGTACCCCATATCATCCACAGGCGAATGGCACTGTTGAGGATTTCAATAAAATACTCGAGAATTTCCTCACTAAGATCTGCAATGTGAATAGAGATGACTAGGATCTGCACATCTCATCTGTGTTATGGGCATACAGGACCACTTGCAAGAAATTGACAGGACACACACCTTTTTGGTTGGCTTATGGACAGGAGACTATAATGCCAATGGAGTATATTGTCCCCAGCTTGAGAATCGTTGCATTTACAGGGATGGCAGATCGCGCAGCACTAGAAGAAATATTGCTACACTTGGTTGGATTGGAGGAAGATTGCTTCATCGCAGGCTTTCACCAACAAGTGCAAAAGGACCGCAAGAAAGCATGGCATGATCGCCATATAAAGAACAAGTCCTTTCAGGTAGGTGACCTAGTTCTCTTGTATGATAGTAAATTCATGAAGTTTCCTGGTAAATTTAAGATGCATTGGCTTGGTCCATATACTATGATACATGCTACTAACATTGGTGCAGTCCAGTTAGCCACCTTAGCTGGCAATACTTTACCAAGTTTGATAAATGGGAGAAGACTAAGGCTGTACCACGATAGCCCTGCTTCACAGAATCCTAAATGATAAACAGAGGGAGAAATTTCTAAGTGTCAAGTACAGTTGAAATTAGACACTGGAAATAAAAAGGAGTCTGTACATGTACGATAAGTAGGACAATGTATGTCCCATGCAGCACTATTGAAGCTGCACACACAAAAAAAAAAAAAAAGAAGAAGAAAAAGGGAGTCGCGCAGTTGAAACCTCGACACCACAAAGTAACTGTGCAGGATCAGAGACGACCTATCGCGCAGCTCTCACAAAAATAGTTGTTACACTGGCCATGAGAAAAATAGCGATTATATGACCGTTTCCAACAACCGCTTGAACATTTAACGCAAAGATAGTTGTTCTAAACACACTGACGAAGAAAGGGACTGAAGGATCTACTCAATTTGGCCAATGGACACCACATTTAATGCTCATCTAGTCGTTGGAAGGCGCGGGAGGACTCACCTGTGCCTATAAGTAATGCCGCATAAGGACTCGCGGGCGTTACCAAACACTTAGAATTCTCATGCGCTCACTCCTGTGTTAGCAATCACTAGTAACATATATGAAACATTAGCCTACTCTCTCCACTAAATGTCCGAGTGGTCGTACAAAGAATAAGAGCTTACAATCCAAGAAGCGGTAAGAGTCTTTCAGCAAGGAGGGATTGAAGGGTTAATGAAAACCCCTGCCAAGAAGGTTACATTGGAACCAGGTCAGGCATCTTGAAGGTCACCTAGACACAACCCAATCATGCAGGATAGGTGGAAGATACAGTCGGGCCACGAACAAAGAACCCCAGGCCAAGTTCGACGATGCCACCGTCATCAGTATTTTGAGAAGGAGATACCTTTAAAGCTTACACCATAATACATATCACCACGGGCACTGGATGCCCCAGTCTATAAACTGGTTAAGAATACCCGCTATGAAATCCCCTTGTCACTAATCTCAAAGCACGTATACATTGCCCAGAACTTGCTAGGAAAGATACCAAAGTGTAAGTGGGAAGACTATGACCTCCTGGGAGTGCAGAAGGAAGAACCCCATGATCCCAAGTTCCCACACTTCCATCCTAACTAGTACATGTACTGGAAGAAATATGTTAAAGGCATACTTAACTTGGTTGCCGAAAGCTGGCTGACACCAGTAGTCTAGTCAGGATTTTTGTACCCCATTTTGATTGTTCAGCAGAAGTCAATGTGGTGGTTTGCACTTTTATGGTGCAAATCCATCAGGGATACTCGCGGCTAGACATAAATGTTGATTTGAATATCGACTTAATCCACCATGCCACAGGACTAAGCAAATGCGGCAAGGACCCCAAGCAGTTCTTCCAAGGGAAGAGTAAGGAAAAAGAAGTTGTCGCGAAGATGGATAAAACCCAAGCACTGGTGAAAGGAAAAAGGGGTTTTCCTACAGAAGAAATCGAAGATAGAGCGACAAAGTTTGTTACACAGTTGTTGGCCAGAAAAATCATAACAACAGCCAGGCCTTCGGAGGTGCCTACGGACGCAGTACTACTCGGTGCCGCGGTGGCTGAAGGAACCGAGTTCAATTGGTGTCAGTACCTTCTCAATGAGTTCATGCAGGAACTCAATGACACTCAGGAGAATGGAGGTCACTTCCACTTCACGTGGTTGATTATCCTAATCACCTTTATCAGATGGAAGGAGTCGAAGGACTATGTCGGCATAATTGCAAACACCAATGATCCCAGAGGAGTTCGATATGACAAACTTTGGGAAAATTTGAACGCGGAGCGGCAACACGTGACAGCTGAAGTCTTCTACCAATATTACACCCAGTTGCACGAGGCGATCACGCGTACATCGTGTATTACAAAGCAGGTAATGTCAAAATACATTCGCATTGTTGATTTTCATGCTGACATGCGTTGTATTTTTATTTCACCCAAAGCAAACACGAAGAAGCCGGAATGGTATCCAGGTAATTACCATATGTACGAGGAAAACATCGACATCCTCATGAAGGACTGGTCGATTGAGTTCCATGTCGAGGTCATGGATGTTGCGACCGATTCAGAAGAATATGAACCAATTCCACGGCCATGCCCAATCATTGAGGAAAAAGGAAAAAGGAAAGAACCTAAAATCCCATCAAATCCAAAGGCGCAGAAGAAGATGAAAGCAACCAAGGGTCAGTCAGAAACAGTGCTTAATGAGGAATATTTCAACATGATTGCCAAAAAATTCACAGAACAAATGGAAGAGCTGATGACAGGAAAAGAGAAAAAGGACAAGGCCATACAGGATGACCTACATAAGAATTGGCTCTCACTGCAAGGGCTCATGCAGAAGATGGACGATGTCCAGAAAAGGCTACCTTTTCCGCGCGACTCAGAATCTGAAGGGAGGTCGGGAGGAACTTCGCAGCAGACACCACTGCAACTATCCATAACACTGCCAGCAAAGACTCGGGTCGTTCATTTGGACCCAATGACCATAACGCTGCCAATGTCAGAACAAGTGGTTCTGGATACAAAGGGTGTTGAGCGGGTAGAGCTCGACCTGACCAGGATTCCATTACCTAGCTTGCACTTTTTGCACCTGCAGGTTGTAGATGAAATGCATGAAAGGACCATTGATTCGATGAAGTCCCAAGCTGAGCTGCAAGCCACAAATAGGCAGCTTTAGGAGTCTAGCTTGCGCACATATATCCAACTGCACAATGAACAGGACCGTTGGGTATGATTGGAGGCCACTATCACTGCTGTTGCAGATGACATTGAATATTTGGAACCCTAGAGCAATTCTGCGGACACCGTTCTGAGGATGGGATATCTGGTGAAATATCTGAAGATAGAAATACAGGACAAGGAGATTCTTCATGAGGCTGCTATTAACGCCCTGATGACAAAAATGAATCCGGAAATACCATTAACTGAGCAGCAGTTAAGGGAGCAAGCAACAAAGGGTGCAGCGCGGAATATTTCAATGGACGTGGCTAACTGCCAAGATTTATTGACTGCAGCTTCGAAGGCATTCACTGCCTCGAAGAGGATCCAGGGCTACTGCAAGTAAAGACTACAGTCAAAGAAAAGCAGGCTGCACTGGAGAAGCTGGATATAGAAGTCAAGGCCCTGCCAGCCAGAGACAGGCTTATGAAATATAGGTAATTAACCAACTTGAAAAAGGAGGTACAAGCATTAAGGGAGAAAGAGACTGCGATGGACGATCTGTCCCAACCACTACTGCAGGATGCCATTGCAATATCACAGCAGATTGAAGACAAACTCAAGGACCTGTGCGATAAACAGGAGAATGTGGAAGGACAGATTGGACAAGAAATAACTGCGGAGATGCTCGACACAGTCAGGCAAGTTGAGCACGGTACAAAGGAAACAATGGAGTAGCTGGTCGGCACATTCAATGAATTCACAGTAAAGCTAGCTCCACAGGTCACGGAGCAGATCAAAAAGGAAGAAGCTGAAGGTGGCTCGAGGATGAGCCACATGTAACTGTTAGGAACATGTTGGGCCTGGCCCAAGTTGGGGAAAATTTTGATAACACAAGGAGTTTTAGCTATGGAGCTGAGCGCAGCTCAACAAAAATACAATTTTGTGCAAGTGTTGGGGATGCTGCAAAGTTGCACATAGCAACCAAATTTTGGCAGCACTTCGAAGGGTGCTGAGAAGATCAGTGTTGTGAGGAAGCAGTGCTACGAAGTGACCAGTCCACGTGGAATCGGAAAAGCAGAGTGTTGGACAGAGGATGGGAACGGGTACCAGTTAGACCATCGGCGGTCTAGTTTTGGAAAAGATGCTCTAGGGAGGCTGAGCGGCGACCAAGTGTATGAGATCGTTAGAGGAAGAACGACTTAATGAAAGCAACTGGGAGCTGAGCCAGTTGTACGAGGCCGTTAGAGGAAGAGCAGCTCGAGGAAGTGACCTGTTGGCATGCACACAACAGAAAGGCCAATAGCGACAGGATGAAGGCATGGAGGGTCACCACGATGGAGTACTTGCTACCAGAGGCCAGCAGTTCTGTTTAGAGAAATAGTAGCAGTTTTGGAAACCCTAAGGGTTTCGACCTTTAGAATTGTAAAGACATGACCTACGGGCATGATCTATTTAAGGAGGCATTTTTGTATGGGAAGGGGTTGGTTTTTTGTTGTTGTTGTTGTTGTTGTTGTTAGAAGTTTAGTATAGAGCATTGTAAAATCTTTTCTGAGTAAAGATATTGTAAAGGCTCTGCAGCTGAGTGCAGAGAGACCTATCTGAGAGAGAAGAGAGTCTGCAGCTGAGTGTGCAGACTAAGAACTATTGTGCCCTTCCCAAAAGATATTTATAACAACAATTCTTGTGGACGTCGCTTCCAACCCGGGGGAGTGAACCACATTAAATATTGTGCAGTGTGATTGTGTTGTGTATTGTGCATTTAGCTGCTTCCTGTGAATGAATATTTGAATTTTCCATTGCATACCGTTATGATAGGAATTTTATATGTATTTTCCATTAGGAGAATATGGAAATAATATGTTAAGTTCTACATGAATAGATGAATGGTGAATGTTTGGCCTCTACTTATGAAGTAGTAATGAATCAGTTATTCGGCTAAGTGTTAGATATTGTTTAAGCACTTTCACATTACGTAGTAGGGAGAATGCATGGTAGTTGGACTATCTCTATGGCACATGCTTGAGCAGTGAACACCCTAAGTGAATGAATGAATGATTGAGTGTTAATAACTTCAGTACTCTAGTTAACTGCAAGTATTTCAAGTCTTAGTGTGAACTGCATCGGCCGCAGTCACAAAGAAATTCTGTGGAAGTAGAATTCAGAGGTGTGGACCGCGGTGTCGTCTGTCACCGCACAGTCTTTCCCCACAGCACATGTCCTGTGTCACGCTGCGCAGTACGTCAGATTAAAAAACTCATCACCTACTATGGAAACTTGATTCTACAGTACCCCATAGATACACCTCGGGTGAGACCTCAACCTACTCGCAGGTTGTTTCCAAAAGGGCCAGTGCAAAGGGGTTTTGTTGGTCAAGGGGAAACCGCGAAGAACTTGGGTCTTTATTGAAAACCCTTTGGGTCAGCATATGATAAGCCAATATCAACTGATGGTATTTCATTGTTATGGATGATTGCAGGTTGCGGGATCACCAAGCTCGAAAATATGCATTTTGGGATTCCTGCATTTCCGCATCTGCAATTTCGGGTTGCAGATTGCGGGATTCGTTGTTGCAGAATGAAGGTTGCAGGTTCGCAGCTGCGGGTTGTGGATTGCGGATCCGAGCTCTCCCAACTATGTGTATGGTCACTCAGTCAATGTGTTGGGAGAAAAAAAATGGATCATGGTCTCCAGTGACCAGGTAGGTCGGTGGGGATGTGACAGAGTGGTATCAGAGCTTCAGTTGCAGCACTATGAGATGTTTGGGCCAGACTGTGTATGAATTTTTGGTCGAGAAATGCGCCATGGCATGATTTTTAATGAACTTATTTGATTAATTAATTGTTCGAATGAATAATTCCTGGTTTGAATGGGTAAGATATAGCTAATTTTCATGCTTGTGATGTCTAATAGAATGTATTTGATATACACAGAGTTAGCAATAGCTGTAAGACAAATTGTGTCACGGGGAAACGCGTAGAACGGTGTAAGGATGGTTACTCTGAATGATGCGTAGGACCCATTTGGGCCAGAAGATGATGTATTGGGTGAGAATGTGCAAAAAGCGCATACAGAGACTGAGTCTGATGGAATAAGGGAGCAAGTGACGCCCCCAAACTTGGCTAAGACTATGGTTATCTTTAATGAGCGAATGATGAAAGCGCAAGAAGAGCAACATCAGCTCAATGCAGCCATTTTACAGAGTCTTACTAACTTGCAGCAAAGGATTAACGGTGGTTCTAACCCAAGCCACGAAGTCCGAGAAGAAAAGAATGCAGAGAGTCAGTCAAGGGGCCGTTCCATGAGAAGAACTCCAAGCCCTAGAATGGGTTCTGTGTGCAGAAGGCACAAGACACCCTCTCCTAAGTTTTCTTCTAGCAGGTTAGCCGATTCTAAGGGTTCTCAAGGGAGCCCAAGACACACTGTCAGTAAGAGTAAAGGAAGAAAGAAGCACAGAGGTATTCCACAAGGTGAATTTAGGAAGGCAAGGCCTCCTACTTTTGATGGTGAAAGTAAAGAAGGTTAAGAAGCAAAGGCATGGCTTCTTGGGATAAAGAAGTACTTCAGGATGTATGAATACTCAGAGGATGAAAAGGCTAAGGTTTCTATCTACAACCTTAGTGGAAGAGCTTATATTTGGTGGGATCACCGCATGCAAGTGAAAGGAATCAGTGAGAGAAGAGTCAGCTGGGGCAGATTCCAAAGGTACTTTCAGGAGAAGTACCTATCATATAGGTACTATGATAGAAAAAGGAAAGATTTCAATGAACTCGGGCTAGGACAAAACATTATGGATGAGAATGTTCATAAGTTTCTAGAGTTGTTGAGGTATGTGGACTACATCAAGGATGAAAGAGTGAAGATTCAATGCTTCCTTAGTAGTCTACCACAGAGTTACAAAGATAGGATAGAGTTCGTAAATCCACCAAGCTTGGATGAAGCTATCAGGATGGCAGAGCATTGATATGAGAAGAATAAAGGTAAAGCAAAGGCACAGCCAGCGTGGAAGGGTAAACCCAAGGGGAGGTTTGATCAGAAGAAAGGTGAGTCTAAACCACCATTCAGGAATCATCCTAGGAGATTTCCACAAGGCCAACAAGCAAGAAGAGAATTCAAGCCAGCTGATAGAGTGTTAAAAGGGCCACTTCATTATTGGGGTTGTGGGGAGAACCACATGCTCAGGTATTTCCCAAATGCAAATAAGAACCCTAGGAGCTTGCACAATGTTAGAGGAACAGCTACAATAGGGGATATGGCAAGAGCAACACCTAGAGTTTATGCAACATTGGATGATCACCAAGCAGACCATCAGTCAGCAGTGGTGGATGTTACAGGTAAGATTGATGAGCAGCCTATTTCTGTTTTGATTGATCCAGGGTCTACTCATAGTTATGTATCTCCTAAGATAGTGGGAATTTGTTCTCTTGGTAAAGTAAAGCATGACAAGGCTTGGCTAGTTCAATTGGCCACTGGTACCAAGATAAAGGTGAGTGAAGTAGTGAAGGAGTGTCCTATGGAATTGAATGGACTCCTCACACATGTTGAACTAAATATCTTGTCATTGGGATCATATGATGCCCTAATTGGCATGGATTGGTTGGAAAGGCATAGAGCCAAGGTGTACTATTATGAGAAAGCATTGGAATGCCTTGATGATGAAGGAAAGCCAAGGTTGGTTAAAGAGATTCCAAAGCATGTTTCAGTAAGGCATATTTCAGCTCTGCAATTAAGGAAGTTTTATAAAAAGGGTTGCCAGTTATATGTTGTACATATATCAGCTTCAGCAGAGGATAAGGGACCCAGGGTAGAAGACTTCCAGATATTGCAGGAATTCTAGGATGTGTTTCCAGATGAGGTTCCAGTATTTCCACCCAAGAGAGATATTGACTTTTCCATTAATCTTGTTCCAGGAGCAGCACCCATCTCCAAAGCTCCTTATAGAATGAGCACACCAGAATTGGTGGAGTTGAAGATGCAGCTGCAGGAGCTAATGGACAAGGAGTATGTCAGACTGAGTGTATCCCCATGGGGTACACTAGTGCTATTTGTTAAGAAGAAGGATGGAACATTGAGGCTATGTATTGATTACAGGAAGCTCAATAAGGTGACAATTAAGAACAAGTATCCCTTGCCAAGGATTGATGACTTGTTTGATCAAATGAAGGAAGCTAGAGTGTTTTCAAAGATTGACTTGAGGTTTGGGTACCACCAAGTAAGGATTAAGGAAGAAGGCATTCATAAGACAACCTTTAGGACTAGGTATGGTCATTATGAATTTACAGTCACGTGCCATTTGGTCTTACCAATGCACCTGCTACATTCATGTGTCTCATGAATAGTGTCTTCAGCAAGTATCTGGATAGGTTTGTAATTGTATTCTTGGATGACATTCTTGTGTATTCAAAGAATGAAGAAGAGCATGATGAGTATTTGAGAATGGTATTGCAAATCCTTAGAGAACACCAGTTGTATGCTAAGCTGAGTAAATGCAACTTCTATCAAGAGAAGGTGCAGTATTTGGGTCACATTATATCAGCAAAAGGCATTGCAGTAGATCCAAAGAAGATTGAGTCCATCATGGATTGGTCCACTCCAAGGAATGTAGCAGATGTTAGATCTTTTATGGGCCTTGTTGGTTACTATAGAAGGTTCATTGAAGGCTTCTCCAGGATAGCCCATCCAATTAATTCATTGCAGAGGAAGAATATCAAGTTTGTATGGTCTGATAAGTGTGAGAAAATCTTTCAGTAGTTAAAGGAGCTACTCACCAGCGCACTTGTTTTGAGGATTGTAGATCCGATTAAGGATTTTGTGGTATGCACCAATGCTTGCATTGAGGGACTCGGTGGAGTGCTAATGCAAGAAGGTTTTGTAATTTGTTATGAGTCAAGAAAGCTGAAAGAACATGAAAGGAACTATGCCACCCATGACTTGGAGCTAGAATCCATAATTCACGCTCTCAAGAGATGGAGACATTATCTTTTGGGAAAGAGATTTGAGCTCAGAACTGATCAAATGAGTTTAAAGTACTTGTTTGACCAGCCAAATCTGAATGCAAGGCAAACTAGATGGATGGAGTTTCTTTGTGAGTTTGATTTGGAGATTAAGCATGTCAAGGGAAAAGAAAATAAGGTTGTTGATGCACTCAGCAGGAGATTCCATATTACAGAAATAAGTATATGTGAATCAGATTTGAAGGCAAGAATTTTAGAGGCTCAAGATAGTGATGAGTCTATCTCCAGATTAAAGAGAAATTGCAGCAGAATGTTATAGAAGAGAAGCATGCAAGATATCAGTTGGGTGAGGATGATGTTCTCATTTATCAAGACACCAGACTGTACATTCAAAATAGTGCATATTTGAAGAAGTTGGTGATGGATGAGATACATCAGAAACCATACTCAAGGAACCCAGGATATCAGAAGACTATAACGGCAGCAAGGAAGTAGTACTTTTGACATGGTATGAAGAAGGACATAGCTGAGTACATTACTAGATGTCAGAAGTGCCAACAGGTCAAGTCAGAGCACCAACATCTAGCAGGGTTGTTGCAGCCCCTACCCATTGATGATTCAAGTTTTCAGGTATTTGATAACCTTTTTTCTAGCAGCCAAACTCAAGCAATGGTGATGAAACATACTCATTTGTGGGGGAAAATGTTTACTCTAATTATTTAATGGAATTGTTTTATGATTATTCTTGGATGTTAGAATGCGTATCAAATAAACTAATTATATGGAAACCAAGTGTGATTGAGCAGGTTCAGGGTCATTCAAGGATGGACGTGTAGAAGACTAAAGGATCACCAAGCTCGGCACCCTGTTTCCTAATTTATAGAGGATGCACTCCCACTTTCAAGAAGAATTGACATTTTGACAATCAGTTAGGATCAACATTAAATCATATAAATATGGACCTCTCGGGTAGCGAGAGGCCCCGACTGTTATTTTGAGAAAAACATTGTTTTAATTTTTTCTGCCCTATCGATACTGCGAAGTACAGACCTTTGTTTTGACATGGATTCTATATTTTAATTAAGAGATTGATGATTAATTCTAGCCAGCATTTCTAAGTTTTTATTCTCTCCTGAGTACGGGTTGGGGAGGGCCCCTCCAACACGTAGGTCAGGAGATTCCTATTTGCAGGTATTTTTCCAAGTATGCGTTTTACATTGATGAACAACTCTATGACATATGGGAGCATTTGAATGATTCATTATTTCTGTAGTAGTTTATAATACATTCTGTAGTACAGCAGAACAGTTTCAGTAGTCCTGTAGGTTCTTTCTTTCAACGCATATTTGAATCAACGATTGCATGTGTATCAGCTTTGCTTTCAATACCATGGTTTATATCTGAGGTCTTTGACTGTTTCTCATCGTGATCAATTTCTTTAGTCATAGATGAACAGCTTGAAACGACTGCACTTCAATTTTAGTCTTGGAATTTAAAATGGTTTAGATCAGAATTCTAGTTTTAGGCATAAAATAACTACAAACCTTGTTTTCCCCAATCTTAGAATAGATCTGTTATGGCATGTTCATTTTTAGATTTATTATTCTGCATTAAGTAATTTTATAAGATCGTTCCCTTTACTCTCAGCATTCTAATTATTTAAGATAGATGTATTGCTTTATTTCTTAGAATAGATTTACTGTTTTTGGTATCTTTATTTCTTAGAACAGGTTTTTTGCTTTCAACACTTTAATTCTTTTAATTAGATTTATTGCTTTCCCGTATTTCATTCCATAGCATAACCAGTTTTCATATTTAGTAGACAACCTTTAGAACATCGATACCGACATCCAATTGTGACAGAGATTATCCTATAAGAGCATAGATAGTGCATGCATCTCTAAAGTTTGTACGTTCCCCGGGTTGACATTTAAAGTAGGCTCTTGGTATAGTTTCCCTCATTAGACATCCATATTGGGAGCTCACCACTTTTTGGCGCCGCTGCCGGGGAGGTGCTAAATCTTTTAGGAGACACCACCTAAAAAAAACCACAAAAAGAAAACCACAAAAAGAAAACAAAAATTACATAAAACAAAAACATAAATACTTTTTTACCAATGAATGCCTCGTTGGAAAAGGGATAGGTTTGGCCACTTTCTGCCCAAGCATTCCATGAGAAACAACGGTAATAACAGTTCTAACCATTCTTAGTTTGAATTTATACACTCTGAAAACGAAACTGACTCCACATACGATCCAAACAGAAGCAACTTCACTACCAGTTCCAACTCAAACACCTCAATGGCAAATGAAGAGGAAGAACCTAGGGAGATTTTCACTTTTCCCATTAGCGTACCTCTCGGAGATGCCAGAATGAAGAACATCAATCCTAATAATCTGCCAAACTTTCATGAGTTGACTTCAGAAGATCCTGACACATTCCTGTTTGAATTTGAGGTAGTTTGCAGATCATTTGATTACACAATTGATGCACAAAAGCTTAGGCTTTTTCCTTCCACACTAAAAGACCTATCACTTCGGTGGTTCATGAGCCTTGAAGGAAATAGTATCTTTAGTTGGGATCAAATGAAAGAGTCATTCTTAGAAAAATATAGGGACTACTGCAAGGCCAAGGATACTAGGGATGAAATCTTTAGGATGCAACAAGGAGATAGAGAGTCATTAGAAGATTATGCCCAAAGATTTCAACTCAGCTACAAACAATCCAACCATTGCACATTGGATCCTGAATCACTAAAGCTTGTCCTTCTCAGAGGTGTAAAAGAGGATAATTTTGAAGTCTTAAATCTCCTTGGAAATGGAGATATATTCCAAAAATATTTTGACCAGATCCTGCAAATCTTCAAAAACTACTCAAGATCTAGGAAAACTAAGAATGGGACGAGGGATACACATACAACCACCAGTGGATCATCATCCTCAACACCAACACTTACAAAATTTGATTTAGGAAACCTGTTGGATGACATGAAAACTGACATACTGCAATCCCTATCCATGCAACTTAATGCTCTTCAAATCAAAAAGAAACAAGATGAAATTAACCAAGCCTTGGCAGTATTTTGTCCTCGTTGTAGAAAGAAGCATGAGAAGGGGCAGTGCACCTTGAACACAATAGAAGTATGTGGTCTCTGCACCGATGACCATTCCACTGATAAATGTCCCCTCTTACCCTCATGTAAGGCATCTATTCAAGACCCAGCAGCTGAAGGAACTATAGAACGGCTCTGTTTTATAAATCAGAGGAGGAATAATTTTGTTAGGCCATATCAACAGAGCAATCAAACTTACTATAATCAAGGGCAGCCAAATTCGAACTCTGCACCGACTCCATGGCAAGCACAGCCAAATCAAACCCAATGGCAACAAAACTAGCAAGCATATCAACCATCCTATCAACAGCCATATTATCCACCGTCTTATCCTCAATACCCCCCACCTTTTCCATCCACCACAAATTATGCAAACCAGTACCCCCATCCATCAAATTGGAGGGTGCCATTACAACAACCACTCATTATGCCACCCCCCAGACCTCTACCTATTCCATCCCAACCAATTCCAAATCCTAATAATAACAGACCCCCACAACAGCAGAAGGCTTATAACACTAATATCACACAATTACTAACTTATGTTGTAGACACCATAGAAATAAATGAAATAAACCTACGACCTGGAAAAATGTTGCAGAATACATCCCCACACAACATCCAACAAACTGTACTTGAAGCTCAAGACCACACATCAAAACCCTATGTTAAGCATCCTGATGAACCAGAACCTCCCGAGGACGAAACCCAACCACTTCCACGCAACAGAAATCCCCCATTTCCAGAAAAACTTGTCCGGAATACAAAAGAAGAGGAAGAGAATACAATCTTAAACAAATTCAAACACCTAAACATCCAATCCCGATTTTACAAGCCATAAGGGATGTGCCCATCTACAATATATTCATTAGAGAAAATTGCTTGAAGAAGCCAGGAACGAGGATGCGTGACCCACCAACTATTAATGTAGTAGGACAATTGGCCGATTTGATGCTAGGTATCATAATAAATCCTAAATATCTTGATCCTGGTAGTCCTATAGTAAACGTCACCATAGATAACAAGCAAATAAATAAAAGCTTAATCGATTTAGGAGCCGCGATCAATGTAATGACTAAATAAACCATGTTATACCTGGGACTCCAATCAATGGTAAGACCAACCACAACAATACTCCAACTAGTAGACACATCCACTGCGAAGCCTGAAGGAATGCTAGAAGACATTATGATCAATATCGAGTCCTAGGAATACCCAGCTGATTTTATAATAATCGAAATCAAAAGCAAACTTAGTGGCTATCCAATTATCCTAGGTAGACCTTGGTTAGCAACTGCGGACGCTTACATAGGTTGCCGATTAGGAAACATGACAATCACCAGTGGACATACCGGGAAGAAAATCACAATCTACCTACCAACAATGAAATCTTCAGAGTTAGAATATCAAAATTGGACTAATGATTACCAGAACACACCGAATCAAAACCTCCAACCTATCCTAACAATTGATGCTACAATATCTTTAAAGGCAGTAGATGAAGATGGCCATATATATAGATTTATACAAAATATATCTCCTAACAATCATGTTATTCAAGAATTTTTTTCTATAGAAATAGGTGAAAGTTCAAAACAGAACATAGATGACTTATGGACTGAAGTACTGCCAGAACAGATTGAGAAAGTAAAAGTCGTGGAAATTCACACTGGCAAAACAGTCAACATAAATTCCAATTTAGAAT
Source organism: Larix kaempferi (assembly GCA_027924585.1). Lineage (NCBI taxonomy): Eukaryota > Viridiplantae > Streptophyta > Pinopsida > Pinales > Pinaceae > Larix > Larix kaempferi. The sequence continues at coordinate 803,191 of BSBM01000036.1, forward strand.
CGGAGCAAGAAGAGAAATTGATGAAGATACTAACACAACAAAGTAAAGCATTTGCATGGACATATGCAGATATGAAAGGAATACATCCTGATATCTACAAGCACTACATTTATATCAAAGAAGGTTCTACTCCCATCAGGCAACCACAAAGAAGGCTGAACCCTGCACTAAAAGACATAGTCAAAATGGAATTACAAAAGTTATTAGATGCATGGTTCATCTATCCAATATCCGATAGTGAATGGGTCTCACCACTAGTCATAGTGCCCAAAAAAGGAGGCAAATGGAGAATTTGTGTGGACTACAGGGAGCTGAATAAAGCAACAAAGAAAGATCATTTCCCACTTCCATTTATAGACCAAGTGTTGGATACATTATCTGGAAACAAGTACTTTTCATTCTTAGATAGTTTCAATGGGTACAACCAAATTTTAATACACCCAGCTGATCAAGATAAGACGACCTTCACATGCCCATGGGGAGCTTACGCCTATAGGGTCCTACCCTTTGGTCTATGTAACGCCCCAACAACATTTCAAAGAGCCATACTGAGTATTTTCTCTGATTTTTTGAATAACAAAATGGAAGTATTCATGGATGATTTCACACCTTATGGACAGAGCTTTGAGCAGGCATTGAAAAATCTTGAATTAGTATTAAAAAAATGTATTGAAATGAGCTTGTGCCTAAGCAATGACAAATGCAAGATGTTAATGGAAGAAGGAATTGTTCTAGGACATCATATATCACAGGTAGGTATAGAGGTGGATCAAGCCAAAGTCTTAGTAATAAAAACACTGCCCCCACCTCTCAAACAAAGAGATGTGAGAAGCTTCCTTGGACAGACAGGGTACTACAGAAGGTTTATTGAGAATTATAGCAGAATTGTTGCCCCCATGTTTTCACTTCTCACAAAAGACAATGAGTTCATATGGACAAGCAACTGCATGTCAGCCTTTGAAAGTCTTAAATAGAAAACCATCACAGCACTAATACTTCAAGGACCAAACTGGGAAATTCCATTTCACATTCACACCGATGCATCAGATAAAGCAATCGGATCTGTGCTTGGGCAAGAACAAGACAAGAAACCCTATGCCATATACTATATAAGCAAAAATTTGGTTGGGGCAGAACTCAACTACAAAGTCACAGAGAAGGAATTTCTGGTAGTCATATATGCAATCAACAAATTCAGGCATTACATTACAGGATACCAAAGTTTTATCCATACTGACCACTCAGCGATCAGATATCTTATGAACAAGCCTAATACCAGTGCAAGAATTATTCAATGGATGCTACTTCTACCGGAATTCGACATCACTATAATAAATAAACCAGGCAAGCATAATGTCGTAGCAGAATTTTTGTCAAGAGTAACACATGGGAAAGATAATGAATTGGTCCAAGACAACTTCTCTGATGATCACCCTTTCTCCATATCAATAAAAATCCCATGGTTTGCTGACATAGAAAACTATTTGGTATCCGGGAAGTTTCTAGAACATTACAGTTATAAAGAAAGGACAAAAGTAATAAGACATAGTGCCACATATACATGGATAGAGGGCATGCTTTTTAAACAGGGACCAAATCAAGTACTTAGAAGGTGCATTAGGGAAGATGAGGTACATGACATAATGCATGCCACCCACAATGAACCCTATGGAGGACACTACGCTGCAAAAAGGACAGCCTACAAGATCATGCAAATAGGGTATTATTGGCCAACACTCCACAGAGATGCTTATGAGTATGTGTCCCATTGTGACGATTGCCAGAGAATGGGAAAACCGATGCAAAAACAAGAAATGCCACTACATCCACAAATCTCTTTAGAGGCATTCGATAAGTGGGGATTCGATTTTGTTGGCCCATTCAACCCACAGTCCAATCAGAAGAGCTACATCCTTGTATGCACTGATTACCTTACAAAATGGACAGAGGTGGCAGCACTGACTGCTACAAATGAAACCAATGTGGCCAAATTCTTTACTGAGTTGATCTTTCACAGATTTGGGGTGCCAAGAGAAGTAGTTTCTGATCAAGGACCACAATTCACATCATATTTAATTGAAGACTTGATGAAAAGAAACAATGTAAAGCACAGAGAGTCATCCTCATACCACCCTCAAGGAAATGGTCAAGCTGAGGTAACCAATAGGGAATTAGAGAGAATCTTGACAAAAACTGTCCAACATCACAAAAGGGATTGGGCTGACAGACTTAGTGAAGCAGTCTGGGCTTACAATACTAGATGGAAAACAACAACAGGATTCACACCTTATGAACTGGTCTATGGGAAAAGGGTAATGCTACCAATCGAATTTGAAGTAAAAACATTAAGAATTGCAGCTGATCTAAATATGAACCTATCAGACATTCAAAAAGAATGCATGCTATAGCTAAATCAACTGGATGAACACTGTTGGGCACCATTTTAACCTCTTTTTGTCATCTAAATATCCTCCTTTTTCCTCCATAAAACCCTCATACCGATCTATAAAGCTTGTAGTTCACCACAAACTTTGTTTAAAAAGGTATTAATGTCATTGCTTGTTAACAAATTGAATAATGAGATTTTTAGAGCATTTAAACTAAGGTTTTATTCAAAATTACAGGATATGATAACTTCCCGTAATGTCTCCAAAGTTGAGCACTTGCAGGACAGCTAGGCATTAACTGAACGATGGAGGAAAGATCCTCAGTGTCCAAGGATGGACGAATTTCCAACGAATAGATGATGTGGCTCTCGCAGGTGGCAAGTCAAAGTCGGTCAAAGATGAACACCTGTGCTACCACTCAGCACAAAAGCAGGGCAGTTTGGATTCTGTTGAGTATCACGATTCTGCATAAGGATCTCGATGGCTATGTTCATTAATTAGTTTACAGGATTATAGCATTTCTAGTTTTCTTTCAAATTTGTATAAGTACTTCACAAAACATTGGATCAATAATCACGATTTGGGGAAGAACGCATACTGCTTCTGAACTGTGTGGTTTTAATGTGTAATCAATTTATGGTGAATACAATTAGACTTTCAGTTCTGTAAATCTTCGACTGTGTGTGGAACGAGGCACTGGAGGGCCCCCATTGTTGAGTTTGCACACTATTACATTGCCAGTGTATGCGATTTAGATGTTTGCAACGATTTAATTTGATGCATGCGATTTAGATTGAGCCATTGGTATGTGTTAATCCCTATAGTATCTAGCTTATTGTTGCAGAACGAATTCAGTTAGTTTTTAAATTAATTTTATTACAGCTCTGTTCTCATTTAAATAGTTCAAGCCACCATTTCACTATGATACACATCACTTACATTTCTATGAGCTCTGTCTTCCATTTTGCTAAATGTTAAAAGAATGGTTCAGACTGTGATTTTGATATATCATACATTGCTGCTCAAGTGATTAGAAAAATTATCAATTACGAACAATGTCCTGTAAGGGAATTTAATGGTTAATTGTTCATTCATTAGTGGGATGTCAGGCAGAACTTTGTAGTTTGTATCTTAGGGTTAGAATCATTGTTAAATTGCTTTCACTATATCAGTTCTTTCATCAATAGATTGCTTTGCTAAATAGATTGATGTGTACTTAAAAGATCAGATGAAGTTATCACTGTAAAAGGATTTTTGTATCTTTAAGTTACAGTACTTCTCATCTGACAGTAGATTCAATTCATAGAAAATTAGGTTAACCAAACAAGTCTAGCTCTAGGTCCTAAAACTTGGATATGCCTCTAAGCTTACAGACCCGGATTGATATATAAATTTAAGGTTCGATCTGCATTAGTGGATTGAAGCCCAACATTTTGGCGCCGCTGCCGGGGAGGCATTGTAGAAGCAGGCTTAGAAACTTTAGTTTTCTGATAAAAACAAAAATTTCAAACAAAAACACAGACTAGATTCCACTTTTATGTTTAGACTAAGAGACGAGAAAGGAAGATTTCTTAAAAAACCCCCAAAAACAGAAATAACAGGAGCTTCTCTTCCAAAAGGATTCATCTCAACAGTTGGTAAGTTCAAAATGTCTGAGGAAGAAACATCAAAAGGCCCAACTGCAGAACAGAGAAGGGAAGAAGAGAGAATGGAAGAAGAGAGAAGACATGTGAGGGATGAAGGAATAACAGAAGATCAGGAAGCCACCTTTAAATTTCCTATCTTAGACACTAGCGTTATCCTAGGGGAAGAGGTGAAAATGAAGAATATTCCACCATCTGTCTTACCAAACTTCTATGGCATGACCTCTGAATATCCTGACTCTTTCCTATTCGAATTTGACATCTTGTGTCGAACTTATGGGTATATTGATGACACCCATAAGCTCCGTCTTTTCCCTGCTACTCTTAAAGCAGCTTCCTTGAAATGGTTCATGGGTTTAGGAGAACATTCTATCACTAGCTGGGATGACATGAGGAAAATATTTCTTCGAAAATATCAGGCATATTGCATATCAAAGGGTCTGAAAGATGACATTTTTGGCATGACTCAACAGGAAGATGAGAGTTTGGAGGAGTATTTGGAAAGATTCTCATACAATTTACAGAAATCTAAATACAATTCTTTAACACCTGAAATGATTAGAACAATATTTTTGAAAGGAATAAGAGAAGAGTATTTGGATATTTTAAATGTTATGGGCAAAGGTGACATCTCTTACCTTCCTTTTGATGAGATACAAGATCTATGTCAGAAATATTCAAGAGGAAAGGCTCGAACTGGAAAAAGAGATAGCAATACCAAAGCAACTAAAAATTGCAAACAGTGGTATTTCTAGAGCTGAGCTTGGAAATCTGCTAGAAGATTTCAAGACTGATTTATTAAGTACATTGGGCACACAAGTTGAGGCAACAAAAACCAAGAAGAGGCAAGAACAACAGGACCAACAAGATCAGGCTTTGTCTATTTTTTGTCCTAAATGTAGAAAGAAACACCCACTTCGAGAATGTCCTTTAAATACTGTTGAAATTTGTGGCTTATGCACTTTTAATCACAAAACTGATGATTGCCCTAGATTGAAGGAATTGCAGGCAGTTCGAATGGAGGAAAATCACAGCATGGAGTCTCTTTACTTCATGGGACAACGGAGACCTTGGCAGCCACGATTTTCAGGTATGTCTCAAGATCCTATGCAGCAATTTAATACAAATTATTAGACTCCTATTCAGAATTCATGGAATGCACCCATGCCTTGGAAAACTTGGTCTCCTCCATTAGCTCAATCTGCTCCAAATTGGAGAGGGTATGCCCATGGTAACCAAACCTATCAGCAGGCTTATTTGCAGCCCTATCAACAACCTTCTGCCTATCCTCAATATCAGCAGAATCAAGTCCAAGCCCCATCTTTTCAAAATCCATCTTTTCAACAACCCAACAACATGGCTCCTCAATTGGGTACACCACCTCAACAACTTCAGTTGCCATCCAATCAGCCTCCACCTCGGCCTACACAACTTCCAGCTCAGCCAATTCCAAATCCAAATAATAAAACTGACAGACCTATGTATAATGTTGATGATGGAACAGTGCTTCCCTACTCCATTCTCCCACTGCAAAATATCAATTTGAGATCTGGGAAAACCTTACAAAAACAATCTCCTGTTATCTTAGAAGAACCACCAGAAAAAGACAAAACTCCAACAAAATTAAATACAGAAAAATCTCAGTCAGAAAATCACAGTCAACGAGGGAACACAACAGCATCTCATTCACCTCCTTTTCCTAAGAGGTTAGTCAAAGAAAAACCTTCGATTTCCTTACCTGATTTCGATGTTCTGAATGAGTTAACAAATATATGTGTCAAAATTCCTCTACTGCAGGCTATAAAAGATATCTCGATTTACACTAAAGCAGTTAAGGAACTCTGTCTTAATAAAAGAAGGAAGGATCCATCGAAAATTCATGTGGTAGGCAATCTAGCAGGGTTAATGTCCAACACCGTTTTTATTGAAAAGTATGTAGATCCTGGAATTCCAATGGTTACAATTACTATTAATAATTTTTCCATCCCAAAAACATTGATCGATTTAGGTGCTACCATTAACGCCATGACACTAGAGACAATGAATTACCTTCATTTGACAAATCTCAGACCCACCACAACTATCTTAGAATTAGCTGATAGGTCTAAAATTACACCTGAAGGGGTCTTGGAAGATATTATTGTTTCTTTAGACTCCTGGGAGTATCCTGTTGATTTTATAGTCCTACAGCCAAAATCTAACTTAGGAGGTCACCCATTGATCCTTGGCAGACCCTGGATGGCAACAGCGGATGCTTTCATAGGATGTCGATCAGGAAGTATGCTCATTTCACATGGGACAGAGAGAAAACAGATTGCACTTTACCCTTCTGCCCAACGATCTTCTACATTAGATCAGATGTCATGGATTAATGAAACCAAAGAACAAGAAGAAGAGGTGATTCAGCCTGTTCTGAGTATAAATCCGTACTTTGATTTTCAGGAAGACCACCATGAAGATCTACTGGATTATTTCATTGTTGAGCCTGATATTTCTGCAGAATTACGAGATATGGAATATGCCATAGCAGAACAAGTTATGGGTCATAATTTCCAGGAAAATTGCAATGTTCATTCCCTAGCATTAGCACTTCATGATGTTTTCAATGTTCATTCCATCACCGATATTCACAGTAAAACGGTAGAAATCAGTCCAGGCAAAACTCTGAAAATAAATGCACATCTTACCACATCACAAGAAGAACAATTGATTACTTTGCTGAATAAATATTCCCATGCGTTTTCCTGGGAGTACACTGATATGCCAGGTATTCATCCTGAGACATGCACTCACCATATTTACCTAGATGACACAATACGACCTCTGAGATAGCCACAACGCAGAATGAACCCTATGCTAAAGGAAATAGTCAAAGACGAGTTGCAAAAATTGTTACAAGTGGGATTTATTTACCCCATCTCCGACATCCAATGGGTCTCACCCTTGGTTGTTGTTCCTAAAACAAATGGTAAATGGCGCATATGTATCGATTACAGGGAGTTGAATAGGGAAACTTTAAAAGACTATTTTCCATTGCCTTTCATTGATCAAGTGCTGGATGCTTTAGCTGGAAAGGAATATTTTTCATTTTTAGATGGCTTCAGTGGTTATAATCAGATTAGTATTGCAAACGAAGACCAAGACAAAACCACCTTTACATGTCCCTGGGGCACTTATGCCTACAAAGTTTTACCTTTTGGCTTATGTAATGCCCCAACTACCTTTCAGAGGGCTGTCTTGGCCATCTTTGCAGATCTAATTCATGAGTGTGTTGAGGTTTACATGGATGATTTTTCTGTATATGGACATACCTTTGAAGATTCCTTAGCAAACTTGGAGAAAATTCTGAAGAGGTGTGTTGAATCAAACCTTTCCCTGAGTAACGAAAAGTGTTTTATGATGATGACTGAAGGGATAGTTTTAGGACACCACATTTCTTCATCTGGAATAAAAGTAGATACTGCTAAAATTCAAGTCATTAAAAATTTATATGAACCCACAACTCAAACAGATGTGAGAAGCATTTTAGGGTATGCAGGCTATTATCGTAGATTCATTGCAAATTTTAGTAAGATAGCCCTGCCATTGTTTAAATTGGTTTCAAAGGACATGTGTTTTACTTGGGATACTGACTGTAAATCTGCATTTCAGACACTTAAGGAAAAGCTCTCCACTGCTCCCATTTTAAGAGGACCAAATTGGACATTGCCCTTCCATATTTCAACTGATGCATCTGCTACTGCAATAGGAGCCTCATTGGGCTAGAAAGAACATACTTTGACTTATGCTATCTATTTCATTAGTAAAAATCTGACACCTGCAGAGCTGAATTATACAGTCACTGAAAAAGAGATGTTGGCAGTGGTTCATGCTGTAAACAAATTCCGTGATTATATCACTGGCTATGAAATTTTTGTTCATACAAATCATTCAGCCTTACGCTATTTAATGAATAAATCTATCACTAATGGTAGGATTACTAGATGGTTGTTATTAATGCAAGAGTTCAATATCATTGTTTTAGATAGGCCTGGAAGAGAAAATCAAGTGGCGGATTTCCTGTCTCGCTTACACAATACTGGTGAGGTTGTTCTGGTTTTAGATAGTTTTCCTGATGAGCATCTATTTGCAATTTCTGTTATCACTCCTTGGTATGCTGACATTGCCAATTACTTATCATCAGGCCAACTACCACCATCTATGACATCTAAAGAAAAAAAAGAAGATTATTAAACAAAGTGCTAGGCATATATGGGTTAATGGTGATATCTTTTACACAGGATATGATTTAATCATAAGAAGATGTGTCCGACAGGATGAAATCTTAGATATTTTAAAGGCATGCCATGATGAACCGTGTGGTGGCCATTTTGCAGACAAAAGGACAGCATACAAGATACTCAATTTGGGGTATTATTGGCCTTCCATTTTTAAAGATGCTAAAAGGTATGTTAGAAGTTGTGACACTTGTCAACGAATGGGACGCCCAGTCCAGTCTGATGAAATGCCACTCCAACCACAAATTCTCATTGAACCATTTGAAAAGTGGGCCCTTGACTTCATTGGTCCCATTCATCCACCATCACATGGACAGAAGTACATTTTGGTCTGCACAGACTATGTTACTAAGTGGGTAGAGGCCAAACCATTTCCCAGAGCCACCGAACAAACTGTGGTAAACTTTCTGTTTGAGGAGATCTTTGTCAGATTTGGGGTGCCTCGAGAGATTGTAACTGATCAGGGTGCCCAGTTTACCTCTAAATTAGTGCAGGAGATAGCAGAAAAGTATAATATTAAGAATCGAAAGTCTACCCCTTACCATTCACAAGCAAATGGCCAAGTGGAATCTACAAACAAGACTTTAGAAGGAATCATTACCAAAACTGTCCAGATGCATCGGAAAGATTGGTCAGCTAAGCTGACTGAAGCTTTATGGGCATACCGGATCACTTGGAAAAATAGTACTGGGTTTTCTCCTTATCAACTGGTTTATGGTAAGCAAGTCCTCCTTCTCATAGAGTTTCAAGTTCATACTTTCAAGTTAGCAGCAGATTTGGGCATAGTCTTTTAGAAGCTCAGCAAGAAAGAATACTTCAGTTGAATCAGCTGGATGAGATGAGACAGGCTGCCATAGAACACAATATTCTGATACAACAGCAGAGAGCTCAATGGCATGACAAATTTATCAAAAAGAAGCAATTTCACATCAGTGATTGGGCATTGTTGTTTGACTCAAAGTTTAAAGACTTCAAAGACAAATTTACTATTCACTGGATTGGTCCATATGAGATTGTTGATGTCTATGACAATGGTTAAGGAAAACTTCAAACCATAGATGATGAAGCACATAACTTTCTGGTCAATGGCCACCGACTCAAGCTGTACAACAAACCTATCAACATGGCAGATTTTATACAACAGATTTCACAGCAAAAGGAACTGCAAGTGCTGGATAGACACATCAGTGTTTCTCCTTCACCTGCTCCTTAGCTGATCTGATACAGCATGCAAATAAAACAAAAAGATACAAAGAAAAAAAAAATCGAAAAAAAAAAACAATAATCTAAAATAAAAAAATAAAAAAAAAGGAGGTTTAGTTGTGAAAACCAGTTCACTGGCACAATATAAACTTGAATTTTCTCTGGAAAACCAGGTTTACCTGGCCATTGAAAATTCACAAAAATATATTTTTCCAATTTCCTGTTTGTTTTCCAAATAATGAAGATCTTGTTTGACTTGAGGACAAGTCAAAAGGTAGGCCTGTGAGGGGGATAAGCATTTTCATGAACCCTCCAAGTCTTTTCTATATGCAGAAGATAGTGATTTTTCATATACAGAAGGGACCTGATTTTCAGCAACACAAGTGATTTTTAAACAATGCAGAGGGACCTGACTTCCAGTGAAACTGAAGACATCAGAAGATGGCAGACAAAAGACATCAGAAGGACATGAATAAATCAGGATACAAACCAACTTCATCAGACAGCAAGCTCATCATACAGGTACATCAAGCAAAGTCTGTAAGAATTTATAGTTTTTATGTTTTAAAAAGTTTCAGAATTCTTTGTTTTTAAGCAATGACATATTACCAACTATTGAAAAGCTTGACTGCCTATTTCTTTCATTATTCTGATAATCTCTTCCAGTACCTTACTTACCTTCCATTAGCCTCTGCCAACACTTCATTTTTCCACCCTAGGGGTCAAAATGGTTGTCAGGATCAAACCCAAGGGAAATTTTCAATACTGCATTCTACAGGACATATACTGCACTCTACAGGATACAAGCTGCATTCTACAGACAGAGTTTTCTTCTTGGTTTAAAGACAAATAGGGTCTCCTTCTCAGCAAGAAGTGAAATATTGACATAAAGGAATTTCAAAAGTTTCTTTAGTGCATCAGGCATTAAGTAATATATAGAATTTAAGGAGGGAAACAATGGTCATATATATCTTCAGCGCATTTTTTTTAAAAAGAAAAAGGGGGTTCATTTTAAGAGAAATAGCCTGTTCAATAAAACATTGGTTATACAAAGAAACCGAGGTGTATTTTACAGTTTATGCATTAAACGTTGGGAATATAAAAAAAGGGGATTAAAGTGTTTTATAAACCAAAACCTTACCTTTCATTTTTTTAAATTTGAATGAAGTGGCATGTTATGAAATGATGAAAGGAAAACATGGAATGATGCCCCACGACAGCATGTAAATACCTACATGATGTATTGATAAAATTAGGAACCACGACTGTGTTATTCTCCCTGAGGCTGAGTCTAGTTGTTATCTCTACAAAATCGATTGCTGTGTGAAGATAATTGATAGTGAGAAGGGGCCGTGGAATTACAGGAAGTGTGAATACACGATTTGCTGAAGAAATCGCGCAGGAAGAAAGACAATCAGTAAAAACAAGTTGCACTAGAGAAGAGGTAAAAATTTAAACCCTTTTCTTTGTTGAATACTCTGCTCAAACCAACAGAAATTTCATAGATTCAGAGTATTATTGAGGGGATAGGAAGACAAAGGTAGCGTTAAAAGATAAAAGGTTCCTTTTTTCTATTTGTTTTTCAAAATGTCATCTAGACTAGAACCAAAGGTATTTGAGCCCGCAGACGTTCATGAAAAATGCCTGGAAATTTTCAAAAAAAATCAATGGGTGCCTTTCTTTGAAAAATTTGATGGGCACAACGATAACGTTAGCCTAGCCTTCGCTGGCTCGTTCGATGGAGAGAGGGCTACAGTAGGGAATTTAAATTTCAGACTATCTGAAGACATTTTGGCACAAATTATTGGCCTGCCACAGCAAGGAGAAAGGTTTTTCAAAACCAAGCAATTCAAAGAAAAATCATGGATACCCTTTTTGTGCAGATCAAGAGCAGGATCAGTAAACTGGAAGAAAGGTATACCAAGAAGCTGGCTGGTTCATCCCTGGGATGAAATAGTGTACATCATACAAAGATTCATCACCTGTGAAGGGAGATTCAATATTGTTTACCTTTACCACATCAAGCTGTTACAGCATTTGACAGGTGAATGTGAGATCAATATGCCCTTTTTCCTGTTGCAGAGTCTAACTAAGATGGCTAAGGCTGTCCAAAGGCGTGAAAAAGACAAATTGACAAGTCTTTTTCACTGTGGACTCATCAAAATCATCATCCAGCATGAGTTACGAAAGCAGAATTCGACATGGACAGAATTTTTAGTTCAAAATCAGTTTGAAGAGCAGGAAGAATTGCATGAAGAGGTTTCAAAAGAAGAGGAATTGCTGATGATAACATGCCCTGAGGCAACAAGTTCAAAACTGCCAAAGGAGAAAAAGAAGAAAAAGGAGGTATTGCTGATTACTAATGATGAAGACAACTCTGAGGCAACAAGTTCAAAACAGCCTCAGAGAAGGATACGAACTAGGAGTGTAATGAAAGAAGATAAACAGTTTCAAAAACAAGAGCAAGTCTTCACCAGTTACCAGAAGAAGCCGAGGAAGTCTAAGCAAGTTCGTAGCCAGCCATCATTAGAGGATGAAGAACACACACAAACTGTGGAAAGTCAAGAAGAAAACCTAGCAGGTGAAATAGGACAGGGAACCCAAGAAGCTGATGAGATAATAAGACAAACAAAGAAAATAAATCTCTTCTTCGATCAGCAGGAGAGGGAGAAGGAAAAGCAGTCAAAACAGGGAGTACTAAAAGACTCAGCTTCTCTTTCCTCAGAACCACAAACTGTGCAAGAAGAAAAGAAAGAGGGTTCAGTACAGGAAAGTGAAGAATTAGGGATGGACACCAGTTTTGTCCAACTTTCAATGAAGAAAAAGAAAACTTCCAAGAAAAATAAAGAGATTAAGAGGCTGAAACTTGAAATAAACGAATTGGAGCTCAAGAATGAGAAATTGAGGAAAGACAATCGGAAGCTGAGAATTCAGAGGACACACATTTCTAAGAATGCATCCAGATGGTATAAGCAGAAGAAGACCTACAAAGCTAAGTATGAGAGACTGAAGGTCCTATATGCATCTCCAACTTCAACTGATGCATCTTCTCAGTAGGAGTTTAGAAGCAAGAAGGTCAGCAACAACATTTTGGTTTTAACACAAGGTCAAATATTTTTGGCATGGGGACATGCAACAGCTTCCTCTTGGGGGAGATGTTGGGCACCATTTTGACCTCTTTTTGTCATCTAAATATCCTCCTTTTTCCTCCAAAAAACCCTCATACCGATCTATAAAGCTTGTAGTTCACCACAGACTTTGTTTAAAAAGGTATTAATGTCATTGCTTGTTAACAAATTGAATTTTGAGATTTTTAGAGCATTTAAACTAAGGTTTTATTCAAAATTACAGGATGTGCTAACTTCCCGTAATGTCTCCAAAGTTGAGCACTTGCAGGACAGCTAGGCATTAACTGAACGATGGAGGAAAGATCCTCAGTGTCCAAGGATGGACGAATTTCCAACGAATAGATGATGTGGCTCTCGCAGGTGGCAAGTCAAAGTCGGTCAAAGATGACCACCTGTGCTACCACTCAGCACAAAAGCAGGGCAGTTTGGATTATGTTGAGTATCATGATTCTGCATAAGGATCTCGATGGCTATGTTCATTAATTAGTTTACAGGATTATAGCATTTCCAGTTTTCTTTCAAATTTGTATAAGTACTTCACAAAACATTGGATCAATAATCACGATTTGGGGAAGAACGCATACTGCTTCTGAACTGCGTGGTTTTACTGTGTAATCAATTTATGGTGAATACAATTAGACTTTCGGTTATGTAAATCTTCGACTGTGTGTGGAACGAGGCACTGGAGGGCCCCCATTGTTGAGTTCGCACACTATTACATTGCCAGTGTATGCGATTTAGATGTTTGCAGCGATTTAATTTGATGCATGCGATTTAGATTGAGCCATTGGTATGTGTTAATCCCTGTAGTATCTAGCTTATTGTTGCAGAACGAATTCAGTTAGTTTTTAAAGCTTATTGTTGCAGAACGAATTCAGTTCTTTTTTAAATTAATTTTATTACAGCTCTATTCTCATTTAAATAGTTCAAGCCACCATTTCACTATGATACACATCACTTACATTTCTATGAGCTCTGTCTTCCATTTTGCTAAATGTTAAAAGAACGGTTCAGACTGTGATTTCGATATATCATACATTTCTGCTCAAGTGTTTAGAACAATTATCAATTACGAACAATGTCCTGTAAGGGAATTTAATGGTTAATTGTTCATTCAGTAGTGGGATGTCAGGCAGAACTTTGTAGTTTGTATCTTAGGGTTAGAATCATTGTTAAATTGCTTTCACTATATCAGTTCTTTCATCAATAGATTGCTTTGCTAAATAGATTGCTGTGTACTTAAAAGATCAGATGAAGTTATCCCTGTAAAAGGATTTTTGTATCTTTAAGTTACAGTACTTCTCATCTGACAGTAGATTCAATTCACAGAAAATTAGGTTAACCAAACAAGTCTAGCTCTAGGTCCTAAAACTTGGATATGCCTCTAAGCTTACAAACCCGGATTGATATATAAATTTAAGGTTCGATCTGCATTAGTGGATTGAAGCCCAACAAACACCGCCAACAAGCACTTACACATACTGAAATCATCCAACAACAAAGAAAGAAATGGAATGACCAACATTTGAAGGATAAGAAATTCAAAGAAGGTGATTGGGCACTACTCTACGACTCCAGATTTCACACATTCAAAGGAAAGCTAAACACTAGATGGCTTGGACCTTACATTATACAGAAAATTTATGACAATGACGCTGTGAGAATTATTACAATTGATGATGATGAGTTCCCCATGATAGTGAATGGGCATCGCCTAAAAATATACAAAAAACCACAGTCCAAAGAGGAATTTACACAAGTACTCTACCAGCAACAATTGATGTTGATAGAACATGCTACAAATCAATGAAGTTCAATGCATATCATGGAAAAAAAAGAAAAAAACAGAGAAAAATAAAAATAAAAAGAGGAAAAAACAAAAAAAAAGAGAAAATAGAAAAAAACAAAAAAACAACACACAAAAGGTAACAGAAAATTTACAGGGCATCGACCACAATTCAAGCGAGGCTGCCATCTATTCAAGCAAGCCAGCAAAATAATTCAAGTGAGGGTGCCACCTATTCAAGAGAGCCGCCAGCAAAAATTGCTACAACTACGGACACTCTACAGTATCACCACAAAAAGCTGCCAACTATTCAAGCGAGCCTGCAAAATAATTCAAGCGAGGGTGCCAACTATTAAAGCGAGCCTGCAAAATGATTCTAGCAATGCTGCCATGTATTCAAAGCAGCCAGTCACATACAGCCATTAAACCATCCAATAAGAAAAAACATCGCATGACTCGTATCCTCAACATGCACAACTTTCAAAAGAAGGTAATGCAACAAATTCAAAATGAAAAGAAACGGAAAAAGCAGCTCACATGAGCAACTACTAACATGCAAAAATCTACTACAGAATCCACCATCCATAAAAATCGTACCAAAGCATCAAAGCAGGTATGCATAAATACCAAGGTAATCTCTAACACGATTTTATTTTATGATTAAAGTAAAACATTATCCCACGCTACATGAGATTTTCATCAGCTGAGAACAGCTTCTACTCTAAATTGGCGGCATGGTGGAATGACCCTAAAAAGTCATGATTGCTACTTAAAATTCAGTCACCTCATCAAATCATGATCGCAACCTTCAATACAGAGGTCAATCATGAGAAGACAGAGATCAATCATGGAAAATAGGGGATTAAAAGGGGCAAGTACAGGCATGATGGAAAGAACAGGTGCAGAAAGACAGCGAATTAGGGTGCATAATATTCCACAACTGTGCATATAAGTAACTACCCGAACTTCACGAGAAGCAGCCACCATTTATATTCCTCGAACCCGTAGGCAGAGCCCGACCCAGTTGAAGGTATAAAAACTGCATTCCAAAAGCCCTGGTTCTGTTGATTATAAGAGAGGTTCTCAAAATGACAAAGGGTTTTAAAAGGAGTGAACCATAGGATCACAGCATCATATACTAGAACACGAGAGTCCTGCAGATCGTTCGCAACACAGGCTGGATGCCCTTCATCCTGGGTATGAAAGGACATGATGCAGGGATAGCTCAGGAATTCACAAGAAATTTCAAGCATATTAAAGATGAACAGTACGTCACCCAAGTGAAGGGG
This sequence comes from Larix kaempferi, assembly GCA_027924585.1. NCBI lineage: Eukaryota > Viridiplantae > Streptophyta > Pinopsida > Pinales > Pinaceae > Larix > Larix kaempferi. The sequence continues at coordinate 818,904 of BSBM01000036.1, forward strand.
TTACGTATCAAGTTGGACGAGGAGACAATTGCCAAATTCACTGGCCTACAGAGGGGTTTGTATTGGAGCAGGGATGACAGGGAGGAAAACCAAGAAGCAAAAGCAGCATTCTTTGAGCGAGGAGAGGTCTATGATGAGGACAAAAATGAAGTCAAAAGACTCTCCATGCCAGCGCCATGGGAGGACGTAGCTGAAATCGTTCTAAGGTACATCACATGCTCTAGTAAGTTAAGCTATGTTCCCATCTTTCATTTTCAGATCCTAGAACTGATAAGACACAGGACCCAGCATCCCTCAAATAACAACATTAGTATCCCATTCTACTTGCTCCAATCCCTATCGGAAATGAGCAAGAAGGTGGCGAAGGGTAAAGATGATGCCTTGGCCCATCATGGGCTAATCAAAATAATTGTTTGCGAGGAATTGAAGGCGCAGATACTAGAACTTTCGTGGGAGGAATTTGTGTTGGTATCCGCAGAAGATGTTCAAAGGATGAGAAGTACACCCATAGCTAGCATACCACCTGGAGGAAGGAATGGAGCTGCCTCTGTATCAGGGGAGAAAAGGAAGATTGACCTAGAACATGTAGCAGAGACCCTGGTGGAAATCAAAAATTTAAAAGAGCACTCCCCCAGGGCAAAATAAAAAATTCCCGCCAAAAGTCAAGAACCCAAGAGGAGGAGTACGAGATTCAACCAAACAGCCTGAATCCGAACAGACAAGGAAAAGAGAAAAGAACCCAGTCCCATTATTCAAGATGTGTCGGATGGGGACGATGATCAGTGGGTAGATCAGGAAGACCCCACTACAGAAGAGCAATAGGATGAATAAATGCAGGACGGAGGGGAAGAAATGAATAAAGAAGCAGAAGAAATGGATAAGGGAGAAGAGCAGAACTTAGGAGAGTAAGGCAACTTCCAGGGAAATCCTCCAGCACAAGATAACCTCGAGGTCATCACCCAACTCGCCGAGGCACGAGCAGAATTGGATAAGCTCAGAAACGAGCTGATAGCATTAAGGATTAGGCCAGAAAGACATCCCACACCTCCCCCATTCTCATCCGAGAAGACTCAAATACTAAAGATGCACTATGCAGAGGAGCTACGACTGGTCGAGTAGAAGCATTTAGCGCTTCAAGAAAAGTTGGCGGAGGCACAAGCTGAATTGGCCAAAAAGGACCAGGAGGTCACCAAATTAAAAGACGTTTTGGCCACTACTTCCGGCATATATGAAAAACTGAGAGACCTTAGACCCCCGTCGGCAATCTATGCAGTCTATATGCAGGAGAAATGGGGCAAATTCCAGCTTGAGAGGTTAAAGCAAGGACTCCCTATAGAGGTAAGCACCCCCATGGAGTTTATGGATGCATGTTTGAACTCCACAGAGCTGGAGAAAGACAAATTAAGTGAGTTCTTTTTTCATAACTTCATGGTTTCTGGCTCACCCAACTGGTCGCCAAACCCATCTGTGGGCGATTTCCAGTTGAGGGCATTATGTTCGTGGATGAACCATGAAATTGAGCGAGCACAGGACTACCATCTCTATGTCGCATCCAAATGGGAAACCCCATTGATGATCAAACCCGATCCAACTCACCCCGAGGGAATAATCTATAACCATAGGATCCTCACTCAGGACGAGGAACTGATACCCATTCTCCTCGCAAAACAACAGGAGGTCGTGACTCATTTTGAAATTACACTCCGCAGTACACAAAAGGAAGTTAATGAGTCCATTAAGGAAAGATGGAGCAAAGTGGAAAAGGATTTGAAGAGGAGAGAACTCCGCTCTCCCCTCAGGCTTGATGATTCCCTTTTCAAAGCCACACTCTACAAAGAATCCCTGGCAAGGAACCAACTCAGATGGATCGGGATGAGACTGAATCACCCATTCTTTCTTTCCTCAGTCATCAAGGAATAGATAAATGAAGAGTAAGAAATGAGGACATGGACCAGGGAGGATTAGAACTTTGGGTATCACAGGCAGGCAGGGATCCCTAGGGTGGTAGCATGGGACATCAGGGAGGTCATCGATGAATAGAATAAGTCACCCAAGGATGGGTGAATCCTTCAAGTATGGGAGAGAATGATGAGTCAATTTTTCAGGTATTTGATAACCTTTTTTCCAGCAGCCAAACTCAAGGAATGGTGATGAAACATACTCATTTGTGGGGGAAAATGTTTTACTTTAATTATTTAATGGAATTGTTTTATGATTATTCTTGGATGTTAGAATGCGTATCAAATAAACTAATTATATGGAAACCAAGCATGATTGAGCAGGTTCAGGGTCATTTAAGGATGGATGTGTAGAAGACTAAAGGATCACCAAGCTCGATGCCTTGTTTCCTGATTTATAGAGGATGCACTCCCACTTTCAAGAAGAATCAACATTTTGACAATTAGTTAGGATCAACATTAAATTGTATAAATATGGACCTCTCGGGTAGCAAGAGGCCACGGCTGTTATTTTGGGAAAAACATTGTTTTAACGTTTTCTGCCCTATCGATACTGCGAAGTACAGACTTTTGTTTTGACATGGATTCTATATTTTAATTAAGAGATTGATGATTAATTCCAGCCAGTGTTTCTAAGTTTTTATTCTCTCCTGAGTACGGGTTGGGGAGGGCCCCTCCAACACATAGGTCAGGAGATTCCTATTTGCAGGTATTTTTCCAAGTATGCGTTTTACATTGATGAACAGTTCTATGACATATGGGAGCATTTGAATGATTCATTATTTCTGTAGTAGTTTATAATACATTCTGTAGTACAGTAGAACAGTTTCAGTAGTCCTGTAGGTTCTTTCTTTCAACGCATATTTGAATCAACGATTGCATGTGTATCAGCTTTGCTTTCAATACCATGGTTTATATCTGAGGTCTTTGACTGTTTCTCATCGTGATCAATTTCTTTATTCGTAGATGAATAGCTTGAAATGACTGCACTTCAATTTTAGTCTTGGGATTTAAAATGGTTTAGATCAGAATTCTAGTTTTAGGCATAAAATAACTACAGACCTTGTTTTCCCCAATCTTAGAATAGATCTGTTATGGCATGTTCATTTTTAGATTTATTATTTTGCATTAAGTAATTTTATAAGATCGTTCCCTTTACTCTCAGCATTTTAATTATTTAAGATAGATTTATTGCTTTATTTCTTAGAATAGATTTACTGTTTTTGGTATCTTTATTTCTTAGAACAGGTTTACTGCTTTCAACACTTTAATTATTTTAATTAGATTTATTGCTTTCCTGTATTTCATTCCATAACATAACCAGTTTTCATATTTAGTAGACAACCTTTAGAACATCGATACCGACATCCAATTGTGACAAATATTATCCTATAAGAGCACAGATAGTGCATGCATCTCTAAAGTTTGTACGTTCCCCGGTTTGACATTTAAAGTAGGCTCTTGGTATAGTTGCTCTCATTAGGCATCCATATTGGGAGCTCACCACCCATTCCAGAGTGGAATTGGGAAGTGATTTCTATGGATTTCATAACAGGACTTCCTATGACAGTGAATAAGCATGATTGAATCATGGTTGTGGTGGACAAGCTCTCAAAGGTAGCTCATTTCATTCCAGTCAATTCCACCCACAAGGCTAATGATATTGCAGATATCTTCATGAGGGAGATATTTAGGTTGCATGGATTTCCCAAGGCAATAGGTTCAGATCGTGACACAAATTTCACCTCCAATTTTTGGAAAGGGTTGTTCCAAGAGTTTGGAACTCAATTGAAATTTAGAACGGCCTATCATCCTCAGACAAATGTTCAAACTAAGAGAGCGAACCATATCCTTGAAGATATGTTAAGGATGTATGTGATGGATAAGCCATCTAAGTGGGAAGACTATTTACACTTAGTGGAATTTGCTTACAACAATGGGCATCAAGCATCATTCAAGATGAGTCCCTTTGAAGTGTTGTATGGAAGAGGATGCAGAACTCCAGTGAGTTGGGATAGCCCAGTGGACAGAGTAGTGCTTGGACCAGAAATGATTTGGGAAATGGAACAAGAAATTGTTAAGATCAGGCAGAATTTGAAGGCAACGCAGGACATGCAGATGAGTTATGCAGATATGAAAAGAGTGCATAAGGAATTTCATATTGGGGATCATGTCTACTTGAGAGTGAGACCTAGGAAGAGTTCCATGAAATTGGGAAATTGTGCCAAGTTGGCACCAAGATATTGTGGGTCATTTGAAGTCCTTCATAGGATAGGGCCAGTTGCATATAGAATTTCATTTCCTGCTAACATGAAAGCTCATAATTTTTTCCATGTGTCTTTGCTTAAGAGATATGTACAAGATCCTAATCATATCATTGATTGGCATGTGATACAGGTGGAACCAGAGGGAGAGTTCTAGGTGGAGCCTACATGCATCCTCGACAGGAAGGTTACCTTGCTCCAGAACCAGGCCATAGGGTAGGTAAAGGTGTAATGGAGGCAACTTAGCCCAGAGGAGGCCACGTGGGAGCTGGAGGATGCCATGAAGGAGGCATTCCCATTTTTGTTCAGTTTTGAGAACACTGAGGACAATGTTACTTTAAGGGAGAGGGAGTTGTAATACCCCATTTTTCCCTTGATGTGTGTTTGGATTTTATGTAAATACTGTGTATGTATAGTATGTGTATTTTTCCTAGTGTGGAGCTCAAGGCCAAGGCCCCACTAGTGGATGTTTAAGTTTATTGCTTAGGAAAGTATTTGGACAGTTTGATTATTCATGGGATGATTAAGCCATGAAGGAATGTAAATGATGTAATTACTACTGAATGAATAAAATAACCAAGAAGCTGGATAAGGAGGCAACGAATGAGAAAGGGCCATGTGTATCCACTAGGGAGAGGTGAGAAGGTTTGGGATTGGTTTCCCATATTGCCACATGTCTGACTGAGAACCTGTTTGAACTCCCTGCTGACATTAATGCATTGTAGTGGGTAGTTAAGAACCTTGATGGCTAACGTCGTTGGAGTATGGGGCATGCCTGCAATTTCGTATGGCAGGGCATGGCTTTGATTTCATGTGCTGAAGGCACCCAGTCGCCTGGGGAAACTCGCAGGGCCTGTTTGACTATCGGGGGTGAAGGATTCATTACACACACTCATACATTCACTCACTCACGCATCTTTCCATTGTCATGAGCCATCGATCCTCGCAGAGAAATCATTCCTGTATTTCCTGTATGCACCAAACCAATCCAGAAAAAGTGAAAACCTGAGGTTATTCGTGCTTCCTGTGTGTTAGAAAGGCCAGAGAATTGATAGCCGTAACAACCCTGTGTGTAAACCCCAGTTGCAGGGACAGGGTGGTATTGATAGAAGATGTTGCAGAGTGGTATTAGCAGAGCGGTCATGAGGAAACCCCAAGCCTCGTAACGAATCAATTGTTGAACTATGGGAGAAAGTTGGGTTGCTTGATAAAACCAGTGAAGGCTATATAGTCTCAATGAACTAGTTACTGGACATTTCTATGCCCATCTTGGAATAGCACTAGAAGGGAAGGACCATGAGACTGTGTAGCAGTGATAGGATCTTCCTTGTGTTGGATGTGGTAGGTATTGTGGGTTCCAGGTCGGCTGAGAGCGACTGGACCTTTTTATGCCCATCCTAGAATAACACTGGAAGGGAAGATGCCTTGAGAGACTATGTAACAGTGATGTAGGCCTTCCTTATGTTGGATGTGGTAGGTATTGTGGGTGCCAGGTCAACTGAGTGCTGATATGCTTGTAGCTCTGTGGTTGAGCTCACTGGCTTAGCAATTCCTTCCTTGTTTCCCTGAATTGATGTAGGTTGGATTAGCATGGGTAGGAGCCCTGGAATGCTTGATAAACCCAACTACATGCTAGTTTAGCATGAGAATGGATCCTTGACTGTGAGAGAACCTGTTAGCCCTCCTTAGTGGATACACTGCCCAGCTCAGGGGTGATCTCTCAGCTGAAAGAGTATAGGCTAGACAGAGATCTAAGGTTGGGTGGAACATTGCTCTCACTTAGCCAGTTGCTTCGGAAATTGAAAGATAAGTACTTCTTGTTATGTCAACTGATGGTATTTCATTGTTATGGATGATTGCTTATGTTCCATAGTGTAATATTGAATGTATGATTGTATGAATTATTGACATGAATTCATATGCAAGCTTGAGTAAGAGGTTGATTTCACTATTGTATGAATAACTTATATTGCATGAGTTTAATGCCTTGTAATTCCTACAATAATAGATGCGTGGATTAAATCTGTTAATGCATTTTACATGTTATAATGAATGATAGTGTTTCATTATTGAAGATGAATGTTTAGGCATAACTAACCTGTGAAGAGATGTATATTTACACCTGATCCTTGGGAAGGAAGAGAACCCTGGAAGTGATTCAGAAACCTCTATGGATCAGATGGAATGGAAGAACTTGGCAGGTTGAAAATTGGAAGTGTCTAAGTGGGAGATATAGATAGAAATTCAAAGGAGGAAATGGGGAGGTTAGATGCCACACATGGTCAGGGGATTCTACCATTGGATAGAACTCTCCAAGAGCTTTCCAACGGTACCAACCTTGCCCCATTTGGATGTTGGAGGAAGAAGTTATGCCCCTTAGAAGATTTGATGAAGTTACCTTAAAGAGGCAGGGTTCCACACGCATGGTTCCGCAATTGCAGGTTGCGGGTTACGGGATTACCAAGCTCAAAAGTATGTGTTTTTGGATTTCCGCATCCGCAATTGCGGGTTTCAGGTTGCGGGTTGTGGGATCACCAAGTTCAAAAATATGCGTTTTGGGATTTCCGCATCGGCAATTGCGGGTTTTAGGTTGCAGGTTGCGAGATCAGCTGTTTCAGGTTGCGGGTTGCGGGATCACCAAGCTCAAAAATATGTGTTTTGGGATTCCTGCATCCGCAATTTTGGGTTGCGGATTGCGGGATTCGTTGTTTCGGAATGAACGTTGCGGGTTCGCAGCTGCAGGTTGCGGATTGCAGATCCGAGCTCTCCCGACTATGTGTATGGGAACTCAGTCGATGTGTTGGGAGAAAAAAAAATGGATCATGGTCTCCAGTGGCCAGGTAGGTTGGTGGGGACGTGGCATGCACTCACGCATATTATTAGTGATTCTCTAAGTTGAATTTCTTAGTGTCGAAAGGATCTACTTGATACAAACTCAATGCAATCGATGGAATTGAATTACGAGGTTTAGAACTAAAAAACATCAATGGAAAATATTCTCACAAGTGAGACAATTTTTTCTTCTCAAGTTGTTAAATTAGATGAAATGAGAGGAAAATCATTTGTCCAACAACCTAGTGGAAAGGTATTGATGTCTACTAGACTAGACAAAAATTAATTCATCAATAATCTGAGTCTAGATGAAGGAGTTTCATTTTTATAAGGTTGAAAGCTGAGGGTCTTATCTATTAGGATGTTCGAATGGGAAGACAAGCAATTCACGAAACACAGTTAATGAAAGACATGGAAAATAGGCATTAAAGCGCAATCATATCATCAACTTATGTACATATAAATACAATGAGATGACCCTTAGGTTCATGTTCTCAAGGCGTTTCTTGGAATCTTGAAGATGACTCTTCGTCTTCACATAGCCTGATGGATTAGGTTTCAACAATCCCCCCCTTAATCTGAAGGGATGTATAGGAGTCCAAGTAGAGAGATGAAATATGGAGAAGGACAATTGCAAATGGATGAAGGAGCTCTCTGAAAAGATAGAAGAAGCTCATGTCTTCTATTAAAAGGGTGGTTTTAGGATGACCACAAACTATGGAACTTGGAAATAACTCTAATTATGGATCAACAATTCTCTGGAACTTGGCTCTAATTCATGTTCTCGCTCAGAGATTCTCTTTGGAACTTGGTTCAAAGGATCGACAATTCCTTGTGGAAAGTGGTGGTTCAAGGATCACCTCAATTTAATTTCTAGAAGAAGCAATAGGAGGATGATGGATTATATTGAATGGGTGGTTTTAGGCTGACCACAAACTCTGGAGCTCAATGGAACATGGATCTGACTCCAGTTCAGTGTTGCAGCTCTCGCTCGGTGCTCTGGTAACTGCACAAGGTTCTAGCTATGGCTCTGGCATTGGTTCAAGCTTGCTTGCTGGCTCACTTGTTCTCGCTTGCTTGTTTATAATTGTCAATCATTCCCCATATCAAGAACAAGGTGAGGAGAAGAGAATGTTTGAACTGCAAAACGTGTCATTACTAGAGAACAAATTCTTACATATGACATATATATCTTCTTGGTTTTTTACGACCATTGACAAAAAGCAATCCACCCATTGTAAGTATTCTCTCTTTTAGGTTTCTTCAACATGAAGTATCTATCTAAAGAGTGAGTATGATTTCCACAATGCTTACAAGGGTGAAGATCAAAACATTGATCTTTCCGTGTGGCCAACTCAATCACAATGTTTCCATTTTGAACTCTGAATTGGAGCAAATGAAGATAACTTTCTTTTAAGAACCCATCACTCTGAAATTGGATTGGCTTGGAGAAATTGAGAATGTGAACGACACCTTGTCATACATCCAAGGTTGGTTATGTGCTTATTGTGTACAATTTCCTCCCAAGGTATGATTATGGGCTTGAGAAGTGCAATCGAAACCTCTGTATGCATAACTTCATCTTCATTTTAATTTGCTTCTAAAGTGAGGCCACTGATTTGATTATGTGATTCTGAAGTGGCATCATTCTATGTAGGCTGCTAAAAGGAATCATAAAGAGGATTGTTCTGAATGGGAACAAGTTCAGAATGTGTTTCTTCTTGTGGGAGTTGCAACTCAACTTTATAAAAACTCAAGTGTGTCTTGTGATTCTTGTACACAATTTCAAATGTGAGTGAGAGTGATCTTGTCGACCATGACAGTGTTATTGACATAAGAGAGAAGTAGAGTGTTCAGTAACTCTACCAAACCATTTATTCCAACCATTGATAAATTGTGACTCACTCAAAATATGAAAAGGTGTCGGCTACAACCGAGAATGCACCCAATTACAATTCCAGTTGATTTTTGTTTTGACACTTACAGAAAACAAGAAACTTACAAAAATCACTATGCACAAGTTGTAACTTGATGCAGAATCCGAAACTGAATTCGTCTAAAAAAATAAATGCTTTGCCTCTGAGTTCTTTGATGATTTTCGATGCTCATGTGACGTTCCAAGGCCACTGAAACAAGCATGCTTCCAATGTATTTTATAGCAACATCTTTAAATTCTTTACTCACAAAATAATAATCTCATATCAGGGTAGTCATCGCCTTTGTTGGATGAACCTCTACAGTATTGACCAGTGTAATATCCATAGTTGGATATTCTCAATTAGTTAGGGTTGAACCCATGCTTTCTAAAATAACCCACAAATCTGTAGATGTAAAATGATATATAAATTGATAAGTTAAGATAATTTTAAATTACAAGGAAGCTCGCCTTTTATAGGCTTTGAGCATGTGAAGTGAAGGGTTACACCCTTTCACTTAATAACTAATAAACTATAATTAATACATTATTTTATATTCGTTACATTGCCTTCCCCTTAAGGGAAGCTTTGTCCTCAAAGCTTATTTGATGACAATGATTACGTCTGATTGTTTTTCTTGTAATGTTATTTCTTGATCTTTAGTCTTTGAGACATTTGATGAAACGAGGCGATACGAGTTACGAATTCCCTAGAAGAATTGTGGCATCGTCTCTAATGTGTTCCATCCCAAATCTAATTTTATCGAAGCTATTTGATGGCCTTGTGGGATGGATCTTCTTGTTTGTTGTTTTGTATTTTGATTTGATGTTCTTGCTCATCTGACATCATCTCTCCTCCATGTTTGTTCATTTTGACCCTTTCGTTGGTCAAAATGACATTTATAATTGGGGTGTCGATAAGGAGTTTTTGTTGTTTGTTCTTCTGCTAGATTGACTTCTTTTTTATCTGTATTGATGACTGGATTTGTATTTGCTTCTTTTTCCTCAACTTGTTTTTTTGAGCCCAAAGGTTTTGATGTCCTCTTCTGAATGTTCGCCAACTTGTTTTCAAGTGAATATTTATCATTCTTAAGATTCCTGATCGTTTCTTCTTGCAATTTTGCATCGTCTTTAAGCTCTAATAGTTTCTTCCAGAGATCTTGATTTTGCTCCTCTATATTTTGATGGTCTTATGCCCTATCTTTCGCCTTCTTGACTTGAAAGAGCAACTTTTGATTATGATCTCTTAAACGAGATATCTCTTCTTCTTTGTCCCTGGTGACTTTGTCTAATTCTTTCTGTGTCTTTTGTCTTGATTTTTGATCTTCTTGTGAAATCATCTTCGAAATGTCTTTGAAATCTTCAGATGACACATCCTTTGAATCCGATTTCATTGAAACATCCTGCAGTGTGATTTGTTTTTTCTTGTATGAAAACGTTAAAAACTTTTTGCTAACATTTGTTCGATAATAATTATTATTAATTTAATTAATTAATAATAATATTATTATTAATGTTATATAAACTATATATATAGTTTAATATATAATTTTTCACAATAAAATAATTATTATTTCCAAAGATAATAATAATATTATTATGATGAGGATTCTGAATTTTAAGGGTTATATTATAATAATATATATTATAAAAAATAATAGTATTATTATAATATTAGTTTTGTTTGTTTTGCAATTGAATTAGGGTTTAGGGTTTACGTGGAGCGGGAAAGCGGAAAGGAGGAGCAGTAGTGGGGAAGTGGCACGAGATGGAGGTAGGGATCCGTGGGGAGGAAGGGAGGAGCAACGATGGTGAAGACGATGGAGGGAGGTGCGATGGAAGGTAGGAGGAGTTGCGGTGGAGTGCAGAGAGGGAGGCACAGGTGGGGTGAGGGCGCAGAAGGGCGGAGAGGGATGGATGGGAGCGGAAGCGCGTGGGGGGTGGTGCGGGGCAGCAGGTGGAAGTGTTGCGCGAGAGGGAGTTGATGGAGCGCGGTGGTGGAGGGCGCGGAGATGGAGATGGTCGCAGGGAGTAGCGGTGAGGGGGGAGGCAGCACAGGGGTGGCAGCTGTTGGAGTGTGGAGCTACGAAGGTAAGGGTGGGATGCGGCCTGGAAGAGGTAAAGGGGATGGAGAGGGGAGCGTGCAGTTGACGGAGGCGATGCTATGCGGTGGAGGAAACAGTCGATCAGGCTTGAGCAGCGTTAGCTTGCTGGGCGTAGGAGTATGGAGAAGGGAGTTGAGGGCGAATGGATGCCATAGTGGGTGAACGTGGAGAGGAGAGAAAAATGGGGATGAGGCAGTTGTGGTGTGGGAATGGTTGATTGGGGAATGGAGTGGAGGAGAGAAGAAGTGCGCGGAGGGAGGAAGGTCAAAAACCTGCAGCTCAGGGAAACCTGAATTTCTCAGACAAGGTCTGAATTTGATGACCACCGGCCGGATCAAGCAACGAGCGCTCTGATATCACTGTAATATCCATAGTTGTATATTCTCAATTAGTTAGGGCTGAACCCATGCTTTCCTAAATAACCCACAAATACGTAGATGTAAAATGATATATAAATTGATAAGATAAGATCATTTTAAATTACAAGGAAGCTTGCCTTTTATAGGCTTTGAACATGTATAGTGAAGGGTTACACCCTTTCACTTAATAACTAATAAACTATAATTAATACATTATTTTATATTCGTTACAACCAGGCCAAATTCTACAACCTCATGAAGCTTTTCCTTGCCATGTGAAGCTTAAACAAATGCATCTATCAATATCCTCACCAAATACTTCTAAAGCGCTAACTCTATATATATCATTGTGAACCTGCAATAACGCACTGCATCACCACAAAACTACTATGGCTATTTTATTAGAGGTGAATGGAAATTGGCAACTACTATTATGTCTCACGACTACCATATGTCGGTTGTTTATTGCACTCGCATACATTAACACTGACAATCCCACTCTTACAACATGATATATAATATTTTACTATCCTCAAATTGCTTTCAGCCAAATATGGGAAATACTGTTGAACTTTTAAAAATTAATACATATACCTCCTTGTAAAGAGACGAATTGCACAAAGATGCATTCGGGATATGAACACAAACTTAGAGATAACTCCATGCATACATAGATATCCAACTGTAGGTATATCAGTGAGCCTTAAGCAAATCGGAACGGAGATAACTGGGCAACCAAAGGCAGGAAGATGAAAATCAATCGATCTTACACACCATTTCTGGTTTCGCGGAGAGAGCGCACGCACATGACGTTAGGGTTTCAAATGACGGAGTGCAACACCATGTCAATTTCACTTCTCCAAAATGCTTAATTTAAATTCACCTATGATTTCTTTAACAACTACAAATTTATTTGACATCAAAATAAGGGTTGTGACTATATTCATTAACTTTCCACAATCCTGGACAGTTCTTCCCAACTCGATTTCATGACCACATCGATTAGCATTTCATTACATGTGCAAAGGACTCCTTACATGTGCTGAGAGTTGTCCCTTCAAAATTTGCAACCGCATATCCCTAAAACCAGACAACTATAAATTTTTTCAACGCACAAACCAATATAAACTCTTTACCAGGCACGCAAAGGAAAAATTCTTTGAAAACGTTCAAATATGTATCATCTAAAACCTAGCCAAGGCTTGAAAAAACTTGTAGAATATATGCTTTCCCCTTGTAAAATAATCTCACCCTTTATTACTCATATAGCAGAGCCACTAATTCAAGGGAAAAGCACACCGCACAGTCAAGAAGATTGAACTGCGCAGTGAATGAATGTTTTATTTTTCTTCGCTTCGGACTTCACCAATCATACAATAGGGAACCTAAAATTTTAACTTCACTTCGCCGAGCAATTACTTCACTGAACACTAGCTTCGCGGAAATTAACTTCGCATCTATGCGCAGTTAACCTCGCAAAAATTAACTTCGCATTTCATAAATTTACTTCGCATCTATGCGCAATTAACTTTGCAGAAATTAACTTCACATAAATTGACTTTGCATAAATGGAAATTTGCACAAATGAACTTCACACTTCACCCAAATTTTCTTTGCAAACTTCTTTAACTTCAGAATCACTTTTATTGATCGCAGGCCACTTCAAGGGGGCAACCTCCTTTAAGCAAGCTCAATACAAATAACTTCACGGTACCTTCATTGGTCTCAACACAAACTTATATACTAAGTCTAGGTGCCAATACCATGGGTAAATACCATGTTTCAATACAAACCATGGGCCAATACAAACTATGGATCAACAATTACTACGGAACGACTTACAAAGCATATGCGTCCAACAACAATAATACAAACTATGGATCAACAAATACTACAGGACGACTTACAAAGCATATGCATCCAACAACAATATACTAACAAAGTAAATAGAAGGGTTGACATGGGTTCCTAACATCCCCTCTCTCTTAGAAAAAGCTTTGTCCTCAAAGCTTTAGATGTGGAAATTGATGCAGAATCTAAAGGAATGGTTCCCCTGTAGCAACCTCGGGTTGCATTCCGAGCCACTGACACCTTTTGAGTTTCAGGGAGGGTTGCTTGGAAGGCTATAGACAAAGAAGAACCATATCAGCTGCATGAAAAGTGCACTATGAACGATGTTGATCGGCTTGTTGTTGTTGATGTATATGTAACTTCGGAATGTATTTCATATGTATATTATATATATATTTATTGTACGCTTATAAGAGATGTGTTATTCCTCTATAAGGAAGTGTCGTCATGTGGATTGACAAGTGTCGCAAGTGTGTGTACTTGCCGATGGGTTATTAGACCACCTTATGGGGTCGGCCCTGATTAATATATAATATAATGTGGGTGTATCCAAGTAGACAAGTCGGCCCCAGTAGGTCACTGGGCAAAAAGGTGAGTATAAATAGAGATAGGAGATCTCTATTTTACTCACTCGGAAAAGCAACTATCTCTCTCTCTGAAAAGTGGCGCACTAGTGAGGAGGAGGAGGATCATCTGCTAGGAGACTATCTCGGTGTTATTTGGTTGTATTTTGGTTGAGCCATTGCTCTCTCTATCTCTGAGGAAGTTGTGGGGTTTTTCACCTTAGGGTTTTCCCCACGGAAACTGTGTCTCTTGTCTCTATGCTTTTGATTCTTGTGATGCTTGTGATGCTTGTCATATTATGATTGTCATGCATTGATATACTGTAGATGTTATTCTCTCAGCAAAGATCCTATAGTATTGTGATTTAATACTAAAAATTTAACAGTTGTTTCAGTCGAATTCGTGCCATGTGAAGATTATCCTGCAGAATGAGAAGAATCTGATCGCGGTTTGCCTTTTCGACTGCAATAAGTTTTCCACTTTTGATATCAAAAATTTCAACTGTATTAGTGTTGAATGTAACTTGCTTCAGTTCACGAGTGTGTGTCATTTGATACACAAAAAGAAGATTTGAAGCCAAGGAAGGAACATAGAGAACATTTTGAAAGATTCCATGATCTACATGGATTCTACCTTTGCCCTTTGAAAAAAAAATTGAGTCATCTCCCAAATGGATGGGGATGGAGCTATTTGGATCGAATGAAGAAAAAGAATCAATATTTGCAGCCATATGATTCAAGGCACCCGAATCTATCAAAAGAGTAGTGGGCTTCGAAATAGTTTCCATGAGTGCTTGTCCTCTTTCATTATCATCATTCCTATCCTTCTTCCTTGCACCGTCAGAAAGAGTTATGTTGTTCTTTTCCAAAAGGAGGGCCATTTGATCTATAGTCTTTTTCATGCATGAACTTTCGGGATGAAAGCCATGGTTGCAATAAGTACATTTAGATTTTTCCTTACCCTCTTTGCCCTTTTGCTTGAACTTCGAACTGGATGGTGCATCCGTCTACTTGCCTTTCTCTTTTTGCTTGTGAGGTTTGAATTTGGGATTCTCTTTCTTTTGCTTTCCTTTACCATTCAAATTATTAGGTCCTTGAACAAATAAGGCTGAATCTTTGGAGTTTATGGACCCCATTTGAATCAACTTATCATGCTCTTTTGTGACGGACTCAATGAAGGCATTTAAGGTAGGCATCTTCCAATTCGAGGTAGTTAGCCGACCATAATTGAAAGTAGAGACAAATACCGAATAGTCTTTGCCAAGCTTGGTGAGAATAGAGAGGATCAATTGCTTATCCTCTTTGATAACTCCACTGTTCTTCAACTGCAATGTCAAGTGCTTGAATTTCGTGAAAAACTCATTGATGGTCTCGAAATTCTCAGGACTAAGGGCAATCAATTCATTCTCTAATTGAAAATCCCTAAGCTCATCCTGCTTGCCAAAAAGTGTTTCAAGTTGCTCCAATATTGCTTTTGGAGTCTTCAATCCACTGAGATGGAAGTGAAGATCTTTGGAGATGGAGAGACAAAGAATACCATAAGCTTCATTAAGCTTGTTGTAGTGTTTGGTTCTTTCTGACAAAGTGTTTAGCTCCAATTCAAGACCAATAGTGACTCGATAGTATCATTTTGAACGTAACATGATCTCCATATCTTCTTTCCAATCAAAATAATTGAAAGGGGTGAGGATAGGATTTGAAGAAGAGTATTCCATTGCTAGGAGCGAGTGCACTTTGATGTAGAAAGGCTTGCAAAAGTAAGGTAGCGAATGCAATTGATAGAGACAATAACCTGCAAATCACAATAAAACCAAGAACAGTAAGGTCGAACAATCCACCCTTTTAGAGTTGCATCACACCTGGGATTGGAGATCAAGCAATGTTGAATGGGTCCAATGTATCAGATATAGGATTTATGCGGAAACTAAAGCTTCTAGAGTGGTATTGGAAGTATTTTTAAGCTTTGCATGCACAGGAGCGAATGCCCTTAAGATCTTTCATGCCAAACTTTTTGCAATTTTGAGCAAATTCACTCAAATCTCCTTGTAGAACACCTGTAGAAAAGAAATCTTGTCCCTGCAATGGCTCTGATACCATGTAAAATTAGTCATAGCAGATCTAATGAACAAGTAAATCAATCACAATAGATGAAACTTAGAAAAATGATGTAAAACTGTGCAAAGCATGCATAAGTGCTCAATATCCCAATGAGGGTGAATAATTACAATACAATACAGTAACAATGAGTGAGCAATTTGAATT
Source organism: Larix kaempferi (assembly GCA_027924585.1). NCBI lineage: Eukaryota > Viridiplantae > Streptophyta > Pinopsida > Pinales > Pinaceae > Larix > Larix kaempferi. The sequence goes on from BSBM01000036.1 coordinate 835,013, forward strand.
GACTAAGAAGGTCATTCGAATTACTAAATGGTGTAGCTTGGCTCCAACTAGGAGTCCTCATCATCAATCAGTGGTGGTCATCAATGCACAAGAACCCGTCATCCAGGTGTCAATCTAAGTCTAACTGAGTGTAACAAGTGTAACTGAAGTGTGTAGCACTGATATAGGTAAGGAGGATCATTGGAGGGCGCATGGGAGGATTAAATGAAGTCAGAACAAGTCATCTAGTCAATCTAGAGGTCCAACGGAGTGAAACAGTAAGTCGGGAGTGAAACTAGCCTCAAATCAAGGAGAATCGGAGCTAACTGAGTGTAAACCCTTCTCTGGAAATAGGTGAGAAGTGGGTGCCTTCATGACTAGGAGGGCTAAATAACTGATTTAAGAAGCTCCTGGGTGCTAGAATAAGGTGGGTAAGGTGCTGGAGGCATCAACCTGGTGACTGGGATGCATGCAAACCCTAGAGTTTGCATGCAAACCCTAATTGCATGCAAGGTCCTGAAAATGATGATGTGGATATCCGAACATAACTTTGGTGACATAAAAAGTATTATGCAGACTAAAATATTGTTCTGCACGATAGATCCATCCAGTCGGATCAATACCATTGAAGCGAGGAAAATCAAGCTTTGGACCACGAAAATTGCTGAAAGAAGAGAACCCATTGTCTGATGAAGACTCGGACTGTCGTTTGTTGTTCATGGTTGAATGCTCAAGATGGAGGCTCAGAAATTTTTCATCCAAATCCTGGAGTTTGGTTTGGATGGCTGCAAGGGCTTCCTCCATGGATTTTGCTCCTATGCGGGTGACAACCATAACTAGGAGTTCTTTTTTTTTTTTTTTTTTTGGGGGGGGGGGGGGATGGGTAGAAATACACAAACAGAACCTTATTTAGTAAAGGGAAATTTGGATTTGGGAAAAAATCTGATGGGTAATTGGGGTTTGACTAGGTTTTGGACACTTTCGAATGGACAGGGAAGTAGAAAATGAGGATTTCAAAAGCGGGGTGAAAGAATGGGAAAATTTGTCAAAGAGAGAAAAGAAGTAGAAATAGGGAATGAACGTGGTGGAAAAATTTGAAGGTGATTGGGTGAAAATTAAAGAAGTTATGGCAAACCCTAAAAATAGACAAATGTGGGATTTCTGGCTTTGGAAAGTGGAATTTGGGATAGGGTCCTCAGGAATGAAAGCTGCAGAATGGGATTACAGGGGTGTCAGGGAAGTTTCAAGGGAAATAGAGTGAAAACAAGGGAGATATAGAAAAAAAATAGTTTTTTCTTTTCTAGAATGGATCTGCTATGGCGCAGAAGAGATCGGAAACAGATGGATCTACAACGACGCTGAAGTGATCTCCAATAGATGGATCTTAAATGGTTGGATCTGAGACAGCTTTCAGAATAGATCTGAAATGGTTGTATCTGGAACGGCTTTCAGAATGGATCTGAAATGGCTCCGAATGGATCTGAAATGACGCGGAAGTGATCGGCAATAGTTCAGCTGAAAATAGATATGGACCCCAGGTATGTTCGGCTTCCTAACAGTTCAGGGGTTTCACTCGGCCACCAATGTTATCTGACGGCTTTCGTATTGGGGAAGTACCCCTCACTCCACGACTCAGGTAAAACTGATAAGCACTTTGCCAAAAACGACAGCTCTTGGTTTACCTCACGGGTGGGAACTAGTCAATCGGGTAGGGGTCATTGCCCTTTTCACTGGCAAGTCCTCTCAATGGGCCAGCTACTTTGGGGTTTTTGTGGTACTCCTCACAATGATTTTTAGGGCTTATTCCCAAGTACTTCCCACAGTTAAGCAGATAGGGATTATTCCCAGATCCGAACTTGCAACAGATGCAAAAAAAAAATTGGTAGAAATTATATCCAACGAGCCCAAGAAAATGCTCTGATACCAAATGTGAAGAACCTGTAGCAATTAATTAATGGAAATACACGAGATTACAGAAATAACAGAACTCAGAATCGTTTTTATTGATCTCAGGCCACTTCGAGGGGGAAACCTCCTTTGAGCAAGCTCAATACAAATAACTTCACGGTACCTTCATTGGTCTCAACACAAACTTATATACTAAGTCTAGGCGCCAATACCATGGGTCAATACCATGTGTCAATACAAACCCTGGGCCAATACAAACTATGGATCAACAATTACTATGGGATGACTTACAAAGCATATGTGTCCAACAACAATAAAACAAATTATGGATCAACAAATACTACGGGACAACTTACAAATCATATGTGTCCAACAACAATATACTAACAAAGTAAATAGAAGGGTTGACATGGGTTCCCAATAGATTCTTGAAGAAACAATTTCATGCCATATGGGCATACTCTAGAGATATTCAATATTTTCCAGTTGTTGCCTACACAGAAGAAGAATTTTTCTCATTGAGCACACAACAAACGAAGAATTGATGTGTGAACCATATGGAGACCAATGTTTCAAAAGTCAATTCCCATTGTTACATCACCATCCCACTGCTATCAAACATTCATTCAAGAAGACCTCATGATTATCATGCTCATTCACCAATACTATGTTATGCATATGCATTTCCTTTTTCCCATTTCAATATATATGCATGCTAAAAGTACCATTTTCTTATGTGGTTATCTCTAAAATCCAATGACCTTCACTAGTATATCATCCATATAAACACTATATTCAGATCAATTTTAGTCTCCATTCCTCCACTTCCATGCCTTCCTGCTCCAAACACCCTTAACCCACACCATAAAGATATTTGGCTCACTTACAATGCCAAGTTTCCCCATTTCCAAATAAAAGTTGACGGTGAAAACCTATCTCAGGTGCCATCAGACCTTGGAATGCTTGAAAACCAATTTGATGGTGCGTATTCCTTGGGAATAATAAAATTCTGATTGTGAAAACCCTTTGGGCGCAGTCAGACAAATCTTGTTTGAAAACCATCTTACTAGCGGACAAGGTTTGCAAATAAAGTAAGAAATAAGTAATTCCATCCAAGTTGCTCTCTGAATAAATATTTCCAAAGTTCCTCTATGAAGAAGGTTTTAGGATTCATTGCTACATCAGAAGAATATTTCACATCTACATCATGCTACACGTCTAGAATCCACACTGCTCCATCTTGCAAAGCTTTACATCATTGTGGACTATATCATATTTCAGATGTTGCTACATATATCAAGGATTTCACAGGTGGGTGTAGGTATGTTTGTTTTTTCCTTTATTTAATCACAGTTCATTGACTGCTATGGATTTGTATTTGGAAAATCACTTGAGTCTTTTTCCATACTTTCTCCTTATTTGTTTTCCAAGCATATAAAAATCCTTCAATTTTTGGGTGGAGTACCATTACCCATAATTACTCTTCCACATCCCTCATCATCCTTGTCCAATCTAAACCTTCATCATTCTATCTCTACTTCTCAAGATGATCTTATTTTTACATCCCCTAAACACCCAAGCATGAAGAGGATGCTACTACATAAGCCCTATTGTTGTCACATAAGAATCAACAATAGGAAGTCTTGTTGTTGTCACACAAGAACCAATAGTAAGAAAAGAGATATGGATAAGCCAAAGAAGTTATTGGAAGAAGAATCTCTACTACCATGACACAATAATCGATAGAAAGAGGAAAAGGGGTAGCTACCATGGACAATTCAAGAAAGGAAAAGGCTGGTCACAAGAACCTATAGTAGAAGAAGTTGTTATAGAAGCCATTTTCTCTTAAGCACATGGGTACAAAACATAGGTATGAGTTCATTTCCATGGTTCATTGGCGTATATGGTTTTGAGATATGGAATTAAATGGGTTAAAGGAACTTCATGCATATTATTAAGGAAGCATTCAATCCTTAGTTGCACATCATGTTCAAATTAATTGATGGCAGCCTCAAGATAATTTACGAGTGACGATTGTGCCAAATATGTTGCAAATCTGTTTTATTATTGATTTAAAACCTACTCTCTTGTTCGGGTACACAGGGTACTACCAAAGGACCGAACACCAAGAGCAACCACTTTACACAAACAGATCACAGATCAACACACTGATGTTTTGACGTGGTTTAAACCCTCTTGAGGGAAACACTCCACGGCCCCGGCCAAATAGCTTCTACGGGACAATTTATTATGCAAAGAAAGAAAGTTACAAATGAGCTTCTCATAATCAATCAACTAAACAATGACCCTCCATTCTCTTTAAATAGAGATCATGGACCAATCGGGTGTTAAGCCACGGATCAAGGTTAGGTTTGATCTAAGAGAAGTTGAGCCGTCAGATCACTCTATGTCGGAAACATATCGTGACCGTCGGATTAAGTATTTATAAATGCATACTAATGCATACTAAAGAAACACACTATCCCTAACGGATATATTACACAAGTTGATCTTAACTAACTCCTAAGTGTCTAAATATCCTAACATCCCCCCTTAAGAAAAACTTGGGATAGGATTGAAGGATTTACAAAAGTGATACTATTAGGAGAAGGAAGGAGGCATTAGAGCCTATCCCCCCTTAATGACAAGTTCCTGAACTCCTAACATAGATCAAAGTTTAGAAAACTTCGCTTCTGTAAGAGACTTGGTGAAGATGTCTGCAACTTGATCATCTATAGGGCAAAAGAGCACTTCAAGAACACGATTATGAACAAGATTTCTGATGAAGTGCATATATATCTCAATGTGTTTGCTGCGTTGATGTAGAACTGGATCTTTGGCAAGCTTGATGGCACTTTGATTGTCGCACCAAAGTGGAGTAGGCTACTGCTGCTCGAATCCAAACTCTAAAAGGATCTGTCGAAGCCATAAAGCTTCCTGACTGGCATTAACTGCTTCTCGATATTCTACCTCTGCTGAAGAAAGAGCAAGAGCTTGTTGTTTCTTACAAGCCCAAGTAATAGGTCTAGATCCCAGACTGAAAACATAACCTGCAGTAGACTTTCGATCATCAGGATCGCCGGCCCAATCTGAATCAGTGAAACCAACCAACAAAGGTTTCCCCCCTGTACTGTAATGAATCCCAAACTGAACTGTACCTTGAATATATCGAAGTATTCTTTTAGTTGCTTTCCAGTGACTTTCATGAGATGTATGCATATAACGGGAAACACGACCAATGGCAAAGGAAAGGTCAGGACGGGAATGAGTCAAGTATAAGAGAATACCAACAAGCTGACGATACAAGGTGGCATCGACTTCAGGTGAAGTACAAGTGGCAGAAAGTTTGACTCCAGACTGGAAGGGAGAAAGGGTTGGTGTACAATCTTCCATGTGAAAGCGACGAAGAAGGTCACAAGCATACTTAGACTGAAAAAGAAAGATTCCTTCTTTGGTTTGTAGGACTTGGAGACCAAGAAAATAATGCAAATGTCCTAAGTCTGACATTTCAAAATTTTGTTTAAGACTGGATTTCACATGGGTTATAAGTTTAGGTTCACTACCAGTAAGAATAAGGTCATCAACATATAGAACAAGTATGATGAGATGGTTTCCTACTTTCTTGGTATAGACGTTGGGGTCAGAATGGCATCTAGAAAAACCAGTGTCAAGGAGAAAGTTATCCATTTTGGCATACCAAGCTATAGGAGCTTGCTTAAGGCCATATAAGGATTTCTTAAGGCGGCAGACAAGGCTAGAGTTATTCTGAACATAGCCAGGAGGTTGTTCCATGTAAATTTCCTCCTGTAAATCACCATGTAAGAAGGCAGACTTGACATCCATTTGATGGACTTCCCAGTTGTGTAAGGCTGCAAGGGAAAGAACAAGGCGGATGGAGTTCATTTTTGCGACGGGAGCAAAGGTTTCATTGAAGTCAATCCCTTTAACTTGGGAAAAACCTTTGGAAACTAACCTTGCCTTAAGTCTTTCAACACTTCCATCTGATGCATACTTAGTTCTGTAGACCCATTTACATCTGACAAGTTTTCTTCCTTTTGGAAGAGGTACAAGATCCCAAGTATCGTTCGCCATTAAGGAACGATATTCTTCATCCATGGCTACATCCTAATCTGGATTCCCTGAAGCTTCTGCAAAAGTTTCTGGATCATGATTCTCGGAAACTTGAGCCAAAAGAGAAGAGGCTCGCTGAAACTGAGAACGTGTTCGACGTTGATCTCTAGGATCACCGGCAAGATCACCAGCTGCTTCACATGTTGAACGGGCCCATCGAGGAAGCACTTGTGGTGGTGCAACTGGAGGAACATGAGAAGGTGGAGGTGGATTTTCATCCTCACTGTCATCATCAGAAACTGGAGTTGAAAACCTGTCAAAGAAGTTGGAAGAAGAAGAAGAAGGCACAAACGCCGAATCAGGCTCGCAGGCCAAAGATGGCACAATCGCCGAGTTAGGCTCGCAGGCCAAGATAATTTCATCAAATTTAACATCTCTTCTAATGATTATATCATGAGAATGTGGTTGAAGAAGTCTATAACCTTTTACATCTTCAGAATATCCAACAAATATGCACTTTTCACTTTTAGGCTGCAATGCTTTCCGTTTTTCATCTGGAATGTGAACCCATGCTTCACTACCAAACACATGAAAGTGACTTACATCAGGTTTAGTTTTACTCCATGCTTATTCTGGTGTTATACCTTGTAATGCTTTTGTGGGGGTGCGATTAACTATGTAATTTGCACAATTAATGGTTTCAGCCCAAAATTGAAGACTTAGTCCCTTAGATTAGATCATACAATTAGCCATTTCTTTTAAAGTGTCGTTCTTCCGCTCAGCTACACCATTTTGTTGTGGTGTATATGGAACAGTGTGCTGTTGTTGGATGCCTTGTTTATTGCAGAAAGTAGTGAACTATTTGTTAACATATTCTCCTCCATTGTCAGATCTTAACTTAATAATTTGATGACCAGATTATTTTTCAACAAGGGCCTTGTAGGCCAAGAACATGTTAAATACTTCACTCTTAAGTTTTAGGAAATAAACCCAAGTGCGTCTGGTGTAATCATCAATGAAAGTTAAGAAATATTTGAAACTAGAAAATGAAGCAGATGGAAGAGGACCACACAAGTCACTATGCACAAGCTCCAAGGGAACCGAGGCATGCCAAGAGGCATGTTTGTCAAAACTGTCCCGATGATGTTTTCCGAGTACAAAACCGGAGCAAACACCATCTCTGCAAGATACCATCGGAAGACCTGTCACCATATTTTCTTTACATAGTTGTTGCAATGAGCGATAATTTAAGTGACCAAATCTCTCATACCAAAGTTTGCTCAAGTTATCACTATGAGCAACAAAAACTGAAGGGAAAGGTGATGACCCAAAGTTGTTAAACTTGTACAACCTGGTAATATCATCAACAATTCTGGTAGCTAGGACCTGTTGAGGATCTTTAAAATCCTTGATTACAACTTGGTGAGGTGTAAAGGTCACAGTTTTACCTTCACCGGAATGAGTGATCTGATAGACTGATAACAAATTGCAGGAAATTCTTGGAACACATAGTACATCACTAAAATGACCATTATCTACTGGAACTATTCCATCTCCTACAACACTTAGAGATCTATCATCACCAACAAATATTTGTTTGGTGTTACATTCATGCATAGTAGAAAAGATGGCTTGATCCTTAGCCATATGATAAGATGCTCCAGAATCAATGAGCCATTCATTTGAAGTAGAAGAAGAAGATGCATTATAAAAATAACCAGAAGCACAAAGTGCATGTCCATGAAAGGTAGATTCTGAAGGCGAATCTAGTCTAATGTGGTGCTTCTTCATTGTTGCGTCCAAGGCTGCCATCTTCTTGAAACACTTAGATTCATCATGATTATCTTTCCCGCAATAGTTGCAATGACACTCAGTCTTCTTGCCTTTTGGCTTGGATCCTTTGTCATTTTTTAAAGAAGGAGTTGACTGAGAGGGTTTTGGACCTTTGTTTGACTTATTATTGCGAAAATTTTGTTTCTTGGTAGGCTTAGACTTTTCTTTCTGTTGGGACAATAAGGCTTTCCTAGATGTATCTACATTGTTGATTATTCCAAGATGAATGAGTTTATCTTGTTCCCTAATCAAGGAATCACAAAAGGATTCAAGACTAGGCTCTTGATAGCTAGTTGTATTCAATGATGCTTTCATGGAGTAAAATGTAGATACAAAAACAGAATATGCAGGTCCAAGTTTGGAAAGAATATGATAAATGCATTGTTTGTCTTCCCTCTCAATCTTACATTCTGCACATAAGAGTTTAAGAGTTTTGTACTTAGATAAATAATCTTGAATGCATGAAAAGTCACTTGGATTTAAAGAAATCAGCTCATTCTCGAGTTGGTGACCTCGAATTTCATTGTGTTTACCAAACACAGATTCCAACTTGTCCCAAGCAGCATTAGGTTCATCAATTCCAGATATGTGGAATCGCAAATCAGTTGAGATTGACATCCCAATCAATCCACGAGCTTCATCACATCTATTTTCCCACTTTATTTTCTTATCATCATCAGTGAGTTCTTTTTCTTTCCCTGTGGTAATTCTAAAAAGTCCCCTACTTCGTAGAACATCCTCCATACGAGATTTCCATGAGAAATGGTTGGAACTGTTAAGTAGAATATCACAAAGGGCAGCCATATTTGTAAATTAATGGCTGTAAAAGCAGAAACCAATAGTCTGGAAGTGAAGAGCTCGAAAAAATAGGCGGTTTCAAAAAAAACGGCACTGAAAACTGACTCTGTATGATGAAGTTATGCTTGAACAAAGAAATTGTTGGAGATGTCCCCAATAGTGACGTGGCAGCTAGAGAATGTCCAGCAAAAAAAAGAACCCCCTATTCCCAAGATGAACCTTTTGACAATCACTTTACAAGAAATTTGCTTTAAGTGAACCACTTTTGTAAAATAAGTGATTTCACTTTTACAATGATATTACTTTTAAATAGTGCAACAAAAAAATTAAGTGACTCACTTGTATTTTTATTTTTTATTTAAGTGAGATGCACTTTTACAATAAAGTAACTTGAAATTAGAAATTGCATGCACTTTTTCTTTTAAAAGTAACTTCCTAAGACTTGAACTCAAGACCTATTAAGGAATAAATCAACTTTGAACCAAGTGAGCTAGATTAAAAGGTATATAAAATATGGGAATGAGGAAGGGGTTTTTTTTTTTTTTTTTTTTTACTCTTCTTGCTCGGTTTGCGTGCTTGCCCTTTTTCCTGCAAAACAGACCACAAATCGAAACAAAAAAAACTTTTCCACACTTGTGGAGTTAGATCTTGTTAGCTTGCCCGGAAATTCTACGTTTTCTCTCTGTTTCTGATTTGCCAAGATCGCGCAAGGTGCACGGCAAAGAGCATACGCAGCCGAGAAAAACCCTTTCCTTTTCTGTTTCTGATTTGCCGAGATCGCTCAAGGTGCACGGAAAAGAGCATACGCAGACAGGAAAGCAACAATCCAAACCAAAAAAAAATCTAACAGTAAAAAAATATGAAATATGAGATTTTTTCTTTTCAAAAAACGAAATAAAAAAATGCGTCATTGTAACATTATACCTTCAGATCTGATGAAATACGCGTTTCTGGAGCAACCGGGAACCGTTTTCGATCAAACGAAAACTATTTTTCAATGGAAACGACGCTCCGAACGCAATGGAACACCTCCCATAGCCCAGAAATGCACAGAAATACCAGAACTAGAAACTCTTTCGAGTTTCGGCAACAGCAGTTCAAGATCTAGATCACAACCGGAAGCGGCACTTCATAAAAGCTCTGATACCATGTTCGGGTACACAGGATACTACCAAAGGACCGAACACCAAGAGCAACCACTTCACACAAGCAGATCACAGATCAATACACTGATGTTTTGACATGGTTTAAACCCTCTTGAGGGAAACACTCCACGGCCCCGGCCAAATAGCTTCTACGGGACAATTTATTATGCAAAGAAAGAAAGTTACAAATGAGCTTCTCATAATCGATCAACTAAACAATGACCCTCCATGCTCTTTAAATAGAAATCATGGACCAATCGGGTGTTAATCCACGGATCAAGGTTAGGTTTGATCTAAGAGAAGTTGAGCCATCGGATCACTCTATGTCGGAAACATATCGTGACCGTCGGATTAAGTATTTACAAATGCATATTAAAGAACACACTATCCCTAACGGATATATTACACAAGTTGATCTTAACTAACTCCTAAGTGTCTAAATATCCTAACATCTCTATGCTTTACTTATTTGGAACTATGAGATACCATGGGAGAACTCATTTTTTTCTAGTTCAAATGAAACTTCCAGACCATCATTTCCTGTGTAAAATCAGTTGGTTCAAAATTTTACCAAAATCCATTAAAAAAAGAGGCGTAATACTGCTGCCACAAAGAACCCTTTAGTTGCATTAATTTAAAGTTTCGAAAATGATTCCTGAATATTCAGGTTGAGGTGCTAGGCATAAAGTTGAATCTTGATTTGAAAAATGTTGGGTTGGGCTAGGCTCTTGTCAGTCATGCAGAACAACACAAATGAATTGGTTTCAACCTTTCATGACAGTCATGTATCAACTTTTTAAAATCTGAAGTGAATTTTACTTCAACATTATTGAAGCAACTCCTATTTTTTTAAGTTTGACCATCATTTGGCCATGTTGTAGAAGCATTTTTTTAAGCAATTATGTGACCTTGCAGCCACTTTTTAAGCACAAAGAGACGATTGTTTTAAGCGCCAATTTTCAATAAAGAACCAACTTTGATTGTGTGTTGAAGTTGATTTTTAGTTCCAGAATGATGATCGAAGATATATTTGATCCTATTTGTTGAGATCGAAAAGATAACATTTAATGCAACATCGAGGAATGCTACATAATCAGTTTGGGGAGAAGGATGATGTGCTAACAGTTGAATATTCAAATATGGAAGCCAATGAAAGACACAATTAACCGAAGTGCATATCTGGAAATTATGGTCACTGTTTTTTTTAATCAGCTTGCTTTCTAAAGAGTTTGATCAGTATTTCAGAATTCATGAGTTTACTTGTTTTGTCATTTTGGTTCCAAGACAAAAATATTACTGAGATTTCCTCAAGCGTACTCTACATCCTCATCAATCTATTGGATTTAAAGAGTTGCTACCCCATGGTTCTTAGGTATCTAAGTGAAATTTTTCAAAATCGATGTGGTTGATTTCCATTTTTGAGAATGACGCACTGCAAAAACAAATGATACAGGATGAAATTTCATTGGGAAATTTTTATGGCAACCTGAGATAGAGATGAGTTCACCATATTCAGTGGATGTTTGAGCTCTCTTGAAACTATAATCTCAACAGTAGTACTCTTAACATCCATAAGAGTCAAATTGAAAGAGTGTTAATTTCATGATAGCAATAGGGAAAAATGGGGTGTCTACTTCAACATAACTTTCAGGGATCCAACACAATATGAGGACATGTTGTCTACTCAGTTTGGGGGAGAATGGACTGTTGTGCACTCCATGGAATTTGGTGAGAAGAGACAATAGATAAGTGCAGCATGCATGCATACTACAACAAACGCAGCGAATCCCCAAGGTAACATCTAGGATGCTCCACAAGAACCTGTTACAAATGCAAGGGAAGTAATCAAGCACAAAAGCTCAAGTTTTACAATTGTTTTGCTAACATTGTCTTCATGCATTTGCAAACAACGATTTCAATTAGTTTAAAAATGAATGAATATTTTCTTGCATAAGTTGGGAGCCATGTGATATTTTACATTTTCAGGAGATCAAACATAGTAAAACCATTTGTGGTAGCATTATGACAGTCCATTTGGAAAAGGTATGTGATTTTAAGACAACAATGGAGCATTTTTTTATGACAAATTTAAATTGAAAAGGTGCATAAATTGATTCAAGTATATCTTGCAAATGATGAACTAGTTTTTCATGATATTTTGAGGGAAGAAGCATTATGGTAAGAAGAACAAACATTGTAAGTTTCAGTTCAATCCAAGGCACGATTTTTTAGAGAATGGCCATCATCACTTACAGCCATTTTTCCTATATCTCGCGGGTAGTGTATCCAATGGCTTTGATTTTTGGTGAGCATAAGCATTATGTTAAGGTAAATATACTCACCAATATTTAGAAAAAATAAAATAAAAAATAGATCACAAATTGCAAGAAAATGACCACATCACCTACAACCATTTTACATTTTTCTTGAAATCCGTGATGTGAGTTTCTCTTATTTTTGGTGTGGAAATGCATGGGTATAATAAAAACTTGCTTGAAAAATTTCAGCCAAACCCACTTTGCATTTTGTGAGAAATTGGTTCAGGAAGGTTGTCGAAACAGCTGCTGATACACCTACAAAATTTGTTGAAACAGACTTGTAGTGACTTATTTGCTTATATATTGAAATTGGTAAGTTGGTTTGATGTTTTTTTTGGTATGGTGAAGGATGGGATTAGCATAAATATGCCTACAATTTTTCAACAAAATCCACTTTGTACTTTGTGAAAAAATGTGGTGTTTCAGCGGTTTTTTAACATTGTTTCAGCATCACTTGAGAACTGATTTTAGAAGTTTGTTGGCTATGAAAACTGAGCATATGATTGCTATGATGACCTACATGACCTTGTATTGAGAAATCATTACTTGTGGTGTTCTTGATTTGCTAATGATGACATGTTTTAAGATTGTCCTTTCATGAGAAGTGCAACATCCATTGTTTTTTAATAGATTTCAAGGTTCTTTTGGGCACTATTGTCTTTTATCAGTATTATCAGTTGGACGAGCATAAAAGTGTTACATAAATGGTTTTTGGTGAGTGTGGAATGAAAAATGGGATCCCTTACAGCTTTGTTGATACAAAGGTATTGGGTTTCATGAGAACATGCAACATATTCAGTTTGGGGGAGATGTTGGGCCATGGAATTGTCTATATTTTGCACTATATTTTCCCTACTTTTAATCCCTTCTTGTGTTCCTATGACATTGTATTAATGTTTATTAATCAATTTGTATGCTTATTTGCGGGATTTATACCTAAGGTGGTTTCCATTTGCATTTCCTTAGTATTTCATGTGAATTATGATTAAACATTGAAAAAATAACATATTTTGCACTTATCTTTGAAACAATGACGAGTTTGATGATTTTTGCAGAACCAACTCCCAGGGCCAGTTGTTGTTACTCCGGGATATTTGTCGCAAATCATATGGTTGAAGATCAATGAAAGTGGATACTTGATCTTTTTCATATGAGGAATTATTAAGTCATTACTATTGTTGTTACTGCTGCTACTACTCCATGAAGCCACCTTGGAGAAACATATTCATTAGGGGTGATGGATTTTTATAAATCCATTATTTCTTCATTCTTATATGTCTCAAATTATGATGTAAATTATCTGAAGATAAAAGGGACAAGTTGGTGGTGGATGAAAGTGCATATTCGGTTTATTTACAAAGATTTGAAGACCTCCATGTAATATATGATGGACCCAACAAGTTAAATGCTATTAGGAGTCACTTAGGATGAGCTTTGGGCATGTTATGATGACTCACATCTCTAAATTCGAATTTGACTTCAAAGGCATCATAAATAGCATGGAGGTTAGCAAAGGATTTGGGATTAGATTTGAGTTGATTTTGAGATCCAAAATATTAGTAATTTGTTGAGGATATTTTGGATCTTCATGAGGATATTTTGGATCTTCATTTATTATTTGTTATGCAAAACTCATGTATAAATAAGAGCTCCTTATCCATTCCAATGGGAGGACTCTTAGAGCAGCAAGTCCAATTTATGATGGAATAAGAATTATATTTATTTTAATCTATTTTGTAATTTAGATTGTAGCCTTTAGTTTCTCTCTTTTGTTAATGTAGATTGCAATTCTTAGTTTCTCTCTTTTGTTAATGTAGATTGCAATTCTTAGTTTCTCTAATTTTTAATTAGAATAACTTATTCCTATTGCTTAGCATAGTATGTATTTTACTTTGATTCATTTATTTCTTTAGATGTATTTTTAATTTAAGTTTCTTTATTTATGCAAATATGTTAGATTCATAGATTAACATGGTTGCAACCATAATGTGACCGCAAGTGTGAGTGTGATTTACTTTTCTACAAGTGTGATTTACTTTCTCCCAAGAGTGAATGTGTTTCAATTTTCAAAAGTGTGTTTTAATTATGCAAGAGTGGATTGATTTATTTTACTACAATGCATATTATATTACGAATGCTAGAAGAGGAAATTGTGGTCTGCATAGATTTTGCATGATAACCTTGAAATAAATAGTCGTTACCTTGGATTGATAATTTATGTTGTGAATTGATTGTTTTAATAAGCAATTAATCTGTCCAACAGATATATTACAGGTTAGGAGATATTTGTTGTAGACGTTAGGGTTCTTTACTAGTCTAAAACATGTGTTAAGGGAAAAAAGGTCATATATGGGGCATGCAAGATCCAAATTAAGTGAGACTTGTTGCATCAGAAAGAATACGTGCCACGGTATTTGTGGTAGGTTTTGCAACCTCAGATCTGAAATATTGGACATGTGGCATACCGTACAAGTTCGTTCTTCTGGTAATACTAAAAATAAGAAGTGTTGGGAGATTCACAAAAAATTCTTATTGGTACATCAAAATTAGGTCAGACCTGTGGCATTGTCAAAATGACACATCAGGATACTATTGCACGAATTTTCAGACCCATAGGAGTAGAAATTTCAAATTTAAATCAGTTTCAAATCGGCCATAAAACAATCTTCCAATCAGGTTTTGAAAAGGTACAGCATTTTAAATATGAATAACTTTGAGTAGAATGATCTAATTGTGGCGAAACCTAGAGTGTGATATCTATTTATATTGTTCAAAATGCCACCAAAAGGAAGTGTAAATACTCACACTCCATCCAAACCACCAGAGGATCCATCCTCGACGTATGATGAAAGGGAAAACCTCTCTTTTGAGTGTCCCAATTAGAAGATATGATTAAAGGTTCTATGAAAAAAGTTGATTTAGAAGAGGAGAAGTTGAATAAAATGGAGGAAAATATGAAAGGCTCGGTGAGAACAACTGATTTACTCAATCTAAAGGAGAAGTTGTTGGGAAATATGAAAAATATTACTAATATCATACAAAATTCAAGGGATACCCCCCCTACAGGGGATGATGTGTTCCTGGATACTCTGGAGGATAAATATAATTTTCATGTTGAGAAACATTCACTGAATAAGAATATTCCAAGAGGAAAAGATTCTAGTAATGGAATTCATCAAGGATGCTCACTAAAGTGAACCCAATTTCCCAAGATTGACATGGGAAAGTTTGATGGCAATGATCCAATAACATGGATATTCCAAATGGAGCAATTCTTTGATCTACACCAAGTTCCAACTTTGCAAAGGTAACTATTGCATCATTATATTTAGAGCCTAATCAATTTGTATGGTACCAATGGCTTTGTGACCGTAAAAATGACTCTGTTATATCTTGGTCTATATTCACCAAAGAATTGATTGCACATTACGGGGATATTAATAGAAACATCTTCTTTAGCCAATTAATAAATATCAAGCAAAAAGGTCCGTGCTAAGTTAAAACCCACCAACTAGGAGGTTTAAATGTCAATTGATACACCCGCCACCTCAACACCTAAGTCCCGAAATTCAAATTGCAAGAAGAAAAACCAAATTCAAAATTAAATGTGATATTATATGAAGGGCAGGCTTGTTTTTACTGAAAATGACTATTTTAGTCATCGTTTTGCAGTAGCTTTCTCTGCCAAAACGGGGGGAATTTCAAGAAACTGAGAGATTTTTTTCTTCATAACAAACCCATCTACAATAACCTCTCTCAGAATTTGCACAGGTGTCATGGTTTGGGAGAAACAAATGGTTTTTCAGAGGGTAATTTTTCAGAATTCACGTTTTCTACGTGAGTCATCAACTTCTGAAGCAGATCCCGGCCAGCTGGATTCAAATATGAGGAAAATAAAAGAGGTTTTTCTTCTGCATGGTCCAATATACAAAAACCTCTTTCATTTTTTACACAGATATCACCGTTTGAGATATACATCCGTGGCACCGAAAGGCAGTTTTGAGCAGTCTGTGGCCAAAATTGGGTAAAAAGTTGTTGTGGCTGACTCCTAGGTTGTTGAATCTTCTTGTGCAGGTGTCCATACAATTGTAACAGCCTCCTATTGAGATATCTCAACCCTAGGGCTAGATAGATCTATAAAAGAAATGTAATAGAAGAAGAATAGGTTGGAAAATCAATTGGTTGAGGCCTAGGGGAGCTCGGCTCTATTTAGAAGCATTTTCTTTAATAAAATTGCAGTGCTTGAAGCTGGATTTCGACTGAGATTCATGTGTTGTTGGTCTTACAGTCTATTTCTTCTCTTTTCCCATGTGAATTGTGTTTCTTTCTCTGTTCATTCATGTTGTAAATGCTTATTCCTGCTTGGTTTAGTGTAACATGTGGATAGGATTCACATTGATTGTGCCATGTTCATTTCATTCCAGGCATTTCACAATTAACCTCTGCTAAAACTGATATATGATTCAATATCATTTGCCCTATATTGGTGGACTATTCACTCATTCTTCTAAATCACCAAACAAAATCTCTTTGACTGTGAGATGGTAGCTTTCTTGCCTCTGTTTAGATATCTAATGCAACAACACTGCTATTTGTTTTATGTTTTCTGTTTTGACTCCATTGCCCAATAGTTTTCCTTATGTTTTTATCTCCAAGCAATATAAACAATCTGTTCCATAGAATTCTGACCTTCTGTGTGTGCTGTAATTGAATATCTTGAATGAAAATGCTGGTGTATGTTTTCATTGTTGACACCTTTGATTATTTCCAGTATTTATGTGAATGGTTGAGAGAGCCCTCTCAGACTATGTTGGGTCAGTAGCACAGATCTAAAGTGGTTAGTGGTTACCCCGAATTGCCCTCTTCACAACCTTGGGGGTTAATTTGGGTGATAAAAAATTGGCGTCATTGTCGGGGAGTGATTGTCTTATCATCCCTAGAAAACGACAAAGGTTTCAGATCTGAATGCTGATGGTGAACAACAGTCAGACATTGAAGAGGTTGTATCATTCACCTGGCGACTCCACTCAGCAAAATTACAGTATGAAGGTGACTCCAGTGGGAAGATCGGTGACCTTATATCAGAATTGAGATGTTGAAAGTCTCATGGCGACTCCACATTAAAGAAATCCAGTGTTTCATTGTTTCACAGGCTAGTCTCCTCAATCTTCAATTTGAAATTGCAGCTCCAGTTTTTCAAGATGGCTTCATTATCAAGAAGGTATGCTCCTATGAACAGAGCTCACATCCCTAGTTTTCCAAATCTTATTCCTAAAGTAGATTGGAAAACCTGTTTACCTAAATTTAAAGATCAGAAAGGAGATGATAATGTTGTTCACTTGCTTAGATTTCATATGCATATACATGAGCTTGGAATTGGTTTGCCTGAGGACTGTTTAACGAAAATGTTTATGGCAACATTAGAAGAGAATGCAAAGTCATGGTATGAGGAATTACCATCAGCAAGTTTGTGTTCCCTTGAGGATTTTCACACAGTATTTCATGAGCATTTTAAAAATCAGTACCCTTCCTTGTTGCTAGTTCAAGATTGTTGCATGCATGTTAGAGGTTTCATTGAAAATTTGGAAAGCATGTATGGTAATGATGAGGTTGTGGATGGAGAGCTTCTATAATTGTTGCATGAAAATCTCTTCCATGAAAAGGAAATGAAAAATAAATGCCATGACACTCAAGATAGTCTCAAGCAAACACTAGTTTCTCCTTTGATTGTAAATAAGAAGGGACAACCTACTATTGGAAGCCATACCTCCTTGCCTAAATTGGATGAAAGTTTGCAGCCTTCTTGCCTTTCTTTATGTAACCAAGCTAGTGATGAAAGTTGCCAATCAATTGTCTCTACTCCTTGTCTATTTTCTGATTTAGACATTGAAGAAAGAAATGCTATCTCAAATTCTTTTGAGAGTCAGGTTGATATTTTTGTTGAATTAAGAGAAGGGGAAGAAGCCATAGAAGAAGCTAATTTTCATAACACACAGAAAAACTTTCATGATGTAGTTTCTCTTTTTGTTGAAAGTGAAGATGGTAGTGTCCTTGATGTGGAACATGTGGAGCAGTTTTGTCAGACCTCATTTGATGAGGAAAAAGATCAGTCCTCTCAGTCAAGTCTTTCTTCATGCCTTTCATTTTTAGAATTTTTGTGTAAAGAATAATTTGTTTCACTTGATTTTGTTGAAGAAAACAATGATGTTGTTGTTGGATTGCATGTAGAAGATCAAGTTTTAAATTCTAAGAATTGGGATGAAGTTGTTGATATTTCACTTGAAAGTTGTCCCGAGAACTCCCTTCAAGACTCCCTTGAAAAATGGGTGGATAATGTGCAAGAAAGTTTACAGTTTGGGCAGCCCTGTCATGACAAACCAATAACATAATTTTTTGAAAGATGTCATGCTTTTTATGACCCTGTAGGTGAATATGTGGAAATGTTTTTCAGTTTAAATTTGTAGCCATATTTTCACCTTGAAAATGAAAGGTATCATTGTTTTCCGAGGCTGCCATATTTTCTGTTAGTGACTGATTTCAAGCACAGTGAAGGAGTAAGTTTGTTCGACCATTTGCTGCAGTGGCTTTATTGGCATTTTTGTGCCACCTGATTGAGCGGAGAAGTTTGGTATTTTAGGGTAAGAAGCTAATTTGAATAAGCTCACAACTAAGTATCTTTTACAGTGAATTTTCAGCATGTACAGTCAGTTTTTAATTCGAAATTTTCAGTTGCATCAACCCCATGTCAGCTTTTCATTTGTGAGCTAAGATTTTAAAAATTGTATGAGAATTGAAGACCAAAGTCTCAATGAAAATAAGGGAGCCAAAGATTAGACTTCTATATAAACAAAAGTTCGAAAATTCCAATTTCTATGAAAGAAAGGTTTCAAAGGCTTATAAAGGAGGTTTTAATGTCCTTATGAAAGTAGTGAAAGAACTTTGATCAAAAGAATGAAAATTTTTCATAATGGGCAAAGGTCTGGATTTTATGAAAGCAAAGATTTGTTATGAAGGCAATATAGCCAGAGTTTTATGGACGAAGATTTTAAAATCTTAATGGGTAGGCCAAGTCTTCTTTGTGAAGTGAAGCAAAAACGATATGGCCCCAGCCCTAGAGCTTAACTGCCAAGTCGTTTGGGGCCCACACGCACCAATTCACCAAAGTACAAAGTTCGCCCAAGAACCTCACCTTCCTTCTGTTACTCGGAATATATTAAAGGCTATGGTGTATATAAAGGGAAAATATTTTGTTCTCCTTTGCATGTGGCATAAGCCCCATAAAATATATATATATATATATGTAAGCTAGGTGACGAGCACCAAGGCGTCCACGCAGCTGTTCAGAGGATGCGGAGGTGTCCAAAATATACAACAGGGATCCTATGCCTCGACCAAGCCCACGATCTATTTGAGGGATGAACGTACCTCATGCAACCTCATCAAAGAAATGAAAAGCGCTTTCTGGCATCGGCTGTCCAGGCGTGTCGTGACATGGTGCCTCCTACTGCGGGTTGAGCCATTACTAAAGCAATTGGCTAGTCGGCTGGTACGTGATCAAGCTCGTACTGAGGTCAACGCTGTCGGTTTGAGTATTGTAAAGGGAAATATGCCCCATGGGTGACTGGAGATGTATGTCGTGATTCCCCCGGATGATGGTCTTGTATCAAATAAAGATGTTCGTGGCTGGATTAGGGAAGGACTCTTGGATAGGCGAGGGGAATTGCAACTCAGAAAGAGTGGAACCCTTGGTTTCTCAATGCAATCTGCGCCAGCCATATGAGGAGCGAGGTGACAGGCGTAGTGAAAAATCCATTTATAATTGTTGAGGCGAATCGGCAAAGGATGGTCGGTACTGAAAAAAGGGTACTTGTTTGGAACGCTGGAGCACGAGGTTTTTAGTTTTGCATATGTATGGGCGTCATTTTTCGCGCCAGGTGCCAGGCGACCGTGCAAAGGCCTAAGTGAGGGTGTAGCTGTCCGAAGGGATGCGCAGAGGCTGTCCAAAGGAACGTGCAGGTCCAGATTAGGTCAGCGGCTAAGATCGAGCAGGGTGTGTTCAATTGGCCTCTGAATTTCAGGGCAAGGGTGAGATGTTGCAATAACTGCAGATCTATTGTTCGGGATCTAAAGATAGACTAGCAGGACAGTAGGTCTGATCCTGAAGCGTTGAGTTCGGCATTTGATGAGAACGTAGTCAGTCCCGAGGTGGAAACTACTAATGTGCAGGCAGAAAGTCCAATTTCTGAGTTTTCTGTTCTATGAACCCGGTCGTCTTCCTATCTTGGATTTCCCATTTATTAACCATGATCTTATAAACTTGCGTAACCATTTTGAGCTGGCGGACAGCCTTCTTGGTGCTCGGAAAATGGTAATATTAATTGGAAAAAGCAAAGGGAAGGTTGGGCATAGGCCATATTTACGGTCAATATCTATTTGCAGGGTGCGGTGTTAGTTTCCAGGAGTCCAACGGTGGCAATTCGGCAATGAAAACGATCTACGGTCCACACTCTCAGCGGTGATTTTACATGCACGAATTTATACATTTTGCAAATCTCCACTATTTGGTTAAGCCTCCACAACTTCCGACGGCTAAGATCGAGCAGGATGAAGATCAGCGGTTGCCTGCAATAGCGCTAATATAACTTGTGCACCAGCCTGACAAGGCCAAAATCTCCGCCATTCTAAAAAGATGCACCATTCAACGGTTCAGATTGAGCTGGGAGATAGATTGACGATCGAGAGATTTGTTTCTATGACAGAATTGAAGTAAAAATTAGTGATCGAGAAAGCAAGCAACCACAGGCCCGTCATTTGTTTTCTGAGTAGAACCATCAATCGCCAACTCAGTCTTTTGGACGGCGTTAGTGCAAGATTGTCGGGAATTCATTTTAATGGGGATCATTTGCTTACTGCACGTTGCATTGCATTTCTTGTTGAGCAGCAACGATTAAGAAAAGGGAAATCGAAAAAATGTCAACCCTTACTTCATACTTTGAATTTGTTTTGTTATTTCAAAATTCGTAGCTTAATTCAATTGCTATGATTACGACTCATTTCAATAATAGTTAGAGACATGTTGAAGTACTAAAGAAAAATTGGATCAAAAGATTTTCCAGGATTAAAGGCCTCTGCGTCATTCCAGTCCTTCAATGGTTTTGATTCAGATTTGCATTTGCCTACAAGTGAAAGCGAGCCCGGATTGAATGGAAGCTACAGAGTATTGAAGAGCTTTCCATGGACACTCAAGCTCTTTTGGATTCATCAAATCTTGCAGTATCATTTCACCTGGAGCATGAAGATTAGTGGCGAAATGGTTGAATGATGCTCAAGCACCTTATTTCTTTGGCCTTCACATTCAATCGGATAAATATACTTCTAGAGCAACACAAAGCAATTTGTTTGTTTCGGTTGCAAAAGCATTTGTTGATTGAAAATTCCTTGTTTGAGTTGTCTCAGCCACATTGCTTTATTTGAAGCCTCGGATGGGAGTATTTGATGCAGAAAGCTTAGGCCCCCAGTGTCATATTGCACCCTCTGCATATATACCATCGGGTATGAACAACTTCACCAATGCCTATCCTCCAACCCTGACATCACATCCATCCATGCCAGAGCTTTTTTCTACTTTTGAATGGCAGAGGAAAGGGTCCAGGCTAAGGAGCTTCCATAGTCAGAAAGGGAATGGGGTATTGGATTTCCCCCAGATAATGAAGCTGTAAAAGGTTTGTTTTCAATGGAAGAAGCTGTCTCAATCACAGTATGAGTTCAAGTGCAGGATCAGGAAGGGCTACAGGTTACGGAGTTCAGAGCACAGTTTTCAGTTTGAATTTGGAAGCCACCAAATGGATCAGGCACTTGGTCTACGGGGTTCTTTGCTACCTCGCAGGGAGGATAGCATCCTCAGTTGGAGCCAGTTGTTAGCACCAGATTTGTGTTAAGTTAAAACCCACCACCTAGGAGGTTTACCTGTCAATTGATACACCCGCCACCTCAGCACCTAAGTCCCGAAATTCAAATTGCAAGAAGAAAAGCCAAATTCAAAATTAAATGTGATATTATATGAAGGGCGGGCTTGTTTTTACTGAAAATGACTGTTTTAGTCATCATGTTTTAGCAGATGTCTCCGCCAAACCAGGAGGAATTTCAAGAAACCGAGAGAGGTTTTTCTTCATAACGAACCCATCTACAATAACCTCTCTCATAATTTGTATAGGTGTCATTGTTTGGGAGAACCGAAGGGTTTTTCAGAGGGTAATTTTCCAGAATTCACGTTTTCTGCGTGAGTCATCAA
Organism: Larix kaempferi; assembly: GCA_027924585.1. Lineage (NCBI taxonomy): Eukaryota > Viridiplantae > Streptophyta > Pinopsida > Pinales > Pinaceae > Larix > Larix kaempferi. Next base: position 857,356 of record BSBM01000036.1, read on the forward strand.
CTTCCAGAGCAGATCCCAGCCAGCTGGAGTCGAATCTGAGGAAACTGAAAGAGTTTTTTCTTCATCATGGTCCAATATAAAAAAACCTCTTTCAGTTTTTACACAGCTATCACTGTTTGATATATACAGCCATGGAACCGAGAGGGTGTTTTGAGCAGTCTACGGCCAAAATTGGGTAAAAAGTTGTTGTGGCCGACTCCCAGGTTGTTGAATCTTCTTGTGCAGGTGTCCATACAGTTGTAACAACCTCCTATTTAGATAGCTTGACCATAGGTCCATATAGATCTATAAAAGAAATGTAATAGAAGAAGAATAGGTTGGAAAATCAATTGGTTGAGGCCTGGGGGAGCTCGACTCTACTTAGAAGCATTTTCTTTAATAAAATTGCAGTGCTTGAAGCTGGATTTCGACTGAGATTCATGTGTTGTTGGTCTTACAGTCTGTTTCTTCTCTTTTCCCATGTGAATTGTGTTTCTTTCTCTGTTAATTCATGTTGTAAATGCTTATTCCTGCTTGGTTTAGTGTAGCATGTGGATAGGATTCACATTGATTGTGCCCTGTTTATTTCATTCCAGACATTTCACAATTAACCTCTGCTAAAACTCATATAGGATTCAATATCATTTACCCTATATTGGTGGACTGTTCACTCATTCTTCTAAATCACCAAACAAAAGCTCTTTGATTGTGAGTTGGTAGCTTTCTTGCCTCTATTTAGATATCTAATGCAGCAACACTGTTATTTGTTTTATGTTTTTTGTTTTGACTCCATTGCCCAATAGTTTTCCTTATGATTTTCTCTCCAAGCAATGTAAACAATTTGTTCCATAGAATTCTGACATTCTGTGTATGCTGTAATTGAATATCTTGAATAAAAATGCTGGTGTATGTTTTCATTGTTGACACCTTTGATTATTTCCAGTATTTATGTGAATGGTTGAGAGAGCCCTCTCAGACTGTGCTGAGTCAGTAGCACAGATCTAAAGTGGTTAGTGGTTAATCCGAATTGCCCTCTTCACAACCTTGGGGGTTAATTTGGGTGATAATAGTGGTCTGCATAGATTTTGCATAACCTTGAAATAAACAATTGTTACCTTGGATTGATAATTTATGTTGTGAATTGATTGTTTTAATAAGCAATTAATCCTCCCAACAGATGTATTATAGGTTAGGAGATATTTGTTGTAGACGTTAGGGTTCTTTACTAGTCTAAAACAGGTGTTATGAGAAAAAGGTCATATATGGGGTATGCAAGATCCAAATTGAGTGAGACCTATTGCATCAAAAAGAATATGTACCACAGTATTTGTGGTAGGTTTTTCAACCTCAAATCTGAAATATTGGACATGTGGCATACCGTACAAGTTCGTTCTTCTGGTAATACTAAAAATAAGAAGTGTTGGGAGATTCACAATAAATTCTTATTGGTACATCAAAATTAGGTCAGACCTGTGCCATTGTCAAAATGACACATCAGGATACTGTTGCACGAATTTTTAGACCCAGAGGAGTAAAAATTTCAAATCTACATCAATTTCAAATCGGCCATAAAACAGTCTTCCAATCATGCTTTGAAAATGTACACCATTTTAAATATGAATAACTTTGAGTAGAATGATCTAATTGTGGTGAAACCTAGGGTGTGATATCTATTTATATTGTTCAAAATGCCACCAAAAGGAAGTGTAAATACTCACACTCCATCCAAACCACCAGAGGATCCATCCTCGACGTATGATGAAAGGGAAGACCTTTCTTTTGAGTGTCCCAATTGGAAGATATGATTAAAGGTTCTGTGAAAAAAGTTGATTTAGAAGAGGAGAAGTTGAATAAAATGGAGGAAATATGAAAGGCTTGGTGAGAACAACTGATTTACTCAATCTAAAGGAGAAGTTGTTGGGAAATATGAAAAAAATTACTAATATTATACAAAATTCAAGGGATACTCCCCCTACAGGTGATGATGTGTTCCTCGATACTCTGGAGGATAAAGATAATTTTCATGTTGAGAAACATTCCCTGAATAAGAATATTCCAATAGGAAATGATTCTAGCAATGGAATTCATCAAGGATGCTCACTAAGGGGAACCCAACTTCCCAAGATTGACATGGGAAAGTTTGATGGCAATGATCCAATAACATGGATATTCCAGATGGAGCAATTCTTTGATCTACACCAAGTTCCAACTTTGAAAAAGGTAACTATTGCATCATTATATTTAGAGCCTGATCAATTTGTATGGTACCAATGGCTTTGTGATTGTAAAAATGACTCTGTTATATCTTGGTCTATATTCACCGAAGAATTGATTGCACATTATGGGGATATTAATAGAAACACCTTCTTTAGCCAATTAATAAATATCAAGCAAAAAGGTCCAATTACCGAGCACATCAAGCAATTTCAGAAGCTAAGTCTTAGAGTGAAGAACATTTCTGAAGATAATATGTTGGACCTATTTATTGGAACCTTGAAGGATAACATTCAACATGAGGTACGTCTCTTTGAACCACCATCCTTGGAGAAGGATTTCATGATGGCAAGGAAGGTTGAAAGTAAAAATATAACGATGGCTACTAGAAATACTACCTCCAATACACACCAAGAGAATAATGTTCCTTCTTCTAATCCACCTCAAAGGTTGACACCTCAACAACTAGAGGAAAGAAGAGCAAAAGGCCTATGCTTTAATTGTGACAGCAAGTATAGTAAGGGACATAAGTGTGGTGAGAAGAAATTATTCTACATAGATTGTGAAAAGGAAGAACCAAAAGAATAGGAATCGTCTCAAGATGCCGAAAGAGAAGATACTACTTCCGAAGAGATTACTCCCACCATATCCTATCATGCATTGGTTGGTATTAGCACTCCTTAAACTCTCAAGATCGAAGGATATATCAAAAATAAAGAGGTAATAGTGTTGATTGATTTTGGTAGTACTCATAATTTCATTCATTGTAAATTAGCCAAAGCTCTCAATTGCTTTGCATATCCAACACCAGAGTTTCAAGGAATGATTGCATATGGAGGAACTATCAATTGCTCAGGGAAATGCCATAATATCAATTTTACTATGGGGGAATATGTATTGAATAGCCCGATGATTGCTATTCCGATGGGGGGTGTTGACGTTGTCTTAGGAGTTCAATGGTTACAATCATTGGGAACAGTGGATTTTAATTTTCAGAAGCTTTTCATGAAATTTCTATGGGAAGGAAATGAATATGAGTTAAATGGCATCACAGGGAAACCAAGCAAGCTTATAGGCTCTAATGGTATGACAAAACTGATAAAAAGGGGACATCAAGGTGTAATTCCACAATTATGATCATTAGATGTTCAAACATCTAAGTCTCATATTTCCTTAGATCTCCAAAAGGTCATTAATAAGCATTCCAAGGTATTTGAAGATATTCCTAAAGGTCTCCCCCCTGTTCGATATTTTGATCATGTTATTCACTTAATTCCGAGAAGTGTTCCTCCTAACATCAGACCCTACAGATACCCCTATGGATAGAAGACTGAGATTGAGTGTATGGTTGAAGAAATGTCAGAGGTCAGTATAATTAGGCCTAGCCAAAGTTCTTACTCTGCACCAGTGGTAATGGTACACAAGCCAGATGGATCATGGCGTATGTGTCCATATTGTAGAGAGGTCAACAAGATTGCCATTAAAGCTAAGTTTCCTATTCATGTCATTGATGAATTACATGGAGCATTTTTCTTCACAAAGTTGGATCTCTATTCCGGTTATCATCAAATTAGAATGAAGGAAGAAGACATCCCAAAAACAACATTCAGAACTCATGAAGGTCATTATGAATTTTTGGTCATACCATTTGGTCTCACAAATGCACCTTCCACATTTCAAGGTTTGATGAATTCCACTTTCAAACCCTTCCTCGAAAAATTTGTGCTAGTGTTCTATGACGATATATTAATCTATAACAAATCTTGGGAAGAACATGTTCAACATGTTGACAAGGTAATACAACTACTAAAGGAGAAACACCTATATGCAAAACCTTCCAAATGTTTCTTTGGGGTAAAGGAGGTAGAGTATTTGGTTCATATTGTATCTCATGAAGGTGTTAGGGTAGATCCTAACAAAATTAAAGCCATGAGGGACTGGCTGATTCCCAAAACCCTGAAGAATCTTCGAGGATTCCTAGGTCTGACAGGGTACTACTGCAAGTTTGTTCAGAACTATGGAAGAATAACAGCACCTCTAACAACATTATTGAATAAAGATGCATTTTCGTGGACTCCAGAGGCAACTCAAGCTTTTGAACAAATTAGAGAGACAATGTGCAAAGATCCTGTTTTGGCCACACCATATTTCACCAAAACCTTTATTATGGAATGTGATGCTTCAGGAAATGGAATTGGTGTTGTTCTAATGCAAGAAGGACACCCACTTTCTTTCACAGTCATCCAATCAAGGGAAAGCACTTACAGAATCCCATTTATGAGAAGGAAATGTTGGCAATAATACATGCTCTTAAGAAATGGCGTCCTTACCTAATAGGTAAGGCACTTCAAGGTCAAAACAGATCATGATAGTCTTAATTACTTCTTGGAACAGATACTATCTTCGGAGGAGCAACAAAAATGGGTAACCAAGATGTTGGGATATGACTTTGAAATCATCTATAGAAAATGGAAACAGAATGTGGTGGAAGATGCGCTTTCCAGAAAAGATGAATATGTTGGGGAATTACTTTGTGCACTTTCCACTCTACAACTCGATTGGGTAGTAGAAGCAAGGGAATAATGGAAAAATGACCTATCTGTGTGGACGCTCATTCAAAAGCTACTGAAATATCTTAGTGTATCAGATACTTTTGTGTGGAAAAATGATTCATTATGGTATAAGGATCACTTATATTGATGCAAAAAATCCCAACTCAAACAAAATATCCTCTCGGAATTACACACATATCCTGTAGATGGGCACTCTGGATTCCTGAAAACTTACCACAGGGTCAAGAAAAAAAAATGGGAAGGTCTTAAATCTGACGTTCAAAGGTTTGCGGTTGAATGTTTGGTTTTCAAACAGAATAAGGTTGAAATAGTTAAGTCCCTAGGACTTCTACAACCAATAGACATACCTTGCCAGCGCTGGAAGGAAATATCAATGGATTTTATCACAGGTCTACCCAAGTCAGAAGGGAATAATGTTATTATGGTGGTTGTTGATAGACTCACGAAGTATGCACATTTTGTGCACTCTCTCACCCTTTTAATGCAAGTACAGTAGATGCAGCTATTATGGAAACAATTCAAAAGTTACATGGAAATACGAAGATTATTGTAAGTGATGGAGATCCAATTTTCATTGGAAAATTTTGGACTGAATTGTTTTCTTGTTTGGGTACCCAATTGGCTCATAGTTCATCTTATTATCCTCAATATGATGGGCAAACTGATATAGTGAACAAATTTTTTGAAGGATATCTTCGTTGCTTTGCATCTGATAAACAAACGCAGTGGGTGAAATGGTTATCTTTGGCAGAATGGTGGTACAATACTTCCTTCCATACATCATCCAAATAGTCTCCATTTATGGCACTTTATGGGTATCAGCCTCCCTTTAGAACATCTCCCTCAAAAGGAAAATCTAAAGTTCAAGTCGTGGAAGATCACATAGAGCACCAACAAACATTTCTCCAAATACTTAAGGACAACCTGGCTATGTCACAAAATAGGATGAAACAACAAGCTAATCAACATTGCAGTGAAAGGAATTTCGCAGAAGGGGATTGGGTATTTTTGAGGCTACAACCTTACAAGCAATTGTCCCTCAAGCAACTAAATAGGAACAATAAATCAGCACCAAAGTATTATGGTCCTTATAAAGTGTTGCAGAAGATTGGTAGTATGGCATACAAATTGGAGCTTCCTTCATCTTCAAGAGTGCATCTAGTTTTCCATGTTTCTTGCTTAAAGAAGGTAATAGGAGACAAGATCTCAATTCAAACAATCTTACCCGAGCTAGATGAAGAAATAAAATTCATATTGGAACCTGAACAAATCACTGAAACAAGGACCAAACAGTTGTGAAATCGAGCTATTACTGAGTACCTCATCAAGTGGAAGAACCTGTCAGTGGAAGATTCGACATGGGAAGACGAATCCTTCATACAGAATCGTCCACAACTAATCAAGCATTGAGAACAATACTTGTCTGAAGGGGAGGGGCATGTTAAGCCCTAAATGGGGGCACATTTCCCCCTATATTGTGGTGCATTACGTTAGTTTTGGTGTTGGATTTGATCCATTAATGGTAATTGTTATTAATATGGTTATATTAGTTATGTCGACTTGGGTCAGTGACTTGCAATTGTACCTCATAATATCCTATATATAGGAAGGAGATACTTTCATTTGAGTATCTTATCTTGTCTTGTCTTGTGTACTTAGTACATTGTATAAGGAGGTTTCCCCCTCGAAGGGATTGCTATTCATCTATTTTTTTCATTCAAGTCATGGAGTACTCTTTCTGATCTATTTATGTTATTTCCATGCTCTTTTTGGAAATTTGTTGCATAACACGGTGTCAAGTACACAATCTACTACCTTACTCATACTTGTCAAAACATTGTGTTTGGCATCAACTTGTTCTCCAAATATATGAATGAGCCTCACAAGATTCACCAGAAAGTTGTCAAATGTATTTTACATTATCTCAAAGAACTCCTCACGTGGTCATTCAACATTCAACAAATGCTCACATCATTTTTAATGGTTTTTCTTAAGCTAACTATGTTGGTATTTTGCATTATCTCAAAGGAACTCCTCGCGTGTTCATTCACCATTCAATAAATGCTCACATCATTTTTATTTATTTTTCTTAAGCTAACTATGTTGGTGGTATTGATGCGATGCAAACCACTTTTGGGCGCATTTTTCTTAGTGTTCCAATAAGAAACGGGTTGCAGGTTTCTCTTCGACGGAATCCAAATATGCTAGCGGTCTTCTCACTTGTAAAAACCTTGCTTAAATGTAGATGATTCTTAACCAATTAGGTCCTCCTTGAGAAACTCCCATCACTCTTATCTTGTGGAAATCAAAGAACCAACGTGTGTATTCATAATTATGTGGGTATTTAGAAGAAAACACACAATGATATATGGTTGTACTATAATCAGTACCTCCATTCTTAGGGATGGCATGTACCAATATTTTCCCCATCAATGGATCAATGTGTCAACACCTTCATCAAATCCCCATGTAGGGCCATCTTCACTAATTTAAAAATTCACATCAATGTAAGATATTTGTCGATAAAGAGGTTCTGATGTAATGTCTTCTCTCGCTAGCCCCTTGCTCAGATGAAGAGGGGATGCTAGAATTAAGTGTAATATTCACATCTTGCAATGGTCAAAATTATTTGACTTTTATAATAATAATCTAATTTTAAGGTCACGGCCAAGCCAAAAACCAAATTGGTGTATGAGAACCCCTTGTTTGCGGGACAAGGGACCCCCTCTATGCAGGGATTTGACTACTAAAGTCTATGTAGGTGTGCATACCCTACCCCCCTCCAAATTTGAACCTATGACCTCCGAGGAGGAAACACATGTTCTTAATCGTTAAGCCCACTTAACCTGTTTGGATAAGGTTGACCTAATCAACTCAATGTAGACCCATAACCCCTCCTTGGGGAAAGTGTCAGACCTTGTTAGTAATGTATAATTACACAACCCTTATTTGTATTTTCACACATTGTGATCATTCATTCATTCTAATTCAAATGATTTTCTACTTTCTTGTTCTTGGTTTGATATATCTTATGCTTGGGTTATTGCTCTCTAGAAAACTTATACTATGGTTAATTTCTCTCTCAAGGATGGACCTGCCTCTCTTGACTACCCTGGTGTTTTTTATCTCTTTATTTATTGGAAAATTAGGTTTGGTTTTGGTTTACTAATCATCAACTTATATACATCTATGTGGATTCGCCAGATGTTTATCCCTAAACTGCTCAATGAGCCTTATTACAAAGTGTTTCAATTCTACTTGATATACTTAGTTTGTTATCATTCTAACTTATAGGGTGCCCCAACCATTACAAGTATGGATATAAGTTGATGATCCCTCATTATATGACCTTCCCATCCTTGACTCAGTGAGGGTCGTTGCTTTCCTAACATAGGATCTCAGGCTCACCATTGTCTATTGTTATCAATATTATGTGAAAATTAAGGCAACCTAGTTAGATGAGCATGATTCATAATACATTCATGCACTAGTTGGACATCAGTGCATCATAGATGATGGTTGCAATAACGAATGATGTTATGTTGGTAGGTTGTAAATAATTTTGAATTCTCTGGTATCATATGCTTACATTCCCAGGCTTAATGAAATGTTCTAGGAGAGATTCTTCATATGTTAATTTTGTGTTATTGTGTTAACTTTATTAAAGCATGCTTGCAATGTTAATAAAGTGGTTACACTTTTACTCACATGAATAATATGAAACTTGTTTCCACCATCCATGGTTAGCCTCTTGGTTATGGTATCTGCATGATGATTTGACTGTTACAATGAAATGTTGGAACTCATCCTTGGAAAGCAATTATTTTGTTGCTTTTTGTTTTGAAATTGCACTTGAGATCCATGTGGCACATTTAGACTCCCACAAGTTCGACCTTTAATTATTATAAGCATGGTCATAATACCAATGATTGGAAACATAATTCAAAATTTTTATGTAAGCATCTTGATCAAGATTGGTGATGCACACATGTTTGATCCAATGTCCTATGAAAAGCAATCAATGGCACTTATGACCACATTCAAGTTTTGGACTGGTCGATGATTTTGTTATTTGTGTTGGTATGGGCATCCTTTGTTTTCCAAAGGTTATGAACTTCTTGTGCCCGTAGGGAGACCTAGCACCACCAACCAAAGTGGTGACTCTTGTTACCTTTTGTATGTATTCATAAGCACACTGGGGTTTGGGTGAAGCCTTGATGTGATGGTGCCATAACGAGCTTGATGCACCTTGTGTTTGGCACTATCATATTGCCAACATGTAGTCCAATTTGTGTGATTGGAAGAGTTGGTAGTATGACCATCAACCCTTGTGCATTAAAATGTTGATTGAAATGTAATGATTACAATCAATGGGAACGTCAATGAGTGAGTGTTGGTAATTTGATTTACTCCGCAACCATCAACCCTCATGCATTAAAGTGTTGATTGACGTGTAATGTTAGTTTTTCATAATTTAATTCAATATGATCTAGGATCTTAACTGAGAGAACAACATGTACAACATATCAAACATAAGAGACAAGAGACACAAAGCATTTCACTGGGGAAAACCAAGAAGGTGAAAAACCTCGCAACTTCCTCAGAGATAGAATGAGCACCAATACAAATATCAAACTCAAAAGATAGATGTCTCCAGCAGCTACTCCTCCTCCACTTGTGTGCACTCCTCTCTCTCAACTATGCGAGTTGGATGGGTGAGTGAATGAATAGAATGAGAGAGTCACACTCTCTATTTATACAATGACTTGACTTGCCTTTAATTCTAACTGGGCCGACTTCCTAAGGAAGCCTAATAACCCATCCACATGTCATTGGGCCGACCCCACTAGGGTGGTCTAATAACCCTTTAACCCACACTAGGCCGACCCCTTTAAGGTGGTCTAATAACCCATCAAATATAAGTTACGACACTTACAATAATATTTGCGACACTTGCAAATACAAATGACGACACTTCTAATTGGAGGAATAATACATCTCCATTAGGAATACAATAAAGTACAAATGCAATACATAGGAGAATATCTTCTGAAGTTACAAATACATCAACACTCCCTATTAACTAGGAAGGTATTCTCTTGACACGGGTCATCAATACATAAAGGCATAAGTATTCAATTATGGAGTTCGATCATCATCACTGGATCACTGGAGTATCATCTTCACTGCTGCTATACTCGTCATCTCGATCACTGGTGCTATCTCTCAATTCTTCTCGTCATAGGAAGTTCTACAGAGCCATCCCTTTTTCATGTTGGATGTAGGCCTAGCCTCCTGTAGGTCTTTATCATCTCTGTGAGCTGCTTGATAGAGGTGGAATCTCGGGACTGATTATGTGCATCTGCAAAACCTGACAAGAGTATCCCAAGATCCTTTATGTGCCTTAGCACGACCGGAAATATATCCCAGGACTGATTATATACAGCCTCTGCAAAACCTGACAAGAGCATCCTAGGATCCTTTATGTGCCTTAGCACGACCGGCAAGATCTCCCAGGACTAATTACATGGATCCTTCACAAAACCTTTAAACAGCATCCCAGGAACGTTTATGTTCCTAGCACGACCTCCATCACTGATAACATGTGAACAGGAAAAACCTTAAAAGAGCATCCTAGGAACGTTTATGTTGAAATATTGTAACCTCTAAAAATATTATATTTGTACTTTATTATTCCAAAGATGTTTCATTCCTCCGCCAGGACTTTATTATATATCCAGAGATGTTTATTCCTCCGTAGGAATGTGCTAACTAGGATTATTAGACCTCCCTAGTGGGGTCAGCCCTGAGTTAGTTGATTAGGGGTTATTAGACTCTCCTAGGAGAAGTCGGCCCTGTTAGGGTGAAAATTCAAGTTGGAGTAGTGTATAAATAGAGGAGGTGTGTTCCTCATTTAACACTCACTCACTCACTTGTGATTGGCGCATAAGAGAGAGAGATTTGCATAGGAGGAGAAGGAGCTCTTGTTTGGGGACTACATATTTTTATTTGTTGATCATCTATATTGAGGAAGCTTTCCTGGGTTTTCTACCCCATGAGGGTTTCCCAGGATAAATCTGTGTCTCTTGTGTTTATGCTGTGCTTGTTGTTCTTTCAGTGATCCTGTATATACTATTGTTGTGAAATGAAATGTAATACTGATTTTATCTATCTTAGCATATTAAATCTTAACATGGTATCAAAGCTATCCTGAAGGAAGGTGATGTATGGCATTTACGACACTTGTTTCACTTGCGACAATTTGAAAGTTAGGGTTTTGTATATCAAAACCTAGTCATCGTGGAACTTTCGCTATAAATCCATTTTGGCGAAGGTTCGGGATCTGAAACTTTTATAGGATGAAGATGACATTTTCTTGTACCTTGTTTCCGAAGCTCAGTCTCAGATTCATTGTAATTTCTGAGATATGATCCGTACAAGCCAGTGTTTCTCCCTCTTCCAGAATGCAATCCTAAACAGGTGACGTAGGGAAAAAGGTCATATCTCGGGCTAGGAAGCTCCAAATGAAATTTTGTAAAAATTAATAGTTAGAGTACAAACTGTAGTTTGACAGGTCCTCTTTTCAGAGGTCGAAGTTGAAACAGTGACACGCGGAACTCCGTACAAGTTCTCTATGTTGTTTCATCCCATAAACAGGTCATGTTGCGACACTTAGCATATCTCTCTCATGGAGAATACATTGAAGCTCAAAACTGTGGGGTTGGAAATATGACAAGTCAGGATACCACAGGCCGAATTTTCATACCTTGCATATTTGAAATTTCAGAGATACATCAGAAACAATACGGCACATCTGAAATTGCTCAATAGAGGAAATCAAGGAAGAGGAGGAAGAAGCTCTCACTTAGGAGTTTCAGTTTTTTTTAGGTATGGAAGGACCTGATACAATGTTGGAGTCACCTGATGCAACATTGGAAACTTTGATAATGGATTTGGAATCCATTCATCATATATATTAATCCTCCATCAAAATGTTGTGGGAGGAAGGAGATTGAAGATTAGGGTTTCCAAGTAAGAAGAAACCCTAGCAAAGTTGGGAGAGTCATAGGGAAGCGATGAAGAAGGTTTAAAAGGCACTCATATTCTATCATCCTAGCACCATGACAATAAATAATATGTTTACAAGTTATCTACCTTGATGGTTATGGTTTTACCCTTATAGAGAAGACTACTCGATAGGTATGACTTGAGAAGATACAGGTATGTTTTGAAATATGTTTCATGATTAAGTTCATAATATGTTTGTCTTCATATTATTGAGGTTAGTACAATCATGATTAGTTTAGTAAAAGTATGAATGCATGTGAATGATAGAAGACATTCATTGATTAGGGTTATGACACTTATGATTGTATTAATGCACCTGTGGTGTTGTATGAGGATGATGTTGTCTGCTAACAAGATACAAGTACATCAAGAAAGACAAATCAAGTTCTATGACCATGATGACATGAATACAAAGACTCATCCATAGTCTTTGACCACGTAGAAGCTCTACTTACGAGGTATGTATGACTTTGTTCTACTATGCTTAACTTATGAGATATGCAGGTTCTAGCACAAGGTATCTAAATCATTGAAAAGAACAAAGAAGATATTGTTTGGGTTGTTAAGACATAACCAAGCATGATAATCCAGATATGTTTTCCTATATCAAGTTAGAATCCTACTTTGTGTTAGGATCTTAGGTAAGTATACCTGTGTATGAAATAATCATGACCATACATACTTAAGATTATTTAGAAGCATAATGTTTTGATAGTATTGAGATTATACTAATGAATGTATGATTATGTATGAGATCATGAGGATGACACTAGTGCACACTTAAGCATGCATAGTGGTACAGAATGGATAGAATTTCAAAGACATATAATGATGCTATCATAAAATAGATATCAAGCGGGAGGCAACCACACAAACATAAAAGATAAGTATTTGAGTTTCTATTTGAATCTCTGAATAGTTAATGATATTGTTTGTAATAGTTGTATGCATATTTGTATTCCTAGAATATATCATGCATAGTGTAAGCATTCATATAGCATTGAATAGTATACTACTAATATGCATATGATGGGTAAGTTGGACAAACATTCCATTGTTGTTTATCTAGAATGAAACCTCTTTGCTGACATGTTGATAGATATGCACGCTCTTGATAGTATGTTCTAGTAGAGATGGAAGGCATCTAGATAGCCATTGTATGCATACAGGATATGGAAAAGTGTTGTGCCAAAATATTGGTCAAGATAGTTACATAACTATGTGAATCATATCAGTATGCATAATAGGTTATCATGTCAAATGATTATGAAGTATTACTAATCATGTAATTAACTTTGATTTGTAGGAAAGATCATGAAGAATGATGAACACCAAACAAGTGGTGGATGTTCAACAAGAAGACCTACAAATCAAACATACTATAGAAGTCTCGCGGCTAGAATATTCTCTTAGAAAGATGAAGAGGATCATGACGAGATGTTTGCTCCAAAGACCATTCTCTTAATGGTGTAATTGAAGAAGAAGTACGAATCGAGAAAAATACCAGGATTCAATTGAAGAAAGCTTTGTACGGGTACCTAGGATTGATTGTCATTTGACGATATTAATAATCACCATGGGTGATGCGGATTTCAACCTTTGCAACAAGGTTGAAGGTGGTGTCTATATACAAATGACAATCTTCTCTTAAATGGATGCAAGAAGGAACTCCAGGGTTCGAATGATCTTGAGGCTCATATCAGTAGACCCATCTGACGAGAGATGGCACGGATAGATATGCAGAAGATCACTCAATGCAGAGTGTGAATGATGTTCAGTCACAGAGGGAGAATTGAAAGCTTCTTGACAAGCTTGGGATTTACCAAAAGTAATGTTGATCCTAACCTTTACCTTAAGGTTATGGATGATGAACCTATCATACTATTACTATATGTGGATGATATCGTTCTGACAGGGAATGAGAAACAGATCATGGAAAGCAAGAAGAAGCTAGCTACAGAATTTGAGATGAAAGATCTCGGATTGATGTATTACTTCCTAGGTCTGGAAGTATGGCAAGGCCCAGAAGGAATCTTTCTCAACCAGAGAAAGTATGTTGTGGAAATCTTGAAAATATTTGATATGATTGGAATGCAAAGCCATGGCCACTCCCATGGATTCCAACTTGAAGCTGTTAGTTGATGACTCATCAGAGTTAGTGGATGTGACTCTGTACAGACAGATTATTGGGTCATTGATGTATCTGACGAATACTAGGCCAGATATATGCTTTGTTGTGAACACCTTGAGTCAGTATCTAGTGGAACCTAGGCATGTTCACCTGATAGATGCAAAGCATGTGATGAGGTACCTAAAGGGTACGATAGACTTTGGTCTATGTTATCTTGGAGATCATGACTTCAGATTGTATGGCTACACATATGTTGATTGGGCAGGAAGTGTATCAGACAGGAAGAGCACATCGGGTGGATGTTATTGTCTGGGATCTTCCATGATCTCATGGTTTAGTAGGAAGAAGTCTAGTGTGGCTCTCAGCACAGCTGAAGCAGAGTATATAGCTTCCTGCTCTACTAGTTGTGAAGCGATATGGCTTCCGAAGTTGTTATCAGGATTGTTTGACTTAGAGATGGACCCCACTGTGATCCTATGTGACAAGCAGAGTTGTATCAAGATGACAGAGAATCCAGTATTCCATGATTAGTCAAATCACATTGAAATCCGATATTTCCATATACGGGATATGGTGCAAAAAGGATCTATAAAGCTCGGGTATGTGAGCACTGACGAGCAAGTTGCTGATGTATTGACCAAACCTCTATCTCGAGTAAAGTTTGAGTATTTTCGAGACAAGCTTGGTGTAGTTCAGGACCCTCCTCGAAAGGGGGAATTATATGGTCGATGATGATATTTGGATACTAGTATTGATGTGGATACCTGTATCGATGATGAGATTTCCTATATCGACGGTAAGGTCGATGATGAGGACACTGTATCGATGATGTGGATACTTGTATTGATGATGAGGATACATGTATCAATGATGTGGATACTTGTATCGATGATGAGGATACTTGTATTGATGATGTGGATACTTGTATCGAAGATGAGGATACATGTATCGATGATGAGGTTACCTGTTTCGACGATGATTTCGATGATGAGGTAATCTGTCCCGACGATAAGGTCGATGATATCAACAATAAGGTCGATAAGTGGTCCTAAGACTTGGTCCCTAGTGGACAAGGGGGATTGTATCATCCCTGGACTTCGGTCCCTGAATTGATCCGTAGACATATGTCTCCAAGAAGTGGTCCCTAGTGGATGAGAGGGGATTGTATCATCGCTGGACTTCAGTCCCTGAATTGATCCGTAGAGATATGTCTCCGGGAAGTGGTCCCTAGTGGACGAGAGGGGATTGTATCATTGTTACACCCAAAATCTACTCATCACCAAATTCAGTGTATACACCCCTGAAGGCACTTGGACTAATAATCATCCTGGCAGGGTTTGTACCCATTTGTGCTAGGTTCTGAAGGATTGTCGTAGGTTGCACACTAGCAACATGCGACGTCACAGGTTGCACCACTACAGGGTGCGACGAGGTCTGTTAATGGGAAAAAATATCTTATTCGAGATCCTTCTCGAAACTTGCTCATTTGGGGGCTTATCCCTGACCTCTAGGAGAGCTGGTACTCGACCCCTAACTCTTTGGGAATATCCCCTATCTCTCTCCTACCCTTCCTCAACCTATCCTATCCACACCCTATCCATTTAGTCCTATATAAGTGAGGCTCATTCCCATACCATAGGGAGAAAGACTAAGGTATCCATACGCTGGCGAAATCTACCTTGGAGGAAGACTAAGGTATCCATATGCTGGTGAAATCTACCTTGGAGGAAGGCTATAGTATCTACATGCTGGTGAAATATCTCCCAAGACATTCCATTCACCTCTTGGAGAACTCATGCTTCCTTGGAAGGATATGGAAATTTATATGGTCGAAGAAGGGCTGCTACGTTAATTCTTTGGTTGTAGTCCTATATCTCTATCATGTACTCTTCTATTTGCAGTAATACAAATGCTTTCCACCAATATCGTTCTTATGTGTAATTATGTTGTGTTGTTTACCTGCTTAACTGTTTAC
This sequence comes from Larix kaempferi, assembly GCA_027924585.1. NCBI lineage: Eukaryota > Viridiplantae > Streptophyta > Pinopsida > Pinales > Pinaceae > Larix > Larix kaempferi. The sequence goes on from BSBM01000036.1 coordinate 873,296, forward strand.
ATAGATCTCTTATTGTATAGATGCTCTTTACTCGTTTCTCTTTTCTGTGTCTTGACAGGTCTTGCAGCTTAGATCTAATACCGTGGGACGTGGATCAACATTCGGGAGAAAGGATAGCGAATCAAAGAGGTAATACATCTAGCACTTGATCCTTAAGTAGATCTAGGAAACGTGTTTGTAGTCTGTTCTATTTGTTCTAGACTTGCATTGAGCTAGGGAGATCCGGCTTACCTCCGGTCAAGTGGATTGTCCCGTAACAAATCTGGCAACCATATTGGGGAGTATTGTTTGTTTTGTTTAGTGGTCATTCATCTGAAATTCATTTTCAGTAGATTACTTCACACGATCTGTTTATCATTTTTTCCATTCACTTTCAGATCTTCACATTGAAGGTTCTGATCTTCTTCCTCTGAGTCTATACAACTCAGTTCCAAGTCTGTTTGTGGTTCATTATTGAGAGATTTGATTCATTTTTTAATCTAGAAATCGCATGTCGCACCTGGGCAGTGAGAACAGAGCGACACTGTGTTTTTCTGAGTCTCTGTCCTTTGTCTGTTTCTTACCCGTCGCATCCTGTGCATTGGTGAACTGCGACACCGTCGCACCTCCCGTGTAGGAAACCTGCGACGTCGCACTGTCTGCAAAGACAAAGTGCGCCGATCTGTCAAAATTTGACATACAGGCATCCATCCTCTCATTTGACAGTTTGAGCCTTGGTCTGGTGTTTGAGCTTCCTCTGTGCTGCAAGATCCAGCCAGAGACCCCATTTATGATTTGTGTGTTGAGAGTCTAGTTTCATTTGGATTGATTTTGGGTTCCGTCTTGGACAAGTTTGAAATCAGTAGTAGTGGATACTTTTGTCTCCCCCACCTTCATCCACTCACTCTTGCATTCCCTTCCTTCCATCCCTGATCTGATCATTGCATTGGATCACCTTCCAGACCTCATTTACATTTGTTTTGAGCTTTGCTTGCTTGGTTTGCTTGCTACTGCTTGATTTTGAGTTAAGTGTGTCTTTCATCTTGGTTGAGTGCTTGTCTTTTCTTGAGTTTTCTGAGTTTATGAGTGCCGCAAGTAGCATTTTCTTTTCAGTCATTTAGATCTGAAAGCAAAGTTGTTATCAAATTATTGTTTTGATGCATCCATTGAAAGATTAAAAGTGCTTCTTTCCCATTGTTTCTCAAAAAGTTATTGAAGAAAGATTGTTGTGCATTGGAAAAGCCTTATTTGTATTTTGTAAAAGTTGAATGAATGTATTATCTATTGTGTTTTTCTCGAATTATGAATCAATCATTTTCTTGAGGAACTCAAAGAACGCTTCGATTTTTGCAAAATTGTTTCCATGCTGAGGAAAGATAAATGCATTTTTTATTTTTGTTGCCTTTATATCATTGAAAGAAAAAGTGAAAAGCTTGCATTTTCCGTTTCAAAATCCTCTCATTACATTACATTAGTGTTGTTTTGATTTGAAAGCAAAAGAAAAGAAAAGAAAAAATGCTTTGATTTGGTTTAGTAGTGTTGTGTACTTTTGTGTTTCATTGAAAAAGAAAAGAGTACTTTCATTGTTAAATTTGTTTGAATTGAGATAGTGTTGCATTGAGTTTGTTTGGCAATACCATTGGAAAGAAAAAGCTTTCTCCTTCCCATAGGTAGAATTCATCGAAAGAAAAGAATATTTTATGCATGTAGTCAGGGCTTGCATTATGCTTCCGATTATGTACTCACCTTATGCATTCAACTAACCGTCCAAGATAAAATTAACGGTGGAACTAGGTAAAATTTTTAGCAACTTGTGTGTAAGTTAGAGACATGTTCTGGCGTCGTTAAGTGTGGCAACTGTCGTTACTTGCCAGCACTGTAGTCCGGGGGTATTGTAGTCTTCCACATACATCGGTATATCGAGCTCCTTCACGTACCCACCAAGTACCATAATCCGTACTTGGCATATATCGAAGGGTGTATCACATACTCGACACATATATCGGAAGGTCTCGTTCCAACGGTTGTGCATTAGACAGCACCACTACGGATTTGAGCTCCCACATACCTTGCGCATATCGGGAGACACCATTAGGATTCCTGAAACCAACCGAGTTAACCATTTGGTCGTCTTGGAAAAGCAATACACCGAGAACATCACTTGGGAAGATTAGCACACACGTACTGTCCAGGTAATCAGGTATGCAGGCAAGGGTACGGTCCCAATCCTCCTTGTCGCATCATATTGTTGGACCCTGCAGTATATTGCAATTTGCAATGCCTTGATAATCTCATGAGGTTCCAGACTTTTGAATCCACTCTGTCACATAAGTTTGCTTGTTGCCTTAGTTTGAGTAGGTTTTTCTGGACTGATTTTCTTTTTAGCATACCCTTAGGAGAAATGTTGTTTCGGCCTTTCTGGTTGATTTTCCTAATACTCTGGTGGATTTTCCCTGGAGAAGGTCCCGTATGATCTTGAACTTGCCACCCGAATATCCCCTTAATCCGGAGGTTATTTCTAGGGTAAGAATGGATCAGCGTAACGCCATCGTAGTTACTGAAGTAGGGAACCCCACTTTGAATATTGGTGGACATTTGTTTCCACCAGATTCACCTGCCTCTCATCCCTCGCAGGATGAAGAAGCACAAACCCCCACTTCACATGACCTTCCTCCCGTCATCCCGGGATAACCTAGATCGTTGGAATGGATAAACCGACCCTAGGACGACCCTGCTGCAGCTGTTGGTCCTTCAGCATCTTATCGGACATCTTCTACAGACCACCCAGTGGCTCATTTTTCTGTCTCATCCTCCTCCACCGAGACTACTCTGGAAGACACTTTAGCCTACTTTCGTGGCCAATTGGCTCACTTTTGTTCCATGGCTGAAGAGTTTCGATAGTCAAGTCTCCAACGACAGGTTTAGGACCCATTGTTACCCCCTTACCAACCTATCCCAGTTCGTTCGATATCTTTCAGATCACTTGAAGCATCCCACCACGTGACCACTAATGAGACTGGTCAACCCTCGCAAGAGTCTAGTCCTGCACCTCAAGTGAACCAACCAGTGCAAGGACAATGGTCCAACACACCTGTCACTACCACGGTTACTTTACCAGTTCCTCCCCCACCTCAGAATTCGAGGGGAGGGTATTCCATTCCTACGGATTATCTTATTGGTAATGTTATTACCACGGTAGCTAGTCAGCAACCCACGTTGGTTCAACCTTTGAATAGTGTTCAACCTGTTGTGGCTGGGGGGAAACCCCCGTTTCCTAACCAGAACGTAGGTGGTGGAGTCCCCAACGGACCTTTCGTTGGACCTTCCCAACCCGCTAGACCATCCACCATGGGATTATCTCATGTTGGAGGGCCATCAAATGTAACTCAACCCTCATGGAGTCAAGCATATCCAGGTTCCATTAACCCTGTGCCAGGCCAACCTAATCCCGGAAACGCGCCATATGGGATACCTTATCCCGATCCCGGGAATCCGTATACTCTATGGGGGCAACAACCTGTGTTGCAACACGGACCCCAACCGACTATCCCTCAAGTACCACTACCCCCGATCAGTCCTCCCCCACCTCCTGTTGGAGGCAGCGGACCCCCACCTAACATTGGTGGAGGCCCACCTCATTTTACCTACAACACCCCTCACCCCTCAGGCGGTGGCAGGAATGGTCCACCACCTCCTCCAGGCGGAGGCGGCGGTGGACCACCCTATCATGGTGGAGGAGGACATTTCCCTTTGGGTGGTGGTGGTGGTCCACCACCCCCTCCAGGCGGGGGTCATGGAGGACCTAATTACTATGGTGGTGGCGGTGGTGGTGGAAACCCTCATCCTTCCGGCAGCGGAGGTGGTGGGGGCCCGCATCCATCTGGCGGTGGAAGTGGTCCACCACCCCCTCCAGGCGGAGGCGGTGGTGGGCCACCTTATTATGGTTATGGACCCCCACCTCCTCCCAGTGGTGGCAGCGGACCTCCACCCCCTCCCGGAGGTGGAGTTGGACCCCCACCTTATTGGAATGGACCACCTTATGGTGGCGAACCTCCTTACGGTCCAGGCGGCACACCCCCCTACGGTCAGTTTTATCCTGGTACACCTTACGATTAGTTTAGTCCTTACATGCCACATCTGTATTATCAATACGTGCAGCCTAATCCATAGCTTCCCTTTTTGGCTACTTTGGACCTGCCTGACCTTTCCCATTTAACCAACGATCCTATTTACCATGGATCTAACTGGCCACCAATTCCAGTGAAACTTCCGTCTGATATCCCCAAGTTTGACGGCAAGTCGGGTGAAGACCCCAAGAACCACGTGATGACATACCACTTATGGTGTTCATCTAATTCCTTAATGGACGATTCAATTCGTCTTAGATTGTTCCAAAGGACTCTCACCGGTTCAGCTGCCAAGTGGTACATTGAGTTGCCACCACACTCTTTTCCTGATTTTGGCTCTCTTGCTATGAACTTTTTGACGCATTTTCAGCTTCCTATACCGTATGAGACTGGTACTGATCTTTTAACCTCGCTCCATCAAAATACCGCCACTCACATCTCGGATCATATCCACGAGAGGCAAAGGAGACAACGTCTCATTAAAGCTCCCATTCCAGATCAGCTCCTAGCAGACTGGTTTACTAAATCGCTCATTCCCACCATAGCAAAAGATGTTGCCATGTGAGGTGTTGTCACCGAAGAATAATCCATCGCGAGTGCCCATCTGTTAGACCTGGTCTACACTCAGTCTGGCACTCTGTTCAATATTTTTCCTGACGCACCCCGGGACGTTAACGATCCCACGAAACCACATAAGGGACCCCAAACTGATGGAATCATTGGTTCCCTTAACACCCAGCCTGCTGTTAGTACTATCGGATCATCCAACCCATCTCAGGCTAGACACAGCACCACCACGTCAACCACTTCTACTGGTTTTATTTATCCTGTCCCATTGACGGATTGGGTCTCAAACGTCGTTCCTGTGAACAAAAAGCAGGGCACCATTCGCGTCTGTGTTGATTATCGGGACCTTAATCGGGCCTATCCAAAAGACAACTACCTAACCCCCTTCATCGACCAGATCATCGACAACTCTGTCGGAAGCGTCATCTTCTCATTCATGGATGGCTTTTCTGGTTACAACCAAATTGAGATCAACCCGGCCGACCAACTTAAGACGGCTTTCATCTGCCCATGGGGTACATTCGCTTATCGCAAGCTCCCATTTGGCCTCAAAAATGTTGGTGCCATGTTTCAACGGGCTATGTCGTACACCTTCCACGATATTAAGGACTTTGTGGAACCCTACTTGGACGATCTCGTTGCTCATTCAAAGAAGCGCGAGTTCCACATCGACCATCTGACGGCCATTTTCCTCAGATATAGACGGTACAATATCCGTCTGAATCTTCATAAGTGTATCTTTTGCGTTGAGTCCAGACGCCTCTTAGGATTTATCATTTCGAAGGATGGGATCCGCATTGATCCCTTAAAGGTGGAGGCCATCATCAACCTACCACCCCCCGACTGATGTGACAGAACTTCAATGTCTCCAAGGGAAGGCGACTTATTTACAACGTTTTGTCTGTAATTTCGTGGAGAAAACTCAGGGCTATATGAGACTGCTTAAGAAGGACATCTCGTTCATTTGGGATGATCAAGCTCAAAAATCCTTCGACAATATCAAACATGCCATCACGCATGCCCCCGTGCTCCAACCGCCTAATTATTATTGAGACTACATCTTATATCTCGCCGCTTTTGCTACCACTATCACCATGGTTTTGGTACAGGAAGATCAAAATGCTTAGGAACATGTGATATACTACGCTAGTAAGGGTCTAGCTAACGCCGAAACTCGATATTCACATGTCTAAAAACTCGCTTTCGCGACGGTCATCGCCGTCCAGAAGTTCTGCCACTACATCTTGCTCCATACAACCACCATGATTGCCGACTCGAACCCCATGTACCACGTACTGACACGTCAAGTGGTTGGGGGCAAGTATTCATGCTGGATTGTGATACTGCAAGAATTCGATCTTCTTTTCGAGAAAGCCTATTCTAAGAAGTCTTTGGTGTTTGCAAAGCTCATTTGCGACCTTCCCCATCCTGATGCAGAAGTTGAGCACAATGACTCATTTTTGGATGAATCATTGTTTCTCATCAGTACAAGTGACCCGTGGTATGGAGATATCTTGTTATATCTTCAAACCCAACACTTCGATCCTCAACTTTCTCGCGATGACCATCATAAGATTCGTCACCATGCAAAGTATTATTTAATCATTAATCATACTTTGTATCGTTGTGGCGTCGATTCAATCCTTCGACATTGTCTCACTCATGATGAGGCCGAACGCGTTCTGAATGACTGTCATGCTGGGGCATGTGGCAGTCATCTCTCTGGGATGGCTACAGCCCAGAATATTTTGCGCGCAGGATATTACTGGCCTCCTATCTTCAAATATTGTATTGAGGCCGTTAAAAAATGTCCTCCTTGCCAACACTTCCATACGAAGAAGCACACTCATCCCGCCCCACTACATCCGGTTATTGTCGTTGGCCCATTTGCAAAATGGGGCATCGATTTTATGCATTGTAAGCCTACCTCGGCCGATGGGCATAGTTACATCATCGTAGTTGTGGATTACTTCACAAAGTGGGCCGAGGCTATGCCTACATACCAAAACGATGGCAAAACCACCGCACTCTTCATGTTTAATCATGTGATAGCACAGTTTGGAGTTCTGCAGGCCATAGTTACCAATCATGGTTCTCACTTTCAGAACCATATGGTTGATTAATTGAGTGACAGGTTGGGTTTTCGCCATGAAAACTCAACACCCTACTACCCGCAATCCAGTGGACAGGTCGAGGCAATTAACAAGGTCTTGAAAACTATGATCCAAAGGATGGTAGGGACACAAAAGTCCAATTGGCATAATATGCTCTTTTCAACATTATGGGCCTACCGAACTACCGTTAAAACTGCCACAGGATTCACTCCCTTCCAATTGGTATATGGATTGGAGGATTTCTTACCGATAGAGTGCGAAATCCTGTCTTTACAGCTCGCGGTCGAACTTCTTCCTAACACTACCGCTGAGGAAGAACGTCTCTTGCACTTAGCAAAAATTGACGAGTCTCACCGAGATGCCGCTCTTGCTAATGAAGCACACAAGAAACGCATCAAGGCCCAATACGATAAGTCAGTCGAACCTCATATCTTTAACGAGGGTGATCTGTTCCTCACTTACGACTAGAAGCACGATAAGCTAGGAGCTGGGAAGTTCGAGTCCATGTGGCATGGACCCTACATAGTCAAACGTGTGTTGGAAAAAGGTGCCTACGAACTGGAAGATTATGAAGGAATCTCTTTGGGTGAACCCCGCAATGGGATTTACCTGAAGAGATACTACGCTTGATCTCTCATGCATAGACTTGCTTGTATATATACTGTACATGGCGTGTTTTTTGTGTTTTTGTGTGGTGTGACGCATTTCTTTTCGAGTGTCTTTTGATCTTGTTTCCGCTTCTTATACCATGTTCTGTCTGCGTGTGCAGATGGCAACGTGTTATGGATTCGCGGACGGTGCCAACCGGCATACCCATCACCTTGCTTCGACAGCCTAGGTACTATATTCCCCAACAGGTGAATTCATTAGCTTAGGAGGAAGTTGCCTAGGGTTCGCGACCAACAATGCCGCAGAATATCAGGCAGTAATTGGAACCCTAGCTAATGCCATTTCCTTGGGTATGAACCACATTGTCATCCACATGGATTCTCAATTAGTGGTTTCCCATTTGAACTAGGTCTACGCCATCCATGATCCCATCTTACTCCGTCTCTTCAGACGAGTACGTCTCTTCAAACGAGTACGTCTCTTGGAAAGGTCATTTGAATCTGTTCAATACCTGCACATTCCCCGAGATTTAAACACAGTTGCTGACTCGATGGCCAACTTCATTTTGGATTGGTTCATTGCACACACATAACATCCATAATATGTAAAAGCATTCACAACATGTAAATATAATGTACAGAAGCAAACATATAAACAAGATCACATCACTAATCATTTGAAGAACACATAATGTATAAATCGCCGATAATGTATATATATACATAAATCACTCAAAAGTAGTGCTGGTACAAAATCTGAAGCACGATGGCTTTCAGTGAGTCTCTACAAAAATATGAAGCATCATAGCTTTCAGTAAGTACAAAATATGAGGCCTCTAAGCTCTCAGTACAAGTATAAAAGTGCACTCAGGTTGGACGCCTGACCTGTACACCCCTAGCTCCAACAGCTCTCTGACGCTGGGTGAGAAATCACTCTACAGTACGAGCCACCTTGTGGAGTAAGGAGTTGAAGCGCACGGATGCCCCAACTCCAAATCTCTGCATGGGCCTCAGTAGGTCATCGATAGCTGGCTTGGGTACCTCCACGATCAGCTGGGACAGGTTCCGGTACACCTCCTCCATCTCCTCGATGGAGGCATGAGCACCTACAGGAACCACTGCCTCCCCACCTCTGTCTCTCCTCGCCAGAAGGGAGAGACCTACTAGTTGCATGGGGCCCACATCTGCACACACATATTTCGTACTTGTCAGCACTACATCAAAAAAATGATATAATATACAAAACTAAAAAATACAAGGGTTTTGTTCTTACCGATATCACCCCATGCTACTCCCTCTGGCGGCACCAAGTCGGGATCCTCTCGAAAGTCCGTGCCACCGTATGGAAATTCCTCAACCATAAGTGACTGACCTTCCATCTAGCTAAATAACTCGAGACCAAAACTGATGATGGGACCCCCACCATGGCGGGTCATCACATCTTCCCACCTGAGCATGTGAGGATCTCTTAGATACCTATCATCCAGTACCACCTGCGGGTGCAAGAGAGGAACCTGCTCCAAGAGGAACGATACTATGATCGATCCGTATCCAAACTGCTTGAGCTCCCCGTGCCAACACTTGGTCAGCTGAGCTCGGATGTTGGCGAGGAGACCCTCACACCAGTTGAAAACCATGGGAGACATACAGTCTTCCGCATACAACATCTGAGTCCGAGTAGCCGAATGTGGAGCTTGGCTACCCGCTACCCTAGTAATAGTGAGTAGTATGGTCCTCAGTGGATGACTCACCACATCTCTGATGACTATCTTCCCACTGGAAGGATGAGAAGTAGCTAAGCAGTGTTGCAACACCATGTCCTCAACTGTACGATCATTGGCCCGTGTCTCAGTGAGTTGTACAATGTCCCCTCTTCGGGACAAACCGGTCAGAAAGTAGATATCCTCAATATCAATCGTGAGGATATGCTCACCTATCACAAAGTATTGTTGGGACGCATCCCAACTCTGGAGCATGTGTGTCAGGAACGGGATCTGGGCTCTCATCCCCTGTATCTCGAAGAATTTGAGCAAACCGCAGTTTCTCAAAGCAGCCACACATTGTGGATCATTTGCAGCTTGCTCATCTTCCACTTTGTGTTCTCTCTCTTGCCACTCCAATACCATTCTTGCTTGCTAGTAACCTGCCAAAAGGGGCAATTAAAACCTGTTAGGACCTTCCTCAGCATTCACAAGCTCATTTTTTGGATTAGTTTTTGTGTTTGGGATTTGGGTTTCCGTCGTCACACCGTACCTTCAGGTAGAGCGCGACGTCGTCGCAAGACTCATTTTCGAGGCTTGCGATGACCCGGACTTGTCGCAAGTCCCGAAAGGGCCACTCGCGACGAGCCGAGGGCGCAATGGCCCATCCACAAACCACCCAAAAACTCAAAAAATGAACAAGAAATCAAAAAGTAAACCACTACAAAGTTGTTGGCTGAGATTTAGGCCTACCTGGTCTGGATGGCTAGTGAAATGGTGGATCGTAGCTCCCGAAATCGGCAAAGGAAGTTTTGGCTCCAAATTGATACTTCTCCACCCAAATTGGCAATTTGAACAACGTTTCTATTTTTGGCCCATATTTCTATTTATAAATAGAATGGAATATTCCTTTTCAAATATTTTGATGCGTTTGGGCCATTTAATATAGTTTCGACCGTTTGTCATTATATTTGGGGCTATTTGACACTTTTCTAGTGTACAGGAGTCATAAAGTGGTCTTTTGTGTTGTTTCTCACGTTACCAATGGTAACTACAGGTATGAACACCCCTTTCAATGTTTTGTCATTATTATTTTTGGTTAAGTCGTAATTATTTCATGAGGATGAGTTTACTCTTCGTTTGTTCTTGTACTCACCCAACCATGAGAACAAGTACCGAGTTATGATTTATCACTTTTTCGGGCTCATTAAACTTCCACGGAAAAGGACACCCTCCGGAGTCCATAGTTAAGCTCTTTTCAGAATCCCTAAAATTGAAAAGATCGCCAAGCAAACTTGTCACATTCACGCTTGTTAATTTATTTGAATGGTCGTCTTCCTGGTGATAGTTTACCCCTTTTTCAGACCAGGGGGCACTAACTACGAAAAAGGAATACTCCAGCCAATCATGATTGGAAGAGTCCTCTCCCGCGTTGTTTTACCCTTTTTCGGGTGATGAGGCTAACTTTACGAAAAAGGACTGTTGGAGTCTTCTTTAGTTCTTTTCAGACTCTCTAAACATGAAATGACGATCGAGTCTACCTTCTATGGGCTTGTTAAATTTTCACATTGCAGGGCCCGTCATGGGACGAACCCCTCCTATCCCAGGTTCGGAAAATATTTGGGATTGGACTCATCTATGAGATGAGATATACCAAGCATCTGGTTACCCTCATCAAGCTCATAAAAAACACATGAGGCACTCATCATTCATGATGGGAAAAAAGGAAAGTGTTTGTGTTACCTACCTTAGTGGCAATATATAGTCGTTCTTGAACATGGCACTCATTTTCATTTGCATACAGTACTTGGGTCATCTGTTTGTCTATGAGTCCATGCTTACTTTCTAAGTCTCCTTACTCCTCTGAGTCATTTGGAGAAATCTTCCATCATCAGTTACAATAGAAGTTTGCGTCATTCTCATTATGTCAATACTGCCAAGTCATGCCATGCCCATGTTCAAGAACACATTCACCATCTATCATTTACAGTCAGTACACACGTCGTCATGCCGTTGTTACTTTGAGTCAGTCTCACATGTTACTATACCATCCGATCCACTCTACACATCTTTTGTCGTGTTTCGTGTCTATTGGTGGGGGATTCACCATGTCCCTCCTTCGACGGATTCATCCTTGTCGACTTCAACTCATCATCCGAGGATTGAATCTAGAAACCAACCAAGTACCTTGGCCCTGCATACCTCAATGGCAGGTCACCTTGCTTTCATCATGAGTTTACATCATTGACTCTTGATTGAAAGATGTCATCTTGCATTCAACTTCAACTCATTTATTCAAGCTTGATGATATGTACTGTGATACCTTGGAATCATCGACATTAATGGTGATCTCCCTCGCACTTGTTAATGGTTTACATCAATGACCAGTAATCAAGTGGTTTCTACTATGTTCGACATCAAGACATTTGTAATCACATGGATAGATTCGTGTCATTGCGGGTTTAGCTTGAAGACCCTGGGGAGTCATGTTTCACCCAGGTTGCGATGGAGTTTGTATTGAGTCATATTACACGGATCCACTTTTGTATTGGTCGTGGCTGTGTTATCATCTCATCATGGATCTACGCTTGTGTCTAGTAGCCATGATTGTGTTCAGTCGGTCATTACTACCATGGATCTGCAATGTATTGGTCGGCAGCCATGTTGTACTTCATATGAGATTGTCAGTTCAGAGTCAGTTGTACTGCAGCAACGTCCTTCATCCGATGAGTCTTTTGCCATTATTTCTATCAAAGCACTTCACCTGTACATCCTTAATAGCTTCATGCTTTGGGGGGCATTATGTTACACCCAAAATCTACTCATCACCAAATTCAGTGTATACACCCCTGAAGGCACTTGGACTAATAATCATCCTGGGAGGGTTTGTACCCAATTGTGCTAGGTTCTGAAGGATCGTCGTATGTTGCACACTAGCAACATGCGACATCGCAGGTTGCACCACTACTGGGTACGACGAGGTCTGTTAATGGGAAAAAATAGCTTATTTGAGATCCTTCTCGAAACTTGCTCATTTGGGGGCTTATCCCTGACCTCTAGGAGAGCTGGTACTCGACCCCTAACTCTTTGGGAAGATCCCCTATCTCTCTCCTACCCTTCCTCAACCTATCCTATCCACACCCTATCCATTTAGTCCTATATAAGTGAGGCTCATTCCCATACCAAAGGGAGGAAGACTAAGGTATCCATACGCTGGTGAAATCTACCTTGGAGGAAGGCTATAGTATCTACATGCTGTTGAAATCTCTCCCAAGACATTCCATTCACCTCTTGGAGAACTCATGCTTCCTTGGAAGGATATGGAAATTGATACGGTCAGAGAAGGGCTGCTACGTTAAGTCTTTGGTTGTAGTCCTATATCTCTATCATGTACTCTTCTATTTGCAGTAATACAAATGCTTTCCACCAATATCGTTCTTATGTGTAATGATGTTGTGTTGTTTACCTGCTTAACTGTTTACATAGATATCTTATTGTATATATGCTCTTTACTCGTTTCTCTTTTCTGTGTCTTGACAGGTCTTGCAGCTTAGATCTGACGACCGTGGGACGTGGATCAACATTCAGGAGAAAGGATAGCGAATCAAAGAGGTAAGACATCTAACACTTGATCCTTAAGTAGATCTAGGAAACGTGTTTGTAGTCTGTTCTATTTGTTCTAGACTCGCATTGAGCTAGGGAGATCCGGCTCGCCTCCGATTGAGTGGATTGTCCGGTAACAATCATCCTCGAACTTCGGTCTCTGAATTGATCCGAAGAAATATGTCTCCGAGAAGTGGTCCCTAGTGGACGAGAGGGATTGTATCATCCCTATACTTTGGTCCCTAAATTGATCCGTAGACATATGTCTCTGAAAAGTGGTCATTAGACTTTGTCTAAGTGTACGTGATAGGACTGCATCGTCCCTAAACAGTTGGCTCAAAATGTACGTGATAGGACTACATCGTCCCTGAACATTTGGTTCAAAATGTACGAGACTGGATTGCATCATCCATAGACATGAGAGGTGTCTTAAAGTGAGAAGGATTGATCATCCTGTAAGTAAATATGGATTGCATCGTCCATAGACATGAGAGGTGCCTTAAAGTGAGAAGGATTGATCATCCTGTAAGTAGATCTGGATTGCATCATCCATAAACATGAGAGGTGTCTTAAAGTGAGAAGGATTGATCATCCTGTAAGTAGATCTGGATTGCATTGTCCATAGACATCAGAGGTGTCTTAAAGTGAGAAGGATTGATCATCCTGCAAGTAGATCTGGATTGCATCATCCATAGACATGAGAGGTGTCTTAAAGTGAGAAGGATTGATCATCCTATAAATAGATCTGGATTGCATCATCCATAGACATGAGAGGTGTCTTAAATTGAGAGGGATTGATCATCCCATAAGTGGATCTGGATTGTATCATTCTTGGACCTATGTCCTAAAGTGAGAGGGATTGATCATCCCATAATTGGATCATGTGTGTTGCAGGGTATGCTGCTATGATGTTGATCGAGAGATCCAGATGATGATGACGTTGATCGAGAGATCCAGATGATGATGTTGTTGATCGAGAGATCTAGATGATGATGTTGTTGATCAAGAGATCCATATGATGATGTTGTTGATCGAGAGATCCAGATGATTCCTTTGATCGAGAGATCCAGATGATGATGTTGTTGATCGAGAGATCCAGATGATGATTCTGTTGTTCGAGATATCCAGATGATGATGTTGTTGATCGAGAGATCCAGATGATGTTGTTGATCGAGAGATCCAGATGATGTTGTTGATCGAGAGATCCAGATGATGATGTTGTTGATCGAGAGATCCAGATGATGATGTTGATTGGAAGATATAGATGTTGATGTTGTGGCTGATCAGGTGCTACAGAAGATGAAGACTCGGTACTGAAAATGTTGATATTCCAGTATTGAAGATCTTGAAGATGTTCTAGTAACTATTTGAGTTACTGATGAAGAAAGCTTCCAATGATTTATAGATGTATCATGTAGTTGATGACTCCTTGCTCCTGTAAATGTTGTTATAATATCCTTCTCGTTAAGGGGGAGTGTTGAAATATTGTAACCTCTAAGAATATTATATTTGTACTTTATTATTCTGGAGATGTTTCATTCCTCCGCCGGGACTTTATTGTATATACGGAGATGTTTATTCCTTCGTCGGAATGTGGTAACTAGGGTTATTAGACCTCCCTAGTGGGGTCGGCCCTGAGTTAGTTGTTTAGGGGTTATTAGACTCTCCTAAGAGAAGTTGTCCCTGTTAGGGTGAAAAGTCAAGTCGGAGTAGTGTTTAAATAGAGGAGGTATGTTCCTCATTTAACAGTCACTCACTCACTTGTGATTGGTGCATAGGAGAGAGAGAGATCTGCATAGGAGGAGAAGGAGATCTTGTTTGGGGACAACATATTTGTATTTGTTGATCATATATATTGAGGAAGCTTTGCTGGGTTTTCTACCCCATGAGGGTTTCCCAGGATAAATCTGTTTCTCTTGTGTTTATGTTGTGCTTGTTGTTCTTTCAATGATCCTGTATATGCTATTGTTGTGAAATGAAATGTAATACTGATGTTATCTATCTTAGCATATTAAATCTTAACAATTTATGTGCCTAACACAACCGACAAGATCTCTAAAGAGCATCCCAGGACTTTTACGTGCCTAGCACAACCTATCGGATCTCCAGGACTGATTACATGCCTCTCTCGCAAAACCTCGAAAGAGCATCCCAGGACTGATTACGAGCTTACTTATCAACCTATAGGATCTCCCATGGAGCTATTACATGTTACTGCACAACCTTCCACATATCCTCGGCCTCGAATTATCACCCTAATACTCATGATCAACCTGATGATCTTCGCACGGAGCATCATCCTGATGCTCATGATCATACTGATCATCATCATACAATGCATCATCCTGATGCACATCATCTGGAGCATCGACCTGATGCTCATCATACATGATCGTCCTAGTCATCATCATATACATCATCCTGATGCACATCATCTGGAGCATCAACCTGATGCACATCATCTGGAGCATCGACCTGATGCTCATCATACATGATCGTCCTGATCATCATCATATAGTACATCATCCTGATGCAAATCATCTGGAGCATCGAACTGATGCACATCATCTGGAGCATCGAACTGATGCTCATCACACATGATCGTCCTGATCATCATAATATAGTACATCATCCTAATGCACATCATCTGGAGCATCGACCTAATTCTCATCACACATGATCGTCTTAATCATCATAATAGCATCGTCCTGATGCATATCACACAGCACTTACATCCACATCCATGGGAAGGATCCTCCTACCACCATGCTTGGAATGGCTCCTACAAATGTGTCCCATCACTTCCTCCTCGAAGTATCTTCTATCTGAAGAACACCAAGCCTCTCTCTGAAGTACTCGAACTTCACTCTGGCTAGTGGTTTGGTCAACACATCTACAATCTACTCATCTTTCGCAACATACTGGAGCTTCACTTCTCCTCTCTGCACCATATCCCTGATATAGTGATATTTGATCTCGATATGCTTCGACTTGTCATGGAACACCGCATTCTCTAACAACTTCACACAACTCTAGTTGTCACAATAGATACAAGTAGCATCCAACCAGAGATCAAATAAATCATACAGTAGCTTCCTTAGCCATACTGCCTCACAACTAGCTGAACAAGATGCGACATACTCTGCTTCAACTATACTCAGTGCTATGCATGATTGCTTCCTGCTAAACCAAGAGATCACACATGATCCCATACTGAAGCAGCACCCCGAAGTGATCTTCCTATCTGCAGCACTGCCTGCCCAATCTGAATCAACATAACCCTCCAGGTTAAACTTTTGATTCGCATCATACTTGAGCCCATAATCAATCGTACCCTTCAGGTACCTCATAATATGCTTTACAGCAATCAGTTGAACATGTCTAGGATCCATCAGGAACTGGCTCAAGGTGTTCACCGCAAAGCAAATATCTGGTCTTGTGTTCGTCAAGTACATAAAGGACCCAATCATCTGACGATACACCATGGCATCAACCGACTCTGATGAAGCATCACTCAATAACTTCAGGTTCGATTCCATAGGTGTGTCCATGGCCTTGCAGTCCATCATCCTGAACCGCTTCAGGATCTCTACTGTATACTTCCCTTGTCCAAGGAAGATTCCATCTATACTCTGCCACACCTCCATACCTAGAAATTAATGCATCATACCCAAGTCCTTCATCTCGAACTCGTCAGCAAGCTTCCTCTTTGTGTCAGCAATCAACCTATCCTCACCTATCACAAACAAGTCATCCACATACATTAGAAGTATCACTGGATTTCCTCCCTCGACCTTGTAGTAAAGGTTGGAATCTTCTTTACTCCTGGTAAATCCCAAACTGGTCAGAAGCTGTCTATCCTACCGTACCATGTCCTGGGTGCTTGCTTCAAGCCATACAAGGCTTTCTTCAATTTGCACACATGTGACTCCCTGTCAGTGTCTCAAATCCGAGTGGCTACTCCACATACACTTCCTCTTTGACTACACCATTTCAAGAAAGTTGTCTTGACATCCAATTGGTGTATCTTCCACTTCATCACTGCAGCTAGAGCAAGTACTGTTTTGATGGAAGTGTATCTAGCTACAGGTGCAAAATTTTCTTCATAGTCTATCCCTTCTTTTTTGGAGAAGCCACGAGCCACAAACCTTGCTTTGTATTTCTCTATGCTACCATCTACATCATGCTTGATCTTGTAGATCCACTTGGAAGTCACAATAGACTTCCCTTCTGGTCTTGGGACCACATCCCAAACATCTTTCTTCATGATCGACTAGTACTCCTCGATCATGGAATCCTTCCATTACTGCATCCCGGATCCTCGGAACTTCAGATTCTTCAATATCTTCAATAGGTATTTTTCTTGAACTTCGTTGCTGGAACAAATGTCGTTGTTGAGTCTTCGTCGCTTGTTCTTCGAAGCAAGTCTCTCTTGTAGGTGATGGTACACGGTCTTTCCTACAAGACAAGTTCAATTGCATGATTAGAAACATCTCATAGATTTCAGAACAAATTCTTACATATAAAAACATATGTCATACAGTCATGCAATTATCTTAGCCAATGCTTCAATACAACATTTATCCATATCCCGTAACTTTCTAGATGCCTTCCATCTCTACCAGAACATTGTTAAGAGTGTGCGCAACTCCCAACATGTCAACAAAGAGGTTTCATTTTAGATAAGTAGCAATGGAATGTTGTACAGTACCATAGGCGACTTACCCATTACTTGTATATTAGTAGTATCTTGTTTATTAATGCAACTTTTCTAATATGCATAATATACATCCTAAATCTAGGAACATAAGTATGTACATGACTGAACAACATTATTTAAGTAATCATATCTACAAGAAATGGCAATTCAAATACTTATCTTTGTTTGTTTGTTGGGTGGACTCCCTCTCAATCTTTGCTTCCTTGCAAGAACTACTAGAGTGTGCTCCCTCTTGATCTTTGCTTCCTTGCAGGAACTACTGGAGTGTGCTCCCTCTTGATCTTTGCTTCCTGGATTATCTGTCTTTGAAATTATATCCATCCTAGACCACTATGCATGCTTAAGTGTGCGCTAGTGTCATCATTGTGTCATCCTCGAGATCTCATACATAATCATACATGCATTAGTATAATCTCAATACTATCAAAACATTATGATTCTAAATATGTATGTTCATGATCATTTCATACACAGGTAATTTATCACAAGCGTTAGTATTCAAGGTTTCAGGGAGTACTTCTTTTACTCATGCATATTCTTATTTGACCATAGGACTCTTCTAGTTTGTCATATCATTAATCAAACTAAGAAGCATAATATGCATAAACCCATGATTACTCAAACTTATAACTTCATGAATAATCATTATCAATCATACAAAAGTATACTTATCTAAGATCCTAACACAAGGTAGGATTCTAACTTGATATAAGAAAAACATACTTGGATTATCATGTTTGTGAGTTATGTCTAACATACCCAAACAATGTCTTCTTTGTTCTCTTCAATGATTTAGAAACCTTGTGCTAGTAAACTGCATATCTCATAAGTTAAGCATTGTAGAACCAAATTATACATACCTAGTAAGTAGAGCTTCTATATGATCAATGCATATGGATGAGTCTTTGTCTTCATGTCACCATGGTCATATGTTCTTGATCTAGAACTTGATTTGTCTTTCTTGATGTACCTTTCATTTTAGCAGACCACATCATCCTCATACAACACCACAGTGCATTAGTACAATCATAAGTGTCATAACCCTAATCAATGAATGTCTTATATCATTCAGATGCATTCATACTTTTACTAAGGTGATAAGACAAGTCTAAAATTAATCAAGATTGTACTAACCTCAATAATGTGAAGACAAACTTAATCATGAACAGATTTCAAAACATACCTGTAACTCCTCAAGTCATACCTGTCGTGATTACTTGTAGACTTCTTATGTAAGGCCTTAGCCTCATCTCCCTCTGGAACTAGAAATTCTTCACTTATGTAGGTGTCCAATTCATTCTCTTCTAGGATTAACCCAATGCACTTGATTTGCTGAAACTGGATCTGGAGCTGGCTAGGGTTTGACAGAGAAACCCTAAAAATTCAAACTTGGAATTTCAAACTTCTGTCTGGACAAGGAGATGCAATTGACTGAGGTGAGCAAGCTGGTGTGTTCAGATTTTGAAAACTTCAAAAATTGACCTGCAAGTTTCGGATCTACAGCTTTTGTCAAATTCTGGTTTTCTGGTCAAAAAACCTGAACTAAGGTTTGATAGAGCCCGGACTTCTGCCCAACCAAAAAATTCGATCTTGGGCTCTAAATTTCGATTTTTCTGAAGAGCATCCATCCGTGGTCTCATATTCCAAAAATTCCAACTTTTTCAGAAACCCTAATTTCCCACAGCAGTGACAATCCAAAAATGAAAGTGCTTAGAATCCAATTCTGTTTTGACAGAAATATATGCCATATTGTTTTTGATGTATCTCTGAAATTTTGGATCCTCAGGGTCTGAAACTTAGGCCTATGGTATAATGACCTATCATCTTTCCAACCCCACAAATCTGACCTCAAATGGATTCTCCAGGAGAGAGATATTCCAAGTGTCGCAACATGACCTGTTTATGGGATGAAACAACATAGCGAACTTGTACGGACTGCCACGTGTCATTGTTTCAACTTCGGCCTCTAAAACTTGGACCTGTGAAACTACAGTCCATTCCCTAACTTCCATATTTTACATAATTCCATTCGGATCTTCCTAGCCTGAGATATGACCTCTGTGCCTAGGTCATCTATTTAGGGATGCATTCTGGAAGAGGAAGAAACCCTAACTTGTACGGATCATATCTCACAAAGTACAACAAATATGAGATTGATCTTCTGACACAAGGTACATGAACATTTCATGTTCAGCCTATAAAAGTTTTAGATCCTGAACCTTTTCCAAAACCAATTTATAGCGAAAGTTCCACGATGACTGGTTTTTACTATACCAAGCCCTAGCTTCCAATTTGTCGCAAGTGCAACAAGTGTCGTAAATGCCATACAATGCCTTCCTTCAGGCTAGCTCTGATACCATGTTAGTTTTTAATAATTTAATTCAATATGATCTAGTATATTAACTAATAGAACAATATGTACATCATATCAAACATAAGAGACAAGAGACACAAAAGCATTTCACCAGGGAAAACCAAGAAGATGAAAAACCCCACAACTTCCTCAGAGATAGAATAAGCACCAATACAAATATCACAAAGATCAAACTCAAAAGATAGATGTCTCCAGCAGTTACTCCTCCTCCACTTGTGCGCACTCCTCTCTCTCAACTATGCGATTTGGATGAGTGAGTGAATGAATAGAATGAGAGAGTCACACTCTCTATTTATACAATGACTTGACTTGCGTTTAATCCTAACTGGGACGGCTTCCTAAGGAATCCTAATAACCCATCCACATGTCACTGGGCCGACCCCACTAGGTTGGTCTAATAACCCTTTAACCCACACTGGGCCAACCCCTTTAAGGTGGTCTAATAACCCATCAAATATAAATTACGACACTTACAATAATACTTGCGACACTTGAAATACAAATGATGACACTTTTGATTGGAGGAATAATACATCTCCATCAGGAATACAATAAAGTACAAATGCAATACATAGGAGAATATCTTCCGAAGTTACAAATATATCAACATGTAATGCTTAGTGAGGTATCCTCACTAAGAAAGTCGACCAAAAAGAAATTATAATAAATTGTATTTTTATTATTACGCCAAAAGGCAAGTCGGCCCCATCACAAGAAGCAAGTCTGCCCCAAAGTGAAAAAGGGAAGTTACAAGATTAGTATAAATAAAGGTGAAGCTTCATTCATTTCTCACTCAAGCAAGTTCACTCAAGCTCAATTATGCTCCACAAGTGTGCAAGAGAGGAAGAAGGACGAATTCTTCTTTCTCTAGGGTTTTCCCTAGAGTTCATCTATGTGATTACTCTTGTATATGGATGTATATTGTACTTTGTATTGAATCTTTGAATAAGAAAGGTTAGTTGGATTTTTCCTGAGTTTGGGTTTTCCCAAGGTAAAATTTTGTGTCTCTTTGTTTATGTGCATGGTTTTCTTTTAGTGATCCCATAATGTGAAATTATACTGCACTTTTGTGTCTCTTTGTTTCTGTGTGTTGCCGCCTGGAATCACACTTGGGAAAACGTGGCAGAAATCTTCAAGCTGCTTGGTGTGGCCTTGGGGGAAAGCTAGAGTCAAGTGTTGTCACCTAAAACTCGACTCCTCCATCTAGGATTACTCCTAGAGAAGCCAAGGGGGGTGGACCCTAAAGAATGAAAAAATATAAGGTGTTTACAAGAACAATGCAATATAAAACATGATATCATTCATTATCCAACATCATCATCATCATTGAAATATCAAAATCATAAAATAATCATCAACAAGACCAGTGTTGATAATGGAGTCAAATAAAGTGTAGTTGAAATGCTTGAAATAAAATGACAATGTTTTTCAAGTGTTCTTGGTAAATTTTATTATTTTTGTGGTAATGAGTTGATTATTAGGGATGGGGGATTTCCAATATACCATGAGGTACTAGAAATATGTCCGGAATTTGATGAAGGTGGATCCTCACATGGAAATTTGGGTTGGATCGGAGTCTCTGGGAGGTGTTCAACACTACACCAAACGAGGGTGCAGTCTAACGGTATCCCAAGGTCACTTCCTAGTGTTTCCCACTTCCTTTGAGGAATTTCCCCACACAGTATCAATAAGCAATTACGCTGGATTTTCATAAATGGGAGGTTAATTTGGAAAAGTTAGAATAATTACTAGTCACTAAGTCCCTTTCTGGTTTGATCAACATGTTCAGTCGAGGCTGCAATGATCCAGAGCATACAGGGACAAAGCCTTGTTAATTTTATGGATTTTTTAACAATGTTTTTCTTTTTTATTAAAACCCCCAAGAGTCTCTTTTATGGCCAATACTCAGGAAATCCCTTATCCAAAAATCTATACTTCGGGAAAGCAAGGGGGCCCGGGTTAATTAAAGCTGAAAAAAATAAAATAAAATATATATATATATATATATATAAACCTAAGTCTTGAGTGAACTTGTGGCCCGCCAATGGAATGGACCAACAAGGTAAATTTTAATCCTAGTTTAATTTTATTAAGTGCCGAAAAAAAATCTAAACTAATAAATGCAAACCACAAAATTTTGAGTCGACGCGGTTCCCTCCTGGGGGGATGGGGTGTGGGCGTTGGTTAGCCCACTTGCTCTCGTTTAATTTTGCTTTTACAATGCAAATAGAAGTGCCCTGGTCATTTAAAATTGACTCAAAGGATTACAAAAGTGATAGAAAAAATTATCTAGATGAAGAGCTATGGTTCTTGGGTGCTCTAGATGGCTTAATCTACTGGAAAACGACCAAATTTTGCTCCTACCTGTTCATAAAATGTTGCAAAACAGCAAGCAAATGTTAGTAAAAAGTGCCCAAAAACACTTAGAAAGTGAGTTTGGGTCACCACAAAAATTACTAAAAAAATATACTTGTTAACCTATGATAAATCAACAAAAAATAACCAAGGAAAGCAAGCTTTCCTTGGTATCTTGGATTGCTTATGAGACAGCCAATAAGATGCACTTTTTTAAATTTGCATGATAATCTTTCAATCCAAATTACTAGCTTCCTACTCAAGCCTTAATATTTTATGATAAAAATGACTTTTGTATGCAAACTAGTAACTAGATCTAGAAAGAAAGCTAAAACTTGTAAAACAACTATATCTTAATGCAACTAAACAGTAGATCTACTTATTATTGAATCAGAAAAGTATAGATCTATTATTTGATTGCATAGAGTAACCAGAACAAGAAAATGTATGAAAGAGAGAAGGAGATAAGAAAGAGTTTTTTTTGTTTGTTCTTGAGAAGAGGCTTTGGAGCCTTCCGGTGGAGAACCGAGGGACTAAGTCTGCAAAAAGATGTTAGAAGAATGAAGGAAACAAACAAGAACCTCCACTAATCCACTTGAGACAACCTGCAAATCACGTCAACTTGAAAACAAAAGATCAAATCTAGACATACACATATAAGAAATTGAATTTATAATGCCCATAAACAAATTAAACATCAAAGTTAGATATCTCCACATGCATATATAAAAGATTAAAACAATAGAATTATTGCCTAACCTTTCTTATAAATCAATATCGATCCTTACAATAAGCTAGATTTATATGCAAGAGAAAACAAGCAGTTCAAATACTTGTTACCTCAATGAAGATCATGACATTCACCCACTCATCAAAGGACTACAGCAAGCTTGACCTCCAAAGTCTCTTTATTTATCATAAACAAAATATTCGATTACAAAGCAACTTCTCAATCTCTAACTCCAACTAGAGAATAGAGGAGGGAGCTACCCTCATTATATAGCAAAAAGAGAGAGGAGGGCACACTTATTCAAGAAGAGGTAGGGCGCACCATAGAGGGAATCAAACCAAGACTTAAGGCTTGATAGAGAGGGTTGAATCCTACCTTTTATCTACCATATATCATCCCAAATGATGCCACAATTATAGTTGCACACTCCTCACTAAATGTGCCCCCTCTCTTGGGAAATGTGCCTCCCTTCATGGGGAAATGCACCCCCCTAAATGGGGAAATGATTCCACCATTCAAGCTACCCCCAAAACATTCCAAAATGATCTCATTAATCTCCTCAATCAGATGTGACCTTAATTTTCTCCAAATTCCATCAAAATAGGATTTTGATTTTTTTACATTTTCACATTTTTTGCATTTTTTCCACTTGTTTTACCTTTTTTACTTTTTTGATAATAAGTAAAAAATAAAGCACTTAAATACTTAGGAAAGTGGGTTTTGGGGTATAGTAGCTGCTTTGAGCTTGAAAATGATTATCCCCATAGCAAAGAAAATCCCTAGACCACACTTTTACATCATTTTTAACTTTTTATCAAACCATTAAAATGGCTTGTTTTTACAAAAAAAAATAAAAAATCTCAGAACCTAAAAAAACCTAGGGGGACCTAGCACATGTCCATATGACTCAAAATTAGTGTCTAGCATGCTCATATACATTGACCCATGGAAATTAAAAACCCCCTAAATCCTATCCACCACACCAGGCATTCCAGCTTTGGAGTGTTGATGTAAATGTAACTTCGGAATATATTCAATTGTATTTTATATTGTTATTATTATTGTATTTTATTTGTACCTCCGACGGAGATTTTTTTCCTCCGGTCGAAGAGTTCATTATTATGTTTGACCATGCAAAGTCATTGAGGTAAAACCTCCATTGTAAGTCGGGGCATTAGATCCCCTAGAATCAAACGTAAAAGGATTTATTGAGTCTCACTAGAGAAGTCGGCCCAGTCAGTTTTAGTGAGGTTGGCCTAGTTAGGTAAAAGGTCAAGTCAAAAGTAAAGTATAAATAGAGAGCCTTTCTCTCTCATTTGGACACACTACTCACTCACACAAGTTCGCATAGCAAGAGAGAGAAGACATGTTCGTTGGTGGAGAAAGAGAGAAGTTGCAAAAGACATATTTTGGGTTTTCCACTTTTGGCTTGATATTGTATTAGTGACAAATCTATCTTTGAGGATGTTAGGAACCCGTGTCAACCCTTCTCTTTACTATGTTAGTATATTGTTGTTGGATGCATATGCTTTGTAAGTCGTCCCGTAGTATTTGTTGATCCATAGTTTATATTAGCCCATAGTATTGACCCATAGTATTGGACGCATATGCTTTGTAAGTCGTCCCGTAGTATTATATGTGTTGAAATACTGAGAGGGGGGTGAATCAGTATTTCCCAATAACCAAAAATTTTAATCAAGAGCAAGTTGCTAATCACCAATCATCACAGCATATCATTTTTCATGAAAAATAACAAGATGCACAGTATACAATATTTTTATGTGGAAACCCAAGTCTTGGGGGTAAAACCATGGAAGCCTTTTATGATAAAATTTGACCCATCAACAACTGGGGCTACAAATTTAATACAACTTCTCCAGCTACAACTACAAGGGGCTACAACACCTAGGCTTCGTCAGCTGCAACTGACGAGCTGCTACAACAGCTCAGCTAACAAAATTGTGAGCCCTAGCACCACCCTACCACCCTGAAGAAAAAGATTGCTGAACCTGTGGACCTGTCAAACAACAAACCCTGTACTCTCTGCTGCTGATAACCTCTGCTCTCTGATCACTGCCAAATCATCATTGTGTACTGATAGGTCATTTCACTGCCATACATTTACACATTGTTGTTTCACAACCACTGTATACTTCACTATTCATACACCGTTGTTTACTGCACAAACTACTACCCATCTCTGTCAAATTATTGTAACTGTTCACTTACATCATCCTATCTTCATCATCATCATGTCTTCATCTCTGTGTATGTCTGTTGTAGATGACAAGACTAGATCAAACTTTAATTATGCTAAGGAAGACCTCAACACCAGAACGTTGTAGAATACTTCAACTTTATCAAATTCTGGACTGTGTGTCCCAGTCATCCAGGCTGTGTAGAATCCTGCAAAAACTCAGACTGGGTTGTGTTGCTCAACCTATGTTCAAACTCGGGACTGAGGGAAGATTTTGGACTGTGTGTAAGTGTTGCATATGATGTCAATATCAGACTGTTTTAACCCAAAATAAATCACTGTTGAGTGCTCAGATCTATCATGAAATGGAGGCAGCAGTCATCATCACCAAAATCAACAAAACTTGGACTGTTTAGGCAACCAAAATTTGGACTGTTCAAGACAAATAACTTGGATTCCTCTGCTGCTGCTGGTTCTTTTCTTACCCCAAGCAAGTCCAAAATGGGCTGCATCAAACTGAGCATCAATCAAGGTAATGTGTTGGTTTAAAAAATAAAAACAACAAAAAAAAATGTTAAAACACAGACTTCTGCTCCAAATTTCTGGACTGCTCCTACCACCGAGTTTTCCTCAGTCCACCCGAGTTTTCCTCAGTCAAGCGAGCTCATTTCTTTATCTTCAATTCATATCATTTGGAGTGTGAGAGTGTTAGAGGTTATATACTCTTTCAACATTGACATGTCCTTGAATTAAGGGCCGACTTGTAGGTGTAATTATTTTATTAATTAAAAGCTTTAATACTTAAAGGGGCCGACCTTATCATTTGAAAAAATGTTTACTTGAAATTTGATTCCCAAATTTAATTTAGTATTTTTAAATGGTAGACCTTATATTAAACCTTACATGTTTCCTTTAATTTTGATTTAATGTATGTATTTAATTATTAGTATTTTAAAATGTGCTTAATTTTAAAAGTGAGATTTACTATTAAAATATTTAAAGTACTTTTTCTTTGTCCCCCTTTAAAATTTAATTTAGGATTTTAAGATCTTTTATTATATAATTTGTTTTAAAATTCTTTTAGTGTATTTTATTAACTATTCAAAACATGTTATATGATGAAATTTTTTTAATAAACCTTTTAACAATCCTTTAATTAATGCTTTATTAATTATTAAATTCTTTTTAATTTCAAATTTAATTTTAATTAAAAAAAACTTTTATTAAATTAAAAAACTTTTGATTTAATAATTTTTATTAATCTTTAATTAGGGCTTAAGCTTAAGTTTAAGTTTAAACTTAGTTTTTAAGACTTGTAGTTTAGGGATGTTAGGGATAGGGTGACAAAAGGCTTGGATACTAAAGCTACGACCACTTCAAAAAATAAGGATATCATCAACACAATGAACTCAAGAGGGACCAAGAAACGACTTAGGGGTACTCAACAAAGTCAATGGATAACCAGGGCTTTTGCCAATGTCCATAGGCCTCCAGGTAAATTGCAATTTAACCCAAGACCTCTTATGACCTCACTCTTAGGGTCATACTCCAGGAAGGTTACCACATATACCATGTGCAAGGGTTTCAAGTTCTTTCATGTTACCCTATGTGTGTGGGTGCCTTCATCATGCCATCTAACCAAGTATAATGTGAGTAGTGGACTCCATGACCTTTGCAAGGGCATTAGGGTCTTCATCAAGGGTTCCAAGTCTTCATCAAGTCATCAAGGACCTTTAAGCCTTCAATTGTGGGTCCAAGGGCTTCTTCATCAAGCCAAGAGGCTTCATGGGCTTCTTCAAGGGAAACCCAACAAATTCAAAGGGTAAATAGGGCTTTGTAATTGTCTCAAGGCCTCCAAGGGCTTCAAGCTTGGGCTTGGACAACCACAAAAGGACTCCTTAGACTCCAACAACACAAAAGACTCTCAGGGGCTCCACAAGGGGCACCAAGACACCACAAGCCCTCACCAAGGTACTGTTGGCATCAATGACAAAACTTTATCAACAATCTCCCCCTTTGTCATTGATGACAACACCTAAGCTCCCCCTGAAAAAAACCCTCCCTGTTTACAACATCTCTCCCCCTTTGGCATCAATGGCAAAGCACTTCTGCGTGAAGAAGAAGAATCAATTTAGTGGGAAGAGGGAATGACCCCCAATTTTTCTCGAAGGTACTCAAAAGTCCCTTTAGAAAGTGGCTTGGTGAATATATCTGCTATCTGCTCCTTTGTCCCAATATATTCCAACTTGATGTGCTTTTCTGTGACCTGTTCACGAAGAAAGTGATATTTGATAGGGATGTGCTTTGTCTTGGAGTGCATGACCGGATTCTTGGAGATGTTGATGGTACTTGTGTTGTCACATAGAATTGGAATCGGCTCATCATATGTTACTTGTAGGTCTTGCAGGTTCTGTTTCATCCAAAGGATTTGAGTACAACACGCTACTGCTGCTATATATTTTGCTTCTGTTGTTGACAAGGATATTGAGGATTGCTTTTTGCTAGACCATGATACCAGACAGTTTCATAAGAAAAATGCTGCACCACTTGTGCTTCTTCTGTCATCCACACATCCTTCCCAATCCGCGTCTGAGTAAGCTAATAAGTCCAACTCATTTCCTTTTGAATACCATAATCCAAAGTCCATATTTCCTTTAAGATATCTGAAGATTCTTTTGACTACAATAACATGAGTTTCCTTCGGAGCTGCTTGAAATCTTGCAACCTGTCCAATAGCTTGCATTACATCTGGCCTTGAAGCTGTCACATACAGTAGGCTTCCAATCATTGACCTGTAAAGTTTTTGATCCACTGCATTTGATTCATCGTCTTTGCTTAACTTGCAGCTAGTAGTCATAGGAGTGCTCACAGGCTTACAATCTTCCATCTTGAACCTCTTCAACATTTCTTTAATGTACTTGGTCTGAGAGATGAAGATGCCTTCTTCACATTGTGATATCTGAAGTCCCAAGAAGAAGGTCAGTTCACCAAGTAGCGACATCTCAAATTCGTTTTGCATAACCTTGGCGAATTGTTGGCTCAGAGTATCATCATCACTACCAAAGATAATATCATCAACATACACTTCAACAATAATTATGTTGTCATGATCAATCTTGATATACATATTGTTGTCTACAGTTCCCCTTTTGAAACCTTGTTTCTGCAAGTAACTGTCAAATCTAGAGTACCAAGCTCTAGGAGCTTGCTTTAACCCATATAGGGCCCTTTTTAATCTACACACATAGTCCTTGTTTGCTGATAGTTGGAATCCTTCTAGCTGTTCAATGTCGACTTCTTCTTCTAGTTTGCCATTCAAAAAGACTGATTTGACATCCATTTGATACACTTTGATGTTTTTAGCACAAGCATGGGACAATATCATTCTTATAGCTTCCATTCTGGCTACTGGAGCAAATGTTTCTTCAAAATCTATCCCTTCGATTTGAGTATATCCTTTGCAAACCAATCTTGCCTTGTTTCTGATTACCTGTCCATCTTCATTCAGCTTATTTCTGAAAATCCATTTTGTGCCAATCACATTTTTGTCCTTGGGTCTAGGAACAAGTTCCCATGTTTCATTTTTCTCGATTTGATCAAGTTCTTCTCCCATGGCTTTGACCCAATGTTCATCTGCACTAGCTTCCGCAAAGTTACTCGGCTCAACTGTAGATAGTAGTGAGAAATATACTTGTTCTGGTCTTCGGACTTGTCTTCGATCTTTTCTGGTTTCTATGCCGGCATTTTTGTCACCAATAATCAATTCCTGTGGATGATTCTTTTGATACCAATTCTTAAGAGAGTTTTGTTGTTCTTGATGTTGATCCTGTACTTGTTGATCCTGTGTAACTTTTGGCTGAATTTTTCTCTGTTCTTCTTCTTCTTCTACTTCATCATCATCATCTTCTTCTTCATGATCTTCTGAGTCTTCCTGACATTTTGGCAAGCTCGATTCATCAATCTTTACATTGATGCTTTCCACTATCTTACCTAATCTCAGGTTGTAACACTTGTAGGCCTTTCTTGTGGATGAGTACCCAACAAATATTCCTTCGTCTGCACGAGATTCAAATTTTCTAATCTTCTTATCATCTCTTCTGATGTAGCACCTGCTTCCGAACACTCTGAAGTGTTGAACATTAGTTGTTCTTCCTGTCCATAGCTCATAAGGAGTTTTATCAATGTTGCTTCTGAGCAATCCTTTGTTCATAATGTGGACTGCTGTATGTACTGCTTGAGCCTTGAATTTTTTGCTTAGCTTAGCTTCATTCAACATAGTTCTGGCCATTTCTAACACTGATCTGTTCTTCCTTTCTGCCACTCCATTCTGCTGAGGTGTTCTGGCAACTGAAAATTGTCTTTTTATACCATTTTCTTCACAGTACTGATAAAATTCATTTGATGTGAATTCTCCGCCATTATCGGATCTGAGACACTTGATTCGTTTACCTGTTTCATTTTCAACCTGTTCTTTAAAGATCTTGAAGCATTCAAAGGCTTCCGATTTCCTGTTAAGAAGGCATACCCATGTCATCCTGGAGTAGTCATCAATGAGCAGCATGAAGTATTCTTCACCATCCAATCCTTTATTCTTGGTTGGCCCACATAGATCAGTGTGGACAAGCTCTAAGGGTTTTGTAGAAGAGTATTCTTTTGTCTTGAAATTGGATTTCGTAAGTTTCCCATGCTGACAGTGCTTGCAGATAGTGTCAGAAGGCTTTGTAATCTGTGGCATGTTCCTTACGGCTTGCTTCTTGCTGATCTTGACCAGATTATCAAAATGTACGTGTCCCATTCTTCTATGCCATAACCAATTCTCATCTTCTTTTCCTAGGTGACATTTCTCTTCCTTGATCTCGTCCAGAACATATATGTTGTTTGGAGTCCTGGTAGCGGTAGCCACTAACTTTCCTGATCCTTCTTTTCTTATTTTGCAGGAATTTGAGTTGAATGTAAGTTCATGTCCCTGATCACACATCGGGATGAAACTTAATAGATTATGCTTCATACTGTCGACAAACAACACATTTTCTGCTACTGTATCTTTGCTGCCAAGATTTACTGTACCTTTTCCAACAACTTTTGCTGATTTGTTATTTCCAAAAGAGACAGATCCTTTATCTTTTTCAAGAAACATGAAAGCACCTTTGTTACCTGTCATATGCCTAGAACAACCACTGTCAACATACCATTTGTTGCTACCGGTTTGAGCTTGAGCTTGAAGAGCTATCCCACATTCATGAATATTCAGATTGTTCTTTTGTCTGACCCATACTTTTTGCTAGTCACCCATTTGATTGGTTGATACTTGTTTAATGCATGTAGGAGGGATTGTCATTCTGCAATTCCTGGTTGTATGCCCGAAGTTGTTGCATTTCGGGCATTCAACTTCAGAATCCAAAGGAGAAAAACTGTTATTGTTTCGTTGCCATCTAGAATTTTCATACCTGTTTCTGTTTTCTGCATATCTTCCTTTTATACAATTCATCGCTTTATGCCCAAATATTCCGCAAGAAAAACAATAACCATAAAATGGATATTCATACCTGGGAACAAATGGTCTTCTTGGAGGTTTTGCCCATCTGAAGCTTCGATTTTCAACTTGAGTCCATTCTGAGGTTGGTTGTCTAGGTTGAAATGGTCTTCTTATAGGTGTTGTCAATTTAACATGTTGATTTTCAACTGGAGCCTGTTCTGGTTGTTGTTTTGGCTGATATATGGGTACTTCCTGGATGACAGGGTCTTTGATAACTTCTGGTTTATCTTCAGTTGTATTGGAACTTGAACCTTCATCATTATGCTTCTTATAACCAAGACCTGTTCTGTCGAGGTATGGATTTTGATTACTGATGATCTGATCAAGTATCTTGGAACTGTTGTCATAGCCTTGACTCACATTTTTCTTTTGTAGTTGAGTTCTTAGAGTCACTATCTCCCCCATTAGTCTCTCACTTTCATTCATACTTTCTTCTAATTGTTTTCTGAGATTGTCTTGAATTCTTTTAGCTTCTTCTAATTGAATAGTTAGACTTTGAATGAGTTGATCTGCTTCTTCAGATATCTGAGGTATTTCTCGTAACTCCTGTATCTCCCCTTTAAATACTTTATTCTTTTTCCTTTCTCTTCTCAGCTCTTTCAAAGCACTTATCAATTCTTCCTCCAGGTCTACTTCACCTTCTGAATCAGATTCTTCTTTGTTTTCGGAGATCTCATCTGAATCTTTTGAATCAACAGCCATGAAGAGTACCCTTTTTTATTCATTATCACTGTTGTTGTCCGAATCACTATCACTATCCGAGTCATTGTCAGAATCTTCATCTGATGAGCTGGTGTTTCTTTTAGAGTAGAGACTTTTCTTCTTTGCAAACCTTCCATTTTTCTTTCCTTTGAAGTTCCTGTATTTCTTATGTTTCTTGAAACTGTCATCACTATCAGAGTCTTTTGCATAGGGACATTTTGAAGCAAAGTGGCCTATTTTACCACATGAAAAACACTTAAGAGATAACTTACCTTTGTACTTACCTGTGCCTCTTTTGAGCTTTCTTACGAAGTTTGCTGTCTCCTCATCATCTGAATCATCACTGCAGTTGAAGTGGTATGTTGTCTTTGATTTGGATTTTATTTCTGAATTGTCCTTCTTGGCTTGTTTGTCTTTCATTGCTTGCTTGGAGGAAACTTTAAAGGATGCTTCTTTTCTAGGTGAGTCTTCATCTTCTAATCTCATTTCATAAGCCACAAGTGTCCCATGTAGCTGGTCTACTGTCATGGTATCCAAGTTAGTCCTTTCTTCCAAGGATGAGATTTTAGGATTGAATCTGTTGGGAAGCGTTCTTAGTATCTTTTGAACAACAACTGATTCTTCAACCCTTTCACCCAGGCCTCTGATAGTATTTACAAGTTCATCAATTTGAAGAAAATAGGTTGCAATATTCTCGTCATCCTTCATCTTTAGATGTTCGAATTGTCCTCTGTAGGTTTGGAGCTTGGCGTCTTTGACCTTTTTGTCACCTTCGTAGATGGTCTTAAGTTTGTCCCACATTTCCTTAGCAGAAGTACAATGCATGACTTTGACAAAGACCAATTCATCCAATGCACTCGAAATATGGTTCATGGCTTTTGAATTCGTATCATAACGAGCTAAGTCAGCTGGATCTGTTGGTGGGGGTGTTGGTACTTTATATCCATTTTCAACTATTTGCCATACTTGTACTCCTTGAGCTAGTAGAAAAGATTTCATTCGTATACTCCAAAAGGTATAGCCGGTCCCATCAAACATGGGTATTCCATTTTTACTGTGCTTGGAAAACTTTCCCATAATTTCCTTCCAGTGATTAGACTGTTCTTGAAGGAACCCGCTCTGATACCAATTGTTGAAATACTGAGAGGGGGGTGAATCAGTATTTCCCAATAACCAAAAATTTTAATCAAGAGCAAGTTGCTAATCACCAATCATCACAGCATATCATTTTTCATGAAAAATAACAAGATGCACAGTACACAATATTTTTACGTGGAAACCCAAGTCCGGGGGGTAAAACCACGGAAGCCTTTTATGATAAAATTTGACCCAGCAACAATTGGGGCTACAAATTTAATACAACTTCTCTAGCTACAACTGCAAGGGGCTACAACCCCTAGGCTTCGCCAGCTGCAACTGAAAAGCTGCTACAACATCTCAGCTCACAAAATTGTGAGCCCTAGCACCACCCTACCACCCTAAAGAAAAAGATTGTTGAACCTGTGGACCTGTCAAACAACAAACCCTGTACTCTCTGCTGCTGATAACCTCTGCTCTCTGATCACTGCCAAATCATCATTGTGTACTAATAGATCATTTCACTGCCATACATTCACACATTACTGTTTCACAACCACTGTATACTTCACTGTTCATACACCGTTGTTTACTGCACAAACTACTACCCATCTCTGTCAAATTATTGTAACTATTCACTTACATCATCCTATCTTCATCATCATCATGTCTTCATCTCTATGTATGTCTGTTGTAGATGACAAGACTAGACCAAACTTTAATTATGATAAGGAAGACCTCAACACCAGAACGCTGTAGAATACTTCAACTTTATCAAATTCTGGACTGTGTGTCCCAGTCATCCAGGCTGTGTAGAATCCTGCAAAAACTCAGACTGGGTTGTGTTGCTCAACCTCTATTCAAACTCGGGACTGAGGGAAGATTTTGGACTGTGTGTAAGTGCTGCATATGATGTCAATATCAGACTATTTTAACCCAAAATAAATCACTGTTGAGTGCTCAGATCTATCATGAAATGGAGGCAGCAGTCATCATCACCAAAATCAACAAAACTTGGACTGTTTAGGCAACCAAAATTTGGACTGTTCAAGACAAATAACTTGGATTCCTCTGCTGTTGGTGGTTCTTTTCTTACCCCAAGCAAGTCCAAAATGGACTGCATCAAACTGAGCATCAATCAAGGTAATGTGTTGGTTTAAAAAATAAAAACAACAAAAAAAAATGTTAAAACACAGACTTCTGCTCCAAATTTCTGGACTGCTCCTACCACCGAGTTTTCCTCAGTCCACCCGAGTTTTCCTCAGTCAAGCGAGCTCATTTCTTTATCTTCAATTCATATCATTTGGAGTGTGAGAGTGTTAGAGGTTATATACTCTTTCAACATTGACATGTCCTTGAATTAAGGGCCGACTTGTAGGTGTAATTATTTTATTAATTAAAAGCTTTAATAATTAAAGGGGTCGACCTTACCATTTGAAAAAATGTTTACTTGAAATTTGATTCCAAAATTTAATTTAGTATTTTTAAATGGTAGACCTTATATTAAACCTTACATGTTTCCTTTAATTTTGATTTAATGTATTTATTTAATTATTAGTATTTTAAAATATGCTTAATTTTAAAAGTGAGATTTACTATTAAAATATTTAAAGTACTTTTTCTTTGTCCCCCTTTAAATTTTAATTTAGGATTTTAAGATCTTTTATTATATAATTTGTTTTAAAATTCTTTTAGTGTATTTTATTAACTATTCAAAACATGTTATATGATGAAATTTTTTTAATAAACCTTTTAACAATCCTTTAATTAATGCTTTATTAATTATTAAATTCTTTTTAATTTCAAATTTAATTTTAATTAAAAAAAAACTTTTATTAAATTAAAAAACTTTTGATTTAATAATTTTTATTAATCTTTAATTAGGGCTTAAGCTTAAGTTTAAAGTTAGACTTAGTTTTTAAGACTTGTAGTTTAGGGATGTTAGGGCTAAGGTGACAAAAGGCTTGGATACTAAAGCTACGACCACTTCAAAAAATAAGGATATCATCAACACAATGAACTCAAGAGGGACCAAGAAACGACTTAGGGGTAGTTAACAAAGTCAATGGGTAACCAGGGCTTTTGCCAATGTCCATAGGCCTCCAGGTAAATTGCAATTTAACCCAAGACCTCTTATGACCTCACTCTTAGGGTCATACTCCAGGAAGGTTACCACATATACCATGTGCAAGGGTTTCAAGTTCTTTCATGTTACCCTATGTGTGTGGGTGCCTTCATCATGCCATCTAACCAAGTATAATGTGAGTAGTGGACTCCATGACCTTTGCAAGGGCATTAGGGTCTTCATCAAGGGTTCCAAGTCTTCATCAAGTCATTAAGGACCTTTAAGCCATCAATTGTGGGTCCAAGGGCTTCTTCATCAAGCCAAGAGGCTTCATGGGCTTCTTCAAGGGCAACCCAACAAAGTCAAAGGGTAAATAGGGCTTTGTAATTGTCTCAAGGCCTCCAAGGGCTTCAAGCTTGGGCTTGGACAGCCACAAAAGGACTCCTTAGACTCCAACAACACAAAAGACTCTCAGGGGCTCCACAAGGGGCACCAAGACACCACAAGCCCTCACCAGGGCACTGTTGGCATCAATGACAAAACTTTATCAACAATATGTCCCATGGTTTTGACTCATAGTATTGGGCATAGACTTAGTATATAAGTGTGTGTTGAGGTCATTGAAGGCACCGTGAAGTTAATTATATTGATCTTGCTCAAGGGAGGTTGCCCCCTCGAAGTGGCCCGTGATCTATAAAAGTGATTTTGAGTTCTATTATTTCTGATATCTCGTGTATTTGCATTAATTAATTATTGCATGTTCATCACATCTGGTATCAGAACACTTTCTTGGGCTCGTTGACTGGAATTTCTGCCAAAAAAAAAAATTCGCATCTGTTGCAAGTTTGGATCTGGGGATAACCCCTATCCGCTTAACTGTGGGAAGTACTTGGGAATAAACCCTAAAACTCATTGTGAAGAGTACCACAAAAACCCCAAAGTAGCTGGCCCATTGAGAGGACCTGCCAGCGAAAAGGGCAACGACCCCTACCTGATTGACTAGTTCCCACCCGTGAGGTAAACCAAGAGCTGTCGTTTGTGGCAAAGCGGTTATCAGTTTTACTTGAGCCGCGGAGTGAGGGGTACTGCCCTAATACACAAGTCGTCAGACAGCATTGGTGGCCGAGTGAATCCCCTGAACCGATAGGAAGCCGCACATACCTGGGGTCCATATCTATTTTCAGCTGAACTGTTGCCGATCACTTCCGCTTCAGATCCAGCCGTTTCAAATCTATTCTGAAAGTCGTTCCAGATCCAGTCGTCGTTTCAGATCCAGCCGTTTTCGATCATTTTTGCGTTGTTGTAGATCCATCTGTTGCGGATCCCTTCCACGCCGCTGTTGCCGATCCATTTCTGGAAAAAAATAAAAATTATGTTTTTCGGGCATACCTCCCTTGTTTCAACTTTGTTTTCCCTGAAACTTCACTGACATCCCTGCAATCCCATCCTGCATATTTCATTCCTGAAGACCCTATCCCAAATTCCACTTCCCAAGACCAGAAATCTCACATTTGTCTATTTTTAGGGTTTGCCATAACTCCAATTTTCACCCAAACGCCGTCAAATTTTGCCACCGTGTTCCTTTCCTAATTCTGCTTCTTTGTCCCTCTCTACCAAATTTTCTCATTCTTTCACCCCGCTTCTGAAATCCCCATTTTTTTGCTTCCCTGTCCATCAGAAAGTGTCCAAAACCTAGTCAAACCCCAATTACCCATCCGAGTTTTTCCCAAATCCAAATATTCCTTTAGTAAATAAGCTTTTGTTTGTGTTTTTCTATCCATTTCCAAAACAAACAAAAAAAACCATAGAGGAAGCACTTGCAGCCATCCAAACCAAACTCCAAGATCTGGATGAAAAATTTCTCAACCTCCATCTTTGGCATTCGGCCATGAACAATAACCGACGGCCAAAATCTTTTGCAGCCACCGGGTTCTCTTCTTCCAACAATTTTCGCAGGCCGAAGCTTGATTTTCCTCGCTTCAATGGTACTGATCCGACTGGATGGATATACCAAGCAGAACAATATTTCAGTCTGCATAACACTTTTGATGTCCAGAAAGTTCCACTTGCATCCTTTCATTTGGAACAGGAAGCCCTTCAATGGTACCGTTGGTACATCAAATCTCATCCTGAGCCAAACTGGACAGATTTTTGCCAACTCCTTTTGCCACGATTTGGTCCTAATGCTTTTGATGACTTCATAGGAGCACTCACTAAACTTCACCAAATTGGCACAATGAGAGAGTATCAGACAGAATTTGAGAAACTGGCCAATCACACAGAAGGATTGTCTGATAAATTCTACAGGAGTTGTTTTATCAGTGGTCTCAAGGATGAAATCCGCTCAGAAGTCAAAATGTTCTGTCCCAACACAATGATGGAAGTCCTAGGGTTGGCTAAGTTGGCAGAGGACAAGATCGCAGTTCAACAACGCTCCAAACCCACATTTGTTCCCTTCATAAATATGGGTTCCCAACGACCTCCCATCACGCCTGCCCCGCAACCAACTCCTATCAAGCATTTGTCTAAAACAGAGATGCAGGCACGCCGAGAAAAAGGGATTTGTTATAATTGTGATGAGAAATTCACTCGGGGACATAGATGTGTTCAACAAAAGCTCTATCTCTTGGATGTGGATTCTCCACCTGCCTTAGAACTTCATGAAGAAGCTCCAGATAAGTAGATGATCAGCTCGACATTCAACACTCGCCTGTTGACACCCCATCTCAGGACGACCCACCCGAGCTCTCTCTCCATGCTATAACCGGCGTCACCACCCCACAAACAATGCGAGTCAGGGGATACTTCAAGAAGCTGCCTCTTACCATACTCATTGATTCTGGTAGCACTCATAACTTCATTGACCCTCGGATTGCCAAACAGGCTGATTGTTTTGTCCATCCTTGCTCCAACTTTGATGTCATGCTTGCCAATGGGGGCACCTTACCTTGCAAGGGGAAGTGTCACAATGTGTGTATCTCTATGGAAGATTATAACCTGCGCTCTGACATGTTTTCCTTGTCCTTAGGCAGATGTGATGTGGTTTTGGACGTTCAATGGTTACGCACACTTGGCCCTATCTTATGGGATTTTTTGGAACTTTGGATGCAGTTTTCAGTAAATGGGGCACAACACAAATTAATGGGCTTACAACCAGGGTCTCTCTGCATCATCAGTTCACATCGCCTGAAAAAAAATACTTAAGAAGAATTCACATGGTATCATCGCTCAACTCCATTCCCTTCAGATGCACCCATCAACGGTCTCCACTACTTCCTTGGATAGATATGAAGGTGTCTTTGCTGAACCAATGAGCTTTCCGCCTTCAAGAAACCTTTCCGGTAAGAATTTAGTCGCATCTACCTCTCAGCAGGAACTGATGGCTATTTTGCATGCAGTACAGAAGTGGTAGCCATACCTATTAGGGAATTATTTCTACATCAAGACTGATCTCCAGAGTCTGGAAAATTTTCTGGAACAATGGGTCTCCTCCCCAACACACCTGAAATGGGTTATCCCTATGCGATCACTTACAAGAAGGGTAAGGACAATATGGTGGCAGATGCTCCTTCTCGCACAATTGGTTACCCAGTTTCTCTTACAGCTCTTTCTCTGCTTGTTCCAAATTGGTTGCAATATGTTCAACAGGGCTATCTCTTCTATGAACTCTGTGCTTCTTCATCAGCAGGGCACTCTGGGTTCTTCAAAATGTATGACCGGGAACAATGTAACTTCTTTTGGCAAGGAATGAAAATAAAAATTCAACAGATGGTGGCTGACTGTGATACTTTCCAGGTCAACAAGGGTGAAACGACACTCCTTTCGGGATTGCTCAAACCCTTGCCCATCCCTACACAGCTTTGGCCAACTATTTCTATGGATCTCCTAGCAGCGCTCTGGTGGTACAATACCACATCTCAAAGGACACCATATGAAGCAGTCTATGGACAGACACCACCAGTTCTTCTTCCATACACCCTTAGCAGCTCCCCAGTTTAGGAAATTGACTCGGTTCTTCAAAATCGCGACCAGATTCTTCTCATTCTGCAGGACAATCTTCACATGGCCAGAATTCGCCTGAAACAACAAGCCAACCAACACCGTTCTGAGTGCATTTTCCGTGCATCTAATGGGGTTCTTCTTCGTCTAAAATCTTCCAAGCAATCCTCCCCGACACTCCAAAGGCGTCAGTGGCCCGAAATGCAACCCGAGGATGCTACCGGGGAACCACTTCTTCAGATTCTGCAACAATTTCTCCAACCAAAGCTTTGAGGACAAAGCTTTTTCTAAGGGAGAGGGGATGTTAGGAACCCATGTCAACCCTTCTCTTTACTATGTTAGTATATTGTTGTTGGACGCATATGCTTTGTAAGTCGTCCCGTAGTATTTGTTGATCCATAGTTTATATTAGCCCATAGTATTGATCCATAGTATTTGATGTATGTGCTTTGTAAGTTGTCTCGTAGTATTATATGTCTCATGGTTTTGACTCATAGTATTGGGCATAGACTTAGTATATAAGTGTGTGTTGAGGTCATTGAAGGCACCGTGAAGTTAATTATATTGAGCTTGCTCAAAGGAGGTTGCCCCCTCGAAGTGGCCCGTGATCAATATAAAAGTGATTCTGAGTTCTATTATTTCTGATATCTCGTGTATTTGCATTAATTAATTATTGCAGGTTCATCATAGAGGAAGTTGCGGGGTTTTCTCCTTTATGGTTTCCCCGAGGAAAACTATTGTGTCTATTGTGTTTTGTTGTGCTTGTTATTCTTTCACTTAAATATCCTAGATAATATTGAATTAAAGTGCTAACATTGACATGGTATCAGAGCTAACCTGAAAAGAATACATTGTGCAGCAGCGGGAAACTAGGGCTTTCTAGTTTGAGTTCTTCTCTCCATAGATCATCAGAAAAAGAGGGCTAGGCTAACTCACCCTAGGAGGGCGCATCTTTTGGAGGAAGAAGAACTCAATTATGAGAAGTTTGATTTTTGACCCTATCACTAGGACCCGGAGAAACTAGGGCTTCTTGTTCTGGGTACTTTCCTTCACAGATCAACTTGAAAAGGAGGTTGTTCCAACTTGCCCTAGGAGGGCGCATTTTCCTGTGGAAGCAAAATTCAAATCCAAGAATTTTCTTTTTTGGCCCTGTCACTACTACCGGAAGAAAACTAGGGCATCAGTTATTTTGGGATTTTGTCCACAGATTTGGGAAAATTAGTACATTGGACAACTCGCCTTGAGGAGGTGCATCTTCCTATCCAATATGAAGTTCAAGATTCCAACTTTGGAAAATTAGGGTTTCTCTAACAAACCCTAGGCTAGCCAGCTCCTGAACCAGGTTGGGCATCTCAAATTAATAAGATCTAAATCTTTGGTATTTCCATTTGAGGTTCTCATTCAATATGTCTCACCACACCAAGCTTGAAGATAAGCTTGAGGGAGTTGATAACTTTCAATCATGGAAGTATAGGATTGCCCTTGTCCTTGAATAAAATGACTTGGAAAAATATGTTAGTGAAGAGGTTCCAGCACCAAAGAGAGATGAGGCTAAGGCTATCCACAAGAAGAACTTAGTTAAATCCAAGAGAATTATTGCAGACTCCATTAAAGATCATCTCATCCCACATGTGTCATCCTTGAAGACACCCAAGAAGATGTTCGATGCATGGAAAAGGCTATTCGAAGGGAAGAACATCAATCGGAAGATGACATTAAGGAACCATCTCAAGAACATAAAGATCATGAACTCAGATACCATGCAATCCTATTTCACAAGGGTCTCATAGATCAAGGAGCAACTTGAGGCAGTTGAGGAAAAGGTAGAAGAAGGAGAGATCGTTAAGACCACCTTGAATGGTCTCCTAATATCATGGGACTCATTCATTCAAGGGATATGTGCCAGGAAGAAGTTAATCACATTCAACAGACTATGGGAAGAATGTACACAAGAAGAAGCTCGACTTGTGGCACAAGAAGAGAATATGGGAGCAAATGATGATCAAGCTCTCAGAGTTCATGCTAGAAGTAATCACAACAAGAGGGAGAACCATCAAAATAAGAGAGAGAACTATGATAGACAAAGGAGACCTAGAAGAGATCTATCTAACATTAGATGTTATACATGTGATGAGAAGGGACACTACTCCAGATATTGTCCCAGAAACAGAGGTCCCTCCAAGAAGACAAACAAGAAGAGACATCATGCTCACATCGCGGAAGATGATGAACCTACAAGGAAAAGAACCAGGGAAGAAGAAAGAGATGATTCTTCAAGTGATGAAGAATATGTCATGATATCAGCACTCACGGGAACTGTCACACATGGGATCAATGATTGGCTTGTAGATAGTGGAGCTTCCAAGCACATGACGGGATGACAAAGAATCATTCATTAATCTATCTGAGCATAAGTCACCTCATAAGGTGAAACTTGGGGATGATTACCAATACCCCATAAAAGGAAGTGGAGAAGCTTCCTAAAATATAGACTCTGGAAAATCTCTGAAAACGAAAGATGAGCTATATGTTCCAGGACTAAAGAAGAACCTTCTCTCCATATCAACACTAGATGCTAAGGGAATGAGGGTTTCATTCGTCGATGGCCAAGTCCTAATGTGGAAAAAAGGAAATACAATAGATGATGCAACAGTGATTGGAGAGAAAGAGGGAGGCTTGTACAAGTTGAAGGGATGACCTGAACAAGCATTGGTTCATGACTCCATGGAACCAAGTGAACTATGGCACAGAAGGCTTGCACATGTGCATTACAGAGCACTACCTATTGCAAGCAAAGCAGTTTCATGACTTCCAGAAATCCAAACCAAACATGAAGGCATTTGCAAAGGATGTACACAAGGAAAGAATGTGAAGAAGGCGTTTCCCAGTAGTGAAACCAAAGCAAAAGGAATATTGGAGATAATCCACTCCGATGTATGCGGTCCCATGTCATCCAGTTCACTTAGCGGATATGTTTATTATGTTTCATTTATAGATTACTTTTCTCGTAAGACTTGGATTTACTTCTTGAAAGGTAAAGATGAGGTATTTAGTAAGTTCAAAGAATTCAAAGCCTTGGTAGAGAATCACACAGACAAGAAGATCAAGACCCTTCGATCAGATAATGGTGGAGAATTTACTTCAGAAGAATGAAGAACCTATGCAGGGAATCTGGGATTAAGAGGGAGTTAAGCACTCCCTACAATCCTCAACAGAATGGCGTTGCAGAACGAAAGAATAGAACAATAACGGAAGCAACGAAAGCAATGCTACATTACCAAGATCCTCTGATGCACTTATGGGCAGAAGCTATGAGGATAGCGGTGTATGTACAGAATCGTACTCCTCACCGAGTACTAGATAACAAGACTCCCAAAGAATATTTCTTCTGTGAGAAACCAGAATTCAGCCACCTCAATATATTTGGCTTCCCAGTGTACATACATATCCAGAAGGAGAAAAGGGCAAAGCTAGATCCCTCGGGAAAGAAGGGAATATTCGTAGGATACAACGAAACTTCAAAGGCCTACTGAATATACTTCCCAGGATTCAAGAAGATCGACATCAGCAGAGACGTGACATTTGATGAAGACTCAACATACAACAAATCAAGAAAACTACCCATTGAATATATTGAAGAACCTAAAATTCCCAGGATTAGAGATTCAGTGATGGAAGAATCAGTTCCAAAATATCATGAAGACCGTGATATGGCAGAACCACAAGAACCTGTAGATCCACCACTTGAGAAGAACTCCCACAAGAGAAGACTAGCATGGGTACGAGAAGCAATACAATATGCAGAGAAGTATGGTGCTCTAGATGGGATGCATAAAGAAAGCAGGAGACCTAGACCATACTCCAGCTCTGTGGCCCTGCTGTGTGACATCATTGACAAAGAAACTTCCAACTACGAGGAAGCAGCAGAGAAGAAATAATGGAAGGATGCCATGATCGAGGAGTACTAGTCGATTATGAAGAATGATGTCTGGGAGATAGTTCTGAGACCAGAAGGGAAGTATGTTGTGACTTCGAAGTGGATATACAAGATCAAGCATGCTGCAGATGGTAGCATTGAAAAACACAAGGCAAGATTTGTGGAACATGGCTTCTCCCATAAAGAAGACATAGACTACGAAGAGACATTTGCACCTATACCGAGATACAATTCCATCAGATCTATACTGGCATTGGCTGCAGTAATGAAATGGAAGGTACACCAGATGGACGTCAAGACAACATTCTTGAATGGTGTAGTAGAAGAGGAAGTGTACGTGGAGTAGCCATTGGGATTTGAGACACATGACAGGAAAACTCATGTGTGCAAATTGAAGAAATTCGTGTACGGATTGAAGCAGGAACCCAGGACGTGGTATGGCAGGATGGACAGTTTCATGATGAGATTCTAGGCTTTACTAAAAGTAAAGTGGATTCCAACATTTACTTCAAGTTTGAAGTCGGAATTCTAGTGATACTTTTGTTATATGTAGGTGACCTATTTCTGACAGGTGAGGATGAGCTCATTGCAGATGTGAAGAGGAGGCTTGCCACAGAGTTCGAGATGAAAGAACTGGGTATGATGCATTATTTCTTAGGCATGGAGGTGTGGAAAAGTTCAGATGGAATCTTCCTTGGACAAGAGAATTATGTAGTAGAGATTCTGAAGAGGTTCGGAATGATGGACTGCAAGGCTATGGCCACACCCATGGCATCGAACTTGAAGCTACTGTGTGA
The DNA here is from genome assembly GCA_027924585.1 of Larix kaempferi. Lineage (NCBI taxonomy): Eukaryota > Viridiplantae > Streptophyta > Pinopsida > Pinales > Pinaceae > Larix > Larix kaempferi. The sequence goes on from BSBM01000036.1 coordinate 916,483, forward strand.
TGCTTCATCATAGTCGGTTGATGCCACGATGTACCATCAGATGATTGGTTCGTTTATGTACCTGACGAATACGAGACCAGACATATGCTTTGCTGTGAACACCCTGATCCAATTCCTGAGGTATCTGAGAAATGTTCACATGATTGCTGCAAAGCATGTATTGAGGTACCTGAAGGGTACAGTTGACTATGGGCTCAAGTATGAGACGAATCAGAACATTAACCTGCAGGATTATGTTGATTCGGATTGGGCAAGCAGTGCCGCAGATAGGAAGAGCACTTCAAGATGTTGCTTCGGTATGGGATCCGATATGATCTCCTGGTTTAGCAGGAAGAAGTCATGCATGGCACTAAGTACAGCCGAAGCAGAGTATGTTGCGGCTTGTTCGGCTGGTTGTGAGGAAATATGGCTTAGGAAGCTACTGTAAGATTTGTTTGATCTCCAGTTAGAGGTGACTTGTATTTTCTATGACAACCATAGTTGCGTGAAGTTGTTCGAGAACCCGGTGTTCCATGACAAGTCGAATCACATTGAGATCAAGTACCACTATATCAGGGATATGGTGTAGAGAGGAGCAGTGAAGCTCCAGTATCTGGCGACAGATGAGCAGATAGCCGATGCGTTGACCAAACTGTAAACCAAAGTGAAGTTCGAGTACTTCGGAGAGAAGCTTGGTGTTATCCAGATCAAGGTTCCTCCTAAGAGGGAGTGATGAGACCGAAAGATGCAGATTCACTAGAGTCGTTCTCGCATGGTGGTAGGCGTAGGTGGTCCTTGGGACGTAATGCACCTAGGGTGCTCCTGATTTTCCTCCCATGTTGGTAGATTTAAGGGTTGGTTCTCGTATGGTGGTAGGCATAGGTGGTCCTTGGGACATAATTCATCTGGAATGCTCTTAATTGTCCTCCCATACTGGAGATGCTGAGAGGTCAACCGATCATAAGACACTATGTGTGCGCTTAGGCAAGATCTCGCATGGTGGTAGGCGTAGATTGTCCTTGGGACGTAATGCACCTGGGGTACTTCTGATTGTCCTCCTATGTTGGTAGACGCAAGCTGGCCATTGAGAGACGTAATGCACCAAGGGTGCTCCTGGGATGTACCCGCTGGGTGGGAGACGCAGGTGGTATGTTGGACATGAGATGTGCATCTAGGTTGTGCTCCGTGTGATGATAAGATGATCTGGCTACAATGAGGCAATAATAGGAGACGCAAGTGATTGTTGTGGCAATGTAATGTGTGTTCCTGGGTTGTACCTACTTGATGGCTTGCTCGTGGAGATGATGAAGACCTACATGAGGGCTAGGCCTACATCCGGCATGAAAAAGGGTCGGCTCTGTAGAAATTCCTATGATGGATAGATTCGAGAGATGTCACTAATCAATGATCTGTTAGATTTCATACATTCATAGCATAATAATTCAATTGCATAAACAAAATCACTAAAAGAAAGACAAAGCACAAAAAAATAACAACAGAGTTTCTCCTGGGAAACCCAAATGGGAGAAAACCCAACAACCTTCGTATAGAGATGATAATTCCGAGATCAGAGTACAATCATAAAAGAGAAAAGATGGAAATGCTTTCCAAAAAGTAGAAATCCCAAAATAGTCTTCAAGTGATCATTAGAGAAATTTTGAGGTCAAAAAAGGGCCTCAAAACAAAGAAAATGTACTATAAAATACAACCAATCACATTCTAGTAGATGACATCATCCCCCTTGGTGAGGTGGCATTGCATGAGTTAAGAATGCTTATTTGTCAAATTTTCTATGGTGGATGAAAACACATAGTTAACCAAGGTAGTGGTGTAAGTAATTTTAAGTCATAAAGTAAAGTACTCATAATGATAGTCTTTTCATAAAATAATATTATTGTCATTTTCAAGTAAAGTACTCATAATGAATGTCTTTTCACACTTTCACATAAAATAATATTATTGTCATTTTCAAGTGAAGTACTCTTAATTCATAAAGAAAGTCCTTTCACATTTTTTTATAAAATAATATATTATCATTTTTATGTTTTTAATTTTAAATTATATATTCACTCCATTCTATTTAATAACATAATGTCAAACTAATAAAGAATAATAATAGATTTAATAAATAATAATAATAATAATAATAATAATGCAATGTGGATTATAATAATATTATTGACATTTTACATGTAAATAAATTCTCAATTAAATTACATTATTAAATTCATGAGAAAAGTACTAAATATAAAAAGTCAACATAAAATTTAAAAAAAAAACTCTTAAAAATGTTTTTTATTATTTAATTCCATTTGCAAGTTCAAGACAAATAAATGTTAAAGGACAATACATTTTTGGGAATTTACAATGAATCTTAGTCACATCAATGTAAAATTATTTTATTAATTTTATTTCTAGTGAATTTTGAAAAGTAACTCAACCATAGTTATTTATATTGTGCATAGAAAATAGTGTGGGAGGTGACTTGTCATATATACCTACCCCATAAAACCCCCAATTCATAATATTTTAATATATCTCATATTTTTGTAGTACATCTCTTAGGAGGCCCTTTTTTGACCTCAAAATCTCTCTAAGATGCGAACTTGAGTGAGTGAGATAATGAGGTGAACTTTACCTCTATTTATACAAGTGTCAAAACTTAATTTTACCCTAGCTGAGTCAACTTCTCTATTTGACTGGGTCGAGTTCACTTGGGGGGGAATTTATAATTTAATTTTAATCTTTGCTATTGCTTCTTTTCACCCCAAAGTTTACATTGATTCTTCAAGGGTTTACATAGTTAATTACATTAAGTTCATCTCCTTTAGGAGGTACAATCAAGTGCAATAGAAATACAATAAATAATATCTTCCGAAGTTGCACAAAATCCAACATGATCAAAGGAATGAGGATTGTTGCAGTAGCGACGATGATGATCCAGTGTTGATGATGATGTTCCAGCATTGAAGATGATCCTGCGATAATGACGTTGTCCAGAATTGTGTCCAGAGTGATGATGACTGTGGTGAGAGAATACCTTCCTAGTTAAGAGGGAGTGTTGATGTAAATGTAACTTCGGAAGATATTCAATTGTATTTTATATTGTTATTATTATTGTATTTTATTTGTACCTCTAACGGAGATGTTTTTCCTCCGGTCGGAGAGGTCATTATTATGTTTGGTCAGGCAAAGTCATTGAGGTAAAACCTCCATTGTAAGTCGGGGCATTAGATCCCCTAGAGTCAAATGTAAAAGGATTTATTAAGTCTCCCTAGAGAAGTCAACCCAGTCAATTTTAGTGAGGCCGACCTAGTTAGGTAAAAGGTCAAGTCAAAAGTAAAGTATAAATAGAGAGCCTTGCTCTCTCATTTGGACACACTACTCACTCACACAAGTTCTCATAGTAAGAGAGAGAAGACAAGTTCGTTGGTGGAGAAAGAGAGAAGTTGCAGAAGACATATTTTGGGTTTTCCACTTTTGGCTTGATATTGTATTAGTGACAAGTCTATCTTTGAGGAAGTTGCGGGGTTTTCTCCTTTATGGTTTCCCCGAGGAAAACTATTGTGTCTATTGTGTTTTGATGTGCTTGTTATTTTTTCAGTTAAAGATCCTAGATAATATTGAATTAAAGTGCTAACATTAACATGGAGGAGCAGGAGAAAAACTCAAAAATTTTGTCCTGCTAAAAGGCAAGACACAATTAATAAGTGAAAAAACTCCCTTGAATACCTGACTTGATTGAAAAGTCCTAGGAATCCAAGTCCTTTACATAAAAAACCATGCAAGCACACTTTATTACAAACTACACAGGGCATGGACATGTGAAGAAAACTAAAAAAAGGGCCCTCAAAAAGGCCTGATGGACCTCAGATCACTGATAATGAACATGTAACATGTTCAACTTTGCCCGCTCACTTGAAATTCCAACTAAGTACAACTTAGTTGGTAACACGGTGCATTGTTATTCTTTTAGTGATCATATAATGTGAGATTATACTGCTATATCTTAAAAATCTAATATGATATCAGAGCAGTCTCGATTGAATAGATGCCATTGCCGAAAACTAATACATCCAGGTTTGGACCCTTCTCTCAATATATTGTCTTAAAAAGAGTTCTTGGGAAACTCGCCTTAGGAGGGTGCATCTTTCTGTGGAGGCAAATTCCAATTTGCATAATTTTCAATTTTTGACCTAATTTATGTCGGGGTCAGGAATTAAGGCTTCTTGCTTTAAGCCCTTCTTACCACTGATTGGGTTTGACCTTAGTATTCTCCAACTCGCCCTAGGAGGGCGCACCTATCTATGGAAGCAAATTTCAAATCCCAAAATTTTCAATTTTTACCTATTCTCTCTGTCCACGGATCCAGAAGAAAAGGAGGTATATTCAACTCGTCCTAGGAGGGTACATCTATCTAAGGAATCATATTTTACAAATTCCAAACTTCAACTTTGACTTAGATTTTGCTTGGGTTTCTGGACTAGATCTCAGATTTCAGCATTTGACAAGTTTGTTTAAGAAAGAAGTCATGTTGAATGGTGTACAGAAGAGGAAGAATATTTCAAAGATAAAGTGTTACAATTGTCACACATTTGGTCACCTTGCTTATTAGAGTCCTCAAAGAATAAGAGGAAGGGGGAGGAAAAGACATGGAAGAAAAGATAAAGGTGAAAGATCAGATACAGTTCCATAACAGGAAAAGAAGTACTTTTCACATATTCAATGCTTCAAATGTGAGAAGTATGGTCACTTTGCCATACAATTTCCCTTGTCGAGGAAGAGAAAGCAGCATGTATCAACAACCAATGTTGATGAGCCTCCATCGAAGAAGACAAAAGAAGATGATCTTGAGGAAAGTATAGAAGATCGTCGAAAGGAGTACTTCTTCTAGTACACTCTATGAGTGCACCAATGACTGCAGTATCTAGATGATTTGATTGTCATTGGTGATGTATGGAGATCTAGGCTGTAGAAAGAAGATGAGGATCTGAGGAATCCTACGATTTCTGCAAGGAGGCAGAAATAAAGAGGGAGCCCCAAAAACAAATCAAAGATAAGTATTTGTACTATCATTTGAGTTATTCCTTAAAGCTTTGAATGTTTGATTTAAAGGATAATGTTCATAACAGTTATATGTAGATATGTGGTACAATTTTCTTTTATGCATTTATATATGACTGAGATTAACGAGCAGTAAGCTCATGTAGTGCATGTTATATATATGTTGGGTAAGTAGCCTATAGCGTTGCACAGCAACCCATGAGCCATTGTTGGAACTAGTCTAGGATGAAATCTCTTTGCTGACATACTTAGAGCAGTGCACGCTCTTGTTAGTATGTTTTGGTGGAGATGGAAGGCATCCAGATAGTCACCACGTGTGTTTGGGATATGGATGGGTGTTGTGTTGAAGCATTGGCTAAGATACTTACATAACTGTGTGAACTATTACATTGGAATGTCAATATGATGTGATTGAATTTCATGATTATACAATGTTGGTAACTAATTCACTGAACTTGACTTGTAGGAAAGATCATGTGCTATGACCTACAAGAGACTTGTTCAGAAGAACAAGTGATAGTTGTTCAACAAGAGGACAAGTGATGGATATAAAGATCTCGTTGATACTCAGTATTAGAGAAGGAGCAAGATGCTCAGATGCAGAGGGAGTAGGGTGCTTAAAGACGAACGTTTACAACATTGAGCGGACATTCTCCCAATATTAGCCATGTGATTTGGCTAAGGGTGAATGGTCAATTGGCAGAACAGTATCTTCTCCCGGCCACCCTGTGACAGGGTGGGGAGATTGGTCCTTGTATGATAAATAATGTTGTGGCATTGGACTTTCACTTAGTATTAGCCATATGATTTGGTTAGAGGTGAATAGCTCATATTAGAGAAATGCTTTCTTCCGGACATCCTTTGACGAGGTGGGAATATTAGTCCTCAGTTGCACACACTATCCTCCTATAGGTTGAGCATCAAGCATTTCCCAGTGTTGGTCATGAAACTTGGATAGAGATGGGTCAACTGTGGACCTAGTACATTCAGTCATATAACTCACAGGTCCAAAGGATCTCAGATGGAGATTGATGATTGGAAGCAGGAGGCTCCAACAAATGTTGGTCTCTATATACTACAATTGTTCATCCTTCTAATGATCATGAGGAATTGCAATTAGTAGTACTTAATGAATTCTCTGAAGTTCCTTAGTTACTTCAGCATGTTAGCTGAGATGTGGGGACCACATGAAGAGTAGTTGGCTAGAGCGTTACTTGTGTCCAGAATGCTTTAGGATGTGAACTACTCAGTTGATCTCTAAGGAGGTGCAATATACATATGTTCAGTTAGAGCAGTGGCCTAGAATTCAACATGTGCACACATTGCTACATATTGATTCCTTAATCGTGATATTGTTCCCACCGAGACAGAGAGATTCATTGACAAATATAGAGGGAGTTAGCCTCTGAGCTTGAGATGAAGGACCTTGACTTGATACATTATTACTTGGGATTTAAGGTGTCGCAGAGACATGATGAGATCTTCCTAAATCAAGGGAAGTATACTATTGGTGTCCTTAGGAGGTTTGGGATGATAGGCTTTTGTTGGAATATTCTCACCATCATCATTTGTATTTGCATGCATTGCATGCATGCATGTATCCAGTCATCAGTATGGTAGTCTCCTAGTACCTAGTCCTTATTTTTTAGCCCCCTGGAGCCTGTTTCTGCTCAGTATTAGCCCTCCTAGCCATTGATGCACCCTTGTTTCCATCACTAGAGTACAACTGCACCCTCTTCCACTGATTTAGGAGATCTATTAGTCAGTTCCATGATTTGGGGGTCCGTTCCATGATTTGAAAACTGATTACTCAGTTAACTGACTGTAACTCTTAGATTGACTGCTACAGAGACTAGAGTATCTCTACTTGACCACTAACAGCTAGACTGCGCCCTCCTTGGAGTCTCTTTCCTAGATTTGTGCTCACATGACTCAGTTAGACTCAGTTAGACTCACATTGACTGATCTTTGACTATCTGTGACCACTACCACTGATTGGATGATGTCTCCAATGCAGTCCAAGCCATGCCTTGAGGAGAATTTGAATCACCTTCACTGATATCGAATTCATTCTATTGTATTGTCATATTTTTTCTAGCTTACAGCTGATGAATGTATCAACAAGAGTTTCTCACATATTTTGAGTTTCATGTGTGAATTTTGATCATATTCTTTCTATTCTTCTCTGCAATTCTTTGAGTGAAATTGTGAGGTTTGTTCAAGCTAAAGTGATCTCCTCCTATGGAATTTCAAATGGTATCAGAGCTTGTTACAACTATTCAAATTGCAGCAGTTTATTGAACAGTTGTTTTTCAGTAGAGCACCAAAAGCCTCTAGATTTCCACAGCAAATCCTGGTGCCATTGCATTAAATTCACTAGAGAAATCCAATGAGGTCTAGCCAGGTGTGAAGGATCCGAATAAAATTGCTCACTGTCCTAAAGCAGTGTTCTTTAGATTCTGCAACAAACCTCCAACCAAATTTCATTGTTTTATTGCAGGTTATTCCATCTTCAGCGGAACAATCAGTAACTACTATGGATTTCAAACTCACATCCTTCAACTATTTCGAATGGAAAGCAAAGATGGACATCTTGATGCTCAGCAAAAGTATTTCCAGAGTGTTGAATGGTACAGCAGTCGAACCCACTGGTGCTACTAAGAAATCCAAATATCTTGATAGACTTGATGAAGCAATTGGACTGCTACTCAATATTTTCGATGATCTACACTTTCATGTCATTGGTCTCAAAACTCCCAAAGAGGTGTGGACCAAGCTCGAAACTCTATTTGGGTAGAAAGATGATTTGAAAGGGCACCAATTGGAAAATGAGCTGATCTCTTTGAGCCCCAACAGTTTCGAATCAATCAATGAGTTCTTCACAAGATTCAAAAATTCGGTTTCACAGTTGAAGTCATATGGAATAGAGAAAGAAGACAAGCAGCTTATCCTTTCCATTATGTCAAAATTGGGTCCTGATTACTCAGTTTTTGTCTCCACCTTCCAATCAACGAAGTTATCCATTCCAAATTGGAAAATGCCCACTCTTGAAGCCTTCATACAGTCTCTCTCAAAAGAGCAAGACAAACTAGTGCAAATGGGAGTGATCAAACCAAGGATGGATTCAGTTCTTGTAGCTGCGGAAGGGGAGAATGTGAATGGAAGAGGGTAGCAAAAAGGAAAAGAAAAGAAGTCGAATGAGCATAAGCCAAGAGAGGATCCCTATCAGTCAGAAGGGGCTTCGAATTCTAAGAGAGGCAAGCAAACTCAAAAGGAGAAGTCCAAATGCCCCTATTGCAACAGGGGCTTCCATCCTGAGAGTGCTTGTATGAAGAATACAATAGCTCTAATGGCTCAGCTACTGGAGAAGAACAATCTTCCAGTACCAGCAAATGATAGAAGAAAAGTTGATCCAAAAGATGAGGACAATGAGAGGTGGCAGGCACTTCGAATGACTCCTCTTTCATCATTGATTCTGGAGAATCCAGGCACATGTCTGCTTGTAAGAATCTCTTATCTTATTTCGAATCCACAATTGGCCCTTCAATATTTATGGGAAATGATTATGAAGTCTCCTCTGAGGGGATTGGAAGGATCAATATTGAGCATGGGTATTTCAGTGATGTACTTTATGTTCCTACTCTTACAGCAAATCTTCTTTCTGTCTACCAAATGACTCATACAGGAGTACCCAAGAAGGTCATCTTCACTCCTAATGAGGTAGAGATACAAGAGATCTCAACTGAAAACGTCATTGCAAAAGGTATTGTTGATCATGATTTGAAACTCTATGAGTTTTCTCACTTCCTACCTTACTCAAAACCGAATGCACTGCTCAAACATGCAAATGAAGAGAGTATACTTTGGCATGAGAGATTTGGGCACCTCAACTACAAGTACTTGCAAGACATGCACAATCAAGAAATGGTTGAAGGACTACCCAACATCAAATTTTCCAAAGGCACCTGTAAAGGTTGCTTGATGGGAAAGCATCCAGAGCATAAGTTTGAGAAAGGGAAGGCGAGGAGAGCCTCTCAACCTCTTGAACTGATTCACAGTGATATTTCGGGACCACTTCCTCATATGTATCTGAACAAAGCAAGGTATATCTTAACTTTCATTGATGATTATTCTAGATTCAGTTGGGTCTATTTTCTTAAATTGAAATCAGAAGTTTTTGGATACTTCAAGTTCTTCAAAGCTTCTGTAGAAAGGTTCTCTGACAAGAAGATCAAGGTCCTCCGCACTGATAATGGAGGAGAGTATGTAAAGAGTGAGTTCCAGTCCTTTTATAAAGATGAAGGCATAGAGATGCAGCATATTGTTCCCTACACACCACAGCAAAATGGTGTTGCGGAGCGAAAGAACATAATCTTGAAAGAGATGGCAACCTGCATGCTAGAGTCTAAAGGATTGCATCCTAGTCTTTGGGCAGAAGCTGTTACCTGTGCTTCTTACCTTCAGAATAGAGTTCCTCACAAAGGAATACAAGGTAAGACTCTTTTCGAAGCATGGATGGGATACAAACCTGATGTATCTCATCTAAGAGTATTTGGATCCAAAGCTTGGGCTAGGATTCCAACGGAGAAAAGGAGAGCCTTGGAGCCACATAGTCGAGAGTGTATACTTGTTGGCTATGCACTCAGTGCAAAGGCCTACAAACTTCTAGATCTATCCATTATGCATATATTTCTTGAGAGAAGTGTACAGTTTGAGGAATGGCCACTGCATGATGCTCATCCTGTTGATGAAGGCAACTTGCCAACCACACCTCCACTGCTTATTGAGCAAGATAACGAAGCATCCTCTTATGAAAGTTCAGATTCTGACTCCGAAAGTGATGAAGAGTGAATGCTAGATCCAGATCCACAAGAACATGAAGATCTAGCACCTGAAAGTGAAGATGAGCGAATGCTAGATCCAGATCCACAAGAACCTGAAGATCCAACTCCACTTCCTAGATGGGTTGCCACAACTCTTAGATATGTCGGTGATCTTATTGGAGATCCACTTGATCCAAGAAGAACCAGATCTGATTTTCAGAATGGAAGGTTTGCACTTTCTCACACAGATCCATTTCTTTCCGATAGATGCTTTCTCGGTAAAGAAGGTCACTTACCTCCTCTTGGTGTGAGTGATGCACATGCTTGATTAGCTTTTTACAATCTATCTTGAGGGGGGGCTTTCTTCACATTGGGTTTTCCCTCTTTCCTCGCATTTTTATTTAGAATGTTGTACGGGGTGACCTTTGGTCTCAGTTACCAGGGCCCTACTATTTTCCAATTCCTATGTTTCTCATAGTTTGGCTTGTGGGGGGGTGTTGGAATATTCTCACCATCATCATTTGTATTTGCATGCATGCATGCATACTACATGCATCCAGTCATCGGTATGGTAGTCTCCTAGCACCCAGTCCTTATTTTGAGCCCCCTGGAGCCTGTTTCTACTCAGTATTAGCCCTCCTAGCCACTGATGCACCCGTGTTTCCATCATTGGAGTACAATTGCGCCCTCTTCCATTGATTTAGGATATCTATCAGTCAGTTCCATGATTTGGGGGTCAGTTCCTTGATTTGAGGACCGATTACTCAATTAAGTGACTGTAACTCTTAGATTGACTGCTACAGAGACTAGAGTAGCTCTACTTGACCACTGACAGCTAGATTGTGCCCTCCTTGGAGTCTCTTTCCCTAGATTTGTGCTCACATGACTCAGTTAGGCTCAGTTAGACTCACATTGACTGATCTTTGACTATCTATGACCACTACCACTGATTGGGTGATGTCTTCAATGCAGTCCAAGCCATGCCTTGAGGAGAATTCGAATCACCTTCACTGATATTGAATTCATTCTATTGTATTGTCATATTTTTCCAGCTTACAGCTAATGAATGTATCAACAGCAGTTTCTCACATCTTTTGAGTTTCATGTGTGAATTTTGATTATATTCTTTCTATTCTTCTCTGCAATTCTTTGAGTGAAATTGTGACGTTTGTTCAAGCTAAAGTGATCTCCTCCTGTGGAATTTCACAACTGTAAGTCTATGGCTACACCTATGGTGACGAATCTAAAGAAGTTGAATGACTCAGCTTCCGAGTCAGAGATGGTAGATCCTACCATGAACAGACAGCTGACCGGGCTATTGTTGTATCTGGATTAAAAAAAAGACCAAATATTTGCATTGCACTCTAGTGAGAAGCTATGCAGAGCCAATGTTCAAGATGCAGTTCTGATTGGCGTCTAGGATGACACCTCATATAGGTTGATGGGCTAGCCAGTGAGCATCTCCATAGGGAGAGTATGATGGAGAGGTGTAGAGGGAGTCTGGAATGATATCCAATGACATAGAAATAGCAAGAAGCTCATTTCAGTAAACTCACTGATGGATGAGCAACAATGTCCATTAGTGTAGCTAGCAACGGTATGCTATGGTGCAAAGAGGAGCAGTCCAACACCTGTATATTCCTACAAATAATTAGATTGTTGACATTCTCACCCAGCCTCTTCCCAAGGCGAAGTTTGTGTACTTCCATGACAGGCTTGGAGTGTGGAGAATGCCTTCCTTAATAAGAGGGAGTGTTGACAATTGCGGCATCGATGTGACATTCTCCCTAAACACATGAACGAGAATAGACCGTTCTTATGATGACGAGATGTTCAGGACAAGCCGTGATGCTCAGATGATATCTGAATGTGTTCCAGTGTGATGGTACCTTCCTAGCTAAGAGGGAGGGTTGATGTTTGTATCTTAGTGAGGTATCAACACTAAGAAAGTCGGCCTAAAAGAAATTATAATAAATTGTATTTTTATTATTATGCCTAAAGACAAGTAGGCCCCATCACAAGAAGCAAGTCGGCCCCATAGTGAAAAAGGGCAATTACAAGATTAGTATAAATAAAGGTGAAGCCTCATTCATTTCTCACTCAAGCAAGTTTGCTCAAGCTCAAGTCTACTCCACAAGTGCGCAAGAGAGGAAGAAGGACAAATTATTTTGTCTCTAAGGTTTGCCATAGAGTTTGTCTTGAAAATTTTTAGATTCCCAATCCATTTTCAAGTTTTGGTTTTCACATGAAGTTTAATACCCAAACCCCATAGCTGTAAAATCACTTTACATGCATGAAAATTTAATTCTTCTAGAAAACACATGGAAAATTTTCAACTTTAAACAACTCATAAAATTATAGGATAGACACATAAATTTTTGACACAATAATTTTTTACCAACTTGACCTAGGATAAAACCCTAAATGGAAAACCTGTTCAGAGAGAGATTTTATTCTTTCATAGACAAAATTACATAAAAACACAGCAGTACTTATCTCTACAATTTCTTCTTGAAAATTGTGCCAAACTTTGATTGTACGGACTGCTGAAAAACTCAGTAATTAATTTTTGAATTATGTACCCTCTTGACAGCAGTACGGCCTCACAAGTGCAGCGTTGGAAAAAATGCCAGCATTAAATAAAACTCAGAATTTTTCTCTGCCTCAATTCATGTGCCTAACAGTAGCATTTAATGCACCCAAATAGCCTTGAAATTCATGCCCACAGTGTTGTACCAACTCACACGTGCGGCCTCAATTTCTGTGCAAATTTTAACAGCAAAAACTGCAAAAAATTATTTCGATTTTTGTGCAGAGAATATTCCTTTATTTATGTGCATAACCTCGATTTTTGTGCAAGCAGTCCTCGATTTTTGTGTTGTCCTTTGTTGCTCCTTGTACTGGGATTTGTGCCAGTCTTAAAACCTTGGGAATCATGCCTCTGTTTTCCTTTCTCAAAAGCCTCTCATTCTCCTCAAGTCGAGTTGCTCTCTCTCTCTTCTCTTCTCTTGCTCCTCAAATCTCTTGGGTAACAAGGAATCAAGTTTGAATGCCTTTCCCTAGTTTTATTTGAAGTAACCAACTCCTTTCATCCAATGGCTAGGATTAAAAGTTAAGTTGATGAGATCTAGGGTGCTCATTAATTGCTCACATTTTTCTCATTAAATGAATTTAAGTCACATCATTTAAATAATTAATGAGCACTTTATATATTTCACTCACCTTTTAATTTCTCATAAGTCAATTTAATTTAAAACTCAAACCTCCTTTATAAAGTACATCTCACTTTATAAAGTACTAGGGACCTCATTTAATGTTGTCCACCCATAGGCATCACATGAGTGAACAACACTTGCCTTGGTACAGTTTTCAACATGTCTATGTGATTACTCTTGTATTTGGATGTATATTGTACTTTGCACTGAATCTTTGAATAAGAAAGGTTGGCTGGGTTTTTCTCGAGTTTGGGTTTTCCCAGGGTAAACTTTTGTGTCTCTTTGTTTTTGTGCATGGTTAATCTTTCAGTGATCCTATAATGTGAAATTATACTGCACTTTTGTGTCTCTTTGTTTTTGTGCATGGTTATTCTTTCAGTGATCCTTTAATGTGAAAATATATTGTTGTATCTTAAAAATCTAACGTGGGAACGTCAATGAGCAAGTGTTGGTATTTTGTTTTACTTGGCAAAAATCTAGGATGGATTCATTTGGCAAATTTGTAAAATTTGGAACTCTCATACCTCTTGCCATTCTTGTGGTTGTTTCATTATTGGGTGTAAGCTTTAGGGGTGGTCCCAATTACCATATATGTTTTTCTTCTATGCCCAACCTTTAGGTTGTTTTAAAGGAGTATGTTTTTCTACGCCCAACCTCTAGGTAGTTTTTAAGAGTATGTTTTTCTTCTACACCCAACCCCTAGGTTGTTTTTAAGGAGTCCTTGGCAGTTGTTGAGGGCACAGTTGCCCTGTTTTGTGGTCTCGGGCTTGGTTTTGAATTTTCAAGTTGGTCCTATGCACTAGCAACCTATGTGGAGATTTGATGTGGGCATTGGCATCCCACGAGGTTTCAAACGAGAGAATAAAGCCTCAGTTGAATGTAAGCTCAACCATTTCACTCGAATCGGTATTTGTAATTTCCAGAATTTGGTTTCTAAGGTTGTAACAGCATGGTTCATGCCCTTGGGTCCTCCACTGGTCTACTCCAATAATTGTCGTGTGAATCCCACACCATGCTTATGAGATCAAGGTTTGGCATTTCCTTTGTGCATGGTCTCATCTTGTTCTTTTTAGACAGTCACCTCATCGGATTCCCATGTCGGAATTTTGAGTTATCATTGCACATTTGAATTTGATTGGGGTATTGATACCTGATCGTAGTGTTGCCTATTTTTTAAATGAAGCTCTTGCAGCCCATTCGTTTTCATTTGCACTGTGGAATGGCATCAAAGCATTCAGCCAGCTCTAGGCTCTTCTATTACCCTATCTATGTCATTACTGTGTATGCCACTGTCGATAGGTTTCTTTTGATCATGTGTATTTGTGTGAGCTACATCCATGCCATTACTATGTAGAACCTATGCTTCATTAGCTTGGCAACATGTTGCACGTTATATCTATGAAAAACTTTGAATTCAGCCTCTATGTTTGCATGCAATTGTTTTAACTATGGGTAGGCCCATGTTTGGCAGCCTAAGCTTTGTATCTACTTCCTCGGCCTCTTTTGTGTGTTTCGCCTGGCAAACACCCAAATAGGCCATGATTGGACTCTAGTCATCGATGATTGAGTGATATGCAATATGTCAAGATATGGAAGTTCACTAAGAGGGCAACACAAGTGTGATAACAATATGCAGATTGTTTAGGTTTGCATTGGAACATATTGCATGGTTTAAATTGTTAGAAATGTAACTCAGGAGGTCCCACCATGATTTTGTAATGTTTACATGGTGGGAACCATTTTTTTATTTTTGTAGGATGTTTTATAATATAAAAGTGACTTTATATTTTTTAAATGACTTAAGGTTAAGTTGCAGGTCCCAAAAAGTTTTGTGAGCATTTAATAATAAAGTGTATTATTAAATGAGCATTTAATGTGAACCTTTAGATATGATTGATCTCAGCCATTGATGAGTTAGTTGAGATTAGTTGTTAGGGTTTTGGGAAAAGGAAAGATATAAAAATACATCTAGGGAAGAGAGAAAACATTCATTGAAGTCACATCAAGAGAGAAGAGAGATCAGATTTCTGGAGTGAAGGAAGAACACAATTTCCAAGAAAAAACAGATTGCACAGTTCCCAAGACAGTGCGTACAGCAATATTTTATACAGTAAGTGGGAACAATTTTCAAGGCTGAGAATGGGCGCATTTCTCAAGGCAGACTGAAGGATTCTTTCTGCAGAAATCCGTACCAGTTCGTACCTGTCTTCTGGCATATTTCCAGAGGTAGAAGTTGTTGCTGTTAATTCTGACAGGTCGTACTCTATCAATCGGTTTTGTGGCACAGATTTCTAGAAAAATCAGACTGTTGTTTTGGTACGTGTGGGCAGTATTTGCATTTATTTTCTGTTGGCACGAATTCCAAGAAAGGTTAGCAAAGGCAGAAATAAGTTGCATTTGCATTTCTGAATTTTGTTGAGATGGAAATCAGAGAAATTTCTCAGTTGTAAAAGAAGTTTCAAATTTGCTCTTCTTTAATAGAAATAATCTCTCAAGGGTTTTCCTCTGGTGAGGTTTTTACCCTGGGCTTGGCCCTAAATTTCTGTGTTGCATTCATCTTCAGTTCAAGAGTTTGGTTGTATGGTGTTTATGCTTAAAACTGTCAGAAATTTCATTACGATATGATATATGAATTCATAGTTCAGAAAAGTCATAAATCAGATTTGCAATCAAAGTGTTTGATAAAAGTCCAATACGAAATTTTTGTGATTTTTATCAAAAATCTTCATAAATGAGATTTATTTGTGATTTGGGTTCCAAGTTATTATCACTGCATGATTGTATTATTCAATGACTAGCTACAACCGCTCTTAAGGTTGTGAACCCATGTATGTCTAATACACTTAATTAGCAACAAAGAGACGCAATGATGTTGCATCTGTATGAGCATTGACTATGTCATATGTTGTAAGTATTATCTCTAATCCCTACAACATTTCTACAATTGTTGCATTCAGCTAAATCTTGAAGAGTGTAAAGTAAAGAATCAATAAAAATATAGCAAAGGAAAAGGTTTTAGAGGAGAAGTTCCATTGATGGGCGAGCAAGGAAGGAAATATAATGATAGATATGACTAAACATTTTAGCAAGCAGCCTACCCTACAAGAATAGAATGGAAAATGTTGACAAGCAATTTTCCCAAAGATAGACATTAAATGTGCCAAAAACATGAGCTAGTGGAGTAAGATCCATTGACACATCCAAATATTGATCAAGGGTCATGCCACTTCCATGAATAATCAAGGTCGTATGCTGATGCACTTCCTCATTATGGTCTTTCTAGTACTTCGTTTGAGCACATTGGCAGTCATTGGAGCCTTCTCTAATGGTTGAGATCCTCTTGAAAATCTTTCTGATGACACTCTCCTATAAGCAAGTTAATCTCTATGTAAAGTTCTGGCTCATAGTTCAAAAATACTACAAAAAAAATCTAAAACAACTTTCCCCTCTGATTGTCTAAGAAGAGCATTTTGTACTATGAAATTTGTACTGCAAAAGCAAGCCATTATAAAAGTTACTTGTATTAGGTTTTTATGGTCACAATAATTCCTAGCCTCAATTTTTTCCTTCCCCTTGTTGAATTTCTTTATGATATCATTTCAAATTTGTCATAGCATACTATTTTGAATAGCTTATGTACCTCTTCAGAATGTTGGAGTTGGAGTCCATGTACATGCTTTTGGTGCATTGTTATAGTGCCCCTGTTTAGTAGAACTCTTTCTGATCAAACCAACCCTCTGGTAATGAAGTTAGGGCCAGACATGTTTTTGATAAAGACACTGATATATGCATATTGCTGAAACTTTGGTTGATACCCACTGGGTCCAATGGCCGGTGGGGAACAGTCAATATGCTTTTTTGCAATGACATAGCTCTAATAATGATTTTTTGAAAGAGCATATAAATATATAATCAAACTAAAAATGTGCATAAAAGCAGAGCTAGTATGTCATGATTTCCCAAGGAATATAAGCCTCAAAATTTACTTAGCTGTCATCCTGGTATGAAACTACATTGCATTGAAACATATGCAGCATGAATGTCGTGTACAGCACAAAGAATAAAGACAAAATTGTGCAACTAAATAGAAGGAATCTGTGGAAAATGAAGCTCTACAAGTATAATAAATGCTACAAAAAAATTTACATAGTACTGCTTGGCAAGAAACCGCTTATAAATATAGTCACCACATTAAATCCATGGGAGCATTCACAAACAATCATCAAGTATTCTCTTATTTAGAGGAAGCCCATTGTTGACTCAGTCGAGACTTTGTCCAAGGATCCAAAGGCGGCCTTTGAGGAGGTTGGGAAACAGCTGGTTTGGCTTGTCTCAGTTCATTATCACGGTCAATAAATCTGCATGTCATCAACAAATCAAATGATTAATCATTCCATGCATGAGAGCAATTCCAAGAAAGTGTTAAGATTTGGTTCCAGATTACATAATCATTGCTCTTAAATCCCTTTATAAGGAGAGTACTAATGAGAAACGAAATTACATCATAACGGGATCTCATACATCAAATTGGTGTCTGGCTAGGCCATGACCGTAAAATTAGATTTTTATTAGTAGTAATAGTAAGATAACTTGCATTTGCCATCACATAGATAAAACTGCAAGCCAAAGAGGGCCCACAAAAAATGACACCAAAACAATATTTATATGAAAGTACACTCAGAGTTCAACAAAGCAGTGAAATTAACGCTGTTTATACAAGCTAGGAAAACCAGCATTCAACTGATAGTATGTTGCATGGCATGATGTTCTTTGTAATGTATATTGTTGGTTCAATGTAACAATATGTCGATAACAAATCTTTGAGGATGTTCGAAAGTCAACTCTAGGACAAGCCATTAGGAATATTGAATTCAATGGATGATAAAGATAGTGACCACCAAATTTTAGTTAGAAAAAAGGCATAAATGGATCCAACCCAAATCTTGACCATGAGATAGAGGGAACATATATTGGGAATCATCAAAGAATATTTGACCTACAAGGAACACTTAGATTTACTCTATTTTAGCCTAAAAATCTTTCATCCTCAAGCTAGCATCTGTTAGGAATATGAAATATTTAATCAGGTAAAGCAGTGTTTCAGATCCAAATTTGACTCTTCCATTAAGAAACTTGGCATATATCCATTATGATGATTACATGTTCAGATTTACTCTATTTTATGTTGATATTTTATGTAGCTTCGGAAGATATTCTATGTCGGCCCAGAAGATTCCAGAAAAATAATAAAAAAAAGAATATTATATTGTTACTCAGACAAGTCGGCCCCAGGGTAAAACTGCCCCAAGAAAGTCGACCCAATCACCCAAGTGAAGTCGGACCCACAGTGAAAAAGTCAGCTAGAAACAAGTATAAATAGAGGGTGACACCCTCCTCATTTGTACATCAAGCAAGTTCGCATCAAGTCAATGAGACAAGTGCGCAAGAGAGAGAAGCAACAGCTGCAGGAAGATTAATATTTCGGGTTTTATCTTATCTTTGTATCTGGGTTATCTTTCTATGAGAGAGCTTTAGCTCTTCATTGTATTGACATTGTACTTTGTTGATGAATCTATACTGAAGAAGTTATGTTGGGTTTTCTTCCCCAAGAGGGTTTCCCAGGATAAATTTGTGTATGCAGTGAATGTCTTTCTTTCAGTGAACCTTATGCATGCAATTATTATGGTATGATATAAATTGAATTAAAGTCTAAAGAATTCTGAATAATATGATTGCTTAAGTAAAATCTCAACATGGTATCAGAGCAGTGCTGAAAGAAGTCATTGCAACAACTGCAACTGCCGGAAACTAGGGCTTCTTGTTTCTAAGGTTTCCATCCACTCATTCAGAAGAAAAGGAGGATTGCTCAATTCGCCCTAGAAGGAAGCATCTTTCTGTGGAGACCAACTTCAATTCGTTGAAGTTTCAGTTTTGACCTAAATTTTGCAGAAACTGCAGAAATTAGGGTTTCCAGTTTTGGACTGTTATGACCTTAGATCTAGAAGAAAAGCAGGTTTGCTCAACTCGCCTTGGGAGGGCGCATCTTTTCCCTGGATCAGATTCTCCATATACAAAGTTTGAAAAATTAGGGTTTCCTCATTAAACCCTAGGTTGGATGTTAAGCAGTTTTCAAGTTGAAATTGGAGTTGATTTTGCCTTGTGGAGATCACCTTAGCACAGCGCATTGACTGGTAAGTCCAAATTCCATTTCTGAAAACTTTCATCTTTGTCATATTTTTAAGCTTGGACAAAATGACAAATAGCACCAAGCTTGATGAGAAGCTTGAAGGGGCTGACAACTTCCAAGCATGGAAGTATAGGGTGCTTCTCATTCTAGAAGAGAATGATTTGGAAAAATATGTTGATGAGCTAGAGGGAGATGAAGCTAAGGTAAGGCACAAGACGATCATGATTAGGGCAAAGAGAATCATTGCAGATTCTATCAAGGATCATTTGATCCCTCATGTCTCATCATCAAAAACTCCAAAGCAGATGTTTGATGCCTTGTCCCGGTTGTTTGAAGGCAAGAATATCAACCGGAAGATGACATTGAGGACACAGGTCAAGAATGTGAAAATGCAGAATTCAGAAACCATTCAATCCTACTTCACAAGGGCATCTCAAATCAAAGAACAGCTTGAAGCCATTGGAGAAACAGTTGATGAAATTGAGATAGTGATGACTACATTGAAAGATCTCCCAAGGTGTTGGGAATCATTTATTCAGGGGATTTGTTCCAGAAGGAAGCTAACAAAGTTTAGAAGGCTATGGGAAGAGTGCACATAACAAGAAGCTAGATTGATAGTAAGAGAAGAAATGTTGGGTGATGATGAAGATCAAGCACTAGTAGCACATGCAAGAAAAGGGAAAAGCAAGAAAGAATCTCATTCCCACAAAAAGTTTCAGAAGATACAAAAGACATAAAAAGATTACTTAAATTACAAATGCTACAGCTGCTAGAAGATGGGACACATAAAAGATCAGATCAGAAAAGGAAAGAATAAAAGACACCATGCTCATGCCGCAAAAGATGATGAACCTGTTCAGAAGAAAGCAAGAGAAGCTGATTCAAATGAAGAATATGTGTTAATATCAGCTCTTACAGGGACAGTCACTCATGGAAGTGACACATGGCTTGTTGATAGTGGTGCTTCTAAGCACATGACCGGTTACAAGATTTCTCTCACAAATTTGGTCCAGAAGGATTCACCTCATAAGGTGAAGATCGATGATGATTACCAGTATCCCAAAAAAGGGGTAGGATAAAGTTGGATTCTGGAAAGCCTATGAAGATGAAAGATGTATTGTATGTACCCAGTTTGAAGAAGAATCTCCTCTCCATCTCAGCATTAGAGGAAGGTGGATATAGAGTTGCTTTCGTTGATGGCCAAGTTCTCATGTGGCCAAAGGGAAAGACTATAGATGATCCTATCGTGATTTGTGTTCAAGAGGGAGGCCTGTACAAGTTGAAGGGACAATCAGATCAAGCATTGGTACAGAGCACTATGAATCCAAGTGAGCTATGGCATAGAAGACTTGCTCACATACATTACAAAGCATTGTCGATCATAATCAAGATGGTTACAGGTATACCAAAGATTCAGGTGGATCATGATGGTATATGCAAGGGATGTGCACAACGCAAGAATGTGAAGAGTCCATTTCCAAACAATGACAGCAAAGCAAAAGAAATCTTGGACATAGTACATTTGGACATGTGTGGACCGATGTCATCAATATCACTTAGCAGATACGTTATTATGTTTCATTTATTGATGATTACTCACAACATAAAATTTGGATCTATTTCTTGAAAGCAAAAAGTGAAGTGTTCAGCAAGTTCAAGGAATTCAAGGCCCTTGTAGAGAATCTCTCTGAAAAGAAGATAAAGAGACATTAAGGTCAAATAACGGAGGAGAGTTCACGTCAGATGCATTCAAGACATTCTGCATAGAAGTTGGGATTAAGAGGGAGATGTGCACTCCCTAGAATCCTCAGCAGAATGGTATGGCAGAAACAAAGAATCGAACGATAATGGAAGCAGTGAAGGCTATGATTCATGATCAAGATTTACCATTGCACCTATGGGCAGAGGCAGCCAAAACCAATGTATATGTGCAGAATAGAACTCCTCATCGTGTATTGGGGAACAAGACGCCAGAAGAGATGTTTACAGGAGAGAAGCCAGAGGTCAGCCACCTAAGGATATTTGGTTGTCCTGTATATGTACATGTTCCCAAGGATAAGAGAAGGAAGTTGGATCCTTCAGGAAAAAAGGGTATATTTGTTGGATACAGTGAGTCATCAAAGGCATACAGAGTCTACATTCTTAGTTACAGAAAGATTGAGGCTAGCAGAGATGTCACCTTCAATGAGGATGCAACTTTTAGTAGATCGAGGTAGACTCATACAAATGAGGTCCATGATGAGGTGTCTGAAGCTCCTAGAGTCACATATACTGGTACAAAAGATGATGTAGTACGAAAAGAGCATGTTTCGGAGGATCATGATATGCCAGAACCGCGGAGATCCGTAGATACACTCCGAGAAATGATTACACATAAGAGAAGACCAGCTTGGGCTCTAGAGATTATTCAGGATGCAGAGAAATATGGTACTCTAGACGGGTCTTTCAGAGAGAGCAAGAGACCTCGACCATATTCCAGCTATGTGGCATTATTATGTGACATCATTGATGCAGAGCCTTCCGGCTATTTAGAAGTAGCTGATAAGAAAGTATGGACGGATGCCATGATCAAGGAATACCAATCCATTATGAAAAATGATGTTTGGGATGAGGTTCCTGTTGCCTACTCAGTCATACTTAGTTGGATTTCAAGTGAGTCGGCAAAGTTTGAACATCTCAAAGTGTTCATTACCAGAGTTCAGAAATCCATCAGGCCTTCTAGGCCCTTTTTTACTTTTTGTACCACATGTTCATACCCCCTCGGGGAAATTGTAATAAAATGTGCTAGCATAGTATCTTTATGTAAAAGACTCGGCTTCCTAGGACTTGAACATTAATCTGACTAGCCCAGAGTGTTTTTTCCTTGGAAATTATTTGTTGTTGAACAAACGACTAATACTTTTCGAGTTTTTCACTCAATCCTCCAAAGTTGGGGTGGTCGGTGTGGTGTTTAGGCCTTAAGAGGTTATTAGAGCCTAAGTGTCAATGTATTAAACCATACTAAGCATTAATTTTGAGTTGTATGGACATGTGTTAGGTCCCCTTAGGTTTGTTTTAAGTTCCGAGAAAAAAATATTTTTCCGTAAAACAAGCCATTTTTAATGGTTTGATAATAATAATAAAAATGTGATAAAAGTGTGGTCTAGGGGTCTTTTCTGCCATGGAGGTACTCATTTTCAAGCTCAGAGCACCCACCATACCCCAAAATCCTCTTTCCTAAGTGGTTAAGTGTTTTATTTTTCACTTATTTCTCAAAAAGTCAAAACAAGTGAGAAAAAATGCAAAAAAGTGAAAAAATATGAAAAAGTCAAATTCCTAATTTGGGGGTATTTGTAAGAGTTTTGGATCAGCTATCATTTAGGGGATATAAGAGATGATTTATGACTCCGTTTTGGGCGGCACTAAACAAGGAATCCATTCCCCATGAGTAGGGCAAATTTCCCCATGAAGGGGGGCGCATTTCCCAAGAGAGAGTGCCCATCATTTATGGATTATTGCAACTATGTTTTAGGCCCTATTTGGGATGGTTTTTGGGCATCCCAAAAGGAGGAGGCAGCCCCTAATCAAGCCACAAGTCAAGGATTAACTCCCTCACTCATGTGCCCTCCTCTCCTTCACTAATGCGGCCCCCCCTCTCTCTTCATTTGCCTATAAATAATGGGCAGCCCTCTCATTCCAAACTAGTTAGAATTGGATTGAGAGCAGGCTTGCATTTGTAATTTGTTCTATTTTGCATTGGTAATAAAGAAAGCTTTGGACATTGAAATGTGTAGTGCATTTATGTGTGGATCAACATTGTCATGTTGTTCATGAGGTAACTTTGGCTTTGTTTCAATTCTCTGCTTCTTCCGTTCGTAGATTTGGCCTTTGAAGGATTCCTCTGAATCAATAGGAGTGGAGATTTGTAAGTAAGATTACTTATTCATTTCCATCTTTTATATATATGTTTAGAGGTTTAAGATTTACATGTTAAATAAGTTTATTTGCATGTTATTTTTTGCCTCTTTGCATACATATATCGAGATCTCACCAGGTTGTTTGCAAGATTGTGATTTAGTTTTCAGATTGCCAAGCTTGGAGGAGGCTTGGATCAAGTTTGACTCCACTCCATTTCCAATAACATTATAAGACATTGTCCCTCGGTACTCCATGAAGAAGCCTTTTTGGTTGATCTTTTCAGCAAAAAGCTTTGCTCTCCTTACTCTTTCTCTTCTCAAATTAACTTCTTCTTGGTTACTGGTTCTTGGTACTTTCAGATCTGATTTATTTAGGAAGCTTATCAAAAGAGTAGATCTGATTTTTATGCATAGATCTGAAGTTATTTTAAAAGGTTATCTTTTTTTCTTTGGATCTAGTTTCGAAAAGTGCCTTTGAGCAAGTCATTTACGTAAAATTTAAAGCTTGTTTGAGGTTGTATTTTCTTTAAAGTTTTTTAAGGTTTAAATCAAGCAACTGAGTGCTTCATTGGCTTCCTTTTCAAGGCTGTCCAAAACCCTAAGAGGGTTGGATTTTTAGCCAATCCATCTAAGTTCTTTGCTTTAGTTAACTAGTTCTTTAACTTAGAATTTTTTAGCATTTTTTTATTTTGCCCAAGTCACTTTTAAAGTGATTTTGGGCACCTTTTGTTACTAATTTGTTTACTGGTTTTTGTTGCATGACAGCAGAAAAAAGTCTTGGGAGCATTCATTTTGACCAAATTGGAAGATCCAAGACTTTCTTGAACCTTACCTTTCCTTCCAAACTTTGCCTCAATTATTTGTAACCTCTTTTCTCCACGATCTATAAGGAGAAAGAGGAGTTCTTTCATTTCAAGATTGGCATTGTAATCTTGTAATAAAAAGTATTTTTGGAAGCAAGCTCACAAAGCTTGCTTCTCATCCCCCCAGGGAAGATTGGTGTCAGTTCCTTTTTTGTGGATGTTGTCATTTTTCAGCCTAATAATTTTTATATCAGCTTAATTTAACTAAAATCAACCAAGATTAATTAAAATTTAACATCGTGGACCCATCCAAATATTGGGCCATTGACTCACTCAGGCCTTAGGAACTTTTTTATCTTGTTTTTTTTGCAGACCGTATACTTTTCAATACAATTTGTTTTATCTTTTACAAAAGTAATCGGATACTAATCCACTACCTCGGTAGTGTAGTAATTAGATAACATTTTATTTTTTCAATCATTTACCTTTAATTAACCCCCCTTGCTTTCTCGAAGTACGGTTTCAGGATAAGGGCTTGCCCGAGTACTGGCCAGGAAAAAGACTCTTGGGGTTTAAATAAAAAAGAAAAACATTGTTCAAAAATCCATCAAATTAACAAGGCTTTGTCCCTATATGCTCTGGATCAGTGCAGCTTTGATTGAACATGCTGATCAAACCAAAAAGGGACTTAGTGACTAGTAAATAGTCTAACACATCCTAATTAACCTCCCATATACGAAAATCCGACATATCGATTTTTGGCATTGTGTGGGGAAATTCTTCAAAGGAAGCGAGAACCACTGGGTAGTGACCTCGAGATACCGTTAGACTGCACCCTCGTTTGGTGTAGTGTTGAACACCTCCCAGAGACTCCGATCCAACCCACATTTCTGAGTGAGGAGCCACCATTGTCATAATCGGGACATATTTCCAGTACCTCACAATATATTGGAAATCCCTCTCCCCCTAATAATCCACTCATCTCCATATTAATTTAAAATTGACCAAGAGCATTAACACAACATTTCATTTCAAGCATTACAACAACATTTTTTTGACACCATTATCAACACTGGTCTTTTTGCCTTATCATTATAATCTGTATTTAATTTCTATCATGTGTTGAATGGATTGATGAACATGTTTAATCTTTATGTTGTTATTCTTTAATTTTACATTGCAAATCTCTTGTATCAATTTTATTGTTTAAAAAACTCCTAAAAAAACTAACTCATCCACCAGAACTAATTAGCTTAGTCAGCCTTAGTAACCTTTAGGGTCCACCCCCCTTGGCTTCGTTAGGAGTTTGACTAAAAGGAGGATTCAAGATTCAAGTGACAATACTTGACTCAAGGCTTGCCCCCAAGGGCACACTTAGTGGCTTGAAGATTTCTGCCACATTAACCCCAGGTGTGTTTTCAGCGGCAACATTCTTTGGCGTCATTGCCAGGGATAAATCTTTTTATTCCCTGGCCTGACTTAACTTGACTTCTAAAAAATAAAAAATAAATAAAAGTAAAAGTAAAAAATAAAAAGATAAAAACAAAAATTTGATAGATCTGGTTTAATGAAATAAATTTCACTTGATCCATCTGGCGACTCCACTGTCATTAAACCCTTCAAGGTATTCAACTAGAAGAAATTCTGAAAATATAGTTGATCTCATTCCTAAGCCTAAAAGGGCTTATAGAAGGAGGTTGGATAAACAAGCTTCTCGTAAAATCCTTGAAAATTTAGGGTCCCAGTCCCTCTCAGATATCCACAACTTGTTTGGTAATATTCCTTCTGTAGAAATGACGAATTTTTTCAAACCCCTTGACTTTTCTCGGATAGCAGGTCAACCACATGCCATTCCTGATGATGCTATCAAGAAGTTTCCAACTTTCCAAGGAAACAACGCTGTCACAGCTAAAGTCTCATTTGCAGAAGTTCTCAAGACTCTTAAGTCAGTTGGTGTAATGCACCTGCTCACAATCATGATGATGTCAAAATGAAGTTATTTTCCCTCTCCCTAGAAGATGATACTTCAGATTGGTACTTGGATTTGAGTGATAATTCATACAAAACTCTTGATGAATTTCTAATTGGGTTTAAAGAAAAATGGGGAGAGAAGAAAGAACCAAGATATCAGTTAGCAGCTCTTCACACCATTAAAAAGAATGAGAATGAAACAGTAGAAGAATTCAACCAGAAGTTTAGGGACTTAATTACAAATCTTCATAAACATATTAAGCCCTCTGATGCCTCAATCCTCATCTATTACATCGAAGCATTCAATGGTGATATGAGGTATCAGCTAAGAGATAAAGAACCTGGTTCTCTTAAAATTGCTTAAGACATGGTTATCAAGATTGAGAAAAAATGCAAAACGCAAGCAAGTCCAACATACCAGGATTTACAAGAGGCACTTCATCATACAACAAACATCAAGAGTCAAAGGGTAAAGTTGTAGATTCAGAAGATAGAGTCATCCAAAGATTACATGAAAGAAATGTCTGAAATGATAAAAACCTTGGTAACTAATCAGAATCAACAAATGGCCAATCATGCTTCTCAACTAAATCACATTCAGAATAGATTAGTTATGATGGAAAGAAACCATGTTGCCCATGCTCCTCAAGCACTAAGGAAATTTCTGCATAAGCAAAATCAAGTGTATCAAAAGAAAGCACCTTTTCATGAGCCAAGAGTTCCAAATCAATTAGAATCAGCCAACATGGTAGATGATCCGCTTCCATACTGCAGGCCATGTGATCAATTTCATCAGGAATCCACTTGTTATGTAGCTAGCCAAGTTATGGAACAAGGAATTCCTGAGACCAGTAATCAAGATGTAAAATCAAGCGAGCCTGAATTTATAATTTTGGTAGGCCAAACCTACCCGCTGTCTAATCAGCATTGGAAACAATCCATAGAGTATAGCCAGAAAAGGAGTTCATTAAAAAAAACTATGGATAGAAGCCTTCACAAGAGCAGAGGTCAAGCAGATGATGGATACTAGATTCAAGGGAGTTACTTATTAGAGAACGGATCATTCCACACCAACCAAAGCAACTCCATTTGTGCCTAAGGTAATAAATCCTCTTAAAATAATCGATTCAAAGCTTGACATGGGTAATTGGTTAAATAATGCTAAAGTCCTTGTGCATGCAATTGAACTCCTTAAGGACCCTAGTCAAAAGGATAAGTTTTTTAAAGTTTTAGAAGGCCCTTAGGATACAACCCATGATAATATCAAACAAAAGGTCCTTCCAAGTAATAATGTTGTTAGTGAAGATGCACCAGTGATACTTCATAGTGTGGATCCTAGAAGAGAGGATCATCCTCCCTTCTATGTCTCCTTATTAGTAAATGATATGCTTCTTCATAATTGCATGCTTGATTCGGGTGCATCATCAAATGTGATTACGAGAAAAGTTATGGAACAATTAGATTTGAGAATCACCTGACCTTACCACAATGTTTGTGCTATGGATGCTAGAGAGATTGATGTGGTAGGGATAATTTTGGACCTTCAAGTAAGATTGGCTAAGTATCCCGATGTCAACATTACAATGGATGTTTTGGTGATTGATG
Organism: Larix kaempferi; assembly: GCA_027924585.1. NCBI lineage: Eukaryota > Viridiplantae > Streptophyta > Pinopsida > Pinales > Pinaceae > Larix > Larix kaempferi. The sequence continues at coordinate 944,026 of BSBM01000036.1, forward strand.
TGCCGGATAACTGGGGCATGCTTTTGTCAAGGAAATGGGCTGCAACTTTGGGTGGTCATATTCAAATGGATTGGACTTATGCAACTGTGCGTGCATCAGAAAACACGAGGGTTATACTTCATAGGGAAACATAAAGGAAGCATCGTGTAGAAAACCCTAAGAATCCTTTAAATGAGTTTGTGTGCAACACTGATAACTTTGGAAACTATGCCATCTTATCTAATTTCATGGCCCTTATTAAAGAAAAATTGAAAGATGAAAAGATAGATGAAGTTGGCAAATGTACTTTGACGGAGCATATTCTAAGTCTGGAAAAGGGGCTGGCGTAGTAATCATTTCACCTTCTAAGCAAACCTTCAACTTTGCTTTCAGACTTGAATTTGAAGCATCTAATAATGTAGCAGAATATGAAGCATTATTACTTGGACTAGAAACAGCTAAGGATATGGGGATAAAGATGTTGAACATTAAGGGTGATTCAGATTTAGTTATCCTCCAACTAAAGAACAAGTATAAATGCAAGTGTGAAAGATTAAAGAAGTATAGAAATTTTGTTTGGGACACCATGGAATGGTTTGATGCGCTTAATCTTCAAGAAATCCCTAGAGAAAAGAACAGTTCAGCAGATGAACTAGCAGTGGCGGCATCCACCCTTCAACCATCAGATGAAATGATAAATGGAAATGGTAAAATGGAAATCAATTTTAGGCCATCAATTCCTGACAATGTAACTCATTGGCAAGTTTTCAACAATGATGAGCAACTCTTGAGATTCATCCATAATGTTCATTAATTTGAAGATTGTCGGGTCAGTTATCAGCAAGAGGGTAAAGAGTATCAAGAGCATGAAGAAAATGTCAAAAATCATATCCCAAGTAGTCTCGTAGCTTTTGAGAAACTCTTTGACATGCAGGATAGGCATAAGAATAAGAAGGAAGTAATAAAACCAGCGGATTATGTGGAATTAAATATTGGAACAGATAAAGACCCCAAATTAATAAAAATTGGAAAAGGTACTTCAGAAAAGGAAAAAAATGACTTAATCAATTTAATCAAAGAATACAAAGATGTTTTGGCTTTTGGTTATGATAAACTTAAAGCTTATAGGGATGATGTTTTCCAACACACCATTCCCCTTAAAGAAGAAATGAAAGAAGTCAAACCTTTCCGCCAAAAACTTAGACAAATAAATCCTAAGTTGGCCCCAATTGTTCAAAAGGAACTTCAAAAATGTTAGGAGCAGGGATTATAGCACCTACAAGGCATTCATCTTGGTGCTCCAACTTAGTAGTTGTAAGAAAGAAAAATGGGTCTATCAAAATATGCATAGATCTCAGGAATCTTAACATATCATGCCTAAAAGATAATTACTCATTCCCCAACATGGAAACCTTACTTCAAAGAGTAACTGGTTCGGGAATGATGTCCATGTTGGATGGCTTCTCTGGATATAATCAGGTGCTGGTTAATAAAGAAGATCAACATAAAACAACATTCACCACACCCTGGGCACTTATAAGTTTCTAAGAATGCCTTTTGGCTTATTAAATGCGGGTGCCACTTTTCAGAGGGCCATGGACTTTGCCTTCAAAGAATTAATTCATAAGATCATTGAAATATATCAGGATGATTTGACAGTTTTCTCTAAAGAAAGATCTGACCATGTCAATCATCTAATGCAAGTTTTCGAGAGATGTCGCAAGTATGGCATTTCTCTAAATCTAGCTAAGTCAGTATTTGGTGTTGACGTGGGCATGTTGTTAGGCCATATCATTTCCAAAGATGGGGTCAAGATTGATCCTGAGAGGGTAGAAGCTATCAAGAAAGTTCCCTTACCCCAAAATTTAAAGGCCCTCCAATCCTTCAATGGTCAGATCAACTTTATAAGAAGATTTATCCCTAATCTGGTAGAGCATATGAAACCTTTACAAAAATTGTTAAAGAAAGATGCCAGATTTGAGCGGTCAAGTGAAGGAAAAATATCATTTAAAAATATAAAGGATGCCATAGCTAAGTCTCCAGTTCTAATCAGTCCAGACTATTCAAAAGACTTTCATATTTTTTCCTTAGCCTCAGAAGACACAATTGTCAGTGTCTTGCTTCAGAAGAATAATGAAGGACAAGAACAACCTATTACTTTCATGAGTAGGGCCTTGCAACATTCAGAATTAAAATACACTACCATGGAAAAGCAGGCATATGCACTTGTCAAATCCCTTAAGCATTTTAGGACTTGTTATCACCAATCTCGTAGTTGCCCCTAAAGGTGGGTCCAGAAGGACGGTAGAGGGGACAGGCAACTAAAGTGGTGAAACTAGAAAGCCTCGATCTCCAAGGGATTGGTTGTCACGGCAATCGAGGCACTCTTCACTTGAGTTATCAAAGCCAAGATAACAAGGGGGAGACCTAACCCAATCACCAGATCAAATCAGATAAGATGAAGTACGTAAGGTGACAAGTATGGAACCCTAGAATTAAGGAAATGAGATCACTATGGAGGCTTACGGATGAAATGACTTGATAGAGAATGATTAGACACAGTGACTCAATGATTAAGTATGATTCCAGGATTCAGGTGTTAGTTCAAAATGGTCAAATTCAGCTGCCTTGGGAAATGTGACCCTTAAAACAGGGAAAGTGTCCCAAAGACTGGATTTGAGGTTTGGGGCTTTCTAGCACAGCTTGTGAGAGAGATCTGACAATGTTAAAACCAACAAGCTCAGCAAACAGGGTCAAACAACAGATAAACAGTCAATCTCAGGAAAGTCGTGAGGGTTGAGAGAGGCTAGTGCCTTGAGAAATGGGCCTATGGAGTCCTCCAAGCATGACGTTTTGGAGAACACACCTAGATAGTTGCAAGAGCCATAAAACCCTGAAATGGTTATGTTGTTAACCAAGTTGTTTGAGCTAGAGATTTTTCAGAAGAAATTTACTTAGTGTTTTTAATGAAAATGACAGATGGGTAGGTTAGAAGAATAAATAACTTACCTCACAAGCGTACCTAAGTCATGGAAATGTTTGCTATGATGTCGAGGATTGTTCCCGCATAGATCAAATGAAATATTGGAGAGTTTCCTTGCTTGTACGAATTGCCCACCTCCACCAATGCGCCTTCCTCTTCCTGATAAACCAAGGACAACAAAATCAATCAGTCTAATGCAAGAATGGAAGAAATACAAGTAATGAACATGGAAACAAAGAGTAAGAGGTACTAAGACAGTGATACTCCCTGTAACCAACGAAGAGAAGAGAAACTTGCAGGGAGGGTCTCCCCAGCCAATGCACCTTCCTCACTAAATCGACTTCTTCACCTGTAGATAAAAACGTGGAGAAAAATATGCAAAGGATCTTCTACAATACTCTCAATGCAAAGGAATAACAGTTTCAATCAACATCAATCGCATCCACAACCATAAGACAAGTATCTGTGAGAAAATATTTTATTCCAGAAGCCAAGAGCCAAAAGTCCCTTTACAATGAGAAGCTCTCTCCTTTAAATAGGATGGAGAGATACCAAAACCCTAACCACCTTTTGAATGGATAGCTAAGATTAAAAGATATAAAAGTTCTAATCAACGGTTGAGATGAGCTCAACATAAAGTACATGGATCAACTCAAAAATATAACATATACATGGACAAAAACGCCCTAGGAGAGGGGGTCCCACTCAATATGACCAAATAACTTGACAAACCCGCTCGCGGTGGGTCTAGGGGGCATAATCTAACCTCCCTAGTGTGTCCCCATGGCACAACAACATCAAATGACTCAACCAAGCACCAAATCGTGCTCCTTTGGGAAAGTCGTGAGCCTTCAAAGCCTCCAGAAAACCTCAAAATGTGCCGGAGAAATGTGTGAGGGCCCCACTGACTGATAGAACTGATCTGGAGGGTGTGGGGGACATCAAATACATCATCAAAACAATTCCCATGACAATTCCTTGCCTCAGTAGCCCAAATCGATTTCTTTAGTAGCCATTTTAACCATTTTTATGCCTCTGTAAATCCTCTGGAAAGTATAAAAACACCTGTAACTCTCTACCTAGTCACCTAGGGCCAAATCTAACTGCACCAATGTGTCCGGGAAAATAGCAATGTAGTAAAAACAAGTGGCTACACTCTATATTCCCTTTGTAGCGTCATAGGTGAACCAATCATATCATGGAACTGCTCTGACAGGCCATTTTTAATGGGCAAATATGCACCAGAATGATAAACTGAGGAAAATACTCATTGTAACTGCCCGGAAAACCAACTATCTCAATGGACTCAGAGATCCCAAATCTACTAGAGGTGTGTACTCATACACCCTATGGATCTCTGCATGATCATACAATATATCCAATATATCCAGACAGATAAAAAATAATAACAATATGTAAATGATCAAATATGTCAAAGTACCAAATCATCATCATAAACCTATAACCAATGCATGGAACCATCTGGTGACCTATAATAGACCATATATCATCCATCTGCATCATCCAAGGTCTAACCACCTCATGTCCTGTAGTTGACTTTGGTCAAACTAGGTTTGACCAAGTCAACATGACCCATAAAATGACCCAGGCTAAAATCAAACTGCTACAAGTGTTAGAGGTTAAGACATGCTCTACAAATCATTCAAGTAGCAATATAACATATAGTGATCAATTCTCTGGCAATCCAAAACCAAATATTAAATGTTTTCAATATTATTATTATTGACTCAGACTTAGACTTTCAAGACTATACTCACTTCATAGTTGTGATCAATTTGCTAGTGATGGGTGAGGGCTAAAACTTATAAGGCTAGGCTAAAGGATGACTACTGACTCGATGTGACACTTTGGAAATGGAAAGGGGATACACACTCTAGCATATGTTGGACAAGTAGTAACACAAGGGAGGGCAGTGTATCACAAATGGGTAAGTTGTTTTAGAAATGCTTATTCAACCTTGACAGATGCCTACAACTCACATCCAAGCTGATACAGCTCCGTGAGGATATTTTCTAGAGCCGCTATGACTGGATGCCCGGCAAACCGTAACTTGAGACTCTAGGGGACACTTAGAATTAGCTGTCCCTTACTCCATCTCACATGATAACTCGCAAGCTAATGAGGAATAAATCAATACAAGTGAGGCCAGCAATCATTAGGTATAGCATTTGTTAAACCATTGCTTTTTGGGCCTTTGATACATTTCCATAGCCTTGATCCATGTGTGTTAAGAAACACATTCTTGGATTTACATTTATTAGGCTTTCAGATATCCCTTCAAGGGGATTTACATTTCACATTTAACTTTCAAAGCCAATTTCATTAGGCTTGCCTTTCATTCATGTGTGTTCAGAAACACGATTCCATGAATGGGCTTTCATATAAGATATACATTTCATTTCCATATACACTGTACTGATGGTAGCACTATCTGTTTCAGGTTTAGCCAACACAACTTAGGCAACTCAGAGCCGAGACACAATACAACAGGGAAGCTCATCCAACAAAGAGGCTAAAGTGGGGGAAGGTCCTCCATGCCACTAGTCAAATAGTAAGTCAGGGTAACAACAATAATTGGAAGGTAATGGATGGTGGAGAAAGTGAATAATGAGACCAACACTAGCAAGCCAAAAGATGGTGGGAATGATCACTTATATTCTCCCTAAGGAGGGTAAAACCAATGAGTATAACCAAGAACTTCTAAGTCTGAGCAGGGACATAAATATAATAAATAATACAACCACGTCCAAATATCTATATGATCGCCAGATCATGACACTAAATGCTAAGGCATGCCACGAGAATGAGTATAAAAGCAATAATAACCATAACACATGATAATACCTGTTGGGTCATATACCTGTGCATAACAATCTGAACCATCATCTGTCCACTGAGAACCTGTTGCTGCAACTCTGGGCAATACATACTGCTCTGTAAATGGCTAAATAGCTACATCAGTCATCAAATATGAGTTTCCTGAGACTCAGTCATGGCATAGGAATATACTGTTGTCCATAATCATAATAGTGATCCAACATAGATGCTCATCTCAGCATCTCAATGTAAGGGAACTGGCTGAAAAATGTACTGGAATCTGGAATAAAACATATGGTAGCCCAGCTACTATATATGTGATAACGGGACTTATGTTGGATATTTAGAGATTGTAGGATATGTACCTCACACAGCTGTCAAAGATATCTTATCCCAACAAGGTTTCCTAGGCATTAGAGGCAAGTGGGTTTCGAAAATTCAGGAATATGACTTAGAGATAAAGCCCACCAAGTTAATAAAAGGACAAGGCTTAGCTAAAATGTTAACTCAAGGAAATGAAGAAGCGCTTAGGAATGGTTTGTCAAAACAGCAATCCATAACAAAGAGTATTAGCAGAACTTCAAAGATTAGAGCAGCAGCCTTGGTATTCAGATATTATCTTTTTCCTCCTTAATGTCACATGCCCAGATCACCTAGTTGGCCATAAGAGAAGAACATTGAGATTAAAAGCCACTAAGTATTGCATAACACAGGATGGACTGGGTTGGAGAAACCCAGATGGATTAATACTTAGGTGCATTGATGAACCTGAGTCTAAAAAACTCTTGGTTGAGTTTCATTCAGGTTTTTGTGGTGGACATTTTGCAACTAAAACCACAGCCCCCAAAATCCTTAGAGCGGGTTACTATTGGCCTAGTCTTTTTTCAGATGTGCATAAGTTTGTCAAAAGTTGTCCCCAGTGTCAGTTATTCACTAGGAAACAAAAGTTGAAAGCTTTTCCCCTTCAGCCAGTAGTGTTCCAAGCCCCTTTCTAGCAGTGGGGGCTCAATTTCATTGGTCAGTTTAAGGAAAATTCAAGTATTGGATATACTTGGATTCTCACCGCAACTGATTATTTTACCAAGTGGGTGGAAGCAATACCCACCAAGAAGGCAACTGACCAAGTGGTTATGGAATTCTTAGAAGATAAGATAATTACTAGATTTGGGGTTCCAGCCAAAATAACCACAGACAATGGCCCTGCTTTCAGTTCATTGGATATCTGTGCCTTTCGCTTTAAATATGGTATTGTCTTATCCCATTCTTCCAACTATTATCCTCAAGGCAATGGTCTTGCTGAATCAAGTAATAAGAACCTAATGACCATAATCAAGAAAGCAGTTGGTGATAACAAGAAAGCATGGGATAGCAAAATTAAGTATGCTTTGTGGGCAGATAGGATTACCAAGAAGGTTTCCATTGGGAAAAGTTCTTTCGAGCTTGTTTATGGCCTTGATGTTACTTTGCCCATTCATTTAAAGCTTCTGGTATATCATCTCCTTTAGGATTTCAGTTCAGTTCAGGGTGCAATACAAAACAGAGTTAATCAGTTGATAGAACTGGATGAAAACAGAAGGAAGGCACTTGACCAATGTATCAAAAATCAAGATAAAGTTAAAAGGACCTTTGGCAAGTCTGCTAGACCAAGGCCTTTTCAAATTGGTGATACCGTTTTATTATCGGACAAGCGACCAGAGAAGTCGGGTATGCATGGAAAGTTCAACAGCTTATGGAAGAGCCCATACATCATTTATGAAGTAGCTGGTGCTAATTCCCTTTATCTAAATGACATGGATGGAGATAATCCGACTCTTCCAGTGAATGGCCAGCTGCTGAAGTTGTTCTTCACCAACAACCTCTGATGCCCATAGGGGCATTGTCTACCAGGATTTTTCTAAACTCTTCTTGTGTACATTACTTTTGTATACTATTGTTGGACAATATTATTTTTTGTATTATAGTTTTTATGTTGTATATTAGCCATGTACATTATTTATGACTTAGTTGTTTTATTTGATTTCTTATATATGTGATGTTGATTGAGCTTAATTTTGTGCAGGAACCAGAAATTCTAGAGTTCTCACATATTCTTCATGATTAGATGATCAATCAGAGCACGTGTCCCTAGATGGAGCCAGATGTTGCCTACTAAGTCATACTTAATTGGATTTCAAGTGAGTCGGCAAAGTTTGAACATGTCAAAGTGTTCATTATCAGAGTTCAGAAGTCCATCAGGCCTTCTAGGCCCTTTTTTATTTTTTGTACCACATGTTCATACACCCTAGGGGAAATTGTAATAAAATGTGCTAGCATGGTATCTTTATGTAAAAGACTCGGCTTCCTAGGACTTGAACATTAATCTAACTAGCCTAGAGTGTTTTTTTCCTTGGAATTTATTTGTTGTTGAACAAACGATTAATAATTTTTGAGTTTTTCACTCAATCCTCCAAAGTTGGAGTGATCCGCGTGGTGTTTAGGCCTTAAGAGGTTATTAGAGCCTAAGTGTCAATGTATTAAACCATGCTAGGCATTAATTTTGAGTCGTATGGACATGTGTTAGGTCCCCCTAGGATTTTTTTAAGTTCCAAGAAAAAAATATTTTTCCTTAAAACAAGCATCTTTTTAATGGTTTCATAAAAAAAAATTAAAAATGTTATAAAAGTGTGGTCTAGAGGTCTTTTCTGCCATGAGGGTACTCATTTTCAAGCTCAAAGTACCCACCATACCCCAAAACCCACTTTCCTAAATGGTTAAGTGTTTTATTTTTCACTTATTTCTCAAAAAGTCAAAAAAGTCAAAAAAAGTGAAAAAAATGCAAAAAAGTGAAAAATATGAAAAAGTCAAATTCTTAATTTGGGGGGATTTGTAACAGTTTTGGAACAGCTATCATTTAGGGGATGTAAGAAGTTAGTTATGACACATTTTTGGGCAGCACTAAACAAGGAATCCATTCCCCATGAGTAGGGCGCATTTCCACATGAAGGGGGCGCATTTCCCAAGAGAGGGTGCCCATCATTTATGGATTGTTGCAGCTATGTTTTAGGAACTATTTGGGCTGATTTTTGGGCAGCCCAAAAGGAGGAGGCAGCCCCTAATCAAGCCACAAGTCAAGGCTTAACTCCCTCACTCATGTGCCGTCCTCTCTTTCACTAATGCACCCCCCCTCTCTCTTCATTTGGCTATAAATAATGGGCAGCCCTCTCATTCCAAACTAGTTAGAGTTGGATTGAGAGTAGGCTTGCATTTGTAATTTGTTCTATTTTGCATTGGTAATAAAGAAAGCTTTGGAGGTTGAAATGTGTAGTGCCTTTGTGTGTGGATCAACATTGTCATGTTGTTCATGAGGTAACTTTGGCTTTGTTTCAATTCTCTGCTTCTCCCGTTTGTAGATTTGGCCTTTGAAGCATTCCTCCGAATCAATAAGAGTGGAGATTTGTAAGTAAGATTGGTTATTCATTTCCATCTTCTATATATATGTTTAGAGGTTTAAGATTTACACGTTAAATAAGTTTATTTGCATGTTATTTTTTGTCTCTTTGCGTACATATATCCAGATCTCACCGAGTTGTTTGCAAGATTGTGATTTAGTTTTCAAGTTGTCAAGCTTGGAAAAGGTTTGGATCAAGTTTGACTCCACTCCATTTCCAATAACATTATAAAACATTGTCCCTCGGTACTCCATGAAGAAGCCTTTTTAGTTGATCTTTCCGGCAACAAGCTTTGCTCTCCTTACTCTCTCTCTTCTCAAATTAACTTCTTCTTGGTTACTGGTTCTTGGTACTTTCAGATCTGATTTATTTTGCAAGCTTATCAAAAGAGTAGATGTGATTTTTATGCATAGATCTAAAGTTATTTTAAAAGGTTATCTTTTTTTCTTTGGATCTAGCTTCGAAAAGTGCCTTTGAGCAAGTCATTTATGCAAAATTTAAAGCTTGTTTGAGGTTGTCTTTTCTTTAAATTTTTTTAAGGTTTAAATCAAGCAACTGAGTGCTTCATTGGCTTCCTTTTCAAGGCTGTCCAAGACCCTAAGAAGGTTGAATTTTTAGCCAATCCATCTTAGTTATTTGCTTTAGTTAACTAGTTCTTTAACTTAGAATTTGTTAACATTTTTTTATTTTGCCCAAGTCACTTTTAAAGTGATTTTGGGCACCTTTTGCTACTAATTTGTTTGTTGGTTTTTGTTGCATGACAGCAGAAAAAAGTCTTGGGAGCATTCATTTTGACCAAATTGGAAGATCCAAGACTTTCTTGAACCTTACCTTTCCTTCCAAACTTTGCCTCAATTATTTGTAACCTCTTTTCTCCACGATCTATAAGGAAAAAGAGGAGTTCTTTCATTTCAAGATTGGCATTGTAATCCTGTAATAAAAAGTATTTTTGGAAGCAAGATCACAAAGCTTGCTTCTCATTCCCCCAGGGGGAATTGGTGTCGGTTCCTTTTTTGTGGATGTTGTCATTTTTCAGCCTAATAATTTTTACATCAACTTAATTTAACTAAAATCAACCAAGATTAATTAAAATTTAACGTCGTGGTCCAATCCAAATATTGGGCCATTGACTCACTCAGGACTTAGCAACTTTTTTATCTTGTTTTTTTTTGCAGACCGTATACTTTTCAATAATTTGTTTTATCGTTTGCAAAAGTAATCGGATACTATCCCACTACCTCGGTAGTGTAGTAATTAGATAACATTTTATTTTTCAGTCATTTACTTTTAATCAACCCCCTTGCTTTCCCGAAGTACGGTTTCAGGATAAGGGCTTATTGGAGTACTAGCCAGAAAAGAGACTCTTGGGGTTTAAATAAAAAAGAAAAACATTGTTCCAAAATCCATAAAATTAATAAAGCTTTGTCCCTATATGCTTTGGATCACTGCAGCTTTGACTGAACATGTCGATCAAACCAGAAAGGGACTTAGTGACTAGTAATTAGTCTAACACTTCCTAATTAAGCTCCCATATATGAAAATCAGGCGTATCGATTTTTGGCATTGTGTGGGGAAATTCCTCAAAGGAAGCGGGAACCACTGGGTAGTGACCTCGTGATACCATTAGACTGCACCCTCGTTTGGTGTAGTGTTGAACTCCAATCCATCCCACATTTCTGAGTGAGGAGCCACCATTGTCATAATCTAGACATATTTCCAATACCTCACGATATATTGGAAATCCCCCTCCCCCTAATAATCCACTCATCTCCATATTAATTTAAAATTGACCAAGAGCATTTGCACAACATTTTATTTCAAGCATTACAACAACAGTTTTTTAACTCCATTATCAGCACTAGTCTTTTTGCTTTATCATTATAGTCTGTATTTAATTTCTATCATGTGTTGAATGGATTGATGAACATGTTTAATCTTTATGCTGTTATGCTTTAATTTTACATTGCAAATCTCTTGTATCAATTTTATTGTTTAAAAAACTCCTAAAAACCTAACTCATCCACCAGAACTAATTAGCTTAGTCAACCTTAGTAACCTTTATGGTCCACCCCACTTGGCTTCGTTAGGAGTTTTGCCTAAACGGAGAAGTCAAGATTTAAGTGACAATACTTGACTCGAGGCTTGCCCCCAAGGACACACTTAGTGGCTTGAATATTTCTGCCACGTTAACCCCAGGTGTGTTTCGGCGGATATGTTTCGGCTCGTGAGATAAGACTGCAAGGCTATACTGATTCAGAATGGGTTGGTAGTATCACAGATCGAAAGAGTACATCAAGATGTTGCTTCGGTTTGGGATCAGCTATGATCTCGTGGTTCAACAAGAAGCAAACTAGTGTGGCACTTAGTACAGCCGAGGCAGAGTATATAGCAGCATGTTCAGCTAGTAGTTGTTGAAATATTGTAACTTCGAAGAATATTCTATTGTATTTTATTATTGTTTATTCAGAGATGTTTTATTCCTCCGTCGGCATGTTATTATTGTATTTGGTCATCATAGAGTCATGAGGTAAAACCTCATTTGTAAGTCGGGTCGATAAAACCCTCCAGAAAGTAATATTATATTGTTTTGAGTCTTCCTAGGTAAGTCGGCCCAGTTAAGTTTGTTGGGGCCGACCTAGTTAGTGAAAAATTCAAGTGGAAGATAAAGTATAAATAGGAGTGATGTGCTCCTCATTTGGACACACACACTCACTTGTGTAATTTGCATACGAGAGAGAGAGAGATATCTGCAAGGAGAAGGAGCACTTGTATGGGGTTTTGTCTTTGTACTTTTAATCATCTATATTGAGGAAGTTTTTGCTGGGTTTTCTTCCCCTAGAGGGTTTCCCAGGATAAATCTGTGTCTATCTTGTGATTGTGTTTCTTTCAGTGATCCTGTATATGTTATTGTTGTGAAATTGAATTGAATACTGATGTTATCTATCTTAGCATATTGAATCTTAACATGGTATCAGAGCTAGCCTGAATAGGACAACTTTCACAAGGTAAAACTCTCTCTCTTCTCCCTCCGGCAAGAAATTAGGGTTTCTATCAAAGTTGGAATTTTGGAAATCTGATTGCATAGGGAAGTGCGCCTCTCCAAGAGCGAAATTTTGATACCAAGATCAAAAAAATTTAGTGGGTAAAACTTTTGGAAAGTCAAACCCTAGTTTGACTTTGGACCAGAAAAACCAAAAAACTAGAAAAAGCCAAAAACTGCAAATCCAAAATTCGCAAGTCAATTTTGAAGGGTGAAAATTTGGAATCTCCAGAAACCAAGTGTACCAGTCAATTCGCCTCAGTCAAGCGCATCTCCTGGTAAGGTCAGTTTTGCATTTTGAGAAATTTCATTTTTTGGTGACCTCTTGTATAAGATGGCCCCAAGCACTAAGCTTGAGGATAAGTTAGAAGGCATAGAGAATTTCCGAGCATGGAAATACAGGATTGGCCTCATTCTTGAAGAGAATGATCTTGCCAAATACATCAAGGAAGAAGTTGCAGAACCTGAAGAGGATGAAGCTAAGGAGAAGCACAAGAAGGACCTGATTAGGGCAAAGAGGATCATTGTTGATTCTATCAAAGACCACTTGATTCCTCAAGTGTCATCCAAGAAGACCCTGAAGGAGATGTATGATGCCCTAGCCAAAATGTATGAAGAAAGGAACATCAATAGGAAGATGAATTTGAGAGCTCAATTAAAGAGTACCAAGATGTGCCAAGGAGAATCCATCCAAGACTACTTTACAAGGGTTTCCCAATTCAAGGAACAACTAGAAGTTGTTGGAGACACCCTTGATGAAGTTGAGTTGGTGATGACTGCACTCAATGGTCTTACTAGACCTTGGGACTCCTTTACCCAGACTATGTGTGCAAGAAAGGAAAGTCTACTATCCGAAGTTGTATGGGAAGAATGTGTCCAGGAGGAAGCTAGAGTAGCAAATCGAGAAGCACTACTCAGGGATGATGATCAAGCTCTAGCTACCCATACAAAGAGAGGAAAGGGAAAACCTTATTTCAAGAAGGAAAATCATAAGGAGTTCCATCCTCCCAAGAAGTTTCAAAAGTATAAGAAGGGAAACTACAAGCGAAGAGACTTATCTTCTTATCTATGTTTTCGTTGTGATAAGATGGGACATATTGCAAAAAATTGTCCAGAAATAAAAGACAGAAAAGAAGATTACAAGAAGAAGAGCAATAAAAGACATCATGCTCATTTTGCCGAAGATGAAGAAGCAGAAGACGAAGAAGAAGAACCTCCCAGGAAGGTTACAAAAGAAGAATTCGAAGAATATGTCTTGTAATAGTGGTGCTTCAAAGCACTCTCTCCAATCTTGAAGAAAATGACTCCCCTCAGAAAGCTTCACTAGGAGAATAGGAGAAGCAACATACAAGATTGGTTCAGGAACTCTGAAGATGAAGTAGAGCTCACCATCAGACACTCTAGTAATCCGTGCAAGAAGACTAGGATCAAAAGAGATACTACCAAAAAACCAAAGATAAGTATTTGAATTGTCATTTTTTGTTTAAATGATAGTATCCAGTTGTATACACATTTATTTAGGATGTGTGTTAGAATGTTTGAAGTGATATGCATGTGATGGGTAAGTAGCCTATGGTGCTATACAACATTCCATTGCTACTTATCTAGAGTGAAACCTCTTTGCTGACATATTGGGAATAGTGCATGCTCTTAATGATGTCATGGTAGAGATGGAAGGCATCTAGAAAGTTACTATATGAATGTGGGATATGGATGTTGTAGCATTGGCTAAAGATAGTGTGACTTATGTTTTTATGCATATATTTGGAAACTATGAAATGTTTCTAACCATGCTATTGAACTTGATTTGTAGGAAGTATCGTACAACGATCACCTACAAATGAAGAATGATGAGACTTGTTTCGTAGAACAAGTGACAATGGTTAAACTATAAAAAAAACTTATGAAATCAAGTAGAGGAAGTCGACTATGACGAGATAGCCAGACTCATGGTGTGATCAAAGTATATGAAGAAGATGTACCTCTTAGAGTTGCAGAGGTTGCACCCTCTCACGATGATGAGACTCTAGAAGATCATGATATGTTGGAGCCCAAGAACCTCCATCCATGACTATATTTCTCGCAAGAGAAAACCAGCTTGGGCTCGTGAAATTATTCAAGATGCTGAGAAGTATGGAGCTCCAGAAGGCTCCACAAGAGAAAGCAAGAGGCCAAAGCTATTTTCCAGTTATGTGGCTTTGATGTGTGATCTTGTAGATCAAGAACCTACCAGTTATGAAGAAGCTATACAGAAGAAAGAATGGGTAGAAACAATGATGGAAGAATACCAATCAATAATGAAGAATTATGTTTGGGATATAGTTCCCAAACCAGAAGAAAAAAGTGTGGTATCTTCCAAGTGGATCTACAAGATAAAGCATGCAGTTGATGGAAGTATTGAGAAATACAAGGCAAGGTTTGTGGCTAGAGGATTCTCTCAGAAAGAGGGAATTGATTATGAAGAGACATTTGCGCCAGTAGCAAGGTAGACTTCCATTAGAACCATCATGGCACTTGCATCCATGATAAAGTGGAGTTTACATCAGATGGATGTGAAGATAGCTTTCCTGAATGGTGTGATTGAGGAAGAAGTGTACATAAAAAAGCCACAGGGATTTGAAGTAGAAGACAGACGGACTCACGTATGCAAGTTGAAGAAGGCTCTATATGGATTGAAGCAAGCTCCTAGAGCTTGGTACGGAAGGATAGATAGCTTTTTGACGAGCTTGGGCTTTACCAAAAGTAAAGCTGACCCTAACCTTTACTTTAAGGTTATGGATGATGAACCTATCATATTATTGTTGTATGTGGATGATTTATTTCTGACAGGAAATGAGAAATAGATTGTAGAGTGCAAGAAGAAGCTCGCTGAAGAATTTGAGAAGAAAGACCTTGGATTGATGCACTATTTTCTAGGTCTGGAAATATGGCAGAACCCAGAAGGAATCTTTCTCAACCAGGGAAAGTATGTTGTGGAAATCCTAAAAAGATTTGATATGTTGGAATGTAAAGCCATGGCCACACCCATGGATACCAACCTGAAGTTGTTAGTTGATGAATCATCAGAGTTAGTGGATGTGACTCAGTACAGACAAATTATTGAGTCGTTGATGTATCTAACGAATACCAAGCCAGATATATGCTTTGTTGTGAACACCCTGAGTCAGTGTCTAGTTGAGCCTAAACGTGCAAAGCATGTGATGAGGTACCTGAAAGGTACACTAGACTTTGGTTTATACTATGTTAGAGATCATGACTATAGATTGTATGGTTATACAAATGCAAATTGGGTTGGAAGTGTCTCAGACAGGAAGAGCACCTCAGGTGGATGTTATTGTCTGGGATCCGCCATGATCTCATGGTTTAGCAGGAAGCAGTCCAATGTTGCCCTCAGCACAGCTGAAGCAAAGTATATAGCAGCTTGTTCTGCTAGTTGTGAAGCCATATGGCTTCGAAAATTGATGTCAGGTCTATTGACCTGGAGTTGGATACCACGGTGATTTTATATGACAACCAGAGTTGTATAAAGATGACGGCGAACCCAGTGTTCCATGACAAGTCAAAGCACATAGAAATACAGTATTTTTACATGCGGGATATGGTACAAAAGGGAGCTATAAAGCTCCAGTATGTGAGCATCGATGAGCAAGTTGTTGATGTGTTGACTAAGCCTCTGTCTCGAGTGAAGTTTGAGTACTTCCGTGACAAGCTTGGTGTGGTTCAAAAGGACCTTCCTCGAAAGGGGGAGCAGTGATGATGATGTTGCAGTGGGATTGTATCATCCCTGGACATTAGTCCTTGTTGCCGCCGGAAACACACCTGGGGTTAACGTGGCAGAAATCTTCAAGCCACTAAGTGTGTCATTGGGGGCAAGCCTCGAGTCAAGTACTGTCACTTGAATCTTGACTCCTCTGTTTAGGCAAACTCCTAACGAAGCCAAGGGGGGTGGACCCTAAAGTTGCTAAGGCTGGTTAAGCTAAGCTAGTTAAGTGGATGAATTAGTTTTTTAGGAGTTTTTCAATAATGATAAAACTGACATAAGAGATTTGCAATATAACTTAAAGTATAGCAGCATAAAGATCTAAATAGCATATAAATTGAACATGATTAACAAATCATTCAACACATGATAATAATTAAAAATAATCTACAATGAAAAATAAAGAGACCAGTGCTGAAGAATGGATTCGAAATTGTAATGTTGCTTCTAATGCTGAAAAGAAAATATTGTGCAAATGTTCTTGGTCAATTTTAAAATTAATGTGGTAATGAGTTTTTTATTATGGCTGAAGGGATCTCCACTATACCCTAAGGTACTGGAAACATGTTTGGATTCTAGCAAGGTGGCTTCTCACTCAGACATGTGGGTTGGATCGGAGTCCCTGGGAGGTGTTCAACACTATACCAAACGAGGGTATAGTCTAGCGGTTTCCCAGAGGTCACTACACAGTGGTTCTCGCGTCCTTTGAGAAATTTGCACACACTATGCCAGAAAAAGCGATACGCCAGATTTTCGTATATAGGTGGTTTATTGGGGAATGTTAATCCTATTACTAGTCGCTTATTCCCTTTCTGGTGTGATCAGCATGTTCAGACTGAGTTGCAATGACCACAGAGCATACAGGGAAAAGCCTTGTTTATTTTAAAAGATTTTTGAACACAAATTTTACTTTTTTATGCCCCAAAAGTCTCTTTTCAGGCCAGTACTCAAGCAAGCCCTTGTCCTGAAACCTTACTTCGGGAAAGCAAGGGGGTGTTTTGATTGTAGAGAACTGAAAAAAGTAAATGTTTTCTAATTACTACACTACCAAGGTAGTGGGTTAGTATCTGAATTACTTTCTTGCAAAAAATAAACAATATTGTAGCAAAAAAAGTATACGGTCTGCAAAAAGAAAACAAAATGTTCCTACGTCCTGAGTGTGTCAATGGCCGAATATTTGGATTGGACCAAGACGTTAAATTTTAATCTACTTGGTTAATTTTAAGTTAATCTAATCTATTGTGAAAATTTGTTTAAGTTTTTTAAAAATGACAACAATCACAAAAAATTTTGAACCGACACCAATCCCCCCTGAGGGGATGAAAGCAAGCTCTGTGAGCTTACTTCAAAAATACTTTTTATTACCAAATTACAATGCTCAACTGGAAATGAAGAAATCTTCTTTCTCCTTACAGATCTGGAGAAAAGAGGTTACAATGATGGAAGCAAAGTAATGGGGGAAAAGTGAGGTTCAAAGAAAGTTTTGGATCATCCTAAATGGTTGAAAATTGTGCTTAAGAACCCTTGACCTATTGTCACGGTACAAAAACCAGCAAAGCTTATTAGTCCAAAAAGTGTCCAAAATCACTTTAAAAGTGTTTTGGGAAACAGTAAAAAATACTATAAAAAAAACTAAGTTAAAAAAGACTAGTTATCTGCAAAAATGAACTAAGATGGAATGGCTAAAAAGCCACCCTCTTAGGGTCTTGGACAACCTTTAAAAGGCAGTCAATGAAACACTGAGATGCTTGATTAAACTTTTAAAAGTTTAGGAAAAGAAACCTTAAACAATTCTAAAAATTTAACTTGAACAAAATGTTTAATGATTCTTTTCCAAGCAAGATCCAAATAACGAAATAAAGATTTGAAGTATCTTGGATCTATGCATAAAAATTTCAGAACTGATTTTTAATAAGCATGTTAAGCATATCAAATCTGATTTTTAATAAGCATGTTAAGCAGATCAGATCTGGAAGTACCCAAAAAAAATAACCATGAAGAAGTTATTTTTTAAGGAGAAAGAAAAAGTATGAAAGAACTTGTGCCAGAAAATATCAAACTAAGAATGTTTCATTGTGGAGTGCTGAGGAACAATGTTTCTGAAGTTTGTTGAAGATGGAGTGGAGTCAAACTTGATCCAATCCTCCTCCAAGCTTAGCAACCTGAAAGCTAAATCACAAAACTTGCATATCCATGAGATCTTGTAAACACATACAAATATAAATTAAAATAGCATGCAAATAAACTTATTTAACATGCAAATTTTTGGTTTCCAATCATACATGAAAATAGAAAATGAAAGTAAGCTTACTAACAATTTCTTATTCCTATTAATTCAACTGAGTTATCAAGGCAAGATCTACAATAAGCATAAGAAAGAAATTTGCAAGTAGGAAACAGTTATCATATAAAGAGCATCACAATGTTGATCCACACACTAATACACTAAACCATTTAGCCTCCAAAGCTTCTTTCTTCTCAATGCAAAATAATATATCAGATTACAACAGCAAGCCATCTCTCATCCAACTCTAACTAACTTGGAATGAGAGAGGTGCCTAATTTATAGAAAATAGAAGAGAGGGGAGGGGGGAAATAGTGGAGAGACACAAGCCTTGATTTAGGGAGAAGATGGGGCTGCCTCCCTTTTATTTGGATGCCAAAAATCAGCTCCAAATCATCCCATACATCAGCCCAAAGAGGGCCTAAAAATCAGCTGCAACAATCCCCAAATCGTGGGCACTCTTTTGGGAAATGTGCCCAAGTCATGGGGAAGTGATCCCTTGAAGTTAGCTGCCCAAAAAGTATCATAAAATCTCTCTTACATGCTCCCAAACATAGCTGATCCAAAATCTCTTACACATCCCCAAAATTTAGGATTTTGATTTTGGGGATTTTTTACTTTTTTTGCATTTTTTTCTCATTTTTCATTTTTTTTGGTTTTTTGCAAAAAAGATGAAAAATAAAGTGTCTAAACACTTAGGAAAGTGGGTTTAGGGGTAATGTGGGTGCTCCGGATTAGAAAATGAGCACCCCTATGGCCAAAAAGACCCCTAGACCATAATTTTATCACTTTTTCAATTTTTTTACCCAGACCATTAAAAAATGGTTTGTTTTTACGGAAAAATATTGTTTTCACGGAACTTTAAAAAAAACCTAGGGGGGCTCTAATACATGTCCATACAACTCAAAACTAATGTCTAGCATGGTTTAATACATTGACACTTAAGCTCTAATAACTTTCTAAGGCCTAAAAATTACGTCGACCACCCCAACTTTGGAGGATTGATTTTAAAACTCAAAAATTATTAGTCGTTTGTTCAACAACAAATAATTTCCAAGGAAAAAAAAACACTCTGGGCTAGTCGAATTAACGTTTAAGTCCAAGAAGCCGAGTCTTTTACAAAAAGATACCATGCTAGCACATTATTACAATTCCCCGAGGAGGTATGAACATGTGGTACAAAAATAAAAAGGGGCCTAGAAGGCCTGGTGGACTTCTGAACTCTGATAATGAACACTTTGACATGTTCAAACCTTCGACGGTTCACTCGGAATCCACTAAGTGCAATTTAGTGGATAACAGTCCTAAAGTGATCCGCAGACTTTTGTCTCCGTGATGTGGTTGGGATTGTATCATCCCTGGACATTAGTCCTAAAGTGATCCTCAGACTTTTGTCTCAGTGATGTGGTTAGGATTGCATCATCCTTTGACTTATGTCCTAAAGTGAGCGAGATTGATCATCCCATAATTGGATCATGTGTGTTGTAGGTTATGTTGTTGCAGATGATGTTGTTGCTGATCGAAAGATTAAGAGTTATTGTTGATCAAAAGATCAAGTGTTGTTGTAGACGATCGAGCGATCGAGTGCTACAGAAGATGAAGACTCAGTGCTATAGAAGATGATGCTTCAGTACTGAAGATGTTGAAGATGTTCCAATAATTGTTCCAGTTGCTGATATTGTTACACAAAACTTTCGATGATTTATAGATGTATCACCTTGATGTTGTTGATGATGCTCTCTCTCCTTGCCCCTACAGTTGATGTTGTTGTTGTTAGTAGAATACCCTTCTCGTTAAGGGGGAGTGTTGAAATATTGTAACTTCGAAGAATATTCTATTGTATTTATTATTGTTTATTTGGAGATGTTTTATTCCTCCGTTGGGATGTTATTATTGTATTTGGATATCATAGAGTCATGAAGTAAAACCTCCTTTGTAAGTCGAGTCGACAGAACCCTCCAGAAAGTAATATTATATTGTTTTGAGTCTTCCTAGGTAAGTCGTCCTAGTTAAGTTTGTTGGGGCTGACCTAGTTAGTGAAAAAGTCAAGTGGAAGATAAAGTATAAATAGGAGTGATGTGTTCGTCATTTGGACACACACACGCACTTTTGTAATTCGCCTAGGAGAGAGAGAGAGAGAGAGAGAGAGAGAGAGATCTGCAAGGAGAAGGAGCACTTGTTTGGGGTTTGGGGTTTTGTCTTTGTACTTTTGATCATCTATATTGAGGAAGTTTTTGCTGGGTTTTGTTCCCCTAGAGGGTTTCCCGAGATAAATCTGTGTCTATCTTGTGATTGTGTTTCTTTCAGTGATCCTGTATATGCTATTGTTGTGAAATTGAATTGAATACTGATGTTATCTATCTTAGCATATTGAATCTTAACAGTAGCGAAGTTGTGTAGCTTCGGAAATTGCTTGTAAGATTGTTTGATCTCGAGTTGGAGGTGACTTGTATTTTTTGTGACAACCAGAGTTGCATAAAGTTGTTTGAGAACCGTGTGTTGCATGACAAGTCAAAGCATATCGAGATCAAGTACCATTATATAAGAGACATGGTGCAGAAGGGAGTTGTGAAGCTTCAGTATATTCCGACAAACGAGCAAATAGCCAATGTGTTGACCAAACCTCTGTCAAAGATAAAGTTTGAGTATTTCAGGGACAAGCTTGGCGTGGTGCAGAATAACTTCCCTCATTGAGAGGGAGTGTTGAGTTACATATGTGATTCCGGGGGTAGTAGCAAGTAGAGTGTGGCAGCAACGGGTAGTCATTCACGGGCATGTTACCAACTGAGGCACAGGTTGGCCTGACCTCGCACAGGGTTAGGATACGTAGTCTTCGGGGCTAGAAGACCAGGTTATGTGGATTATTGGAAGCCCATTTTTTGGCCTGGAGGGCCAACCTATTTGAGTTGGAGGATTCCTAGCCTTGGGCTAGATGGCTAGTGTGTGCGCACTAGATCGTCTGACCCTTGTGGTTAGATGCTTGTTGTTGCCTGGAATCACACCTGGGAAAACGCGGCAAAAATCTTCAAGTCGTTGGTGTGGCCTTGGGGGCAAGCCAGAGTCAAGTGTTGTCACCTGAAACTCGACTCCTCCATTTAGGCTTACTCCTAGCGAAGCCAAGGGGGGTAGACCCTAAAAAGTAAAATAAAACTAAGGTGTTTAATCTAAGGAAGACAAAACAACTAATCTAGGAGTTAGAAACTTTTGGACACAAAAGCAATGCAATATATAAAGGAAATATCATTCATTGTTCATCATCATTGTCATTTGTAAATATAAACATCCATCATCATGAAAAATAAATAACAAGACCAGTGCTGATAAAATGGAGTCAGAAATACAGTGCTTGAAACAGAAATGACAATGTTGTGCAATTGTTCTTGGTTAATTTTATTATTAATGTGGTAATGAATCTTTTTTACTAAGGCTGGGGGATTCCCATACCGCAAGGTACTGGGAATGTGTCTGGAATTTAACTAGGTGGCTACACACTCAGACATGTGGGCTAGATCGAAGTCTCTAGGAGGTGTTCAACACTATACCAAACGAGGGTATAGTCTAACAGTATCCCGAGGTCGCTACCCAGTGAGTCCCGCGTCTTTTGAGAAATTTGTCCACCACAGTCAAATAAGCGTTTACACCAGCTTTTCGTAAAAATGTGTTTTATTGGGGAATGTTAATCCTATTACTAGTCACAATGTCCCTTTCTGGTGTGATTAGCATGTTCAGATTGAACTGCAATGATCCCAGAGCATACGGGGACAAAGCCTTGTTAATTTTTAAGTATTTTTTTAACACAAATTTTACTTTTTTAAGCCCCAAGAGACTTTTCGGGCCAGTACTCAGGCAAGCCCTTATCCTAAAACCTTACTTCGGGAAAGCGAGGGGGTATTTTGGATTGTAAAAAAAAGGGAAAATTGTAAAAAAATGAAGAAAACTAGGTCATGAGTGAACTTGTGGCACACCAATGGAACAGACCAACGAGGTTAATTTTAGTCCTGGTTGATTTTATTAAAGTACTTGAAAGCAAAACTAAACTAAAAAAAATTGAACACCACGAAAATGAGTTGACACAGTCCCCCCTTGGGGGGATGGGGTGTGGGCGTTGGTTAGCCCACTTGCTCTCGTTTAATATTGTGTTACAATGCAATTTAGAAGTGCCCCAGTCTTGTAAAATGAATCAGTGGCTTACAATACATGAAGGAAAAATAATCCAGTTTAAGAAAATATGGTTTTAGGTGCTCTGGATGGCCCTAATCTTCAAAATTTGGCCAACATCTCCTCCTACCTATTCATAAATTGCTGCAAACCAGCAAGCTAATGTTAGTGAAAGATGTCCAAAAACACTTTAAGAGAGCATTTGGGTCACCCAAAAAAAACCCAAAAAATTCCAAGGCAAAAACCTAAGTAAAAATACAAAAATTGAACTAAGTGAGACAAGCTGCGAAAATTGAGCTGAGTGAGACAAGCTGTAAGGCTTGTCTCCTTAGGATCTTTGCACACTCAAAGAGTTGCAAATTTTAAGCTCTTAAATCAGCCAAGTAAACCTTTAGAGTTCAGATTTAAGCATTATACTTCAAACTTTTTAAAATTTGACAAATTTTTGACAATCTTGAAAAATGAAATGCTTTACCAATAAAGAGATCTAATCTATGAATGATAAATACTTTTGTAAACAACAAGATCAGATTTCTGTTATCACATCCATGTTAGCTGGAGCTACCATGCAGCAGATTGTGTGGTCAGGGACCATACTACACTTTTTTTTTCCAGATCAGAGATCAGATGCCTTAAGAGGGGGCATACATTTTGTCCAGATTGCCCCGAGCAGAGATATCAGTGGGGACAGATGGTTTTGTACTGGTCCAGACATGTTACACAACATTGCCTACAGGGTCACCCTTCCTTGCCAGACTTTGCATGATCCCATTTGAGATAGTTACTCAGCCATATTGTGATGAGAGCACTACAGAGTATTGCTGGTTTTGCCACTTATTGCCCGGATTCAGTAGAGATCCAATTTCAGAGGCAGCTTCAGCAGCAGGTATATGGTATGGCAGGTATAGCACTTCATGGTTATTTGCACATGTTGTTATTTAGACTTGTTTATTTATGTTAGTACACAGACTTGACATGTGATGTTTGATTATGGTGATCTCGTTGTTTAGTATGATGTATATAGCCCTTGGTGATGTCAATCAACCTCATTTAGGAGACTCATGTATATGCACACTGGTTCCCATCCCCGTTACTGGTACAGACTTGGTCATTTCATCCTCCTAGGCAGCTAACTTTGGATCCACCTGTCACTTCCTTCCATCCATCCAACTCATTCATGTTAATTCCTCTCGACTTGGACCTTGATTTGTGACCTTGAGGACCCCTTTCCCCATTGACCTCTAAGTTTGCCATGATTCCCTGTTTTTCGTGCCTCGGCTCTTTAGTGTGTGAGATGCACTCTCAAACCTGGGATTTGCTCCTGTCGGTTGCCCCCGAAGTTGCAATGCAGTATAGGATTGTGTAGACTCACCGAGTGTTCCCCATTGGTCATCAAAGCTTGTACACTCACCCCCATTACTTTGCAGTATGAGCACCTTGATTATATCTATTGAGATATGTATGTAGCCCAAAAGGGCCTTGAAATGTAATGAAATGAAGAAATGTAAAAGCAAGCCAAAAAGGCTATGTAAATGTAAAATCTAGCTAAAAACGCTAAGTGTGAAAGTCAATGTAAAAGTTCATGCAATGTGTTTTTGAACACACATGGACACAGGTCAGCCATATATATCAGCATTGTTTTGGTTATTTCCTCACCTAGTCCCGCGGGCAAGGAGGTGAGATGGAGCAAGGGACAGCTATGCGAATTGTCCCCTAGAGTCTCAAGTTACGGTTTGCCGGATACCCAGTTTGGCGGCTCTAGAAAAGATCCTCACGGAGTCTTCTTAAGGCACAGATGTGAGTTGTGAGGTAGATGTTAGATGATCGGTGGCGGTTTCCCTGCACTATACCCATTTGTGAAGCACCGCCCTTCCCTGTGTATTGTCATGGTATGCTTATGTCAGTGGGTCCCGCTTTCTCTGTTTACCCGAGAGGTCACATGGTCTTGGTCCTTGTCTTCCCTTATCCTTCACCTTGTTTTTTCACCTCACCCACAGTTAGCTAAGTGGTCAAGTCTGTAAGTTGTGCATAGCATTGAGTCTTTGTTGGAGGTGGTGGGCCCACCTCACCCGGGGCTTGTATTTATTGAGATTTTTATGTTTTGATCACCATATCATCATTATATTGTTTTAAGTAATATACTAACGTAAATAAGGAAGCCTTGATGCTTCATGTTGCTTATCGGTTTTCAGCCATGACCATTTTGACCAGATTTGACTTGGTCAAACCAGGTTGACTAGGCCAAAAATGGGCCCGAAAAAATATTGCGATCAAGATTTCGATTTTGGTCATTTATTATCTCTTGGGGTCCCATATGAGCCTCCAAGTGTCAGAATTTGAAAAAATTGAGGCAACGATGAGATTTTTAATTATTATGGATCATTAGTGACCTATTTTAATTAAAAATCATGGACTTTGGGCAAACAACGCCTAGTTGATGGATTGGGGTCGTTCAAGTCACCATATCTACCATATTTGGGGTCTATGATCGCATTGCAGCAGACGGTTCGTCAATCCGGGCATTATAAGTGGGTCAAAAGCCCAAATTACTTATTCATCAATAAAAACCAACAATTAATTAAATGGAAAATCAAATATGGCAAAGGTAACTATGGGAAAATGGCAAATGCAAAGGTTGGCTAATACAAGGGTGAGTTCTAAGATAGTTTTACTATGTTTGGACATTGTATTTGTGTGGTGAGGCCCTCTCCTTGGCCAGCTCACTATGTGGGACGAATTTGCCCATGGGGGGCGTTTTTCCACATAGCAAAATTCATATTTTTTATGTTTTATTGTATTGAGACCATAGTGTAGTGGTATGGGGGGCTAAAACAGCCCATAGGCACCCCCCAACCACCATTCATATGCTTTGTATGGGCCCCACGAGTTGGCCCCATCTCCACATGGGCGTTTTTTAGGGTAATTCACCCCCCCCTCTTGAGAGTGATCTCCACTATTCGTTGGGGTTGAGAGAGAGTTAATCTCAGCCCTTAGTTTTGGGGGGAAATAGGTTTGAGAGTGGTCTTCCTCTATAAGAGAAGACACTCACCTCATTTCTCTTCCTTTTGGCATTTCTGTAAACTTGTGACTTGTGAATAGAGA
Source organism: Larix kaempferi (assembly GCA_027924585.1). Lineage (NCBI taxonomy): Eukaryota > Viridiplantae > Streptophyta > Pinopsida > Pinales > Pinaceae > Larix > Larix kaempferi. Next base: position 969,598 of record BSBM01000036.1, read on the forward strand.
GACATTTCTTTCGATCTACTTGTGTATATGGTGATGAAGTGCTTTGGTGTTGACTGTTAGCTTATTGTTGGTGCATTGTTGAGTAGTTGTGTGCTATCTCCATCCATTTCTTGCCCAAACTAATCTGCAGGTGAAATCGACCACCAGAGGGGGATGCAGCCATTGAGCCAGCAGCTCCACGTTGTGCTCTCTCTCCGGGTTTCAGCAAAAGGGAAGTAAACTTGCGTTGTTATCTTACTTTCTTTCATCATTTGTCATTTATTTGTTGATATTTCCTTGCTATTTGCCATAGTTTCTAACTTATCTCTCTCTGGCAGGTACAGGGGCACACTTGGTCGACTAGCTGCTTCAAACGCTAAGGGAAAACGCACAGCTGCTCAACACTTGGTCTTCGGGATTTGTTTTCATCGCCAAGCTCCTTCATCTCCATTATTTCAGGTAGGCAATCTTTGCTTGTTTCTCTTGTTTCCATTTCCATTGTGAATATTAAGCTGCAAACCACTAAATAAACCCAAAAAATTAAAATCTCAAAATTTGACCATTAAAACTTAATTTTATTTCTAAACCCGCTTATTAATTGTTCTTAAACGCCTAAATCCAAGGTTTCAGATCTTTTAGACTCCATTTACCCATAGAACTAGGCACTAGTATTTCACTGATTTCGCCCTCCTTGGGCATTTTAGCCAGTCACGCTGTTGGGTATTTTTCCGGGTTGTGGGTACTCTTGATTTGAGTTTAAATCGTCATTTTATCACAAGAAATCAAGTTATCATTTGCTCAAAGTGATTAAAACCCTTAATTTTACGCTGCCCTAGGTCCATTAAGCCATTGAGTCAATCTCTCCCTTGGGCAGATTTTCATTGATTAATCACTTCCATTTCCATTTGCATCTTCAGTTGATTTTCAGCCACATTATTGCCAATCTAGTCCTTTTATCTCATCACGTTTGATTGCTGGTCACTTTCTATTCACACAGTCATTTTATGCTTGTGTCCAACCAATGGCTGAAACCCAACTTGGGATCTTATCAACACTCATTTCTTGTTTCCATCTCTTTATCTTTTGAGGTTTGGGTGTATTTTTGTCTCTCAACCATCACTAGTTGAGCGGGGTCTCCCCCCTGACTTGACTACGTGCCTCGTCTGAAGTGACAATAGCTTTGTCCGATGAACTTCTGTTCCTTGAACGGAGGACTTGGCCATTGCTGGTTATACTTTCCTAGCTTCTCACCCTCTACCATCCCTGTTGGGACATCCATCATCAACAGCTAGAGATAGTGTGATAACAATTTCTAAGAGTAATACTTCAGAATATAAACTTCAAAATGCAAGCCACTATTACTCTTTGTTTATAACCAGTAACCAGAGAAAAGGTGTTAAGAAGAAGAGGAGGAGATATGGAGAGTTTTTTATTATTTTATCAATTTTTCCTTTGAAGAAGCCTTGGATCCTTCTTGGTGGTGAGCTGAGGGACTGTGTCTGCAAAAGAAGTGAACAAGATATTCCACCCATCTACTTGAAACAACCTGTAAATCACATCAACTTGAAACACAAAAAACAAATCTAGAAAAATACATAGAAGAAATCAAAAGAAAATGCTCATAAACAAATGAAACATCTAAATCAGATCTCTACATGTGCATAGAGAAAAGATTAAACAATAAACAAATTATTTAACCTCCCTTATAAATCAATACTGATCCTTCCCAAAGCTAGATTTGATGCAAAGAGAAACAAATAGCTCAAATACAGGTTACCTCAGTTAAAATCAAGACATTCATCCACTCATAACAAGCCCCACACCAAGCTTGACCTCCAAAGTCTCTTTATTTCAATAATCAAATAACAACAAGTACAAATAACAGTTTGCTCCAACTCCAACTAGAGCAAAAAGGGAGTGGGCAGCCTCAATATATAGAACAAGAGAGAGAGCTAGGCGCATTTGCTTGAGGAGATGGTGGAGTGATAGGAGTTGTAAACTCCTCCTAAATGGCTGCCAAAATCAGCCAAATGACAGCCAAGAAACCAGCTTCCATTTCCTTAATTCGTGGGACTCTCTTCCCTTGGGAAATGCACCTCCCTTTGGGAAAATGCGCCCACCTTTAGTGGGGAGTCATTCCCATAAATTAGGCCGCCCATAAGTTGCCAAAAATGCTTCTCTTACATTCTCTTTCATAGTTGATTGAAAACTTAAATCCAATCCCTCCAAAATTGGAATTTGATTATTATGATTTTTTGACTTTTTTTTATTTTTTGACCAATTTTTCACTTTTTTGGGAAATTTGAGCATAAGTGAAAAATAAATGACACTAAGACTATGGAAAGTGGGTTTTGAGGTATGGCGGGTGCTTTGAGTTAGAAAACAACTACCCCCATGGCAAAAAAGACCCCTAGACCACACTTTTACATCAATTACAAATTTTTTAATTAAACCATTGAAAAATGGCTTAATTTTATGGAAAAAAAAAAAAAAAAAAAAAAAAAAAAAAAAAAAAAACAACTTTTTTCGCCGAAATTAAAAAAAAAACCTAGGGGGGCCTAGCACATGTCCATACGACTCAAAAATAATGTCTAGCATGTTCATATAAATTGACCCACGGTCTTTAATAACCCCCTAAGGCCCGTAAACATCACCAGGCATTCTAGCTTTGGAAGAGCAGGAGAAAAACTCAAAAATTATGTTATGCAAAAATGCAAGCCATAATTAATAAGTGAAAAAACTCCTTGGAATACTCGACTTAGTCGACAAGTCCTAAGGAGCCAAGTCCTTTACAAAAATACCATGCTAAAACATTTTAAAACAAACCCCGCAAGGCATGGACATGTGAAGAAAAAATTAAAAAAGGGGCCCTTATAAAGGCCTGATGGACATCAAATTACTGATAATGAACATGTTCAACTTTGCCGCTCACTTGATAATCCAACCAAGTACAACTTAGTTGGTAACAATGCCCAGTCACTGTGGGTTGGATACCTGGTGGTACCAACCCGAAGGGATAGCTTTTAGGCTAGTTGCCCATTTATGTGTGAACTTGATAGTTACCCAAATTCTATGTGAGCTGGATGCCCAGTTCTCTATGAGCTGGATGGTTTCCTAGTTTTGTGTGAGCTAGATGCCTAGTTCTATGTGAGCTAGATGAAGTCTCATGATGACATTAGGTCTGAAAGGACGATGAGGCTGTGCCCACTAGAAAGATGCCACGTATGATGATGAGGCCTACTGGCCGAATTTTATGACCAAGGCCAACTAAGGAGAACTAACCCATACAAGGCGCTTAAAGCAACCCCCGGTATGTTTGGTATGGCTAATTCTCGCAGGTTATGGTCCTGCTACCATCTAAGTTTTACTCTCTTAAGGAGAATCCTACTATTTAAACTTAGAAAAAGGGTGTCCTAAACTAATTAACAAATTTAAAAGTTAAACTAAATTCTAATGAAAACTACTAAGTTAAAACTAATTATTAATCTACAGGTTATATTAATCTATCTAAAATGAAATTTCTATTTAACAACTATTAAATCAAAGCTTGTTGTCTATATCTAATCTAAGTTTTGCTCTCTTAAGGAGAGTCTCACTGTTTAATGATATGAGTTCCGAAACATGCAATTAAAACCCTAAATATGTAATATAGCTAATATGCAATATATAACTAATTTATGATGCAAATTCCAAAGCTTGAAAAACTTATCCTGATCAGGAGCATGATTGAAACTAACATTGACTCAATTTGCACACCTAAATTAAACATATAATAATTTTAAATTGAGAAGAAATTCTACAATAAAAAATATGACATATCTAAATAGCTTCAAAGATCCTGCCAATTAACAGAGTAAGATCATGAAAAATTGTTAGAGGCTTTAAGTTATGCAAATCTAAATCAATTTTTTGTCAATAGATCAAAAGATAAAGTAATCATAATTTCCAGAATAAACTTCAAGAGATTATAATCTTAAGAAAGTAAGCGTACCAAAAAGACTAAGTTCCGACAATTTACTTAATTTCATTGAGAAATAATGATAACCAAATATAAACAGTCAATTTCCATTGCTTTGTAAAAGAAAACTTGTACAAAGCTTACAAAACAGTTCTGCAAATACATCTGGAGCATCATTTCTTCATAAACATGTTGATCTACCAACTGCTGGCTGGGAGTGCTTTCATGCTGACTTCTTTGAAAGAAATTTTACAAAAGAAAATGCAGAGAAGATAAAATTCATCCTCTGGTCTCTGGAGACCCTCCTCCCTTCTCTCAGATCTCTGAGGTCGAATTTATATAAGTGAAGAGCAGTGGGAAGGATAGCATCAAATCCCCAGGTGTCCGGTTCGTTCAACTGAATGTCAAACCGACCGCAACGAATTTCTGGAAAATTCACCTCTGTTAGGACACGTTTTTCTCCCAAACTGTTGAGAGGTTTCCAAAACTGTATGCGGTTAGGGGTAAAGGAGCCCATTTGGGAAGTAGGTTTTCAACCGTTTGAGCTAATTCCTCACGGTTTGCTCACAATCCTCCACGCAAAAACATCTCTCTGACAGGTGCGCGATCCGTTTTTTAACTTCGTCCTTCACGTTACGACAACAACATATTAGGGTTTCCGTGCAACTATTATGCATTAACATTGTAAATAGTGCCTTGTGTTATTATATCAAATCCAATTAAATAAATAAATCATTAATATTGTCTTTGAATAAACAATAATAATAATTAACAAATATTGAATTTTCAAAAGATATTGTATGAACACTATATTACTTTTAGATCAGAATTAGATGACAGGAAGAAATAAATATTTTCATATATATAGACATTAATAAGCCATCTAAATAAGAATCAAAATTAATTTATCAACAAAGAGAGTTAATTATTTTTCGTGAAAAATAATACTTAACGTCATGAATGAGAATCATTGACTCCTTCCATAGTTTCCAAACACGCTCTTTAGGACATAATAGAATTATAAAATAGGCCTTAAGTAAATTAAGGAAACTTTGTCCTAAAATTATATCATCTAAAAAAATGACAAGTTTTCATAAAAAATTTAAGGCTAGTAACATTCAACGATCCTTTCAAAATTGAAATCAAGGTTAAAGTTTTATTTCTTTAAAATGCAAATTTGTAAGACGAGGATTGGATGTATAAAATTGAGTACTTAATTGAATTATTAAAATCCATCAAAGTATACAATTATTCGTTGATACATTTAAGAATCGAAAAGTTTCGCAAGACTATAGAAGGATTAAGATAATTCAACCAAGCCAAAATGAAATAAGTACCATGAATAACCTCGAGGAAGCATCATTAAGTCATCACGAAGCCAGAAGACCAATGCAGTAAAGATAAAACAAATTGTCAAATCTCAATTTCATGAAAGGTAAGAATTTTAATCAAATGTTAAAGGCTTGCAAAAGTCAATGGATTGCAAAAGTCAATGGATCATTCAAATTCAGAAGTAAGAGCATGGTCCCGTTATTTGGTATAAAATCTTTCAAGACGTAAATCAAAATTATTACAATTGAGCTTTTAGTTAATTAATTATGATCTAGCGAAATGGTCGTTAATTCGCAAATGCACTGACAAACCAAAATTTGTTACAATTGTCGAAGCATCATATAAAACCAACCAAGCCAAATCGAAGGATATGATTAGCTCAAATAAGCTCAAGTAAGACTAAGTAGGTGTTGTTCATCAACTAAAGGGCCAAAAGATGCCAACGAGAAAGATATCCACATCACCAAATCCTTATTCAATGAAAGTTAAGCCAAAGAACAAGCACTGCAAAAAGCGAAGGATCGAAGAATGAAAGCCAATAACCAATCTACCAAAGCAAGGAGGATAAGATAAAAGAAACCAAAAGCCAAAATATTTACAAAATTTACATGGAGGGCCCCTTGATTTTGAAAAATAAAGAAGAAGTTGTTGGGGTGCCAACAAATGGCGACATGCTGGGCGAACCAGTTATCTCTGTATATTTCGCTGAAGATTATATGATATAAGAGAAATAATGATAAAGGCCTCTTCAAATGTCAAACTCCCAATCACATAACTTAATCTCGCCATTGGCTTATATGGGAAAGATTGAACCAAAACATTCAAAATCAATCAAACTATCCCGACCATTATCCAAAAGCTTATAAAGATAAATGATTATTCTACAAATGCAGGAAGAAAATTTTCAAAGGAATCAATTTCTCTTAACCAAAACAAGTCATAGAACATGTAGTATATAGGTATGACCTCGATACCACAAAATAAACCTTTTAACATCACCTAGATGCTTGTATCCCATCCACTAGATATAAATAATTAAAAAGTAAGAATTTATTTTTTCTCATATTTCATTTTTTTTTAAATAAAGATTTTAACTAAGGACCACTGTCCTAGCGTGGTAACTAGATAATGGCAATGTCATTCACAAATACTATCAGAAATTGAGCAGGTTGGCTCATGATGAGACCCCCTTGTTAAATTTCATACATTCATAGCATAAAACATAAATGCATTACCAAGATCACTAGAAGTAAGACAAAGCACAAAACAACAATACAAAGTTTACCCTGGGAAACCCAAATGGGAGAAAACCCAACAACCTTCGCAGAGAGATGATAATTCTGAGATCAGAGTACAAATGAAGAAAGGGAAGGAATGTGAAAGTATCTTTCACAAGTAGATGCCCCAAATAAACCTCCTTCTTCTAGTGATGCGAAAATCTGCTCCTCCAAGTGATGCGCACTTCACAAGTGTGAGAATGAATACTAATGAGGTGCACAAGCCTCATATTTATACATGTGCGAAACTGGAAATTCCCTTATGTGGCCGACTTCTCTTGGGGGCAATAAATATTTTATTTTTAATCTTTTTATTAATCCCTTTTGCACCCCAAGGCTTACATTGATTCTTTCATGTGTTTACATAATTGATTACATAAGGTTCTTCTCCCTTAGGAGGTATAAACAAGTACAATGAAAGTACAATAAAATATAATGAATAATATCTTCCGAAGTTGTACAAAATCCAACACCCCTGTCCCTTGATTTTTTTTTAAACCAAGAGCCACTACCCCAATTTGGTGACTGGATATTGGCAATGTTAATCCCAATAAGATCCATGATCATGAGCAAATCGGCTCATAACGAGACCTTTTGTTCCTTACTTAACCTCTTTAATTATTAACTTATTTACAATAAAAACTAATATTAACAAGGACATCAACTGAAGACTACTACCTTGGCTTGGTAACCAAATGCTGGCAGCATCACTCACAAGAACTGTCGAGAAATGCAAAGGCCGGCTCGTGATGAGACTTCCTTTCTCCTAATCAAATGACTAAGAGCCATTACCCTAGCTTGGTAACCAAATGCGGTAATTCCACTTCAATAGAGCTTATGATCATGACAGGTCGACTCGTGATGAGACCTCTCGTTATTCAGTTAATCCCTTAGGTTTTATTAATGTTATGTAAAATGAATAGTACTAGGGTTATTGTTAATCTCAATAGAGATTACTTAGTGGATGGGGAAGCAGATCTAAATGGCTCACTTAAGAGCGAATGATGGTGTAAAAAGTCTAAAAATAACTTACGATTCTTGACTTACTTCAATCTAGGGAAAATGATTCCTTTAAAAGTAAACTCATCTACATTATAGCATCATTTTGAAAGATGAAGATTCTAGATAATAGTCTGGTAACTCAACCAATCCATCAGTATGGTCCACGAGAGATTTTTCAAAGCCAAGGCTAATGTTGCCATGGTCAAAATTTTGACAAAAGAAGAGGGTCTTTGTAAGGATCGCCCTTTTAAAATTGTGAGGTTGATAAAGAGAGAAGCATGTAAAAACCAAGTAGTGTGCCAACATAGTGTTATTTATTTATACAACCCCAAAATCTTAAGCAAACTAAGAAAAAACAAAAATGAAAATTCAAAAGACTCACAAATATCAAAACTATTATTGAAAACCAAGTTATCTTGAAATCAATAAAAATCATTAATTTAAACAAAACACCTAAAACTTTTATACATGATAGGACCTGATCAAATCAAAATTTCAATCAAAGAGTATGTATCACAAATAATTAAAAAAAAAAGAATTAAGTATTCACAAAGATGTAAATCTTGAATGATAAGCAAAAAGATTGGTACTTTTCCGAAAATTAAACTGACTGTCGAAGAAGGTAAATGAACTCAAAGTTCGAAAATCGATATATGGTCATATTCCATAAGATGAGCTATACAAAATAATGTAGAAATCAGAAAATCATGACATGCATAATGAATGACGACAAATCTCCCAATATTTAATTTGACCACGATATGGTAATACAAAGGATTAAGCTTTTAGTAATTTCATCAAAAAGGTCAAATATAAATAGGAACAAGAGAAGCAAATATAATATGCATGTCAGAATAGATATAATGAAACAAATATAATGATTTTACAAGAAGCATCATAAGCTCGTTATTGATGTAAAGTTTCGAAAATTTTGAATATTGCGAAATCATTCAATTGTTAAAAATTTCATCTTTTCGTAGGATCATCATAAAATTGATTTAATTAATGGATGAAAAGTTTGAATAAATCATACCATTTATTCAACAATATTTACAAAAGGAATAGTGCAGTTTATGACAATAATTACAAAGTGACAAAGTGCAGTTTATGACGAAATCACTTTGTAATTATTGTCATAAACTGCACTATTCCTTTTGTTTTTCCTTTTGTAAATATTGTTGAATAAAGGGTATGATAAACTTTTCATCCATTAATTAAATCAATTTTATCGTGATCCTAAGAAAAGATGAAATTTTTAACAATTGAATGATTTTGCAATATTCAAAATTTTCGAAACTTGACATCAATAACGAGCTTATGATGCTTCTTGTAAAATCACTATATTTGTTTCATGATATTTATTCTGACATGCATATTATATTCGCATCTCTTGTTCTTATTTATATTTGACCTTTTTGATGAAATTACTAAAAGCTTAATCCTTTGTATTACCATATCGTGGTCAAATTAAATATTGGGAGATTTGTCGTCATTCATTATGCATGTCATGATTTTCTGATTTCTACATTATTTTGTATAGCTCGTCTTATGGAATATGACTGTATATCGATTTTCGAACTTTGAGTTCATTTACCTTCTTCGACGGTCAGTTTAATTTTCGGAAAAGTACCAATCTTTTTGCCTACCATTCAAGATTTAACATCTTTGTGAATACTTAATTCTTATTTTCTTTTGATTTGTGATACACACCTTTTGGTTGAAATTTTGATTTGATGAGGTCCTATATCCTGTATATAAGTTTTAGGTGTTTTGTTTAAATTAGTGATTTTTATTGATTTCAAGATAGCTTGGTTTTCAATAATAGTTTTGATATTTGTGAGTCTTTTGAATTTTCATTTTTGTTTTTTTTTATTTTGCTTAAGATTTTGGGGTTGTAAATAAATAACACTATGTTGGCACACTACCTGGTTTTTACATGCTTCTCTATTTATAAACTTCACAATTTTAAAAAGGAGATCCTTACAAAGACTCTCTTCTTTTGTCAAAATTTTGACCATGGCAACATTAGCCTTGGCTTTGAAAAATCTATTGTGGACCATACTGATGGATCGGTTGAGTTATCGGACTATTATCTAGAATCTTCATCTTTCAAAATGATGTTATAATGTAGATAAGTTTACTTTCAAAGGAATCATTTTCCCTAGATTGAAGTAAGTCAAGAATCGTAAGTTATTTTTAGACTTTTTACACCATCATTCGCTCTTAAGTGAGCCATTTAGATCTGCTTCCCCATCCACTAAGTAATCTCTATTAAGATTAACAATAACCCTAGTACTATTCATTTTACATAACATTAATAAAACCTAAGGGATTAATTGAATAACGAGAGGTCTCATCACAAGTCGACCTGTCATGATCATAAGCTCTGTTGAAGTGACATTACCGCATCTGGTTACCAAGACAGGGTAATGGCTCTTAATCATTTGATTAGGAGAAAGGAGATCTCATTACGAGCCGACCTTTTCATTTCTTGACAATTCTTGTGAGTGATGCTACCAGCATTTGGTTACCAAGCCAAGGTAGTAGTCTTCAATTGATGTCCTTGTTAATATTAGTTTTTGGTGTAAATAAGTTAATAATTAAAGACGTTAAGTAAGGAACAGGAGGTCTCGTTATGAGCCAATCTGCTCATGATCATGGATCCTATTGGATTGACATTGCCAATATCCAGTCACCAAACTGGGGCAGTGGCTCTTGGTTTTAAAAAAAATCAAGGGATAGGGGGTCTCATCACAAGCCAACCTGCTCAATTTCTGATAGTATTTGTGAATGACACTGTCATTATCTACTTACCACGCTAGGATAGTGGTCCTTAGTTAATATCTTTATTTAAAAATATATATATATGAAATATGAGAAAAAAACAAATTTTTACTTTTTAATTATTTATATCTAGTGGATGGGATACAAGCATCTAGGTGAGGTTGAAAGGTTTATCATGTGGTATTGAGGTCATACCTATATACTACATGTTCTGTGACTTGTTTTGGTTAAGAGAAACTGATTCCTTGGAAAAAATTCTTCCTACATTTGTAGAATAATCATTTATCTTTATAAGCTTTTGGATAATGGTCGAGATATTTTGATTGATTTTGAATGTTTTGGTTCAATCTTTCCCATATAAGCCAATGGCGAGATTAAGTTATGTGATTGGGAGTTTGACATTTGAAGAGGCCTTTATCATTATTTCTCTTATATTATATAATCTTCAGCTAAATATATAGAGATAACTGGTTCGCCCAGCATGTCGCCATTTGTTGGCACCCCAACAACTTCCTCTTTATTTTTCAAAATCAAGGGGCCCTCCATGTAAATTTTGTAAATATTTTGGCTTTTGGTTTCTTTTATCTTATCCTCCTTGCTTTGGTAGATTGGTTATTGGCTTTCATTCTTCGATCCTTCGCTTTTTGCAGTGCTTGTTCTTTGGCTTAACTTTCATTGAATAAGGATTTGGTGATGTGGATATCTTTCTCGTTGGCATCTTTTGGCCCTTTAGTTGATGAACAACACCTACTTAGTCTTACTTGAGCTTATTTGAGCTAATCATATCCTTCGATTTGGCTTGGTTGGTTTTATATGATGCTTCGACAATTGTAACAAATTTTGGTTTGTCAGTGCATTTGCGAATTAACGACCATTTCGCTAGATCATAATTAATTAACTAAAAGCTCAATTGTAATAATTTTGATTTACGTCTTGAAAGATTTTATACCAAATAACGGGACCATGCTCTTACTTCTGAATTTGAATGATCCATTGACTTTTGCAATCCATTGACTTTTGCAAGCCTTTAACATTTGATTAAAATTCTTACCTTTCATGAAATTGAGATTTGACGATTTGTTTTATCTTTACCGCATTGGTCTTCTGGCTTCGTGATGACTTAATGATGCTTCCTTGAGGTTATTCATGGTACTTATTTCATTTTGGCTTGGTTGAATTATCTTAATCCTTCTATAGTCTTGCGAAACTTTTCGATTCTTAAATGTATCAACGAATAATTGTATACTTTGATGGATTTTAATAATTCAATTAAGTACTCAATTTTATACATCCAATCCTCGTCTTACAAATTTGCATTTTAAAGAAATAAAACTTTGACCTTGATTTCAATTTTGAAAGGATCGTTGAATGTTACTAGCCTTAAATTTTTTATAAAAACTTGTCATTTTTTTAGATGATATAATTTAGGACAAAGTTTCAATAATTTACTTAAGGCCTATTTTATAATTCTATTATGTCCTAAAGAGCGTGTTTGGAAACTATGAAAGTAGTCAATGATTCTCATTCATGAAGTTAAGTATTATTTTTCACGAAAAATAATTAACTCTCCTTGTTGATAAATTAATTTTGATTCTTATTTAGATGGCTTATTAATGTCTATATATATGGAAATATTTATTTCTTCCTGTCATCTAATTCCGATCTAAAAGTAATATAGTGTTCATACAATATCTTTTGAAAATTCAATATTTGTTAATTATTATTATTGTTTATTCAAAGACAATATTAATGATTTATTTATTTAATTGGATTTGATATAATAACACAAGGCACTATTTACAATGTTAATGCATAATAGTTGCACGGAAACCCTAATATGTTGTTGTCGTAACGTGAAAGATGAAGTTAAAAAACGGATCGCGCACCTATCAGAGAGATGTTTTTGTGTGGAGGATTGTGAGCAAACTGTGAGGAATTAGCTCAAACGGTTGAAAACCCACTTCCCAAATGGGCTCCTTTACCCCTAACCGCATACAGTTTTGGAAACCTCTCAACAGTTTGGAAAAAAAAGTGCCCTAACAGAGGTGAATTTTCTAGAAATTCGTTGCGATCGGTTTGACATTCAGTTGAACAAACCGGACACCTGGGGATTTGATGCTATCCTTCCCACTGCTCTTCACTTCTATAAATTCGACCTCAAAGATCTGAGAGAAGGGAGGAGGGTCTCCAGAGACCAGAGGATGAATTTTATCTTCTCTGCATTTTCTTTTGTAAAATTTCTTTCAAAGAAGTCAGCGTGGAAGCACTCCCAGCCAGCAGTTGGTAGATCAACATGTTTATGAAGAAATGATGCTCCAGATGTATTTGCAGAACTGTTTTGTAAGCTTTGTACAAGTTTTCTTTTACAAAGCAATGGAAATTGACTGTTTATATTTGGTTATCATTATTTCTCAATGAAATTAAGTAAATTGTCGGAACTTATTTTTTTGGTACGCTTACTTTCTTAAGATCATAATCTCTTGAAGTTTATTCTGGAAATTATGATTACTTTATCTTTTGATCTATTGACAAAAAATTGATTTAGATTTGCATAACTTAAAGCCTCTAACAATTTTTCATGATCTTACTCTGTTAATTGGCAAGATCTTTGAAGCTATTTAGATATGTCATATTTTTTATTGTAGAATTTTTTCTCAATTTAAAATTATTATATGTTTAATTTAGGTGTGCAAATTGAGTCAATGTTAGTTTCAATCATGCTCCTGATCAGGATAGGTTTTTCAAGCTTTGGAATTTGCATCATAAATTAGTTATATATTGCATATTAGCTATATTACATATTTAGGGTTTTAATTGCATGTTTCAGAACTCATATCATTAAACAGTGAGACTCTCCTTAAGAGAGCAAAACTTAGATTAGATATAGACAACAAGCTTTGATTTAATAGTTGTTAAATAGAAATTTCATTTTAAATAGATTAATATAACCTGTAGATTAATAATTAGTTTTAACTTAGTAGTTTTCATTAGAATTTAGTTTAACTTTTAAATTTGTTAATTAGTTTAGGACACCCTTTTTCTAAGTTTAAATAGTAGGATTCTCCTTAAGAGAGTAAAACTTAGATGGTAGCAGGACCATAACCTACAAGAATTAGCCATACCAAACATACCAGGGGTTGCTTTAAGCGCCTTGTATGGGTTAGTTCTCCTTAGTTGGCCTTGGTCATAAAATCCGGCCAACAAATGGCGCTAGGAGGGCAGACGCTGCTGGAGTGAGCAGTCTCTTAAGAATTGAGGAAGTTTTTACTGTTGAGGTTCAACATCCTTCTTTTTTATGTGTACTGGAAAGAAAAGATAGGAAGATGCTGCCATCCAGTCACCTTTCTGGTCCCAAGTTAAATTCGGTAATGTTTTATTGAATAAGAATCTGATAACCCGAGACATTCCACTTACGATTGTTTATTTCAGTAATGTATTGTAGGATTTTCTCCTCTTACAAATCTGTATGTTGATTCAATAAAAGATTTATTTATGTTTAAAAGCCTTTATCTGATCATATAAACAATTGTAATCAAGATGCATGAACAATATGCTCAAGACTATCAAACACTTTGTTGGTTCAATTCGGAGATATTGCAGAACGTTAAGAGGTTGTTGTTTGTTCAAACTATTTAAATAAACAGTAACTAAATATTTTATTTTATGCATCTTATTAGTCTTAATCATGCTCCTACGCAGGATAGGGTGGATCATATAGGTAGATCAAATAGATAGGACATATAGATTAGCTAGATATTAATTTTCAAATTAGATTTTAGTTTTATTTCATGAACTGCAAGCTACAAGTTTAATACATGTTAAATCTGTATGTTTCTAGTTAATGAAATTTGCATCTTAGATTAGTTATATATTTTTTACATCTTATGAATTATAATTTCAATTTTCAGAACTTATATCATTAAACAGTGAGACTGTCCTTAAGAGAGCAAAACATAGATTAGATATAGACAACTGGTTTTGGTTTATTAGTTGTTAAATAGAAATTTCATTTTAATAGATTAGCATAACATGTAGATAAATAGACAATTTTAACTTAGTAGTTTCATTAGAATTTAATTTAACTTTTAATTTGTTAATTAGTTTAGGATACACATTCTCTAAGTTTAAGTAGTAGGACTCTGCTTAAGAGACTGAAACTTAGATGGTAGCAGGACCATAACCTGTGAGAATTAGCCGTACCAAACATACCGGGGGCTGCTTTAAGCGCCTTGTGTGGGTTAGTTCTCCTTAGTTGGCCATAGACAGAAAATCCAGCCAACAAGACCCCAGATGCATGACATGGTTGATAGTTTCCTCATACAAAACTTCTAGTGATGGATAGATTTGCGGAAGATCTACAAGTAAATGGTCAAGTACGAGTCAGCGGAAGCAGTATTGAAGATCGCGTCAGAAGAATACCTTCCTTGCTAAGAGGGAGTATTGATATTTTATGTAGCTTCAAAAGATATTCTTATGTCGGCCCAGAAGATTCCATAAGAATAATAAATAAAGTAATATTATATTGTTACTTAGACAAGTCGGCCCAGTGAAAATAGACAAGCCGACCCCAGGGTAAAACTTCCCCAGGAAAGTCTGCCCAGTCACCCAAGTGAAGTCGGCCCCACAGTGAAAAAGTCAGCTAGAAACAAATATAAATAGAGGTTGACGCCCTCCTCATTTATACATCAAGTCAATGACACAAGTGCGCAAGAGAGAGAAGCCGCAGTTGGAGGAAGACTAATATTTCGAGTTGTATCTTATCTTTGTATTTGGGTTATCTTTCTATGAGAGAGCTTTAGCTCTTCATTGTTTTGACGTTGTACTTTGTTGATGAATCTATACTGAAGAAGTTCTGCTGGGTTTTCTTCTCCAAGAGGGTCTCCCGGGATAAATCTTTGTGTATGTTGTGAATGTTTTTCTTCCAGTGATCCTTATGCATGCATTTATTATGGTATGATATAAATTAAATTAAAGTCTAAATAATTTTGAATAACCTAACTGCTTAAGTAAAATCCCAACATTTTAGCCTAAAAATCTTTCATCCTAAAGCTAGTATCTGTTGGGAAGATGAAATATCTAATCAGTGTAAATTTTTAATCCCCAACCCGATTTCAAGTTTTGTCTTTCACAGAGTTTAATGCCCAAACCCCACTACTACAAAAATTAGTTTCTCATGCATAAATAACATGCTAACTTGAAACGCATGGAAATTTTACAACTTTAAAACTCAGAAAATTGAACCAGCCACACCATGAAAAATTAGACTCAAAAATTTTTGACCAATCTTGGTCCAGGATAAAACCCCAAAGGGAAACCCTGATAAGAGAGATTTTTATTTTCAGAGACAAATTACAAATTCAAAACAACAATACTTATCTCAACTTTTCATCTCGAAAAGTGTGCCAAACCCTGCGTTATTTTTGTACCCCTCTGACAGTAGTACGGCCTCACACGTGCCAGCATTTAATACAACAGTATGGCCTTGAAAACTGTGCCTAACAGCAGTACAGATTAACCTCAATTTTTGTGCCTTCTCTACTCGAAAAAGCATGTCCAGAAATTACAGCAATACGACCTACATCCATTTATGTACAGCCGCCTCAATTTTTGTGCTTGTAGCGGCCTCCTAGAATTTTGTGCCTCCTGGAATTATGTGCTGGATTTCTATCTCGAAATTTGTGCCCTCTCTGCTGCTGTACAGTCTGCAATTAATGTTGTACGAACTGCCTAGAAAATTGTGCCCTGCTCCTTTGGATTCATGCTCTTACTTAGCCTTGAAATCTGTGCAAGGGTTTCTTCTCTCTCGTTCTTCTCCTCTCTCGTTCTTCTCCTCTCTCTCCAAAAATCTCTTTTGTGAAAGTGAACAATGATGCCTCAATCCCTAGGTTTTTCCCTTTTTGTTCATGATAACCACCTTTCTCAAAATCAATCATCAAGATCAAATCTTGACTTAGTGAGATCTAGGATCGAATTAAATGCTCATTTTTCTCATTAAATGAATTAATTCACTTTTCATTTAAATAATTAATGAGACATTTAAATACTCACCTACTTTATTTTTCATAAAGTCAATAAAATAATAGAATCATGAGCAACTTTATAAAGTGACTTTATATCTCATAAAGTGCTTCTCACATTAATAAAGTGACTAGGGACCACATTTAATGTTTTCTCACTCCTAGGCATCAAAAGAAGTGGAAAACACTTGCCATGGTACAAATATTAACACTCCCTCTTAAAGAGGAAAGTGTTTCTCACAACTCCCAACTTGTCTCTGAAATGATCAAACTTGCCTCTTCCCAAAGACTTTGTCAGAATGTCTGCCACTTGCTACTCGATAGGAATATACTGTAGTTCCACTGCACCTCTCTAGACATTGAAGAAAAATGACAAAATCACAAACTTTCTCTTTCAAATGTTTTGTCAAACATTTAGCAATTGTAGGTTTTAAATTTAAAATTAATTTGCAGACATTAATGATTTAAAACACCTATGCTAAATTCTTCAAACACATAAGCATCAAACATTAGCATTGTACACTGTCATTTTTTAGGTCAACCTTGACTAGGGAAAAACCCCCACTGAGGAAAACCCAAAGAGAAGAATTATTAAGAGAAATTAAGAAATCTCTTAGACATAAATTTTTATTTTCCTTAAACTGGCAAATTAACACAACTTATCTTCAGCAGTCTGTTGCCTCGTTTAGTGTGCCACTGAACTGTTGTGCAGCCTGCCCATACGTGCCAGAATACTACTGTACAAACTATTCTCTATTTGCAATCAATGCTTCCTCGTTTTATGTGCCGACACGTGCTAGAAACGTGACCTTAATGCTTCATCCCCTCTATATACCTTGATGTCGGTGGTGTTGATTGTTGAGCTCCTCTGTCATGACCTTAATAAAAACTGTACTCTTCACTCAAGTAAAATCACTTATTAAGCATCAGAATCTTTTTCTACCTTCTTTTAACGATTGGATTAGGAAGTTTCATCAAAATTGTAGGGTGTTGAGTCATTGACTAATGTCCTTGGAGGATCAAACGGGGACGCATTGGAAACGTGACCCCCCAAAATTTTGGAAATGGAGAAACAAGATATATATATATATATATATATATATATATATATATATGGTGACGCAATGGAAACGTGACCCCCCCAAATTTTGGAAGTTGGAAACGTGACCCGCCCAAATTTTGGAAATGGAGAAACACGATATATATATATACAGAAACGGGGATGCTATTTTATATATATATATATATGGGGACGAGTTTCAGAAACGTGGATGCGTTGGAAACGTGACCCCCCCAAATTTTGGAAATGGAGAAACACGATATATATATATACAAAAATGGGGATGCTATTATATATATATATGGGGACGAGTTTCCATATATATATATATATATATATATATATATATATATATATATATCGTGTTTCTCCATTTCCAAAATTTGGGGGGGTCATGTTTCCAACACATCCCAATTTCTTAAACTCGTCCCAATATCTATATATATATATATAATAGCATCCCCGTTTCTGTATATATATATATATCGTGTTTCTCCATTTCCAAAATTTGGGGGGGTCACGTTTCCAACGCATCCCCGTTTCTGAAACTTGTCCATGTTTCCCTATTTCGCGCAACATAGAATCTAACCCTAAAGCTATAAGATGAACCCTAACCTCGTGCTTCTAGGCATTCATCTAGTACTACTACTACTATTGCAGTTGTAGATGACCTTGAGGAGT
This sequence comes from Larix kaempferi, assembly GCA_027924585.1. Lineage (NCBI taxonomy): Eukaryota > Viridiplantae > Streptophyta > Pinopsida > Pinales > Pinaceae > Larix > Larix kaempferi. Next base: position 987,688 of record BSBM01000036.1, read on the forward strand.
CTGAGCTTGATCCAAATGATGATGTTTGTTAATTTTTTAGCAGCATCGAGAGCCATTCTCCGAGAGAGTGGAGGCACCTGGTCAATTACCAGGAAGTTGATCAACTGAGGCTCAGCCTAGGGATGAGAGCCATTCTTTATGAATGGAAGCACTTGGTCAGTTACCAAGAAGTTTGCAGCTGCAAGACCCATTCTCAAAGAGAATGGTACCCTAGTCAGTTAACTAGGGTTCCTGGTTATGTTAACCAAGCAGAGTAAAGAGTAAGACCCTAGAAGGTACCCTAGGGTCCCTAGCTGTCTCCTGGGGTTCTTGTTCGGGGACCAAGCAGGTTGATGCCATGGCAAAGTCCCTACAATGTGGCTTGGGCCCCTATCTGTCTCTAGGGTATTCTGGTCTAGGACCAGACAGTTTCTTGGTCATAAGGACCAAGCAGATCCTACAGGTTGAGACAGAGACATCCTAGTCTAGGACCAGGTAGATTCTTGGTCAACCTGCAGATGGTTGATCAACATTCATTCTGGGACTGAAAGCTCAGGTTGAGGCTGAGGACCATTCTCCAGGAGAATGGAGGACTTGGTCAAGGACCAGAGGGTTGATCAACATGACTCAGTCTGACACTGAAGCTCAGCTTTGAGCTGAGAGCCATTCCTTGAGAATGGAGGTTCTTGGTCAGTTACCAAGATGATGATGTGTGATGTCCTCTTCTCCTAGGTATTCAAGACGATTGAGTTAGATGGTCTTCTCAAGGAACTGGCCACCCCTTGATGAAGCCACTAACATTTGACCTTAAAAGCAGTCTAGAGGACCACATGATCACATCATCCGTGTGGACCTTTCCTTTTAGAGTGATGATGAGCTTTCAGGTTATTTGGAACACTTGTGCATTTGAGAGAGAGATGATTGGTTGTACACCCCACCTTGATCGGTTAACCTTTTGGTCCTTACATCTTGTTGATTATTGGTCTTGTGGTACCTTGTCCTTGACTTGTGGTTAATAAGGTGATTTACCCACCTTGAGTTATTTTTTATTTTTATACCACCTTTGATGTTTTGGTCTTATGGGTAATATGGTTGTTTGTCCACTTTATGTGACTTTTATTTTTTATTTTTTATTTTTTATTTGATCTTTTATCTTTCTTTCTTTTTTTACTTTCTTTTTTATCTTTTATTTTATTAAGTGGCACCTTCCTATATTTATGGAACCCTAACTTAAAGTTTTATGTTTTATTTTGATCCTTCTAGAAAGTTTTTTAAGATCCTATTTAATGAAGTTTTGTTTTCATCATTTATAACCAACACATCTCTCAGCTCCGATTTATTTCTGTTACTTGACATCATTAGTTTAAAGGGGGTTCTTGTTGCTGCTTGCTCATTTGCTTAGGCCGCCCACCTGTTGGAGCTCTCCTTCACACACAAAGTATCATAGATCTGATTTATCTAGTTGGTGCAGTCTAATGTCAAGGGTTTTATACTGCCACTGATCCGTCAACACTTGGCATTATTGACGAATGCTAGCATCAACATCAACAAGTTCACGACTGCGACCAGTCATCGACTTCAACAAGTTCCACAACTTCGACAAGTTCAACATCGACTCGCGACTGATGAACTACGACAGATTGTCTCTCTGCCTTCCAGTCGACAGTAACGGTTGAACTTCTCTTGTAACTGACGTAACGGGAAGACACCCAAGCATCTCAGCACTCTATATCAGCACAATACCGATTCATTCAATCGAACTGTTGTCCCCCTCATGCACCTGGGCGCGTGTGGATCATTGGTATCAGAGCTTAGCTTTGTTCGTGCTTAAGTTGTGTGTAGACACTTCCATCGAAGTTACCTAACTTATGCTAGTTCAAACACGCTCGCAAACTCAGCAATCCAAGCAAACACTACCTTCGAAGATGGCAGGAGAAGTAGACAATCGACATGCAATCGATGAGACACAGCAACTCATAGAGCAAGCACTGGCTCGACAACAAACTAAAATGTTCGCCCAGTTCAATGAGATTCTCACGCGATTTGCTTCGACACCAAGAGGATTTCTCACAATATCTAACTCCGACAAAATTAGTCCATTCAAAGTGCAAATGAATTTGGACATACCGAATCTAGAAGGAAAGATTGACGCAGAATCCGTCGACAATTGGGTACAACAACTGGAATCTTATTATTCTGTGAATCAACTCTCAGAAGCTGAAAAGATCAACATTGCATCCTTAAAGATGTCAACATCTGTGCACTGTCGGTGGAAGAACCTCTCGACAAAGATGGAGAAAAGCGGAGACCCCATAGACACAGGGAGAAATTTGTCGAATACATCCAAAAGGAGTTTTACCCGCCCAAGTACCTTGAACAATAGTACAAGAAGGGGCAGCAGCTAAGGCAATGGAAAGACCAGTCCATACAGAGTTAAACCAATGAGTTCTATCGACTGATGGCTAGACTTGGCGTCCAAGAAGAAGAGAAATTGCTTGTCATGAAGTACGTCAGCGGATTGTCCCCATACATTCAGCAGGAGATGGAGTTTTTGACTGTTAATACGCTTGCGGATGCATTTCACTATGTCAATAAGCTTGAAACCAAACAGAAAGGAAAAGCACGCTTCACGACTAAGTCAACATCAGGAAGACCACCCGACAAGAAGGCACCAGTCGACTTCAACAAGTCGAGATCTTCTCAGCCAACTCCGCCAAAGCAAGATCATGGCAAAAATCATTTTCAGAAAGACAAAAGGGAATGTAGTAAACAATCCCCTACCGGGAAATGGTGTGATTACCACAATTCATCATGGCATGATACGTTTGAATGCAAAGCCCGGAAGACATTTTTGGCAAAAGTGTCAACATCCGACTCATTTGACAAGACTCTGGTAGAATCCGACCCAGAAGCAACGACCCTTTTGACATCAACATCGACCACTCTAGCAACCTCGACTATCGTCGATGAGGAGGAATGAGAACGCCTATTCCATACACAGATATGGGTTCAAAACAATCCATTACATCTGATTGTGGATAATGGGAGCCAGAAGAACTTTGTTTCTGAAGATCTTGGGAAGATACTAGGTCTTGTTACCACTCCACATCATCAGCCTTATAACATCGGTTGGATGAAGGATGGACAGGAACTAAGGATCACCCGACAATGAAAACTCGCCTACTTCATTAAGCCTTTTGAAGATGAAGTGCTCTGCGACGGGCACCACTCTCCGTAGCCGACGCCCTGTTTGGGAAACCTTACCTATGGGATCAACATGGAAGTTACCAGTCACGACCTCAGAAGGTGATTGTCAGAATTCGAAATCAATGGTACGGCATACCAGAGCGACGACCTATGCCAACGGTTGCAATGATATCTCCTAAACAGACGAAGAAGCTCATCAACCATGCTCAGAAATTCGCATTAATCATGATTAAGCCGCAACATTCTAGGAAGACTGCGACAACCAGTCGAGTCACCGACCAATGCAACTCCCGACAGAAGCAACAGATCGACAATATTCTTGATGAGTATCAGAACCTATTCCAAGAGTTGGACGGAGTACCTCGACATTGCCAGGTAAAGCACTCTATTGAACTTGCTCCTGGTTCTTCATTACCTAACGCATCTGTTTACAGAAGATCCATTATCGAGAATGAAGATATTTGCAAACAAATCCAAGATTTGATCGATAAAGGTCATATCCAACCTAGTTCCTCTCCTTGTGGAAGTCCAGTCGTCCTCGTTCCAAAGAAAGACGGGACTTGGCGCATGTGCATCGACTACCGAGCCCTCAATAAAATTTCGGTAAAGAACAGATACCCTCTGCCGCGGATAGACGAGCTCATCGATTGTTTGAAAGGTGCTAAATTCTTTACTAAGCTCGACCTCAAGTCGGGATATCATTAGATTCCAATCGAGCCCGCAAATGTATGGAAAACTGCTTTCAAGACCAAGGAAGGATTGTTTGAATGGTTAGTCATGCCTTTCGGCTTAACCAATGCACCTGTGACCTTCATGCAGTATATGGATAACATTCTTCGACCCTTCATTGGCAAATGGGTCATTGTCTACCTCGACGACATATTGATTTTTAGTCGATCATGGGAAGAACATGTCGGACAACTTCAACAAGTCCTCGACACTCTCCGACAGCATTGACTCCACTTGAACATGGATAGATGTTCCTTTCCGATGAACAACATCAAATATTTGGGGTTTGTAATCGACTCTGCAGGCATTCAAGTCGATCCAGACAAAGTACAAATCCTCAAAGATTTGCCCATTCCTCAAAGCATTCATGAACTAAGAAGTTTTCTTGGTTTGGCGAATTTTTATCGACGATTCATACTCGGCTTCAGTCACCTAGCCTGGCCTTTGAATCAGTTGACCAAGGGAAATGGGAAAACTATCTTCAAATGGACATTGACACGACAAGAAGCTTTCGAACAGCTTAAACACAAGATTTGTACTGCACCAGTACTTGTGTTACCTGATTTGCATCAGCCCTTTGAGATTGAGACGGACGCATCGGACTATGCCTTGGGCAAAGTGATCACTCAGTCTGGTCACCCAGTCGCTTTTCATCCCGAAACTTTTAACGACATTGTTAGAAGATATTCGATGTATGAAAAAGAACTGTACGCCATTGTGCAAGCTCTTAAGCAATGGAGACATTATATCCTTGGCAAGGAGACGATCATTCGCACTGACCACAAGCCTTTACAATTCACCCCGTCCTAGTCAAAGTTACAAACAACTCGACAACTCAAGTGGATTAATTACCTGCAACAATTTCAGTTGGTAATTAAGTATCGGAAAGGTAAAGCCAATATCGTCGTCGATTGTCTAAGTCGACCACCCATTACTCTCCTCCTTACAGTGATGAGTATGCAGGGTTATGACACCACCACTTGGCCTCAATTGTATTAGGAAGACAACGACTTTTCATCAGTCTATCGACAACTTCAGACCGACAAGTCGTCGACCTCCTACTATTTCTTTAAAAACACCTTGCTATACAAGCTTGGACAGCTTTGTGTAATGACAGGTGAGCATCGACAACAGCTCATTTGGGACGCGCACTATAGCAAGACTGCAGGACACTTTGGAGTAGCAAAGACCCTTGCTATTCTCCAAAAGTATTTCTTTTGGCCTTCACTTAAAACCGACGTCAACAAGTACATTTGATCATGTGTGGTTTGTGCCATTGCTAAACCGCCTAATCGACGACAGGGATTGTTCACACCTTTGTCAGTTCCTAGTCAACCATGGGAATCTATCTCTATGGACTACTTGACGGGATATCCTACTACCAAACATCAGCACCACATGATCTTAGTAGTAGTCGACAAATTTTCCAAGATGGCCATTCTCATTCCATGCAAGAAGACTACGACAGCGCAGCAGACCACTCAGCTCTTCTTTGAACATGTCTGGAAACATTACGGTTACCAACAACCATTATTTTCAACCAAGATGCCAGATTTGTCAACATCTTTTGGAAGACTCTAGCAACAGCTCGATACAAGACTCTCCTTGTCAACAGCTTTCGATCCTCAGATAGACGGGCAGACGGAAGTTGTGAATCGCTTGGTCGTACAACTGCTTCGTATGTACAACCACAAGCATCGATGAACATGGGATGAAAGTCTTCCATATATACAGCACAACTACAATCGTGCTCAGCACAGCTCTACGAGCAAGATTCCATTTGAGATCTACTATGGATTTCAACCCTCAGCGCCTATTTACTTGATTAGTTCCTCGACACAGTCGAACGATACAAACTATAACCGACGAGAAGTTGACAAAGCATTGAAGTTTCAAGATCAAATCTGCGACATCCAAAGACAAGCACAGGAAATGTTGCAACAAGCAAATACGAAAGCCAAGGCCCGACACGATAAGCATCGTATCCCTCATTCATTTCAAATTGGGGATAAGGTTTGGTTGCGTCTCAAGAAGGAACGCTTCACTGGTCCATATAAGAAGCTAAAGCCTTTGCGATATGGTCCGTATAGTATTCTTGAACAGATTGGAGAAAACGCTTTACAACTCGACATTCCTTCATGCCTGGGTCTGCATCCAGTATTTAATGTGGATCTACTTCGACCATACCATGTACCACTATTGGAACAGAACGATTTGTAGACAACAGAACCTGACGACATCCATCCAAGATGTCCTGGAGCCTCTTCCTTGCGACACCATTGTGGGACGACAAGTACGCCATACAAGGATGAACACAATTCCCTTGTTTCAGGTGGCCAAAGCAGGACAGATCCCAGCACAAGGAAAATGGTACTCTGCTACTGAACTGACCAACAAGTTTCCTCATCTGTACGAACAAACAATGGGGACCATTGTTTCTTAAGGAAGGAGATATGATCCACTCAGCACTTGGCATTATTGTCGGATGCTAGCACTTGGCATTATTGTCGGATGCCAACATCAACATCAACAAGTTCACGACTGCAACCAGTGATCGACTTTGACAAGTTCAACAACTTCGACAAGTTCAGCATCTACTTGCGACTGACGAACTACGACAGATTGCCTCTCTGTCTTCCAGTCGACCATAACGGTTGAACTTCTGAAACCGTTCTAACTTCTCTTGTAACTGACATAACGGGCAGACACCCAAGCGTCTCAGCACTCTATAGAAGCATGTAAAATATTGTAATATATCATCTTTGATCGTCATCAAAGTAATAGAGAAGATCAATTCGCATTCCTGCATATTGTCTGTGTGTCTATACATATATTTATGTGCATAGTGCATTTCCTGCTTTGCTTCTTATTCTAATGCTTCCGCCATAACAGCACCGATTCATTCAATCGAACTGTTGTCCCCCCCGTGCACCTGGGCGTGTGTGAATCAGCCACAAGCATGTTGGAAGTTCGTTGCTACTCTAGTTACCTAGACGTAAACCCTGGGTGTTGATTTACTGAACTGTGGACCTTTTGGGGACTCCCATTGCTAACCCGTGGATCCTTTAAGGAGGGTCGTGACTGCTGTTGTTTCCATTGACTCAGTCGTGAGCCTAGTTGTTTCCAAATCTAATCCATGAAGTTTTATTGTGTCTGCCGTGAGCATACTTGGTTTGGTTGAGCATACCGTGAGCTTGTTGAAGCTCAATCCTGCTACCTGTAAGCCCTTTCTGCCATCCGTGACTTTGCTGGTTTCTTTTCTGCTTACCGTAAGCTTGATTCTGTCTGTTAAGTGCAGTTGTGAAGGCCGTGAGACTCTACTGTGGATTTATGGTAGTCATGAGCCACTTTGGTCTGACCCTCCTTGCTTTAAGTCTTTTAGAAGAGGGTTGTAACCCCTTTAATTTCATCTTATGTCTGATCTGGGTATTGAGACCTAGTTTGGGTTTGTTCTTTGTGCTAAAACCCAGTCTATGATCAGATCTAAAATTCTGATTTTTTTGTTGGGTTACTTCTTGTGCTGTGTTTTGTATCAGACCTATTATACTGAGTCTTAGTACTGCCACTGTATTTTTTGACTGCCTTTGACTTTCATTGTTATCTTTCTAACTTCAACCCTTCATCTCGCTCTCTCTGGTTCTTAGTGTTGGCTGGCCTCTCAGAGGCACAGCTTTGCCTGAAAGTAATATTTCTGAGTATTTTACAGGAAAGGTACCACACCCAGGTAAGTATATTCATCTATCTCTTTTATTGCTAACAAGTTGATTATTTTATTATTAATTACATGTTACTGAAGATTACTTTAACATGGTGACCAATTGGGTAGTGTTAAAGGTGTGAAGTTGAAAGAGATGAAAATTATGTTAAAAGTTACTGTTGTACTATTTCATATTTAGTTTCAGTACTTGCTTATCTATTTTTGCATTAAAGTATATTGAATTGTTATTCTACTGCATATAACCCTAACTCTATCAAAAATTAACAATTTTCAATGCCATTGCTAGTCCTAATTTTAGTTCTATTTCTAGGTCTAGCAGTGATGATGAGTTTGATGATTGATCATGTTGATCAATGACATGCATGATGTATGATCATTGGTGTATGATGTATGATGTATGATATAGTGGCATCATAACATGTTTTTTGGACTCTACATGCCATTTAGGCCTCATTGATTATGTATTTTGTTCTAGATATGTATTGCACATTACACTTTGTGCCATTTCGATATACTCACCCTTATATGGTATATACATGAGCAAACTTTGGATATTTTGTCTCTAATGTTTTGGAATCATGGATTTGAATCTTTAAAATATTGGTTTTCTTTAAAATTTAAATATTTTATGTATTTTTGAGTAAACCGAGTCACTAAATTCAAATCGACCGAGTCATTACCGATTCTAAGTTCAAGTCCAAGTCCGAGTTGACCCTAGAGTAATTCCGAGTCCGAGTCCGAGTTTTAAAACATTGATTGAAACTAAAGACATAACTGCTCTAGTGGAAGTGTACCTGGCGACTAAAGCAAAAGTCTCCTCGTACTCTACTCCCTATTTCTAGGAGAACCATCTCACCACAAACCTTACTTTGAACTTCTCAATGCTTCCATCTATCACATAGTTGATCTTGTAGAGCCACCTAGAACTTACTATCGATTTCCCCTATGGTCTTGGCCACTGTTTGAAAAATTGGCCGAACCGGTTTCGAAATCGGTCGATTCACCAGTTTAATGCCCAATCGATTCAAATCGGTGATCAAATCTGACCAGTGACCGGTTCGGTACTGAACCGGTCTGCTCGACCGATTCACGCCAAAAAACCGGTCGGTTTGGATGTGGACCCCGCACTCAAAAAATAGGCTTTTTTTTTTTTTTTTTAAACGATTTTTCTCCTATCCTAAGGCAACCCAACCCGTGAACTAACTAACCCAAACTGTGATCATCATCTAAATAACCCAATTCAGGCCCGAAATTTCATATCATTGCGTTAGTTCAAGTTGTTGGCATCGTGGAGTCTGGACCGATGGAAGCTTGGAAGTTGGAATCTTGGCAGCCGCATGAAGACTTGAAGTTTGAACACTAGACAGTGGAACTGAACTGTGGAGTCGTGGACTGTGCCAGTGTGCAGTGGACTATGTGCACTGTTTTGGCAGTGATACCTACACTAAGTACAAAATTACACAAGCAATTTCACCTCTCCTTGTACTATCAATTACATAGAGGCTAACTAAAACCTTTGGGCACTTGAAAATTTGAATGAAATGGCAACGAATTTATAGTGTTCCAAAATTTACTTAGATTTCATGAAAGGAAATTCATGGGTTTCTTGCTCTGTCAAAGACGTTTTATGCTAGGACAGTTCCACTGGTCTCCTAAAACATAAGTAATCAACTTGCAATTGCTTAAACTCATCAAACATATGGGAAGATCAACATAAAATAACAAAATGGATTGATAATAATCTAAGATTCTAAACTTGAAAGTTTGAAACTTGAAACTTAACAGTGTGGAGTATGTGGGTCGAGTACTGACTAAGAGTCAAGACAGTGAGAGTCTAAAGACTAAGACAGCATTGGAGTGGACTGTGGGGTCGTGGATTGAAGCTGCCAAGGCTTAAAGCTAGAGGGTTGAAGGTAAAGTGTACATTTTACATTAAAAATTGAAAGTCAAATTTCCCCTAAAATTCAAACATTTAACTGTTAAACAGAAACAAAATGGCAGAACCTATAAAAGTTCATTTTTTTCTCATTATATTTGCAATTTTGTTATTATTTTTATCATGTGCATGTTCATAATTATTAATTTTGATATTCATACTATCATACAGTTCTTAACACTTGTACAATGGCCCCAAAAGCAAAAGATCTTGCATGGATCTATGCATATGTTGTTGATGGGGAGATGTATTGCAAGTATTGCAAGAAACTGATCAAGGGGGGAGGAATTTATAGGCTTAAACAACACTTGGATGCCATCAAAGGCAAAGTTAAGGCATGTGAATCTCCATTAGATGTTATTGGACAGATTAGAGCTAATTTGCAAGAACACTTTCAAAAGTTTGAAGAGAGTAGGGAAGAAGAGGAGACTTGTTGAAATGGTGGGTGGGATTGGGGCATATGCTCCTAATTCAAATGAAGGCTCTTCATCTATCCCTTCTACCACTCTTAGGGATCCTTTCTAGTATATTCCGCCCTCCAAGACTACACAAGATAAGGGCAAAGCTAAAAAGAGGGGTAACATTGAAAGCTATTTCACACCTCCCACCACCTCTGTCAATGCCAATGCTTCTCAGTTGCAGCATCCAACACAAATTCAGCCCACCTTAGATGACGATTGGAAGTAGCAGTACAAAGAAGTTGCCCATGAGTACATAGCAAGATGGTGGTATGATGTTGATCTCCCCTTCAATGTTGCTCGCTCTTCTTATTACCAACCTATGTGGGATGCCATTGTAGCTGCTGGTAAGGGCTACAAAGGCCCTAGTACACATGACTTGAGGGGATCTCTTTTGCAAAAAGAGATCATTTCCATAGATGAATACCTGAAGGAATTCAAAACTTCATGGGTACACATAGGATGCACTATCATGTCAGGTGGATGGAAAGATCGAAAGGGTCGGCACCTTATAAACGTTCTTATCTCTTGCCCAAGGGGAACCATGTTTTTATGATCATGTGATGCATCTGATCAGGTGAAAGATGCAAATCTGTTATTTCGTCTCTTAGATGAGATTGTTGATGTGGTGGGGGCAGCTAATGTTGTGCAAATCATCACAGACAATGCCTCTAACTATGTTCTTGCCAGTAAGATGTTAGAGGAAAAACATAAAACCATATTCTGGACTCCATGTGCGACACATTGCATAGACCCCGTGCTTGAGGACGTATGCAAAAAAGACTGGATCAAGTACAGTGTAGAGTATACCAAAAGCATCACCAAGTACATCTACAACCACAGTTGGGTATTGAACTTGATGAGGAGACACACACAGGGCAGGGAGCTTGTTAGGCCTGCAATTACTAGATTTGCAACTCACTTCCTCACGTTGCCATCTCTCCTTTCTCAAGCACAACAATTGGAGCAGATGTTTTCAAGCGATGAATGGAATTCATCTCATTGGGACCACACACAAGATGGAAAAGAGACCAAGAAGAGAATTAAAAGCTCTTCATTTTGGAAAAAAGCAACAGAGATTGTGGCAATTACTGAGCCACTTGTTAAGATGTTGTGGTTGGTGGATGGGGAAAAATTGGCCATGGGATACATTTATGAAGCTATGGATCAGGAAAAGGAGCAGAAAAAGGCAGCATACAAAGATAGAGTAGCCAAGTATGGGCCTATTTGGGAGATCATTGATAGGAGATGGAAAAATCAACTCCATCACCCTATACATGCAGCTGGGTATTTCCTGAACCCAAGGTATCATTATAGAGATAACATTGAACGAGATCCGACTGGGGAGGTATCGGATGGATTGTATACTTGCCTTGAGCGCATGGTCCCAAATGAGGCAAACCAATTGGAGATACACCGGTAGATCAACCCTTTCAGCGCCACCACATGTACCTTTGGCAAAAATGTGGCTAAGATTGCAAGAGAGGTGGACCAACCAGGTAAACAATTCCATTGTTTTATTAAATTATGTTGTTTAACTTTAAATTGTAATTTGTAAATACCTCAATTCTTAGCCAAATTCACAATCTAATTTGTTGAATTAAGTATTAAGTTATTAATTGCCTTGACTCTTCGCATTTGCAGCACAATGGTGGAAGGCATTTGGTGGTCAATGTAAACAATTGAAAAGGTTTGCAATTCAGGTCCTGAGTCAAACCTGCAGCGCTTCTAGGTGTGAGAGCAATTGGTCTTTGTTTGAGAGGATTCACATGAAGAAGAGAAACTGTTTAGAGCAGAAACGGTTAAATGATCTAGTCTTCATTCAACCTACGACTCAGACGCAACCAATTGATGAACAAAAGACCTGATACGGATCCCATTGTGTTGGATGATATAGATCCAACCTCAGATTGGGTAGTGGAGACAGCAGAGCCAGAGTTTGGTGATGATCTAGATGTTGAGATGGAGGACTTGTTGGAGCCTCAGTTAGATGCATATCCTTTATTGTCGATGCCATCAGTTCATAAAGGTGTCGATCCCGAGATTCCAAACATGGCAGGCACTAGTCGACCAGGAACTCATACTTATAGGCAATGACAACGTAGGCATTCAGCCAGTACTACTACTGCATTAATAGATGACCTTGAGCCTGAGGAGCCCAAGATTGAGCCAGATGTTGATGCCTTTGCTAGTCCTTCTGGTTCTTCTTGTTCTAGTTCTAGTTCTACTTCTAGCAGTGGTGATGAGTTTGATCATGATGATTGATCAGTGATGATGTATGATGGACATAGTTGACTATGTATACTCAATAGTAGTCACACTCACTATTATGTAGTTGACTATGTATACTCAATAGTAGTCACACTCACTATTATGTAGTTGACTATGTAGCATGTTGTTTTTTGGACTCTACAAGCCATATAGCCTATAAGCCTCATGGATTATGTATTTTGTTCCAGTTCCAGTCTCCTAGATATGTATTGCATAGTATACTTTGTGCCATTTTGATATATTGACTCTTATATGGTACATACATGAGCAAACTTTTTACATTTTGTCTCTAATGCTATAAAATCATGAATTAGAATCTTGAAAATGTTGTTTTTCCTAAAAATTTCAATATTTTATGTATTTTTGAGCAAATCGATTCATTAAATTCAAATCAGCCGATTTATGACCAATTCATTACCGATTCCGATTCCGATTCGGAGTTGACCCTCGACCGATTCCGAGTCCAATTTTGATTTTTCAAACTATGGTCTTGGCACTACATCCCATACATCATTCTTCATGATGCAGATTTACTCCACCATGGAAACCCTCCAAACTTGTTGTTCTACTGCCTCTTGAAAATTGAAGGCTCAGAATCCAATGTTGTTCATCAATGCCATAAAGTTTGGAAACTTCTTTGGAGATTTGCTCTCCCTAAATGTGCTCTTAGGAACCTCAACATGCTCTTGAGCATCCCTCAATGTCTGAGTGAACCATCGAGGTCTCCAAACAAAATTGGAAAGAACTAGTGTCTCCTCCTCTGCACCTAAAGGTTGTTGTCTTGCACTAGAATCACTAATGACTCTGCCTCAACCTTCGAAGCTTCCTGCTCCTCATCCACTGTCACTGGAATAGGATCATGAGATCTACTCTATGCAAAGTCTACCTCAAACTTTACATCCCTGCTTACCATTGTCTTTCTCTACTCTAGAATAAAGACCCCATAGGGCCTTGAAGTCTCACTGTAACTAACAAACAAGCCCTTCCTACTAGAGGGATCCCACATGGTGCTCTTCTCTAGTGCACATGGATATAAATTGGACAACCAAAGATGCAGAAATGACTCACCTTTGGCTTCACACCAGTGAATACCTCCTCTTGTGTCTTGTCCTCCAAGATTTGTGAGGACACCTATTCTGGATGTAGACTATTGTGTTGCATGCTTTTGCTCATAAACATCAACAAATATTAGTCATGAATCATGGCCTTAATTCCTCTCTACAACCCCATTCTATTGTGGGTTGTATAAAACAATTAGCTCCCTCGTGATTCATGCCTCCATGCAGAAACTGTCTAACTCCTTGGAGGTATACTCACCCCCATTGTTCGATCTCAAGAATTTGATCTTCTTCCATGTCTGGTTTTCAACTAGAGCTTTGAACTACTAAAACTTGCTAAAGACCTCATCCTTGGTCTTTAAGCAATAGATCCAAGTCATGTGAGAAAAGGCATCAATAAAGAAAACATAATACATTCTTTCTAAGATTGATGCTACTAACATTGGTCCACATACATCAGAATATACTAGCACTAAAATCTTCTTAGAACTATTTTCGTTGGTTGGGAAAGCAACCTTGACATGCTTGCCAAGGTTGCATTGTCTGCACACTCCCTATTGCTCAATACTAAACTTTGGAAAACCAAGACCTGTGACTATCTCCATCAGAATAGGTGAAGTCCTAGGGAGCTTTTGATTTGGTGCCCTTTCATGTTGGCCCGTGGTGATGAGGATGATGGTTGTTGGCAATTAGCTTTCACTCTAGGGAGATATTCCTTTATACTCACACATGGTCATTATTAATTGGATGATCGAGATGTTAAGATAGCATGGTTGACAGCTTTGTTGCAAATGGCAGTGGTTGATTACAAGGACATAACTAGTATTCATTTGCCGACAACAAATTCGGTAGAGATGTAGAGGGAGTTGACAAGTATTAATGTAACCACTTTCTTCGTAAAGAGTGTTAGATTCTCATGTTACTCCAAAAGCATTTACACCATGTTTGGGTGTGCTTCATGAGATTTCGAATACATGGTGTATGATCAACCCCTGGATGGTCCGAGATGGATTGCAAGATGAGAGATGGTCCATGATGGATATGCATAGTTGAGATTGCTTGCTTAGTGGATGCTTGACCTCAAGATGGTGTCGGCTTGGTATTCTTCCCTCATGCATTGGAGTTCTCTTGCTTAATTGGTGGACACCCTTCATGATGGCCACTTGGAGGAACCACTTGCTTGGAGACTGTTGTTGAAATGTTAACTCTGAAGGTCCTTTCATGTTTTTGGTGTGAGTGTGATGAAAGGACTAGAGATTTTTGTCCTTATGTATTTATGTAGCAAAGTGACGTTTATGTAAATAAAGTGAATGTTTTTATATTTTAGAAAAAGTGGGTCTCACTTAAAAGATGTATTTAATAATTAGAGTGTTTAATTATTAAAAGTGAGATAGGTTGTAGACCCTTGATTTTGTAAACGATTTTCAACCCTCGATTAGGTAGTTGATGAAAGTAGTTACAAAATTTAAGTATAAAACAATGAGAGAGGACAAATGAAAGACACTCATCATTATTGAGGAGAGAAGAGAGAGGTTGAAGACCAAAGGAGAGAAAGAAACCCTTGGCACGATTTCTAATGCAAAAGATAGCATTTAATGCAGAAGTACAGCAACATTAATTACAGTCTGAAGCAGTCCGTACAGCCACCTGTGGGCACATTTCCCGAGGTAGGAAGTACAGAAAAAGAGGGACAGGTCGTACAGAATTTATTGTTGGCTATGACACGAATTTCGAGGCAGCGGAAAAAAGTACAGAAAGGACAGATCCGTGCAGTCACACGTGTGACAGATCCGTACAGTCTGTACTCGCACGTGTGAAGGTACAGCAGGCTGTACTGCATTGCTGGCATGTTTTTTGAGGTATTTTGTTGTTGATGTGATTCTGGAAATTTTGCCTGTAAGGGACAGAAGAATAATTTTTTTGAGTTGTTGGAAAATTTCTGAGATTTTCTCCTTTAATGAAAAATTTCTTTCTAGGGTTTTCCCCAAGCAGTGGGGTTTTGCCCGGTCATTAGACCAAAAATATTGTGTTCATCTACATGAAAGTTATTTCAGTATTTGACAAAATTTGGAGTCATTTTCAGAAGTGTGATTTTATTTATCAATAATTTAAATTAAAACCCTAGGTTTTGAAAATGTTTGACAGAATGTGTATATGAATAATTCCATCTAAACAGTCAGTTTTTCTTCATGGTATCAGATCACAGTTTCACAGGGTCTTACTAAAAAAGAAGTTTAGTAGGTGTTCTTTGGAGTTTCAAGTTTCATAAAAGTATTAGATTTTTCAGTTAATTTTTGGTTGTAAGTTGTTTTTCTTCAGATGATGAGCATCATATACGAAGATCGATTGGATGGAATATCCAATTATATACCTTGGAAAGTAAGGATAACAGCAGTGCTCAAGGAGTGGAAGATCTAGAGTTTTGCAATTACCGTGATGACAAAACCCACAGACAAAGATGCTTTAGAAGACAATGAAACTCTAGAAGCGAAAGCTCAGAGGGTGATCCTGGATGGGGTGAAGGATTATCTGATCCCCCATTTGGCAGAGAAGAAGACTGCCTATAGTATGTGGGATGCCTTGAAGCAACTATTTGAAGCAAAGAACGAGAATCGGAAGATGGCCTTGAAGGACAAGTTACACAATGTAAAGATGACTCAAGGAGAAAGTGTAACTTCCTACCTTACTCGTATGGCTCAGGTCAAAGACAAGTTAACAGCAGTAGGGGAAACTATCTCAAACTCAAAAATGGTAAGAATAGCCCTCAAGGGTTTTTCCAAGAGATGGGATGTTTTTGTCAAGTGCATAGTTGGCAGAGAGAAGCTTCTGGACTGATCAAGACTTTGGGATGATTTCACTCAAGAGGAGATTCGAGAGGGAGCTTTGGGTGGACAAGTCAGTGAGGAGGTGGAGCAAAATGTTGCACTTGCAGCCAAAGCAAAGAACAAGAAGAAGAAAGATCTAAGTCATATCAAATGCTATCATTGTGGCCAGTTGGGACACTCTGCCACGAAATGTCCTGAGAAGAAGAAAGGAAAGTCAGAGAAAGATTTCGCAGCATCTGCAATGGAAGAATTTGCAAGTGAGTTTGCAGGAGAATTTTCTCTTGCCTCTTTTGATTCTAGTGTAGGTAGCTCAGTTTTCGAGCATGTCTGGATAGTTGACAGTGGGTCAACCAGACATATGACTGGAATGTATGATGCATTCCAGATCATCACAGAATTGGGACCAGGACACTTCATTCAGACAGACATTGACAGTCCTTAGACAGTTATTCGAGGGGTTGGAACAGTCAGGTTCCAACTAGACCTTGGAGAAGTATTGGAAATACATGGAGTGCTATTTGTACCTGGGATGAGAGTTAGCAAACTCTCAATGTCATCCCTTGAAGATGATGGTTATGGGATATTGGTCAAGGACGGTCATATCTTCATTTATCGAAGAGATGATCATGTCAGGACCACTATCTTGATTAGTGATCGCAGAGACAAGTTATATATCTTGAGAGGACATGTTGTACGTCCATGGGCAGGTGGATGGTTGTCAGAGTCAAAAGATGGAGCAGACGATACAGTTGATCGGCATATTATTTACATTCCTTCTGATGAGGAGAGTGATTCTCTTCAAAGAACTGGCAGAAGACTCAGCCAGGCAGATGATGGTGATGAGCAGGTTGACGAGGTTCAGGCTGAATCTCAGGAGTCAGAGTTTTTCAGTGATGGGCACTCTTCTTCGAGAGACTTTCCAAAGCAAGAGGGAGTTGTTGCAGGAGTCAGAGATGGAGATAGTGCTGCAGACCTTCCTCATTAGGAGGGAGTGTTGAAATGTTAACTCTGAAGGTCCTTTCATGTTTTTGGTGTGAGTGTGATGAAAGGACTAGAGATTTTTGTCCTTATGTATTTATGTAGCTAAGTGACATTTATGTAAATAAAGTGAATGTTTTTATACTTTAGAAAAAGTGGGTCTCA
The DNA here is from genome assembly GCA_027924585.1 of Larix kaempferi. NCBI lineage: Eukaryota > Viridiplantae > Streptophyta > Pinopsida > Pinales > Pinaceae > Larix > Larix kaempferi. The sequence goes on from BSBM01000036.1 coordinate 1,005,012, forward strand.
CTTAAAAGATGTATTTAATAATTAAAGTGTTTAATTATTAAAAGTGAGATACATTGTAGACCCTTGATTTTGTCAATGATTTTCAACCCTAGATTAGGTAGTTGATGAAAGTAGTTACAAAATTTAAGTATAAAACAATGAGAAAGGACAAATGAAAGACACTCATCGTTATTGAGGAGAGAGAGAGGTTGAAGACCAAAGGAGAGAAAGAAACCCTTGGCACGATTTCCAATGCAAGTGATACCATTTAATGCAAAATTACAGCAGCATTAATTACAGTCTAAAGTAGTCCGTACAACCACGTGTGGGCACATTTTTCGAGGCAGGAAGTACAGAAAAAGACTAACAAGCCGTACAAAATTTATTGTTGGCTGTGACACGAATTTCGAGGCAGCAGAAAAAGTACAAAAATGACAGATCCGTACCATACTTACCAGACTTGGAATTGGCAATAAATCGGGAAGGCAAAAGAGTGAAGAGTTTGAATCGGATCGGGAAAAAATCGGCAAATAAAAAATATTAAATATATAGACATATTTTGAATTAAAAAAATATATTTTTCATAGATATTCAAAATAACCATGTACATATATTGCATGATATCAATAGATGTCCATAAGATATCGATAGATGCCCAAAATATATCAATTCTATCCCAATTCTAAATTTTTAATGAAAATTGACATTATGTTAATTAATATTACATTATTAAAATATAAATTATATTTTTTATATGTAAGTTTTAACCTATCATATATAAATATACCTTATGTATTAAAAAATTATATTTAAGGTATTTTAAATATAATAAAAAAACTAATATTTAATAAATAACAATTAATTTATAAAAGCAAATGAAAGCTTTTAATAAACGATTTATAACATAAAATGAAAACGACATTTCTGTATAACCCTTGGAACCCCCGGTGAATCCCGCTTATTCGTATCCAGCGTTCGTCACTATCACTCTTCCTAATCCGCCCACGGCCGTCGCACGGATAGAGGAGAGCTCGAAAAGTCGTCGAGGAGGAGAGAGCTCGAAAAGCCATTTGTCGGGATAGAGGATAGAGCTCGAATATCCAGCGCATATAGGAGAGGAGAGAGAAAACGATAAAATGACGAATCTGTGACCTAGAAATCGATCGCCCGAGTTAAATCCGGCCCGAGCCAGAACGGTTCGTTTCCCTGCCGATCCGAATCAAACTCAGAAAAAACGTGAGTCAACTCGTGATTCTAATAACTATGATCCGTACAGCCACACGTGTGACAGATCCATACAGTCACACGTGTGACAGATCTGGATAGTCCGTACTCGCACGTGTGAAGGTACAGCAGGCCGTACTGCATTGCTGGCATGTTTTTTGAGGTATTTTGTTGTTGATGTGATTCTGGAAATTTTTCCTGTAAGGGACAGAAGAATAATTTTTCTGAGTTGTTGGAAAATTTCTGAGATTTTCTCCTTTAATGAAAAATTTCTTTCGAGGGTTTTGCCCGGTCATTAGACCAAAAATATTGTGTCCATCTGCATGAAAGTTATTTCAGTATTTGACAGAATTTGGAGTCATTTTCAGAAGTGTGATTTTATTTATCAATAATTTAAATTAAAACCCTAGGTTCTAAAAATGTTTGACAGAGTGTGTATATGAATAATTCCATCTAAACAATCAGTTTTTCTTCAACTGTTACCGGACAAACTAGCAGGGCTAGTTCTCGATAAACAAAAATAAGGAAAGTGATCCAATGTCACCTCGATCACGATCCTAACTTCTTCGGAAGCCAATAACCTCCAAGGAGAAGTATCCTTATGGAACCCTGTAGAACATTGATGCAACCAAGAAGACTATATTCTCTATGCAAACGTTAGTTAGACCAGTGTCTGAATGGAGTCAATATGAAAATAATATAACAATTAAGCATCTGATGATAGCACATGAAAAATAGGCAAAATAAAAACCAGGGTTATTAACCAACATGGATCAATCAATGAAAGAGTTCTAATGCAAACATCTATCATCAACGAAGATCATTTACCAACATTCAGGATGTATTGTAGCAATGTATAACCGATAGATCATTCAACATCAGCAAGTGTAAATTAAGCCAATTATATGATCAATCACCAAGTCAATATTATCCAACATGAACACTCAATCAAAGTGTAAGGTCAATCCAAGATCATCATGTTAGAAATATCATTTAATTCAAGAGTATCAACCCACTTGCATCAAGAAAATTCATAAGCATGTATCTTAACAAAATGTATAAAGGTCCAATGCATCCAAATCAAGTTAAGTTCAAATGTTAATCCAATCATCCAGTTTAGCAATCAATGGGGAACTGTTATCGAAAATGTAATAACTATCACCAATAATCAATAACCAATAAGCAGTATTGACAAAGCAAAGAACAAAAGAAAACCAAGTTAATCCACCCAAAATGTAATCCTCAAATCTGTATGTAAATCAGTCCAATGTATAAACCAGATATCACTTTAGCATTCAAAGGAACATCATTATCATCAACTAGATTTCAATAGAAAAAAAGTATTTTCCAAATCAGAATTAGGTAAAAATCAGAGTTACGAATACACAGAAAATTACTCCAAATGCTAGCAAAAACTCCAAAATGGTACTAGATAAGGTGTGTGAAATTAGATCTTAATTATGCTAACTTTATTTTGGTTTTGTGTTTTTGTAGAGAAGGAAGGGGCTGAGTGCACAAGGTCTGCAATTTTACCAAAATGCACAGTTAAAACACTCAGAAAATAAAAATGAAGTGCTCTTTCAAAAGCCAAAACCGAACCTTTATATATATTAACTTATCAAATGCTAACCTTGGTTCTGTGTTGTGTTTGTGTAGGCAAAGGGAAGCAAGTGGAGAGCACAGGAAAGGAAAGGGTGCACAGGGTCTGCGGACTGACAAGGGAGGAGGCAGAGCTGTGGAAAGAGGGCAGCAAAGGGAATAAAGGAGGGTCGGAGGTATGAAATGGGAGAAGGGGGAAGGCCGAATGGATAAGGGAGTAGGGAGAAGGTAGGAAGAGGGCTAGAATAGGGCAGCAGTACGGCAGCAAGATGGTGCAGGTTCGGATTGTGGGGGCAGCAGGTCCGAGTTTGTGACACGGGCCAACAAGGAGGAATTTTGGGAGGTCGAGGGTATAGGCTTGGAGAAGAGAGGGAGGCGAGTAGGATGGAAAAGAAAACGAAGGTAGGAAGGTTGTGTGGGGTAGGTCATAGTGTAGAATAGTTTCTGCAGTTAGGGCAAACTCAAAAAAATCAAAGTTTGAAAAAAAAAAAATTAAAAATGTTTTTTTAGGTTTTTTAATAACTAAAAAAAATGAAACTAACTCAGCAATGCATAAAAAATAACATAAAAAGAATTAAATTTTAAGCTAAGATAATATTTACAAACATCTACAAACTCAGAAAATTAGGTTTAGAAGAGTAGATGAGCAACCTAGGGTTTCATTAATGAAAATTACCTAACCCTAGAGCATCGAAGAGAATAGCCCTCATCTTGAGATGGTGCTTGCCAAGTTTGGAAAACTATGGCTTCCTCAACAACTTCAAGAGTTGGTTGATGATGCCCTAGCTAAGACAAACTTTGGAGACCTAAAACTCAAGTTAACAATGTTAGGGTAACTAAAGGCTAGAAAATTACTTATGCTAGGGAAAAATGCAACAACAATGGCTACCATTCAACCTTAGACAAGCATACATACAACATTTAACAAAAAGACATCAAGAGAAAGACTTAGATACCTTCTTCTACATGTCTTAAGAAAACAACTCTTAGCATCACCTTATCAAAGAAACAAGAGCAAAGACTTCAAAGATTTGTCATAAATTAGCAAGCATGATCATCCTCAAGAGGTGCACATCACTCAAAGAGCCCTAGTTGCGCCGAGAGGCGCTCTACAACCCAGTATGAGGGAGATCTTGTAACTTGTGTTGAGTTTGTCGAGTATTTGTCGAGTAACAAAATAATACAAAGTAAAAAGTAATAAATATTATGTCGGTCATAAACAAAAAAGAATAATACAAAGTAAAAAGTAAATATGAGACTTAAACTAGAGACTTTAGAGCTTAGGATTAGGTGATAAATATTATGTCGGTCATAAACAAAAAAGAATAATACAAAGTAAAAAGTAAATATGAGATTTTGGAGTGTTTGTCGAGTTTGTCGAGTAACAAAATAATACAAAGTAAACAAAAAAGAATAATACAAAGTAAAAAGTAATAAATATTATGTCGGCTATAAAGAAAAAAGAATAATACAAAGTAAAAGGTCAATATGATACTTAAACTAGAGACTTTAGAGCTTAGGATTAGGTGGCTCAGGTATTGCACTCAAGGAGCTATTCAAGGAGAGGTTTGCACCTCAGGAGATTTGATCCCACTCGGCGCTTGATAGAGCCTAGGATTTGGATCTAGGCTGGTTAGGGAAAAAAATCAGAAATTAAAGTGTAATCCCATAAAGTTGATGTGTAAAAATGAAGTGAGGAAAAGTTATTTATACTTTTCACGCTCACTTTTACAAAAATAATTAAAATCCAGGCCGACATGCCTTTTTAAAATGTTAATTTGAAATTTGAAATGTCAACTTAAAATTAAAACAAACTAATATAAAATAATCAAAGTAGTGGGTAAATTGGGTTATTTTCCCTAGATTTAAGCCACACATGACTAAAAAGGCTAAAAATGAGCCAATCATTCTGTTCTAAAGGCCAGACTGCGGAGGGGGGGGTCGTCATGCCCCAACTAACCCCAACAGAAGTGAATATCCCTCAACGCCCCCCCTTATTAAGTATAACAGTCTACCAAGAAGGATGACATCATCTTCTGTAGGAGGGCCCAGAGAGAGGGCGTTGGTTAGTTGGAGGGCCAGGAGGGTACTAGAGATGCTCTAGAGGATAAAAATGTGTCTCAGTGCTGAAACATCTGTCGCTGGAGTGGTGGAACAAAGTTGGGGTCATGTGACCCAGTGATCCATCCCTAGAAGCCCCGGACACCAACCTCAGGGCTTCAAGCCCTTTCATGAGGCAGTCAGCAATGCCACTAAGCCATAGTACTTCCAAGAGAGGAATCAGAGGATTTGGCCATAATCTCTACTCAAAAAAAGTTGGCTAAACACCCCTCCTAGCGAGAAAAATGACACCCTCTCCCTAGGGCACCTCTGCAAGTGTGCTGGTACTGGTACCATCGTAACAATGGCTCCAATTGTGGGACGAGTACTCCTCCTAAAGGTGCTCGAGAATCCAAGAATCATTTGGGTACCTGTAGACCTACACACATGTCAAATAATCAAGGACATCAAACTACCATGAGGCAAACACTTCTGTCTTGCCTTGCTCATCATATGAAAATAAAACAAATGCATAAACAAGTGACTAACCTATGTAGATATGAAGAATGTCAAATGCAATGCATGGGTAACCGTATATGCCTAACTAAACCTACCTATGCTAGACATATAAATCAAAAAAGGTTAAGTAAAATTATACCACCAATGTAACCATTTGAATAAGCAATTCATACCTGGTGCTTTACCTTTGTCTTTATAATGAATCCATGACAAAATCTCATTGATCACGAAGCAGATACATACCAAGGTCTCAATCATGATAGTAGATGAGGATTGGTTGGCTACGGGGACCTGGGAGCTTTTGATATTGCTTCCACGGAGAAGGGTTGCTTTCACAAGCTCCATTTATCCAAGCTTCCACCGGGCTAATGTATGGATCATCTTCATCATATACTGGCGTTCAGGAAAAAATTTGCTTGAAAATTGTTTGATTGTCAATTTGAGAGAGCATTGGTGGAGGCGGGCCTTGCAAATCTTCATATATCAGCTGCAACTTGCTTGAACAATCCTTTGGAAATACATGCATATTGCTCTTCTTCATAATTATCATGTTAGTACCCCTAATGATCTTTATCATTTTGAAATTGTCAACTACATAATTCAAGACTTCACATTTCAAACGAAAAGATAAACAATAGTAATCATGACAATGTGAAAAGAAAAGCATACCTGTCCACATACCTAGACTAGTTTTATTGAAAAGCATCGTTGAAAACTTACCGATACTGGACAAAAAGGATTGAACACTTCTTGTGGTATGTTGTTGATTAGGGACACAATGAACTGAGAGACAACAGAAAGACTTTGCATGTGGCCGTCGCAAACCGGCCCCACATCTTGCACCACTGCATCACTGAGCAAAGTAAAAGGGTTGATCCATCCTTCATCGAAGGCAGTGTAGACTTCTTCACCCACATATGTGCTCGGGAGACGATCTACCATGATGCAACAAGGTCGTGAAGAATCATACATTGGTGGACCAAGGAACTTCAATAATCATTGTTTTCCGTATGCCTGTAGCTTTCTTCCAAGACAGCCAACATATCATAAGAAACCGTAACTTGAGGACATGTAGAACTCACCATTTCTGTATACTTATCAGTTTCTACAACTAAGGCTTCATGTTCTTCATCTTCAGAAAATACTTCATTTTTCTGGTCCTGAACAATGTTTTCTTCAAGTAAAGCTTCTGAGAATTGAGCTTCATGGATCTCTTCACTGAACAAGTTCCTTGCATCTTCAACACAAGGCATCCATCTGTCACGGTGCTTAGGATTCCAGTAGCTACATAAGGTTTCTATCAATTCTGCAAGCGATGATATTGTTGTTTTTTCTAGGCCCACAAACTAAGCAAGAGGCTTTCCTCCCAGGTGATGAACAAATGATCTCATGTAAACGATTTCTTCCTTCTTAATGTTGTTCTCTGCAGCCATTGTCATGAACCATTCGACATGGTTCCAGGCCTTACCCTGATCGCCCTTGAATGGGTAACAAAATATCTCTGGTAACTCATCTGAACGCCCTGGAAATTTTGACAAATCAAAAGGAGAAAAACTTATTTCATTTTTTGCATCTGTCGGATTATCAGGATCCTTAAATTCAAATGGAATATCCTATCTGTAGCCCCATGTCATCTGGTTTCCTTGTCTTTGTATAGTACTTCTATTATTTTTCTTCAATCGGAGTCGCCAGGAGAGACCTACCAAGTTAACTCAACAAATCTCACCAAAGTACCAAAAACAAGAGCGTACCTGAGACAATGGTGATTGGGTTCTAAATCGCTTATCAACCAGTGGAGTCGCTTTAAATGAGTGGAGTCGCCAGATAAGACCTACGGGGTTAGTCCTCTATAGATATTTTCAAAAATATAAGGAAGAAGGACTCACCTTTGAGTTCTTACCAAATGTCGTTATGCCAAGGGGGCGATGACTCCGGATGAACCACTTCAATATTTGAAACGTTCCCTGGCAACGACGCCAAAATTGTTACCAGGAAAACTAGCAGGGCTAGTTCCCGATAAGCAAAACTAAGGAAAGTGATCCAATGTCACCTCGATCACGATCCTAACTTCTTTGGAAGCCAATAACCTCCAAGGAGAAGTATCCTTATGGAACCCTGTAGAACACTGATGCAACCAGAAAGACTATATTCTCTATGCAATCGTTAGTTAGACCAGTGCCTGAATGGAGTCAATATGAAAATAATATAACAATTAAGCATCCGATGATAGCACATGCAAAATAGGCAAAATAAACACCAGGGTTATTAACCAACATGGATCAATCAATGAAAGAGTTCTAATGCAAACATCTATCATCAACGAAGATCATTTACCAACATTCAGGATGTATTGTAGCAATGTATAACCGAGAGATCATTCAACATCAGCAAGTGTAAATTAGGCCAATTATATGATCAATCACCAAATCAATATTATCCAACTTGAACACTCAATCAAAGTGTAAGGTCAATCCAAGATCATCATGTTAGAAATATCATTTAATTCAAGAGTATCAACCCACTTGCATCAAGAAAAGTCATAAGCAAGCGTCATAACAAAATGTATAAAGGTCCAATGCATCCAAATCAAGGTAAGTTCAAATGTTAATCCAATCAGTCAGTTTCGCAATCAATGGGGAACTGTTATGGAAAATGTAATAACTATCACCAATAACCAATAACCAGTATTGACAAAGCAAAGAACAAAAGAAAACCAAGTTAATCCACCCAAAATGTAATCCTTAGATCTATATGTAAATCAGTCCAATGTATAAACCAAATATCACTTTAGCATTCAAAGGAACATCATTACCATCGACTAGATTTCAATAGAAAAAAAGTATTTTCTAGATCTGAACTAGGTAAAAATCAGAGTTTCGAATACACAGAAAATTGTTTCGAATACACAGAAAATTATTCCAAATGCTAGCAAAAACTCCAAAATGGTACTAGATAAGGTGTGTGAAATTAGATCTTAATTATGCTAACTTTATTTTGGTTTTGTGTTTTTGCAGAGAAGGAAGGGACTGAGTGCACAAGGTCTGCAATTTTACCCAAATGCACAGTAAAAACACTCAGAAAATAAAAATGAAGTGCTCTTTCAAAAGCCAAAACCAAACCTTTATATATATTAACTTATCAAATGCTAACCTTGGTTCTGTGTTGTGTTTGTGTAGGGAAAGGGAAGCAAGTGGAGATAACAGGAAACGAAAGGGTGCACAGGGCCTGCGGACTGACAAGGGAGGAGGCAGAGTTGTGGAAAATGGGCAGCAAAGGGAATAAAGGAGGGTCGGAGGTATGAAATGGGAGAAGGGGGAAGGCCGAATGGATAAGGGAGTAGGGCGAAGGTAGGAAGAGGGCTCGAATAGGGCAGCAGTAGGGCAACAGGTCTGGTGCAGGTTCGGCTTGTGGGAGCAGCAGGTCCGAGTTTGTGACAGGGGCCAACGAGGAGGAATTTTGGGAGTTCAAGGGTATAGGCTTGGAGAAGAGAGGGAGGCGAGTAGGATGGAAAAGAAAATGAAGGTAGGAAGGTTTGGTGGGGTAGGTCGTAGGGTAGAATAGTTTCTGCAGTTAGGGCAAACTCAAAAAAATCAGAGTTTGAAAAAAATTTTAAAAAAAAGAAATTTTTTAGGTTTTTTTAATAACTAAAAAAAATGAAACTGACTCAGCAATGCATAAAAAATAACATAAAAAGAATTAAATTTTAAGCTAAGATAATATTTACAAACATCTACAAACTCAGAAAATTAGGTTTAGAAGAGTAGATGAGCAACCTAGGGTTTCATTAATTAAAATTACCTAACCCTAGAGCATCGAAGATGATAGCCCTCCTCTTGAGATGGTGCTTGCCAAGTTTGGAAAACTAGGGCTTCCTCAATAACTTCAAGAATTGGTTGATGATGCCCTAGCTAAGACAAACTTTGAAGACCTAAAACTCAAGTTAACAATGCTAGGGTAACTAAACGCTAGAAAATTACTTATGCTAGGGCAAAATGCAACAACAATGGCTATCATTCAACCTTAGACAATCATACATCCAACATTTAACAAAAAGACATCAAGAGAAAGACTTAGATACCTTATTTTGCATGTGTTAAGCAAACAACTCTTAGCATCACCTTAGCAAAGAAATAAGAGCAAAGACTTCAAAGATTTGTCCCCAAATAAGCAAGCATGATCATCTTCAAGAGGTGCACATCACTCAAAGAGCCCTAGTTAGGGCAAAAATCAGAAATAAAAGTATAATCCCATAAAGTTGATGTGTAAAAATGAAGTGAGGAAAAGTTATTTATACTTTTCACACTCACTTTTACAAAAATAATTAAAATCTAGGCCGACATGCCTTTCTAAAATGTTAATTTAAAATTAGAAATGCCAACTTAAAATTAAAACAAAAATAATATAAAATAATCAAAGTAGTGGGTAAATTGGGGTGTTTTCCCCAGATTTAACCCACACATGACTAAAAAGGCTAAAAATGAGCCAATCGGTCCGTTCTGAAGGCTAGACTGCGGAGGGGTGGGTCTTCATGCCCCAACTAACCCCAACAGAAGTGAATATCCCTCAACGCCCCCCCCCCCCAATTAAGCATAACAGTCTGCCAAGAAGGATGACATCATCTTCTGTAGGAGGGCCCAGAGAGAGGGCGTTGGTGAGCTGGAGGGACAGGAGGGTACTGGAGATGCTCTGGAGGATAAAAATGTGTCTCGGTGCTGAAACATCTGCCGCTGGAGTGGTGGAACAGAGTTGGGGTCATGTGACCCAGTGATCCATCCCTGGAAGCCCCGGACACCAACCTCAAGGCTTCAAGCCCTTTCATGAGGTAGTCAGCAATGCCACTAAGCCATAGTACTTCCAAGAGAGAAATCAGAGGGTCTGGCCATAATCCCTACTTAGAAAAAGCTAGCTAAACACCCCTCCTGGCGAGAAAAATGACACCCTCCCCCTGGGGCACCTCTATAAGTGCGATGGTACTGGTACCATCGTAACAAAGAGCACCCCACTTGGATGAGGAGCGTTTTGCATCATAAAGGAGGGCTTCAAGCCCTATATAGCATGTAGCAGCTTGGATTCTTCTTCAGCGGATTGGAGATGGCTTGGGAATGCTTGGGGCCTCAACAGTGTTCTTGCGAGGGGTAGTTGTCCTAGTGGGGTACAGTGCTTAGGAGGATCGATGGAGCCCATCGAGGCTTGTGATGGAGTGGTGTGGACTTGCCTTGTGTAGCTACATAATGATGGAGACATTATTGTGCACAACATCGCCACTGGAGCATCGCACATGTACTCTAGAGTGGACATCTCACTTGTGTGGCCTATAAGGGCTAATGTAGTTTGCTTGTAAGGGATTAGGCCCACATAGTATTGTCGGCCTTACTTGCCTCATATAAATAAAGGAGAGATTCTTTCCATTCGTACCAGCATTTGTACTATTTTCTATGTACTTAATTCATGGGAGGAAGTCGTTAGTGTTTCCTCATGAACCCTAGGAAGAGATATGAAGTCTAAAGGAGACATCTTTGTTGGAGCTTGATCCTTATGAAATTCTAGTGTTTACTCTTCTAAAGAAGACATTGATGATGATCTCTCTTCTCTCTCTCTTGGATCTTCTTATGTACTCGATCTCTCTTGTCTTGGAGCACTAAGGTTTCTTGGTGATCCCTAGGGTTAGGGTTTCCACCTGAAGAAGGCAAGAAGATGAGGCTTTGGTGAGAAACCCTAAGTTGGATTTGTGGAGATGAAGAAGACAAGAGGACGTCTTGCCTTTGGGGATGTTGCACACATTGGATCTTCTTGGTTGAGCTAGGGTCTCAATTTTATTTTACGATTCATCCCTACTTGGTTTGTACATCATTCCTGGAGTGAAAAGAATTAATTGTCCCAGTCAGGCAGATGAGGAAGCAAAGAAAAGCTTAGGAGGGCTGAATCGTGTGTCATATTATGTTCTTCCATCAATTCTAAACTTGCATTATTTTTATGATCCTATCGGTATCTTGATGGAAGAAGTTTGCAAAAATCAATCCCAACCCTGGTATAATTTCATTTCGCACTATCCATATCAGTAAGGGACATCTAATTCTAAGTGTCCCCTAGAGTCTCGAGTTACGGTTTGTCAGGCACCTAGTCATGGCGGCTCTAGAAAAGATCCTCACGGAGCTGAGTCAGCTTGGATGTGAGTTGTAGACTTCTGCCAAGGTTGAATAAGCACTTCCCAAACAACTTATCCCATTTGTGAGACACTGCCATACCCTGTGTTATTTTTATCCAACATATGCTTGAGTGTGTATTCCCTTTACTACTTCCAAAGTATCATGGTGTTAAGTTAGTACAGTCATCCCTTAGCCTTGCTTCTCAACCATCCACCTTCACCCATTACTAGCAAATTGATCACAACCATGAAGTGAGCATATTCTTGAGGTTCTGTTCTGAGCTATTATTATTATTTATAAATTTGTATTGAATATCTATTGTGTTTAAACCGCCAGTGAAATGCTACTTTATGATTAAAATCTTGTTATTTGAATGACCAAGTCAACCATAGGACATGAGATGAGATTAGACCAGTGATGCTATAGATTGATTATACATTATCTCTTATTGCCCATCAAGTGGTTCCATGCAGCAATTACAGGTTTTAGATGGTGATTTGTGATATTTTTATGATTTTGATCATTTACAGATTATTATTTTTTATCTGTCCGAGCATGGTTATGGTTATAGATGATGATACAGTTATCCACATGATGTATTGGTACTCATTCCTAGTGCATTTGGATCTTCTGAGTCCATTGGAATACTCGGTTTGCATTTTTGGGCACTTTCAGTTGAGATATTTTTCAGTTTATCACTTCAGTGTAGATTTGCCATTAAAAATGGCCTGGGAGAGCAGTTTGACTTTCTATTTGGTTCACCTAGGGCGCTACAGAGGGAGTATGGGGTTCAGCCACTTGTTTTTACTATATTGCCATACTCCCAGACAGTTTGGTGCAGTCATATTTGACCCCGGATGACCAGGAAGTGAGCTACAGGCATTTTTATCTTTTACAGGTGATTTACAGAGGAATAAAAAATGGTAAAATGGCTAAAGAGGAATTCGATTTGGGCTACTGAGGCAAGGAAATGGCATGAGGTTGATTTTGATGATGTGTGTGATGCTTCCCACACCTTCCAGAGCAGGTTACAGCATCCAGTGGGGCCCACACACTCTCTGGGCTTATTTTTCATGATTTTATGATGTCTATGAGGGGCCACGATTTGGCCTTATGGTCACAGTATTGTACTTTAGTGATGTTATATTATGTTATTGTGCCATGGGGACACACTAGGAAGGATATTTCACCTCCTAGACCCACCATGAGCTTCTGTTGTGACTTAAAGTCACTTTTTATGTGGTACGTCCCCCTAGGGCAATTTAGCTGGTGCGCCCTCTCTCTTAGTGGGTTGATCCATGTTCTTTATTGTTGAGCTCATCTCAACCGTTGATTATAACTTATGTATCTTTTGATCTCAACCACTCATCAAAAAGGTGGTTAGGGTTTTGGTCTCTCCCATTGCTATTTAAAGGAGAGACCCCCCTCATTGTAAAGGGACTTTTGGCTCTGGATTTTTGGCAATAAAGAAATATTTTGGGAAAAGCTCTTGTGCCTTTGTTATAGATTGTTCTCATGCTTGATTGTAGCTTTGATATCCTATCATATCTCCATTGTTTGATGAGTTTCCATGCTATACGTTTTGCTTGAGGCGTGCTCTGCAGGAGGGCAATTTCATTGAAGGATTTCGTGAGGGTTCTTCGGATCTCTTCACTGGAAGAATAAAATAATCAGGGAGTAGTTCTTATTGTGTCTTTGATCAATATTTATGCTCTTTGATTCTTCTTGCATCATTTACTTTCATTTTTGTAAATCAATTCTCATAGAGGTTGTCATCTACAGGAAGGAGGGCGCACTTACAATTTGGGAAAATCGATTTCATCTTGGAAGCTTTCAAATTAAGTTGGAGTTGCTTCGAGGGAGTTGGAACATCATTACACTTGGCATTTGCAAGTCACAGGAGGTAAGTACTTTAGATTTTCTTGAGTTATTCATCTATTCCATCTGTCTACTATTATTTTATTTACAAACCCTAAGCTACTTTTTCTTTGGAAAATTCCCTAGCTCAAACAACTTGGTTTACTGGCAAACCATTTCTGGGTATTTCACCTTAGGCATAACCCAAGGTGGGTTCTCAAGGGAGTCACCCTTGAGGGACTCCTTGTGGCCCATTTCCCTAGGCATTGATCTCTCTACCCTTGCGCATTCCCTATTGTGGTATGTTTTTCAGTTGTTTGATGTTGGTCCTATGACTTGTGTGCTAAGATACTGTCATACCCTTAATCAAGCCTAACTAAAGGTACTAGATAGCCCTAATCCTAATCTTAACCTCTCTGCTTTGGACACGGTTCCCAAGGAAGTGGATTTTTCTATCATTTGCTAGTGCCTTGATCCCGGATCTTATAATTAAGCTAATACGTCACATGTACTTTTACATTGGACCAAATTTTCATCATTTAAGCTTCTTGATCCAACGTATAACTCATCTTGTGACTTTGTCCATAGATCTAGGGTTCATCATACCTAACACCCTACGTACTTCATTCATCTGATTTGATCTGGTGTCTTGGTTGGATCTCTCCTGTCGGGAGTTGATTCAGGTCTCCCCCATTGTTGTCTTGGGCTTAGATAACATAAAGTGAAGGGTGCCTCAATTGGTGTGACAACCAATCCATTTGGGAATTGAGGCTCTCGTGGTTCACCTCTTTGGTTGCCTATCCCCTCTACCATCCTGTATAGGATCCATCATTTGGGGCAACTACAAGTAGTGTGATAACATGAAGTTTTGTACTAGCCTTGAGAGAAGGCTATGTTATGTATGTACTATGTACTTCATCTTGAGCTTATATATGAAGTTTCCAGCTATCCATATCTTGTGCAATTTCCAGATATGAATTTCAACTATATATGTTCTTTATTCATTGTTATTTACAGCCGTTTGTGTTTTGTTGATTTGACATGAGTAAAAAGGAAAATTGGTAAGTGTATTAACATTTAAAGAAGAATATAAGGGGTTGAGTTTGCTGCTGTTGTACTATTGTAATTAGTGCTGTCAAAGTATGTTTTCAGATCTGGTTATTGGCTGATAAGTTACCCTAGAAGGAGCTAAAACTTATATCATTGTTGGTATCTTTCTCCTTGAATTGCCGTTAACTGCGGCATTGTTTGAAGTGAATTATTGTGATCTTTCTGTTGTTGTTTTATACTTTACTTTACAGCAGTCCTAAGGCTGAAAATTCTAGGGCTAAGATCCAAGAAGCTTTCTAGAAAGAAGGTGAAAGTTCAATTTTGCATTAACTGCTCAAGTGCATGAAATTTCAACATAGAATGGGAAGTTGCGAACTTTACTCTATTGTTGATCGGTTGCAGTACTCAGAGGAAGGCTGCAGATAGTTTCTACAAATTGCTTGGTCCAGATAAGTTGGTTATGTTTTGCGACACACAATTGTGTAATATGACCAGTAAGAGAGGGTATTGGAGTATATAATTAACAGCCATATCTCATATTTTAAATAGTTAAGATAGACTTAGCAGTACATGTTGAAACAAAGGCCAATTTATTATGACTTTAGTTTAGCCTAGACCTTTAATTATTTTATAATTATGGAAATACAATCACTCACTCCATGTACCCACACAAGAATTGATTTTGGAAAATTAAGAGATGCATTCGAATAGTTCTCTCTCATTATTGCCATGTACATTTTCTGCCACTGTTGTATGCAACTATTAAGAAGAACAACTAAGTGAAAGATGCATTCAATAATAAATTAGAGTGATCTATAAGAACTGATATAACAATAGAACAAGTATTAAGAATGGACACATCATCTGTGAAACAATGCACATTACAGGAGTGTTGAAACAAATCAAGATATACAGTTTGGATTTTTTCTATTTTTCATCTGGAGCAAGAGGAGAAAGAAGTAGGTTCTTATTATGAATCTTATGTAGGAAAGGATGTCTTTGAGGCCGAGACTGAGAAATATGGACATGTTGAAGCTCAAAATTTGAGATTGGGCGAGCTTGTAGAAGATGAACAAATAAACTAAATCTTAGAAATGAAGCCGATGTGACCCAAACAAGTGTGAATAGAGGCTGAACAAAAAGAGTTCCAATAGGAGCTATTTAAGAGCTATTTTTATGCACCCACTTTGTATTGTTCTCAAGGTACTACACAGTCCCATTGACCTACTTTTGTGGTCATTTGTTGGACATTAATAAAATTATCTATCTTATCTTATCTTTTTTTTAAATTTCTTTTCTTTTGTCCATAATTTTACAAATATGGAATGAGGGTGACGAATGGAAGAAAGGCTTTTGAGCAAAAAAGGAGGTACAGATACAATGTTCCAAGAAAAGCATGAAAAATGCTCAAATACTTGTACTTGACACAGAAGGCAAAAATAATAAAGATCACTGTATTATTGATATTACAAGACGAGGACATTTGTAGATAACTATTCAATGTACCTCTAAATAAGAGTTATGAACCTATGCTATAACTATATATATTATTAATATTATTGTTATTTATTAACTTATTAAATCTATAACATGAGCTCATTATCAATCTACGGCAAAAGAAGATATCTTGTGACCTAAAGATTAGAATAGAAAAAAGAAACTAAATTGCTCATGTTTATCCATTGACTCAAACAAATGCACAGATCACAAATATCACTATAACAAAACATCATGTAAATGTACCAATTAAAGAATTGAGGCTACAAAAAAAGATTCAACGTACTCAATATAAGCCATCTCTGCAGCATCACCCTGTCTTATACGAGTTCTAAGTAATCTGGTGTAGCCACCTACTCTATCCCTGCTAGCACAAAGTATTTCTTCCACATTTCAGAACACTACAGATTTATAACCTTTTAAAGTTACAGAGCAAATGTCTTACACTTAACGATAAAATAAACTATGATCTGTTTTTAACTTTACATGGTATGCCATGTAAAGTCTCTTTTAAGTATGTAATAAATATATTAGAAAGATTAGAAACATGTGCTGCACAATAATTGAACACCAATGAAAATAAGGGGAAGCCAAGTTTCAAGCTCATTGAAATGTACTCACTTATAACGGTAGGCAAATTCAGTAAAAAGTTTATAAACAATATCGTCTCCTCGAACAAATGAACCTGCGCGTTTCTTAGCTAACTCTGTGCCCTGTGAACCATGATATGAATAGATCAACACTACAAATACTCCATAGATATATAGAACTATAAAAAGATTTACCATAATAATTAGAATACAAGTATCTTAAGGACAACATAAGCAAATCATCTATGTATAGAGAGAGGACTCTTCTACCAGACATTCCCCCTTGAAATGCATGTAATAAGAATGAATGATTCTCATAGAAGCTAAGGAGATCACTTTTACAGATTGAATATCTACAACATTAGTTGATGGAAAACAAAAGCAATTCAACATAATACACAGGAATAAGGGAACAACTTAAATGTCAACCCATCCCCCTTCTCATCAGGGATTTCCCAATGGTGATTAAAAGAAAAGAGATTCAGAAATCTATTTTCCCTGCATCATCCTTCTTTGTAGTTATCCGACTCATCTCAAATACTCGATCCTGCATCATCCTTCTTCGTGGCTCTCCTGATTCTCTCTTATCCCTTCTTTATATTTAATCTTATTATTCCACTTCAATTGTCTCTAGGTCACAGGATTCGTCGAATCTCAACGTACAGGTTCGAAATTCGCCGAACCTGAACCAAAAAATGAAATTCGTTGCACTTTGCTCCAGAAATTCGCCTATTCTTCCGCTGCATGTGCTTTCCATTTACTAATGCGACTCGGCTGGGTCGTTCTTTGCCGGAAGAATACAATAGATAGTGAACATTTATTCATGTGGCCAGTCTTCATCTCATCCACTAAATTTAATACTGCAATCGACCCATCAAACTAATTATTAGGGCACGGAGTATGGGATTTGACCGTGGTCCCCGGAGTAGTGGAATTGGGAGAAATCCGAGTTCACATGTGTTAGTCGTGTCCGCATGGCCGGCCATTTCCCTCCAAACTGTGACGCGGCCGTTTTCTTTAGTGATGGTAGGATTTGCAGCATTTCCCGGTTTTGCAGCCTTTGGCGATAGTAATGTTTTGCAGGCTTCGATTATTTCCCTTCGTGATGGTAGGTGATGTTAGGTTACAACGGAAGGCACATAAAAAGGGTTATCCAAAGATTATAACATATTCCCAGTTAAAAATGTTATAAAAGAGCATCAAAGAAAATGTTATTTAACATATACGTTCCGTAATTTGTGTGCATAAGTTTTATATATATATATATTAATATATATATAGAAAATAAATTAAATATACATATAATATTATAATAATGAATGTTATATTACTTATAAAATAGTTATATTTGAAAAAAAGTATATTGATAAAATATTTTTATTTGGAAAAAATTGTATATTTGGCGAACTTAATGCCGAACTTCATATTGAATTTCATCGGAAAATCCCAATTCGAACCCGAATTTCATGGTTGTTGAACTCGAATTATTTCTAAAACCCATCCCACCTCATTTATTTCCCTATCATTACACTCATCTCCTCATTAAAGTTTCATCAATTTCCTAAATATTTTAATATCTTTTGTTCTTTCTACTATTTCTACTTACTACACCTAATCCTTCCTTAACAGTTATATTTTTTACTACCATATACCTTATCATCTAATTCTCACTCGTTTCGATCTTTTCACGAGCTCTTAATAGACCTCGATGATGGGTGAAGTGTCCACTCGAAACATCAGGACTGTTAAACTTGAACACAGTTAATCTAGAAGTTTACACAAAATGGTTGTTAAAGCTGCATGTTACCCCCATATTGTATGAGGACTAAACTTGTGATTTTTATCACATTGATGGTGATTTGCAGCTAGTACCTTTGGATCATCGGATTGGCTTGGGGGTATACTTCTTCATGGAGCCTTTCCCTTCTTGGAATTTGATGGGGATCTTTAGTGGAGGGGACTCACTTCTCCTTGTTGATGATCATGTTTGATCATTTGGTGGATGTTGTTTCAAATGTGCATCATGTTCATTGCAGTTTGATGGAGGAACTCTTCATGTTGGATCAATGATGGGGAAACTCCTCATGCTCAAGTCACTACTTTCACTTGGTTGTTGCATGGTTAGTTCATGTTTTGTTCTTAGTTGTTATTGTCCTCTAGCATGGTGGTGCATTTGCCTAGCGTTTCCTAGTATCATTTACAGTTTCATCACATTTCCATCATTTTACCTAGGTAGTTTGCTTATTTCATTATATTTTTACTTCTTACCTAGGTAAAATCCATATTACACTTACACTTCATCATTTTCCCTTTCCTAGAGGGCGCATGACACATATTGATTTCATTTCCCTAAGTTTCATTTCATATTAACCCTTCATTTTGCGATATTTCCACTCTTCAACATTTCCAGTGTGAAACTAGTTTGGGATATTTTATTTATAGATTAATTAAACCAAAACCTTTGGTTGTGCATTGCATGAATTTTATTGAAGTTGTCATTAGGCTTTTTAACCTCATTCCCTAAGTTTTAATTCAACCAATCATTAGTTTTGGAAATAATGTAACTTCAGAAGTTATTCTTATTCTATTTTATTGTATCTTTATTGTACCTTGATCCATATCGCAGTTGGCATTGTTGTCGAATGTCGACATCTACTGCGACCAGTCATCGTTGTCGACACAACTCCGACGAGTTTCGACTTTGACACGGCTTCGACACACTTCGTGACTTCGACACAACTTTGGCAAGTTGTCGAACTGCGACATGACTTCGACACGTTCAGCGACCTCACAGTTTCGCGACGTTGGCATGCAGCATAGACCTGCGACTTGCGCAACACCATCTTGCGACTTGCGACTGTCGAACTCAGACAGACTATCTTTCTGTCTTCCAGTCGACTGTAACGGTTGAACTGCCGAATCGTTATAACTTCTTCTTTGTAATGGGCAGGCACCCAAACATCTCAGCACTCTCTATATAAGCATGTAAAATATTGTAATATACATCTTATCAGTCCGAATCTTTACATCCAGTAATAGAGATATCAGTTCGCATTCCTGCATATTGTCTGTGTGTATTTGTGTTTATCTGTGTAGTGTAATCTTGCTTGCTTATTCCATTCTTATGCTTCCGTCATAACAGAGCCGACTCATTCAGTCGAACTGTTGTCCCCCTCAGCTTCTTGGCCCCGAGTGGATCATACCTCCTTCGGGAGCAATTATTAATGTAATTGATCATGTAAAAGATCATGAAAGAATCTACAATCTTGAAATCTTGAAATCTTAGAAATGAAGCCCTTTTGTCCATAGGTTTGGCTTGATTTTACCTTTCCTCAACTCTCCTTGGTAGGGCGCAAAAATCTGTGGAAGCAGATTTCAAATCTGAAAATTTTCATATTTGACCTATTCTCTACCAGAATCGGGAAACTAGGGTTCCAATTTTGAGCTATTATGTCCACAGATCTGGGAGAAAAGGAAGTTTTCTCAACTCGCCCTAGGAGGGCGCATTTACCTGTGGAATCAGTTTTCCAAGAATCCCAACTTCAAAATTGACCTAGCTCCTACTAGGGTTTATGATCCAGTTGCAGTCAAGATGATGAAGATTGAGGATAGGTTGGATGGGGCTTCCAACTTCATCTCTTGGAAGTCTAGAGTTCTTCTAATTCTTTTAGAAAATGACATATTGAAGTTTGTAAATGAGAAGGTTCCAGAACAAGAAGAAGAAAGAGGAAAGAACCAATGGAAAAAGAATGATGCTAGGGCAAGAAGGATCTCGGTAGATTCAGTAAGAGACCACTTGGTACCTCAAATTTCTCAGAAGAAGACAACCAGGAAGATGTTTAAAGTCTTGAAGAAGTTATTTGAAAATGGCCGTATCAACCGTACTCTTGCATTGAGAAATCAACGATCAAATCTCAAGATGTTAAGATCAGAACCAGTTGCTTCCTACTTCATGAGGATCTCTGAGCTAAGAGATCAACTAAGCACCAGTGGAGAAACTCTTGATGACAGAGAACTTGTTATAACAACCCTTAATGGTCTCCCTCCCTCTTGGGAATCATTCATCTGAAGTATAAGTGGACGAACCAAGTTGCCCAAATTTGATCGATTGTAAGTAGATTGCATCCAAGAAGAGACAAGAATCGCAGCTCTTAATAAACTACTGAAGAAAATTGACATAAATACAAAGTTTCCCATTCATGCATTATGTCAAACACTTGAACATCTAGGGTTTTAACTTAGAATTCTTTGAAAGTAAAACCACCACTTCAAGATCCCATCAAACATTGAAATGATTACAAGCACATTGAACACATATGTTTTTGGTCAAACTTGACCAGGCAAAACCCCAAACTTGGGGAAAACCCTAGGAAAAAGTTTCATTAAGAAGAGTACAAAAAAATTCTAAAAACACATAATTTTTCTCTTTCAATCCTAATTGAAAAAATTTCCACAAACAGCAATTTTTTTCAGAAATCAGACCCAACCTCAAAATTTGTGCCAACCTCGAAGATCATGCCAAAAAGGTTGTTGTATGGTCTGCTGTACGGAACTATACTTTTTTGCCTCGATTTTTGTGTCCTCACGTGCCTGCTTTTATTGTTGCACGGTCTGCATTAATTGCTCAGCCAACTTCCTTGGGATTCGAGCCAGTCTTCTAGGGATTCAAGCCCACACGTTTGGTTGTCTTTAATGTTGTTGTACAGCCTGTTCAAATTGCAATTGGGAATTGTGTTGTTGCTCTTCTATTGGAAATCATGCCCTTCTTTGCTTGGGAACTCTTCTTTGTCTTCAATCTGCCTTTTCCTCTCTCTCTGATGGTGACTGTTCTTCATTTGTCCCTTTCACTTTGTTTTATACTTAACTTTTTGTAACTAACTTCTAACTACCCAATCTAGGGTTGAGATTTAATTACAAAATGAAGGGTCTACATTAAATTCACTTTTAATAATTAAGCTCATTAATTATTAAATACATCACTTTAAATGTGACCCACTTTATAAAGTACAAAACATAACTTTATTTATATAATAGTCACTTTTTACATAAATGTACACAAGGAACAAAACTTTCAGGTCCCCTTCATCACACTCACACCAAAAATATGAGGGAGGACCTTCAGAGTTATCTTTTCAACACTCCCTCATAACGTGGGAGGTCCTTCCGGCACCATCAGAATCTCCACCTCTGATCCCTGATGTAGCTCCCTCCTGCTCTGGAATGTCTCTCGGAGACAAGTGCCCACCTCTGAAATGAAACTCTGACTCTTGAGGTTCTACCTGAACCTCATCAACCTGCTCATCACCATCATCACTGAACTGGCTGAGCCTTCTGCCAGTGCGCAGGAATAGGCATGTTTTGATAATGAAGCGGATTAATCAAGTGCATGACTGATGATTGATGTAGTGAGTGTTGGGGACCAAAGATCTCTGAGGTTCTCAAGCACTCTCTCCCTTAGAGCACTTGTCCCAGTTGGAGCCAGATGTTATCACATCCTTAGTAGTCGGGCTACCATGATTGCAGAGTAGTTTCCTGTATATTTTTGAGCCAAGTCTTTGCACATTTTTTATGAGATCAGCCTATGAAGAGCAGTACTTTTGATGATCACTCATGTATCAGAGCAGCCCCAAATCAAATATGATGAACCTTATGCCTTGACTGAGCCTCATGACAATTTGATGACTGAGGTGACCATTCTTCTTCCATACTGAGCAGTGTGATGGTGCCCAAAACTATACAGCAGCAGTGTGCCAGTGACAATTAATGATCTAGATGACAGGTACAGGTATATGACCCAGCAGGTATATGGTTGTGCATTGGATATGTTTGCCTTGCTCTTTGTTTATCTTAGTAGCTTGACTAGGTATTTAGTGGTCATGATCTGGTGATATATATATGGACATGGTTGTTTTGTTGACTGTCTAGAGTCTAAGCGATCTAATTACTCAGAATAAGAAATTCTTGCTTGTACTCGTTGGTTTTACCCTCTCAAGTAGTATGGACATGGTCATTCCCACCTTTTATGGCTTGCTAGTCATGGCATCACCTATCCCTTTCCCCATCCATCTGTTCTCTTCCATATTGGTTTTAGCTTGACTTACACTTCAGCCTGTGATGTGGAGGACCTCCCCACTTTTGCCTCTATGTTGGATAGTTTCCCTGTTGTTTTGTGTCTCGACTCTGAGTTGTGCGACAGAACTTACCAAAGCCTTGATCCTTCTGGGCCAGGAGAACCCTCTGGTGTTGGTTCCTAAGCTTAGGTGAGTTGGATTTGAAGCTTTGACCTCTCCAGTCGGTTGCCCCCGATGTTTGGTCCTGATTGTGGATGATCCCCCTAGTTTCCTGAGTTGTGTGGGCTAGACTTGAAGCAAAATGTACTACCATCATTACATGCATGTGTGAACTATTATTATATCTTATGTGCAAGCCCATGAAATAAACTAAAACTGTGCTTTTTAGCACAATGAAATAAGGCTATGAAATGAAATGTAAAAGCACCCTAGATGAAAGCTGCGATTAGTTGTGCTTCTAAGCACATACAAAATCCAAAGGGTCATAAGGCCTAAAAAGCAGTGGTTAGATGTATGCTAAATCGAAAGAACTGCTGGCCAAGATAAAATGTAATGATTACTTCCTCACATTATTTAGTTGTTATATCAATGGCCTCAGGTAATTTGGTTGGGGCAGAAGGCACAAAAAACAAATTGTTGGTTAGACAACAACACAATAAGAGATAAGTATTATATAATTTATATATATATATTATTATTCTTATCCATATTCCTTCCTGCCAGCTGAGGAGGGTATCAACCCGTTAACTATGGCTGGTAGGATACCAGGTGCCTCCTAGTCGGCGGATCGAATCGGAGTTTCCTCAGGTAGCCACCAACCTACAGTTATCCCCACCCAAACTCCCGTGCTTGGTGGATAAGAAGCGAACAAAGGTTACGGAGCCTACGAGTTGGGATGTGAGACGGATTAAGGGACAGCTAATTCTAAGTGTCCCCTAGAACCTCAAGTTACGGTTAGTTGTGCACCCAGTCACGGTGGTTCTAGAAAAGATCCTCACAGAGTTGGTTCCAGCTTGGATGTGAGCTGTAAACATTTGCTAAAGGTTGAATAAACACTCCTCAAATCAACTCATTCCATTTGTGAGACACCGCCATCCTTGTGTGTTTTCTATCCAACATATGCTTAGGTGGTTTCCCTTTTCCCCTTCTATCTGAAGTATCACAGTGTTGAGATTGAAAAGTCATCTCCTTACCCTAGCCTTGCATTTTTCACCATCACCCATTCCTAGCAAAATGGTCATGTCCATGAAATGAGTATATTCTTGAGGGTCTGTTCTGAGTAATTGATTGTTTTAATTATGGACTTATATTTGATGTGTTAATTGCCTAATCGCCAGTGAAATGCTACTTTATACTTTAGAATTGCTATTAGAATAATTAAAGGAGCATATCTTATCCATTTGTACTTGCAGCATCAGTCAGATTCAGCCTGAGTCATTATTTTGATCAATCTTGACCTAGTCAACCCAGTTTGACCAAGTCAACAGTAGGATCTGAGATGAGTTGGACCGATGATGTTAGAGATTGATTATTTATGGTCCTATGATGTCCACTTGATGGTTCCATGCAGCAGACACGGGTTTCATATGATGGTTTGATGGATTTTTTTATTATTATTATTATTTATAGACCATTATTTTTATTTGTTCGCGCATGGTTGAGCTTACAGATGATTATCCAAGTGGTCATAGGGTGTATGAGTACTCATCTCTACTACATTTGGACCTTCTGAGTCCATTGGCACACTTAGATATCAATTTCAGGCACTTTCAAATGAGATTATAGTCAGATTATCACTTTATTGCCTATTTGTCATTATAAAATGACTTGACAGCACAGATTGAGATTTATTTGGTTCTCCTAGGGCGCTATAGAGGGAGCATGGGGTCCATGCACTTGTTATTACCATATTACCATACGCCCAGACATTTTGATGTAGTCATATTTGTGCCCGGGGCACCAAGTAGACAGCTACATGCATTTTATTATTCTACAGGTAGTTTTCTGAGGATAAAAAATGGAATCAAATGGTCACTAAGGAAATCAATTTGGGCAATTGAGGCAAGGAATTGGCATGAGGTTTGTTCAGAGGACATTTGTGATGCATCCCACACCTTCCAGCACAGCTTGCAGCATTCAATGGGGTCCACACACACTACAGGCTATTATTTGGATATTTATTTATGCTTTTGGGGGAGCCACGATTTGGTCACTTTATGATGTCATAGGGTCATATTATTTATCATTGTGCCATGGGGCCATGCTAGTGAAGGATATAAACACCTCCTAGCCCCACCATGTACTTTATTCACTTGTCCTAGTCACTTGTCATTTGGTACGACCTCCTAGGGCGACTGAGTGAGTGCGCACCCCCTCTATTTGAGAGTTGATCCATGTATTGTATTTCCGGCTCATCTTAGCCGTTGATTATTATTGTTATATCTTTTGATCTCCACCACTCATTCAAAAAGTGGTTAGGGTCTTGGTCTCTCTCATTCATATTTAAGGAAGAGACCCCCCTCATTGTAAAGCACCTTTTGGCTCTGGAATTCTTGGAATAAAATATTATTTTGCAGATCTACTTCGCATGCTTTGATGAATGTTCTCGTACGTGATTGGAATGCCTTTATTTTAGACATCTCGGTGATTTTCATGTGATTTTAACATCTTTTTGTGGACGTCGAATTCATCTTATGCAAGAGTGCAACTAGCTTGGAGGGGCGATTGTGGGGTTTCCCCATCTCTTCTTGGGCAAGACATTGGTTCCCCCATCTCTTCTTGGGCAAGACGTTTTCATCTTGAAGGGAGTTCTTCAATTGTGATTCGTCCATTGATT
Source organism: Larix kaempferi (assembly GCA_027924585.1). Lineage (NCBI taxonomy): Eukaryota > Viridiplantae > Streptophyta > Pinopsida > Pinales > Pinaceae > Larix > Larix kaempferi. The sequence goes on from BSBM01000036.1 coordinate 1,030,420, forward strand.
TATTCTCTTTGATATGTCATGCATAGTTCTTCTTTTATTTATGGATCAAATCTAACTTGGGTTGTTTGAATTTGTAGGTAAAGAAGACACACTTCCTCCTTGGACCAAGACGTTTTTAGCTTGAAATCGATTGGATCTCACTCGGAATTGTAACTAGTTGAAAGGATCATCGATGTACTTGGCGGCCACAAGCATTTGAGGTAAGATCTACACGGTACGCATTGGTTTTCATGCATTTTACCCATTGGTCACTCAAAACCCTCATTGTTAAAACCCTCGTTTTATAGATCTGATAGATCTGGCGATAATTTGGGCTTAATAACTAAAACCCACTTCTTAAATAATTAATAAACCTTAGAGACCAAGTTCGAGGGAAATCCGACTCCATTTTCCCTTTGATCCAAGCATTGGCCATCTCTAGGGGAGGACTCACTTGTGGGTTCTTAGTCAATTTTATAGATATGTCGTTTGGGTGTTGCCATTTTGTCCTCTAAACTCCAGGTCTACCATTTGGCAACCTTTCTAGTGCCTTTCCTATCCTAATTTCACTAAGTGGGCCCCACCTCATTCTAATTTGACCAAATCATAGGTGGATCTCATTTGGGTATTTTAGATTGGCATTAGATCTATCTAGATCTACTTGTTTAACTCCATTAGTGGCATATTCATTCATTGGTTGATCATTTACCTCTTGCATAAGCCTCATCAATCAAGCCCTAACTCTATTTGCCACCCAGCTTCCTTAGATCTAGATCTACTTACTCTTGATCTCTCTTTCACTTCCACTTCATATCCTCCTAAAGTGTCTAGAGTAGGTTCGCTAGCCTTCTTTAGCTAGCTAGGGTCTCCCCCTTGGTCTTGCATTGGCTTGATCTAAAGTGAAGAGTGCCTCAATTAACGTGACAACCATTTATCCTTGAGAATCGAAGCCCTCTTAGATCACCTCTTTAGTTTCCCAACACCTCTACCATCCTGGATAGGATCACCTTTTGGGGAAACTACAAGTTGTGTGATAAAAATGACTTTTCGAAAAGAAAATTTATTCTATAGTTCACTTAAGAGAGATTATATCCCAGCCCTAGATCTCATGGCTTGGATTTGATCTCAACTATTGAAGTTGAAGAGTGATGGGGAGTGTTACCCTAATGAGATGTGAAAAAGAACTTTGAGACTTCATTTGCATATCATTCCAAGAGAAGAGGAAGAGGCACGAGTTCCAAGGAGGAGAAGGGTTGAGGAGCTGAGAAAGAGAAAGGGAGGGCGCATTTTCCAAGGAGAAAGAGGGGCACGCACTTCAAGAAGCAGACTGCGGAGTTAATGTAGTTTGTACTGCAGTGAGTGGGGTGCATTTCTCAAAGTGGATAGAGGGCACACTTTTCCAGACTAGTGGCACTCTTCTTGAGACTAGAAGGGCGCACTTATCAAGCAATAACAACAGCATTTCTTCTGCAGTTCGTACAGGCATTAATGAGGCTGACTGTACAGAATTATGAAGGCTGTACTGTACCTTTATGCACAGAAATCAAGGTTGACTTCTGGCACAATTCCCAAGGCATTTTTTCTTGCTGAGCAGTGGATTGTTTTGCTGGTACATAGGTACTTAATTTCTGTATTGTAATTTACTGTCTGTAAATTTACTGTTTGACTGTACATTGTTGGAAGTGAAGGCCGTACAGTCTGTATAGTTGTCTTGCACATTTTTCTGAGAATGGGAAAGAGAAAGTACAGTGCTGCTGTTGTGGATTTCTAGTCTTGTAATCATTTCTTAGACGCTCCTAATAAATTAAATTCTCTCCTGCTGGTTTTCCCCAATGTGTGGGGTTTTTCCAGGGTCAATTTTTTACCAAAAATTCCTGTGTTATTCCATTTCTACAATCTGCTGATATTTAATTTCTGTGCATGAAATTATTGGACAGTCTGCTGATTTCATGTTTTCCCACTGCTAAAATTGCTTAAAGAACAGTATATTAGCTTACAGTTGCATTTATTAAATTGCCAGTGAAGTGTGTGGTTCCTTGGATGCATGTAGAAGACTAATATTGATGGTTCCTTAAGTGTTTGACAAAATTCTGTGTGTGAACAGTGAGCAGATTTTGTATCTTTTACTTTCAAAATTATCTGTGGAGTTATCAGTCCAGACCTAACAATGGTATCAGAGCCTGTCATAACTCCAGTCTAGCCTCTGTGTCTCTATAGTATGGCATTCCTTGGTGTGACCTGCAAGCCCAGATTCGCCCTCGTGCTATCTCTATGTGGAATGCAGACCTAAGTACGTTACCTACAAACCCTAATTTTTCGACCTAGGTGTATTCTCTCCATCTCCTCTCTCTACATGAACCTACAATCCTCTTCGTGCACCTCTTCAGCATGAGCCTACAATCCTCTTCACACACTTGTCTTCTTCTTTAGCGCAACCATCAATCTACCCTCAAAATTACAACTGGGTAAGTTCAATCCCAATGACCTTACACACCTATCGAATGTGCACAAATACTTGGCCTTCTCTCTCGTTATCTTCTTTATCTTACCCATCTCAACGTATGTGATGATCTCTAGGTCATAGGACAATAGGATTATAATTTATAGTTGTTTTGTTGAGATATTCATATTTCTTTGTGTGCTTTGCCTTGCTGTCGAATGCGCTAGTTAAAATCAATCAAGAGGTCCAGGATTCGAACACTGTCAACGACGCCAACATCTTTTAAGCAACAAAGCTTGAAGATGTAACTGGAACAAAGTTGTCCCGACAACCTCAGATTGAATCCCAAAGCCTCGACACCTAATTCTCTCTCAAGGCTACAGCTTCAGCTCAGCTCAAACATCATGTTCCTTCTGCTCTCGTCTCTCTCGTTCCTGCCAACCTACACCAGACCAGTCCACTTATCAGAGTTGCAGCATTAACCTTAAATGCAAAGATTGAAATTGATTGCATTGTTGGGTCCAGATTATCTTTTTGTTTGATGTTTTTGGGTGATGTAGTTTTATGTGCAGTTTATTTAAGAAACAGAAGTCTAACTCATTCTCTTGGAAACAAGACTCCATATGAAATGTGGTATGGTCACATTCCTTTGGTGAGGCATCTCAGCGTGTCTTTGGTTCCACTTGTTATGCCTTAATTCCAAAGGAATAAAGAAACAAGCTCGATGCAAGGAGTTGAAAGTGCATCTTCTTGGGGTACTCAAACACCACCAAGGCATATCGTCTTTACAATGAGGTAAACAAAAATTTTATACTTCCCAGATGTGTCATTTTTCTTGAAATGAATAAAAATGACAAGTCTATTGAGAGGCAACTTGATCATCTTGATAAATTACCCATGTAAAGAAATTTCATGAAGTTGACAATGAGATTCCACATTTGAAGGGGGGATCCCTATCTTAGATCAATCTCTGGAATCTCCTTTTGCAGGAACATCTCCCCCTCATGAAGAAGTTCCTGCCACTTCACCAGAACAAGAGGTTCAATTGGATCAAGTGATTGAGAAGATTAGAAGACTAAATCTTGAAGAGAATGAAGAGCCACTAGCTGAGCAACCTCTACCGTCACGAAAAGTTCCAAAGTGGGTCACAAAGACACTTGAAAGTGTTCATCCTAATGAAGTTGGAAAGACCAGAACCAAAAGTTCGACAAGGCAAGAAGATGGAGGAGATGCAGATAATTCAAATTTAGGTGATGTAAAAGATATGGATGTTTCAAATGATTGTAAATTGAATTTATTTGCTAACCTTGAACCAACTTCTTCTGAAGAAGTTGTTGGTCATGATTAATGGAAAGAAGCCATGCAGAATGAATACGATGCTCTCATCAAGAATGGGACATGAAAGTTGGACTCTCCATTTCAAACCATACCAATTGCCTGCAAGAGAGTCTACAAGAACAAGTACAAATCAGATGACTCACTTGACAAACATAAGACGAGGCTTGTGGCAAAAGGTTTTGCACAAAAAGAAGTTATTAGCTATAAGGAGACTTTCTTCCCCGTAGCAAAATGGGATACCATCCACACTCTATTGTCTTTGGTTGCACAAAATGGATGTAAAGTCCATCAAATGGATGTGACAATTGCTTTCTTGAATGGAACCTTGAAAAATAATGTCTTCATGTCTCAGCCATAAGGCTTTGTTGTGAAGGGACAAGAACATAAGGTATGCAAATTCATCAAGTCATTGTATAGCTTAAAACAAGCACCTCGTGCTAGGTATGAAAAGCTAACTGAGCATTTTCTGAAATCAAATTTCAAACTTCAATCTTGATGATGCAAAATTGTTTGTAAAGAAAATTGGAAAATCTATTATATATCTTGTTGTGTATGTAGATGATATGTTGATGACATGGAACAATTAAAGCTACATTCCATCCATAAAGAAAGAATTGAAAAAAGGCTTTGAGATAGCAGATTTGGGACATCTTAACTACTACTTGGGAATTGAAGTGACCCAAAATCCAAAGTACATATTCATCTCCTAGAAGAAGTACATTGGAGAATTGTTGGACAAGTTTGGCATGGCAAAGTGTAACTCTCTCTCTACTCCAATGGAACATAACCTAAAGCTCAAATCTGAAGAAGGGAATGAATTTGAGGATGCAACCAAGTACAGACAACTTGTGGGGAGCATTATCTACCTTAGCACCACTAGACCAAATATTTCATTTATTGTTGGGATACTTTCCCGATTCATGCAAAAACCTTGTGAAGGACATTGGTCTATTGCAAAAAGAGTTCTAAAATACTTGAAGGGGACTCAAGATTTTGGACTCAAATATTTTGAGGTGGATGACTTCAAACTGATTGGATATTCTGATTCAGACTTTGATGGCGACAAAGGGAATGGAGTGTCTACTTCATGCTACCTCATGAGTCTTCGATTAGTCGTTTTCTCCTATAGATCATGCAAACAGTCTATTCCAATAGATTCCACAATAGAGGCAGAAAATGTGGCTACAACAGAAGCAACAAAGGAGATTGTGTGGCTCAAGAAAATAATTGAAGATTTGCAGGAGAAACAAGTGAATACTCCTCTACTAATTCACAATACTTCTGCAATCAAGTTGGCCAAGAATCCCAGATTCCATGATCAAACTAAGCACATCAACAAAATGTACCATCTAATTTAATATCACGTAGAGGCCAAGACAATTCATATGAGACATTGTTCCACAAATGAGCCAATTGCAAACATCTTCACCAAAGCGCTTGGAAGAGAGAACCTTGAAAAGTTCAAAAAGATGCTTGGACTCACGAATGTTAAAGTTAATGCAACTGCGAGACCCATTCTCAGGGAGGATGGTACCCTAGTCAGTTAACTAGGGTTCCTAGTCAATTAACCAGGCAGAGTAAGTCCCTAAAGGTACCCTAGGGCCCCCAACAGTCTCCTAGGGTTCTTGGTCGAGGACCAAGCAGGTTGATGCCATGGCAAAGTCCCTAGCATGTGGCTAGGGCCCCTATTTTCTCGGATGGTACCCTAGTCAGTTAACTAGGGTTCCTAGTCAATTAACCAGGCAGAGTAAGTCCCTAAAGGTACCCTAGGGCCCCCAACAGTCTCCTAGGGTTCTTGGTCGAGGACCAAGCAGGTTGATGCCATGGCAAAGTCCCTAGCATGTGGCTAGGGCCCCTATTTTCTCTAAGGTATTCTGGTATGGGACCAAAGAGTTTCTTGGTCACGAGGACCAAGCAGATCCTGCAAGTTGAGACAGAGACATCCTGGTTTGGGACCAGGCAGATTCTTGGTCTAGGACCAAGTAATTCCTGCAAGTATATACCTAGTCAGTTAACCAGGTGGATCTTGGTCAATTAACCAACATGATGATGTGCGATGCCCTCCTCTCCTCGGTCTTCGAGATGGTTGAGCTAGGTTGTCTTCTTAAAGGACTGGCCACCCCTTGATGAAGTCACTAGCACATGACCTCAAAAGCAGTCAGCAGGACCACAGGATCACATCATCCAGTGTGGACCTTCCTTATACAGTGATGATGAACTTTCAGTTAGTGTATGGAACACTTGTACATTTGAGAGAGAGATGAATGGTTGTAACCCCACCTTAGTTGTTCACCCTTGGTCTTCCCACCTTGTTGTTCTTGGTTTTGTGGTTAGAAGGTTTAGCACCTTGTCTTGTTCACCACCTTGACTTGTGGTTAGAAGGGTTGTCTACCCACCTTGAGTTGCCTTGACTCTTACCACCTTGTTGTTATTGATCATATGGGTAAAAGGGTTGTTTACCCACCTTATTGGTACACCTTTGATCCTATGGGTTGTGGGTCATGTACCTTTCCATGTTTAATGGTCTTGTGTTGACCACTTGTTGGTATTTGTTCTAGCGCCCTTCTTTTATTGTGTTTCCTAAGACCCCTTGCTATGACCCTAGTACCCACCACTAAAAGACACCTTAATTATATTTTATATTCTTATAAGTGGCGACCGTTATTATTGTTTGGTGTCTTAACCCTTATTAATGGAACCCTAACTCAATAAAGAATTAAAGTATGACCCTTCTAAAAGTCATTAAGAATCTATAAATTGAAGTCTAATTCCACATTGAATATTATCATTATCACACATTTCAGATCTAATCTGATTGGGACTGTTGTAGGTTGACGTCAAGGGTTTTTATGCTGCTGTTAGGGTCTACTATTGTTTGTTGCTGCCTTTGTGACTAGGTGGTGAGCCCTATTGGTCTGATCTAGCCTGCTGAGAGCTTATTTGTGGAGGTCGTGAGCCATGTTGGTCTGATCTAGCCTACTAAGAACCTATTTGTGGAGGCCATGAGCCCTGTTGGTCTGATCTGGCCTGCTGAGAGCCTATTTGTGGTGGTCGTGAGCTTGTTGAGGCCTAATCTGCCTAGCCGTGGGCCTATTAAGGTCTGATCTCCCTTGCCATGACCTGTATGTGGGATTAACATATCAGTCATGGTCTTGTTGGCTTTCATCTTGCATGCTTGTGAGCAGGTCGCAGCCCTAGGTTGCCTACCAAACCCCACTGTGGTCTGTTGGTCTATTTTTGAGGAGGCCGCATCCTTTAAAGTTTATCTTCTGCCCTAAGAAAGGACGCCATGACCTCTTCTGTTCATATCTGTGAGCTGATCTATTGAGTTACTGCTCTGATCTATTGTTATCTTTTGTGCTGAGACTTTGATGAGGTCTGATCTATTGTGTTGAGACTTAGGTGTGGTTAGATCTATTGTGTTGTTGAGTCTTGCTTGGAGTTGCCACTGTAATTTGACTATAATGACCACCACTGTTGTCTTTATGTCCTTATCTATTTAATTGTACTACAGCCTATTTCATCTCTCTCTCTCTCAGGTATGTACTAACCCTCAGGTAAGGGTCAGATTGTTCATATTGATTGACTTGCCTCTGAGAGGCATAGTCTGTTCTGAAAGTTAGTTTTTTTTAGTACAAAGGAAGGTCTTCACTCTTCAAGTAAGTTATCAGACTTGTTCATTTTTATTGTGAGGTAGATACTTTACTACTATTATAACTTTGTTTAATTAGTTTACTACTGCTGCTGATTACATGTTACTGAAGATTTCAACTTTAATAGAGGGGCCTCTTTGGGAGTGTTAAAGTTGAAAGAGATGAAAATTATGTTTTAATTTTATCCTGACTTGTTACAGTTGTACTATTTTGTTTCTAGTACTAGTTTAGTATTTTATTTTTGCATTAAAGTATAGAAACTTTGATTTTTTGCATCAAACCCTAACCTAACCCAAAATTTAACAACGAACACCCCTTCGGATTAAGGGGGGGATGTTGGATACCTAGTCCTACGAGATTAAGGATATTGTAAAATATCATAAATAATTAATTTTAGTTACTAGAAAGCAAGATGAAGAGTCACGTAGCTTTGGTAGTTGAAGCCCAAAGGTCACGTATCCTCATGTACAAATAAAGCATTCTCCTTTAATAAAAAATTTACCAGGGGACTTATTCCTCCAGGCCTAACACCATTGAAGAGAGTAGACCTGCAATTGGTGGGGTTGAAGGTATGGGAGAGATGGGGGAGTGAGTAGAGGGTGTTGACAAGAACGGGTGGCACAAAAAGGAGAGGTGCAATGTTAAGGGGATGGGAAAATGTGGGTGTGAAGGGGCAATGGGAGGAGGATGAGGAAGGGAGGGAGGTCGAAGGAGACTACTTCGGGGAGAGGGGAAGAGGTGACGGAGATAATGGAGGAGAAGATGAAGAGAGGGGAGGAGACGCAGAAGAGAGGGATGAGAAAGAGGGGACCGTGAGATAGAGGGCAAGTAAAGGCAAAGTAGGGAGGGGACAAGGAAGAAGAGGACATGAGGGGGAGGGGAGGAAGAGAGGAGGGAGGAGGCAATGTGGAGGAGGACATGAGGGGTGAGGGGGTCAAGCAGGTTGATATGCCATGCAGATGCCACGAAGCAAGTAGCAACGGGTCGTCACAACGAGGAATGGGTCACAACGGGGGTGGGTCGCGATTATAGGCTTGCAACAGGAGTATGGGGGTACAGGTCACAATAAGAGCAGGGTTTGTGACGACAATGACAAGCTGCGACCGAAAGGGTTGCAACGGGGAGGGAATAGGTCGCAGGGAAGGTCACAACAACAAGGAACAAGTTGTGGTTGTGCTTGAAGGTGTTCTTAGTCAAACCAAATGGTTAGAGTGAATTACAAAATAGAATTAATTACCTACTTTTCCTAAGTGGTTACTTTCGAAATATCTCACACCACTTCCTACAGATTCATACTGAACCTGTGCATGAAGTTCATGTTCGAACTACATTTCTAAACACTCTACAGGGCACTACTCAGAGGATTACATCTTTCTTTCCAATGCTTCCTAGTGCATTGGGGCACCAAGCGGTTGGTAGAATGCAGTACCATTCCACTGCCCAAACGTGTTAAACCCCAAGAGGTGACGCAACCCCCAACAATGAGACACATGCGGAGTTGTTGTAAGGAGTTTTGAGACAGATCACGCCAGATCAATAGGCAGACCCTCTCTATCAACTCTCAGTAACAAGTCACATGTTCTAGATGGATAGACATACCCTAGACTAGATTCATTTCATCTAGATAATTTTCTATACAAAGTTTCTTTCCTTCGACTTTGACCTCAAGGGAGGACTCCCTCTCTCCTTCGTTCGACGACAAGCATCTGGAGCATTGAGGCTCTTTTACTTGGACCCCTAAGCATTGTATTTCTTCTTTTTGGCATTGTGATAGTTGCACTCATATCATTTAGGTTAGCATCAATTCTTTCTTTTATAGGAGTGGCCCTTGTAACACCACTAATGTATTGAGCGGTCCCGTTGACCTATTCGATCATTTGTTGAACATTATTAAACTTATCTTATCTAGTCATGGAGTCTGGAAGCTCCTATTATCACACCATAGTAGCTGGGCTACTATTCTTGCTGAGCAGATATCTGCACTTTTCAGAGCTTTGCTTTTACAGAGATCAGCTACTATTCTTGCTGAGCAGATATCTGCACTTTTCAGAGCTTTGCTTTTACAGAGATCAGCTATGATGAGTTTATTTATTTGAGATCACTTATGGATCAGAGCAGTATATGTATCAAACATTGATTAGACCTTGTGCCAAGGCTGAGCCTTGAGAGCTTAGATTTGATGACCGATGTGACCCTTTGTTCCATACAATTTCAGAGTTCAGTGCCCAGTTGTATTATTGCAGCAGTGTTTCAGTTATTTATGGATGATTATTATGATATGATGTGACCTATAGACTTGTGATTATTAGCACTGGATTATTATCTTGTTGTTTTAGTCATCTTCATAGCATTGACTTGGTATATGATTCATGATGTGGCAGTACTATTTAAAATAAAATGAAATATCTTGGATGATGTTATAAGTATAAAATTGGATGTATTACTTGCGCATTAAGGTTTCCTGACAATACTCATTGGTTTCATAACCCTCCTGTGAGCATAAATATAGTCTTCCCTGACATTTTTGTCTACTAGCTTAGGCACCACATTCATTTGACTCCATCCATCCATGAACTTCTTGATTTGGCTTTCACCCTTGACTTGCCTTCTTGACTTTTTGATATGGAGGACTTCCCCATTTCTACCTCTGTGTTGGACTGCATCCACGTTCGTTTTGTGTCTCGGCTCTGAGTTGGTGACAGAACTTGCCTTTGGTGAGTTGGATTGTATGCCTAAATCATTATGGTCGGTTGTCCCGATGTTTGGCACTGTGCAGAACTCCCTCTAGTCGCTTGAGTTGTTGTTGGCTAAAACTGAAAGCACATGTACTACTTATTGGAAATTATTATAAAGCCTGTGAACTTAAAATTCTAGAATGTTTTTATCAACACACGTGAATAAAGGCTATAGCAATGAACTGCTAAAATACCCCATGAAGGGTATAGAAAAGGTCCAAATCAGCAATGGTTAATCAAATGTTATATATTGTTGACCTTGTAAATGTAAATATGCCCCGGATGCAAGCTACGATTAGTTGTGCTTTTTAGCGCATGTGAAATCCCAAAGGGGTCATATAGGCCAAAAGGCCATGGAAATGAAATGAATGATCCCAATGAACTTGGATCAACTTGATGTAGATATGATGCCCAAGTTGAATAAGCACTCTCTAAACAACTTATCCATTTGCGAGGCACAGCCCTTCCCTTTGTTATTTTGTCCAGCACAGAGTGTAGCTTCCCCTTTCCCCGTCCAAAGTGTCACTTAGTTGAGTTTGGTCAAGTCATCTCCTTTGCCCTACCTTGTCCTTAGCCTTCATCCTTTGCTAGCACTTAGGCCATGTCCATTGGGTGAGTATGTCTTTAAACCTTTTGTGCAAGTAAATTATAAATAACATTGAAATATGTATATGTATTAACTGCCACTGAATGATGTTTATACTTGTTAAGTTGTGAATGTGATTAAAGGAACATGTCTTAGTCTACTGTTATAATATAGTCTTTGCTTGTATATAGACCTAATCAAACATAGTTTGACCATGGTCATTCTTGGGATCCGTGATGAGATGGACCACTTATGCTTATGGATGATGATTTATGGTCCCACATACACTTATTGATGATTCCATATGTTGGACATATGCTTCATATGATGATTGATGCAGTTGATCAATTTTATTATTATTTCCAAATCATCATATTTTACACTGTCCGGGTATGGTAGACCATGTTGATGACCCCACAGGTTGTCATGAGGTGTACAAGTACTCATTTCTAGTGGATTTGGGTCTTTTGGATCCATTGAGACACTTATCTTTCAATTCCGGGCATTTTTGATGATGACAGTTGCAATTATCCACTTGTTGACCAATTCGGGCATGCTGATCCAGCCTGTCCTGCAAAGGCATTGGAGGCCAGTCGTTGCCTAGGGCACTGTGTAGGAAGGGGGTGGTCCAGCCACTTGTTTTCACCATTATACCCCCCTTCCAGACAGTCTGGTACACTCAGTTTGACAACGCAGGCACCCTGGGTGGCAATTTGGGGCACTTTGAGGGTTTTCAGGAGGATAAAAAAATGGAATAAAAGGGTAATTGAGGAATTCGATTTGGGCAATTAAGGTAAGGTTTTGGCACTTGGTCTTCTCAGAGGTCTTCCATGGTGAACCCCCCCGGGGGTTCTTCCAGATCAGTTGGCATCAGTTAGTGGGGCCCACAGTGGCCACAGGAGGCCTTTTACTGCTTATCTCTCTCAAATTTTGGGGACAGGATTTGATCATTTGTGTCACTTTGACATGTCATAGACTCATATTTTATATTATTGTGCCATGGGGACATGCTAGTGAAGGAAAGTAATACCTCCTAGCCCCACCATGAGCTTGTAGTGACTTGTCTTGGTCTTGATGATGTGGCACATGTATTTTTAGCCACCCCTATGTATGACGTTACCCTCCATGATTCTTTTCTAGCTATGACGTCATCACTCACTTTAGTGATCCATGTGATATTTTGTATTGGCTCATCTTAGCCATTGATTAGATTGTTAATTTTGATCTCAACCACTTGTTTTAAAAAGTGGTTTTGTGGTTTAGGGTTTTGGTCTTTATTATCCTATAAAAGGAGGAGACCCCCTATTGTAAAAGCACCTTTGAAGCTCTTGAAGATTGGAATAGAATACTAATTTTGTGGATCTACTTCTCGTCTTGATGGATTCTTTTGCAAGTTGAATATACAGTATTTTCTCTATGTATCATTGTGGAACTTGGGGCTACTAGTCGTTTTTCTGCAGGGAGGCCGAATTGGTGAGGAGGAGGACGATTTGAAGGAGGCTATTGTTGGGGGGACCCACATATCTTCTCTTGGGTTGATCATTGTGACAGGGAGTATCATTATTGTATCTTTGTGACATAGTTGATGCTTCCTCTCACATCTCTTCATCATTTTCATAATTCTTTTACTTGGCTTGTTTCTAACTTGATCTTGTCATGTAGGAGGAGGACGATTTGGCTATCTTTGGAGGAGGACATTTTGGCTTGGAGCACTAGATCTCACTCTTGAATATACACATAGGGGGAATGCTATCAATTTGCAAAGTGGCCACAAGCATTTGAGGTATGTTCTACAAGGTATGTACCTAGATCCATTCATTCTTCTTCATTGGTCATAAAACCCTTAAAATCAAAACCCTCATTTTACTTTTTCTCAGATCTACTTGGATCTAGCTTGGCTTTGGGTATAAAATTAAGAACCCACCTCTATAGCATCCACGGCAATTCGAATCTATAGTTTGGTGGTGATTGGTCTCCATTTGGCACACTTCCCAAGGCACCTAGCCTTCCTTAGGGCAATTCACATTACTTGAGGGAGCTAGTTTGGCTAGTTCCTTGACATGGGTAGGTGAGATCCCACTTGATTTGAATAGATCAACCTTGATAACCTAGCCCTAGTGCTTCACCTTGTTGATTTTCACTTTGTGGGCCCCATTCCTCATTTTGAGGGTTGAGCCCCACTTGGGTCACTTGGTGATGCATTTTCAATCTCAGATCTATGGAGATCTAGCAAGCATTTGGACTTGATAATTTAAACCCACCTTGTTAATCACCTTAAAATACCGATCTATAATTTGGTGGAATTTGGACTCCATTTGCCCCCTCAAATTAAGGCACTAGTCTCCCTTGGGTAAATCGCATTCCTTGGGTTAGTGGTCTTTTGCTAGATCCCATATGTGGTTAATGCCTCTTTCATCTTGAAATCATAGATCCATCCTTTGCATACCCCTTAGTACCATTTTCAACTTTAACTTAACCTTGTGGGCCCCATTTGAACCATTTTCCACATTTTAAGGAAGTGGGCCCCACTTGTGTAATTTTCATGGTACTAGATCTCCTTAGATCTATCTAATCTTCATAAGTGGCCCTAGTCATCCATTGGTTGAAACACTTTGTCACCCCTTAAGCCTCTTCAACCCTTGGGTCCACTTAACTTCCATAGATCTAAGTTTCCATTGGTTTTTGTAACTCAACTTACGCATTTCCCTAGGAACCTTTGGGTTAGCTGGCATTCATTGATTGGCTAGGGTCTCCCCCTTGATCTTGATTAGTCTTGATCTAAAGTGAAGATTGCCTCGGTTATCGTGACTCCCAGCTTGCATTGGGAACCGTGGCATCTCTTGGGTCACCTCTTTAGTTGTCCATCTCCTCTACCATCCCGGATGGGATACCTTTAAGGACAACTACAAGTTGTGTGATAACAGTTCCTTCATCCACACATGTCCATTGCTAGCAACATATGGATAGAATATGTACACCTTCGTAGACTTTAGGAATCAAATCACTGCGCGGAGGGGGTTCCCTATTCCACAAACAAGGGGGTCTCATACATTAAATTTGTGTCTGGCTAGGCTGGGACCTTAAAAATAGATTATAATATTATTATTATTATTATTACACTTGAAAATCGACAACTTGTTGTCCTGTGCTGCCTTCTGGGTGGGACTCAAATGAACATGACCCCTCTGCAAGAATGGCTGCTTGTGGCATTATTGTTGTAATTATATACGTACAGTTTTTCTTGTGATTTTCTACAGACTTGACTATTAAGGTTGTTCCACCATGTATTGAGCAGTCCTGTTGACCTATTCGATCATTTGTTGAACATTATTAAACTTATCTTATCTAGTCATGGAGTCCGGAAGTTCCATCATCCACACATGTCCATTGCTAGCAACATATGGGTAGGATATGTAACCTTCGTAGACTTTAGCAATCAAATATACTGCGCAGAGGGGGGTCCCTATTCCACAAACAAGGGGGTCTCATACATCAAATTGGTGTTTGGCTAGGCTGGTACCTTAAAAATATATTATAATATTATTATTATTACACTTGAAAATCGGCAACTTGTTGTCCTGTGCTGCCTTCTGGGTGGGACTCAAATGAACATGATCCCTCTGCAAGAATGGCTGCTTGTGGCATTATTGTTGTACTTATATACATACAGTTTTTCTTGTGATTTTCTGCAGACTTGACTACTAAGGTTGTTCCACCAATAAACAATTTTACATATGATATAACACTTATTAAAAGTGATCTTTCTGCTGAAGTAAGTTGATCGTATAGAGAATCAAATACAGAGGATAAGTTCTAGGCTCTAGCTTATTACTGCCAATTGATCCATCAAAAGTAGTCTCCAAAAATGGAATATGAAAAACAATTACAAAATATACAGTTCTATCAAACATTAAAATATACAGCTAAAAGTATTTCTTCACTGGCACATACCTCTTTCCCAAGCTGGACCATTCTATCAGCCAATCGCCTTACTTCTTTTGCCTGCAAGTTAAGCACATAAAAAATGAACATTCTAGATCAGGAGCTTTGTCGTTCCAAAGATTCCATGTTCTAATGTCAAAATTTCCTAAAAAGATAAACAAGTCAAATAAGAAAATGGCATTTTTCTAATGTTCCACACTTCTATTAATCTCAAAAAACAATTTGATAAAAATATCCTCGATAGGATGCAAAGCTTTTATCGACTGTAGTAGTTCAGATTTCATATAAACACTTGAGATTAATGAACTAAGTTTCTTTCCTTACAGTTATTTTTTAATGGACACTTAAGCAAACCATACTCGACTGTTATTTAATATTTGTACATGCAGTAAAACATCTCATTTCTCCAGCTTAAAACACAGTACATATTTTGTTTCTTGTTAGATTTCAATGTAAAATTTGTATAAACAATCCTTAGATTCTAACAAATGGCATCAGTGTCTGCTTTCTCTACTTTGATCTTGAACTCCAAGCACTGTTTTCAATAGGACCCCTCAACTCTTTATTTTAACCCCCAATTTGCATGGGTGTCCACATATGATTTTAATCACATTTTCAACAGGGGGTTACATGTTGATGGAGATTTGGATGGCCTAGCATTGATAATTGTGGAGAACTTTTCTTGTGAAGCGTTCTTGATCCTTGGCACATAGATGTCATCATAGTACTTTTGGGTATCATCTTTGGTTGAGAGCCCTCCTTGTTTCTCTCTTGTGGAATGTGTGGTGACATTTTAGTGGCTTGTAGAAGGGGTCGTCCCCTTCCTCATAGGTTGGTTATCTATTGGGCTCCTATTTTTTAATGATTGTCTCCTTGGTTCATGGATTGATGAGTTGGCATGGAGATTGGGGTTGAATGTTATGTGGACATTCATTGCACATATATTGAGGTTGTTCCCCACTTGATGGTGTATTGCACATAGACCTATTTGTCGGTTGATGGTTTGACCCCTTGATGCATGGAAGCAACCTCTTGCACATGGTTGACTTGTTCTACATTCATTGGTTTTTCTCTTGATGAGCACCCACCCTTTGGAAGGTTGTTTACACACTCACCTAGGCCATTTTTTATGGGACGTTTTTAGAGTGTCCTAGCTTCGGAAACAGTTATCTTTTGACAAAGTGCCCAGAATTGTGCCATCACAATGCCAATAGATACAGAGTGGCAGCAAGATTTTCAAAAACTGGTTATAATAGAAATTCCGATAAATAATGAGGAATTTAGCAATTCCAGAACTGTCATTTAAAGAGCGCACCATAGTTTTGCCACACATGCCTTTTGGAGCCTTTTTCATGGAGAGATTTCACCTTATTTGAGGAAGTACTCCACCTTTTGTGACCTTTTTCTTGGAGTGCTAACCTTGGAGAGCAAGTTTTGCCACACATGCCTTTTGGAGCCTTTTCATGGAGAGATTTCACCTTATTTGAGGAAGTACTCCACCTTTTGTGACCTTTTTCTTGGAGTGCTAACCTTGGAGAGCATTTTGAGGCTAGGTTTGAATTCTTCTCATCATCATTCACCCTTATTTGAGGCTAGGTATACTTCTATCAGAGATATTATGTCTATTGCATCAATTTTTTAATTGCCCTTTATACTAAATGGATGTAAACACTGCTTTTCTAAATAGCCCAATTGAAAAGGACATATAAATTAATCAGCAGAGAGGCTTTGAGGTGCATGTGCAAGATAACCATGTGCACAGATTGAAGAAGTCCCTTTATGGGCTGATGCATGCACCACAAGCATGTTACTCAAGGATCGATGAGTGCCTACTAAAGTTGGGCTTCATCAACACTCTAGAAAACCTGAAACTTTATTATTCATATGATAAATCTGATTTGCTTGTTTTGGTCCTATATGTAGATGTCTAATTCTTACAAGTAATTAGGAGAAGCTCATTGCAAGGTGCAAGAAAAAGTTGGCGTGTAAATATGACAAAAAGAACATTGGCCTCATGCATTACTTTGGATCTAAAGGTTTGGCAAGGTGCACATAAAGTCTTCCTTGGGCAAGGAAAGTATATGGTAGAATTCTGAAGAGACTTCAAATGACAAACTGCAAACCCGGAGCCACTCCTATGGTGCCAAATCTGATGTTACCTGCTCATTTAGATTCAAATTTGGTAGATCCATCTTTGTTTAGGTAATTAATTGGTTTCCTTATGTATCTTGTGAATACCAAGCCCTGATGTTTGTTTTGCAATGAATACATACTTTGAGCCAATTTAGGTTAAAAATCCCAACAAATTCATTGGAAAGCTACCAAGCATGTGCTCAAATATTTGAAGGGCACAATTCATTATGGCATGAGGTATGTGGGAGATGGAAAGCTGCTACTACATGGATTTGTAGATTTGGATTGGATAAGAGATGCAAGCATAAGGAAGGAGTACTTCAAGTTATTGCTTAAGCTTGGGATCAACTATGATTTCCTTGTTCAGCAAGAAGCAATCAACAGTCTAAAGTAGCGTATACGGCAACATCATCTACTTGTGATGAGACCATTTGGTTTCACAAGTTGAATGTAGAGTTGATCGATCTAGTGTTTCATGATCAATCCAAGCCCATAGATATCTGATACCATTTCCCAAGAAATAGAGTACACGAGGAAGTTATTGTTCTTGACTACATTCGAACTGATTACAATTTGTTGACATTCTGACAAAGTCCTGATTAAAGGGGAAGTTCGAGATTCTAAGAGAGAAGCGCGTAATGGTGGAGAACACCTTCCTTGAAAAGGAGTGTTAGATTGGTTGCTCCAAGTTACTCTCCTAAGATGATGGTGCACTAGTGAAGGAGGGCACATGAGTGTTGGAGCAGATTACTTGCAGAATAGGTGTGCCACATGGAGAGCTTCCCTTACACCCTTATGGCAGATTCCTTACACTTGTGACAATTATGACAGATTCCTTTTACACTGTTATCATAACTTTAACATTTATGACAAAATCCTCTTACAGAATTACAACTTTATGACATATTCCTTTTGCATAGTTATGACACAATTATGACAAACTCCTTTCTTGGAATAATGTGTAAGAACCATTCTAAGCATGGGGATGCTCCACAAGGAGAGATTCCTTGGGATGTGGAATGGCACCATTGAGGTTGTCATTAGCAAGTGCTTTTGTAACCACCCTTCCATCTTGAAAAGCTTCACTAGGTGAAAGTGGGTGCACTAGTTAGCTTTTTTGTTTTTGTTTCTTGCATGCATGGAGTGTGAGTGGGTGCTTAAAGGCTTGTGAGAAGTTATTGTTGTCCCTTGGAGACAATATTGTACCTTTTGTTAAAGTTAATGCAGCTACGAGACCCATTCTCGGGGGAGGATGGCACCCTAGTCGGTTAACTAGGGTTCCTGGTCAGTTAACCAAGCAAAGTAAGTCCATAGAAGGTACCCTAGGGCCCCCAGCAGTCTCCTGGGGTTCTTGGCCTGAGACCAAGCAAATTGATGCCATGGCAAAGTCCCTAGCATGTGGCTAGGGCCCCTATCTGTCTCTAGGGTATTATGGTCTGGAACTAGATAGTTTCTTGGTCACGAGGACCAAGCAGATCCTGCAGGCTAAGACAGAGACATCCTGGTCTAGGACCAAGCAGGTCCTGCAGGTGGTTGATCAACATTCAGTTTGGGACTGAAAGCTCATCCTAGGGCTGAGGACCATTCTCTAGGAGAATGGAGGGCCTGGTCAGGGACCAGGGGGTTGATCAACATGATTCAGTCTAGGACTGAAGCACATCCTTGGGTTGAGAGCCATTCTTTATGAATGGAGGATCTTGGTCAGTTAACCAAGATGATGATGTGTGATACCCTCCTCTCCTAGGTATTCAAGATGGTTGAGCTAGGTTGTCTTCTCAAGGGACTGGCCACCCCTTGATGAAGTCACTAGCACTTGACCTTGGGAGCAATCAAGAGGACCACAGGATCACATCATCTAGTGTGGACCTTCCTTATACAGTGACGATGAACTTTCAGTTAGTGTATGGAACACTTGTACATTTGAGAGAGAGAGATGGATGGGTTGTATCCCCACCTTGTTGTAAAAGTTAGTGCAAGCAGCGAGACCCATTCTCAGAGAGGATGGTACCCTAGTCAGTTAACTAGGGTTCCTGGTTAAGTTAACCAGGCAGAGTATAAGAGCCTAGAAGGTACCCTAGGGCCCCCAGCTGTCTCCTAGGGTTCTTGGTCGGGGACCAAGCAGGTTGATGCCATGGCAAAGTCCCTAGCATGTGGCTAGAGCCCCTATTTGTCTCTAGGGTATTCTAGTCTGGGACCAAACAGTTTCTTGGTCATGAGGACCAAGCAAGTCCTATAGGTTGAGACTGAGACCCCCTGGTCTGGGACCGGGCAGATTCTTGGTCACGAGGACCAAGTAGTTCCTGCAGTAACATACATGGTCAGTTAACCAGGTGGATCTTGGTCAGTGGACTAAGATGATGATGTGTGATGTCCTCTTTTCCTAGGTCTTCGAGATGGTTGAGTTAGATGGTCTTCTCAAGGGACTGGCCATCCCTTGATGGAGCCACTAACATTTGACCTCAGGAGCAGTCTAGAGGACCACATGATCACATCATCCAGTGTGGACCTTTCCTTATACAATGATGATGAACTTTCAGGTTATATGGAACATTTGTACATTCAAGAGAGAGATGACTGGTTGTACCTTCCTCGCCTTGGTTGATTTACTTTTGGTCCTTACACCTTGTTGATTATTGGTCTTGTGGTATCTTGTCTTTGACTTGTGGTTAGTAGGGTCATTTACCAACCTTGCGTTGTTTTTTTATTTGTACCATCTTGGTGTTTTTGGTCCCCATGGGTACTATGGTTGTTTGTCCACTTTGTTGTTTACCCTTGGTCCTAGGGTTTATGGGTTATGTACCCACACGTATCTTATGTTGGGTCATGTGTTGGTCCTTGTACCCTCACCTATCTAATTAATTGATTCCAGTACCCACCTAATGTCACCATACTTATATTTTATATGGCTTTATTATTTTGACCATAGTGTGCTTGGTACCCACGTAAGTCATTTATATTTTTTATGTTCTAACTAAATGGTACCCTCCTAAATCTATGGAACCCTAAGAATGAATTGCGATGCTTCTAGAAGTCATCCATGTTCTATTTAATTGAGGCCTCTCTCTCATTATCGTTCATTCATTCATTATCCTATCTTAGCTCAGCTGCTTGGCGTCAAGGGTATTATGAGCTTGCTACTGCTTATTAAGGCAGCCTAACTGTTGTAGGTTCCATCCATCTCAGATCTGATCTTTCTCTGCTGTTTGAAGTCTGTCTTTAGGCTGCCCACCTGCCATAAGTCTTAGATCTGATTGGTTTGTTGGTCCAAGGGTTAATGTGAAGGCCCTATTGTTCTTGCCACCCTAACCGTGACCATGTGGAGTGATCTGATCTGGTACTAAGGTGACCCGATCTGCTTGTAAGTGATCTGATCTGTTGAGTTAGAGGTCCGATCTGTGTGTGAGAGTTTGCCTGGGGTTTGATCTACCCTCTTGTTGAGACAACAGCCTGTTTTGGCTCTAGATCTGCCTGCTGTGTGGAGGCCATAAACCCTCCTTGGTTCAGTCCACTTGTTTATGGTCTGATCTGATTGCTATGTGCAAATCTGATCTAGCTGTTGAGTTAGCCGTGACTCTAGATTACCTCTAAAGCTTAATTGTGACACTATTTTGTCTTATTTCTGCCTGCTGATTATTTATTTGTTGAGGCCTTAGGGTCTGATCAAAGTCTGCAAGTGTAAATCTGTGGAGGCCGTTAGGCATTGGGGTTTGCTCTACTCTGCTACATGTATATCTGTGGAAGCCATGAGTGTAAGAGAACATACCTAGAGTGATCAGACTATGTTTATTATGCTAAGCCTTACCAAATCTACTGTTGAAATTTGTTTTAACCTTATCCATGTTACTGAGATTTGATTCTGACTGAGATTATAATCTTACTAGGGTCCAGATTTATTGTGCTTACATTTCTTGGACTTATATCATGCTGTGATTTGACTGAGATTGTTACTATGTCTTTTGACTGTCTTTGACTACCACTATTGTTGCCTTCAATCTTTCATCTCTCTCTCTCTGGTTTGTACTAACCCTCTAGCAGGGTCATTTGGTTCCTAGTGATTGACTGGATTCTGAGAGGCATAGCCCTTTTCTGAAAGTGAAATTTTCTGAGTATAAAACAGGAAGGGTTCTACACTCCAGGTAAGTACCCTAACTTGTTAATTAGAATTGTTGTTGTTAATATTATATTGCCGATTACATGTTACTGAAGATTACTTTAACACAGTGACCCAATTGGTAGTGTTAAAGCTGAAAAGTTGAAAGCTCTGAAAAATGTGCTTTGTTGAAGTTACTGTTGTACTATTTTTATTTCAGTACTTGTTTATTAAACGTAAATTTGCATTAAAGTACATTGATTTCTATTTTACTGCATCAAACCCTAACCCTAGCCAAAATTTAACACTTGTTTGCATACCCTTGGTCTTCCCACCTTGTTGTTCTTGGTCTTGTGGTTAGAAGGTTTACCACCTTGTCTTGTTTACCACCTATTCTTGTGGTTAGAAGGGTTGTCTACCTACCTTGAGTTGTCTTACCACTTTGTTGTTTTTGGTCTTATGGGTAAAAGGGTTGTTTACCCACATTGTTGTTACACCCTTGGTCCTATGGTTAGAGGGGTCATGTACCATTCCTTGATTTATGGTTTGACTTATGTTGGTGTGATCTTGTGTTAACCACTTGATTGTCCTTGTGCTAGCGCCCCCCTTTTTAATGTGGTACCTAAAGCCATTGCTATGATGTCTTAACTTTATTTTATATTTTTATAAGAGGTGACCCTTATTAATGTTTGGTGCCCTAACCTATTTGTTGGAAACCCTAACTCAATGAAGAATTAGAAGGATCTCTCTAGAAGCCTCTAAGAGGCTATAAATACAACTCTAATTCTTCATTTGTTTTATTATTACAATATATCTCAGTTCTGAATTTTTGGTACTGTTCTAGGGCTTATTGAGGATGACGTCAAGGTCTCTTTGCTGCTGCTAGGGTTTAATTTTTATACTATCCAGCTGTTGAAGTTATTGCCCATCCTAAAGTCTGATCCATTGCCTCTATGATCCAATCTGCTGACTGTTTGTGAGGGTGTCGTGGGCTGCTTGATGGACTGTCACCTTGCAGTGGATTGTTTGTTAGGCTGTCACCCTACCATGGGATGTTAGGGTTGGCCGCTACCTCTGTTAGGCTGATCCGCTGCCATTAGTGGACTGTTAAACCTGGCCGCTGCTCCTTTTGGCACTGTTTACGGACTGCTTGTTGGCATGTGAGCAGGCCACAGCCCTAGGACTGCCTACCAACTCCCACCGTGGACTGTTGGACTGATTGAGAGGAGGCCGCAGCCTCTAAAGGATGCCTGCTTCCCTAATAAAGGGAGGTCGTGACCTGTTTCAGTCTGACTTAGGGCTGCTTGTTGATGATTGTGGAGGCCGCTACCCCCTGTGGCCTATTTGTGGGCTGAATATTGTATTTTGTGAAGGCCACTGCTTGCTAGGACTCTTGGTTGGGTCAGATCTATTGTTTGGGGTCAAATCTATTATGTTAAGTCTGTTTTTGGATTAGACCTACAGTGTTAAGACAGTTTGAGGTCAGATCTACTGTTTGGGGTTAGATCTACTTGCTTGGGGCTACTTTTTGGTCACCTGTGGAACTCCCTGCCTGTTGGGAATTAGTTTGGATCAGATCTACAAAGATTTGAGGTCTGATATTTCTTGTTGGGTGACTGCCTGGGCTTCTACTGTGATTTGACTGAAAGTGACCACCTTTGCTTTCTTTGAGGGCTGTCACTTTGGACTGTGTTTGAGGCTGCCCTTGTGTCCTTCTCTGTTTGACTGTCTTGATTATCCTACAGCCTCTTCCATCTCTCTCTCTCAGGTTTGTACTAACCCTCAGGTAAGGGTCAAATTGTTCCTATTGATTGACTTGCCTCTGAGAGGCACAGTCTGTTCTGAAAGTTAGTTTTCTGAGTACAAAGGAAGGTCCTGTCTCATCAAGTAGGTTGTTAGACTTATTCTTTTGATTTTGAATTAGATCTATTGTTACTGCATGTTTCAACTTTAACACAGGGACCTCTTTGGGAGTGTTAAAGTTGAAAGAGATGAAAATTATGTTTTATTTCCTAGATCTAAATCTTGTATTGCTATAGTTGTACTATTTTGTCTTCAATATTAGTTTAGCAATTTATTTTTGCATTAAAGTATAAAAACTTTTAATTTTCTGCCTCAAACCCTAACCTGACCCAAAAAATCAACACATTTCTTCTTTGTGAATGAGAAGATTGAGCTTCTTGTTCCAAATCTTTTTTTGTTGTCCGCTATATTCAAGTTGTTATTTGTATAGGTTTGATTTCATCTATTAGCAAGGTTGATCTCATCTCTTTATGTAATATTTTGCACTTCTAAGTTTTCCATTCAGCACTGTGGTTTATGCAAATCTAAAGCTTTGATTGGTGATTGGTGTTTCACTATTTATGTTTTAGTTGACAGATTTCTTTCTTGGAAGAATGTGTAAGAGCTATTCTAGGCATGGGTAGGGTGCTCCACTACGAGAGATTCCTTGGAATTTACCACCTTTTCTTGCACCATGCAAGGAGCTTCTCCTAATTACTTGTAAGAATTAAATCATCTACACATAAGACCTAAACAAGCAAATCAGATTTTTCATATAAATAATAAAGTTTTAGATCTGCTAAAGTGTTGATTAAGCGCAATTTTAGTGGGTACTCATCAATCCTTGAGTACCATGTACCACCTCCTGAACATCTAAATTGAGCACTTGGGGAATCCTCCCTTCAATGGGAGCAGCACCAGCTGTAAACAGAGAAAGGTGGGTATTGTGGTAACAGTGGGCAACACCTCTAGTTCCACCAAGCTTGTATCTATGGTGTGCTAGACTTTACATTTGGAAAGTGCAAGTTTGGGAGGTAACACAGTACAAGCAAGCCATGAAGCCAAAGTGGCCCATCCTTAAAAATTTGGACATGTGTATGGAGTCAACAATTTGGTTGATTTTAGGCAGCAGGCCTTTGATAGTTGCACTGAGAGAAGCGAGGTGCTCTACAGCCCAATATGGGGGAGATGTTGTCATGTAAGGTAATTTAACGGAACGGAACGTTACATTACCAAAAAAAAGTAATTAAAAAAATTCAGGTCGGCTCATAAAATAAAAAAAATTATGACAAGTAATTTTAAAAAATTCATGTCGGTCTATAAAATAAAAAATTAAAACTTAAACCCGGTCTATCAAACAAGAGAGGGATCAAATTTCTTGAGTTTAAGATTAAAAAATAATAATAATAATAATAACAAATATACACCTCAAGAAATTGGATCCATCTCGGTGCTTCATAGATCTGGGTTTAAGATGGATCTATGTTGGTGTATTCTCAACCATCTTCATGAAAGGAGAGAAATTTGTTCCAATGGTTGGTGGAATATGTCCCTTAGGAGTAAATCCATTGACTAACCAAAACAGCATCTAGTCCTCTAATATATGTGACATAAGAGCAATGTTATCAGAACCAGACCGGTGGTCATATATGTGACATAAGAGCAATGTTATCAAAACCGGACCAGTGGTCAAACCGGCTGGCCCCAGGACCCGGACCCGGACCCGGACCGAAACCGGACAAAAATTGGGAAAAAAACCGGATCAAAAAACCGCTTGAGCAAAAATACATAAAATATTCATATTTTCAGAAAATAAATATATATTCATGTGCATCCATGTGAATTCAAACCATTATACACAAATCTGCAAAGTTTCTCATGTATATAGCAAGTAAGAGTGTATAAAACCAAAAGTCGGTTGTGCCATGGCCCACAATTGAGATTTGATTCCAGACTCCCGAACGCCCTACTGCCCTAACTCCGTAATTCGTATGCTCAGCCTAGAAAAATCCAAAGATGATTGTGGATCGTGATTGTAATTGAGGGTCCCTACGTCAATATATAGTGATTGTACGGTAAGTAGGTTAGCGGCTATGGCCGATGTGCCGAAATTTTTTGGTTTTTTAATTAAAAAAAATTTCAAAACATGGGTTTTTTGCCCTAGAAAGACCCAATATAGAACTGGCCAGTTCCATACGGAACCCGACCGGTTTGAGAAAACTGGCCGGTTCCGGTGGAAACCGGACAGTTCCATACATAATCGGTTAAAAACGGGTTGAATCAAACGGTCAGACCGGAAAACCCTTGGAATCGGTTGGACCGGCCGATTTTGCCAGTTCTGGGCCGGTTTTTATAACACTGCATAAGAGCCATCCTAAGCTCCACCTCATGCACCACACCCTCCCACTGAAAAGTGTTTGTGGCATGGGACAATAATGGGGAAGCATTTAGAAATCTCAATATGGAAGCCCAATCACTTGACTGGTTTTTAACCAAGAATGTTCAATGTACTATTAGGATCAACTAGAAAGAGGAGACCTATCTTTTTTAATATAGGCATACAACTTGAAGGTATCAAAACTACCCAACCCAATGATTGCAACATGATGATGAGAGACACAGGATTCCCTTGTTTCTAATGGTAGAGGGAATTGGTCTTGTGGTCAAGAGACATTATTTGATTGTTCATAGAGAGTATCCTCCTCATGTTCAAATTCAGAGTCAGGTCAGCATAGATGTTTAGCCATAAAAAAATTTAAAAGTGTTGCAAGCATGCCCCTTAAAGCAGAGGAGTTTAGAGCATTTTACGTGAGATATTTAAGGTTGAATGATTAGGGTTTTGGACAAACAATGACTTGAGTTTTTAAGTTGTGATGTTTCACATTTTCCTTCTTCATTAACCCTCTTGTCATTTGCAAAACTCTTATTACTAGAGCCAAGTACCTTTCATTTATTAATGTGACTCTATTCTCTTTTGCATAAAATAATGGCTTTGTCGAAAGAATCTCATTCAAGCAATCTTAGCTCAGTGTACATTTATAACCTCAAATTTGAGATGTAGATCTTTCGCACCAAATTTGCAATGAGTTTGATCATTGACTCCAAGACTTGGAACTTCTCAATGTATTCTTTAATTGTCATGTCTTCCAAAAATAGATGCATGAGTTGAAATTGAACATCATACGACTCATCCCAAGCTCCAACCACATTCAACTCTCTAAGTTAATGCATCTACAAGCATGCCAAAGTCCCCTCTAAGGTTTTTAGAGAACCATCTCTCACCCCATGTATGAGCAACCCCATCAAAATGTTGTAGGGGCAGATTTGATTTACCTCCTAATTATAAATGCATTACACCTTAAAGGCTAACTTGATCTTGCTCACCCCAGTACACACTTCTACTTCACCTCCAATATTATACTACAAGATCTTCATCAAAAGGTGGAAAATGGGTTTTTGAGTATTAATGCTACTAGCAAGTTGGAAGTAGTGTTATCTCTCATTCCACAAGGGTTCATATCCTCCTCTTCCTAGTCAATGATTTCAGGGTTGTGAAATGGCGAATCTAGCATTGAATCTATCTTTTTGCGTAGGTTCCACATCTCGTGACTCGTTTCTTCTCCAAATCTTGCAAAGCTTTTATTCAACTTTGCCTTAGTCAAATACTAAGATCCACCACTTGGCATTTTGCTCAAAACACTAGGGATTTGGTTGCACAATAAGAACGAAATCAACTAATGCTCTTATACCAGCTTGCAATGTCTCTATACCCAAAATGACACTACTACTACTACAACAAATAACAACAGAGTAAACATAGGAGTGGAGTTTAAATATCATAAAATAAAGACAATATGAATAGCAAAAGTAATTGGGGCACCCTACACATGCAAGGGTGAATTACACCTATAAATCTAGATTAACGGAGGGATTGTTCTCCAAGAAACCTTGTTGATCTGTTTAGAAATGACAAGAGTTACAAATGAGTGGGGGGACTTCTATCTATACCTAAAATAGGTAGAGACCCAATTGATAGCTTAAATTACTAATATATGTGTTAAGGCCCTTATTACATTTTATGAGTATTGAGTCTGGGTTGGCAGGTGCAGGTGGAGTCATTTATGACTCTGAGGGGAACAAGCAGAGAGAGTATGCATGGGGAATTGGGAGAAAGTCGAACAATGGCACAGAATGGTTAGCCTTAATCAAAGGGCTGGATCTTGCAAGGGAAATGGGCATTGAGGAAATGGTGGTTATTGGCGACTCGTTAATGGTCACAAGAGAAGCGAGGAATATAACGAAGAATCGAAAGAACCCTTCTTCTAAGATGCACTATCTCCTCAAATGCATTGTCAACGAATTTAAGGCAATCAATTTCCTCCATGTGTTGAGGACATTTAACAAGAAGGGCCAATAAAGGAGCAGGATTAAATTGCGGCATCCTTGTGTGTGACCAAAAAATCTATGATGGAAACTGGATCCCCTAATTCAGAGTTCCAAGCTACCAGAAATGTTGGTCATAGAAATCCTTGGAGCAACGAGAAGGCTATCCTAAAAGATGGAGTATGTACCCCATCTCCTTCTCCCTATAGTTCTAAACCCAATTTTTGGTTGGGGCGCAATTAAGGCCACCTCTCAAATTGTAGATCACCTCTGGATCTTCCCGCACGCTCAAATTAATTACAAGAGGACCGCCTCAGGTTCAGGACAGATGGAATACATGCACCATAACATTTTGGTGGAATGTCGGGACCGGGTTATTTCTAAGAAGCTTGGTGGGAGTGACATTGGCATCAAATTCGGGAATTCTGCTATTTGGTGTCTGCGTGAGAAACTCTTTGCAATGGACGACTTCAACGCCTGGTCTTCAAACCTGGGATGTACTTCAGCTCATGCCAATTGCTTAAGGTGCAGAAAGCCACTATGGAAGCAAGAGGGAACCCAAAGCTTGGATAACCCTGTGAAGGACGGCATTCAGGCTATTGCACAGGAAGAAGACCTTCAGGTAAGCTCACCCGCTCATAGCCCTTGTCAATACGATTTTCTAGGAATGGAAAAGATGATGGATACTACACCGGAGAAGGATGACTATGTAAGTTTCAGCTCTGCAAAGAGGATTGTTAGTAATTCCATTTCTGTTGAGGAAAAAAACTATCTTAAGGGGATGGAAGATCAAATTCGCCTGTTAAGGAACGAGAATTTAGAAATGAAGAGGGCTCTAACTCGCCTTTTCTCTCTTGCCCAAGCAACGCACTCGGAGGTCAAAAATAACAACAGCAAGTTAGTCAGGAGGGTTCTCAGTCTGGAAGAAGCCATGGGCATAGCTCTTCCCCACGATGTCAACAAGGAATCAAAAATGGATGATGTTAACAGAAAAATCATAGAAGTGGGTGGGAAGATAGACATTTTAAAAAATGAATTGGTCAACTCGGGTCTGCATACAAGCAAAGGCTCGGCGAAGGGAAGAAACGAACCTCCGGATGGCACTCTTCAAAGGCAAAAGGATTCTCGTCTTCATTTCTAGCCTTCTGGTCTTTGGGTCTCTAGTTTATGTAATGATCTCTTTTTGGCGAAATTTGCCAGTACCATTCTGCCTTGGTTTTTGGACAGTGGCTCAGGTTTCAGGGAAGTCTAGTTCAGGTTTCTTTTTGCGCTACTCTGTTGAAAGCAATTACAAGACAGAACTCTTTTTGGAAAGTATGATAAACCACCTTTCAAAGCTATGTTTTGCTTCTGTCTTCTTCTTCTTGGACAGTTTGTAAGTAGCTATAGTCTCCATAGATTAGGAAAGTTTCATGATAGTTATAGGCTAGCAAAGGATGAACAAGGAGTGGTGGATGTAGTACTACTTTGGGAACAATCATTCCTCAAAACTATGTAATCTCTGTTTTTTTATATAATCAAAAGCTCCTCAACCGTTTCTGTTAAAAAAAAAAACATTTTATGAGTATTGAAATATCACGCTATAAAGGCCTAGGACTAAAACATTATTACAAAAGCTTAACTTTGCATACATAATAGATCATGACAATAGAGTCTAATGCCGAATTAATATGTTGTGGTTGGATACATAACAAATCGGATAGTGTGTACTCCAAACTACATGACCATAAAAATAGTTAGCCAACTTTCATGTTCTAAAAGACTAAAACTTAAAGCATAGAAAAATAGAATCGAATGTTGCAATCTTGATTAAATTCTAATATAAGAGATTTTTTATGTAATACTTGAAATATGCTTATATTATATGTAAAATATAATACTTGAAATATACTTATATTAATAGTGAATTAAATTGAAAAGGATAATTAAAATTTTATGTTTCTCTTAAATCTGACTTTAACAGCCACCATTTGAAACTTAATGCATACCCTTTATTCTTTCTGCTGAACTTAATGGCAGATTTTATCTTTTTTATTTGGCATTCGTGATTTTTTTTCCAAATTTCATTGTTGCCAAGTCAAACACAAATGCGATTCCGGAATGCGAACAAGGTGAATTAGGTTGTAGGAAAACAACGTTGATGTAAACAATAATTAAAGTACATGAGCACAAAGAAACAGCAATAATCACTCATTTGGTACTTCCTTAAAATATGACATCAAGGATTGTTCAGCGATTCAGTTCAAGTGCTCATGAATCATCATCAATGGAAAAATCTCTAACGCATTCAATGGGAAGACATTAAAGATGAAGAAATCAGCTTATCAAAATTAAAACTAAAGATTTGATGGAGGAAAAGCCTGCATTCTGTTCTGTTGAATATGCACAGTCAAACAGACAGAACAATAAAAATCTAGACAAATGCAAAATGAGCGTACAACCTCGAATTGGAAACCCTAAGTCTTTATCTTTGTATTGTTTATTTATTTAGCATAACAATCCAATCCAACCAAATAGGAGTTTGCCTTTGAACTCACCTTGGCAACAGTGGTTTCAATCCGTTCGTGCTTAATCAACTGGGAAACCATGTTCCTGGCATTGGCATTTGCATTGTTATAGTCAATTGACTGTTAATAGTTATATTTTATGGCAATAAAACACTGTAGAAATATAAATGGGGACAGAAGGTACCTTAGCATGGCCATTCGATGGCCTGTGGGCCGGCCAAGCTTCCGGAAACTGGTCACCATGGCGATGAGGGTAATGGATAATAGCTCAAGAACAGTCTCTGCTTTTGGTTGTAGTGGACAATGAAATTGGAGAAGCAGGCCAGATCTTCGAAGTTGCCTTTGGTAAGATCGGAACAAAGCATAAGCCGACACCCCTATAAAAACATTCAAACCCTTTACAATGGTAGCCATGTCATTTTATTTTAACCTAGGATTAGGATTTATCATAATAGCTACATAATAATGGGGATGATAAAATTTAAAAGAAATAGGAAGAGAGGGGTAGATGTTAATTTTAAATTTTTTTTTAATTGGAGGATGATTTTTATATTGGGTTTATAATCTTTATTTCTTTATAGTAAATTATAATAATAATAATCTATTTTTAAAGTTATAATTTACATAAGGGATGATAAAATTTAAAAGAAATTTTTTTATAGTAAATTATAATAATAATAATCTATTTTTAAAGTTACAATTTACATAGTGATAGGGATGATAAAATTTAAAAGAAATAGGATGAGAGGGTTTGATAATTTCATTTAGTTTTTATTTTTATATTTTTTTAACATTAAAAATTGGAGGTTGATTTTTATATTGAGTTTATAATATTTTTTTATAGTAAATTATAATAATAATAATCTATTTTTAAAGTTACAATTTAGTCATGCACCAATTTAGTGTATGAAACTCCCTCTTGTTTGTGGGACAAGGGCTCACTCTTGCACAATGATTTGACTATTAAAGTACCCTACCTCTCTCCAAATTTTATCCTATGACCTCTTAAAAGAAAACGCATGTTCTTAACCATTAGGCCCACTCAAGCTATATATATATATTCTCTTTTGCTTTATAAATAAAGATGACACTACTTTCAAAGATGTTATTAATCACACAAAAGAGTTGTCAAACCCATAAAATGAATTTCCAAATAATAACGTCTAAAAAACTTTTATATCATCAAAAATTCCATATAGTGTACATCTACCCTCCTCCTCTTACCTTGCATTATCATAACTCTTATTAACACATAAAGCAAGCCAAGCATAAACTTGTCTCATAATTATTCTCCTTCCAACGAATATAGTTATTTCCAACTCCACCGTGGTATTCCAATCATTTGCCCTTTGTTGACATCATTTGAGTGCCTATAAGATGAAGTCTAACTCATGGTAAATAATAATGGGTTGTGTAGACCCTTGTCTATATAATGGACAAGTTTGGTTAGAAAAGCGTGATCAAGGGAACCATAACAATAAGCAATCACTATGTCCATAATCAATATGTATTCAAATTCATGAAACATATATGAAGAAGAAGTCATAGTTACTTTGTAGTGACCTTACCAAAAAATGAATTTTTTGTGCTTTGTTAGGGTTTCCTGACCCAGGGGGCTACAGGTGTAACTCCCTGCTGTACCAGGTCTGAAATCGACAGTTTTCCCTTGGTAATGGCGATCATCATTGACGGTAGACTATGGGGTTCACACGTGACCTACGAGGAGTTGTGGGGGGACGCGGTGGATTACACAGAGCACCCCTTTGCGGGTCAATCAATTTTCACCTCCCCCACCGAATACCGGCCACCAGATTCTGAGAAGAGGATGGAGACATCTGGGCAGTTGGTAGCAGGTGGAAGTTTTAACAGGGTTCAACACCGTCTTCGGGAGTCTCTGGCGCAGAACAAGGTCTTCTCCGACTTGCCAAACCTCGATGCTTCAGACAACCCTGACCTCTTGACATTTGCTGCTAGACCCTTGGCGCCACAGCTGGGAGGATCCTCGTTCTCTCTGTTTGAACCTCCTTCGCGGGCGGACATTGGAGCCCCGGTGGTAACGGACGCAGCTCTCATTCACATTGAACATCATCAGAAGGATTGGGGGGTGTCGCTATATGGTCTAAGTTACGATTTCTTGGATGCAGGATGGCCTTCAACTAGAAACCTTGTTCATGACTCTGCGCTTTGCGAAAACCCTGATCTACTTTCTCCCCAGAGTCCATATGATTTCATAGCCTCATTATTGCAAACCTTCAATCAATAGGGTTCCCCGCAGAATGAACCTATCATCAAAGGACACTCGGCATCAGGGTCCGGCTCAAAAAGCCCACAGAGTCCGCATGGAGTAACTGTTGCGGGGAAGAAAAAGACAAAGTGCCTCAAGAACTCAAAGGAACCTCTAAATCTCATCTACGGTCAAAACGTTTCGGTTGCACAGTCTCTGGAGATGGCAGAAACTGCGGTTGTCGGTAGGGCTAGGGGGGAATACCCTAGCTTGGAAAATTTGGAACGATGGGTTGAAACAAATTGGGCCTCCTTTCTGGATTACAAACCATAAATCTTGGTGCTCTCGCGGGGGTGGTTTGTCTTCAAACTCTGCAGCAAGGAGGAGGTGGGGCGTATATTGCAAAAATAGTGGAGTTTCGGCAACACTCCTTTCCTGTTGAAAAAATGGACGCCCATGTTCGATGCGGAGTGTGAAAGACTTGACATTGTCCCGGTTTGGGTCAGACTCCCAGGTCTCCCGTGGGAATTCTGGAATTGGGACTCTTTCCAGGACATTGGAAACACACTAGGTGTTTTCATCGATCCTGACATGTCCTTTACTCATACTAACAGAATGACAGTGGCGAGGATTACGGTCTCCCTAAACATCCGAACTAGGCTAAGAGAGAACTTGAACATTATTTGGGGTCAGGCGAGACGCATACAAACCCTGGACTATGAAGGGGTTCCCTTTCGCTACCATCGGTGCCACCTTTACGGACATCTCGCAAAGGATTTCAATTAGACTTTTAACACTGCTTTGGAAAGGCCAAAGAAGAGATTGGTAGGTCGTGGCGCCTCTGAGGATGCAACCGACTTACACAAACTTGGAAGAAGGGAGGTCAATATCGATGAGTATCATCATGTTCTATGGGAGGAAGAAGCTCAACATGTTGATTCCCCCACAGCTGAAAATCCTAACGAGTAAGACCCGTCTCAACTGCCGCAGGAAGATTTAGCACATCATCAGTCGGCTTCAGCTCTGTCGGGTAAGCAGGATATTATTCTTTCTCATCTCTCTTCTTTGGAAGAAAATTTAAAATATTTATGTTTTGATCGACTGGACTTTGTCTCTGTTTCTACTACCTACTACTCCACTAACCCCCGTGGTCTGCCCTAATCTAATTCCCTGTTCCACCTCTCCCATTCCTTCGCCCCTTCCAACCACGGTCCCTCCCCCCACATACCCTCCCACATCCGAACCCCTCCCTTTGGCCCCCCTTGCATCTCCAGCAGTTTCTTGCCTGATACGTTTCCAACTAAGGTCGAGGGACATTCATGTTTCATCATCGTCATTGGCTCAACGTCAAGGGCTAGGGAAAAATGCTCTTCTCACTTGTAGAGGAAAAGGAAGGGGGAGACCCTCCCACCTCTCCACGACTCAAAACCGTGCTCTCCTTGAACTTGCGGATGGAAAGCAGAAATCCATATTTGGGGCGCTTAGAGCAGCGGAAGCCCTCGGTGGGGTTAACCAATGAAACTTCTCTCCCTCAACTGTAGAGGGTTAGCAAGTGAACCCAAAAAACCTGCCCTTAAGAGGTTGATTACTCTGCACCGGCCTGATGTTTTTATGATCCAAGAAACATTGGGGCCGGAAGAGGGAGTTACTTCCCTTTTAAAATTTATTTTCAGCAATATGGATTTCTTGCCCATGGATGCCCGAGGACACTCGGGAGGAATCGCTATTGGATGGAATACTCAGACTATTCGTTTAAAAAATTCCTGGGGGATGCGATCGACTTTAGGAGTGGAGATGTATCATGCAGTGCTAAACTCTTGTTTCAACATCTTGAATGTCCATGGACCCTTCGAGGAGAGAGTCCCCTTCTGGGACAATCTGAAACAAGAATCCTTCCTTCTTCTAGAGAATCTGTTTATTGGAGGGGATCTAAATTTCACTCTTGGGAATCACAAAATTTGGGGCCCTAGTGCCAGACCTGATATGTTGGTGGATTATTTTGAACACCTATTGCAAGATTGTAGGCTGGTGGATATTGTCCCTAAAAAGCCGAAACCCACCTGGACTAATCGCAAAGCGAGGGAAAGAAGAATAGGCAAAAGATTGGATCATTTTCTCATTGCAAAACACTTATTGGAACAACACTTAAACTTCAGACAGTGGGTGGACATGGGGGGGATCTCGGATCACTCCCCTATATGCCTGGAACTTAAGGGAGATGCCTCTAAACCTCCTGGCCCATACAAACTTTGTGTAGCCTGGTTAAAAGAAGAGGAGGTAGCCAAGATTATCAAAGACAACTAGAGTCCTTTCTGCCCGACATAAGGGATTTATGTTGCTCCACACTTTGTTAAAAATCTCTTGAAGGTAAAAAAGTGTCTAAAATAATGGGCTTTCAAAATGAAAGAAAGGAACGAACAAGACTTAAACCAAGTCGAATCTGATCTTCGACTTGTTCAGGAATCTGAAGGGGGTGGTTTCTTGATTTAGGAATCCAAAGAAAAACTAGGGGTACTGGAAGCTCGTCATAGGAAACTCTTAGAGGATCAAGAGGAGATTTGGCGCCTCAAGAGCAGAGCTATTTGGCTTGAATGTGGCGATGAGAACACAAAATTCTTTCACAATTTTGCAAAAGGAAGGAAGTATAAAAACACCATATGGGAACTAAAAAATGAAAACCTTGAGAATATTTCCTCTTTCAATGGATTGGCAGCTCTTGGAACATCCCACTTTACCTCCCTTTATAAAGCAGACAACAGAGTAAATATTGTTGAAATCATTCAGTTGTCCCAATTTTTTCCTAGTTTCATAACTCAGGAGGACAACTAGGACCTCATGGAGGCAATATCAGAAGAAGAACTCAAAGAAACACTTCATAGCTTTCAAAAATATAAGAGTCATGGCCCGGATGGATGGACAATTGAATTCTTTTTAGCACACTTTGAGGTTATTGGAGCCGATTTACTTCATCTGGTGGAGGAATCTCGTGCTAGGGGACATCTACATCTGCCTCTGAACTCAACATTCATAGATTTAATTTCTAAATCTGATTTTCTGGTCTCTTTCAATGACTTCAGGCCTATCTCCTTATGCAACATCACATATAAGGTGGTGCAAAGATCATCGCAAGAAGGCTCAAAAAGGTCCTCTCTCTGGAACAATTTTACCTTTTTGGAAGGACGACAAATACATGAGGCCATTGGGGTTGCGCAGGAATGCTTTCATTCTATAAAGATGAAGAATTTGCAAGGGGTGGTTATAAAGCTTGATCTTTCAAATGCCTTTGATAAGGTTAGTTGGTTATACCTGAGAATGTTGATGACCCACCTTGGTTTTGATTACTCATTCATCAAATGGGTTATGAGCTGCATTACCACTGCCTCATTTGCAGTTCTTATAAACAGGTCAGCTTCCCCTTTTTTCATGTGGGAAGGGGCCTTCGTCAAGGTTTCCCCCTATCCCCCCTTCTCTTTTTACTAGTGGCAGAAGGACTAAGCAGAGCTATTATGGATGCAAAGCGTCGCGGTGCTTTTAAAGGAATCGACATCATGACCTCTCTGTTTTTAACTCACTTATTCTTTGTTGACGACATCCTTCTCTTTTGCAATGGTACTGTGAGGGATGCGGAAATACTGGCTGGTATACTAGACCTCTTCGGGAAGGATACTGGCATGGAGATCAACATAAACAAGTCCATGCTATCTTTGTCAAATTCCGGAGAAAGGGACTCCCATTGTTATACTACACTCTTTCCCTTTGAGTTAACTAGTTTGGGCTCAAATATTTGGGATTCATGTTATATCCAAACAACTACAAGAAATCTGATTGGGGATGGTTGATTGCAAAGCTGGAGAAACGTATTTCTTCGTGGAGTCATAGGTGGCTCTCTAAGGCGGGGATATTGGTCCTTATCAAATCGGTGTCGGAAGCAATCCCGGTCTACTGGATGTCTCTAGCTTGGATTCCAAAGGGTATCTTAGACAAATCTCGAAGAATATGCTTCATATTTATGTGGTTTGGGAAATCAGAGAAACAAGTCCCCCCCTCGGTTAAATGGAAAACACTTGCAAATCCGAAATCCCAAGGGGGATGGGGTCTCAAAAATATTCATCTTTTCGCAAAATCACTTGCATCAAAATCGGGATGGAGACTTCTAACAACAGAAAATTTATGGACTAAAGTTGTGTCTCAAAAATACATTGCATTGGTTTCCATCTTGAATTGGGTCAGAAGCCCGGTTCGTAACACGGTGGGAATCTCTGTAATCTGGAAAGCTATACTATCCTTGTTCCATATTATTGAGTCTGGGTTGGCTTGGAAGGTTGGGGATGGTTCACAGGTTTGCATTGGCACAAACCCCTTGCTGGGCAGTCAGAACAAACATTCACTTCCACCACAACTCTTAATTTTTCTACACTCACATGGAATTTTTCATCTTACTCACATTGATGATCCAGAGTCTACCTCTATTATGCAGCAGGTTTGGAAAGGCCTTGAACTTCTGGGACTACCGGAAGTCTTTCAAGATACATGGAATGAATATATTTTCACCCTTTGCTCCTCACATGTTAGGCTTACAGACTCCCGGGATGAATTTATTTGGTACCCATCTCCGCTGGGAGTATTCACCCCTAAGCTTGGATATAAGTTGATGGCTGGAGAACTAGAAGAGGGGGCAAAACTATGGTGGTGGAAAACGATATGGAAATCAAAGTGTCCCTTAAAAACACAACTTTTCATGTGGTTCCCCTTAGCTAATAAGGTACCAGTCTGGGATAAAATGAAAAGCTGGCACATCGAAGGACCTAGGTGGTGTACACTCTGCAAAGAGGGCTCTGAGACTCTCCACCATTTATTCATCTCTTGCCCCTTCACACTACAAACATAAAATTTTCTTCGAACTCTTTTAAATCTCAAATGCAATTGGTCGGGTCCTACATTAGAGGGGGCCTGACAGAATTGGTATGACTCCCCAGCTACGGATCACTATCGGGCATTACCTCTCCTGGTAATCTGGGGTATATGGTTGGCTCGAAATAAGGCTCTATTTCAGGAAAAACCATCAGTTCCAGATCTGGTGGCCTCACAGAGTTTAGATATTCTCTCATATTTCCTGCAAAAGAAAATTTATCCTTCAATTTGTTTTGTATCTGTAGAAACTTTTGATGCCTCAAAACCTCGGGCTTACTTTGATGGGGCAGCCCAAGATCATCTTTGTGGTGGGTGGGTTTTACTCCACTTAACCCATTCACTCTTTTTTCATATTCAAATGGGCCTTGGACATGGAACGAACAACTTTGCAGAACTCTTTGCCCTCAAGCTTTTACTTTGTTTTGCACTTGAAAAGAATTGCACACATATACAAATTTTTGGTGACTCCGTGACTGTGAACAATTGGGTCAACAACATTCAACAGTGTCACAATCTATACTTAAGTAATATTTTGTCTGACGTTTGAGGCTCTTGAGGGAATTTGAATCCTTCTCGTGTCGTCATGTCTACAGTGAGCAGAACACAACTGCGGACAATCTCTCAAAGTAGGGCCTGAACCTACCTTACGAACATTGGAAAATTATGGAATCGGACCATGGACAAGCTTTTGAATATTATCACAGACCATTCATTTATGGAATGGAGGTCATAATTCCAGAATAATCTTGGACACTTCTTTTTCTCTCGATAGATCTGTATTCAGACACCTGTTTTTTGTTGAATGTAGGGGCCCTATGGGGACCTCGGACCTCTTTTATATTTTGTACATACTGGATGCCGCTCTAAGAAGGAGCATAGAATTTTTTGCAGCTAACAAGATGGACTCTTTTTTGAAAAAGGCAACTTGAAAGCCTTCTACAATATGTAATTTGGTTATTATTAACTAAATTACACCTTTTTCCTTGGAAAATATATATATATATATATATATATATATATATATATATATATATTCTCCAAACTTTGCTTTACTCGTGCAATAATATAACCTTTGTGTAAATGCTAAAAATGTTTGTATATATTATATTTATATATTATTTGTCTAAGAACAACCTTTTTAATTTTTACTATGCAAATAAATCTTGCGTATGTAACTTATTTTATATGTAAGTTCATAATTTTACAATGATGTTTCAATCATAAGCCTAAATGCCTTTTAAAAGTAATAAAGGTTTATCTTTATTTATAAATAGGACTTTTCATTGCCTTTAATAATTATTTCAGTACCCACCTTCAGGCGAAAGTACTGAGCAGGAGAGCTCCAAGAACTAGTTGTGAGTCTTGGCTAGGGTTTCAGAATGGTGTCGGTTGGATATGAGTGTTTCCCCCCTACACCAGATGAAGTGGCCTTCAGACATTTGATCACTTCAACACAGAAATCGGGATCAAGGTCAAAATCCTCTCGCGTCATCAAGAACACGGGTATTCGTAAGGTTTCATTACTTGCTATAGCTGCCAGGCAGAAGGCTTTGGCAATGTCTGAATGAGATCTAATAGATCAATTTACAAGCATCTGGCCTTCCCCTAGATATATGCAGATTTGGCTTCAAAAAAAAACTGGGGACCTCTCATCAATGGCAAGATGACTCATTATTTTTGTGGCAGGGGTTTCTATGCCTTCTTATTTGAATTCCAAGAGGATAGAGACTTAATATTTAGAAGTGGAACATATTTCTTTAGCAACATATACATGTATCTCAATAGATGGACACCTGACTTTGATCCAAAATCAGATATTCCATCTGTTGTACCAATCTGGGTAAGAATGCCACAGCTTCTTCTTCATTGTTGGGGAGATGACTCTCTGAGAGATATTGGAAACAAGCTGGGGAAATGTATTGATAAAGCATAACCTAAGGAAGGAATGTTTCAGTGTGCAGGAATTTGCGTCGAGGTAGATCTGGAGAAGGGACCGCCAGAAGCAATTTATCCAGTGTTGGATAACTGGAGACATATTCAACAATTATATTATGAACAGATACCTTTTAAGTGCAAATCGTGTCATTCCTATGGACACTTTGCAAAAGACTGTAAGAAAATTGGAAATATAGTATTTGATTCTCTAAAACAAAATGAAAATTGGCAAATCGCGAGCAAGAAAGCCAAGCATGCATCAACTTCAATAGCAAAAGATATTTTGTCCTCTTCAAATTCGGTTGTAATCATTGGGAACCCTGTAATCACGAAGAACGTGTTTGAAGCTTTAAATCAGGAAAGCCAAGGTATATCAAATGAGGTTGTTACTTCACAATTCTTGGAGCTTGGGACACCTCTTCCTTTGAGTTAATATGAGATTCGAAAGGATGTTATAATACAAGACACTCCTCGTAGCTTTATTGAGGTAGTGGCCCCTTAGGTGAAAGAACCTAGTTCTACATTTCCTCCAAGATTGTCATCCGTTATGTATGGAATATCCATGCCCTTGTCTGAAGGTAGAAAAGAAGAAAACTGGGAAGATTTATTAGAGGAAGGAGAAGGAAATCAGGAAACACAGGTCATAGCATTAGTTGTGGTTACTAGAAAGCAAGCAAAATAGGCTTTAATGGAAGAAGACCGAGAAGGAGTTAACTCCGAGCGGAGGGAGCAGAAAAAACTACAAGAAAAGGAAGAAATCCTAGAAAAGAAGTGCGTGAGGAGGTCACAGACCAAGAAAAATTTCTCAAGCTCAAGACAACGTTGGACCGCTCGTTGATTTTGGGAAAGTAAGACTAAAAGTGCAGGGAATTCGGTAACTACAAGTTCACAAAAATGAGTATCCACCGAGCCACTAGTAAAATAATGAAGACAGTCTCCTAGAACAGTAGAGGGATGGGAAGTAAAGTAAAAGAAGAAGCTATCATACATTTAATAAAGACGAAAAGGCCTACAATTTTGCTACTTCAGGAGACTAGACTACCAGATCATGTCATGCAAGCAATAGGGAAAAAGTAGTGGAAAGATAGTAGAAGTGTTGCGGTAAGTTCTAGAGGTGCATCAAGAGGGATTTGCATGCTATGGGACAATAACAAACTTGAGTTAATAGCAACACTGCAAAATCAACATTGGATCTTCACGGAATTGGTAAGTATAGACACTATAATGCATTTCAAGGTTTTCAAGCTATATGTTCCAACTCATTATAGGGAAAAGGATGATTGTTGGCAATCCTTAAATCCTGAAAAAAAATTAGGAAGGGGAAATATAATAGTAGCAGGTGGTGTAAATACTGTGTTATCTTTGGAAGAGAAGAGAGGAGGGTTCAATGTTCGGGATGCTTCTAGAGAAAGTCTAGAGGATTTAATAATAGATTGGGACCTGATTGATATCAAGCCAAAAAGAGGAAAATATACTTGGACTAATAGAAGAGTAGGATCTGCAAATATATCAGCCATATTAGATAGGTTCCTAATAAGCAACAACTTTCTTGAGGAAGACCTTGAAATATCCTCCTCTATTATTGCTCAGAACATAGGCCAATAATCCTCTTCTTATAAAAAAAAGAAAACTATGGTCCTCTTCCATTTAAATTCAATCCCCTATAGCTTGAGCATATCGAGGCCATTGAATTCATTAATCCACCTGGAAAAAGAGAATAGAAGGATCCCCAAGCTTTATTTGGGATTCAAAGCTTAAGGTTGTAAAAAAAGGTCTAAGGAATGGTCTAAAAAGTGTGATATTAAGCCTTTTCTAGAAAAAAAAAAGATATATGAACAATTAGCCTCAATTCAAAATCAAATAGAACAAGAAAATATCACCCTTCAGTTGAGAGCAAAGGAAAAAGAAACGAATACCGGATTACATAGCATATATAGAAAAGAGGAAGAACATCAATGTTTAAAATCACCAAAGACTATGGCTAAAATTAGGAGATAGGAACACAACCTTCTTTCACAAGCAAACAAGATCAAGGCAAAGTAGGAATAATGTAAGAAAATTACAAATTCACAAGGAAGTAGAATCACTGAGTATAAAGATATAAAGGTAGAAGCTTACCAACATTTCACAAATATTTTATCTAGGAAACCTGAGATAAATGAGGAGATCACTAAAGAAATTCTTGATAACATCCATACTCTCATAACTCATACTGTGGATGTTGCGTTGGCAATATGACAATACAGGTTGGCATTGATGTCAATATATGAATGCATATATGTTGGCATTTTGGTGACTGATGTTGTTGACAGAAATATGCCAGTGGTGTTAATGGCATTGATGCAAATAGATGAAGCAGTTGTGGAACTTCCCCTCCAAAAAGCCCAGGTTCTAGATCCTACAGAGGATGCAATTAATGAACAAATTGATCTGAATCATCGACAGGCTGCACTTGCCCTACGAGAACAATGCTATGAAGTTGTGATGAATGCTCTTCGATCTTTACAAGGTGAACCCAGTCATAAAAGACTTCATACAGAGTTTGGATCTCCTGTCCGACATAC
This sequence comes from Larix kaempferi, assembly GCA_027924585.1. Taxonomy (NCBI): domain Eukaryota; kingdom Viridiplantae; phylum Streptophyta; class Pinopsida; order Pinales; family Pinaceae; genus Larix; species Larix kaempferi. Next base: position 1,071,622 of record BSBM01000036.1, read on the forward strand.
TGCAAGCCAGCCTTTGCTTGACCAAGCATCTCAAGACCGATATATACGTCAAATTATTCAGCTTAGCGTTCGATGGCCTGATAAAGCTCTTCATGAATATTTGTACCGAACATTGATTGAACTTGGGCTTGAGAATGAACTATTGGAGCTTGCAGGACCAGATTTGGTACCTTTCTTACAAAGTGCAAGTGAGGAGCAGTCAAAGTCTGGCAATTTAACATTCAAATCAACAGTGCCTTCTGCTCTATCCATGACTCATACACGACAAGCTGTGAATCTTGAGCAAGCCAAATACCTGGAGATTTTGGCTCGTTATTATGTATATAAAAGGCAACATGTGCTTACAACACATGTACTCTTAAGGCTATCAGAAAGGAGGCAAGTAGAAGGTGGTGAAATGTTGACACTATAACAAAGATATGAATATCTCAGTAACGCGGTACTCCAAGTAAGGAGTGCATGCAGCACCGGTGCTACAATGAACTATATGGTTGATTAATGTGACAATGGATTGCTGGAGCTTTTGAAAGAAAAACTTGTTGTGCTCTGTTTCCAAATGAAAATTAAGGAAGAATTAGAATGGATGGCATCAAGAGTTGAAACTTTGGAAATAGGTGATGTCTAACCTTCCAACGACCCATTTCCTGCAAGGAACATTATAGCAGAAGATACTGTTGCACAATCTGCAAAGGAAAAGGCTGCAAAGATATCTCTAGAGCTAAAAAGTATTACGCAACTGTATAACGAGTATGCATTTCCTTTTGAACTGTGAGAGATTTGTTTGGAGATTCTCCACTTCTCAAATTATGCTGAAGATGCTGATAGTGGCATTATGTGGGAGACATGGGCAAGATTACATGATGAAGCTCTCGCTAAAGGTGCCCGCAGAAGGTAAGCTCACGTGAGGTAGCATGCAGGGAGCTAGGGTTAAGCCCTCAGGGGTTTGGAATGTCTAGGAAGAGCTAATGATGCCCGTGGGAAGATCATACCCGCATTGAAGATCATACCTGCGTTTTAGATAAGCTCGTAGAAAGGGAAGTCCGCAGGGCAGCAAAGAAATGAAGCCCGTGGGCCAGTGAAGTGAGGAAGCCCGTGGTGTGGGGAAGAAGATGCCCACAGTTGAATGAGGAATAATTCCCACGTTAAGGAAGCCAGAGGGTTTAAGGAGGAGCCCGCGGGCATGTGAAGAAGTGAAACCATCAACGGGAAAAGAAGGAAGCTCGCAAACATGAAAGAAGGATAGCCAACAAAGCCAAGAAGAAGATATCGAAGCTTTAAATAATTGATTAATTAAATAATTAATCAAAATGAATTAAACATGGTGTTTACTAGAATGCAAACAGAGTTATAATTAATTAATTAAGATCTGGAAATGTACAGAGATTTAATTAATTAAAACATAATTACAAATAAAAATTAAGTATCTGATTTTAAGAGACACGATGGAAGAAACAAAATACATTTAGATTAAAGATTAAAATCAATTATAGACAGATATTTAAGTAATTAATAATAAACAGAATTATAACAAGATTCGAAAAGGTATGAAGATAAAGGGTATGAGGCAGTTTTGAAAAGGCGAGTTTATGAAAAGATGTGTCTCTTGAGTTTGAAGAGATACGAGTTTGAAAAAGGTATGAAAATTTGAAGAGGCATCAACAGAGTATTTAATGAAGATTTGAATTGATAGAGAAATGTGTCTTGGTGTTATAAGTTGTTGTAGCAGCCTGAGCAGTCCAAGACATAATTGAATGTTCCAGAATTGAAGAAAATAAACAGCTTTAGGGTGGAAGGGTGGAGCTAGGGCAGGTTGGCGCCTGTAGGGGAGTTGGTGCTTCCTTGTCAAGTTGTAATTGACTAAATAGGGGTGTGCGTGCATCCTGATCAGTTGGTGCTGATCTAAAGAGGAAGAAAATATCTTCCATCTATTGTAAATTGTAAAATCATTTTTACAGTTAATAGAAACGAGTTGGTGGTTTTCCCTATTGGGTTCCACGATAAATTACTGTGTCCAAATTTGTTTGTTACATTTGCAAATCATAAAAGTAAAAGAAATTGTGTTTTAATTTGTGTCACTGATTCACCCCCCCCCCCCTCTTAGTGATAGGACCTGATCCATCAATTGGTATCAGAGCAGTATCCTTCACCACAGTTTAACCACTGGAAGGAAGATCCTATTAAAACCACTATGGATCAACAAATGAAGATGTCAATAAGAGTCCCCATATTTGATGGTGAAGACTTTGTTTTCTGGAAAATTAGAATGAAAAGGTATCTGATGTCCATTGGACTGGAAGTTTGGGCATTAGTTGAAGAAGGATATGATGTTCCAAAAGTCACTCCCACAGAAGCAGAAGACAGGAAGAAATATTGAGAACATGCAAAGGCTTTAAATACATTACAAGCTGGAATAAGCAAAAAGATCCTTGCAAAAGTACTAACATGTAATAGTGCAAAACAACTCTGGGATAAATTGGAAACTATATATGCAGGAGATTCCAAAGTAAAGAAAGCAAAACTTCAATCCCTCAAAGTACAATATGCAGGTCTAAAAATGAAGGATGAAGAAAATATCTCATAGTACTTCGAAAGAGTTGACAATCTTGTTAATGCAGTCAGAGGTTTGGGAGCAGAGGTATCAGATAGTGAGTTAGTTGAAAAGATACTGAGAACACTTCCTATGGCATATAATCCCAAAGTATTTACTCTTGAAGACCGAGAGAAGCTAGAAGAACTTACCATAGATGAATTTTTTTGGTTTTATCATCATTATTTTCAGTGATATGCACAACAAACAATCTACATCCTTTCCTTGCACAATTTTTCAATGCAGATATTTTCCTAGTAAGAATTTTTTTAGGAATCCCTTTAACAAGTCTATTTTCACCCTTTTCATCAATACAAGTGAAAGTTTTCTCAAAGCAATTCAATATTAACCTATGCTTTTCTAACCAATCCATGCCAATTAATACGTCATATGATCCTAATGGCAAAATGTTCAAATCTACTTTTGTAAGCAAATCTTGCATATAAATTTCACAACTAGAAATAAAGTTGGTTACCTTTCTTTTTGTACATGTGGCTAATTGCACTAACCATGAATTTTCAAAATCATACTTTTTCATCTTACACAAATATACTAACTTAGGATATATGTAACTCAAAGTAGATCCATAATCAATTAATATAGAAACAGGTTTGTCAATGATCTTACCATCAACTTCGATCATGGAAGGTTTATCATCCGCTTGATGATTGTCCAAGGCTGTGCTTGTTCGGATATCCACATCATCATTTTTAGGACCTTGCATGCAATTAGGGTTTGCATGCAAATTCTAGGGTTTGCATGCATATTGCATGCATCTTAGTCACCAGGTTGATGCCTCCAGCACATTATCCACTTCATTCTAGCACCCGGGAGCTCCTTCCATCAGAGTTTTAGCCCTCCTAGTCATGAAGGAATCCACTTCTCACCTACTGCCAGAGAAGGGCACACTTCTTCACCTACCCACTCAGTTAGCTCCGATTTTCCTTGATTTGAGGCTAGTTTCACTCTCGACTGACTGTTTCACTCCGTTGGACCTCCAGATTGACTAGATGAATTGTTCTGACTTCAGTTAAGCCTCCCATGCGCCCTCCACTTAGCCTCCTTCCCTATATCAGTGCTACACACTTCAGTTACACTTGTTACACTCAGTTAGACTCAGATTGACACCTGGATGACTGGTTCTTGTGCATTGATGACCACCACTGATTGATGATGAGGACTCCTAGTTGTAGCCAAGCTACACCATTCAGTAATTCGAATGACCTTCTTAGTCAATTCGAATTGCTCAGTCATTGTTACTGTATTGTATTGTAATTATTCACCCTCATTGGGATATTGAGCACTGATGCATGTTTTGCACAGTTTTACACCATATTTTCTATGTTCATCTGTTGTGATTGATTTACTTGTTCATTAGATCTGCTGTGACTAATTTTACAGTGCTTATCTTTGGTATGTTCCGAGCAACCTCTCCAACTGTGGCTGCTTCTTGGACAATATGGATACTTTGATTATCCTTCTTATGAGGACAATCCTGATAGAAATGACTCTTCCTACAACCCCAACACTGTAAAGGTTCTCTTTTTATTTCTTCTTTCTTCTTATTAAAGAGATTATCTTTATACTCAGTTCTTATTGGTTGTTTATACTCAGTTCTTATTATTTGTTTCCTATCCTTAAAAGTATTCCTCTGGAAATTCATATGTTTATTGAAAGGTTTGAATTCTCTTCTTTTAAAATTACTCCCTTCCCTTTTCTTGAAATCATAAGTATTTTCATTCTTACTTTTAGATTGATCATAAGTTAATTTGGCCTTCCTCATTGCTTCATTAAAATTTTTGGGTTATCAAACTCTAATCTGTGTTTATAAAAGCTCGGTAAGCAACCTAGGAATCTCTGAATTTTAGGTTTTTCTTCATTTAAGTAAGACACATATCTTAACAAGGATAAGAATTTAGTACAAAAATCATGCATTGACATTGAAACCAATCTCAACTCATAAAACTATTTTGCTTTTCCCTCATTGTAATACTCTAAAACGTATTCCTTTTTAAACTCGTTTTTAAACCAATTCCAACTAACTTTTATATCATTAATTCTTTTAGCTCTTTTTAAGTCCTACCACCAAATCTTAGCCTTTCCGATTATATTGAAAATGGTCATTTTTCCCTTCATAGAGTTGGAATAATTGTACATAGTAAAGTACTTCTTCATCCCAGACAACCAAGCCTTAACTTCTTCTCCATTTTTTACTTCACCGTCAAAGGTAGGAGGTTTTATCTTTTAAATTCTCCTATTATCTCATCTTTATATTTTATCTTCTTCATTCGTCTGCCTTCAGAGCTATCGCTAGAATCTTCCGATTCACTAGATATCTAGGGATTTCGTCAGAAGAAGGATAGTCAGGGGATGAGTTTTTTCGTTTACATTTATTTTTATTTTTATCACTAGTTATCTCATTCAATTTAGACAATAAGGCTTCATTTAAGTCTTCCTGGGTTCTCAGTACCCTCTCATGTTCAATTTTAAAGCTCATCAATTCAACTTATAAATCCCTCACTGTTTGTAAAATTTCATCATTAACCTTGTTATTGTTTAGTTGATCCCCATCATTAAGTTCAGCCCAAACAGGTGGGGTAGGGGATCGTCTTCCGACCATTTCTTCCTGGAGTTTAGTAAAACAAAAATTATTCTATAAACGAAAAAAGAACAACATATAAACAAAATTAGTTTTTTCATAGCATGAATGGACACCATAAGGCCAAGTGTCATAATCTAAGCTCTGATACCACATTGTAACAACCCCAAATATTGTAATCATGGAAAATTTTAAAACTTTTACTAAACTAATGTAAACTAACATTTAATATAACTTTTTCGATACTAAGAAGATAATTAACTTAATTATACTTTCCTAACTTCAATATATTATCTTTTCAGTCTCAAGGTATACATGAATTTTCCATAAAGCAATACTTAAGCATACATCTTCTCCTTCTATATTTATAGACTCATGACTTCCTCTTTAAAGAATCCTATAACACATTTTTATATATGACGCTATTTTTGACATGAGAAAGAACCATTGATCATTTCTGAATACATAATTAAAAAGCCTTCTTACTACCTCATAATAAGAAATACACAAGATTAGCAATTTAGTATGTATATATCTACGAGATATTTCAATTACATAAATCCTTGTGATATTTAAACAAATCCCTACATACTACATATATATTCTATGATTTTCTTTCACTATACATTTACAACTTTAAATGCAATTATATTTTGAATACCCTAACTACGTATATTTATATATATAAATGACACCTATAATTTTACTTGTACGATACTTCGATTTCCAAGTATTGATCAAAAGGAATAACCACTTTTCCACATCCATACATATAAAGAGACCCACATCTATAACAATCGATTAACAAATGTATGATTCTTTTCCTAAATCAGATATTTGAAAGTATGGATATGTATGGTAAGGCATATCATAAACAATATGGACTTATAATGCTAAGTCTCATAATAGAATCCAAACGATACTAACTCAGGGATCTTATTAATCGATATTGACATAAACGGGGATGAAGGGAGTGCTAACAACCAATAACACAATCGTAGGAGACACACAGTCGCAACCTTCGGAGATAAATGAACCACCTCAACATTAACGCCGAGTTCCTTCCAGCGGTTACGACAATCGTTCCATATGACACAAGGGCGCAGATCAAGTGAGATCACAATAACGTTTAATCCCAACTACCAACTGAAACAATCCCATACATTTTTAAAGGAGTGTATTTAATAACTCATGGTTCATTAATCAAGCTACAAGAGGACGAGTCTTACAAAGCCAGTACTGCATTGAGCTATTACGTATGGGGAAAAACCCATTACATCAATGATATCGATCACTAATCAAATCAAAACTTTTAATATTTTTTTTAGACACCCAAGTAGAAAATCACGAATGGATACAAACACTTACAGATGGTGACAACAGAACGATAATTATCTTATCTCAGTTAAGAGCGATATAACTACTCAAGGTAGGCCGAGAACGATATGGCTGGATAACAGGATTTGAAATATGTTTTAATTAAACTCAACACTAAAGTTATATAATTCACAGTCATACTACACATCTGACTAATCAATGGACATCCAAATAGATTGAATTTCTGAAATGAAGTAACACGATTTTATTATCCATAGAGTGATTGTGCTTAGAGCGAATAAAAAAGTTGCAGACATAAGTTAACCAATTTGATTTCCTGACTGAGGATAGATCATGCTTCTTTCTTTTCCAATAATAGAGATTCAATCTTTGTTTTACGATACGGTTCTAACCCTATCAGTTTTTACTGTTATTTTCAATACTATGTTTAAAAATTAACAAGTGATTTCAAAAGAGGTTATGATAGTCTATATAACACGACATTTTGCGTGCCCTTCTCCTTAGAGAGGCCGCAACAACAATTTAATAAGGTATGTGTGCTCTCTTCTTCAAAGAGGCCACATCCATTAAACAGGGTCTGCGTGCTCTCTTATTCAAGAGGTCGCATCAAATAAACAGAGAATCGAAATAAACAAAGTATGTGTAATCTCTTTCTCTAGAGGCCGCATCAAATACACATAGCATCGAAATAAATAGAGTATGTGTGTGCTCTTTCTCAAGTGGCCGCATCAAATACACAGAGCATCGAAATAAATACAGTATGAGTGCTCTCTTTCTCAAGAGGTCGAATCAAATAAACAGAGCATCGAATTAAACAGAGTCTGCGTGCTCTCTTGTTCAAGAGGCCGCATCAAATAAACAAAGCATCTGAATAAATAGAGTCTACGTGCTCTCTTATTCAAGAGGCCGCATCAAATAAACAAAGCATCATAATAAACAGAGTCTGTGTGCTCTCTTTCTCAATGCGACATAAAAATTAGGACGCGAGATCCATCTTGAATAAGATATATATATATTTGAATTGATAAGATGCTTAACGCTTTACAAGAGCTCGCCTTTTATAAGGTTTGAGCATTTCTTAAGAAGGGTTACGTCCCTTCAATTAAAATAATTAATAATTTAATGATTGATTTAATTCAATATTTAATATTCATAGCATTGCCACTCCCTTTTAAAGAGCTTTGTCCTCAAAGCAATGGTAATGAGGGATGTAACTGTCGAAATTGTTCTGATTCCCATGTTGCATCTTCTTCGGGAAGATTTTTCCATTTTATGAGGTATTCTTTAATGACTCACGTTCTTAATCTCTTCTCTCTAGTAGCAATGATAGATTCTGGATCGAATATGATTCTTCCTTCTTCATCTAACAAGGGAAGTATTGTTTGTGCCTTCTAGTGTTGACCTATCATCTTTTTCAAACATGAAACATGAAAGACATTGTGGATGCGACTTGTAGTTGGCAATTCCAAAGCATATGCTACCTGACTAATCTTCTTATTGATTTGATATGGGCCATAAAAACGTGGAGCCAGTTTATTTTTTCCACCTTGTTTAAGTGATAATTGTTTATAGGGTTGTAGTCTTACATATACCCAATCTCCAATTTCAAATTCTCGTTCTGTTCGATGTCGATCTTCTTGTTGTCTCATTCTATTCCTGGCAGTATTCAAATTCTCTTTAAGTACTTGGACAACCTTTTGGTTTTCTTCTAAATGGTCATTTACTGATGCGACCCTTGCTTGGTTGGCGATGAAATCCTTCCATTTTGGGGGTTCATATCCATATAGGGCTTGAAATGGTGTCATTCTTGTAGATGTATGATAAGTAGAATTATACCACCATTCCGCAAGATGTAGCCATTGGAACCATTTATTTTGCTTATCAGTTACAAAACAACGGAGGTAGGTTTCTAAGCATTTATTGACAACTTCTGTCTGTCCATCTGTTTGGGGATGATAAGCTGAGCTCATGTTAAGAGACGTTCCAATTTGCTTGCAAAACTCTCTCCAAAAGTTCCCTTTAAACTTGGCATCCCTATCACTTACTATAATCTTCGGAAAACCATGTAATTTGTAGACATTTTTACAAAAAGCTTCGGCTGTTTCTTTTGCCGAATCAGTTTTCTTCACTCCAACAAAATGTGCATATTTGGTTAGCCTGTCTACCACAACTAGTATTTTGTCTTTTCCATCTGATATGGGTAGACCTTCAATGAAATCCATTGAAATTTCCTCCCATTTCTTATTTGGAATATGTAACGGATGGAGTAACCCCGGACTTGAGATATTCTCAGTTTTATTCTGCTGACAAATGTCACAATCTGCAACATACTTGTGAATGTCAGCATACATACCCTTCCAAAAGAATGATTGCCTTGCATTATAGTAGGTTTTAAAAATTCATACATGACTAGCGGCTGGGCAATCATGTGACTCTTTAAGCACCTTGGTCTTAAAATTGGAGTTGGAACTTAAGTAAATACGTCCTTTGTACCATAAGATTTCATTCTTCCATTCAAACTTCGGATACTGATTTATGTTGTTAATTATGGAGCAAACCTCTGAATTCTTGGCATATTCCTTACGAATTTCGTCCAAAAATTCTGGGATCACCATGGATACGGCGTAGACTTGTATCTCTTCATCTTTCCTTGATAAAGCATCAGCTGCTACATTGTCTTTCCCTCTTTTATGTAGGATCTCCATATCGAAGGTAGAGATTTTCTCTATCCACTTTTGTTGCTCGGTTGTTAATGTCTTCTGCTGTAACAAGTGTTGTAGACTATTATGATCTGTTCGGATTAGGAATTTACTTCCCAAAAGGTATTGTCGCCATTTAGTTAATGCATGCATGATGGCAAGCATTTCCTTGTTGTATGTAGACTGTAGGTATTCTCTTTTGTTCAACTTCCTGCTTTCAAAAGCGATTGGATGACCTTCTTGCATTAGCACAGCTCCTATCCCAAACCCTGAAGCATCACATTCGATTACGAATGGTTTTGCAAAATCAGGTGTTGCCAAAACGCGAGTTGAAGACATAATTTGTTTCAACGTTTCAAAGCATCTTCTTGCTTCATCATCCCATTGAAAATAATTTCTTTTTAGGAGATTTGTTAGTGGGGCAATGACATGTGCATAGTTCCTGATGAACCTTCGATAGTAACCTGTTAATCCCAAAAATCCTCGCAATTTTGAAACATTCTTTGGTTTGGGCCACTCCTTCATTGCCTGGATCTTCTTTGGGTCCACCTTAACTCCTTCCTTTGAGATTATATGACTGAGATACTCCACTTCTTGCTTCCCAAAGGTGCATTTTGACTTTTTTGCATAGAACTGGTTTTCCTTCAGAAGAGATAGGACCTCTTCTAGATGCGTCAAATGTTCTTTCCATGTCTTGCTATATATAAGGATGTCATTGAAGAATACTAACACAAATTTCCTTAGGTATGGCTGAAATAGTTCATTCATAGTTGCCTGGAATGTGGCAGGGGCATTAGTTAACCCAAAAGGCATTACTTTGAATTCATAATGTCCTTCATGAGTTTGGAAAGTAGTCTTTGCGATATCCTCTAATCTGACCCTGATTTGATAGTACCCTGACCTTAAATCGAGTTTTGAAAAATATTTTGCGTCGTGAAGTTCATCCGGCATGTCATCGATGAAGGGGATTGGAAACTTGTTCTTAATTGTTATTTTGTTTAATCCTCTATAATCTAAACGATCCATCCTTCTTCCGTACTAGTACGACTGGAGCTGCATAAGGGCTTCTACTCTTGGTGATGACACCACAATTCAGTAGATCTTGAACCAACCTTTCTATTTCTGTTTTGTGGTGGTGGGGATACCTATAAGGTTTAACCTTGACAGGATTTGACCCCGGTTTAATCTCGATTATGTGTTCTATACTCCTTTCTGGTGGTAGCTGCATGGGTAAGTCTTGAAATATGTGTTCATGTTTTTGGAGTAATTTTTGGATTTCCTTTTTGAACTCATTTGGTTCCTCCTCTTTTCCTTCTAGTTGATGACATTGTATTACGTATGTTGATGCCCCTTTTCGAATGAGTTTTTCCATTTGCTGAGATGAGACTACTTGTGTGTTTGGTGGATGAAAACCATATAGCTTAAAAGTTTGCCCTTGCCACTTAAACTTGATGAAATGCTTTTGATGATTGGCAGAATATGTTCCCAATGTTTGTAACCATTTGACTCCCAAAACGATGTCTACTCCTCCCAATGGTAAGGTGTAGAGTTCTGATTCCAGTTCGAAGTCTTGTATTTGAAGTCTCACCTTGTGGCACTTTTCAACTTTTTCGATCTTCTTGCCATCTGCAACCATCACCTTCATGTCTGGAACTGGATGTACGAACAACTTGAGTTTTCGTGCCACTCTTATATCAAGAAAGTTGTGAGTGCTTCCAGTGTCTACTAGCACTGTAACATTCTCATTTTTTATATGCCCTTTTAACTTGAGAGTCTGTGGTTGACTAATGCCTGTCATGGCTGCTAGGGAGATTTTGGGGTTCTCGTCGTTCCCGGCTGCCATATTTGCGGTTTCCTCCTCTTCATCTTCTGGCTCTTCTTCTTCTGATTCACTATTCTCCTCTGCTTCACAAGTATATAATTTTTTTGAGTTGTCCTCGAGGCGACACCTATGTTTAGGGTTCCATTTGTCTCCACATTGTCGACATTTTCCTTCCCTCATACGTTGATTCTCGAGGCTCTTCCTATCGTCCCTTCTAGGCTGAGGGATGTATTTGTTTGTATCATCCTCTGGAGTCGACTGGATGTTCCTTGTGAGTATGACTTCCCTTTATTTGATTGAAAACTGTCAAATTTGGCCTCGGTTGCTTTTGCTTTTCGTCTTGCTGCCTCGACATTTGTTATGTCATGCATTTTTAACTCCTTTTGTATGTATGGTTTTAGTCCTCCCAAGTAGGTTTCCAACCGTTGTTTGTCAGATAGCCCAAATACTCTGGTAGCGAGGGACTCCCATTGATGCGTGAATTCTTCGACGCTTCCCTTTTGTTGTAATCTGGTAAGTTTTGAGAAGAATTCATCTTCTGTGATTCCTTGAAACCTTTTTAAGAAATAATTATTGAATAAGTTCCAAGTGTATGCAAAGTTGTCTCCCTTCCACCACATATACCAGTTGTAGGCATATCCTTCAAGGTGCATTTAAGCATACTTGACCTTTTCTTCGTCCATCGTAATGTTATATATGTCGAAATACTCTTCTGCTTTATTCAACCAAGCGACGCATTGGTCTTCTCCTCCATTATATTTCGTCATCTCTATTTTTGCTCTCGGCAGGTACATTACGAATGGTTGGTATTGAGTACCTTTCATCCTGTTGTGTTCTGGTGACTCAGAATTGGAAGATGGGGTAACCGACATATCCGAGCCATGTTGTTTATGATTTTTTTCCTCATCATTCATTTTTTGTAATATCTCCTCGATACCTTTCTGGCTCTCAGTCACTTTTTGATCTAACATTTTTTGTTCCTTGCTTATAATGTCGAACTTGTCGCCTATTTTCTGCTCCATTACCTGAATGACTTCATCCTTAATTTCTTTCTTAAGTGCTTCTTGGCTCTTGGTGATCATTTCCTTGAAGGTTCGGAAATCCTTCTCTATTTTCTCCATTTGGGCTTTTAACTTTGTCGTCATGCTTCTTAGGTGTGGTGGTGAATAATTGGACGCAATTTTGGCTTATGGGATATTGAGAACAATTAAAAGGTCTTTGGAAAAATGGTGATCAATAATAATTATTATAGCAATAATAATTACTATAATAAAAATAATAAATATTATATTTAAATATTTATTATAAAGTGGAAAATTTTAATAAAATAAAAATATTATTTAATAATATTATATTATTATAATAATATTTATTTTATTTTTTGTAGGGCGGATGTGGATAATTGGAGGGAGGCCGAAATGGAAGGGAGGTATTGTAGAGGTCGCTGGGCGGGGAAGCGACGAGGAGCTAGCAGGTGGTGTAGAGACGTGGAGCTGGTGTGTGCAGGTGACTGTGGAGAAGGGAAAAAATGGCGGCGGGCGAGGGCGTGGTGAAGAGGATGGCGAGAGCGCTGCGAGGGTTAGGGAGAGGAGTGTAGCAGGCGGGTAGACGTGGAGTGTGGGGGATTGCGCAGAGGGCGTGAAGTGGAGGATGGAGGGCGGCGGATGGTGCAGGAGGAAGATGGGGGGTGTGGACGGACGGTGCAGCAGGAAGGGAAGTCGAAGGAGGCTGGGGGATGGAGGGTGGCGTGCTGGAGCGACCAGCGTGAGATGGCAGAAGGGAGGTGTGAGTGTGAGAGGAGAGGTGGGATAGGAACGCAGGGGGAAGGACGTGGATGGAGCTGCTTAATGAAGAACACCGAGAAGATCGCCGAGCTCTGATACCAAATGCGACAGAAAAATTAGGACGCGAGATCCATCTTGAATAAGATATATATATATATATATATATATATATTTGAATTGATAAGATGCTTAACGCTTTACAAGAGCTCACCTTTTATAAGGTTTGAGCATTTCTTAAGAAGGGTTACATCCCTTCAATTAAAATAATTAATAATTGAATGATTAATTTAATACAATATTTAATATTCATAGCACTCAAGAGGTCATATTAACTATAATAGAATATCGAAATAACCAAAGTCTGCGTGCTCTCCTATTCAAGAGGCTGCATCAAATATGACAAAGTCTGTGTGCTCTCTTATTCAAGAGGCTGCATTGTAATACTTTGAACAAAAATTTCAATCTTATATAAACTGATACAATCATCATATCACATACCACAGAGATCCTCTCTCTGTGTTCAAGCCACAGTGTCACCTACTAAAATAAATGCATACCCAATGTATTCTTATTTACAACGCCCAACCGACTCAATACTGTTAGAAAAACAAGATCGCAGAGCAATAATAATAAACATAAATGCAAATATAATCACATAAACACATTACAAGAGAGACACCAATATATTGTGGTTCACCCAAGATGGGCTACGTCCACACTGAAATTGCCAGTCCTTATTATTATACCATCCAGCAAATGAAGGGATAGAACCTGCAGCACATCCGATGCACTTCCTCTTCACTGTCTCACAGTCTCTCTTCTCAATCTCATATATCTTTATAATGCATAATACCTAATACATCAACCCTAGCCGTATTACAATGTCTTTCTTATAAAGGGAAAATACCATGGGTTACCCAAAACCATGGGCCCGTAATTTGTTGGCGAAACAACCCAAAAATTTATGGCGGGGGCTTGTTGGCCCCCGCACCCCCCAGCTAGGGGAGTGCAACCACTCCCCTAGGGCGTGTGCCGGGATCATAACCAAACCTGGGGTAAAACACGGCTGAAACAACATCATCTATGAGACTGGAAGATCAGGCTCCACAACCAACAAATACCATTATGACATTTTTATAACATTAAGAAATCTATCACAGTCTTTAAAAAATGTCCTATCTAATCCATGGAATATATATATATATATATATATATATATATATATATATATATATTCAACTTCATTTGAGTACAAGATATTGGTTCATATCATATTTATTCATTCTTCAATAGTCCATTGTATGCCGAATACAAATCAAAAGAACCACCAACAATTCGCCATTATAAAAATAAATATAAACACGTCTAAAGAAATCTACTTACTTGAAAAATAGTGGGAAAAGTCAGTTGAAGATTCAGTTCCTCCAACCATAGGAGAGTGTTGGTAGGCGGTTTGGTGAGTCATCATCGCAGCATCGCGGATGCTGCGCAAGGCCAAAGGTACCACGAAAGGAGGAAAGCAGTGCGCAAGGTGACAATAGTTTTAGGTCATTTGGACCGCGTCATGTGTATTTTGGGTCATTTGGGCTGTGTCATGTGTATTTTGGGTCAGGTGACAACATTTTGTGGGTTTTGGGTCATCTTTTTGTAGAGTTTGTTAGGAAGTAGTTAAACGGTTGCCTAAGTGGACCACAAATGTAAAGGCGTGAGCCTATAAATATACTTAGGATTGTAAGTGTTGAGATATAAATATATGAAGTGGAATAAAGAGGTGGAATATCTGAGAGCGATTGAGAGAATATGAGCTGATGAAGGACTATCTTGTTGTAACTGGGTTTTTGCGAAGATGAATATGATGCGACAAAGTTTTTGAGTAGAATCATTGTGCCTTTCTTGTTTCCATGTGGTAAATGCATTATGCGATATGAATCTGTGAATGATGCGATGTTTCCTTGCTGCGATTAATTCTTTACTGTTATATCTATTGCGCATGTATGGTTCTGTCAATGATAAGATCTGTTGAATGATGTTGCAATTATGTTTAATGCCTAAGTTGAATGTTTAAGATCTACTTCTAAATGTTGCAATAAGTTGATTAGTTAATGCACAACATCCTCCTTCATTTGGCGGAAACATGGTTCCATCAACTCTCCCCTGAACATCTCGGGTGAGACCTCATCTGCTCCGTAGGTGTTGCTGAACAGGGTAAAACCTTTCTGGGCCGGTGCTCAGGGAGATCGCGGTGGTTTGGTTATCGATAGCGTCAAGAACCCCTGTCGACTGGGTTTGTGTCAACAAATGGTTCCGTTTCTGGGACTGTAGCACGAAGTGAAAGGAGGATATGTTGTGGCATCCGAAGAGACCGAAGATCCAAGATTGGTTCGACTTGAAGTTGTGAGAGTTTGCTGAAAAAGAAAATCAGAACCCTGGGTTGTCGACGGATTGGTGGTTGGAAAAGTACATACACGACGGTCCACATGAATATTTTTTCTGTGAGTTCCCAATCATCCTGTATGAGTGGTTAGAAAAATTGACCTATCAGAAGAGGAACTTCCAAGGTGGTGAGCCGACAGCTTGGACCCCAGAACTGATCCAGGAGCTATAGGAAGTCGATAACAAAGCATCGCGGGCTGTTGAGGTCTGGGTCGACAATATACTGAAAGGTTATATCATTGAGTTTGCGGTTGATACGACAAATTCTTATAGTGAAGCAGAAAGGGAATTCTTCAACGGACCACGAGGTAGGTTTCTTTTGTCGCTACAGTTGTCCATTAGGATGCTCATTTGCGAAAAGGGCATATTGAAGATGTACCTAGACTAGTAGAAACCTGGCGGGTGGAGGCTGTGGATACCGCAACAGCAGGGGGGCGGTACATGAAATGATACGGGGTAGATGGGTGCAAGTTATGACGAGACTGTGAAGGAAGTCGAGGAAGAGAGTGGTCTTACAAGGGGAGGAGCAAGGTTTCAACAGGAAAAGAGGTAGAGGCAGGAGAAGGTCCTGCTGCGATCGAAACGCAAAACCGTGAAGGAAGACCACATATGATGAAGTGACCTCACAGTGCCGACAAGGACAACCAGGCTACGCCCAGGATAGAGGCAGGACCAAACCCCAACAGCAGCGTTCCCACACCTCCACTCACTATCTCTTAACCAAGAAGAAATACAACTTTGACACCACCGTGTTCATTGTGTCAATAGAACTTGATTGCTGGTAGCTCAGAGACTGTAGGAAGGAAGCCCAGGATGGCGGGCGAAGATGCAAAGTTGCTGCTGTTTCATGGAAATGGAACAGATAATCCCGAGCAATATTGGTTCTTATGTGAAGCAGTATGGACTGTTAAGCAAATTACTGATGATGAGGCTAAGAAAGGACAATTGGCGACAACTCTTCGAGGTTTCCCATTGGACTGGTTGATGAAGTTTGTTCAAGTTCCCGTAGGTACTCTAGAGAAGACGCTGGACGAAGTAAAAAAATGATTGATTGCAAAGTTCAGAAAACCCAAATTTGAAGCGCAGTATATTACAGAACTAAAATAAATTAAGTAGTATCCCAATGAAACGGTGTGGGATTTTGACCAACAGTTCAAAACGTTGATGGCAAGGGTCAGCTTTGACATGAGCGATGTCCAACACAAAGAATGGTTCATCGCAGCATTGCTACCTCACATTCGACTACCGCTGATGCAACAGAACATTACAACACTGAGTGAAGATCTGGAGATTGCAATGCGGTTAGAAGCTTCACCGATTGGTGAGAACGCAATAGGCATGTCACAGATTCAGACACAGCTGGCCAACTTGACAATACAGTTGCAAGACCTTAAGAAGGGTTAGGAACATCGTGAAGAGGCTTGGTGTATGCGATGTCGTGCAGAAGGGCATACTGAGGATAGCTGCCCAGAATTCCGCAACTATCTGGTATCTGGAGCGCCAAATCCATTGAGTGGCGGAGGTATGCCGTGGTGTCACATCTGTCAGGTATACGGGCATCGCCATGAGGAGTGTCAATATATGCAGAAGATGGTCACAAAGTCGATGAATTTGTATTGTACATTCTGCAAATCTGTGGGACATGAAGATAAAGATTGCCGCGCTTATGGCTTGCTTCAGGAGAGAATGTACAATGCATTATATGTGAAGGACGATAAGCGTGCCGTACAACAACTGCAATCGCAGCCACAGGTAGCCCAGCCGCTACCTCAACCACATATGTAGTTTGTACCATAGCCGCAACCACAACAGTTTATGCCGCAATATACTCAGATGCCAATGGCTCTGCAATAGCCACTGTACTTTCATTAAGGACAAAGCATTAAGTTGCAATCGAATCCCATGCAACAACAGTTTCCTCAACCATTATATCAGCAACAAAGGGGATTACGGGGAGGATACGGCGGAGGCTTTGGTCGCAGAGGAGGACGAGGTTGCAAACCTGTCCAATGTTAAAATTGTGGAGTGTTGGGGCACTACCAGAGAGATTGTTCATAATTGCAGACACAGTGTATGTTTTGTTTTGTTACTGATCACACTATTGAAAATCGTCCGCAGTTGATTGCGCGGTGGCAGGTAGGAAATATACCACAGTTGTATAATCAGAACCAGTTTCCAAATCACAATCAGGCGCAGAACCAGAACCAGCGTCCGAATCAGAACGCCAACCAGAATGTGAATCAACCTGCAAACCCACCGTCGAACTAGAATCAGGTACTAACTGTTGCGACAATTTTAGCAGAGCCGAGGACGCAAGATGCTGCTGTTGCTGTTATCACTCGTGGAGGTGTGACGACAGGAGAAGATGGTTCGCATTCTCTGATCCAACTGGTTGGGAAGAAGAAGGTACAGTTCGACATTGATGCCGAGCGTGATGCATTCTTCCAAGCACGTAATGCGATGGACAAAGATCGTGGTAAGTCAATTGTTTATGATATGCCCTCAGCTTTTGACTCGACTTCGGAAGCAGGACCATCGCGTTAGTATGGTACTCTGCAACACTTCTTTGAAAGCTATTTATCGCTGACACGTGATCCTGATGCACTTGATGAGCTCGAGAGTTTGCTGCAGCGGTCGACTAAGTGACGGAGGGAGTCCGCGGTGAACTCCTTATAGCGAAATAAGACAGGCAAAGAAATGCGCATGAATCTCCAGATTGGGGATTATGATGTCGATTCAGCTATTCTGGATCTAGGCTTTGATGCTAACATATTGACAAAACAAGCATGGCAGAAGATGGGGAGTCCAATGCTGAGCTGGTCTCCTGTACAGCTGCGATTGGCTAATCAGGCCAAGGTAACACCCATTGGGAGGGTTCCGTGCCTCGTTGTGGATATTGAAGGGATGAAGACGTATGCGGATTTTGATGTCATTGAGGTTGTTGAAGGTGGAAGCTCCTATCCCGCGTTTCTGGGGATTAGATGGGCTAATGATAGTGCATCAATAATTAACTTTAAGAAACGGATGATGACTTTTGAAAACCGCGACCTTAGAGTCATAGCCCCGTTGGATTCGGTTGAAGGACGTAGGTATGTTGAACCAATAAAAGATGAAGTTTCCAGCGGATGGGACCATGCGTACAATATCTCAGAGGATTACATTCATCCGACTGCCGATGGTGAGCTTGGGTGGCGCAACTCCAATTCTGCGTCTTCCGACTCTGATGACGCTTTAGAAAATTGGCAGAATCGCTTGCATGAGGTGTCACTTCGCAAGTGTGGGTTGATCACGCAGTCATTATGCCGTGTTGTGAATGAAACTGTTGCACTGCCAATATATGAAGGGCTTCCCAAATTGTCTGAATTTCTCATGGCATTTGAGGAAAAGGTCTCAGAACCACAACGATTGCTAGCATTGGAGGAAGCGTTGAAGGCTACTCCAGCACGGTGGTGGGCGACCCATAAGAAGTCAGTTACTGGTTGGTCGCAGTGCCGCAGGTTGATGATAGTTTGCTTTGGCGACACAGAAATATACCACACCGGCCGGTATGACGGGAAGAATGACCCTGGCAGTCATCTGATGGAATATTAGACGTTGTGGGCATCACGACCAAGGGACGAATGGGTCCATGCCTTTGTCCATACTTTGGACGAGATGCCGCGATCATGGTATGCCGCAGCTGAATTACAAGGGGAGATTACTACTTGGTTAGAGCAGACAGTTCGCTTTACTCATACCTTCAGCTTCGCGGATGCCAACCCAGATGTCCATAATGCTTTGCAGCTCATCTACGACGTTGTTCTGAAGGTTGTCCCAGTGGCATATCTTGTGGATCCGCATACGCACTGTAAGATGCAGTCGATGATGGAATGTTATAATATCATTGGCGGGCCAGAAGATGGTGATGATCCGCGGAACATCAGTTTTCCGGAGTCAGAAGGAAGTCGCGATGTCATAGCACCTGAGGCATCGCCCAATCCGGTAACATAGCCATTAAAGATTAGGAAGATCAACATTGGGATAGAGGAGAGCCCAAATTTTGCGAATGTTGGTGACTATTGGGATGAAGACATGATGGCGGAGGTCACAGACTTGTTGCATGAGTTCCAAGACTTGTTCCCTACAAAGTTTTCTGAGATGAAGGGAATCTTGGGGGACTTGGGGGAGATGAAGATCCCGTTGAAACCAAATGCAAAACCAATAAGGCAACAACTGTGTCGAATGAATCCGCGCCATAAGGAAAGGGTCAAAGTAGAACTTGACCGCATGTTGGATGCTAGCATTATTGAACTGGTTGAGGAATCAGAATGGATTAGTCCTATGGTGGTGTAGGACAAGAAGACAGGTGAAGTGCGAATTTGTGTTGACTTGCGGAAGCTGAATGATGCATGTCTGCATGATCCATTTCTGACATCGTTCACTGACGAGGTGCTGGAGGGCATGGGTGGCCAAGAGATGTATTCTTTCACAGATGGGTTCTCTAGATATCACCAAATCAGAATCGCGAAAGAGGATCGCCACAAGACCACATTTGTGACAAAATGGGGTTGTTTTTAGTACATGGTGATGCTGTTTGGGTTGAAGAATGTACCTGTGATATTTTCTCGGGTCATTGTTGCTGTTTTCAGGGATTTTATTCATAAGTTTTTGCAAGTGTACATGGATGACTGGACAGTCTATGGATTGATCAGCGATCATCTGGAAAATATGCGACTGATGTTGGAGCGCTGTCGACATCATTAGATATCGCTGAACTTGAAGAAGTGCAGCTTCTGTGCACCATTTGGGATATTACTGGGTCACATTGTTTGCAAGCAAGGATTGTTGGTTGACCCAGCAAAGATTGCGTTCATTCTGAGATTAACACCTCCTACCAATGTCAAGTAGTTGAGAGCGACGTTGGGACACACAGGGTATTATCGCAAGTTCATCCGGGGTTATGCTGCGATCACAACTCCTATGGAGAAGTTGTTAAAAAAGGATGCGGTATTTAAATGGAGCCCAGAATGTCAAGTCAGTTTTGAGACGCTGAAGGCTAAGATGGCTTCAACATCGATACTGGTATTTTCGGACTGGAGCAAGGAATTCCACGTCCATGTAGATGCATCATCAATTGCGCTGGGAGTAGTGCTCGCGCAACCAAGGGAAGGGGAGCTAGATCACCCACTTGCTTTTGCGAGTCGGAAGTTGTCATCTGCAGAGAGGAACTATACCACTACAAAGAGGGAAGGATTGGCGATGGTATATGCGCTACAGAAGTTTAGGCATTACCTGTTGGGAGGTCACTTTAAGATGTTCACGGACCATTCTACATTGAAATATCTGGTCAATAAGCCTGTGTTGGGGGAGAAGATATGTCGCTGACTACTTCTTTTTCAGGATTTTGATTTTGAAGTGATTGTGAAGCCAGGCCGATTGAATGTGGGGCCAGATCATCTGTCGTGGATTAAGACAGGGGAAGAACCAACCAACATTGAAGATGGGTTGCCATATGCACAGCTATTCAGGGTTGAGGTAGCTGATGACTACTATGAAGAAATCATTCAGTTTCTGGCGATAGGAACCGCACCAGAGGAGTTCACCATGAGTCAGAAGAAGCAACTGGTGGTTGAGGCTACAAATTTCCAGTTGATTGCTGGACAATTGTATAAACTAGGATCAGACGAGATCTTGAGGCTTTGTGTCCTGCCTCATTAGCAAGGGAATATCTTGTCGAAAGCACATGCAGGAGTGGCTGGTGGACACTATGGCGATCGTGCGACTGCCAGGAAGGTGCTTCACGCAGGGCTTTGGTGGCCCACTCTTCACAATGATGCAACGGATTATGCATGAACTTGCGATGTTTATCAGTGGAATGGGAAGCCCTCCAGGAGGGATGAGATGCCGCTGATACCTCAAGTGACACTGCATCCATTTGATAAATGGGCAGTGGATTTCGTAGGACCTATCAACCCACCTGGGAAATGTATTGGTGCACGATATCATAGTGACAAATTATTTGACAAGTTGGGAAGAGGCTGCACCAGTCGTAGATTGCACCGCTGCAACAGCAACACGATTCTTGTTCGACAACATTGTCACTCGGTTTGGATGCCCGAAGATATTGATGGGTGATCACGGGAGCCACTTCATTAATTGCACCGTCAACACATTGACAGCAGAGCTTCAGATACAACATAAGAAGAGTACGCCATATCATCCGCAGGAAAATGGCACAGTGGAAGCTTTCAACAAAGTATTGGAGAATGCGTTGACCAAGGTTTGTAATGCGAACCACGATGACTGGGATTTAAAGATTCTAGCAGTCTTGTGGACATATCGCACCACCTGTAAAAGGTTGATGGGACAGTCACCCTTCAAATTGGTATATGGGAAAGAGGAAGTTATACCTATGGAGTACATTGTTCCGAGTCTGTGCATAGCGGCAGCGACAGGAATGAATGATGACACAACAGTAACAGAACGTTTGGAGCAGTTGGTACAGCTCGAGGAAGATCGCTTTATTGCTGGTTTTCACTAGCGCATGGAAAAGGATTGGAAAAAATATTGGCATGATCACCATATAAAAAATACACAGTTTCAGCAGGGTGACTTGTTGTTGTTGTATGACAGCAAGTTCATGAAGCATCCAGGGAAGTTACAGATACATTGGCTAGGTCCATATCACATCAGTAGCATAAATTCAAGAGGTGCAATACAACTGCAGCAGTTAGAAGGAGCTATGCTCCCGAAGTTGGTGAATGGTAGCAGGTTGAAGCCCTACAGGACGTACTCGGAGCAGCGCGATGCCTAAGTCGCATCAAAAAAAAGAAAAAGAAAAAAAAGTGCAGGATGCTAGGTGGCAGGATGGCGCACCAGCAGGAACAGGGTGTGCAAGTCGGAAGACTTGTATCGCAGATTGGGAGCTAGGTCGCGACAGCTACACAGTTGTGACACATAATGAAGACAGTTGAATACAATTAACCCATGGTGTTAGGCGAAGTGACCAGCAGTACCAGTGAATCTGACCGATCGGTTGACAGGATTGACGACGGAGTCCAGTCCATTTGGCATGGGTAGAATAAGGTGGCAGCATAGCCGACGACATCAGGGTTGATGGTTCACACATTTTAGCATGAATGGCAGCCGGCGGAAGCATGGTCACACGTAAGAAGTCCAGTCTAAACACGCGTGCTACAAATCCACCTCGCCCGGAAATGGTGGGATGATATGATGACAAGATCGACGCCTTAGGTGAACGGATTTGCGAATGATTTCTGAGGCAGGCGTCTAGGATGATGGAAATGCGTAAATATAGGCGAAAGAGAGGAGGGGAAAAAAAGAGGCATTTACTAGATGAAAGAAACTCATGCCGTGAGTAGATTAGGAAACTCGATAAGTTAGGAATTCCAAGGAGGTTGTGGAAATGATTCATTTCATTTCGAGCAGTAGCACACCAGGTGTGCTGAGGGCCCGAATGACGAGTGTGCATGAGCACCTAGATATGGAAGCAGTGAGGACACTCGGATGTAGCCGAGCCGAAGTCTCATCCGAGATGTCTAGGTATGTGGTGGTAGTTTGAAGCTCTGTGGTCCCTGCGACCACCAGAATGACAAGGGCGACAGTCCCCTAGTCCCGCTAGTAGGTGATCCCCAGTACGAAACAGATGTGCTAGAGCGGTTGGCCTATTTCGTACCTCGGCATTGCTCATCAATTTTTCCTCAGTCTGCACCCGGTTTCTAGAGACTGGAGGATGAGTTTGAGAAATACATGACAGCAATCCGAACGATCACCGTATGAGTTTGAGAAGTACATGACAGCGAGCCAGAGATCACTGTAGCAACAACGTGCTCCAGACAACAAGAACAGTGATATAGGAATGGTTCAGTGACAGACAAGAACGAGTACACCATGTCCAGTTGACGTGGCTCAAGGGCGAGCCACAAGATTGTGTTGGGGGCTTGCTGGTAGGCGGTTTGGTGAGTCAGCATCGTGGATGCTACGCAAGGCCAAAGGTACCGCAAAGGAGGAAAGCAGCGCACAAGGCGATAGTAGTTTATATAGTTTTGGGTCATTTGGACCGCGTCACGTGTATTTTGGGTCAGTTGGACCGCATTTTGTGGGTTTTGGGTCATCTTTTTGTAGAGTTTGTTAAGAAGTAGTTAAACGGTTGCCTAAGTGGACTGTAAATGTAAAGGCATGAGCCTATAAATAGACTTAGGATTGTAAGTTTTGAGATATCAATAAATGAAGTGGAATAAAGAGATGGAATATCTGAGAGCGATTGAGAGATATATGAGCTGATGAAGGACTATCTTGTTGCAACTGGGTTTTTGTGAAGATGAATATGATGTGACAGAGTTTTTGAGCAGAATCATTGTGCCTTTCTTGTTTCCATGTCGTAAATGCATTATGCGATATGAATATGTGAATGATGCGATGTTTCCTTGCTGCGATTAATGCTTTACTGTTATATCTATTGCGCATGTATGGTTCTGTCAATGATAAGATCTGTTTATGTTTAATTCCTAAGTTGAATGTTTAAGATCTACTTCTGAATGTTGCAATAAGTTGATCAGTTAATGCACAACATCCTCCTTCATTCGACAGAAACATGGTTCCATCAACTCTCCCTTGAATATCTTGGGTGATACCTCATCTGCTCCGCAGGTGTTGCTGGACAGGGTAAAACCTGTCTGGGCCGGTGCTCAGGGAGATCGCGGTGGTTTGGGTGTCGACAATGTGAGGAACCCCTGTTGACTGGGTTTGTGTCAACAGAGAGAGCAACTCAACTGTTTTCCCAGCTCCACCCCCGAGCTGGATCACCACCATGCACTAGAACGCCAAGCAACACTTCCTCGTGACACTCTCTCTCAAAGTCTGTAACAAGCAATGATGGACTTATGAAAGAGAGAAACAATCAACACAGTTTATCCATGCACAACACGACATCCCGTGTTATCTCAGTGCACTAATATATATAGATTTTGCCCAGGTCTTGTGCCATCCTAATCAAATCTCACTCAATCCTTCAATCCCTATGATTTAGGATCTTGTCTGGTAGTTGAGTTTTTAGATTGGATTTGATTGGTAAAATATTCCTTGCTTCCTTTACACATGTTCTATGTGCCATGGAATTGTCCCCTCATTTAGCTGAATTATCCAAGTGTCCTTTTCTTTTATTAATAATAAAATAATAGTTTGTTGTGCAAAGTGTCACTCACAACTCCTGCGATTGTTTTTGAGTTATTAAATAACTCTTACAAAAATAATTGTTTTTTTAAAATATTGTCACAAATATTAAATAAAAATAAAATAATAATGTCTTGGGGGATCACATCCCCCCCCCCTTATTCTTAACACCGTTCTTGGTGTTTTTATTCTAAGCTCTCTTGCTCGTTCTAGAAAATGGAGGGATATTCCTCTTGCATTTTATCCTCCATTTACCATGTTGCCTCTTTAGGGATGCAGTGCTTCCATTGCACTTTTATTTGAATGATGACCCGATTCCGTAGCATATGTTCCTTCCTGTCTAGGATGCAAAAATGTTCGGTTAAGAGCTCGCCCTTGGGTTCTACCTGAATCGTATTCCAATCAATTACATGAGTAGCATCATGCACATATTTATTTAACAAGGAAACATGAAATACATCTTGTACTTTTACAGTAGGGGGGAGTGCAAGTTGATAGGCTACTGGCCCTATCTTAGCTAACACTTCGAAAGGCCCATAATACCTAGGTGCCAGCTTGGAACACCTTCCCAAGCTCAAGGTACTCTTCTTTGGTTTTACCTTTAGATATACATGATCACCAACATTGAACTCTCTTGGAGTTCTTTTTAAATCCGCATAACTCTTCTGCCGATCCTAAGCAAATTTTAAGTTTTGTTGCACTTCTTTCACCATATGTTCCATCTCCTTTAACATGTCAGGTCCTAGAACAATCATATCAACAGGGTTATCCCAAGACATAGGCATGTGGAATTTTCGACCATACAATACTTCAAATGGACTTATTTTTAAAGAAGCTTGATATCCATTATTATAAGCAAATTCTACTAAATGCAAATAGTCTTCCCATTTATCGGGTTTATCCATTACATACATTCACAACATATCTTCTAACACTTGGTTAGTTCTTACAGTTTGTCCATCCGTCTAAGGATGGTAAGTAGTGCTAAAATTCAACTGAGTTTCTAGACCTTTAAACAAAGACTTCCAAAAATTATGTGTAAATTTTGTATCTCTATCAGAAATCACAACTTTCAAAATACCATGCAAACGAAAAATTTATTTCATAAAAATATCAGCTATGTTAATTTCTTTAAAGGTAGATTTCACAGGTATGAAGTGTGCAACTTTACTTAACTCATCAACGACTACCATTATTGAGTCATGTTGTTTATTTGTTTTGGGTAATCCCGTTATAAAGTCCATGCTTATTATCTCCCATTTCCATTCTAGAATAGGTAAGGGTTGAAGTAACCCAACAGGATGTTGATGTTCTGTTTTTACTTGTTGACATTCAATGCATCTAGCTAGGTAATTTGCAGCATCATTCTTCATGTTAGGCCAATAATAGCTTTTTCTTAACTTTGTTATCATCTTTTGATATCTTAGATGTTTGGAATACGGTTTCTTATGTAACTCATTCAAGATTAATTGCTCAACTTCTTCAGAATTAGGTATATATAATCGATTTTTATAAACCAACAAATCTTCTAAGCTTATAGAGTAAGCCGAGGATTCACTTCCATCACCATCTCTTTCAAATTGTGCTTTAATTTTTAAGTATTCTTCATCATTTTTAGTTGCATCTTTTATTAAATCTTCAAGATTTGTCTTATATCCGCTAAAAGCAACCGAACAATGTGGAATGGCATTCCTACTCAGGGCATCTTCCACCTTGTTCTCTTTGTCTTTAATGTGTTTAATTTCAAAATCATACTCACTCAAGAAGGCTAACCACCATGCTTGGCGAGCATTTAAACTTTTTTGATCAAATAAGTATTTGAATCTCATGTTATTAGACATTAAAGTGATTTTTCTTTTGATTAATTAATGTCTCCACATTCTTAAAGCATGTATTATAGCAGCTAATTCCAAGTCATGTGTTGCATAGTTACGTTCATGTTCTTCAAGTTTGCTTGAGTCATAGCTTATTACATAATCCTCTTGCAGTAACACGCCACCTAATCCCTCTAGGCAGGCATCCGTACATACAACGAAGTCCTTGTACACATCCACTATTCTTAGAATATGTGCGGTGGTTAGCAAGTGTTTAAACTTTTCAAATATTTCTTGACATTTATTAGACCATATAAATTTAGTTCATTTCTTTTGAAGTGAAGTTATCGGGTAAACAATTATGGAGAACCCCTCGATGTACCTACGATAGTAACCTGGAATCCCCACAAAGGATCGAATCCCAGTTACATCGTTAGGAACTGGCCAATCAATGATTGTCTTGATTTTATCTGGGTCCACCGAAATGTCTTCCTTAGATATTACATGACGTAGGTATTGAATTTTATCTTGAAAGAAATCACATTTACTAAAATTTGCATAAAGTTTATGTTCTCTTAGGGTTTGTCAGACAAATTTTAAATGTTCTTCATGCTCTTCTTCATTTTTAGAGTATATTAAGATGTCATCAATAAATATTATTACAAACTTATCTAAGTATTTATGGAGAACACTGTTCATTAAGCACATAAACGTGGCCGAAGCATTGGTCAATCCAAATGGTACCACCAAGAACTCGTAATGTCTGTATAGTGTTCTAAATGTTGTTTATGAACATCCTCATCTTTAATTCTTACTTGATGGTACCCATACCTTAAGTCAATCTTAGAGAATATCACAGCTCTCCATACTTAATCAAACATGTCATCAATGCGGGGGAGAGGGTATCTATTTTTTATTGTCATTTTATTTAATTGTCTGTAATCAATAGAAAGTCTTAATGTGCCATCTTTCTTTTTAACAAACAAAACTGGTGCTCCCCACAGAGACACACTCAGTCTTATATATTCTTTATCTATTAATTCTTGCAATTGTAATTTTAATTCCACCAATTCAGGTGTATTCATTCTATAAGGAGCCTTTGAGGCATGCACTGCTCATGGTACCAACTCAATGGAAAGTTAGTATCCCTCATTGGAGGTAATCTAGGTATCTCCCGTGGAAAAACATATTTAAATTCATTTAAAAGAGGAAAATATTCCAAACTAGGTTTGGTTTTAACAATCTACATCCTTTCCTTGCACACTTTTTCAATTGCAAAGCAGATATTTCCCTGGTAAGAATTTTTTTAGGAATCCCTTTAACAAGTCTATTTTCACCCTTTTCATCAATACAAGTGAAAGTTTTCTCAAAGCAATTCAATGTTACCCTATGCTTTTCTAACCAATCCATGCCAATTAATATATCATATGATCCTAATGGCAAAATGTTCAAATCTACTTTTGTAAGCAAATCTTGCATATAAATTTCACAACTAGAAATAAAGTTGGTTACCTTTCTTTTTGTACCTGTGGCTAATTTCACTAACCATGAATTTTCAAAATCATCCTTTTTCATCTTACACAAATCTCCTAACTTAGGAGATATGTAACTCAAAGTAGATCCATAATCAATTAATATAGAAATAGGTTTGTCAAAGATCTTACCATCAACTTCGATCATGGAAGGTTGATAATCCGCTTGATGATTGTCCAAGGCTACACTTATCTTTGGTATGTTCCGAGCAACCTCTCCAATTGTGGCTACTTCTTGGATAGTATGGATACTTCAATTATCCTTCTTATGAGGACAATCCTGATAGAAAT
This sequence comes from Larix kaempferi, assembly GCA_027924585.1. Classification (NCBI taxonomy): domain Eukaryota; kingdom Viridiplantae; phylum Streptophyta; class Pinopsida; order Pinales; family Pinaceae; genus Larix; species Larix kaempferi. Next base: position 1,099,692 of record BSBM01000036.1, read on the forward strand.
GACTCTTTCTACAACCCCAACACTGTAATGGTTCTCTTTTTATTTCTTCTTTCTTCTAATTAAAGAGATTATCTTTATACTCAGTTCTTATTGGTTGTTTATACTCAGTTCTTATTATTTGTTGCCTATCCTTAAAAGTATTCCTTTGGAAATTCTTATGTTTATTGAAAGGTTTGAATTCTCTTCTTTTAAAATTACTCCCTTCCCTTTTCTTGAAATCATAAGGATTTTCATTCTTACTTTTAGATTGATCATAAGTTAATTTGGCCTTCCTCATTGCTTCATATAAAAAATTTGGGTTATCAAACTCTGATCTGTCTTTATAAAAGCTCGGTAAACAACTTAGGAATCTCTGAATTTTAGGTTTTCTTCATTTAAGTAAGACACATATCTTAACAAGGAAAATAATTTAGTACAAAAATCATGCATTGACATTGAACCCAATCTCAACTCATAAAACTCTTTTGCTTTTCCCTCATTGTAATACTCTAAAAGGTATTCCTTTTTAAACTCGTTTTTAAACCAATTCCAACTAATTTTTATATCAGTAATTCTTTTAGCTCTTTTTAAGTCCTACCACCAAATCTCAGCCTTTCCAATTATATTGAAAATGGTCATTTTTCCCTTCATAGAGTTGGAATAATTGTACATAGTAAAGTGCTTCTTCATCCCAGACAACCAAGCCTTAGCTTCTTCTTCATTTTTGACTTCACCGTCAAAGGTAGGAGGTTTTATCTTTTTAAATTCTCCTAGTATCTCATCTTTATATTTTTTCTTCTTCCTTCGTCTGCCCTCAGAGCTATCACTAGAATCTTCCGATTCACTAGATATAGGGATTTTGTCAGAAGAAGGATAGTCAGAGGATGATTTTTTTCATTTACGTTTATTTTTATTTTCATCACTAGTTATCTCATTCAATTTAGATAATAAGGCTTCATTTAAATCTTCCTGGGTTCTCAGTACCCTCTCATGTTCAATTTTAAAGCTCATCAATTCAACTTATAAATCCCTCATTGTTTGTAAAATTTCATCATTAACCTTGTTATTGTTTGGTTGATCCCCATCATTAATTTCAACCCAAACAAGTGGGGTAGGGGATTGTCTTCTGACCATTTCTTCCTGGAGTTTAGTGAAACAAAAATTCTTCTATGCACAAAAGAAGAACAACATATAAACAAAATTAGTCTTTTCATAGCATGAGTGGACACCATAAAACCAAGTGTCGTAATCTAAGCTCTCATACCACATTGTAACAACCCCAAATATTGTAATTATGGAAAATTTTAAAACTTTTACTAAACTAATGTAAACTAACATTTTATATAACTCTTTCGATTTTTTTTTTTTTCAAAATTGAGATCAAATTGAGATCAAAATTACATTTCAGGTTCACTGTATCAGTGTGATATCCAGCTTCTATGTAGCATAGAGTTCTTTGATGAGACTGTTACGTCTACTTTCAACATACTTGATGATAATATCCTTTCTGTTTTCATCAAAATAGTGACAGTTCTGTCCCTACAGACATAATTCTGTTATATATCCATTGTTTTCTGTAAAGATAAATATATAGAAGATTACATTAAAAAATCGTTTCCAGCAAAATGTAGTGCAAATAAAACATCTCATTCCATAAACGGTCTGTGATAAAACTCATACGACTGTTCATCTCTGACTTCCTTCACTTTCCAAATGCCATAATCCAAGAGCAGCCCCTCCTTGGACGCCTGGTCCGCTTCCCGGTTAATTTCCCTGTACACATGCCGGCAGGTAAAGTTGTCAAATGATAATATGACATTTTGTACAGTTGAAAGTAAATTTGTGATTCTGATATTTCGGCATGCTTGAGTCTGCTTGATCCAGTTGATAACATTCATCGAGTCCCCATAGACTGTCAACTGCTTGATACCCTTTTCTATGGCAAAGATAAGAAGAAGTTTTAAACTCATCAGTTCCGCATAGTTATTTGTACCCGCCCCCAGCCCCATGGTAAGCATGAAGTAATGAGAGTCTGACAGAAATAATAAGGCTCCTCCTCCGCATAATTCATTTTGAGCTGCTCCATCAAAGAAGCCCCAAGGATGAGATTTATCAGGATCAAATGCCAATTCCCTATTCTGATAAGCCGCTCTCACTTGTACAGGAATTGATTTAAAGATGCCCACTGCTTGGGCACCGGTAAGTTCAGGAAGAGAAGATCTGTCTTGGAATATAGCCCCATTCCTAGCCAACCAGATCCCCCAAATCACTATCAGAGGTAAAGCTTTTATATTTGATTTTGGGACAATTCTCCACCATCTCTCCCACGCACAATTCACAGAGTTGCCTTCCCATCTCAGATCCAGTCCAACCTGTCTCGAACATTCTTTCCAAACCGCGATCGAGTAAGGGGATGAAATGAATAGCTGAGATATCGATTCCAGATTCTTTTTGCACAGGACGCACCAGCCAGGACCCTGAAAAGTTCTTTTTTGTAAATTGTCCCAAGAGGGAACCCTGTTTTCAAGTGCACACCACATAAACACCTTTGATTTAGGAGGACATTTAAGCTTCCATAGAGGTTTCCACCACCAGACCTCTTCCCTCATTCCATCCTCAGCACTCAATTTTTGATACCCCGCCTTAGGTGTATACTTCCCTTCCGGGTCTGATTCCCAAATCAAGACATCATCCTGATCCGACAGCTGGATGCGAGCATTATGAAGACCTCTGATATATAAATCCAAGAAACCTGCTTCAGGTTCTACCAACCCCAAACTATCAGCGCTCTTCCAGTGTTGAAACCACGGATCCCCAGGTCTCAGATCTGCTAACTGATTAAGAGTTGTAATCCCCCTGATGGCCAGGGCATGAACAACCCCCACGGGCAAGTTATGATGATGATCACTACCCAGCCAGGGGTCCCTGCCAACCAGAACCTTTTCCCCATTTCCCACATCCCAGACCAGATCTAACTCAATCAAAGAAAAAGATCTTACCACCGCCTTCCATATAACCGACCCTCCGGTGTGTGACTTACCCGGTCTCCTAATCCACTTCTCCAAGCTTTCATTGGGTAGGTATTTCTGTTTCATAACCCTCGTCCATAGGCTAGTGGTTTTGATCATTCTCCACCCTCCCTTCGCAGCCAGGGCTTTAGCAAACAGGAAGATGTTTTTAAGTCCCCATCCCCCCAGCCCCTTAGGTAAAGCTATCCTTTTCCAGCTTACCCATGGCGTCACCTGGACTTCCTTTGTTCCACTCCAAAGAAATCTGAAGCAAACTCGTCTGATTTGTTCCAGAATCCCTTTGGGGATCCAAGAGAGAGACATCCAATAAACAGGAATGGCCTCCAAAACTGCCTTCACCAAAACCAATCTCCCTGCTCTCGACAACCACCTATGACTCCAAACCTGTAACCTTTTCTCCACCTTGCTAAGCAGCCACCTCCAATCCTTTTTCACATATAAGTTTGCTTTTAAAGAGAACGCAAGATACTTGAGACCCGCATCAATGTCAGAGATATTGTAGGGGAAAAATTGTAGAATTTCAAGCTCTTCTTCTGGTCGCAGCAAGTTAGTAGTAATAGTTGATTTTTCAGCATTTATCTCCATCCCCGTTGCTTTTGAAAAGAGATCCATAATATCCTTCAAAGCTCGTGTTTCCCTCCTATCACCAGAGCAGAAAATCAGGACATCGTCCACAAATAGCAAGTGTGTAATTGCAAGTTGTTCGCCAATAATGATTCCAGAAAACCGACCTAACCTCTTGGCCTCAAGGATAGCCCTGCTTAATCCTTCAGCTACCAGTAGAAAAAGGAGAGGGGAAAGAGGGCATCCTTGACGGAGTCCTCTTTCAGCATGAAAAAAAGGAGTGGCTGCCCCGTTAATCAGCACAGCAAAGGAAACAGTAGTTATGCAAGACATAATCCATCTAATAAAGTTTATACCAAACCCCAGATGAGTTAATAGCAGACGGATGTAGATCCAGCTCACCTTATCATATGCCTTTGAGAGATCAATTTTCAGAATCGCTCCTTTGATATTTCTGGTCTTCAAACTGTGCAACCCTTCCTGCGCCACACCTATTGCCTCATGAATCTGGTGCCCTTCCAGGAACCCAAATTGTTCAGCAGAGATATGCTCCGAAAGGATGACTTTTAATCTTCGAGCAATCACTTTCGAGACAATCTTGTAGATACAGTTACATAAAGAAATGGGTCTGAACTCATGGAGGGAGGCCGGATTATCCATTTTTGGAATGAGGGCTATGAAAGTCGAATTAAAGCTGGCTGGAATCCTTCCTGTAGTTCGAGAATCTTCAATAACATGATTAAGATCCACCCCCAGCACCTCATACAGGTCCAAGAAGAACTCAATCGACCACCCATCCGGACCAGGACTTTTATCTTTTTGAAAACTTCCCAAAACTTCCTTTAATTCTTCTTCATTCACTGGCCGCATCAGCCTCCTATTATCCACCTCCTCAGCAAACCTCGGAAACATCTGCGCAACTCGGATAACTTCAGCAATGGAAGCCTGTGCTGGTGCCCGAAACAAAGCTTCAAAATGTGAAACCCCACATCTAGCTTTCCCATTAAAATCCAGGTGTTCAATCCCCTCCTCATCTTTCAAACACCAGATAGTGTTTGCAGCCTTTCTCTCCCTAGAATAAGCATGAAAAAATTTTGTGTTTTCATCCCCACACTCAAGCCAGGTCGCACGACTCTTGAGTCTCCAAGCTTCTTCCTTTTCAAGCAACAAAGAATTTCTCCTACTTTCCAACCTGACCAAACCATCTTTTGATTCCATCGATAGCATACCCCCACCATCCCCATTATATATCAGTTCTAGTTCAGCCTCAATATTCTTCAATTCAGCATCCTCCCTCCGACGTTTGGCAATAGCCCAATCCTTGACCGCCCCTTTGATCCTTTTGATATTCTCAGCAAATTGAAAGGCCGTTGTGCAAACTTGATTTTCATCAAAAGGCCTCCAGTGCTCTTGAAACAGGACCTTGAAAGAATCATCTTGTAGCCAGCATTTATTGAACTTAAGAGAACTGGGTGGATTATTTGGCCCTTTTTTGATCTCAAAAAAGATGGGGAAATGGTCCGAGTTTCCACCACATCCCACCCATTGTCTCACCAAAAAGAACCTATCCACCAGCTGTTCTGCCACCAGAAACCTGTCCAATATTTTTGCAACCCTAGCATCCCCACCCCTGTTATTCCTCCAAGTAGGCTTCAGTTTAATGGGTGCTATATCCAGCAGGTTTTTTTCTACCAGTTTCTGAAGGAAGTACCCCGCCTGAGGATCCACTTGTGCATGTGGCCCCCAAATTTCAGCCTGCCCCAGGGTGAAATTGAAATCTCCCCCAACCACAACCGAGGCACCTCCAAAGAATGGTTCCTGAAGGATAGCATCCTAGAAAGGTTCTCTGTTTGCATAAGGCCCATAAACATTGATCACAGTGATATTAGAGCCCAGATCAGTTGACAGTAGTTCAACACCCAGAACAGATTCCATACCCCAAGAATTAATGAGTTTGGCCACATTCAATTTCCAACCCACAGCCAACCCTCCCGACCGACCCTTTGCATCCAGAGTCACAAAAGACCAACCAGGCAGCCAACATTCCAAACGTTCCATGATAACATCTCCTAACCCTAAAGTCTCTTGTAGCAGAATCACATCAGGATGTTCAAGAGTAAGCACCCTAATGAAGGTTGATTTTTTGTTTGGCCCAGCCAGACCCCGACAATTGAAGGACAAAATCTTCATTACTTAGCACTTTTCCGGGCATTCACCGCTCTAAGTGCCCTTTCTATAGAGAGTTGTTTCCCCTCCCTAAGATCATTCTTGGCCCTGGACTGGGCTTTAGAGAAATTCGAGATTCTGCCCCGGCCCCTCCGGACCGTCGCCCGAGCTTTCCCTAACCCCCCTCTGGACTTCTTTAAACAGGATCTAAGATAGTATCCCGATTTAGTGGTCTCAGGGGAAGAGTATCCCCGTTCCTCCACCTCTATTCCAGGATCTGGCTCCAGTAAAATTGGATCCACATCAGTTAAACGGTCAGCAGCACCAGAGCAATCATGAATTGATCCAGACAAAACCAACTCCGAGGAAGACAAAACCCCACCCCGCCCTTCCACCGATGGCAAGCAGACATCATCAGGGGAGCCCGATAAATTTAAATTTTTTAACCCTTCCACCCAATCAAGACCGACCAGTGTACATTGTTTCAACATTAAATTGAAAGAGGGGGAGAGAGTAAAAGTTTTAATACCCAGGATAGAAGGCCCCGGAGTAACAGCTTCATGCACAGGAGCAGTGTGAACATCTACGCTTGATGGAATCATAGTAGTAACCGCGCGAACAGCCGGTTCCGCCTCCGTAACATGACCAAAGGGCTCCAAAGAATCACGTACAACCGGTTCCACCTCCGAATCATGACCGACGGGCTCCGAATCCTCCGAAACCCTTTCACTTTCGGTGTCTTCTATCACCGACATGGGGTCTGTGGACTCCGGATCCTTTGGTTCTCCCTCTGAGTCCCCCTTAAGGCCTCTCCTTTTACCCCCATTTAGAGTGCGAACCGGAAGACGGCACTCCGAAACAGGATGACCATATACGTGACATCGTCTGCAGCGGAATGGCACATTTTCGTAATCCAGCAACTGTGTGATAAGGACCGGTCCCCAGTCCAGGATGATATTTTCAGGAAGACCCTCACGAATGTTCAACTCCACCATAATGCGAGCCACCTGCTTATAATGAGTCTCCAAATAAGAAAGATCTGCTTCCAGGAAAGTCCCCAGAATGTCGCCAATGCGCCTGAAGTGATAAGGATCCCAGAAGTGTCGCGGCAGACCAGGGAGCCGAACCCAGACAGGGATCCTGTCGACTCTCTCCCGACTTGCGTCAAAGAGTGGATGCCATGGTTTTAAAAGCACTGGCGTGCGGTTCATATGCCAATTTTTGTTCAAGATGACTCACAAATCATTTTCGGATTGTAGAACCACCGCGAACCACCCGCGCATCAGCATCTCAATCTCTGGTTCGTAACCCAGAAGATCGCTCCAATTCACCGCCACCCAGTCCTTCATAGTTTTGTAAGCAAAATTCCTGCCCAAAACTCTACCCACCAGAGACATTTGAGACATTTCAAGAACTCTTTCCCATGCAACATCCACCCCCACCGCATAAACCCCGTCTGCTCTGGCTTTTACCCAGCTCCGCTTTCGCCGTTTAGGAGGCCCTCTAATAAAATCCCCAATAGGGTTTTCGACCACCCCCTTCAGAGAACCGTCAGAAGAACAATCCTTTGAAAGACCCCTATGTTCAGATTCATCCAGCAAAACCCTCCGCTCCTCCTCTACACCTTCCTCGCCCGAACCACACACATGAGCCACCTGCCTGGCCACCCCAGCCTCCGCAACAGCCTCAAATCCTGGCACCTCCACAAAACCCTTCTCCACATTAGTAACCGGAAACCCAAGATTCCGGGCAAAAAATTCCCCCGCCTCCCTCCAGCTAGGACTGCCCCACAGATCTACCTGGAGCCCCTCCCCCTCCACTGAGAAACCCTTTACAGGTCCATGTGGTGAAAGCGATAACAGATCTGAAGGTGAGAAGGCATCAGCCGGTCTCATCTGCCCAAAAACGGTCACATTCGAGCCTTCAGGCCCCGACCTCGGGATGGCCTCCAAACCCACCATCATTCCTCCAGCTGGCACACCCCAAACATCTTGCACCTCCATCGGTTCGCTGGAGTAATCTACTAATTCCACCATCTCCACCGCAGGATCCATCTTGACACCAACAACCCTAAAGCAACAGACACCGATCTGTAACAAACCCCAACCACGATTTGTCAGAAACCCTAAACACAAAAACGGAAGAGTATCCACCAAGCAGCTCGCCGTGAGGATAAGAAAAAGGCTATTTTTATATATGATGCTATTTTTGACATGAAAAAGAACCATTGATCATTTATGAATACATAATTTAAAAAGCCTTCTTACTACCTCATAGTAAAAAATACACAAGATTAGCAATTTAGTATGTATATATCTACGAGATATTTCAATTACATAAATCCTTATGATATTTAAACAAATCCCTACATAATACATATATATTCCATGTTTTTCTTTCACTATATATTTACAATAGTTACAACTTTAAATGCAATTATATTTTGAATACCCTAAGTACGTATATTTATATATATAAATGACACCTATAGTTTTACTTGTACGGTACTTCGATTTCCAAGTATTGATAAAAAAGAATAACCACTTTTCCACATCCATACATATAAAGAGACCCACATCTATAGCAATCAATTAACAAATGTATGATTCTTTTCCTAAATAAGATATTTGAAAGTATGGATATGTTTGGTAAGGCATATCATAAACAATGTGGACTTATAATGCTAAGTCTCATAATAGAATCCAAACGTTACTAACTTAGGGATATTATTAATCGATCTTGACATAAATGGGGATGAAGGGAGTGATAACAACCAATAACACAGTCATAGGAGACACACAGTCACAACCTTCGGAAATAAATGAGCCACCTCAGCCTTAACGTCGAGTTCCTTCCAGCGGTTACGACAGTCGTTCCATATGACACAAGGGCGCAGATCAAGTTAGATCACAATAATGTTTAATCCCAACTACCAACTGAAACAATCCCATACATTTTTAAAGGAGTGTATTTAATAACTCATGGTTCATTAATAAAGCTACAAGAGGACGGGTCTTACAAAGCCAGTAATGCATTGAGCTATTACGTATGGGGAAAAACTCATTACACCAACGATATCGATCACTGATCAAATCGAAACTTTTAATATTTTTTTTAGACACCCAAGCAGAAAATCATGAATGGATACAAGCACTTACAGATAGTGACAACATAACGATAATTATCTCATCTCAATTAAGATCGCTATAACTACTCAAGGTAGGCCGAGAGCGATATGGCTGGATAACAAGATTTGACATATGTTTTAATTAAAATCAACACTAAAATTATATAATTCACAGTCATACCACACATCTGACTAATCAATCGACATCCAAATAGATTGAATTTCTGAAATGAAGTAACATGATTTTATTATCCATAGAGTGATAACGTCTAGAGCAAATAAAAAAGTTGCAGACATAAGTTAACCAATTTGATTTCCTGACTGAGGATAGATCACGCTTCTTTCTTTTCCAATAATAGAGATCCAATCTTTGTTTTACGATACAATTCTAACCCTATCAATTTTTTACTGTTATTTTCAATACTTTGTTTAAAAATTAACAAGTGATTTCAAAAGAGGTTATGATAGTCTATATAACACGACATCTAGTGTGCCCTTCTCCTTAGAGAGGCCGCAAGAACAGTTTAATAAGGTATGTGTGCTCTCTTTTTCAAAGAGGCCACATCCATTAAACATGGTCTGCGTGCTCTCTTATTCAAGAGGCTGCATCAAATAAACATAGCGTCGAAATAAACAAATTATTTGTGCTCTTTTTCTCAAGAGCCTACATCAAATACACAGAGCATCGAAATAAATAGAGTCTGTGTGCGCTCTTTCTCAAGAGGTTGCATCAAATACACAGAGCATCAAAATAAATACAGTCTGTGTGCTCTCTTTCTCAAGAGGCCGCATCAAATAAACAAAGCATCAAATTAAATAGAGTCTGCGTGCTCTCTTGTTCAAGAGGCTGCATCAAATAAAAAAAGCATCAGAATAAACAGAGTCTGTGTGCTCTCTTGTTCAAGAGGCACATCAAATAAACAAAGCATATTAATAAACATAGTCTGCGTGTTCTGTTTCTCAAGAGTCTATATTAACTATAACAAAATATCGAAATAACCAAAGTCTGCATGCTCTCCTATTCAAGAGGCTGCATCGACTATAACAAAGTCTAAGTTCTCTCTTATTCAAGAGGTCACATTATAATACTTTGAACAAAAATTTCAATCTTATATAAATTGATACAATCATCATATCGCATACCACAGAGATCCTCTCTCCATGTTCAACCCAAAGTGTTATCTACTAAAATAAATGCATACCCAATGTATTCTTATTTACAACGCCCAACCGGCTCAATACCATTGTGACATTTTTATAATAGGAAGAAATCGATCACAATATTTAATAAATGTACTATCTAATCCATGGAATATATATATGTTTATAACATTCAACTTCATTCGAGTACAAGATATTGGTTCATATCATATTTATTCATTCTTCAATAATCCATTGTATGTCGATTACAAATCAAAAGAACCGCCAACAATTCGCCATTATAAAAATAAATATAAACACATCTAAAGAAATCTACTTACTTGAAAAATAGTGGGAAAAGTCAGTTGAAGATTCAATTCCTCCCAATCATAGGAGAGAGCAACTCGACTGTTTTCCCAACTCCACCCCCGAGCTGGATCACCACCATGCACTAGAACGCTAAGCAACACTTCCTCGCGACACTCTCTCTTAGAGTCCGTAACAAGCAATGATGGACTTATGAAAGAAAGTAACACTCAACACAATTTCTTCATGCACAACACGACTTCCCGTGCTATCTCAGTGCACCAATATACATAGCTTTTGCCCAGGCCTTGTGCTATCCCAATCAAATCTCAATCAATCCTTCTATCCCTATGATTTAGGATCTTGTCTGGTAGTTGAGTTTTTAGAATGGATTTGATTGGTAAAATATTCCTTGTTTTCTTTACAGATGTTCTCTGTGCCATGGTGGTGTCCCCTCATTTAGTTGAATTCTCCAAGTGTCTTTTTATTTTATTAATAATAAAATAATAGTTTGTTGTGCAAAGTGTCACTCACACCCCTTATGAGTGTTTTTTATTTTTTAAATAACTCTTACAAAAATATTTTTTTTTTTGAAAATATTGTCACAAATATTAAAACAAAATAAAATAATAATGTCTTGGGGGTATCACAAAAGACATAAGTAATTTCTTCCAGGAATAAGGATTGTCAGAGGAGTGAAAGAGATCAAACATTCTCAATTTGTTGATGATACTCTATTGCTTGGGGGAGCTTCATGTGTGATTGTAGAGATATTTAGAGTTGCTATGGATAGCTACTTAGGTGCTGGTTGAAGCCCCGGGTATGTAGGTAGGTTGCTGGAATGTTGTCCAAGGCTAGCAACAGAGGGTGAAAACCCAATCTGAAAGGCTTCAAAAAGCTCTGCGCAAGAGCAGTTCTATCCCTAGATTGTTTGGTGTAGTTAACTCCCACGGATATAAAGGCCTCCACTGGCACTTATGGGGTTTGATCCTGAAAGGATCTGTCTTCCTGTGAGGGAAGATCAAAGTGTTCTAATCCTATAAAAGAGTCTACCTTAAAATAAACCTAAACTAAGTTAGATCTAATCTAAGAAAGTGCTTTGTTTATGTGCAGGGTAACTTGATCTAAAAATTTAATAAGTCTCTTCACCAGTTTGACAGAAATGTGAAAATGGATCTTTACTTATTACCTCAAAATACAACCAGACAATAAAAATTAAATGATAGTAGTTTGAAGATTAGGCACATGCAATATTATCATGTAGCTGGAATGCTAATTGAAAAATTAACATTAATTTAATAATTTTGTTAATCATTTGCAGAAATAGATAAATGTTCTAAATAAATAAATTCACTTAAAACATAAATACACACAAATCATCAATTGAGACAAATCTAAACTGTAGATCAATGCATGGATTATTGATTGCAAAATTAAACAGTGTTCATTAATAAGCTGAAGTGAAAATCAACATTCATCAAAATTTTTTTATAAATAGACAAAAGATGAATTAAGAGAAAACTAACTGTATTAGCTCAAAATTGCAAGAAATTACAATCTCTTCATTAATCAGAGTATCTCCAGTCTTCTTTTGCAGATTTTATCCCTCCCTACCCCATGATACCTCTACCCTTTAAATAATAATTACAAAATAGTTACAATGGATAGACTTCCCATAAAACAAGGATTAAAAAATCAACTAATCTAAGAATAACCAAGGGCAGCTTGCCACTTGGTCCAAACTCCTAACAACTCATCCATATCTGGATAATTGGCTGACTTGAGTCCCAACTGGGCATCACACGTAAATGAATCAATCTCATTCTTTTCCAACTTATGCTAAGTGCGTAGGAAAATATGGATCTTGCTTTCCAAGCTGGTAGGTTGCCTGATGAACTTGTCAACTTTTGCAATCTGGATGTGCTCGAGCTGCTGGATCTGTTCCTTGACTTTCTCGCATCTGGTCTCAACCTGTCCAATCATTAACTTCAGTGGGTAGGCTTTTTCAATGAGATCCATGGTAGGAAATTGCAGGCTAACCATAATATTATCGACAACATACCACCTTCTACCATAGATGGCCTGTGCCCTTTTGACTGTTTCATCCACCATATCAAGGACATTCTACCAGGCATTCAAAGAATTCCTAACTCTTCTGGTCTTGAAGCCGTCCAACACTGGAATTCCATCTGGTTTATCTTTGATGTACCTCTGCCAATCGACAACGTCATCGATAGCCTTGGAAGCCTATTGCCTCTTGTCCATCTGCTGCTCAAGGATGACAGACATTCACTCAAAAACACTATGAGTTTCCTGAATTTCATTCAAGCAACTGAATAACTTAGCTAAGAGTTTATGGTGCTCTTCATTTATGTAGGGAACCCCCATTTCGGGGTCCCCCCCGAAAAAAGCTTCCAGTACATTTTTATTTTTATTTTTAGAAGAAGATATAGAAGCCACAGATCTAGATCTATCTATTGTAGAACATGAATGTCAATATATACAACTATATACTCAAATTTATTCATTCTCAAAAGGATTTAGCAAAATAAATAAAAATACTTCAAACCTATTTTCGACGGTTGCTCCAACGAATCGATGGAGTCCTCGAAGTGGTTTCTGCACGATCCAATCCAATCTCCTGACGAAGTACCGAGTGACCCCTCGGTTGACCACCCTACCGTATCGAGGCTAATCTTCTTCACCTCGAACCCCCGAGCTAATGGGGTCGTAAGAACACACTTAGCTAGCCTCCCGAAATGATCTCCCAATCCCCGTTTCGGCTATTCCCAACTCCAAGGATCATAACATAATCCGAGATTATGATGACCATCCAACATTAGGGAGCAAGAGATCCCTCTCTCTTTCTCCTCCCTCTTTATATAGGAAAAGATCCTGTGCCATGTGTCTATCCATGCACATTATTTAATACATGTGTCTCAATGTCTTCATGGTGCACCTAATTCCCTAGATCAGCGGGAGTTAGGTGTAGGAGAGTTCTACTTCTCTTTTGATTTTCAATTAGTTTTCTCAATATCTTTTAGTAACTAGTTGGTTTTAATTAATCAAATTCTTTTAAATAATAAAAACTTTATAACATGATTTGTTTCTTTTAATGAAATAGCATCTGAATTTTTTGATTTTTGAGAGATTAAAAGATTAATATATATATCAATATATATATACTTTTAATTTTAAATAAAATAATTTATTTAAAATAATTCTTTATTCCATTTAAAAATATTTTCTTTTTGAAATAATTCTAATATATATTTCCATTAATTTATAAAAGAAGAGAACATTAACTTTTCTAATTTTCAAATTCCTTTCTCAACCATAATAGCAGGAAGGATTGGCAGATGTCGGTCAAAAGCAAAGATTCGGGGCAATCACGAGGACTGTCATGATTGTTATCTCGTCCCTTAGTGGTCAGTGACATATGGGGACTTGAACCGACACAACTTTTACGGAAAGAAAAGATTCCGACAAACAAACAAAAATAATTATAACTGTGGGTTATGGCCCACCAGGGCTTTCAATCCCATGCATCATGGACAACACGACATCGTGATAATAATAATAATAAAATATTGAATAATTTATTATTAAATTCTCTAAAACTTCCACATGTATATTATTTAATTATGTATGTATGAGTAGTTTTCTTTTTCCATTCTTCTTTCGTCTAGGTACCTCTTCGGCGGGCCCTTCCGACAGTATCTTTGTTTCTTCTTATGGTGAGTACTGCGTAGCGATCGAGAGTCGTTATCACGATCTCTCAAATACGCTCCTTGGAGACTAAGGGATGTTGAGGGATAAGGCTCTCCTTATTGCGCGCCCCTCAGCTCATCGTACGCGACCAAATCGTTTTGGTCTTGCCCGTACGGCATACGCTTCCCCGGGTGAGCTGAAATGGCTTCACCCGTGCGTGGATTACTAGTTTAGGGTCGACAGTCAATCGTCATACCCTTAAGTGTTCTTTCCGTTCTTACGACCTCGATATTTCCATTATGGGTCAGTCGGTAAATCGTCTTACCTTCCACTGCACACACACTCAAATGCATATTAGTAGCGCTGCACTAATAAACATTTCAGCATTCATCATTTTCATTTTCTCAGTCAGTCGAGTATGAACAAATCATCATTTTTCTAACCATTTTCATTTCACATAGAAAGTTTAAAGCAATCATTCATGTTCCAAGTTTTATAACTCCGGGTCACTTCAAACCAGTGCCCTCAAATAGTCAATCAGTCGTAGGTCTCAAATAATCTAATCAATCATAAGTCCAAAATAACCAAAATCAAACATAAGTGCTGAGGCGGGCATTACAATTTACTTGATTAGCCAAGTCCCTGAACTCCCCCTGAGAGAACGTAGAGAAAGGAGAAATGGTTGCACTTGCAATTGCATCCTTCCGCTGTTGTTCCAATATTTCTATCTTCTCCATATTTGCAGTGTTTAGGATTTGTGCATCCTGCAGTTCATCTTGAAGAGAAGAGTTCTGTTCCTACAACTCTTTGAGTTGATATTCATGCTGAGTTCTTAATTCATGAATATGAGATTCATGTTCTTCATTGATTCTGACCATCTGCTCCTGAAGCTTCTTCAACTCTTCCTTCTTCAAGTCTATCTCTTTATTCAGCGAAGTCACTGAATCAAAATTTGCTCTTGCAAATGCTCCCATAGATGTAGCAATATCCAATGCTTCTTACTGGATATCATCAGATTGTTTGGTCCAAATAAATTGATTAGGAAAAGGTGCCTGCAACACACTGATCTCTGCTTCTCTAGTTACCTTTATTCACCACTGCCTTAGCTGATTAGCTATAAAAATATTCTCCAAGGGAGACCACAATATCCTCCTCATAAGCAGCTATTAACTTAGTAGAAGATGTAGCTACATATCCTGTTGCAACTAGTGGAGTTGTCTGTGTAACAGTAGCACTTGGAATGGGCATGGTGAGAAGTAGGTATGGAGGAAGTGATAGAGATGGTAGAAGTGGAAGGCATAGCAGTGGAAGGTTCAAGAATGGAAGAAGTAGTCAAAGAGACAACTTTAGGAAGGGGACTTGGGACAAAAGTAACTGATGGTGCAGAGGTTAGAGAAGTAGTAGAAGTGATAACCTATAAAGGTGAAGTAGGAGGAATGGTTGATGATGGTTGCATAGAGACAGTTGGAAACTGGATCTCTATAACTATTGGAGGTGAAGTGGTGAGTGGAACTGACAAGGTTGGAAGTGAATCAGGGTTGGAGGTTAGTGCAACAAATAATTGAGATATGGTAGATGGTGGTAGTGAGATAGATGGATGGGCTACCAAAAATGGTTGTGAAATAGCTGCAAAGGTAGTAAATATATCAGCTAATGTAGCTGACGGGAAAGAAATATTATCCAATGAAGTAAGAGGAAGCTTACTTGAAGTAAGTGGCAGTGTGGAAATTAATTTAGCAAGGGTGGAGGTGGCTTCTGGAAAATGGTCATCAGGAATAGGGTCATCCATTGTTATGCTGTCAAGTAAATCTGTAACAGACTGGGAGACTTCTGTGACTTCCTATGACTTCCTGTACAACAGGAGAAAAAGAGCTTGTTGGAAGCCTTTCATCTTCCACATCATTGTCTTCAATATTCAAAGTAGGAATCTAAGATGCAGGAGTCTGAATTTTCTGTCTCTTGACTAGGTTACTCACAACAACCACTTGAGTATCACTGATTGGGTTGGCTGCAACAGCCACTTGGGTATTAAGTACCGAAGTCATTTGTGCCAATTTCTTTTTAAGCTGCTCAGATGTTTGAATCAATCTTTTGTATTCTACAGCTGGTTTCAATTTTGGAGCATCCTCCATAAGGCCCTTACCTTTGCGTTCATCTAGATAGGTTAACATGAGTGGAGCAGTTGCTTTCTGTGCTTCCTTTTCTTCCCTATCTTTCCTGGTTTGCTCATCAAGCTGTAACTCCATGTTCCTATAACTCAAAACCTTAGCTTTGAGTTCTTGTTGGTATTGGAGAATGCAACTCTGTTCCTCTTTAGTTTTAGCCCTCACTAGGACTTCAGAGAATAAATTCATTCCCAGATAAATGGATTCATTAGGGATATATTCATGAGCGTAATCTATCTTCATGTGTTCTTGTT
Organism: Larix kaempferi; assembly: GCA_027924585.1. NCBI lineage: Eukaryota > Viridiplantae > Streptophyta > Pinopsida > Pinales > Pinaceae > Larix > Larix kaempferi. The sequence goes on from BSBM01000036.1 coordinate 1,116,133, forward strand.
TGAAGTGAGCGTCGAAGATTGCTTTGGGGTCATGCATCCTTTTGGGAGCAAATCCAAATTTCGAAGAAGCAATCCTCTTTCCCAGTACTGCAGCCCAAGTTGAAGCTAGAATGACCAAAGGCCCGAGGTTTAGGGGGAATTTAGGCCATCCCCTTCTCTTAGGTCTAGTAAGCTTAAGAAATACCCCATCTGTTACAGTCTGGAAGGATATCTCTTCAAGTAGCAGCCTATCTGGGACTACCCTTGGCAGTAAATGCATTGTGTTGCTCCCCCAAATTCTGATATAAGAAAAAGATTCTCCCACATACCAATCACCAAGTGTAGGGATTAAAGTTTTGGCACTGGGAGAAAAAGCAGGTGCATCTTCCCTAAATATCTATTGATAGATGGCGCCAAAGAAATGGTCACAGATATCATATAGGAAAGGAACAAAGTTGCTCTCCCAGAAGGATGAATAGTAAATGTGGATTGGAGGTGATGACAATGTCCAATTCCATCCCATGGAGGGGTACTGGAATTATGAGTAGAAGATATCAATTACATAGGAAAAATAAAAGAAAAGTGGCTTCTTTGGTATTTTCTGATGTCTCTCAATAGCTGTCTTTAATTCAGATGACAAGATTGAAGCGCAGGGGAATGACTCCCCATTGTAAGGATATGATGGGCTATAGGTGCCCATTCAGCTTTGAACACTGAACAGTTAGGAAGACCATAAAGCCTGCAAAACATGGCTGCCAAAAGGGAATAGGGTTCCTTGAACCATGAAACCGGGTATGAGTTATCGTCTCTGGGCATGGAATTGGTTAGTTTGTTCATCCAAGACTTCACCATTTCATCAAAATTATACCTAGTCTTGGCAGAGTCCAAGAATGCAGCATTAAGAGGCCGAATGGCTGGTTTAAGGGCATATGCTCTGGTGAAAACCTCAAGGCGAAAAGTGGCTAGTTGAGACCCTGAGCTATTGTTAAAGGAATGGTCCTTAGGGTTCGCATGGTTAATAATCCATTTAACTGTGTCTGTGTAGGGGAGAATGGCAGGTCTAGCAGCTATGGCATGGAATTGTGAATCCCTAATTTTCTGATAGGCAGGCTGGTTATTTTGGATGTCTAACACGTCACGGTTATCAAATATGCATAAATTTTAGACCAAACAATCTGGTAGGTCTCAGAAACTTTGTCACTAGTATCGGTAAGGATGCCAAAGTTGGGGTCTTTGTTCAACAATCTTTCTGAGCTGTTTTGGAGCGGGTGTTCTGTGACATGTTTAAAAACTGGAAATTTCTGATAAATAAATAAACACAAATAAAAAATAATTCAAAAATGGCAAAAACCCGTAAACAATGAATAAGAAAAAAAACATAAAACCGAAACGACAGAAAACAACCTTGGTAAATCTCGTGGTAAAAATATTCGCAATAGGTAAACTTTGAAAATGAAAATGATAAAAGAAAATAGAAAAAATCAACATATTTATCAATTTCATCAGGCAAAATCTGGGCCGTAGGATTAAGACAGATCGACGGCTGAGATCTAACTTGCGGGATGCGGAAGAAGAGTTGCGGGGGTTTATTCTTTCAAATTTATACATTTTTTCCGCAATCTGCAATTGCAGGTTGCAGAATCACAACTCTAAGTATTAACAAACCAAAAGTTTCTGCAATCCACAATTGCGGGTTGCGGAAATGCAAACGACACTATTTAACATAATGACCCTTCCGCAATCCGCAATTGCAAGTTGAGGGTTGCGGAAAAGCAAGACGTGAATTTATTGTTCAAACACTTTTGGAAATCCGCAATTGCGGGTTGCGGAAACGCAACGTGGAAAAATTATTTTGAGATTCTTCCCACAATCCGCAATTGCAGGTTGTGGGTGTAAAAGACCACAATTATTGAAAAACATTTTCGCTTCCGCAATCCGCATTGCGGGTTGCAGGTTGCGGAACGACAATGTTTCAAAACCAGGAACCAAGCTTCCGCAATCCGCATTGCGGGTTGCGGAAAGAGCTAACTTTTGGGAAAATCAAAGCTTTCCGCAACTCACAAAAACACACAGAATCAAAGGAATTTATTTCTGATAAAATTATCAACCAGATCAAATCATGACAAGGCATAAAAACATAATAAGCGGGATGAAAAACCCCAAAATGACCAAGGAATTTAAAGATTACGTTTGCATATAAAAATTTGGGGCTCCCATGTTTCAATGAAAATATGGGATCTGTTGTACCTACAACAATGCTCCAAGAGGTGACACTAATAATCATAAATGTTGTGTATATGGTTGGAATGTGACAACTTCTAATCCGGACAGTATTGCTAGTAAACTCGGATTCTCTTCTAACAATTACTGGAACTCGTTCATATATTCAAGTATACCCATTTTTGTTGGTAGGCCTCATTCTACAGTTTGGAAATCAATTATGGACAAAAAAAAAGGATTGATCAATGGGACTCAATGGTTGAATCTTGCAGAAATAATTGTGTTGCTTAAAGTCATTTTATCCTCTCTTGGTATATATCAGAACTCTGTCTTGTTAGCTCCTATGGGTATTGTTCGGGTACATAGGGTACTCCCAAAAGACCGAACACCTAGAGGAACCACTTCACACAAACAGATCACAGATCGACACACGATGTTTTGACGTGGTTTAAACCCTCGAGAGGGAAACACTCCACGGCCCCGGCCAAATAGCGTCTACGGAGCAGTTTATTATGTAAAAGAAAGAAAGTTACAAATGAGCTTCTCATAATCGATCAACTAGACAATGACCCTCCATGCTGTTTAAATAGAGATCATGGACCAATCGGGTGTTAAGCCACAGATCAAGGGTAGGTCTGATCTAAGAGAAGTTGAGCCGTCGGATTACTCTATGTCTAGAACATATCGTGACCGTCGAATTAAATATTTACAAATGCATACTAATGCATACTAAAGAAACACACTTTACCTAACGGATATATTACACAAGTTGATCTTAACTAACTCCTAAGTTTCTAAATATCCTAACATCCCCCCTTAAGAACAACTTGGGATAGGATTGAAGGATTTACAAAAGTGACACTATTAGGAGAAGGAAGGAGGCATTAGAGCCTATCCCCCCTTAATGACAAATTCCTGAACTCCTAACATATATCCAAGTTTAGAAAACTTCGCTTTTGTGAGAGACTTGGTGAAGATGTCGGCAACTTGATCATCTGTAGGGAAAAAGAGTACTTCAAGAACACGATCATGAATAAGATTTCTGATGAAGTGCATATGTAGCTCAATGTGTTTGTTGCGTTGATGTAGAACTGGATCTTTGACAAGCTTGATGGCACTTTGATTGTCGCACCAAAGTGGAGTAGGATGCTGCTGCTCGAATCCAAACTCTGAAAGGATCTGTCGAAGCTATAAAGCTTCTTGACTGGCATTAACTATGGCTCGATATTCTGCCTCTACTGAAGAAAGAGAAAGAGCTTGTTGTTTCTTACAAGCCCAAGTGATAGGTCTAGATCCCAGACTGAAAACATAACCTGCAGTAGACTTTCGATCATCAGGATCGCCGGCCCAATCTGAATTAGTGAAACCAACCAACAAAGGTTCCCCCCTAGTATTGTAATGAATCCCAAACTGAATTGTACCTCGAATATATTGAAGTATTCTTTTAGCTGCTTTCCAGTGACTTTCATGAGGTGTTTGCATATAACGGGCAACATGACCAACGGAAAAGGAAAGGTTAGGACGTGAATGAGTCAAGTATAAGAGACTACCAACAAGATGACGATAGAAGGTGGCATCTACTTCAGGTGAAGTACAAGTGGCAGAAAGTTTGACTCCGGACTGGAAGGAAGAAGGGGCTGGTGTACAATATTCCATGTGAAAGCGACGAAGAAGGTCACAAGCATACTTAGACTAAGAAAGAAAGATTACTTCTTTGGTTTGTAGGACTTGGAGACTAAGAAAATAATGCAAATGTCCTAAGTCTGACATTTCAAAATTTTGCTTAAGACTGGATTTCACATGGGTTAAAAGCTTAGGGTCACTACCAGTAAGAATAAGGTCATCAACATATAGAACAAGTATGATGAGATGGCTTCCTACTTTCTTGGTATAGACATTGGGGTCAGAATGGCATCTAGAAAAATCAGTGTCAAGGAGAAAGCTATCCATTTTGGCATACCAAGCTCTAGGAGCTTGCTTAAGGCCATATAAGGATTTCTTAAGGCGATAGACAAGGCTAGAGTTATTCTGAACATATTTAGGAGGTTTTTCCATGTAAATTTCCTCCTGTAAATCACCATGTAAGAATGCAGACTTGAAATCCATTTGATGGAATTCCCAGTTATGTAAGGCTGCAAGGGAAAGAACAAGGCGGATGGAGTTCATTTTTGAGATAGGAGCAAAGGTTTCATTGTAGTCAATCCCTTCAACTTGTGAAAAATCTTTGGCAACTAACCTTGCCTTAAGTCATTCAACACTTCCATCTGATGCATACTTAGTTCTATAGACCCATTTACATCTAACAAGTTTTCTTCCTTTTGGAAGAGGTACAAGATCCCAAGTATCGTTCACCATTAAGGAACGATATTCTTCATCCATAGCTGCATCCCAATCTGGATTTCCTGAAGCTTCTGCAAAAGTTTCTGGATCGTGATTCTCAGAAGTTGAGCCAAAAGAGAAGAGGCTTGCTGAAACTGAGAATGTGTTCGACGTTGATCTCTAGGATCACTAACAAGATCACCAGTGGCTTCACATGTTGAACGGACCCATCGAGGAAGCACTTGTGTTGGTGCAATTAGAGGAACATGAGCAGGCGGCGATGGATTTTCATCCTCACTGTCATCTTCAAAAACTGGAGTTGAAAATCTGTCAAAGAAGTTGGAAGTAGAAGAAGGCACAATCGCTGAATCAGGCTCGCAGGTCAAAGATGGCACAATCGCCGATTTATGCTCGCAGGCCAAGAGATTTTCATCAAATTTAACATATATTCTAATGATTATATCATGAGAATGTGGTTGAAGAAGTCTATAACCTTTTACATCTTCAGAATATCCAACAAATATGCACTTTTCACTTTTAGGCTGCAATGCTTTCCGTTTTTCATCCGGAATGTGAACCCATGCTTCAATACCAAACACACGGAAGTGACTTACATCAGGTTTAGTTTTACTCCATGCTTCTTCCGGTGTGATACCTTGTAAAGCTTTAGTGAGGGTGCGATTAATTTTGTAATTTACACAATTTACGGCTTCAACCTAAAATTGAAGACTTAGTCCCTTAGATTGGATCATACAATTAGCCATTTCTTTTAAAGTGCGGTTCTTCCGTTCAACTACACCATTTTGTTGTGGTTTATAAGGAACAGTGTGTTGTTGTTGGATTCCTTGTTCAGTGCAGAAAGTAGTGAAATTTTTGTTAACATATTCTCCTCCATTGTCGGATCTTAACTTAATAATTTGATGACCAGACTGTTTTTCAACAAGGGCCTTGTAGGCCAAGAACATGTTAAATACTTCGCTCGTAAGTTTTAGGAAATAAACCCAAGTGCGTCTGGAGTAATCATCAATGAAAGTTAAGAAATATTTGAAACCAGAAAAGGAAGCAGATGGAAGAGGACCACACAGGTCACTATGCACAAGCTCCAAGGGAACCGAGGCGTGCCAAGAGGCATGTTTGTCAAAACTGTCTCGATGATGTTTTCCGAGTACACAACCGAAACAAAAACCATCCCTGCAAGATACCATTGGAAGACCTATCACCATATTTCCTTTACATAGTTATTGCAATGAGTGATAATTTAAGTGACCAAATCACTCATGGCAAAGTTTGCTCAAGTTATCACTATGAGCAACAAAAACTGAAGGAAAAGGTGATGACCCAAAGTTGTTCAATTTGTACAACCTGGTAATATAATCAACAATTCCGGTAGCTAGGACATGTTGAGGATATTTAAAATCCTTGATTACAACTTGGTGAGGTGTAAACATCACAATTTTACCTGCACCAGAATGAGTGATTTGATAGATTGATAGCAATTTGCAGAAAATTCTTGGAACACATAGTACATCACTAAAATGACCATTATCTACTGGAACTGTTCCAGATACTACAACACTTAGAGATCTATCGTCACCAACAAATATTTGTTTGGTGTTACATTCATGCATAGTAGAAAAGATGGCTTGATCCTTAGTCATATGATAAGATGCTCCAGAATCAATGAGCCATTCATTTGAAGTAGAAGAAGAAGATGCAGTATAAGAATAACCAGAAGCACAAAGTGCATGTCCATGAGAGTTAGATTCTGAAGGTGAATCTAGGCTGATGTGGTTCCTCTTCATTGCTGCTTCCAAGGCTGCCATCTTCTTGAAACACTTAGATTCATCATGATTATCTTTACTGCAATAGTTGCAATGACACTGCTACAACGTAATTTTCCACCTTGTGAGCATTAGCATTCTTTGGCCCGCAGGATCCATTTTACTGACTCAGAACCACTTTATATCCTTCAGACACTATTTTTCCCTATTTTTTCCATTGTACGCTTGCTGCATCATTACAGTGGGTTTACCCACGAGTTGCATCACTATAGCCCACGGGTAGCATGTAAAATGGTAAAAATCATTAGTTTATTACTTTTTACTCCAAAAAAGCGGTCATTGGGTGACCTTTGACCCTCCATCTGCCCAAGAAACGCCTCGATGTGTCCTTTCACTTACTTTTGAGAGGACTATTTATTGAGCACATATGGCTTATGGACGGGAGGAAAAGAGAAGAGCAAGAGAACTCTAGTGGATTTTTGCCTTATCTTGAGTCTACACTCATTGATCCTTGTAGTTGTGAACCCTTTATGTTCACCTTCCAAACTCCTATCATAGTTTGAGATTGCCATTCCATGGAGGATTGAAGTGGTGGAGGCACAAGTGGATTGACCCAGATCTTGGTTCAGATTGGTTGTCGGCAAGAGGTCGTATCACATTGTACTACTTCTAATTTATTAATAGAAATACTCATATTCTCGTCCATTAATGTTGTGAATGTTGTTTATACTACATTGGGTTGCATTTACTTGTAATATCATGGGCCATTGCTATTGATGATATTAATGCCGTTTATATATTATATGTACTTGTTGTATATTGCCTGTCAAGACAAATTTGCAGATTCAAGTGCACGGATTGAAAAGCTGCAATGGGGATCTACATCAAACGTTTGGATCGAGGTTGGTTATATTTTTCATTATCTTAGCATTGTCATTTATATAGCATAGCATTGAGAATTGAGTTGATTTCTGGTAGTTAGTTGTCTGTTGTGGTCTACCCCAAGCCATAATGACTTTTCTCCAACACATAAATGGCGACTCCGCTGGGGAAAACATCCATTTTTGGGGATTTTTTAGCATTAGTCCTTAATTAGAGTTGCTATTTGTCGAAGTTCTGTGTCACTGATTGGCCATTGAGATACAGTATAGAAAATTGGTTTTTTTCTGAGCTATTGGACTCTTTATTTTCCCATTTGCCTTTCCTTACCCGCAGATGAGCTTAGCTCTTCCTGCGTACACCCACTTCTGTTTACTGTACTAATCGCGGGTACCCAAAGGTTTTCCTTCGATAGTAGCGTACAACTCCGACTTTGGTTGATTTATGACTTTGGTTGTTGTTGGGTTGGCTTTGGATGATCTTGAGTCTTTGTTGGCTTGTTTCTTGACTGTTCCATGTCTTGGTTGTGACCAAAACTCTTATTTTCTCTTGGTTGAGCCTTGTTGGTTTTTTACCGATCTTTGGATTTAGCCTTGTTGGTTTTTTCCTTTTGAGCTCATCTCGTTGGCTGAGTCTTACTGTTTGGCATCTACTGGGTTGTCTTAGTGATCTCCTTGGCATATCGGTGACTAGATAGTAGGATTTTGCTTGCATTCTTCATTTCCTAATATTGAAAAATAGAAAAAATATACATATAGTTTTGCATTTTCCTTTTGTTTATAAGAGAAAATACAATTTTTTTTTTGCTTTTATGTACTGCATCTTGCATTGAGTGCTTTCTGCCTTCATTTAGATTCTGATTGTGCATCGAAAACATAAAAGGATTGCATTTTTATTTCGAAACCGTTGGATTGATTTTGCATGCTAGTGGCATTGTTTTCATTGGATATATGAGTCTAGGATTTGACGATTTTCCATACTATTGAGTCATACACATCACTAGTTTCACGACCATATCCCTTGAGTAACCACAGCCATTAAAATTAACGCTTATTCTTAAAATTGATTAGATCGATTTTATTTATAGGGTACACCAACTAGCATAGTTTTAGAGTCTTGGAATAGATCATTGTGAGTTAACAATCCAAGACTACTAGACGAAACATTAGGTGTCTGACCAGGGAGTGGAGGAATCCATGGTATACATTGGTGTTCTCAGGAAGCTCTACTCAAACTAGAGTTAAGCATGAGGTCACGGGAGGTTGGTTGAAGAGATATTCCTCTGATACCGGTTGAATGTGGGAGGTATTTCCAGGATTTGTTCATATCTGGGGACTCTTGGGGGATTTGACCCTCATTGAGTTTCGGGCTTAGCTACCCTACCCATACGATGTATCCCACCTGTGATTGTCCCCTTAAGCATTGGTTATATTGCGGTGACCATAGTTGCCTTACCTAGGTATCGCATAGGGTACTTGCAGTCATAATGTTGTTTGTGTCCTGAGTCAGATAGGGATTGGACAACACAGTTATTTGTTGCCGAGGGTTACGGCCCTTTGCACGCAGTGAAGCCTGGGTGTCTCTATAACTGATTATGTTACCTCCGGCTATAGTTTGGGAGTCTCAAGCCTCTCCTAGGCGAGACATACCAGCTCTAGTGTCGGGAGCTCATTTAGCCACTCTGTTTGTCTGCTCTTGGCTGTAGTTTCTCTAGGTGTGTTCTTTTGATTTACTGTTTTTTAATCGATAGTTGGCCTTTAGGGGACGTTTTGATTTTATATTCTCTCCGAATATATCGTGGCGCAGAGTCCTACTCTCCGCCGATCTCGTTGTTTGGCTGGTTTACAACCTGCCGAGCTTTCACGCCGCGTGGCTAGGGGATGCCGGAGGGCTCCCTCTAAGTCTTTGGATTCTTACGAGACATACGTCCTAGACGTCATGACTGCTGCACATTATGATCCTGAAGAAATACCTACAACTCCATCGGGTAGAGTCGAACACACTTCAGACAGCCCTACTCCTCGTGAGGCATGGGGGGGTGATCCACCTGAGACTCAACGTAATTTGTTTGGTCCAGATCCACCCGAGGATGACCCGTTTAATCCTTCGTTTCCACATAATTATATACACGGGATGCCAGATTTACATGACGACACTAGTCCTACGGTCAACCCAACCGCATTCTCTTTTGGTATGCCTAATTATAATACAGTTGATCCTTCCACTATGTTTGGTAGTCACGCTGGCACTAGCCATAATGTTAGCCACACTACACCCACTGGGGGCAATACCCTTTCCGGGGGCACCACGTTGTCCACTCACACACATAGTATGGGGACCGGTCATATTCCTCCTAACAATGCTAATGTTGGAAGGTGACCGCCTGCTAGGGCTACCCAACCTAATAGGAACACTGTCCGCAACACGACTCGCCATCCACCACCTAATACACATGTCGCTACCTGTCAACCCAGGAATATTTTCGCAAATGTTAATGCTCCTCCTAAGCACGGGGGTGGACATATACCACATACTTTTGTGTCCATTGCCACCACTAGTAATGCCAATGTAGGAGGTGGGAATATATCCTATCCACATGGACATAACGCCACCATCCCTGCTACTAGTAACACTAATGTTGGGGTTGGGAATACATCTCGTGCTTATGGTCACCACACGACTACTCAAGATGATCCTAATGCTGGGGGTGGGAACATACCTGACCATTATGGTCATTACAACTCGGTTCCCACTACGAATAGTACGTATATGCCCCATACTTATGGTGGCAACCATTACTACAACACAGTCGGTGCTGGCCACCAGTACAACCCACCCCAATATGGTGCCCAAAACACGTATATACCTGCTTACTCTCATATGGGTCAGGTCGGAGGAGGTTATCAACCCTATGGCCATGGTCAAGCTTATGGTCCATCAGGTCCTCATTATCAGCAGTTTAATGCTCATGGTCAAGGTTTTGGTCCATCTTATAATTCGGTTCCGTTCAACCAACCTTTTATGGGAGCTTATAATCAAGCTTTCCAACCGGAGCTCCCATTCCTTGCACGTTTGAACCTTTCGGATCTTTCGAAGCTCACGAATGATTCAGTGTGTCACGACCCTAATTGGTCTCCAGTCCCTACCAAGCTCCCTTCGAACATTCCTAAGTTTGAGGGGAAAGGTGGTGAGGACCCGGGTGATCATGTCACAACGTTTCACCTTTGGTGCTCCTCCAACTCATTGAATCACGATTCCATTATATTACGACTATTTCAACGCACCCTTACGGGGGCAGCCGCGAAGTGGTATGTTGAGTTGCCTGGAAACAATTATAGGGGTTTTAACGAGATCAATTTGGTTTTCTTGGATCATTTCCAGTTGCCGGTTCGCTATGATACTGGTACTGAACTTTTGTCTACCTTCTGTTAGAATAAGGCCACACATATTTCTGACCACGTTCAAGACTGGTGTCGGCGAAAGAGGTTAGTGAAAGCAAACATTCCTCCAGAGTTTCTGTTGGAATGGTTCCTCAAGTCTCTACTCCCATACATTGCTAAGGACGTTTCCATGTCCGACATTGTGACTGAGGAACAAACCATCTTGAAAGTCCAGCAGTTAGACTTATTATACTCTCAGTCTGGAATTTTGTATGACATTATTCTTGATGCACCGCGAACACGCCATGAGCCTCAGTCAGTTCCTGGACCACATGCCGATGGAATTGTAGGATCCGCATGCACTCGCCCTGTAGATTTGGTGGCTAATCAAATGCAAAATTTGTCGCTAAACCAGTCTAATCTCGAACAGGTTCACACCTTGTCCACTTCCACCCCGTCGTACGATGTACACAGTGTGCAATCGATGAACCAATCAGGTAACCAGCAAGCTGGTGGTAAGAAAAAGGGGAGAAACAACCACAAGGGTGGAAACAATGGGAACAATAATAGAAATTACAATACCCCTCGTAAGGATAATGCCAACCCTCCTCGGGAAGGCGAAAATGCTGGTGAGGACCGTAAACCTAGGTGTAAGATGAAGTTTCCTTGTAAGCTTTGTGGGGAAGATCATCTCACTCACTTATGTCCTCGAATCAAAGAAGCATCGAAGCATTTGGCACAGAGCCCAGATGTGTTAAAGGATCCCCTTCCTCATCATCAAAACATGGCTTCGCATGCTCCCACCACTGGTTATGGACCTACTGAGACGACAACGTCTTCTTCCAATACTGGTGGTTATGGAGGTGTGAATATGGTTCAATTGGAGGTTAGTGTTGCCACTCGTTAATGCGATTATGGTGCACCACAACCTAATCTTGGGAGTGAGCCTCCCCCTCCTCCTGACAATTCCTTGCATATCGAGAAGCCCTCTGATATGTCGCGAATACCGAAAGGTGTTCTTAAGCGCTCTACGCGTAATCCTAATGCTCGAGCCGCCCATAACTACTCCATCGTGGAAGATTTGGGCCAAACTCCATGTGCCATGTCGGCTCTTGAAGTTTTGCAGGCCTGTCCTTCTCAAAAGCATGCCCTTTTGAGTGCGTTAGGAGTTCAGGATGGGGGAAGTCCCAGTGTTATCAAGTTCGACATTACTGATGTTCAACCTCGCTTACCTTATCACGTGGCTTTTCAAATACAGGTGGTGTGCCTTCAGAATTTTGTCAAATGTACGATGGTTGACGAAGGTGCTTCCGCGTTAGTAATGTTGTTAACTTGTTGGAAAGCTCTTGGCTCTCCTCCTCTACTCGCGTCTAGAACCATGCCCACTGCATTCAACGGTCGGTCATTTAAGCCGCATGGAATTATCCCTTCCCTTGTTGTCTGCTTGGGAGGTAAATCTGTGCCCATTGAAGTTGAGGTGGTTGATGCACCCATCGACTACAACCTTTTATTGGGTCGAAATTGGATGTACGCTATGAAGGCTGTTGCGTTTACTATATTCAAAGTTATCTACTTTTCTCACGAAGGCAAGATTGTGACCATCGATCAAATGGATTTCGTTAATTCCCCTTCAACAGCATCCACGGGATCCATAGTCCCGCAGGTTACTCATTCTAAGCCGGGAACTGGGAACATGGGTGTTGGTATGTACCCTTCATTGATGGGAACTTATGATTTTGCTTCACCTGTGAATTTTATTGGAACCATTTCCGACGATGCGTCTCCTCCTTCGCATAATATGCCATTTCGGACTTCCTATTTTAATGATCCATGGACTTTACCATCCACGAGTTCCACGTCTGGAGACATTACGCAAGTCAGGATGTCTATGCCACTGTCTGTAGCTGAGCTTTCTTACCAGCATATTCAATAAGCCACTGTAGAGCCGGATCTCTCCTCTTCTCAGACAGTCAAGGAAGATCCTGTTATGCTGCCAGTTTGGGCAGCCAACTCGTCTTGTTCACACGACTACCTTGATGATACTTTGCCTTCAGATGAAACTATTTTGGAGGCCATGTGTGGTAGTGAGAGGCCTTGGAGGATATGCACCATCGCTCTTATTTCCTTCCCAACCTCGAGCTCACCGAACAAGAAGAGTTTAGGATGACTCTAGCAGAGATGGTTGGTCACCCTGTGGATCTTTTAGGGTCGCATGATGTTTTTGCGGAGGGGAATATGGCTAACATTTCCCCAACTACGTCGATCAACATCTCTCGTGCTCCTGGAAAGGTCGAGAATGTTTACATCGGTGACGATTGCATTCCTAAGGAGATTGCTATTTACACTAAATTGTTTACAAAATTATGGGAAGCTTTCACCTGGTCATATGAGAAGATGCCAGGAATAGACCCCCACATTGTTGAACATGAGATTAGAACATATCCCAACGCTAAACCGGTTCGACAACGCTTACGTGCTGTGAACCCTAGGAAAGTAGCTACTATCAAGGCAGAGGTGGAGAAATTGCTCAAAGCTGGTTTCATCTACCTCGTTCCCCTTACCGAATGGGTGTCAAACCTCGTTCCCGTGGATAAGAAGCAGGGAATGATCCGTGTATGCACTGATTTTAGAGATTTGAACCATGCATGTCCAAAAGACAACTTCCCCACGCCATTCATCGATCAGATCTTGGATGCTTGTGCGGGAAGTGAGATTTTTTCATTCATGGACGGCTTTTCAGGGTATAATCAGATTCAAATCAAACCCGAGGACCAACATAAGACAACTTTTATTTGTCCTTGGGGAACGTTTGCATATCGGAAAATGCCCTTCGGCCTTAAAAACGCCAGAGTTACATTTCAGCGTGCCATGACCTACGCCTTTCACGATCTTAAAAAGATTATGGAGGTTTTCTTGGATGATCTTGCCAGCCATTCTCGCAAGAGAGTGGACCACCCCAAGCACCTCCGTATGATTCTCGAACGATGTATATGCTACAAGATTCAATTGAATCCCAATAAATGCATCTTTGCTGTGAGGACTGGTCGCCTTCTAGGCTTCATAGTTTCGAAAGAGGGTATAAGAGTCGATCCTCTTAAAGCAATACTTTGGTTGCCTCCTCCGCGCAACTTGTTACAACTTCAGAGCCTCCAAGGGAGAGCCACTTTTCTACGCCGTTTCATAGTCAATTATGCTAATCTTACCAAAGGTTTCGCGCGCTTATTGAAGAAAGACACACCCTTTATCTGGGATGAGCGAGCCCAACAGTCTTTCGACGCCCTTAAGAAAGCTTTGGTATCGGCCCCTGTGCTTAGTCCACCAAACTTTGCACGAGATTTTATCCTTTATGTGGCCGCGTCTCAAGAGACGATTAGCATGGTCTTGGTTCAGGTTGATGACGCGCTTGTCGAGCATGTCATCTATTACCTCAGTCGAAATCTAATAGACGCTGAGCTAAGATATACCCATGTGGAAAAGTTGGCACTTGTAACTGTTCATTCGGTCCATCGGTTACGACATTACATTTTGCTTAGAACAACCACAGTTGTTACACATATCAATCCGTTTCAGTTTGTGCTATCACGACGCCTTATAGGGGGGAAGTATAATAAATGGATTGTGATCCTTCAGGAGTTCGATCTCGATTTTGCTTCGGTGAAATCGGTGAAATTGTTGGTGTTTACTGAGCTTATGTCGGACCTTCCGAGACTTGATGAGGATGTCATTCATGAAGATTCCTTTATGGATGATCACTTATTTCTTATCTCGTCCGAGGACCCTTGGTATGGGGATGTCATTGTATATCTCCAAACTTTGAAGTTTCCTCTGCATTATTCACGAGACGAGCGACGATGTGTGAAACATCACGCTAAAGATTATACTATCGTCAGTGACACTTTGTATTGCCGAGGAAAGGATTCTATTCTTCGTCCTTAATTAACTCACGAAGAAGTAGAGCGAGTGCTTAATGATTGCCATGCGGGGGCATGTGGCGGTCACTTATCTGGGCTTGCTACAACCCAACGTATCATGCGACTTGGTTATTTTTGGCCTTCAATATTTAAAGATTGTATTAACGCTGTGAAGAGATGCCACCCTTGCCAGGTGTTTTCTCGGAATATACGCTCGCATCCAATGCCCCTTCATCTGGTCGTCACCGTCGGTCCCCTCACCAAGTGGGGGGTGGATTTCATGGATTGCAAACCAACTTCGGCTGGGGGGCATCACCATATCATAGTGGCCGTGGACTACTTTTCCAAATGGGATGACGCCATGCCTACTGTAAAAGCTGATGGTGCTACAACAACCCATTTCATCTTCAATCAAATTATCACTCGGTTCGGTATTCCGAAAGATATTGTCACTGACCATGGCAGTCACTTTCAGAACAAGATGATGGAGGATTTGTCTCTCAAGCTTGGGTTTCGTCAAGAACACTCATCTTCTAGTTATCCCTAAGCGAATGGTCAAGTTGAAGCAGTTAATAAGTCTTTGAAGACCATTCTCCAACATACCATCCAACAAATCAAGAACACTTGGCACATCATGTTATATCCTGCTTTGTGGGCGTATCGAACTGTAGTCAAGACTACCACCGGGTTCTCACCGTTTCATCTAGTTCACGGTGTGGAGTCACTTTTACCGATTGAATGCGAAATCCCTTCGCTTAAACTGGCCATAGAGCTCCTCCCTAATACAACGGGTCTTGAGCAACGTTTAATCCACCTTGAGCAGCTTTACAAGCAACGTTGAGATGCCGCCGTGGCTATAGATGCTAACAAATGTCGTGTTAAGGTTCAGTACGATAGGTCTGTCCGTCCCCGGCAATATGATGAAGGTGACTTGGTCCTCTTATATGACCAAGCTAAAGAACCCCTAGGAGCAGGCAAGTTCAACTCCATGTGGCACAATCCTTACATCGTGAGGCGTGTCCTGGAAAAATGAGCCTATGAATTAGAAGACTATGAGGGGATTGTCTTGAAGGAGCCTATAAATGGGATCTACCTCAAGCGGTATTATGCTTGAACCTTTGGTTCAGGATAATACTTTTGTATACTACTGTATAGTTACTTCTGTACATAGTTTAGCTTTTGGTTTTCGAGTCTGTTGATTAGCTTCCGTTTGATTTACAGATGTCAGTAGAGTTTCCTACGTTCTTAGGGTTTGCGGATGGTGCTAGCCGTCATACACAGCAGCTTGCTTCTGCTGCCTGGGTTATTTTCTCACCTGACCACCTAGTTGTGTCCTCAGGAGGTGCTTGTCTTGGTCCTACATCTAACAATGTGGCTGAGTATAGTGCCGCCATTGAGCTACTTCGGGATTCCATTTCACATGGTATCCAGTATTTAGAAGTCCACCTGGATTCACAACTAGTTGTGTCTCAGCTGAATGGGCAGTACCATGTGCGAGATCCTACACTGCTATGGAAATTCCTAAGGGTAAGACTCTTAGAACGATATTTTGTTTCAATTACATACATTCATGTTCCAAGAAGTGTTAATCATATATCTGATGCATACACTAACTATGTATTAGATTGGCATTTGTCACATTCAAAATGAAGCACACAAATAAAAGAAGACATTCACACATTTGTACATACACACATATAGTAGAACCGGAGAACCAAAGTTTTTATAAATAATATGTCCAAAAATAGTAGTGTCATGATACAAAACTAGAGCCCGTAGCCCTCAAAAATATACATATCGATACAAAATTGAGATCCTGTGATATCTACTCCCTACGAGGAGGCCTAGCTGCTACCCCGACAAGATGTGTCTGATAAAAATAATGCATTGCATTCAC
The DNA here is from genome assembly GCA_027924585.1 of Larix kaempferi. Lineage (NCBI taxonomy): Eukaryota > Viridiplantae > Streptophyta > Pinopsida > Pinales > Pinaceae > Larix > Larix kaempferi. Next base: position 1,132,499 of record BSBM01000036.1, read on the forward strand.
GACACGCTGCAGTAGTCACACCTAGTTGCTCAACACCCCCACTACCTGGCGTTGCATATCCTCTGTTAGCTGCGCCACCTCTGCCTGTGGTACCCTAGCATTCATCCATGATTTATTGGACCACAGAGTCTATAGTGTCCGCTCCGCTGCAACACCTACCATCTCATCACCCCTGACCCGACGATGATGTCTCGGGAAGCCATTGGGTCTCACTGGGCCCTTGTCTGCGAGCAAACAGTCAAACATTAATACATGATACTACAATAAAAAATCCATAAAAATTTAATATACTAAAAAATATATAAAAATTTAATATACTGTCTGCGAGTAAAACGATTTTTGTATTTACATCTACAATAAAAAATCCATAAAAATTTAATATACTAAAAACCTAAAAAGAGTACTCACCAATGTCTCCAAACGCTACATCTAATGGGAGCGTCATGTCTCGGTCCTGCCGGAAGTCTATCCCTGCATAGGGGTAGTCATCTATCGCTGTGATTTGTCGATCCCACCAGTGAAAGAACTCCTCTGTGTATGGTGATGCTTGACGGCCACCACCCTGTCGCGTCAAGACCTCAGCCCACCGGGTCATGGCTGGGTCGCGGAGACAATGAGGAGGGACCTCAACCCTCGGACTAAGCCCCGGAACCCGCTTGAAGAAGAAGCTGCACAAAATACTGCCATACCTGAATTTTTTCGCATCCCCCTGTTTTCTCTCTGTCAGCTGGGTCTTCATGGACCCTAGTAGTGTAGTACACCAGTCAAATATCATAGGCTGCATGCACTGTGATGCATAGAACATAACTAGCCTGGATGCCTGGTGAAGATCTTTGGATCCAGTGATCCGCACTAAAGTTGCCACAACAACCTTCATGCTCAGGTTGACTATGGCTCGGATGGGCACCTGACTTCCCACTACCCGAGTATTTGGAACACAATACCTCTCTATGTAGTCGGGGATGGTGATCCCACCACCCACAATTCGAGACGGAAGGCTTGCCACCCCACCTTATCGGGACAAACCTGTGATGAAATAGATATCTTCCACCTCCAGTGAAAGTATTTGCATGTATAGGTTGAATTTCTGTGCATCAACATCCCAATAGTCTATCAAACGCCGGAGCAACAGGTTTTGGGCCCTCAAACCTCCTATGCTCCAAAATTTGTATAAACCACATGCCCTATCTTGAGTGTACACTCATTGATTTGGAAGGTGGGGATGAGATTACCAACCTGCTTCTGACGGTTCGATGATCAGACGCCTGTATCTCCCGGAATCACCAGCTGAACTTTTAGGTGAAAACTAACCACAAAACTCCAAATGGGTGAATAGTAAAAATGAATTGTGAATTGTAAATTTTTGCTACTATTTATAATTTTCAAAACCCACTGGTCTATAGTTTTTGCCATTTAATGCTGTTGTGGACTAATGCAATGTCATGGAGTAGCGTTTTTAACCAGATTTCTTCGTCGAAAGTTGTTTCCGAACGTTTCACACCTATGGCAGGTACGTTTCACACCTGGCATATAGGTTAGATGTCATTTTCACATGCATTATGCATTTGAACTTTTGACCACTTTCATAAACCCTAGGTGCGGCCCCGCTTCTTAATTGACACGGAACCTTCACACTGTTATAGAAGTGTCGTTATGTGGCGGTAGGGCCTTTCTAAAAATGGGCACCCTAGATAGAACCCCTTTTGCATTCTGGTTCCCATGCCGTTGTTTATCCTTAGGATTGGGAGTCCTTTGTAGTTACGCCATGACGTTGCGATAACGACTCATACTCTACTTTGTCTTATGCTGGCCATCTCCCATAAGGAATCCCCTGTTTATATTAAGTTGTGATTGCATTGCATCATCCTGCTTGCTGCTTGAGCCTTGTGCCTGCTCCCACTTACTCTATTATTAACTTGGTGCCTGAGCACTTTTTCCTTGTTGAGCCCTGTAGAGCTTATATTTTCCCTCCACAATTTGATGACCTTTTGACCCTGAGGGAATATTCCCCCTGAGTGTCCACATCCTGCATGCACTTCCTTGCATTGATCATAGGTATGTTCCACTGCTTGGAACTAGTATGCTCGTTATTTGACACTCGTTCCCTCACTTGTTGTACTATAAGCAATTTTATTCTTTTTCAAGCTTTCCCCAAATATGAAAAAGACAAAAAAAAAAATTCCAAAAAGCTGGACGGGATTATGGGTACTACTTTTAGTTGGCAGCTGTTGTGTCACCTTTGAACAAAGCATTAATTCCACTCCATACATTATGGGTCAGGACTATAGTTGGACCTTAGGAGCTGTACTTGTTTCTCAGTTTACTCCACCGATTGGTTAAGATTCTAGTCATTATGGAGCCCTTTGTGGTGCCTCCTGCATCGCACAGTTTATATTGAGTCTATGCTGCCTGAGTCTATCCATCTGCTCATGCTCCTGTTCAAAGGAAGACTTGAAACCAGAGTCGGCCACTCCTCAGATCTCTTGACTATTGCATGTTGGCCATCCTTATTGAGTCAGCCCATTTCACCTGAGATCTTCCAAATCTTTCAACGTAGATGGTACCTTGTGCAGGTTGATGAGGGATGCCTTAATTCCCACCTTCTAGCGAGTCTCGTTCCGTCGACTTCAACCCATTTATTCCAGAACTTGAGGCTTAGAGTTCGGTTGAGTACCTTGAGGCTTGCAATCATTAGTGGCAGGTTCTCTCGCCATCGATAGTTTTGGGAATACATCAATGTCCCCTGATCGATGGATTCATCCTAGTGTTCAACTTCAAGTCATCTATTCACACTCCGATGATTGTGCTCTGTGCCTTGATGCCCATTTTCATTATTGGTGGGTTATCTCGCGTCTGTTAACGGTATACATCATTGACTAGTAATTAGACGATGTCACATCAGGTTCGACCTCAACTCCTTTATTCACTTGATGGGACTTGCACCGTTGAAGACTTGTGTAGAAGATCCCGGGCGATAGTGGCATTCAGTATGCTACTTATGACGATGACTTTACATCTGAGATATCACCTCTCAGATATCAGCAGTTTGTACCTCCAGTTTGCACCAGTTGTTTCTTTTTCAGCAGGAGACCATATCTTACTACAGAGGGATCATGGCTATGATTACTTATGACATGTATTCACTATGTACTGCCTATTCATGGCCATTGTACCCGATTGTTGTACTACCGACATGTATTCAAGGATATTATTGTATTATGACGAGTGAGTTGCTCCTTCCACTTGTGTCTCCATCACTCCATTTCTGAGATTTATAATGTATTTCGGCCATCGTAGCATCAGTCTCTGACCTCACACATTAGGGGGCATCTGTTACAACGTAATTTTCCACCTTGTGAGCATCAACATTCTTTGGCCTGCAGGATCCATTTTACTGACTCAAAACCATTTTATATCCTTCAGACACTATTTTTCTCTACTTTTTCCCTTGTACGCTTGCTGCATCATTACAGTGGGCGTACCCGTGAGTTGCATCACTATAGCCCGCGGGTAGCATGTAAAATGGTAAAAATCACTAGTTTATTACTTTTTACTCCCAAAAAGTGGTCATTGAGTGACCTTTGACCCTCCATCTGCCCAAGAAACGCCTCGATATGTCCTTTCACTTACCTTTGAGAGGACTATATATTGAGCACATATGGCTTCTGGATGGGAGGAAAAGAGAAGAGCAAGAGAACTCTAGTGGATTTTTTTCCCTATCTTGAGTCTACACTCATTGATCCTTGTAGTTGTGAACCCTTTATGTTCACCTTCCAAACTCCTATCATAGTTTGAGTTTTCCATTCCATGGAGGATTGAAGTGGTGGAGGCACAAGTGGATTGACCCAGATCTTGGTTCATATTGGTTTCCGGCAAGAGGTCATATCACATTGTACTACTTCTTGTTTATTAATAGAAATACTCATATTCTCGTCCATTAATGTTGTGAATGTTGTTTATACTACATTCGGTTGCATTTACTTGTAATATCATGGGCCATTGCTATTGATGATGTTAATTCCGTTTATATATTATATGTACTTGTTGTATATTACCTGTCAATACTAATTTGTAGATTCAAGTGCACGTATTGAAAAGCTCCAACGGGGATTTACATCAAACGTTTTGATCGAGGTTGGTTATATTCTTCATTATCTTAGCATTTTCATTTATATAGCATAGCATTGAGAATTGAGTTGATTTCTGGTAGTCAGCTGTCTGTTGTGGTCTACCCCAAGGCATAGTGAGTTTTCTCCAACACAGACGCTTAGTCTTCTTTCCTTTTGGCTTGGATCCTTTGTCATTTTTTAAAGAAGGAGCCGACTGAGAGGGTTTGGGACCCTTGTTTGACTTATTATTGCGAAAATTTTATTTCATAGGAGGCTTGGACTTGTCTTTTTGTTGGGACAATAAGGATTTCCCAGATGTATCTGCATTGTTGATCATTCCAAGATGGATGAACTTATCTTGCTCTGTAATCAAGGAATCACAAAAATATTCAAGACTATGCTCTTGATAGCTAGCTGCATTCAATGATTTTTTCATGGAGTAAAATGTGGATACAAAAACAGAATATGTAGGTCCAAGTTTTGAAAGAATATGATAAATGCAGTCTTCCCTCTTAATCTTGCATTCTTCACATAAGAGTTTAAGAGTTTTGTACTTAGATAAATAATCTTGAATGCATGAAAAATCACTTGGATTTAAATAAATCAACTCATTTTCCAGTTGGTGACCTCGAATTTCATTGTGTTTACCAAACACAGCTTCCAACTTGTCCCAAGCAGTATCAGGTTCATCAATTCCAGATACGTGGAATCGCAAATCAGTAGAGATTGACATCCCAATCAATCCACGAGCTTCGTCACATCTATTTGCCCATTTTATTTTCTTATCATCATCAGTGGGTTCTGTTTCTTTCCTTGAGGAAATTATGAAAAGTCCCCTACTTTGTAGAACATCCTCCATACGAGATTTCCATGAGAAATAGTTGGAACTGGTAAGTAGAATATCAAAAGGGGCTGCCATATTGTAAATTAATGGCTGTAAAAACGGAAACCAATAGTCTGGATGCGAAGAGCTCGAAAAAATAAGCGGTTAAAAAAAAATGGCACTGAAAACTGACTCTGTATGATGAAGTTGTGCTTGAACAAAGAAAAAGTTGAAGATGTCCCCAATAGTGACGTGGCAGATAAAGAATGTCCAGCTAAAAAAAAAATCCCCCCTCTTCCCAAGATGAACCTTTGAAAATCACTTTCGAAGAAAATTGCTTTTAAGTGAATCACTTTTGTAAAATAAGTGATTTTCACTTTTACAATGATGTTACTTTAAATAGTGCAGCAAGAAAAATAACTTAAGTGACTCACTTTTTATTTTATTTTTATTTTTATTATTTAAGTGAGATGCACTTTTACAATAAAGTAACTTAAAATTAGAAATTGCATGCACCTTTATTTAAAAGTAACTTAATAAAACTTGAACTCAACACTTATTAAGGAATAAAACAAACATAAAAGAAGGGAAGGAAGAAGGTTTTTTTTTTTTACTCTTCTCTCTTAGTTTCCGTGCTTGCCTTTTTTCCTGCAAATCACACCACAAACCGCAACAAAAAAACTTTTCCACACTTTTGGGGTTAGCTCTCGTTCGCTTTCCTGGAAAGTCTGCGTTTTCTCTCTGTTTCTGATTTGCCAAGATCGCACAAGGTGCACGGCAAAGAGCATACGCAGCCGATAAAAACCCTTTCCCTTTTTGTTTCTGATTTTCGAAGATCGCACAAGGTGCACGACAAAGAGCATATGCAAATAGGGAAAACAACAATCGGAAACTTAAAAAAATCTAATAATAAAAATTGATAAAATATGAGATATTTTTAAAAATAATAAAAATGTCACTGTAACATTATACTTTCAGATCTGATAAAATACGCATTTCTGAAGCAACCAGAATCCGTTTTCGATCAAACGAAAACTATTTCCCAATTGAAACGGCGCTCCGGATGCAATGGAACAACTCCCACAACCCAAAAATGCACATAAACTCCAGAACCAGAAACCCTTTCAAGTTTTGGCAACAACTGTTCAAGATCTAGATCATAACCAGAAGCGGCTCTTCATAAAATCTCTGATACCATGTTCAGGTACACAGGGTAGTCCCAAAAGACCAAACACCTAGAGCAACCACTTCACACAAACAGATCACAGATCGACACATGATGTTTTGATGTGGTTTTAACCATCGCGAGGGAAACACTCCACGACCCCAGCCAAATAGCTTATTTGGAGCAGTTTATTATGCAAAAGAAAGAAAGTTACAAATGAGCTTCTCATAATCGATCAACTAGACAATGACCCTCCATGCTCTCTAAATAGAGACCATGGACCAATCGGGTGTTAAGCCACAGATCAAGGGTAGGTATGATCTAAGAGAAGTTGAGCCGTCGGATCAATCTATGTCTAAAACATATCGTGACCGTCATATTAAATATTTACAAATGCATACGAATGCATACTAAAGAAACACACTTTATCTAACGAATATATTACACAAGTTGATCTTAACTAACTCCTAAGTGTCTAAATATCCTAGTGGGTATCACTAATAAAATTGACAGAATTCATAGAAATTTTCTTTGGAAAGGGGGAAAAGGGAATTAAAAAAAAATCATTTAGTAAAATGGACTCAAGTTATGGCTCCCTTGAATAAAGGTGGACTTGCTATCAAAGATTCTTGATTGTTAAACAAGGTTGTTGGGACAATTTGTTTATGGAAGATTGTTACTAGAGAGAATGTTTGGTGGAAGGAGGCAATAATAAGCAAATATACAAGCTTGGATCGAAACCAAATAATAGATCAGGAGCACTACAACAATAATTGCACAACAATCTCGAGCTTATGTAAGGCTTCTTCCTATATTATAAAATCTCATGCGACTTGGATGCCTAGAAATGGGAGTAGATCAAAATATAAGAGGATCAAATTTAGGAAGGAATGAATTCAAGAGTTATACGAAATTACAAAGTTTAAAGCATTGGATGATGGATCAAAAACTTACTAAATATAAAATAAAAAAGAAAACCGAACTCTATTTACAACAAGAAAACCAAGATGAAAAAGAACAATGCTAAACTGTGCAGTTTATGGTGATAATTTACAACATGAGTGGGCTATGTTCATAAAATTCTTTATGTCAAAGGAGATTAAAAATTATGAACGCATTCTTTATAATTAACTCCCCTAAAAATTAGTGTTTGCTTTAAAACTGCACATGACCATATGTAAGCATTTTGTCGTTAAGTCTTAATAGTTATTGATGGAAAATAAGACTAAGACGACGTGACTAACATATGAAAGCATGAGTAAAATAATAAAACAATTGGAAGGGGAGTAGAGTAATGTGAACTTCCCTGAATAGTAGCTTGTCTTCTTGTACTCATCCTGAAATCATGATATTGCTTAAATAACTGCACATTATTCAACAGAAGTAGTCTATCTGCAAAAAGAAAAACAAAATGAAATTAAACTAAACCTAAACCTACTCCTACACTACATATGTACAATAAAAAAAAATAAGTGAAATGAAACAACCACTGAAACCATCGAAGCATTTTCATTCCTGTAAGAAAAACATCACTTTCAATTAGTAAAAGAAAATGATATGTTAATAATAGAAAATCAGATGCATCGTGATTACCACTAAAACCTTTACTTATATATACATAAATTAAAGCCTTACCATTGAATGGAAACTTCTTGAGGTAAGAAGCCTCAAGCCCATCTGCAACTCTATCATGAAAAATATAAACATGCGGATTAATAGATGAGTGATCGAAGTGAACAAAGTTGCGTGATTGAGAAATTGTACAAGATGAATGAGGATCTTTAGTAATCATTGGTTGAAACTGAAGTAAGTGACTAGAATCAAATGAGGTATCATCCCATATTGTGTTAGACGTGTCTTCATCAAATGAATGGAAATCATGATTGGTTTTAATGAAAAATTCAGTTTCAACTAACTCATTGTTTAAACAAGGAGATCCTTCATTAATTGCGAGAGGTGATGAATCAATAAAAGGTGTTTCTAAAAGTATATGAATCTCATCTTTGCATTTACCAAAAGATTTATAAGAATAGCTTTTTTTCTCTTCATCCCCAAAATATAATTTATCATATGAAAACCCATGAGAATTTTGCGCATCAGGATGAAATTCTATTAGATGCGAAAGATTATCCTAAGAAGCACAATTGTTAAATAAATTAGGGTATAATGAAAAATAGGTGGACGAAGAAAGAAAATTGAAAGTATTGGTTGATAACGAACTTTCTTTGAAAGAAAAATTTTCTTCTATTTGAGTATTTGCATTTGATTTTAAATGTTCATTAATTTCTTCTCCTAAAATTAGATCAATACCCTTTATTGAAAAATTTGAACATGACAAATTATCTTGTTCATTGCAAGACCCATTAGAAAAATGAGATTCGGGAATGGAATCCCTTAAAATAATATCTTGGTCTTGCTTAATTAATGTAGGAGAAGCTTTTTCAATATAGATTTCAGATTTGGTCTCTTTCTCTTCTAAAATAGTCATAAGATCTTGATGTGAATGACAACCTTCCTTGTTTAGTCTTTGAGTTTTATTCTCATTAAGAGAAGATAAAGACGAATTAGGATTATCAGAAGAAGCAATAACATTTTCTAATACATTGTATTCCTTCTGATTAAGTGAGGTGAAAAAGGTTGAACAGTATTGCTGATCTATAACTTCTGAACTTTGATTAGAATCAATCGAAATATCGTTATATGAAGAAAATTGATTTTTATCTGATTGATCTAATTCATTTGAAAAAGACATAACCTTATGGATCAATTGAAAAATAGAAGTGACCAGTTTCAAAGGAAATCTGTAACAAAGATTAAAAAATCTGTTTGCATAGACCTCATATGATTCATCAAATTCTCTTTTAAGATTTAATAATTCTACAAACAATTTCTCATAATCAGGATCGTGAAAAGCAAGAATGAAGTCACCTAAAAATTGTTGTAAAGAATGTTGCGATGGAAAAGTCAAACCATTTTTGAACTCGGCCTTTGAAAGTCAAAGCGAACGATCTGCCAATGATTGCTTCATCGAAAACATGATTAGTAAAACAATTTTGCAAAAATTGAGAGACATGATCAACTGCAGAAATTTCACTTTCACCATCAAATTTATTTCTGGACAAGTGATAAACTATCTTAGGAGTAGAATGATTATTTCTTGAGACATGACTCCTAATAGAGATTTGGGCTGAATCCATGAATGATAAATAACATTGAAAAAGTGATTCATAAAAATGGTTAGCTTGTCATCTAACCAGCCCTTATGCACATATGTACTGACGTAGAAGATCAAAATATAAAAGCTGAAAATCAAAGAGCCAGAGGATAAATGGTTTTTAAAATAACTAACGAAAATAAAACCACTTGTTTTACTTAGGCCCTCCTTCTAGCGCCATTTGTTTGCCGGGAAAACTGTCCTATGCCAACTTACGGAAAGACAGCCCACACACTCAACTTAATGCAGTATTGTATGTGTTTAAAGTAGTTGTCCTTCATAGGATCAAGGCCCTGTTGCCCGTGTGATGTGCTCTTCAAAAATGAAGAGTCTATATAAGGTGTGTGAATGTGAAAATTACCTAACTAACCTGCTAACAAATAAAAAAGTTTTGGATTAATGCCTAACTAATCCTAAAGACTGTTTGTTAAACTAAATGCAGAATAAATAATAACAGCTCCTAATTTCTGCTCTATGATAATCTAGATGCAAATTTCCTATCTTGGCCAAGAGCATAAGTTGAAATTAATATTAATTCACCTTGCATTTGATTGATAAACATATAATAATTCAAATTGAATAACAGTCTCACAATCAAACTATTACATGCTAAATAACTTAAAAGCTCCTACAAATTAATGGATTAAGATCACAAAAAAAATGTTAGATGCTTTTAATTCTGCAAAGTAAATCAATATCAGCTGACAGATCAAATGCAACAACAATCATTATTTTTCAAAATAAGTTTTAAAAGACTTTGATCATAAGAAATGAAGCATAAACTAAAAGCAAACTTTACAGTTTGCTTCAATCCCACAAAGATAATGATGAACCGAACAAGTAATCTGTTTCAATTACTCCATAAAAGAAATTTTACAAAGCTGTGAGAACAGGTTCCAATGTCCATTCAAAGCACCATAGCTTCAAAAGAGTTTTGATATATCAGCCTTAGGAAGCACCTCCATCTCTGGTTCCATGAGAAAAACCCAGTTTTGCATAAGAACAAGAAAACAGAAAGAGAAATACAGTCATCTCTTTGGTTTATGGAGACCATCCGTAGCAGAGAAACATACACCAAAAGGAAAAATAAGTTTGTCCAGTTTCCTGGAACGTTCCTCCCCTTCCTCCCCCCAATACAGTGGAAGCTTTCATCCTTAAATAGGGTATGAGGCTAACAACCGATTCAAAACTAGCAGCTCTAACACTTAATTCTACTCATGAGCTGGCCAGTCGAATCTTCCACTTCTTATCCTTCTGTTGGATGAATGCGATTATGACGATCTTCTTTGAGCAGGTCTGGCAATCTTCTCGCCTTCTTCAACTAGCGAACTGATCCAATAATTCCCGACGATTTTGATGCACTAGCGTCCAAGGACGAACAGAGAGAATTTTTGTTATTTAACAAATTCCATTTTCTTTGCCAAATTCGTTGAATTGGTGTGCTGCATCAGCTTCGTGAATCACTTGCTCTTTATCTCAGGTTCAAGTAAAATTTCCACGCTTTTCTGCAAGAAAAATAAACCCCTGTTAATAAACAAATAAGAATTAACCATCTTCTAACTGCCAATAAATTTGCATATTAGGGACGTAAAGAAAAGCGAATCATAAATTAATTGAGACAGAAAGAGTAATGGAAACGGTAAACATGAGATCTCCCTTTTCGTTTTGATGAATTCATGGTAAATTTCGGATCTCCTGCATCTCATAGTTGTTAACTTGATAAATTCATCAGGCGTGAAATAGTTGCATAAAAAATGGAGAATAATTCCAGCACGAGCTAGCAATTAACAGTTACGTTTATCCTGCCAACAATCCTGGTAGTTTTCCTTTGAAGTAAGGCTCCTCAACCACAGGCATAAAACTCTCAGATCAGTAACAAATTAGATCGGATGCTATCTGTTCGGTGGTCTTCAATGGCATGTTAAACACATATTTCATGTAGCTGGTGTGATCTGGTATTACTTTAATGTGATGGCGACGAAGGAATAACCAGAGAACCCTCTTTCAGAAATGAAGATAAATTTAGCAGAAATTAAAACTGATTCTGGGGACACGCGGTTTGTTGCAAATGCTTCCTTAACAACAGTCAACTTCCATTAATCTCTTGCATGGATCGTGGGATTCTAACTGATCGATTTTCCTGTTCATGAAATGGCATTTTATTTAATTATTGTTGTAACAAGTGGCTACCATCTCGTTGTATTGGCGTTTTGGTGGAGACTTATTTGATGATGTTCCAACTTTCTCGATGTTGTTATTCAGATTGTGCACTGGCTTCTTTTCCATCTATTCACGCACACATAATCAACGTTTTGGAGAGTTTAGCTGCCAGTGATTCCCTTCGAATAATATCCATAGATTTCGTGGCATTTTCCTTTAAGAGATGGTGTTGGGAGCGACCTGTTCTTACAAGTATTAGACCTGAATTTGTCAGCAACCCAATGTTCTCGGTAAAGCAATAGCTTAATGACACGGTGGAAAATTGAACAGAAAACCTGAGGCTGCTCCTTCTTTGACGTAGATCTTCAAACACCTTTTTTAAATTGGCGACCTAAAATTTCTGCGTGCTGTGGTCTTTATAATTAAATTCATACCTTAAGAATCGTACCTTTCAATACTCATCAACAAGCTTGGGCATAATTTATGTCATCTATTTTCCTCTTTCAACAAGAATTATCTTCATGATATTTTCTTTGCCATCTGGAGATGCTTTAAAAATGCGTCATCTTTTCTTCGTAGAAAATTTGATTCACCCATAATTACAACAAGCAAAATGGTCACGAAAACACAAATTCATAGAAAAATTCTATTTCAAAAGTTTTTACGTGTAACAGTTCAAAAGTTTCCATGACAAATGAATGTCTAAATCACCAAGTAAAAGAGCGAGACTAATTTATTGACATGTGTTTTTCAAATGTTTGAATCCTCATATTCTTATGGCCAAAATAAATGATGGAGACACTTCATAATATCTTTTCTAAAATAATGTGAAGTGTCATGTATATACCTTAACGTGAACTTAAATTGTTTTGTGTTTTTAAAATATGGATATTAAAGTAAGTATAAGACATGATGATTCTATTTTTACCGCATATCAAATTATTAACTCATCTCCTTTTAAATAATGATATAGCTTTATTCATCACTTATTATGTGCTTTGATAAAATTACCTTTTAATAAATATGTAAATAAATGTATAGGTTTAATGATAATAAATGAACTTGAGAAAAAGAATTTAAAAGTATTTATATTCTAAAGTTTTTTTATAAAATTTAGTTTCATATTTATATTAATATGGATTTGAAATATGAAAAAAATAAAAAATTAAAACCTATAATTTATTTTCTCAATTTTAAAAGATAATCAAAGTCACACCAAAGCATATATTTAACTCGGAGAACCCCAAATAATAACTTGCAATCATCATTAATCCACTTAGAAGTTGAAAAATGTCAAACGACCACCATATCATCTTTCATGTAAACAATGTCAAAGAAAAGAAGCCATGGAATCACCTGTCAAACCAAGCAAGATAAAATGAAAGCAAAATATTTACAAATTTACATGGGGGCTCCTTTCGATTTTTTGGAAAATCAAGGGGAGTTGTCAGGGTGCCAACAGGACTCTCAAATTATAATTAACATCGTGAAGAAACTATCCCAAGGAAATCCTCTCAATAAGCTTTCCAAACATTGGTGTCTTCACTGTTTGAAAGAACAACTATGAGACTTGCTCAAGACCTTCGAAGTGGTGTAAACAAGTCATATCAGAAGGACCTACAACAAGCTTGCAGATAGACTTTCCAATCACGAGGTGGATAGATTAAATGATACTATTGATCACAGTTGGGATCTCTTCAGCACTCAGCCTCTAATGGATCGGATCATCAGGTTCAAGGAGCAAGACTTTGCGTCCCCACAACGGGTGTTAGATCCGGCAGATTGAGGAGCGCACGAGGGGCACGTGGTCATGCATCAAGCTATCCGTACCACCACCTTAGCACCCCCAACATGGCCCTTGTTAAATGAGACTCCCGCCAACATTTATCTCGGTAGCTGCTCGGGTACAATCCCTCATGAACACAATGCTCGATCGACGGAGTTTGGTCTAGGTGATGGGATTACTGGTGTGGAGACCTCTCCGTCCAGTTCTCGCCATGATGACAATCCTGCTGCGGGATCTTTAACTCAACCACAATCTCATCATAGCAATGAGTGCCTCAATGGAAACCCCTCCCATTAAAGGAAGTCTCTCCTTCACCACTTTCTCCAGTTTTGGCTTTTGTTTTTCTGTGGTTATCCACTTAATCCCTCTGTCAGCAAAGGAAGCTTGCATTTATACCTTGGTGCAGTCCTCTCACAGCCTCGTGCCCTCTTTTATTTTAGTGCTCCCTCTGTTTGTAAGAACCCTCATGCCTCCACAAAAGCGTTCGTATTGCCATAGGAAAGCCAAGGAGGCCGGCTCCTCTGCCACTCCCCCGGCCAAGAGCACCAGAACCATGAGAAACATCACCCGCACCGCTCGCCTGTACAATCAGGAAATTCCGACGAAAATCAAAGCCGAAATTACTGCAGCGGAAGAAGATGCCAAGGTTACCAGGATTTGCACTCAGGATGAGGAAATTCGCATGGAATTTGAAGCCCTGATCGCGGACCCTGGTTATGCTCGAGGCAGAGCAACCCTGTACCTGAAGACTCTTGACCTCGCCTGGCAGCAGAAATACCTCATGGGTAGTGAGCTCGTTGAAAGAGGTGAATCCCACCAAGAAATCCTCCTCCAGCTAGATGAGATCACTCAGAATGTGCAGCAGATTGCTTCTCATCTCGACATCAATCTGAACACTAGCAATGAAGCCCCCTCAAGCCTGGGTTGATTTCTGTTTTAATGTTTTTTTTGTGAATTTTGTTTTATGAAGAACAGTAACATAATTAACTCTAGGAACTCTCACTGTAAATGGTTCAGTTTAGTTTCATTCCATGGTAGACTGTCATAAAACATTTTCTAAGAATCTGAGCTTGTTTTCTTTTTGGGAGGGATCAATTTCTCTTTTTTTGCTTGTTTTCCCTATGTAGGGAGGGATTTGTTCATACTGTTGACTGTATTTCTTTGGTTTCGGCAATAGAAGGATTTTATCTAGCTTACAAAAAAAATAAAAAAATTAGAGGCATAAGCCAAGGGAAAATGAAAAAGCTTCCTTGGTTGTTGAGGCTCAAGTTGAATAAGTTGAATGATTGGATGGAAAATTAGAGCTCCCATACTCTATTCTTTGACGAAGCTTCTAAGCATAACCCACAGGTGGAAGGTGCCAAGGGGGGGGGTTATCTTTGACCCCGAAGTAATTCAAAAGCAGACCTATTCATGGGGGTTGGGAGAATTATCCAATAATCAAGTGAAAGCAAGTGCTACAGTGGAATATAAGTCATTTGACTATTGTGGGAGATTCTATGATCGCCATTCGATATCTATACCTAAATCAACCTCCAATAGATGGCCCGTTATCTTGTATCATGAATAGAATAGTGAATTTGATGGAGGAATTCCTAGAAGTTAAAGTCTACCATGTCCCAAGGTCTTTAAATATTAAGGCAGATAGAAATGATAATATAGCTTGTAATCTTGGTAAGGGCCAATTATACATTAACGGAGTTGGAAAAGGATTTCACCAAATCCTGTAATCACATGGATAATCTTGCACTTAAGAGGTTTATTGGTCATCATTTGATGGAGTACATGTGGCAGATTAAAGACATGCAACTATTCTATTGCAATCCTTTAGTTTTAATACATCGTATTGTCATTCTTCATGATAGATTGTTGGAGCATGAGAGAAAGTTCAGGAAATCCCTTGCTTGTGTATTTTAGATAGAAGGAATGATGAATTCAATACGAGACATTCAATTTCAGCTATGGTTATAATGGATGGTTCTAGTAGCCCCTTTTGTTTGCCTAAAATTTAGGGTTTGCTTGGAACTCAAAGTGGTCTGATTATGGTAATCATGGTTTTCTCTATTGGGCTGTTGAATTGATCATTTCCTTGTTTAACTACTGGTTTGAGTTCTAATTTCTAAAGACTTTTCTAGAGAAGTGGGAAATTTCTTTCTTCAATAATTCTTCTTTCAAACCTTCTAAGCATAATTGGAACCCTAAGGGCATATGCATAATCCTTGTTTGTATCCATTTGGTTGGAATTGAGTGTTTTCAGTCATCCTTAATCAACATGGAACACCAAGATGGAGGTGGGAGGAATGCGAATGACTAGGAAATTTTAATCAGAACTGTTAATAGATTGGAGAGGTAGATAAGAGAGCTAAAAAACAATATAAGTTTGAATAAAACTATTTCTCAATTTGAATTCAGAATGCAAGATGTTCAGATGGTTCAATTCCAAGCTAAATTGGTTATGGTAGAGGTTGGTGTAGAACATTTACAAGGCAAAGGGAAAAAATGTGAGGAAGAAAACCAAGTTCTGAAGGGAAAAGTGGAAGTTTACGAGGATGAAAACCTAGTTTTAAAGAGCATTCTTCATATTCATGGCTTTTATGGTTTTGCAAAGATTGGTAGCCCTGTGCAAGTTGGCTACCATGGAAACATTGGCAGTCCTATGCACGCAGGTAGCAAAGAAAACAATGAAAGTCGCCCAAAAGATTATCAAAAGCCGAATAACTGTGGAAATGCTAATGGAAACAAGGTTATTGAAGTTTAGAATGAGATCCCTTAGGAAGGGATGGAAACGAGCTTGTAATGGATAGGATCTTCCTTTTTGAATTCTTTGTAAATGCTTTACAAATGTCTTATGCTTTTATGTGTTTTTTGTAAGATTTATCATAGTAAGCAAGAACTGCACTTTTGTTGTAGGCTAGAAGTGCCAAGACTTTTCGAAATCCTAGATTTTGAGCAATGTAGAACACTATGCAGTCTCTCTCTTCATACATTAGATGTAATTCAAGGGTGTTCGGTCATGCCGCACCTTCCTTTTTTGATATAAATACAAGTAACCATTACTATTAAAAAAAATATTTCACTTCATTTATTTGTTTTCTAAATAGCTCTCCCTTCCTATATTTGAATTTGCAAGTGCAATCCACCTAGATGTGCAACACTCATAATGACATTGTGTTATGAACTCTTAATTTTGTTATTTTGAGATTATGTTCATAACATTTTTGTTTTGTTTCAATTTATATGTACATTTAAAAAAAATGTTGTTTTTGCATATAAGCATGATATAACGAGCATTAAAACAAATATTTCAATCCCACGACAAGTAAGGCAATATGGAAAACATGGGGAGTAAGCATGGAGGGAAATAAGTAAAAATGTTAAAGGAAATTATTCTTAATAACATTTGAGGTTATGTCTATACCAATTTTGTTTTGTTTGTATTTATATCTACATTTTCAAAAATATTGTGTTCTTTTTTACATATAAGTATAAACTGGACAAATAAGGCAAGATGGAAAACATGGAAAGCACCCATGGAAGGAAATAAGTAACAATGTTAAAGGCTATGATTATTAATATATAAACAAATATGTAGTTGGGATGTGTGTAAGTCCTAAATTAGTGGAGTTAGGGCCTAAATTAGTGGAGTTAGAAGTGAAATCAAAATGGTCCATGAAGACACATTGAACTAAATGGACATAATAACTAATTCAACATTGAACTAAATGGACATAATAACTAATTCAACATTAATTGGAAATCATGATTCTTTGTATCTCATTGGTGGCCCTTTTCATCTAGTTAACAACCATTCGTATCATGTGTCAAAGGTTGATAATGGATATACAAGGGTAAAATAATAATTCAAAGCTCCCATACATACTCCAATCAAAGATTAGAAGTTATATAACTTTCACAATGAAGCTATTGACTAAATAAAATTGACTTGGCCTTCAAAGAACATTGACAAATTGCAATTTGCATTTCAATATCTAGAATGTACAACGCATGCACGTGTTATATGGATAATAAAAAGAATTGCAATCATTACTTCAACGAATTCGTTAAAGCACCAATTAAATAATTTAGTTGTAACTATTATGAACCATACAATGTTAATCGATGCATTTATTTTAAAAGGATACGATAGTCAAGGAGTATAGAGAAGTTCCAAGTGCTTAAATGAGTCGTGCAACTAAAAGTAGATTTGGGACGGATTTTTATGTTTTAAAAAAAAAAAAAAAAACCATAACTCTATTTATATAGAAAATATAGTTACATTGTTCATATATCTTCAAAAATATATTCCCATCATTTTACAAATGAGTTTTCAGCAGCATATTTATCATAACTGATTTACTTATGCTGTATAACAATTTTTTACATAAAGATAATGCTTGAAAAACACAAAATTCATATAAGTCTTTAAAAGAAAAATATTCTATACTATCACTCGATAACATGAAAATGTATCAACACATTTGTGATTACAACCTCATTTCTTGTCCCTAATGTAACTTTAAACACCCTATTCTTTGAGTGAACAAAAAATAGTGACTGTTTCCATTGCTATAAGCAGAAAAACTTCATAAACAAACCAAAAACAAAAAACTTTGAATCTCCCTTTTCATAACTTTCCAGGATTCTGAAGAACTCCCTTTTCATTACTATGATGCAGCTGCTGGGTCTCTGCTTTCAAGATTCATGGAAAGGGGCATGATAGTAACTCTATGTAATCCCATTTAACGATTCAATTATAAACCATACTCCAACCTGTAATAAGGTTCCCGCTGATGTAGTTTCATCTGCTATGTAATTTCTTTCTCTGTAGACATGGTTTATAGAAACAAAATTCAACAAAATTTTTAGTCTTTGTACTTCCTGCAGAAGAGGCTCCAGATACAAATTATGGATGTTGTTTTTCCCACTTATCCAATTGACTATTATCAGAGAATCTCCAAAGACCTACAAGTTATCTACCTCCTTTTCCATTGCCAGAACTAACAAGAATCGTAGAGCACTCAACTCAGCAAAATTATGTGTACCTGTACCAAGACCTGCTTTAAAACTAAACCAATGATTTTTCAGAAAGATAAAGAACACACCTAACTTCACAATCCCTTTGCTTTCCCTACGCAGCTCCATCAAAATACGCCCAATGAACATTTCTATTTATCTCTTCAGTAATCACATGTCTAATCCGAACCTTCTTCTTTGCTTGAGGGAAGTATCTAAGAATATCTCGGCTCTGTGTAGCACATTGAAAGGGAGGTATAAATTTATCTTCCAAACAAATTTCATTCCTATCTAACCATATGCCCCATGCTACACTTAAAGGAAAATCTTGATAGTCTTCATGAGCTTGATTAAAAACCCAATATTTTAATCAGTCCTCCACCGAAACATCCTGCCAAACAAGCTTTGTATTCAAACCGTGTGCAATCTCTTTCCATACAATAGATGTATAAGGACATTCAACAATAAAATGAAAATTTGATTCTGCTTCAGCCTTGCAAATATAACATCTCCCCAGACTTGATCTATTTTTTCTTTGGATTACATCCCAAGTCAGAGCTTTATTGAGAATTAAAAACCACATAAACAGTTTTGATTTTTCCAGACAACTAAATCTCCATATAACTTTCCACCACCAACAATCTGGTTTATCCTCCACAATCATCAGAGTATCATAACTTGTTTTTGGAGAGTATATGCCTGTAGGTGAATACATCCAGGCCAATGAGGTCTCATGAAATTGAATCCCGATGTTACTATTAGATAAGTTTGATAAAAAGCCCTTCCACATCACACTATCTTCTCCTTGAAATCCCAAGTGCTCTACTTTCAACCAACCTCGACCAAAAATTGAGAAAGCAATATGGTCCACTATATTACTTAATGTAATATATCCTCTTTCTCCCAGGTGTATAAGCATATGTGTAGGAAGAATATGACCATTACCACTTCCCACCCGGGGGTCCTCTCTGTTAATGCCTAAATCTCACACATATGCGACATTTCGATGATTCTTGCAGTAAGGCATCATCAACATATAGAATGCAACTCACCAAAGGCATCCTCAACAAATCCAAAGGGAAACATGAGTCCAAAATTTCCAAAAAACAATCAAATGGATAGGTCGCGTGGTTGAACCCTTATTAACTTGCGCTATAGCACGTGTTACCGGTTTAGAACCCGCACGACCCTCGTACGGGAATTCCTTCGATATCCATGCGACTTTCAAATCTCACCAACCAACGGCGCAATTGAACGCTCATCAATGGCCCATCACTTCCATAATTCGAATTTGGGCTCCTTACACTCCTTGTGGCATTAAATAGCCCCTATTGTGTACTTGGAACCACTTCATGAGGTGATGGCATTCACATTTGGAACTAGTTGTTTCTTGGCCACCTCTTGGCCTACAAAAGGAAGTCATGGTCATGCATCTTGTAGAGAGAAAGAAGAGAAAAGTTATGCTATTGTATTTGTGTTAGAGCTTCCTCATATCTCACCTCTTCCCACCTTTGTAAGCATTCCAAAGCTCCCTTGCTACCTTCCTCCAAGGGGAAAGAGTTTCTCTCCATTGTTCTCTCACCCACTTAGCACATAGTTTGGACAAGAAGGACTTGCATAAGGGATATTGTTGGCTTCCCTTGAATCCTACACCTCCTAAGTGTTGTACATGCTTGACCGACAATACAAAGTGGTTTTGCATACATTTGGTTGTTTGAGTTTGCATTCTTTCCCCATTTCCTTTGTTATATTTTCTTTATTTTTCTTTATTTTATTTAAATTCCACTAACAACCATTTGCAGGATCATTTGGAGGACACAAACGCCCCCCAAGGGGCTCTAAGGACCGAAACCTTTCTGCAACCTATAAGGCTTAGCCCCTTACCAAGTGGAGGGATGCAACCTTGTGCAATTTTTTTCCACAACAGTTCTAATGGTGACTCCACTTATTTTTGTTTATTTATTTTAAACTAGGTTGTTTTGTGCTGAGTGATTAATTATGGGTGCTTGTCATTTGTAGGAGGTTAGGTTTACCACCTCCTATTACAAAATTGGCCCCATGTCGGCCACACTTATTGTTTACACAGTATCACAGATCCCAGCCTTTCGGCCGCACTACTTGCGCGGAAACACTTTCAAAAACAACGCTACTCGCACAAATAAACAATTCACTACCCGCGCAACAATCCTCTATTTGACCCACACACCTTTTTTGTGTTCTTACCGTGCTACCACGCAACTGTTTTTAATTTTTCCGTGCTATCATGTTGCAAAGTGTTGTTTTCCCATGCTACAATAATTTTGTTTGCTTTTTATCTACATGCAACAATCTTGCAACCCCATTGCTGCTCACTAATGAACTAGAACTAAGTTAATTTCCAATAATTGCTTTTTTCTTTAGTAATTAACTCACATAGACTAAATATTAGGGAGTAAAGAGTTCATATCTCTCAAAACTTACTTGGGTAACTAACCTTGAGGATTTCAACAAGCCTCATTGTTGTTACTA
The DNA here is from genome assembly GCA_027924585.1 of Larix kaempferi. Lineage (NCBI taxonomy): Eukaryota > Viridiplantae > Streptophyta > Pinopsida > Pinales > Pinaceae > Larix > Larix kaempferi. The sequence continues at coordinate 1,153,277 of BSBM01000036.1, forward strand.
GTATCCAAGACTTCTCTTGTTTATGTTTACTTGACATGTTTTTAGGATCAAAAGCTAGTGTAGAATCCACTTTTTGCACACAAGCAAGGACCTAAAGACTCTTGTCTCCCTTACTATACTTTTCACCTTGCAATTCTTGTGAGCTTGGTGAATCAGAAAGGGGCGAGAAGTGTGAAATAGATCCATTGCACATTTTTTATTTTCATTAGCACTTTGTTTGCAAAGCACCCTTAGCATCTTTTAGAGTTAAAAGTTTATCTCCATTTGTATTTACTTTATACTCTTCTAGTTAGTTTGAAACATTCAATTATCTTACTTCACATGTGTTTGCATCACTAGCACACACTAAGGGACCTAAATGCTTTTCCACTCCATTTATGCTCTTCACCTTGCACTTCTTGTGAGCTTGGTGAATCATAAAGGAACGAAATTGTGAAATACCTCTCTTACACCCCCTAAGTGAATTCAAGACCCTTAAAATCAACTTTGTAAAATGCATAACAACTAAAATCCTCCATAGGAGGTCACAAAACAACATTTTAGTTAGGTAGGATTGATTGGGCTAGGCATCCATCAATTCCCACCAATCTAGTTCCATTAGTGATATTTTGAAACATATCATTGCTGACTTACAGGGTACTTTCAAAATCCTGCTATAAGCAAGTTTTCAAAGAAAACCCGGATCAAAAGTGTGTCATGACCAAGGAGGTGAAAGTCGAGGTATAGTTTCTCTACTCTCCCCTACGAGTCACTCAACTCGTTGTAGAGAGATGAACCTATGCCATGCAAGCCGAACCACTGATCCACACTTTATGCAAGGTATCTTAGTGGCCAAACTTAGGGCATCACCAAGGAGCAATTGTAGGTACAATTGACTCCTAAAGTTATCTATTTCAATTGGGAGGTGTTTCCAAGTCTTGTTTTGGAACATTGGCCCCATTGCCGATAGAAATAGCTCTTTGTTACCTTCACTAGTCAATTGGTGGGTGGATCCCATTATCACCACCAGTTGTACTTTTGGAAGGCCCAGTCACTTTTGAGAGGAAGGGAATTGGGTCTTTTTAGGGAATTTACATTTATTTTCTTTTTAAATACAAGTTCACTAACTCGTAATTAAAAATAACCTACATGTGGGAACTCTTGCACTAAACTGACTTTGCACATATCACTCACTTGTTTTACCATATTATATCTATTGTGGTTGGCATATTTTTGCCTTTGTTTGATTGTGTTTAATTCCACCATCACTCTCATTTGACACAAATCCTTCATCATAGAGGAACAAGAAAACCCCTTGAGGCAGTCCCAAAAACTACAAGGCCTCTCCCCTCTCTCGAGGGGTGTTTTTACACCATATCCCCATGGTTCACGCAGAAGATACTCTAGTCGGGGCTAATCCCAGGTCACATTGATAGGATCATCTGGATAAGGCCACTCCTTGCTCGGTTCATTTTCTCTTCTCGAAGAAAGTGTTAATCCTTATACCTCCTCCACCCCCGGAAGAGGATCACCTTTGTTTTATCCCGTTGGAGAGAATCTAGACACATTTACCCCTCCTCCTATTGGAAGAGGTACCCATTTGGATTCACCCTTTAGAGATCCTTTGGGACACTTTGATCCCTCCTCTCTCATAGGAGGTCATTCGTTGTTTTCAACACACCCCCGTTCTCCCTAATTTGGAAAAATTGATCATTATCCCTATTCCACATGATCCAACCTGGCCATCTATGCTGAATAAGCTTCCCTCCGATATTCCCAAATTTGAAGGGAAGCAAGGGGATGATCCCACCAACCATGTCATGTCCTTGCATCTGTGGTGTTCTTCAAAAGACATAGTAGAATATTCTGTGAGTCTTCGCCTCTTTTAGCATACCCTCACTGGAACGACATCCAAATGGTACGTGAACTTACCGAGATCGGCCCATACCACCTTTGTGACATTGGCCATCACATTTCTCATGTACTTCCAGCTTCTGATTCACCATGAACTTGGTCTCAGAATTCTCATGGAGTTTCGACAAAATACATCTACCTACATTGCAAACCATATCCATGAGTGGTGTAGACGTCAAACATTTTGTAAAATTGAAATAAAACCACCATTCTTGTTGGATTGGTTCATCGAATCACTCCAACCAACCATCATTAAAGATGTTTCCACATCCATTCCACAAAGCGAGGAAGAGGCTATTATGAAAGCCCAACATTTTGATATGATATATGCACAATCTGGCTACCTTTACACTATCCTCCACGATGCCCCTCAACATTGGTCATTGGATCCTACACCAGTGGGATCGTCACACTCGGTGGATGGGCTTATTGGGTCCATTTCCCACTTAGGAAAGGTTCATCCTACTACTCTGGCGCCATTCAATATGGCTCCGCAATGCCCACCCATGCCACCTATTTCGGTACCCCCTCCTCTCGTACCAACCCCACTAGTTGGTTCGTTATAGTATGGACCCCATAGTCCTACTTATCCCAACATTATCCAGACAACAACGATTCCCACATTGCAAACAACACAAGTCGTTCCTACATCCACATTTTATGGAGTTCAAACAACATTTATCCCACCCTCGGGATATAACCCTTACTATCCATTTCCATACCTGATTGGCCAACAACCCACACCTCACATGGGGGTCAACCTTGTTCAACCTTCTTTCGCACAACATGCTCAACAATTTGAGCAGTTGAAAACCCCAAATCCCCAGAATCCTCAGAATCAGGGGAAGAAGAAAGGGAAGAACAAGCAAAACCAACATCAGGGGTAAGGGGAAAACCCCCCTCCCCAACAAAACTAGAATCCAGGTAATAAAAAAAGGGGACTAATAATCCCACCAAGCAAGGGATGAATGCCAACCTGAGGACCAATTACTTTTGAAAATCCTCACATCATATCTAAGAGATGATGTATACCTCACAAGAGTAATTATGATTAAGCAGGAAGATAGAAGAAGAGTGGTCAATGCAGTGTAATGAGCAACAGAGTAATAATACAGTAGAACCCGGATATAAGCAAAAATACTTCACACACACTAATTAATTAATCACAACATGGACAAATAAATAGTACAATGCATGAGGATTCGAATGCCTAAGGTGGCAATTCGAATTAGCCTTCATGGAGTGATCAAAGGATCACTCAAGTGTCATTGGAGCACAACTAGTAGTCTATCTCATCATCAGTGGAGTCATCAATGCTCAAGTAACTGTCAACCATCAGTCAAACTGAGTCTAACTGAGTGTGGTAGGTGTAACTGAGTGTAACTGAATGAAGGAGGCTCAGTGGAGGGCGCATGAGGAGCTAACTGAAGTCAGAATGGGAAGTCAAGTCTCACTGGAGGTCCATCGAAGTGATAAGTTAGTTAAGAGTCAGTTAATCCTTAAACCAAGGAAGGAACTGAAGATAACTGAACTAAACTGAAGTGGTAGGTAAGAAGGGCGTCTTTCTCAACTGGTAGATGAAAGGAGGGTACACTAAGCTCTAGGAGGGATGAAACTGAGTGGAAGGAATCTCCAGGGGCTAGCTAACTGAGGGCTAAGTGCTGGGATGATGACTGGGATGCATGCAAATGCATGCAAACCCTAAAAGTGCATGCATGACTGAAAATGCAAATAATGAAAATTGTGCTAGGACTAGGATGGAGTATAGGAATATCCTAACACCCCCCCTTAATCCATCCTAGGCCTTGGTAACTAAGACCAAAGGTCACCCAATACAATGAATAATAACAATCAATAAACCGAGGAAATGGGAAAAACCTCATGGGAAAAATACCCCCCCTCAAAATAGATTGTAAGACACACACAAAAATAAATGCTCCAAACTCAAGCAGGTGTAATGTTGGTCATAAGTCTAGAGGTATCTTCTTCTTGGGAAGAAGTGGATTGTGCTCAGAAAGCATGTGCTTGCTCTTCAGATCGAATGTGATGAGAACAAATCCAATAGTGTGAGGATGATATTTGAACCTGTGATTCGAATCAGCTGAGGTAGGATAAAAAACATGAATGTGCAGATAGTCTTTTGTCTTCTCCTTCGAACCATCATGGGTGAGATTATGCCAAAAAGAACCATCAAATAATAATGATTGCTTGGAATCCAAATCAGCTCCAAGACTTGATAAATGGTTTCTTGAGATCTCCTTTGAAATAGCAGGGGTGAGATCAAAACCATCATATGCATGAGAAATTATCCCAAGTAGTAATTGCTTAGAATCCAAATTAGATCCAATACTTGAATCATGGTTTCTTGAGATCTCCTTTGAACCATAAGAGGTGAGATCAAAACCAGTAAATGCATGAGAAATTATCCCAAGCGAATGGCCATGGTTTCTTGAGATCTCCTTTGAACCAGCAGGGGTGAGATCAAAACCATGATATGCATGAGAAATTATCCCAAGTAAATGGCAATAGCCATAATCTTCAATAACCTTTTGAAAGCATTAAATAATGATCATATAGTAGTAAAAAAGAGGTGTTTGCTTGAGGAGAAAGAATGCATTACCTCCAATAGCTGATTTTACCTCCGAAATATTCATGTGATCATGATGCAAACCAACAAACTCTGGTGCAAGAGAGGATTTAGGACCTTCTGCAATATCTAGAGTGTGAGATGGCACAGAAAGAGAAGAAATTTGGAGCATGAGTGTAGAATCTGCAAGTTCTTCTTCTTTGTGGACAACTTCAATATGAGATGTGTTTGATACAGGTTCATGATCAATGAGGTCATCAAGGAGGGCGAATGCATCACTTTACTTGTTCTCGAAAGGGTTTGGACCAATTCCTTCATTCTGTCTGTCGAATCTTTCATCCAGATGGGCCCATAGATCTTTTGGAGTTTCAACAACATCAAGGTATTGGTATATCATGTATTTAGGCAAAGAAAGCATCATTGCTCCAAAGGCTCCGTCACCTTTATTTAACCAATCAATCTCCTCTTTAGAGGATTCAAACTCTCTTTCAAAACAACAATCAAAGAGATCATGGCTCTTCAAATATGCTATCATTTTTGGTTTCCATTCATCATAGTTGAATGGAGAAAGATGAGTAATTCCTGATGAATACATTGAAGATGTAGAAGACCTGCAAAAACAATAGAGAATATCTGCAACTGCTACTGCTACACAAATCACATAAACTGCTGCACTCGAAATCTTGGTAATAACCTGCAAAAAACTCTCAAGAATGGAGATAAACAATACTCTCAACATGTTCTGATACCATGTGAAAATCCTCACAGCAAATCTAAGAGATGATGTATACCTCACAAGAGTAATTATGATTAAGCAGGAAGATAAAAGAAGAGTGGTCAATGCAGTGTAATGAGCAACAGAATAATATAGTAGAACTCGGATAGAAGCAAAAATACTTCACACACACTAATTAATTAATCACAATATGGACAAATAAATAGTACAATGCATGCCGGATTCAAATGCCTAAGGTGGCAATTCGAATTATCCTTCATGGAGTGATCAAAGGATCACTGGAGTGTCATCGGAGCACAACTAGTAGTCTATCTCATCATTAGTGGAGTCATCAATGCTCAAGTAACTGTCAACCATCAATCAAATCAAGTCTAACTGAGTGTGGTAGGTGTAACTGAATGAAGGAGGCTCAGTGGAGGGCGCATGAGGAGATAACTGAAGTCAGAATGGGTAGTCAAGTCTCATTGGAGGTCCATCGGAGTGATAAGTAAGTTAAGAGTCAGTTAATCCTTAAATCAAGGAAGGAACTTAAGATAACTGAACTAAACTGAAGTGGTAGGTAAGAAGGGCGCCTTTCTCAACTGGTAGATGAAAGGAGGGCACACTAAGCACTAGGAGGGATGAAACTGAGTGGAAGGAAGCTCCGGGGGCTAGCTAACTGAGGGCTAGGTGCTGGGATGATGACTGGGATGCATGCAAACCCTAAAAGTGCATGCATGACTGAAAATGCAAATAATGAAAATGTTGCTAGGACTAGGATGGAGTATAGGAATATCCTAACATTACTATTGATCCATTTGCGATGAGTATGGTCATTACACCCATCACTGTCCTCTTATCCTCGACTTCCAACAGTTAGTGGAAGCCAAGAAGAAGATTATGGAAAATCCCACTCAAGCCTCAAATCCTCCCCAACCCAAAACCGCAGTCTTACAACAACCCTTCGCCAATCAAGGGGTCATTACGCAACAACAAGATCCAAGCCCCTTTGGAGATGGTTCTCTCCAAAATATCTCAACATTTTATGTTAATATTCAGACTTGAGACAAGGGTTATGATAGGCCTGACGCTCCCTAAGTGGAAGACATCCCTCTCCCCTCGGGCGGCCCTCTGCAAATACCATTTCCAAGTGCAGAACAAATCCGAAAGATTCCCAAGTTTCCACTTTGGCGTACACCTAATAACCCCCATATGAAATTCGCCCACAATTACATTATTGTGGATGACTTAGCTCAATCCCCTACAACAATGTCCACATTAGAGGTGCTCCAGTCATGCCCAACCCAGCGCAAGGAATTACTTAACGCACTAGGAACTTTCCATCCTCCTGGCTAGCATATCATGACCTTTACTCTTGACAAAGTTGAACCGCGACTACCCTCTTCAGCCACATTTCAAGTCCCCATCACCGTAAAGAATATTATGATTCATCGACGTATCATCGATGAAAGTGCATCCAATTGCGTCATGTCCTCTAATGTTTGGAAACGATTAGGGTCACCATAGTTGGTTCCCTCGTCTATTTCCCTTCGCGCATATCATGAGAGTGTGAGAATTCTATATAGTTTGAATACCATGAAAGAATTCTAATAGGAAAGAATCTTGAAGCAAAGAATTCCTCACAAGAATTATTCAAAGATATGCAAGAATAAGAAGAAGAAATATTGAGACATAAACATAAGAGAAGGAACTCAATTGATGGAAATATCATCTCATATATTATTCCTCAATATGAATACAATATATAATACATCTCAAGAGAGAAAATAGAATGGCTTAAAGGCAGGTTGTAAAGCATAAAAAAGTAAAGCTTACTAAAAGCATAAAACCCCCTAGGTGTCAAAAGCACTTTCCAAAACACTCTAAAGGCTCACAAATTGGATGAATATGGTATGGAATCTCATAAGTGATGTAAATGGAATGTAACGATGAATTTAGGAGAGAATAAAGTGGTGGAGGTCGAATTGGTCAAGTGGAGAGAGTTTCCAAGTCAACTAGCTTTACCTTATCCACTAGAAAGTAGAAAAAATATGATAAAGCTATCTAAATTAGGAAAGTGTCTTTATAATTTAGGAATGGAATAAAATTAGACAGAATCTAAGGAAACCTTATCCAGAATCTATCCAAATTCCTTTTTGTGACTTAGGATGCAATATGGAGGCATAAAAGACAAAACCAGGCCAACTACATAGTCTACACCTAGGAAAATTACTCTAGATGACTAATAAAATATATCCTAAGTATGGAATGGGTTTTTAAATGTTCCAACACCCCCCATTAAGCTTGACTGTATGTGGTAAAATATCATAAATATAGGGCCCAAACAACAAGGCTTATGGTCACCCCAATACAAAAAATTACTATGTAAACTAAGGAAATAGGGAAAACCTCATGGGAATAAAACCCTCTCTCAAAAATGGACATGTGCACACCAAAATTGTTGTTGCTCCAAAATCAAGTAGGTGTGAACTTGATCATATGTCTGGAGGAATCTTCTTCTTGGGAAGAAGTGGATCATGCTCCAAAAACATGTGCTTGAATTCTCCATCAGTGGATGCAAGCGAAATAGGAGGCTTTCTGAACTTTCTCTTGAACAAAACAAATCCATGAATATGCAGATCATTCCGGAACTTGAAATTCAAACCAAATGAGGTAGGATCAACTCCAATCAGATATGATTTCTCTTGAAACTTGAACTTATGATCAGTGGAAGTTAAATCAGCTCCAAGAATTGATATAAGGTTCCTTGAGATCTCCTTGAACCAACAGGGGTGAGATCAAAACCAAAATTACCAAAATATGCCTGAGACTTGAACCCAAGCAAATTGTAGTGTCCTCCATCTTCATTGAAACTCTGAGAACATGTGCCAATGATCATATAGAAGTACATAAGAAGTATGTGATCAAGGAGGGCGAATTCATCACCTCCAAATTCTGATCTAACTTCCAAAACATTCAGAAGATCATCATTCTGCACACCATCAGACTCATGTGAAAGAGAGGATTCAAGAACCTCTTCAGATTGTAGAGCATAAAATGGCTTACCTTTATTAGAATTTAGAATAGAATACTTATGGGGAGAACAAGAGAGATAGATGGAATTATTCATCTTCAACAACTGTATGTATTGAATAAATTTCTGCCATTTGATCTTTAGTACCTGCAAAACAAACTCTCAGAAATATTATATTGGAAGGCTAATTTAATCAAGAGATCCCAAGGCTCTAATACCATGTGAGAATTCTATATAGGTTGAATACCATGAAATAATTCTAATATCCAAGAATATTGAAGCAAATAAGTCCTCACAAGAATTATTCAAAGATATGCAAGAATAAGAAGAAGAAATATTGAGACAAAAACATAAGAGAAGGAACTCAATTGATGGAAATATCATCTCATGTATTATTCTTCAATATGAATACAATATATAATACATCTCAAGAGAGAAAATAGAATGCCTTAAAGGCAAGTTGTAAAGCACAAAAAAGGAAGGCTTACTAAAAGCATAAAACCCCCCTAGGTGTCAAAATCACTTTCGAAAACACTTTAAAGGCTCACGAATTGGATGAATATGGTATGGAAGCTCATGAGTGATGTAAATGGAATGTAAGGGAGAGAATAAAGTGGTGGTTGTCGAATTGGTCAAGTGGAGAGAGTTTCCAAGTCAACTAGCTTTATCTTATCAACTAGAAAGTAGAAAAAATAGGATAAAGCTATCTAAATCAGGAAAGTGTCTTTCTAATTCAGGAATGGAATAAAATTAGACAGAATCCAAGGAAACCTTATCCAGAATCTATCCAAATTCGTTTTTGTGAATTAGGATGGCATATGGAGGCATAAAAGACAAAACTAGGCCAACTACATAGTCTACACCTAGGAAAATTAGTCTAGATGACTAATAATGATCTGAAAATTATCCAGGATCTTTATAACCAGTATTTGCATGTGAATGTTTAAATGTTAAAATCCATTAAAGATGCTTAAATGACAAAAATTAAAGAACATAACTAAATCACATAAATCACATAAAGAGATATGCAAACTAGAAAATGAAGACAAGAGATGATAACGGAGTTCACCCTTCTTGGGCTAAGTCTCTGGGTCGCTTCCAATGGGAAGGCCGACCTTATTAAGCCTTCAAAGTTTACAAATTGATTGTTCTGGAAACACTTTTGAATTAGGTCTATCAAACGTAGAAACATACTGCACCACTGCGTCCGTCTCGAAATTTCGAGAAAAACGAGTATAAACTCAAACACCTTTGCTTGAGATCTCCTTTGGCACGTAATTCGAGACAACAATTCTACAAATAAGACAAAACAACACTGTGTATGGATTCTGCCTCGGTATCCGTTCCCATGAATGGATTCTGCGCCTCAGGATTCGCGCCTGTAACTGCCTTGTTTACTGTGCAAAACTGCACAATGTGTAGAAATTCCAAACATGGTCGTGGCTTGGAATTTTCATGGCTCTTTACATTGTTCCGGTGCTAGCAACTTAAAATTAATTCCCGCCGATATGCACTCGACGGTGGGGCGGTGCCCCAATGGTAAAGCATAGCATTATTTGGGTAGAGGTCCTAGGGTCAAACCCGTTGGCCTCTCCTCCCTCCACCGATTTTGGTAAAGTGGCATGTATATGATAATGTACGTTATGATATGGTTGTAACATATGCTATGTTGGCGCGCGTTGTATTCCACGTTGATTTAGATATGGTTATACCATATAGTTTGTTGGACTGGTATGTGGCTCCACCGTTTGTTTAACATATGGTTTGGTATGTGGCTCCACCATTTGTTTAACATATGGTTTAAAATATATGTTGTGATATGGTTTCACGTTACATAGGGTTCCACCGCTACATGGTTTAACATATAGTTCTAATACATGGTTTAAAATATATAGTTTGAAATGGGGGCCTCCGTGTTGGCACGGGGCCCCATTTTTTAATATTTAAACCTTAATAAAGTTTGAACCATATTGTTTGGTAATGGAGCTTATGGTGGCCGTGGTGAAGGTCTTGGGTTCGATTCCCATGGCTCCAAAACCATTTTTTTTTAACTTTTAAACATTTTTCACCACTTTTGACCATCCTTGACGAAACTTCAAATGCTGACAACTTCTTGATCTGGAGGCCGTTTCACATGAAACAAGCGTCGACGGAAAGCTATCGAAGATCTCTTTACCATGGTAACCTTTGTACTGCTATTTGAAGACTTAAAATATGATAGAAAATGAGATGATCCTACTGGATCAAACCTCCCCACTGAGAAGCTTTTGGACCACCAAAAGCATGGAATCATTCTGCAATCAAGTGAAGACATGTTCATCTCACTTGTCCATTCTTGGAACATGTACATCTGACTCAACATGACAACAATCAACACTGCACAGACATTTTTAAGTACATTCACCCCTTTTTCAACATAATCTTCATTCAATATTGTAGGGACCAACCATATACTGTTGATCAGTGATAAGGTGAATATCAACATTGAACATGTGAAAGAGATTGTACTTATATCACGCTTATGCTTTATCATAGGAACACTATCAACCATAATAGATGTATTGTGACGCAACGACACTTCCTTTCCATGCTTAGGATTATTTTCTTCCTTAATTTGCATAGACATAAGTGCCAAATTCCGACTTGCATTAACAACCTTTTTCAATTGTTGTGTAGTTCCCATTGATCTGTCATTTTTAAATGGATGTGAATGTACTATGTACTCAATTCCTTCTTTAAACTAATTATATTGATTATGTTCTCAATAGAATATTGCCTTTCGATCATTAAATACGAGTTTCCCAACACAATTCCACATATATTGTAATGTCCCTTGTTAGGAATTTTATTAAAATGGCAATTTTTCACTTGTTTCCCTAGTTTGACCTTTGACTAGTTTTGAGCTCCAGGTCCCCAAATTGCTCCAATTGCTCCCAAATCTTCTGAGAAGGTATTATTATCACATCCATGTTAGCTAGAGCTACCATGCTGCAAATTGTGTGGTCAGTGACCATACTACATTTTTTTTTCCAGATCAGAGATCAGATGCCTTCAAAGGGGGCATACATTGTATTCAGATTGCCCCGAGCAGAGATATCAGAGGGGACAAATGGTTTTTGTATTAGTCCAGACATGTTATACAACATTGCCTATAGGGTCACCCTTCCTTGCCAGACCTTGCATGATCCCATTTGAGATAGTTACTTAGCCATATTGTGATGAGAGCACTACAGAGTATTGCTGGTTTGCCACTTATTGCATGGATTCAGTAGAGATCCAGTTTCAGAGACAACTTCAGCAACATGTATAGGGTATGGCAGGTATATCACTTTATGGTTTATTGCACATGTTGTTGTTTAGACTTGTTTATTTATGATAGTACATAGACTTGACATATGATGTTGATTATGGTGATCTCATTGTTTATTATGATGTGTATAGCCCTGGGTGATGTTAGTCCACCTCATTTAGGAGACTCATGTATATGCACACTGGTTCCCATCCCCGTTATCGGTACAGACTTGGTCATTTCGTCCTCCTAGGCAGCTAAATTTGGATCCACCTGTCACTTCCTTCCATCCATCTGATACGAACCGTTACACCAAAACCTTGAGGTGTTAGTGAAGGCCGCCCACTAGGATCTTAATATCCCACCACGCTCCGCAGTCCAGACTCTGGGCTGGATGTGCGCCCGTATGGTGGTGTCCCCTTTGAGCCGTACGAGCCTCGGGCGAACATTGCAATGCCGACGTTGCCACCCGCTCTGTGACTTGAACCTGGTCCAAGAAATATTTCAGACTCTGGTGATCAGTCTTGATGCAGAAATGATTCCCTAATAGGTATGGGCGCCACTTCTGTACTGCATGCAAAATAGCCATCATTTCCTTCTCATAGGTAGAGGCAGCTAAATTCTTACCTGAAAGGGCTTTGCTGGTGAATGCAATGGGGTGTTCATCTTGAAGGAGAACAACACCAAGTCCATTTCCGCAAGCATCACTCTCAATAGTGAAGGGCTTGGAAAAATCGGGCATAGCTAGCACAGGTTGTGTACACATAGCTTGTTTAAGTTTGTCAAATGCACACTGAGAAGCAGGTGTCCATGTAAAAGCATCCTTTTTCAATAGAGCAGTTAATGGAGCTGCAATCTTCCCATAATCCTTGACAAACTCGCGGTGGTAGCGAGTCAACCCCAAAAAACCACGAAGGCTCTTGAGTGTCTGAGGATGCGGCCAATTGTTCATGGCATCGATTTTGGCAGGATCCACGCGAACCCCTTGTGCTGAGATAATGTGCATGAGATACTCAACTTCCTTCTGTCCAAAAACACATTTAGACTGCTTGGCATGGAGATGATGGTCAGAGAAAAGTTGCATGACAAGATCCAGATGCTGGAGATGTTCATCCCATGTTTTACTGTAAATGAGGATATCATCAAAGAATACCAGAATGAATTTCCGCAAGTAGGGTCGAAATATTTTATTCATTAAGGCCTGGAATGTGGAAGGAGCATTAGTGAGGCCAAAGGGCATGACCAAAAACTCATAATGGCCATCATGTGTGCGGAAAGTTGTTTTAGGGATATCATCCTCATGAACCCGAATTTGATGATACCCAGAACGAAGATCCAACTTGGAGAAAAAGTGAGCCCCATGAAGCTCATCAACAATAGGAATTGGAAACTTATCCTTGATGGTGAGGTGATTAAGTGCTCGGAATTCAATGCAGAGGTGCCATGACCCATCTTTTTTGCGGACAAGAATAACTGGAGAAGAAAATGAATTAGTGCTTGGGCGAATAATACCTTGCTTCAATAAGTCCCGAACGAGCATTTCAATCTCCGTTTTTTGGTGAAATGGGTAGCGATAGGGCCTGATGTTGGGAGGAACGCTTCCAGGAATGAGCTGAATACGATGGTCTTCTGGCCTGGAAGGTCGCAATCCCACTGGTTCAACAAAGACACCTGTATATCGATCTAGAATTTGTTGTAGATCCAAAGGAGTAGTGGAGACCGTTGATGGTTGCATCTGAATGGAATGGATCTGAGCGATGACACCATGTGAATTCTTCTTGAGGAGTTTTTCCATGCGATGTGAACTGATGATGTTGAGAGAACCTGGTTGTAATCCTGTCAATGTGTGTTTTTGTCCATTGAGGGAAAACTGCATCCAAAGTTCAGCAAAATCCCATAAGATAAGGCCAAGTGTGCGTAGCCATTGAGCGCCCAAAACCACATCACATCCACCTAAGGGCAAGGAAAACATGTCAGAGCGCAAGGTATAATCTCCCATAGAGATACGCACATTTCAACACTTCCCTTTGCAAGGTAAGGTGCCCCCATTGGCAACCATGACTTCAAAGTTGGAGCAAGGATGGATAAAACAATCTGCTTGTTTGGCGATCCGAGGGTCAATGAAATTATGAGTGCTACCAGAATCAATGAGTATTGTAAGAGGAAGCTTCTTGAAGTAATCCCTGACCCGCATTGTTTGGGGGGTGGTGATTCCAGCTAAAGCATGGAGAGATATCTCTGGCTAGTCATCCTGAGACGGAGGGTCAATAGGCGGTTCCTGAATGTCGACCGGAGCATCCAGTGTTTTTGGATCTTCGTCACCAATTTCAGAGGTAGGCGGAGACTCCACATCGAAGAGATAGAGCTTTTGCTGAACACATCTATGTCCCCGAGTGAATTTCTCATCACAATTATAGCAAATCCCCTTTTCTCTGCGTGCTTGCATCTCTGTTTCAGACAAACGCTTGATAGGAGTCGGTCGAGGAGCCTGCATTATAGGTGGTCGCTGAGAACCCATATTTCGGAAGGGAACAAAAGTGGGCTTGGAGCGTTGTTGGGCTGCAATCTTGTCTTCTGCCAACTTAGCCAACCCTAGGGATTCCATCATTGTGGTGGGACATAACATTTTGACCTCAGAGCGGATGACATCCTTTAGACCAATGATAAAACAACTCCGGTAAAAGTCATCAGACAATCCTTCGGTGTGGTTGGCAAGGTTCTCAAATTCGGTTTGATACTCTCTCACAGTGCCAATTTGGCGAAGTTTAGTGAGGGCTCCAGTGAAGTCATCAAAAGCACTAGGACCAAATCGTTGCAAAAGGAGCTGGCAAAAGTTTGACCATTTGGGCTCTGGATGAGCCTTGATGTACTAACGGTACCATTGAAGAGCTTCCTGTTCCAAGTGAAATGATGCCAGCGGAACTTTGTTGACATCAAAAGTATTATGCAGACTGAAATACTGTTCTGCACGATAGATCCATCCAGTTGGATCAATACCATTGAAGCGAGGAAAATCAAGCTTCGGGCCACGGAAATTGCTGGAAGAAGAGAACCCATTGTCTGATGAAGACTTGGACTGCCGTTTGTTGTTCATAGCTGAATGTTCAAGATGGAGGCCGAGAAATTTTTCATCCAGATCCTGGAGTTTGGCTTGGATGGCTGCAAGTGCTTCTTCCATGGTTTTTTCTCCTGCACGGGTGACAACCATAACCAGGAGTTTTTTTTTTTTTTTGACTGGGTAGGAAAACAAAAACAGAAACTGCTTCAGTAAGGGAAAATCTGGACTTGGGAAAAAATCTGAAGGGTAAATGGGGTTTGACTAGGTGTTGGACACTGTCGACTAAACAGGGAAGCCAAAAATGAGGATTTCAGAAGCGGGGTGAAAGAATGGAAAAATTTGGCAGAGGGGGACAAAGAAGCAGAATTCAGAAAGGAACTCTATGGTAAAATTTGAAGGTGATTGGGCGAAATCTGAGGAAGTTATGGCAAACCCTAAAAATAGACAAATGTGGGCTTTCAGGCTTTGGGAAGGGGAATTGGGGATAGGGTCCTCAGGAATGAAATATGCAGAATGGGATGACAGGGGTTCCCCAAAAATTTCAAGGGAAACAGAGTGAAAAGAAGGGAGATATGGACAAAAAACTATTTTTTTTTTGTTTTTTGTTTATTTTTTGTTTATTTTTGAGACTAGAGTGGCTACGGCTCGGAAGGGATCTGGAACAGTGCCGAATGGATTGAAAACGCCTAGATCTGGAACGGATTTTAAAATGGATCTGGAATGGCTTGCAAAATGGATCTGAAACGACGCAGTAGTGATCGACAATAGTTCAGCTGAAAGTAGATATGGACCCCAGGTATGTGCGGCTTCCTAACAGTTCAGGGGTTTCACTCGACCACCAATGTTGTCTGACGACTTGCGTATTGGGGCAGTACCCCTCACTCCACGGTTCAGGTAAAACTGATAACCGTTTTGCCACAAACGACAGCTCTTGGTTTACCTCACGGGTGGGAACTAGTCAATCAGGTAGGGGTCGTTGCCCTTTTCGCTGGCAGGTCCTCTCAATGGGCCAGCTACTTCAGGGTTCCTGTGGTACTCCTCACAATGAGTTTTAGGGCTTATGCCCAAGTACTTCCCACAATTAAGCGGATAGAGATTATTCCCAAATCCAAACTTGCAACAGATGCGAAAAATTTTTTGCAGAAATTTCACCCAGCGAGCCCAAGAAAGTGCTCTGATACCAGATGATACGAACCGTTACACCAAAACCTCGAGGTGTTAGTGAAGGCCGCCCACTAGGATCTTAATACCATCCGACTCATTCATGTTGATTTCTCCCGACTTGGACCTTGATTTGTGACCTTGAGGATCCTTTTCCCCATTGACCTCTGAGTATGCCATGATTCCTTGTCTTTTGTGCCTTGGCTCTTTAGTGTGTGAGATGCATTCTCAAACCTGGGATTTTCTCCTGTCGGTTTCCCCCGATGTTGCAATGCAGTATAGGATTGTGTAGACTCACCAGGTGTTCCCCATTGGTCATCAAAGCATGTTCACTTGCCCCCATTAATTTGCAGTATGAGCACCTTGTTATATCTTTTTAGATATGTATGTAGCCCAAAAAGGGCCTTGAAATGTAATGAAATGAAACCAAAAGGCTATGTAAATGTAAAATCAAGCCAAAAATGCTAAGTATGAAAGTCAATGTAAAAGTCCAAGCAATGTGTTTTTTGAACACACACGGACACAGGTCAGCCATATGTATCAGCTTTGTAGTGGTTATTTCCTCACCTAGTCCTGTGGGGCAGTGAGGTGAGATGGAGTAAGGGACAACTAATTCTAAGTGTCCCCTATAGTCTCAAGTTACGGTTTTCCTGACACCCAGTCATGGCGGGTCTAGAAAATATCCTCATAGAGTCTTCTGAAGGCACGGATGTGAGTTGCAAGGTTCATGTTAGATGATCAGTGGTGGTTTCTTTGCACTATACCCATTTGTGAGGCATCGCCCTTCCCCGTGTATTATCATGGTATGCTTATGTTAGTGGGTCCCACTCTCCCTGTTTACCCGAGGGGTCACATGGTCTTGGTCCTCGTCTTCCCTTATCCTTCACTTCGTTTATACAACTCACCCAAATTTAGCTAAATGGTCAAGTTTGATTGAGTCTTTGTTAGAGGTGGTGGGCCCACCTCACCCGGGGCTTGTATTTATTGAGATATTTATGTTTTGATCACCATATCGGCATTATATTGTTTTAAGTAATGTACTAACGTAAATAAGGAATCCTTGATGCTTCATGTTGCTTACAGGTTTTCAGCCATTGCCATTTTGACCAGATTTGACTTGGTCAAACCAGGTTGACTAGGCCAAAAATGGGCCCGAAAAAATGTTGCGATCAAGATTTAGATTTTGGTCATTTATTATCTACTGGGGTCCCATATGAGCCTCCAAGTGTCAGAATTCGAAAATATTGAGGCGTTGATGAGATTTTTAATTATTATGGGTCACCAGAGACCTGCTTTAATTAAAAATCATGGATTTTGGGCAAACAGTGCCTAATTGATGGATCGGGGTCGTTCAAGTGACCATATCTACCATATTTGGGGTCTACAATCGCATTGCAGCAAACAGTTTGTCAATCCGGGCATTATAAGTGGGTCAAAAGCCCAAATTACATCTTCAGCAATAAATTAAATAGAAAATCAAATATGGCAAAGGTAACTATGGAAAAATGGAAAATGTAAAGGTTGGCTAATACAAGGGGGTCTTCTAAGGTAATATTTGTTATGTTTGGACATTAGATTTATGTTGTGGGGCCCTCATTTTTCCCAGCTCATCATGTGGGAGGAATTTGCCCATAGAGGGGCGTTTTTGACTATGTAGAACTTCATATTTTGTAAAGATTTTGTAATGGGACTTTGTCCAAGTGTTATGGGGGGCTAAAACAACCCATAGGCACCCCCCAACTAAATTTTTTATGTATTTTATGGGCCCCACAAAGGGAATCATCCTCCACATGGGCGCTAGAGAGGGTAATTCACCCCCCCCTCATGAGAGTTCATCCCATCCATCGATTTGGGCATTGAGAGACTCATATCAACCCTTAGTTTTGGAGGGAGTTAGGTTTGAGAGTGGTCTTTCTCTATAAGAGAAGACACTTGTAGCTAGGGTTTTACCCCTAGCTTGTGCAAATGAGCACCTACTAAGGAGAATGGACTCCTTAGTAGCAGTTCAGTAAATGTAAATTATTAAGCTAAAAACAGAAATAAAAAACTACTCTAAAACATGTGCATGAAAAAGAAACAACAATTTGTAAACAAGGGTTTTGTATTAATATTACCTTCAATGTGAAGGTTGATGAAGCTCCTTGCAATGTCCAAGAGGGTTGCTCCAAGCTCCAATGTGCTCCTTCTCTTTCTCCAATGGTGGGGATGGGCCAAAAGAGGCTCTCAAGGTGAAAGTAGTTCAATGGTGAACTAGGGTTTCGAGAGAGATTTTGGTAGAGTAAGGGTATACTTGATTGTGGATATGAAATAAGGGATCTCCATCACCTATTTATAGTTTTTTGGTGGTGGAGTGCTGACCCATGGTTTTAGGAAACACATGGTTTAGGGCAGTTGTATAGGGTTTTTTCCTCCTTTTCCTCATTATTTTATATTTTTATTCCCTTTTTAGGAGATTTTTGCTATTTTTGGAGGAAAAGGGAGTTTTTTAGCCTTTTTGAGGCTATTTTGATGGTTTTGTGGCCTTTTGGAGGCTTTTTAATGGGATTTTTTGGGATTTTAAGGGAAATATGGTAGGAAAATGGGCAAATGAGCCATATAATGTGGTAGATGAGGTAGTGAACACTTTTTGGGTGTTAACAGATTGCCCCCTGATGTGCGAGGGCAGGAGCTCATCATATGGCCGATGGACATCATAAGTCATGAATGGTTTTCCTGGGGTGTGGAGATAAGAGAAGAAACAAATTGAAGCCCGGAACAATGATCCCGAACAACTGCAAGAACTAAAAGTACATAACCTCAATAATGGATGAGGAATCATCTGATCATGTGGACGAGGCGGGCATACCCATGCTCGTATCAAGATATAATATAATAACAATGGGGTCCAAAAAATGGGGACCTGAAATATACATGACCTCAAATACTGACTGAGGAATAATCTCAATATATGGACAAGGCGGGCATACCCATGCTCGTATCAAGATACATAAACAGAACTGTGAGGCCCGAAAAGGGGGACATGTAAATACATAGATAACCACTGTGTACATCATAAGTGTCCAGAGGGGACACAAATCTGGGACATACTGCTGAGCTGATCATGTGGGAACTGAAGAACCGGTGCACTGGAACATCAACAGTGCAGCTGACTGGGGTACCAGAGGAACTGATGAGCTGCTGGATCATAATGACTGGGAGCTATAACCTCGATGGTACACTGAGATGGAACTGAAATGGGTACTCAAGGAAGCAGATATCTGGATGGCTTTCGAATACAAACGCCTAACGCAACCCGGACATCCACGGGAACATATAACTGGGTGTTCCGAAGTGACTCACCAATGTGCTAGAGTCGGGGGAAATCCGGGGTCTTCGACAAATAATGTAAAGGATGTAACCCTACGCGATTCTCGACGATGCGATCAAGGTGCTGAAGTCGAGCATGTGAGAAACAACCACTCAGAGAGGCAATGATGACTCCTCTCAGAATGATCCGTAGGCACTTACCACAGATGGTGATAAGTCCAAGGCGTAGGGACCTCTGGGCCTATCCTATGGAATAGAGGTGCTGTCGTCGATAGAGGGAGACCTGCAACTATCAAGGCAATGATGTTTCCTTGACAGGAGCATGAGGTGGAGAACCGAAATGTGATAGTACTGATGGCAGGACTGCCCGAACTGTGAGGGGGACAACTGGGCAAGGAGAGTGGGTGGACTCAAACTTCCTTTGTTCAGAGTATGATAATGGGAATGATCTGGCAGCATATGAAACTGACTGAGGGGAAAGGGATCATAGCTGTAATGGATCTGGGAGGATAACTGGGCTGAGGGAGACTCAAGCTGGTATAAAATGGCAGGAGACTGCAGAATACTCTGAACAAAGGCGACCTGATTGGGGGTGCTGCCGAGATGATCGATCATAGTGCCAGGAGGCACAGGAGGGTACTTCTTCATGGGTTAAGGAACTAGAAGAAGTGTGGGTAAAATGATACTGTCGTGTGGATTTATACGAGCCCAGGACAGTTCATGCTCGTGGTTGCTTTCAATTTTAAGGAGTCTGAAAGCGATAAGAAGACTCTGAAGTGATGGAAGGGTACTGTCATGTGGATTTTACGAGCCCAGGACAGTTCATGCTCGTGGTTGCTTTCACTTTTAGAGAGTCTGAAAGCAAATAAGAAGACTCCAAGGGGGTTGCTTTTTCGTAGATTTAGTCTCCAAGGCCCAAAGAAGCATAAAAGGATGCAATGAAGAACTCTTCTAGCCGGTGTGACTAGAGTATTCCTTTTTCGTAATTAGTCTACCAGGTCTGGAAAAGGGTTAAACTTATACCAGATAGACGCCCTTTCAGGTACTTTAACGAGCATGAAAGGAAGCAAGATTGCTCGACGATCTTTTCATTCTTTTAGGAGTCAGAAAAGAGCTTAATGGAAACTCCCTAAGTGCCTTTTTCGTAAAGGACTTGTCCGGCCCGAAAAAGGGATAAAATTATACCAACCAAAAGGAATGGCCAGGCAAGGAGGAAGTGTTCAATCAAGGATCAGTAATGATGACCAAAAACGAGGGTAGGGGGGAACACTGGTGGGCCTCCTTGCGGGGTGAGTGAAATGGTGGCAAAATAACGAAATATTTGCAGTATGACAGGAGTGAATGGCTCATGTAAAAGTGTGGAACAATCCGATGGCGGCCGATGTGGGACGTAAACCGAGGCAGCAAGGTGTCGGGACACAATGTTGAAATTGTACCAGGTGAGAGCGAGAAATGATCTCAAGAATCATCACGAGCTCAGAAAAATGAATCCAGCGATATAAAGGGTGTCAAAAATGGGTAACGGCCGATGTGGCACGCACACCGAGGCGACGAGGGCGTTTTGGAAAAATACCCAAAAAATTGGGGGTTGAGAGCGAGAAATGATCTCAAGCATCATCACCAGCTCGGAATAATGAATCCGATGATATAAAATATGCAAAAAATGGAGAACGACCGATGTGGCACGCAAACTGAGGTGACTAGTGGTGTCTGGAAAAATGGGCAAAAAATGACGGAACAAAAATAATGCAACGAGGTGACCATCTTGACGGTCTCGTCGTGCTGATTCCAGTGGTGGAAACGGTGTGAAAAATAGACTCCGTATGGGGTCAGAATGACCAAAACAATAAAAGTCAACTGACTATAAATAGTGGTGGGTCCAACATGACATGTGTCATTTGTACGGTTTGACTTTGACTTGTGATCAGAGTGGACCAGAGCTTAGGTGGCATTTCTGGACGATCTGACCGGCCGATTTCAGATCCGGGAGATATAGGTATTCCGTCAAACTCATACCTGCATGTTTTTTAGGGTCGGGGGTTAGGTAGTGGTCCCAGGGCTGATTTGTACGGTCCACGTGGGGTGGACCGTGGGTTAGGGGGTTGAAACCGCGGTTGGCGAACGCGAGTTGCGGGTTGAACCACGCGGTTGGCGACCGCGTGTTTCCTGGATGGATACGCGGTCTAGTACCGCGAGTTCCAAGGAGGAACACGCGGTGCCAAACCGCGGCTATAGGCTTGACAGCCGCGGTCGAAAACCGCGGCAGGAAGCCCGAAAGCCGCGGTTTTGGGCCGAGCTATTAGGGTATTCCGGGAGAGGGAAAAGGACTTATTTATATGACATGAGTCTGATGAGTCTACTTTGTGTGATTGACAGGATGCCGCAGGTGCTCTGGAGAGAGCGGGAGATCCCTGATGAGATCGTGGCTGTGATCCAGGGAGATCGCCATGTGCGATCTGTGTTGGGACTGTGCGGACTACTGAAGTTCGCACAGATACCCATGATACGGTCAGCAGCATTGCTGCTGAACCGGCTGATCAGCTTCTGGGAGTCGAACATACAGGCTTTCCGGGTATAGGGTGAGAGGGTGGACCTCACCCTGACCGATGTATATTTTCTGACGGGGTTGCCCTGTCTAGGCAGGGTATCAGACACATAGCCGCGGGTTGCCGCGGACGTCGACATGGAGGACATGTTGGAGAGATACTGTGGTCCTGAGGCGAGGGTGCATAGGAATGCACTCCTGGTGAGGGACCTACAGGAGCCAGCAGTGCAGGCCATGGCAGCATGTGTGGTGCGGGTATTGGGTTCCCAGTCACCTGAAAAGGTGTCTGGGGGCCAGATGCAGATGATAGAGCGCATACTGGATGGGGTGTACTACGCGTGGGGCCAGATGTTCCTGACCTGCGTTCAGCGGCAGCTGACGACAGCGAAGGAAGCTAGCAAGGGCTTTTGTTTTGGTTCCTTCTTGTGTGCCTTCTTTATGGAGAGGGTACCCACACTGCGGCCACGGGTGCCGATCAGGGCAGGAGGTATGAGGGAGCCGCGGATGGTGCGGTGGGGCGAGATGATGCGCCGCCGTGGTGGCAGCGATGTCGGAAGGTATTTTACGCAGGAGTTGTACCTGCAGTGGCTCCAGATACCATTGACACTGGACACTTCCCGTATAGGGACATGGACTACACGGGAGATCTAGAGGCGCCGCGAGCGCCAGGACAGGCATGGGGTCCCGACGGTACGTATGGTGTTGCTTGCATTCTATGGATGCCAAATTTTTTTTTTTAATTTATTTATTTATTTATATATGATAGTAGATTGATATACTGTGACTGACATATGGGTGATTGGAAGATGTGGGCCCGAGGCCGCCTCCAGGACATGTGGCACGGAGGGGTATTGTGGCCGTTCCAGCTCTACCTGGGCGAGGGGAGGTCCGTCGCCGTGATGCGGAGGGGACACTGGAGTCGGTCCGGGCACTACTAGACCGGTTGCTGATAGGGGTGACCGACGAGGGATGGCGGGACGTCGATCCAGACGTGGTTCAGGATTGCATGAGGGCACCCCAGGAGTTCATATCCATCGCGATCCGGGTGGCGATCTTGGTGGACCGGGCACGGGCACAGGAGTCCGTAGGAGATGAGGACTTGCCGGAGGAGGAGCGAGGGGAGGACTCAGAGGCAGCCGATGCTGACAGTGATGCGGGATATGACTCTCATTAGGGAGTACAGGGGACTCCCCCCGAGTTTTGTAGCTACGGCATGTATGGTGATGAGGCTTTAGGCATGTATATCCATTTTTTGTATAGCTGAGTATAGGGGTACTCAAGACATGTATAGCACTGAACATGTATATTTTTTGATATATATATATATGCACGTGGATGCACCTTTTTGTATGATGTTGTTTTATTTGTACGCATGTGGATACGTTTTATGGTTTGTGATATGTTTACATTGCACGTGGATGCAAGTAGGCTAGGATGTTAGGCACGTGGATGCCCCTTGTGTATTTTATGTGATGCAACATGATGTATGTATGATTAGGCACATGGATGCCCCTATGGATATGCATGTGGTTTTATGTACATGGATGCAAATGTTGATGCGATGCAATCTTTTTGGGTTTTTTATATATTTTTATGGGATGATGATGCATGATGTTACATGGTGTGATTGATATGCCAATCGAGGATGTTGTTGGCCATTTGATCCGCGACACTATTTTGGGCTCTTGGGACAGGTGTGAATGTTATGGATTCAAACTGTCGACTAAGTTGTTTTGCGCGCAGAAATTTTCTAAAAAGGCAGGGATCACGCACCTGGTAGCAGTTGTTGAGCTGGGAGACAAGTAGCTGGGAGTCAAGGAACACATGAAGGTGACATATGCCCATCTGGAGGGTGGCAGTCAAGAGATTGGTCACAGCATCATACTCTTCCTGGTTATTGGTAGCAGCGCCTATACAGGTTCCGTCAAGGTGAATAATCTCGTTGGAAGGGGAGTACAAGACCCATGCTGCAGAAGCCAGGTTGGGAGAACAGCGGCTTGCGCCGTCAACAAAGCCAATGTAACAAGGTGGAAGATGGTCCATCTGTGATCATGCAAAAAGGATGAATGTAAGATGATGGTAAAAAATGAAAAAGAGAGCAAACTGTACAATACGGACCAATAAGGCCGCGGTTTCATTTACGGGTAAAAACGCTTAAGATACAACCCATTACGGGGGTTGCGCAAAGGATGGCCTTCGGAGTCAGCTAAGATGTATGCCCCCTTGCCGAGGCAGGTCTGCACGATGTAAGGGCCTTGCCACATGGATTCAAACTTCCCTTTCCCAGTTTTTTCATGGGCTTGGTCATAGGCGAGGACGAGGTCCCCTTCATGGAAAGTTCGAGGGTAAACATGTTTGTCATAACCGGCTTTGGAGCGGTTCTTGGAAGCTTTGATGTTCTGGAGAGTGGCACGACGGTCTTCATCAGCTTGTTCGAGGGATAGCAGACGTTGTTCGAGTGGGGAGGTAAAGATATCACTGAACTCTTGGAAGAGTTGTTTGTAGTCCTCAATCTCCTGCTGGCTGCAGGAGGCTCCTAAAGTGATGAGTTTAGGGGTCTCAATCTTGGATTTAACAACTGGGAACTTTGAGGGAGGAACGGGGTGCTGTTTCTGACGAACGGGGGGTACATCAGGCCATGTGTCAATGTGGTGTTCTATAATGGCGGGGTCAAGACCAGGCATTTCGGTATAGGACCAGGAAAAGACATCACGGAATTCTCTAAAAAGGTTTATGTAGTCCTCAATCTCTTGTTTACTGCAGAATGCTCCTAAAGTGATGAGTTCAGGGGCACGTCCTGGGGCAGCGATATCAACTTGGATGACGGGTGAAATGTTGGCCATGTTACCTTCCTCGAAGGCGTCAGGAGCAGGAATAGGGTCCTTGAACCAGTCGACCTTAGTGGGAAGGAAGTCTTTGGATTCAACCGCAAATTGGGTAGCGGTGCTAGAGGAAGATGCTTCTGGGATGAAGTAGGAACGATGATGCATATCATCCCAGGGATAATCCGGGGCAGTAAGGGCCTCGAGAATCTCCTCATCAGTACGGAAAGTTTGCGTCGTCAAATCGGTTGACGAAGGAGTAGTGGTGGAAGAGATCATATAAATGGTGTTAACCTCTCCTGAAGGGGAAGAGTCTGGGGGTAGATCTCCTCAATGGTAGGTGGTGCCGTTTCAAGATCCAGATTGTTCATCTCATAGAGAGCCGCTCTGTAATCCGGGAGATCGGGACAATGATGGGAGTAATGCCCGTAAACACCGCATATGGCACAAGGGTGGTTAGTGCGTAGGGACTTGTCTTTAGGCTTAGGAAGGGGGTTTAGTTCGACAGTTGGGATGTTGGGGTCATCGTCGAGCATCTGCATGTGTTTCTGTAGGGCTGGTAACTGTGGACACTGGTGAGTCGCATGGCCCAACTCGTCGCACAACGAGCATTTGGGAGGAGCGCGGAACACTGGAGGGTTTTTGACTGTCTTGGGAGGTGGTACAGCAGTGTAAGGTTGTTGACCTCTGCCCCCAGTGGGTTTGGGAGTAGGAGGGGGAGTCATGGAGGATGAAGGGGTAGAGACACCGGGAGGTGGCTGAGTGGTAGTAGCCATGGGTTGCACCGGTTGGAGGATGACGTCTGGTGTCGGTGGGCGAACGGGAGGCGAAAGATACCATATAGGTAATCCCAAAGTTAACCCAGGGAGGCTAAGGGTAGCCATGACCGGGGCGCTTACTACTCCTGATGGAGGGACTAGGAAGGGGATCGTATGGATAGGTGTAACACCAATGTGGCTAGGTACCAATGGTGGTTTAGGAAACAAGGGTGGTTGATTGTTAGGTGGTTGGTTGTCGTGGGACAAGGTACATAAGTCAGACACTTCGGGCGTAGATGACGGGGGAGGAATGGATTGAAAGGTGGAGGTCATCGGCGCGTCTGAGTAGACTCCAGGACCCGTAGAGGAAACAAATGAGGTGGTGGCACGAGGAACAGGTTGTTAAACCATGGAGAGAACATTTTCAGGTGCTGCGGGAGCACTGGGATCATAGTAGGTGACCTGGTCAACCTTAACCACGCGTCCCTCATGGGGGAACATCATGGTGCGAAAGACGGAAGAGGCAACCGCCCGCATGGCATACATGTAGCTGCGGCCAAGTAAAAGGTTTTAATCCAATTGGGCATTGATTACCTCAATGTCGATAACGACGGTTTTACCACCTAACTGGACGGGGACATTGGCTAGGAGGCCTTGGGGCTGAGCCGAACGACCGTCGTAGGCGCGTAATGCAGTGGTGGACTGCTGGAGAGTGGGGGATCCCAACTTCTGCCACACGAACGTAGACATAACGCATGTGGAGGCACCCTCATCGATGATGCATCGATGGATGACAAGATTCCGAACGGAAACAGAAACTTGGAATGCTAAGGAGGAAGGCAGGCGTGGTTCGGATTGGTCCAAATCAAATGCCATTAAATTCGAATCGTGTGGGTCAATCGCCCCAATGGCGGATAGTAGAGTCTTGCGCTGAGAAGGGCAGTTTTTCAAGACTTCTAATGCAGACATGGCTGCGGGATATTGGGCTAAGTCATCGACGATGTTGTAGTTTGACACAGTTCCCGCATTGGGGTTATTGTTGATACGACGAAGCGGGAAACGAGGTGCTTTGGGAGCACCCTCTAGTGGAGGTGGAGGTAAACGTAATGCCTGATCAGTGGGATGGGCGTTAGTGGGTTTATCGGTGGGAGGTGCTTCAGTGGTGGAGCCATATTGTTCCGACGAGTCTGGAGTTTGACATCACCAGATGACATCATCAACAAGTGGTGGGTTCCTGAATCAAACATGGGTTGATCAGGAGCAGCGTAAGTGATTTGTTGTTGGGGTTGCGCGTTGGCTTGAGGGGGAGCCAATGGCTGAGTGTTCACGATGCCTTGTGTTGGTAAGGGGTTTTGCAGAACCAAAGGTGGCTGCTGAGGCTGAGGGGGGTTAGGTGGCGCCTGAGGAGCTGCATGCCCTTGGCGATGGGCATCATCAACCCAAAGTTGGCGAGCTCGATCTAAGTGTGGGCAAGCATGCGTGTAGTGTCCATAGACCCCGCAGATAGAACAAGGATGGTTCGTTCACAAATTAGGGTTTTTAGCCTGCTTGGGCGGGCGATCAGGGTTTTGGTTAGCGGGGGCCGCGTTGTTATTGTCGGGGGGATTCGCCGGTTGACCAACGTGGTCTGCAGGTTGGTTGTTCCCACGATTACGGCCCTTTCCGCGGTTCTGTTGGCCCTGGTTACGTTGGTTATTCTGGTTTTGCTACGGGTTTTGTTGGGCGTAAACTTGCCCTTGGGCGGCAGGTGGATTCTGAGGTTGCGCAGGTGCTGGAGCAGGCTGCGGTGGATGATATACAGGTTGAGGCTGAGCAGGTGTAGCAACTTGAGTGGGTTGCTGATATGGCTGCGGAGCAGGTTGTGGGTTTGCCGCAGGGGCTGCCTGTGGAGGATAATAAGCGGGTTGGGCCTGTGAAGGCGCAGGAGCTGGGGCAGCCTACTGGTGGTAGTAAGGCTGAGGTGCGACTGGGGGGGCATAAGCGGGAGTCGCATGACCGAAGCACTGAGGAGGACATGAGGGTCCATGGTGATGGTGATGTGTCATGGGAGCATATGAGTTGGTTGCTCCAGACTGTGAGGTAGCCCGCGAAAGGTCGGGGCTAGGGGAAGGACGTGTAATAGAAAATGGTTGGGGATGTGAAGAAACACGGCCAATGATACCATCTGCAGTGTGGGATGCCCCTGGCGCATCATGCTGGGAGGACTCGCTGCGAGGGGCGTCAGGTATAATGGTATAAAGGTAACCCGATTGGGCGTAAATGAGGTCAAACTGTTGGGCCTTAAGGATGGCCTCTTCTTCAGACTGGGGTCTTTCTGATGCCACATCCTTAGCAATGACAGGGAGAAGGGATTTGAGGAACCAATCTAGGAAGATACGGTCGTCTAGTTTGATCTTGCATAAGCTACGTCGTCGACGCCACTCATGGATGTGGTCCGTGATATGGGTAGCCGTGTTTTGTCTACAAGATAGGAGGATCTCAACGCCCGCGTCATAGCGGACAGGCAACTGGAAGAACTGCAGGAAGGTCGAGGCAAGGGAAGCAAAGGTGGCATGGGTCCCATGGGGTTGCTCGATATACCACTTGGCTGCAGAGCCAGTGAAGGTGCGCTGTAAGAGACGGAGGTGAACAGAGTCGTCCACTATGGAGTTAGAGGAACACCATAGGTGGAAAGACATGATATGGTTTTGTGGGTCCTCACCGGCCTTGCCCTCAAACTTAGGGATGTCAGAGGGGAGCTTAGTAGGCATATGAGGCCACGTAGGGTCGTGTCGAATAGGATCGTTGGTCAATCTGTCCAGGTCAGGTAGATTGAGGCTAGCCATGAATGGCAAACTGGAAGAAGGATGTGACACAGTAGTGGGTTGGACCAAGTTGGGGCCAATGCCCCCAAGTGGGGGGACAGGATTTGGGATGGTGCCCCCCAGTGGGGGAACAGAGGTAGTATAGGAGGGGCCAGCACCACCATGGGTAGTGTGAGCCACGGATGTAGTGGGGATAGGAATTCCCGCTGCGGGAATAGGTACCGTGAGGGGAACGATAGATGGGGGCCCCATGGAGGGCATACCCAAAACAGGAGTAGAAACTGGTGTAGTGGTGGATGTGCCACCAATGGTCCCTATGACAAAAGGAGTGGAAGTCGTGCCAGCCATGGGGCTAGTAGGAGCAGTGTAAATAGGGTTCTCAGACTCTTCGTCAGAATCGGAGGTAAAGTAAGGAGCGTCAATATCTGGTGATAGAGTCCTATGTCGCTGACGAGTGGAGTCAAGTGACAAGGCTCTAGATCTGTGATGAGTGGTATCAATGGATGATGATCGCAATCTATGATGGGTGGTGTCAAGAGAACCGTGCTGTGGGGGCTCGCCCCTGAGGCACCGAGAATGTCTCGGGGACTCAATGGTGACAGATGGTGTCTAATCTCTGTGGGTTGAGGTGAGTAAAAACAGCTCAAAAACCCTAATGCAACCGAGTATGCAGAAGGAGAGCTCAAAAAACAAGGCACTCAGGCAAACAACCAACTCAAAACACCCACTGCAACAGCTGTGCTACAATAGGTGGAGTATCAACAAAGATGGTCAGAATACCAACAAGCAGCAGGTTTCCTAAAAAGAAAAAATGGTGGACTCACTAGACCAAAGGGAGGTAAAGGAGCATGCAAACACCTAACTAAAAGTATTCTGACTCAACTAAACATATCCTCTGCAAGGTGATGAAATCCAAGTCAGACAATATGAGTAGAAAAGCCAAGTGGCTATGATATCCCCCTACTGGGAGGGACACCGGGTAGTCAATCCTAGAAGAATGGCAACTAAGATACCCCGTTCATGACACGTCCAGAAAGGTGAATCTGCCGTTTAGTCCATTTACCGCAATACCCCTATACAGGGATATCCCGCGAACCGCGAAAGGTAGCCCTTCGGTTACTGAATGGAGTGCGGTATTCCACTCAGGCCTCCGGAACCAGTCTCCCGACTTCAACCCTCCTAAGGGAGAGGCCCTCTGATAAACTAGTCGTGATCGTGCCAAAAAGTACTAGGGGATTTTGGTTCCCTATTTGGACAACAACTATGTCTCAAGTGTAAGTAACCGAGGGGTGTTATTGGAAGCCTATCCCCCCGATCCTACCTAACTACAATGATTCTTTTGTGTTCCCCAAGTGGGGTTAGAATATTGGTTGAGTTAGATAGTTTTTTAAGGCTCACTTGAATTATGTGACAGAGTGTGTGCTCGTGATGTGATGAACCCAAAATAGAAGTGCCACAAGGGGGGTAACTTCTAACTATCAATAATACTGAAATTGAAACTTTAACTTGCAAAATTTTTTGAATTAAAAATACTGAAATTTTAAAAAGATTCTGTAAAGGGAACATAAATTATGTTGCAGAAAAGGCTGTAGGGAAGTGGGGCTGCAGGTAGGACAGATGGCTGTTCAGATGCAAAAAATATTGCAGCAAAAGGGGCTGGGCTCAAATTAGGGAAAAAATGCAGAAATCAGATCGCGGGTCTGTGGAAAATCAGAACAGGCGGACCGCGGGTTTAAGGGAAACAGACGCGGACAGGTCGCGGCTATCGGGCCGACAGGCGCAGTCGGGACGCAGGAAACGGGGAAAAAGACGCAGTCGGGTCGCAGGAAATAGGGAAAAAGACGCAGTCGGGTCGCGGCAAAACGGCTAACAGACGCAATCGGGACGCGGGAAAGAGGCTGAAATCCGCAGTCAGGACACGGGAAAATGGCCGACAGGCGCAGTCAGATCACAGTAAACAGGCTGATTAGCCACGGTCGGATCGCAGGTAACAGACTTGAATCCGTCGGCAGGGCGTCGGAAACAGTCTGAGAGCCGCGGTCGGGTCGCAGGTAAAGGCCTGAAATACGCGGTCGGGACGCGACTGCAGAGGGAAAAAACGCGATGTACAGCGGCCGAAAGGGACAGCCGAAAGGGAAAAAAATTTAAACGGAAACCAAAAATTCAAAATCTAGGGGAGTTTCCAAAACTGTAGCTAGGGTTTTACCCCTAGCTTGTGCAAATGAGCACCTACTAAGGAGAATGGACTCCTTAGTAGCAGTTCAGTAAATGTAAATTATTAAGCTAAAAACAGAAATAAAAAACTACTCTAAAACATGTGCATGAAAAAGAAACAACAATTTGTAAACAAGGGTTTTGTATTAATATTACCTTCAATGTGAAGGTTGATGAAGCTCCTTGCAATGTCCAAGAGGGTTGCTCCAAGCTCCAATGTGCTCCTTCTCTTTCTCCAATGGTGGGGATGGGCCAAAAGAGGCTCTCAAGGTGAAAGTAGTTCAATGGTGAACTAGGGTTTCGAGAGAGATTTTGGCAGAGTAAGGGTATACTTGATTGTGGATATGAAATAAGGGATCTCCATCACCTATTTATAGTTTTTTGGCGGTTGAGTGCTGACCCATGGTTTTAGGAAACACATGGTTTAGGGCAGTTGTATAGGGTTTTTTCCTCCTTTTCCTCATTATTTTATATTTTTTATTCCCTTTTTAGGGGATTTTTGCTATTTTTGGAGGAAAAGGGGGTTTTTTAGCCTTTTTGAGGCTATTTTGATGGTTTTGTGGCCTTTTGGAGGCTTTTTAATGGGATTTTTTGGGATTTTAAGGGAAATATGGTAGGAAAATGGGCAAATGAGCCATATAATGTGGTAGATGAGGTAGTGAACACTTTTTGGGTGTTAACAACACTCACCTCATTTGTATTCCTCTTGGCATTTTGGTAAACTTGAGATTTGTGAATAGAGAGACATTTCTTCCGATCTACTTGTGTGTATGGTGATGAAGTGTTATGGTGTTGATTCTTAGCTTGTCTCCGATGCATTGTTGAATGTTTGTGTGCTATCTCCATCTCTTCTTGGCCAAACGAATCTGTAGGTGAAATCGACCACCAGAGGGGGGACGTAGCTCTTGAGCCAGCAGCTCCACATTGTGCTCTCTCTCCGGGTTTCAACAAAGGGAAGTAAATTTACGTTTATTATCTTAATTTCTTTCATCATTTGTCATTTATTTGTTGATATTTCCTTGGTATTTGCCATAGTTTCTGATTTATCTCTCTCTCTGGCAGGTACAAGGGCGCACTTGGTCAAATGGTTGCACCAAAACGCAAAGGGAAAACGCACAACTACTCAACATTTGGTCTTCGGGATTTGTTTTCATCACCAAGATACTTCATCTCTATCATTTCAGGTAGGCAATCTCTGCTTGTTTCTCTTTAATTTAATTTCCATTGTGAATGTCAAGCTGCAAACCATTAAACAAACCCTAAATATTAAAAACTACAAATTCAACCGTTAAAATTTATTTTTCTCTCCATACCCGCTTATGAAATGATCTTAAAAGCTTAAATCCAAAGTTTCAGTTCTTTTAAACTCCATTTACCTATAGAAGTAGCATTGGTCCATTTGGCAAAAACGCCCCTCCAGGGTGTTTTTCTCTTTCTGTCTAGCTGGGTTGTCTTGGGGTTGGGGGTAGTCTTGATTTGAGTCTTAATCAACATTTCATCAGTAGACATCAAGCTATCAATTTCTAGAAGCGCTTAAAAACACTAATTTGTCACTGCCGTAGGTCCATTATTTTACTGCTTAACTCTCTTCCTTGGGCAATATCACTTCATTTCTTCACTTCTAGCTTATTGCATGTCCCTTGCTTATTTACAACCACATAACTACTGATCTATTCTATTTCATTCATCATATTTGATTGCAGGTCACATTTCATTTACATACTTATTTCATACTTGTGTCTAGCCGGTAGCTGAGATTGTGCTTAGGACCCATCTGATACTCACCTCTCGCTTGCATCTTTTTATCTTCTTTGGGGTTTGGGTGTCTGATTTGTTGCTTAACCATCACTGGTTGAGCGGGGTCTCCCCCTTGACTTGGCTACTTTCGTTGTATGAAGCGACAAACGCCCTGCTTGGTGTGACTACTGTTTCTTGGACGGTGGACTTGGCGTTTGCTGGTTACACCTACCTGGCTGCTTGCCCTCTACCGTCTCGGACGAGATACCTTTCATTTGCAGCTAGAGTTTGTGTGATAAAAGGTGTATGTATGATGTTAGAACATAAATATGTGTTTCAGGGATGCTTTTGGACCTTTAAAATACTTCTGCATATCCTCTTTCAATTCTGGCCAATGTAGGGAACTTTACTAGTAATTTCCCTTTGACTAGTATTGGTCTCTAGGTCTCAAATTGGCTCAAAATGCCTTCAAATATTCAATGAATGTGTATGAATGATATTAGGACTTGAATATGATATTCAGAGATGAGATATGGCCACCAAAATACCTTTGCAAATTCTCTTAAGATTCTGGACCAAGTATGCAATTTTACTAGTAATTTGGGGTTCAAATCCCCCTAGGGTAGGTACTGAAAATGGCTTCCCAAATGCCTCCAAACCCACTCAAATTTCTGAATAGAGTTAGGGTATGTATCAAGGATTTTATTAAGGTACCAAATTCACCATTCATTAGTTATTAAGTCTGTTCCAAACCTCTCCCAGACAACAACAAAAATCACTAGTTCGACCCTTGGGGGAATGACACCAAATCTTCTCCAAATGTAAATAAACTGAGTAAAATGACTTTAAATTCTTGAGCACTGAACATGAAACTTGTATAATACATCAATAAAATTCCATTCATCAATAAACCATCAGTATTTTACTTATCCATTCGAATCCATCAACATTACATTGGTTCACAACAAGGTAGTGGGGAAATGACAATGTTCTTTCATTAAAAATGAGATTTATACATTTCTACTTGGAATTTCGACCTGAAAATTTATGGAGATGAATAAAAGAGTATTTAATTCATATTAAAAAATAAATTGGGCATTATAATCTCCCCCAAAGAGTACAATATCTCACCAAAAATGCCCTCCCTCAAGGATCAAGAATATGCCATCAAAATTGGAAATGGTTGAAGGAGTGAGATGCAATAGAAGAAACCATGAGATGCCCTGTGGCTTACAAATGCAAATAAATACTCCATTAAATCTCCAAATGAAAGGTCTAAATGGCCTTTCCAATTACCAACTTGGATGGGAATCTTTCACCCTCGAAATTGGCTAAGGCAAGAAACTAGTCATCCACTAGCTCTCCCTATTCACAAATGCAATTGCAAATTCTACAAATGGTCAAAGATTCCATTCTTTGTTCATGACTTTTATGAACTTCTAATTTCCTCCATGGGTCGAATTCCTTCTAAGAGACTCATGCCAACTCAAGTTGGGAAGAGATTCCAAAGAATGCCACTTGTACAACAATTCCTAGTTTCCCACTTCCACCAAATCACATGTGGAAGCATCTTAGCTGCCCTAACTCCCTTAAGCGTCCTCTTGGAGGATATTTTTAGCCCTGACATGTCATATATGTCATATGCCAGCCTTCAGGTCTGATTTCTGTCATAAGTGTCATAGCATCTTCATCATTGTTGTCATAGAGCTAAGGAATCTAGCCCAAGTGTCCCACTAGCTCCAAATTGCCTCTTCCTCTTCCATGGGAGTTAATATTCCTCTATATTTCAACCTTGGATGAGTCATGCCATGAATAATACCTTTTGAACTCCCCCAAGTATGTTACCATTCACCTTGAATTCGAATTAGTGAGAGAATGATGCCAAGTGTAGTGGGAAAATCTAGCCATATGTGGGTCCCACTTCCTTCATGTGTCTTCATGCAGATCAAATGCCACTTTTATTTTCACTTGTATATATTTATTTAGCTCCTTTATTAAATATTTATTCCATTCTAATGTTCAAACATCATTTATTATCCCCCTTATTCCAAATCCCAAAGCTTGCACCTCAAACCTAGGAAACAAGTAATTTTCCTCCTTGGCAATTATTTGACCCTCAACATCAATTTGAAAAACTCTAATGAATATGGCCAATGTGATTAGGCCATTGTGACCCAATGCCAAATTTGGGACATGACAAATATCGAATGAAACCACATCAAATTCAACTTCATCTAAAACTTGGATGTAATTGCAAACTTTAGATGACATTTCTTGTTACTTGTAATCTTTTATCTTTGCATACCCAACCTAGTGGATAAGGTTTCTTGTGTGGTTTAGTTGTTAATCCCAATTGCTTAACTACTACTTCTGAAATAATATTAGCTTGAGATCCACTATCTATGAGTGTGTCGATCTTAGTTTGTTTTGTGATTACCCTTATATGAAACAATGCATTCCTTTTTCTATATTTAGAACTATCATGATCTTTAGAAGTAGAAGCACATGAAGAACCAATGTTAGAGTCATTACCAACAATAGATTTACCTTTCACACCTACGATTGATATCTTGGTTTCATCCTTAGAATTTGATCCAAGGTCCTCAAGGATAACCGTATCTTTCTGCTTCCCTTTACGATCCTTAAACCACTTCAGTTTCATTTCTGGATGTAGCTTCGAACAATGTTCTGCATCATGACCATCTCTCTAACAATGAGTACATGAAAGCTTTGTGTTCCCTTTATTCACAGTAGTTGTATGCTTTCTCTTCCCTTTTTCCTTTCCTTCTTTTGGCTGACTGCATTCATCTGAAGAAACATCATGAACACTCTTCCCTTTGGATTCAATGTGCGTAGCTTGAACACATACCACATCAAGGTTAGTAGGATTAAACATAAGTATTGTATGACACAAATAATGATGTAATCCACCTATGTACTTGAGAAGAATATCTTGAGTGTAGAGAGGTATACCAAGTATTAAAGCTCTCATTCGACATTCTTGTGTGTAATCTTGCACACTTTGACCCTTACCTTGCCTCAGATTTTTCCAATCCATCATTGCTTGCTGTATGTAACCCAATGCATAGAACTGCTTCTTTAATGTTGACTTGAACTCATGCCAAGATGATATAATATTTCCTTTTGAGGCCAAATCCTTTTGAGTTCTTCTCTCCCACCATATCAGAGCGTTCCCTCCAAGTCGGAGAGAAGCTAACTAAATTTTCAAGCTATCTTCATCAAAATTTTGAATCTTACAATAGAATTCAATCTAACGGATCCAATTATCTAATGTTTAAGAATTAAGTTCTCCATTATAAACAAGTAACTCAAACTTAATATCAAGCTTTAATTGAGGCATATTGAGATCAACTTTTTGTTTAGGTGAGGCATTTAAAGAACCATCAAGAAAAGATGGGGATGATGGAGGATATTTAGGAGGTTCCTCACCACCTTCTTCTTCTTTACCTTTTCCATGAGAAGGACCACCTTGTTCGCCCGTCTTCTGATCTTGGTAAAGTTCTTCCACCATACTTTGCATCTTCATGAAAGCTTTAAGAAAATCCCCTTTAGAAATAATTGAAGAAGTCCCATCATCCCCTTTTTCTGAAGCCATTCTCCTTCTTCTTGATCCAATATCAGGATCAAACTCTTCAAGCTCTCCTTCATCTCTTTGAAGCCTTGCTCTTGTTAACATAAACAAACTCACAATGCAATGGTTAAGTTGCTCTGATACCAAACTTGATCTGAAAATTATCCAGGATATTTATAACCAATATTTGCATGTGAATGTTTAAATGCTAAAATCCATTAAAGAGGCTTAAATTGAAAAAATTAAAGAACATAACTGAAGCACATAAAGCACATAAAGAGATATGCAAACCATAAAATGAAGAAGAGCTGATAACGGAGTTCACCCTTCTTGGGCTACGTCTCCGGGTTGCTTCCAATGGGAAGGCCAATCTTATTAAGCCTTCAAAGGTTACAAATTGAGTGTTCTGGAAACACTTCTGAATTCTGCTTGTCAAACAAAGAAACAAACTACACCACTGTGCCCGTCTCAAAATTTTGAGAAAAAATGAGTATAAACTCGAATACCTTTGCCTGAGATCTCCTCTGGCATGCCATTCAAGACAACAATTCTGCAAATAAGACAAAACAACACTATGTACGGATTTTGCCTCAGGATTTGTGCATGTACCTGCCTCGTTTACTGTGCAAAACTGCGCACTGTGTAGAAATTCCAAACATGGTCGTGGCTTGGAATTTTTGTGGCTCTTTATAGTGTTCCGACACTAGCAACTTAAAACTAATTCGTGTCGATATGCACTCGACGGTGGGGCGGTGCCCCAGTGGTAAAGCATAACATTCTTTGGGGAGAGGTCCAAGGGTCAAATTCGCGGGCCTCTCTTCCCTCCATGCGATTTTGGTAAAGTGGCATATATATGATAATGCACATTATGGTATGGTTGTAACATATGCTATGTTGGTGCGCATTGTATTCCACGTCGATTTGGATATGGTTTTGATATGGTTATACCATATAGTTTGTTGGATTGGTATGTGGCTCCACCGTTTGTTTACATATGGTTTATAATATATGTTTTGATATGGTTCCACGTTACATAGGGTTCCACCGCTATATGGTTTAAAATATATAGTTTGAAATGGGGGCCTCGGTGTTGGCATGGGGTCAAGGGCTATGCCCTTGGCCCCTCCCCATTTTTTAATATTTAAACCTTAATAAAGTTTGAACCATATTGTTTGTTAGTGGAACTTATGGTGGCCTTGGTGAAGGTATTGGGTTCGATTCTCATGGCTCCAAAATCATTTTTTTAACCTTATAACATTTGTTTAATCTTTTAACATTTTTTCATCACTTTTAACCATCCTTGACGAAACTTCAAATGCTGACAACTTCTTCATCTGGAGGCCGTTTCACATGAAACAAGCATCGATGGAAAGTTGTCGAAGAGATATTTAACATGGTAACCTTTGTACTGTTGTTTGAAGACTTAAAATATGATTGAAAATGAGATGATCCTCCTGGATCAAATAAAATATATCCTAAGTATGGAATGGGTTTTTAAATGTTCCAACAGGGAGACCATCCCAACCTAGAGGATTGTACCAAAATGTCCCCATAGAGTTGAGGGGAAAGATGGTCATGATCAATATCAAGCTATTCGATTCTCAACTCGACTAGAAGATCCTCTTGGGGCATAGTTATATGTACGCCATGAAGGTGGTGGCCTCCTTGGTCTCCTATATCATGATGTTTCCCTTAAATGGGAAGATTGTCACCCTCGACCAGCTTAACAACTATGATCCCAATGCAACCATTAACCCTGCAAATATCCTACCTACTGTCACTAGCACAAACCAACCTCCCTATGTTGATATTGCCCCCGGTATGTACAAGGAATCCAATTGCTAGGAGTGTACTCTGAACCACCACTCGAGATCCCCACATCCACCAATTCCCTAATGCGGACAATTTTCATTGCTGAAAATGGGCCCACCTCCACCTCAACACCATCATCAGCACCGTCGTTGAGCCATGGCATTGAACAAAAGTTGAGCCCATCAGTACCCCCGATCTTCCAAATCTCTTGTAACCCCGAACATGCGTACAAGGGACGTCGATTATGTCTCAATTGACTCTACCTGGGCTCACTTTGGGTATTTCAGTATGGTACTTGTAATACCCCAATTTTGACCCTTATGAAATATTGGATTTTAATGTAAATATTGTATACATACGTTGTATGTTTCCCTAGCGTGGATCTCAAGGCCAAGGCCTCGCTAGTGTATGTTCGGATTATATTTAAAACAAGCAAGTATTTGATATTTTGATACCCATGTGCTTTTAAGCCATGGAATATTGTAAATTGATGTAAATGTTAATATTTCAATAAAATACCAAAATTAGCTATGGAAGCAACCAATGAGAAGGGGCCATATGTATCCACCAGGAGTGGTGAGGGGGTTTTGGGGATGGACCATATGTTTCCAAATGTCATTGTGAGAACCCGTTTGACTTTCCTTGCTGACATCTAATTCTGTTGTAAGGAAGTTGTTGAGGAATTCAGTCCATGGCTTCAATGGAGCATGGGCAGCCCATAAATTTGTATGGCAGAGTATGGGCTCTGTTTTCTTGTACCACAAGTTACTCTACCTCATGGGGATTGCTTCTTCCTCATTCCCATTCCATTGAGGAGGATCCCAACATCATTTTTCACCTAGGATGAATTACCAACAGTGAGAGAAACCAGAAATCGCAACTTTGCAAGAACCCACGTTTTGAAGAGCCATAAATGCCCAGATTTGGTATTTGACAGTGAAATCCAATGGGGGATCCATAGATATGAACCTTGGGGAGAAATTGAGAGTATTAGATACCCCGAAATCCATTGGAAAACCCAGTTTTTTATAGCCCAGAAAACCAGTGACGAGATTAAGTTATTTTGATGCCAGAATTGTGAGAAATCCAATTGTGAATGACTGAGCAGAGGTTGGGTTTGCTTGATAAACCCAGTGAAGGCTAGAATATCAAGGAATTAGCAGCTGGACCTTTCTATTCCCACCCTGAAGATCACTGGAGGGAAGAGACGCCTGAGGCACTGTGCAGCAGAGAAGGGGACCTTCCTTGTGTTGGGTGTGGTAGGTACTGTGGGTGCCTTGACTGTTTGAATTATCTTGAGATGCCTGTAGATCTGTGGTTGAGCTCATTAGCTTAGCATTGCCCTCCTCTATCTTCTTGTATGCTTGATAAACCCAACTGTGTGTTGGCTTAGCATAACTGTTGAGTGAAACCATGGCTGTGAGTGAGCCCAGCTAGTTACTCCTTAGTGGATACACAACCCAGCTCGGGGGTGATCTCTCAGCTGAAAGAATACAGGCTGGACAGAGATCTATAGTTGGGTGGAACATTGCTCTCACATAGCCAGTTGTTGGACAGCTTCATCTCAGAGATAAGTGTTCTCTGTGTTTTAAATTATATGCATTATGTGTTATGCATTGTGTTAATTCAGAATGATAATTATTCATGTAAATGGAATTGATATGAAATCTGTGAATGGCATGAGAATGGGATTGGTTCCATGTGTGAATGATTTATCATCTGCCTGGGTTAAATATGTTGATGCATTCTATTCTAGCTGTGCGTTAATATGTTTAATTCCGTCGTATAATTTAAGTCTGCATTTTATTTAAATGGCAAAATTTTAGTCTTATGGCTTTGGGGAAGAATCAGACACCCCCAGGTTACAGTCATGTTCCCTCCCTTGCATTGGATTGATGGAAGGGGACGTGATAGTACCTTGCACCACCCTATTCAGAAATGGCTTCTAAATCCCACTATGATTTTGTCCCCCTGTCAGATCATATGCCTACTAGGCTGGTTACGCCATCCATCCCACTAGTCAGACCTACAACATCCGCAACTAAACCACAACCAGTCGCCGATAAGACGATTACAGGGGGCATAAATCAACAAAAAATGAAATGTCCCCTCCTACCTAACCCTACACCCGACTCGTCGGAGGTCGCTTAGTCTAAAGTAGGGGGCATCAACTAACAATGGTTAAAAACTCCAATATTGACCAATACTCCCACCCAGAGAGTCACTCGACCATGTTCTCTTTGCGGTCAACAAGGCCACATGACCAACCTGTGCCCCACCTTTCCAGAGCTTCAGAACTCGCTCAAAACCCTGGTGAGTGTAACCCACGTCCCACTGACCATAGAAGGGGGCACATCATCCTCACCCACACCTAGGTCCAAATCATTACGTACAAATCACGCATGTTCGATATGTTCCCAATATGGACATACCCACACCATTTCCCCGATCTCCCTAGATTTCAGGATGCATTGGAAACGATATAGCTCACTCAGTCATTGGACGACACTTCTCCCCCTTCATCGCCTAAAGCGGTTTCTATTAATACCATTAAAACCGTGGGCCCCATACACTCCCCTTGATGGACAAACTCCATAACCAACCAAAAATTACCCCTTCAGCGCCCACAAAATCCTGCCATCGTTCTTAATCACACCTACGCCACTCTCCCATGTCAATCAAGCAAGTTGATGTCTCATCATTCATTCCAATGCCATATAGTAGTCGTGTTTCACACACTGCGTGTAACCCAGAAGCGATTATCAGATAACCTTACCCCTTGTGGAACCACTCTCCCAATGGTAATTGAAGAAGGCAATGATCTTATAGACACCAATGATGATCATGGTATACCTAGTATTCCTCACTGCCTTAGTGATGTTGACCCCCCATCACTAGTCTCCCGGGAAAATTTGGATCCCATAGTATTTCCCTAAGAGGAGATCCTACCCCCTCCCCCAAGCACCTCTGGTTATATAGACATCCTTCATCCCAATTTTGTTCTCCTTCACACCAACTCTGAAGATCCCTTTTCCTCTGATGAAGATATTATAGAGGAATATTTATTCTCCACGGATGAAGAGATAGTCAAAGCCATGCACTTTGATGAACCCCCATGGGATGCCTTCCATTGGAGGTCATCGGTCACCCATACATAGGATCCTAAAAAATGGGCATATGTATTAACCACCCAGAAGGTCTCACCCTTAACAACCCCTACAATGGGTTGTACCTTAAACATTTCTACCCTTGATTAGTGGGTGCCCCACAGGTGCGACATGTTTTGGTTTTATATTTATGCATTTTCAATACCTTTGTCATGTTCTTTACCACACTTTGGTATGTGTGCCATATGTGCATGATCAGGACCGAGACATGAAGGAGACTCTTGTTTTTGCATTAGAAGAACAAGACTCCATACCTCTTCTCACATTGCATTTACCAATATTCCCACTGATAACCATATGGCCTTCATTCACAGCCTTGATATGCCATTAACATCATCACTGCGAATAGCATTTCCCCCCATGGGTGTGCACACCATTGCAATCCTTAACTCTGATTTTACATAATTTATCCATAACAAATAATAAATGAGGATCCAAAATATCTTCAACCAATTCCTAAAATTTTGGATCTCAAAACTAAATCAAAGCTAATCCAAGATCCTTACTAACTACATGCTATCTAAAATACCTTTGAAGTCAAATTCGAATTTAGGGATAGAGGCTATAATAAAATAGTCAAAACTCATCCCAAATGTCTCTTAACAACTTTTGACTTCTTAGGTCCATCATATATTTGATAGAGATATTCAAATATTTGTGAATAAGCCAAATATGCACTCTTATCCACCTCCATTTACCAACTTTAATTTAACATCATGATTTGAGACATATAAAAATAATAGAAATAATGAATTTATAAAAATCCATTATTCCTAATGAATATATTTCTCCAAAGTTGGTGGTTGAAGGTAAAATTTGAATTATTGAATGTTCTGTAATGCTGCAGATAGAGTTTCCATAATGCTGCAGATCCTGTAGAGTTTCCGTAATGCTGCAGATAGAGTTTTCGTAATGCTGCAGATAGAGTTTTTGTAATGTTGCAGATGCTTGTAGAGTTTCTGTAATGCTGTAGATAGAGTTTCCGTAATGTTGCAACAAATGTTCTGCACTGCTACAGAACTCCCTCAAATATGTTGTAGCTGCTTCCAACATTTGATTCAATATTCAAAGCAAATATATAATACACTAATTCCCTCAATGTTAGTCAAAAATCAAATGAAATACTAAGAAATGTAATGGGAAAATTACTTGAGCATAAAAACCTGGATATGAGCGTAAGAAGGGATTAATGAATGAATATGGATAGGTAAAAGGAATTATAAATAAGGTGAAATGGTGGTAAAAATACGTTAAATCCAAGGCCCGTCAGTGCCCCACAGGTGCGACATGTTTTGGTTTTATATTTATGCATTGTCAATACCTTTGTCATGTTCTTTACCACACTTTGGTATGTGTGCCATATGTGCATGATCAGGACCGAGACATGAAGGAGACTCTTGTTTTTGCATTAGAAGAACAAGACTCCATACCTCTTCTCACATTGCATTTACCAATATTCCCACTGATAACCATATGGCATTCATTCACAGTCTTGATATGCCATTAAGATCATCACTGCGAATAGCATTTCCCCCCATGGGTGTGCACACCATTGCAATCCTTGTCATAAATTGACACCCATGATGACGAACCCCCAAAAATCCGAGGAATCCGATACAACTTGCAAAGATCACCCATATTTCATCATTTTATAGTTGCACATTTACTCTCCCACCTCTAGCAGTTGATGCCATTTGATTCCTCGACATATGTTACGATCAAGATTCACCACTGACCCCTCATACCTACATGAGCAGACCACCCTCACCAATATTCCTTATATCATCACCCCCACGATGACACAAATGGCGCCCCCACCCTCAAAAGTAACCAATTCTATTCAGTTCTTCCCGTAGGAATAATTTACATGGCATTGATTCATGGGGCACTCGTCTCCGTGTTTGCAAAAAAAAACCCCACCTCATCATGGAAAGCATCCCTTGACCCACTCAAAATCATGGGGACTCTGCTAATCATCAAATTGGTCCCCCGACAAACAAAAAATTGTGGGGACCCCACCCATTATTCTTTATGTACAAACAAGTTCCCTAATCCACATAAAACCGTGAGAACTCCCGATTCTTTTTGGAAGCCACCCATGGTCACCTTTGATCAGTGTATTTGAGTCTCAATATCCCCAACATTATCCATTTTTTCGATCACTCTTACTCTCAGTATTGTGTCTCTAAAAAATCCCCTTAGCTTGCAGTTTGTCTCCCTCCGTTTCACTCTGTACCTTTCTGAAAGGAATCCTGCCACCACCACCCCCCATGTTTACATTGATCAAAGGAAGTTATGAGCTTCACGCTTACCAGCTAGTCTTATTTCAGGTTTTTCCATCCAATAGTTGGTTACAAAATGATCTTGGTTCTAAGGATAAGTGATCCACATTGCAGCTGATGTTATAGTGGATACCTCATTGTTGTATTGTCATGCAGATCCACTCTTGTATTGGTCGTGGCTATGTCATTATCTCATCATGGATCTACGATTGTATCTTAGTAGCCATGATTGTGTTCAGTCATTCAGGTATGGATCCATGTTATAATTTTTGTGGCCATATCCTTGGTCGGTACCAACATGGATCTGCGGTGTATGGGTCAGCATCCATGTCTTGGGTCAATGAGATATTTGGTTTAGAAATGTCAGAACTTGTATTACAAAACCTTTGATCATTGTTGTCAGTTCTCTGACCGATGGTTCTTCTCTCTAACAATCACTTCAAAGTACATCACCTATCATTTTTTCTCCAGCTTTGTACTTTGGGGGGAAATCTGTTACACAAAATTTTCGTCACTCATATAAGACCCTGCGATCTTGACTTTTTGCAATCCCTGAAGTCACTTTCATAGTGAATGAGCTTTGATTGGTTTGCCCTACAACTTAACCTTTTTTGTGGCTTTGACGCGCTTTGCTTCGCTAGCAACACGCGTTGAAGTCTATCGACGTAGTCTGCTTTACTCTCAACCTGCGTCGATGATGCAACTTGTATTCATGTTAACCCACATCGAGATCATTTGGTGTGTATTGCTCAATACCCAGGTCGCGTCAATGTACCCACGGGTAAAAAACTAGGTTTTTAAGAAGCTTCTAGAGAGAAATCTTGAATCTCGGCCTTTCCCTCCTATTGTTATGGCTCTGGATCGACTTCCACCATTGAGGGATATCATATATCATCCACTCCCCTCATTTTTCTCAAGCTCTCCCTATCCACATTTTCCTATAAATTGATGCTTTGGGACATGGGTGAGGAGGAGGAAGATTGCTAGTAAGGAAATGTTGGATGAGTTTCTCTAGACTTCTAGACTCTTGATATTTTGGATTCAAGGTGAAAGTGACTCATTGGAGCAAGAAGAACTCATTGGAAGGAAGCTACAACACCAAGGCCTAAACATTTTTAATTTATTATGTCTTTGATTAATACAATTGTATTTTCTTTCCCATACATCTGATGTTTTTGATGGTGTATTGTGAGATTCCTTGGTCACTCGCATAAGTCAATTGTATTGTTTTTACTTCAGTTGTTGTTTTCTCATTACAATATTTGGAAGGTTCATCTACATGTGAAGCTGGATCACGACTACTCTTGGATTGTTACAACGACCGTTAAATTAGTGGTATGTATCTTCTATACTCGTCCATTGTTATCATTTGATTGACTTGGCTGGAGGATAGTACAATTTGTTACCTTTTGTTCTAGATCTGAACCATTCAGACTAGGGACCTCGATCTTTGTTTGCATCAATTGAGAAATCCTATAACACACACATAACAACTAAGTATATATGCATAATTAAAATAAATGTAGAAGGAACTAACAAGATTTTATATGC
The DNA here is from genome assembly GCA_027924585.1 of Larix kaempferi. Classification (NCBI taxonomy): domain Eukaryota; kingdom Viridiplantae; phylum Streptophyta; class Pinopsida; order Pinales; family Pinaceae; genus Larix; species Larix kaempferi. Next base: position 1,197,604 of record BSBM01000036.1, read on the forward strand.
ATTTAAATTTGAATCCAAATTCAAAATGATACCAATCTTAAATTGTTCACAAAATACCGCCAATGAGTAAACCCAAATAAGTAGCTTTGTTCACAAAAATTACAATTCTAAATCCTCTAAGCTTTCTCCATATAAAGAACTCTAACCCTCTTTCTCGTGCCTAGAATTCACTTATATAACCATTCCCTCAAACTAAATACTGTAATGAGTCATTAAAACTATTACAAAAACATAATCCCAAAATAGAATGCCTAAAAATACTCATTACAATTATGAATGTTGACACTTAACAATTGTCAATCATGCATCACTAGTAGCATCCATGTATTTAATTATTCGAAGGACAACCTCAGGTCGACGATTAAGGGTGGAGCGAAGGAATTACTGGACAATGTCAGCCATGCGAAGCATTTATCAAAGTATTTGTCACATCCAAGAATCAAGGAACTGCCTTGAGAAAATGTAGGGAACATGAGTTCGAATAGGAGTAAGGCTGGTTGTAAAACACCATCTGGACCAAGCACCCAATCATTGCATTAACGCCCAGAACCATCAGAGAGAATCAAGATACCTTTCGAGCTATCAAGAAACTCCATCATAGTGGAAAAATTGAAGATAATAGCTATAACAATCAAGAACCAAATTAGGAAATGTAATCAATGATTAAGAATTTGAAATAAAATAAATAAAATAATGTAAGTATGCCTACAAAATATTTGATTATGTAGGTATCCCCATAACAACACACTTAATCAAATACTGAGGCATAATGAAAATATTTACCTGTATTGGCTGATGCTTATAAAACCTGTAGATATCCAAAATAATAAAAAACTGATCAAAACCAAGTATTAATGATTTGCAAAAATCAAGCCCTAAGCATAGGCTCGAAGGACACCTGGACTGGAGCTACTCTTCTAGCTTTAGTTATCTTAGCCTTGAGGTTAAGTATTTTTGCTTTATTGAGTATGCTTTGTTTGGGTATCTTTTTTTTAATGAATAGAGTATTTCTAAGAGATTTATATTCATCCTTTATACCCTTCATAGATGTCCATTTATCAATCCAAGTGACTAACTCGGTCTTGAAGCTTGCAATCTCATCCTTCATAATAGCACTAATTAACTATGCTTCTTTAAGTTCGGTTTCAAGCATTGAAATGCTTTGAACTTGATTTTCTTTAATAGATTGCTCCATGATTTCATCATTCTGTTATTGGGCTAGATTATCGACCTTACCAGGTTTTTGAACCACTTCTTGATTGGCTTGAATGGAGTGAGCTATATCTTGAGAATTTCTGGCTCTAGTTTCAGAGCTACAATCATATAAAAAATTAGGATCTATTTGATAAGTCAAATCCTTGTCTCCCTGCACATTGGTGGAATCACTGATTTCAACGATGAGGGAATTATCATACTGTAGGTTTCTCCTAGCCAAGAGAGCAATAGTCATTCTGCTAGTCGTCCTTCAAGTTTCCCTATCACTCATGGCTTTACTAGTTTGACCCTCTTGATTAAACCAAATAATAGTCTCAATAGAAAAATGAAAATCCAGGTCTTCATTTACATTAGATGCTAAGGGATTTTATGTTTCTAATTGGGTAGTATCATTTTTAACCCGAGATACCAATTCATTAGAGGGTTTAACTAAGGCAATCCTTTAAATCTTGGCTTGGTTTCCTCGTAGTAGGTTCTCTATGCATGCATCTATTTTTTGGTCTGCTCTGGGGCCATTCTTGATTAACCCCAAAGTTATTGTGGGTGAAAAATAAATCCCACTCATCACCAAGCTGAAATAGTCTATGTTGGACAAGAATTTTAACCAAACCATGATGGAATAAAATTCTCTCCCTAACGGTCGTGTTGTTTTGAATTGAATATGCCTATTTTTTGAAGACTATTGAGGAAATAGAAAGGCATATTAAGAGCTTGTCCTTTAAATACCAATACTAACCTAAGATTCTAGTAATGGGTCTGAGAAAAGTGCCCCTCACAGGTAACATACCTCATAATCAATTCAAGGAGAGCCCACCATTGCTTCTTAATCATACGGGAAGGGAAACCATACTTGGATTCAGTTTTTGGGTTAGAATTGACCAAGTTTGTGGGTCTTATTCCCTTTAAACCATCTCTTGCCATCCATAGGTAATTGAGTTTCCTCCGAGATAAATTATCCAGTCACATGAAGATAAATATCACCAATGCGAGCACTCTTGCCATTGAAGGATAGGGCGAATTCCATCATGAATGCAACATTGAACCCATAAAAATTTTGCAAAAAGGGAAAAAATATAGATTTAGTTACAGGCTTGACACATTCATCACAAATGTCTAGATACTCAATCCCACATAATTCAAAGTGCGTGACAGAGGTCATCAGATAGAGGTGAATTTCGCAGAGTGAACACCGGATCGAAGGCTCAGCAAGGTATTGAAACGGCATAACCCTCAAACCCTGGTAACTTACCAAAACGAAAATTGCCACCATGTTGGGAAAGTACATAGGATACTTGAAACTTCCTCAAGCACTAATGTTAATGAGGGCTTGATGAATTGAGGAGGGTTTCGACTTTCAAAAACAATAAATACCATGATTGATTTGAAGATTGTGGAGATATGGAGCATAAAATTCACATGACATCTGTAGACTTGCATAGATTAGGTGGCAATCATAAATTATGATCATGCAAAGACATAGCATATTAACACTTTGGATTAATACAACATGTCAACTCTAAGAGCTAGTGTTAATTGATTTCATAAATTTCAATAGATTGTCATGCGAACTTTAAATCATGAATTGAGATTCCAAATTTGGTATTCGATGTAAAATATGATCATTAATTATCTGGGCATAATAACTTAACATAGAGTCATGAGAAAAATCAAATATGAGGCAAATTTATAGGTAGAATAGATATTCATAAATAGACATATGAAGGCATAGGGTTGGGGTGGCATCAAATTAATATTTGTCCCATACACCATTATATAAAAAACATTTAATCTATCCTTAAATTTAAAGTGATTTTGCATAAATTCTAGAAAATTTAAGAGCTAATAAATATCATAAATAAGCATTGGCCAAACCGATTACAACAAGGGATTAATTTCTCACATTTGTACCAGTAAAATTGATTCTTTGATTTAAGCCAAACTTGAAGTATCTATTTAGGAGATGCAAAATTTTAACATAGATCAATGATCATCTAATCATAAATAATTAATGCCTGAATAATCCCCTAGGAAAATAATCAAACAATATCGCGTTATTGGCATCTGTTTCAAGCATTCTGCTTAGTGGATCGCCTTATTAGGATTACCTTCAGAATCAAATATTCTGAAGGCACTCCTTAAATATATCCTTTAGTATTTGTAGTTCACGATTAAATTTGTGATGTATCCCTTTTTGAAAACATAGTTTGCATTAGGTGGAAACTGAAAACCTAAGGGGTTGTTGGCAACCAACGAATGGAGACATACCTGGGAGGACCAATTATCTCTTAGAGAATACCTGAAAATGAAATAAGAGATAATAAAAGAAGTATATTGAAATATCAAATCTGTCAACACATAACCCTTTTAACTAACCAACCTTCTGATGAAAATTAGACTTTATTGTCACAGTAAAATGAATTACCTCAACCATTACCCTGAAACTTCACAAAGAACAATGACCTCTTGTTGAATATACAGTAAGAACAACCAATCAAGAAGAAATCCTAAGATTTTAAGATAAATAGATAACACTAGTGCGAAGATATGACCAACATACTCTTCAAGAAGGTATTAGATAACCTATTCCATCCGTAGAAATCAAGCATTTATTTACATTTTAAATGAACATTATTTGCATTTCATCATTCTTATTTTTTTAAAGTGGAATAGAAGAATAGGCTGATTAAGAATCACTGCCTTAGCTTGGTGACTAAATAATGACAATGTCATTCACAAGCACCATCAAAAGTGAGTGGACTGGCTCATGATAAGACCCTTCGTCCCTTAATTTTTTAACCAAGGGCCACTACCTCGGCTTGGTAACCGGAAGACGGTAATGTCAGTCTGATGATACTCATGATCATGGGCAGGCCGACTCATTTATCAAACCTCTTGTTCCTCAATCAACTCCTCTTCATCCATTTTAAATTTATTTACAAATAAGGAAGTATAATTGAGAACTTTGGCTAAAGACTACAACCCTGACTTAGTGACCAGATGTTGACAACATCACTCACGAGAACTATCGGAGATGAACATGCCGACTCATTTATGAGACCTCATGTCTCCTGGCCTTTCAACCAAGAGCCATCACCCTGGCTTGGTAACCATATTGGGGATGTCATTCCGATAAGACTGATGATCATGATTAGGTCGGCTCTATTCAGAGACCTCCTATTATTTAACCAAATCCTTAAGATGATTGATTTTATTTACAATACAAATTAATGGATGGGGTAGAATCTGATAAGACTCCTCGAATTGTATGAATGACCTAATGATAGCTAGTGTTTCCAATTAGAATAGAGTCCTTAGAAATCATCCTAATTGGTGAGCTTGCCAACTTCGAAGACCACTTAAAGGATATAAGTCTGAAGGTAATGACCAGAGCATAATGAACTTGCTTAAGCAAGTCTGTAACAATTGTTTAAAGGTTGAGATGTAACCAGGGTATGGTGAGAACATTTGATATAACCATACACAGCTTCTAAGAATACCTTTTCCTTTAACAAATATTAGGTTAATGGTATGTCCCTATCAGATGACACGTCAAGCAATATTATTTATTTACATTAACCCCTCTTAAACATAAACTAAAACATGAGAACTAGCAGTAAGATTAAACTTGTAGACTATGTACAAGATGAAGGTTAACCATATGGAGGATATTTTGAAAACATACATTTCCTAATAGTAATATTCTAGATTTGGGACAACTAAATAGAAATTGAGAGAGTAATTCCTGATTGATTCGAAAACAGAAAATCAGAAGAATGTATGGACTTTCTTAAATGGATGATTCATTGTAGTTGAATTAATATGACCTGGTGTTATATTTTGCTGCAAAACCAACAAACAGTTGTAAACTCAACATGGAATGTATTGATACAGACAGAGCAAGTGTTATAAGAAATCAATCCTTAATGATTATGAAGGAAGTAAAATTATGAATGAACTAAAATTCACTTATTATGAGTGTGTAAAATGTTAATGATCTAGATAAAGAAAGTATTTACAACACTATACAATCAACAAAAATAAAGTTGGTATGTACATGAAATACGGAACTTGCTGGTTGTGGAGCATGATCTCCAGATTCAGAGATATTATTATTCAGCCGTGTTTGTACCCCAGCTTTATATGATATGTAAAAAGGACTGTACACTCACCCCAACCGGGGGGGGGGGGGGGTCTAAGCTTCCCCCCAGCTGGGGGGTCCGGGGGCGAAGCCCCCGAAGGAAATTTTTGAGGTTGTTTTATGGGCCCATGGTTTTGGGTAACCCGTGGTATTTTCCCATTGTATTTCCCTTATAAAAGTAAGTCATTGTAACATGGCTAGGGTTGATGTATTAGGTATTATTCATTGTAAAGATCTCTGAGATTGGAAGAGAGACTGTGAGAGAGTGTGAAGAGGAAGTGTAGCGGCTGTGCTGCAGGTTGTATCCCTTCACTTTGCTAGACGGAATAATAATAAGGACTGGCAACTTCGGTGTGGACGTAGCCCAAGTTGGGTGAACCACGATATATCTGTGTCTCTCTTGTAATGTGTATGTGTGATTATATTTGCATTTCTGTTTATTGTTATTGCTCTACGATCCTATTTTTCTAACACAATTGGTATGTACAATGGAAACCAACCACATTGATGATATCACTGAAAGTACTTTTTCAGGATTTGCATGTTAACCGGAACGGTATTAGGCTGTCCTTCCAAAGTCTATAAGAAAAAAGTATTGGGACCCAATTTTTATGCAATAACATAGGGACCTAACCAAATGCGTTGAAATTTTGTGTGTTATCGCTTATACTCATGGGATTTGTTCCATTTTAAAGCCAAATCCCCCACTTGGAATTCCCTGCTAGAAGATGAACTCTGATCAAACCATGACTTAACGATTTGATGATGTTTTGCAAAATGTTGTTTGGCCTTCTCCCTATCTTCCTCCAATTTTAATAGCATGTTAATTCTCTTCTCCATAGTTGGACAATCCACCTCTTGGACAGACTGTGCCAGCTGCAAGGATGGTAAGAATAAATTAGGCAGAAGGATAGCTTCCATACCATATACTAAAAATAATGGATAATTTCCAATGGATGCTTTTGGAGTGACCCTGTTATCCCAAATTGCCTGATATAAGGTAGTATGCCAGTTTTTATGATGCTCAGCTATTGACCTTTTTAGAATCTTCAACATATTCTTATTGGTTGATTCATCTAAGCCATTACCTTGTGGGTAGTAACTTGCTTAATATTTGATCCTAATACCACTTTCTAAGGAAAAATATGTTAATTCAACAGAGGAGAAGTAGGATGCATTATCAAAGACCGATACTCAAGAATTCCAAATCTGGTGATATTATAGATCTGTAAGAAATTAATCACTTGATTTGTATTCACCACACATAGAGGAGAAGCTTTAGACCAATGAGTAAAGTAATCAGTAGCTGTGATAATATATTTATGCTGCAAGAATGATGGAGGATTGATAAGTCCTACCACATATAAATCCCATTGTTGAAAGGATTTGTCAATGGAAACATGCTGCAAAGGGAAATCAGGCCTTTTGACCCTACCAGAAGTCATCCGACAGTCTTGAAACTTCCGCACATGTGAGTGGGCATCTTTAAAAAACGTGGGTCAAAAGTATCCTAACCTGAGTATTTTGTGTGCAGTAGTATCACCTCCAAATTGGCCACCAGTAGGACCAACATGTAATTGATTAAGGATTGAATCAACACCATCCTTTTCTAGACAACGGAGAAGAACACCGTCTGAATTTTTCCTAAACATAATGTTATTTATTAGCTGATACGGTGCTGATTTCAATCTGATAGATCTCTTTTTCTTTGGTTCTAAGTGATCTGGATCACTCCTTGTCTCAATATAAGTTCTTATATCATTGTAACAAGAACCTGGGGGTTTGGGAATAAAACATATTTCTTTTTGCAATAATGAATCATCCATCTATAATCCAAAATGACTAACTTGCAAATGTACTGATTCTGTAGCTAGATTACATACACCTTGTCCCCTTACTGCCTTTGAAGGTTTAATTTCTAGATTGTATTCCTGAAGGGAAACCATCCAGTGGCCCCCCTTTTCCCCCAATTCTTTATGAACTAATAAATTTCTAACAACGGGGTAAGGAACTACAATTTTTGTTCTAGATTTCAAAAGGTAAGGGTAGAAATGTTCTACCTCTTTGAAAACAGTAAATGCATGTTTGTCAACCTTATGATAATTTAGTTCATCCCCTTTAAAATTAGAGCTCATGAATGAAATAGGGACCTCATGATCTTGATGATTGCACTGAGTAAGAACAACAACATAAGTTAAGTCTGAGGCAAAAGTGTAGAGGATGAAATATTTTGTAAAGTCAAGGCTTAAGAGTGCATGAGCCTATGCTATAGATTCTTTGATTTTAATGAATGACTCCTTTTATCTATTTCCCCAAGTAAAATTTGCATCCTTTTTTTATCATGTTTTGAAGGGGATGGGCAATCTCAGAAAAGCAAGGGACAAACCTTATCACAAAGTTTATTTTTCCCAAAAAAGACTGCATTGCTTTCTTGGTGGGGGGATAAGTAATTTTGGATATGGATCCTATCTATTTTGGATCAATAATTATCCCTTCTTTCGACACTACAAAACCTAAGAGAATCCCCTCAATTACCGTAAAGATCATTTTCTTAGGATTAAAGGAAATACCAAATTTTCTGCAATGTTCATAAACCTTGCGAAGGTGTGAAATGTGGTCAGGTCTATGTTTTGAGAAAACAATCACGCCATCTAAATAGACAACAACTACATGGTTAATAAGACCTATAAAGGAAACATACATTGCTCACTGAAATTTAGCCGCTACATTTATTGGGACAAACGAAATTTTCCTATACGCATAAGTTTTCCATTTGCCTAGGGTTAGGGGAGGTGTATTGCCTATATGGAGTCTTAAAATCCCCCTATCAGAGGGACCTTCCCCATTACTCCTCTTCAAGAAAATAATTTCATTTGTAAGAGCCCTGATTGCTTGTTGTAATTTTTCTACATCGAAGGCTTGAGTATCCTTTTTATCAGAATTTGACTTAGGCACAGATTCATTTTTTCTCCTAGGAGGATTATCATTTTTACCATTGTTTTCAGGTTCGAAGGTAATTTAATTCTTTTCAACTTTTATTGCTTCCTCAAACGTTTCTACTAAGTTAGTTTTACCAGCTTGCTTGGAAAAAATGCCAAGATATTTAGGAAGGGATGAGGCATAATTTTCTATGATGATATCCTCAGGGGGTTGGGATGCAATTGGTATTTTATTTTTTAATGTGAGGAAACGTTGATTGAAATCCTTGATACGCTCTTTGCTCTCCATTTTGATTTGGGATAACTCCAAAGCTAAAACAACATGATTTTTGTCCTCACCAAATTTGTCCAAGAAATGTTGACTCAAAATCTTCCCAATTAGTGATGGATCCTTGAGTAGGAGAAAAATACCATACTGATGCTTTTCCTTTGAAATTCAAGGGACACAAACGACAGACAATGTCTTCATGTTGGACATTCATGGTTTGAACAACCAAGATGAACTTGTTGATATGATTTTCAGCAGGTTCTTTATTATCTGGTTCGAATTAAGGAACAATACTGTCAGGGTGTTTGGGTAGGCTCTGTTTAAGTCTAGGTACTACATCAGCATCCCGTATTAGCCATAGCATGTTGTTATTTTGGTTTCCTCCTCCATCCCCAGTCATGTCTTGATCAGATTCAGAATCTGATGAGTGTTCACTGTCATAATTACTAGGGCTAGTGGAAGGTGACTCAGGGGGTGATGGAGGTTGATTGGATCCACCCGAAGCTAATTATTGTCATGAAGTATTTGTGTTGATTGATCCCTTGAAAATATTATTAAGAAGATATTTGGGATTCCATACTACAGGATCTGCAGGTTCTTCAACATTTTGAGTTGTAATTATACCAGTTGGATGATGGGACCTACCAGGCAAGCCAAAGTCTGTAGGGGGAATTCCCATTTGGCGACAATATGCTATGGTCAAAATACATCGGGATTCTTCTAGAGTTTGGTGTATTTATTCGGGGGTAAAGGGTGGGTTGGTGGTATCTCATTCAATGATGGCACTAACTGTCTTAAAGAAATGTGTTGAAATGGACTCAATTTGAGAGGTTGAGACTAGACTTGACACAGCGTGGGAAAATTGAGTTTCAAAATTCCTAAGAGGTGATTTATGTTGACTGTTTGTAGGATTATTGTTTAATCGGTCAGCCATTAAACTTTAAGTTCAGGCCCTCCTTCTAGCACCATTTGTTGGTCAAATATTCTGTCAAGTGGCCAATGACGGAAAGATAATGCACATGAAATGCTTAAAGCAACCTTATGTATGTTTGAATTAGTTACCTTTCACAGGATTAAGGCCCTGTTACCTTTGTGATTTTCTCTCAAAACAGAGAGTCTTGTATTGTTTTGTTTTTTATGTAACTATCTGCCTACTGCTAGAATTTAAATGCTTAAAACTTAACCTAACTAAACTTGACTTGCTAACTATTTTACCCATGGGATGAAATCAGTAGCTGCTAAATACTAACTATTTTAATTATCTAATTCTAGCACTCTAACACACACACTCTCTATCCTGGCCAGGAGCAGGTTGATTATTATAATGTTATTCCGATTTTGAATATAAGTATTCAAAGACATGATTTAGTCCTGGAGAAATCATCGAGACTAGAACATAATCCTTTTAAAAGAAATCGCAGTTACATAGTTCATAAATTAATACTTCAAATTATCACCAACTGAAATATATAACCAATGGCTCAAAATCACAGAAATAGCATACTTCTAGCAAACTAAGGATATGAGTTAAATATGAATATCACTCCATGGAACGTTCATCCTAAACAAAAATTCAATCAGAAAATATATTAACGTTAAATGACACAAATCATATCATAATAATAAAAGTTATCAAAATACGATTCAAGGCATTATATTTAAATAGAACCCCAAAGATTTCTTATGCTTGAGTTTCAAAATAATTCATTCACACATAACAACTAAGTATATACGCATAAAGAAATAAATGTAGAAGGAACCAATCTTAAATTGTTCACACAAAATTGCCAATGAGTAAACCCAAAGTAGTAACTCTGTTCACAAAAAAACAATTCTAACTCCTCTAATATTTATCCATATAAATAGCTCGAACCCTCTTTCTTGTGCCTAGACTTCACTTATATAACCATTCCCTTGAACTAACTACTGTAATGAGTCATTAAAACTATTATAACAACATAAGCCCAAAATAGAGCACATAAACAGACTCGTTACAATTCTGAATGTTGACACTTAACAATTGTCAATCATGCATCATGAGAAGCATCCACGTATTCAATTATTCCAGGGACAACCTCGGGTCAATGATTAAGGGTGGAACGAAGGACTTACTGGGAAATTCCAGCCATGCAAATCATTTAGCAACGTCTTTGTCGCATCGATGAATCAAGGAACTTCCTTGAGCGAATTTAGGGAACATGCATTCAAAAAGGAGTAAGGCTGGATATAAAACACCATCTGGACCAAGCACCCAATCATTGCTTTAATGCCCAGAACCATAAGAGAAAATCAAGGTATATTTTGAGCTATCATGCAACTCCATAATAGTGGAAAAATTGAAGATAATACATGTAACAATCAAGAACCAAATTAGGAAATGTAATCAATGATTAATTATTTGCAAGAAAATAAATAAAATAATGTAAGGATGCCTACAGAATCTTTGGTTATGTAGGTATCCTCATAATAGCACACTTAATCAAAGACTAAGGCATAATGAAAAAAATTACTTGTATTGGTCGATGCTTATAAACCCTGTAGATATCCAAAATAATAAAAAAATGATCAAAACCAAGTATTAATGATTTTCGAAAATCAATCCCTACGTGTAGGCTTGAAGGACACCTGGACTGAAGCAGCTATTCTAGCTTTAGTTAACTTAGCCTTGAGCTTAAGTATCTTTGCTTTATTGAGTTTGCTTTGTTTGAGCAGCTTCTTGTTTTTTGTGAACATAGTATTTATAAGAGATTTGTATTCATCCTTTTTACCCTTCATATTTTTCCATTTATCAACCCAGGTGACTAACTCGGCCTTGAGGCATGCAATCTCATCCTTCATAATATCACTAATTAACTCTGCTTCTTTAAGTTTGGTTTCAAGCGTTGAAATTCTCTGAACTTGAGTTTCTTTAATAGATTGCTCCATGATTTCATCGTTTTGTTCTTGGGATAGACTATCGACCTTACCAAGATTTTGATTCACTTCTTGATTGGATTGAATGGAGTGAGCTACATCTTGAGCATTTCTAGCTCTAGTTTCAGAGGTAGAATCATATAAAAATTTAGGGTCTATTTGATCAGTCAAATCCTTGTCTCCCTGTGCATTGGTGGAATCATTAAGTTCAATGATGGGGGCATTATCATCCTACAGGTTTCTCCTATCCAAGAGAGAATCATTCATGCTCCTAGTGGTCCTTCGAGTTGAACTAACACTCATGGATTTACTAGTTTGACCCTCATGATTAGACCAATTAATAGTCTCGATAGAAAAATGAAAATCCGGGTCTTCATTTGCATTAGAGGCTAAGGGATTTTATGTTTCTAATTGGGTAGCATCATTTTTAACTTGAGAGCCTAATTCATGAGATGGTTTAACTGAGGAAATCCCATCACTTTCGGCCTTTAAATCTTGGCTTGGTTCCCCTGTAGTAGGTTCTCTACGTCTACGTCTGGTTTTTAGTCTGCTCTAGGGCCATTCTTTATTAACCCCAAATTTATTGCAAGTGAGAAATGAATCCCAGTCATCACCAAGCTGAAACAGTCTATGTTGGATAATAATTTTAACTAAACCATGAGGAATAAACTTCTCTCCCTATCGGTCGTGTTGTTTTGAATTGAATATGCCATTTTCTGAAGACTATTGAGGAAAATAAAAGGAATATTAAGAGCTTGTCCTTTAAATACCAATAATAACCTAAGATGGTATTAATGGGTATGAGAAAAGCGCCCCTCACAGGTAACATACCTCATAACCAATTCAAGGAGAGCCCACCATTGCTTCTTAATCATATGAGAAGGGAAACCATACTTGGATTAAGTTTGTGGGTTAGACTTGACCAAGAGTTGTTTACATGCTTGACTCTTCATGCGTTTCCCTTTAAACCATCTCTCGTTGTGTATAGGTAATTGATTTGTCTCTGAGATAAATTCTTCAGTCACATTAAGATCGATATCACCAATGTGAGCACTCTTTCCATCAAAGGATAGGGTGAACGCCATCATGACTGCAACATTGAACCCATAAATTTTTTGCAAAATGGGCAACCATCCAAATTTAGTTATAGGCTTGACACATTCATTAGTGCAAATGTCTAGATACTTAGTCCCACATAATTCAAAGCACATGACGGGGGCCATCAGATAGAGGTGAATTTCATAGAGTGAACACCGGATCGAAGGCTTAGCAAGTCATTGAAACGACATAACCCTCAAACCCTATTAACTTACCAAAATGGAAACCGCCTTCATGTTGGGAAAGTACATAGGATACTCGAAACTTCCGCAAGCACTAATGTTAATGAGGGATTGATGGATTGAGGAGGGTTTCGACTTTCAAAAAAATAAACATCATGATTGATTTGAAGATCATGGAGATATGGATCATAAAATTCACATGACATCTGTAGACTTGCAGAGATTAGGTGGCAATCATAAATTATTATCATGCAAAGACAACATATTAACACTTTGGATTAATACAACATGTCGACTCTAAGAGCTAGTGTTAATTGATTTTAGAAATTTTAATAGATTGTCATGCGAACTTCAATCCATCAATTGAGATTCCAAATTTGGTATTTGATGTAAAATATGATCATTAATTATATTGGCATAATAACTTAACAAAGAGTCATGAGCAAAATCAAATATGAGGCAAATTCATAGGTAGAATAGATATTCATAAATAGACATATGAAGGCATAGGGTCGGGGTGGCATCAAATTAATATTCGTTCCATACACCATTATATAAAAACATTTAATATATCCTTGAATTTAAAGTGATTTTTCATAAAGTCTAGAAAATTTAAGAGCTACTAAATATCATAAATAAGCATTGGCCAAACTGATTACAACAAGGGATTAATTTCTCACATTTGTACCAGTAAAATTGATTGTTCGATTTAAGCCAAAATTGAAGTATAGATTTAGGAGCTGAAATTTTTTAACATAGATCAATGATCATCCAATCATAGATAATTAATGCCTAAATAATTCCCCAGGAAAATAATCAAACAATATCGCGTTATTGACATTTGTTTCAAGCATTTTGCTTAGTGAACCGCCTTACTGGGAGTACGTTCAGAATCAAAGATTCTGAAGGCACTCCTTAAATATATCCTTTAGTATTTGCAGTTCATGATTAAATTTGTGATGTATCGCTTTTTGAAAACGCAATTTGCATTAGGTGGAAAATGAAAACCTAAGGGGTTGTTGGAAACCAACATGATGGTAATTAGTGTTGGAATATTCTCACCATCTTTTTTTTTATATATTTGCATGCTTTGCATGCATGCATGCATACATCCAGTCATCAATATGGTAGTCTCCCCAGCACCTGGAGCCTATTTTCATCCCCCTAGAGCTTGTTTTTAGCCCTTAGTATCCCTCCTACCTACCTAGTAGCACATATTTCATTAAAATTGGAAAGATTTTATTACAAGAACAATGGATCCACTGTTTAATTCCAAATTTAATGAAATATGTGTTTAGTGCGCCTTGCTTTCCTCACCTGGATGACAAATGCGCCCTACTATTGTGACACAGCAATCTTCCACCTTGTGAGAATCAACACTCTTTGGCCTAGAGGATCCATTTCACTGACTTAGAACCACTTTATATCCTTCAGACACTATTTTTCCGTATTTTTTCCCTTGTACGCTTGCTGCATCACTACAGCGGGTGTACCCACGAGTTGCATCACTATAGCCCGCAGGTAGCATGTAAAATAGTAAAAATCACTAGTTGATTACTTTTTACTCCCCAAAAGTGGTCATTGGGTGACCTTTGACTCTCCATCTGCCCAAGAAACGCCTCGATTTGTCCTTTCACTTACCTTTGAGAGGACTATATATTGAGCACATATGGCTTATGGATGGGAGGAGAAAGAAGAGCAAGAGAACTTAGTGGATTTTTGCCCAATCTTGAGTCTACACTCATTGATCCTTGTAGTTGTGAACCCTTTATGTTCACCTTCCAAACTCCTATTCTAGTTTGAGTTTTCCATTCCATGGAGGATTGAAGTGGTGGAGGCACAAGTGGATTGATCTAGATCTTGGCTCAGATTGGTTGCCGACAAGAGATCGTATCACATTGTACTTCTTCTTGTTTATTAATAGAAATACTCATATTCTTGTCCATTAATGTTGTAAATGTTGTTTATACTACATTGGGTTGCATTTACTTGTTATATCATGGGCCATTGCTATTGATGATGTTAATGCCGTTTATATATTATATGTACTTGTTGTATATTGGCTGTCAAGACTAATTTGTAGATTCAAGTGCATGGATTGAAAAGCTCCAACGAGGATCTACATCAAACGTTTGGATCGAGGTTGGTTATATTCTTCATTATCTTAGCATTGCCATTTATATAGCATAGCATTGGGAATTGAGTTGATTTCTGGTAGTCATCTGTCTGTTGTGGTCTACCCCAAGCCATAGTGAGTTTTCTCCAACACAGAAGTGGCGACTCCGTTGGGGAAAACATCCATTTTTGGGGATTTTTGAGCATTAGTCCTTAATTAGAGTTGTTGTTTTTCGAAGCTCTGTGTCACTTATTTTCCGTTGAGATACACTATAGAAAACTTGATTTTTCTGAGCCATTGGACTCTCTGTTTTCCCATTTTCCTTTCCTTACCTGCGGGCTAGCTTAGCTCTGCCCGCATATACCCGCCTCTGTTTACTCTAATGCTCGTGGGTACCCGCAGGTTTTCCTTCGACAGTAGCGTACAAATCCAGCTTTGGTTGTTGCTAGGTTGGTTTTGGTTGATCCTGAGTCTTTGTTGGCCTATTTCTTGACTGTTTCATGCCTTGGTTGTGACCAGAACTCTTCTTTTCTCTTGGTTGAGCCTTGTTGGTTTTTTACCCATCTTTGGATTTAGCCTTGTTGGTTTTTTTCTTTTGAGCTCATTCCGTTGGATGATTCTTACTGTTTGGTATCTGCTAGGTTGTCTTAGTGATCTCCTTGGCATATCGGTGACTAGATAGTAGGATTTTGCTTGCATTTTTCATTTCCATATATTGAAAAATACAAAAAACACATAGTTTTGCATTTTCCTTTTGTTTATAAGAGAAAATACAATTTTTTTTTTTGCTTTTATGTATTGCATCTTGCATTGAGTGCTTTTTTCCTTCATTTAGATTCTGATTGTGCATCGAAAAATATAAAAGGATTGCATATTTATTTCAAAACCGTTGGATTGATTTTGCATGTTAGTGGCATTGTTTTCATTGGATAGATGAGTCTAGGATTTGACGATTTTGCATACTATTGAGTCTTACACATCACTAGTTTCACGATCATATCCCTTGAGTAATCATAGCCATTAAAATTAACGCTTAATCTTAAAATTGATTAGACCGATTTTATTTATAGGGTACACCAACTAGCATAGGTTTAGAGTCTTGGAATAGATCATTGTGAGTTAACAATCCAAGACTACTAGACGAAACATTATGTGTCTGACCAGGGAGTGGAGGAATCCATGGTATATATCGGTGTTCTCAGGAAGCTCTACTCAAGCCAGAGTTAAGCACGAGGTCATGGGAGGTTGGTTGAAGAGATATCCCTCTGATACCGACTGAACGTGGGAGATATTTCCAGGGTTTGTGCATATCTCGGGGTACCGGAGGTTCGTCCTCTTATGCTTCGGGCTTAGCTACCCTGCCCATACGACGGATCCCACCTGCGACTGTCCCCCTGAGCATTGGTTATATTGCGGTGACCATAGTTTCCTTACCTAGGTATCGCATAGGGTACTTGCAGTGGTTATGCTGTTTGTGTCCTAAGTCAGATAAGGGTCGAACAACACAGTTGCCATTGTATAGGGACTTGACCTTGTGCACGCAGTGAAGTCTGGGGGCCAATATAACTGATTCTGTTACCTCCGACTATAGTTTGGGAGTATCAAGCCTCTCCTAGGTGAGACATACTGGCTCTAGTGTCGGGATCTCATTTAGCCACTCTGTTTGTTTGCTCTTGGATGTAGTTTCTCTAGGTGTGTGCTTTTGATTTACTGTTTTTGATTGATAGTTGGCCTTTAGGGGACGTTTTGATTCTATATTCTCTCCGGAGATATCGTGGCGCAGAGTCCTACTCTCCACCGATCCCATCGGTTGGATGGTTTAGAACCTACCGAGCTTTCATGCCGCGTTGCTAGAAGATACCGACAGGCTCCCTCTGAGTCTTCGGATTCTTACGAGACATACGTCCTAGACGTCATGGCTGTTGCACATTCCGATACTGAAGAAATACCTACGAGTCCATCGGGTAGAGTTGATCCCACTTCTGACACCCCTACACCTCGAGAGGCCTGGGGGGGTGATCCACTTGAGACTCAACCTGGTTCGATTTGGCCGAATCCACCTGAGACCTGACGTAGTTTGTTTGGTCCAGATCCACCTGAGGATGACCCGTTCGTTCCTTCATTTCCACACAATTATAGATACAAGATTCCAGATCATGATGACACTGGTCCTACGGTCAACCCAATTGCACTCTCTTTTGGTATGCCTAATTATAGTACAGTTGATCCTTCCACTACGTTTGGTAGTCACGCTGGCACTAGTCATGGTGTTATCCATAGTATACCCCCTGGGGGCACTACATTTCCCACTCACACACATAGTATGGGGACCAGTCAGATTCCTCCTAACAATGCTAATGTTGGAAGACGACCACCTCCTAGGGCTACCCAACCTAATAGGAATACTGTGCGCAACACAACTCGTCATCCACCACCTAATACACATGCCGCTACTAGTCAACCCATGACTACTTTCGCAAATGTTAATGCTCCTCCTAACCATGGGGGTGGACATATACCGCATACTTTTGTGTCCACTACCGCCACTAGTAATGCAAATGTAGGGGGTGGGAATGTATCCTATCCACATGGATATAATGCCACCATCCCTACTACTAGTAACACCAATGTTGGGGCTGGGAATACATCTCATGCTTATGGTCACCACACGACTGCTCAAGATGATCCTAATGCCGGGGGTGGGAACATACCATACCATTATGGTGATTACAACTCGGTTCCCACTACGAATACAACGTACATGCCCCATACTTATGGTGGCAACCCTTACTACAACACAGTCGGTGTGGGCCATCAGCACAACCCACCCTAATATGGTTCCCAAAACACGTACATACCTTCTTACTCTCATATGGGTCAGGAAGGAGGAGGTTATCAATCCTATGGCCATGGTCAAGCTTATGGTCCATCAGGTCCTCATTATCAGTAGTTTAATCCTCATGGTCACGCTCTTGGTCCATCTTATAATTCGGCTCTATTCAACCAACCTTTTATGGGAGCTTATAATCAATATTTCCAGCCTCAGCTCCTGTTCCTTACATGCTTGAATCTTCCGGATCTTTTGAAGCTCACGAATGATCCGGTGTGTCATGACCCTAGTTGGCCCCCGGTCCCTACCAAGCTCCCTTCAGACATTCCTAAGTTTGATGGGAAAGGTGGTGAGGATCCAGGAGATCATGTCACAACATTTCACGTTTGGTGCTCCTCCAACTCATTGAATCATGATTTTGTTAGATTGCGACTATTTCAACGCACCCTCACGGGGGTAGCCGCGAAGTGGTACATCAAGTTTCCTGGAAACACTTATAGGGGTTTTAATGAGATCGCTTTGGTTTTCTTGGATCATTTCCAGTTGCCGGTTCGCTATGATACTAGCACTGAACTTTTATCTACCTTCCATCATAACAAATCCACACATATTTTTGACCACGTTCAAGAGTGGCATCGGCGGAAGAGGTTAGTGAAAGCTAACATTCCTCCAGAGTTCCTGTTGGAATGGTTCCTCAATTCTCTACTCCCATACATTGATAAGGATGTTTCGATGTCTGACATTGTGACTGAGGAACAAGCTATCTTGAAAGTCCAGCATTTAGACTTACTATACTCTCAGTCTGGTATTTTGTATGACATTATTCTTGACGCACCGCGCACACGTCATGAGCCTCAGTCAGTTCTTGGACTGCATGCCGATGGCATCATAGGATCCGCAAGCACTCACCCTATATATTTGATAGCTAATCAAGTGCAAAATTTGTCGCTAAACCAGTCTACTCCCAAATAGGTTCACACCTTGTCCACTTCCACCCCGTCGTACGATGTACACAATGTGCAATCGATGAACCAATCAGGTAACCAACAACCTGGTGGTAAGAAAAAGGGGAGAAACAATTGTAAGGGTGGAAACAATGGGAATAACAATAGCAAGCGAAATACCCCCCGTAAGGATTAATGCCAACCCTCCTCGGGAAGGCAGAAATGCTGGTGAGGACCATAAAACTAGGCGTAAGGTGAAGTTTCCTTGCAAGCTCTGTGGGGAAGACCATCTTACTCACTTATGTCCTCAAATTGAAGAAGCATCGAAGCATTTGGCACAGAGCCCAGCTGTGTTAAAGGATCCCCTACCTCATCACCAAAACATGGCTTCGCATGCTCCCACCACTGGTTATGGACCTACTGAGATGGCAACGTCTTCTTCCAATACTGGTGGTTATGGATTTGTGAACATGGTTCAGTCGGAGGTTAGTGTTTCCACTCGTCAACACGATTACGATGCACCACAACCCAATTTGGGGAATGAGCCTCCCCCTCCTATTGAAAATTCCTTGCATATCGAGAAGCCCTCTAATATGCCGTGGATACCGAAAGGTGTTCTTAAGCACTCTACGCATAATCCTAATGCTCAAGCCACCCATAACTACTCCATCGTGAAAGATTTGGGCCAAAATCCATGTGCCATGTCAGCTCTTGAAGTCTTGCAAGCCTATCCTTCTCAGAAGCATGCCCTTTTGAGTGCGTTAGGAGTTTAGGATGGGGGAAGTCCCACTGTTATGAAGTTCGACACTACTGCTGTCCAACCTCGCTTACCCTACCACGTGGCTTTTCAAATCCAGGTGGCGTGCCTTCAGAATTTTGTCAAACGTACAATGGTTGACGAAGGTGCTTCCGCATCAGTAATGTCATTATCTTGTTGGAAAGCTCTCGGCTCTCCTCCCCTACTCGCGTCTAGAACCACGCTCACTGCATTCGATGGTCGGTCATTTAAGCCGCATGGAATTATCCCTTACCTTGTTGTCTACTTGGGAGGTGAATCTATGCCTATTGAAGTTGAGGTGGTTGATGTGCCCATTGACTACAACCTTTTACTGGGTCGGAATTGGATGTATGCCATGAAAGCTGTCACGTCCACTGTATTCAGATTTATCTACTTTCCTCATGAAGGCAAGATTGTGACCATTGATCAGCTGGATTTCATTAAATCCTCTTCCACAACATCCACGAGATCCATAGTCCTGTAGGTTACTCATTCTCAGCCGACAACTGGGAACATGGGTGTTGGCATGTACCCTTCATTGATGGGAACTTATGATTTTTCCGCACCTGTGAATTTTATTCGAAACATTACCGACTTTGCGTCTCCTTCTTCGCATAATATGTCGTTTCGGACTTCCTATTTTGATGATCCATGGAATTTACCATCCACAAGTTCCACGTCTGGAAACATTACGCATATTGGGATGTCTATGCCACTGCTTGTAGCTGAGCTTGCTTACCAGCATATTCAACAAGCCACTGCAGAGCCGGATCTCTCTTCTTCTCAGACAGTCGAGGAAGATCCCGTTACGCTGCCAGTTTGGGCAGCCAACTCGTCTTGTTCACACGATTTCCTTGATGATAATTTGCCTTCTGATGAAGCTATTATGGAGGCCATGTGTGGTAGTGAGAGACCTTGGGAAGATATGTACCATTGCTCTTATTTCCTTCCCAACCTCGAGCTCGCCGAACGAAAAGAGTTTAGGACGACTCTAGCAGAGATGGTTGGTCACCCTGTGGCTCTTTTAAAGTTGCATGATGTTTTTGCGGAAGGGAATATGGCTAACATTTCACCAACTATGCTGATCAATATCTCTCGTACTCCCGGAAAGGTTGAGAATGTCTACATCGGTGATGATTGCACTCCTGAGGAGATTGCTATTTACACTGAATTATTTATAGAACTCTGGGAAGCTTTCGCCTGGTCATATGAGGAGATGCTAGGAATAGACCCCTGCATTATTGAACATGAGATTAGAACTTATCCCAACGCTAAACCAGTTCGACAATGCTTACATGCTGTGAACCCTAGAAAAGCAGTCGCTATCAAGGCAGAGGTGGAGAAACTGCTCAAAGTTGGTTTCATCTACCCCGTTCACCTTATCGAATGGGTGTCAAACCCCGTTCCTGTGGATAAGAAGTAGGGAACGATCCATGTATGCACTGATTTTAGAGATTTGAACCGTGCATGTCCGAAAGACAACTTCCCCACACCATTCATAGATCAAATGTTGGATGCTTGCGCCGGAAGTGAGATTTTTTCCTTCATGGACGGCTTTTCTGGATATAACCAGATTCAAATCAAGCCCGAGGACCAACATAAGATAGCTTTCATTTGTCCTTGGGGAATGTTTGCATATCGAAAAATGCCCTTCGGCCTTAAAAACACCGGAGCTACATTTCAGCGTGCCATGACCTACACTTTTCACGATCTTAAAATGATTATGGAGTTTTTCTTGGATGAACTTGCCGGCAATTTTCGTAAGAGGATGGACCACCCCAAGCACCTCCGCATGATTCTCGAACAATGTATACAATACAAGATTCGATTGAATCCTAAAAAATGCATCTTTGTTGTAAGGACGGGTCGCCTTCTGGGCTTGATAGTTTCGAAAGAGGGTATTAGAGTCGATCCTCTTAAAGTTGAGGCAATACTTCGGTTGCCTCCTCTGCGCAACTTGTTACAACATCAGAGCCTCCAAGGGAGAGCCACTTTTCTACGCGTTTCGTGGTCAATTATGCTAATCTTACCAAAGGTTTCACGCACTTCTTGAAGCAAGACACGCCTTTTATCTGGGATGAGCGAGCCCAATAGTCTTTTGACGCCCTTAAGAAAGCTTTGGTATTGGCCCGTGTGCTTATTCCACTAGACTTCACATGAGATTTTATTCTTTACGTGGCCGCATCTCAAGACATGATTGGCATGGTCTTGGTTCAGGTTGATGACGCACTTGTCGAGCATGTCATCTATTACCTTAGTCGAAATGTAGTAAACGCTGAGCTAAGATATACTCACGTGGAAAAGCTGGCACTTGCGACTGTTCATTCAGTCCAACGGTTACGACATTACATTTTGCTTAGAACAACCACAGTTGTCGCGCATATCAATCCATTTCAGTTCGTGCTATCACGATGCCTTATCGGGGGAAGTACAATAAATGGATTGTTATCCTTTAGGAGTTCGATCTCGATTTGCTTCGGCGAAATTGATGAAATCGTTGGTGTTTGTTGAGCTTATGTTGGACCTTCCGAGACTTGATGAGGATATCATTCATGAAGATTCCTTTGTGGATGAGCACTTATTTCTTATCTCGTTCGAGGACCCTTGGTATGGGGATGTCATTGTATATCTCCAAACTTTGAATTTTCCTCCGCATTATTCACGAGATGAGTGACGGCGTGTGAAACATCATGCTAAAGATTATACTATCGTCAATGACACTTTGTATCGCCAAGGAAAGGATTCTATTCTCTGTCGTTTCTTAACTCACGAAGAAGCAGAGCGGGTGCTTAATGATTGCGATGCTGGGGCGTGTGACGGTCACTAATCCGGGCTTGCTATAGCCCAATGTATTATGCAAGCCGGTTATTTTTGGCCTTCCATCTTTAAGGATTGTGTTAATGCTGTGAAGAGATACCACCCTTGCCAGGTGTTTTCTCAGAATATACGCTCGCATCCAGTGCCCCTTCATCCAGTCGTCACCGTCGGTCCCTTCACAAAGTGGGGGGTGGATTTCATGGATTGCAAACCAACCTTGGGTGGGGGGCATCACCATATCATAGTGGCTGTGGACTACTTTTCCAAATGGGCTGAGGCCATTCCTACCATTAAAGCTGACGGTGCTACAGTAGCCCATTTCATCTTCAATCAAATTATCACTCGGTTTGGTATTCCGAAAGAGATTGTCACTAACCATGGCAATCACTTTCAGAACAAGATGATGGAGGATTTGTCTCTCAAGCTTGGGTTTCGTCAAGAACACTCATATTATTATTATCCCCAAGCGAATGTTCAAGTGGAAGCAGTCCATTCTCCAGCGTACCATCCAACAAAGCAAGACCAACTGGCACATCATGTTATATCTTGCTTTGTGGGCATATCGAACTGCAGTCAAGACTGCCACCGGGTTCTCACCGTTTCAGCTGGTTCACGGTGTGGAGTCACTTTTACCGATTGAATGCGATATCCCTTCGCTTAAACTGGCCATAGATCTCCTCCCTAATATGACGGGTCTTGAGCAATGTTTAATACACCTTGAGCAACTTGACGAGCAACGTCGAGATGCCACCGTGGATATAGATGCCAACAAGCATCATGTTAAGGTTTAGTACGATAGTTCTGTCCATCCCCAAAAATATGCTGAAGGTGACTTGGTCCTCTTATATGACCAAGCTAATGAACCCCTGGGGGCAGGCAAGTTTAACCCCATGTGGCACGGTCCTTACATTGTGAGGCATGTCCTGGAAAAAGGAGCCTATGAGTTGGAAGATTATGAGGGGACTGTCTTGAAGGATCCTAGAAATGGGCTCTAACTCAAGCGGTATTACGCTTGAACCTCTGGTTCAGGTTAGTACTTTTGTATACTACTATATAGTTACTTCTGTACATAGTTTAGCTTTCTTTTCGTTTTTGGGTCTGTTGATTAGCTTCCGTTTGATTGACAGATGTCAGTAGAGTTTCCTACGTTCTTAGGGTTCGCCGATGGTGCTAGTCATCATACGCAGCATCTTGCTTCTGCTGCCTGGGTTATTTTCTCACCTGAACACCTAGTTGTGTCCTCAGGAGGTGCTTGTCTTGGTACTACATCTAACAATGGTGCTGATTATAGTGCCGTCATTGAGCTACTTCAGGATGCCATTTCCCATGGTATCCAGTCTTTAGAAGTCCGTCTGGATTCACAACTAGTTGTGTCTCAGCTGAATGGGTAGTACCGTGTGTGAGATCCTACACTACTACGGAAATTCCTAAGGGTAAGACTCTTGGAACGACATTTTGTTTCAATTACATACATACATGTTCCGAGAAGTGTTAATCATAAATCTGATGCATACGCTAACTATGTATTAGATTGGCATTTGTCGCATTCACCATGAAGCACACAAATAAAAGAGACATCCACACATTTGTACATACACACTTATAGTAGAACCGGAGAACCAATTTTTTTATAAATATGTCCAAAAATGGTAGTGTCATACAAAAATGGAGCCCGTAGCCCTAAAAAATATACATTTCGATACAAAAATAAGATCCTGGGATATCTACTCCCTACGAGGAGGCCTAGCTTTCGCCCCGACAGGATGTGTCTCATAGAAATAATGAACTGCATTGGCTACCTGCTGCAGTAGCCGCATCCAGTTACCTAGAACCCCCACTACTTGGCGCTGCATGGCCTCAGGTAGTCGCACCACCTCTATCTGTGGAACCATGGAAAACATACATGATAGGTTGCGCTGCAAGGTCTGTAGAGTGCACTCTGTTGCAGAACCACCTGCCTCATAACCCCTGCCCCAACGACCATGTCTCGGGAAACCATCAGGTCTCACTGGGCCCTTGTCTGCGAGCAAACAGTCAAACATTAGCATATGATACTACCATCAAAAATATTTTTGCATTCACATCTGTAATAAAAAATCCATAAAAATTTAATATACACAAAAACCTAAAAAGAGTACTCACCAATGTCTCTGAATGCTGCATTTGGTGGGAGTGGCATGTCCCGATCCTGGCGAAAGTCTATCCCTGCATAGGGATAGTCCTCTATGGAAATGACCTGTTGGTCCCACCAGCGGAAGAACTCTTGAGTATATGGTGATGCCAGATGGCCACCACCATGTCGTGTCAAGATCTCGGCCCATTGGGTCAGGGATGGATCGCAGAGACTACAAGGAGGGACATCCACCCTCGGACTAAGCCCCGAAACTCTCTCAAAGAAGAAGATGCACAAGATACTGCCATACCTGAATTTTTTTCCTTCCCTTCTTTGCATTCTGTCAGTTGGGTCTTCATAGACCCCAGTAGTGTGGTACACCAATCAAATACTATAGGCTGCATGCATTATGATGCATAGAACATCACTGGCTTGGATGCCTGGTGCAGATCTTTTGAACTCGTTATTCGCACTGAGGTAGCCACAATGATCTTCATGCTCAGATCTACTATGGCATTGATGGGAACCTAACTTCCCACCGCTGAAAAATAAAATGAATGCAATGAAATTAAAGGTATGTATGAGACTACCAACCTACTCCAGACGGTTCGATGAACGGACGCTTGTAGCTCCCAGAATCGACAACTGAACTTTGAGGTGAAAACTAACCACAAAACTCCAAATGGGTGAATAGTAAAAATGAATTGTAAATTGAAATTTTTTATTACTATTTATAATTTTCAAGACCCACTTGTCTATAGTTTTTGCCATTTAATGTTGTTATGGACTAATACAATGTCATGGAGTAGTGTTTTTTACCAAATTTCTTCGATGAAAGTTGTTTCCGAACACTTCACACCTACGACAGGTACGTTTCACACCTGGCATATAGGTTAGATGTCATTTTCACATGCATTATGCATTTGACCTTTTGACCACTTTCGTAAACCCTAGGTGTGACCCCGCTTCTTAATTGACACAGAACTTTCACACTGCTATAGAAGTGTCGTTATGTGGCGGTAGGGATTTTCTGAACATGGGTACCCTAGTTAGAACCCCTTTGTGCATTCTGGTGCCCATGCCGTTGTTTGTCCTTAGGATTGGGATTCCTTTGTAGTTACGCCGTGACGTTGTGATAAAGACTCATACTCTACTTTGTCTTATGCTAGCCATATCCCATAAGGACTCCCCCGTTTATATCAAGTTGTGATTGCATTGCATTATCCTGCTTGACGCTTGAGCCTTGTGCCGGCTCCCGCTTACTCAGTTGTTATCCTGGTGCCTGAGCACTTTTCCCTATCGATCCTTGCAGAGATTCCATTTGTCCTTCACAATTTGATGACCTTTTGACCCCGAGGGAACACACCCCCGAGTGTCCACATCCTGCATGCAATTCCTTCCATTGATCATAGGTATGTTCCACTACTTGGGACTAGTATGCTCGCTATTTGACACTCGTTCCCTCACTTGTTGTACTATAAGCAATTATATTCTTTTTCAAGATTTCCCCAAATATGAAAAAGACCAAAAAAATAAAATATTCCAAAAAGCCAGACCGATTATAGTTACTACTGTTAGGATATTCCTATACTCCATCCTAGTCCCACCAGTATTTTGATCATTTACATTTTCAGTCATGCATGCACCTTTTAGGGTTTGCATGCATCCCAGTCATCAGTCCAGCACCTAGCCCTCAGTTAGCCAGCCCCCAGGAGCTTCTCACTATTCAGTTTTAGCCCTCCAGTTGCTTAGTGCGCCCTTCTTCCTTGATTTTAGGGAGCAACTCGCCCTTCTTCACCTACCAGTTCAGTTACACTCAGTTACAGTCAGTTACACTCAGTTACATTGAGTTACACTCAGTTACACTCAGTTACATTCAGTTACAGTCAGTTACAGTCAGTTACACTCAGTTACATTGAGTTACACTCAGTTACACTCAGTTACATTCAGTTACACTTAGTTACATTGAGTTACACTTAGTTACACTCAGTTACACTTAGTTACACTTAGTTACACTTAGTTACACTGAGTTACACCTACCAGAGTTAGTTTGACTGATGGTTGACAGTTACTTGAGCATTGATGACTCCACTGATGATGATGAAGACTTACAGTTGCGCTCCGATGATCATGAGGACACCTAGTTGTGCTCCGATGACACTCCAGTGATCCTTTGATCACTCCATGAAGGCTAATTCGAATTGCCACCTTAGGCATTCGAATTCCTCATGCATTGTATTATTTATATGTCCATTTGTGATTAATAATCTAGTATGACCGAAGTATTATTGCTTCTATCTGAGTTCTACTGTACCATATTATTCTGTTGCTCATTATACTGCATGTATCACTCTTCTTCTATTTTCTTGCTTAATCATAATTATTCTCTTGTGAGATACATCATCTCTTAGATCTGCTGTGAGGATTTTCACATGGTATCAGAGCATGTTGAGAGTATTGTTTATCTCCATTCTTGAGAGTTTTTTGCAGGTTATTACCAAGATTTCGAGTTCAGCAGTTGCAGCAGAATCTGCATTTTTGCAGCAGTAGTAGTTGCAGTTATTCTATATTGTTTTTGCAGGTCTTCTACATCTTCAATGTATCCTGAATTAGAAGAAATCACTCCTCTTTCTCTATTCAACTATGATGAATGGAAACCAAAAATAATAGCATATTTAAAGAGCCATGATCTCTTTGATTGCTATTTTGAAAGAGAGTTCGAATCCTCTACAAAGAAGATTAAATGGTTGAATAAAGGTGACATGCACATTGGAAGAATGAAGCTTACTATGACTGATTACATATTGTACCCGACCATCTTTGAAATTGAAACTCCAAAAGAGTTATGGGCTCATCTGGATGAAAGATTCGGCAAAAAGAATGATGGTTTTGGTCCAAATCCCTTCAAAAGCAAGCAAATTGATGCATTCGCTCCACTTGATGGTCTCTCAGATCATGATGCATTCGCTCCTCCTGATGGTCTCTCAGATCATGTTGCATTCGCTCCCCTTGATGATCTCTTAGATCATGAACCAGTATCATCTCATATTGAAGTTGTTGACAAAGAACTTGCAGATTCTCCGCTCATGCTCAAACTTTCTTCTCTTTCTGTGCCAGCTCACACTCTAGATATTGCAGAAGGTCCTAAATCCTCTCTTGCACCAGAGTTTGTTGGTTTGCATCATGATCACATGATTATTTCGGAGGTGACATCAGCTATTGGAGGTAATGCATTCGCTCCTCTTCAGCAAACATCTCTTATTTACTACTATATGATCATTAGCACATGCTTTCAGAAGGTTATTGAAGAATATGGCCATTGCCACCTGCTTGAGATAATTTCTCATGCATATGATAGTTTTGATCTCACCCTTGTTGGTTCAAAGGAGATCTCAAGAAACTGTTTTGAAAGTCTTAAATCTGATTTTGATTTCAAGCAAACATGTAATAGTTATTTTTGGCACAATCTCACCCATGTTGGTTCAAAGGAGAAGACAAAAGACTATATGCACTTTCACAGATTTGATCCTACCTCAGCTGATTCGAATCACAGGTTCAAGGATCATTCTCATACTATTGGATTTGTTCTCATCACATTCGATCTGAAGAGCAAGTACAAGCACATGCTTTTTGAGCATGATCCACTTCTTCCCAAGAAGAAGATACCTCCAGACATATGACCAAGCATCACACCTGCTTGAGTTTGGAGCTTTTATTTTTCATGTGTGCCTTACAGTCTATTTTTTGAGGAGGGGGTATGTTTCCCATGAAATTTTTCCACTTCCTTGGTTTATTGATTGTTATTATTCATTGTATTGGGTGACCTTTGGTCTTAGTTACCAGGGCCCAGGATGGATTAAGGGGGGGTGTTAGGATATTCCTATACTCCATCCTAGTCCCACCAGTATTTTGATCATTTACATTTTCAGTCATGCATGCACCTTTTAGGGTTTGCATGCATTCTAGGGTTTGCATGCATCCCAGTCATCAGTCCAGCACCTAGCCCTCAGTTAGCCAGCCCCCAGGAGCTTCTCACTATTCAGTTTTAGCCCTCCAGTTGCTTAGTGCACCCTTCTTCCTTGATTTTAGGGAGCAACTCGCCCTTCTTCACCTACCAGTTCAGTTACACTCAGTTACAGTCAGTTACAGTCAGTTACACTCAGTTACATTGAGTTACACTCAGTTACACTCAGTTACATTCAGTTACAGTCAGTTACAGTCAGTTACACTCAGTTACATTGAGTTACACTCAGTTACACTCAGTTACATTCAGTTACACTTAGTTACATTGAGTTACACTCAGTTACACTCAGTTACACTTAGTTACACTTAGTTACACTTAGTTACACTTAGTTACACTGAGTTACACCTACCAGAGTTAGTTTGACTGATGGTTGACAGTTACTTGAGCATTGATGACTCCACTGATGATGATGAAGACTTACAGTTGCGCTCCGATGATCATGAGGACACCTAGTTGTGCTCCGATGACACTCCAGTGATCCTTTGATCACTCCATGAAGGCTAATTCGAATTGCCACCTTAGGCATTCGAATTCCTCATGCATTGTATTATTTATATGTCCATTTGTGATTAATAATCTAGTATGACCGAAGTATTATTGCTTCTATCTGAGTTCTACTGTACCATATTATTCTGTTGCTCATTATACTGCATGTATCACTCTTCTTCTATTTTCTTGCTTAATCATAATTATTCTCTTGTGAGATACATCATCTCTTAGATCTGCTGTGAGGATTTTCACAACTACTTCTTGTTGGAAGCGGTTGTGTCGCCTTTGAACAGAGCATTCACTCCACTCCATACATTATGAGTCGGGACTATAGTTGGACCTTAGGAGATGTACTTGTTTCTCAGTTTACTCCACCGATTGGTTAAGCTTCCAGTCATTATGGAGCCCTTTGTAATGCCTCCTGCATTGCACAATTTATGTCAAGTCTATCCTACCTGAGTCTATCCATCTGCTCATGCTCTTGTTCAAAGGAAGTCCTGAACCTAGAGTCGACCACTCCTCAGATCTATTGACTATTGCATGTCGGCCATCCTTATTGAGTCAGTCCCTTTCACCTGAGTTCTTCCAAATATTTTAGTGTAGCTGGTACCTCGTGCTTGTTGATGGGGGATGCCTTAATGCCCTCCTTCCAGCGAGTCTCGTTCCGTCGACTTCAACCCATTTATTCTGGAACTTGAGGCTTAGAGTTCAGTTGAGTACCTTGAGGCTTGTAGTCATTAGTGGCAGGTACTCTCGCCATCGACAGTTTTGGGAATACATCAATGTCCCCTGATCGATGGATTCATCCTAGTGTTCGACTTCAACTCATCTATTCACACTCCGATGATTGTGCTCTGTGCCTTGATGCCCATTTTCATTATTGGTGGGTTATCTCGCGTCTGTTAACGGTATACATCATGGACCGGTAATTAGACGATGTCACATTAGGTTCGAACTCAACTCCTTTATTCACTTGATGGGACTTGCACCATTGAGGACTTGTGTAGAAGACCCTAGGCGAGCGTGGCATTCAGTATGCTACTTATGACTATGAATTTACATTTGAGATATCACCTCTCAGATATCAACAGTTTGTACCTCCAGTTTGCACCAGTTATTTCCTTTTTAAGAGGAGACCATATCTTACTGTAGAGGGATCATGGCTATGCTCACTTATGACATATATTCACTATGTAATGCCTATTCATGGCCATTGTATCAGATTGTTGTACTATCAACATGTATTCAGGGATACTATTGTATTATGACGAGTGAGCTGCTCTTTCCACTTGTGTCTCCATCAATCCACTTCTGAGATTTATAATGTATTTCGTCCATCATAGCATCAGTATCTGACCTCACACATTAGGGGGCATATGTTACAACGTAATCTTCCACCTTGTGAGAATCAACATTCTTTGGCCTAGAGGATCCATTTCACTGACTCAGAACCACTTTATATCCTTCAGACACTATTTTTCCCTATTTTTTCCCTTGTATGCTTGCTGCATCACTACAGCGGGCGTACCCGCGAGTTGCATCACTATAGCCCGCGGGTAGCATGTAAAATAGTAAAAATCACTAGTTTATTACTTTTTACTCCCAAAAAGCGGTCATTGGGTGACCTTTGACTCTCCATCTACCCAAGAAACGTCTCGATGTGTCCTTTCACTTACCTTTGAGAGGACTATATATTGAGCACATATGGCTTATGGACGGGAGGAGAAAGAAGAGCAAGAGAACTCTAGTGGATTTTTGCCCAATCTTCAGTCTACACTCATTGATCCTTGTAGTTGTGAACCCTTTATGTTCACCTTCCAAACTCCTATTCTAGTTTGAGTTTTCCATTCCATGGAGGATTGAATTGGTGGAGGCACAAGTGGATTGATCCAGATCTTGGTGACTCTCTACTGTCTATGTGAGACATTATGGTGACTCTCTACTCCTGATTGTTCTATATGTTAATGATCTATTGATTATAGGGAGAAACTCTTCATGCATTAGATCTATAAAAAAAACTTTGCACAACTCCTTCTCTATGTCAAATCTTGGACTAGTTAAGCAGTTTCTTGGTCTTGAAGTCAATTAGAGTGATTTAGGAATCAAGGTTTCATAGTCCAAGTATGCTTAAGATCTACTTGACAGTTTCCACATGAGCGAATGCAAACTCTCAACATTTCCTTTTCTTTCAGGGATCATCCCTGAGGATGGTTCTTCCACACCTCTGGTGGATAGTATATTGTATCGGCAGTTGATTGGGAGTTTATTGTGTTTTACACACAGTCAACCTGATCTTTCCTATGCCGTCAGTGCTATCTGTAGATACATGCAGGAGCCTCATGAGCTTCACTGGAAGGAAGCGAAGAGGATCTTGCATTACTTGCAAGGGACAAAGACCTATGGTATTCACTATGCAGCTGGGTATCCTCTGAACCTAATTGGGTATACTGACTCCGATTGGGCTAGAGACAACTCAGATCGAAATTCAACATATGGTTTTGTTTTCATGATTGGATCTGGACCTATCTGTTGGTTGAGCAAAAATCAGACTCCTTTAGCTCTTTATTCAGCAGAGACCAAGTACATAGGTGCAGTCAATGCAACCACACAGTGCATCTGGTTGCATGGCATCTTGTCATAGTTTGGGATTCGATTCAGTACTCCACCAGTCATCTATTGTGACAATCAGAGTGCTATCAGAATTTCTACAGATCTGGTTCTGAGACAAAGAACCACACATATTGAGATACACATGCATTAGATCTGAGGATTGGTGCATGATCGGACCATCACACTGGTCTACCTTCCGACGGAAGAGAAGATTGCAGATATCTTCACTAAGACCTTCTCGGTGAAGAATTACATTACCTTAGATCTCTTCTTGGGGTGAGTGATGTACATGATTGATTATCCTTCTACAGTCTATCTTGAGGGGGGGCTTTCTTCCCACTAGGTTTTCCCTCTTTCCTCACTTTATTTATTTAGATTGTTGTATGGGGTGACCTTTGGTCTCAGTTACCAGGGCCCTATTATTTTTCAATTACTTCCTCATAGTTTGGCTTGAGGGGGGTGTTGGAATATTCGCACCATTTTTTTTTAATATTTCCATGCTTTGCATGCATGCAGTCATCAATATGGTAGTCTCCCTAGCACCTGGAGCCTATTTTCAGCCCCCTAGAGCCTGTTTTTAGCCCTCAATAGCCTTCTTACCTACCTACCGTGCCTTGTTTTCCTCACTTGGATGAAAAATGCGCCCTACTACACCTACTTGGATTCTAACAGTCAGTTGCAGCATTGATTGCCCAGTTCATGCATTTATTGCTCAGTATAACTGCCTGTAGCTTCCAATTGTCTATATCGGAGTGCCACTTGACCTACTGACAGCCTCATGCACCCTCCTTGGGGTATCCTTCCCTTGATTTATGCTCACATGGCTCAGTTAGACTCATTTGACTGATATTTTCCTATTTGTGACTAGTACCAATGATTGGGTGATGTCTCCAATGCTATCCAAGCCACACATTGAGGAGAATTCGAATGACCTTAGGTGTATTCGAATTCATTTGATTGTATTGAGTTATTATTCAGTTTCACAGTGCCAGCTTATAGTTGATGTATGATTATACTACAGATTTTTCCATTTATGAGTTTATGAGTGAATATTGATTCAATTCTTCTTCTTCTTCTTCTATGCAATTCTTGAGTGATATTAGTGAGATTTAATCTAGTTGTGTGATCTATCCTGTAAAATATCACAATTAGGCTTAAGCAAATTTCTAAGGAAGCCATGCCTACAAAGCAAAATCTCACAAGAATTTATGAAAAAATAAAAAAAGTTAATTGCTTGGAGGAATAAGGCCAAGGAAATTCCCCCACATCTGGCCAAGATGATCTAGGAGGAGCTTAAAAGGCCAAAATTTTAAACTCAGTAAATATCATCAATAATGGTACCATTACGAATAGATTGCCAATACTATTCCAACGACGTTTATTTAATGTCCATTGGACTCCAGGTGAGAAAGTTATTCAACTCCGAAGTTTCAGAAAGACAATGTTTTATGTGCAAAAATGGAAAAATAAAGGTGCCACATGGCACCACTGGAAGGGAGCCACGTGGCTTGTACGACACATACATGGCATCCATTCATGATGACATGTGTCTTGGCACTTATGAGTTGGAATTAGCATGGATCCAACACGTGGCAGGAATAATTGATGTGGAAATACAAGTGGCATGACATGGAAAGTAGCGTGGACCTATCCTACGTGACCTATCCTATGTGGACCTATCCTATGTGGCCTATCCTAGCATGGACCTATCCTACATGGAAAAAGGTGCCACGTAGCACCACTGGAAGGGTGCCACAAGGTCTATACGACACATACGTGGAATCCCTTCGTGATGACACGTGGCTTGACACTTATGAGTTGGCATTAACATGGATCCGACACATGGCAGGAGTAGTTGACGTGGAAATACAAGTGGCATGTAGCGTGGACCTATCCTCACCTGACACATGGCATTGACAATTTGGCCACATATATGCTACTATATATATATATATAGAATACTTAACAACCAACTATATGCCAAAACAAATGTTATTCATATGGGAATATCACTCCAAAAAGAAGTTAAAGCATTATGCTCCAACAAAATTTGGAATATATGACATGTGGATGGTCGAATATGGTTAAAACAAACTCTTTCCATTTATGATAAGAGGTTATAACAAAAATATTATGCCAAAACTTATAAATGGGGGCATAATAATGTTATGTTATGGGGGCATTCTCTTCTTTGTTGTGTGCACATGAGCTTTCATTTACACTCTTTTATGCAATTCAATTTATAAGTCATAAGAATGAAAATATCCTGGATCACAAGAGGTATGCTACTGACCTAAATTTAGACTTAACACTCTTGGACAGTTTCTAGAAGGAAGAGAAAAAGTTGCAAAATGAGGTGAATGATTTCATTGCTAAGTGTGAGGATATTCACCAGAGTATTTACAGAGCTTTAAAAAAATGTCATCTACCTCCTCCCGGTGCAATTGAAGAGCTAGTACCAAAAGAGAAATGCTTGGTGGAACTAAGGACTATCATGGATGAAGATATCGCCGTCATCAAAATTCTGGACACTCTCACTGCAAAAGATCTCCATAAGCATATTGGACAGGCCACAATGAAGACCCATTACTTGGGAAATGGCCACAATACAACAACTAAATGGTTGAATGTTATGGTCAAATATTTTCCTTTTCATGAAGTGGTTTTAAAATTATTAGAATCACACCAATTAAATGTAATATCTTATGAAAGTGGTCTTTGGGATGATTATATTCAAAGCCAAGAGATCGTACCATAAAATTGATGTAATATTGTATTGTGTTTAGTATTTTGGTTATTTATTTTGTAACCACAAAAGGAAAAAATTGTGGAAAGCAATTTTGGGGAATAATAAGTGATAAGTCACCTCAAGACTGATTTTGTAAAGATAAATAGGAGAATCTAGAAAGGGAATGGGCTTTTTGCGTGTGAAAGGTTATACTAGTATCACATGTAAGAAACTATTTTCTTCTAATGAGAAAGATAGTTTTTTGCTGAGTGAAGGCGTACATGGAATGTTGCATGGAAACATATGAATGAATGTGAAAAACTTGTTTCTTCCTTTTGTTCATCAATATACAGTAATATATATATTTTTTGTTGGATTAGTCTAATGGTTTGTGAATTATCTCGTTGTTTATGAATATAAAATGCATCTCTCTATGTATTTACAAGTAATGAATGAAAGAAATGCCAATATCAAAGCTATCTTTGTGTTAATCTTATCTTTTGATTGTTTAAATACATTTCCTTTAGTAGCTAACTCCTGGAATTGTATAAAGCAGTTTACAGTCATTACTCTCTTATAATTTATGCTCCTTGCAAGGATAGGTTAAATAGATTAAAATATTGCATTTAATTAGGACATCACTAGTTTGAACGATAGTAATGGGGTGGTAAAATGAGAGGTAATAACATGTGCATCACGTTTTGAGGCCTCTCTCTACCTATCAAACAATTATAGGTAGAATCATGCATATTTAGAATTAGTATTCTACATTGCATACATAATAATAAAACTGTAGACGGTGGATCGGGCCGTAATCGATAAAATCATCACAAGAGCATATCATACGGTAGCCGGACCGTAAACCGGATGTGTTCCCTATTCCAAGCAATGAATAGTCTAATTGGGATTTTTCATTGGGGAGAATCCTTACTGTTGACGCAAGGAATTTTGGCGTCAACAGTTTTGGCCCAAGAAGGGGGACCTCCGGTGTATGGATGGTAGAGGAATTCCATTCCATTGAGTAAATTTCTCTAGGTCTCCTCTTGAAACATATCAACCCAAAGATTGGATACCCGAAACTAAAAAAGAGGCTAATTATCATGAAAATCCTAATTCTGAGACTGAACACATTGAAAATTTGTATGTTGTTTCTCACCAAGAAGTAAATAATTTTAGGAGATACACTAGATATGACTTTATAAAGCTTGGAGGATTACCTGTAGTCCTGCTATTGCCTAGAAGGAGTGTTCCTAGAAGAAGAGCTATACAAAATAAGGATTTTGTTCTAGTCGAATCATTGTAAGAATTGGTTGATTTATCTTTACAAGAAATACAAGAACCTATTGATCAATTGAGACCATCTTCTCCTAAATCGGTTTCTTCTCAACAAACACAGTCATCTCCACATTGACCTCCACAATATCCTCCATGTATTGGTAATATGCCTCATACTGTGAATCAAAAACCTACTTGGAGAGCTATAGGGCCTTTGAATTTACCCGCTCAATTGCATGCTTTTCTTAAACATCCAGAGCGAGTGTTACCTAAATTTGATCATGGAAAAAGAATTTTTCCAGAGGATCATTTGAAGAGTTTTTATCTGGCCTTAAATTTGATGAATGTATTACTTGAAGATGTGGTGTGTTGTTTATTCCCTTATACTTTTGAACCTAAAGCTGCATCATGGTTCCTTAGTTTACAGATTGATTCACTAACTGATTGGGACAATTTTGAAAAAGTTTTCTTAAGCAAATTTGGTGAACAATGGACCTTAGCATCACTTATGAAATAATTTTTGTCTCTTAAGATGGATAAAAGGGAGAAAGTGCAGTATTTTACTAAAATATTTACCATTGTTTTGAATAAATTTAGTGCTACTTCAAAGCCTGCAGAAGAGTCTTTAGTTGAATATTACACTACATCATTGTAGCCATCTTTGGCCATGTTTGTTAAGCATTCATGTAAAAATAATTTGACATAAAACTTTAAAGGAGCTAAAAAGGTAGAAACATAGATGAATAGCATTGTAAAACACGTAGCGGAAATAGAACCTAAGCCTATTGCTTCCAAGACACCATTATTGTTGACAAAACCCATTGAAGAGAAATCGAATGATCTAGAAAGCATGGTCAAATTGGTACAGAAATTGTCTAATAAGATAGTGGATTTGGAAAAAGAAAAAGGATCTCGTTCTTCTACAAGAAAACCTTTTAAGCCTCTTTATAAGAAAAGAGAAGAAAGTCCAAAGCCTCCAATACATGAAGCATCTATTCTGAACTTAAATGAAGTAGGAATGGACCACTTTTGTACTTTCACCAGGAACATCATTCGGAAAAAAATTGTCCACAATGGATTAACTCTATGACTTTGATCATTAATCATTTGTTGGACAAACAACCCCTAGATGAAGAAGATAGAAATGATAAAATCCAATCTAATGAAGCAGGAGAAGAAAATGAAGAAATCACACTTGTATTATGGGACTGGGCACCGAACCTAGGTTTGGAAGATGAAGAAGAAATAACAGAAATCCATAATGTACAAGTCTCATCTATTGATTATGCAACTAGGAGTAAATAACCAGTTGAAGATCAAAATATATCAGTCCCAAAAGGAAAAAAAAAAGCAATGTTGCGACTAAAATTGAAAACAAGATAGTCAATGTAACTCAACCAACTCAAAGGATGTCCGAGAAAAGATATATTAACCCTTCAGAAGTTTTAAAAGGATTATCTCATGTTACTCATAAAGAAGAAGCTACTACATCAAGTAATTCTGTTGTAGGTAGAAACATTAGAGGAAATCATAATATTGTGAAAATCCTCATAGCAGATCTAAGAGATGATGTATACCTCACAAGAGTAATTATGATTAAGCAGAAAAATAGAAGAAGAGTGAACAATACACTATAATGAGCAACATAATAATATGGTACAGTAGAACTCGGACAGAAGCAATAATACTTCACACACACTCACAGTATGGACAAATAAATAGTACAATGGTAGAGAGGATTCGAATGCCTAAGGTGGAAATTAAAATTAGCCTCTTAGAGTGATCATAAGATCAATAGAGTGTCATCGGAGCACAACTAGGTGTCCTCATGATCATCGGAGCGCAACTGGAAGTCTTCATCATCATCGGTGGAGTCATCAATGCTCAAGTAACTGTCAACCATCAGTCCAACTAACTCTAGTAGGTGTAACTGAGTGTAACTCAATGTAACTGAGTGTAACTGACTGTAATTGACTGTAACTCAGTGTAACTGACTGTAACTAAGTGACAACTGGACTGGTAGGTGAAGAAGGGCGAGTTGCTCCCTAAAATCAAGGAAGAAGGGCGCATTAAGCAACTGGAGGGCTAAAACTGAATAGTGAGAAGCTCCTGGGGGATGGCTAACTGAGGGCTAGGTGTTGGACTAATGACTGGGATGCATGCAAATTGCATGCAAACCCTAAAGGTGCATGCATGACTAAAAATGTAAATGATCAAAATACTGGTGGGACTAGGATGGAGTATAGGAATATCCTAACAAATATGGGGTATGATACCATTGAAGATATTAAAAATACTAAAGATAATATATCTCTATTTGAAATGTGCAATCTTCCAAAGAAAAGGAAAAAATTATTGGAAGCATTTGACCTCAATACAACGACAATCTGCATTATGCTAGTAAAGATAAGTAGCAAGTCATCATTGAACTAGATATTGAGATTAATGAAGCTAGTATTGGTGGTAAATGTAAATCTCAGACCCCACCTTTTATGCTTACCTTTGATATTTTTAATTATAATGTGCACAATTTTTTGGTGGATTCACTAGCTTCATCTAATTTTATTCCATTATCGATTTGTAAAAATATTAACGGACAACCAATCCCTTTTCCCTCTAGAATCATTCAACTTGATAGATCAGATGTCAAAGTAATAGGAGAAATGAAAAATGTTCTAATAAGATTGGCTGTTGATCAAAGAGTCTTCCAATTTATTGATATAGTCATGGTTGATATCCTAGAGGCTTATGGTTTGTTGCTGTAATGTCCCTTTTTATATATTTATTAAAATGGTGGAATTTTCAACTTTCTCCACTAGTTCGACCATTGACTAGTATTGGTCTCTTGGTCTCCAAATGACTCCAAATGCTCCCAAATTGTTACAGAAGGTGTATGGATGATATTGGGAAATACTTATGAGGTTTAGGGATTATTTATAGTCTTCAATAGGCTTATGAAACTCTCCTTTAAGTTATGGCCAAAGTAGGGATTTTGACTAGCAATTTCTCTTTGACTAGTATTGATCTCCAAATGACTCCAAATGATTGTATAATGGTTCTGAAGGTATTTGAGAGGTATTAATACATATAAAAGAGGCTTATGGATGCTTAAAAACCCTTAAAACACTTCTGCAACATTCATTTACAATCTGGACAAAGTAGGGAAAATTACTAGTAATTTTGAGCTTCAAATCCCACGAGGATAGTGGACAATGTTGGCTTCCCAAATGCTATTAAAGCCTTCCAAATTTCTGAAAAGAGGTATGGTAATGATAATTGGATTTAATGATCTCCCCAATGTATCCTTAATTAGTTCTTATGGCCTTATGAAACTCCTTTAAATCATATGTTTATATGAAAGATTTCACATAGGGGGAAAAGCTAGTTATTTTCACCATGACTTATGAAATTCGAATTTTAGGTGCCAAGGGATTATGATATGTTAATGGAACTTATTAAAAACTTTAATAACGATCCATACATAAAAAAAAATCACAGAGAATAACTGATATAACTCGAAATAGTGTCTCTTCAAACTCCAACAACAAGATCTAGGGGAAATGGCATCATTTACTCATTAATAATCAGATTTACATAGTTCCACTTGGAATCTCGACTTGAAGAAATGATTAACATGAAGAAAAGAGAATTTAAATCATATGATAAAATAATTAAGCATTAGAAGCTCCCCCAAAGAGAACAATATCTCACCAAGTGCGCAATTCCTCAAGGATCATGAATATGCCAAGAAATAGAAGAATGGTTGTAGAAGCAAGTTGAAAGAGATGTGATAATGAGCTGCCCTGTAGATTCAACCTGTAACAAAAGACTCCATTAAAGCTACAAATGAAAGGTCTGAATTTATTTTCCAATTACCAACTAGGATGCGAATCTTTCACCCTCGAAATTGGTGCTAAGGCAAGTAGAGTAGCACTCCACTAGATCTCCTCTCCAAATGCAAAATGAAAATTCTAAAATGATAAAAAAAATCCACCATACTTATTTGTTATTGTATTTTATAAAATTATAAGGTCCTCCATGGGTTGAATTCCTCCCAAGAGATTCATGCCAACTCAAGTTGGGAAGAGATTCCCAAGTATGCCACTTGTCCTTCCAATTCTAGCCCTCTCCT
This sequence comes from Larix kaempferi, assembly GCA_027924585.1. Lineage (NCBI taxonomy): Eukaryota > Viridiplantae > Streptophyta > Pinopsida > Pinales > Pinaceae > Larix > Larix kaempferi. Next base: position 1,237,213 of record BSBM01000036.1, read on the forward strand.
TCTCCAAATTCAAATTGTGTCTCTTTGGATGCCCTACTCACTTGAGCACCCTCTTGGAGGCTATTTTTAGCCCTGACATGTCATATATGTTAGATTTCAGCCTTCAGGTCTGATTTGTGTCATAGGTGTCATATCATCTTCATCATCGTTGTCATAGAGCTAGGGAATCTAGTCCAAGTGTCTCACTAGCTCCAAAATGCCTCTTCCTCTTCCATGGGAGTTACTCTTCCACTCCAATTCGACCTTAATTGATTCATGCCAAGTATATTGACATTCCAACTCATCCCAAGAACCTTGGGCTTCTTATGGATTCGAAATGACAAGAGGATGATGCCATGTGGCATAGAAAATATAGCTTGTGTGGGTCCCACATCCTCCATGTGTCTTCATGATCAATTACCACTTTGATTTTCCCTTGTATTTATTTATTTAGCTCCTTTATTAAATATTTATTCCATTCTAATGTTCAAACATCATTTATTATCCCCCTTATTTCAAATCCCAAAGCTTCCACCCCCCAACCTAGGTAACTAGTAATTTTCCTCCATGGCAGTTCATTTGGATGGGTATATTACAACTTTGAATTGGGAATTTCTCTTAATGTGACCCACCTTGTCCATTTGGATCTAATTTCACATTATTACTAGCTTGGACTTCATTCTTGGAATTTATTTGACCCTTAGCATCCATTTGACAAACTATCATGAGTATGGCCAAGGGGCTTAGGCCATTGTGACCCAATGCAAAATTTTGGGACATGACAAATCCTCCTTTCCCAATATTGCTTGTCCTCGAGCAATTTCAACACATGTATGTGGAATAACCTACTTTCTTTCCAAAAAATTTCTTCCCAAAACTTCTCTTTTGGAACCTTGAGTAGAGCCACCCATGCACTACAATTGTGTGTTTCCAAAAGCAAGGAGATGTGGATTTTCTTTTTCATTTTGATATCCCCTGTAACATCAACACTAAACACCAAAATGTTAATTAAATCCATCAAAACCATGTTTGCACAATTACTCTTTACTTCTTTCATATTTTGGAAACCCTTTCTGATACCACTGCATAATTCTTTGAAGTTGCCATTGAGTTTCCCAACTTTGAGTCTTCGAGATTCCATCAAGATTTTAGAGAGGAACCACCATGCTTGCTGCTGCACTTTTGTGAAGTGTAAAAGCTTCTTAACCGCAGTAAATACTTCTAGAATACCCACAAATAATTCGAGGCCCACATTTCGATGGTAATAAGATAATAAGATGATTACAATGTAATGAGAGGCCCCGTATAAATACAATTCCAAAGGGCACCTCTAATGGTTGTTCACAAGGGTTATGTACCTTCGATAATTATTGTTAATTACTATTATTATTTAATATCTATATATTTTAGGTTTGTTACACTCTGATTAAAATCACTTTATTAAGTGGGGATTCCATCTCCCATACTGCTTGTTTCCCAAAAAAATTGAAATCAACGGGACTAAAAATAAATGCCAAGAATGAATTCCAAGTTAGTAATAATGTGAAATTAGATCCAAATGGACAACAATTCTTCTATTTCTTGGCATATTCATGATCCTTGAGGAATTGCGCACTTGGTGAGCTATTGTTCTCTTTGGGGGAGGTTTGAATGCTTCATTATTTTATCATATGATTTAAATGCTCTGTTCTTCATGTTCATCATGTCTTCAAGTCTATATTCCAAGTGGAACTATGTAAATCTAATTATTAATGAGTAAATGATGCCATTTCCCCTAGATCTTGTTGTTGGATTTTGAAGAGACACTATTTTGAGTTATATCAGTTATTATCTATGATTTTTTTGATGTATGGCATGTTATTAAATTTATGAAGAAGTTCCATTAACAAAGCATAATCCCTTGGCACCTAAAATTCAAATTTCATAAGTCATGGTGAAAATAACTAGCTTTTCCCCCTATGCGAAATCTTTCATATAAACATATGATTTAAAGGAGTTTCATAAGGCCATAAGAACTAATTAATGATACATTGGGGAGCTCATTAAATCCACTTATCAGTACCATACCTCTATTCAGAAATTTGGAAGGGTTTAATAGCATTTGGGAAGCCAACATTGTCCACTACCCTTAGGGGATTTGAAGCTCAAAATTACTAGTAATTTTCCTCCATGGCAGTTCATTTGGATGGGTATATTACAACTTTGAATTGGGAATTTCTCTTAATGTGACCCACCTTGTCCATTTGGATCTAATTTCACATTATTACTAACTTGGACTTTATTCTTGGCATTTATTTGACCCTTAGCATCCATTTGATAAACTATCATGAGTATGGCCAAGGGGCTTAGGCCATTGTGACCCAATGCAAAATTTTGGGACATGACAGTTGCTAAGTAGATATTGGTCAAATAAAATAAATGGATACTTTGCTATCGACTGGTCTCAGTTGTGGTTTCCTTACTAGAACAAGCAAAATTATATTAAGGTACTAAGGGAGCCACATATGAAATTCAATGTAACATAATTCGAAGGAAGGAGCAAACCGATGAATTTCACGTATTATGTATTAGGAAATTATTTATTAGAGACAGAATCCAAATGTTACCAGACTGAAACTACATGTCTTAAATCAGATACACAGTTCAGTCTCCTTCAATTTTCACAGACTGGTGAAAATGAATGTAACATAGTAGAATTACTTACTGATTTAGATGTAAATACTAACTCTGATAGAGTAGGATTTGAATTTTGGACCTTATATTTTGATGGCTCCAAGACATAGGAGGGAGCAGGATCCAGTTGTGTTCTTGTATATCCTCATGGGAAAATAATCTTTCTCTCCTGTAGATTATAATTTTAATGCACCAATAACACCGTTGAATATGAAGCCTTGATTCATGGACTCAAAAAGGCTATAGATTTAAATGTTAAAAATTTAAAGGTTTTTGGTGACTCAGAGATAATTGTCAGGAAAGTGAGAAACACTAATCATTGCTTATCTCCACACTTAATAGGATACCAGGTAGAGGTATGGAATTTAATTTCAAATTTGGATGCCTTTAATATTGATTCCATTCTTAGATTGCAGAATTATGTTGTTGATTTTCTAGCTATTATTGCTTCTCGTTTAGTTCCTCTTAATAATAAAGTTTATATTGAACTGCTTTTTAGACCATATGTCCTAGATAATGTTACAAATTGGACAGTATTCGATGATGATGAGAATATTATCGACTTCTTAACTGATGAATATACATTCAAAGGGTTGATTATCGATGAAGCATAACATCAATTAAATCTGGAAAATATAGGTGAAAATCAGTACGAAGGAAATTTTATGCCAAAAGGAGTACACACTCTAGATTCGATTTACAACATAAATTTAGAAAGCCATCAAATGTTAAAACCAACATTTCTTCAATGCAATATGAATTGGTGAATTTGGGCACGGAAAATGAACCAAAATATGTCAATCTTGGAACATGTTGTTCACCTAGTGAAAGACACAAGTTCATTAAACTATTTCAACAATATAAGGATGTATTTGCTTGGACGTATGATGACCTGAAGACATATGATACTAGTATCATCCAGCACATTATTCCTATTAAACAAGGGGCTAAGCCATTTTAGCAGAAACTTCCGAAAGTGCACCCCACTTTAGAACCCCTTATTTAGAAATAATTAAAGAAGCTGCTAGATGCCAAGATTATTTTCAAAGTTAGACATTCTGAATGGGTAGCAAATCTTGTGCCTGTACACAAAAAAATTGGAGAGATAAGGTTGTGTGTGTATTTCCAGAACTTGAATAGAGCATCCGATAAGGACAATTATCCCATTCCACCTATGGAACAAATATCACAACTTGTATCAGGTTCATAAATGTTCTCCTAAATAGATGGATGGTTCATAAATATTACAACATTCTGTACAAAATGGGGAACATTTGCTTATAGAAGAATTCCATTTGGCCTTATGAATGCTGGAGACACATTCCAAAGGGCCATGGACATTGCTTTTTGAGTATTAATATTCCACAGTGTAGTTGTATATTTGGATGACGTCATAGTTTTGTCCAAGAAGAGGGAAGACCATGCGTACCATTTAAAACAATTTTTTGAGTGATGTAGAAAGTATGGCATTTCTCTTAATTATAAGAAAAGTGTATATGTTGTTTTGGAAGGGAGATTACCTGGACACATCATTTCAAAAATTCAAATATCAGTTGACCTTGAAATAATACAAGCCATACTCCAGACTCCCATGCCCCACAATAAGAAATCCATGCAATCATTTATGGGAAAGATAAACTGCATTCGAAGGTTTGTGTTAGATTTTGCACAAATTGTAAAACCTTTGCAACAAATGGTTAAGCAGGGCATGCAATTTAAATGGACTGAGGTAGAAAAGAATGCTTTTAAAGATATTGACGATTTAAAACCGCAATTGCTCATGCGACATCATTAAGCAGTCCAGACTTTGAGAAAGATTTTATCATTTATACATTCGTGTCCGATCATTCTATTGTAGTAGCAACTAAAAAATGAGAAAAAGGGGATGAATATCTGATATCTTTCATGAGAACTGGGTTACAAGGGGCTGAACTAAACTATCCAGATGTAGATAAACAAGCCTACGCGGTGTTTAAAGCTGTAAAACAGTTCAAACCCTACATTCTTAAGAACGTAACCAAGGTCATAGTACCTCATCCAGTTGTCAGATAATTATTTGTACAAAAAGAATTAGGAGAAAGGCACGAGAATTGGGTAACTGCATTACAAGAATATGATTTAGTATTTAAGACCACTAATATAGTTAAAGGTAAGGGATTGTGCAAGTTGATCACCGATAAACTGACCGAAGAAGCCAATGGAAGGGATAATGAGTCTGAGAGGAAATTATTAGAAATTTGTTCCATTCATACTACTCTTGATTCTTGGTATCGTGATCTAGTGCATTATCTACAGCATGGGTATACTCTAGAGCATTGAAATTCCAAGCAAAGAAGAGCTCTTCATTTGAAGTCAACAGTATATCAAATAATCAATGGAGTGATTTTTCGAAGAAATTATGACAGAGTATTTCTTAGATGCTTGGAAAAAGAAGATGCAGAGAAGGTGTTAAAATAATTACATGACGGGCCTGGGCCTGTTGGGGGCTATTACTCTAGAGATACTACTTCCCACAATATCCTAAGAGCAGGATATTATTGGCCCATTTTTTTCAAAGATGCACATGCATATGCTTGGAAATGTGTTATGTGCTAAAAGAGTGCAGGAAGACTAGCAAAACCAACACCATTACAACTAGTGATCATTTATGAACCATTCGAGCAATGGGGCTTGGACATCATCAGGGAAATTAATCCCAACTCCTTGCTACAACACTGCTATATTCTCGTAGATACGAATTATTTTACATGTTGGACTGAAGTTGTCCCTCTACGAAAATTCAATGAAGATGTTGTTATTAAATTTCTGCAAGAGATATCATAACCATGTTTGGGGTCCCAATTTCTTTAGTTTTTTATAATGATTCCTATTTCTCTTCTTTGAAATTAAATTATTTTTATATGGAAAAAGGAATTAAATTGCATTATTCTTCAAATTATTATCCACAAGGGAATGGGTTGGCAGAGTCCACAGATATGAATTTAATTAGGATTCTCAAGAAAGTTGTCATTGAAAACCAAAGAAATTGGCATGTTGCTCTTCCTAACGCTCTATGGGATAATAGGGTCACTCCCAGGAATGCTCTAGGGATTTCCCCGTATACCTTAGTTTATGGAAAAAAGGATATACTTCCACCTAACATTGTTTTACCCTCACTGAAATTATCCCAAGCATATAGAGGATCCAATAGTCGTGTTATGCAATCAAAGATCAATACCTTGTTTAAACTTGAGGAAGAAAGAGAAAAATCCATAAATAAGTTCATTTTACATCAATGCATTGTTAAGAGATGGTTTGACAATCAGAAAGTAGGAAAGAAAGAATGAGTTTGGTGACTTAGTTCTAAGGTGGGATCAACCCCAGGAGGAAAATGGCAAGCATACTAAGTTTCAACATTTATGGATTGGCCCTTACGTTATCGCTGAGAAACTTGGCCCCAGAACATATATATTATAAAATCTAGAAGGGGAAGTGGAAACTCTTCCTATAAACAACCAAGCTATCAAGCAATACTTTTCTTAGTTCTAGGAAAACCTTTCTACATAAATAAAATTTCCTTTTGTTGTTTTATTGCTTGTTTTAGCCTAGCTGTTATTTATTTAAAACCAAATGTTGTTTTCCTTGTTTTGAACCATTGAATAAAGTTAGCTCAAAATTCAGAGTGATGAATTGGAAACTATGATCTAATATTATTCATGAAACAACTCTTCAGTAAAATACATTTTTGAATCTTAGGAGGAGTGAGAATTGTTTCAAAGTTTCAAAGTTTCTTCTTGTTGTGAAGAGTCAATGATGCGGTTTCAAGCACTATCATTTTAAGGATTTCAACCTGTCTGGCTTGTCTTATTACTATGTTTATTGGAAAAATTATCACATGATCCAATCCAAACTAAAATGAACTAAATCATGTATATGTTGCTGGGACAAATACTTCTAGGTTACTATATTGGGGCTCCACTTACACAAACATGTAAATAACCTTGTCTTGAAGTGGTATACTATGGTCGAACCATGGAAAGGAAGCGAAGTCTCACAAATGTATGGTAAATCAAAATGATCCTAAACCAAAATATTAATTCCAAAAGGCACATATAGAGTCATATTTTCCCTAATAAAAACATACACAAAATTTAAAGATGGATATTTGAAGAATTTAACAAAGTCATGAACATACAAAATCATATGTTCAAAGCAGACCATGAGGATACTTCTAATAACACTCGAAGAAGGCTCTTCTTCATTCGTGGGTATGGTAATCCAAATAAAATACTCATTTCCCACACAAAAGGACACTATGGATGGACGAGCTTGGGATTCACCTATGGAGATAAAAGGGAACCTTATATATATTATGCAAGTTACTCAAGCATCAAATAATGCTAATACATCAAAGGAATGCATCTGGTATAAGGAATGCGGAACAAAGGTTTACATCTATTGGATTTTGTTACTTACCCTGTGGTGTCTTACCTAGTTACTTCAGAAAGACATGTTTGTTAAATGAACTTCATACATTGGCCTCGGGAGAGTGGTTGTGAAGTCCTAACTAAGCTTCCCTATCCCTAAAACACTACCAGTAATATTGGATCAATGTGATACTTATTCCAATTTAATACAGAACAATCTTCAACTACAAGGCATATCAATGATGCATGACTCTTACAATTAGAAGTTATAGTTAAGTAGAAATGGTTTCTCACCCTACCTAAACTAATAATTTACTAAAGAGTATTTTTGTATTTAGAGATCTAAGTTCTCCCAATTAGTCACCAATTGTTGCAACTGCAATAACCCTCCACAGTTTTGTTGGAAAACTGAGGCCCCTCCATATAGTTTTTTGGATTCAACTGGCAACTTAATTCACCCTTTAAGTTTTTGTTTGTTGCTTGGTTGTTTGTGGAAAAAAGCTAACACTTAGAAAAAATTTGAGTTTTTGATTGTTTCAGTGACTTATTAGAACATTAGCAAAACATCGGAGCCATTCTTGGTTATACGCTGAAACGTCGGGTAGCTAATGTTTAATGTTGCGAAACTGTCGGAGAAGTTTCTTGTTTTATGCTTAAATGTATTGCGAGCCTGTATTTGTAAGCTTTGTTTAACTTAGATTTTGTTTTGGAAATGAATCAAGGCTTGATCGCATGGGTTATGAATTTTACTTCGAAACTTGTCGGCCTCCTTGTAACTTTTTCTCTGAAAATGTCGACTTTGAAGTGTTTCCCTTCTCGACTGTGTCGCAGGGAGTTTGATTTCTTTCGCCGAAAACTTTGTAGTTTTTATTTTCAGTGACTAACTATGTGTCTTGGTCGGCGATAAATGAAATTTATCACCGAAACAAGTCAGTGACCATATAATTTTGACATTGATACACTTCGCAGCAAATTATGAGTCTTCTCCGAGAGGTGTCAAGACAAAATAATATTTACCTCCGAATAGCATCGGGGTGAATAAATATTCTTCCCTGATAGGCTTGTTTTGACCCTCTTTTAAACATGACTTTGGTGCAATCATTTGAACATAGTTATATTCATGTTGCATAAGACTTTTTGAACTTTGTTGATTGAGTCTTCGGTGATTTATGGTTTTGAGCTCTTTGTATTAAGAATATAATCCCGTTGTGAGATTTTTTTTCTTCCTCAACGTCATTACGTCTTCGCTCCACTTGGACAAAGAATCTTTCCAAATTTACCACGAACCTAGCGATGTGCTTGTCATAGGTCCAGGTAGGTAATTTTGTTTTCATCTGGTACATTTTACACTTGGCCATAATGGATTGGTGTCATAAAACGTTAGTAGGGAATTGGTTGAACTGTTACGATAATCCACCACTTTGATTTAGTATGCATTCATGCCATGGAAGCTTTAATATGTGAGTTGCATCATACTGAGAGAAGCGGCATGGACCCTAGCCTGTAGTTTCTTCATAAACACAATTTTGACCCATGATTGTTGACTCATTATTTGCACCTGAACCCAATGGGGAAAACAACCTTAAACCCTAACTATCTATCATTTACATATCCAGATGTTTGGATAATTTGTGGTTGAATACTTAACGTTTGGTTGAGGCCATAAGACCTGCGTTTATGTCTAATGAAACCCATTGAATACAATACCCTTAGCCCGCCATTTACAATCGGTCCTAATTCTTTTCTCGATTGAAAGCGGTGTCGTTCAACCCTATCTCTTTTAAATTCTTTCGAACTCGGTTTTGTTTGCTTAAAAGAATCTTAAAACCTAGTTTACATATTTTTCTCAAACGCGATCTTGCTCAGAATAGCGTTAAGCCTTAGTTTGGTAGCATGGGTCTTTTTATTTAAAATATTGGTTACAAATTATGATCAGCTTGAGGGAGGATTGATAGCCTTATGTTGATAATAGATAGCATAATCATATCTTTAATTCTATTCATGGATTTATTGTTACAATCATTATTTTATGTATAAATCTATCTAGTTTATGTTTTTAATGGAGTCCAGGAAACCCAATGATGCTGCCTTTGTGTTGCAGGATTCAGAAATGTCTAGAAGGGGTTCCAAGCATAATATCAAGGTGTTGATATCATATTCTGATGAATAAATGGCTCCAGAAACAAACTTCGAAGTTCAGTTTGGGGATACAAAATCTACCACTGGAATAGCACTTGAATTCAAGTGGGGCGATCTCTACCACCTCATTAGGGATATAAACATACCTGATTCGACGATGGAAGAAGACTTAATATATCAAATTATCAAGAGATCTGTTATTCATAAAACTGCTACATGCCTAGAGCTATTTCCATGTGCCGAGGAAATAGGATGGATTATTCCTTATCTAGATGTGAAATCCAGAATCACAGCGAGTGATAAGTGGAACGACTTCGCTTCTTTCCAGCCTTCTCATATAGGAAAATCCTACAAGCTTTCAGCACATAAAGTATTTTTAATAGATGATTGGGTCAAAATTTTGAATATTGATCACTCAAAATGTGCGAAAAATATGTTGATCCCTCACAAATAGTTACGTCAAAGGACTAGTGGGGAATACGAGACTAAGAACCTTAAAAATCCGTTCAAAGTTACTGCCATGATTTTCTGTAGAATTTATGGAAGAGCTAATTCAATAAATTACAAGCTTAGTTGGATACCGCTATTATATCATGTCACAATGCATGGTACCATCTTCAACTGGGCTAACATTATTTCAGAAAACATGATGCAGGCCATAACATATGGTCAAGAGGGAATTAAGCAAAAGAAAGTTGAGTTTTATATGTCCTCTTACCTAATTGATTGTATTCTAGTCATGAACCCTTTTTCAAAGATTGTATGCAAATGGAATGCTAATGAAACTCCAATATATGTGGCCTATCAAATTCCGTGGGTCCATAAGCATGCAAGTTTTTATAAGAAGATTTGGGAAGAATTCTTAATGCCATTCTATAAATTGATTTTTGACAAAAAACCTAATTGTATGTTGGATGAAGCACTCACAATGGCCACCAAATTAGGAGACTACTATTTCACTCCTGAAGGTACATATCTACACATGTATGGAGGTTCGAAGAGTCCATCGCTATTGCCTAAATATGTTACATATTACATTGTGTCAAGGGAAATAGTGAGACAAGTATTCACTCAATGGTGTTGGACACTTCTTGCATGATAACAAGAGAGCCTCATGGACACCACTCCCACTTGTAGTTGGGGCATAACAATTCAACAAGGTCAAAGAAGCAGAAGAATGTGTGAAAGAACTAGATTCTTATCACTTCGGAGAAAATATTTTTTCTATAAATGACCGCCTTCAGAAGGTAGCTCAGCATTGCCAATAATGTAAGATTAATTATGAGTATACAGATTATTTTTTGCGGGATGAAAAGGTGTATAGAGAAGTGAATAATATTACATATTTAAACAAAAGATTTGACAAGATAGAAAGAGCAAATTCCAACCATCTAGATACATCAACAAAATAAGATATAGAAGAAGAGGCTAGGAAAAAAGTGAATGAAGAAGATTTTGCAGCTGAAAATGCGAAAAGAATATATAGGAAGAAGAATTGGCCAAGAAGAAATAAGAAGAGGGACTAGAGAAATAAAAGGCTGAAGAAGCAGAAACGAAACTAGATTAGGAAAAGAGAGAGAAGATGGCCGCACAACAAGAGGAAAAAAGATTACAAGAAGAGGAATTAAAGAAGAAAAATGAAGAAGAAGAGCATATCAAGAAAGTTGTGGAATATCAGAACTTACAAGAAGAGAAGGTTCAACAGGACATGGAAATCGATAATCCTACAGATATCGACACGGAATTTCCTCTCACGAGAGGACATCTTCCTTTGGCTGAGCTAGGACTCACACGATTCACACAGTCCAAGCAACATTTGGTTTCCAAGCTTGAAACGATAGTCTTTGATCCAAAAAGAAAGACTATCATGAAGAGAACGAAAAATATATTAAAGGTTGCTTCACAACAAGACAATATCATCTATGAGACTGGAATATCTGGCTCCACAACCAACAATCTCCCACTTGGAGACTGATCACAACAACTCCACCGCTACTGCACTTACTGGACTTGGACTTGGAAAATTTCTCCTCTTCACCTTCATGCTAGAAGGCCAACTGAAACCGAGCAAGAACTCAGTTTCTCTATGGTCACTACCTTTGTGAACATGTTTGCAGCATTTTGGCTAGTATGTATCTTTTCCAGCTTCAACAATTCATCTTCCAGAACAGACCGTATGAAATGGTACTTGAGCTGTATATGTTTAGTCCTGGAATGGAATGCTGAGTTCTTTGCAAGATGAATGGCACTCTGGATGTCACTATACAACCTGCTATCCTTCTGCTTCCTACCCACTTCCTCCATAAAATGTGATGCACCTGCAACAATTAATTAATACAAATATGCGAATAGCAGAAATGACAGAACTCAGAATCACTTTTATATTGATCACAGGCCACTTCGAGGGGGCAACCTCCTATGAGCAATCTCAATACAAATAACTTCACGGTGCCTTCATAGGTCTCAAAACACACTTATATACTAATTCTAGGCGCCAATACTATGGGTCAAAACCATGGGCCGTTACAAACTATGGATCAACAATACTACGGGCGACTTACAAAGCATATGCGCCAACAACAATAACACAAACTATTGATCAACAAATACTACGGGACGACTTACAACCATATGCATCCAACAACAACATACTAAAAAAGTAAAGACATGGGTTCCTAACATCCCCTCCCCCTTAAAAAAAGCTTTGTCCTCAAAGCTTTAGATGTGGAAATTGTTGTTGAATCTGAAGGAGTGGTTCCCATGTAGCATCCTCTGGTTGCATGCCATGCCACTGAATTAAGACCTTTGTGATAGAGCGAGAGCGAAGCTGACGCGTGCACCGATTGAGGATGGCCTCTAGCTCCAAAAGGATGGATTTTTCATTATCCAGTTCGGGTAAAATCATTTGTCCGCTGATGTTGGTGCCAAGAACTTTCTACAGACAAGAGACATGAAAGACTGGATGAATGCGGGAAGAAGGAGGAAGTTCCAATTTATAAGCAACAGACCCAATCTTCTGAAGAATCCGATATGGCCCATAGAACTTTGGAGCGAGCTTATGACGCCCTTTGAGTTTCAAGGAGGATTGTTTGTACGGCTAGAGACGAAGAAAAACCATATCGCCGAATTGAAAAGTGCGCTCCGAACGGTGCTGATCAGCTTGTTGCTTCATGCGATTTCTTGCCATGTGAAGATTGTCCTGCAAAATGCGAAGAATCTGATCGCGGTTTCGAAGGATCGTGTCAACTTCCTGAACTGGTGAACTGGTGGGGGTGTATGGAAGAAGAGCTGGAGGTGCCTTACCATAGCCTGCTTCATATGGGGTCATTTTAGAGGCAGTGTAGTAAGAGTTATTGTACCACCATTTAGCGAGAGGGAGCCACTTTTCCCACTGATGTTGTTGTTTCGAGGTGAAGCAACGAAGATAAGTTTCCAAGCATTTATTGACAATTTCAGTCTGACCATCTGTTTGTGGGTGATACTTTGAACTCATCTTCAGTTTGGTGCCATTGTGGCGAAATAGTTCTATCCAAAAATGACTGGTGAAAGTCGCATCATGATCCGAGACAATGGAAGAAGGGATGCCATGAAGACGAAAGATCTGGTCCAGAAAAATTTGAGCGACGGAGGAGGCTGTATAGGGATGGCTGAGAGCACAAAAATGACTATATTTGGAGAGGCGATCAACCACGACGAGAATCACTGTCTTCCCGCCAGATTTAGGGAGCCCTTCAATCAAAATCCATAGAAATATCTGTCCAAATCCGTGTAGGTATGGGCAAGGGTTCAAGCAATCCTGGAAGGAGTGTTGTTTCACCCTTATTGCACTGGAAGGTATCACATTGGGCCACCATCTGTTGAATTGTCCTTTTCATGCCCTGCCAAAAGAAGTTACGCTGTGCTCGTTCATACGTTTTGAGGAACCCAGAGTGCCCTGTTGATGGAGAAGCATGGAGTTAATAGAAGACAGCCTGTTGAATATCTGTGCTCTGGGGAAGCACCATACGACCCTTGTATCGCAGAGAAGCACCATCCCAAGAGTAATGTGGTACAACAGAAGGGTTGTTGGTCAAGCGTTGGATGATTTGAGATAAGGAAGAGTCATTGACATAACCTTGTTGAACATATTGCAACCAATTTGGAACAGGCATAGAAATAGCTGAAAGAGAACCTTGGGCATCAAATGTGTGAGAAAGAGCATCTGCCACAATATTGTCTTTACCCTTCTTGTAAGTGATCTCATAGTCATAACCCATGAGTTTGATAACCCATTTCTGTTGTGCCAGGGAGGAGACACGTTGGTCCAAGAAATATTTCAGACTCTGGTGATCAGTCTTGATGCAGAAATGATTCCCTAATAGGTATGTCCACCACTTCTGTACTGCATGCAAAATAGCCATCATTTCCTTCTCATAGGTAGAGGCAGCTAAATTATCACCTGAAAGGGCTTTGCTGGTGAACGCAATGGGGTGTTCATCTTGAAGGAGAACAACACCAAGTCCATTGCCGCAAGCATCACTCTCAATAGTGAAGGGATTGGAAAAATTGGGCATAGCTAGCATAGGTGTATTACACATAGCTTGTTTTAGTTTGTCAAATGCACACTGAGCAGCAGGTGTCCATGTAAAAGCATCCTTTTTCAATAGAGCAGTTAATGGAGCTGCAATCTTCCCGTAATCCTTGACAAACTTGCGGTAGTAGCATGTCAACCCCAAAAAACCACGAAGGCTCTTGAGTGTCTGAGGATGCGGCCAATTGTTCATGGCATCGATTTTGGCAGGATCCACGCGAACCCCTTGTGCTGAGATAATGTGCCCGAGATACTCAACTTCCTTCTGTCCAAAAACACATTTAGACTGCTTGGCATGGAGATGATGGTCAGAGAAAAGTTGCATGACATGATCTAGATGCTGGAGATGTTCATCCCATGTTTTACTGTAGATGAGGATATCATCAAAGAATACCAGAATGAATTTTCGCAAGTAGGGTCGAAATATTTTATTCATTAAGGCCTGGAATGTGGAAGGAGCATTAGTGAGGCCAAAGGGCATGACCAAAAACTCATAATGGCCATCATGTGTGCGGAAAGCTGTTTTAGGAATATCATCCTCATGAACCCGAATTTGATGATACCCAGAACGAAGATCCAACTTGGAGAAAAAGTGAGCCCCATGAAGCTCATCAAGAAACTCATCAACAACAGGAATTGGAAACTTATCCTTGATGGTGAGGTGATTAAGTGCTCGGAAGTCAATGCAGAGGCGCCATGACCCATCTTTTTTGCGGAGAAGAATAATTGGATAAGAAAAGGAACTAGTGCTTGGGCGAATAATACCTTGCTTCAATAAGTCCCGAACAAGCATTTCAATCTCCGTTTTTTGGTGAAATGGGTAGCGATAGGGCCTGATGTTGGGAGGAACGCTTCCAGGAAGGAGCTGAATACGATGGTCTTCTGGCCTGGAAGGTGGCAATCCCACTGGTTTAGCAAAGACACCTGTATATCGATCCAAAATTTTTTGTAGATCCAAAGGAGTAGTCGAGACCGCTGATGGTTGCATCTGGATGGAATGGATCTGAGCGATGACACCGTGTGAATTCTTCTTGAGGATTTTTTCCATGTGATGTGAACTGATGATGCTGAGAGAACCTGGTTGTAATCCTGTCAATGTGTGTTTTTTTCCATTGAGGGAAAACTGGATCCAAAGTTCAGCAAAATCCCATAAGATAGGGCCAAGTGTGCGTAGCCATTGAGCGCCCAAAACCACATCACATCCGCCTAAGGGAAAGGCAAACATGTCAGAGCGCAAGGTATAATCTCCCATAGAGATACGCACATTTCGACACTTCCCTTTGCAAGGTAAGGTGCCCCCATTGGCAACCATGACTTCAAAGTTGGAGCAAGGATGGATAAAACAATCAGCTTGTTTGGCGATCCGAGGGTCAATGAAATTATGAGTGCTACCAGAATCAATGAGTATTGTAAGAGGAATCTTCTTGAAGTAACCCCTGATCCGCATTGTTTGGGGGGGGGTTTATTCCAGCTAAAGCATGGAGAGATATCTCTAGCTAGTCATCCTGAGACGGAGGGTCAATAGGCGGTTCCTGAATGTCGACCGGAGAATCCAGTGTTTCTGGATCTTCGTCACCAATTTCAGAGGCAGGCGGAGACTCCACATCCAAGAGATAGAGCTTTTGCTGAACACATCTATGTCCCCGAGTGAATTTCTCATCACAATTATAGCAAAGCCCCTTTTATCTACGTGCTTGCATCTCTGTTTCAGACAAACGCTTGATAGGAGTCAGTCAAGGAGCCTGCGGTATAGGTGGTCGCTAAGAACTCATATTTCGAAAGGGAACAAAAGTGGGCTTGGAGCGTTGTTGGGCTGCAATCTTGTCTTCGGCCAACTTAGCCAACCCTAGGGATTCCATCATTGTGTTGGGACAGAACATTTTGACCTCAGAGCGAATGGCATCCTTTAGACCACTGATAAAACAACTCCGGTAAAAGTCATCAGACAATCCTTCGGTGTGGTTGGCTAGATTCTCAAATTCGGTTTGATACTCTCTCACCGTGCCAATTTGGAGAAGTTTAGTGAGGGATCCTGTGAAGTCATCAAAAGCACTAGGACCAAATCGTTGCAAAAGGAGTTGGCAAAAGTCTGGCCATTTGGGCTCTGGATGAGCCTTGATGTACCAACGGTACCATTGAAGAGCTTCCTGTTCCAAGTGAAAGGATGCTAGCAGAACTTTGTTGACATCAAAAGTATTATGCAGACTGAAATATTGTTCTGCACAAAGATCCATCCAGTTGGATCAGTACCATTGAAGCGAGGAAAATAAAGCTTCGGACCACGAAAATTGCTGGAAGAGGAGAACCCATTGTCTGATGAAGACTTGGACTGTCGTTTGTTGTTCATAGTTGAATGTTCAAGATGGAGGCCGATAAATTTTTCATCTAGATCCTAGAGTTTGGCTTGGATGGCTGAAAGTGCTTCCTCCATGGTTTTTGCTCCTGCATGGGTGACAACCATAACCAGGAGTTTTTTTTTTTTTTTTTTCTTACTGGGTAGGAAAACAAAAATAGAAACTACTTCAGTAAGGGAAAATCTGGACTAGGGAAAAAATCTGAAGGGTAATTGGGGTTTGACTAGGTTTTGGACACTGTTGAATAGACAGAGAAGCAAAAATGAGGATTCCAGAAGCGGGGTGAAAGAATGGGAAAATTTGGCAGAGGGGAACAAAGAAGCAGAATTCAGAAATGAACTCTGTGGTAAAATTTGAGGGTGATTGGGTGAAATCTGAGGAAGTTATGGAAAACCCTAAAAATAGACAAATGTGGGATTTCGGGCTTTGGGAAGGGGAATTGTGGATAGGGTCCTCAGGAATGAAATATGCAGAATGGGATGACAGGGGTTCCCTGAAAATTTCAAGGGAAACGGAGTGAAAAGAAGGGAGATATGGACAAAAAACTATTTTTTTGTTTTTTTTGTTTTTTTTTTACTAGAGCGGCTACGGCTCAGAAGGGATCTGGAACAGTGCCGAATGGATTGAAAACGGCTGGATCTGGAACGGCTTGCAAAATGGATCTGGAACGGCTTGCAAAATGGATCTGAAACGACACAGTAGTGATCGACTAGTTCAGCTGAAAGTAGATATGGACTCCAGGTATGTGCGGCTTCCTAACAGTTCAGGGGTTTCACTCGGCCACCAATGTTGTCTGACGGCTTGCGTATTGGGGCAAATTTTTCCATTCCAGAAGCGGGGTGAAAGAATGGGAAAATTTGGCAGAGGGGAACAAAGAAGCAAAATTTAGAAATGAACTCTGTGGTAAAATTTGAGGGTGATTGGGTGAAATCTGAGGAAGTTATGGCAAACCCTAAAAATAGACAAATGTGGGATTTCAGGCTTTGGGAAGGGGAATTGTGGATAGGGTCCTCATGAATGAAATATGCAGAATGGGATGACAGGGGTTCCCCAAAAATTTCAAGGGAAATAAAGTGAAAAGAAGGGAGATATGGACAAAAAACTGATTTTTTTTTCTTCTTCAGACTGGAACGGCTACGGCTCGAAAGGAATCTGAAACGGCGCCGAATGGATTGAAAATGGCTGGAGCTGGAATGGCTTGCAAAATGGATCTGAACGACTGGATGTAAAACGACGCAGCAACGATCGACGACAGTTCAACTGAAATTAGATATGGACCCCAGGTATGTGTGGCTTCCTAACAGTTCAAGGGTTTCACTCAGCCACCAATGCTATCTGACGGCTTGCGTATTGGGGCAGTACCCCTCACTCCATGGCTCAGGTAAAACTGATAACTGCTTTGCCACAAATGACAGCTCTTGGTTTACCTCACGGGTGGGAACTAGTCAATCAGGTAGGGGTCGTTGCCCTTTTCGCTGGTAGGTCCTCTCAATGGGCCAGCTACTTCGGGGTTCCTGTGGTACTCCTCACAATGAGTTTTAGGGCTTATGCCCAAGTCCTTCCCACAGTTAAGCGGATAGGGATTATTCCCAAATCCGAACCTGCAACAGATGCGAAAAAAAAAATTTGACAGAAATTTCACCCAGCGAGCCCAAGAAAGTGCTCTGATACCAGATGTGATGCACCTGCAACAATTAATTAATACAAATATGCGAATAGCAGAAATGACAGAACTCATAATCACTTTTATATTGATCACAGGCCACTTCGAGGGGGCAACCTCCTATGAGCAAGTTCAATACAAATAACTTCACGGTGCCTTCATAGGTCTCAACACACACTTATATACTAATTCTAGGTGCCAATACTATGGGTCAAAACCATGGGCCGTTACAAACTATGGATCAACAATACTACGGGCGACTTACAAAGCATATGTGCTAACAACAATAACACAAACTATTGATCAACAAATACTACGAGACGACTTACAAAGCATATGCATCCAACAACAACATACTAACAAAGTAAAGACATGGGTTCCTAACATAAACCTCTACAACCAAATCATCTCTTTACTAGCCTCTCTAACAGCAACATACTCTACTTTCGTTGTTGAAAGTGCAACAACCTTTTGCAATCTCGAAATCCAACTTCCTATTGTTCCACCTACAGTAAACACATACCCTGTGGTGCTCCTCATGCTATCCTTATCACCTGCCATATCTGCATCAACATATCCCTATAGAACAATGTCTGAACCTCCAAAACATAATGCCTGAGTGGTAGTACCTCTCAAATACCTGAGAATCCACTGTACTGCCTTCCAATGTTCTTTACCTGGATTGTTCATATATCTGCTAACAACTCCCACTGCTTGTGCAATATCTGGTCTTGTGCACACCATGGCATACATCAAGCTGTCAACTGTTGATTGATAGGGAATCTTGGACATGTAATCTGTCTCTTCCTGTGTCTTGGGACACATTTCCTTACTTAGACTGAAATGGTTGGCCAAAGGTGTAGTAACTAGTTTTTCATTCTGCATTCTAAACCTCTCCAACACCTTTTGTATGTACTCACTCTGAGACAATGTCAATTTGTGATTTTTCTTTTCTCTCATTATTCTCATACCAAGGATTTGCTTTGCAGCACCCAAATCCTTCATCGCAAATGAATTAGATAGCTTCCTTTTGAGCACATTTATATCATACATGTTAGACCCTACAACAAGCATGTCATCCACATACAATAACAAGATAATATATATTTCACTGTCTAGCTTCTTGAAATAAACACAGTGGTCAGAATGACATCTACTATAACCTTGTTCTGTCATAAACCTATCAAATTTTAGATACCACTTCCTTGGAGCTTGCTTCAAGCCATACAAGCTCTTTTCCAACTTGCACACCAAATTCTCCTTCCCTTTGACCTCATACCCTTGTGGCTGCTGCATATATATCTCTTCCTCCAAATCCCCATGGAGAAAGGCTGTTTTTACATCTAACTGTTCAAGATGCAAATCTTCTACCGCCACTAGACTTAAAATAGTCCTAATTGAAGTCATCTTAACAACAGGAGAAAATATTTCATCAAAATCTATACATTTCTTCTGTGCAAACCCCTTTACAACAAGTCTGGCCTTGTACCGCTTCTTACCTCCGTCTTCTTCCTTCAACATGTATATCCATTTGTTCTACAATGCTCTTTTACCAGCAGGCAAATGAACCAAATCCCAAGTCTGATTTCCTACCAATGAGTCCATCTCCTCATTCATGCCTTGCTCCCACTTCTTTCTAGTTTCCACCTGCATTGCTTCTTCATAACACTCTGGTTCACTAGCATCAATCATCGATAAATAATACATTGAAGGAGAGTATCGTTCAGGGAGTCTACTTAACCTGGTAGATCTTCTTGCAGTTGCAGGAGTTTCAGGTACTTGTTGTTGTTCTTGATTTTCTAGCACCTTTGGAACTTCATTTTCTTTAATTTCATCAAGTACTGTGTATTCTGTGTTTTTCTTTTTCTGTTTCTTTCCCTGCAACTGATCTTTATACATGGCCTTTTCATTGAATATCACATCTCTACTCCTAATGATTTTTTTATTTTCATAATCCCATAAGCGATAACCAAAATCATCAACCCCATATCCAATAAAGGTACATTTCTTGGATTTAGCTTCAAGCTTTGTTCTATTATCTTTATCAATATGGACAAATGCTTCACAACCAAACGTTCTCAGAAATAAGTAGTTTACCTTTTTATCTGTCCATGCCTCCTCTTGAAGTTCCTCATCCAAAGCACTTGAAGGTCCTCTGTTTATTAAATAAACAACCGCATTTATAGCATCTGCCCAAAACTGTAAGGGCAACCCTGCATGCAATCTCATACACCTTGCATGCTCCATGATCGTTCTGTTTATCCTTTCAGACACACCATTTTCTTGTGGTGTTCCTAGGACTGTCTTCTCTCTACGAATCCCATGGTATGAACAATAACTATCAAACTCCTTGCCGCAATACTCACCTCCATTATCAGATCTAAGACATTTCAACCTTTTTCCTGTCTCATTCTCAACCAAAGCTTTCCACTTCTTAAAAGTAGCAAACACATCAGATTTCTGTCTAATGCAATAAACCCAAGTTTTCTTAGTTGCATCATCAATAAATGTAACATAATAATGAGAGCCACCAAGAGATTGTACTTGAGCTGGTCCCCATACATCTGTATGCAAAAGCTCTAACTTTTCATTCTTCTTCTGTTTCCCAACCCTGAGAAATCTGACTCTCTTCTGTTTTCCATAAATACAGTTTTCACAGAATTCCAAACTTACCTGCTTCAAATCTGGTAGCAACTTCCTAGAGTGGAGAATCTGCATCCCCTTCTCACTCATGTGTCCAAGCCTATGATGCCACAATGCTGTATCTGTTCCTGTGGAAGCTAAAGAGATAGAATGGTTAGTATTATGAGGACATAAATACAATGTACCTACCCTGTCTCCTTTTGCTATCACCATTGATCCTTTAGTGATCTTCCACCACTTTTCTCCAAATGTAGATAGACAGCCGCCATTTCCCAACTGCCCTGTTGAGATCAATTTTCTTTTCATAGCAGGAATATGCCTTACATCTTTCAACAACCAATCAGTTCCATTCTTAACTTTTATCCATACCTTACCCATTCCAACAATTTTACATGGCTCATCATCACCCAATAAAACATGTCCAAAATCGCCTGGAACATAATCATGAAAGTATTTCCTATGGGGTGTAGCATGACATGAAGCCCATAAATCTACTACCCAATAATCACTAGTATTATCTAATGCAAGAATCAAAGCATCTTGTAACACATCACCTGCTACATTTGTTTCCTGGGTAGTTTCCTGCTGTGCATCTCCTTTCTTCTTTAGAGACCTGCAGTCTTTCTTCAGATGTCCTTTCTTTCCACAGTTCCAACACTCTATTTTTCCCAGTTTGGACTTGGATCCACCCGTTTTAGACTTGCCACAATTACCTTGGATCTTTCCTCTCTCCTTTTGTCTTCCCCTACTCTCCATGGTCAATGCATTACCTAATGTCTCACCTGTGCTTTTTCTTCGCATTTCCTTGCTAAGAATAACACCAATAACATCATCAAATTTCAAGGTGTTTGAACCAGAGACAGAGTTACTTACAGCCATGACCAAGCTATTCCAACTTTATGGCAATGAACATAATATTAGAAGAGCCCTAACCTCATCATCAAAGTTCACACTTATAGAGCTTAGTTGATTTGTAACTGTATTAAACTCATTTAAATGATCAGTAACAGATCCACCTTCAGACATCTTCATATTAAATAAATGCTTCATTAGAAATACCTTGTTTGAGAAGGAGGTTTTTTCATACAGCTTACCCAGTGCGCTCATCAAACCCTCCTTTGTCGTTTCTTTTGAGATATTGAAAGCCACCGACGAATCCAGGATCAGCTATTTGTTCCCAGATCCTTTCTGTCAAGAACCTCCCATTCTTCGTCCTTCATGGCCGCCGACTTCTTTGCTCTTCCTCCCAACAACAGGAATAGATCCTTCTGGTACAGATAGTCCTCCATTTGCATCTTCCATAACTGGAAGTTTTGGCCATTAAACTTCTCAAGCTTAAACTTTCCTTCTTCTACCATTACTCCCATTCGAACCAGAAACCCTAGCTTCCTACGGGTTTATTTGCCAAATTAACCTTTGGCTCTGATACCAATTGTTAGAAAAACAGGATCATAGAGTAATAACAATAAACAGAAATGCAAATATAATCACACACACATTACAAGAGAAACACAAATATATCATGGTTAACCCCAAGATGGGCTATGTCCACACTGAAATTTCCAGTCCTTATTATTATACCGCCCAGCAAAGTGAAGGGATACAACCTGCAGCACAGCCACTGCACTTCCTCTTCACTGTCTCATAGTCTCTCTTCCGATCTCAGAGATCTTTACAATGCATAATGCCTAATACATCAACCCTAGACATGTTACAATGTCTTTCTTTTATAAGGGAAATATAATGGGAAAATACCACAGGATACCCAAAACCATGGGCCCGAAAACTGTTAGCGAAAACAACCCCAAACCCCAAGGTAGGGGAATGAGTGTACAGTCCTATGGGGTGCACGGATGAGACAATATCATCTATGAGACTGGAGTATCTAGCTCCACAACCAACATTGAGCTGATAGGATATTGACATCCTGTCAGGTGCATTACTTTTAGCGTCGCGTGTATTTTTATCCTTTACTTCTTTGCCATCATGATGCCGCGATACCTTGTTTGATGTGTCACATCGATGGGCTTCTCTAGATGAGTTTTGTCGGTCTGTGCTGCATTGTTTCTGTCGTGTCTGGTTTTCCTCTGCAACTTGTCAATGTCTATAATACCGACAGTTATGTGCCGGGATTTTCTCTTTGCTCTTTCCTTCCTTATTCTTCCAATCTCTCGTCATTCTGCTTTTGTCATGCCTTGTTGTTTACTTGATTGCTTATAGTACTTTCTCTTGTTCGGTTACTTCTATCCATTTATTTTATTTTATTTTAATATTCACGACTTGTACCGTTTAAGTCGGGTTCCATTTACTGCTTTCTTAAAAACACTTCCTTGTAACGTTTTCAGTAGGACTGAACCATTAGGATTTATTGTTTAGACAATTTAGGGTCCCATCCACTCCATGTGCAACTTCTTCGGTTTCCCTGTTACACGGCTTTTATAAAGGAGTGCCAAGTCTCCAACTGACAGATTCTTCTGTTTGATATTTCTATCATGCCACGCTTTCTGTTGTTGTTTTTGGACTTGTTGATTTTCTATCGCCATCTGTCAACTTTCCTCCAGCTTCGACAGTTATAATAATCGATATTGTCAAGCATTTTCGACATCAATGTGCAAGAGTGCTGCAATAGTCGGTGCTTGTTGTCGAAAATGCAATGGGACGACTGCTTCTTGTCCATAGACAAGTGACAAAGGTGTCTGTCCTGTCGTTCTTTTGTATGTTGTTC
Organism: Larix kaempferi; assembly: GCA_027924585.1. Classification (NCBI taxonomy): domain Eukaryota; kingdom Viridiplantae; phylum Streptophyta; class Pinopsida; order Pinales; family Pinaceae; genus Larix; species Larix kaempferi. The sequence continues at coordinate 1,260,365 of BSBM01000036.1, forward strand.
TATATTCCCAGAGAACAACAGGTACTTTTTCATCCCAGTCGTCCTTCTCCGTGTTGCATATTTTTGTCAGTCCTCTTGTGAGTGTTTTATTGAATGACTCTATGGCTCCATTAGAATTAGGGTGGTATGTTGTGCTTATTCTATGATCAACTGCAAATTCCTTATTCAATGCTTCAATGGTTTTCCACACAAAATGTGTACCTTGGTCACTTATCAATGTTAACGGGCATCCAAAACGTGTTATGATATTTTCATAGATAAACTTGGCAGCAACTTCGCTTGAACATGTTTCGACCAGCTCTGCTTCTGCCCACTTGGGACATATTCCACACCAGTGATAAGATATCAATCACTTGTCCGCCTTCCAACTACTGGAAATGGTCAAATAAAATCGATCGCCCAAATTTCAAATGTCCGGCTAGGATTAATTGGAACCAATGGCATTTCTGTTCTTAGGAGCGGTCGACCCATACATTGACATCTATCACACTTATACAAACTCTCGATAGTCTTTATGAACTGTCGCCCACCCAAGCCTGGTCCAAAATGAGCTTCTGAAAGTATATCCTTTCATTCATGCTCAAGTTCACATTGATGTAATATATCATCCAAGCCAAGTTTATAGAGGAATCCATTGATAAAAGTGTAGGGTCCTGCTTTCATAGCCATGATCTTCCTCTTTTTCTCAGTCATTCCTTCAGGAGCTTTTCCATCCTCGAGAAATTGTGCGATTTCTCCAAGTTCTGAAGGGACTGCTTCAATACGAAACAAATGTGCGTCCAACAAATCATCTTCGATTCCTGTCGGCTCCTCTCCCGTGTCGACTCTCGATAGGTGGTCTGGCCCGATGTTAGCCTTTCAAGGTCGAACAATTACTTCGAATTCAAATTCCTAGAATAGTAGAAGCCAACGACACAACCTCCCAGGGTGCAATGGTTTATTGACTAAGTATTTTAAAGCTTGATGATATGTATAAAATACAAAGGGGTTAGCCAATAAATAATGACGGTATTTCTGCAGTGCAAATACCATACCTAATGCTTCTCTTTCAATCGTGGAGTAATTTCTTTCAGCTTTATTCAACTTCCGGTTGCTGAATGCATTAGGATAATCCATTCCATCTTCTACAGGTTGTGTTAGAATGGAGCCGACTTCTATTCCAGACGCATCAATATGCACATGAAATTTTTTCGACCAATTCGAAAATCGGAGGATGGGTGCTTCGACCATTTTTCTTTTCAGCATGTTAAATGAAATGTCGCACTCCTATGTCCACCTGTAATCTTGATCATCTTTTAACAGCTCTTCGAGAGGATAAGTCATATCAGAGTAATGTCTGATGAACTTCCTGTAATACCCGGTATGACCTAACAGGATCCGCACTTGTTTTGGATTGACTGGAGGCTTTAGGTCGAGAATAATTTTGATCTTTGCATAGTCGACCTTGATTCCTTCTTTGCAAACTACATGGACCAGTAATATGCCGATAGGTGTCGCAAAAATGCACTTTTTAATGTTCAGCGACAATTGTATCTGCTGACACCGTTCCAACATCATTCAAATCCATTTGCAATGATCCTTTAGCATTGTATAGATTTTCCAATCATCAAAGTAGACAACAATGGTTTTGTAGATATATTCTTGAAATGCCTTGACGACAATTCTGGAAAAGACCGCTAGTGCGTTCTTCAGACCGAAGGGCATGACTTTGTACGCGAATTACCCAAACTCGCACATGAATGTTGTCTTTTTCTGATCTTCTTTTGCAATAGGTACTTGGTTGTACCTAGAGAATCCATCCGTGAAAGAGTAGCACTCATGCCCTGCAACTTCATTAATAATTTCATTTGCGAAAGGGGTTGGGAAGGGGTCTGTGAGTATTACCTTGTTCAGCTCGTGAAAGTAGACATAGATTCTCAGTCGTGTCGGATCTTGTTTCTTTGGTTGAACAACCATCAGGATTGCGCACTCTGACTAGTGGATAGGATATATGATTCCTGCTGCAAGCATACTATTGATCTCCTTTTTAACAATATCCTTATATTTGTGAGCAAGTTTGTAGGGCCTTTTTTTAACTGGCCTGGCATCTAGTTTAATATCAATTTTCATCTCTCCCATCTCCTACACAATTCCTTTCAAGTCCTTGTAATCTCGAGAAAATATGTCTTGAAATTCCTTGAGGAGACTGGTGGTTTCTACTGTTTGTTCCTCATTCCAGTAATCGCCAATTCTTTCCATTTTCGGTCGGTCGTTGTTTGAAATATCTACTTCCTTTGTTTTAATCTTCGCGTCCATCCCTTCTGGCACACGACTGTCACTTATCAGTCTTTCACCTTCTTTGATTTGTGTGAATGCTGGTGGAAATTCTTTTTCTGACATCCTTTCGGGTTCATCTTTGTTGACAAACTCTATATTAAAGATTGTTTTTGCATGCTTTGACATGTTGGGGTGATCCTGTCTCCATTGAAAACTCTTCCCGACTGATTTCTCCGTTTCTAGGCTTAATGTTGTCGAATGATGGCTTTCTGTCGACTTTATGTTATAGCAGGTAGTAGGTCGATGAGTAATTTGCTACTTTTCTGCAAGTACTGAATTTTATGTCGGTTGCAGAAATTCTTTTATAGTTTTACTTGCTTCGACCAACTTCTCTTCCTGTGGAGAAAACTGGAAATCTTCAATGAAATTTTCCTTCAAGTCTTTCCAAATGAAATTTTCTCCTCTCGCCTCTTCCATCTTGTACCATTTATTGGGTAAATCATCAAGTGTTCTGGGGAAGAGGTGAGGCCATGCTATTTCATCTTTATAGCCCAATTTTCTCCATTCTCTTTCGCAGCAGTCGATGTGGACTTCAGGATTTTGTCCCTGTGTAAACATAGGGATGTCGGCCTGAATCGTCGTGTTCTTTCCTCCAAACCTTTCTATAAAAAATGTTGATGCGGTATTCCATCTTTGGATTTTTGACTGATGGCTGTCCCACCATCTCGCAGCTTGACCAGTAAATGTCTCTACCATAATTTGTAGTCGGCCTTGCTCTCCGACATGTTTTGATACATGTACAGCAGGTGAATCATGTTCTTTGTACCTCAATGTCGGATTACATGTTTGCGAACTTCTGTCTGGAACACGTGTCGGATATGCTCGCATTTTCTGTTCAAATATCTTCGGTGTATATGATATTGAGAGACACTTATTTATTTTTTTATTTGAGATGGATTCCACCGTCCAACATTCCTTCTCATGCAAATCATAGTTTTCTATCTGTCAGTCATAGATTTCTGTATCGGATTTATATCCAAGTGAAACAAGATCTCCAACGTGAATTTCTCCTTGGGAATTTGGTTCAATGCGATCTTCATTATTGTCTATTCGATAAAGCTGTCGAATATCATTATCTACTTCTGCAGGTTCCGACCATGGTTCTCCCTGAGATGGGAAGATTGGTACGATAACCTTCTTCCCGTTGCCTTTCAACTTGATGCGACTTTTGTCTAAGGAAATTGATGCCTTCATCTTTCGTCCCCAAGGTCGAACGACCAAGGCTGGGAAAGAACTCACATCATCTTTGGGATTAATGATCTCAAAATCCACTTTTGTCGTGATGCCTTTGATGGAAGTTTCGACTCCTTTCCATACTCCAATCGGCTCAATTAATCCTTGATCTGCAAGCTTTAGATAAATGCCTAATTCATGCAATTTTGGTCGACCGAGTTGGTCCCAGGTATCACGAGTCATGATATTCACTTGGGAACCAAGATCTAGTACAACTTGTCGTACATGATATCCATTTATGGCGAGGTCGACCAATGGGTCAGCATCATTTTTCTCTTTTTGATTTAGTTGCCAAATGTTTTTAGTTTGTCTTTGCTCAGCATGTTTATATTTCAATTTATGCAACAGGTCAATCAATTTTCCTACAGCTTCATCATTTGAAATTAATCTGAACAATTCATTGAGAACTTCCTGTCGGTTTTCTTCGATATCTTCATGTGCTGGTAAGTCACAAAATATGTCGGATGCATTTTTGTACACATATTTTTGTTTCATAGGATTTGGGTAATCCTTTTTATCTACAATTTTACTTATCTGTGGCTTATCTTGACCAATGTGAGTACCTTGCCTAGTTACAATTTGCAGGTTTTTTGTACGAAGCACATCATTTTTGGATACACAAGATAAGACATGAACATTCTTTTTATTATTTATTTTCTCAATCATGGTAGGGAAATCCTCTAAAAAGTGATCGCCTACCCCACACTTTGTACAAAATTTAAGATCAGTTCTTTCCTTATAGGGGCATTTTGCATGCCGATAATCCTCGTTGAGACATGTGAAACACAAACTAGGTCAATTAGGTCGAATACCACAACCACCACTTCCACGACCACGACTCTGGTATCCTCCGCGCCTATTGTAGATGTCATATCGTCGATCATATCGACGGTCGTTATACCTTGGGTATCTGTCGTTCCTGTTCTGATTGTACCGGTTATTTCTTCCATCGTTTCTCTCAAACCCGTTGTTTCCTATATTTCTGTCATGATGCTACTCGATAGAGTTTGTCTGGTACACTACATGGTAATTTTGTCGATTCTTCAAGTTCAGATGACATTCTTCAATCGCATCTATACTGTCTTCGCAAATTTGACACCAGTTTGCTTTCTTATTTTTCAGATTGTATGGACAATCGTTTGTGGTATAAGAGTCATATTCTTTGCACAAGTCACAAAAGCATCTGGTTTGAATGATTTTAACTTCTTGTCGTCGATCCTCAGTTCGACAAGAGTCTTTGGTATGTCCTAAAGTTCGACATGTAGTACACCATAATTCTGGCCCTTTCAAAGTCATACTTCGGATTGCTTGCTCCATACTTTCAAGGCGTTCATCGACATGCCTATCTATGGAGACTAGAGGGTATTCGTCATCCATTTCAATCTCCAGTGCCACTTTTAATGCCTCTGCATAAGTATTAACACTTTGTTGACGGACATGTATTCTGATTTTACTTATGATACCGGAAATAAACCATTTAATTAATAGTTTTTCTTCGATCTCATAGTCTAATTTACTCAGGAGGTCTTTGAACCTCTTGTCATACTCCTTGATAGTTTCTGTCGGCTTTTGGACTATTGTCTTTAGTTGTTCGACCGCCAGGTATGTTGCATCTTCGATCATGAAAAAGGCCAGAAAGCTTTGTTTAATTGGTGCCTTGGTTGCATTTTGTGATTTTTCTATATACCCCATATACCATGTCAGTGCTCTTTTTCTCAGTGAACCAACAAATTGACCAACCTGTCTTTCCTCGCTGGTGATTTGATTGGCTGTCCATATCGCTTCACACACAAACCAATGTCTTGTTGAGTCTTCATCACCTTCATAGAATGGAAGGTGTGTTATTGAGTGAGACATGTCTGCTGGTGTATTCCTTTGAGAATTTGATGGTGGTGTAGGTGGATTATTTCCACAACCAGAACTTGGTGCTTCATTATCTTGAATTAGTTTTATATCTGGACTAGGTTCTCTGTCTTCAAAACCAGTAACTAGAACTTCTTCTACTACTTCTGTCGAAATCCAATTAAAGTTCTGCTCAAACGGGATTTCGTTGAATCTCGGGTTCTCTGACGTACTCGACGAGTCACTCAAATTTGGTAATGGCAGGGGGTTCGCTTCTTTATGTTATGATTACACTAGATGAAATCTTCTATTCGAAAATTCGGGTTGAAAGGACACCCAATTTCCTTCCTCTGGTCGATGAATCAATAATCTATTGATTTCATCTCATTCTTCACTTTGACGAATCCAAATTCCCGACTAACCAGCATGGAGACCAAGGTTTTCCTCGACAATTTCCTGCACCCAAACACTTTGTGTTAAATGAAATGGAGAAGGAGGTGTTACCGTTTCAGGTATATCCACAAGTCTTCATCCATTGGCGACAGGTCTTCTTCGACACCCCGATCATCGCGGGCTCAACTTGACTCCAACATATTTTCTTCTACATCTGTCGCGACATTTGATCCTCGCATCCTCCAGAGCGCAATTTCCTGCTCCCACAGCTCTTCACGTCGCTGCCTCCTTTTTTCTCTTTCAATTTTCTAGATATCTGGGGTGCTTTTATGACTCATAAGTCTTTCTTTGTTTGATTTTTTGTCCACTGCTAGCCATGTCACCTTGTCATATGTTGTTTTTCATCAAACTAGGTACATCAGAACATGCTTCGTCACCCCCCCAATGCCGGCCCGAAGTTTTCTAGATCACTGGGGAAGTACAGACCATCATTTGTTCAAGAAGAATTCCCATTCGTGCTCCTTTACAAATCTTTCCCACTTTTGTTCTTTCTCCTCCCAATTAGAGTTTGGAAGGGGCAAGAGCAGAAATGATCATGTCTCGACAATATGTGCAACGCCTTTGTCGATCAAAAATTTGAACAATAAGGTCGACAAAGAAAACAGAAATTGATCAGCTAGTTTGGTGAATAACTTCCTACTAACTTTGTCTACAGAGACGCAGTCTTCAATCGCCTACTCTTCACAGAAATCGTCTGCAATATTTTCGCACCACTCCGACAGATTCGTGCATCCTCCATTGATCAACTTCGACAACAACTTCCTTTCTACTTCATCAATTGGTCTTTTCATACAGAAGCTTCTTCAAGGTGGTCGGCACGGATTCTACAAATCTCTCATGGGTCTCGGAGAAGAATCAATCTCTCGCTTGGCTAATCATCAACTTGTTCCGTCATGCATAGTTCTACAGGTAATTCGCGATTTTCTTCTCCCACCAATCCCTAATATCCTGTTCTGAAATCATAGGTCATGCTGTTATTTCTTCAATGCATCAACCGGAAACGAAACAGATGTTGTAGTCCCAAGGTTCATGTGGTTACCATAGATACATTACATGTTATAAGCAAGCATACACAATGATATAGATATAAGAGATGAGACAAATAGAGAGAAGCACAAGCCTTTGTATTAACCAGCAAGAGCAGAATAAAACATAGAACCAATCTAACTAGTACATCATCTCAACAGCCTATATATATACATCTGTCAATACAGTTACATAACCGTCTGTCAGTCTAACTGACCGACCCGACCTATACTAGTCGACGCGACCTGTCGACATATACTTCAGAGTGGTCAGGCGGAGGGCTTAGTCGACAGGCCAACCTAGGCCCCTCCAACACATGTCATGGACAGAAATATCGCTTCCATCAAGAGTCTAGACACTCTCACTGTAGAAGATCTCCAGGAGTGTATTGGCCAGGCCACAATGAATACCCATTACTTGGGAAATGGCCACAGTACAACAACTAAAGGGTTGAATACTATGGTCAAAGATTTGCATTTTCATGAAGTGGTTTTAAAATTATTAGAACCACAACAATTAAATGTAATATCTAATGAAAGTGGTCTTTGGGATGATTATATTCAAAGTCAACAGAACATACCATCAAATTGATATAATATTGTATTGTGTTTAGTATTTTGGTTATTTATTTTGTAACCACAAAAGGACAAAATTGTGGAAAGCAAGAAATCTTGGGGAATATGAAGTGATAAGTCACCTCAAGAATGATTTTGTAAAGATAAATAGGAGAATCTAGAAAGGGAATGGGATTTTTGCTTGTGAAATATTGTACTAGTCTCACATGTAAGAAACTATTTCTTCTAATGAGAAAGACAGCTTTTTGTTGGGTGAAGGCATACATAAAATGTTGCATGGAAACATATGAATGAATGTGCAAAAATTATTTCATCATTTTGTTCATCATTATGCAATAAGATATTTCCTTTTTTCCGTTGGATTAGTCTAATAGTTTGTGAATTATCTCGTTGTTTATGAATATAAAATGCAGCTCTCTATGTATTTACGAGTAATGAATGAAAGAAATGCCAATATCAAAGCTATATTTTGTTAATATTATTGTAAAATTATTCACAGCAGATCTAATGAACAAGTAAATCAATCACAATAGATGAAACTCAGAAAAATGGTGTAAAATTGTGCAAAACATGCATCAGTGCTCAATATCCCAACGAGGGTGAATAATTACAATACAATACAGTAACAATGACTGAGCAATTCGAATTGCCTAAGGAGGTCATTTGAATCACTGAATGGAGTAGCTTGACTCCAAGTAGGAGTCCTCATCATCAATCAGTGGTGGTCATCAATGCACAAGAACCAATCATCCAGGTGTCAATCTGAGTCTAACTGAGTGTAACATGTGTAACTGAAGTGTGTAGCACTGATATAGGGAAGTGGGCTCAGTGGAGGGCGCATGGGAGGCTAACTAAAGTCAGAACAAGTCATCTAGTCAATCTGGAGGTCCAACGGAAGTGAAACAGTCAGTCGGGAGTGAAACTAGCCTCAAATCAGGGAGAATCGGAGCTAACTAAGTGTAACTGAAGTGGAACTGCAGTGGTAGGTGAAGAAGTGCACCCTTCTCTGGCAGTAGGTGAGAAGTGGGTGCCTTCTTGACTAGGAGGGATAAAAATCTGAAGTAAGTGGCTCCCGGGTGCTAGAATAAGGTGGCTAAGGTGCTGGAGGCATCAACCTGGTGACTGGGATGCATGCAAAGTGCATGCAAACCCTAGAATTTGCATGCAAACCTTAATTGCATGCAAGATCCTGAAAAAGATGATGTGGATATCTGAACACCCCCCCTCAAGCTAGACTATGATGTGCAGAAAAAATAATGTGGGGCCCTGGTAACTAAGACCAAAGGTCACCCCAATACAATAATCCAAAAAATGCTGAAAATAAACTAAGTGAGGAAAGAGGGAAAACCCAGTGGGAAGAAATCCCCCCCTCAAGCTAAAGCATAATAATGGATCAATCTGTCTCCACCGTGATGGAACTCACCCCCACCATTGAACGGAGGTAAGAGAACTTCTTCTCAGTGAAGCTCTTGGTGAAGATGTCTCCAATTTGCTCATCAGTATGGCAATACTGCAGAATGATGGTGCGATCATGCACCAACTGTCGAATGTAATGCATATGAATCTCAATGTGTTTGGTCCTCTGTCGCTGAACTATATCTGTGGAGATCTTGATAGCACTTTGATTGTCACAAAATAGGACAGTCGAAGTAGTGCCACCAAAACCAAACTTGGAAAGAATACCCTACATCCAAACTGCCTGAATGCAGGCATTGACTACCCCTCAATACTCTGCCTCTGCTGAAGAAAGTGAAATGACTGCTTGATTTTTGCTGGACCAGCAAATAGCACCATGACCAATCATGAAAACATAACCGGAAGTGGAATTCTGATCAATGCTATCGCCTGCCCAATCTGAATCAGTAAAAACAATGAAATCAAGCTCAAAATTTGCAGCATAATGTATGCCAAAATGTTTCGTACCTTGCACATACTGCAAGATCCGCTTGGTTGCCTGCCAATGAAGCTCATGGGGCTGCTGCATATACCTTGACACGACACTCATGGCATATGAAATATCAAGCCTTGAGTGTGTCAAATAAAGTAGTGAACCAATCAATTGTCAATACATACTGCAATATGCAAGCAGTGTAGAATCTCCCTCCTCAAGACTGATTCCTGAGAGGAATGGGAATGGGGCTGCCTTACATTCAGCCATATTAAACTTCAATAACAGGTCGGAAGCATATTTTTGCTGAGATATAGTGATCCCATCAAAATTTTGAGCTATCTCCAAGCCTAAAAAGTGACTCAGCAAGCCCAAATCGCTCATGTCAAAAGCTAGATTTAAGGCAGTTTTTAGCTTGTTTATTGAAGTAAGAGTGCTACAAGTAATGAGAAGATCATCAACATAAAGTAAAATAACCAACAAATTACCTTTAACTCGCTGAAGATACACATTCGGATCAGATTTGCATCTTTGGAAATTCTGAGAAAGAAGGAAGGAGTCCATCTCTGCGTACCAAGCTCTTGGGGCCTGTTTTAACCCATACAAAGATTTCTTCAATCTGCAAACTAATGATGGATCTGATGTGTAGCCCTCTAGCTGCTACATATATACCTCTTCAGCAAGGTCTCCATGTAGAAATGCACTCTTCACATCCATGTGGTGCATTTCCCAGTGCTTGGATGCGGAAATAGCCAAAACAAGGCGGATGGAATCCATCTTTGCAACCGGTGCAAAGGTCTCAGTGTAGTCCACTCCTTGGACTTGGAAGAAACCTTTTGCCATCAACCTTGCTTTGTATTTTCTGATAGAGCCATCAGCAGAAACTTTCATGTGGTAGATCCATTTACACTTCACTAATTTTCTTCCAGGTGGAAGAGAAACTAGTTCCCATGTATTGTTCTTTTGAAGAGAACTGTACTCTTCATCCATGGCACTTTGCCATCTCGGATCTCAGTGGGAAGAATAGTATGATGTCGGATATGAACCAGCCATCAAATAAAAAATCTCAGGAATTAATGGATCAGCAATAGAAAGAGCCATACCTGCTCTTTGAAAGTCTGCTCGTGTTCGTCTCGGATCAACAGGATTTCCAAGGTTCGAACCAGCAGATTGAAGAGTGTTTTGGGCCCACTTTGGTAAGTGAGGAGGATCATAATGTTCGGATTCTGAACCTGATATGTCATGATCATCATGTGCTTCTAAAATATCAGAACTCATACCTTCATTATCGCTGCACGGATCTTCTTCTGGTGAAGGCGATGAATCGGCAGTCTCTTCCTCGACTAGTTGCAATTCTTGAAGCGGTTCTTCAAATTGCACATTGCGCTCTATGAATATCTTTTTAGATCTGATATCCATGAGTTTATATGCTTTTGATTCTTGCCCATATCCTATCAGTATTCACTCAATACTTTGTGGATCCAAATCTCGTCTCTTCCTGGAAGGAATTCTAGCCCATGCAGTAGAGCCAAAAACTCTCAAATTTGACACATCCGGTTTGTGACCAAAGAATGCTTCGAAAGGAGTCATACCTTTCACGAATGAATGTGGAACACGGTTCTGTATGCATGCAGCAACATTGATTGCTTCAGCCCAAATATTTGCAGCCAAACCTTCTGATTCAATCATGCATGTAGCCATCTCTTTCAATGACCGATTTTTCCTTTCCGCTACACCGTTCTGCTGGGGTGTGTAGGGAATTGTATGTTGGATCTGAATTCCACTTTGGGCACAAAGTTGCAGAAAATCGGCCTTGATATATTATCCACCATTATCAGATCTAAGATCTTTGATCTTTCTCTCAGTGGCGGTCTCAACAGAAGCCTTAAAATCCTTGAATTTTCCAAGCACTTCTGACTTGTTTTTGAGAAAGAATACCCATGTAAAGCGGGAAAAATCATCAATAAATGTCAAAACATACCTTGAATCATTTAATGACGTATGGGGCAAAGGACCACTGATATCAGAATGTATCAACCCCAAAACTGTAGAAGCTCTGCTAGCTTTGCCGCGGTCGAATCTGTGCTCGGGGTGCTTCCCAATAATGCAACCAATGCATATTCCCTTTGAGGAACGGAGTTGTGGAAGACCATCTACCATGGAATTGTTTGATAGAAAAATAAAATACTTATAATTAAGATGTCCAAATATTTCATGCCAAAGCCTACTAACCTCATTACCATGTGTGCGAAGAGCAGTGGGCTTTGCAAGCGGAATAAAGTGTGAAAACTCATAGCATTTTGCAGTGTGGTTTGCCTTTCCAACTGCAACAAGTCTTCCACTTTTGATATCATAAATTTCAACTGTATTAGGGCTGAATGTAACTTGCTTCGGTTCACCAGTGTGTGTCATTTGATACACAGAAAGAAGATTTGAAGCCAAGGAAGGCACATAGAGAACATTCTGAAAGCTTCCATGATCTACATGAATCGTACCTTTTCCCTTTGAAGAAATTTTTGAGTCATCTCCCAAATGGATGGGGATGGAGCTGTTTGGATCGAATGAAGAAAAAGAATCAATATTTACAGCCATATGATTCGATGCACCCGAATCTATCAAGAGAGTAGTGGGCTTCGAAACAGTTGCCATGAGTGCTTGTCCTCTTTCATTATCATCATTCATATCCTTCTTCCTTGCACCGTCAGGAAGAGTTATGTTGTTCTTTTCCAAAAGGAGGGCCATTTGATCTATAGTCTTCTTCATACATGAACTTTCGGGATGAAAGCCACAGTTGCAATAAGTACATTTAGATTTTTGGTTACCTTCTTTGCCCTTTTGCTTGAACTTTGAATTGGATGGTGCATCCGTCTGTTTGCCTCTCTCTTTGCTTGTGAGGTTCGAATTTGAGCTTCTCCTTCTTTTGCTTTCCTTTACCATTCAAGATCTTGGGTCCTTGAACATATAGGGATAAATATTTGGAGCTTATGGACCTCATTTGAATCAACTTGTCATGCTCTATTGTGACGGACTCAATGAAGGCATTCAAGGTAGGCATCTTCCAATTCGGGGTAGTTAGCCGACCGGAATTGAAAGTAGAGACAAATATCGAATAATCTTTACCAAGCTTGTTGAGAATGGAGAGGATCAATTATTTATCCTCTTTGATAACTCCACTGTTCTTCAACTGCATGTTCAAGTTCTTGAATTTTGTGAAGAATTCATTAATGGCCTCGAAATTCTCAGGACTAAGGGCAATCAATTCATTCTCTAATTGAAAAGCCCTAAGCTCGTCCTACTTGCCAAATAGTGTTTCAAGTTGCTCCCATATAGCTTTTGGAGTCTTCAATCCACTGAGATGGAAGTGAAGATATTTGGATATGGAGAGACAAAGAAGACCATAAGCTTCATCAAGCTTGTTGCAGTGTTTGGTTCTATCTGACAAGGTGTTTGGCTCCAATTCAAGACCAAGAGTGACTGGGTAGTAACCTTTTGAACGTAATATGATCTCCATATCATATTTCCAATCAAAATAATTGAATGGGGTGAGGATAGGCTTTGAAGAAGAGTATTCCATTGCTAGGAGCGAGTGCACACTGATGTAGAGAAGCTTGCAAGGGCAGAGTAGCGAATGCAAATGATGGAGACAATAACCTGCAAATCACAATAAGCCAAGAACAATGAGGTCGAACAATTCACCCTTTTAGAGTTGCATCACACCTGGGATTGGAGATCAAACAATGTTGAATGGGTCCAATGTATCAGATCTAGGATTTATGTGGAAACTCAAGCTTCTGGAGTGGTATTGGATGTATTTTCAAGCTTTGCATGCACAGGAGCGAATGCCCTTGAGATTTTTCATGCCAAAACTTTTTGTAATTTTTGAGCAATTCACTCAAATCTTCTTGTAGAAACACCTATAGAAAAGAGATCTTGTCCCTGCAATGGCTCTGATACCATGTAAAATTAGTCACAGCAGATCTAATGAACGAGTAAATCAATCACAATAGATGAAACTCAAAAAAATGGTGTAAAACTTTGCAAAACATGCATCAATGCTCAATATCCCAATGAGGGTGAATAATTACAATACAATACAGTAACAATGACTGAGCAATTCGAATTTCCTAAGGAGGTCATTCGAATCACTGAATGGAGTAGCTTGACTCCAAGTAGGAGTCCTCATCATCAATCAATGGTGGTCATCAATGCACAAGAGCCAGTCATCCAGGTGTCAATCTGAGTCTAACTGAGTGTAACATGTGTAACTGAAGTGTCTAGCAATGATATAGGGAAGTGGGATCAGTGGAGGGCGCATGGGAGGCTAACTGAAGTCAGAACAAGTCATCTAGTCAATCTGGAGGTCCAACAGAAGTGAAACAGTCAGTCGGGAGTGAAACTAGCCTCAAATCAGGGAGAATCGGAGCTAACTAAGTGTAACTGAAGTGGAACTGCAGTGGTAGGTGAAGAAGTGCGCCCTTCTCTGGCGGTAGGTGAGAAGTGGGTGCCTTCCTGACTAGGAGGGATAAAAATCTGAAGTAAGTGGCTACCGGGTGCTAGAATAAGGTGGCTAAGGTGTTGGAGGCATCAACCTGGTGACTGGGATGCATGCAAAGTGCATGCAAACCCTAGAATTTGCATGCAAACCCTAATTGCATGCAAGATCCTGAAAAAGATGATGTGGATATCCGAACAATTATCTTGTGAATGTTAAGTACATTTCTTTCAGCAGCTAACTTCTGGAATTGTATAAAGCAGTTTATAGTCATTACTCTCTTATAATTTATGCTCCTTGCAAGGATAGGTTAAGTAGATTAAAATCTTGCATTTAATTAGGACATCCCTTGGTTGACTGATAGTAAAGGGGTAGTAAGACGAGAGGTAAGAACCTGCGCATCACTTTGTGATGTCTCTTTCTACCCATCAAATAATTATAGGTAGAATCATGCATATTTATAATTAGTATTCTTCATTGACGGTGGATCGGGCCATAACCGATAAACTCAAATAGTGAATAGTCTAATTTTGAATTTTCATTGGGGAGAACCCTTATTGTCGACGCAATGAATTTTCCAAACGTCAACAAATTTATATTCCAAGGATTCTCTTGGACTTCCAAGATGACTCTTCATCTCCACCTAACCCTAACGGATTAGGTTCCAGCAAACATCAACTTAGATACATTTTCGAATAAACATTCATGTAGCATGTGTTTAAAGAATTTATGATAGAGTTATGTGGTTTTGAGGGCACAAATTGAGGACTAAAATATGAAGTGATAGATGTTTTGGGACATACATAAATCCATTGGGTGTCAAGCTCTGTAGTGAAGCATGTCAAAAAGGAGTTTCTTGAGAATGTTCAAAAGGCATAGATAAGAGAAGGTTTAGATTCCCTTTTAGATTAAATAAGTGAGTATGCCAGAGTAACTATGCCTGAAGATATTACATTTCTAAATATGCACATGATGTCAGAGTTGGTGTTTGATGTAAATGATAGAATCTATATAGATATGCATCATAGGTTGACATTAGAGGCTTTATAAGTGTATGTGAAACATCTCAAGCCCAAGTTTTCAAAAGGAAGTCACCTAGTCTCCTTGATTTTGAAATTATGACCAAGGTTGCATTTGCAGTGTGATCATTCTATGTGACTCTTGTGAAGGTATTGGTAGTTCCCAATCGATGACATGATGATACATGATCACTTAGTGGGGAAAATAAGGATGTGGTGGCTTTCCTTACCAAAAACATTTCTGACAATCTTGATGTTGATGACAACAATAGATCATTTGATTTTGAATCATCACTTTATTCAAAGTGTTAGTGCTTTGGAAATTAGTTGTGGATGACATAACAATAGTGGTGAATTGTTTCTGTGATCATGGTACAAGCAAAAGTATTTTGACTACTTTTGAAGCAACAGGTCATTTACTATGAACAATACCATTTATATCACATCGAGGAATGGAAACTAAAAATGACAAAGGAAATGAAAATGTCAATTTAGATCATGCCCCTTGGTTGTTAGAAACATTGCGAACATATTGCAATATTTTGGAGTATCTTGTGAATTCATCTTTGTTGTTAATTGTGTCCTTCTTGCGAGACCATAAAAGAGTGTTGCAAGAAATGAAGGCATCGAATGTTGTAAAGAAAGCAGAGAAGGATAACTTAATGATGAAATATGCATTTAAAGAGTTGAAGAGGATGGAAAAGGTTGATTCCACAAATAATTTTCCAGATGGAACAAGTGCTATGAATCTTGAAGTAGAACATATATTATTTTTTATCTTAGAAAAGAGATTGAAGAAATTCTAGTGAAATTACTGGATACATTGGAAGAGAATAAAAAACTGCTTGAGCTCTATGAAAAAGCAATGCAAGAAAGAGATGATGCAAGAAGAATTTTATGTTAAGACTATTTGTGGAGACCATGTGATAAGCATGGAAGATGAAACATGGGTAAGTGTAGCAGGTCTCGAAACCTTGATTCAAGAGCATGATGAAGAAATTAAAGAGATGTTAGAAAATGATGAACTTGTAAATCTTGTTAAAAATTTAGAGGATGAATTCTAGAAGAAGTGGAGTTTTCATATTTGAAAGAGCAATAAGAGAGCTTTGATTTCACCTATACCATCATGGTACTTGGGAAGACTACAGTTGGTAAGAGTGCAACACTCAATTCAATTTTTAATGACGTAAAGTCTAGTACAAACCAAAGATAGTTGTTGTTCAACTTGATATGAAGAACAAATTGATAAGGTATTTATCTGGTATCCCTTTGTCCTTGATGTCAAAGGGAGAGAAATAGAAAATAGGTGGAGAGGCGAGAAGCTAAGACAAGGGAAATACAAATCCCTACAGATAGGGGGGGATACATATATAGGGGGGAAACATAGCAAAAATTAATTAAAAGTATGAAGGGTTTCCATCAATGAAAAAGGGGAGTTTGTTGGATAATTTAGTTGTCATTGATGTCAAATAAGATGAACTAGTGAAATATGATCTTCAGTGTAGGGGAGATTATTTCCATGAAAATTATTTGGGTGTTATTCATGAATATCAAGACCATAGATTCCTGTAACCCACAATTATTGGAATCCCTATAACTAACAATTACCATAATTATGTAATGTTATTCATAAGTTCTTTTGTCATGATCAGAATTTCTTTGCCTCAATAGACTCTCCAGATCAACAATGAAAAGGCATACAAATGAAATATATTAGGTAATAATTTCATGTAACCAATGATTACAGGATGTGCAGACAATGAGTACTGGAATTCCGGTAGAGTTATCTAGGAACGTTTTGTTTTGGTATGATGTCTTCTACCTCAGTGATGAACAAGTGTACAAACAAAATACAATGTGTAATTGTGATTCCATGCCTACAGTCATGAAATCCACTCTCCTTGATGGCACACATTTTTTTTTATCTATAGACAGTTTGTCCCACTCAAAGAAAATCCCCACAACAAATTTGAACATGTCGGCTCTGAAGAGCATAGTTGTCATTGATGACAACACATTAATGACAAAGGACAATGACATGACAAGTGTTGAAGACATGGAAAAGGTCAAGCAATCATGAACCAAGACATGGAAAAGGTCAAGCAAGCCAGAAAAAGGACAATGACATGAAAGGCACAGGCAAGTTGGACAAAGGACAATGACATGAAAGACAAAGGCAAGTTGGACAAAGGACAATGACATGACAAGGTTTGATTGATGACAAGTGTTGAAGACATGGAAAAGTTCAAGCAAGCCGAACAAAAGACAATGACATGAAAGACAAAGGAAATCTGGACAAAGTACAATGACATATAAGACCAAGGCAAGCTGGAAAAAGTACAATGACATGGAAGACAAAGGCAATCTCTACAAAGGACAATGAATGGAAGACAAAGGAAATCTAGACAAAGGACAATGACATGGAAGACAAAGCATGACAAGTGTTGATGACATGGAAAAGAACAAAGACATGATGATGTGGAAAGGTAATTTCTAAGGAGTGATAAAAGTAGATGACATGGACAGCTTACAGGCATCCAAACTAGCCCTTGCGGGCATGCCTGTGGGTATTTGAAGGACACATTGCAGGCATCACATAAAGCACATCTACGGGCATCCTTTATGGAGTGTTGTGGGAATTTTTATATGCCCTTGCAGGCATCCTTTAAGACCCCCTGCGGGCATTTCTAAATTCCCTTGCGGGCATCTTCAAAGAAGCTTGCGGGAATTTTCTAAAGGCATGTGCAGGAATTTCTAAAGGACCAGTTGCGGGAATATGAGGGCATGTGAAAAAGGCCCTTGCGGGCATCTCATTAGAGCCATTGTGGGCATATGATGGAGCATGTGCGGGAAATTTTAAGGAGCCCATGCGGGCATTCTCTAAGGATCCATATGAGCAAGGAGAATGAGCCCCTTAAGGAACCATGCATGCATCTATTAAGGTCCTTGCGGTCATATGAGGGAAAATAAGATCCCTTGTAGGCATAATTAAGAGCTCCTTGCTGGCATTTTTAAGGCCCTTGTAGGAATCACAGTTTTCCAAAATCAAAGAGCCCCTGCAGGCATTCTAAGGAGCCCTTGTGGGCATCACATGTTGGAAAATCAAGAGTTGAGGGCATATGAAAAAGACATGACTTCGCATGAAAATGATAAAGTATGAAGGGTTGGGTCTCGGACCCACAAGTGATGGGGGTATAGCCTAAGAAAGGGCAGCAAAGGACATGAAATAAAATGAAATTGTTGGTTATCTCCTTGATTGTAGGATGGCCACCTAAATTAAATTATTTGATTTATTTAATGATAAAAATAAAAAGAAATGATAATCTACTTGACATGTCGGCCTAGCATAAGTCATGGAGAAGAAGTGTATAAATAAAGGCCATCCACCTCATTCTTGTGTGGATTTTTGGAGTGGGAAATTCAGTGGAGAAAGTGAGCTCTGATTTTCGGTGAGGAGATACCTAAGGAAAATTTCAGGGGGTAGCAACAGATCAACAGGAGCAGCAGTGAAGAAATATTTTATCTTTGTAATTTTCAGGCATCATTGAGGCAGCAGTTTGGTGATCTTGTTGAAGACATGGACAGATTGAGGACATGACTATGGACATGTTTATATGATGACAGTTTGATGATACTTTAGGGAAACAGTAATGATTGATGACAGTTTTGCTTGAGGACATATTGGTGACATGACTATGGAAGACATGTTTGAGGACAGATTGGTGACATGACTATGTTAAGAAGGGCATATTGATGAAATATGATGTGATAAGTGTTTGTATGTAATACAAGCTGGGTCTTGTTCTATTTTTCTTAGTTGGATCTAGGAAAAGACCAATTTGTGACTTGGAATAGAAGTTGTTGCTTCTCAATCAGTTGTAGCTGATAATTCCTAATGGTTGTAGTCGATTGAATTAAATATAAAAAGATTACAAATCTTATCTTGTGTCTCTAGTTAATGACAGTGATGAGATTGATGATATGAATGACATGTTTAATGATTATTGATGTTTAGCTTGGTGAATGATGAAAGTGTTGAAGTGATTTCGTAAAATGATATATGCTTGAGTTTAGAAGAAGTTGAAATTGGTCTTAAGTGCTGGCCCACTGATTCACCCCCCCTCTTAGTGTGCTATTGTCTCCATCAATTGGTATTAGAGAAGGTCTTCATCACCATCCTAGAAAGCTTGAATGGATCTGTGGACAGAAGATGGAAGGGCCAACAGAGTTCAGCAACAATGAGGTTCCAGTTTTTGAAATATCAGATTACTTTGGTTGGAGAAGTAGAATGAAAGCTTACTTGAAGAAATTTGATGTTTGGTAAATTGTGGTTAATCCACATGTCCAACCCAACAAGAAGAAAAAGACAACAGCCGAGAAAGACAATAATATTGCCTTGAATTTTCTAATGGATGGACTCTCAAGCCCTATCAAAGAAAGTGTAAGAGAATATACCTCTGCCAAAGATCTTTGGTTCAAGCTGGAAGGTGAGTACCAAATGAGAAATCGAGACACAGAAAATGAAATAGAAATCAAGTCTTTGAAGATAAGAAGCAAGAAGAAAAGGAGGGACAAGCTTCCGATGTCAATGAAAGTAAGGACTCTTTTGTTGGTGTTAATTATGAATGTGATTATATTGAAATTCTACTTACAGAAGATGAAAAGGAAGATTTGTTGAAAGTCAATAATGCAATTGCATGTACCCTATTGGATATTGATCTCAAATTCAATCCGAGGATTAATAAGAAGATTTTGGGGTCATTTGAAAAATACAAAAAGGATACAAAGGCATTGCTCATGAGATTGAAACTCAAGAACAAATATTTACAAGATGAGCTAAAATATCAAAATGATCAAGTTAGAAGATTGAATATTGAATTAGAAAAATAACAAGAAGAGATTTGTAAAGACCTTAAAGAGATTGAAGAGACAAGAAGGGAAAATATCAATTTGAAGACTCAGTTGGAAGAAGCCAAAAGAATAGAAGAAATCATGAAGCTTAGCTGGAAGAAAAAGAGAAGACAAAACAAAAGCTTGAGATGGAAGTTGTTGATCTTAGAAAGAAAATTGAAAAGTCAAACGCTCATGTGAAGTTCAACAAAAGTTCAGTCATCTTGGAAGAAATTTTGGATTGTCAAAGTTCTCCCTATGACAAATCTAGTCTTGGGTACAAGAAGGAAGAAAAAAAATATGAAGGTGACATATGGTCCCCCAAGACTCCTGAAGTAGAATCCACATCCTTCAAAGGTGAAAGAAAATCTCCTCAGCAAGAACCTGCACAGCATAAAGAATATTTCAAAAGATCAAGAATGCATCAAGAAGTTGGTCCCACTCCTCAAAGCAAATTCTTCAGAAGAGAGACAACTCCAACATGGAATCAAGCACTCAGGTATGATAGCAGCTTTAATGGTTATTGTTATTCTTATAATAGTTTGGGTCACAAGGCTATGGATTGTGCATGCCATGGAAGAAGAAATGATGGAAGTCGAAGTGACAAAATTAGATGTTGGACGTGTGACCAAATTGGACATATTGCTGCTAATTGTCATACATTGAGATGCTTCACCTGTGGTGGTGTTGGTCATAAATCCCAAGGATGTGGAAGTCAAAGAAGGCAATCCATGATAATTTTTTCATATCCATCAACAATGAAAGTAGATGACTCTTGGAAGAATACGAATGAAAAAATATTTGAATACCAAGGGACAAATGATCACAACCATTCTCAGGTATGGGTTAAAAATAATGTTTTGTTGAATGTAAATGAAGTTGATCATTGTATAGAAGATGGCTGCCATATGGCAAGCCATGTTTGACATTCTCAGGTATGGGTTAAAAATAATGTTTTGTTGAATGTAAATGAAGTTGATCATTGTACAGAAGATGGCTTCCATATGGCAAGCCATGATTGAGGTCTTGTAAAGACTTCAATACACCTTGAGTCCATGGAATTTGGAGGATGGACTCAAGAACGAAAGATGGATACTCCAAGCATAGAGATAGGTCCAAGGATCGTGGCATGTTGATAGGGGGAGCTTGAATTGTTTAAAACAAATGAAGAGAATATTATTCATCCTGATTTGAAAAGGAGTTTGATGATGACAGTTTGAGCGATGACATGATTAGCAAGTGAATCAACATGTTGATGTTTGGAAAATTGATATGAATTTACTAGATGATTGTCGAGCATGACTCTCTCTAGATTTGGATATTATTGACAAAAAAAACACTTGTTACTAACATCTGATTGTGTGTGTCATATTGGGAATATAGTTGGTTATAATCCAACTCGGCATGTGAAAACCCCTTGATGATTGAACTATGATTGGCATGAGTAGTACATGATTTTATCTCTGATTTTTTTAAGGCATCCAAAGACATTTTAAGAAGAGGACCTCAAAAGTACAAATCTCATGAAGCAAGGAGGTAGCTACAGGTGTCTTGTATTCGGTGGTCCAAAGGCAATAGGACTAACTAAATTCAAGTCAAAAGGAAGTCTAAGGATAACGGGTTGGAAGCAGCAGAATATTATTCACAAGACCAATGTTACAAGTTAAGGAAGAATTTCATATAAAAGGCATAGTGGTCAATGTGTTCAATCCTACGATATATTCTTGAAGAAGACAATTCTGGGCAAGGGTTCGTGTAAGATAGTGAAAGAAGCAAGTTAACAGTTCGGGTATACTACAGTATGATTTTAAAAAAATTATGAGTTCTGATCCGAGACTAACACGACAGTGACAATTTGAATTGATTTGATAGTTACAGTAGTGTACAAGTTTGGTGAAGCAGAATTGATGACAAGAACATTGCATGACCACAACTTGGCAAGGAATGACATGAAGTTTGGAGAGCGGAACTTGTGTATCATGGTTACAATGACATGTTTATAGGGGGAGTATAGTGAGCCAAAAAGCAACATTATGGTCAAATATTTTGAATACCTTCGAAGTCTCATCTGACTGTTGAAAAGATGAAGAAAAATAATATAAGATCTGAACAAGAAGACTTTGAACAATCCCAGACTTTTGTCAAATGAATAAATTTTGATGCATTATTTGAATTTGTAAGTCATGTGAAGTTGATTTTTTTTAATGCTACAACAGTACACGATGAGTTAGTGAAAGATTGAATACTAGCGAAGGCATATTTGAAGTATGGTGAAAGGAAGCCACAGTGAAGCAATGTATTGGATATTTTGAAGTATGATCTCAGTAGTCTATATGAAAGGGGGAGTAAAATGTTTCAGTAAATCACACCAGTCTACATGAAAAGGGAACAAACACTTCAGTAAAAAGTATTCAAGAATAATTTTTTGGGGGCATTGTGAAGTCTTTTGTTTTTGCACATGAACAAATCAAGACCTATGGTCCTAGTTCGGTGTGTTAAAAGAAGAAATTAGACAGGGTGATCTTGAATTGTTCAAAAAAGATGCAGCAGTTTGATAGGGGGAGATTCTTTGAAGCAATCAAAGCCACATACTTAATAGAGGGAGAAGGAATACCCTATAAGGAAGATCAAACTCAACAAATCAAGAAGTATACATGAAAGGGGGAGTATATATACTTATGAACAATTGAATATGGAAAGTGAAAAGGTACAAGTATGATCTCCAAGAAACAATACCAAGCTTAGTCAAAGGGGGAGATCAACCAATGAAAAAGTTGACATGGGAGAAAACCCTTCAGCATGATTTCATGAAGTATTCAAGGATATAATTGTTTTGGGAATTGTGAATCTTTTAATGGCTAGGTGATTGGCCCTTTGTCATTAATGTCAAAGGGGGAGAGAAATTTTGAGGAGGTTTCCATCAATGACAAAGGGGGATATTGACGAACATAGTTGTCATTGATGAAAACACATTAATGACAAAATACAATGACATGACAAGTGTTGATTGATGACAAGTGTTGAAGACATGGAAAAGTTCAAGCAAGCATGGACTAATACATGGAAAAGGTCAAGCAAGCCGGACAAAGGACAATGATATGGAAGACAAAGGCAATTTGGACAAAGGAAAATGACATGAAAGACAAAAGCAAGCTAGAAAAAGGACAATGACATGACAAGTGTTGAAGACATGGAAAAGGTCAAGCAAGCATGGACTAAGACATGGCATAGTACAAGCAAGCCGGAAAAAGGACAATGACATGAAATACAAAGGAAAATTGGACAAAGGACAATGACATGGAAGACAAAGGCAAGCTGGACAAAGGACAATGAATGGAAGACAAAGGCAAGCTGGACAAAGGACAAGACATGGAATACAAAGCATGACAAGTGTTGATGACATGGAAAATAACAAAGACATGATGATTTGGAAAGGTAATGTCTAAGGAGTAACAAAAGTAGATGACATGGGCAGCTTGCGGGCATGCCTACGGGCATTTGAAGGACACATTGCGGGCATCACATAAAACACATATGTGGGCATCTTTTATGGAGTGTTAAGGGAATTTTTATATGCCCTTGCGAGCATATTCTGGATCCTATTAAGGGAATATCTAGGAGCCCTTACGGGCATCTTATAAGAACCCCTGCGAGCATTTCCAAAGTGTCTTGCAGGCATCTTCAAAGAAGCTTGCGTGCATTTGCTAAAGGCATGTGCGGGCATTTCTAAAGGACCAGCAACGGGGATATGAGGGCATGTGAAAAATTCCCTTGTGGGAATCTCATTAGAGCCATTGCGGGCATATGATGAAGCATGTGCGGGCAATTTTAAGGATTCCATGCAGGCATACTCTAAGGATCCATGCGGGCAAGGAGAACGATCCCCTTAAGGAACCATGCGGGCATCTCTTAAGGCCCTTGCGAGCATATGAGGGCATATAAGAGCCCTTGAGGGCATATTTAAGAGCTCCTTGAGGACATTTTTAAGGCCCTTTCGGGCATCACAGTTTTCCAAAATCAAAGAGCCCTTGCAGGCATATGAAAAAGACATGACTTGGCATGAAAATGATAATGTATGAAGGGTTGGGTCTCGGACCCACAAGTGCTGGGGGTATAGCCTAATAAATGGCAGCAAAGGACATGAAATAAAATGAAATTGTTGGTTATCTCCTTGATTGTAGGATGGCCACCTAAATTAAATTATTTGATTTATTTAATGATAAAAAGAAAAAGAAATGATAATCTACTTGACATGTCGGCCTAGCATAAGTCATGGAGAAGAAGTGTATAAATAAAGGCTATCCACCTCATTCTTGTGTGGATTTTTGGAGTGGGGAATTCAGTGGAGAAAGTGAGGAGCTTTGATTTTCGGTGAGGAGATTCCTGAGGAAAATTTTGGGGGGTAGCAGCAGATCAGCAGGAGCAACAGTGAAGAAATATTTTATCTTTGTAATTTTCAGGCATCATTGAGGCAATAGTTTGGTGATATTGTTGAAGACATGGACAGATTGAGGACATGACTATGGACATGTTTATATGATGACAGTTTGATGATACTTTAGGGCAGCAGTAATGATTGATGACAGTTTTTCTTGAGGACAGATTGGTGACATGACTATGGAAGAAATGTTTGAGGACAGATTGGTGACATGACTGTGTTAAGAAGGGAAGATTGATGAAATATGATGTTACAAGTGTTTGTATGTAATACAAGCTGGGTATTGTTATATTTTTCTTAGTTGGATCTAAGAAAAGACCAAGTTGTGTGTAATACCCCAATTTTGACCCTTATGATATATTGGATTTTATGCAAATATTGTGTAGATGCGATGTATGTTTCCCTAGCGTGGAGCTCAAGGCCAAGGCCCCGCTAGTGTATGTTCGGATTTTATTTAGAATGGACAAGAATTTGATATTTTGTTACCCATGTGCTATTAAGCCATGGAATATTGTAAATGGATGTAAATATTAATATTTCAATAAAATACCAAAACTGGCTATGGAAGCAACGAATGAGAAGGGTGTTAATTTTTTTATCATTAATTCAACATACTCTAGGATATTTACTGAGAGAATAACATGTATATCATATCAAGCACAACAAGAAATCACATGAGACAATAGACACACAACGTTTCCTTGGGAAAAACCAAGAAGGTGAAAAACTCCAATAACTTCCTCAGAGATAGATAGAGCAATGATACAAAACCCAAGCATAAGAGATAGTCTCCTAGCAGCAGCTTCTCCTCCTCCACTAGTGTGACACACTCCAATGAGTGTATAAGTGAGAAAGTGGATGATCAAATAGAGTGCCTCCCGCATTCTATTTATACTTGACTTGACTTGCCTAATAACCTTTACTAGGTCGGCCTTAACTTAACCACATAACATAATGCTGACAGGGCCGACCCCAAATAGGGTGGTCTAATAACCCTTTTACCCACATGACTCATACAGGGCCGATCCCATCAAGGTGGTCTAATAACCCATCAAGTATAAGTTACGGCACTTACAATATAAATGACGACACTTCCGTATAGAGGAATAATAACATCTATGTAGGAATACAAACACTTCCGTATAGAGGAATAATAACATCTCTATAGGGATACAATATACATAGGTGAAATACATTCCAAAGTTACAATTACATCAACACTCCCTCTTAACTAGGAAGGTATTTCTGGACACAGGTCTTCTAGCATAAGTATTCTTCTCTAGATCATCGCCACTGGATCATCGACATTGAAGCATCGTCATCATCACTGCTACTGCTATCTCAATCAATCTCTGAACTACTCGTCATAGGAAGTTCTACAGAGCCAGTCCTTTTTCATACTGGATGTAGGCCCACCACCTGCAGGTCTTCATCATCACTGGCCATACTATGGAATCCTTGGGACTTATTACGTGCATCACAAACCCTCGCAAGAGAATCCCAGGACTTATTACGGGCACACAGCCCAACCTATCGGATCTCCCAAGTCTTACATGTGGTCATGGCACAACCTTGAAAGAGCATCCCAGGACTTATTACGGGAACACAGCCCAACCTATCGGATCTCCCAGGTCACATTACATGCCATAGGACAAACCCTCGAAAGAGCATCCCATGACTTATTACGGGCACACAACCCAACCTATCGGATCTCCCAGGTCTTACATGTCCTCCCAAGCACAACTTGTCCACGGCCATAGAGTATCATCCTAATACTCATGATCATACTGATCATAACATCGTTCATGAAGAACAACCCAGATGCACATCACACAGCACTTACATTCACCAGCATGGGAAGAAACACTTCAACCATCCGTGAAAGGATTAGCACTTATATCTACGCCATGGGAAGACACACTTCAACCATGCGAGAATGGAATCACACTTATATCCATAGCCATGGGAAGACACACTTCAACCATGCTAGGAATGGCACAACACTCATATCACAGCCATGGGAAGACACACTTCAACCATGCTCAAATGGCACAGCTCTTACATCAACGACCATGGGAAGACACACTTCAACCATGTCGGAATGGCCCCAACACTTATATCGCATCCATGGGAAGACACACTTCAACCATGCTCGAATGGCCCCAACACTTATATCGCATCCACGGGAAGACATACTTCAACCATGCTCGAATGGCCCATGTGCATCTGTGTCTTCGGAACTCATCACACATAATCCAATTGATTATGTAATGTATCCACTTGATACATATCACCACATATGATCATCATGATCATCATCATAGCATCATCCTGATGCATATCATCTGGAGCAACATCTCGAAGCTCATCATCCATGATCATCTTGATCATACAATGCATCCACCTGATGCATACATAGTATCTACCTGATACATATCATCATACATGATCTACCTGATCATACAATGTATCTACCTGATACATAAACAAATACATGATCCACCTGATACATATCAACATACATGATCCACTTGATCATACAATGTATCCACCTGATACATATCAAGCATCCAACATGATGCATATACAAATATATCAAGCATCCAACATGATGCATATACAGAGCAGTAACTGGAGCATCGTCCTAATGCTCATCATCCAGCACTTACATCCACATCCATGGGAAGGATCCTCCTCTCACCATGCTTGGAATGGCTCCTGCAAATGTGTCCATCACTTCTTCCTCGAAGTGTCGTCAATCTGAAGAACACCAAGCCTCTCTCTGAAGTACTCAAACTTCACTCTGGGTAGTGGTTTCATCAACACATCTGCAACCTGCTCATCCATCGCAACATACAAGAGCTTCACTACTCCTCTCTGCACCATGTCCCTGATATAGTGATATTTGATCTCAATGTGCTTTGACCTATCATGGAACACTGGATTCTCAGACAGCTTCACACGACTCTGGTTGTCACAAAAGATACCAGTAGCATCCAACGGGAGATCAAATAACTCAGACAGTAGCTTCCGGAGCCATACTGCCTCACAACTAGCCAAACAGGCTGCAACATACTCTGCTTCGGCTATACTCAGTGCTACGTAGGACTGCTTCCTGCTAAACCAAGATATCACACCTGATCCCATTCTGAAGCAACACCCAGAAGTGCTCTTCCTATCTACAGCACTGCCTTCCCAGGCTGAATCAACATAACCCTGCAGGTTAAACTTTTGATTCGCATCATACTTGAGTGTTGGCGGGGAAAACTAACCTATAGTAAGGAAATGGATACTATCAACTGAAAGGGGATGACAAGTAAGCATATTAACTGTGTTACAGAGATGCTCATGAAAGGAAATAGGTTATAGGTCTTGAGAACATACCTTTCGAATGACGTTCAATCCTCAAGTCAACCTCCCGTTCAATAAACCTGCAATACAAGTACCTTTCTCAGCGTATCTTGGATAATATATAATGATGAAAAAGACAAAGCAATTTAAGCATCCAATATTAACCAAAGCAGATCCAAACAAGTATATCACTTTAATGAACACTTAATTTGGGACAAGAAAGATGCTTCAACCTTTTATTGTCAAATGCAAATTGATGATACAAAGTATACTTGACTTTGTGACATGCTCCTGCAACCTGATCCTGGGGTCCTGCTCTTCTCTAGCTTGGATATCTTCTAGCATAATCTCCTCCAATGCAAGCTTCTCTTTAAAAGTCTCTTAATAACATTCATGTCTCTAACCCCTCTCTTTATTCTTCCTTGTATTTATAGCACAAGGGAAGCAGTTCAGGTCGAGAGATGGTTATGGAGGAAGTTGGGGAAGTTGGAAAACCAACTGCAACTAATCCTCTTTGTGAAATTAATTATTTTTTAATCATCTTTTGAGGTGTACTCTACGATTGCTCAGTGAAGTAGCGTTCAGGGCGCTACTATAGTGTTTTTAAACTAGCGCTCATCACTTTTTGAATGTTGAGCGCTACTCTATTGAAGAGGAGTAGCGCTCATGAGGTTTGAGCGCTACTATTGTACACTGGAGTAGGGTATAGGCGCTAGTCTATTGAAGTAGAGCATCACTCATGTCTCAAAATGACATTTTTAGGGTTTTTCAGTCTTGCCAGGAGGTGGAGTAAGTCAAAGTCTCATTTGGGGTCAACATGCTCCTCCATCCAAGTTGTCCTTTTGTGTGATCAACAACTCAAGATGATCACGGATGGAGAGGTGCAGGTTTAACCTATAATAGATGCCCCCTAATGTGTGAGGTCAGAGGGGAACGATGTCTGAAATACATTATAATCCAAATCCATAGGAGGAGCAAGGAACCGCAGAAACAAGTCACAAGAACACCTGAAACAAAGATCAAGGTCAGCGAGCAATTACATTTTTGACATCATATAGATGTGCAGTGTGATACAACATGATCTCCGATACATAACAAGGAGATGTATATATAGCATGGACACTTGGAATACAAGCGTGGATCCATATCAAACTGAGAGATCATAGCCATAACAACAAACTGGATCTATGTCTCATGGAGAGCCGAATATAAGTGAGGCTCAGTATTGCACAACTTGGGTGATAACAGAATGAGGTACTGTCATCCAAAATCCCAAGGTCTTCATCCAAAACAACTCTAGGTACAAACCCTAACCATGTGAATAGATGAGCTGACAGTCGAACATGGGGGGTATCGTTTGATTACCGGTCATTGATGTATATCGTTAACAAACGCGAGGACTTCCACCGATAACGATGATGGGGCCCAAGGTACCAAGTACGATCCGCCAAGTGTGAATAGATGGACTTGGAGTCGAACACTTGGGGATCCTGTCGAAGAAGAGACATTGATGTATTCTCAACATTCAACAGCGAGGAAAATTGCCATTGGTGACTGCAATCTCCAAGGTAATAACCAAAACTCTAAACTTCATTCCCAGAGTAAAATGAGTTGATGTCGATGGGAAGAAGTTCATTGGAAGGGAGGCCTTAAGGCATCCTCCATCATCCAACTCGAGGAACACTCAACTGGTATGATCTGATATGGAATAATATGTAACAAGACTGACACTAGGATGGCCGACACATGAGGTCAAGGCAAACTACAGAATGGCCGACACAAGGTATATCCTTGAACAGTGAGCACGACACAAAGTGAATCAGGAAGTTTTCGACATAATGGGTTAAATGATAAGCCTGAAATGTAAGAGACATTATCAGACCCTCCATATGGTTGGAAGAATAACCAATCAGGGGAGTAAACAACTCGGAGATCAGGTTCACCCTGAGGTCAAAAACTAAACCCAACCGACAAGATAGACTCAAGTAGGTGTTGTGTTCAAGGATATAACTGACTGAACTGCCTTTGACATTGAAGATATGACACATCTTTCCCATCCCTTATTCTTTTTAGATAAAAGAATACCTTTCTTGTTGTTTTAATGAGTCCAAGAAAGAATGAAAACTCAATAGATCCAACCATGTAAAAAGTTTAACGAGCCCATGGGAGGAAGACTCATGACCTTATTCATTGTTTACAGAGTTCGAAGAAGAGATAGAAGATTACTCTATATTACTGATCTCTGGATTTTAATATCGAGCCGAGATCTGTTCTTGCTCGTCGGTGTTTTCAATTTTAAGGAGACTGTCTGAAAAACTTAAACAATAACTCCATATATCTGCTCGTGGATTTGAATATTGAGCCCAAGCAGATTAATGCTCTCCGGTGTTTTCCTGTTTATAGAGTCTGAAAAACTTAAACAATCCTCTTTTCACCTATCCGTGGATTTTATATCGAGCCCGGATTGGTCTGTGCTCGGCTGTGTTTTCTTGTTTATAGAGTTGAAAAACTTAAACAATCCTCTACTTACCCTCTTGTGGATTTCACATCGAGCCTCAGTAGGTGAATGCTCGCTTGGTATTTTCATGTTTAGAGAGCCTGAAAACCCTAAAGAAAGGATCCAAAAGGTCTTTTTTCATGCAGTTAGTCTCCTCCCCTGAAAAAGTATAAAACAAAGGGAGAAGAACTCTTCTAGCGCATACAGAAGTATACCTAGAGTATACCTTTTCCGTAATTAATCCACCTAGGCCCGGAAAAAGGATAATTCTATACCTAAGTGGATGAGCCGTCGATTACTTTAATGAGCTCGAAGAGGACAAGATTGCTCGACAATCTTGTTTAGGTTTAAATAGTCCAAACAAGAGCTTAAAATGACTTAAAGGTCAGCTTCTGGGCTCATAGCTTCATAATCTGCCAAAACTAGGTCTTCAACAAAATATTAGTAAATGCGACAAAAAATCTCGAATGATACATGAATTTGAACTATTAACTAGTTGACAAGGTCTAACATCGAGAATTTTAAACTTAGGAGATCGATCCTACAAAAATTTAAGGAAAAATGCGAGCTGGATAAGTGAACATTAGTATTACACCATATGTATGTTTCAATTGATTAATTAAGTGATTTTGATAAAATTTTGAAACTATAGAGAACTAAACAATGGTGGGTAAAAATTAAAATCCAATTCATATATATAATTTCATTTTAAAACTCAATTTCCAATTTGTTTTTGTAGGGCAAAGATTTGAGGCAAACTTGGCATTTTCAAATCTCCGTGGTGATCAAATCAAGCATCCAAACACCGTTCTTCTTCCACCAAGTGAGTTAGAAACTTCCCCACTTGCATTTTTATGGTTTAGTTTTTATTTTTTGAGCCAAAAACAGCTTTCCAGGCAATGCTCACAACTTTTATTGTGCGAGCGCTACTGTGTAACAAGAGCAGTAGTGTGTAAAGGAGATGAGCGCTACTATGCTCACACAGAGTAGCACTCATACATTACTGTGTAGTATACATAGTAGCGCTCAAGCCTAAAAACTTAAAAACAAGCGCCGAGACTGAAAAATTGTCACTTTTTGTGCAGGATGGTTCTTCAATGGAGGGAGAGAGAACATGAGGACATGGATAGGCTGGCCATGCAATACCCAACCACTCTCCACGCTCTCTGAAGATGCGATTTATTGAAGTTTTACCGAACCGTAAACATGAGGGCCCTAAACAAATTATTTCGAAGACTTATTCAGTACTGGGATGTGGATACCAATACTTTTGTCATCCATGGGAAAACTTTGGAGCTTACAGTTGATGACATTTATTTCATTACTGGTCTCTCACGGAGGGGAGATGTAATAAATCTGAAAGGGTCTTCTCGTTTGGGCATAAGGTCTGTGCAAGAGTACTTGAATACATATTGTGTGGCTGGAGCTGAGAAATCAGGATACCAAATCTTGATTTCTACCATTGAAGGCCTCCCCTTGAAGGTGATAGTGAGTATGATTAACCGAGTGGCAAGTAGTGCCTCACTACACCTAGCTTCCAGGCACTCTATGCATGTTGGTGTACAATGCTTACACAGTCATGTATACGATTGGTGTACTAGTTTAGTGGCGAGCATGAAAGCTCAATTGACAGGTTGTAAATCCGGCACAATGAAGAATTTTGGGTACGGTAGCATTTTGTGTACTTTCTTCTTTGAGAGGATTCCTGCTATTAGTTTGGGGATGCCTCTACCTCAGGCTAACCCCCGTGAGCCCAGACTAGGCCGTTGGGGTGACATATTCCTCCGCCAGGGTGGTGGGGAAAGTCACTACTGTTATCATACTGATGATTTCCGGGGGTGGTGGGAGAGGCAAGTGCCCGCCTTCGAGCAGTTTCCATATGTTGGATTGGATTTCCGTCATGATCCAGAACTGGTGCTTCCTCCAGGTGGAGCCTGGGGAGATATTGGTATGTTTAATTTTGAGAATTATTTAATTTTTTCAAACTTTTCAAGTATTTGATTTTTATGAATGAATTTTGAAGTGCTAAAACAAGTGTCATATGCAGATATTGGGCCTATCCGTCCCGAGGGACATCCTACCATCTTTGTGAGGCCAGCTGATATTACTGCAGCAGATGCTATGTTGGGGACCATAGAGACAAAAGTGAGTTGGTTGACTCATGAAGTTCCTGCATGCCGTATGGATCAGATACCTATTGATATGCAGGAAGATGTAGTTGGGGTGCCCCCAGCATGGCTTAGGGTGCTGCGGAAGATAGCTAGGCTATTCATATGTTATCACAATGTAGTAGATGATGATGAGGTCCCTCCTTCTCCATAAGAGAGGGATACATTCTATGTATATTTTTGAGGCTACTATGCCCAGTTTTGTACTTTTATGACATGACTTGATAGACTTGTGATCCAAAACTCATATATTTTTTGATACAGTATTGGTTATTTACATATGTATGTGTTTGAATTTTATGTGTGCAATGTTGTTTATGAAAGTGTATGATACAAATGCCAGTCTAACACATAGTTTGCTAATGAATCAGCTAATGTGTTTAAATTTCTTGGAATGTGTTCATATATAATAGAATCAAACTGTCTTTCCAATAGTCTAACTCGTAGAAACTGACGTAGCAATCCGAGATCTCTAATCTGGTAGACACCTGTTAACTGAAATGCAATTAGTTGTGAGTCAAGTCTTACCTCCAAATGTGAAATGTCATGACTGAGAGCATCTTGGAGAAGTTCTATAACTGCATTGTATTCAGCCACATTATTCATGGTAGGACCCAAACAAACCCCCCCCCCAAAGAGACAAGTTGGCCAGCGGGTGAGTAAACGACCCAAGCTGTTGCTGCCAACTGACAGGTGCGGCGACTGGCACCATCATCAAATCCTAAGAAATGTTCGGTCGACATCTGCTACACGAAACGAAAAACACACATAAGATTAACTAACAAATATAACAAAAACTAGCTCTACAAAAATATACAGCTATGTTACAAGAAAAAGTATGTCAGCCTAAGCGTAGTACTTCTTCAGGTAGAGCCCATTTCTAGGCTCGGACAACTTATTACCTTCGTAATCTATCAGTTCATAGGCACCTTTCTTCAGTACTTTGGAAATTATATAAGGTCCGAGCCACCTGGACTTGAATTTTCCAGGTCCTAGGGGTTCTTTGTCTTGATCACATAGTAGGACAAAAAAACCCTAGGTCTGACGGACTTGTCATATTGTCCTTTGACTTGTTTTTTGTGGACCTCGTTTGTTGTGAGCGTGTCACGGCGCTGTTCATCTAGATGTTCTAAGTGTAACAAACGTTCTTCTAGTATTGAAGTATCCGGTAGTAACTGAATGGCTAGTTTTAGCGAAGGAATCTCTCATTCAATCGGTACGACTGCTTCTATCCCATGCACAAGTTGGAAGGGAGGGAATCTGGTGGCAGTCTTAATGTTAGCTCGGTAAGCCCAAAGATCCAGGTACAGCATGATGTGCCAGTTATTTCGATTGGCATTAACAGTTCTTTGCAGTATAACCTTTAAAGTTTTGTTCACTGCTTCGACTTGTCCATTCGCCTGTGGATAGTATGAAGATGAATGTTCTTGTCAAAAACCAAGCATTGTATACAAATCAGTCATCATGCTATTCTAGAAATGACTGCCATGATCAGTCACTATCTCTTTAGGTATGCCGAACCATGCAATAATCTGATTAAACACGAAATAAGCGGCAGTTTCTCCATCTGCCTTGATAGTAGGCATTGCCTCCGCCCACTTAGTAAAGTAGTCAACGACAACGATGATGTAATGATTTCCTCCAGCCGAAACTGGATTGCAAGTCATGTAATCAACCCCCCATTTTGTGAAGGGACCTGCTGTAATCACAGGATGAAGAGGAGCTGGGTGTGCCCTCATTTTATTAGTGAAAAACTGGCACGAACGACAGCGTTTCACGGCTTCTACACAATCTTTAAAGATCGTGGGCCAAAAATATCCGGCATGCAGTATCTTCTAAGTTGTTTCCAACCCGAGAATATGTCCCCCACAAGCTCCACTGTGGGAATCATTTAATACTACTTTGGCCTCTTCTCGAGTTAAGCAACATCGTAAAATGGAATCTACCCCACATCGATACAAAGTATCTAAGATGATGAGGTAGTTTTTCACATGGACACCTCAAATTCTGGAGATATACTAAGATATCCCCGTACCATGGGTCAGAGGAAGCAATGAGGAAGATATGTTCATCTGGGAATGATGATTCTTCCTCAACGTACTCTAGGTCACTTAGAAACTATGAGATTAACTCAACGAACACTAGTGATTTCTTTGACTTGGCCGATTGGAAGACCAAATCGAACTCCTGTAGGATTACAATCCATTTATTATATTTCCCACCGATGATTCGTTGGGTGAGAATGTACTGGAAAGGACTGACTTCTGCTATCACAGTAGTAGTTCATAAAATTATATAGTGACGAAGCCTCTGTACCGCATAGACCGCGGAAAGTGCTAACTTCTCAATGTGCGAATAATTAATCTCAGGGGCTATCAATGCGCGAGAAAGATAGTAGATAACATGATCTTGGAGCGTATCATCTTCTTGAACTAATACTATACCAATTGTATTAAGAGATGTTGCCAGATATAAAAGAAAATCTTTTGCGTAGTCCGGCGGGCTCAACAAGGGTGCTGAAAGAAGTGCCTTTTTTAAGGCTTCAAAGGATGCTTGAGCAGCCTCGTCCCACACAAAGTAGGAGTCTTGTTTGAGTAGCCTCATAAAACCTTTAGTAATTTTAGCATAGTTTATGATGAATCGTCGTAAGAAATTAGACATGCCTTGCAGACTTTGGAGTTGTCGCAAGGTGCGAGGAGGAGGCAGATTTACAATCGCCTTTACTTTCAGCGGGTCGACCATTATGCCACAACTGGAGACAATGAATCCCAGCAGACATCCCGATTCGACACAGAACACACACTTATTAGGATTCAAATGAATCTTATATTGTCTGCATCTTTCAAACACCTGTTTAATATGAGCTGGATGATCCCGTCTCTTTCGAGATCACGTTGGGAGATCATCCAAGTAAGTTTCTACTATGTGTTTGATATCATGAAAAGCGAAATCCATCGCACGCTGGAAGGTAGCTCCAGCATTCTTCAAGCCAAATGGCATCTTCCGGTAAACGAAGGTCCCCCATGGGAAAATGAAAGTTGTTTTATGCTGATCCTCGGGTTTGATTTGTATTTGATTGTATCCCAAAAATTCATCCAGAACATCTCATGTCCCACACAAGCATCTATGATTTGATCGATAAACGATGTAGGATAGTTATCTTTCGGACAATCTTTGTTCAAGTCCCGGAATTCAGTACAAACTCTAATGGTACCTTGCTTCTTATCAACCGGAACAGGGTTTGAAACCCATTTCGTCATGTCAATCGGATAGATGAAACCGGCTTTAAGCAACTTTTCAACCTCCGCCTTGATGGCGGCCGCTTTTCTAGGGTTCATAGGATGAAGCTTTTGTCTCACAGGTTTTGCGTTAGGGTATGTCGTGATGACATGCTCCATGATGGATGAGTCTATACCTGGCATCTCCTCATATGACCAGGCAAAAACGTCGCGGAATTCTTTAAAAAGTTTTGTATACAGAACGATCTCTTCTGGAGAACAGTCTGCACCAATAAAAATGTTTTCCACGACCCCGGGTTTGGTGGAAATGTTAATCGGAATTGTTCTCGATATGTTAGCCATATTTCCCTCAGCATAAAAAGCTCTCGAAGTAGAAGTAAAAGATGACAAATCAACAAATCCACCGGGTCTCACAGGGAATTCCCCTCTCTCAATCCTGTCTAGATCTGGAAGCATGTAGGACTTGTGATGCATATGTTCCCATGGTTGGTCTAGGCCCATCATGATCTCTAAGATGGCTTCATCAAATGACAAAACCGTGTCTAAACAATCGAACGAGTGAGTGGAATTCAGTGACCATGCCGGAGCATAGTCCATATCTGACTCAGTAGAGATTGGCAGATTCATGATATGTTCCATTGCAGCATGTTTTGCTTCCATATAGGCCACTTCTGCAATGGATGGAGGCACAGAAGGTTCTGACGTAGTGGGAAGGATCCAAGGATCAGTTCTTAAACCAACCGTGAATGTTTCGGTAGCAGTACCCACATCAGAATGCATAAAAATAACAGGGGAGGGGAGGTCGAAAGTGCCTATTAATGACCTATAAATCCCTACTCCTAAACTCTCATTAACTGGGGCGGTTTGATCAACTAAGGGAATTGTGGTCTCTGAAGAATTCTAGTTGTTTCTCTGAGTGAAAGAAAGTTGATCGACTATAATGACCTTACCTTCAAACGGGAACATAACAACTCGAAAAACTGCCGATGCAGTAGCTTGCATGGCATAAGTCCAGCTCCTACCTAATAACATATTGTAATCAAGCGGAGTGTCCAGAACTTCTACTTCTACAGCAACTGTCTTACCGGCCAATGTGACATCAAATGATGGAAAAACCCCATGTGGATGAAAATTTCTGCCATCAAATGCAGTAAGTAGTGTGTTAGAAGGGGCTAACTCGGGGGAACCCAAAGCTTTCCAACAGGAAATTGACATTATGCAGGTCGACGCACCCTCATCTACTACAGCTCGTCTGATGGTCATTGGGCCATGGATGACTTCAATCTGAAGGGCAACGTGGTAGGGCAACCGGTATTTGATATCAGCCATATCAAATCACGCAGACATGTTAGAGGATTCCATACTTCCAATAGCTGCCAGAAGTGCATTCCATTGTAAAGGACAACTTTGCAAGACTTCTAAGGTAGACATGGCACAAGGGGTTTGGGATAAATCTTCAACCACATTGTAGTTGGAGGCAGCCCGGGTGTTGGGATTGTGCGATGCCCATTTCAAGACACCTTTTGAGATCTTGGGCATTGGGTCCACAGGTATGTAGAGTGGAGTGGAGGATTTTGGAATCTCTTTATCCTTTTTATGTGCGTCCGGGGTATAATTTCTGGCCCTCATTTGTAAGAGTGCATCCGAATTAACCATGTTAATAAAAGTTTGATCAACCGTAGCATGTCTAGTGCCCCCAGTGTTGGAGGTGCCAGAAGCTGAGCTCTGCCCCTTAGGGAATGGATCTTTCAGTATGGCAGGCTTCTTTTCTTGCAATAGCTTATGGGCTTCTTCAAGCAGAGGGCATTGGTGAGTAAGGTGGTCCTGCTTGCAAAGTTTACAAGGGAACTTAACCTTCTTTTTCTCTTTGTTACCCTCCTTAGCATTCTCTTTTTTGGGCTTCTGATGGTTCCCCTCTCCTTTCTTGCCCTTTTTTTTGTTATTGGGCTACCGAGGGCCCTTTTGATTGTTCTGAACCTGGTTGACAGATTCAGAAGTAGAAGGAGAGGTTGTGATGGAAGAAACTTCTACAGTCGATTGTTTGACAGATAAGGCATGAACCTGTTTGTTCAATGCTTCGAAAGCTGCAGAGTCAACTGAACCCACTATGTCGTCAGCATGTGGTCCAGGTTTAGGTCTACTCAGATCGGTATTCGATCGTGGTGCATCAGGTATGATCTCATACAGTAACCCGGATTGTGTGTAAATGAGATCTAACTGTTGGGTCCGTAGGATGGCTTCTTCCTCATTAGACACTCCAGACGTAGCTACTTCCTTAGAAATGTAAGGAAGGAGTGATTTCAAATACCACTCAAGAAGGAATTCTGGAGGTATGTTGGCTTTAATGAGCCTCTTCCATCTTCGCCACTCCTGAATGTGATCAGATAAATGAGTGGATTTATTTTTCCTAAATGTAGACAAAAGGTCTGTTCCGGCATCAAATCGAACAGGAAGCTGGAAGTGATTCAAAAAGACAGTCGCGAGATCCCCAAAATTAAATAATGTAGCTGCAGGTAACTCAATGTACCATTTGGCTGCAGCACCGGTTAAAGTCCTTTGGAACAGTCTCAATCTAATGGAATCTTCATTTAATGAGTTCGAGGAGCACCATAAATGGAAAGTAGTGACATAGTCACCAGGGTCTTCACTTGTTTTTCCTTCGAACTTTGGAATGTCCAAAGGTAACTTGGTAGGAACTGGTGGCCATGTAGCGTTATGATACACTAGATCGTTGGTTAGCTTGGAAAGATATGGCAAATTTAAAGTTGCCAGAAATGGTAAATGATGCCGGTAAGACGGTACTTGATAAGCTGGGGTCGAAAAAGGGGAACCACCCATAGCTTGACCCGTGAACTGCTAGTAGGGGTTGCCCCCAGCTGTCTATTGGTAGGGGTTACCCCCAACCATCTGTTGGTAAGGGTTGCCCCCGGCCATCTGCTGATAGGGGTTTCCACCTACCATCTGTTGATAGGGGTTGCCCCCAGCTACTTGTTGGTAGGGGTTGCCCCCTGCCATCTATTGTTGCGCGAAAGTATTATTGAAATTTCCCCACCCATATGAAATTGGGTTAGTGCTCTGTGGGTTCGTCCACTATGGCTGGGTGTTAGCCCCGCCATATTGCTGGTTAAAAATATTACCCCCTCCTCCTGAAAATAAGGAAAAAGGGACGTTACCTACAGGCATATTACATTGATTCATGTTGGGACCTACAAAGGTATTGAAACCAGTGGTAGCTGACGTAGACGGTGCGGTCATGGTACTCATGGTAGGCACAGTTGCAGAAGCACTTGACCCTATAGCGGGTGTGGAAATCCAAGTACTGGGTATATGATATAACGGTTGAAACATAGGAGGTGGCACTAAATTAGCTGTACTGCTAGGTCCAACAGTAGGTGCAGAGGTAGATTCCATAGTTGTTGAACTCAGCATACCTAACGTACTAGTATTAAAACTGAAGGACAGAGTGGACACAGAGGTTGTCTATGCCGAACTCGGTGTAGCAGTAAAAGGAGGATTTATGGTGTTAGTGTTCATACCTATGGTGGGAGTTTGTGGAACTCCCTGTTCACCTCCTAGATTAGACATAAAATGTCCACGCGAGAAATTATATGCACTGTAATCGGGCCGCTGGAAACCAACGGGTAACAGAAGCGGATTTCTAGGATTAGTCAGAGGAGGATTAAAGGGAGTGTTGTACTCCGCAAAAGTAAGATATTCAATCTCAACTGAACTAAAATGTCACTAATCTGGATTACCCGGTTGTGGTTCCTTAGGAACCTCTATTTTAGGGTTTTCTATTGCAGTTTGTTGTTCTTCAGCAAACTCAATTTCAAGTGCTAGTTCCTCAAGAATTCCTATTTCAGGATTTTTCGTTGTAAAAATATCCTCAGGAAGTTCTATTTCAGGAATGGTTTCCGAAGGAACACTGGGGTTTACCTATTGTCATCTAGCTGGAAGTAATGGTTATGTTCTAAGTGGCGGAAGGTTTTGAATCCTTCTCGATCTACGAAGTTCTTGGTTCTCCACGATTATATATAAAAATAAAACTAGAAAACCTAGTGGCCACTAAGACTAGGGGGCAAACAACACGCCAACTAAAAAGTCCTAAGTATGCAAACCAAGCAAACGAGATGCCTTCCGGAGAAGAGTCTGGGATGATGAGGGCCCAGAACAGATCAACGAAGGATGAAGAACGGTTTCCTGGGGTCCACAATACAATGACTAAAGGTGCAAGCGCTGGAATCATCCAACCGCCCTCCCAAAGACCTGCAAGGGATTTCCTCCCATGTCTGTCCTAGGTACAGCAGATATACCTTTTTTTGTCACTTGTGTATGAACCTATGGTCAGATACCAAGGATACCACAACACCGAAAACTCCTGGGGGAACAGTCTCTGGTCAAATCAGAAGGCGTGGGCAAGGTAACTGAGTCTGGAACTCAAAAGAGCCCCCAAACGCGATCCAATCCTGGTATATGCTCGAAACAGAAAGTAGGAGTATTCCCAACAATCTGATCTCACAAGACCTACTGCATAGATCCCAGGAAAGATTTGAGTGAAGTGGAATTACCTGTGATAGTCGAACTACGATTTTTGCGTAATGTGTGATCTTGAGTGGTTTAAGGTGATTTAAACCCAAGATCCTAACCAAGACTAGTTGGTGTAGTGTATCCCTAAAAATGAAAAATTGTTTCTATTTAATTTTATTAAAGATTTTTAGGGTTGTTATTACTCAAAAGGTAGTGCGTTTGTGTGGCATGGTTGCAACAGAAAAGAAAAAGTGCATAAATTCTAACTTTCCACAATAAAACTTTTTTTTTAATTTTTTCATTTAAAATTATTTTCAAACTGAAAAAACTGAGCAAATCTAATTAAATTTCTTTTTTGTTTTCTTTTGAAATTGTACACAAAATAATCTATGCTATCTTGTAACAAATATAAGCCTTATTGATCTTAAGCTACCAATTTTTTTTCTTTTTTTGTTATTATAAACAAAAAAGAGCTATAAACATGGAAAGCAAATAAGACCTGTGTGCAATGTGTAAGTATGGCTAAAAATGGTTCATAAGCTTACAGATGTCAAGGCACTAGCTCAACAAAGACTTGTCCTACAGGTTTTTTGCAAAAGACAAAGCCTTCATACTCAGAAACAAAGTGGGGAGAAAACAAAGGAGAAAGATACTTAAAACTGGGAATCCAACACAAGAGGATTGACCCAAAGCATCAAACCCTAACAAGACCACTATGCCAAGCAAAAAATTAGGCAAGCAAGCTAACAACCACGCTACTAATACAAGGACTGAGAAATGAATCAGCCTAAAGCACTTTAAACACACTTGAAACCAAAAAAGACAAAAAGTCAA
This sequence comes from Larix kaempferi, assembly GCA_027924585.1. Lineage (NCBI taxonomy): Eukaryota > Viridiplantae > Streptophyta > Pinopsida > Pinales > Pinaceae > Larix > Larix kaempferi. The sequence continues at coordinate 1,301,153 of BSBM01000036.1, forward strand.
AGAAGGTTGGAAATCAACAAGTTCGGAAGACACCCTGAAGGCTCCAAAACATAACAAACCCTAAAAAAAAGGATAAGATAGGTAAAGAGCAAACAAATGTTGCTACAAACAACAAATGCAAAGCATACAGATTTGTAAATCAGCAACATACAGTCAGGGAAAGAATAAGCGGAAGTGTTCACTAAAGAACAAAGCCTAGTCTTCCAAAAGAGTTATAAATAGTCCAAACATTCCACAAGTAAGAAAGCGATCTAAAGATGGTAAAAAGACTCAAAAAAAGGTTCTAAGACTTAAAGAAAAGTTATAAACCTCAAATACCAGTCAAGGAGATCTAAAAGCAAAGTCAAAAAACTCAACCAAACCATTAACAGAAGGCTACAGGAATATACCCTACTGTGCAGTAGGGAAACTAGCGCTCCTAAAGAGATGGGCGCTACTATATGTATAGCAAAGTAGCATATGGGTGCTACTGTATGTATAAAAAAGTAGCGCTCAGGTCTTAAAAAGTTAAAAACTAACTTTGAAAAGATGAAAAAAGACTGATTGAAGCAGAGAAAAACAAGCAGGGGGGTACCTACAGGGTCTCTCAGCACATAAAAGGAGTTGAAATGGTTCTGGGAAGAAAAAAAAGAAAGGTTTCCTAGAGCAAAAACACAATTATCCCCAGCAGAGTCACCAGTTTGTTGGCGGGAAAAACTACCCTATAGTAAGGAAACGGATACTATCAACTGAAAGGGGATGACAGGTAAGCATATTAACTGTGTTACAGAGATGCTCATGAAAGGAAATAGGTTATAGGTCTTGAGAACATACCTTTCGAATGACGTTCGATCCTAGCTCTTATTCGATCTTGTGTTCGATCCTCAAGTCAACCTCTCGTTCAATAAACTTGCAATACAAGTACCTTTCTCAGCATATCTTGGATAATATATAATGATGAAAAAGACAAAGCAATTTAAGCATCCAATATTAACCAAAGCAGATCCAAACAAGTATATCACTTTAATGAACACTTAATTTGGGACAAGAAAGACGCTTCAACCTTTTATTGTCAAATGCAAATTGATGATACAAAGTATACCTGACTTTGTGACATGCTCCTGCAACCTGATCCTGGGGTCCTGCTCTTCTCTGGCTTGGATATCTTCCAGCATAATCTCCTCCAATGCAAGCTTCTCTTTAAAAGTCTCTTAATAACATTCATGTCTCTAACCCCTCTCTTTATTCTTCCTTGTATTTATAGCACAAGGGAAGCAGTTCAGGTCGAGAGATGGTTATGGAGGAAGTTGGGGAAGTTGGAAAACCAACTGCAACTAATCCTCTTCGTGAAATTAATTATTTTTTAATCATATTTTGAGGTGTACGCTACTATTGCTCAGTGAAGTAGCGTTCAAGGCGCTACTATAGTGTTTTTAAACTAGTGCTCATCACTTTTTGAATGTTGAGCGCTACTCTGTTGAAGAGGAGTAGCGCTCATGAGGTTTGAGCGCTACCATTGTACACTGGAGTAGGGTACAGGCGCTAGTCTATTGAAGTAGAGTAGCGCTCATGTCTCAAAATGACATTTTTAGGGTTTTTCAGTCTTGCCAGGAGGTGGAGTAAGACAAAGTCTCATATGGGGTCAACATGCTCCTCCATCCACGTTGTCCTTTTGTGTGATCAACAGCTCAAGATGATCACAGACGGAGAGGTGCAGGTTTAATAAATTGCACCCTTCAGGTACCTCAGAATATGCTTTACAGCAACCAGGTGAACACCTCTCGTATCCATTAGGAACTGGCTCAATGTGTTCACTACAAAGTAAATTAGTGTTCATCAGGTACATCAAGGACCCAATCATCTGACAATACACCGTGACATCAACCAGATCAGATGAAGCATCACACAGAAGCTTCAGTTTCGATGCCATAGGTGTGGCCATGGCCTTGTAGTCCATCATCCCGAACTGCATCAGGATCTCTACTGCATACTTCCCTTGTCCAAGGAAGATCCCATCTGCACTCTGTCACACCTCCATGCCTAGAAAATAGTGCATCATCCCCAAGTCCTTCATCTCGAATTCGACAACAAGCTTCCTCTTCGTGTCGGCAATCAATCTATCCTCACCAAGTCCTAGGAGCTTGCTTCAAGCCATACAAGGCTTTCTTCAGTTTGCACACATGATTCCCTCTTCTGGGAGAAGCCATGAGCTACAAACCTCGCTTTGTATTTCTCCATGCTACCATCTGCAGCATGCTTGATCTTATAGATCCACTTGGAAGTCACAACAGACTTCCCTTCAGGTCTTGGGACCACATCCAAAACATCATTCTTCATGATCGACTGGTATTCCTCGATCATGGCATTCTTCCCGAATCCTAGGAACTTCAGATTCTTCAATATCTTCAATAGATAGCTTTGTTGCTGGAACAAATGTTGTAGTCCTTCTTTTGTAGGTGATGGTATACGATCTTTCCTACAAGACAAGTTAAATTGCATGATTAGAGAACATCTCATAGTTTTCAGAACAAATTCTTACACATAAAGAAATATGTCATACAGTCATGCATTTAATTTAGCCAATGCTTTAATACAACATTTATCCATATCTCGTAACTTTCTAGATGCCTTCCAATCTCTACCAGAACATTGTTAAGAGTGTGCACAAATCCCAACATGTCAACAAAGAGGTTTCATTCTAGATAGGTAGCAATGGAATATTGTACAGTGCCATAGGCCACTTACCCATTACATGCATATTAGTAGTATATTGTTCATTAATGCAATTATTCTAATATGCATAATACACAACCTAAGTCTAGGAACATAAGTATATACATCTTTGAATAGTATTATTTAAACAATCAAATATACAAGAAATGAAAATTCAAATACTTATCTTTGTTTGTTTGATGGGTGGACTCCCTCTCAATCTTTGTTTCCTTGTAGGAACTACTGGATTGTGATCCCTCTTGATCTTTGCTTCTTGGATTACCTGTCCTTGAACTTATATCCATCCGCAATCACTATGCATGCTTACTAGTGTCATCATTTTGTTATCCTCGAGATCTCATACATAATCATACATTTATTCGTATAATCTTAATACTATCAAAACACAATAATCTTAAGCATGTATAGTCATGATCATTTCAAACACAGATAATAAGCATTAGTATTCAAGGTTTATATAGGACTTTTCTATTTAGTCATATCATTAATCAAAGTAAGGAACATAACATGCATAAACCCTAGATTACTTTAACTTTTAACTTCATGAGTAATCATTATCAATCATACAAAAGTATAAGATCCTTTGATATAGGAAAAAACATACCTGGTCATCATATTTGCTAGTTATGTCTAGCAATGTTTTCTTGTTCTCTTCAATGACCTACATAGGTCATAATTTAACCATTGTAGAAACAAATTATACATACCTCTATGTGATCCATGACTATGGATGAGTCTTTGTCTTCATGTCATCATGGTCTTGATCTAGAGCTTGATTTGAACCTTTCATGTTAGCGGATAACATTCTCCTCATTCAACACCATAGTGCATTAGCACAAACATAATACAATCATAAGTGTCATAGCCCTAATCAATGAATGTCTTCTATCATGCATTCATTCTTTTTCTAGGGTGATAAGACAAGTTTAAAATTAAACAAGATTGTTACTAAACTCAATAACATGAGGACAATCATATTATAAACTTATCATGAACATATTTCAAAACATACATGTAAGTCATACCTGTTAGATATCTTGTAGTTGTTGTTGTTGTTGTTCCTTTTGTTATTAGGACAATCTGAGGAAAAGTGTCCTCTTCTTGGTATGTGCCATGAGAGCTTGATCTTCATTCCCCATCTTCTCTTCTCAAGCTACAATCTGAGCTTCTTCCTGTGAGCATTCTTCCCACAGCTTACTAAAAGAGATAAGTTTCTTCCTAGCACAAATTCCTTGGATGAAGGAATCCCATGACCTAGGAAGGCCATTAAGAGTGGTCATTACCACTTCTCCATTCTTTATAACTTCTCCCACAGCTTTAGGTTTTTCTTTTATCTGGGAGACCCTTGAGAAATAAGAATGCATAGTCTCTGCATTCTGGAACTTGATATTCTTCAATTGATTCCTCAAGGTCATCTTCCGATTTATATTCTTCGCTTCAAATAGCTTGGTCAAGGAATCAAACATCTCCTTAGGTGTCTTCAGAGATGACACATGTGGCATGAGATGGTTTTTGATAGAATCAGAAATTATCCTTTTAGCCTTGACTAAGTTCCTCTTGTGTAAGGCCTTAGTCTCTTCTCCCTCTGGGACAGGAACCCCTTTGCTTATGTAGGTGTCCAACTCACTCTCTTCTAGAATTAACCCAATCATATACTTCCATGCTCGGGAGTTATCATCCCCTTCAAGCTTATCCTCAAGCTTGGTGTGGTGAGAACTTCAAATGAAATAGAAAATATTTAGGTCTTACCACTTGATTTGCAGAAATATGGATCCAGAGCTGGATTAGGGTTTGTCAGAGAAACCCTAAAAATTCAAACTTTGAATTTCAAACTTATGAAAAGATAGAAAGATGCGCCTTAATGAGCTAATCAAGCTGGTATACTCAGAATTTGAAAACTGCAAAGTTTCACCCCTCAAATTTTCTTTTCAAACTTCTGGATTCACTGGGGAGGACCCTGAATTAGGGTTTGATTTTCCCAGAGCTTCATCCATCCAAAAAGTTTTATCTTGATCTCTAAACTTCGATTTTTCAGAGGAGCTTCCAGCCATGGTCTCATATTTCAGAAATTCCAACTTTTGCAGAAGCCCTAATTTTCGGCTTCACTAGACAGGACTCCAAACTAGGGTTTGATTTTCCCAGAGCTTCACCCAACCAAAAAGTTCAATCCAAAGCTCTAAACTTCGATTTTTCCAAGGAGCTTCCATCCATGGTCTTAGATTTCAAAAAGTCCTATTTTTGTGGAAGCCCTAAATTTTAGGGCCAAAAATGAAAGTGCCCAGAATTGAATTCTGATTGGACAGAAAGATGCGCCTTGCTGAGGAGAGTCAATATACCCTACTACCTTTCCAAAATATGTGGAGAGAAACCCAAAAACAAGAATCCCTAGCTTCCACAACTGCACAGTGTCTTCTTCTCAAGTTAGCTCTGATACCATGTTAATTTTTTAGCATTAATTCAACATACTCTAGGATCTTTACTGAGAGAATAACATGTACAGCATATCAAGCACAACAAGCAATCACATGAGACAATAGACACACAGAGTTTCCTTGGGGAAAACCGAGAAGGTGAAAAACCCCAATAAATTCCTCAGAGATAGATAGAGCAATGATACAAAACCCAAGCATAAGAGATAGTCTCTTAGCAATAGCTTCTCCTCCTCCACTAGTGCGCCACACTCCAATGAGTGTATAAGTGAGAAAGTGAATGATCAAATAGAGTGCCTTCCGCACTCTATTTATACTTGACTTGACTTGCCTAATAACCTTTACTAGGTCGGCCTTAACTTAACCACATAACATAATGCTGATAGGGTCGACCCCCAATAGGGCGGTCTAATAACCCTTTTACCCACATGACTCATACAGGGATGACCCCATCAAGGTGGTCTAATAACCCATCAAGTATAAGTTACGACACTTACAATATAAATGACGACACTTCCGTATAGAGGAATAATAACATCTCTATAAGAATACAAACACTTCCGTATAGAGGAATAATAACATCTCTATAGGAATACAATATACATAGGTGAAATATATTTCGAAGTTACAATTACATGAACAAAGGGGCCATGTGTATTCCACTAGGGAGTGGTGAGGGGGTTGTGGGGACGAACCATATGCTGCCAAATGTCATTTTGAGAACCCATTTGACTTTCCTTGCTGAAATTTAATTATGTTGTAAAGAAGTTGTTGAAGAATTCAGTCCATGGCTTCAATGGAGCATGGGCAGCCCAGAAATTAGTATGGCAGGTATGGGCTCTATTTTTCTTGTACCACAAGTCACTCTACCTCAGGGGAATTGGCTTCCTCATTCCTATTCCATGGTTGAAGATCCCAGCATCAGTTTTCATCCATTGCACATGCCCAGCAGTAAGAAAAACCAGAAATCGCAACTTTGCAAGAACCCACGTTTTGAAGAGCCATAGATGGCCAGAATTTGGTATTGACAGTAAAATCCAATGGGGGATCCATAGATATGAACCTTGGGGAAAAATTGAGAGTATTAGATACCCCGAAATACATTGGAAAACCCAGTTTTTATAGCCCATAAATCCAATGACGGGATTGAGTTATTTGATGACAGAATTGTGAGAAATCCAAGTGTGAATGACTAAGCAGAGGTTGGGAATTCTTGATAAACCCAGTGAAGGCTGGAATCTCAAGTATTTAGCATCTTGGACCTTTCTGTGCCCATCTTGAAGAGAACTGGAGGGAAGGGACGCCTGAGGGACTGTGCAGCAGAGAAGGGGACCTTCCTTGTGTTGGGTGTGGTAGGTACTATGGGTGCCTTGACCGTTTGAGTTATCTTGAGATGCCTGCAGCTCTGTGGTTGAGCTCACTAGAGTAGCATTTCCCTCCTTTGTCTTTTGTATGCTTGATAAACCCAACTGTGTGTTGGCTTAGCATAGTTGTTGAGTGAGACCATGGCTGTGAGTGAGCCCATTTAGTTTCTCCTTAGTGGATACACAACCCAGCTCGGGGGTGATCTCTCAGCTGAAATAATATAGGCTGGCCAGAGATCTATGGTTGGGTGGAACGTTGCTCTCACATAGCCAGTTGTTTGGACAGCTTCATCTCAAAGATAAGTGTTCTCTGTGTTTAAATTATATGCATTCTGTGTTCTGCAATGTGTTAATTCTGACTGATAATTATTCATGATAATGGAATTGATATGAAGTCTGTGCATAGCATGAGAAGGGGATTGATTCTCTGCATATTGAATCATCATCTACTTGTGATAGATATGTTGATGCATTACAATTTTGTGTGTGCAAATATGATTTAATTCTGTTGTGTTTATGTTGAGTATGAATTTGCACACAAAATATTTTATTTATTATGAATTTCTTAGTAATGTATGAGGCTGAGTTTACCAAATAAGCCGGTATGTTTGGTCATGTTTCCTCCCTTGCATTGGATTGATGGAAGGGGATGTGACATTGTGTCTTGGAATAGAATTTGTTGCTTCTCAATCAGTTGTAGTTGATAATGCCTAACCGTTGTAGCTGATTGAATTAAATATAAAAAGATTACAAAGCTTATCTTGTGTCTCTAGTTAATGGCAGTGATGAGATCGATGATATGAATGACATGTTTAATGATTATTTATGTTTAGCTTAGTGAATGATGAAAGTGTTGAAGTGATTTCGTAAAATGATATATGTTTGATTTTAGAAGAAGTTGAAATTGGTCTTAAGTGTTGGCTCACTGATTCACCCCCCCCTCTCAGTGTGCCATTGTGTCCATCAGGCTCAACCAAAGTAAAGCACTACATTGTCCATGAATAGGTCGGCCAAATCCAAAATCCCACAATAAAACATGAACAGGTTGGCCCCAAAACACAAAGATAAAGCATATAAATATAAGTGAGTTCAAAGCATTTGTGGTTGTGAGGATGAACAAGGTTGAGATTTGAGGCACTACGCTGACTCTATTCTTTTAATGGTCCGAGAAAAATAATGAAATCCACTGAAGATAGGTATATGCCTCAATAATCAGAGGAATCTCAAGTCTTTTTATTTGAGGATTATAGGTAGCAAATTTAAGTGAATTACATGCAGCAAATTTAAGTATATTACATGCAGTGAATTTCTAGGAATTATAAAGAGAATCAAGTAATCAGTCCAACGAATTCATGATTGGCTTAGTGGTGTGTGAAATGCGTTGATCTCTTAGGCAAGGGGCTGTGAAATTAGTTATGAAATTTGAACTCTATGGTGTGCAAAAGTTGAAGCATGAAATCAATTGCAGACAAATTTGCTTCTGGGCTAATTTAAAGTGCAAGTTATTTTGGTTTAAAATATTAACTCTGCACAGAATTCAAGATGACTATAATACTGATCAAAGGTTGGTTTATAATGTATCTTATTATTGTTTAAAGGGTTTATTCCAAGACCAATGTTCGAGCATGTATAAGAGTGCATTCAAGGATTGTTTTGAGGGAAAATACTGAGCAAGCCTGGGAATAGTTTTGCAGTAAATCTATGACAAAATTATAGGAGTGACATATGATTGTACATGATCAGGTGGCTTAAGATAATATTGATTGAAAATTAATGAAAACACAAGGATGATTTATGATTGTGGACAAGATTAGAAGGAATATTAAGGAGTGATGTTGAGATCATATGTGCACAGTCAGAGAATTAGCACATACATATTTTAAGCACATTTAAGGCAGAAATGAGAAGTTAGAAGATATAGAAGTAGAGTAGAACTCATAAATTATAAATAGAAGAGGTTGGTGTCTCCTATAGGTTGGTTCTTGTAAATTATAAGGGATTGGTGTATCCTACAGTTCGGTGCCTGTAAATTATAGGGATTGGTGTCTCCTATAGGTTGGTTCCTGTGAACCTCGGGGGATTGATGTCTCCTACAGATTGATTCCTGTGAAATTCATAGGATTGGTTGTTAGGATATATTCATCATTCAGTTTTATGTCTGCATGCATTTTTTCATGCAGCATGCATTCTACATGCATGTCATGCAATTGCATTGTAATGTCCCTTGTTAGGAATTTTATTAAAATTGCAATTTTCCACTTTTTTCCTTGGTTCGACCTTTGACTAGTTTCGATCTCTAGGTCCCAAATTTGCCCCAAATGATCCCAAATCTTCTGAGAAGGTATATGAATGATATTAGAACATAAATATGTGTTTTAGGGATGCCTTTGTACCTTTAAAACACTTCTGCAAATACTCTTTCAATTCTGGTCAATGTAGGTAACTTTACTAGTAATTTGCCTTTGACTAGTATTGGTCTCTATGTCTCGAATTGACTCCAAATGCATTAAAATCTTCAAGGAAGGTGTATGAATGATATTAAGACTTGAATATTATGTTCAGGGATGATATATGGCCACCAAAATACCTCTGCAAACTCTCTTAAGATTCTGGACCAAGTATGCAATTTTACTAGTAATTTGGGGTTCAAATCCCCCTGGGGTAAGTATTGAAAATGGCTTCCCAAATGCCTCCAAAGCCACTCAAATTTATGAACAGAGGTAGGAAATGTATTAAGGATGTTATTAAGGTCTCATGTGCACCATTAATTGATTATTATATCTGTTCCAACCCTCTCCCGTTCAACTGCAAAAATCACCAATTCGACCCTTGGGGAAATGGCACTATTTCTTCTCCCAATGCAATTAAACTAAGTAAAAATACTTCAAATGCTCAAGTACAGTACATGAAACTTGTAAAATACATCCATGGCAGTCCATTAATCACAAATTCATCAGAGAATCATCCATTCATTCGAAATCATCATCAACACATTGGTTCACAACAAGGTAGTGGGGAAATGGCATTGTTCTTCCATTAAAAATGAGATTTATACATTTCTACTTGGAATTTCGACCTGAAACCTTTTGGAGATGAAGAACAGAGTATTTAATTCATATTACAAAAGAAATGGGGCATTAAAAGCTTCCCCAAAGAGTACAATAGCTCACCAAAAACGCCCTCCCTCAAGGATCAAGAATATGCCATCAAAACCGGAAATGGTTGACGGAGTGAGCTGCAATAGAAGAAACCATGAGCTGCCCTGTAGCTTACAACTGCAAATAAAGACTCCATTAAAGCTCCAAATGAAAGGTCTGAATGGCCTTTCCAATTACCAACTTGGATGGGAATCTTTCACCCTCGAAATTGGCTAAGGCAAGAAACTAGTCATCCACTAGCTCTCCCTCTTCACAAATGCAATTGCAAATTCTACAAATGATCAAAAGCTGGTTTCCTTCTTTGTTATTGACATTTATAAACTTCTAATGTCCTCCATGGGTCGAATTCCTTCCAAGAGACTCATGCCAACTCAAGTTGGGAAGAGATTCCAAAGAACGCCATTTGTACAACAATTCCTAGTCTCCCACTTCCACCAAATCACATGTGGAAGCATCTTAGCTGCCCTAACACCCTTGAGCGCCCTCTTGGAGTCTATTTTTAGCCCTGACATGTCATATATGTCATATGTCAGCCTTCAGGTCTGATTTGTGTCATAGGTGTCATAGCATCTTCATCATTGTTGTCATAGAGCTAGGGAATCTAGCCCAAGTGTCTCACTAGCTCCAAATTGCCTCTTCCTCTTCCATGGGAGTTACTCTTCCTCTATATTTCAACCTTGGATGAGTCATGCAATGAATAATACCTTTTGGACTCCCCCAAGTATGTTACCATTCACCTTGAATTCGAATTGGTGAGAGAATGATGCCAAATGTAGTGGGGAAATCTAGCCATATGTGGGTCCCACTTCCTCCATGTGTCTTCATCATGAAATGCCACTTTGATTTTCACTTGTATATATTTATTTAGCTCCTTTATTAAATATTTATTCTATTCTAATGTTCAAACATCATTTATTATCCCCATTATTCCAAATCCCAAAGCTTCCACCCCAAACCTAGGAAACTAGTAATTTTCCTCCTTGGCAATTATTTGACCTTTAGCATCAATTTGACAAACTCTAATGAATAGGGCTAATGTGATTAGGCCATTGTGACCCAATGCCAAATTTGGGACATGACAAATCCTCCCTTCCCAATATTGCTTGTCCTCAAGCAATTTTAAACATGGGTGTTGAAGAACCTGCTTTCTGTATAATTCTTTGAAGTTGCCATTGAATTGCCCAACCTTGAGTCTTTGAGTTTCCATGAAGATTTTAGAGAGGAACCACCATGCTTGCTGCTGCACTACTCTGATAAAAATAACTTTATTAAGTGGGGAAATCCATCTCCCATACTGCTTGTTTCCCAAAAAAAAAATTGAAAGCAATGAGATAAAAATTATTCCAGGGTCCCATTGCTTGTATTGCACCCCAATAATTAAGAGTGCTCTCCAACCCACACCATTAGTTAAGAGGATTCCTGGATCCCATTTTCTTGTATGCATCCTTCCAAACATCATGAGTACCAAATATATATCATCAAAGTACATAACAACATAATTAAAATGTACATCAAGGATATGCTTCATCAAAGAGTCATGAAAGTGCTTATACCTCCAAGCAAGTAGACCACCATTTTCCAAGTGCATACAAGCTTCAAGTGACCAATCAAATCTGCTCCAATGACATAGGTGAGGATCCCATGTCCTATAATGCTGCTCCAAAAGGATGTGATATGCATCAAAATATTCAACCATGTATTCTTTCATCCAAGAAGTGAATGAAGAATCTCCACTAAAATCTGAACCAAATAGTGAGCAGAAAAAACAAGGAGACTTCAAATGACTCAAAGAAGTCTCACCCATACATCCCTGAATGTGAGAGTCATAAAGATATAACAAAGTATGTGTCTTGCAACAAAAATGTTCTCCAATCATAAATCTATTCTTCCAAGTGTTGGATGAAGTTCGTCCAACATCAAATGAATCAAGTGTTGAGTAAGAAAAACCATGAGTCTTCAAGTGACTCAAATGCATATCATAGGTGCATCCATGTAGATTTGCATCATCATAAAGTGACAAATAATGTTGCTTCAAATGTGAAGAAGAATGTGCTCCAACCATGTCATCATAAAAAGTAAATCTAGGAGTTCCATACTCCTCATGTGGCACCATCAAAAAGAACCCTTTCACCCATACTTCATTGAGACTAATGTTGCAAAACATGGAATTGTAGGATGTAGGAGAATGAACCAAATCACCCAAATGATCAAAAAGTACAGAAGTTTCATCATGGGAAGGATCCATATGGGTAGTATCATGCAGCTCCTTCAAAAGTATGAACTCTTTGTCATAGTTTGGTTCCAATGTAGAGGAATCATGCTTTTCTTTAAAAATTGCATAACCTTCATCAAGAGACAATTCAAGTTCCTCTTCCACCACATCAAGTGTTTGGATCTCTTCAAGTTCATCTTCAAACACATTAAGCACATTCAAATTCCCACATTTCTCATGATCCACCATGTCATGAGAATCCTCCAAACAATCTACCATTTGACAATCTGAAACATAGGAGGAAAAACAAGTATCTTGCAACTTTTCAAGAAGTTGCTCATTTTGAATTGTGAGCTTATGAATATCCTCATTATTCTTCAAATATGCATCATGTAACAATTCATTAAGCTCAAACAAATGGTTTCTATCAAAAAGCAAAGACATGAAATTACCTTTGATATGGCACATTGCTCTTTGAATCTTCTCCATGTCTTCAAGGAAAGATGTTTCCTCCAATGATGTAGCTCTCCAACAAGAATTTGACACCAATGCTTGAGTGTCATGGAGAATTATGAGGGACTCTTGGATCTTATTTTCATTCATCTTTAAGGACCCTTCAAGAAAATGAGGCTCTTGCAAATGAACCTTCTCATCTTCTTCAATTTTGCTTGGACCAACTTCATGAAGCTCAAGTGGTGATGGGGAAGTTGATCTTGGTTCTTCTTCAACTGCTACAAGGTATTCATTATCATGCTTAATGGAACTTGGGCTTGCAGCAACACTTTCAAAAGTGATCTCTATGTCACCAACATAGAGGTGTGAGCACCCATCAGTAGGTACTCCTTCATAGTTTAAGCATCCATCAGTAGATGCTCTTTGGTTCATGTCTAAGCTAGAAGGTGTCTCAAAATGATCTTCCATATTTTCAATAGAATCTTCTTCATGATCTTGTGATGTCTCTTCCTTTTGCTCCTTCAAGCAAGCTGATGCATTTTTCCCCTTGGTTTCCTTAAAATCAATAATTTTTTCCACAAGTTCGATAGAAAACAATTCGAATCCTTCCTTAAGTTGCTTGGTCATATCTTCAAATATTGTTTTCATAATTTTTATATGCTCCTCACCATCATATGAGGCTCCCTTTTCATCCCTAGTCATAGTTTCCTCAAAAAATTTGCTCTTCTTCTCCTACCTTTTTTTTTTCTTCAACAAAAGCACTTTTGGTTTCAATATCTAATGGTGGTACCTGAATTATTGTCCTCATGAATATTATACCACATCAGGTGCCAAGATCATGCTCTGATACCACTGTAATGTCCCTTGTTAGGAATTTTATTAAAATTGCAATTTTCCACTTTTTTCCTTGGTTCGACCTTTGACTAGTTTCGATCTCTAGGTCCCAAATTTGCCCCAAATGATCCCAAATCTTCTGAGAAGGTATATGAATGATATTAGAACATAAATATGTGTTTTAGGGATGCCTTTGTACCTTTAAAACACTTCTGCAAATACTCTTTCAATTCTGGTCAATGTAGGTAACTTTACTAGTAATTTGCCTTTGACTAGTATTGGTCTCTATGTCTCGAATTGACTCCAAATGCATTAAAATCTTCAAGGAAGGTGTATGAATGATATTAAGACTTGAATATTATGTTCAGGGATGATATATGGCCACCAAAATACCTCTGCAAACTCTCTTAAGATTCTGGACCAAGTATGCAATTTTACTAGTAATTTGGGGTTCAAATCCCCCTGGGGTAAGTATTGAAAATGGCTTCCCAAATGCCTCCAAAGCCACTCAAATTTATGAACAGAGGTAGGAAATGTATTAAGGATGTTATTAAGGTCTCATGTGCACCATTAATTGATTATTATATCTGTTCCAACCCTCTCCCATTCAACTGCAAAAATCACCAATTCGACCCTTGGGGAAATGGCACTATTTCTTCTCCCAATGCAATTAAACTAAGTAAAAATACTTCAAATGCTCAAGTACAGTACATGAAACTTGTAAAATAAATCCATGGCAGTCCATTAATCACAAATTCATCAGAGAATCATCCATTCATTCGAAATCATCATCAACACATTGGTTCACAACAAGGTAGTGGGGAAATGGCATTGTTCTTCCATTAAAAATGAGATTTATACATTTCTACTTGGAATTTCGACCTGAAACCTTTTGGAGATGAATAACAGAGTATTTAATTCATATTACAAAAGAAATGGGGCATTAAAAGCTTCCCCAAAGAGTACAATAGCTCACCAAAAACGCCCTCCCTCAAGGATCAAGAATATGCCATCAAAACCGGAAATGGTTGACGGAGTGAGCTGCAATAGAAGAAACCATGAGCTGCCCTGTAGCTTACAACTGCAAATAAAGACTCCATTAAAGCTCCAAATGAAAGGTCTGAATGGCCTTTCCAATTACCAACTTGGATGGGAATCTTTCACCCTCGAAATTGGCTAAGGCAAGAAACTAGTCATCCACTAGCTCTCCCTCTTCACAAATGCAATTGCAAATTCTACAAATGATCAAAAGATGGTTTCCTTCTTTGTTATTGACATTTATAAACTTCTAATGTCCTCCATGGGTCGAATTCCTTCCAAGAGACTCATGCCAACTCAAGTTGGGAAGAGATTCCAAAGAACGCCATTTGTACAACAATTCCTAGTCTCCCACTTCCACCAAATCACATGTGGAAGCATCTTAGCTGCCCTAACACCCTTGAGCGCCCTCTTGGAGTCTATTTTTAGCCCTGACATGTCATATATGTCATATGTCATCCTTCAGGTCTGATTTGTGTCATAGGTGTCATAGCATCTTCATCATTGTTGTCATAGAGCTAGGGAATCTAGCCCAAGTGTCTCACTAGCTCCAAATTGCCTCTTCCTCTTCCATGGGAGTTACTCTTCCTCTATATTTCAACCTTGGATGAGTCATGCAATGAATAATACCTTTTGGACTCCCCCAAGTATGTTACCATTCACCTTGAATTCGAATTGGTGAGAGAATGATGCCAAATGTAGTGGGGAAATCTAGCCATATGTGGGTCCCACTTCCTCCATGTGTCTTCATCATGAAATGCCACTTTGATTTTCACTTGTATATATTTATTTAGCTCCTTTATTAAATATTTATTCTATTCTAATGTTCAAACATCATTTATTATCCCCATTATTCCAAATCCCAAAGCTTCCACCCCAAACCTAGGAAACTAGTAATTTTCCTCCTTGGCAATTATTTGACCTTTAGCATCAATTTGACAAACTCTAATGAATAGGGCTAATGTGATTAGGCCATTGTGACCCAATGCCAAATTTGGGACATGACATGCATGCATCACAGTCATCAGTTTGGTGTCACCCGCATCACAGTCATCAGTTTGGTGTCACCCAACACCTAGTCCCCAGTTTGCTAGCCCCAGGAGCTTCTTTCCACTCATTTTTAGCCCTACTAGTCAGTGATGCGCCCACCTTTCACCAACCACATGTGAAATGCGCCCTTCTTCACCTACCACTCAATTACACTTCAGTTAGTTGAGTAATTTGTGGATCTTTCCTTGATTTAAGGCTAGATTGACTTGTTAACTAACTGAAACACTCCATTGGACCCCCAGTGAGACTAGATTTCCTATTTTGACTCCAGTCAGCTCCCCATGTGCCCTCCACTGATCCTCCTTCACTACATTAGTGCTCCCATGCTCCAGTTACACTACCTACATTCAATTAGACTCAATTTGACACCTGGTTGATCGTTACTTGTGCATTGATGACTCCACTAATCTGATGATGAGGAATCCTAGTTGATCCAAGCTATTCCATGAAGGCTATTCGAATGACCTCCTTGTTTAATTCGAATCATTCAGTCATTGTGACTGTACATTGTATTGTATTCTACATCTGAGTTCAATAGAGCACTGCTGCAATTCTATTGCACAGTTTACACATATTATTCTTTATACATCTGTTGTAATTGATTTACTTGTTCAATTAGATCTGTTGTGCTTCAATTTCACATGGTATTAGAGCCATGGTAGGGACAAGACTTCTTTTCTGCGGGGATTATTCATGAAGATTGAGTGAATTTGCTCACAAAAATATTGCAGCAGTGGCATGCATTCTCTCATGTGAATTCGCTATTGGGCATGCAGTGCCAAAAAATAATTATCTTCCAATCCACACCAAAAGCCGATAGTTTTCCACATAATTCCTTGATTAGAATCATTGGATCTTCAAGTTTCATTGATTGTCTTATGTCGGGTGTGATGCAACTTGAAAAGTGTGGATTGTTCAACCTTATGGTTCTTGTTTTCTTGTGATTTGCAGGTTATTCACAATTTCACTCCTTCTATTGCATTCACTCCTCTTGAAAGATGGACACTTCTTCATCAAATATTCTCACTCCCTTCAACTATTTTCAGTGGAAGGATGATATGGAGATATTTCTGCGCTCTAAAGGTTTCTACAGAGTTACCATGGGCCTAGAAGTCGAAGCTACATCAGCAGTAGAGAAGGAAAAATATTTCAATAAGCTTGATGAAGCTTATGGTTTCCTTTGTCTCAGCATGTCTAAGGATCTTCTTTTCCATCTCAGTGGATTGACTACTCCGAAAGAGGTATGGGAGAAACTTGCCACACTCTTTGGCAACCAGGATGATATGAGATCTTATCAGCTAGAGAATGAGTTGATTGCCCTCAATCCTGAAAATTTTGAGACCATCAATGACTTCTTTACTAAGTTTAAAAGTTTGGTTATGCTATTGAAGCAATGTGGAGTGGAAAAATAAGATAAACAATTGATCTTATGCATTCTTTTGAAACTTGGAAAAGATTATTCAATTTTTGTTTCAACTTTCAATACGAGAAAGCTCACAATTCCTAATTGGAAAATGCCTACCTTAAGTGCCTTCATTGAATCCGTGACAAAGGAGCATGATAAACTTATTCAAATGGGGACCATATGCTCCAAAGATCAAGCTCTATTTGTTGGAGGATACAAAGCTATGAATGGAAAAGGGAAGCAAAAGAAAGAGAAGCCAAAGTTTGATCCTTCCAAGCAAAGAGAGAAAACCAAGCAAATGGATGAGCCATCCGGTTCAAGAAACAAGCAAAAGGGAAAACAGGGCAAAGAGAAGACTAAATGTTATTATTGAAGCAAGGGATTTAATCCTGAAATTTCATGCATGAAAAATACAATAGATCAGATGGCCCTTCTCTTAGAGAAAAACAACATAACCCTTCATGACAGTGCAAGGAAGAAGGAGAAGCATTATCACCCTGAAAGAGGTCATGCACTCATGGCAACTATTTCGAACTCCACCACTCTTCTCATATATTCTAGAGATTCTAACCACATGGCTGCAAATAAATATTCTCTATCAGAATTTGACCCCAACAGCACCATCTCCATCCACATGGGAGATGACTCACAGATTTATTCAAAGGGAAAAGGAACCATTCATTTAGAGCAAGGCAGTTTCCATAATGGTCTCTATGTTCCTTCCTTAGCTTCGAATATTATTTCCGTTTATCATATGACACACATTGGTTCACTGAAGAAAGTTGTATTCTACCCTAACAAATTTAAAATTTCTGATATTCAAAGTAGAAAAATTATTTCGGTAGGAAAAGCCAATCATGCTGCAAAAGCATATGAATTTTCACACTTTCTGCCACATGACAAGCCCGCCGCTCTTCTAACTCATGGAAATGAGGTTAGTAGGATATGTCATGAGAGGTTTGGACACCTAAATTATAAATATTTGCAGCTGGTACAAAAAAATTCCATGGTTGATGGCCTTTCGAAGATCAAATCCTCAAAGGGAATATGCAAATGTTGCATTGGGAAGCACCCCAAGCACAAATTTGACCGAGGCAAAGCTAGTAGAGCTTCTTCTATTTTGGGGCTAATAAATTCTGATATCAGTGGTCCACTACCACATACCTCCATGAATGGATCAAGTTATGTTCTGACATTTATCGATGACTTCTCCAGATCCACTTGGGTCTTCTTTCTCAAAAACAAGTCAGAAGTGCTAGAAAAATTCAAGATTTTCAAGGCTTCTGTTGAGACTTCCACCGAGAGCAAGATCAAAGATCTAAGAACTGATAATGGAGGTGAATATATAAAATCATAGCTGCTACAACTTTGTGCTGAAAGCGGCATTCAGATCCAACACACAGTTCCGTACACACCTCATCAGAACGATGTAGCGGACAGGAAGAACCGATCACTGAAAGAGATGGCAACCTGTATGATTGAGTCAAAAGGTTTGGATGCAAATATTTGGGCTGAGGCCATGAATTTTTCTGCATACATTCAAAATAGAGTTTCACATTGATCATTGACAGATACTACTCCTTTCGAAGCCTACACTGGTCACAAACCTGATGTGTCCAATCTCTGGGTTTTTGGCTCCACCTCTTGGGCTAGAATTCCGACTGAAAAGAGAAGATCTTTGGATCCGCAAAGTGTTGAGTGCATCCTAATTGGATATGTTGAAGAATAAAAAGGCTACAAACTCATGGATATCAGATACAAAAAGATATTCATTGAGTGAAGTGTCAGATTTGAATAACCGCTTCAAAATCTAGAGCTAGTCGAGGAAGAAACTGTTGATTTACCTCCTCTACAAGAAGAAGATTTCGGAGAAGATGATGAAAGTTTTGGTTCTGACATTCCTAATATTTTATCAGAATTTGATGAACATAAAATATCAGGTTCAGAAGCTGATCCATATGTTCCCCAATAGTTTCCAAAGTGGGCCCAAAATACTCTCAATTCTGCTAGTTCTAACATTGGAAATCCTGCCGATCCAAGGAGAACTCGAGCAGACTTTCAAAGAGAAGGTATGGATCTTTCATGTTCTGATCCTTTGATATCTGAGAAATGTTTTTTGATGATAGTTTCATATCCTAAATCATATTATCATGCCCACCGAGATCCGAGATGGAAAACCGCCATGGATGAAGAGTACAGTTCTCTTCAAAAGAATGCTACATGGGAGCTAGTTTCTCTTCCGCCTGGGAGGAAATTAGTCCAATGTAAATGGGTATACCGCACAAAGGTTGTTTCTGTTGATGTATATGTAACTTCAGAATGTATTTCATATATGTATGTTGTATGTACTCCTATAGAGATGGTATTATTCCTCTATACGGAAGTGTCATCATTTATATTGTAAATGTCGTAACTTATACTTGATGGGTTATTAGAACACCTTGTTGGGGTCAGCCCTGTATAAGTCATGTGGGTCAAAGGGTTATTAGACCACCCTATTGGTGGTCGGCCTAGTCAGCATTATGTTATGTGGTTAAGTTTGAACCTACATGATTTATGTAAAAGGCAAGTCAAGTCAAGTATAAATAGAGTGCGAGAGGCACTCTATTTGATCACTCACTTCTCACTCATGCACTCAAGGAGGAGTGGCGCACTTATGGAGGAGGAGGATCTGTTACTAGGATATGTCTATCTCTTATGTTTGGGTTGTATCATTGCTCTATCTATCTCTGAGAAAGTTATTGGGGTTTTTCACCTTTATGGTTTTCCCCAAGTAAATCTTTGTGTCTCTTGTGTGCTTGCATTATTGTCTCCATGATTGATATGCTGTAGATATGCTGTACATGTTGTTCTCTCAGTTAAGATCCTAGATCAGATTGAAGTAAATTCTGAAAATTTAACATGGTATCAGAGTTAGCCTGAAAGAAGGCATGATATGGCATGTATGACACTTGTTGCACTTACGATGCTAGGGCTTGATATAGCAAAAACCAGTCATCGTGGAACTTTCGCTATAAATCCGTTTTGGCGAATTTTTCGGATCTGAAACCTTTACAAGTCGAAGATTAAATCCCCATGTACCTTGTGTCCAAATGACAACCTCTAATTCGTTGTACTTTGTGATTTATGATCTGTACAATATAGGGTTTCTGCCTCTTCGAAATCTAAGTCAAAATCAGGTGATCTTGGGAAAAAGGTCATAAATTGGGCTAGGAAGCTCCAAATGAAATTTAGTAAAAATTGACAGGTAGTACACAGACTGTACTATCTCAGGAAAAAGTTTCAGAGGCCAAAGTTGAACCAGTGACACGTGGCACACCGTACAAGTTCGCTCTCCTATATTATCTCATAAATAGGTCACATTACGACACTTGGCATAACTCTCTCTCAGAGAATCCAATTGAGGTCAGACATGTCAGGATGGAAAGATAACAGGTCTGGATATCTCAGGAAAAAATTTCAGAGGCCGAAGTTGAAACAGTGACACGTGGCATGCCGTACAAGTTCGCTCTCCTGTATTATCCCATAAACAGGTCACATTGCGACACTTGGAATAACTCTGTCTCAGAGAATCCAATTGAGGTCAGACCTGTCGGGAAGGAAAGACAACAGGTCGGGATATCTCAGGAAAAAAATTTAGACCCTATGGATTGAAAAGTTAGGAGTTACACCAGAAACAATCAGGTACATATTTCTGTCAAAACAGAATTATTTTTTAGTACATTCATTCATGGCTTCCGAAATTTAGGGCTTCGGAGAAAGTTGGAATTTTTGTAATCGGAGACCACGGATGAATTCTAATCATCAAAATAAAAATTTAGAGACCAAGATCAGAATTTTTGGTTGGGCAGAAGGCCGGGCTTGATCAAACCCTAGTTCGGGACTTTGATTAGAAAAGTGGAAAATTAGGGCTTCTGTAAAAATGGAAATTTTTGAAATCTGTGACCACGGCTGGAAGCTCCTCAGAAAAATAGAAGCTTAGAAATTTGGATCAAACCTTTTGATTGGGCAGAAGAGTGGGCTTCATCAAACCCCAGTTCAGGATCACGTCCAGTGAATCCGGAAGTTTCAAAGGCAAAATTGAGGAGTGAAACTTTGCAGTTTTCAAATTCTGAATATACCAGCTTGATCAGCTCATCAAGGCGCATATTTCTATCCTTTCGGAAGTTTGAAATTCAAAGTTTGAATTTTTGGGGTTTCTCTAACAAACCCATATCCATCTCCTGGTCCAGTTCTTGCAAATCAAGTGGATTGGGGTAATCCTAGAAGAACATTGATTGGTCACCTGCATAAGTGAAGAAGTTCCTGTTTCAGAGGGAGATGAGGCTAAGGCCTTACAAAAGAATATTACAAGCGATCTCGACAGGTATGACTCATCGAGGTATGTTTCGATATTTGTTCATGATTAAGTTTATGGTATGTTTGTCTTCATGTTATTACGATTAGTACAATCTTGTTTTTAGATTTGTCGTATCACCTTAACAAAATTATGAATGCATGATAGAAGATATTCATTGGTTAGGGTGTTCACACTTATGATTGTACTAATGCATTATGGTGTTGTATGAGGTTTATGTTTTCTGCTAACATAAAAGGTACACCAAGAAAGACAAATCATGTTCTACTTCAAGAACGTATGATCATGGTGACATGAAGACAAGGATTCATCCATTGTCATGGATCACATAGAAGATCTACTTTCGAGGTATGTATAACTTGTTTCTACAATGGTTAACTTATGAGACATGCAGGTTACTAGCACAAGTCACTGAAGAGAACCAGAAGACATTATGCGGGTATGTTAGACATAACTAGTTAGCATGCTAATCCAGGTATGTTTTTCCTATATCAAGCTAGAATCCTACCTTGTGTTAGGATCCTATACTGTTGTGTTGTTGATGATGATTATTCATGAAGTCATAGGTTTGAATAATCATGGTTGTATGCATATTATGTTTCTTACCATAATTGATGATATGACTAACCAGAAGAATTATGAAGGTATAGGTTTGAATAATCACAGGTTTTATGCATATTATATCTCTTATCTTGATTGATGATTCAACTAACCAGAAGAGTCCTATGATCAAATAAGAAAATGTATGAGTAAAAGAAGACTTCCCTGAACCTTGAATACTAATGTTTATTATCTGTGAATGATCATGAATATACATGTTTAAGATTATTGTGTTTATTAAGATTATACTAATGAATTATGTATGATACCTAGAGGATAACACAATGATGATACTAACAAGCATGCATAGGGATCGAGAATGTATATAAGTTCAAGGACAGGTAATCCAGGAAGAAAAGATCAAGAGGGAGCACACTGCAGTAGTTTCTACAAGGATGCAGATATTTAGAGGGAGTTGACTACTTCTCACAATCCACATCAGAATGGAGTTGCAAAGATTCAGAGGGATTCCACCCAACAAACAAACAAAGATAAGTATTTGAATTGTCATTACTTGCATATTTTATTGTTTAAATAATACTGTTCAATAATGTATATACAGATGTTCCTAGAATTAGGTTGTGTATTATGCATATTAGAATAATTGCATTGATGAACAGTATACTACTAATATGCATGGGTAAGTGGCCTATGGAACTGTACAACATTCCATTGCTATTTATCTAGAATGAAACCTCTTTGCTGACATGTTGGGAGTTGTGCACAATCTTAACAATGTTCTGGTAGAGATTGGAAGGCATCTAGAAAGTTACGGGATATGGATAAATGTTGTATTGAAGCATTGGCTAAGATAATTGCATGACTGTATGACATATTTCTTTATGTGTAAGAATTTTTTCTGAAAACTATGAGATGTTTTATAATCATGCAATTTAACTTGTTGTGTAGGAAAGATCATATGCCATCACCTACAAAAGAAGAACTACAACATTTGTTCAGCAACAAAATTATCTATTGAAGATATTGAAGTTCCCAGGATACGGGAAGAATGCCATGATCCATCGATCATGAAGAATGATGTTTTGGATGTAGTCCCAAGACCTGAAGGGAAGTTTGTTATGACTTCCATATGGATCTATCAAGATCAAGCATGCTGCAGATGGCAGCATAGAGAAATATAAAAGTGATGAAATAGAAGATACACCAGATGGATTCAAGACAGCTTTCTTGAATGGTGTAGTTGAAGAAGAAGTGTATGTGGAGTAGCCACTTGGTTTTGATACACATGACAGGGAGTCATATATGTGCAAAACTTGGGTATGATGCACCACTTTCTAGGTATAGAGGTGTGGCAGAGTGCAGATGGAATCTTCCTTGGACAAGGGAAGTATGCAGTAGAGATCCTGAAGAGGTTCAGGATGATGGACTGCGTGGCTATGGCATTGAACCTGAATCTTCTGTGTGATGCTTCATCTGAACCAGTTGATGTCACTATGTATCGTCAGATGATTGGGTCCTTGATGTATCTGACGAACATAAGACCAGATATTTGCTTTGCGGTGAACACATTGAGCCAGTTCCTGATAGATCCGAGGAGTGTTCACCTGATTGCTAAAAAGCATGTTCTGAGGTACCTGAAAGGTACAGTGGATTATGGGCTCAAGTATGAAGCGAATCAAAAGTTTAACCTGTAGGGTTATGTTGATTCAGATTGGGCAGGCAGTGCTGCAGATAGGAAGAGCACATCTGGGTGTTGCTTCAGTATGGGATCGGGTGTGATCTCTTGGTTTAGCAGGAAGCAGTCCTGCGTAGCACTGAGTATAGCTGAGCCAGAGTATGTTGCAGCCTGTTTAGCTAGTTGTGAGGCAGTATGGCTATGGAAGCTACTGTCTGAGTTATTTGATCTCCCGTTGGATGCTACTGGTATCTTTTGTGACAACCAGAGTTGTGTGAAGCTGTCCGAGAACCCAATGTTTCATGACAGATCGAAACACATAGAGATCAAATATCACTATATCAGGGATATGGTGCAGAGAGGAGCTGTGAAGCTCCTATATGTTGCGACGGATGAGCAGATTGCAGATGTGCTGACGAAGCCACTAGCCAGGGTGAAGTTCGAGTACTTCAGAGAGAGGCTTGGCGTTCTTCAAATCGAGGACACTTCAAGGAAGAAGTGATGGACACATTTGCTGAAGCCATTCCAAGCATGTTGGAAGGAGGATCCTTCACATGGTTGTGGATGTAAGCACTGGATGATGAGCATCAAGATGATGTTATGGTTGCTGCTTTGATATGATCAGTTGGATCATTTATATGTATGCATCATGTTGGATGTTGGATATGATCAGTTGGATCATTTTTATGTATGTATATATGCATCATGTTGGATGCTAGATATGATCAGTTGGATCATTTATATGTATGTACGCATCATGTTGGATGCTGGATATGATCGGTTGGATCATGTGTATGTATTTTTGTATTTGAATCATGTTGGATGCTTGGACCATGTATCTGTATATGTATCAGGTGGATACATTATATGATCGGGTGGATCATGTATGGTGATATGTATCATGTATTTGCATTCGTATCAGGTGGATACATTGTATGATCAGGTAGATCATGTATGATGATATGTATCAGGTAGATACTTGGTATGCATCAGGTAGATGCATTGTATGATCAGGATGATCATGGATGACGAGCTTTAGGATGTTGCTCCAGATGACATGTTGCAGTGATGATGATCAGGATGATCATGTGTACATCAGGATGATGTATGGTGAGTATCAGGTTGATACTCTATGGTCGTGGATCAGGTTGTGCAGATGAGCATATAATTTGGCCCTGAGAGATTTGCATATAGTCTTTCGAGGTTTTGCCTATGGCATGTAATTCGTTGCCCTAGGATATCTGGCAAATGCTCTTTCGAGGTTTTGCTCTGGGAAGGCATATAATTTGGCCCTGGGATATCTGTAGATAGTCTTTCGAGGTTTTTCCTATGGCATGTAATTCGTTGCCCTGGGATATCTGGAAGATTCTCTTTCGAGGTTTTGTCCTATGGCATATAATCTATCCCTGGGAGATCCGATAGGTTGGGCTGTGTGCCCGTAATAAGTCCTGGGATGCTCTTGCGAGGTTTTGCCATGACCACATATAATCTGGCCCTGGGAGGTCTGCAGATAGTCTTTTGAGGTTTTTCCTATGGCATGTAATTCGTGCCCTGGGATATCTGGCAGATGCTCTTTCGAGGTTTTGTGGTGACCACATATAATCTATCCCTAGGAGATCCTATAGGTAGAGTTGCGTGCTCGTAACAGCCTGGGATTCTCTTGCGAGGTTTTGTGGTAAGGTCACATATAATATGGCCCTGGGAGATCCTATAGGTAGAGTCGTGTGCTCGTAACAGCCTGGGATGCTCTTTCGAGGTTTTGTGACGCACATAATAAGTCCTGAGGATTCCACAACATGGCCAGTGATGATGAAGACCTGCAGGTGGTGGGCCTACATCCAGTATGAAAAAGGACTGGCTCTGTAGAACTTCCTATGACGAGTAGATTCAGAGATTGATTGAGATAGCAGCAGTAGTGACAATGATGATGACTCGATGACGATTATCCAGTGACGATGATCCAGAGAAGAAGACTTGTGCTAGAAGACCTATGCTGAGAAATACCTTCCTAGTTAAGAGGGAATGTTGATGTATATGTAACTTCAGAATGTATTTCATATATGTATGTTGTATGTACTCCTATAGAGATGGTATTATTCCTCTATACGGAAGTGTCGTCATTTATATTGTAAATGTCGTAACTTATAATTGATGGGTTATTAGACCACCTTGTTGGGGTTGGCCTTGTATAAGTCATGTGGGTCAAAGGGTTATTAGACCACCCTATTGGGGGTCAGCCATGTGGGTCGAAGGGTTATTAGACCACCCTATTGGGGGTCGGCCCAATCAGCATTATGTTATGTGGTTAAGTTCAAGCCTACATGATTTATGTAAAAGGCAAGTCAAGTCAAGTATAAATAGAGTGCGGGAGGCACTCTATTTGATCACTCACTTCTCACTCATGCACTCAAGGAGGAGTGGCGCACTTATGGAGGAGGAGGATCTGCTGCTAGGATATGTCTATCTCTTATGTTTGGGTTGTATCATTGCTCTATCTATCTCTGAGGAAGTTATTGGGGTTTTTCACCTTTATGGTTTTCCCCAAGTAAATCTTTGTGTCTCTTGTGTGCTTGCATTATTGTCTCCGTGATTGATATGTTGTAGATATGCTGTACATGTTGTTCTCTCAGTTAATATCCTAGATCAAATTGAAGTAAATTCTGAAAATTTAACAGCTGCTGATGGATCAAAATGAAAATACAAAGCTAGGTTGGTTTCAAAAGGCTTCTCCCAAGTCTAAGGAGTGGACTACACTGAGACCTTTGCATCGGTTGCAAAGATGGATTCTATCCGCCTAGTTTTGGCTATTTCCGCATCTAAGCACTAGGAAGTGCACCATATGGATGTGAAGAGTGCATTTCTTCATGGATATTTGAAAGAAGAGATTTACATGAAGCATACATAAGGATATATATCAGATCCAACATTAGTGTGCAGATCGAAGAAATCATTGTATGGATTAAAACAGGCCCCAAGAGCTTGGTACGCAAACATGGACTCCTTCCTTCTGTCACAGAATTTTGCAAGGTGCAAATCAGATCCAAATGTGTACCTACAACAAACTGAAGGTAATTTTCTGATTATATTTCTTTATGTTGATGATCTTTTTATAACTGGAAGCACTCTTACTTCAATCGACAAGTTAAAAACTGCTTTAAATCTAGCTTTTGACATGAGTGATTTGGGCTTGCTGAAGCAATTCCTTGGGCTTGAGATTGCTCAAAATTTTGATGGGATCACCATATCTCAGAAAAAATGTGTTTCATACATGCTAAACAAATTTAATATGTCATATTTTAAGGCATCCCCTTTCCCATTCCTCTCAGAAATCAATCTTGAGGAGGGAAATTCTACACTGCTTGCAGATTCGACATTGTATCGACAGTTGATTGGTAGCCTTCTATACTTGACACACTCAAGGCATAATATTTCTTATGCCGTGAGTGTTGTATCAAGATATATGCAGCATCCCCATGAGCTCCATTGGCGGGAATCCAAAATAATATCGTAGTATGTGCAGGGTACTAGACATTTTGGCATACACTATGTTGCAGATTCTGAGCTAGATTTGGTTGGATTCACTGATTCAGATTGGGCGGGTGATATTATTAATTGGAATTCCACTTCTGGATATGTTTTCATGATTGGAACTGGGCCTATTTGTTGGTCAAGCAAAAATCAGGCAGCCATTTCCTTATCTTCAGCAGAGGTAGAGTATGGAGGAGCAGTCAATGCTTGTATTCAGGCAGTTTGGTTGCAGGGTATTTTGGTAGAGTTTGATATTGGTAGCACCACTTAAAATTTCATCTTTTGTGACAATCAAAGTGCTATCAAGATCTCGACATATCAAGTTCAGAGACATAGTACCAAGCACATATAGATCCACATGCACTACATTCGAGAGCTTGTGCATGACAGAACCATTGTTTTGCAATATTGCCCTACCGACGAGCAAATTGCAGACATCTTCACCAAGAGCTTCACTGAGAAGAAGTTCTCTTACCTCCGTTCACTATTGGGGGTGAGTTCATTCATGGTGGAGACAGATTAGATCCCTCTATTTTCAGCTTGAGGGGGGGATTTCTTCCCATTGGGTTTTCCCTCTTTCCTCACTTAGATTTTTTCTAGCATTTTTGTATTATTATTGTATTGGGGTGACCTTTGGTCTCAGTAACCAGGGCCCTATATTTTATTTTATACCTCATAGTATAACTTGAGGGGGGGTGTTAGGATATATTCATCATTCATTTTTATGTCTGCATGCATTTTTGCATGCGGCATGCATTCTGCATGCATGTCATGCAATTGCATGCATCCCAGTCATCAGTTTGGTGTCACCCAACACCTAGTCCCCAGTTTTCTATCCCCGAGAGCTTCTTTCCACTCATTTTTATCCCTCCTAGTCAATGATGCACCCACCTTTCACCTACCACATGTGAAAGGCGCCCTTCTTCACCTACCACTCAGTTACACTTCATTTAGTTGAGTAATTTGTGGATCTTTCCTTGATTTAAGGCTAGATTGACTTGTTAACTAACTGAAACACTCCATTGGACCCCCAGTGAGACTAGATTTCCTATTTTGACTCCAGTCAGCTCCCCATGTTCCCTCCACTGAGCCTCCTTCACTACATTAGTGCCCCCATGCACCAATTACAGTACCTGCGTTCAGTTAGACTCAGTCTGACACCTGGTTGACCGCTACTTATGCATTGATGACTCCACTAATCTGATGATGAGGACTCCTAGTTGATCCAAGCTATTCCATGAAGGCTATTTGAATGACCTCCTTGGTTAATTCGAATCATTCAGTCATTGTGACTGCACATTGTATTGTATTCTACTTCTGAGTTCAATAGAGCATTGTTGCAATTCTCTTGCAAAGTTTACACATATATTCTTTATGCATCTATTGTAATTGATTTACTTGTTCAATTAGATCTGTTATGCTTCAATTTCACATTGGTGTCTCTTGCAAGTCGAAGCTCGCAAATATTTGTAATATGTACATTGATGATTAATAAAAGACAAATATTTTATTACTTTATGTTTTCAATATTGTTTTTAATTGTATAGTTTAATAAATCAGAAAGAAAAGTGAAAAAATATGTGTAACACCAATTCACCCCCCTTCTTAGTATTACTGTGTATTCCAACAGAAAGGAACCCCCAAATCAAGGAATGCGCCCCTTGTCAGAGATATGGATCTAACTAAAATAGATTACCTATCTATGCAAAACAATAATATATCAACAATAAGTACAAAAAGAGAACAAGAGACAAGAGTACACCAGATATATGTGGTTCACCCAATTTGGCTACGTCCACGGGAAGGTAGTCTTCTATTATCTCCAGAATATCTCCCTTAAGCTTACAAGAGAGCAATGCCAATAACCCCAATACAATATAGCAATACTTGTGAAAGTATAGATCATGATTAGTGATGTGACTCCCTTGACTCTAGTATATACTAAGAGATGAGGAGGAATTACTCTCACATATTACATGTGGGATAATATTATTCTCCATAATAACATCTCTTTATATAATAATGAATATCAAGAGTATATTTTACCATAATGAATATGGGATATAATGTATTACTCTTTTACATAAGATTGTGGATATCTTCTGACATAATACAAAGACATTATTACCTTCCAAGGAATATAAAATATTCCAACACTCCCCCTTAATAATGGCTGGGAGAAAATCCCACTAACAAAGGAAGAAAGGATTCATTATTGCTCCCCGTTGATGACAACTTCCCTCATTCCAAGTAAGGAACGAAGATGCACATACTTCATTGTTGTTAAGGATTTGGTGAAGATATCGGTTGTCTGCTACTCTGTAGGACAATAATCAAGAGAAAGAACACCATCTGCAATGAGAGCTCGAATGTAATGAGCATCAATATCGAGATGCTTTGTCTTGGAGTGATATACTAGATTATAAGAAAGCTGAATTGCACCCTGATTTTCACATTTCAATAGAGTGGACGATTTCGGAACTAGACCAATCTCAGTGAGAACATGCCGTAACCAAACTGCTTCTTTGGATACTCTATACTCTACTTCACACAAAGATAAAGAAAGAGTCTTCACCTTTTTGTTGGACCAATAAATCGGACCTGAACCAAGTTGAAATATATAACTAGCAGTTGACCGTCGATCAAAACTATCACCTGCCCAGTCAAAATCCGTATAACCAGAAAGCGAAATTGTAGTACCGCTCGAATAAAAAACACCATAGTGTAGTGTCCCATGTAAATATCTTAGAGTTCCCTTTGCTTTTTACCAATGACTTTCATGAGTTTGTTGCATGAACCATGAAACCATATTGACTGCGAAAGAGAGATCTGGTCTGTTGTGAGTTAAATATATAAAACTGTCGACTAGCTAACGATAAAGAGTCGCATCAACAAGAGGAGTAGTACACTCAATAGTTAACTTTACACCGGACTGAAAAGGCATAGGATTTACAATCACTCATGTGGAAACGAGCCAATAAATCTGTAGCATACTTTGGTTGAGAGAGAAAAATACCATCTTCCAGATGCCAAATTTGAAGACCCAAGAAATAGTGCAATATACCGAGATCAGTCATTTCAAACTGCTTGTGAAGGTCACTTTTCATACTTTGAATGAGAACAGGTTGGTTGCTAGTGATAATAATATCATCCACATATAAAACAATAACAATGATATTATCATCAGCATGCTTAACATATAGGTTAGGATCATATATACAACGCTTAAAACCATTATTCAAGAAATATGCATCAATTTTATCATACCAAGCCTAGGTGCTTGTTTAAGACCATATAAAGACTTGTGTAATTTACATACTGAACTTGATGATTCAGCATTAATAAAACCAGGAGGTTGTTTCATATAGATGTCTTCACTAATATCACCATTTAAAAAGCACTTTTAACATCCATTTGGTGTATTTCCCATTTATAAGATGAAGCAATAGATAAAATGGTCCTTATTGTATTCATTTTAGCATCGGGAGCAAAGGTTTCATTATAATCTATACCTTCAAGTTGATTAATACCTTTTGCAACTAATCTAGCTTTATACTTTTCAATCTGTACTTTTGCAGTAAATTTAGTTTTATAAACCCATTTACAACCAACTAAATTCTTTCCCAAAGGAAGAGGAACAAGAGACCAAGTCTTGTTCTTCATAATAGAATCATACTCAGCAGTCAGCTTGTTCCCAATGAGGTTTACCCTTAGCTTGAGCATAAGAGATAGGATCATCTATGGCTAAAAATTTGGTCATAAGAGAAAAGTTAGATCTAGTTCTACGACTATCGAAAAGGATTTCGATATAACTTCCTGTAGATTCAAGAGTTTTCTAGGCCCAAACAGGAAGGTTAGAGGGGACATAAGTCCCTTTAGGATCTTCGAGACATTCAGGTGGAATACTTGAAGAAGAAGAAGAAGGTGAACTAAGATCAGTCACAGAACTGGAAGGAGTAATCGAGATAGGAGTAACAGGTGATAAGGGAATATTCAGAGTAACATGAGGTTCAACATAATTAGGTGGTGGAGAGACTTCAATAAATTGAACATCTCTTCTAATGATGACACTTTGATTAGAAGGATCAAACAACCTATAAGCCTTAGAATCCTTAGAATAACCAATGAATATACACTTGTGAGACTTGGGTTCTAACGTTTTCTGTTTTTCATCAGGAATATGAGCCCAACATTCACAACCAAACACTTTAAAGTTACTAATATCTAGTTTTCTACCATTCCATTTTTCCTCAGGGGTAACATACTTAACAGCTTTTGTAGGAAATCGATTTAAAATAAAGTTAGCACAACTTATGGCTTCGGCCCAAAATTTCTTATGTAATAGTTTAGAATAAAGCATACATCTAGCCATTTCAACTAAAGTTCTGTTTTTCTTTTCAGCAACACCATTTTGTTGAGGTGTGTAAGGAACAGTCTTTTAATGTTGAATTCCATGTTTAGATAAAAATACTTCAAATTATTTCTTGATGAATTCCCCCCCATTATCATTTCTTAAAGTCTTAAGCTTTCTACCATATTCATTTTCAACCAAGGATTTAAATACTTGAAATTTAGAAAAAGTTTCACTTTTGTGTTTCAAAAAATAAACCCATGATTTTCTACTAAAGTCATCAATAAAAGTAAGAAAATAAACTGCATTGGATATAGAAGGAACTTCAAGAGGACCACAAATGTCACTATGAATTAATTGCAAGGGTTCTTTAGCATGCTAAGCTTTACCTTTATCAAACATTTCTCTATGATGTTTACCAAGAACACAACCTTCACAAACACCTTTAGTAGACGAAACATTAGGCAAGCCAAGTACCATTTTAGTTAACATTTGCATTTTACCATAATTCAAATGACCTAATATTTCATGCCATAATTTACTTAGTTCATCAGCATGAGCAACATAGGAATACAAAGGTTGTATTTTAGTTGAATTAAAACCAACAAACTTATATAAACCAGCAGTATGATCAACAGAACCAAAAGAAACTACTTTGAAATTTGATTGATATATTTAAGAACATATGTATCAAGCCAAACTTCAAATTTAAATCCTTTTTGACATGCACGATAAATAGAAAGGAAATTGATAGGCATATTTTCAACATGAAAAACATCTTCCAATTGGCCATTAGCAACATTAACATTACCAGAACCAATTACGGAAAGTTGTTTACCATCACCTATAGATACTTTCTGAGATGTGTTTTTATTATTTTCATAAAATGTAAATAAAGAAGCATTACCAGTCATATGTTTAGAAGCACCAGAATCCATTATCCATTCCACATTAGAAGAAGAATTACTAGAAGAAACAATAGAAGCACACAAAGCTACATGTGATTCATCAGAACCATTCTTTTTAGCTTTAGCTTTTAAACGTTTCAATTTAAAGCAATTCTTTTCAGTATGGTTAGTTTTACTACAATGTTTACAAGGTGGATACACTTTATTCATCTTACTATTGTCATGATGTGCATTAGAAGCATTACCAGAATTATTAGTAGGATTTGAAGTGTGTGAATTAGAACCTTTAACATTTTTAAAACTTTTCTTACGATTCTTATTATGTGCCATAAGAGCCTTATTAGGTGTAAGTTGTCCTGAAACAATTAACCTTTCTTGCTCATTTATCAATCATTTACAAAAATCATCAAAAGTAGGTTTCGTGGTATTTGAAGACAATTCAAGATCTAAATTCCTAGTTTGAATGAAAATATCAAAACAATATGGAAATTTTTGTCTACAAGAATTATGAGAGCAATGTCTATTTTCTTGTAATCTTTACCACAATTATTTAATTTTTCATTGAAAGTTTTCACTTCAGCAAGATATAATTCTACTCTTTCAAAGTTAGTAGGATCTAGCTCACAAATATTCTTTTCAAGGTAATAAGCAGAAACATCATCATATTTATCAAATAAAGAAGCAAGAATTTTCCATACCTCAACGGGGTTGTCTTCTGGATCTATACTTAACTGGAGACTATATGAAACTGTTTGACCAATGAGCCCTCTTGCTTAATCACATTTATCTTCCCATATAGCCAAATCTTGAGCATCAACAGATTTCATGTGTTCACCATTAACAATCCTCCATAAATTCTTACTCCTGAGAACATCAATCATTTTTCTCTTCCATGCAAGATAGTTAGGACCAACAAGTTCAAGAACAAAAGCTACTTATGAAGTCATAATGATAGAAATATTGACAAGAGAAAAAAGGTGAATAATAGAAAACTGAAACACTTTATTGTACTGACCTAATCCTGCAGAAAACACAATTAGAAAAAACAGTAAAGGAAAAGAACTTTTACTTACAGCCCTTTTGAAAAAAAAATCCAAGTAAAGTCACTCGCGGTTTTGCCAACAGGAAACTCGCGAACAAACACAGATACTCGTGGGTTCTACACAGCAAAGTTCGCGGTTACTCGTGGGTTGCGGTGTAATGGAGTCGCAGCCACTCGTGGGTCTCTGCACTGTAAGGGTGTGAATCTGTCAAAGCATTCACGAGCTCAGCACAGGGAGGGTCGCGAATAATCTGAAGTAAACACGGGTTCGACAGTCGAACAGCCATGAGTATGCCGGAGCATTCGCGGATCTACGCACTGGGATGCCGCGAGTCTGCAGAGTATCCGCGGGTTCTTAGTAGGAACATTCAAGGTTAACCGCGGGTTACTGCAAAAAAAATTCGCGGGTGTCTAGTTTAAGGCCGAAAATAGTGTTGAGTTTGCCGAAGACGGAAACTTGCACAAAGTCTACCAAACTTGGACGAAAAATTGTCGTTTTGACAACCGGAAGATAGATCTGCTTGAGGAGAATCACAAAATCATATAGATTTACAAAAATAACATCAAGAAACCCTTGAAAAAATTCTGCAAAAATATACATAACAGGGTTAGGGTTAGAAACAAAACTGCAGAAATATGCCCAGATCTGAAGAGAAGCCTAATGGCTACCAGATAGAAAGCAAATCTACAAGAAATAAACAATGCCCAAATGATAAAATATTGTTTTGAAAGCAATATAAGGTGCTAGATCATAGCAACAAGCTCTGATACCATGTCAGAGATATGGATCTAACTAAACTAGCTTACCTATCTATGCAAAACAATAATATATCAACAATAAGTACAAAAAGAAAAGAAGAGACAAGAGTACACCAGATATACATGGTTCACCCAATTGGGCTATGTCCATGGGAAGGTAGTCTTCTATTATCTCCAAAATATCTCCCTCAAGCTTACAAGAGAGCAATGTCAATAACCACAATACAATATAGCAATACTTGTGAAAGTATAGATCATGATTAGTGATGTGACTCTCTTGACTCTATTATATACTAAGAGATGAGGAGGAATTACTCTCACATATTACATGTGGGATAATATAATTCTCCATAATAACATCTCTTTATATAATAATGAATATCAAGAGTATATTTTACCATAATGAATATGGGATATAATGTATTACTCTTTTACATAAGATTGTGGATATCTTCCGACATAATACAAAGCACATACAAAGACATTATTACCTTCCAAGGAATATAAAATATTCCAACACCCCTAAGGTGACTCGGGTGGTCAAATTGAATGAGGTTTGGCCCACTAGAGTCATGAAGTCATTGTCTAAGTCACTAGGTAGGAACATGATGCTATGAAGAGGGTTATTTTTATC
The DNA here is from genome assembly GCA_027924585.1 of Larix kaempferi. Taxonomy (NCBI): domain Eukaryota; kingdom Viridiplantae; phylum Streptophyta; class Pinopsida; order Pinales; family Pinaceae; genus Larix; species Larix kaempferi. Next base: position 1,335,623 of record BSBM01000036.1, read on the forward strand.
TAACATCCCAATTCAAGTACACATCATCATCCATTTCCCTAGACCTTGAAATTACATCAATGATGGTATACATGGATTCTATGGTTGTGTGAAATTGGACGAACAACAAATCGATATGCTCACATATTATTCTCTCGAGCATTGTATATTGAGAAAATGCACTAGCACATAGGTTCCAAACCATCCACATAACTTACAGTTTTAGGGAACACAACACAACATCTAACAAATATGCAAAAGATGCCTCCAATCTAACAGATAGAAAACTGAGTTTGGTCTCCATAGATGAGCATGGATCTAGCTCTAAGAGGGAGTTAAATATTTTGTAATCTCTAACATATTTTCTCCTTTGGGCAGTTGTATAATCCCACTTATTTTCTGCAAATCTTCTTGGTTATCTAGAGTAACCAATGAGATATCCATCACAATGTAATTGAGAAAATTGTCTAGCAGTTGAGATAGGAATGTATCCCAAAAGGATTACTCTATCAAGGTGCCTATGTATGTGTTATTTCTATCCTTTGAGATAGCAAGGCAATTTTAGGTTATGATCTCAAGTCAATCTTGACAGCCCACGTGACTTGTTCTAGTCATAATTTTTACCAATCTATGGAATGGAATCTACTTATTGTTTTCCTCCCTCTCTCTCTCTCTCTCTCTCTCTCTCTCTCTATATATATATATTGGTGATGGTGATGATTGTCATCCATTAAGTTCAACGTTGCTCTATTATATCCATAAAAATAAATTAAGTATTTTGATTTATCATATTGATTCTATGATTGAATAAATTGGAAATGAAATTCTCGAGTTCCCTTTGGTTGTTATGGGTTAACAAGCTATGAAAATTGGTTTTATACACATGTTTTAAAAGTTATATCCAATGTCTTTGTAGGTTGGAAATTCTAAGAGAAAGTGTAATCTCCCACTTTATTCATCTCACATATTTGAATATTCTTTCTCGCCAATGTGTTTTAGATCTTTCCAATGTAGTATCACTATGAATCTCATAGGATTTATTTCTTAGAAATATTTTTTTTCATTCTTGGACTAGAAACCCTATAAATTTTGTATATTCTAACTTGAGGTTAATAATTGATTTATAGTGATTCTATTGGAAATTTAATCATTAGGATTAAGATAAAGTATATTACATTATTATTACTACTCATGTGAAGAGTCATGGGTAAATAGGAGTCATAGTGGAGTCCAAGATACCAATTGGAAGATGAAACCAATTATCACATCTCAAGGTATTTATATATGTACCACATTAATGAAATGTTTCTCATGTTTATCTCTACTTGGCCTTGTCATTTCCATTTTTCCTTGACCTAATAGTGGTATCAGATCCCGATAGTTATTAGGGATTGAAGGTAGCTATGGTGGTTGTCTTGTTATCACATTGTAGTACATGGGAGCTACTACTCATTTTTGCAGAACATATCTAATTTTCGAGCCGAGTCCTTACACTTGACATGAGCATATTAGAGATTGTGATTGGTGGATCATTATATTTTTCAACTAAACCATTCAAGGGCAGCATCATCAAAGCCACCTTTGTCATATGTATCTATCTTTATGAGCTCTTTCAGTAGACATATTCATGCCTTGGTTCACTAGAGAAGACATTCAGTTGATGGTGCCTTTCCCTTTGCTATACAGTTCTAGTGTCGATTGATTGCAAGGTCAGCAACAGTTCCTAAGTAGGTATATGGATTGAGGTATATGATGGATGTTTCATACTTGTATTGGTAGATTGACTATGTTGGGCTATCATTTACATTGGTGATCATGGTTTCATCTTGGTTGTTATAGTAGGTCTTTCACTTGGAATGGTCACAAGTGACTCTGGTGTTAAGTTTTGTTTGTATGCTTTTCTCTAAGTTAATCCTTGTGTAAGATATAGATCAATTCCCTTTATCCCGGTTCCAAATTACATTCTGACTCATCCCATCCATTGTTTCTGTTTTGGATTTAAAAATATCCCTTGACTTGGACATGACTGATGAACTTGAGGAATCCCCCACTGTGACCTCTTTGATTGGACAGCCTCCATGTTGTCCTATGTATCGGCTCTAAAGTGTGTGGCCTTGTCTTTAGTCATGTCGATATATTTCTTATTGCACCCAAGATTATTTAGTGTAGTTAAATTGGCTTATATCACTAGAAGTGTATCCCCTAGACTCGAAGCAAGTACTCCCAAACTTGGGAAATTCTTAAAAGTCCTTGAAATTAGTTAGTCACTAAAAGGGTAGGTACTAATCCTTTGTATGATATTCCACCTACTTGCACGAAAAAAGGAATTGCTATGGAAACTCCGTCGGGGCTATGGACTCTCACTGGTAGTGAAAACTAAGGTCGCGGCAATACTGGGGCCCACAAGGATATCCAAGTCTGGTACCTTTTGGTGACGAAGCTAACTAAATAAAAATCAAATGAAAAATTCACTTCAATTATATATCCAAAGAAGATGAAAAAATAAATGAAATGAAAGTGAAATGTGAAATTCAAATGTTCTTAAATCGAGGCTTGTTAGAGTCGAAAGGGTGCCTTTCAAGCACTTTATCCATCTATGATACACCTCCCTTCCCTAGTTTCTGCTTGTCTAACAAATGTCACTTTGGTCCCTTGAAATCCCAATTCTTCGAAGGTAAATTAAGTCTCTCCAAAATTCAAACTTCACTTTGACCAAACCTAATCTCATTGATTTCCACCTCACCCAGGGTAGTGATAGAGGACTGATCTATAACTTACATTTTCGATTGATGTGAATTGAACTATGTCACCTTTATTGCTTAAATGTACTGAGTAATAGTCGTACTTTTGATTTATTTCAGGTTGATCACCATTGCATAATGTGACTTAACATTTAGTTGTCATTCAATACTTGTATGATAAGTGTACTAATGCCTCTTGCATGCAGTAGTCTTCAGTTTTATGCTCAGTTGCATTTTTTAGCAGTTTTGACTTGGTCAACCATTAGAGGAAATTTGGGGTCTAAAATGGGCCTTATAATAAAATGAGCCATTGATGCATTGGAATTCAGAACTAATAGAATTTCAAGAAAATGAGTCGACCATAATGGTTGACTAGGCATATTTGTCATAAAAAAAACTACTTTTTGTTTTCGTATTTTCAACTTATCACCTGTGAATTTACTCAAATTTCGAGTGGGAGCACTCGTTGGATGCAGAATTCAATTCTGTTAACACCCAAAAAGTGTTCACTACCTCATCTACCACATTATATGTCTCATTTGTCCATTTTCCTACCATATTTCCCTTAAAAACCCAAAAAAGCCCACTAAAAAGCCTCCAAAAGGCCTAAAATGCCTCCAAAAGGCCACAAAACCCTTAAAATAGCCTCAAAAAGGTTAAAAAACCCATTTTTCCTCCAAAAATATCCAAAATTCCTCTAAAAATAGCAAAAAACCCCTAAAAAGGGAAGAAAAATATAAAATAATGAGGAAAAGGAGGAAAAAAACCCTATACAGCTGCCCTAAACCATGTGTTTCCCAAAACCATGGGTCAGCACTCCACCACCAAAAAACTATAAATAGGTGATGGAGATCCCTTATTCCATATCCACAATCAAGTATACCCTTACTCTGCCAAAATCTCTCTCGAAACCCTAGTTCACCATTGAACTACTTTCACCTTGAGAGCCCCTTTTGGCCCATTTCCACCATTGGAGAAAGAGAAGGAGCACATTGGAGCTTGGAGAAACCCTCTTGGACATTGCAAGGAGCTTCATCAACCTTCACATTGAAGGTAATATTAATACAAAACCCTTGTTTACAAATTGTTGTTTATTTTTTCATGCACATGTTTTAGAGTAGTTTCTATTTCTGTTTTAGCTTAATTATTTACATTTACTGAACTGCTACTAAGGAGTCCCTTCTCCTTAGTAGGTGCTCATTTGCACAAGCTAGGGGTAAAACCCTAGCCACAGTTTTGGCGACTCCACTGGGGATCGAACCCAGAATCTCTGGTCTCGCAGACTGTTTCGCAGACATGTTACAGTTTTGGCGACTCCCCTAGATTTTGAATTTCTGGTTTCCGTTTAAAATTTTTCCCCTTTCGGCTGTCCCTTTCGGCCGTCGTACATCGCGTTTTTTCCCTCTGCAGCCGCGTCCCGACCGCGTCTTTCAGGCCTTTACCTGTGACCCGACCGCGGCTCTCAGACTGTTTCCGACGCCCTGTCGGCGGATTCAAGTCTGTTACCTGCGATCCGACCGCGGCTAATCAGCCTGTTTGCTGCGATCTGACTGCGCCTGTCGGCCATTTTCCCGCGTCCCGACTGCGGCTTTCAGCCTCTTTCCCGCGTCCCGACTGCATCTGTTAGCCTTTTTGCCGCGACCCAACTGCGTCTTTTTACCTGTTTCCTGCGTCCCGACTGCCTCTGTTGGCCCGATAACCGCGACCTGACCGCGTCTGTTTCCCTCAAACCCACGGTCTGCCTGTTCTGATTCGCCACAGACCCGCGGTCTGATTTCTGCATTTTTCCTGTTTTGAGCCCAGCCCCTTTTGCTGCAATATTTTCTGCATCTGAACAGCCCCCTGTCCTACCTGCAGCCCCACTTCCTTACAGCCTTTCTGCAACATAATTTTTGTTCCCTTTACAGAATCTTTTTAAAATTTCAGTAATTTTAATTCAGAAAATTTTGCAAGTTAAAGTTTCAATTTCAGTATTATTGACAGTTGGAAGTTGCCCCCCTTGTGGCACTTCTATTTTGGGTTCATCACCTCACGAGCACACACTCTGTCACATAATTCAAGTGATCCTTAAAAAGTACCTAACTAAACCAACATTCTAACCCCACTTGGGGAACATAAAAGAATCATTGTAGTTAGGTAGGATCGGGGAGATAGGCTTCCAATAACACCCCTCGGTTACTTTCACTTGAGACATAGTTGTTGTCCAAATAGGGAACCAAAATCCCCTAGTACTTTTTGGCACGGTCACGACCAGTTTATCAGAGGGCCTCTCCCTTAGGAGGGTTGAAGTCGGGAGACTGGTTCCGGAGGCCTGAGTGGAATACCGCACTCCATTCAGTAACCGAAGGGCTACCTTTCGCGGTTCGCGGGATATCCCTGTATAGGGGTATTGCGGTAAACGGACTAAACGGCAGATTCACCTTTCTGGACGTGTCATGAACGGGGTATCTTAGTTGCCATTCTTCTAGGATTGACTACCCGGTATCCCTCCCGGTAGGGGGATATCATAGCCACTTGGCTTTCCTACTCATATTGTCTGACTTGGATTTCATCACCTTGAAGAGGATATGTTTAGTTGAGTCAGAATACTTTTAGTTAGGTGTTTGCATGCTCCTTTACCTCCCTTTGGTCTAGTGAGTCCACCATTTTTTCTTTTTAGGAAACCTGCTGCTTGTTGGTATTCTGACCATCTTTGTTGATACTCCACCTATTGTAGCACAGCTGTTGCAGTGGGTGTTTTGAGTTGGTTGTTGGCCTGAGTGCCTTGTTTTTTAACTCTCCTTCTGCACACTCGGTTGCATTAGGCCTTTTTGAGCTGTTTTTCTACTCACCTCAACCCACAGAGATTTGACACCATCCGTCACCATTGAGTCCCCGAGACATTCTCGGCGCCTCAGGGGCGAGCCCCCACAGCACGGTTCTCTTGACACCACCAGTCATAGATTCCGATCATCATCCGTTGATACCACTCATCACAGATCTAGAGCCTTGTCACTTGACTCCACTCGTCAGCGACATAGGACTCCGTCACCAGATATTGACGCTCCTTACTTTACCTCTGATTCTGACGAAGAGTCTGAGAACCCTATTTACACTGCCCCTACTAGCCCCATGGCTGGCACGACTTCCACTCCTTTTGTTATAGGAACCATTGGTGGCACATCCACCACTACACCAATTACTACACCTATTTTGGGTATGCCCTCCATGGGGCCCCCATCTACCGTTCCCCTCACGGTACCTATTCCCGTAGCAGGAATACCTATCCCCACTACATCAGTGGCTCACACTACCCATGGTGGTGCAGGCCCATCCTATACTACCTCAGTTCCCCCACTTGGGGGCACCATCCCAAATCCTGTCCCTCCACTTGGGGGCATTTGCCCCCACCTGGTCCAACCCACTACTGTGTCACATCCTTCTTCCAGTTTTCCATTCATGGCTAGCCTCAACCTACCTGACCTGGCTAGATTGACCAACGATCCTACTCGACGATGACCCCAACATCCCAACTGTCAAACTAAACCCCACCCCTAAGCCCAAAGACAAATCCCTACGTACCAACCACTCATGTGCCATATGCGGCATTTACGGGCATTACTCCCATCATTGTCCCGATCTCCCGGATTACAGAGCGGCTCTCTATGAGATGAACAATCTGGATCTTGAGACGGCACCACCCACCGTTGAGGAGATCTACCCCCCGGTCTCTCCCCCTTCTGGAGAGGTTAATACCATCTACATGATCTCTTCAACCACTACCCCCTCATCAACCAACTTGACGACGCAAACTTTCCGTACCGATGAGGAGATTCTTGAGGCCCTTACCACCCCGGATTATCCCTGGGATGATATGCATCATCGTTCCTACTTCATCCCAGAAGCATCTTCCTCTAGCACAGCCACCCAATTCACGGTTGAATCTAAAGACTTCCTTCCCACTAAGGTCGACTGGTTCAAGGACCCTATTCCTGCTCCTGACGCCTTCGAGGAGGGTAACATGGCCAACATCTCACCCGTCATCCAAGTTGATATCGCTACCCCTGGGAGTGTCCCTGAACTCATCACTTTAGGAGCCTTCTGCAGTAAGCAAGAGATTGAGGAATACACTAACCTTTTCAGAGAGTTCCGTGATGTCTTTGCCTGGTCCTATACCGAAGTTCCCGGTCTTGACCCCGCCATCATAGAGCACCACCTTGACACCTCTGAGTCAAGGGGCATAATAGATTCCCTCGACCCTGGGATAGGGGGCATGATCAATCATTTTGAACCTTCCCCGTCACATCTATCTCAGCACGTCAATGAACCCATTGTTCAAACCCACACATATGTGATCCATAATCACAAACCCCATGCACATAGCATGGGGCAAGTCATTAACCCTGCTCACTTTTTCACACTTGTGATCTCAACCATTTTTGAGCTCACATATCACTTGTAGATTTGATTTGATACACCTAGTATTCTTCCCCCACGGGTCATCATTTCTCCCCACCACTGCATCCTTGGCTTGGTGGGCTCACCTTTATTTGCAACCATTTTTTAACCTAGTTAGTTCCTTTGACCATTCTGGAGTCCTTATGACCTCCATTTTTCGCACCATTTACACCGTCATTTTTTGCCCATTTTTCAGACGCCACTAGTCGCCTCGGTTTATGTACCACATCGGCCGTTCTCCATTTTTCTCATGTTTTATATCATCGGATTCATTTTTTCGAGCTGGTGATGATGCTTGAGATCATTTCTCGCTCTCACCCCCAGATTTTTTGGGTATTTTTTCCAAAACGCCCTCGTCGCCTCGGTGTGTGTGCCACATCGACCGTTACCCATTTTTGACACCCTTTATATCGCCGGATTCTTTTTTCCGAGCTCGTGATGATGCTTGAGATCATTTCTCGCTCTCACTTGGTACAATTTCAACATAGTGTCCCGACACCTTGCTACCTCGGTTTGCGCACCACATCGGCCACTATCGGATTGTTCCACATTTTTACATGAGCCATTCACTCCTGTCATACTGCAAATGTTTCGTTATTTTTCCACCATTTCATCTACCCCGCAAGGAGGCCCACCAGTGTTCCCCCCTACCCTCATTCTTGATCATCATTACTGATCCTTGTGTTGATGTATATGTAACTTCGGAATGTATTTCACATATATGTATATTGTATTCCTATAGAGATGGTATTATTCCTCTATAAGGAAGTGTCGTCATTTATATTGTAAGTGTCGTAACTTATACTTGATGGGTTATTAGACCACCTTGTTTGGGGTCGGCCCTGTATAAGTCATGTGGGTCAAAGGGTTATTAGACCACCCTATTGGGGGTCGGCCATGTGGGTCAAAGGGTTATTAGACCACCCTATTGGGGGTCGGCCCAGTCAGCATTATATTATGTGGTTAAGTTCGAGCCTACATGAGTTAGGTAAAAAGGCAAGTCAAGTCAAGTATAAATAGAGTGCGGGAGGCACTCTATTTGCTCACTCACTACTCACACATGCTCTCAAGGAGGAGAGGCGCACTTATGGAGGAGGAGGATCTGCTGCTAGGTTATGTCTATCTCTTGGTTGGTTGTATCATTGCTCTATCTATCTCTGAGGAAGTTATTGGGGTTTTTCACCTTTATGGTTTTCCCCAAGTAAATCTTTGTGTCTCTTGTGTGCTTGCATTATTGTCTCCATGATTGATATGCTGTAGATATGCTGTACATGTTGTTCTCTCAGTTAAGATCCTAGATCATATTGAAGTAAATTCAGAAAATTTAACACCTTGATTGAACACTTCCTCCTTGCCTGGCCATTCCTTTTGTTCGGTATAATTTTATCCCTTTTTCGGGCCGAACAAGTCCTTTACGAAAAAGGCGCTTAGGGAGTTTCCGTTAAGCTCTTTTCTGACTCCTAAAAGAATGAAAAGATCGCCGAGCAATCTTGCTTCCTTTCATGCTTGTTAAAGTACCTGAAAGGGCGTCTATCTGGTATAAGTTTAACCCTTTTCCGGACCTGGTAGACTAATTACGAAAAAGGAATACTCTAGTCACACCGGCTAGAAGAGTTCTTCATTGCATCCTTTTATGCTTCTTTGGGCCTTGGAGACTAACCATACGAAAAAGCAACCCCCTGGAGTCTTCTTATTTGCTTTCAGACTCTCTAAAATTGAAAGCAACCACGAGCATGAACTGTCCTGGGCTCGAAAAATCCACACGACAGTACCATTCCATCATTTCAGAGTCTTCTTATCGCTTTCAGACTCCTTAAAATTGAAAGCAACCACGAGCATGAACTGTCCTGGGCTCGTAAAATCCACACGACAGTACCATTTTACACACACTTCTTCTAGTTCATTAACCCATGAAGAAGTCTCCACCCGTGCCTCCTGGCACTACGATCGATCATCTCGGCAGCACCCCCAATCAGGTCACCTTTGTTCAGAGTATTTTGCAGTCTCCTGCCATTTTATACCAGCTTGAGTCTCCCTCAGCCCAGTTACCCTCCCAGATCCATTACAGCTATGATCCCTTTCCCCTCAGTCAGTTTCATATGCTGCCAGATCATTCCCACTATCATCCTCTGAACAAAGGAAGTTTGAGTCCACCCACTCTACTTGCCCAGTTGTCACCCCCAGTTGGTCAGTCCTGCCCTCAGTACTATCACATTTCGGTTCTCCACCTCGCGCTCCTGTCAAGGAAACATCATTGCCTTGATAGTTGCAGGTCTCCCTCTGTCGACGACAGCACCTCTATTCCAGAGGATAGGCCCAGAGGTCCCTACGCCTTGGACTTATCACCATCTGTGGTAAGTGCCTACGGATCATTCTGAGAGGAGTCATCATTGCCTCTCTGAGTGGTTGTTTCTCACATGCTCGACTTCAGCACCTTGATCGCATCGTTGAGAATCGCGTAGGGTTACATCCTTTACATTATGTGTCGAAGACCCCGGATTTCCCCCGACTCTAGCACATTGGTGAGTCACTTCGGAACACCCATTTATATGTTCCTGTGGATGCCCGGGCTGCGTTAGGCGTTTGTATTCGGAAGCCATCCAGCTATATGCTTCCTTGAGTACCCATTTCAGTTCCAGTTCAGTGTACCATTGTGAGTGTACCCCTTGTCACTCTGATCCAGCAGCTCATTAGCCCCTTTGGTACCACACTCAGTAGCACTGTTGATATTCTGATGCACCAATTCTTCAGTTCAGACATGTTCAGCCCAGCAGTATGTCCCAGATTTTGTGTCCCCTCTGGACACTTATGATGTACACAGTGGTTCTCTATGTATCTTTCAGGTCCCTCTTTTCAGGCCTCACAGTTATTTTATGTATCTTGATACGAGCATGGGTATGCCCGCCTCGTCCATACATTGAGATTATTCCTCAGTCAGTATTTGAGGTCATGTATATGTCAGGTCCCCATTTTTTGGACCCCATTGATATTGTTATGTTATATCCTGATACGAGCATGGGAATGCCTGCCTCGTCCATATGATCAGATGATTCCTCGTCCATTATTGAGGTTATGTACTTTTAGTTCTTACAGTCGTTCCGGGCTTCGGTTTGTTTCTTCTCTTCTCTCCACACCCAGGAAAACCATTCATGATTTATGATGTCCATCGGCCATACGATGAGCTCCTGCCCTCGCACATCAGGGGGCAATCTGTTAACACCCAAAAAGTGTTCACTACCTCATATACCACATTATATGGGATGCTCTTGCGAGGTTTTGCCATGACCACATATAATCTGGCCCTGGGAGGTCTGCAGATAGTCTTTTGAGGTTTTTCCTATGGCATGTAATTCGTGCCCTGGGATATCTGGCAGATGCTCTTTCGAGGTTTTGTGGTGACCACATATAATCTATCCCTAGGAGATCCTATAGGTAGAGTTGCGTGCTCGTAACAGCCTGGGATGCTCTTGCGAGGTTTTGTGGTAAGGTCACATATAATATGGCCCTGGGAGATCCTATAGGTAGAGTCGTGTGCTCGTAACAGCCTGGGATGCTCTTTCGAGGTTTTGTGACGCACATAATAAGTCCTGAGGATTCCACAACATGGCCAGTGATGATGAAGACCTGCAGGTGGTGGGCCTACATCCAGTATGAAAAAGGACTGGCTCTGTAGAACTTCCTATGACGAGTAGATTCATAGATTGATTGAGATAGCAGCAGTAGTGACAATGATGATGACTCGATGACGATTATCCAGTGACGATGATCCAGAGAAGAAGACTTGTGCTAGAAGACCTATGCTGAGAAATACCTTCCTAGTTAAGAGGGAATGTTGATGTATATGTAACTTCAGAATGTATTTCATATATGTATGTTGTATGTACTCCTATAGAGATGGTATTATTCCTCTATACGGAAGTGTCGTCATTTATATTGTAAATGTCGTAACTTATAATTGATGGGTTATTAGACCACCTTGTTGGGGTTGGCCTTGTATAAGTCATGTGGGTCAAAGGGTTATTAGACCACCCTATTGGGGGTCAGCCATGTGGGTCGAAGGGTTATTAGACCACCCTATTGGGGGTCGGCCCAATCAGCATTATGTTATGTGGTTAAGTTCAAGCCTACATGATTTATGTAAAAGGCAAGTCAAGTCAAGTATAAATAGAGTGCGGGAGGCACTCTATTTGATCACTCACTTCTCACTCATGCACTCAAGGAGGAGTGGCGCACTTATGGAGGAGGAGGATCTGCTGCTAGGATATGTCTATCTCTTATGTTTGGGTTGTATCATTGCTCTATCTATCTCTGAGGAAGTTATTGGGGTTTTTCACCTTTATGGTTTTCCCCAAGTAAATCTTTGTGTCTCTTGTGTGCTTGCATTATTGTCTCCATGATTGATATGTTGTAGATATGCTGTACATGTTGTTCTCTCAGTTAATATCCTAGATCAAATTGAAGTAAATTCTGAAAATTTAACAGCTGCTGATGGATCAAAATGAAAATACAAAGCTAGGTTGGTTTCAAAAGGCTTCTCCCAAGTCTAAGGAGTGGACTACACTGAGACCTTTGCATCGGTTGCAAAGATGGATTCTATCCGCCTAGTTTTGGCTATTTCCGCATCTAAGCACTAGGAAGTGCACCATATGGATGTGAAGAGTGCATTTCTTCATGGATATTTGAAAGAAGAGATTTACATGAAGCATACATAAGGATATATATCAGATCCAACATTAGTGTGCAGATTGAAGAAATCATTGTATGGATTAAAACAGGCCCCAAGAGCTTGGTACGCAAACATGGACTCCTTCCTTCTGTCACAGAATTTTGCAAGGTGCAAATCAGATCCAAATGTGTACCTACAACAAACTGAAGGTAATTTTCTGATTATATTTCTTTATGTTGATGATCTTTTTATAACTGGAAGCACTCTTACTTCAATCGACAAGTTAAAAACTGCTTTAAATCTAGCTTTTGACATGAGTGATTTGGGCTTGCTGAAGCAATTCCTTGGGCTTGAGATTGCTCAAAATTTTGATGGGATCACCATATCTCAGAAAAAATGTGTTTCATACATGCTAAACAAATTTAATATGTCATATTTTAAGGCATCCCCTTTCCCATTCCTCTCAGAAATCAATCTTGAGGAGGGAAATTCTACACTGCTTGCAGATTCGACATTGTATCGACAGTTGATTGGTAGCCTTCTATACTTGACACACTCAAGGCATAATATTTCTTATGCCGTGAGTGTTGTATCAAGATATATGCAGCATCCCCATGAGCTCCATTGGCGGGAATCCAAAATAATATCGTAGTATGTGCAGGGTACTAGACATTTTGGCATACACTATGTTGCAGATTCTGAGCTAGATTTGGTTGGATTCACTGATTCAGATTGGGCGGGTGATATTATTAATTGGAATTCCACTTCTGGATATGTTTTCATGATTGGAACTGGGCCTATTTGTTGGTCAAGCAAAAATCAGGCAGCCATTTCCTTATCTTCAGCAGAGGTAGAGTATGGAGGAGCAGTCAATGCTTGTATTCAGGCAGTTTGGTTGCAGGGTATTTTGGTAGAGTTTGATATTGGTAGCACCACTTAAACTTTCATCTTTTGTGACAATCAAAGTGCTATCAAGATCTCGACAGATCAAGTTCAGAGACATAGTACCAAGCACATATAGATCCACATGCACTACATTCGAGAGCTTGTGCATGACAGAACCATTGTTTTGCAATATTGCCCTACCGACGAGCAAATTGCAGACATCTTCACCAAGAGCTTCACTGAGAAGAAGTTCTCTTACCTCCGTTCACTATTGGGGGTGAGTTCATTCATGGTGGAGACAGATTAGATCCCTCTATTTTCAGCTTGAGGGGGGGATTTCTTCCCATTGGGTTTTCCCTCTTTCCTCACTTAGATTTTTTCTAGCATTTTTGTATTATTATTGTATTGGGGTGACCTTTGGTCTCAGTAACCAGGGCCCTATATTTTATTTTATACCTCATAGTATAACTTGAGGGGGGGGTGTTAGGATATATTCATCATTCATTTTTATGTCTGCATGCATTTTTGCATGCGGCATGCATTCTGCATGCATGTCATGCAATTGCATGCATCCCAGTCATCAGTTTGGTGTCACCCAACACCTAGTCCCCAGTTTTCTATCCCCGAGAGCTTCTTTCCACTCATTTTTATCCCTCCTAGTCAATGATGCACCCACCTTTCACCTACCACATGTGAAAGGCGCCCTTCTTCACCTACCACTCAGTTACACTTCATTTAGTTGAGTAATTTGTGGATCTTTCCTTGATTTAAGGCTAGATTGACTTGTTAACTAACTGAAACACTCCATTGGACCCCCAGTGAGACTAGATTTCCTATTTTGACTCCAGTCAGCTCCCCATGTTCCCTCCACTGAGCCTCCTTCACTACATTAGTGCCCCCATGCACCAATTACAGTACCTGCGTTCAGTTAGACTCAGTCTGACACCTGGTTGACCGCTACTTATGCATTGATGACTCCACTAATCTGATGATGAGGACTCCTAGTTGATCCAAGCTATTCCATGAAGGCTATTTGAATGACCTCCTTGGTTAATTCGAATCATTCAGTCATTGTGACTGCACATTGTATTGTATTCTACTTCTGAGTTCAATAGAGCATTGTTGCAATTCTCTTGCAAAGTTTACACATATATTCTTTATGCATCTATTGTAATTGATTTACTTGTTCAATTAGATCTGTTATGCTTCAATTTCACATTGGTGTCTCTTGCAAGTCGAAGCTCGCAAATATTTGTAATATGTACATTGATGATTAATAAAAGACAAATATTTTATTACTTTATGTTTTCAATATTGTTTTTAATTGTATAGTTTAATAAATCAGAAAGAAAAGTGAAAAAATATGTGTAACACCAATTCACCCCCCTTCTTAGTATTACTGTGTATTCCAACAGAAAGGAACCCCCAAATCAAGGAATGCGCCCCTTGTCAGAGATATGGATCTAACTAAAATAGATTACCTATCTATGCAAAACAATAATATATCAACAATAAGTACAAAAAGAGAACAAGAGACAAGAGTACACCAGATATATGTGGTTCACCCAATTTGGCTACGTCCACGGGAAGGTAGTCTTCTATTATCTCCAGAATATCTCCCTTAAGCTTACAAGAGAGCAATGCCAATAACCCCAATACAATATAGCAATACTTGTGAAAGTATAGATCATGATTAGTGATGTGACTCCCTTGACTCTAGTATATACTAAGAGATGAGGAGGAATTACTCTCACATATTACATGTGGGATAATATTATTCTCCATAATAACATCTCTTTATATAATAATGAATATCAAGAGTATATTTTACCATAATGAATATGGGATATAATGTATTACTCTTTTACATAAGATTGTGGATATCTTCTGACATAATACAAAGACATTATTACCTTCCAAGGAATATAAAATATTCCAACACTCCCCCTTAATAATGGCTGGGAGAAAATCCCACTAACAAAGGAAGAAAGGATTCATTATTGCTCCCCGTTGATGACAACTTCCCTCATTCCAAGTAAGGAACGAAGATGCACATACTTCATTGTTGTTAAGGATTTGGTGAAGATATCGGTTGTCTGCTACTCTGTAGGACAATAATCAAGAGAAAGAACACCATCTGCAACGAGAGCTCGAATGTAATGAGCATCAATATCGAGATGCTTTGTCTTGGAGTGATATACTAGATTATAAGAAAGCTGAATTGCACCCTGATTTTCACATTTCAATAGAGTGGACGATTTCGGAACTAGACCAATCTCAGTGAGAACATGCCGTAACCAAACTGCTTCTTTGGATACTCTATACTCTACTTCACACAAAGATAAAGAAAGAGTCTTCACCTTTTTTTTGGACCAATAAATCGGACCTGAACCAAGTTGAAATATATAACTAGCAGTTGACCGTCGATCAAAACTATCACCTGCCCAGTCAAAATCCGTATAACCAGAAAGCGAAATTGTAGTACCGCTCGAATAAAAAACACCATAGTGTAGTGTCCCATGTAAATATCTTAGAATTCCCTTTGCTTTTTACCAATGACTTTCATGAGTTTGTTGCATGAACCATGAAACCATATTGACTGCGAAAGAGAGATCTGGTCTGTTGTGAGTTAAATATATAAAACTGTCGACTAGCTAACGATAAAGAGTCGCATCAACAAGAGGAGTAGTACACTCAATAGTTAACTTTACACCGGACTGAAAAGGCATAGGATTTACAATCACTCATGTGGAAACGAGCCAATAAATCTGTAGCATACTTTGGTTGAGAGAGAAAAATACCATCTTCCAGATGCCAAATTTGAAGACCCAAGAAATAGTGCAATATACCGAGATCAGTCATTTCAAACTGCTTGTGAAGGTCACTTTTCATACTTTGAATGAGAACACGTTGGTTGCTAGTGATAATAATATCATCCACATATAAAACAATAACAATGATATTATCATCAGCATGCTTAACATATAGGTTAGGATCATATATACAACGCTTAAAACCATTATTCAAGAAATATGCATCAATTTTATCATACCAAGCCTAGGTGCTTGTTTAAGACCATATAAAGACTTGTGTAATTTACATACTGAACTTGATGATTCAGCATTAATAAAACCAGGAGGTTGTTTCATATAGATGTCTTCACTAATATCACCATTTAAAAAGCACTTTTAACATCCATTTGGTGTATTTCCCATTTATAAGATGAAGCAATAGATAAAATGGTCCTTATTGTATTCATTTTAGCATCGGGAGCAAAGGTTTCATTATAATCTATACCTTCAAGTTGATTAATACCTTTTGCAACTAATCTAGCTTTATACTTTTCAATCTGTACTTTTGCAGTAAATTTAGTTTTATAAACCCATTTACAACCAACTAAATTCTTTCCCAAAGGAAGAGGAACAAGAGACCAAGTCTTGTTCTTCATAATAGAATCATACTCAGCAGTCAGCTTGTTCCCAATGAGGTTTACCCTTAGCTTGAGCATAAGAGATAGGATCATCTATGGCTAAAAATTTGGTCATAAGAGAAAAGTTAGATCTAGTTCTACGACTATCGAAAAGGATTTCGATATAACTTCCTGTAGATTCAAGAGTTTTCTAGGCCCAAACAGGAAGGTTAGAGGGGACATAAGTCCCTTTAGGATCTTCGAGACATTCAGGTGGAATACTTGAAGAAGAAGAAGAAGGTGAACTAAGATCAGTCACAGAACTGGAAGGAGTAATCGAGATAGGAGTAACAGGTGATAAGGGAATATTCAGAGTAACATGAGGTTCAACATAATTAGGTGGTGGAGAGACTTCAATAAATTGAACATCTCTTCTAATGATGACACTTTGATTAGAAGGATCAAACAACCTATAAGCCTTAGAATCCTTAGAATAACCAATGAATATACACTTGTGAGACTTGGGTTCTAACGTTTTCTGTTTTTCATCAGGAATATGAGCCCAACATTCACAACCAAACACTTTAAAGTTACTAATATCTAGTTTTCTACCATTCCATTTTTCCTCAGGGGTAACATACTTAACAGCTTTTGTAGGAAATCGATTTAAAATAAAGTTAGCACAACTTATGGCTTCGGCCCAAAATTTCTTATGTAATAGTTTAGAATAAAGCATACATCTAGCCATTTCAACTAAAGTTCTGTTTTTCTTTTCAGCAACACCATTTTGTTGAGGTGTGTAAGGAACAGTCTTTTAATGTTGAATTCCATGTTTAGATAAAAATACTTCAAATTATTTCTTGATGAATTCCCCCCCATTATCATTTCTTAAAGTCTTAAGCTTTCTACCATATTCATTTTCAACCAAGGATTTAAATACTTGAAATTTAGAAAAAGTTTCACTTTTGTGTTTCAAAAAATAAACCCATGATTTTCTACTAAAGTCATCAATAAAAGTAAGAAAATAAACTGCATTGGATATAGAAGGAACTTCAAGAGGACCACAAATGTCACTATGAATTAATTGCAAGGGTTCTTTAGCATGCTAAGCTTTACCTTTATCAAACATTTCTCTATGATGTTTACCAAGAACACAACCTTCACAAACACCTTTAGTAGACGAAACATTAGGCAAGCCAAGTACCATTTTAGTTAACATTTGCATTTTACCATAATTCAAATGACCTAATATTTCATGCCATAATTTACTTAGTTCATCAGCATGAGCAACATAGGAATACAAAGGTTGTATTTTAGTTGAATTAAAACCAACAAACTTATATAAACCAGCAGTATGATCAACAGAACCAAAAGAAACTACTTTGAAATTTGATTGATATATTTAAGAACATATGTATCAAGCCAAACTTCAAATTTAAATCCTTTTTGACATGCACGATAAATAGAAAGGAAATTGATAGGCATATTTTCAACATGAAAAACATCTTCCAATTGGCCATTAGCAACATTAACATTACCAGAACCAATTACGGAAAGTTGTTTACCATCACCTATAGATACTTTCTGAGATGTGTTTTTATTATTTTCATAAAATGTAAATAAAGAAGCATTACCAGTCATATGTTTAGAAGCACCAGAATCCATTATCCATTCCACATTAGAAGAAGAATTACTAGAAGAAACAATAGAAGCACACAAAGCTACATGTGATTCATCAGAACCATTCTTTTTAGCTTTAGCTTTTAAACGTTTCAATTTAAAGCAATTCTTTTCAGTATGGTTAGTTTTACTACAATGTTTACAAGGTGGATACACTTTATTCATCTTACTATTGTCATGATGTGCATTAGAAGCATTACCAGAATTATTAGTAGGATTTGAAGTGTGTGAATTAGAACCTTTAACATTTTTAAAACTTTTCTTACGATTCTTATTATGTGCCATAAGAGCCTTATTAGGTGTAAGTTGTCCTGAAACAATTAACCTTTCTTGCTCATTTATCAATCATTTACAAAAATCATCAAAAGTAGGTTTCGTGGTATTTGAAGACAATTCAAGATCTAAATTCCTAGTTTGAATGAAAATATCAAAACAATATGGAAATTTTTGTCTACAAGAATTATGAGAGCAATGTCTATTTTCTTGTAATCTTTACCACAATTATTTAATTTTTCATTGAAAGTTTTCACTTCAGCAAGATATAATTCTACTCTTTCAAAGTTAGTAGGATCTAGCTCACAAATATTCTTTTCAAGGTAATAAGCAGAAACATCATCATATTTATCAAATAAAGAAGCAAGAATTTTCCATACCTCAACGGGGTTGTCTTCTGGATCTATACTTAACTGGAGACTATATGAAACTGTTTGACCAATGAGCCCTCTTGCTTAATCACATTTATCTTCCCATATAGCCAAATCTTGAGCATCAACAGATTTCATGTGTTCACCATTAACAATCCTCCATAAATTCTTACTCCTGAGAACATCAATCATTTTTCTCTTCCATGCAAGATAGTTAGGACCAACAAGTTCAAGAACAAAAGCTACTTATGAAGTCATAATGATAGAAATATTGACAAGAGAAAAAAGGTGAATAATAGAAAACTGAAACACTTTATTGTACTGACCTAATCCTGCAGAAAACACAATTAGAAAAAACAGTAAAGGAAAAGAACTTTTACTTACAGCCCTTTTGAAAAAAAAATCCAAGTAAAGTCACTCGCGGTTTTGCCAACAGGAAACTCGCGAACAAACACAGATACTCGTGGGTTCTACACAGCAAAGTTCGCGGTTACTCGTGGGTTGCGGTGTAATGGAGTCGCAGCCACTCGTGGGTCTCTGCACTGTAAGGGTGTGAATCTGTCAAAGCATTCACGAGCTCAGCACAGGGAGGGTCGCGAATAATCTGAAGTAAACACGGGTTCGACAGTCGAACAGCCATGAGTATGCCGGAGCATTCGCGGATCTACGCACTGGGATGCCGCGAGTCTGCAGAGTATCCGCGGGTTCTTAGTAGGAACATTCAAGGTTAACCGCGGGTTACTGCAAAAAAAATTCGCGGGTGTCTAGTTTAAGGCCGAAAATAGTGTTGAGTTTGCCGAAGACGGAAACTTGCACAAAGTCTACCAAACTTGGACGAAAAATTGTCGTTTTGACAACCGGAAGATAGATCTGCTTGAGGAGAATCACAAAATCATATAGATTTACAAAAATAACATCAAGAAACCCTTGAAAAAATTCTGCAAAAATATACATAACAGGGTTAGGGTTAGAAACAAAACTGCAGAAATATGCCCAGATCTGAAGAGAAGCCTAATGGCTACCAGATAGAAAGCAAATCTACAAGAAATAAACAATGCCCAAATGATAAAATATTGTTTTGAAAGCAATATAAGGTGCTAGATCATAGCAACAAGCTCTGATACCATGTCAGAGATATGGATCTAACTAAACTAGCTTACCTATCTATGCAAAACAATAATATATCAACAATAAGTACAAAAAGAAAAGAAGAGACAAGAGTACACCAGATATACATGGTTCACCCAATTGGGCTATGTCCATGGGAAGGTAGTCTTCTATTATCTCCAAAATATCTCCCTCAAGCTTACAAGAGAGCAATGTCAATAACCACAATACAATATAGCAATACTTGTGAAAGTATAGATCATGATTAGTGATGTGACTCTCTTGACTCTATTATATACTAAGAGATGAGGAGGAATTACTCTCACATATTACATGTGGGATAATATAATTCTCCATAATAACATCTCTTTATATAATAATGAATATCAAGAGTATATTTTACCATAATGAATATGGGATATAATGTATTACTCTTTTACATAAGATTGTGGATATCTTCCGACATAATACAAAGCACATACAAAGACATTATTACCTTCCAAGGAATATAAAATATTCCAACACCCCTAAGGTGACTCGGGTGGTCAAATTGAATGAGGTTTGGCCCACTAGAGTCATGAAGTCATTGTCTAAGTCACTAGGTAGGAACATGATGCTATGAAGAGGGTTATTTTTATCTAACATCCCAATTCAAGTACACATCATCATCCATTTCCCTAGACCTTGAAATTACATCAATGATGGTATACATGGATTCTATGGTTGTGTGAAATTGGACGAACAACAAATCGATATGCTCACATATTATTCTCTCGAGCATTGTATATTGAGAAAATGCACTAGCACATAGGTTCCAAACCATCCACATAACTTACAGTTTTAGGGAACACAACACAACATCTAACAAATATGCAAAAGATGCCTCCAATCTAACAGATAGAAAACTGAGTTTGGTCTCCATAGATGAGCATGGATCTAGCTCTAAGAGGGAGTTAAATATTTTGTAATCTCTAACATATTTTCTCCTTTGGGCAGTTGTATAATCCCACTTATTTTCTGCAAATCTTCTTGGTTATCTAGAGTAACCAATGAGATATCCATCACAATGTAATTGAGAAAATTGTCTAGCAGTTGAGATAGGAATGTATCCCAAAAGGATTACTCTATCAAGGTGCCTATGTATGTGTTATTTCTATCCTTTGAGATAGCAAGGCAATTTTAGGTTATGATCTCAAGTCAATCTTGACAGCCCACGTGACTTGTTCTAGTCATAATTTTTACCAATCTATGGAATGGAATCTACTTATTGTTTTCCTCCCTCTCTCTCTCTCTCTCTCTCTCTCTCTCTCTCTCTATATATATTGGTGATGGTGATGATTGTCATCCATTAAGTTCAACGTTGCTCTATTATATCCATAAAAATAAATTAAGTATTTTGATTTATCATATTGATTCTATGATTGAATAAATTGGAAATGAAATTCTCGAGTTCCCTTTGGTTGTTATGGGTTAACAAGCTATGAAAATTGGTTTTATACACATGTTTTAAAAGTTATATCCAATGTCTTTGTAGGTTGGAAATTCTAAGAGAAAGTGTAATCTCCCACTTTATTCATCTCACATATTTGAATATTCTTTCTCGCCAATGTGTTTTAGATCTTTCCAATGTAGTATCACTATGAATCTCATAGGATTTATTTCTTAGAAATATTTTTTTTCATTCTTGGACTAGAAACCCTATAAATTTTGTATATTCTAACTTGAGGTTAATAATTGATTTATAGTGATTCTATTGGAAATTTAATCATTAGGATTAAGATAAAGTATATTACATTATTATTACTACTCATGTGAAGAGTCATGGGTAAATAGGAGTCATAGTGGAGTCCAAGATACCAATTGGAAGATGAAACCAATTATCACATCTCAAGGTATTTATATATGTACCACATTAATGAAATGTTTCTCATGTTTATCTCTACTTGGCCTTGTCATTTCCATTTTTCCTTGACCTAATAGTGGTATCAGATCCCGATAGTTATTAGGGATTGAAGGTAGCTATGGTGGTTGTCTTGTTATCACATTGTAGTACATGGGAGCTACTACTCATTTTTGCAGAACATATCTAATTTTCGAGCCGAGTCCTTACACTTGACATGAGCATATTAGAGATTGTGATTGGTGGATCATTATATTTTTCAACTAAACCATTCAAGGGCAGCATCATCAAAGCCACCTTTGTCATATGTATCTATCTTTATGAGCTCTTTCAGTAGACATATTCATGCCTTGGTTCACTAGAGAAGACATTCAGTTGATGGTGCCTTTCCCTTTGCTATACAGTTCTAGTGTCGATTGATTGCAAGGTCAGCAACAGTTCCTAAGTAGGTATATGGATTGAGGTATATGATGGATGTTTCATACTTGTATTGGTAGATTGACTATGTTGGGCTATCATTTACATTGGTGATCATGGTTTCATCTTGGTTGTTATAGTAGGTCTTTCACTTGGAATGGTCACAAGTGACTCTGGTGTTAAGTTTTGTTTGTATGCTTTTCTCTAAGTTAATCCTTGTGTAAGATATAGATCAATTCCCTTTATCCCGGTTCCAAATTACATTCTGACTCATCCCATCCATTGTTTCTGTTTTGGATTTAAAAATATCCCTTGACTTGGACATGACTGATGAACTTGAGGAATCCCCCACTGTGACCTCTTTGATTGGACAGCCTCCATGTTGTCCTATGTATCGGCTCTAAAGTGTGTGGCCTTGTCTTTAGTCATGTCGATATATTTCTTATTGCACCCAAGATTATTTAGTGTAGTTAAATTGGCTTATATCACTAGAAGTGTATCCCCTAGACTCGAAGCAAGTACTCCCAAACTTGGGAAATTCTTAAAAGTCCTTGAAATTAGTTAGTCACTAAAAGGGTAGGTACTAATCCTTTGTATGATATTCCACCTACTTGCACGAAAAAAGGAATTGCTATGGAAACTCCGTCGGGGCTATGGACTCTCACTGGTAGTGAAAACTAAGGTCGCGGCAATACTGGGGCCCACAAGGATATCCAAGTCTGGTACCTTTTGGTGACGAAGCTAACTAAATAAAAATCAAATGAAAAATTCACTTCAATTATATATCCAAAGAAGATGAAAAAATAAATGAAATGAAAGTGAAATGTGAAATTCAAATGTTCTTAAATCGAGGCTTGTTAGAGTCGAAAGGGTGCCTTTCAAGCACTTTATCCATCTATGATACACCTCCCTTCCCTAGTTTCTGCTTGTCTAACAAATGTCACTTTGGTCCCTTGAAATCCCAATTCTTCGAAGGTAAATTAAGTCTCTCCAAAATTCAAACTTCACTTTGACCAAACCTAATCTCATTGATTTCCACCTCACCCAGGGTAGTGATAGAGGACTGATCTATAACTTACATTTTCGATTGATGTGAATTGAACTATGTCACCTTTATTGCTTAAATGTACTGAGTAATAGTCGTACTTTTGATTTATTTCAGGTTGATCACCATTGCATAATGTGACTTAACATTTAGTTGTCATTCAATACTTGTATGATAAGTGTACTAATGCCTCTTGCATGCAGTAGTCTTCAGTTTTATGCTCAGTTGCATTTTTTAGCAGTTTTGACTTGGTCAACCATTAGAGGAAATTTGGGGTCTAAAATGGGCCTTATAATAAAATGAGCCATTGATGCATTGGAATTCAGAACTAATAGAATTTCAAGAAAATGAGTCGACCATAATGGTTGACTAGGCATATTTGTCATAAAAAAAACTACTTTTTGTTTTCGTATTTTCAACTTATCACCTGTGAATTTACTCAAATTTCGAGTGGGAGCACTCGTTGGATGCAGAATTCAATTCTGTTAACACCCAAAAAGTGTTCACTACCTCATCTACCACATTATATGTCTCATTTGTCCATTTTCCTACCATATTTCCCTTAAAAACCCAAAAAAGCCCACTAAAAAGCCTCCAAAAGGCCTAAAATGCCTCCAAAAGGCCACAAAACCCTTAAAATAGCCTCAAAAAGGTTAAAAAAACCCATTTTTCCTCCAAAAATATCCAAAATTCCTCTAAAAATAGCAAAAAACCCCTAAAAAGGGAAGAAAAATATAAAATAATGAGGAAAAGGAGGAAAAAACCCTATACAGCTGCCCTAAACCATGTGTTTCCCAAAACCATGGGTCAGCACTCCACCACCAAAAAACTATAAATAGGTGATGGAGATCCCTTATTCCATATCCACAATCAAGTATACCCTTACTCTGCCAAAATCTCTCTCGAAACCCTAGTTCACCATTGAACTACTTTCACCTTGAGAGCCCCTTTTGGCCCATTTCCACCATTGGAGAAAGAGAAGGAGCACATTGGAGCTTGGAGAAACCCTCTTGGACATTGCAAGGAGCTTCATCAACCTTCACATTGAAGGTAATATTAATACAAAACCCTTGTTTACAAATTGTTGTTTATTTTTTCATGCACATGTTTTAGAGTAGTTTCTATTTCTGTTTTAGCTTAATTATTTACATTTACTGAACTGCTACTAAGGAGTCCCTTCTCCTTAGTAGGTGCTCATTTGCACAAGCTAGGGGTAAAACCCTAGCCACAGTTTTGGCGACTCCACTGGGGATCGAACCCAGAATCTCTGGTCTCGCAGACTGTTTCGCAGACATGTTACAGTTTTGGCGACTTCCCTAGATTTTGAATTTCTGGTTTCCGTTTAAAATTTTTCCCCTTTCGGCTATCCCTTTCGGCCGTCGTACATCGCGTTTTTTCCCTCTGCAGCCGCGTCCCGACCGCGTCTTTCAGGCCTTTACCTGTGACCCGACCGCGGCTCTCAGACTGTTTCCGACGCCCTGTCGGCGGATTCAAGTCTGTTACCTGCGATCCGACCGCGGCTAATCAGCCTGTTTGCTGCGATCTGACTGCGCCTGTCGGCCATTTTCCCGCGTCCCGACTGCGGCTTTCAGCCTCTTTCCCGCGTCCCGACTGCATCTGTTAGCCTTTTTGCCGCGACCCAACTGCGTCTTTTTACCTGTTTCCTGCGTCCCGACTGCCTCTGTTGGCCCGATAACCGCGACCTGACCGCGTCTGTTTCCCTCAAACCCACGGTCTGCCTGTTCTGATTCGCCACAGACCCGCGGTCTGATTTCTGCATTTTTCCTGTTTTGAGCCCAGCCCCTTTTGCTGCAATATTTTCTGCATCTGAACAGCCCCCTGTCCTACCTGCAGCCCCACTTCCTTACAGCCTTTCTGCAACATAATTTTTGTTCCCTTTACAGAATCTTTTTAAAATTTCAGTAATTTTAATTCAGAAAATTTTGCAAGTTAAAGTTTCAATTTCAGTATTATTGACAGTTGGAAGTTGCCCCCCTTGTGGCACTTCTATTTTGGGTTCATCACCTCACGAGCACACACTCTGTCACATAATTCAAGTGATCCTTAAAAAGTACCTAACTAAACCAACATTCTAACCCCACTTGGGGAACATAAAAGAATCATTGTAGTTAGGTAGGATCGGGGAGATAGGCTTCCAATAACACCCCTCGGTTACTTTCACTTGAGACATAGTTGTTGTCCAAATAGGGAACCAAAATCCCCTAGTACTTTTTGGCACGGTCACGACCAGTTTATCAGAGGGCCTCTCCCTTAGGAGGGTTGAAGTCGGGAGACTGGTTCCGGAGGCCTGAGTGGAATACCGCACTCCATTCAGTAACCGAAGGGCTACCTTTCGCGGTTCGCGGGATATCCCTGTATAGGGGTATTGCGGTAAACGGACTAAACGGCAGATTCACCTTTCTGGACGTGTCATGAACGGGGTATCTTAGTTGCCATTCTTCTAGGATTGACTACCCGGTATCCCTCCCGGTAGGGGGATATCATAGCCACTTGGCTTTCCTACTCATATTGTCTGACTTGGATTTCATCACCTTGAAGAGGATATGTTTAGTTGAGTCAGAATACTTTTAGTTAGGTGTTTGCATGCTCCTTTACCTCCCTTTGGTCTAGTGAGTCCACCATTTTTTCTTTTTAGGAAACCTGCTGCTTGTTGGTATTCTGACCATCTTTGTTGATACTCCACCTATTGTAGCACAGCTGTTGCAGTGGGTGTTTTGAGTTGGTTGTTGGCCTGAGCGCCTTGTTTTTTAACTCTCCTTCTGCACACTCGGTTGCATTAGGCCTTTTTGAGCTGTTTTTCTACTCACCTCAACCCACAGAGATTTGACACCATCCGTCACCATTGAGTCCCCGAGACATTCTCGGCGCCTCAGGGGCGAGCCCCCACAGCACGGTTCTCTTGACACCACCAGTCATAGATTCCGATCATCATCCGTTGATACCACTCATCACAGATCTAGAGCCTTGTCACTTGACTCCACTCGTCAGCGACATAGGACTCCGTCACCAGATATTGACGCTCCTTACTTTACCTCTGATTCTGACGAAGAGTCTGAGAACCCTATTTACACTGCCCCTACTAGCCCCATGGCTGGCACGACTTCCACTCCTTTTGTTATAGGAACCATTGGTGGCACATCCACCACTACACCAATTACTACACCTATTTTGGGTATGCCCTCCATGGGGCCCCCATCTACCGTTCCCCTCACGGTACCTATTCCCGTAGCAGGAATACCTATCCCCACTACATCAGTGGCTCACACTACCCATGGTGGTGCAGGCCCATCCTATACTACCTCAGTTCCCCCACTTGGGGGCACCATCCCAAATCCTGTCCCTCCACTTGGGGGCATTGGCCCCCACCTGGTCCAACCCACTACTGTGTCACATCCTTCTTCCAGTTTTCCATTCATGGCTAGCCTCAACCTACCTGACCTGGCTAGATTGACCAACGATCCTACTCGACGATGACCCCAACATCCCAACTGTCGAACTAAACCCCACCCCTAAGCCCAAAGACAAATCCCTACGTACCAACCACTCATGTGCCATATGCGGCATTTACGGGCATTACTCCCATCATTGTCCCGATCTCCCGGATTACAGAGCGGCTCTCTATGAGATGAACAATCTGGATCTTGAGACGGCACCACCCACCGTTGAGGAGATCTACCCCCCGGTCTCTCCCCCTTCTGGAGAGGTTAATACCATCTACATGATCTCTTCAACCACTACCCCCTCATCAACCAACTTGACGACGCAAACTTTCCGTACCGATGAGGAGATTCTTGAGGCCCTTACCACCCCGGATTATCCCTGGGATGATATGCATCATCGTTCCTACTTCATCCCAGAAGCATCTTCCTCTAGCACAGCCACCCAATTCACGGTTGAATCTAAAGACTTCCTTCCCACTAAGGTCGACTGGTTCAAGGACCCTATTCCTGCTCCTGACGCCTTCGAGGAGGGTAACATGGCCAACATCTCACCCGTCATCCAAGTTGATATCGCTACCCCTGGGAGTGTCCCTGAACTCATCACTTTAGGAGCCTTCTACAGTAAGCAAGAGATTGAGGAATACACTAACCTTTTCAGAGAGTTCCGTGATGTCTTTGCCTGGTCCTATACCGAAGTTCCCGGTCTTGACCCCGCCATCATAGAGCACCACCTTGACACCTCTGAGTCAAGGGGCATAATAGATTCCCTCGACCCTGGGATAGGGGGCATGATCAATCATTTTGAACCTTCCCCGTCACATCTATCTCAGCACGTCAATGAACCCATTGTTCAAACCCACACATATGTGATCCATAATCACAAACCCCATGCACATAGCATGGGGCAAGTCATTAACCCTGCTCACTTTTTCACACTTGTGATCTCAACCATTTTTGAGCTCACATATCACTTGTAGATTTGATTTGATACACCTAGTATTCTTCCCCCACGGGTCATCATTTCTCCCCACCACTGCATCCTTGGCTTGGTGGGCTCACCTTTATTTGCAACCATTTTTTAACCTAGTTAGTTCCTTTGACCATTCTGGAGTCCTTATGACCTCCATTTTTCGCACCATTTACACCGTCATTTTTTGCCCATTTTTCAGACGCCACTAGTCGCCTCGGTTTATGTACCACATCGACCGTTCTCCATTTTTCTCATGTTTTATATCATCGGATTCATTTTTTCGAGCTGGTGATGATGCTTGAGATCATTTCTCGCTCTCACCCCCAGATTTTTTGGGTATTTTTTCCAAAACGCCCTCGTCGCCTCGGTGTGTGTGCCACATCGACCGTTACCCATTTTTGACACCCTTTATATCGCCGGATTCTTTTTTCCGAGCTCGTGATGATGCTTGAGATCATTTCTCGCTCTCACTTGGTACAATTTCAACATAGTGTCCCGACACCTTGCTACCTCGGTTTGCGCACCACATCGGCCACTATCGGATTGTTCCACATTTTTACATGAGCCATTCACTCCTGTCATACTGCAAATGTTTCGTTATTTTGCCACCATTTCATCTACCCCGCAAGGAGGCCCACCAGTGTTCCCCCCTACCCTCATTCTTGATCATCATTACTGATCCTTGTGTTGATGTATATGTAACTTCGGAATGTATTTCACATATATGTATATTGTATTCCTATAGAGATGGTATTATTCCTCTATAAGGAAGTGTCGTCATTTATATTGTAAGTGTCGTAACTTATACTTGATGGGTTATTAGACCACCTTGTTTGGGGTCGGCCCTGTATAAGTCATGTGGGTCAAAGGGTTATTAGACCACCCTATTGGGGGTCGGCCATGTGGGTCAAAGGGTTATTAGACCACCCTATTGGGGGTCGGCCCAGTCAGCATTATATTATGTGGTTAAGTTCGAGCCTACATGAGTTAGGTAAAAAGGCAAGTCAAGTCAAGTATAAATAGAGTGCGGGAGGCACTCTATTTGCTCACTCACTACTCACACATGCTCTCAAGGAGGAGAGGCGCACTTATGGAGGAGGAGGATCTGCTGCTAGGTTATGTCTATCTCTTGGTTGGTTGTATCATTGCTCTATCTATCTCTGAGGAAGTTATTGGGGTTTTTCACCTTTATGGTTTTCCCCAAGTAAATCTTTGTGTCTCTTGTGTGCTTGCATTATTGTCTCCATGATTGATATGCTGTAGATATGCTGTACATGTTGTTCTCTCAGTTAAGATCCTAGATCATATTGAAGTAAATTCAGAAAATTTAACACCTTGATTGAACACTTCCTCCTTGCCTGGCCATTCCTTTTGTTCGGTATAATTTTATCCCTTTTTCGGGCCGAACAAGTCCTTTACGAAAAAGGCGCTTAGGGAGTTTCCGTTAAGCTCTTTTCTGACTCCTAAAAGAATGAAAAGATCGCCGAGCAATCTTGCTTCCTTTCATGCTTGTTAAAGTACCTGAAAGGGCGTCTATCTGGTATAAGTTTAACCCTTTTCCGGACCTGGTAGACTAATTACGAAAAAGGAATACTCTAGTCACACCGGCTAGAAGAGTTCTTCATTGCATCCTTTTATGCTTCTTTGGGCCTTGGAGACTAACCATACGAAAAAGCAACCCCCTGGAGTCTTCTTATTTGCTTTCAGACTCTCTAAAATTGAAAGCAACCACGAGCATGAACTGTCCTGGGCTCGAAAAATCCACACGACAGTACCATTCCATCATTTCAGAGTCTTCTTATCGCTTTCAGACTCCTTAAAATTGAAAGCAACCACGAGCATGAACTGTCCTGGGCTCGTAAAATCCACACGACAGTACCATTTTACACACACTTCTTCTAGTTCATTAACCCATGAAGAAGTCTCCACCCGTGCCTCCTGGCACTACGATCGATCATCTCGGCAGCACCCCCAATCAGGTCACCTTTGTTCAGAGTATTTTGCAGTCTCCTGCCATTTTATACCAGCTTGAGTCTCCCTCAGCCCAGTTACCCTCCCAGATCCATTACAGCTATGATCCCTTTCCCCTCAGTCAGTTTCATATGCTGCCAGATCATTCCCACTATCATCCTCTGAACAAAGGAAGTTTGAGTCCACCCACTCTACTTGCCCAGTTGTCACCCCCAGTTGGTCAGTCCTGCCCTCAGTACTATCACATTTCGGTTCTCCACCTCGCGCTCCTGTCAAGGAAACATCATTGCCTTGATAGTTGCAGGTCTCCCTCTGTCGACGACAGCACCTCTATTCCAGAGGATAGGCCCAGAGGTCCCTACGCCTTGGACTTATCACCATCTGTGGTAAGTGCCTACGGATCATTCTGAGAGGAGTCATCATTGCCTCTCTGAGTGGTTGTTTCTCACATGCTCGACTTCAGCACCTTGATCGCATCGTTGAGAATCGCGTAGGGTTACATCCTTTACATTATGTGTCGAAGACCCCGGATTTCCCCCGACTCTAGCACATTGGTGAGTCACTTCGGAACACCCAGTTATATGTTCCTGTGGATGCCCGGGCTGCGTTAGGCGTTTGTATTCGGAAGCCATCCAGCTATATGCTTCCTTGAGTACCCATTTCAGTTCCAGTTCAGTGTACCATTGTGAGTGTACCCCTTGTCACTCTGATCCAGCAGCTCATTAGCCCCTTTGGTACCACACTCAGTAGCACTGTTGATATTCTGATGCACCAATTCTTCAGTTCAGACATGTTCAGCCCAGCAGTATGTCCCAGATTTTGTGTCCCCTCTGGACACTTATGATGTACACAGTGGTTCTCTATGTATCTTTCAGGTCCCTCTTTTCAGGCCTCACAGTTATTTTATGTATCTTGATACGAGCATGGGTATGCCCGCCTCGTCCATACATTGAGATTATTCCTCAGTCAGTATTTGAGGTCATGTATATGTCAGGTCCCCATTTTTTGGACCCCATTGATATTGTTATGTTATATCCTGATACGAGCATGGGAATGCCTGCCTCGTCCATATGATCAGATGATTCCTCGTCCATTATTGAGGTTATGTACTTTTAGTTCTTACAGTCGTTCCGGGCTTCGGTTTGTTTCTTCTCTTCTCTCCACACCCAGGAAAACCATTCATGATTTATGATGTCCATCGGCCATACGATGAGCTCCTGCCCTCGCACATCAGGGGGCAATCTGTTAACACCCAAAAAGTGTTCACTACCTCATATACCACATTATATGGGATGCTCTTGCGAGGTTTTGCCATGACCACATATAATCTGGCCCTGGGAGGTCTGCAGATAGTCTTTTGAGGTTTTTCCTATGGCATGTAATTCGTGCCCTGGGATATCTGGCAGATGCTCTTTCGAGGTTTTGTGGTGACCACATATAATCTATCCCTAGGAGATCCTATAGGTAGAGTTGCGTGCTCGTAACAGCCTGGGATGCTCTTGCGAGGTTTTGTGGTAAGGTCACATATAATATGGCCCTGGGAGATCCTATAGGTAGAGTCGTGTGCTCGTAACAGCCTGGGATGCTCTTTCGAGGTTTTGTGACGCACATAATAAGTCCTGAGGATTCCACAACATGGCCAGTGATGATGAAGACCTGCAGGTGGTGGGCCTACATCCAGTATGAAAAAGGACTGGCTCTGTAGAACTTCCTATGACGAGTAGATTCATAGATTGATTGAGATAGCAGCAGTAGTGACAATGATGATGACTCGATGATGATTATCCAGTGACGATGATCCAGAGAAGAAGACTTGTGCTAGAAGACCTATGCTGAGAAATACCTTCCTAGTTAAGAGGGAATGTTGATGTATATGTAACTTCAGAATGTATTTCATATATGTATGTTGTATGTACTCCTATAGAGATGGTATTATTCCTCTATACGGAAGTGTCGTCATTTATATTGTAAATGTCGTAACTTATAATTGATGGGTTATTAGACCACCTTGTTGGGGTTGGCCTTGTATAAGTCATGTGGGTCAAAGGGTTATTAGACCACCCTATTGGGGGTCAGCCATGTGGGTCGAAGGGTTATTAGACCACCCTATTGGGGGTCGGCCCAATCAGCATTATGTTATGTGGTTAAGTTCAAGCCTACATGATTTATGTAAAAGGCAAGTCAAGTCAAGTATAAATAGAGTGCGGGAGGCACTCTATTTGATCACTCACTTCTCACTCATGCACTCAAGGAGGAGTGGCGCACTTATGGAGGAGGAGGATCTGCTGCTAGGATATGTCTATCTCTTATGTTTGGGTTGTATCATTGCTCTATCTATCTCTGAGGAAGTTATTGGGGTTTTTCACCTTTATGGTTTTCCCCAAGTAAATCTTTGTGTCTCTTGTGTGCTTGCATTATTGTCTCCATGATTGATATGTTGTAGATATGTTGTACATGTTGTTCTCTCAGTTAATATCCTAGATCAAATTGAAGTAAATTCTGAAAATTTAACAGCTGCTGATGGATCAAAATGAAAATACAAAGCTAGGTTGGTTTCAAAAGGCTTCTCCCAAGTCTAAGGAGTGGACTACACTGAGACCTTTGCATCGGTTGCAAAGATGGATTCTATCCGCCTAGTTTTGGCTATTTCCGCATCTAAGCACTAGGAAGTGCACCATATGGATGTGAAGAGTGCATTTCTTCATGGATATTTGAAAGAAGAGATTTACATGAAGCATACATAAGGATATATATCAGATCCAACATTAGTGTGCAGATTGAAGAAATCATTGTATGGATTAAAACAGGCCCCAAGAGCTTGGTACGCAAACATGGACTCCTTCCTTCTGTCACAGAATTTTGCAAGGTGCAAATCAGATCCAAATGTGTACCTACAACAAACTGAAGGTAATTTTCTGATTATATTTCTTTATGTTGATGATCTTTTTATAACTGGAAGCACTCTTACTTCAATCGACAAGTTAAAAACTGCTTTAAATCTAGCTTTTGACATGAGTGATTTGGGCTTGCTGAAGCAATTCCTTGGGCTTGAGATTGCTCAAAATTTTGATGGGATCACCATATCTCAGAAAAAATGTGTTTCATACATGCTAAACAAATTTAATATGTCATATTTTAAGGCATCCCCTTTCCCATTCCTCTCAGAAATCAATCTTGAGGAGGGAAATTCTACACTGCTTGCAGATTCGACATTGTATCGACAGTTGATTGGTAGCCTTCTATACTTGACACACTCAAGGCATAATATTTCTTATGCCGTGAGTGTTGTATCAAGATATATGCAGCATCCCCATGAGCTCCATTGGCGGGAATCCAAAATAATATCGTAGTATGTGCAGGGTACTAGACATTTTGGCATACACTATGTTGCAGATTCTGAGCTAGATTTGGTTGGATTCACTGATTCAGATTGGGCGGGTGATATTATTAATTGGAATTCCACTTCTGGATATGTTTTCATGATTGGAACTGGGCCTATTTGTTGGTCAAGCAAAAATCAGGCAGCCATTTCCTTATCTTCAGCAGAGGTAGAGTATGGAGGAGCAGTCAATGCTTGTATTCAGGCAGTTTGGTTGCAGGGTATTTTGGTAGAGTTTGATATTGGTAGCACCACTTAAACTTTCATCTTTTGTGACAATCAAAGTGCTATCAAGATCTCGACAGATCAAGTTCAGAGACATAGTACCAAGCACATATAGATCCACATGCACTACATTCGAGAGCTTGTGCATGACAGAACCATTGTTTTGCAATATTGCCCTACCGACGAGCAAATTGCAGACATCTTCACCAAGAGCTTCACTGAGAAGAAGTTCTCTTACCTCCGTTCACTATTGGGGGTGAGTTCATTCATGGTGGAGACAGATTAGATCCCTCTATTTTCAGCTTGAGGGGGGGATTTCTTCCCATTGGGTTTTCCCTCTTTCCTCACTTAGATTTTTTCTAGCATTTTTGTATTATTATTGTATTGGGGTGACCTTTGGTCTCAGTAACCAGGGCCCTATATTTTATTTTATACCTCATAGTATAACTTGATGGGGGGTGTTAGGATATATTCATCATTCATTTTTATGTCTGCATGCATTTTTGCATGCGGCATGCATTCTGCATGCATGTCATGCAATTGCATGCATCCCAGTCATCAGTTTGGTGTCACCCAACACCTAGTCCCCAGTTTTCTATCCCCGAGAGCTTCTTTCCACTCATTTTTATCCCTCCTAGTCAATGATGCACCCACCTTTCACCTACCACATGTGAAAGGCGCCCTTCTTCACCTACCACTCAGTTACACTTCATTTAGTTGAGTAATTTGTGGATCTTTCCTTGATTTAAGGCTAGATTGACTTGTTAACTAACTGAAACACTCCATTGGACCCCCAGTGAGACTAGATTTCCTATTTTGACTCCAGTCAGCTCCCCATGTTCCCTCCACTGAGCCTCCTTCACTACATTAGTGCCCCCATGCACCAATTACAGTACCTGCGTTCAGTTAGACTCAGTCTGACACCTGGTTGACCGCTACTTATGCATTGATGACTCCACTAATCTGATGATGAGGACTCCTAGTTGATCCAAGCTATTCCATGAAGGCTATTTGAATGACCTCCTTGGTTAATTCGAATCATTCAGTCATTGTGACTGCACATTGTATTGTATTCTACTTCTGAGTTCAATAGAGCATTGTTGCAATTCTCTTGCAAAGTTTACACATATATTCTTTATGCATCTATTGTAATTGATTTACTTGTTCAATTAGATCTGTTATGCTTCAATTTCACATTGGTGTCTCTTGCAAGTCGAAGCTCGCAAATATTTGTAATATGTACATTGATGATTAATAAAAGACAAATATTTTATTACTTTATGTTTTCAATATTGTTTTTAATTGTATAGTTTAATAAATCAGAAAGAAAAGTGAAAAAATATGTGTAACACCAATTCACCCCCCTTCTTAGTATTACTGTGTATTCCAACAGAAAGGAACCCCCAAATCAAGGAATGCGCCCCTTGTCAGAGATATGGATCTAACTAAAATAGATTACCTATCTATGCAAAACAATAATATATCAACAATAAGTACAAAAAGAGAACAAGAGACAAGAGTACACCAGATATATGTGGTTCACCCAATTTGGCTACGTCCACGGGAAGGTAGTCTTCTATTATCTCCAGAATATCTCCCTTAAGCTTACAAGAGAGCAATGCCAATAACCCCAATACAATATAGCAATACTTGTGAAAGTATAGATCATGATTAGTGATGTGACTCCCTTGACTCTAGTATATACTAAGAGATGAGGAGGAATTACTCTCACATATTACATGTGGGATAATATTATTCTCCATAATAACATCTCTTTATATAATAATGAATATCAAGAGTATATTTTACCATAATGAATATGGGATATAATGTATTACTCTTTTACATAAGATTGTGGATATCTTCTGACATAATACAAAGACATTATTACCTTCCAAGGAATATAAAATATTCCAACACTCCCCCTTAATAATGGCTGGGAGAAAATCCCACTAACAAAGGAAGAAAGGATTCATTATTGCTCCCCGTTGATGACAACTTCCCTCATTCCAAGTAAGGAACGAAGATGCACATACTTCATTGTTGTTAAGGATTTGGTGAAGATATCGGTTGTCTGCTACTCTGTAGGACAATAATCAAGAGAAAGAACACCATCTGCAACGAGAGCTCGAATGTAATGAGCATCAATATCGAGATGCTTTGTCTTGGAGTGATATACTAGATTATAAGAAAGCTGAATTGCACCCTGATTTTCACATTTCAATAGAGTGGACGATTTCGGAACTAGACCAATCTCAGTGAGAACATGCCGTAACCAAACTGCTTCTTTGGATACTCTATACTCTACTTCACACAAAGATAAAGAAAGAGTCTTCACCTTTTTGTTGGACCAATAAATCGGACCTGAACCAAGTTGAAATATATAACTAGCAGTTGACCGTCGATCAAAACTATCACCTGCCCAGTCAAAATCCGTATAACCAGAAAGCGAAATTGTAGTACCGCTCGAATAAAAAACACCATAGTGTAGTGTCCCATGTAAATATCTTAGAATTCCCTTTGCTTTTTACCAATGACTTTCATGAGTTTGTTGCATGAACCATGAAACCATATTGACTGCGAAAGAGAGATCTGGTCTGTTGTGAGTTAAATATATAAAACTGTCGACTAGCTAACGATAAAGAGTCGCATCAACAAGAGGAGTAGTACACTCAATAGTTAACTTTACACCGGACTGAAAAGGCATAGGATTTACAATCACTCATGTGGAAACGAGCCAATAAATCTGTAGCATACTTTGGTTGAGAGAGAAAAATACCATCTTCCAGATGCCAAATTTGAAGACCCAAGAAATAGTGCAATATACCGAGATCAGTCATTTCAAACTGCTTGTGAAGGTCACTTTTCATACTTTGAATGAGAACAGGTTGGTTGCTAGTGATAATAATATCATCCACATATAAAACAATAACAATGATATTATCATCAGCATGCTTAACATATAGGTTAGGATCATATATACAACGCTTAAAACCATTATTCAAGAAATATGCATCAATTTTATCATACCAAGCCTAGGTGCTTGTTTAAGACCATATAAAGACTTGTGTAATTTACATACTGAACTTGATGATTCAGCATTAATAAAACCAGGAGGTTGTTTCATATAGATGTCTTCACTAATATCACCATTTAAAAAGCACTTTTAACATCCATTTGGTGTATTTCCCATTTATAAGATGAAGCAATAGATAAAATGGTCCTTATTGTATTCATTTTAGCATCGGGAGCAAAGGTTTCATTATAATCTATACCTTCAAGTTGATTAATACCTTTTGCAACTAATCTAGCTTTATACTTTTCAATCTGTACTTTTGCAGTAAATTTAGTTTTATCCATTTACAACCAACTAAATTCTTTCCCAAAGGAAGAGGAACAAGAGACCAAGTCTTGTTCTTCATAATAGAATCATACTCAGCAGTCAGCTTGTTCCCAATGAGGTTTACCCTTAGCTTGAGCATAAGAGATAGGATCATCTATGGCTAAAAATTTGGTCATAAGAGAAAAGTTAGATCTAGTTCTACGACTATCGAAAAGGATTTCGATATAACTTCCTGTAGATTCAAGAGTTTTCTAGGCCCAAACAGGAAGGTTAGAGGGGACATAAGTCCCTTTAGGATCTTCGAGACATTCAGGTGGAATACTTGAAGAAGAAGAAGAAGGTGAACTAAGATCAGTCACAGAACTGGAAGGAGTAATCGAGATAGGAGTAACAGGTGATAAGGGAATATTCAGAGTAACATGAGGTTCAACATAATTAGGTGGTGGAGAGACTTCAATAAATTGAACATCTCTTCTAATGATGACACTTTGATAGAAGGATCAAACAACCTATAAGCCTTAGAATCCTTAGAATAACCAATGAATATACACTTGTGAGACTTGGGTTCTAACGTTTTCTGTTTTTCATCAGGAATATGAGCCCCAACATTCACAACCAAACACTTTAAAGTTACTAATATCTAGTTTTCTACCATTCCATTTTTCCTCAGGGGTAACATACTTAACAGCTTTTGTAGGAAATCGATTTAAAATAAAGTTAGCACAACTTATGGCTTCGGCCCAAAATTTCTTATGTAATAGTTTAGAATAAAGCATACATCTAGCCATTTCAACTAAAGTTCTGTTTTTCTTTTCAGCAACACCATTTTGTTGAGGTGTGTAAGGAACAGTCTTTTAATGTTGAATTCCATGTTTAGATAAAAATACTTCAAATTATTTCTTGATGAATTCCCCCCCATTATCATTTCTTAAAGTCTTAAGCTTTCTACCATATTCATTTTCAACCAAGGATTTAAATACTTGAAATTTAGAAAAAGTTTCACTTTTGTGTTTCAAAAAATAAACCCATGATTTTCTACTAAAGTCATCAATAAAGTAAGAAAATAAACTGCATTGGATATAGAAGGAACTTCAAGAGGACCACAAATGTCACTATGAATTAATTGCAAGGGTTCTTTAGCATGCTAAGCTTTACCTTTATCAAACATTTCTCTATGATGTTTACCAAGAACACAACCTTCACAAACACCTTTAGTAGACGAAACATTAGGCAAGCCAAGTACCATTTTAGTTAACATTTGCATTTTACCATAATTCAAATGACCTAATATTTCATGCCATAATTTACTTAGTTCATCAGCATGAGCAACATAGGAATACAAAGGTTGTATTTTAGTTGAATTAAAAACCAACAAACTTATATAAACCAGCAGTATGATCAACAGAACCAAAAGAAACTACTTTGAAATTTGATTGATATATTTAAGAACATATGTATCAAGCCAAACTTCAAATTTAAATCCTTTTTGACATGCACGATAAATAGAAAGGAAATTGATAGGCATATTTTCAACATGAAAAACATCTTCCAATTGGCCATTAGCAACATTAACATTACCAGAACCAATTACGGAAAGTTGTTTACCATCACCTATAGATACTTTCTGAGATGTGTTTTTATTATTTTCATAAAATGTAAATAAAGAAGCATTACCAGTCATATGTTTAGAAGCACCAGAATCCATTATCCATTCCACATTAGAAGAAGAATTACTAGAAGAAACAATAGAAGCACCACAAAGCTACATGTGATTCATCAGAACCATTCTTTTTAGCTTTAGCTTTTAAACGTTTCAATTTAAAGCAATTCTTTTCAGTATGGTTAGTTTTACTACAATGTTTACAAGGTGGATACACTTTATTCATCTTACTATTGTCATGATGTGCATTAGAAGCATTACCAGAATTATTAGTAGGATTTGAAGTGTGTGAATTAGAACCTTTAACATTTTTAAAACTTTTCTTACGATTCTTATTATGTGCCATAAGAGCCTTATTAGGTGTAAGTTGTCCTGAAACAATTAACCTTTCTTGCTCATTTATCAATCATTTACAAAAATCATCAAAAGTAGGTTTCGTGGTATTTGAAGACAATTCAAGATCTAAATTCCTAGTTTGAATGAAAATATCAAAACAATATGGAAATTTTTGTCTACAAGAATTATGAGAGCAATGTCTATTTTCTTGTAATCTTTACCACAATTATTTAATTTTTCATTGAAAGTTTTCACTTCAGCAAGATATAATTCTACTCTTTCAAAGTTAGTAGGATCTAGCTCACAAATATTCTTTTCAAGGTAATAAGCAGAAAACATCATCATATTTATCAAATAAGAAGCAAGAATTTTCCATACCTCAACGGGGTTGTCTTCTGGATCTATACTTAACTGGAGACTATATGAAACTGTTTGACCCAATGAGCCCTCTTGCTTAATCACATTTATCTTCCCATATAGCCAAATCTTGAGCATCAACAGATTTCATGTGTTCACCATTAACAATCCTCCATAAATTCTTACTCCTGAGAACATCAATCATTTTTATCTTCCATGCAAGATAGTTAGGACCAACAAGTTCAAGAACAAAAGCTACTTATGAAGTCATAATGATAGAAATATTGACAAGAGAAAAAAGGTGAATAATAGAAAACTGAAACACTTTATTGTACTGACCTAATCCTGCAGAAAACACAATTAGAAAAAAACAGTAAAGGAAAAGAACTTTTACTTACAGCCCTTTTGAAAAAAAAATCCAAGTAAAGTCACTCGCGGTTTTGCCAACAGGAAACTCGCGAACAAACACCAGATACTCGTGGGTTCTACACAGCAAAGTTCGCGGTTACATCGTGGGTTGCGGTGTAATGGAGTCGCAGCCACTCGTGGGTCTCTGCACTGTAAGGGTGTGAATCTGTCAAAGCATTCACGAGCTCAGCACAGGGAGGGTCGCGAATAATCTGAAGTAAACACGGGTTCGACAGTCGAACAACCATGAGT
The DNA here is from genome assembly GCA_027924585.1 of Larix kaempferi. Classification (NCBI taxonomy): domain Eukaryota; kingdom Viridiplantae; phylum Streptophyta; class Pinopsida; order Pinales; family Pinaceae; genus Larix; species Larix kaempferi. Next base: position 1,374,895 of record BSBM01000036.1, read on the forward strand.
ATGCCGGAGCATTCGCGGATCTACGCACTGGGATGCCGCGAGTCTGCAGAGTATCCGCGGGTTCTTAGTAGGAACATTCAAGGTTAACCGCGGGTTACTGCAAAAAAAATTCGCGGGTGTCTAGTTTAAGGCCGAAAATAGTGTTGAGTTTGCCGAAGACGGAAACTTGCACAAAGTCTACCAAACTTGGACGAAAAATTGTCGTTTTGACAACGGAAGATAGATCTGCTTGAGGAGAATCACAAAATCATATAGATTTACAAAAATAACATCAAGAAACCCTTGAAAAAATTCTGCAAAAATATACATAACAGGGTTAGGGTTAGAAACAAAACTGCAGAAATATGGCCCAGATCTGAGAGAAGCCTAATGGCTACCAGATAGAAAGCAAATCTACAAGAAATAAACAATGCCCAAATGATAAAATATTGTTTTGAAAGCAATATAAGGTGCTAGATCATAGCAACAAGCTCTGATACCATGTCAGAGATATGGATCTAACTAAACTAGCTTACCTATCTATGCAAAACAATAATATATCAACAATAAGTACAAAAAGAAAAGAAGAGACAAGAGTACACCAGATATACATGGTTCACCCAATTGGGCTATGTCCATGGGAAGGTAGTCTTCTATTATCTCCAAAATATCTCCCTCAAGCTTACAAGAGAGCAATGTCAATAACCACAATACAATATAGCAATACTTGTGAAAGTATAGATCATGATTAGTGATGTGACTCTCTTGACTCTATTATATACTAAGAGATGAGGAGGAATTACTCTCACATATTACATGTGGGATAATATAATTCTCCATAATAACATCTCTTTATATAATAATGAATATCAAGAGTATATTTTACCATAAATGAATATGGGATATAATGTATTACTCTTTTACATAAGATTGTGGATATCTTCCGACATAATACAAAGCACATACAAAGACATTATTACCTTCCAAGGAATATAAAATATTCCAACACCCCTAAGGTGACTCGGGTGGTCAAATTGAATGAGGTTTGGCCCACTAGAGTCATGAAGTCATTGTCTAAGTCACTAGGTAGGAACATGATGCTATGAAGAGGGTTATTTTTATCTAACATCCCAATTCAAGTACACATCATCATCCATTTCCCTAGACCTTGAAATTACATCAATGATGGTATACATGGATTCTATGGTTGTGTGAAATTGGACGAACAACAAATCGATATGCTCACATATTATTCTCTCGAGCATTGTATATTGAGAAAATGCACTAGCACATAGGTTCCAAACCATCCACATAACTTACAGTTTTAGGGAACACAACACAACATCTAACAAATATGCAAAAGATGCCTCCAATCTAACAGATAGAAAACTGAGTTTGGTCTCCATAGATGAGCATGGATCTAGCTCTAAGAGGGAGTTAAATATTTTGTAATCTCTAACATATTTTCTCCTTTGGGCAGTTGTATAATCCCACTTATTTTCTGCAAATCTTCTTGGTTATCTAGAGTAACCAATGAGATATCCATCACAATGTAATTGAGAAAATTGTCTAGCAGTTGAGATAGGAATGTATCCCAAAAGGATTACTCTATCAAGGTGCCTATGTATGTGTTATTTCTATCCTTTGAGATAGCAAGGCAATTTTAGGTTATGATCTCAAGTCAATCTTGACAGCCCACGTGACTTGTTCTAGTCATAATTTTTACCAATCTATGGAATGGAATCTACTTATTGTTTTCCTCCCTCTCTCTCTCTCTCTCTATATTGGTGATGGTGATGATTGTCATCCATTAAGTTCAACGTTGCTCTATTATATCCATAAAAATAAATTAAGTATTTTGATTTATCATATTGATTCTATGATTGAATAAATTGGAAATGAAATTCTCGAGTTCCCTTTGGTTGTTATGGGTTAACAAGCTATGAAAATTGGTTTTATACACATGTTTTAAAAGTTATATCCAATGTCTTTGTAGGTTGGAAATTCTAAGAGAAAGTGTAATCTCCCACTTTATTCATCTCACATATTTGAATATTCTTTCTCGCCAATGTGTTTTAGATCTTTCCAATGTAGTATCACTATGAATCTCATAGGATTTATTTCTTAGAAATATTTTTTTTCATTCTTGGACTAGAAACCCTATAAATTTTGTATATTCTAACTTGAGGTTAATAATTGATTTATAGTGATTCTATTGGAAATTTAATCATTAGGATTAAGATAAAGTATATTACATTATTATTACTACTCATGTGAAGAGTCATGGGTAAATAGGAGTCATAGTGGAGTCCAAGATACCAATTGGAAGATGAAACCAATTATCACATCTCAAGGTATTTATATATGTACCACATTAATGAAATGTTTCTCATGTTTATCTCTACTTTGCCTTGTCATTTCCATTTTTCCTTGACCTAATAGTGGTATCAGATCCCGATAGTTATTAGGGATTGAAGGTAGCTATGGTGGTTGTCTTGTTATCACATTGTAGTACATGGGAGCTACTACTCATTTTTGCAGAACATATCTAATTTTCGAGCCGAGTCCTTACACTTGACATGAGCATATTAGAGATTGTGATTGGTGGATCATTATATTTTTCAACTAAACCATTCAAGGGCAGCATCATCAAAGCCACCTTTGTCATATGTATCTATCTTTATGAGCTCTTTCAGTAGACATATTCATGCCTTGGTTCACTAGAGAAGACATTCAGTTGATGGTGCCTTTCCCTTTGCTATACAGTTCTAGTGTCGATTGATTGCAAGGTCAGCAACAGTTCCTAAGTAGGTATATGGATTGAGGTATATGATGGATGTTTCATACTTGTATTGGTAGATTGACTATGTTGGGCTATCATTTACATTGGTGATCATGGTTTCATCTTGGTTGTTATAGTAGGTCTTTCACTTGGAATGGTCACAAGTGACTCTGGTGTTAAGTTTTGTTTGTATGCTTTTCTCTAAGTTAATCCTTGTGTAAGATATAGATCAATTCCCTTTATCCCGGTTCCAAATTACATTCTGACTCATCCCATCCATTGTTTCTGTTTTGGATTTAAAAATATCCCTTGACTTGGACATGACTGATGAACTTGAGGAATCCCCCACTGTGACCTCTTTGATTGGACAGCCTCCATGTTGTCCTATGTATCGGCTCTAAAGTGTGTGGCCTTGTCTTTAGTCATGTCGATATATTTCTTATTGCACCCAAGATTATTTAGTGTAGTTAAATTGGCTTATATCACTAGAAGTGTATCCCCTAGACTCGAAGCAAGTACTCCCAAACTTGGGAAATTCTTAAAAGTCCTTGAAATTAGTTAGTCACTAAAAGGGTAGGTACTAATCCTTTGTATGATATTCCACCTACTTGCACGAAAAAAGGAATTGCTATGGAAACTCCGTCGGGGCTATGGACTCTCACTGGTAGTGAAAACTAAGGTCGCGGCAATACTGGGGCCCACAAGGATATCCAAGTCTGGTACCTTTTGGTGACGAAGCTAACTAAATAAAAATCAAATGAAAAATTCACTTCAATTATATATCCAAAGAAGATGAAAAAATAAATGAAATGAAAGTGAAATGTGAAATTCAAATGTTCTTAAATCGAGGCTTGTTAGAGTCGAAAGGGTGCCTTTCAAGCACTTTATCCATCTATGATACACCTCCCTTCCCTAGTTTCTGCTTGTCTAACAAATGTCACTTTGGTCCCTTGAAATCCCAATTCTTCGAAGGTAAATTAAGTCTCTCCAAAATTCAAACTTCACTTTGACCAAACCTAATCTCATTGATTTCCACCTCACCCAGGGTAGTGATAGAGGACTGATCTATAACTTACATTTTCGATTGATGTGAATTGAACTATGTCACCTTTATTGCTTAAATGTACTGAGTAATAGTCGTACTTTTGATTTATTTCAGGTTGATCACCATTGCATAATGTGACTTAACATTTAGTTGTCATTCAATACTTGTATGATAAGTGTACTAATGCCTCTTGCATGCAGTAGTCTTCATTTTTATGCTCAGTTGCATTTTTTAGCAGTTTTGACTTGGTCAACCATTAGAGGAAATTTGGGGTCTAAAATGGGCCTTATAATAAAATGAGCCATTGATGCATTGGAATTCAGAACTAATAGAATTTCAAGAAAATGAGTCGACCATAATGGTTGACTAGGCATATTTGTCATAAAAAAAACTACTTTTTGTTTTCGTATTTTCAACTTATCACCTGTGAATTTACTCAAATTTCGAGTGGGAGCACTCGTTGGATGCAGAATTCAATTCTGTTAACACCCAAAAAGTGTTCACTACCTCATCTACCACATTATATGTCTCATTTGTCCATTTTCCTACCATATTTCCCTTAAAAACCCAAAAAAGCCCACTAAAAAGCCTCCAAAAGGCCTAAAATGCCTCCAAAAGGCCACAAAACCCTTAAAATAGCCTCAAAAAGGTTAAAAAACCCATTTTTCCTCCAAAAATATCCAAAATTCCTCTAAAAATAGCAAAAAAACCCCTAAAAAGGGAAGAAAAATATAAAATAATGAGGAAAAGGAGGAAAAAACCCTATACAGCTGCCCTAAACCATGTGTTTCCCAAAACCATGGGTCAGCACTCCACCACCAAAAAACTATAAATAGGTGATGGAGATCCCTTATTCCATATCCACAATCAAGTATACCCTTACTCTGCCAAAATCTCTCTCGAAACCCTAGTTCACCATTGAACTACTTTCACCTTGAGAGCCCCTTTTGGCCCATTTCCACCATTGGAGAAAGAGAAGGAGCACATTGGAGCTTGGAGAAACCCTCTTGGACATTGCAAGGAGCTTCATCAACCTTCACATTGAAGGTAATATTAATACAAAACCCTTGTTTACAAATTGTTGTTTATTTTTTCATGCACATGTTTTAGAGTAGTTTCTATTTCTGTTTTAGCTTAATTATTTACATTTACTGAACTGCTACTAAGGAGTCCCTTCTCCTTAGTAGGTGCTCATTTGCACAAGCTAGGGGTAAAACCCTAGCCACAGTTTTGGCGACTCCACTGGGGATCGAACCCAGAATCTCTGGTCTCGCAGACTGTTTCGCAGACATGTTACAGTTTTGGCGACTCCCCTAGATTTTGAATTTCTGGTTTCCGTTTAAAATTTTTCCCCTTTCGGCTGTCCCTTTCGGCCGTCGTACATCGCGTTTTTTCCCTCTGCAGTCGCGTCCCGACCGCGTCTTTCAGGCCTTTACCTGTGACCCGACCGCGGCTCTCAGACTGTTTCCGACGCCCTGTCGGCGGATTCAAGTCTGTTACCTGCGATCCGACCGCGGCTAATCAGCCTGTTTGCTGCGATCTGACTGCGCCTGTCGGCCATTTTCCCGCGTCCCGACTGCGGCTTTCAGCCTCTTTCCCGCGTCCCGACTGCATCTGTTAGCCTTTTTGCCGCGACCCAACTGCGTCTTTTTACCTGTTTCCTGCGTCCCGACTGCCTCTGTTGGCCCGATAACCGCGACCTGACCGCGTCTGTTTCCCTCAAACCCACGGTCTGCCTGTTCTGATTCGCCACAGACCCGCGGTCTGATTTCTGCATTTTTCCTGTTTTGAGCCCAGCCCCTTTTGCTGCAATATTTTCTGCATCTGAACAGCCCCCTGTCCTACCTGCAGCCCCACTTCCTTACAGCCTTTCTGCAACATAATTTTTGTTCCCTTTACAGAATCTTTTTAAAATTTCAGTAATTTTAATTCAGAAAATTTTGCAAGTTAAAGTTTCAATTTCAGTATTATTGACAGTTGGAAGTTGCCCCCCTTGTGGCACTTCTATTTTGGGTTCATCACCTCACGAGCACACACTCTGTCACATAATTCAAGTGATCCTTAAAAAGTACCTAACTAAACCAACATTCTAACCCCACTTGGGGAACATAAAAGAATCATTGTAGTTAGGTAGGATCGGGGAGATAGGCTTCCAATAACACCCCTCGGTTACTTTCACTTGAGACATAGTTGTTGTCCAAATAGGGAACCAAAATCCCCTAGTACTTTTTGGCACGGTCACGACCAGTTTATCAGAGGGCCTCTCCCTTAGGAGGGTTGAAGTCGGGAGACTGGTTCCGGAGGCCTGAGTGGAATACCGCACTCCATTCAGTAACCGAAGGGCTACCTTTCGCGGTTCGCGGGATATCCCTGTATAGGGGTATTGCGGTAAACGGACTAAACGGCAGATTCACCTTTCTGGACGTGTCATGAACGGGGTATCTTAGTTGCCATTCTTCTAGGATTGACTACCCGGTATCCCTCCCGGTAGGGGGATATCATAGCCACTTGGCTTTCCTACTCATATTGTCTGACTTGGATTTCATCACCTTGAAGAGGATATGTTTAGTTGAGTCAGAATACTTTTAGTTAGGTGTTTGCATGCTCCTTTACCTCCCTTTGGTCTAGTGAGTCCACCATTTTTTCTTTTTAGGAAACCTGCTGCTTGTTGGTATTCTGACCATCTTTGTTGATACTCCACCTATTGTAGCACAGCTGTTGCAGTGGGTGTTTTGAGTTGGTTGTTGGCCTGAGTGCCTTGTTTTTTAACTCTCCTTCTGCACACTCGGTTGCATTAGGCCTTTTTGAGCTGTTTTTCTACTCACCTCAACCCACAGAGATTTGACACCATCCGTCACCATTGAGTCCCCGAGACATTCTCGGCGCCTCAGGGGCGAGCCCCCACAGCACGGTTCTCTTGACACCACCAGTCATAGATTCCGATCATCATCCGTTGATACCACTCATCACAGATCTAGAGCCTTGTCACTTGACTCCACTCGTCAGCGACATAGGACTCCGTCACCAGATATTGACGCTCCTTACTTTACCTCTGATTCTGACGAAGAGTCTGAGAACCCTATTTACACTGCCCCTACTAGCCCCATGGCTGGCACGACTTCCACTCCTTTTGTTATAGGAACCATTGGTGGCACATCCACCACTACACCAATTACTACACCTATTTTGGGTATGCCCTCCATGGGGCCCCCATCTACCGTTCCCCTCACGGTACCTATTCCCGTAGCAGGAATACCTATCCCCACTACATCAGTGGCTCACACTACCCATGGTGGTGCAGGCCCATCCTATACTACCTCAGTTCCCCCACTTGGGGGCACCATCCCAAATCCTGTCCCTCCACTTGGGGGCATTGGCCCCCACCTGGTCCAACCCACTACTGTGTCACATCCTTCTTCCAGTTTTCCATTCATGGCTAGCCTCAACCTACCTGACCTGGCTAGATTGACCAACGATCCTACTCGACGATGACCCCAACATCCCAACTGTCGAACTAAACCCCACCCCTAAGCCCAAAGACAAATCCCTACGTACCAACCACTCATGTGCCATATGCGGCATTTACGGGCATTACTCCCATCATTGTCCCGATCTCCCGGATTACAGAGCGGCTCTCTATGAGATGAACAATCTGGATCTTGAGACGGCACCACCCACCGTTGAGGAGATCTACCCCCCGGTCTCTCCCCCTTCTGGAGAGGTTAATACCATCTACATGATCTCTTCAACCACTACCCCCTCATCAACCAACTTGACGACGCAAACTTTCCGTACCGATGAGGAGATTCTTGAGGCCCTTACCACCCCGGATTATCCCTGGGATGATATGCATCATCGTTCCTACTTCATCCCAGAAGCATCTTCCTCTAGCACAGCCACCCAATTCACGGTTGAATCTAAAGACTTCCTTCCCACTAAGGTCGACTGGTTCAAGGACCCTATTCCTGCTCCTGACGCCTTCGAGGAGGGTAACATGGCCAACATCTCACCCGTCATCCAAGTTGATATCGCTACCCCTGGGAGTGTCCCTGAACTCATCACTTTAGGAGCCTTCTACAGTAAGCAAGAGATTGAGGAATACACTAACCTTTTCAGAGAGTTCCGTGATGTCTTTGCCTGGTCCTATACCGAAGTTCCCGGTCTTGACCCCGCCATCATAGAGCACCACCTTGACACCTCTGAGTCAAGGGGCATAATAGATTCCCTCGACCCTGGGATAGGGGGCATGATCAATCATTTTGAACCTTCCCCGTCACATCTATCTCAGCACGTCAATGAACCCATTGTTCAAACCCACACATATGTGATCCATAATCACAAACCCCATGCACATAGCATGGGGCAAGTCATTAACCCTGCTCACTTTTTCACACTTGTGATCTCAACCATTTTTGAGCTCACATATCACTTGTAGATTTGATTTGATACACCTAGTATTCTTCCCCCACGGGTCATCATTTCTCCCCACCACTGCATCCTTGGCTTGGTGGGCTCACCTTTATTTGCAACCATTTTTTAACCTAGTTAGTTCCTTTGACCATTCTGGAGTCCTTATGACCTCCATTTTTCGCACCATTTACACCGTCATTTTTTGCCCATTTTTCAGACGCCACTAGTCGCCTCGGTTTATGTACCACATCGGCCGTTCTCCATTTTTCTCATGTTTTATATCATCGGATTCATTTTTTCGAGCTGGTGATGATGCTTGAGATCATTTCTCGCTCTCACCCCCAGATTTTTTGGGTATTTTTTCCAAAACGCCCTCGTCGCCTCGGTGTGTGTGCCACATCGACCGTTACCCATTTTTGACACCCTTTATATCGCCGGATTCTTTTTTCCGAGCTCGTGATGATGCTTGAGATCATTTCTCGCTCTCACTTGGTACAATTTCAACATAGTGTCCCGACACCTTGCTACCTCGGTTTGCGCACCACATCGGCCACTATCGGATTGTTCCACATTTTTACATGAGCCATTCACTCCTGTCATACTGCAAATGTTTCGTTATTTTGCCACCATTTCATCTACCCCGCAAGGAGGCCCACCAGTGTTCCCCCCTACCCTCATTCTTGATCATCATTACTGATCCTTGTGTTGATGTATATGTAACTTCGGAATGTATTTCACATATATGTATATTGTATTCCTATAGAGATGGTATTATTCCTCTATAAGGAAGTGTCGTCATTTATATTGTAAGTGTCGTAACTTATACTTGATGGGTTATTAGACCACCTTGTTTGGGGTCGGCCCTGTATAAGTCATGTGGGTCAAAGGGTTATTAGACCACCCTATTGGGGGTCGGCCATGTGGGTCAAAGGGTTATTAGACCACCCTATTGGGGGTCGGCCCAGTCAGCATTATATTATGTGGTTAAGTTCGAGCCTACATGAGTTAGGTAAAAAGGCAAGTCAAGTCAAGTATAAATAGAGTGCGGGAGGCACTCTATTTGCTCACTCACTACTCACACATGCTCTCAAGGAGGAGAGGCGCACTTATGGAGGAGGAGGATCTGCTGCTAGGTTATGTCTATCTCTTGGTTGGTTGTATCATTGCTCTATCTATCTCTGAGGAAGTTATTGGGGTTTTTCACCTTTATGGTTTTCCCCAAGTAAATCTTTGTGTCTCTTGTGTGCTTGCATTATTGTCTCCATGATTGATATGCTGTAGATATGCTGTACATGTTGTTCTCTCAGTTAAGATCCTAGATCATATTGAAGTAAATTCAGAAAATTTAACACCTTGATTGAACACTTCCTCCTTGCCTGGCCATTCCTTTTGTTCGGTATAATTTTATCCCTTTTTCGGGCCGAACAAGTCCTTTACGAAAAAGGCGCTTAGGGAGTTTCCGTTAAGCTCTTTTCTGACTCCTAAAAGAATGAAAAGATCGCCGAGCAATCTTGCTTCCTTTCATGCTTGTTAAAGTACCTGAAAGGGCGTCTATCTGGTATAAGTTTAACCCTTTTCCGGACCTGGTAGACTAATTACGAAAAAGGAATACTCTAGTCACACCGGCTAGAAGAGTTCTTCATTGCATCCTTTTATGCTTCTTTGGGCCTTGGAGACTAACCATACGAAAAAGCAACCCCCTGGAGTCTTCTTATTTGCTTTCAGACTCTCTAAAATTGAAAGCAACCACGAGCATGAACTGTCCTGGGCTCGAAAAATCCACACGACAGTACCATTCCATCATTTCAGAGTCTTCTTATCGCTTTCAGACTCCTTAAAATTGAAAGCAACCACGAGCATGAACTGTCCTGGGCTCGTAAAATCCACACGACAGTACCATTTTACACACACTTCTTCTAGTTCATTAACCCATGAAGAAGTCTCCACCCGTGCCTCCTGGCACTACGATCGATCATCTCGGCAGCACCCCCAATCAGGTCACCTTTGTTCAGAGTATTTTGCAGTCTCCTGCCATTTTATACCAGCTTGAGTCTCCCTCAGCCCAGTTACCCTCCCAGATCCATTACAGCTATGATCCCTTTCCCCTCAGTCAGTTTCATATGCTGCCAGATCATTCCCACTATCATCCTCTGAACAAAGGAAGTTTGAGTCCACCCACTCTACTTGCCCAGTTGTCACCCCCAGTTGGTCAGTCCTGCCCTCAGTACTATCACATTTCGGTTCTCCACCTCGCGCTCCTGTCAAGGAAACATCATTGCCTTGATAGTTGCAGGTCTCCCTCTGTCGACGACAGCACCTCTATTCCAGAGGATAGGCCCAGAGGTCCCTACGCCTTGGACTTATCACCATCTGTGGTAAGTGCCTACGGATCATTCTGAGAGGAGTCATCATTGCCTCTCTGAGTGGTTGTTTCTCACATGCTCGACTTCAGCACCTTGATCGCATCGTTGAGAATCGCGTAGGGTTACATCCTTTACATTATGTGTCGAAGACCCCGGATTTCCCCCGACTCTAGCACATTGGTGAGTCACTTCGGAACACCCAGTTATATGTTCCTGTGGATGCCCGGGCTGCGTTAGGCGTTTGTATTCGGAAGCCATCCAGCTATATGCTTCCTTGAGTACCCATTTCAGTTCCAGTTCAGTGTACCATTGTGAGTGTACCCCTTGTCACTCTGATCCAGCAGCTCATTAGCCCCTTTGGTACCACACTCAGTAGCACTGTTGATATTCTGATGCACCAATTCTTCAGTTCAGACATGTTCAGCCCAGCAGTATGTCCCAGATTTTGTGTCCCCTCTGGACACTTATGATGTACACAGTGGTTCTCTATGTATCTTTCAGGTCCCTCTTTTCAGGCCTCACAGTTATTTTATGTATCTTGATACGAGCATGGGTATGCCCGCCTCGTCCATACATTGAGATTATTCCTCAGTCAGTATTTGAGGTCATGTATATGTCAGGTCCCCATTTTTTGGACCCCATTGATATTGTTATGTTATATCCTGATACGAGCATGGGAATGCCTGCCTCGTCCATATGATCAGATGATTCCTCGTCCATTATTGAGGTTATGTACTTTTAGTTCTTACAGTCGTTCCGGGCTTCGGTTTGTTTCTTCTCTTCTCTCCACACCCAGGAAAACCATTCATGATTTATGATGTCCATCGGCCATACGATGAGCTCCTGCCCTCGCACATCAGGGGGCAATCTGTTAACACCCAAAAAGTGTTCACTACCTCATATACCACATTATATGGGATGCTCTTGCGAGGTTTTGCCATGACCACATATAATCTGGCCCTGGGAGGTCTGCAGATAGTCTTTTGAGGTTTTTCCTATGGCATGTAATTCGTGCCCTGGGATATCTGGCAGATGCTCTTTCGAGGTTTTGTGGTGACCACATATAATCTATCCCTAGGAGATCCTATAGGTAGAGTTGCGTGCTCGTAACAGCCTGGGATGCTCTTGCGAGGTTTTGTGGTAAGGTCACATATAATATGGCCCTGGGAGATCCTATAGGTAGAGTCGTGTGCTCGTAACAGCCTGGGATGCTCTTTCGAGGTTTTGTGACGCACATAATAAGTCCTGAGGATTCCACAACATGGCCAGTGATGATGAAGACCTGCAGGTGGTGGGCCTACATCCAGTATGAAAAAGGACTGGCTCTGTAGAACTTCCTATGACGAGTAGATTCATAGATTGATTGAGATAGCAGCAGTAGTGACAATGATGATGACTCGATGACGATTATCCAGTGACGATGATCCAGAGAAGAAGACTTGTGCTAGAAGACCTATGCTGAGAAATACCTTCCTAGTTAAGAGGGAATGTTGATGTATATGTAACTTCAGAATGTATTTCATATATGTATGTTGTATGTACTCCTATAGAGATGGTATTATTCCTCTATACGGAAGTGTCGTCATTTATATTGTAAATGTCGTAACTTATAATTGATGGGTTATTAGACCACCTTGTTGGGGTTGGCCTTGTATAAGTCATGTGGGTCAAAGGGTTATTAGACCACCCTATTGGGGGTCAGCCATGTGGGTCGAAGGGTTATTAGACCACCCTATTGGGGGTCGGCCCAATCAGCATTATGTTATGTGGTTAAGTTCAAGCCTACATGATTTATGTAAAAGGAAAGTCAAGTCAAGTATAAATAGAGTGCGGGAGGCACTCTATTTGATCACTCACTTCTCACTCATGCACTCAAGGAGGAGTGGCGCACTTATGGAGGAGGAGGATCTGCTGCTAGGATATGTCTATCTCTTATGTTTGGGTTGTATCATTGCTCTATCTATCTCTGAGGAAGTTATTGGGGTTTTTCACCTTTATGGTTTTCCCCAAGTAAATCTTTGTGTCTCTTGTGTGCTTGCATTATTGTCTCCATGATTGATATGTTGTAGATATGCTGTACATGTTGTTCTCTCAGTTAATATCCTAGATCAAATTGAAGTAAATTCTGAAAATTTAACAGCTGCTGATGGATCAAAATGAAAATACAAAGCTAGGTTGGTTTCAAAAGGCTTCTCCCAAGTCTAAGGAGTGGACTACACTGAGACCTTTGCATCGGTTGCAAAGATGGATTCTATCCGCCTAGTTTTGGCTATTTCCGCATCTAAGCACTAGGAAGTGCACCATATGGATGTGAAGAGTGCATTTCTTCATGGATATTTGAAAGAAGAGATTTACATGAAGCATACATAAGGATATATATCAGATCCAACATTAGTGTGCAGATTGAAGAAATCATTGTATGGATTAAAACAGGCCCCAAGAGCTTGGTACGCAAACATGGACTCCTTCCTTCTGTCACAGAATTTTGCAAGGTGCAAATCAGATCCAAATGTGTACCTACAACAAACTGAAGGTAATTTTCTGATTATATTTCTTTATGTTGATGATCTTTTTATAACTGGAAGCACTCTTACTTCAATCGACAAGTTAAAAACTGCTTTAAATCTAGCTTTTGACATGAGTGATTTGGGCTTGCTGAAGCAATTCCTTGGGCTTGAGATTGCTCAAAATTTTGATGGGATCACCATATCTCAGAAAAAATGTGTTTCATACATGCTAAACAAATTTAATATGTCATATTTTAAGGCATCCCCTTTCCCATTCCTCTCAGAAATCAATCTTGAGGAGGGAAATTCTACACTGCTTGCAGATTCGACATTGTATCGACAGTTGATTGGTAGCCTTCTATACTTGACACACTCAAGGCATAATATTTCTTATGCCGTGAGTGTTGTATCAAGATATATGCAGCATCCCCATGAGCTCCATTGGCGGGAATCCAAAATAATATCGTAGTATGTGCAGGGTACTAGACATTTTGGCATACACTATGTTGCAGATTCTGAGCTAGATTTGGTTGGATTCACTGATTCAGATTGGGCGGGTGATATTATTAATTGGAATTCCACTTCTGGATATGTTTTCATGATTGGAACTGGGCCTATTTGTTGGTCAAGCAAAAATCAGGCAGCCATTTCCTTATCTTCAGCAGAGGTAGAGTATGGAGGAGCAGTCAATGCTTGTATTCAGGCAGTTTGGTTGCAGGGTATTTTGGTAGAGTTTGATATTGGTAGCACCACTTAAACTTTCATCTTTTGTGACAATCAAAGTGCTATCAAGATCTCGACAGATCAAGTTCAGAGACATAGTACCAAGCACATATAGATCCACATGCACTACATTCGAGAGCTTGTGCATGACAGAACCATTGTTTTGCAATATTGCCCTACCGACGAGCAAATTGCAGACATCTTCACCAAGAGCTTCACTGAGAAGAAGTTCTCTTACCTCCATTCACTATTGGGGGTGAGTTCATTCATGGTGGAGACAGATTAGATCCCTCTATTTTCAGCTTGAGGGGGGGATTTCTTCCCATTGGGTTTTCCCTCTTTCCTCACTTAGATTTTTTCTAGCATTTTTGTATTATTATTGTATTGGGGTGACCTTTGGTCTCAGTAACCAGGGCCCTATATTTTATTTTATACCTCATAGTATAACTTGAGGGGGGGTGTTAGGATATATTCATCATTCATTTTTATGTCTGCATGCATTTTTGCATGCGGCATGCATTCTGCATGCATGTCATGCAATTGCATGCATCCCAGTCATCAGTTTGGTGTCACCCAACACCTAGTCCCCAGTTTTCTATCCCCGAGAGCTTCTTTCCACTCATTTTTATCCCTCCTAGTCAATGATGCACCCACCTTTCACCTACCACATGTGAAAGGCGCCCTTCTTCACCTACCACTCAGTTACACTTCATTTAGTTGAGTAATTTGTGGATCTTTCCTTGATTTAAGGCTAGATTGACTTGTTAACTAACTGAAACACTCCATTGGACCCCCAGTGAGACTAGATTTCCTATTTTGACTCCAGTAAGCTCCCCATGTTACCTCCACTGAGCCTCCTTCACTACATTAGTGCCCCCATGCACCAATTACAGTACCTGCGTTCAGTTAGACTCAGTCTGACACCTGGTTGACCGCTACTTATGCATTGATGACTCCACTAATCTGATGATGAGGACTCCTAGTTGATCCAAGCTATTCCATGAAGGCTATTTGAATGACCTCCTTGGTTAATTCGAATCATTCAGTCATTGTGACTGCACATTGTATTGTATTCTACTTCTGAGTTCAATAGAGCATTGTTGCAATTCTCTTGCAAAGTTTACACATATATTCTTTATGCATCTATTGTAATTGATTTACTTGTTCAATTAGATCTGTTATGCTTCAATTTCACATTGGTGTCTCTTGCAAGTCGAAGCTCGCAAATATTTGTAATATGTACATTGATGATTAATAAAAGACAAATATTTTATTACTTTATGTTTTCAATATTGTTTTTAATTGTATAGTTTAATAAATCAGAAAGAAAAGTGAAAAAATATGTGTAACACCAATTCACCCCCCTTCTTAGTATTACTGTGTATTCCAACAGAAAGGAACCCCCAAATCAAGGAATGCGCCCCTTGTCAGAGATATGGATCTAACTAAAATAGATTACCTATCTATGCAAAACAATAATATATCAACAATAAGTACAAAAAGAGAACAAGAGACAAGAGTACACCAGATATATGTGGTTCACCCAATTTGGCTACGTCCACGGGAAGGTAGTCTTCTATTATCTCCAGAATATCTCCCTTAAGCTTACAAGAGAGCAATGCCAATAACCCCAATACAATATAGCAATACTTGTGAAAGTATAGATCATGATTAGTGATGTGACTCCCTTGACTCTAGTATATACTAAGAGATGAGGAGGAATTACTCTCACATATTACATGTGGGATAATATTATTCTCCATAATAACATCTCTTTATATAATAATGAATATCAAGAGTATATTTTACCATAATGAATATGGGATATAATGTATTACTCTTTTACATAAGATTGTGGATATCTTCTGACATAATACAAAGACATTATTACCTTCCAAGGAATATAAAATATTCCAACACTCCCCCTTAATAATGGCTGGGAGAAAATCCCACTAACAAAGGAAGAAAGGATTCATTATTGCTCCCCGTTGATGACAACTTCCCTCATTCCAAGTAAGGAACGAAGATGCACATACTTCATTGTTGTTAAGGATTTGGTGAAGATATCGGTTGTCTGCTACTCTGTAGGACAATAATCAAGAGAAAGAACACCATCTGCAACGAGAGCTCGAATGTAATGAGCATCAATATCGAGATGCTTTGTCTTGGAGTGATATACTAGATTATAAGAAAGCTGAATTGCACCCTGATTTTCACATTTCAATAGAGTGGACGATTTCGGAACTAGACCAATCTCAGTGAGAACATGCCGTAACCAAACTGCTTCTTTGGATACTCTATACTCTACTTCACACAAAGATAAAGAAAGAGTCTTCACCTTTTTGTTGGACCAATAAATCGGACCTGAACCAAGTTGAAATATATAACTAGCAGTTGACCGTCGATCAAAACTATCACCTGCCCAGTCAAAATCCGTATAACCAGAAAGCGAAATTGTAGTACCGCTCGAATAAAAAACACCATAGTGTAGTGTCCCATGTAAATATCTTAGAATTCCCTTTGCTTTTTACCAATGACTTTCATGAGTTTGTTGCATGAACCATGAAACCATATTGACTGCGAAAGAGAGATCTGGTCT
The DNA here is from genome assembly GCA_027924585.1 of Larix kaempferi. Taxonomy (NCBI): domain Eukaryota; kingdom Viridiplantae; phylum Streptophyta; class Pinopsida; order Pinales; family Pinaceae; genus Larix; species Larix kaempferi. The sequence goes on from BSBM01000036.1 coordinate 1,391,303, forward strand.
GTTGTGAGTTAAATATATAAAACTGTCGACTAGCTAACGATAAAGAGTCGCATCAACAAGAGGAGTAGTACACTCAATAGTTAACTTTACACCGGACTGAAAAGGCATAGGATTTACAATCACTCATGTGGAAACGAGCCAATAAATCTGTAGCATACTTTGGTTGAGAGAGAAAAATACCATCTTCCAGATGCCAAATTTGAAGACCCAAGAAATAGTGCAATATACCGAGATCAGTCATTTCAAACTGCTTGTGAAGGTCACTTTTCATACTTTGAATGAGAACAGGTTGGTTGCTAGTGATAATAATATCATCCACATATAAAACAATAACAATGATATTATCATCAGCATGCTTAACATATAGGTTAGGATCATATATACAACGCTTAAAACCATTATTCAAGAAATATGCATCAATTTTATCATACCAAGCCTAGGTGCTTGTTTAAGACCATATAAAGACTTGTGTAATTTACATACTGAACTTGATGATTCAGCATTAATAAAACCAGGAGGTTGTTTCATATAGATGTCTTCACTAATATCACCATTTAAAAAGCACTTTTAACATCCATTTGGTGTATTTCCCATTTATAAGATGAAGCAATAGATAAAATGGTCCTTATTGTATTCATTTTAGCATCGGGAGCAAAGGTTTCATTATAATCTATACCTTCAAGTTGATTAATACCTTTTGCAACTAATCTAGCTTTATACTTTTCAATCTGTACTTTTGCAGTAAATTTAGTTTTATAAACCCATTTACAACCAACTAAATTCTTTCCCAAAGGAAGAGGAACAAGAGACCAAGTCTTGTTCTTCATAATAGAATCATACTCAGCAGTCAGCTTGTTCCCAATGAGGTTTACCCTTAGCTTGAGCATAAGAGATAGGATCATCTATGGCTAAAAATTTGGTCATAAGAGAAAAGTTAGATCTAGTTCTACGACTATCGAAAAGGATTTCGATATAACTTCCTGTAGATTCAAGAGTTTTCTAGGCCCAAACAGGAAGGTTAGAGGGGACATAAGTCCCTTTAGGATCTTCGAGACATTCAGGTGGAATACTTGAAGAAGAAGAAGAAGGTGAACTAAGATCAGTCACAGAACTGGAAGGAGTAATCGAGATAGGAGTAACAGGTGATAAGGGAATATTCAGAGTAACATGAGGTTCAACATAATTAGGTGGTGGAGAGACTTCAATAAATTGAACATCTCTTCTAATGATGACACTTTGATTAGAAGGATCAAACAACCTATAAGCCTTAGAATCCTTAGAATAACCAATGAATATACACTTGTGAGACTTGGGTTCTAACGTTTTCTGTTTTTCATCAGGAATATGAGCCCAACATTCACAACCAAACACTTTAAAGTTACTAATATCTAGTTTTCTACCATTCCATTTTTCCTCAGGGGTAACATACTTAACAGCTTTTGTAGGAAATCGATTTAAAATAAAGTTAGCACAACTTATGGCTTCGGCCCAAAATTTCTTATGTAATAGTTTAGAATAAAGCATACATCTAGCCATTTCAACTAAAGTTCTGTTTTTCTTTTCAGCAACACCATTTTGTTGAGGTGTGTAAGGAACAGTCTTTTAATGTTGAATTCCATGTTTAGATAAAAATACTTCAAATTATTTCTTGATGAATTCCCCCCCATTATCATTTCTTAAAGTCTTAAGCTTTCTACCATATTCATTTTCAACCAAGGATTTAAATACTTGAAATTTAGAAAAAGTTTCACTTTTGTGTTTCAAAAAATAAACCCATGATTTTCTACTAAAGTCATCAATAAAAGTAAGAAAATAAACTGCATTGGATATAGAAGGAACTTCAAGAGGACCACAAATGTCACTATGAATTAATTGCAAGGGTTCTTTAGCATGCTAAGCTTTACCTTTATCAAACATTTCTCTATGATGTTTACCAAGAACACAACCTTCACAAACACCTTTAGTAGACGAAACATTAGGCAAGCCAAGTACCATTTTAGTTAACATTTGCATTTTACCATAATTCAAATGACCTAATATTTCATGCCATAATTTACTTAGTTCATCAGCATGAGCAACATAGGAATACAAAGGTTGTATTTTAGTTGAATTAAAACCAACAAACTTATATAAACCAGCAGTATGATCAACAGAACCAAAAGAAACTACTTTGAAATTTGATTGATATATTTAAGAACATATGTATCAAGCCAAACTTCAAATTTAAATCCTTTTTGACATGCACGATAAATAGAAAGGAAATTGATAGGCATATTTTCAACATGAAAAACATCTTCCAATTGGCCATTAGCAACATTAACATTACCAGAACCAATTACGGAAAGTTGTTTACCATCACCTATAGATACTTTCTGAGATGTGTTTTTATTATTTTCATAAAATGTAAATAAAGAAGCATTACCAGTCATATGTTTAGAAGCACCAGAATCCATTATCCATTCCACATTAGAAGAAGAATTACTAGAAGAAACAATAGAAGCACACAAAGCTACATGTGATTCATCAGAACCATTCTTTTTAGCTTTAGCTTTTAAACGTTTCAATTTAAAGCAATTCTTTTCAGTATGGTTAGTTTTACTACAATGTTTACAAGGTGGATACACTTTATTCATCTTACTATTGTCATGATGTGCATTAGAAGCATTACCAGAATTATTAGTAGGATTTGAAGTGTGTGAATTAGAACCTTTAACATTTTTAAAACTTTTCTTACGATTCTTATTATGTGCCATAAGAGCCTTATTAGGTGTAAGTTGTCCTGAAACAATTAACCTTTCTTGCTCATTTATCAATCATTTACAAAAATCATCAAAAGTAGGTTTCGTGGTATTTGAAGACAATTCAAGATCTAAATTCCTAGTTTGAATGAAAATATCAAAACAATATGGAAATTTTTGTCTACAAGAATTATGAGAGCAATGTCTATTTTCTTGTAATCTTTACCACAATTATTTAATTTTTCATTGAAAGTTTTCACTTCAGCAAGATATAATTCTACTCTTTCAAAGTTAGTAGGATCTAGCTCACAAATATTCTTTTCAAGGTAATAAGCAGAAACATCATCATATTTATCAAATAAAGAAGCAAGAATTTTCCATACCTCAACGGGGTTGTCTTCTGGATCTATACTTAACTGGAGACTATATGAAACTGTTTGACCAATGAGCCCTCTTGCTTAATCACATTTATCTTCCCATATAGCCAAATCTTGAGCATCAACAGATTTCATGTGTTCACCATTAACAATCCTCCATAAATTCTTACTCCTGAGAACATCAATCATTTTTCTCTTCCATGCAAGATAGTTAGGACCAACAAGTTCAAGAACAAAAGCTACTTATGAAGTCATAATGATAGAAATATTGACAAGAGAAAAAAGGTGAATAATAGAAAACTGAAACACTTTATTGTACTGACCTAATCCTGCAGAAAACACAATTAGAAAAAACAGTAAAGGAAAAGAACTTTTACTTACAGCCCTTTTGAAAAAAAAATCCAAGTAAAGTCACTCGCGGTTTTGCCAACAGGAAACTCGCGAACAAACACAGATACTCGTGGGTTCTACACAGCAAAGTTCGCGGTTACTCGTGGGTTGCGGTGTAATGGAGTCGCAGCCACTCGTGGGTCTCTGCACTGTAAGGGTGTGAATCTGTCAAAGCATTCACGAGCTCAGCACAGGGAGGGTCGCGAATAATCTGAAGTAAACACGGGTTCGACAGTCGAACAGCCATGAGTATGCCGGAGCATTCGCGGATCTACGCACTGGGATGCCGCGAGTCTGCAGAGTATCCGCGGGTTCTTAGTAGGAACATTCAAGGTTAACCGCGGGTTACTGCAAAAAAAATTCGCGGGTGTCTAGTTTAAGGCCGAAAATAGTGTTGAGTTTGCCGAAGACGGAAACTTGCACAAAGTCTACCAAACTTGGACGAAAAATTGTCGTTTTGACAACCGGAAGATAGATCTGCTTGAGGAGAATCACAAAATCATATAGATTTACAAAAATAACATCAAGAAACCCTTGAAAAAATTCTGCAAAAATATACATAACAGGGTTAGGGTTAGAAACAAAACTGCAGAAATATGCCCAGATCTGAAGAGAAGCCTAATGGCTACCAGATAGAAAGCAAATCTACAAGAAATAAACAATGCCCAAATGATAAAATATTGTTTTGAAAGCAATATAAGGTGCTAGATCATAGCAACAAGCTCTGATACCATGTCAGAGATATGGATCTAACTAAACTAGCTTACCTATCTATGCAAAACAATAATATATCAACAATAAGTACAAAAAGAAAAGAAGAGACAAGAGTACACCAGATATACATGGTTCACCCAATTGGGCTATGTCCATGGGAAGGTAGTCTTCTATTATCTCCAAAATATCTCCCTCAAGCTTACAAGAGAGCAATGTCAATAACCACAATACAATATAGCAATACTTGTGAAAGTATAGATCATGATTAGTGATGTGACTCTCTTGACTCTATTATATACTAAGAGATGAGGAGGAATTACTCTCACATATTACATGTGGGATAATATAATTCTCCATAATAACATCTCTTTATATAATAATGAATATCAAGAGTATATTTTACCATAATGAATATGGGATATAATGTATTACTCTTTTACATAAGATTGTGGATATCTTCCGACATAATACAAAGCACATACAAAGACATTATTACCTTCCAAGGAATATAAAATATTCCAACACCCCTAAGGTGACTCGGGTGGTCAAATTGAATGAGGTTTGGCCCACTAGAGTCATGAAGTCATTGTCTAAGTCACTAGGTAGGAACATGATGCTATGAAGAGGGTTATTTTTATCTAACATCCCAATTCAAGTACACATCATCATCCATTTCCCTAGACCTTGAAATTACATCAATGATGGTATACATGGATTCTATGGTTGTGTGAAATTGGACGAACAACAAATCGATATGCTCACATATTATTCTCTCGAGCATTGTATATTGAGAAAATGCACTAGCACATAGGTTCTAAACCATCCACATAACTTACAGTTTTAGGGAACACAACACAACATCTAACAAATATGCAAAAGATGCCTCCAATCTAACAGATAGAAAACTGAGTTTGGTCTCCATAGATGAGCATGGATCTAGCTCTAAGAGGGAGTTAAATATTTTGTAATCTCTAACATATTTTCTCCTTTGGGCAGTTGTATAATCCCACTTATTTTCTGCAAATCTTCTTGGTTATCTAGAGTAACCAATGAGATATCCATCACAATGTAATTGAGAAAATTGTCTAGCAGTTGAGATAGGAATGTATCCCAAAAGGATTACTCTATCAAGGTGCCTATGTATGTGTTATTTCTATCCTTTGAGATAGCAAGGCAATTTTAGGTTATGATCTCAAGTCAATCTTGACAGCCCACGTGACTTGTTCTAGTCATAATTTTTACCAATCTATGGAATGGAATCTACTTATTGTTTTCCTCCCTCTCTCTCTCTCTCTCTCTCTCTCTCTCTCTATATTGGTGATGGTGATGATTGTCATCCATTAAGTTCAACGTTGCTCTATTATATCCATAAAAATAAATTAAGTATTTTGATTTATCATATTGATTCTATGATTGAATAAATTGGAAATGAAATTCTCGAGTTCCCTTTGGTTGTTATGGGTTAACAAGCTATGAAAATTGGTTTTATACACATGTTTTAAAAGTTATATCCAATGTCTTTGTAGGTTGGAAATTCTAAGAGAAAGTGTAATCTCCCACTTTATTCATCTCACATATTTGAATATTCTTTCTCGCCAATGTGTTTTAGATCTTTCCAATGTAGTATCACTATGAATCTCATAGGATTTATTTCTTAGAAATATTTTTTTTCATTCTTGGACTAGAAACCCTATAAATTTTGTATATTCTAACTTGAGGTTAATAATTGATTTATAGTGATTCTATTGGAAATTTAATCATTAGGATTAAGATAAAGTATATTACATTATTATTACTACTCATGTGAAGAGTCATGGGTAAATAGGAGTCATAGTGGAGTCCAAGATACCAATTGGAAGATGAAACCAATTATCACATCTCAAGGTATTTATATATGTACCACATTAATGAAATGTTTCTCATGTTTATCTCTACTTGGCCTTGTCATTTCCATTTTTCCTTGACCTAATAGTGGTATCAGATCCCGATAGTTATTAGGGATTGAAGGTAGCTATGGTGGTTGTCTTGTTATCACATTGTAGTACATGGGAGCTACTACTCATTTTTGCAGAACATATCTAATTTTCGAGCCGAGTCCTTACACTTGACATGAGCATATTAGAGATTGTGATTGGTGGATCATTATATTTTTCAACTAAACCATTCAAGGGCAGCATCATCAAAGCCACCTTTGTCATATGTATCTATCTTTATGAGCTCTTTCAGTAGACATATTCATGCCTTGGTTCACTAGAGAAGACATTCAGTTGATGGTGCCTTTCCCTTTGCTATACAGTTCTAGTGTCGATTGATTGCAAGGTCAGCAACAGTTCCTAAGTAGGTATATGGATTGAGGTATATGATGGATGTTTCATACTTGTATTGGTAGATTGACTATGTTGGGCTATCATTTACATTGGTGATAATGGTTTCATCTTGGTTGTTATAGTAGGTCTTTCACTTGGAATGGTCACAAGTGACTCTGGTGTTAAGTTTTGTTTGTATGCTTTTCTCTAAGTTAATCCTTGTGTAAGATATAGATCAATTCCCTTTATCCCGGTTCCAAATTACATTCTGACTCATCCCATCCATTGTTTCTGTTTTGGATTTAAAAATATCCCTTGACTTGGACATGACTGATGAACTTGAGGAATCCCCCACTGTGACCTCTTTGATTGGACAGCCTCCATGTTGTCCTATGTATCGGCTCTAAAGTGTGTGGCCTTGTCTTTAGTCATGTCGATATATTTCTTATTGCACCCAAGATTATTTAGTGTAGTTAAATTGGCTTATATCACTAGAAGTGTATCCCCTAGACTCGAAGCAAGTACTCCCAAACTTGGGAAATTCTTAAAAGTCCTTGAAATTAGTTAGTCACTAAAAGGGTAGGTACTAATCCTTTGTATGATATTCCACCTACTTGCACGAAAAAAGGAATTGCTATGGAAACTCCGTCGGGGCTATGGACTCTCACTGGTAGTGAAAACTAAGGTCGCGGCAATACTGGGGCCCACAAGGATATCCAAGTCTGGTACCTTTTGGTGACGAAGCTAACTAAATAAAAATCAAATGAAAAATTCACTTCAATTATATATCCAAAGAAGATGAAAAAATAAATGAAATGAAAGTGAAATGTGAAATTCAAATGTTCTTAAATCGAGGCTTGTTAGAGTCGAAAGGGTGCCTTTCAAGCACTTTATCCATCTATGATACACCTCCCTTCCCTAGTTTCTGCTTGTCTAACAAATGTCACTTTGGTCCCTTGAAATCCCAATTCTTCGAAGGTAAATTAAGTCTCTCCAAAATTCAAACTTCACTTTGACCAAACCTAATCTCATTGATTTCCACCTCACCCAGGGTAGTGATAGAGGACTGATCTATAACTTACATTTTCGATTGATGTGAATTGAACTATGTCACCTTTATTGCTTAAATGTACTGAGTAATAGTCGTACTTTTGATTTATTTCAGGTTGATCACCATTGCATAATGTGACTTAACATTTAGTTGTCATTCAATACTTGTATGATAAGTGTACTAATGCCTCTTGCATGCAGTAGTCTTCAGTTTTATGCTCAGTTGCATTTTTTAGCAGTTTTGACTTGGTCAACCATTAGAGGAAATTTGGGGTCTAAAATGGGCCTTATAATAAAATGAGCCATTGATGCATTGGAATTCAGAACTAATAGAATTTCAAGAAAATGAGTCGACCATAATGGTTGACTAGGCATATTTGTCATAAAAAAAACTACTTTTTGTTTTCGTATTTTCAACTTATCACCTGTGAATTTACTCAAATTTCGAGTGGGAGCACTCGTTGGATGCAGAATTCAATTCTGTTAACACCCAAAAAGTGTTCACTACCTCATCTACCACATTATATGTCTCATTTGTCCATTTTCCTACCATATTTCCCTTAAAAACCCAAAAAAGCCCACTAAAAAGCCTCCAAAAGGCCTAAAATGCCTCCAAAAGGCCACAAAACCCTTAAAATAGCCTCAAAAAGGTTAAAAAACCCATTTTTCCTCCAAAAATATCCAAAATTCCTCTAAAAATAGCAAAAAACCCCTAAAAAGGGAAGAAAAATATAAAATAATGAGGAAAAGGAGGAAAAAACCCTATACAGCTGCCCTAAACCATGTGTTTCCCAAAACCATGGGTCAGCACTCCACCACCAAAAAACTATAAATAGGTGATGGAGATCCCTTATTCCATATCCACAATCAAGTATACCCTTACTCTGCCAAAATCTCTCTCGAAACCCTAGTTCACCATTGAACTACTTTCACCTTGAGAGCCCCTTTTGGCCCATTTCCACCATTGGAGAAAGAGAAGGAGCACATTGGAGCTTGGAGAAACCCTCTTGGACATTGCAAGGAGCTTCATCAACCTTCACATTGAAGGTAATATTAATACAAAACCCTTGTTTACAAATTGTTGTTTATTTTTTCATGCACATGTTTTAGAGTAGTTTCTATTTCTGTTTTAGCTTAATTATTTACATTTACTGAACTGCTACTAAGGAGTCCCTTCTCCTTAGTAGGTGCTCATTTGCACAAGCTAGGGGTAAAACCCTAGCCACAGTTTTGGCGACTCCACTGGGGATCGAACCCAGAATCTCTGGTCTCGCAGACTGTTTCGCAGACATGTTACAGTTTTGGCGACTCCCCTAGATTTTGAATTTCTGGTTTCCGTTTAAAATTTTTCCCCTTTCGGCTGTCCCTTTCGGCCGTCGTACATCGCGTTTTTTCCCTCTGCAGTCGCGTCCCGACCGCGTCTTTCAGGCCTTTACCTGTGACCCGACCGCGGCTCTCAGACTGTTTCCGACGCCCTGTCGGCGGATTCAAGTCTGTTACCTGCGATCCGACCGCGGCTAATCAGCCTGTTTGCTGCGATCTGACTGCGCCTGTCGGCCATTTTCCCGCGTCCCGACTGCGGCTTTCAGCCTCTTTCCCGCGTCCCGACTGCATCTGTTAGCCTTTTTGCCGCGACCCAACTGCGTCTTTTTACCTGTTTCCTGCGTCCCGACTGCCTCTGTTGGCCCGATAACCGCGACCTGACCGCGTCTGTTTCCCTCAAACCCACGGTCTGCCTGTTCTGATTCGCCACAGACCCGCGGTCTGATTTCTGCATTTTTCCTGTTTTGAGCCCAGCCCCTTTTGCTGCAATATTTTCTGCATCTGAACAGCCCCCTGTCCTACCTGCAGCCCCACTTCCTTACAGCCTTTCTGCAACATAATTTTTGTTCCCTTTACAGAATCTTTTTAAAATTTCAGTAATTTTAATTCAGAAAATTTTGCAAGTTAAAGTTTCAATTTCAGTATTATTGACAGTTGGAAGTTGCCCCCCTTGTGGCACTTCTATTTTGGGTTCATCACCTCACGAGCACACACTCTGTCACATAATTCAAGTGATCCTTAAAAAGTACCTAACTAAACCAACATTCTAACCCCACTTGGGGAACATAAAAGAATCATTGTAGTTAGGTAGGATCGGGGAGATAGGCTTCCAATAACACCCCTCGGTTACTTTCACTTGAGACATAGTTGTTGTCCAAATAGGGAACCAAAATCCCCTAGTACTTTTTGGCACGGTCACGACCAGTTTATCAGAGGGCCTCTCCCTTAGGAGGGTTGAAGTCGGGAGACTGGTTCCGGAGGCCTGAGTGGAATACCGCACTCCATTCAGTAACCGAAGGGCTACCTTTCGCGGTTCGCGGGATATCCCTGTATAGGGGTATTGCGGTAAACGGACTAAACGGCAGATTCACCTTTCTGGACGTGTCATGAACGGGGTATCTTAGTTGCCATTCTTCTAGGATTGACTACCCGGTATCCCTCCCGGTAGGGGGATATCATAGCCACTTGGCTTTCCTACTCATATTGTCTGACTTGGATTTCATCACCTTGAAGAGGATATGTTTAGTTGAGTCAGAATACTTTTAGTTAGGTGTTTGCATGCTCCTTTACCTCCCTTTGGTCTAGTGAGTCCACCATTTTTTCTTTTTAGGAAACCTGCTGCTTGTTGGTATTCTGACCATCTTTGTTGATACTCCACCTATTGTAGCACAGCTGTTGCAGTGGGTGTTTTGAGTTGGTTGTTGGCCTGAGTGCCTTGTTTTTTAACTCTCCTTCTGCACACTCGGTTGCATTAGGCCTTTTTGAGCTGTTTTTCTACTCACCTCAACCCACAGAGATTTGACACCATCCGTCACCATTGAGTCCCCGAGACATTCTCGGCGCCTCAGGGGCGAGCCCCCACAGCACGGTTCTCTTGACACCACCAGTCATAGATTCCGATCATCATCCGTTGATACCACTCATCACAGATCTAGAGCCTTGTCACTTGACTCCACTCGTCAGCGACATAGGACTCCGTCACCAGATATTGACGCTCCTTACTTTACCTCTGATTCTGACGAAGAGTCTGAGAACCCTATTTACACTGCCCCTACTAGCCCCATGGCTGGCACGACTTCCACTCCTTTTGTTATAGGAACCATTGGTGGCACATCCACCACTACACCAATTACTACACCTATTTTGGGTATGCCCTCCATGGGGCCCCCATCTACCGTTCCCCTCACGGTACCTATTCCCGTAGCAGGAATACCTATCCCCACTACATCAGTGGCTCACACTACCCATGGTGGTGCAGGCCCATCCTATACTACCTCAGTTCCCCCACTTGGGGGCACCATCCCAAATCCTGTCCCTCCACTTGGGGGCATTGGCCCCCACCTGGTCCAACCCACTACTGTGTCACATCCTTCTTCCAGTTTTCCATTCATGGCTAGCCTCAACCTACCTGACCTGGCTAGATTGACCAACGATCCTACTCGACGATGACCCCAACATCCCAACTGTCGAACTAAACCCCACCCCTAAGCCCAAAGACAAATCCCTACGTACCAACCACTCATGTGCCATATGCGGCATTTACGGGCATTACTCCCATCATTGTCCCGATCTCCCGGATTACAGAGCGGCTCTCTATGAGATGAACAATCTGGATCTTGAGACGGCACCACCCACCGTTGAGGAGATCTACCCCCCGGTCTCTCCCCCTTCTGGAGAGGTTAATACCATCTACATGATCTCTTCAACCACTACCCCCTCATCAACCAACTTGACGACGCAAACTTTCCGTACCGATGAGGAGATTCTTGAGGCCCTTACCACCCCGGATTATCCCTGGGATGATATGCATCATCGTTCCTACTTCATCCCAGAAGCATCTTCCTCTAGCACAGCCACCCAATTCACGGTTGAATCTAAAGACTTCCTTCCCACTAAGGTCGACTGGTTCAAGGACCCTATTCCTGCTCCTGACGCCTTCGAGGAGGGTAACATGGCCAACATCTCACCCGTCATCCAAGTTGATATCGCTACCCCTGGGAGTGTCCCTGAACTCATCACTTTAGGAGCCTTCTACAGTAAGCAAGAGATTGAGGAATACACTAACCTTTTCAGAGAGTTCCGTGATGTCTTTGCCTGGTCCTATACCGAAGTTCCCGGTCTTGACCCCGCCATCATAGAGCACCACCTTGACACCTCTGAGTCAAGGGGCATAATAGATTCCCTCGACCCTGGGATAGGGGGCATGATCAATCATTTTGAACCTTCCCCGTCACATCTATCTCAGCACGTCAATGAACCCATTGTTCAAACCCACACATATGTGATCCATAATCACAAACCCCATGCACATAGCATGGGGCAAGTCATTAACCCTGCTCACTTTTTCACACTTGTGATCTCAACCATTTTTGAGCTCACATATCACTTGTAGATTTGATTTGATACACCTAGTATTCTTCCCCCACGGGTCATCATTTCTCCCCACCACTGCATCCTTGGCTTGGTGGGCTCACCTTTATTTGCAACCATTTTTTAACCTAGTTAGTTCCTTTGACCATTCTGGAGTCCTTATGACCTCCATTTTTCGCACCATTTACACCGTCATTTTTTGCCCATTTTTCAGACGCCACTAGTCGCCTCGGTTTATGTACCACATCGGCCGTTCTCCATTTTTCTCATGTTTTATATCATCGGATTCATTTTTTCGAGCTGGTGATGATGCTTGAGATCATTTCTCGCTCTCACCCCCAGATTTTTTGGGTATTTTTTCCAAAACGCCCTCGTCGCCTCGGTGTGTGTGCCACATCGACCGTTACCCATTTTTGACACCCTTTATATCGCCGGATTCTTTTTTCCGAGCTCGTGATGATGCTTGAGATCATTTCTCGCTCTCACTTGGTACAATTTCAACATAGTGTCCCGACACCTTGCTACCTCGGTTTGCGCACCACATCGGCCACTATCGGATTGTTCCACATTTTTACATGAGCCATTCACTCCTGTCATACTGCAAATGTTTCGTTATTTTGCCACCATTTCATCTACCCCGCAAGGAGGCCCACCAGTGTTCCCCCCTACCCTCATTCTTGATCATCATTACTGATCCTTGTGTTGATGTATATGTAACTTCGGAATGTATTTCACATATATGTATATTGTATTCCTATAGAGATGGTATTATTCCTCTATAAGGAAGTGTCGTCATTTATATTGTAAGTGTCGTAACTTATACTTGATGGGTTATTAGACCACCTTGTTTGGGGTCGGCCCTGTATAAGTCATGTGGGTCAAAGGGTTATTAGACCACCCTATTGGGGGTCGGCCATGTGGGTCAAAGGGTTATTAGACCACCCTATTGGGGGTCGGCCCAGTCAGCATTATATTATGTGGTTAAGTTCGAGCCTACATGAGTTAGGTAAAAAGGCAAGTCAAGTCAAGTATAAATAGAGTGCGGGAGGCACTCTATTTGCTCACTCACTACTCACACATGCTCTCAAGGAGGAGAGGCGCACTTATGGAGGAGGAGGATCTGCTGCTAGGTTATGTCTATCTCTTGGTTGGTTGTATCATTGCTCTATCTATCTCTGAGGAAGTTATTGGGGTTTTTCACCTTTATGGTTTTCCCCAAGTAAATCTTTGTGTCTCTTGTGTGCTTGCATTATTGTCTCCATGATTGATATGCTGTAGATATGCTGTACATGTTGTTCTCTCAGTTAAGATCCTAGATCATATTGAAGTAAATTCAGAAAATTTAACACCTTGATTGAACACTTCCTCCTTGCCTGGCCATTCCTTTTGTTCGGTATAATTTTATCCCTTTTTCGGGCCGAACAAGTCCTTTACGAAAAAGGCGCTTAGGGAGTTTCCGTTAAGCTCTTTTCTGACTCCTAAAAGAATGAAAAGATCGCCGAGCAATCTTGCTTCCTTTCATGCTTGTTAAAGTACCTGAAAGGGCGTCTATCTGGTATAAGTTTAACCCTTTTCCGGACCTGGTAGACTAATTACGAAAAAGGAATACTCTAGTCACACCGGCTAGAAGAGTTCTTCATTGCATCCTTTTATGCTTCTTTGGGCCTTGGAGACTAACCATACGAAAAAGCAACCCCCTGGAGTCTTCTTATTTGCTTTCAGACTCTCTAAAATTGAAAGCAACCACGAGCATGAACTGTCCTGGGCTCGAAAAATCCACACGACAGTACCATTCCATCATTTCAGAGTCTTCTTATCGCTTTCAGACTCCTTAAAATTGAAAGCAACCACGAGCATGAACTGTCCTGGGCTCGTAAAATCCACACGACAGTACCATTTTACACACACTTCTTCTAGTTCATTAACCCATGAAGAAGTCTCCACCCGTGCCTCCTGGCACTACGATCGATCATCTCGGCAGCACCCCCAATCAGGTCACCTTTGTTCAGAGTATTTTGCAGTCTCCTGCCATTTTATACCAGCTTGAGTCTCCCTCAGCCCAGTTACCCTCCCAGATCCATTACAGCTATGATCCCTTTCCCCTCAGTCAGTTTCATATGCTGCCAGATCATTCCCACTATCATCCTCTGAACAAAGGAAGTTTGAGTCCACCCACTCTACTTGCCCAGTTGTCACCCCCAGTTGGTCAGTCCTGCCCTCAGTACTATCACATTTCGGTTCTCCACCTCGCGCTCCTGTCAAGGAAACATCATTGCCTTGATAGTTGCAGGTCTCCCTCTGTCGACGACAGCACCTCTATTCCAGAGGATAGGCCCAGAGGTCCCTACGCCTTGGACTTATCACCATCTGTGGTAAGTGCCTACGGATCATTCTGAGAGGAGTCATCATTGCCTCTCTGAGTGGTTGTTTCTCACATGCTCGACTTCAGCACCTTGATCGCATCGTTGAGAATCGCGTAGGGTTACATCCTTTACATTATGTGTCGAAGACCCCGGATTTCCCCCGACTCTAGCACATTGGTGAGTCACTTCGGAACACCCAGTTATATGTTCCTGTGGATGCCCGGGCTGCGTTAGGCGTTTGTATTCGGAAGCCATCCAGCTATATGCTTCCTTGAGTACCCATTTCAGTTCCAGTTCAGTGTACCATTGTGAGTGTACCCCTTGTCACTCTGATCCAGCAGCTCATTAGCCCCTTTGGTACCACACTCAGTAGCACTGTTGATATTCTGATGCACCAATTCTTCAGTTCAGACATGTTCAGCCCAGCAGTATGTCCCAGATTTTGTGTCCCCTCTGGACACTTATGATGTACACAGTGGTTCTCTATGTATCTTTCAGGTCCCTCTTTTCAGGCCTCACAGTTATTTTATGTATCTTGATACGAGCATGGGTATGCCCGCCTCGTCCATACATTGAGATTATTCCTCAGTCAGTATTTGAGGTCATGTATATGTCAGGTCCCCATTTTTTGGACCCCATTGATATTGTTATGTTATATCCTGATACGAGCATGGGAATGCCTGCCTCGTCCATATGATCAGATGATTCCTCGTCCATTATTGAGGTTATGTACTTTTAGTTCTTACAGTCGTTCCGGGCTTCGGTTTGTTTCTTCTCTTCTCTCCACACCCAGGAAAACCATTCATGATTTATGATGTCCATCGGCCATACGATGAGCTCCTGCCCTCGCACATCAGGGGGCAATCTGTTAACACCCAAAAAGTGTTCACTACCTCATATACCACATTATATGGCTCATTTGTCCATTTTCCTACCATATTTCCCTTAAAAACCCAAAAAATCCCACTAAAAAGCCTCCAAAAGGCCTAAAATGCCTCCAAAAGGCCACAAAACCCTTAAAATAGCCTCAAAAAGGTTAAAAAAAACCCATTTTTCCTCCAAAAATATCCAAAATTCCTCTAAAAATAGCAAAAAAACCCCTAAAAAGGGAAGAAAAATATAAAATAATGAGGAAAAGGAGGAAAAAAACCCTATACAACTGCCCTAAACCATGTGTTTCCCAAAACCATGGGTCAGCACTCCACCACCAAAAAACTATAAATAGGTGATGGAGATCCCTTATTCCATATCCACAATCAAGTATACCCTTACTCTGCCAAAATCTCTCTCGAAACCCTAGTTCACCATTGAACTACTTTCACCTTGAGAGCCCCTTTTGGCCCATTTCCACCATTGGAGAAAGAGAAGGAGCACATTGGAGCTTGGAGCAACCCTCTTGGACATTGCAAGGAGCTTCATCAACCTTCACATTGAAGGTAATATTAATACAAAACCCTTGTTTACAAATTATTGTTTATTTTTTCATGCACATGTTTTAGAGTAGTTTCTATTTCTGTTTTAGCTTAATTATTTACATTTACTGAACTGCTACTAAGGAGTCCCTTCTCCTTAGTAGGTGCTCATTTGCACAAGCTAGGGGTAAAACCCTAGCCACAAATTCCACATCGAAAGAAACATTTTTTTAAATGTAGTTATCATTTTTCGTGGGTTGAGGTCCATAAAAGGTATGCAGTGTGGGTATTCGTTGGATGCGGAAAGTAACACATTTTTTAATGTATTTATAATTTTTTGTGGGGCGGATTCCATCAAAAGTATGAAGTGTGGGGACTCATTGGATTCGTAATTGAATTCTGCATCCAATAAGTGCTCCTACTCGAAATTTGTGTAAACCTAGAAGGAGATAAGTTGAAAATACGAAAACAAAAAGTAGTTTTTTGTGTATTTTCCTTCAAAATTTATAATATTATTTTATTAGTTTAACTATGAGGTAATTCGCCCCTCTCATTAGTGACTTGTTTAGCTTGATCCATGTGCTATCGAGAGATTAGATCTCCACCATTGATCATGTACTTTCTATCTTTTAATCTCAACAATTGATTTAAAAAGTGGTTAGGGATTTCATTGCTCTCTTATCTATAAAGAGATATGGTCCCTCATTTGTAAGAGGACTTTGGCTCTTGGAAGAAAATAATAGAAAAACTCTTTGTGCAAATTTCTTGGATCTTTGATGGTTGTAAATAGCTTCTCTTTCTTGCCAAATTCCCTCTACCACTAGATCATTGGCATATTTTCCATGTTCGAGCAATTTCTCTTGAAATTTGTGTGTCTATAGGGAAGGGATAATTCACTTGGGCGCTTTGGAGGGGCGACTCTCTCTTGCTTGAGTGACTTCTCTTGATATGACAAGGATTTTCTTGCGAATGATATAAACTTTGACATTCTTGTATACACAAATTAGTTTTGCAAGTTTCTTTTGGATTATAGTTCTTGCATTGTCTAATTATTGTTCCTCTTGCGGTTTTGCAAGGCGCATTTGGACAAATTGTGGCAAGTTCGTGGATGGAAAGTTGAGATATATGTTGGGGATGTTGAATTAGGAGAAAGGATGTACAACAAATATCTATATTTGGGTAAGTGCTTAGATCTCTTCTTGCAATTTCTTTTCAAACCATTGCCAACTAGTCAACCATAAAATTATCACAAAATTATCTATCATATGCTATACATTTTGGGCATTTGGCCACTAGGGATTTTATATTGAGGTGTCTTGGAGATAATATCTCCCCTAGGTATCATTTTCTAGGGACTCCATCAACCCGAAACCAAGACACTAGTCAACCAGTCAATTCACACTTATGGTTTTTTTAGGCTCGTTTTGCTTGGCATGTGATGCATGTTGCTTGTAGTCTCTTATTTTGATAAATCCTTTGTTTTGAGCAAGCAAATATTGTGTTAGGGATTCATTTAAACTCAATCCATCTCTTAGATTTCATCATCTTCCCCAAGATAGTGAGTTGTATCATTCAAACCCTAGCACCCTTCTCTTAGATCTTTTAATATATTTCAACTACTTGAAAATTCTTGAATTGGATTGGATTTGAAATATAGATGTCACGTTCCCTTCCATCAATCCCACTCAAGGAAGGGAACATGACTAAAAACGCGGGCTTTTACAAAACTCAACCCCCATTCATCATTAACAAATTCATGTAAACAAAAACATAATACATGTGTTTTAGATGTAGAATGCAAATAAACACATTGGAATTAAAATATACTACACACATATCTAACATGCATTGATTTGCATAATCATAACGCTCGTCCATTAAAGACAATGCAAAAATTAAAACAAGAGAATACTTATCTTGATGTGAAGTTGTCCCGAGCAATTGGCTATGCAACTGCAACATTCCACCCATCCATATTCCAGTTGCGTTCATCAATCTCTCAACATAGCTACCACCCCCGATATTGGAATGATTTCCACAAGGAAAGGGAACCTATAAACTCGTGCATAAAAAAATACACACCACAAATAATCCAAGACAATCCACAGTTGGTTTTATGACGTTGTTAAGGTAGTAAAAATGAAGGAATCGCTAAGCTAGTGAGATCAACCACGGAGCTATTGATACCTATACAAGATCTAGCTAGCTTAGCACCCACTATACCTACACACCCAACACAAGGAAGTATCCCCTTCACTGCTACACAACCCCTTAGGCCATACCTTCCCTTCTAGTGCTCTTCAGGGTGTGCATAGAAAAGTAGCCAAATCCGTTTTATCTTTAGAGAGGTTACACTCTTCACTAGGTTTATCAAGCCAATTCTAATCCTCTTCTACTCCTAGTCTCATATTCACAAGTTCAAGCCAAAACAAGGATGCACAAAACAACAAGGCACAAATGTTGGGCATGGAAAAACACTTTAACCGTGGGATGCTCAAAACAATATTCCCATGGGTTTCCCAAATCGTGGCACCCCAAAACGGGTTGTGAGAGGGGAAAATTGACAACAGGGAAGAAAACGATTTCTCCCACAGGTATATGGGTGTTTAAATGGAACAAATGGCCTCCATGGACCCCCAAATCATTATTTTCTTCCTCCTAGTCATTCTTCAACACTAAAAACAACTTCCCAGCAAGAAAAATGGAGGAAGACTCAGGAAAAACGAGGGAAATGTCCAACAAGCTCAGAACCCGTGAGAGGGAAAAACTAATGCATGAAGAATGGCTTGGGAAGCAAATTCATGGGTATTTTCTTGCCAAGGAATCCAAACATGATTTTCCAAAATGGTGGCTTTCCCATACATGAAATTTGGACAGCCAGACCTCTCCATCTCCTAAAATAATAACTACCTCAACCACCTCTTGGAAGAATTAAATGATTGGGTGCATTAGTCAAAATGAGTAGTTAATGGTTTATGGTTTATCTCATTGACACTTGGCTTGACACTATTGGCTTCAATGGTTTAAATATTTCCCTCCCTATTCCTTGTAAAAATCATGCCCCCATACTCTTGTTGCATTGCATAGATAGTTGTGGTTATTTTTATTAAAATACATATTTACATCATATTTACGATTTCCATCGTGCCAAGCTAGCACACGATCCACATGCATCAATTTTTAATTTTCGATACGAGGACAATAAATCGATGGTGGGGCCTTGGCCTTGAGCTCCTCACCGCGATTTTTATAACAATATTACATTATTTACATGTTTAATGCAATGGGATCAAAATCGGGATATTAAAATAGATAAACCCTTAAATTTAACGTAAACAATACTCTGTAGTATTTCATAGATCTAGGAGTCTCATTTTTGGGACTATGCTCTTTCAAACACCAAATTTTTGCAAAGGGGGGGTGGATCAGTATTAGCGCAGTTATGAACATATTTTTACTTCTTTAACATATTTTTCTTAACTTAATTATTGATCTTCAATTATGCATCCATCATAAAGAAACTTCATTCACATATGCACCAAATCAAAGAACACAGGACACACACAAAAATTTACGTGGAAACCCAACAATGGAATGCTCTTTTGTAATGAAAATAATACATTCAAGGAAGCATTGGCTTCCTATGTTTACCAAAACCAATTGGAAGGAGGCACCAACCCCCTAGTTTTACAGGAACCGACCTGAAGGAAGCACCAACTCCCTGTGTTCTCCAGCACCAACTAGAATGAGGCTCCAACCCCCTACTCATTGCCCCATCATGTCACCTAGATATCCAAAATAATATTTTTCCTTGCTAATCTTCCAACACGCGCACACTTCTGATCTTTTGTTATTAATTCTGTTGTGCGCTACCTTCATATGTAGATGATTCTCTGCCACTGTGCTGCATACATCATTTGACTTCTCATTTCATACAATTCTTCACTTATGTGAATGACTTGATTCACGTACTGTGCGTGCACTTGATGTGTCATCGGCTGTGGAATTTTTCCATACACTATCATCAACCATAGCACCCTTCTTGGAACTTGTGCGTGCTTCACTAACTGAAAGTATCTTCTGATTGGTGAGAATTGCGCACTTTCAGGACTATTTAACCATAAGTTGTTACTTGCTGCTTGCGCACTCCCAATATTTGACCTTACAATGTTTAGGCTTGCTTGCGCATTCCAGAATATTCTCTCGACATGATTTCACACTTGTAATTTTGTTTGGTTAACTCTTTGGATGATTCTGCACATGTATCTTTGTCAATTCTTTGGATGCAACCTTGAGAGAGTGTGACTTCATGGTCTTGATATATGCACAGGTACCAAATGTAGTAGGATACATTACTTATGTACTTATTTGAACTAGATCTGCATGATGTATCTTTCTTATGTACTTCTTCATATTGGTCATGCATGATGTATCTTCCTTATGCCCTTCTTCATACTGGTCATGCATGATGTATCCTTGGACACACATCTTTAGACTGGATGCAACTTTTAGGTATACTTCTTCAAGCTATTGTGGGGATATTGTATCCACTTTGACATCAGTCGACATCAATGACTCAAAATGAATCAATTGACATCCTCTTTGGCATTAGTTGACATCAATGACAACCAAAGTTCAACAATATCCCCCTTTGGAATTGATGTCAACACCTTATAAATTTGTGTATAATCTTCTTGAACTATATGCTTCATTTGTACTTGTTGCAGTGCTCTCCTATGTAAATGCTCCCCCTGAGTTCTTTGAGCTTTTGACTTTTAAGCATTATGTTGTCAATACATCTTCTACTTTATGTTACTTCTGTGAGACCATATGTATAATCATCTTCGTGATATTTCATGTCTGTTGCATCTTTATGTTGTCTCTTCAATCATCTTCTTCACGATTTTTCATGTTTGCATATGCTTCATGCTTCTTCTACAATCGGCTTTGCACTTATGATTTTCTCCATGCTAGTTCTTTTCAGTTGCATTCAACTTCATGTTATGTGTGCAACCAATGTACAATCATCTTCATGCTTTTCTCAGCTTCATGCTTTTCTCCCCCTTTGACATCAATGGAAAAGAGGTGTCATTACTCACACAGTTATGGGTTCATCTTGTATTGTGTTTTGATCATGCCTCTACCTCAACTGTTTTCCGGAGTGACTCCCCCTGTCTTCATGCTTTTATGTTCTTTTGTTGATATCTTGCAATTCTACAAATTGCTTTCATAATTATCTTTGATTGCTTTCTTGATTTAGATGTTGCATTACTCCTTCATCTTTATCTTTTGTTCCTGTCACAACACTTCATCATTTATTTGCGTAGTGATTCATGCAAGCATCCTTTTGTGCCAACTATGTAATGTCAAATTATTCCTTGGTTTTGTATTGTCTTTTCATTTGCTTCCTTTCTGCTCCTAACCTCTTTATCTATCACATTTATTGCGATGTCTCCTTGCCTCATCACATTAATTATTGTCACATCCCTTTCCATGAAAACCAAAGATTTGACACGTTTATCCGTCAGTTCAACATTAAAGTATATATGATACTCAGTCCTTGTGGGAAGAATTACGTGTCATCATCGTACTCAAGCTTTGGAGGAAACATCATTCTGTTTCACGAAGCAATAGATTGGATTTCAACTTTTTGTACACCTTTTCAAAGCTAATTAAATCTGGGACTCAATTTTGGCGACTCCACCACCTTCATCGACTTGCATGATATTGAATGCACATATATTCAAATTAATTTCATGCACATGAACGTCTTCTATTCAATTCTATAAGAGTTTCATGAAAAATGCATGATTCATCACCATTAGCACTTTTGCATTTATGTGTCGCATTTCCTTCTAGTTATTCTCCTTTCTTCCAATGGCTTCCTTCTATCAAACAATGAACAGTTCTCTTGAGAATGTGTGACTCGCAATTCGGACACATCAATTTGAATTCTCACGTCTGAGATTTGATATGGGAATTTGGAATCAACATATGGAGTAAATAGAGTTATGTCATCAATATGCTCAGTCGTAGGTGTATTTCAGACATTCTGAACAACTAATCCACTTGAGTCGTTAGGTCGACAATCTGTAGCATTGGAAACAACATGTTTTGGATGAAATATTGTCCTTAATTTGGCCTCAACAAATTGAACCATCATCATTTGACACTCTACAACTTCTTCATGTGCGCCCTTCTTCGGAGTGTACTACACTAGTGCTAGTGGACCTGGAGCTTCGTCTTGCAAACCAGTTAGACACAGATATTGACCTCGAGTTGCGGCTATAGATTGCATCAGCATTTCTCAATTTTTCCATCTTTACTCGTCTTCTTGTATACGCCCCTTTTGGCATCGGCATGGATTCCTGACTCACGCAATTTTTGTAAACAGACTGATTTTGAATATAGTAAAAGTTAAATTTTCAATCGACTCATATCTATCTTTCAACAATGTTTACACATTTTCTTCATTCACATATATGAAAGAAATATTCTTATGTGTCATAACACTTAATTCAGCAATTAATCTGTTCTGCGCTCTATCATATGCAAGATAACTTAGAAACAACTAAATGCGTACATGTATCTGAACTTCCCTTTCTGTGACACATAACTATGATGAATACTGCGACATACACGAGCTACACACCTAACTAGCATACCCCTTGAATTCCTAATATGCATCATGTTAAACTCAAGGGTCTTACTCAATCCTTTCGAGACTAGTAAGAGGGCCAACAATTACTTGTTGCATTAGATGCACCTGGATTGTTTGCATCTTCAGTGCACTTCTAAGGAGATTTCCTTACCAAATAGTTCTTGTGTGCACTTCTGTCTTGGTTCTACATCAGATATTTTTCATGATAATTCTTTGCAGAGTGTTTGCCTTTGCGTAGTAAGTATTCATATGGATAGTTCACTGCTCTTCGACGGTACATAGCCTTATGTCCAAAACCATCACATGCATAGCATCTCACAGTTTGACAATGTTTTGAAATATGACCAAAATGATTGCATCTTCTGCATTTCTTCCTAATTATTGATCCTTCTTTGGTTAGTATATTGAACATATTTGTAGTTGTGGAAGAAACCATCATACCTGAAAGACTTAACAAGATTGGGGAAATGTTCTTTGTCGCGGACCTTCTTTGATGCTTTTTCATAACCAAGGCCTCTTTTTTCTTATGGTGATCTCTGATTGTCTAGGATTTTGTTCAAGATTGTTGTGTTGTCTTTGAGCTTGTCTTTTACCTCATCATCAATACTCAGGTCTTGTTGTTTTCTTTATGTGCGCAAATCATTGTGGGAAATTGGACTTGTTTCTTTCCCTTCATCTCAATAAATTTGTCTTCTAGACGAAATATGTCTTTGTCCTTCTCCTCAAGTTGATTTGTCAACATCCTGATTTTCTGCGCCAATTCTTCCAAGGAACCTTTCAATGAAACTATCTCTTCCTCAAGCACTTTAACCTTGTCTTGAGCGCAAATCAATTGGATCTCATAATTGGTTACTTTTTAAGAACATCTGCATCAAGAGACTCTGGAAATGGCTTGTCCTATTATTCATACTTCGACAACTATTCCTGCAAAAAATTATTCTTATTTCTTGACTTCTTTAAGTCATCCAAGGCACTAATAAATTCACCTTCCCTGTCAATAATTGTTGCATCATCTTCTTCAGATTGATTATCAGACTTGACCTCTGCAACAGGATTTGGAGGTGTAACCGTATTTGGAGGTGTTTAAACAATCCATTAAAGAAGTATTTTTCTAGTGATCCCGGTTTGCTTTGCGTAACTGGATTATTCTTCGAACTACTTTTCTTCTTTAATCTTTGATTTCTTCATCCACATGAGCCATGAAAAGTACTTATTTTGGTTCTTCATTGAAATATATTCCTCCAGATACATTGCTATCTTCTTCAGTGTATGGACTCTTCTTATGCTTGGGAATTCTCCTTTTACTTTCAGGTTTGTGCTGAGTGCGCACATTTCTATGTTCATAAGTTAATTATGTTTTGCGCTACCTTCGTATGCATACAATTCTTTGTCACTGTGCTGCATAAATCACTTGACTTCTCATTCCACACAATTCTTCACTTTTGTTGATGACTTGATTCATGTACTGTGTGCTTCTGATCCTGCAGTCTGCATCAGAGTTCACTCTGTCTTTCTGCTGCTACGCAACTACACTCACCAACTAATACTGTGCTTTCAATTGATAGTTTGTTGTTCTGATATTATACATCAGTATCAGATGGAATTGTGCACTGACTTGGATGTTTCTGTTATGTTTAAGTACCATAATATTTTAGGAAATATACGACATGTTGTGCATCATATGATTCGTCCTTTCGGTTTAATGCACTTGCCTCAGATCATCATCATCATGATGTGCATACTGGATTTTGTTGTTGTTCTGTCATCATGCATCTAATGGACTTCTCTACTTTGCACACTTCACTTCAACCTTTGTGCATCAACCAAACTTCTGTGCATCTTCTAATATACTCTGGTTATATATTTGTGCTTATCTCTTAACACATCTGTGATTGTCTGTGTGCTGCTAGAAATACTATCATTCGGTCCTCACGCACTTGCACATACTTCTATAATTCTATCTTTTTGTGTTTGTGCATCTGTCACAGATCTATGGCATCATTTTGCACACCATCATTATTTCATCCTACTACATGTGCGCACTCAAATCCTTGCTATATCATGCTATTATGTCCTCGATCACTTGATGCCCTAAATATAAATTTGTATCTTCCACTTGAAGTTCTATGATCTCACCATCAAGCTTACTTCAAATCTCCAACTTGCATATCTATTTATACATGTCCTGCATGGATTGTATGTCCACAAGTTGTTTGTGGCATCCCTTCTTCCTTGATTCATGGATTGTGCTTTTTCCACATGTCATCTTTTGCACTGTTGATGTGTCATCCTTTATGAGTCTTGCGCATCCATGGTACATAACTTAGTGGGACTTACACCTCAGCGATGTAGTCTTGCGCTCTTCAATGTATCATTTCTTTGTGGTATGTGTGCATCCTTACTCTTCGACTTGGTGGGACTTTGACCCTTGTTGTACTATCACTTGTGGGTATTGCACACTTGCTATGTCATCATATGTGGTGTGCATACACTATCATCAACCGCTGCACCCTTATTAGAACTTGTGCACGCTTCACTAACTAAAAGTATCTTCTGATTGGTGAGACTTGCACTCTTTCAGAATTGTTTAGCCATAAGTCGTTACTTGCTACTTGCGCACTCTCGATATTTGACCTTACAATGTTTAGGCTTGCTTACGCATTCTTGAATATTCTCTCAACATGATTGCACACTTGTACATTTTCATGGTCAACTCCTTAGCTGCTTGTGCACATGTACCTTTTCTAATTCTTTGGTTGCTACCTTGAGAGAGTATGAATTGGTCGTCTCGATATCTGGGCAGGTACCACATGTAGCATGTTGATGTATTTGTAACTTCGGAAGATATTCACTTGTATATTGTATGCATTACATTTGTACTTTATTGTATCCCCAACGGAGATGTATTATTCCTCCGATTGGAAGTGTCGTCATTTGTATTTGCAAGTGTCGCAAGTTACATTGTAAGTGTTGTAACTTATATTTGATGGGTTATTAGACCACCTTGGTGGGGTCGGCCCTATATGAGTTATGTGGAAGGGTTATTAGGATTCCTTAGGAAGTCGACACAGTTAGGGTTAAAATCAGGTTAAGTTAATTTATAAATAGAGAGTGTGACTCTCTCGTTCTATTCATTCACTCACTCATCCAACTCGCATAGTTGAGAGAGAGGAGTGCGCACAAGTGGAGGAGGAGTAGTTGTTGAAGACATCTATATTTTGGGGTTTGATCTCTGTGATCTTTGTATTGGTGCTTATTCTATCTCTGAGGAATTTGTGGGGTTTTTCACCTTCTTGGTTTTCCTCGGTGAAATGCTTTGTGTCCATTGTCTCTTGTGATTGTTATGTTGTTCTTGTTATTCTCTTAGTGATCCCAGATAATATTGAATGAAATTATCAAAATTCTAACATGGTATCATAGTGGGACTAAGAAGAAGACACTTTGTAGCTGCGGAAGCTAGGGCTTCTTAATTTTTGGGTTTCTCTCCACAGATCATCAAAGGCAGGAGACTAGGATGACTCTCCTAAGGAAGGTGCATCTTTTTGTTGAGACGGAATTTGATTCTAAGCACTTTCAGTTTTTGGCCCGTCACTACTGCAGGAAATTAGGGATTTTGACAGAAGTGGAATTTTGGATTTCTCTCAGCATAGGAGTGATATCCTCAGCAAAATCGAAGTTTAAAGACCAAGATTGAACTTTTTGGTTGGGAATAACCCCAGGCTCTATCAAACCCTAGTTTGGGATTTTGACCAGAAAACCAGATTTTGATAGAAGCTCCAGATCTGAAATTCGCATGTCAATTTTGAGGGGTCAATTTTTGGAGTTTTCAAAATCTGAGCACACCAGCTTGCTCGCCTCAGTCAATTGCATCTCCATGTCAAGATAGAAGTTTGAAATTCCAAGTTTGGATTTTTAGGGTTTCTCTGACAAACCCTGGCCAACTCCAGATCCAGATTCTGCAAATCAAGTGGTAAGACCTAAATATTTTATTTCCATTTGAGTTTCTCATTAAGATGTCTCACCACACCAAGCTTGAGGATAATCTTGAAGGGGCTGATAACTCCCAATCATGGAATTATATGATTGGGTTAATCCTAGAAGAGAATGAATTGGACACCTACATAAGTGAATAGGTTCCAATTCCAGAGGGAGATGAGGCTAAGGCCTAACATAAGAAGAACTTGGTCAAGGCCAAGAGAATAATTGCATATTCTATCAAAGACCATCTCATACCACATGTGTCTTCCCTAAAGACACCCAAGAAGATGTTTGATTCCTGGACCAAGCTGTTTGAAGGAAAGAATATAAATCGGAAGATGACATTACGGAACCAATTGAAGAGTGTGAAGATCCAGAATGGAGAGACCATCCAATCCTACTTTAATAAGGTCTCTCAAATAAAAAAACAACTTGAAGCTATGGATGAAGTGGTGGAGAATGGAGAAATTGTGATGACCACCTTGAATGGCCTACCTAGGTCATGGGACTCCTTCATCCAAGGAATCTGTGCAAGAAGGAAAATCATTTCCTTCAGTAGATTGTGGGAGGAATTCTCACAAGAAGAAGCTAGACTTGTGGCCCGAGAAGGAACGATGGGAATTGAAGACCAATCCCTCACACCACACACCAAGAGAAGTAAGTTCAAGAGGGAGAACTCTCATTACAAAAGGTCTTCTCACCATCATCAAAGGGAGAACATGAAGAAATATCTCTCTCACATTAGATGCTACACATGTGATGAGAAGGGACACTATGCCTCAGATTGTCCCAGGAACAGAAAAGGATCCAAGAAGAACAACAAGAAGAGATATCATGCTCATGCTGCCGAGGATGATGAACCTCCCAAGAAGAAGGCTAAGGAAGAAAGTGAAGACTCTTCAAGTGACGAAGAATATGTTCTAATCTCTGCTCTCACAGGTACAATTACACATGGGTGTAATTATTGGCTTATTGATAGTGGGGCTTCCAAACATATGACGGGATTTAAAAAATCTCTTATGGACCTATCTGAACATGATTCACCTCATAAGGTGAAACTTGGGGATGACTATCAATACCCTATAAAAGGAAGTGGTGAAGCCTCCTATAAGTTAGACTATGGGAAGTCTTTGAAGATGAAATATGTTCTATATGTACCTGGACTCAAGAAAAATCTTCTCTCCATATCATCTTTGGATGCAAAGGGGATGAGAGTTGCATTTGTGGATGGCCAAGTACTTATGTGGCCAAAAGGTAAGTCCATATATGATGCAGTAGGGATTGGAGAGCAAGAGGGAGGATTATACAAATTGAAGGGACAACCTGAACAAGCCATGGTACATGAATCCATAGAGCCAAGAGAACTTTGGCACATAAGGCTTGCACAAGTGCACTATAGAGAATTACCAATTGCAAGCAAGGCTGTAGAAGGTCTTCCTAAAATCCAGTCAAAGCAAGAAGGTGTTTGCAAAGGATATGCAAAAGGAAAGAACACAAAGAAGGCATTTCCAAGCAGTGAAAGCAAGGCAAAATGAATCTTGGAAATTATCCACTCTGATGTATGTGGTCCGATGCCATCCAGTTATCTGAGTGGGCATGTATATTATGTTTCTTTCATTGATGATTTCTCTAGAAAGACTTGGATTTATTTCTTGAAGAACAAAGATGAAGTTTTCAGCAAATTCAAGGAATTCAAATCCTTGATAGAAAACCACACTAAAAAGAAGATCAAGACTTTTAGATCCAACAATGGTGGAGAATTCACTTCAGGAGACTTCAAGAAGTTATGCAGTGATTCAAGGATTAAGAGGGAGTTGACCACTCCTTACAATCCACAACAGAATGGAGTTGCAGAAAGGAATAATAGAACTATCATGGAAGCAGCACGGGCAATGCTTCATGACCAATATCTACCTATGCATCTATGGGAAGAAGCAGCAAGGACAGTTGTATATGTACAGAATAGAACACCACACAGGATACTTGACAACAAGACACCAGAAGAAGCTTTCTCTAGTGAGAAACCAGAAGTTAGCCATCTCAGGATATTTGGTTTTCCAGTATACAGACATGTTCCAAGAGAAAAGAGGACAAAGCTAGATCCTTCAGGAAAGAAGGGTATATTCGTGGGTTACAGTGAAAATTTGAAAGCATACAGAATCTACTTTCCAGGGTTCAAGAAGATTGACATCAACAGGGATGTGAATTTTGATGAAGACTCGGCATACATCAAATCAAGGAAGCCACCTGTTGAAGACAATGAAGAACCAAGAGTACCCAGAATTCAAGACACCACCATGAATGAAGCAATTCCAGAAGAAGATCGTGAAATAGAAAATCCACAAGAGCCTACAGATCCACCTCGTGAAAATAACTCTCACAAGAGGAAACCAGCATGGGAAAGAGAGCTCATTCAAGATGCAGAAAGGTATGGTGTTCTAGAAGAGGAACACAGAAAAAGGAAAAGGACAAGGTCACACACCAGCTATGTTTCCATGCTATGTAACATAATGAACAAAGAACCTTCCAGCTATGAAGAAGCAGCAGAAAAGAAAGAATGGAAGGAGACCATGGTGGAGGAATACCATTCGATCATGAAGAATGATGTTTGGGATGTGGTCCCAAGACCAGAAGGGAAGTCTGTTGTGACTTCCAAGTGGATCTACAAGATCAAGCATGATGCAAATGGCAGCATAGAGAAATACAAGGCAAGGTTTGTGGCTCATGGCTTCTCCCATAAAGAAGGGATACATTATGAAGAGACTTTTTCAACTGTAGCCAGATACACTTCCATCAGAACAGTACTTGCTCTGGCTGCAGTGATGAAATGGAAGATACACCAGATGGATGTCAAGACAAATTTCTTGAATGGTGTAGTCGAAGAGGAAGTGTATGTGGAGTAGCCACTCAGATTTGAGACACATGACAGGGAGTCACATGTGTGCAAATTGAAGAAATCCTTGGACGGTTTGAAACAAGCACCCAGGACATGGTACGGCAGGATTTACAGCTTCCTAACTAGTTTGGGCTTTACCAAGAGTAAAGTGGATTCCAACCTTTACTACAAGGTTGAGGAAGGAAATCCGGTGATGTTAAGATCCTAGTGGGAAGCCTTCACTAACACCTCGAGGTTTTGGTGTAACGGTTCATATCATTTGGTATCAGAGCCTCCACCCAGGTTCAAGTCACAGAGCGGGTGGCAACGTCGGCATTGCAGTGTTCGTCCGGGGCTCGTACGGCGCAAAGGGGACACCACCGTACGGGCGCACATCCAGCCCAGAGTCTGGACTGCGGAGCGTGGTGGGATGTTAAGATCCTAGTGGGAAGCCTTCACTAACACCTCGAGGTTTTGGTGTAACGGTTCGTATCAAGTGATACTTATACTGTATGTAGATGACCTGTTTGTGACAGGTGAGGATGGGTTGATTGCTGATACAAAGAGGAAGCTTGCTGCTGAGTTCTAGATGAAGGACTTGGGTATGATGCATTACTTTATAGGTATGGAGGTGTGGCAGAGTGCAAATGGAATATTCATTGGACAAGGGAAGTATGCAGTAGAGATCCTGAAGTGGTTCGGGATGATGGACTGCAAGGCCATGGCCACACCTATGGAATGGAACCTGAATCTATTGAGTGATGCTTCATCAGAGTCGGTTGATGCCATGATGTATCGTCAGATGATTGGGTCCTTGATGTACCTGAAGAACACGAGACCAGATATTTTCTTTGATGTGAACACATTGAGTCAGTTACTGACAAATCCGAGACATGTTCACTTGATTGCTGCAAAGCATATTCTGAGGTACCTGAAGGGTACAATTGATTATGGGCTCAAGTATGAGGTGAATCAAAAGGTTAACCTGGAGGGCTATGTTGATTCAGATTGGGCAGGCAGTGCTGCAGATAGGAAGAGAACTTCGGGGTGCTGCTTCAGTATGGGATCAGGGGTGATCTCTTGGTTTAGAAGGAAGAAGTCCTGTGTAGCACTGAGTACAGCCGAAGCAGAGTATGTCATAGCTTGTTCGGTCAGTTGCGAGGCAGTATGGCTAAGGAAGCTACTGTCAAATTTATTTGATCTCCAATTGGATGCTACTTGTATCCTCTGTGACAACCAGAGTTGTGTGAAGTTGTCAGAGAACCTAGTGTTCCATGACAAGTCGAATCACATCGAGATCAAGTATCACTATATCATGGATATGGTGCAGAGAGGATCATTGAAGCTCTTGTATGTTGCGACAGACGAGCATATAGCAGATGTGTTGACCAAACAACTAGCCAGAGTGAAGTTCGAGTACTTCAGAGAGAGGCTTGGTGTTCTTCAGATCGAAGATACTTCCAGGAGGAAGTGACAGGACACAGATGAAGGTGCCCTTCCAAGCATGGTGGTAGGAGGATCCTTCCCATGGCTGTGGATGTAAGTGTTATGTGATGAGCATCAGGACGATGCTCCGCTATGAGCATCTGGATGATGTTCTATATGATGATGATCAGTATGATCATGAGCATCAACATGATGCTCAGTGACAGGATGATCAGTATGATCATGAGTATCAGGATGATACTCTATGGTCGTGGATATGTTGCAGATTGTGCAGTGGCATATAATAGGTCCCTGTGAGATCTTGCAGGTTGTGCTTGGCATATAATAGGTCCCTAGGAGATACTATAGGTTGAGCAGTAAGATCGTAATCAGTCCTGGGATGCTCTTTTGAATTTTTTCCTGATAGCACGTAATCAGTCATGGGATGCTCTTCCGAGTTTTATCCAGATAGAATGTAATAGGTCCCTGGGAGATCCTATAGGTTGAGCAGGAATTGCGTAGTCATATTTAGTCATGGGATTCTCTTTCGAGGTTTTACTTGTTCGCATATAATAGGTCCCTGGGAGATCTTATAGGTTGAGCAGGAAGCTCATAATCAGTCCTGGGATGCTCTTTCGAGGTTTTGCGAAGTTTGCATATAATGGGTCCCCAGGAGATCCTATAGGTTGAGCAGTAAGCTCGTAACTAGTCCTGGGATGCTCTTTCGAGGTTTTATAGATGCACATAATCAGCCCTGAGATTCCACAGGGTGGTCGCTCGCAGAGATGATGAAGACCTACATGGAGGCTAGGCCTACATCCAGCATGAAAAAGGGTTGGCTCTATAGAACTTCCTATGAGGAGAAGAATTGAGAGATAGCACTAGTGATCGATATGACAAGTACAACAGCAGTGACGATGATGCTCCAGTGATCCAGTGACGATGATCCAGCTCTAGTTTGAAGACTTGTGCCTATGTGTTTTGATGACCTGTGTCAAGAGAATACCTTCCTAGTTAAGAGGGAGTGTTGATGTATTTGTAACTTCGGAAGATATTCACTTGTATATTGTATGCATTACATTTGTACTTTATTGTATCCCCAACAGAGATGTATTATTCCTCTGATTGGAAGTGTCGTCATTTGTATTTGCAAGTGTCGCAAGTTACATTATAAGTGTCATATCTTATATTTGATGAGTTATTAGACCACCTTGGTGGGGTCGGCCCTCTATGAGTTATGTGGAAGGGTTATTAGGCTTCCTCAGGAAGTCATCCCAGTTAGAGTTAAAGGCAGGCTAAGTTAATGTATAAATAGAGAGTGTGACTCTCTCATTCTATTCATTCGCTCACTCATCCAACTCGCATAGTTGAGAGAGAGGAGTGCACACAAGTGGAGGAGGAGTAGCTGCTGAAGACATCTATCTTGTGGGGTTTGATCTTTGTGATCTTTGTATTGGTGCTTATTCTATCTCTGAGGAAGTTGCGGGCTTTTTCACCTTCTTGGTTTTCCCCAGTGAGATGCTTTGTGTCCATTGTCTCTTGTGATTGTTATGTTGTGCTTGTTATTCTCTTAGTGATCCCAGATAATATTGAATGAAATTATCAAAATTCTATCATAGTAGGATACATTACTTATGTACTTTGAACTGGATCTGCATGATGTATCTTCCTTATGTGCTTCTTCATATTGGTCATGCATGATGTACCTTGGACACGCATCTTTAGACTGGATCCAACTTCTAGATATACTTCTTCATACTGGCATCCATATCCTTTACCATTTTGCACAATATACTTCTTCAAAGTGGCTTCCACATACTTCAAGTTGTTGTGGGAATATTGTATCCACTTTGGCATCAGTTGACATCAATGACTCAAACTGAATCAATTGACATTATTTGACATCAATGACAACCAAATTTAAACAAATTAAGGCTAGGAGTATGATAAATAGTCAAAGGATTGTTGATTGTAAGGAGAAAGGAGAATTCCCAACAAGAACAAGAGTAAATACAAGTTGTTGATAAGATCACACATACAAAAGACAAATCTTGGAAGTTGGTGCTTGTTGTAATTTGGCATACATCAAGTCACTTGAATTCTATGCAAATAAATACATGTCTAATGAGATCAGGGGATGAGAGACTATGTGAATTTGTGAGTCATATCTGCACATGTTTGTGAGATAAATATGAAAGGAACAAGTCTGATCTGTCATCTGTGGGGTTGATACTTGATTGATTTGGATCTACTTGTTGTTGCATGTTGAAAGCATGGCATAGGCTAGCCAATGGTTCCATTCCCTTTCGTTTATTTGGTTCAATGAATTCTTTGGTTGGGTGAATTCCTTTAGAAGGTTTCCATCCATTCCAAAAACTAGTAAATCATCATCATAGGATGCATTCCCATTGCTAAAGATTGATTTTTTTCCTTCCAAATTTATTGTACTTATTCGCAGGTTTCTTAAATTGGTTGGAAAAATGTTTTATTTGATTGTTGGGCGAATTTACTCTTACTAGGCGTTTTTCTCAGTAGTTAGACGTTTCTATTGATGCCTAGGGTTTTTAAACTATTCCTTGTTGACCGTATCCCATATCCTCTTATTAAAATACTTACTAGCGAATTAAAATTAAACCCAAGCCATCCAAATATCATACACTCCCCCTAAACCGATCTAGAGGGAATTTATGTATTAGAAGAGGCACATTTAGTTGCTTTTTCTCTACATTGATTGTTTATCTTTCTCCCTAGAGATCATACACTATGAGAGGAGGCGACTTATGGTTGAATTTTGATGAGAATATTGGCTGGAAGGAGAGGAGGCAGCTTATGGTTGAATTTTTATGAGAATGTTGGATGGAGGATCCATATGAATGGCTCAATAAGTAAATAAAACATGGATACCAAATAGGAGTAAATAAAGCATGGAGACCAAATAGGAGTTTGATTGAGAGTTTTGGTTGCAAGACATTTTCTCTATCTATTAATAGTTGTGTAGCATAGATTCCTTTGACCCTGGAGTGGTTGTAGCTCATACCCTAGTCTTGGAATCACAATAGAGCATTGGGAAAGAAGTATAACATTGGATAATTATTGAACATTGCAATATGGAGCTACACCATTCACTTTTACACTTCGAACCTAACACTCTATCACCCAACTCAAAAATACACCTCATCTTGTAAGTAGCTAATAGATGTGCCTTCTATGTGAAAATGAAACATGAATGGCGTGTTGTTTATTCACATTGTGGAGCTTTTGTGTATGTAGATAGAAGAGTGGGCATTGCATAACTAGGAACAATTTTGTCCTTGGTATAAGTGTTGGAAATGCACATTCAAGCTAGTACATTGTTGTCTCAAAAACAATCAGAGTTCCCATTCTGGCACTATCATTGACTATTGATGTTTCTTAGAGATTGATCTTTTGCATGCAATTGAATCAGAATACACAAGTATTTGATAATGAGAATTGTCCTTTGCACCACAAAAAATAATACAAAAGCTTATCCAAGTCTTGAACCTATAGCATTCAAGTCCAACTAACAATTGAAGAGGCGTGATCTAAACTTATTTTTTATTACATAAACTTACATTATTTTTGCAGAGGGTAAAACATTCATTTTTTAAGATCAATCCAACTTCATAATAAACTTTAAATTGTAACTTACAAATAATCATTTTGTAAGTTTATGATCTGTAATCAAAGGACTTATAGCCCACTCAACTTACTCACACGAACCATGTGTGTAAAACTTTTCTGGTGGCTATTCTGAGTCTTATATACAGAAATTTGTTCCCTTATTTCTCAAGATGGGTTGCATGCTACGATTTTCAGTGTAACCTCATTCAAACATTCCAACCAACACTTAAGTTCCTGTAGCTATTACAATTGTTCAATAGATGAACATGGGCATATGCCCGAGGATTTACCATGAAACTTAGTCTATAGGGATTTCTCACTCCTTGTGATGTTTGAAAATGCTACCCAAAGGAAAACTCTCTTTCATGTACCAAGTTTAGTAGCACGAGACTTTTCAAAGGCTTTTACACTAGTTGTTTTTTAACTCAAACCAATAATATCAATTTTTATGAGCTTCATGTGCTCAATTACCAAATAGTTATAATTCCCAAACAAAGAAGACACCCCAGCAAATATGTACAACACTCAATTAGAGAGGAAAATGTTTTATGTCATGTGGAATTCACACAACAATGTTTAAAATAAACCCAATACTTTTAAAATATCTAAACTTTCATAAATAACACCCCAAGCACTTCTAAATTTTCCCAACAATGATAAAACATCCCCATGCACTTCTAGATTTTCCCAACCAAGGTAGTTTGGTTTCGACAGTGAATGGAACCCCTATCAAATGGGTTTGAGTCAACAAATGGTTCTGTTTCCGGCACCATGTACAAAGTGAAAGGAGGATATGTTGTGGCATCTGATGCAACCAGAGATACAAAGCTGGTTTGATCAGAAGTTGCGGGAATTTGCTAAAGAAGAAAGTCGGAACACTCGACTAACAGTAGATTAGTGGGTGGGAAAATATATTCACGACGATCCGCACGAATGGTTTTTCTGTGAATTCCCATTCATTTTGTATGAGTGGTTGGCGAATTTGACCTTCCAGAAGAGGAACTTCCAAGGTGGTGAACCGACGACCTAGACCCCGGAGTTGATCCAAGAACTGCAGGAATTCGACAATAAAGCATCGCGGGCTGTCGAAGTTTGGTTTGACAGCATCTTAGAAGGTTATATCACTGAATTTGTAGTTGATACCCAAAAGTATTATAGTGAACCTGAAATATATTTCTTTCATGGACCTCGGGGAAGGTTTCTGCTATCACTCCAACTGTCTATTAAGATGCTTATTTGTGAGAAGGGTATATTGAAAATGCATCTGGATCAGTAAACAGCCTGGTGGGCGGAGGCCGTGGGTATCGCGAAAGACGGGGGGCAGTACATGGAATGATAAGGGATAGATGGGTGCAGGTCATGACGGGACTGTGAGCGAAGCTGAGGAAGAGAGTGGTCTTAAAAGGGGAGGAGCGAGGTTTTGACAGGAAAAGAGGCAAAGGACAGGAGAAGGTCCTGCTACGATCAAACCGCAAGTTCGCGAAGGAAGACCACATGGGATGAAGTGACCTCACAGTTTGGACAAGGACAACCAGGCTACGTCCAGGATAGAGGCAGGACCAAACCCCAATGGCAGCGTACACACACCTCCGCTCACTATCTGTCAACCAGTGAGAAGCACAACCTCGACACCACCGTGTCAACAAAATTTGATTACTAGTAGTTCAACAACTGCGGGAAGGAAGCCCAAGATGGTGGGTGAGGATGCTAAGTTATCGTTGTTCCATGGAAATGGAACAGATAACCCTGAGCAGTACTGGTTTTTATGTGAAGCAGTATGGACTGTAAAGCAAATCACTGATGATAATGCTAAGAAAGGACAGCTAGTGATAACTCTGCGAGGTTGCGCATTAGATTGGTTTATGAAGTTTGTTTTAGTCCCTATAGGAGATCCAGCGAAAATGCTGGATGATATCAGGGACGGATTGATTGCAAAATTCAGAAAACCCAAGTCTAGAGCATAGTATATTACAGAATTGAAAGAAATTAAGTAGTATTCCAATGAGACGGTGTGGGATTTTGACTAGCGGTTTAAGACGTTGATGGCGAGGGTTAGTTTTGATATGAGCGTTGTCCAACACAAAGAGTGGTTCATCGCGGAACTGCTCCCGTGCATTCGATTACCATTGATGCAACAGAACATTATGACGCCCAGTGAAGCTCTGGAGATCACAATGCAGTTGGAAGCATCACCAATTGGTGAAAACGCAGTCGGGATGTCATAGATTCAGACACAGCTTGCTAACCTGACCATACAACTGCAAGATCTTAAGAAGGGAAAGGAGAAGCATGAAGAAGTATGGTGCATGCGATGTCGAGGTGAAGGGCGTACTAAGGATAATTTCTTTGACTTCCGCAATTACCTGGTTTTAGGAGCACCGGATCCATTGAATGGTGGTGGCATGTCGTGGTGTCGCATTTGTCAGGTATATGGGCACTGCCATGAGGAATGTCCATACATGCAGAAGATGGTCACAAAACCGATGAATCTGTATTGCACATTCTGTAAATCTGTGGGACGTGACGACAAAGATTACCGAGCATATGGTTGTTCCAAGAGAGAACGTATGATGCATTTTGTGTAAAGGATGATTAGCGTGTCGTACAACAACTGCAACCACAGCCGCAGGTAGCCCAGTCGCTACCTCAACCGCAGGTATAGTTTGTACCACAGCAGCAACCACAGCAGTTTATGCCGCAATATGCTTCAATGCAAATGGCTCCACAACAGCCATAGTACATTTAGCAACCGCAGTATGCACAGCAAGGGAAGGGCATGCAACTATTCTATGCAGAAACAGTTCAATCAACCGCAGTACCAATAGCAAGGTGGATTTCGGGGCGGACGCAGTGAAGGATTTGGTCGCGGAGGAGGACGAGGAGGTTGTGGACCTGTTCAGTGATATCACTGTGCGGTATGGGGTCACTATCAATGCGATTTCCCACTATTGTAGACGCAGTGTACATTTTGCTTTGTTACAGATCACACAGTGGAGAACTGCCCACAGTTGATTGCGCGATGGCAGGCAGGAAAGGTTCCACGGTTGCAGAATCAGAATCAAGTGTAGCAGCCAATACAGAATCAAGTACAGCAACCAGCGCAGAACCAGAACCAACGCCCGAATCAAAATGCTAATCTGAATGTGAACCAACCAGGGAATCCACCGCTAAACCAAAATCAGGGTGCGAGTGTTGCAACGATTTCTATGGAGCCAAGACCACAAGATGCAGCTGTCGCAGTCATCACATGGGGAGGTGCAGCAACAAGAGGGGATAACTCACAACCGCTCATTCGATTAGTTAGGCAGAAGAAGGTCTTATTTGACATTGAGTCTGAACGTGATACATTCTTTCAGGCGCATCGTGCGATGGACCAGGATCACGGTAAAGCTATCATTTGCGACATGCCCCCTCTTTTTTATGCTACTTCAAAGGCAGGTCTGTCGATGCCGTCTGGAACCTTGCAGAAATTTTTTGAGAGCTGCTTATTGTTGGCAAGAGAACCTGCTGCTCTAGCTAAGATCGAGGGGTTGCTGCAATGACCAACCAGGGGACGGCAAGAGTCGGTGGTAAACTCCCTATAGTGACGGAAGACCGGTAAGGAGATGTACATGAACATACAAATTGGGGACTATGATGTTGATTCAGTTATTCTGGATCTTGGTTCCGATGTCAACATCTTAACCAAGCAAGCATGGCAGAAAATGGGGAGCCCCCCATTGATCTGGTCTCATGTACAGCTCTGATTAGCTAATCATGCTAAGGTGACACCGATTGGGAGAGTCCCACGCTTGGTGGTGGCCATTGAGGGCATGAAGACCTATGCTGACTTTGACGTCATCGAAGTGGTTGAAGGAGGAAGCTCGTATCCCGCGTTGTTGGGGAATGGATGGGCTAATGACAGTGGAGTGGTAATCAACTTCAAGCAGTGGATGATGACTTTCAAAAACCGTGATCTTAGAGTCATAGCCCCGTTGGATCAAGCTGAAGGATGCAGATACATTGAGCCAGTGAAGGACGAAGATCCCAGCAGATGAGACCATGCATTTAATATTTTCGAGCATTATATTCATCCAACTGCCAATGGTGAGCTGGGATGGCGCAGTGACAGCTCTACGTCTTCCGACTCTAATGACGGGTTAGAACAATGACAGAACCACTTGCATGAGGTATCACTCCGCAAGTGTGGGTTAGTCACGCAATCATTATGCCGCATTGCGACTGAAATGGTTACACTACCAGTATATGGGGGGCTTCCTGGCTTGTCTGACTTTCTCCCAGCATTCGAGGAAAGAGTCTCAGAACCCCAGTGACTGTTGGCATTAGAAGAAGCACTGAAGGCTTCTCCAGCATGCTGGTGGGAAACACACAAGAAATCAATTAATGGATGGTCACAGTGTAGGATATTGATGACGGTTCATTTCAGCGATACCAAGGTTTACCACAAAGGGAAATATGATGGTCAGAATAACCCTGGAAGTCATGTGAGGGAGTGTTAGACGTTGTGGGCATCGCGACTGCGATATGAGTGGGTCCATGCCTTTATCCATACTTTAGACAAAATGCCGCGATCATGGTATACTGCAGCGGAATTGCAAGGCGAAATCACTACTTAGTAGGAGTTGACAATTTGCTTCACTCATACATTTAGTTTCGCTGATCCCAACTTGAAGATCCATAATG
This sequence comes from Larix kaempferi, assembly GCA_027924585.1. Lineage (NCBI taxonomy): Eukaryota > Viridiplantae > Streptophyta > Pinopsida > Pinales > Pinaceae > Larix > Larix kaempferi. The sequence goes on from BSBM01000036.1 coordinate 1,430,330, forward strand.
CTCTACAGATCATCCGTGCTGTGGTTCTGAAAGTTGTTCCAATGGCATATCCCACAGATCTGCATGTGCACTACTGGATGCAATCCATGATGGAATGTTACAATATCACTGGTGGGCCCGAAGACGGCGACGATGTGGTAGCACCTGATGCACCAAGTGATCTGATCAGCCAACCCTTGAAGCTCTGTCAGATCAATATTGGGATGGAGGCGACTCCCAAGTTCATGAATGTTGGAGATTATTGGGATGATGATATGATGGGAAAGGTCACTTTCTTGCTGCATGAATTCCGAGACCTCTTTCCTACGAAGTTTTCTTAGATGAAAGGTATTTTGGGCGATCTAGGGGAGATGAAGATCCCCTTGAAACCAAACGCTAAACCGATCAGGAAGCGACCCTACTCGCTGAATACGCGACATAAGGAGAGGTTCAAGGTAGAACTTGATCGCATGTTGGATGCTGGCATCATTGAACCGGTGAAGAGTCAGAATGGATCAGTCCTATGGTGGTGTAGGACAAGAAGACTGGCGAGGTGCGCATTTGTGTCTATTTGCAGAAGTTGAATGACACCTGCTTGCATGATCCCTTTCCAACCCCATTTACCGATGAATTACTCGAAGGAGTGGATGACCAGGAGATGTTTCTTTCATGGATGGGTTCTCAGGCTATCATCAGATTCGCATTGCAAAAGAAGACCGCAACAAAATGACTTTTGTGACAGAGTGGGGCTATTTTCAGTACACAGTAATGTCGTTTGGGTTGAAGAACGCACCTGCGATATTCTTGCGGGTTGTTGTTGTCGCGTTTCGGGATTTTATTCAAACATTTCTACAGGTATACATGGATTATTGGACAGTCTATGGTTTGATCCGTGATCATCTGGCCAATCTACGGTTGATGTTGGAGCGTTGCCGACAGCATCAAATAGCGTTGAATTTGAAGAAGTGCATCTTTTGTGCACCGTTTGGGATATTCTTGGGTCACATTGTCTGCAAACAAGGGTTGTTAGTCGATCCAGCAAAGATTGCACTCATTTTGAGCTTAACACGCCAACCAATGTTAAGCAGTTGAGGGCGACCTTGGGACATACTGGGTATTATCGCAAGTTCATCGGGGGATATGCAGCGATCACCGCCCCTATGGAAAATCTATTGAAGAAATATGTGGTACTTCAATGGAGCCTTGAATTTCAGGATAGCTTTGAGAGGCTAAAGGCGAAGATGGCTTCGACATTGATCGCGCTGGGAGTGGTGCTTGCCCAGCCAGGAGAGGGGGATCTCGATCACCCCATTTCTTTCGCTAGCCGGAAGTTGTCATCGGGAAAAAGGAACTATACCACTACGGAGAGGGAAGGCTTGGCAATGGTCTATGCGCTGCAGAAGTTTCGACACTACTTATTGGGTGGACATTTTAAGATGTTCACAGACCACTCCGCATTGAAGTACCTGGTCAATAAGCCTGTGTTGGGGGGGAAGATATGTCGATGGCTACTTCTTTTTCAGGAGTTCAATTTTGAAGTGACTGTCAATCCAGGGCGGTTAAATGTTGGCCCTGATCATCTATCGCGGACTGAAACGGGAGAGGAGCCAACTAACATTAAAGACAGGTTGCCTGATGCGCAACTGTTTAAAGTTGAAGTAGCTGATGGCTATTTTGAAGAAATCATTCAGTTTCTGACAACAGGTGTTGCACCAGAAGAACTCACCACTAGTCAGAAGAAGCAGTTGGTAGTCAAGGCCGCAGATTTCCAGCTAATCATAGGATAGTTATACAAGATGGGCACAGCTGAGATATTGCGACGGTGTGTCTTACCACATGAGAAAGAGCAGATCTTGTCAAAATCACATGCAGGAGTGGCTGGGGGGCACTATGGTGGTCGTGCGACTGCAAAGAAAGTGATTCATGCAGGGCTCTAGTGGCCCACGCTGCACAATGATGCAACAGACTATGCGTGGTCCTACGACGTTTGTCAACGAACCGAAAAACCATCCAAGAGGGATGAGATGCCGCTGATGCCTCAGCTAACACTGCAGCCATTCGACAAATGGGCAGTAGATTTTGTGGGACCAATCAATTCATCGAGGAAGCACACTCGTGCAAGATATATCATCATGGCAACAGATTATTTGACAAGATGGGTGGAGGCTGCACCAGTCGTTGATTGTTCCACGGCTGTGGCCACGCAGTTTTTGTTCGACAACATTGTCACTCGCTTTGGCTACCCCAAGATATTGCTGAGTGATCAAGGCAGCCACTTTCTCAGTCACACCATCAGCGCATTAACAAAGGAACTGCAGATATAGCACAAGAAGAGTACGCCATATCATCCGTAGGAAAATGGCATGGTGGAAGATTTCAATAAGATATTGGAACTTGCGCTGACAAAGGTGTGCAATGTGAACCGCGATGTCTAGGATCTCAAAATCCCAGCAATCTTGTGGGCGTATCGCACCACGTGTAAAAGGTTGACGGGACAGACACCATTCAAGCTAATGTATGGGCAAGAAGTGATTATGCCTATGGAATATATTGTTCTGAGTCTGTGCATCACGGCAGCAATAGGTATGGATGTTGCAGCAACATTGGAAGAACGTCTAGTGCAGTTAGTACAGCTGGAGGAAGATTGCTTTATTGCAGGATTCCACCAGTGGGTGGAGAAGGATCGCCAGAAGGCTTGGCATGATCGCCATATCAAAAACAAACAGTTTCAACAGGGTGACTTGGTTTTGTTGTATGACAGCAAGTTTACGAAACACCCATGGAAATTGCAAATGCACTGACTTGGTCTATATCGCATCAATAGCATCACTTCAGGAGGCGCAGTGCAGTTGCAACAGTTGGATGGAGTGATGCTCCCAAAGTTGATTAATGGTAGCCGATTGAATCCCTACAGGTCGGGCTTGGAGCAGCGCGATGCCTGAGTCGCATCACAGGGAAAAAAATTTATTTTGTAGGTTGATCGGTGGCAGGTTGGTGCACTGACAGGAACAAAATGCTCATGCAGGGAGGCTCGTGCCACAAGTTAGGAGCGGTCTACAACAGTGGTAGGGTCGCGACTGGGTCAAATCAGCAATAAATACCAAAAGTTAGAACAGTTAATTAACGGCGCTTATTCGAATGATGGGCATTAATGACGAATCCGACCGATCGGCTGACAAGATCGACGGTGGATTTGGGTCATTAATACAGAATTTACTCCAACTTAATGCGTGATTTCATCATGATTACAAAGGATCGGGTTGAATGCTATAAGACCGGGTCAAAGCTGGTCGGAAGGCACCAATATAATTCAGTTGTTGAGTGTGCAAGATTGTGCAAGTGTTGCAGAGTGTCATTGCTGACTGTGGAGAGAATTTGTGAGTTGGGTAAGGTTCATTTGAACTTGCGGGGTACGGTTGTTGTGCACTAAACTAGGATTGTGAGTGGCGTTGCGCCATCCTTTGAAGTTTCGGCGAGCTAAGTTAGGTATGCCACGACAGCTGGAGGTAGTTGAAATATCCAGCGAAGTAGAGTCTCCCCTCTTACCTGTCGCTATTGAGGAGGATGTCGATATTGAGGAGGAAGTTTCCAACATGTCGTTTGGAGCATTAGATATTGCAAAGAAGCGCCAGGGCGGTCAGCATTTTGAGTCACCGCAGAGAAAATGGCAGCTTAGATCATCCACTGCAGTGATGGCAGAGGTCCAGGTGAGACACTCCAGTCGACGAATTGATGAGTCTGCTACATGGGAGGGATTGTCTGCTGTCGACATCCCTGGGTATGTCCCCCCCCATTCGGCCAGGGGCACCACCTCGCAAAGTGAACAAGAATCAGAAGTATCCATTGAGGCTGCCAACGCTCCCTGCGGGAATGGAGTGCTCTACTGATATTGTGTCGGTGTTGATGCGCCTGAAGTATGATGATCACGATATGGTGTCCTATCCAGAAATTACATCGGACCCCTACGTGCCAGGATCGCAGCTCACTGGGATGCCGATTCCGCAAGACTGGGCACGGGGGCTGAACCAAGCTGGCTTCTTGGGATTTATTAACATGCCACATTTCGGACGACTGCTGGAGGTTAATGCTTGTGTGCAGCAGCTGCTGGCCTATTTCCACGGCAGTTCCTTGTGGCTGGACACAGAAATTCCAGTCACTATCGACCTGATTGCGAGCATTACCGGGTTGTCCAAGGATGGGGTAGACCTGTCACAATATTTTCGAGGGAAGGAGAACGACAAAAAGAGGGAGAAGCAGTTGGTTGACCACTATGGGTTGGAACGTGGTAGTCGTGGTTATCGCACCAGCAATATCAACAATAAGGCAGTTCTCACCGGCGCAAAGATATTGTCCTGCAAAGTGGTCCGGGGCGGTTGACCTAATCAGTGCAACTCGGGGATTGTGGCATGTGCAGAGAAATGTGTGAAAGGTGTCCAGATGAATTGGTCCTTGTTTTTGCTGAACCAGTTGGCGGAGGATGCTATCACTGTCCAAGCGGGGAAGGGCTCCTTCACATATAGCTGGCTATTAATCCTGATTGCACTTGTCACCTGGAAGGAGCCCAGCACCTACCAGGGTATGGAGGTGGAGGTCGCGAAAGAGCGTCGGGGTTCCCGATATCAAAACTTGTGGTGGGTACGAGAGCAAGAGCGACTTCAGGATTGTGCATTGCAGTTCTGCTTTTATTGGGAGATTCTCTATGATGCAGCAATAAAGGTGCCTCAGTTATCTGACGAAACCGCGGCAAAGTACAAGCCGATTATGGTGTTCGTGATTCGGCCGCACGCTATTTATGTGCAGGCCAGACGTGATCCAGGTAAGCAATGGTTGTTGACCCCTTATTGGAACTTACGCTGACAAAGGTGTGCAATGCGAACCGCGATGACTGGGATCTCAAAATCCCAGCAGTCTTGTGGACGTATCGCACCACGTGTAAAAGGTTGACGGGACAGACACCATTCAAGCTAGTATATGGGCAAGAAGCGATTATGCCTATGGAATATATCGTTCTGAGTTTGTGCATCGCGACAGTGATAGGTATGGATGCTGCAGCAGCATTGGAAGAACATCTAGTGCGGTTAGTACAGCTGGAGGAAGATCACTTTATTGCAGGATTCCACCAGGGGGTGGAGAAGGATTGCTAGAAGGCTTGGCATGATCGCCACATCAAAAACAAATAGTTTCAATAGGGTGACTTGGTGTTGTTGTATGACAACAAGTTTACGAAACACACAGGGAAATTGCAGATGCATTGGCTTGGTCCATATCGCATCAGTAGCATCACTTCAGGAGGCGCAGCGTAGTTGCAGCAGTTAGATGGAGGGATGCTCCCAAAGTTGATTAATGGTAGCCGATTGAATCCCTATAGGTCAGGCTTGGAGCAGCGCGATGCCTGAGTCGCATCGCACTGAAAAAAAATATATATTTTTTGCAAGTTGATCGGTGCCAAGTTGGCGCACCGACAGGAACATAATGCACATGCAGGGAGGCTTGTTCCACAAGTTAGGAGCGGTCTACGACAGTGGTAGGGTCGCGACTAGGTCAAATCAACAATAAATACCAAAAGTTAGAACAGTTAATTAACGACGCTTGTTCAAACGATGGGAATTAATGACGGATCCGGTCAATCGGCTGATAGGATCAACGGTGGATTTGGGTCATTAATACAGAAATTAGTCCAAGTTAATGCGGGATTTTGTGATGATTACGAAGGATCGGGTTGAATGCTATAAGACCGGGTCGAAGCTGGTCGAAAGGCACCAAGAGAATTCAGTTGCTGAGTGTGCAATATTGTGCAAGTGTTGCAGATTGTCGTTGCTGACTGTGGAGAGAATTTGTGAGTTGGGTAAGGTTTAGTTGAACTTGCAAGGTATGGTTGTTGTGCACTAAGCTAGGATTGTGAATGGTGTTGCGCCATCCTTTGAAGTTTTGGCGAGCTAAGTTAGGTATGTCAAGAGAGCTGGAGGCAGTTGAAATCTCCAGCGAAGTAGATTCTCCCCTCTGTCCTGTCTCTATTGAGTAGGACGTCGATCTTGAGTAGGAAGTTTCCAACATGCTGGTTGGAGCGTCAATTATTGCAAAGAAGCGTCGAGGGAGTCAGCATTCTGAGTCACCGCAAACCAAACAGTAGCTTAGATCATCCACTATGGTAATGGCAGAGGTTCAGGTGAGACAGTCCAATTGACGAATTGATGAGTCCGCTGCATGGGAGGGATTGTATGCTGTCGACATCCCTGGGTATGTCCCCCCCAATTGTTGAGATATTGTAACTTCAAAGAATATTATATTTGTACTTTATTATTCCGGAGATGTTTCATTCCTCCGTGAAGATCTTATTGTATATCCGGAGATGTTTATTCCTCCGTCGGAATGTGGTAACTCGGGTTATTAGACTTCCCTAGTGGGGGTCGGCCCTGTATGTGTCATGTGGCTCAAAGGGTTATTAGACCACCCTAGAGAGGTCGGCCCAGTCAGTTGTAGTGGGGTATTTAACCCATTGGTTAAATACGAGCCTACGTGTACTTGTGTAAAAGATATGTCAGAGTAGTGTATAAATAGAGGAGGTGTGTTCCTCATTTGACACACACACTCACTTGAGAGAGAGGCGCACTTGTGGAGGAGAGGTATGCTATGGTGGAGGAGGAGATCATGTCTTTGTTTTGCATCTTTGTATATTGCTGGTCATCTATATTGAGGAAGCTTTACTGGGTTTTCTACCCCATGAGGGTTTCCCAGGATAAATCTGTGTCTCTTGTGTTTATGCTATGCTTGTTGTTTCTTCAGTGATCCTGTATATGCTATTATTGTGAAATGGAATGTAATTCTGCTATTTTCTGTCTTAACATTTTAAATCTTAACATGGTATCAAAGCTAACCTGAAGGAAGGCAAGGTATGGCACTTACGACACTTGCTTTACTTACGACAATTTGAAGGTTAGGGTTTTACATAGCAAACACCAGTCATCGTGGAACTTTCACTATAAATCCATTTCTGAAAAGTTTCAGGGTCTGAAACGTTTACAAGTATAAGATAACATCCCCAGGTACCTTGTGTCCAAAGGGAACCCTCAGATTCGTTGTACTTTATGAGTTATGATCAGTACAAGTTAGGGTTTCTGCCTCTTCCAGATCTCAGTCAAAATCAGGTAACCTTGGAAAAAAGGTCATAACTTGGGATAGGAAGCTCCAAATGAAATTTCGTAAACTGTGACAGGTAGTACACAGACTGTACTATCTCAGGAAACGTTTTCAAAGGCCGAAGGTGAAACAATGACACGTGGCACGCCCTACAAGTTCGCTCTCCTGTTTTATCCCATAAATAGGTCACGTTGCGACACTTGGAATAACTCTCTGTCAGAGAGTCCAATTGAGGTCAGACCTATCAGGATATAAATATAACAGGGCAAGATATCTCAGTAAAAGTTTTCAGAGGCCGAAGTTCAAACAGTGACACGTGGCATGCCGTACAAGTTTGCTCTCCTGTTTTATCCCATAAACAGGTCACGTTGCGACACTTGGCATAAATCTCTCTTAGAAAATCCAATTGAGGTCAGACCTGTCAGGATGGAAAGATGACAGGTCAGGATACTGTAGAAAAAGTTTTCAGACCCTGTGGAGCAAAAATTTTAGAGTTATATCAGAAACAATCAGGTGCATATTTCTGTCAAAACAGAATTATTTTTGGAGCACCTTTATTCATGGCTTCCGAAAATTAGGGTTTCGGAGAAAGTTAGAATTTTTGGAATCGGAGTCCACGGCTGAATGCTACTCAGAAAAATCAAAATTTAAATACCAAGATCGAATTTTGTGGTTGGGTAGAAGACCGGGCTTGATCAAACCCTAGTTCGGGATTTTGATCAGAAAGATGGAAAATTAGGGCTTCAGCAAAAGTTGGAATTTTTGAAGTCTGTAACCACGGCTGGAAGCTCCTCAGAAAAATAAGAGTTTAGAGCCTTGGATCGAACCTTTTGATTGGACAGAAGGGTGGGCTTCATCGAACCCTAGTTCGGGTTCCTATCAAGAAGATCCAGAAGTTTCGAAGGCAATTTTGAGGGGTCAAATTTTGGAGATTTCAAAAGTGAAGTATGCTAGTTTGATTAGCTCAGCAAGACACATCCTTCCATCCATTCAGAAGCATGAAAGTCAAAGATTGAATTTTTAGGGTTTCTCTAGCAAGCCCTAATCAAGCTCCAAATCAAGTTTTAGGGGGAGTTGAGGCTAAGGCCTTACATAAGAAGACTACAAGAAGTCTCGACAGGTATGAATTAAGGAGGTTCAGGTATGTCTTGAAATATGATTCTTGATTAAGTTCATAATGTGTTTGTCTTCATATTATTTATTAGTACAATCTTGATTATTGTTATAATTGTCTTATCACCCTAGTAACAGTATGAATGCATGTGAATGATCGAAGACATTCATTGATTAGGGCTATATGATTGTACTAATGCATTATGGTGTTGTGTGAGGTTGATGTTGTCTGCTAACAAGATACAGGTACATCACAAAAGACAAATCAAGTTCCATGACCATGACAACATGAAGACAAAGACTCATCCATAATATTTGTTCTACTTACGAGGTATGTATTACTTTGTTATATTATGCTTAACCTATGATACATCCAGGTTCTAGCTCAGGATCTCTAAATCATTGAAGAGATTGTTTAGGTATGTTGTACATAACTAATCCAGATATGTTTTCTTATGTCAAGTTAGAATCTTACCTTGTGTTAGGATCCCTTATATAAGTATACTTGGTATGATTGGTTATGCTTATTCATAAAGTTAGTAATCAAGGGTTTATGCATATTATGTCTCTTGTCTTGATGATTTAATTAACCAAAAGAGTACTATGATCAAACAAGAATATGCATGAGTAAAAGAAGACTTCCTTGAAAGCCTGAATACTAATGATCATGACTATACATATTCAAGATTATTTAGAATTAGAATGTTTGGAGAATATACTAATGAACGTATGTTTGTGTATGAGATCATGAGGATGACACTAGTGCACACTTGAGCATGCACAGTGGTACAGAATGAATACAAGTTCAAAAGACATATAGAAGATCAAGCGGGAGGCAACCACACAAACATAAAATATAAGTATTTGAGTTGTTATTTGAAATAGTAAATGATATTGCTTGTATGCATATTTGTATTCCTAGAATATATCACTGAGTGTAAACATTCATAGAGCATTGAATAGTATACTACTAATATGCATATGATTGGTAAGTTGGACAAACATTCTGTTGTTGCTTGTCTAGAATGAAACCTCTTTGCTGACATGCTGAGAGTTGTGCACACTCTCGATAGTATGTTCTGGTAGAGATGGAAGGCATCTAGATAGCCACTGTATGCATACAGGATATGGGAAAGTGTTGTGCCAAAGTATTGGTCAAAATAGTTGCATAACTATGTAAATGATATCTGTATGCATAGTAGGTTATCATGTCAATATGATTTGATGATTATGAAGTATTACTAATCATGTACTTAATTTTGATTTGTAGGAAAGATCATGATGAATGATGAACACTGAACAAGCGATGGATGTTAAACAAACAAAAAAAAGATTTTCAAATCAAACACACTATAGAAGGCTTGTGGCTAGAAGATTCTCTTAGAAAGAAGAAGAGAATCATGATGAGATGTTTGCTCCAAGTGGCTAGATAAGACCATTCTCTTAATGGTGTAATTAAAGAAGAAGTGTGAATCAGGTTCTGTATGGGTTCCCAGGATCGATAGTAATTGATGAGAATACATGTGAGGATTGCATCATCCTTGAACACAAGTTCTAAAGTGAGCCGTAGACAAGTGTCTCCGAGAAAGAAGAGGGATTGTATCATCCTTGAACACTTGTTCTAAAGAGAGCCGTAGATGTATGTCTTCGAAAATGAAGTCCTTGGTGGACATGAGAGGATTGGATCATCCCTGGACTTCAGTCTGAAAGAAGAGCCGTAGAAGTATGTCTTCGAGAATGAAGTTCTTGGTGAACATGTGAGGGGATTGGATCATCCCTGGACTTCAGTCCGAAAGAAGAGTCGTAGATGTATGTCTTCGAGAATGAAGTTCTTGGTGAACATGTGAGGGGATTGGATCATCCCTGGACTTCAGTCTGAAAGAAGAGCCGTAGACGTATGTCTTCGAGAATGAATTTCTTGGTGAACATGTGAGGGGATTGGATCACCCCTGGACTTCAATCCGAAAGAAGAGCCGTAGACGTATGTCTTCGTGAATGAAGTTCTTGGTGAACATGTGAGGGGATTGGATCATCCCTGGACTTCAGTCCGAAAGAAGAGCTGTAGACGTATGTCTTCGTGAATGAAGTTCTTGGTGAACATGTGAGGGGATTGGATCATCCCTGGACTTCAGTCCGAAAGAAGAGCCGTAGACGTATGTCTTCGAGAATGAAGTCCTTGGTGGACGGTTGAGGATTAAGTCATCCTTGGACGTAGTCCTAAATGAATTGAGTGGATTAAATCATCCTTGGACAGTAAATCCAGTAATTCCTAAAGGAAGGATAGTCCTAAATGAATTGAGTGGATTAAATCATCCTTGGACAGTTAATCCAGTAATTCCGAAAGGAAGGATAGTCCTAAATGAATTGAGTGGATTAAATCATCCTTGGACAGTAAATACAGTAATTCCGAAAGGAAGGATAGTCCTAAATGAATTGAGTGGATTAAATCATCCTTGGATAGTAAATCCAGTAATTCCGAAAGGAAGGATAGTCCTAAATGAATTGAGTGGATTAAATCATCCTTGGACAGTAAATCCAGTAATTCCGAAAGGAAGGATAGTCCTAAATGAATTGAGTGGATTAAATCATCCTTGGACAGTAAATCCAATAATTCCGAAAGGAAGGATAGTCCTAAATGAATTGAGTGGATTAAATCATCCTTGGACAGTAAATCCAGTAATTCCGAAAGGAAGGATAGTCCTAAATGAATTGAATGGATTGAATCATCCTTGGACAGTAAATCCAGTAATTCGAAAGGAAGGATAGTCCTAAATGAGATTGAGTGGACTAATCATCCTGTAAATAGATTGGGATTGCCTCATCCCTAGACATGGTGAGATGTCTTAAAGTGATAAGGACTAATCATCCTGTAAATAGATTGGGATTGCCTCGTCCCTAGACATGGTGAGATGTCTTAAAGTGATAAGGACTAATCATCCTGTAAATAGATTGGGATTGCCTCGTCCCTAGACATGGTGAGATGTCTTAAAGTGATAAGGACTAATCATCCTGTAAATAGATTGGGATTGCCTCGTCCCTAGACATGGTGAGATGTCTTAAAGTGATAAGGACTAATCATCCTGTAAATAGATTGGGATTGCCTCGTCCCTAGACATGGTGAGATTTCTTAAAGTGATAAGGACTAATCATCCTATAAATAGATTGGGATTGCCTCGTCCCTAGACATGGTGAGGTGTCTTAAAGTGATAAGGATTGATCATCCTGTAAGTTGATCTGGATTGCATCATCCATAGACATGAGAGTTGTCTTAAACCGAGAGGGACTGATCATCCCGTAAGCGGATCGGGATTGTATCATCCTTGGACCTATGTCCTAAAGTTAGAGGGATTGATCATCCCGTAATTGGATCTTGTGTGTTGCAGGGTATGCTGCTATTGTGTATACTTGTATTGATGAGGATACTTGTATTGATGATATGTATACTTGTATTGATGAGGATACTTGTATTGATGATGTGTATACTTGTATTGATGAGGATACTTGTATTGATGATGTGTATACTTGTATTGATGAGGATACTTGTATTGATGATGTGTATACTTGTATTGATGAGGATACTTGTATTGATGATGTTGTTGATCGTGATGATCTAGATGACGATGTTGTTGATCGTGATGATCTAGATGACGATGCTGCTGATCGTGATGATCTAGATGACGATGTTGATGATCGTGATGATCTAGATGACGATGTTGTTGATCGTGATGATCTAGATGACGATGTTGCCGATCGTGATGATCTAGATGACGATGCTGTTGATCGTGATGATCTAGATGACAATGCTGCTGATCGTGTGATGACGATGCTGATGATCGTGTGATGACGATGCTGATGATCGTTTGATGACGATGCTGATGATCATGATGCTGATGACGATGCTGATGATTGTGTGATGACGATGCTGATGATCGTGAGATGATGATGCTGATGATCATGAGGATCCAGATGTTGATGTTGCTGTAGTTGTTCGAGTGCTGCAGAAGATAAAGACTCAGTACTGAAGATGTTGATGTTCCAGTATTGAAGATGTTCCAGTAACTGCTTGAGTTACTGATGATGTTGAGAAAGCTTCCAATGATTTATAGATGTATCATGTATGATGTTGATGACTCCTTGCTCGTGCAGATGCTGTTATAATATCCTTCTTGTTAAGGGGGAGTGTTGAGATATTGTAACTTCAAAGAATATTATATTTGTACTTTATTATTCCGAAGATGTTTCATTCCTCCGTGAAGATCTTATTGTATATCCGGAGATGTTTATTCCTCCGTCGGAATGTGGTAACTCGGGTTATTACACTTCCCTAGTGGGGGTCGGCCCTGTATGTGTCATGTGGGTCAAAGGGTTATTAGACCACCCTAGAGGGGTCGGCCCAGTCAGTTGTAGTGGGGTATTTAACCCATTGGTTAAATACGAGCCTACGTGTACTTGTGTAAAAGATATGTCAAAGTAGTGTATAAATAGAGGAGGTGTGTTCCTCATTTGACACACACACTCACTTGAGAGAGAGGCGCACTTGTGGAGGAGAGGTCTGCTATGGTGGAGGAGGAGATCATGTCTTTGGTTTGCATCTTTGTATATTGCTGATCATCTATATTGAGGAAGCTTTACTGGGTTTTCTACCCCATGAGGGTTTCCCAAGATAAATTTGTGTCTCTTGTGTTTATGCTATGCTTGTTGTTTCTTCAGTGATCCTGTATATGCTATTATTGTGAAATGGAATGTAATGCTGCTATTTTCTGTCTTAGCATATTAAATCTTAACACCAATCGGCTGGGGGCACCACCTTGCAAAGTGAACAAGAATCAGAAGTATCCATTGAGGCTGCCAGCACTCCCTGCGGGAATGGAGTGCTCTATTGATATTGTGTCGGCGTTGATGCGCCTGAAGTATGATGATCACAATATGGTGGCCTATCCAGAAATTACATCGGACCCCTACGTGCCAAGATCACAGCTCCCTGGGATGTCGATTCTGCAAGACTGGGAATGGGGGTTGAACCAAGCTGGCTTGTTGGGACTTATTAACATGCCACATTTCAAACGACTGTTGGAGGTTAACGCTTGTGTGAAGCAGTTGCTGGCCTGTTTCCACGGCAGTTCATTGTGGCTGGACACAGAAATTTTGGTCACTGTCGACCTAATTGCGAGCATTACCGGGTTGCCCAAGGATGGGGTAGACCCTTCGCAATATTTCTGAGGGAAGGAGAATGACAAAAAGAGGGAGAAGCAGTTGGTTGACCGCTATGGGTTGGAACGAGATAGTCGTGGTTATCGCACCAGCAATATCAACGATAAGGCAGTTCTCACCGGCGCAAAGATATTGTCCTCTAAAGTGGTCTGGGGTGGTTGACCTAATCAGTGCAACTCAGGGATTGTGGCATGTGCAGAGCAATGCGTAGAAGGTGTCCAGATGAATTGGTCCTTTTTTTTGCTGAACCAGTTAGCGGAGGATGTTGTTACTGTCCAAGCGGGGAAGGGCTCCTTCACATATAGATGGATATTAATCTTGATTGCACTTGTCACCTGGAAGGAGCCCATCACCTACCAAGGTATGGAGGTGGAGGTCGTGAAAGAGCGTCGGGGCACACGATATCAAAACTTATGGTGGGTACGAGAGAAAGAGCGACTTCGGGATTGTGCATTGCAGTTCTGGTTTTATTGGGAGATGCTCTATGATGCAGCAATAAAGGTGCCTCGGTTATCTGAGGAAACCACGACAAAGTATAAGCCGATTATGGTGTTCGTGATTCGGCCGCACGCTATATATGTGAAGGCCAGACGTGATCCAGGTAAGCAGTGGTTGTTGGCCCCTTACAAGATGATGACAAAAGCGTTGGATGCTATTGTGAACGATTGGTCGCCAGAATGGCGCGAACCTGTGGGGTTGGCAGATATTGAGGCTGGAGAACCAGCGAAAGGACCAGACGACCACTATCGCCGCAGGACCAGCAGAGTCACCATGACTCAGACTAGGAATCGACAAGGACACCGACGGATGATAAAATTGACTGTGACATTGAGGAGGGAAGGACTAAGGCACGCCATGAGTACGGTACGATCAGTGGGGCGTCGTCGGCCATGGAAAATCAGTTGGGTTGTTTCATTCATGTGATTACTCAGGTAACCAATACGACTTCTCGGGCCAAGACGGAGAAGGCGGATGAAAGTTTCCATGCAGTCACCGCCCGCTTGGATTCCCTGTGCGATATCATTTTGAAGAAGACACCCGAGAGTACAGCGATGCAGGAAATCGGTGCAATTGGCACTAGGCCGCGGGTCCGGAATGTTCAAATTCTGTCGACATCCATTGCGACCAATGATGCATCCCTCAGGACAATGCTACAGTAGTTTGAAGATTTGATAGTGAATGTCAATGCACTGTCCTCACTAGCATTGGTGTGCATACAAGAGGCTGCCAGTCAGGAATTGGCGGATAGAGAATGTGATGCATGGATTCAGCTAGTGCGATCGTTGGAGGCGGATGCAGCAGTCCGCAAGGAATTTGAGGATCTCAAAGGGAAGGTCGCGACAACATGGGAAGTGGTTGATGAGTTGAAGGAGACGATGGAGAGCCTCCGGGATGAGAAGGCTACTGAGATCACAGAACTGAAGAAAGAACGGGATCGGCTAACGGTGGAAAAAATGGCCTTGTGGGAAAATCAAGCGTGGTTGGAGGTGGCCATTGATGAAGCCTGTCACCTCATCTTTGAGTCAACAACGGAGTTAGATCCGATCGAACAAGAGCAGAAGCTGGGAGCTGTTATCGCCCAGTTGTGGGACGACAATGTGACCTTAACCCATGCCCTGAAGCCTGCCACACCGCCGGAAGTAGTCGCAGAACGGAAGAGTGCCATTGAAAAACTGGTGACTCAGTTGGCCGAGTTAGAGCAAGAGGCGACAAGGATTACAGCGGAGACTGCACTGTTCTGGGGAAGCATCATCCAAGATGAGTCGTTAGAATAGTTGACCAAGCAACGGCGTGAGGCAGAAGAACGACAAAAGTAGTGCTCTGCACATTTGGACGACTTTCAAGAAATTGGTGTTGAGCTTAACGTCACCGCTGATTCTGCACTCCAAGCGGTGCAGGCAATGAAGCAAAGAGTTGGCACACACCTATGTGACCACCCTCTGGAAATCGATCTCGATAACAGTAAGGAAATTGTTGCAGCAGTCATGCAGCAGGTTAGTCAAATCCGGCAGCAGTATGAAGATTTCCAAGTCAAGACCAGTGAGTACACCATGTCCAGCTGATGTGGCTCAAGGGAGATCCACAAGATTGTGTTGGGGGCCTGTTGGCAGGCGGTTTGGTAAGTTAGGATCACAACATCGCTGAAGCTGTGACAAGTCAGAAGATATCACAAAATGCGGAAAGTTGGGCGCAAAGGAGAATATTTTATGTATTTTTGAGTCGATTGGACCGCAGCATGCGTGTTTTGGGTCGTTTGGACCATATGTTATGTAATTTTGGGTCAAGTGTACCGCGGTATGTGGGTTTTTGGGTCATTTGGACCATGTGAGTTATATTTTCGGTCACTTGCTCTAAGCGTCGGTTAGGAAGTTGTTAGTAAGTGGAAAAGCAATGTAAAGGCGGAAGCCTATTTATAGTCATAGAGTCATATGTGTTAGGACCGAAGAAGAATGTGAAGCAAGATCTGATCTTGGCATGCGTCTGTAATTGTTATCTATGAGATATGTGTTTTGTGGAGATATTGTATCTCGGTTTTGCTGAGTTAATATGACATGATAGAACTGTTTGCGGAATCCCTATGTCTCTTCTGTTCACTTATGGTAACGCATGTTGCAATATATGAATAATGCTATGTTTTCTTACTGCAACTAATGCTTTACTATTATACTTGCTGCGATGAATGTTTATGTTGAATGATGCTATGAATACAATGATATCGAAGTTAAATTCATAGATCTAATTTTGAATGTCGCAATAATTTGTGTAATTGAGCCATAACATCCTCCTTCATTCGGTCGAAACATGGTTCCGTCGACTCTCCCTTGATCATCTCGAGTGATATCTCATCTGCTCCGCAGGTGTTGTTGGACGAGGTAAAACCTGTCTGGGCCGATGCTCAGGGAGATCACGGTAGTTTGGTGTCGACAGTGAGTGGAACCCATGTCGATTGGGTTTGAGTCAACAAACACCCCAAGCATATTTAGATTTTCCCAGCTATGATTAAAATTCCCCAGGAAATCACAAGACAACATAAGCAATGCAAAAATTGCCTCGAGTAATGGAAAAAACACTCAAGCAAGAAAGTAATTCTCCAACTAGTAAGAAAAATGCCCAACAATCAAATATGTTTAAAAATAATAATTTGAAAACTTCCTAAAGAATTGAAACATCTCTTGATGAGAGCCATTGATCTCAATATTCATCTTGGAATAGATCGTGGTAGTTTAAGAGTTATTGGCATTTGTATTTTGTAAGACAAATTGAAAACATGAAAGAAAACCTTGCATAACAGCTGAGAATGAATGTTTAAACCGTCCCATGAACCACAAAAACATTAAAACACAAAGCAAGTCCCATGAAAACATTGGCAGCAATTAGTAAAGTGAAAAAGAGAAATCAATCAAGCACATAATGGACACCGTAAATTTACCCTAGAAACCCAAACGGGAAAACCAAATTTGAATGGTTGCTTAGTATATCTTGGAAATCTCTGGTTACAAGGTTGCTTATGGCTCACCCGTGCAACCTCTTCTCCTGGCCAACAAAATCCCTCTCTTAGTGAAAATAAATGAGGAAATAGGGAGAGCTTGGGTAATGGGAAAGACAATAGACCTCACCTTTTGTTTCCCATTCCCCATCTTTTTCCACTATTTCATTTAATTAATTTTTTTTCTCTTGTCTTATTTGCATTTTCTTTGCCTTGTATTTTCCTTTATCTATCGTATCACCTTTAATCATTGCTAGTAGTAGCATTACAACCATTCAAGAGTTCATATCTATTTCCTAATGAATATCGTGTTGAATTCAAGGATCTTAGTCAATCTCTTAGAGATTAGAAGATGGGAAGCAATTACTTGCTACTTGAGACGTACTTGGGTTGTTTGCTTCTGATGTGCATGCTTGAGGAGTTTTTATTACCCATATCATCATGTTCGCACTTCCATTTTGATATTGTGCCTTATTGTATTCCCTTTTGGTCCATGTGTTGCGGTTGATGTTATATAGAGTATTTATATCTAGACGATTTATTGTTCTTCGACAATATTAAGCCTTGTGTCCAAAGTATCAATCCTTCTTCTGGTAGTGTAACGAAAAGAATTGTAATCATTGAAGTAATTATCATACCTGGATGACTTCATTTGATTTGGAATGTTCTTGTTTTCGTATAATTTATCAGTTCTTCTGTCATAACCAAGTCCCTATTTTTCAACTGGTGATCTATGATCGCTCAAAATCTTGTTCCGGATTGATGTGATGTCTTTGAATTTGTTCTTCATTTCTTCTTTAAGACATGCCTTGTCACTTTCTGAATGTGCGCAATTCGAAGTATCAATGATGATGTGACCTTGATCCTGTTTCTTCCCTTTCATCTCAATCAATTTATCTTCTAAGCAAGAGATCTCTCTAATCTTCTGCTCAAGTTGACTTGTCAACAGATCATTTTTCTTCTCTAACTCTTCCAGTGATGTCTTCAATACTAATTTATCTTCCTCAAGCTTTCTGATTTTGTCTACTACGCAATTTAGTTGTTTCTCAAAATTCATTTTTCACTAACTTGCTTTTTAAGAGACTCTTGAATCACCTTGGATTGCTTGACTTGCTCTTCATACTTTGGCAGTTGGTCCTGCAAAATTTTGTTCTTCTTATTTACTTCTTTAATTCATCCAATGCACTAACTTAGTTCACTTTTCCAATCAACCTCTACAGCTTCGAGTCTTCTTCAGATTGACTGTCTAATTTAATTTCTGCAACAGAATTTGGAGGTGTATTAAAGGATCCACTAAAGAAATACTTATCCGATTTTCTTGATTGACAGTGCGCATTTGATGTGTCTTTCTTGATAGAGGGACAACACTTTTTCATTCCTTCACTTCTTTCATCTTCCAAAAAGGCCATGAAAAGTACTTATTTTAGACTGTCATCACATTCACTTTCTTCGAATGAACTAATGTCTTCCTTGGAGTACAAGCTTTTTCTTTGTTTTGGAACTCTTCATGTTCTCATATCTGTCTAGTGTGTGCGCCAACCTTCGTTCATTGTAATTATCCTCTTCTTCGTTGTCACTATCTATGTTCTTCTTTGTACAAACACTTTGAGGTGAAATGGCCTACTCTTCCACGTTTAAAACATTTGAAGGGCAGCTTCTCCTTATACTTGCCACGTTCTCTTTTCAACTTTCTCACAAATTTTGCTTCTTCCTCATCCAGTTCATCAAAAGAGACTTTGTCATGCTCATGTTTCGCTTTCCTGGTAGCTTTAAAGGTTTCTTCTTTTCTGATAGGATTTTCCCTTTCAGCTCTCATCTCAAACACAGTCACGATCTCTTAAATCTCATCCTTTGTTAAATATGCGAGATTTGCTCTGTCTTCTAACACGGACACCTTTGAGTCAAATATTAGAGGCAAAGTTCTTAGTATCTTCTATACAATCGATTCTTCAGCTAGTGTTAATCCAAGACTTTTGATGGCATTAACTAACTCATCAAATCGAAGGAAGTATGAGGCAACATTTTCTTCATCTTTCATTCTTAAAGACTCATACAGTCCAGAGTAAGTTTGCAGCTTCGCTTTCTTTACTTTCTCATCACCTTCATAGATATTTATGAGCTTATCCCATGCATCCTTAACTAAAGCGCAATGCATGACTTTAGTGAATTCAGTTCCTACTAGCCCACATAACAGTGAATTCCTTTCTCTTGCATTGCATTCATATTGTCTTCTATCCAATGGATCAACTGGTGCAGTTGCAGGAACGTTATAACCATTCTCAATAGACTGTCAGACATCAGCTCCAAGAGATTGCAGATATACTTCCATTAGTATCCTCCATAAGGTGTAGTTGGAGCCATCAAATCTTGGTGCTTTGTTGGTGGAGATTCCTTCCTGCTTGTCCATATCTACGCATGAATCTATCTTTCATATGTTAGGATGTTACTGAAGACACCCGCTTTGATACCAATTGTTGGAATCTTATTAATACTGAGATGGGGGTGAATCAATATTAGCGCAGTTATGGACAATTTTTACTTCTTATCAATTGAACTGGAACTTAAATTATGCATTCACCATAAACAGAAACATTCAACATCACATGCGCAATACAAATAACACAAATATTTTTCCGTGGAAACCCAAATGGGAGAAAACCATGGAATGCTTTCTTATATTGAAAATATTATATCCATGGAAACACCAACTTTCAAAGTTCTCTGGCACCAACTGGAAGGAGGCACAGACACCCTGATTTTACAGGCTACGACCTAAAGGAAGCACCGAATCCCTGATTTACCAGCTTCAACTAGGAGGCACCAACCCCCTGTTCCTTGCCACATCCTGCTGATCTGATATCACTATAGAGAATATCCTTTTGTTGTTCTACTGATCTATGCACTCTTCAGATTATCTGTAGTTCATTTCGTTGTGTGCACCTTTTGTGTACTGATATCTTGCAATCGATGAATTGTATCACATACTTCACTTCACTACACCAGCATATATCCATCCTAAATGCAGATCTATCAAGCATCGAGAGGCATCCAATTTCTTGAGGTGTTTTTTTAATGACTTTTTATTTGGTTTTAAATTTTCATTTTATGAGTGGATATGGATTTTTTTAATGAATTTTTATTTGGTTTTAAAATTTTATTTTATGAGTGGATATGGATTTTTTTAATTATTTTTTATTTGGTTATCATTTTTTTATTTTATGAGCCAACATAATTTTTTTTAATACTTTTTATTTTTGGTACATAATGTGACATCGTTACATAATGTTACATATCTCCCCCATACTGGGTTGTAAGCACCTCGCTACTCTTGGTGCAATCAACATTTCACACTTGACTTCATACTTCACAAACTGTGCTCTGTTTCGGCATATGTTATATTTCTGCACATCCACAAACTCAACGGATACTGTGCATCATGTGTTGTGTTGTTGTTTTGAGTTCACGCATCTGTATCATTATGTGCACCTTCTTCTATACATCTGTCTTGGTGCATCTATCTTAGATCATTTGTGACTTTCTGCGTACCATTTGCAATATTTCATTTCGGTTCTTACACACTTGTCCTATATTAACCTCATCATACTACGCATATTTTGTTGTGCTGCAACTCTGCCTTCATGCATCTATCTTAGATCACTTGTGACTTTATGCGTACCATCTGTGATACTGTATTTATGTTCTTACGCACCTGTCTTAGATTAGCCTCATCATATTGCGCATCTTCTGTTGTGTTGCAACTCTGTCTTCGCACATTTGTCTTAGATAAACTACTTCACTTTGCGCATCACTTGTTGTGCTTCAAGTCTATCTTCGTGTATCTGTATAAGATCACTCACATCATTCTGCGCATCCTCTAGTGTGATGTATCTATGTCTTCGCACATCTATCACAGGTCACTTCGTTCATGCATCATCTGCAATGTTGCACTTATGTCATTGCGCATCCATCTTAGATAAACTTCTTCATCTTTCTGCGCATTATCTGTTGTGCTGCATCTTACGCATTCATCTCTTCTACTAGATTATGTGGTTCCGGCTCCACGAGCCATTGATCCCCAAAATAAGAATTTTTCCAAATCAGAGTACTACCATAGATAATACTTGTAGTATGCTTACTTCAACTCTCCAACTTGACTTCTTATTTATAATTGTCCCGTGCAGATGGTATGTCCACAAGTTGGTCGTAGTGTCCCTTCTTCCTTGCTTCACGGTTAAGATTAATTCACACTTCCGCCCCTTGTCATGTTTTGCGCCACTGACATGTCATCCCTTGTGGGTCTTGTGCATACATGGTCCTTTGCATTGCGGGTCTTGCGCGTTTTGGAATCACTATGTGTCTATTCTTGCACCCTTGATGTATCGTTACTTGTGGGTCTTGTGCACTTGACTTGTCTGACCACCATTTTCTTCTGGTACTCTTGTGCGCTTCAACAACTTGTTTACTTCTACCAATTGGTGAGTCTATCACACTTCCGGGACTTGCATACCTGTCCAACTGTTTCTTACTCCCAAGCTTATTGCGCACTCTTGAAACTTGTCCAGCCAACTCTTTTAACTTTACCTTGAAGTAGCATGACTAGGTGGACTTCGGACTTGCGCTTGTACCTTATGTACTTATTCAAGTTAGATGTACTTCTTATGTACTTCCTCAAACTAGATTTCATATACTTCTTCATTCTTCAAACTAGCTTTCATATATTTCTTCAAACTCGCGCAAGGATATTGATTCCTTTGACATCAGTTGACATCAATGACAACCAAAGTTCAACATTTTGGACTCTAATTAATGTCTTGTTGGCCTCTACCAACAGTAACCCTTTCATTTTGAAAAAAATGAATGGGGCCCCCACCTCGAAACCTTATCAACATATTATAATTATCAATTTGATCTATCGGGTAATGTATTGGCTATAGACTGTTGTTTATTTTTTGTTTATATCTATGTATAGTTAGAATAATTTTTTATTTTTTCACCCTCACATTATCTTTGCACTGTTTGTTTATTGAATGATATTGGAGTGTATTTATCATGTGAATAAGTTGTTGGATATACATATCATGGTTAAGATTGCAATCGAATTGTGGATTCCATCACTTAAAACATGGAATCCAAAATATTCGAAATATTGTTTCTCTCGAACAATCCATTATTTCATTTTGCATCTAGATGCATTATGATTCTGCAGCCTGGTTCAAATGATCTAATTCTTTTGATTATTGTTTTTCTTTGAGCTTGGTTGTTTCTTTCCATGTAGATGTGAAGAAAGATAACATGATTCGTATTCCTATGTTGGTAAGTTGTTGGTGATGTCCATTTAGCGCAATTTCATCTAATTAACTAATTTTGCAGCTTTTCCATTTTACAATCTCAACATATTTTGAGGATACTTTAAAATCACCATTGACTCTATTTGCAGACTCTTAGCGCATAATTTAATATTCAATATGATGAATACCTTCAACTGCATTTTATTTCAATCGATTTCATGAATTTTACTTAGGATCGACGATTTTATTTGATTTGCTTGATCTTACCTTAGTTACCTTTGTAATGTTGAGATAATTCATTATTTTGGTATGATAAGATTTATTTTTATCAAAGGTTATTATGGTCGATCTTATTTAATGAAACAAATCTTACCCGAAGGTTTATCGTCGAAATCACGAAGAAAGGGGTAGTATGTTCATACTACATCCCTAACACATGCCCTAACTTAAACACTCGATTGTCAACATAAATGTGTCAAAGGTGCTAAAACTCAATGTAACTCATGATTCGAGCAACTATACCTAAGTTATAAATCATCATAACCAAGGTTCTATGCATTTAACCTGGTAATGTTTGGATAAATCACAACTTTATATGGATAATCTCCAATTTACCTTTGATTAAGATTTTATGTCTTGTCTTGAATTCAATCAAATCCTAGGTTAATCATGTAATGAATGAGTTGTTCAGTTGTGTAATGAAACTAACAACACATACGCTACCAACCTCCACAATCCCCCATTTGGCTTAGACTTAGCTTACATGGCCACATTTTTGCATGCAATGACAATGTTGGAGGCTTGATCATCCACCACCTTTTTCTCCTCCAATCGCTTGAATGATAACGTGGCATATACTTTGTGTTCCACAGATAAACTTGACCTCCAAAATTATTACTTGTAGCACGGTCGCACCTGTTATAGTACGTTTCCATTATGACACCATGTGTACTAACATAAAGATAATTGATGGCCTCCAATTTACCTTTTCGAAGGGGGTTTCCCTTGGCACATTTCATTTTCCATCTCACTCTCCAGGAGCTTCCTGAGCTCTCAGAGAAATGCTTAGGGCTTTACCTGTAATACCCCATTTTGACCCTTATGGTATATTTGCTTTTATGTAAATATTGTGTTCATGCGATGTATGTTTCCTAGCGTGGAGCTCAAGGCCAAGGCCTCGCTAGTGTATGCTCGGATTTTATTTAAAATGGACAAGTAGTTGATATTTTACTACCCATGTGCTATTAAGCCATGAAACATTGTAATTTTATGTAAATATTTAATATTGCAATAAAATACCAAAACTGGCTATGGAAGCAACTAATGAGAAGGGGCCATGTGTATTCCATTAGGGAGTGGTGAGGGGGTTGTGGGATTGAACCATAGGCTACCAAATGTCATTTTGAGAACCCATTTGACTTTCCTTGTTGACATTTAATTCTGTGTAAGAAAGTTGTTGAAGAAATCAGTCCATGGCTTCAATGGAGCATGCGCAGCCCAGAAATTTGTATGGCAGGTATGGGATCTGTTTCCTTGACCCACAAGTCACTCTACCTCAGGGGAATTCGTTTTTTCTCATTCCCATTCCATTGTGGAAGATAGAAGCTTCAGTTTTCATCCATTACACATGCCCAGCAGTGAAAAAAAAACAGAAATCACAACTGTGAATTAGCCCACGTTTTAAAGTGCCAAAAACGCCCAGAATTTGATATTGACAGTAAAATCCAATGGGGGATCCATAGATATAAACCTTAGGGTGAAATTGAGAGTATTAGATACCCTGAAATCCTTTGGAAAACCCAGTTTTTATAGCCCAAAAATCCAATTACGGGATTGAGTTATTTGGTCACCGAATTGTGAAAATCCAAGTTTGAATGTTTGAACAAAGGATTGGATTGCTTGATAAACCCAGTGAAAGCTAGAATCTCAAGAAAATTAGCAGTTGTACCTTTCTATGCCCACCCTGAAGAACACTGGAGGGAAGGGACGCCTGAGGGACTGCGCAGCAAAGAAGGGGACCTTCCTTGTGTTGGGTGTGGTAGGTATTGTGGGTGCCATGATTGTTTGAGTTTAGTTGAGATGTCTATAGTTATGTGGTTGAGCTCACTAGCTTAGCATCCTCCTCATTTGTCTCTTGCATGCTTGATATACCCAACCGAGTGTTGGCTTAGCATGATTGTTCATGTAAGATCATGGTTGTGAGTGAGCTCGTCTAGTTCCTCCCTAGTGGATACACATCCCAACTCGGAGGTGGTCTCTCAGTTGAAAGAATACAGGCTGG
Source organism: Larix kaempferi (assembly GCA_027924585.1). Lineage (NCBI taxonomy): Eukaryota > Viridiplantae > Streptophyta > Pinopsida > Pinales > Pinaceae > Larix > Larix kaempferi. The sequence continues at coordinate 1,454,826 of BSBM01000036.1, forward strand.
ACAGAGACCTATGGTTGGGTGGAACGTTGCTCTCACATAGCCAGTTGTCGGATAGTTTCATCTTAAAGATAAGTATTCTTTGTGGTTTAAATTATGTTAATTTTGTGCTCTGCAATGTTTAATTTGATTACTGTTATTGGTATGTTAAATGCATGATGTAGTTGTGTGTGGATAATGTTTATTTCCGGTGTGTTTATATTGAGTATGAATCTGCACACATAAGTTTTTATTTCTTGTGATTTTTCTTAGTAATGTATGGGGTTGAGTTGCACAAATAAGCCCTAGAATCTTAGTCATGTTTCCTCCCTTGCATCGGATCAACAGGAGGGGACGTGACATTACCCTTACCCCTTTTCTAGGATACACCCTGACAAGCTCTGTGCATCCACCATTGTTATCTGGTGAAGGTTGTCATGGTTTATGTTCGTCATTTACAATGGGGCTTATTAATCGTGCAGAACCTGATAACACGAACTCTGTTGAAGCAAATGCATGTCTGTTGCATCACTTAACGAGAGTAGGTTTGTTGTCATTCATTAGGAAGTTTTGCGGGCACAATAGGCCTGTAACACTTGCATTTTCCAAGTCTTTCGATGGTAGTCAAGTCTTCGTTGGTGACGTTGAATTCAACATTGACGAGGATGTTATTGCAGTGGCCACCAACTTGCCTTGCAATGTTTAAATTCAGTAGCAGGAAATGTTTGTGATCTTGAGTAAATTTGTGTCATGTGATGGTCGTTTTACCCTCATCCTTTGCTACCATCTTCCATGTTGATGTCTTCCCTTGGCTTTAAGCTTAATCTCATTCATTTTTTGTATTTGAGTGTAAAGAACATGTCTCGGCTTATTTGTATCCTTATCAAACATAAACTAAACTTAATAGGGGATAACTGGCAGCAATTTATTCTCGGGAATGGTTTCCAAGTGGCCCTTCATGAATCAAATGATACCATTTAAGGGGGAATTGGAAACGTTCCTCATAACATTACCCCCTTCTCTAGTCTTGAACCTGAAAATCCACCATCTAGCGACGAACTCCCCAAGCAACAAGTGTCTTTGTCTTCTCCTCAGCGTGATCCACTTGTGGTTGATGAAGGCCCTAATTCTCAAACTCTGTCCAAGCCCCATCTAAAGGAAAACGATCATATCGTTCAGAAAAATAAAGTCTCTCCTTTATTGGATCCCATTAAAAAATCTAACAGTCTGGGATTCAAATGCTCTCAAGTCACTAAGTTAAATCACCACCCTTTCGAGGTAAAAGATGAGGAAACGTCTTCGGCTTTTGTTTTTCATGAAGGCGTTCAGTATCAACCCTCAGTTGATCAAAAAGAATCCCTTGAGTTCATTGTCGAGCAAGCCCTTGGGAGGTTAGGCATTACGCGGATTCTTCAGAAGCTCAACCACTTGGAAGATCGGTTCGGACCTCGGCCTGGTGAAAAATCAGCTTTTTGGTCGTTTCAGTTCAGGGCATATATGATCGTCTTATTCAGGATTGCAAGCATGTTAATGGAAAATCTTCGATTGAGCAAGCTATAGATGTAACTCACAACTCTAAGTCTATCCAAAATATGGGTAATCTCTCATATCCACAATTGAATGTTTCACAATCCAAGAAACAAGTCAAAAGGAAAATTCTTATGCTATAGGTCAAATTGGTTCAAATTCGCAGAAGTCAAGCCAAAACGCTCATATCGTATTTCCAGTCGATACACAAATGAATAGCAATTCATATGAGCAAATTATTGATACGATGCTTTTCTATCGGTCTCTTAGGCAGGATGATCGCCGTATCTCTGTTGAAAATGAGATGCCTGATAATTCTGCTAATTTTATGTTAATTCATGACACATGCAAAACAGAGGAACATGTAACCTATGGTATGGTTGGCAATTCAATGGTTTCAAAAGAAAAATCTGAAGGTGGTCATGTTGCTCAGTGCGATCATCAACCCAGTGACTTGGAAACCCAGGAATTCAAGTCACAACGTGTTGGTCAATCTCAAGAAGATTGTCAAGTTCAAATAAAACATTAACATTTTCTTCAAGACGAAGAGGCCTTTGTACATGAAATTTCCAAGTCATTCGGGCCACAATGTTAAATATCATAGACCATCTGAAGAACATAGCAAGCCTGAAGTTGGTAGTATAGCAAGGAAAAGAGCAACTAGGCTCTTGTCTTGTATGAAGCGTAATCGACCCCCTCCGCGTGGTAGCAATATAGTGATTGATGTTGATGTGCCTAACAGTCACAATTTGTGGCAAAAACCGAGGAGCAAAAACCGAGGAACAAAAACCTTATGTACATTCCCAATCTAGTCATGAGTTCAAATTGCCTCCATATGTTCAATTGTGTCCATATATTCAGTCGGCCTTGGGTAAGTTTAAGGTCGTCCACGGCAGGTTATCAAAGATTGATGATGTAAATGGTAATCATAATAGTTATGCTCCTAGAGGTTGTACACGGTGTCGGTATCTGATGACTCATTATGTTGCTAAGGCAGATGTTTTAACTGAACAAGTTCAATCGTATAAGAACAAGATCCGTAAGTTAGTAAAAAACAGGGACTTACTGATTCAACAATATCAAGCTGAAATTCTTAAAAAAGAACTTGCTATTGCTCGGGATCGCTCCATTGTGCTTCATCGGGAGTTAATATCTATGTTACTTCGGATCATTCTAATGTCCGAAGCATTAATAAATGTGTGTTCAGGGTATGTTTGCATTGTACATATTTTTCATAGGTAATTTTTATTTTTATTTAAGTTTGATAGTTTGTTTTCCTATTAAAGACTTTGAACTTATAACAAATATGAAGTAGCTGCAAAATAATAATTCTGTGAACACTTCACAATATTTTCGTTTTGATTTTAATTATTAATTTGTTTTGTTTTCATTTTAGGTGTTATTTATATCGCTTATGCACTCAAAGATTGGCACTCCTTTCTTGCCTTCTGAAGAATGGATATGTGTCCAGTAATGAAAGTTTGGTTGCGAAAGATTATTGATCCACCGATTTTGCTTCATCGGTATCTTGAGTTGTTTGAAGTTGATATCATCAGCTTCAACTGAACTTTTTTATTATTCTAATAGTATCGAATGGATGTACATATCTACCTCATTATTTATGCATTTTCCACAATTTTTCTAAAACTGTTAACCACATACCATCGTTGTAAATCATGACTCTGGCCAATAAAGACTATGATGGCTTGATGAGGGAGGAGGTTCTTTTCTATATAGTATGGTGTCAACGTTTTATAGAAAATAACAACACAACTTTCACAATAGAAGGCTCTTATATATTTATTTGGGAATTGTTATTCAGTATGAATAATATATGAGTTTCATGTTTTGATTATTGTTGAGAATGTTTCTATGTTTGACTCTTTTATGAAGTTAAAATATTGTTTCTCTTAGAATCGTCATTTGAGAAAAGTACTTTTAATATAACCGTTTACACCATTCTCCGTGTAATAGTACAATTCCTTTTGCATTATACAGAAGGGTCAACTTCGTTTTCATATGATTGTATTCTGCAAAAATATTAAAGAAAACTCTCGTATTTTATCATGTGTTGTTCTAAATTAATAAACTGTATTCTATTGTTTTCTGCCCAAGCACATATATTATTTCATGCAAAATTGAATTGAATTAATATGCCTTTTATATCAACTAGGACTGTTTTCAAAGAAAGGTTGGACTGTGTTTCCTCCTCTCTTTTTTTAATAAATCTGAATTTTGTTGGGAATCTGTTTGTGCGTCTGTATTAGTGAATGTTCTTACTATATTAAAAAACATACAGATACTTGGCAGTTAATTAATTGATAGATTAATGATTTATTTAATTAGGTAGGATCTTGACCATGTTCTGTCTTTTATTTTGATAGTTAATATGTTTTGCTTCATGTTTTTAGTATTATAATATGTATGGTTGGCGTGTTTTAATAAAAAGGAGTAAAAGCTTTTTCCAGATTTTATTAGAGTGTGTTTTAATAAAAAAGAGTTAAAGCTTTTTCAAGATTTTATTCATAATTTTCTAGTCACTGCTTTCTGAATCCAGAAGTACATTTATTGAAAATTCAGCAGGTAGTTTAGTTTCAGAGTTTATATCTTTGTTAATTTAATTTTTTATTATTCTCTGTTTAAATTCAAGTCTTCCCAAGACTTTTCGTGTGACCCTTCGTATAATTATATACTTTGTAAATATTGTATACATTTAGTATAGATTATTTTTGTTTAATTTAGTTAGTTTTAGGTTAGGTTACTATTTAGCCACCCAACGGAGCCGTTAAACCCGTTGAGTCTAGCCACCTCAAACGACTAGGAGTTGCTAAATACCCCCAGTTCGGGCTGTCACTCCCTTGTTGACCTTAGAACAGATTTTTTCGGCTAACATGTGCTCATAACTACCTGAGCATGACCTCAATAATTATCAAGAATATAACCAGACACTATTGTGAGTTTATATATCACAACAATACCCCTTAGCAACACACCACATTATTCACAAGAATCCCTTGGTTTAAAAAGTACCTTTTAGTACATTGGATTCACAACGTAGACTTTTAAGATTAAATAGAATCCTAAAACGGTCACCAAGTCCCCAAAAGCTTGAATGTAAATATTTATATGCGTATTACTGTTCTTCACAAGAATCCCTTGGTTTAAAAAGTACCTTTTAGTACATTGGATTCACAACGTAGACTTTTAAGATTAAATAGAATCCTAAAACGATCATCAAGTCCCCAAAAGCTTGAATGTAAATATTTATATGCGTATTATTGAACAGTAGAGTGAACTGAAAAGTTGAATAATTAAGGTTTTATTACACGATACCTGCCTTAGTTCAATAACGGAGATTGAGTGTCGTTAACTTTAGAAATTCAGTAACTTTCAATATTCTACCTCAAACGACTAGAGGTTGCTAAATACCCCCGGTTCGGGTTGTCACTCCCTTGTTGACCTTAGAACAGATTTTTTCGGATAACATGTCCTCGTGACTACACCTCAATCATTATCAAGACTATAACCAGACACTATTGTGTGAGTTTATATTTCACAACAATACCCCCCTTAGCAACACACCACATTATTCACAAGAATCCCTTGGTTTAAAAAGTACCCTTTTAGTACATTGGATTTCACAACGTAGGCTTTTAAGATTAAATAGAACCCTAAAACGGTCATCAAGTCCCCAAAAGCCTGAATGTAAATATCTATATGCGTATTATTGAACAGTAGAGCGAACTGAAAAGTTGAATAATTAGGGTTTTACACGATACCTGCCTTTGTATGAACTGTTAAATAAATAGTTCAATAACGGTACTGAATAGTTCAATAACTGTAAATATCTATATGCGTATTATTGAACAGTAGAGCGAACTGAAAAGTTGAATAATTAGGGTTTTACACGATACCTGCCTTTGTATGAACTGTTAAATAAATAGTTCAATAACGGAGATTGAGTGTCGTTAACTTTAGCATTTCAGTAACTTTCAATATTCTAACATCTCAAATTCCAGAATGTTCTGCAACAGGAATGTAGGCCCATAACACTTTTGTGAATGATTTACAATAATCAAATTGGTCAGAACTGAGAAATATGGTCATTCTGAATCCTCTTTCATTTCAGACAATAACTTGCATATGCAGTCCATGTTTATCTTGAATGTTCACTGTTCATGTCTTTAATATACAGATCGGCCACTGCTTGTATGATACTATGAAAGAGCAAAGTGGAATAATTGAATTAACCTGGCTATAAGATACATGTGGTGTACCGTCAGCCTATGAACTGCATAATCATGTTGTATCATTTGATTGAGTTATGCAAAGACACATTCTTAAAAAATATTTTGGAAGATAAGAAAACAAACGACTCCAGGCTCCCTAATTCTGTGGAGATTGTCGCGAACTTCCCTATAGTATATCCACATTTGATTGAGGATTCTTTCATAACTAGAACCTCTCTGTTTTGGGTACTAATTTACAAAAAAGGAGCAGGGAAAAGATAAGACTGAAAGACAAGATGCACTAGCAGAGCTACTGTTAGCATACTGTAAGATGGAAAGGATAAGCCCAAATATATGCTTACCATAGCTATCACATACACAGGTTTTCAACTATCCAACTCCTCTAGATGCCAAACACCTAGAACAACCCATATGTCGTAAGCTTGTAAAGCATAAACTACGTTGCATTACATCAGGATACTGAAAACCTGTTGCACAGGAAATTATTAATACAGGCCCTCAGACTTTCAATTTTCTTCTGTTACATGTGGTATCCATCATTTCAATTTGTGCATTTCAGCTGCTTCTTTGATAAAAGCCAGATGAAAAGAGCCAACCAATGAAATGTCAGCTCGAAAACAATTTTTCTAGACAAAAACACCCTACATAGAATTGAAGAAAATAGTTTCTCCACCTTTGTATAGTTGATATAATTGTTACAAAATAATTTGTGACAAAAAGGTCACAGAGTTATACAATATCCACCTCAGCAATATGTGGCAACAGTCTTCCTTTCTGCAACAAACCAGGTAGCCACTGAATTTAGAGTTTGAAGGGCTTTTTACAAGAGTCACATATAGCAATTTTTTTTCTTCTATTCTCATAAACAACATAACTCCTGAAATGAGCAGAAGTATAAAAAAATTACTTACGTTCCTATCTTTTAATCAGGAAATGCACTGATCACATCTCTCCATTACAGCCACCCAATTGTTTAATATAGTACAGTTTGTTGGGCCTGATCAGGCACACCCGGTGAGACAGGCCGACCCGTTGTTCAATAATTTCAGTTCCATGTTTACTTAACAAAAAAGATCCATCAGCTGTCAATTAATGGTTAGTTATATGCACTCGACCAAATGTTGATGAAAAACTACCTGAAAAGTAAAACCACGCAGCACATTAAAATCACACACACACCAGCCAATTTCATTTTAAACTGACAAATAAACTAGTTATATAAAAAAAATCAAGTCCCTGGAAAATAATAAACACGAATAGAAGAAATGCAAAAGACAAGATACTTTCACACCTTTAGTAAAACTTGGGAGGACCAGATATGAAATCAATTCCAACAGGCTTAGGAGTCTTTAGAAGCTGCTGTGACACATGTTCTGCTAAAGCCCCTTGACCACTATATTGCCTTTGACTCTGTCCATGCTCATTTCTCATCACTCTACCAATATTTTTACCCAATACATCACTTTCTGCAACTATATGATTTTGAAATCTTGGGGAACCTTCTGGAGTACGAACTATCTGTGCACCCCCATAAACATCAGGCCTAGGATCAAGATAGCCACCAGAACAATTAGTATGTAGTCCATTTGCCAATCTTGGCATGTTTCCAAAATTCTCCTGCAAATGCACTGCTGATTTTGCAGCTCCATTAGCCTGGAATGGGATAGCACCATAACCTCCTGTTAAAGGAGTTGAAGAACCTGAGCTTGCCAGTGGTGTTGATATAGGCGAAGGAGACATCCCACCGTATCTATGATGGGGAGATCGTGGCTGGATCAATGGGCTTGCAGATGGAGAGACTGGCAAGGATATGTTTCCTTTCACATAAAAATGGTCACTGCAGGAAAAACACTAGAGTCACGAAAATAGTTTGTCTATTCCAGAAAGTTAATCTGAAGACTGATATGCAACTAAGATGAACAGCTTCAATAAAACCAAAAGACTCAGGAAAAAGAACAAAACCTTGAAGGTTGATACGGTGACCAACCCTTTGAATGTAGTGCTGAATAGTCCATCTCTAGCGATGAGAAATTTCTTGAATGTACAGCACATTGTGTAGCATGCTGCATTAAAATTGAAATAGAACAACAATCAAAATCAATAACAAATTCTGATTAAACTGAAAATATTATATAGTCATTATATTTCAAAACAACAACAAAGCAACTTTACTTTTACTTTGTTTCACTGCATTCCTATTGAGTACTAGCTATTAGTCACAATTTCTGTTATGTATGTCGCAAACAGAATTCCCAGATACAAGTCTTACAGAATCCCAGAGCCAACAGAAGAATATATATGAGAGATAGCTAACTAAATTTGAAACTCCCAAATAACCTAAAGATCATGAAAACACGGTTCCTCATATGAAGACAGTGTGAAACATGACCACCAAAGCTCCATTAGTATTAAATTCGACATAAGGTGGCAACCCTATTACACATGTTCAACAAGGACGTTAAACAGGGCTTTGGGTTAAAAAAAAATCAAAACCCAGTTACCCAATTTACAAGGTCAACTAAAATTAAGCCAAAGTGATGAAACTGAATGTTATGATGGCAGAATATTGTTTCTTCTTTGTATGCGCGCATTTGACTCGTGTTATTTGGAGCATGTGGTGAGATTTTTACTCTTTTACCCAAAAGATGGGTCAGGTCTCTCTCTGATTCTTTGAAGAACTTTTATTGATCCTTGTCATTGCAGCCTTGCTAGACCACTTTCTGCTTTAGATTTGTTGAAGCACTCTTCTTGATATTTGTCACTTTAGCTTTGTTAGATCACTCTCAGCAACTTCAGGATTCTTGGGTTGCAGCAACTTCAAGATTCTTGGGTTTGCTTGAAGCATTACTTTTGATCATTGAAAGTTTTCTTCCTTTTAGTGAATCTGTCTTTAATCTTTTCCACTTCAGCACTTCCAGTTCTCTTGACAGTAACGATGGCAGCCTCTTTCGTTTCTTTTGTATGTGTCTTTTATGGGATGCCATCTTAACATCTGTTGTTCAGAGAATTGGTTCTTGGTTTGATTCTTAAAGTGACGACCCTCTAGTCCCCTTGTAATAATTGCTATGAAAGCTAGTATACTCATCAAAATACCATCCAAATTGCAATATGCAGCAGTCACTTGTTTTGCTTTGCACTCATTTCTTGTCTACAATCCTTGAATTTTCTCTATACGCGTGATTCTTCTTCATTTGCCAAGCAACTACATTTTCAGAGCTCTGGAAATTTTAAGCATTTGTTTTTCCAAGGCTTCCATCTCTACTAGCCTCTCTCTGCTTCAGCTTCCCTAATGTTTGTTTGTATTAGAAACTTAGAGAGGCCTCCCTGGCTTCTCATCTTTTCTAAATGGTCCTGAATGTTTTTTCCTTGAAAGAGCTACATCTGAAACTTCAGTCTCTTTCACTAATGGGCTAGGAAGATCAGCAAAGAAGAGTTAAACATAGCCAAAACTCAAAGGGTGCAAAAAACAATACATCAAGAGTATAATGACAAGTTTTAAATGCTATCTTTTTGGAAGTTTGCATACAAGTTGAGCCTTTAGAGACTTAAAGCAACCCCCTTTTACCTCCTTCGCCATCTAAATAATGCAAATGCTTGTAGGAATGTAAATATCAATGTCAAGTCCTGCTTGGAACAGCCCACAGAAGAACTTGGTACACGGCACATGCAACAAAGAAAACAAAGGTTTCTCAAAATAATGGCTGATTTGCATTATTGCACTCTTCAATCAGCTCAATCTCATTCCATGTTATCTACAGTAAACTTTCTTTCAAGACAAGGGAGAAGGAAGCTATGGGTATGTCTATGAAAGGAATTACTAAACAAATGACAACCCATTCAAAATAACTGACAGGACATTCCAGGGATGGCAACTGCAATTGTAAATTTCAAAATGGCCCATGAACACTTCTCATAATACATAAAATTCAGTTCTCAAAAGTCGTTTGCTGAATTGAATTCTCTACAAAAGAATCTGAGTTACTAGTGTGACACATAATGTAGGTTTCATGTGTATATGTGTATGTATGTGTTATGTATATCTTGAACTGTCAATAAAGGGTGACAAAAGGAAATTCCTCCAGACCACAAAAAGTGCTCGTGAAGGGTCTCAGGCAGCTACTTAGTACAGCAGGGCATGAACATTTATTGGATGCTTCACACCTAGCGGGTGGCAAATCACACTCCCAACCAGAAGGTCATACACACTGCTTATACCTGACCACTGACCTTCTTGTTACTTTGGGGAAATTAGAAGGTATAACCAATCAGCATAGTGCAATGTTTTTCAAATTGGTTAACAGAAGTCCAAAAAACCAATCAGAAGATTTAGTCAGTTCTAGATTGACACTCTTAAATATTGAATGGAAAAAGGTTCTCAAATTGGATTTGATAATGAAAAAAGTTCAAAAGACCAAGGAAATTTCTTATAACAGAGTTACTTTGTTTTTAACTGCTTGTGCAACACATTCTCAGAATTTTCCTATAGAAAGTTATTAAAGATAACACGGGAAAAATTGGTGATGGAGGGCAACAACACAATTGGTCTGCCCTTGATGCTAGTCAATTGAATCGAAGGACCATTAGTCTATTATGGACAGGCTATGCAAATAGCTTTACATTCCAAACTGCACTGTAGCAGTGTAGACTTTAGAAGCTTTGAAAACTCCAATCATTTATTTGCTCTGTAAAATTTCAAAACCTTCCACAGCCAGGGCAGTTTCAGAACTATTTTTTCCAAGAGAATGAGAAATCTGAGTTGCAAGAATGTAATAAGGTAGAATGTAAACATTGTGTTTTGAAAGGTGAGGACAACTGGTAGAAGTGATGCAAATTCCCATACATCTATATCAGTGTTATTTTAAATGCTGCTTTTATTTGGAGAGCCAGATGTAATAAAGTAATGTCATAGATGATCTGTTTCATTACAAAAAAAACATACAAACTGCACTAGACCTAGAAAGATAAAATACCAAAGTATAGGTTACAGAATTTGAAATTTTCGAATTGCCATGGAGGAATTTTGATGTTATTCTCCCGTCTTTTCGTATAAATCTTATGGAACCTTGATGGTGACACAAAATTCACAGCAACATACTTTTTCAATATTAAAATAACATCATACAAAGTTCAAACAACTGTATATGTACCAAGGAGAAAAGGAAAATGCATTATCTCAAAACTTCAGCATGTAAAAGATATAGTCACATCAAAGCTTCCTCTGGTTACTTGTCTGAAATATTTCAGTCCCTCGTATAAGACAACTTCCCACATGTGGTGAAATACTACAAAAAAAATCAATATTAATCTGATCATTATATAAGTTTTACATCAATATAGATAAACCCATAATCTAGTTACTGTAACCCAAACTCTGAGAAACAATGGATAACTTGGTCTTTAAAACTAAGAAATGCTGTATTCTAAAGGTTCTATGAATTTAAACTTTTTCCGGCCACTCAAAATAAGGGGAAGGAAGACTGGCATTTTTTTAATAGAATCCAGCAAGAATCATATTGGATTGATGAAATTGCAGATATCAATCATTAGCATTGCAAAATCAGGGTGCAGTGGGGGTATCCAAGGGTTCTGAATCCATTTCTGCATTAAAAAAGCCAAAATTTCAACAATCCAAACTTGCAAATTCCGAAAAAAGATTTCATAACCGGATTCTGGTGATGTCAAACCCGGAAAATTCAAAATCGTAGAACATTTAGCCTTCTTCCTAAGAAATTGTAGAATAATCTAGTCAATATTTAACTAATGTGCATCAAATAAAAAAACCATCTAACCAATCAAATAATAATCTAGATACCATACACAACTGTCATATCAAACAACTTGATATCCTTTAAAGTTCCTCTGAAATTCAAAATCCTAAGTTACACTGTCTGTTTAATATGCTTTGATCCTGATTTCAATGCATCGCTAAAGGTTCTCATCAGATTAAATGATTAGTATTCTAGTGTTTTGATGTTATACCACAGAAGAATCCATGTCTGAAGAAATAATAAGACAAACATCCATGCTGTAAGCCAAAAGTAGTCTCCTTTACACATAGAGTAATACTATAACTTCGATCATAGGATGTGAAAGAAAAGCAGCCCCTGGAAATTGCCTTGTCATAATGCCAAACACATTTAGTATTCCTATTAGGATGCATCAACCTATACACTAAGGGGTAGTAACATCAGGAGTATGCAAATTTCGAACCTACAAACTAAAAATATCTTATTTCTATAAGAAATGAAAGACAGGAAAACCAAAGTATAAAGATAATAACTTTTCTTAATAACTGGAGGAAACATGGGAAACTAGATGCACCAATGGAGGAAAGAATACATGTCAGAGCAAAAAGACAAGTCATAAGAAAAGGACATAGGAAACAGGCCTGAGTGCGTTACATAAACGGGTACATACCAGAGGCCTTGACCCATTAGCAGATGATGGCAACAACTCTATGCCTTCTGCACTTTGATCCAGTTTCACAAATGGGTGTTCCAAAAGTTGTGTAGCTGTGGGACGGTTTACAGGATTTCTCTGCAGACATAATTTCACAAAATTCTTGCCTTCCTCTGAAAGATGGTCAGGGATTGCTGGTAGCTCCTTACTGTTCCCTATTTTAAACATTGCAGCAACCTGTATTTTGGAAATGATATAATTTAGAAGTTTAGAACGTATGATATAAACACAGTTACAAGGAAAACTAGAAAATCAGCAAACATTAAACTCCAAAATCCAATGGATAATTGTTTAGAATAACTGTAAAATTAAGAACAATTTAAACCTGACAGTTTCCAATTATAGGAAATGACTAAAAGCTTTCAGAATCAAAATATACACTACAGACCACAAGAAGAAACTTGATATGTTGTTATTAGTGTCTTGATTAGATATAAATTAGGCTCTCTTGACTAAAAGATAACTACTTAAAAAATGCTACCAGTTGCCTTACCCCTTCATACTGGCTCCATGGAGGCTGTGCCGTAGCCATTTCCAAAACTGTACAACCAAGGCTCCAGATATCCACTGCCAAGTCATAGCCATTTACATTTTTAATTACCTGAACCAGCAGAGAAAATGTCATTTATATTTGTTTTTAGATAAAATCAAAGTTTCAAACCAAGCTTGCAACAAGCAAGGGTAATCAGAAGATATCTTCAGGTATGAGTAAGTTTCTTCATACCTCAGGGGCCATCCAGTATGGACTTCCTTTAAATGACAAAAGACAGGAATGTGCTGTGATCTGAAGACAGAAAGTACAGAATTAGCCTTGCATAAATCATAGTTCTTATTTAATATTGAAAAAACTGTTACAAATTCAAATTCCTGCCATATTAATGCATCCAATATAGCTCACTAAATACCATCCTTCCATAGTATATAGTCAAAATATATATTGCATTTACCAATGGGGGGCGGCCTTGGTTCGCAGGTGAGGTTGACAGAAAATTAGTCCATACACCAGGATTCCATTCTCACTGTCATATTCCCCACCCAAATGTTGGAGATGTGTTTGTAACTTTGTATCCTTTACAGGTAGACTCAGTCACATCCCAATGGGAGTTCGGGGACTGGTGCCCAAATGAAGGGGGTTGGGATCTGGGGGGTGTTGGCCCGTTGGGGGAGGATCCACCCTCCACCGTGGCTAGCAGGTCCCCCATCTAGGGGTTCAGGGGCAGAGCCCCAAAGGAATATTTTTATGGTCAATTATATATTATTTCGGCCAATGGTTTCAGCCCATTGTAATATAATCCAAGTTAACACACTACGGTTTTGGATGCTGCAAAATACCTATATATTGTATTGTGAACGGTGAAGTTAATACACTGAGATAGGGATTAAAGGTTTCCAGGGTTTCCAGGGTTTCAGTTAGGCTGGCTTTCTTGGTTAAGGGTTTCCAGGATAAATTGTGTATACTGTGTGAATGTGCCATTGTTATTCTTATGTTTTAGACTCTGTTAGTATTGCTTTTTTTGCACAGGCTTATCAAGCACTTCACCAATGGTGTGCCAAAAAGGAATGAGACCAGGTGCAAGTCCTGAGAAAACTTGGTGAAATAGATACCCTGCAAACCTGGAACCTGAGTCAAAGTAAGTCCATGTTATCTGGTGCAGCCCCTGACCTCAGAGCATGTCGAGAGAGAGAGAGAGAGAGAGAGAGAGATTGTATTCACATATAATTCAAATACCTGTGATAATGGCTAGCTCAGTAGAGAGAGAGAGGGAGAGTATTGTATTCACATATACAATTCAAATAGTTGTGCCAATGATTAGCTCAGTAGCACCAGAAGCTTCTTTTTGACCAATTAGTAAGAGCATACAATGTTCATATACAGTTATAACTTATAGCTAATCAGACATACATACCGCTTAAAGGCACAAGCTAACATGCAGTAACTGCTTTGGTCGGGAACAATGTGAGAGAGAGAGAGAGAGAGTATTGTATTCACATATACAATTCAAACTTGTGCCAATGGTTAGCTCAGTAGGCACCAAAAGCTTCTTTTGACCAACTAGTAAGAACATACGATGTTCATAAACAGTTATAGCTAATCAGACATACACACAGCTTGAAGGCACAGCTAACAAGCAGTAACTGCTTAAGTTGGGGGCAATTATACACTACAATGTACATGTTGAGTTGTCTATCTATTTTCATGTGGAATAGTTGTATTGATATTGATTTCCAAGCAATGCACACTACAAAGTAGTCAGTTTGACATATTGCTTTTGATATTATAATATATTTCAATATTCAACATATCCAAGAAGTTCAACTCCTAAAATTTCTTTCATATTTATATTTTCATGGAAAATAGAAACTTCCACTTAGTGTCAAATATCTCTTCGTGACTAGTGACAGACTAAGTTAATGCAAGGGATAAACTGCTGGGGGCAGTACATGTTTTGCCATGCCAAAGTCTGCAAGCTTCACATGGCCATTGGGATCAACAAGAATATTTGCGCCTTTGACATCCCTGCAAATTGGTTATCAACCGAAATTAGACCCCTGTTTCATATATATAGTTAAAGAATGCAACAGAAGTGATATCTAGGAATCATTTAAAAATAACAAATCACCAAACGAAAAAGCAGCCATCAATATTCTCCCATGCATAAAAATTGTTGCAAGATTTAACAACAGATTGGTATAATATGCACCTGTGAACAGTATTTCTGCTATGCAGAAGTGATATCTAGGAATCATTTAAAAATAACAAATCACCAAACAAAAAAGCAGGCAGCATATTCTCCCATGCATAAAAATCGTTGCAAGATTTAACAACAGATTGGTATAATATGCACCTGTGAACAGTATTTCTGTTATGCAGATATGCCAGCCCACAAAGTATCTGATGTGTATAGCTGCGAACAACTGGCTCTCCAAACTGGCCATATTCTTGAAGCAGTTTGTGAATGGAACCTCCAGACACATACTCCAGGTAAATATATAGCATGTCATCCACCTGTAATTTAGGTGAAACTGTTCTTAACTTCTTACTAATTAGTAATAGCATTTTCATTCAAAAACAGACTAAACATCCATCAGACTATGCAATATATGTTTTGATTGTGCCTAGATGTATGCGTAACTTGAAAAATATTTTCTAGTAGTTCTGTACAAAATACAAATCACTTATAATAGTGGGAGTCAAGCTGGTCATACTTTTCCTTTATATATATATAGCTGCATGCTATTGTGAATATGGATTGGTATTTTAATAATTTATTAAATTATTATCATATTAAATTAGGTCTTGCATACAAATGCTTTGGCATAAAGCTCTGATCTACACTTTGGCCTTTTCTAGTACTTTCTTTTTGTTTTTCTGAAAGCATAAGTAAAAGAAATCCCTTTGCCTGATTGGGACATTACTTGCTGAGCCTTTTGTAGTATTACTAACAACCATTACGACAAATCAGCTGCCCTACCGAAAAAGAGGGTATAACCCTACCTAAGATGACAAGCACAACATTAAGGATGTGAGAAATGTTTGATGCCACAGCCATCATCCCATACCATGTAGCAGAAATCGCGTTCTAAATCGCGTTAGACTGTAGAATGTTCTTTTCAAATGCATCAGTGAGGAATTTTTGATGCCACAGCCATCATCCCATACCATGTAGCAGAAATCGCGTTCTAAATCGTGATTTTCCGAATTAAATTGGAATCGCAGGCTAAACAAGCCGATTCAAACCTGGGCTAGTTTTAATCACGTTGACCAATTTTGAACTGGTCAACGTGGCTTTCAATCGCGATTTAGCTCGGTGACGAGTTGCAGTCACTATTTTAATTTTCGCACGCCCAAAATCCGCCCAGATTTCGGTAAAAAACAGAGGCTGCAATTTTTCGCGCGCTGCCAAAAATTTGACAAAACCCAGATTCCTCCATTTTTTCCCATTCATTCACGTAGCTGGTGTTTTCCTCCGCGTCTAGTGTTACTGTTTTCCTCTGCGTCTGCGTGTTTTTCTCTCCGTCGAGCACTAAACCACTCTGCGTCTGTGTGTTTCCTCTGCGTCGAGCACTGATCCACTTTGCATCCGCATATTTTCCTCTGCATCGAGCGCTGAACAGCAGGTTTTTCCTCTGCGGCATGCAGTGAGAAGGGTTCGCGTCGAGCTCGAAGCCAGTGACGTGAAATATAATTAATTTCACTTGACTTCTCGTCTACATTCTGAACTCATCTTATAAATGAGAATTGATATATTTTGGACATCTATTGATATTTATTGGACAACTATTGATAACTTGCAGTATATGGACATGGCTATTTGAATATCTATAAAGATGTTTTTTTTAATTCAAAATATGTGTATATATTTAATTTTTTGTATTTGCCGATTTTTTCCCAATCTGATTCGAACTCTTCGCTCTTTTGCCAATTCTAACAACTATGATCCCATACCCTCCACTAGTTAACAGAACAGTCCTCCCATACCCTCCACCAGTTAACAGAACAGTCCTGAAAAGTTCCCTTTTGATACAAAAAATCGAGAGCCAAGGACATAGCAAAGTCGTGTAGCCTCATCTTGAAAGAAGACTCAAAACATAGAATCTCATCCAAAAGAAATATTGCATTACTTTCCATCATTGAATCTTTATGACCCATCCTAAAGCGACATCAACATGTCAAGGGTCTAACAACTAAAGCAGAGTTAGAATGATTGCTAACAACTAGATAATAATTAATATCAACATTAACCACCAGTCAACGTGGACTTGAAGATGAACTATTAACTCAACAAGTCAACACCTGTCAGTTACAAAAGTGTTCTAAAAGAACCGAAATATTATAAAGTATAAATAGACAATTGAATTCTGAATATGCTTTAAAGACAAAGATCAAATGTTCTAGGGGCTAAAGATCAAATATAGGGTCGACAGAACTTAGATTTCATATTTGTAAATCTAATTATTCCTGTGAGAAGCCATCATCAAAGCTGAGAGAACAGAAAGCTCTATAAAACCTGTGCTCTAGCCATTGCCAACTTTTCTTTGCTCTTCTGAAAATGCTATCCCGTACACAATGTCATCTGTCAGTAATGTATCTATAATTAAGAACACTATGGTGGATGTCAGCAGAATATGTATATTTGAGGGCAAATTTACTCATGCCAAATAACAAAATTTGTCTCTCAAATGGTAGACCATTTTTTGCAATAAAGCCATTTAAGACCCAGGGATCACAAAGTACCAAGGATATTGATGGTTGGATGAGAAATGAATGCAATAAAATACACATGAACTTTACTCACAATAGTGACTGATATAATATATTTAAAAATGTATTCACAAATAGATATGATAAGATGATTTTATTAATGTCCAACAAATGACCACAAAAATGGGTCAATGGGATTGTGTGGTACCATGACGTCAATATAAAGTGGGAGCACTAAGGTGGCTCCTATAAAAAGTAAGAAGTATGACTCTTGCCTAAAAACCAAAAGGAGCTCACTCCAAAGATGGAGAGCCAATCCAGAAGAGAAATACAAAAAGAGTGGATCTAGAATCTGTGATACAAAAGTTGTAAATCTGTCATGGTTCACTAGAAGCATCTCTCCTAACATCCGAGGCCAAATGGAGTAATCTCAAAATGTTAGTTTTGTACCTAGGGATGTGTTCCCCTAGTGATTTTAGCCTAAGTCACTAAGAAGGGGGAAAAGTGACCCTCACATTAAATACACATTTAATGAGACTTTATGTTTCTAAAGTCACTTTTTGTCTAAAGTTAAAGTGGGTGAGCAAATAAATTATTTAAGTGATTTAAGTAATGTGATTTTTGCTCTCATCTTATCCTAGCCATTGGATTGAGTAAATCACCACCGTTGGATTAGAATCCCATTTAGGGATTAGACAAAAAGGGAGGGAGGCTCATAACTTAATTCATTGTTGCATGAATGAGAGGAGAGAAAATCAAGAGAGGAGGAGCTAGCACAGCAGCACGCACTTCGAGGCAGTCATCTTCACTTGGCACAGAAATCGAGGCACGAGCTGGGGCATTCATTGCACAGTACGGCCTGCTCCTTATTGTCTTCATTTGGCACATAACCCGAGGAGAAAATACAGCAGGTACAGGGCACGAGTTTCTAGATAACACTGCGCACGAGTTTCAAGAGATTCTGGGCACAAAACCCGTGACATTCTGCACACAGTTCGAGGTAAAATCTGGGCACACTCATCGAGGGTTTCAGCACTGAGTTCGAGGAGTTAGTGAGCACAGATTTCGAGGTGCTGCACTCTGTCTGAAATATTTTTTTTGGGGCTCGGTTTTGAGACTGTTACTGCACAGTTTTCTAAGTGTTCCGTACAGTTCTGGGACACTCCTTTCTGCACGTTTTTCGAGGCACTTTCAGCACAGTCAAGGCTGCTGATTTTGGCACAGTATTCGAGAAATCTGCTGGGTGATATTTCACTGTAGAGATAAGTAAAATATTTCTGCTATGATTTTATGTACTGAGGTTATATGAAGCAATAAGAAACTCTCTCTCTCTCTCTCAACTGGTTTTCCCCGTGGGGGTTTTTCCAAGGCTCGATTTGGCCAAAAATCTCTGTGTCATATTTTTCATGTGTGATTGCTAAATGTGTTTACAGCCTGTTAAAAGCTTTTACTGTGTGTTTACTGTTATAGTAATTTTGTTATAAGTAGTTCCCAGTCTATGCATAACCGACTGGGAATGAAAACCACTAAATCTTAACATAAACCAGCAGACAGTTTAAGGCAGAAAATTCTACACAAAATAGTACTCTGTCTGGAGGAAGAACTGGAAGAGGAGCTATAATGTGTAACGTGTCGCTGCATGGAGTGGGGGGTCTGTTGTTGTCACTTGGATGAGAACATCCAGCTGCTAGTATGGAGCCAAGACTGGCCACTCCACTGGTGTTTCGCGAAAGTGGAGGTGATCCTCCATGTCCTAATTGATCTAGGGTCAAAAACATTATTGCCATCCAGACCTGTCTCTTTGTGCCCCTAGAAGAAGGGAGCAATGGAAAGAAGTAATCTGCTGAGGGGAGGCTAGTCCAGACTGTGAATGTCACTGGAGGGCACGAGGGAGGCTGGGAGCAAAGCTGGAGAGCCTCCTGCAAGTATAAGGCCATACATCTCTGATCAAGATACCCAAAGAAACTAGTCAAAGTCTAAAGATCCCTAAGAAGAAGGTCCCTAAAAAGGCAATGGAACTGCTCGTGAATCTCGTAGTAGATAGGACAACAAAAAAATGAAGTGCTCCTCGATCTCAACCTCTTGAAGTTGACATACCTGGGAAATCCTGTCTAATTGATCGATCTAGTAATCTGACTCCACCCTAAGACAATGAGAACACACTCTGAACTGGCTTAGAGGAATATGAAGATTGTGTGCCCAATGGCGGAGTGAGTAATGGGGATGAACAGTGAGAGTGTCCCTTGCATCCATGAAGTGCTCAGTGTAAAAGGCAATCTTCATATATAATCCGCCATAAGGGTTGAGATCCAAGTGACCTACACAAACTGCCTATAAATATCATCTCAAATGATTCTATTCAATTCTTGCCTTGTAGGTAGGAGTTGACCATGCACGTCCAAGCAATACCTAAACGATGGAATCTAGGTCCATTGCAATACCAACAAACATCAAAAGATCCACAACCCCGCCATGAAGGGCAACTTGAAGGACTTGTTAAGGTAATGGATTCCGATGAGAGATGGACCAAATACAGGTATTGATCTCACCGCTTTGTCGAGTCAGCAAAGCTCCAAAGGTGGTGTAAGAGTGAGACAAGGTTGAACACAATCTCAAATCGAAAGGGCCAGGCACCGAACTCCACAAGTATGATGGGTTGAGGTGTTGTCTGTTTGCATCTGATGATACAATGAAGATGGAGGATCTGCACTCTCTCTATTGAGGCCCAGTCAAAATCTAGTAGACAACAGCCCCAAACCGCTAAGCCATAGAGGACTATGGGTCAGATGAGAGTGTCCATGAGAAACATCTTGGACGAGATGTCCTAAAAATGGCCTTTGACACACTATCTCCCGAGGAGGGATAAGGATCTATATCCTTTGTTGACTCAGGGCTAAAGGGCATGCAATAAACTGAAATCATGTCCTGTGAATTGTACCCCCAAATAGGTATAGGTGGTAGTGATCTTAATCTCATCCCCTCTAAAGAAGAAATGAAGATTAGTGAGGAGCTTCTTCAACCCGTTGAATTTCATGACCTTGGTTTTACCCAAGTTGACCGTCAACTTACAAAGATCACAAAAGAAGACCAAGGCATCTAGCTATCTTTATAACCCCTTCGAAGATGCAGCCAAGAGGACCAAATAGAAAAAAGTGAATGTTACAGATTTATATAATACCATATGCAAAATAAAAAGAATCTACAATGGGACTGTAACTAACTACCAGCATAGATCCATCTTAAACCCATATCTATTAAGCACCGAGAGGGATCCAATTTCTTTAGGTGTATTTCTTTTTTTAAATTTAAACTCAAGAAATTTGATCTCTTGATTGATAGATCTGGGTTTAAGTTTTAAGTTTTTATTTTATAAACATCTATTTTTTAATTACTTTTCATAATATTTTATTTTATGAACCAACATGGATTTTTTTAAATACTTTTCATAATTTTTTTAATGAGCGGACATGAATTTTTTTAATTATTTTGTTAGTAACAAACATTACATCACAAACTTTACAACATCTCCCCCATACTTACTTACTTTACTTCTTTTTACTTTACTTTATTTTACTTACTTCTTTTTACTTTACTTTACTTTACTTTACTTCTTTTTACGCGCAATCACTTTTTACGTTTTATTAAATGTAACGCTACATCACACACGTTAGAAGATCTCCCCCATACTGGGTTGTAGAGCACCTCGTTCCACTCGGTGCAATCAAAATGTAGTCACACATACAATAATCTGAATTTACCTATTCATACACTAACTTATGGAAAATGAAAAGACTCTACAAAGGGACTCAACTAGCATAGCTAACTATCAAAATGTAACTGACCAATATATGTAGTTGTTGCAAATAATTCAACCACATATGTTCACTACTCATTATAACTTTACTAGCCTCCTCACTTGACTTGTTCACACACCAACATTTATTACAATATTATGGCTAATAGCATGGTCTCACATTATTTATAAAATTTTCACTTACAATAAGGTTACACATGACCAATTTATTTATGCTTTGAAGCTTGAAGGTTGTCTCCTAACAATTCCCCTTAAAATGAGAGCTTCAAACTTGAAGAATTCTCTTGACTTTTTCTTCTGACATTCCTCACCAATTTTTAAATTGCCGCATGAGCAAAACATCAAATAATTGATAATAAAAAATGTGTACGAACTCCCCCTTTATGACCATAGTTGAGCATCTACTACTATAACATGTTTTGGTTAAACATCTTCAGCTTTTCAATGACTACTGTTCAAAAAATTGGTGCTCCCCAACAATTGTAAGAACCTTTCCCTATGGATTCAATTTATGATTCAAGAACCTCTCCAATTTGTGGTCCAACCCTTTACCTCTAGGTTTATAATTCAACCAAAAACATCTTCTTGACAATAACAAAGTTCTCCATCTTTGTTAATGGAATTGTTTCTTTGTCAATGGGGCTTCGACTTACCTCTAACCATTTCTTTGAAATGATCTATTATGTCTTTGTTTTACTTGTCTCGTCAATATGAAGACCTCATATTGGTGCTAACAACCATACACGAAGTCATCTAGATAATTTGCATCCTTTCAATTATCCTTGTACCTACTTAGCAAGTTCTACAGTTCTTGAGCTTGATTGGCAATTTGAATAGCTAACCATTCAACATATAGTTATCACTCCTCTTCTAGTTTGATAATTAGAAAATAGTACTTTTGGGACGCATTGAACAGACTTTTCACCTACATAGTAGACATTAGAGCCACTAAGTGAGTATTTTTCAAAATTATCAAAAATTTCCCCCTCCCCTTAAACAAACCAGTTCGGTTAGTTTTGTCTCGAATTGGCATGGGCATGGTTGCATGGCCCATAAAATCAAAATAAAGTTAAATAAACCTAATTCTACCCTCTCTCGCCCCTAAACCCTAAAATACAATTATATAAAGCAAAACATCAAATAATTGATAATAATAAAAAATTGTGTACATCTACTATGACCATAAAAATTGTGTACGAACTCCCCCTTTATGACCATAGTTGAGCATCTACTACTATAACATGTTTTGGTTGAACATCTTCAGCTTTTCAATGACTATTGTGTACATCTACTATGACCATAAAAATTGTGTACGAACTCCCCCTTTATGACCATAGTTGAGCATCTACTACTATAACATGTTTTGGTTGAACATCTTCAGCTTTTCAATGACTATTGTTCAAAAAATTGGTGCTCCCTGTTAGCACTCAAAATTTATCCTTTGGTTGTGGAAGGATAATCCTAAGGTAACGCTTTCAAACCAATCTTTAGCAGAAAAACTAGTATTTTTCCTACCATAGAGGGCTCTCTCAAAAAATGGGTATAATGACTAGAGATAATTTCAAACTGATTTTATTTAAAATTTGTAACAGGCTAAAACATATGAATAACATTGGGCATGGAGTCAAATCTAAATATTTAAAGACCAGCAAAATTTCAAAAATAAGAGTTTTTTGCAAAGGCAAGGTAGTTGTTATTTCACAGTCAAGTTCTTGTTTGGCAAGTGGTATTTGAAGAAAGAATGACAGTTCATCAATATTAGGCACCAATCAAAGATGAATCCAACATTGACTTTAGAGGAAATACGTGAATACTTTGATCCGATTAAACCAAAGCATAATTATATGAATTTTGTTTTAAACAAAACTTTCATCAAAGCATGAAGGGAAAACATAATGAAAAGAATTTCACTGGAAAAAACGAATCACATAAAGGAAAGGAAATTACAACCTGAAATTTAAACAACACAGGAATCTTTGCTCTTCAAAATGTGCCCAACTCTGCATGGCTATCTTTATTAAAACTGAAACAATCTCGATACAAAATGTGTGTCTCTCTTCACGGGTTCCAACCCTTTTTTCATTGTCAAAATTGATCTTTTATACATTGAAATCCTCTCGAGGCAAAACCTAACTGCTTCATTACTAAAAATAGTAAACTCTAAACTAACTATTACATTCTATTTTGAGTCAAAATTTACACAATTTCAAAAATTTCAAAAATTTTCCCAAAATCTAATATTTGATATCTTTCTATTTGTTATAGCTGCTAACAAGGCCTTTCCCGAACAGGAGTCTTCAAGTGTGCAGGTTGTACTTCATTTTCCCATACTTCTCCACCATCTTCCACTGTTCTGTAGAAGGTATCTCATAGCTAGTCATTTTCTTGACCAAAACTTTCATTTCTACGTGCTCTGCAATGGAAATTGGAGGAATTTTTTCACCTATCAAGGCCAGCTGGTTTAGAATTTCAAAATCATCTGAGAGTTTCTCCAGTAAAATTTTCCCTGTTAGAACATTAGTCAAATCTTCAAATTTCTCATGGTTCATCCTGATGTTAAAAAGTAAATCCTTATAATTATTCAAGGAAATTAACTCGTTAGTTTCATCCCAAAAAGAGGACAGTCCCTTTTGTATTAGCTTTAAAATCCCTTTTTGAAGACTTCAACCTATTTCTTCATTTGTTATGCTCTAGCCTGAACATTCTCGCCAAGGACTCTCCTTGCCCAAGTTATGACTGTTACTTTGTTTTTTATTCCCATTGCTTTCAAATCATCCTCTATTAAAGTATTTAAGAAGGTAACAGTATTTTGTGTTGTTTCTTTTGGATTCTTATCCAAAACTTCTCTCATTGTTGTACAGCTCTGCAAGCTATCATCTGCTATTGTTTTGCACCTTGCAATGGAAGTTGCCCTGTCACTTGACTTATGAACCTCTGATTTCTATCTACCAATTCTTTATTCTTATTTGTCAACTCTGTTATTTCATTTTCTTTTTCTGATTTTCTTCTTCTAGTCTTTGTTTTCCTTCTTTTAGTTCTTTGATCTCCACCTCTTTCAAGCTAACTTGAGACATAGCTTGAATTATATCTTTTGTACTTGCTTCTTTGTTTCCTTGATCTGTTCCTTGCTTCTCTTGTGCTATATTTGTCAATTTGGTCTTTAGATCTTCAATTTGAGTCTTAAGACTCAATCTATCTTTCTCCCAACTTACCTCTTTTTCCTCAAGTTTGAGCAAATTAGCTCTACAATCATCCAATTCTTGAGATAAAATTTCATTTTCTTGTTCTAACACAATTAATTCAGAGGCTTGAATTAACTGAGTTGTTGGAATCTTAAGCTTTTTCTTAAGTAATTGGATAGTGTTTTTCTTGTTAGTTAAAAGCTTTTTACTTGCTTCCCCTCTATTGGGTTCGTCATTGCTCTCCACCAGGTCAATTTGCAATCTTTTTATTTGTTGTTGATGAGCTTTGTTCTTTGTTTTCTCCTGCTTCAACTAGATTTCCAGCCTGTTCACTGTATTCTCTGTAACTTTGCCACTTTTAAGGTAGCTTTCATCAAATCAGTGTAAATCACCTCTCCAGTTTGTCTATGTAGGTGAATCTTGTCAGGGACTGGTATCTTCTGCAAATTCAATTTCATTTTTGTGACCTTGTCATCAGATGATATGGCCAAATTTAAGGTATTTTTTGTTGGATCTCTGATGACTATCTCTGAATCAACGACATTCCTGATTTTTGGAAACAACTTATGCATTGCTTTTGTTGTTGTTTGCTTGTTTTGCCCATATTTTACATATATCTCAGCTCTTGATTGAAACTTGTTAAGGTCACCTGCAACTCTTGCCTCATCGAAACTATACTCTTGTACTTGAATTTCTGGCCCCTGGTATTTTTCTTTCTTCTTTCCCTTTTCTTTGTCAAATACAACTATTTCATCTTGTTGGCTTAATTTTAATCTTTTGGCCTCTCTTTCTTCCTCTATCTGCATATCAATACTTTCATAAAAACTTCTTTTACTTGTTGCTTCAATCTTTCCCGAGGTAGGTACCAACTCGGCTAAAATTTTATCCAAGGTAGAAGGATTTTTCTGTGTTCTTCCTCTATCTGCATATCAATACTTTCATAAAAACTTCTTTTACTTGTTGCTTCAATCTTTCCCGGGGTAGGTACCAACTCGGCTAAAATTTTATCCAAGGTAGAAGGATTTTTCTGTGTACTTCCTGAAGGCTTCGGTATCTGATTCATACTGTAGTAAATTTGCCATTTTTGCCAATCCTTCAACCTCTCGATGATCAAAGGCTTTGCTTTTGTTATATTGCCTTCTTTGAGAAATAACATGACAAGGATCATAGTTTATGGCATTGGCTTTCCTAAAATTCTGTGCTTCCAAATGTTTTCCTACAAAAGGGAGAGCATTCTTGTTCTTGATGATAAATGGGCCAATTTTTAAAGGACACTTTATATCTATAGCTTTCTTGAAAGCTAGAAAATGGTAATTTTCTACTATCAATTTTTGTCTGATAAACTCCAAAGCAAAAATTCTCACAGTCAGAACGACTGGTAGAATATAGGGCTAAAATTCTCACTAATAAATTCTGATTAGTGTATGTTGCTTCAGTAAATACTAAAAACCAATCTCCAATTGCTTTTTTTGGGCTTAATTGCATCAAGGTCTTCATCTCTGATAATACTCTGGGCAAATTTTCTCCAAACATCAATCTGTATACTTCTGATAAAATAAAATTCATAAAATTAAACATATTGTTTTCCACTGTTTCTGAAAACACTCCTTCTAGGAAATGTAAATCTTTTTCACTAGAAAACAAGAACATTTTCATCAGGTGTGTCTGGAACCTGAAGTCTCTGGAAGTGTGGAAATTCACTAGCTGAGAGTGAATGTTCTCACAGCCAGGAATTCATCAAATTTAAGACAGGGAACTTGGCTATATTCCATTTCTGGCTTACCAACACTTAATCTGAAAAGCAGACTCAACTAGACATCTGTGACCATAGAATCATCATCAAACCCTAAAAACTGTGAAATGAGTGACAAGACTAACTGTGAATTTTCATCAAAGAAATTAATGTCTAGTGGATAAGGGGTGTTATCAATGGCAAGGTCAAGTTTCAGACAACTAGTCATGAAGGTTTGTTTGGTCTCAGGAGGTGACTATTTGTACTGGCTAACTAGGGCTTCTTCGGCAAAGTCTTCCTGCTCATGGGAGGAAAACAGGGGTACTTCTAAAGCTTTCCTAACGGTAGATGCATTTACAGGGCAAAGGATTTTCGTTCTTGACGAATTGATAATGACCCTTTCACTCTAAGAATAATTTACTGCACACCACGAAACAAAATCTGGAAACCCTAAAGCTTGTTCTGGACAGAAATAGATAAAACCGGACTTCTAAACATTGTGCACATCCAAATTCTGTTTGTGTAAACCCTCCAACCTGCTTTTGACTTCTGAAACTGAGAATTTAACCATCATGGGGTCACGAATGTCATTATCTCTGTCCTCTAGGGTTTCTTCTATTCACGTATTTTCAATATTTTGAGGAACAATTTCACTACTTTCTTCCATTATGTAAACAGTTCTAATCACTTTCACGAGTTTCGGAGGACCTACATGGCACTGACAGGTTGAAAAAACTATGCTCTGTCGCTTTCTTGCTGCACGCACATGTTCCAATCATCCGTCGTTGAAAAGACAAATATCAACTTTTCACGTGTCTCTGTCTTTTATACACCCTGAACGTGGTTTCGCAACGCGGGAGGATGGTTTTCTTTACCGCTCTCTCCGATTGCAAAATGATGTGAGGTTGACACGTGTACAACGGTATGGTATTTCGCAACCGCTCCGAACTCCATTTTGTCATGCAAGTTGGCTGTGCAAAAAGGATGCGGACCGTTGATTTGTTAGCCCCTTCATCAAACGACTGTTGATCTTCGCTTTGCTTTAACACCGTTTGACTTGTCTTTTCGGCGCATTCTATTCTCATTATCTGCCTTGCTTCTTGTTCAGCGAAACTTCCCTCCATCGTTGATCTGCCTGTGGCCTAGTCAAATGATCGTCGATCAAGTTCTTCTTTTAACGTCATCTTTTTAACTTTTTAGTTTTTAGTGAATCTTGCCTCCACTATTTACCTCTCTTCTTTTTTGGCGAAGCTCTTCTTCCACCGTCGATCTTTTTCCACTGCAATCATGACCATTGATCATTTCGCATGGTCTCTAAGGCGCTAAGGCGCTTAACTCAACTCTTTAGCTCCTCTTTGGTGTAGCCAATGGTCATATGGATCATTCCTCGGGGACCTAGGGCTTTCATCATTAGACTTAGAAAAGATCAAAACAAATTTTAGGTTGGCAATCTTCATTTCATTTTGAAAAAATACAGTGTCAACACTCCCCAACAATTGTAAGAACCTTTCCCTATGACTTCAATTTGTGGTCCAACCCTTCCAGAACCTCTCCAATTTGTGGTCCAACCCTTCAGGGACCTAGGGCTTTCATCATTAGACTTAGAAAAGATCAAAACAAATTTTAGGTTGGCAATAGAAAAGATCAAAACAAATTTTAGGTTGGCAATCTTCATTTCATTTTGAAAAAACACAGTGCCAACACTCCCCAACAATTGTAAGAACCTTTCCCTATGACTTCAATTTGTGGTCCAACCCTTCAAGAACCTCTCCAATTTATGGTCCAACCCTTTACCTCTAGGTTTAAAATTCAACCAAAAACATCTTCTTGATAATAAGAAAGTTCTCCATCTTTGTTAATGGAACTACTTCTTTGTCAATGGAAAGGGTTTCGACTTACCTCTAACCATTTCTTTGAAATGATCTATTATGCCTTTGTTTTACTCATCTCACCAATTTGAAGACCTCATATTGGTGCTAACAACCATACACAAAGTCATCTACATAATTTGTATCCTTTCAATTATCCTTGTAACTACTTAGCAATTTCTACAATTGTTGAGCTTGATTGGCAATTTGAATAGCTAACCATTTGACATGTAGTTATCACTCCTCTTCTAGTTTGATAATTAGAAAATAAAACTTTTGGGACACATTGAACAAATTTTCGCCAACACAGCAAAAATTAAAGCCATTAAGTGAGTCTTTTTCAAACTTATCAAAATATTCCCCCTCACTTAAACCAACCAGTTTGGCTAGTTTTGTCTCGAACCGGCATGGGCATGGTTGCATGCCCCATAAAATCAAAATAAAGTTAAATAAACCTAACTCTACCCTCTCTTGTCACTAAAACCTAAAATACAATTATATAAATCCCCCCCACCTCTATTTGCCTCACTCCTCTCTCATGACCATTTGTAAGCATTTGGAGTTTGTGGAGCTACATTGAAGAGTTATGCCTTAGAGTGAGTTTGGCACTTATTTGGCATTCCTTGTGAGCTATTTGCAATGGATGAGATTGAAGATTGATCATGTTGATCAATGATATCTAAGCTAGTCAGTTGTAGCATATTGCTTTCTGTACTCTAGAGGCCATATAGAGCCTCGTCGTTTATGTATTTTGTTTTGTATACATGTATTGACTTTGCATATTTAGTTTCTAATAGTTTAAATGCCGGTATGAAATCTTGAATTAACATTGATGTTTAATTTTGCTTCTATTTCCATAGATTTTTACTACATTTCAACTAATTTTAAAATTTCAAATAATTTTGAGTTTCTTCTAGATCAATATTTGGAGTATATCAAAGTACTTCAATATGATTCGTCCTCGTTATCTAGAACTTATAGTTTGCTCATATATCATTGAAACTCTATATTCTACTATTGATTGGCCTAACTCTGGCTTTAGGAACTTAGAAGTTAGAAATACCATAGTATTTTTTCAGTAAATTGACTCATTAACTAAATCATCAACCAATTCCCATCTGAGTCTAGTATGATCAATGCCATAGATTTATACTACACTTCGACTAATGAAATTTCAAATTTCAAATAATTTGAGTTCCTTCTAGATCAATACTTGGAGTCCATCAAATGACTATCAATGTGATCCATAACTCATCATCTGGGACTTGTGTAGATTGATCATGTATCAATGAAACTCTTCTATTTATTCTACTGCTAACTGACCCGACTTTGGCTTTAGGAAGTTAGCCTTCTCTTGTACCCATTAAGATAGGACTGTTTCATGACTCGTTAAAATCCTCGCCAACAAAATATTGGTATTCAATCTTGTTTTTGTTGCCTTTCAACAATGTTGTTTGATCACAATAGTGTAGTACATCTCTAATTGTCTAAAGCCAATTATCAAGTCTACCGAACTTCAAACAACTAAAATGTTGTCAATGCATCAACGTTGGATATGTGATGTGGGTATCATCTGAACTGTTTGGTATACCACTACTCAACATTACAAAACTTGGTCACAACTTTCTCTCATAAGGCAACACGAGTCTCAAAACTTTTCTTCAACTAAAGGTTAGAACTAAATGAAATTTTCGTGTACTTAGTTAGTTGACTTCAATTTCCAAGCCACTACTCTTCATAGATATTTCACCTTTATCCACCTCATATAGGTTGACAGTTTTTGGTGATCTTCTTTCTAACGATACTTCCCCTTGTAGTGCTTTATCTTCTTGTCTTGGCTAGTATCTATCTTTGTCTCTAAATTTGAATGTTTTATTTCTTATTAGGTTATGCAACAATCTTGACCACTTCAACTCTAAAAATACTATGATACCAGTTGCTTGATCCTTAGTTGATTTATGTTAAATCTATTTTTGGGCTTGGATACCTACTTTGCCCTTTCAAGTTCACACTATTACTTTGTCGAACCTAACCACCAAGCGTGACAATGTTTTTTGTAGCAATTGGTTCAACATCTTATTTTGAATCTTTAGAATGTTAGTCAAAATGACTCCCTATGGCTCAAGTGCAAACTAAAGTCTCTTTTGAATTTCTTTCCAACTTCAAGATTTTCTCAAAACTACATCTGCCAACTATTGATGTTGAATTGCTTTTAGTTGAACTAGTTATTTGTCACATCCATCAACACAACTTTTAGCTTTTCATGCTCCCTTTCGACCACACTTAGCCCAGAGTCTCAACTCTCTCCAACTTCAAGCCTTTGGGGCAACTTCTTGACCTTTTGACTTTTCGACTAGCTTCAAATCTCTAATTTCCTTCAAATTCCGGGTGTTAGTTTGACTTTCACCCAATACAAAGACCTAAAGTTCAAGTCAATTTTCAAATGCATTCTTCCTTTGACTAGTCAAACATTGGCCAGCTTAATTGAATCCTCCTAGATATAGATCAAGATTTTAGGGGTTGATAGACCTAAAGCTCAAGTCAATCTTCAAATGCCTTCTTCCTTTGACTAGTCAAATATTGGCCAGCTTAATTGAATCCTCCTAGATATAGATCAAGATTTCAGGGGTTGATCATCCAATGTAAATATGCAAATCGTTTTATAGAAACTATAAAAAACATTTTCCCCTCAAAAAATACAAAAAACATAAAATGAAATAAAAAAGTCTACTAATTGGATTTAATTTCCAGACCAAGCTAATTTTACCAGAACACCAACCATAGTTTTCAATTGTAAACTCAGTCCTATGCATAATTTCAAAGTAAAATTCATAATGAGATAAAAATGGCTCTACAAGTTTACATATAATGGAAAAATTAACAATATGGATCTGCAGGATCAACCTTTGCCAATGCAAGCTGAATTATAAACGAATCTCTCAGATTATTACAAATAAGACAGAATTCAAATCTTAAATAACTTTACTTAAAGAGAGTGAGACACAGAAAGAAAATGAGGTATTAGATTGCTATCCTGGTTTCTCTTAGAATCCATGGAACAAATCCCAAACAATGATGGCTAGCATCTTCTACACACCATAACACAATTGCGTAACAACTATTCTTTCAAATAATAATACAAAAAATGCACATACAATCACCATTATGCCCCTAAAATAGAGAGAATTTTAAATTATTTGGAGATAATACAAGAATTAGGACTTAGCTTGAAACCAAGAAAACCGGATCATAATATGTATCATACACAAGCAAGCTTCTTGAAAAGCATCCAAAATGCTCTTCACTTTGCAATTGTACTAGAAAATGGCAATGATTCAGTGTCAGAGAAATATTAAAGAATAAGTACATGATTAAATTCACATCCCAAGGATTAATTCAGTTTGATGAGTTTATACACCACCAGTACTATGAATATGTTTTTGCATACACTCTAGCGTACTGGTTTCTTCATGTATGCAATACTTCTAGAATGCAACAAGCAATGACTTGTAATCGTGTAATGACTCACAGGTGTTATTTCTGATAAGAAATTATTGTTGACTAACCTCAAAATAAACATGTTACCATTTTCTGCTGCAGCTACTTACTACTGTAGTTGCTTCCTTTTCTTATTATTGTCTCCTATCATGTTATTTTATTTGTTTTGAAAACAACCAACTGCGAGTAGAAAATGTTGCAATCATTATTCATTGAAATTGTGAAGAAAAAACGAGGGTTAGTAAATGTCAAGACAGCATCATTTGGCATTGGGGTATTGTAGGTTCATGACAATAGCAGGGTTCCGTCTCTTCTCCGTACAAGTGAGTATTTCATCTAATATAACATTTTACCCCAGTAGCACTCTTGCGAGTTTAATGTGTAGTCAGAATGGAACCCACAAATGAAAGAAATTATATAGTCCATTCACCAAAAGCCTAGCAAAAACCAATTTGGCCTGGGAAAGATCATATTACATGAACCCTGCAGGTTTAAAGCTTGCGGTACACAGGTAAAAGATGCTGAAAAATTATAAAATAAATGCTTGACAAGGAATAGCCAAAATGTCCACATACCGTTTCACTTCCATAATATTGCACTATGTTTGGATGCCGTAAGTGACTAAGCATAGATATCTCCTGTTAAATATGGGAGAAGTAATTGTTTCAATAGAATGTAGAAAAACACTGGTATCGAGATAGAATACTTCAGAGATTGTTCATTAAAGAGATCAAGTTTGCATAATTGAATAAATGAAACCCTGAATATGCAAAGAAATGACAAGGGGATATTCAAGAAATGACAAGGGGATATTCCTATAGTCATACAATGAATTCAAGGATGCAAGACATTTGAATAGCTAACCTGTGCTAGCTGCTTTACACTCTCCTTGGACTTCGGATCATCAGAGAAAAGAGTAACTTCCTTCATTGCACACATTTCTCCACTTTCACTACAAGATAGAGTATGAATGTAATGAAAGAATAATGTCAGCAATTGTTTGCCTACATCTTTAAAGAATGAACGCAATGTAGGCTCGATATGAGCAACAATTAAAGAAACAACCCACAAACTGAACAAACACATGACCAAGTCACTCTCACCAAGAAGAATTGCACAACAAGAACAATAAAAGAATACAAATTATTAGCTTTGTACCATGTCCAACCAATAGTTTATTTACCAATAAATTCTAAAAAGCATAAGAGAGGAAAAATATAGTTGTATGCACAAAGTGGAGCATAACAGAGGAACCTGCCATGTTAGGCTTACCTAGGTACAACAAAATATTTCAGCAAATGGCTAAAGTGATCCACCTTACAAATCATTTAGTAACAAGCAGACAGCCAAAGCATGGTTAGTAGAATTAAAACACCAAGAAAGGTGCCATGAAGATCAGAGAGCATGCTTGCCTGTTTTACTGTTCAGTTGTGTCCTATATATTCAAAAGTGTGTAGTTGTGTCCTATATATTCAAAAGAGTGTTATAAGGTCCATAAGTTGCTGCATGACACTTGGACACTTACTTGTTGAAACCGACATAGACATGGCCAAAGGTCCCTCTTCCCAACAATTTCCCCTTCTTCCATCGCTGCCCAGGACTTGCAGGGTTGTCTTTGCCACCAGGACTTCGTGGACCTCCTGAAGATGTGGCAGATGTGGTGAAGGGTGAAGAACTAGAAGGGGACCGTGGCGGCAGCGGCAATGGATGACATTGTTGTTTTCCCTCTTCCTGTCTGCCTGTTGGAGATTCGGTCCCTAATCCACTGGCTCGAGGATGAAGAGGAGAAACAGCAGCACTCTGTGCTCGTGAACTTGGACCTGGACTCCTCATTCTCGGACTTGGCACGGGAGAACCACCCCTGTTGTGCCAAAAGGGTTGTCCCACCATATCTCCGCCTATAGAATTCTGTCCCGAATTGTAACCCGAACCTGGGCTCGAGCAATTGCCGGATCCAAACATAGCGCCATCCAGATACGGCTTCGCCATACACAAGCCACCACGTGGGGAATGCTCCGAGCTGAAACCCCTCATTGGACTAGATGGCGTAGACGTAGAACTGTCGGTTGCAGCGACCGGCTGTCTATTCACTGGAATCTGAAGGGGTTTTGGGGGTTCTCGGTTACTCGAAAACCCTCTCTTTGGTGGAATCGGTAAATTATTATGCTTACTGAGCAAACTAATATTGGGCTTTGGAATCTCACGCTTTGTATTTTTCTTGCTGTTCTTAGGAGCTGAACCTGCAAATGTTATGCTACATCCACATACGCAGAATTGTCAATTGCTAAGATAAAAACCCTAGGCATGCCCATAATTTTCAATTTATAAGCCAAATTACCTTCGCCATATCCAAAATTGTCAACTGATAAGCCAAAAAACCCTAGCCATACCCAAAATTGTCAATTGATAAGTCAGACAAAGGCATACCCAGAATTACCAATTGATAAGCCCAAAAAACCCTTGCCATAGACAGAATTTTCCATTTATAAGCCCTAAAAAACCTAGACAAGCTCCTTCATATAATTACTTAGTCAACGCAGATCGCATTTGACGCTACATTGTTTGCTTTTGAAAGAAAAAAGAGAATGATGGAAAAACTCACCAGGAACCAATAGTGGCAGATGGATCTCTGTCGGCCTGGTCATCGCTGCCCACCATCGAACTCGTAGCAGAATCCGACCCCGACAAAGCCGAGCCATCCGCAGCATTCTCCGACCTATTCAACACTGCTTGAGGAGAAGGCAGCGGCAAAAAGTGCCCAGATCTATTCAAACTGATTCCAGATTCAGTCCGACCCAATATCGAGGCCGGCGGCATGCATGGCAACGGCAGGGGGAGCGCATGGGAGAAGCTCTGGCACCTTGTCACAGACGTCGAATTCGAAGTCGAAGGAGACGGGATTTCGAAATCCGAATCGTCGACATGATTCAACATCGTAGACTCTCTTCGACATGCTGGAGAGGCGAAATTCCCCTTCAATTTCCTGAAACTCAACGAATGCAGAATGCCGTTGTCCTTGTTCTTCTTTTTCTTCTCACTACTATTAATGTTGTTATTGGCATTCTTCTTCTTCGCCGACGATGACGACGGCGATTTCCACCATGATAGCATCCTGCCCCCTGCAAACCACTCAGTCCGCTTGTTACTTACAAAGCTAACACCTGCATTTCCAAAGACCCCGAGATTCGAACCCCGCACAAGCACGCACGCAGCAGGTCTAGCAAAACACCAGCAGCAGCTGCATTTGGATGACTATGCAGTCAGCGAGAGTTGAACCCCGCACCTCGGCATGCCTTGGATACAAATCAATCATACCCCACGAATTACGCAATTTTGTGCTCGGGCAGGTTCCAAGTTCGAACCCTAGTACGCAAACAAACAAACGGTACAGTTGATGAGAGAAGAGCTTATGAGATTATTACGTGTGCACTGCCCAACTCCCACAAAATATGCAAAACAAGTTATTCATTAAATTAAGAGAATAAAGCTTTTTTAGTTCGTTGCTGCGCCGCCTGCCTTCCTTTCTTAACCTTCACGTTTCAGCACACGTGTGGGATTCCCCGACAGACTGTCCGCACGCGCGCCTCCTTTGCTGTTATATTCTTAGCCTGCATTCTCCACGTGTCACCTTTTCATTGCAGACTTCCAGCAGGGCAGAGCTGTCACCTGTCTTTATTACCTACCGGCTCAATGTATCCGTTATTAGGTAATTAATTTTATTTTTTCATATATATTTACTTAATATAATTATTAATAATTAATAAATATGATGCTCGTTTAATGTAATTAATTTTATCTTTTCCTCATATTTACTTATCTTAATATAACTAAATATTTTTCTCGTATTTAATTATCTTAATATAACTAAATAAATCTGATTTAATTACCTTAATATAACTAAATAAATCTTATGCTTGTTTGCTTATAAGCTTCCACCAATCCTTCCCTCGCCACACACCCCAGAAGGGATTGGATTTTGGGTGACGTAAAAGGTAAAAAGTTATGAGAAGCAAGGTGTGCTCTACAATGTAGGAAATTTTGAATCCATTTTCAAGCTCAACAAATGTAAGTGTCCACTCCTACTAGGTTTAAGTTTGAGTTGGTCCAACTTAATTAAGCTACTTCATGAAAAATATAACAAAATTCTACATTTAAGTATATACCATATGTAATGATAGGTTGCACTGCATTATATAGATATAATGTATAACATATGTAATGATAGGTTGCAGTGCATTATATAGATATAATTATTTTTAAGTTATATTTTGCATAGTGTTTATGATTATGTTTATATCAAAGTGAAAGGGTGTTATTATATCAATTTGAGAATTTGCACTTAAAATCAATCTACTAGATTAATTTGGTGTCATTGTTTTATAAACCATCTTTGTCTTTATATCTTATAACATTTTGGAGCAACACATAATTTGAAGGATTCAAAATCACTACAAAATTTTATCTTAAAAAATAAAATCATCCTAAAAATTTGGATAAGTCCACACAAGAATGCACCTATTGAGGAAAGCAATGCCTTTAGTGTTGAATCAAGTGGAACAAGCACAAAGATAAATAGAGTTGTACAGAAGTGCACATAGTAGACTTGCAAACAAGTTCACATTGAATGATTAAGAGAGTGTATGGAATAGTGTGAAGTGGAAACAACACAAAAGGAAAGTTGAATACTTAAATGCAAATGTAAAGCAAAGAGTCTAAAGATGAAGATTTGGGATACTAATTAGCTAAGTTAATTAATAAGTGG
The DNA here is from genome assembly GCA_027924585.1 of Larix kaempferi. Lineage (NCBI taxonomy): Eukaryota > Viridiplantae > Streptophyta > Pinopsida > Pinales > Pinaceae > Larix > Larix kaempferi. The sequence goes on from BSBM01000036.1 coordinate 1,491,097, forward strand.
ATAAACTCAAAATTATTTTGTGGGGAATTATTTCCCTAATTTGGTAGGAACTTTGCTCAAAATCATAGTTTCACTTAATGGATGGGAATTTTGGTCATGGAAATTTGTCTGTAGGCTCTTTTTTTTGGCAATTTTAAGATGACTTAGATGATTGAAATTTCATAAAATGAGTGGATTAGGGCAAAACTTTACCTGGTAAAAAAAATAAACTCATCTAAAAATTTAAATTTTAAAATTAAGATTAATGAGATGAGAGATTGCCCCTAACATCATTTTACTAGTTATGAATGTTGTTGTGTGATTGCTAGTGTGTATTAGTACTATTTTTGTAGGTTCCCCGCGCCTAGGAGATGGGTAAGTCGTTTCTAGCATGCTTAGGAATAACTGAGCGGCATGCTCACACAGTGTAGTGCATACTACGGTTTAACCGATCAATAAGTCACAAGAAACCCAAGTCATCCATACCCTAACGTTACTCCCTAAGATTACCACTACTAGGAGTAGCCTCAAGCATGGATCGCCTCCATCCGGCACAGCCTAGACCAGGATCTCAACATTGGACCAAGTCAACCCCAGTGGACATTGAGATGCATGGAGCTTTTACAAAGCAAAGGCAACTCCATTCAAGCGAGTGAGTCATCCATCCATAGTGCCTTTTCATCCCTGAATCAAATCAACCTAAGGTTGCATGCTCAATTTTAACAAACGAACAAAGAAACAAGTTCAAATCAAGTATCGGTGATGTTAAGTAAGGAATTACAAAAAAATTCAATAAACACAAAGTTAATGGGAATCGATCATGTGACCTAATGGGACTAAACCCCAAGTTAGTCAATCTATCTAGTACTATTTGTGTGACTGATAATTTATGGAGTGAGTTAAAAAGTGGACGAACTCAATTTTTCTAGCAAGTCTATTTTTTTCTAGCAAGACAAAGCTATACCCAATACATTCATTTTTTTCTAATTGTGATGATTTGGGTCAAAGTTCCATCAATTAGATGGCATTATAACTTCCAACAAAATTCCTACAAGATTTGGAAAAGAATTTCAATGGAAAAATGATTGAGTTTATCCATTTTTTAACTTACTCCATAATTTTAAAAAATTACATAAATAAATTATTGAAGTTGAAAACACCATATTTAAATTGTAGTAAAATAAAATCTAAACTAATTAATATCCTTCCTAACTTTATATCTTTTTTTTCACAATAACAATTATAACAAATATTGCAAAAAAATTATAATCATAATTGTAAAACCCATTACAAAAGAAAGATTCATACTTCTTTCTAGTCACTCTTATGAACACCTCTAAATCATTCAAAAGTGAGACTGAGTTGGGAGTGATTTTTTCCTAACTTCATAAAGTAAATGTACTCAGCATTTGTATTATGTTTTATAACTATTTTAAAAGTACAATGCACAAAAAAATATACACATTTTTTGAACATTTAAAAAAACTTCATAAAGTAAATGTACTCAGCATTTGTATTATGTTTTATAACTATTTTAAAAATACAATATATAAAAATATATACACTTTTTTAACATTTAAAAAATAAAATTATATTTAATAAAAAAAATTTGAGATTTTAACAATCTTGATTCATATATATAATCATATCAGTTTATAAATAGTATATTTTTAATATACCTTTTCTTAACTCCATTATAATAAAAAAATATTTCAAAATAAGCATAATTTGTTAAGATTACAACTTAATTTATTTTATTCAACTCTCCCTTTCTAAATTTATTTTATACAACTCTCCCTTTCTAAATTTTGCCAGATATAATTTTTGTTAAGAAACTTCTAATAATTAACTTTAATACATAGATGTATTTTGTTGACGAGAATTCTAAAATAATAATAATAATAAATAATTATGCATTTATTTTATTTGATTAAACATGTCAACGAAGTATTATGGGAAATTGATAGTCAACCAATATTTTATATTTTTGGTGACATATAGAAGAAGATTAACCATTATTAATAAATCGTCCACCAGTTCTGAAAACCAATGGCGAGAGTTGTTTTCAGTTGCGGAATTCCACTACTAAATTTATTAATAAATTTGTGATGGACTATTTATTTGTAGGTTTGAGAAGCATCGTGCAAAGTGATGGTGTGTGGGTATCCGTATATGTAGCCAAAAAGGAATGAGTGGTCATCAACTTTATATTCCTTCACTGTCAATCACATATTTTATCTTTTATTATTAGAGGGACATGCTTAGCATATCATACCTTGGAAATATCATGTTTGAGTCCAAGTCAAGTCATTGTAGTTAGTTGGTCATGTGGTTGGTTAGTTTTTTTTATTTTTTAATAAGTCTCATCAAAGAGACTTGCCTTATAATCAAAGTTCTAACATCTAGTACTTACCCACATTCAATATCAGTATAGCATGTATAAATCTCATTGACTTGTAGATACTAAATCAAACTTACACAGATAAGGTGGTGGATAAAATCAGTTGTAATTTTCATGTGAAATCTATTTACAGTCCATGTATGATTTGCCTTAACATGTTTATTATGAAGGTTTAATTATTAAATAATAACAATTTTACAGGTTTGGTTTTCTATAATTAACAACATCAATGTGGTGTTACCATACATGCCCTATGCAATAGAATTAGTATAGATTCATTTTAAACTCGGATCTATCAAGTATCGAGAGAGATCCAATTTCTTGAGGTCTAAAGTTTTTTTATTACTTTTTATTTTTGGTAACTTATTAGCCAAAATGAATTTTTTATTTTTATTTTTGGTAACTTATTAGCCAAAATGAATTTTTTATTTTTATTTTTGGTAACTTATGAGCCGACGTGAATTTTTTAATTACTTTTTATTTTTTAGCATCACGTTACATAGCGTTACGTGACAACATCTCTACCACACTTGGATGTAGAGCACCTTGCTACTCTTGGTGCAATTATGCCTTATGCATGAATATGCATAGTAGTATTTGCTTGCCCAATGCTCGTTAACATCATTTATGATATAGCCATTATAATTAAAAGTTAGTATGTACGACAATATGAAATCTCAATGTGGGAAGCATTAGCATTTGTCAGTTGGTTTAAACAACAAAGAGGGTGATTAATGAGTTTGGTTTTTTCTACAATGATAAAGAATAGCCCTTTTGTGGCACAATCATGGCGAACAATAGGGACCAGTGAGGGAAGGGAAGAGATCTTAACAGAGAGCAAAATGGCATGAGCGTTTTGCCAAGAGTTTGAAGTAGTTCCCTATGCAACATGGTGAAGGTGGGTTAGCCTCCTTCTCTTTGTTTTCAAAGCCTTGCCTTCTAATTCGGATGTCTAAGGTAACAATGTTTCATTTAAAGAGACTCATTTTGTTTGGGAAGAGGACATTTCTCTCTTTTCCCCTTTTTTCTAGATCAAATTGAAAGAGAGAGGGAAAGATCTTTATGATATCCATCACACTCTAGTGATGTGGCAATTAATGTTGGTTCTGTATAAAATAACTCTCTCCTACTCTATGTAAAGTCTCACGCCCATCCTTTTGCGTGGATAAGGTAGTGTTAGGACCAATTTTGAAGCTTGATCTCGCATGGATTAAGGTGAAAGAAGATGAAATTTTGATGCATGGCATGATATGCAAATTTAATGGCTGATGACCAATGCTAAAAACGTTCGGACATGGATTTCTAATTCATAGAGGATCAAGTGTTGATCCATTCATGTAATAAGGTTTTTTTTAATTCTAGGCATTCTCTCTAATGTGGACCATGCATGAGTTCTTGCTAATGTACCTTGGTTTATGGAGAAATCTAGTTTATTTAAGAAGCCATGGTTCATTTCTTTCAACCAACATTTGCAGTCATTTTGAAGGTCCTACCTTTGATCTAGGTGGTTGCCTGAGGTCATCTAAAAAATAGTCCTAATGCTTAAAGTTTTAATAGTTTTAAAGGCTTAAACTTTGGATGCATTTTTTTGGATATTTTGATGTGTTTTTCAAAATTTTGATGCCCAAGGAAGAACATCCAGATCAATATGCATCTTCTCTTTCCAACAAAATAAAGAACACCTAAAGCAAAGCAATGAGTGAAAAATTATAGTCTTAACAAGGCTCCCTTTTTTTCATACAATGCAGTTATGTCCATCTCAAAGTCACACTCAACCCAAACTTCATATTGGGGTTAGGGTTATTGCATATCAGGGGTTTGACATTATTATAAAATGTAGTTTTAATTTGTTGCCAAGGCCTCTTCATGAATGACCTTAATAGACATGCCTCTTCTCATAGATAGCTACCACCATTCTAGACTTTGTATTTATACAATGTTTTCACCATTGTTTATTTGTAGAAATTGGCTTATGTTGTATCTTTATGTTTTTTTGTGTGTTAATTCCATTTTTCATTTCATTCTCAACATAATTTGGATTAATATCCATCCTAAGTATAATAATTTTAAGTCTTTCCAACCATTGGTAATGCTTTGGGTAAGTTTATTAACATGGATCCTAAGACAGATGATATGATATCCTCAACCTATGATGAAACTACATTTATGTTTATTTATGGAAAAGGCTCTTAGATTGAATTGGATTGAAGGGTGAGAAACATAGCTGGGTGAAGATATCCATATATGAATATATTACTTTGCACGGTAGAGAAGGGGAGATTGAAATAAATAAGAGAAAGGGGAGAAATTAGGATCTTGTTAGTTTGCACGATTCTCGGCTAGGGGATTCAGAAGAAGGGTTCCCTCCTTTAAATATTCTAAAATGGACATCTTTGTGGACTCTAGCATGGAAAATTCTTTGTTAAAAATGTAAATATGCATCTTTTTCCTTGGGATAAAGGTCATAACATTTTTATTTGAAGTAGATAATAGGTAATGGTATATTTTGTAGGTGAAGGCGTAGTCCACGGCAACATATAGCTTCTTAGTAGCTAGGGTTTGCAGCAACTTGTATGATTGGCGCCCTTTTTAGGGTTTGGCTCCTCCATGGATCCTCCCTCGAACTCATATCTGGGAGGGTCTACCAAGCTCCTTGATGAAGCCTTTCAAGCTACAGTTGCAGCTTCCCCTTCGGCCTCATGTGCAACCTCCTCCTCTCACTTTGTTAAATTTTCCTTTGTCCCATATGTTAAGATCACTCCTGTAGCTAGTGTTTTCACACCAGCTCGTGCTAAAGAGCACCTATTAAGGATTACGGAACCCTTAGTAGTAGTTCTCAAAAGATAGATTTTTTTTTAACAAAAACGTATATTGTATATTAAAAAAAAAGGAGCCGTGATTTTTAATCAAATCAGCTAATTACATGAAGGCCGGAATGTCATTTATCATTTTCAAATTCTCATAGTCTGAGAGAACCACCTTAGTACTACTAAGAAAGTATAATTAATTCCTTCCATCTCAATTTGAGGAGGATTATTACATTGAATTACAAAAGAATGTTGTAGAGCCTTTCTTCTTATTCTGAGAAAGCTTATCTCTAAAAATTGAGATGAAAGAATTTATGTAAGTTGATGTTGCTGCTAAAAATTGGGATGAAAGAATTTATGTAAGTTGATGCTGCTGCTGAGAGGATTTGTTGCATGTTGAAAAGAAAAAATTTATAAGAATTAAAAGAATTTCGAGAGATTCATAATGTCCTCCAGAGTTTATTAATGTTGAATAATAGTCACAGAAGCTATGCTTGCTGATGTTGCTTCATAAGCAAGTCCGATTATCATTCTACTTCAGACTTTGCAACAAATGTGAATTCTGGTGCAAAATTGAGAAGTCTGAAGAGCGCATAGGGTTATGATTTCCGATTGGATGCATGTAGATAAGTTACTCTGCTTTCTCTGGTCCTGAAAATAAAATGATCCATCTTGTGATAGATTTCTATATGAGATTCATTGCTCAAGTTGAAGAATGGTGAGCTTGCAAAGACCTTGCTCTGAGGAATCTGAATGCTTGAGGCCCAGATTGTGTTGGACATAAGCTCAGGGATCATGAACTGAATCAGAGATATGCGTAGGACTTATATTTTTTTTTAATCTGAAGAAGATTTATAAAATTCCTTTCCATTCTAAAAGCTGCTAAGCCAACCTGATGTCTTCAGAATTGAGACTGAGTTTGGTCTTAAGATCTAACCAAGATTCTGCTCTACTTATGAAATAGCCAAATCTCACAAAACTGTTGCCTTCAGCTGCACGAACTGCCTCCATTAATATGCTTTACAAGTTGACTTTGTTGCTAATCTGAGAAATTAGAATACAGCTAAAGTTGAAGTCTTTCATACCAGCGTGAAGCTTAATCCCCCATATCCTATGATATCATATCACCCAGGCATCGCGCAGAGCAATAAATTCGAGAGACAAGTTTGAGCAGAGACTCTTTATTATGGCGAATCATCGTGTCAATACTTTTTTAGATGGCTCTGAGAGGGATATAAAAGATAGATTAAGAGGATAAATCGATTCAAGCAATCAAGTCTGCTTGACAGATAAAAATTTAAGGGATTCCAGCTCACAGGATATGATGGGATTCATCATCCACATTAGAGATCTTGAGATTGCCTTGAAGCTGACTAGAAGCAGCATTAGCTTCTGTATCTGCATCAGAGTTTAAGGTTCTTAAAATGTGATAGGACTTGAACAGGCAGAAGGAGCTCGAAATTTATTGAATTCTTTGTATGATATGGCTGAGAGAAAGATTGTTGATGATGTTGTTGGTGTTGAGGGCGCGAATAATGATCATGGAATCCCTAAACACTTGTATCTTGTCAATATTTTGATCTCTAGCTATATGGCAACCTTTCAATAGGGCTAAGGCTTCAACAACATTATTTGAGCTAATGCCCAGACCCCACCTATATTTTAATCTTATGATCCCATCTTTATTCCACAGGACTCCGCCTGCTCCTGCCTTTCCTGGATTGTTCTTGGAGGCACTGTCGAAATGAAGGCTGTCCAACTCTTGCTTATTCCTCCATTCTTGAAATTCATTAGAAGTGAGTCTGATTTGCCAGTCTCGTGTGAGTCTCTGATGGGGCTCGATCCGGGGTTGCGGACTGTTAATTCCTATCCACTCTAATTCTACCTTGCTAATGGTTGAGTTTGGCCTAAGCTTAGCGTGTTTGAGGCATTCGAGCAGTAATCCTTTAGCTTGGCCTGCTGTGTAGGTGGGATTGCATCTCTTTTCTTGGAAGATGGCCTGATTTCTGGCTATCCAAATTTTCCAACAAGCAAATTTTGGGATGGAGATCCATAGATGATACTAGAGCTTATCCTTGGACAGGGGAGCGGGATGGATAGATTTCCACTCTCTGAAGAGCTGAGTGATGGTGGTGAATGTGGGCATGTTGATATTGAGATCTTTGAGCAGATGTTTCCAGATGTTCTATGCATAGGGACATTCCAGAAATAGATGATTACTAGGTTCAATGTTGTTTTGGCAGAGAATGCACCGAAAGGGCCCGTGAAAACCTCTTTTGCTTAAGTTTTCCCCAGTGAGAATTTTGCAATGGTTAAGAGTCCAGATAAAAAAATTAAGTTTCGGAAGTCCGAAGGTGTCCCAGACCATTTTCCATATATCATTTCTTGCTTCTTCTTTCTATTGCAAAGCTTTGTATCCAAGGGCAGCAATGTACGCGCCAGTTGGCCCCCATCCTCGGTCATCCTCGACCAATAAGTGCAGAGGGGCACATCCTTTCAGGTTCTTAATAAGGATTTCATTGGTTGCCTCTAGATTTGCAGGGACATCTAGTTTTTTCCAGCTATCCCAGTTTCCATGACTGTCCCAGCAGCTGAACTCATTTAGAGTTGTGATCCTTTGATGGGCTAACCAGTCTGCAATATTTTTTAAATCATGATTATTTTGCATTGCTTCATTTTCCATAATTTTGTCTTTGAAAATGTCTATTTTCTTACCGTTGCCAGGTACCCAGTATAGTTCTTTTGAGAAAAAACCCCAGGCCTCTTTGCAAAGGAACCAAGTGCTCGTTCCTTTGGAGATAGGCTTTTGATCTAGGCATCTTAGATTATCTCCAATGAGATATTTCTTCCTAAACACTTGGCTAATTTTGTTTCACTTGTTTTGGAGAATCTGCCATAATATCTTTCCACCCTTGTTTTTCCCTCCTTACTAGAGAAACTCTCTCGTAAGTTCACTAATCTGATTTGTTGTTCCTTTAGGCGCAAGAAGAGTAGAACACTGATAAATAGGCGTGGTGGAGATTACCGATTTCATTAGGGTCAGCTTCCCAGCCTTGCTTAGACAGTGACCTCCCCATCTATTAATTTTCCTTTTAATTTTGTTGATCGTATCGTCCCACATACCTACCTTTGATTTTCCGTAAGTGATGGGGAGACCCAAATAAGTAAATTTTTCCCAGTGGTTGTGCACCTTGATGCCTAGTATTCTGCTGATTTTTGCTGCCACATAATTGTTTGTATTCCAACTATAAACAACACTTTTCTGAAGATTAACCATTACTTCGGAGGCCTTGTAATACATGTTCATATTGAGTTTGAATTTGCGTGCTATGGGGGATGAGGCTCCTCCAAGGCATAAGGAATCATCAGCAAACAATGTATGATTGAGAGGATGGGAGTCCATGGTCAATTGAAGGCCGGGGAGGGTGCCATTGTGCAGATCGGAGTTTAGTTTTTGACTAATGGAGTCAGCCAAGATAATGTACAAGAAGGGGGAGAGTGGGCATCCTTGCCTAATGCCCCAGGATGCTTGGAAAAAATCTGAAGGGCGGCCATTAATTAAAGGGGCAATCCAGGGCTTGCTGATGCATGTTGTTATCCACCGGATGAAGATTTCATTGAAACCGAACCGAGACATAATATTGAAAAGGAAGGAACGCTTAACCCGGTCAAATGCATTGGCCATGTCAAGCTTGATTAACATACCTTTTTCCTTTCTTTCTTTGCTTGAATGGATAGCTTCTTGAACGAGGATGACGTTGTCCAAAATTTGTCTCCTTCCAGAAATACGCCTTGATTATCCGTGATGATCTTGTTGAGTAATGGCTTCATTCGAGACGCCAGCATCTTGGCAATAATCTTGTATGAGGCGTTGCATAAGGAGATCGATCTAAATCTATTAAAGGAGCTAGGATTTGTATCTTTGGGTATGAGGGTCAGAAAGGTGTTGTTAGTGCCTCCACCTATCTTTGCCTTTGAATGGAAATTATTCACCATTCTCATAAAATCTTTTTTGATGCAATCCCAACAAGCTTGATAAAAATGAATGGAGAAGCCGTCGGGGCCCGGGGCTTTATCAAAGTCGAATGAGCTGATTGTATTCACTACTTCATGCTCAGTGAAAGGTTCCAGAATTTTCGAATTCTCCTAAGCCGTGATGATGCTCTGAATGTGCTCCAGTAGGGATTGCTCTTCATCACCTTCGACTCTTTCATCTTTAGCAAATAACGCAGAAAAGTGTGCATGGGCAACAATTTTGATTTCTTTATTACCTCTGCAAGTCGAGCCATCTTCCAGCTTGATCTCCTCGATGTGATTGCCACTCTGTCTTATTTTAAATTGATTGTGGAAATATCTTGAATTCTTGTCTCCTGAATTTAGCCACGTGCTTCTTGATTTCAGCCGCCAATACTCTTCTTCCTTTCTGAATGCTTGGTAAACTCTACTTTGTTGACTAGTTTCCTCATGCATCGAATTGGCATCTATGTGTTGGTCATCCATAGCACATTGTATTTCTTCTAGGACTCCAACAACGATCTTTCTGGGTTCGGCTGGGGCTGGGCAATGGGCTTTTGCCCAAACTTTCAGAGCTTTCTTGGTATTTATTAATTTTTTTTTCCCATACATGGCATGGAGAGCCTGTGATGGGTATTCTCCATGATTTTTCCAAAATCGGCCAAAAGCTTGGATGGTCCAACCACTGTGGGCTGAACCTAAAAGGAATGGGCCCGAGATCCTCCAGTTCTTTAAATTGTAGTTGTATAGGTTTATGATCAGAAGTAAGGTTGGCAAGTATGTTGGAGGAGATGATATGTCTATCGGTCAGGAGGTTGCTGTGGACGAGGAATTTGTCCAGCCTGGCCATGATATTCCCTTTACCGAGTCTTTTGTTAGACCAAGTATACTTCCCTTTCTTTGGCTTAATATCAATGAGATCCCTGTTATGTATAATATCTTCTACCTGTTGTTTGAAGTAGTCATTCCCGTGAAGGCCTCCTCTCTTTTCAGTTCTGGAAAGGGTGATATTTAGGTCACCTGCTAAGATAATGTTTTGAGGATTATACACATCCAAAAAGTCTTCTAGTAGACTCCAGCATTCTTTTTTCTCATAATGTAGATTATGCACATATATATTGAACAGTCCGATCTGCTGTTTGCTCTGCAGATGGGTGAGCTCCGTATAAATCCAGTGTTGCGTGGCGAATTGATCTTGAAGATGGAAATTGTCCGAAGACCATAGGGTTGCCAGGCCTCCTAACGCTCCTCGGGCACTTACTGCATATCCTGAGTTATGCTTCAGTTGTTTTTTTCCAATATCTAAAACTATCTTCTCATCGAGTTTAGTCTACTGAAGAAGTAGAATATCAGGCATGTCAATTTTTTGTAGATCTTTGACTACTTCTACCTTGCAGGGATTTCCCAGCCCTCTGCAATTCCAGGAGACCAGCTTCATCATTTAGGGTTGAATATGGAGGAGGGATTTCCTCTTGAAGGCTCCCCGTATTTCTTTCCTGCATTCCTGGTTCTAGTATTTCTGCTAAAGACCATATCTATTGTTGCTTGGGAACCTTGGACTTTCTCTCGCTCTGCTTCTTCTTCCCTCAGGTCTTTGGTGGTTTTTCGACCCAATTTTTTGTTGGTTTTGTCGATGGGTTCTTCTGAAGAGGAGGGAGAGATTGGGGTTCTAGCTTTTGTGATCTTGGCATAGGAAGGGGAATCTTTTGTCATAATGGTGGGGTTGGGAGTATTCTGGGCTGAGGGGATTGCTGGAGTTTCGGGATCCGGTTGCGTTGCATTGGTTTCCTGTTGTTCTCGAATTTCACCTTCTTCTTCATCCTCAGGGCTTTCCTGTATTTCATCTGACTCCAGGGCTTTGAAGCTGTTCCCATTGGTCGGGGCTATTAGATCTTGAAATTGCTGGGTTGTTTTTTTGCAGATTTGGGCTTTTTGTATGAGATTTTGTGCCTGCTCTATTATTTTTGGGGATGGGTGTCCATTGCTCTTTTTTCTCGTTCGACTCTGTTTCCGCCAACTTCTTTTTGCATGATCTTGCGAAGTGACCATATTCATGGCAGAATTTGCATTTGAAAGGAATCTGCTCGTAATCGAGTTCTTGGATGTGCGTCCATTCTGCTACTTTGAGGTTTATAGCTTCCGGGAGGCCGTGTTCCAGATCCACTTCTACGCATATTCTTGCGCATGAATATTGATCTTTATGGTCGGCTTTATCGATGTATTTTCCCAGGGCGTTCCCGATTGCTTCCATGGATTCTGTGTTCCAACAATGGAGCGGAAGATGGGGCAACCTCACCCAAACAGGAACAACATAGGGGATATCCACGGTTGGGTCAAAATTTGGATTCCATCTATTCATATACAGTCCTTGCGGCCCCATGAAGAATGGGCCATTTCTGAAGATTAGTTCGCGATCCTGCTTGCATTCGAAGATGAATGCGAAATACCCCTTACCAAGAAAGAAGGATTTAACCTCCTCGACGATCAGAGGTCTCCAGTTTTTTTGAACCCAATGTTCGGTGGTTTTGGGGGAAGGCCATAAGCCCGTGAATTGGCCGATTAGAGCCCGTTCTGCCAGATTCAATGCTGTCTTACAAGGGAGTTCCACCATCAGAGCAACGGTGGGGATCTCATTTAACTTCTTTACAAACCTTTTCTGAGTGGAGGAGATCGGCTTCTTGCCTTGATTAGAGACTGGTTTTAAGAAAACCGAGAGCTCAGGAGGGAGGCTCTCTGAACCCGAGGCCATGAGGAAGCCCTAGAAGGGCCAAAAATGTCTGAGCAAGCCAAAAACGCCAGCGAGAGGAACCTGAACGCAGAGAGGAGAGGGCAATGGCCAGAGGCCAGCAACCGAGCCAGGAGGGCTGTAGGGTGGGTAGCTCGTTCTACCAGGCTTCACACCGGCTACTCTCCATGAATTAAACTTCTCTCAAAATCTAGTTCCACGGCTCTGTCAAATCCTTCCTCGGCTAAAAATATTATGAGTATGATGTTAAGCAGTGAACAATTTGGATTTAAATATTATTTTGCTTTCTCAAAAGATAGATAATAATATGTGTGAGTGCAAATAACAATGAAAATAAATCTAACTAATTACTGCAGTAAAAATAACAAATAGATCGGAACCCATGAAGTATATTTTGTATTATGTTGCAAACAAGGGTTCACAATAAGAGTTACCTCAGAAGGTGAGTAGATATGGGCCCTAGCAGTTGTACGAAGAGTAGCATGACGGGTCTCCAGAGTTCCTTTCTCTTCTCCAAATGCTCAAGAGGTGGCCAAGACTCAACTGAATGGGGAACATAAGCTCAAGGTGATATGCTTCAAGTTCAACATGAATTTTGGCAGCATAAGGGTAGGAAGAGTTGATCATGGATGTGAAATGGGGGGCCGCTGTCACCTTTTTATAGCAATGTTGGGTGGTGGAGTATGGACCCATGGTATTAGGAAACCAATAGTATTGGTTTGTGGTATTTGATGTTTTCCTTCCTTTTTAATTTTATTTTGACTTTTTCCCCCTTTTCTTTTTCTTTTTTGGGGATTTTGACCCTTTTTTATGGGATTTTATCCCTTTTTGGAGGATTTTCATTAATTGATGAGGGAAATAATGATTTTTTGCCCATTTGGTTACCAATTTAGGGATTTTTGGGTTTTTGGAGGCAAAAAATGTAGGAAAAGGGGATGAATGGGTTATGTGACTAGGGGGATGAGCTAGGTGAACAATTTTTGGGTGTTAACAACTCTGATGGAAACTAAGCTCGAGGTTGTAGCTTTAACTAAGCGTAGTCTGGTTGGACAATTCACTGGTCTTTGGCCCTCCCCTAGGGCTATGGAAATTTGGTTAAATAAAAAATGGCATCCATTAATCTCGGAGAACATACATCAAAGTTTTCATGGGAAAGGGTATTTTGTCTTCCTATTCGAGAAAAAAAAAGACATGGATTTGATCTTCGGAAATGGATCTTATTTCATGGGTCCAAGAGGGATGTATTTGAATCGATAGAGTCTCTTTTGATTGATCTGGGAAAGGATACTCCGTCAAGTTCTTTCTATTTGGGACTAAGCTCCTTCATCTCTCACTTAATTGTTAGAGCAATGAAGACCTTGCATCTATTGGGAACTCTCCAGGGGAAATATATTGACAAATCTAATCCCAAGCCCTATCTTTTCTCTTGTGTATGTATTTGTGTTGAGGTAGATCTGGAGAATGCCCTTCTAGAGGCCATCAATCTTTCTATGGATGGTTGGCCTCATTTCTAGAAGTTGGATTATGAGTATTTACCCTTCAAATATAAGATATGTCATGAATATGGGAATTTTTCCTAAGATTTCCCCAAATCCAAGCCCAAGAATCCAAAAACCTAATTGGATGAAGGCTAGCAGTGAGTCTCCAAAAAGGGGAAAAAATCGCCAGCACCGCCTCCTCAAGTCGTGTCTAGAAATCCATCCTCTACAAATCGATTTCAAGTTTTAGATGCAGAAGAATAAGAAGGGAAGGAGACAAAAACAATAGATCAAGATGAAGCATCGCCAAGAATTATCCCCTTTCATGTGCAGCTAGTTCTCGAGGAAATAAGACAAGAGGGTAGCTATACTTCTCTCTTACTTTATGTTCCCTATCAGGAAATCGATGGAACTCAAAAGAATCTTCTCGTAGCCCCGACAGGTTATGTCACTCAGTCTATGGACAAATCTATGTTTGGCGATTCCACAAAGGATATAGAGTATGAATTGCTTCCAGTTAAAAACCAAGGCCGAAAAACTCATAGGCAACAGAGGGAAATAGAAACAACCAAATATAAAGCTATGGGTAAGCAATCCATTCTCAATTGTTGGAACCTAATCCGTCAAGGTTATGTGGAGAATGTGAACATTCATCGAGAAGTCCAAGAGACACCTTGGGAATATGAACCCTAGGGTCATTTTCATGTATTAATATGTACATATGTTGATGAGAAAATGTACTTTGAAGCCTAATATTCTGTGTGTTTGCTTGACTGTGATTTTCCAATTACTCGTATTCCCATCCTAACACCTAACAATGGAATCAAAGCCTATTTTTCTTAGGCCTGTGAGAAACTATGGTGTTTTCCATAACATTTGAGAGTTGTACATTCTTCGTTTGTGAATTTATTCACACTATGACTATTTATATATTGTTGCATTTCTTTGGATTGGTGCATTGGTAAAGATGCAATATTATGTGAGTTGTGAAGATTGTGTGAATTGTGGAGACTTGTGTGGTGATTTCTCTCTTGGTAGAAGGCATTATGGAGTTACCTGTGCATTGGACCTGGTTTTTGGAGCAATGACTAACATCCCTCTCCATGATCGTATATGGTGTGAAGGCCCTATCCTTCATTGAGTGCATGAAGTGTGATATGTGCATCTAACAGTTGTTATCCTTTATAGAAGCTATGATAGTTCTTCTTATGGCTTGGATTATGATTCCATGATCTTCTGGCATTGAGTAAATTCCAGTTTGTTGTGCATCTTCGTACTATGCGTGTAAGAGTTGATAGATTTTGGAGCAACTTCCTTTTACTTGAAATCGAATTGGAGAACCACCAGCACACCTAGGAAACCATATTTTAGATGATTTCTCTCTATAACATCTCAACATTGAAGAGGGAAGCTACATATTTTCTTATCTGTACTTTGATATTTTTTATATGTACTCTCCCTAGAAGTATGCTTGGCACCGACGATAACAAGATAACTAATGAACCTAACTTCTTGAAAAAATATCCAATGTTTTAGAAGAAAATGGTGCATGGGATTTGTGAAGGACATTGAATCGAGAGTGCAAGTGGAATGGAGATTTGATTACTTCTTGTGCACGTATGTTTCTTAAGCAAAGTATGTATTGTGTTAGAGGCTTGATGATATAAAGTCTATGAGAGTCTACCTCGTTAGATTTTCCTGATGTGGATGGAAAATATGAAGGAGGTCGACTGAAGGGATTTTTGTGATGACACCCCAAATATCATTGTTGTTAAATGTTTTGATCTCTAGACAAATTTGGAACGAATAAAAGAAAAGGATTTCTATATGTATCTTCATCTTTTGAGTTGCCTCTACACAAATACAAATACAAATCTAAAGAGTCGTTACAAATTTAATTGGAGAAAGGCAACATAAGAGTCATTGTGTCAGAGTCATTGACAATTGTTACGTTGGCACCATCACTAGGTTGAACACTCTCAGCTTCTACTAATCTCTAGCCGGGGCCATTCTCCTCATCGCTGAAGGCACCTGAGGTATGGGTTTTCTCATAAGTCACAACCCTTCAAATTATGCGTACCATATATCGCTTACAGATTGAAGACTTGAACCCTAATGATTGAGACTCCATAATTGCTTAATTGAATATTTTTATCATTTACAAGATTGTTGGATTATTTGTACTTCGACCCATGTCCTTTAAACTATTCACCAACAGACCCCTAGATACCGTCCCTTTCAGCATCACCTATGAACGAGTGACGCCTCACCTAAGGTACCTATGGGAATTGCGGGAACTAGGTTTTCGCAGTAGCGAAGGGGAATGACCAAAATCTACAGCAAGTAGCATTTTATAGCTTTGACAGAACAACCAATATTTCTCATAGTCCATATAAAGCAAACATATCAGACTCACCAAGTTCATATATTAAATCCACAACATGCTAAATTAATCCTCATGTATTATCAGATCAACATCATTATATCATTACAATGCATGGCAACATAAAAGTAAATTAACACACCTCAATCATCCACACACATGAACACCAGGAATTACGTGGAAACCTAAGACAAGAAAAAAAATGGAAGCACTATTCTTATTCATGAGTTGCAGCAAAATTGGCACTTCATGTCTGTGCACACAGCCAACAGAATTTCTCTCCCCATTACAACATATATGCGCACTAAGCTTGCAGATCACTACAACCTCTCGCAACTCGCTTTCACATCTAAATTACAATAGTATTTCCTTTTGTCAAAAAAATGATTTTTTTAGTACATATGCCCAAATTATATGCTATCTTTCCCATCTAGCCAAAACCCCCAAAATTTCCCAACCCATTACATATATATAGGACTTATTCGTAGCCCTCCTTGCTCCCACTACTTAGACTCATTAATGTAAATGGACACAAAACTGTAACTGCTCTCAACTAGCTCTGTTGTCGATGAAGTCAAATGCCCTTCACTCCTGATTGTTCGACTGCTTCGTTGAAGTCAATCCTACTTTCACGGATCACTTTTCATACCAAAACCAGTTACCAAACTACGCCAAAACTTTCCCAGGCCCAACAGGCCCCCAACACTCAGATGTGGCTTGTCCCGAGCCACTTTACTGCTGGACCTATGGTGTTTTTCACTGCATAAAAAAAAATCATATTTGTCCTTCATTGAGATGTCAGTATCCTTCACTTTCTCTATGTGTTCTGCTAGATACTTGACTAGCTGCGTAGTTATACTGCCTTGAACTTGTTCTTCAACTAGTTGGACCATCGCCTTTATCTTCTTATGCTCTCCTTGAATAATGTCAGATACTTGAACTACTTCTTTCTGCAGAGACTCTACCTGCTGGCTTCACCTCTAGTACTCTTCTCTTAACTGATTAATTTTGGCTTGTAGCTGCTTATTCTCAGCTACCTTCATCATTCATTCTTGTGGTGGCAATGTCTTGATAACATCCTTTAGCTTCATAGCTCTAGAATGCACACTTTCCAACTTAACAGTGATGTCTTGTATACCCTCATCGTCCATCAAAGCTACCCAGGCATGTGCTCTTTCATCAAAGAGCTTCGCACATTCTGCCTCTAAGGCCTTAATGCCTTCGACGAAAGCTTTAACTTCCTCAGCTCATTGATCATGTACTTCCTGTGGGGTCCCTAGAACTACTTGTGCTTCCAAGTCACTGATTTTTGTTCTAAAACCTTTAATGAATTCATGCAAGCTAGAGATATTTCTCTATAATGGTGTTGCTTATACCATCTCTACTTCAAGAACTTCGCTACAAACTGCCTCAATAACTTTATACAACCTATCCTTTTACTCAACTACATCATCCCTTTCTTTTTGAATTCCTTTGCATCGGTGTCTTTCATTTAATCTCATTTTGAACTCTACTTCATCATCTCACTGTAACTGTATTCTTCCTGCCCCTTGATTTCATTAGCAATGCTTAAATGTAGAGTGTGTAAAGTATGCATAGGTATATTTGCTAAATGCATATCAATACAACTCAAACTTTCAACACTCACATGTACCTCTTGCTCCATGCATATCAATGCTTTTGGTGGTGTAGTTACAATTTGGGGTTGCGCAACCAAAGGTAGCTATGGCATTGATCTTTCTTGCCCTTGGGACTCAATCTCCTTTACGGCTGTTGCATCCTTTGGATTTGATTTTAACTGTATTCCTTCTAACACTTCTTGCAGCGTATTGATTTGGGTTATAATTCCTCCATACAGCTTTAAGTGTGCATCTACACCTTTTTGCAAAATATCCTCAGTTGTGTCCTTGAATCTATCCATTAACGGCTCCACATCATCCTCTTTCAATGAAAAAACTGTAGACTCCTTATGGGCCTTCCTCTTTGTCTTCCTTCCTACTAGTGCTTATGAGACCTTTCATTTTCCTTTGGCTAAAGGGCCAAGTTGTGTCGCACCAGACTCTCTATCTTACTCTTGTAATTGTGGTAGGCCTTCTTATGCTCCCCCTGCACCCCTAGTTCCTTATGTCACAGTGGATAGACCTTCACCCTGTTGTGCTTGACCTTTCTTTCCTCTGCCATTTCACCGAGCCTTCGCACCTTCAGCCTGCGACACAGTTGGAGATAGTTCTTCTTGAGAAACGGGCACCCTCCACTCTTCTAGCCATTCGTTAATGATTTCACCAATATCTTGCTCTGTCAACTTGAAGTGTGTGGGTAACCACTCCCGATTTTGATCCTTGCGTGCTTGAATATACATATGTTGTGATGTGTCTCTAAACAGATGATATGTTTAAAGAGATCAACTACACGAGGTTCAATCCAAGGAACCTTCTTAATACTATATTGGATATCTTCCTTATACATGTAAAGGATTATATTATAATCCCTCTACCTATATGGATTATCACTAACTCATAATGTTGCAAACCGCGCAGTCACAGGATAGCCAGGCAGTACTACTGCAAATTGAGAGTCTACGGGCTCTTCCCAAGCAACCAAAGCAATCAATAGCAACAACTGAGATTAATGGAAGAGATTACTGTCAAGCACTCTATTTGCAGATAATTAAATATCAAACATACAGAGCATATGAAATTTATTGTCAACCCGAGAAAGTCTTTTTATTTCAAAGGATAAGTGCACAATATATGCTTAAACACAAAACCATTAGAAGTGAATACTTTTACCTTCTATCATCCATATTCATCCCAAGAATCTATGCAATCCCAAATGCCTTCTAATTGCTATACTATAATTCTTTTCTATTATGCACCAGGAAGAAATGATATCAGATCTAATCAACAATTGCAAAAAGGAAATCTCATTCGTATTCTAAAATAATCACTTGTCTAATCTGGTCAAGCTGGAAATCATAAAACATGAACTGAACATTACTCTAAAATTCAAATGAAAGGAACTGAAGCAACTGTTCTAAGAAACTGAATTGTGAAATAAAGATCAATCAACACATAACAGGAAAGCTAATTTATAAGAACTTCTGGGATCACGTCTCAACTATAGGATGAACACGGTAGTGTGAACATAAATTGAAATGTGTAAAGTAAACCTGACTCAGTCGACTGATATTCTATACCATTCACCAATCTTACAGAATTATAATCTTTTACTGAAAAATCCACACAACAAGTATTGCTGCTGCGCACAAAAGAAAGAACAAAACATCACACAACAAGAAAGATGAAATCCTAATTTAACTCAGCAATCTCTGTGGAAGACGGGCCCAGCCTTCACACAGAGACGCTGGTTGAACAACACTCTTCTTAACTCAGAAGTAACCCCTTATATTAACAGAAGAATGAGTACACAGTTTGGCTTGGCTGCTAATACAAAATAATTTAATTGTTTGCTGTTCAACCCCTCGGTCGAGGCAACTCCCCATATTTATACATACAACTTGCAACATCTAATCCTATAATTGGGCAGCCATGAAGATCTCTGATCTTCAGGCGCCCTAAATAATCTAACTGTTACAATGCGTGGCAGAACTGAAATATCCAAATATGAGAGAGTTATTAATTGCCCCAAGAGTGGCGGTCCTTCCAGCTCACAGCTGGACTCGAGCAGCGACAGACTTAAGATAGCAATTTCTGTTACAGCTGCCCTGTCACGACTATGCCTTGATTGATGATTCGAGCCCCAAGGAACCTTCTACGAGCAATGAACGTCCCTTCCTTCATGACTTGTTCAGCTCCGATCTTCCTGCAGTCTATTTGTCTCACTACCTTCATAAATCGCATCATGTTAGCACAAATTAAGAGATGCACAGCTTTAATCATCACAATCATAAGTATTAATACAATAAAACAATAATCGGCCATACCTTGGTAATTTGGGGAATAAGATAAGGACAATAAGTCAAATTGCCAAGGTAATTGGTGTAAGACAAGGTAAGGGAAGATGATAAATGGTGATAAAAAAGGGCCAATTCCGGGCTCAACAATTACCTGCTTCTTACACATCTCGACAGTCACTCAAGAAATCATTAAGCAGGCTTGTCACCCAATTCATCTGAACACCTTCGACACACTGCTCTACCAGCGCAATCACTGATGTAGGAACTTGGTTGGGATGACATTTCTGCAGCAACTTACTTGCCAAAATTTTCGTCGCAAATCGAACAGACTCATCTTTAATAGAGGCTACCTCATAGCCTTGATTCCTCTTCTCTAGCTTGTACTTATCCTTCATTATGTTTGCAAGTACTTGGTCTTTCTCCTTCCCAATGCAATATTCTACCGGATCTAACCCATGAGTTGGAAGACCCGTAATCCTCACTATCAGGTCTGTATCAATCGAAATTTTCATGTCTAACCACATGAGTCCACCATGAACACACAGTAGCAGCTGAGTTACGTAGGCATTAGCTTATGGACTTTGACCAAAGTGTGGAATCTTCAAAAGACCCAATAGACCTAATTTTTCCAAGCCCGAAGCCCATTCTAATGTTTATAGGACATCGAATCCTCCTTTCGCATTGGCTACCATTTGCGAATACTTATTTGTCACAAATTATAGGAACTTTGTCTTGTCTTCCAAATCATGGTCAGCATAATTCAAGTTTGGAACCTTCCCATCATGTCACCAACTTGCAGAACTCCTGCTGGGATCTTGCAACATCCTAAGAGTTTACCCTTGTTTAAATAAATTAGAGGACTTGGATATAATTATGTTTTGAATAAGTCATGAGACTTGTATTAGGATAATTAATACCCAACCTTGTCCACCTTAGTATTATTTACCTTTTCCTAGTATCAGATGATGTTGTTGGCCCCTTAGTGGTGTGCACATGTCATCTAGGACCCATTAGCCACTTGATGCGCCCTACATGCATGATTTTAGGCCATCTAGAGTTATTTCCCTACATTTTAGGAGTTAACTCAGTGATCTGGTTCAGTCCACCTAAGTTCCTAACTCTAGTGGGGGGTTTGTGCTCCGATTACCACTAATTGTGATCTAATGTACCCTCTCTAGCTTGATTGCATGAGATTTTGCATGACAAACTCACTAATGCGCCTTGCATGGTCAGTTAACCGACAATATCTTCATTTCATTGAGTCTTAGTTGAGTTTGGTAGCCTCGGAGCACTGTAGTGGTGATATTTCCTATGCTATACTAACATGAATTCGAATTATCCTTGGATAATCAAATTCTCTCAATTGTAACATATATGTTGACTATATTGATTAATGGAATATGACACACTTTTATGTGCACATCTAATTTTCAATGCATGTTTAATTTTACTGCAATTTTCATTGTAATTCTTCCTCCTTGTTAATCCTATCACTGTGAGGTATTCTCAGGCTCAAAGATCTGTTGTGTTCCAGAATTTCACATGGTGTCAGAGCCTAGCAGGGCTGGTTTGTCTTCAATTTGAGAGTTTTTGCAGGATTTTGAGAAGTTTTAAGTGCAACAGTAGCAACAGTTTCAGTTTGCATTCGCTCCAATAGCTAGAGATGGAGAATTCGAATGCTCCTTTGTCTCCAAGAATCTTGACAACCTTCAATTATCTTGATTGGAGGGATGATATGCAGATGATGTTGCGCAACAAGAGTCTGTACAAGGTCACAATGGGAAAGGAGGTCGAACCTCAAGCAGTTGTTGAGAAGGCAAAGTACCTAAACATATTTAGATGTGGCTTTTGGTTTTATGTGTATTCACATCTCTAGATATTTGCTCTTCATTCTTGATGGATTGAATACACGAAGAGAGGTTTGGTTGAAGCTTGAAACTCTCCTTGACAAGTAAGATGAGCTGAGAGGCCACATTTTGGACAATGAATTAATTGCTCTTCAACCCAGTAGTTTCGAAACCATACAACAGTTCTTTTCAAAGTTCAAGCCCATAGGTATGCAGTGCAAACAATGTAGCATTGAAAACAAGGATGAGCAGCTGGTGCTGTCCATGCTAAGAAAGCTTGATCCTGAATTTTCAATATCTGTGTCTACCTTCCATTCTAGGAGATTGTCAATCCCCAATTGGAAAATGCCTTCTTTAGATGCATTGACTGAATCTCTCAACCAAGAACAAGACAAACTGATCCAAATGGGTGCCCCGAAGGCCTCCAAAAATCAAGCTCTTATGGCTGGGGAGTCAAAAAGTGTGAATGCTAAAGGGAGGTAGAAAGGAAATGACAAGAAGCAATTTGAGTCCAAACCATATGAGAAGCCTAATCCATCAGAAGGAGCCTCCAGCTCCAAGAAGGATAAGCAAAAGGGGTTTGATAAGACCAAGTGTACATATTGCAAGAAAGGAAACCATCCAGATAGATATTGCATGAAGAAGAAGATAGATCAAATAACCAAAATTCTTGAACAACACAACATTTCCCTCCTAGAAGGTGAAAGGGAGACTGATTCTGGAAGTGAGACATGTGATCATGAGAGATGCCATGCACTGAAGGCTAGATTCACACAATCACAAGCCTTCCTCATTTATTTTGAAGCCTCCAACCACATGGTTTTCTATAGGGAATCATTTTATTCTCTAGATCTCAATTATGGTTCTAGTATTCACATGGGAGATAATTCAAAGATCTCTGCTGAAGGGAAGGGCACAATACAACTGGAGCATGGAAAGTTCAAAAATGTTATGTATGTGCCTTCTTTGACAACAAACTTGTTATCTGTTTATCAGAACACACAGTTTCACTAAAGAAAGTTGTTTTTGGACCTGACACAGTTGAGATTGCAGAGATCTCATCTGGGAAGCTAATAGAGAAAGGTGTTGCAAACCATGTCTCAAAGGCATATGCGCTCTCACATTTTTTGCCACACACTCTACCTACTCCATTTGTGTAATATCCCTTTTTCAAATTTTATTAAAATGCCCAATTTTTCACTTTTTTTTTTCCAATTTGGACCTTTGACTAGTTTTACTGTTTTGACCTCCAAATCAACCCAAATGCTCCCAAATCTTCTGTAGGAGTGTATGAATGGTATTTATACTTGAATATCAGGTTCAGGGATGTTTTATGGCCCTCCAAATACTGCTGCAAACTGGATTTGTATTCTGATCAATATATGTAATTTTAACTAGTAATTTGTGCATCAAATCCCCCCCGGGTAACACTGCAAATGGCCTTCCAAATGCCTCCAAACTCCCATAAATTTATGAACAGAGGTATATAATGTGTTAAGTATGTGATTAAGGTCTCATATGCACCATTAATTGATTTTTACTACTGTTCTAACTCTCTCACATTCAACAGCAAAAACCCCCAATTCGACCCTTGGGGAAATGGCACTATTTCACCTCCCAATACAACTAAACTGAGTAAAAATGATTCAAATGCTCAAGTACAGTACATGAAACTTGTATAAGACATCCATGGCAGTATATTGATCACAAATATATCAGAGAATCATCCATCCATTCGAAATAATCAACGTTATAGTGTCATACATCAATGCATTGGGGAAATGGACATTGTTTGCTCATTAATCAATAGTTTTGCATACAACCAGTGGGTATTTCGACCTGAGACTTTCTAAATATGAATAACAGAGGATATGAAGCTATTACAATCAGAAATATATGATGAGAATCTCTCTCAAGAAGCACAAGTGCTCACCAAAAACGCCCTCCCTCAAGGAGCACGAATATGCCTTCAAAACTGGAAACGGTGGAGAGAAAGTGCTGCACTAAACAAAACCATGAAACTTCCTGTAGCTGCTACCTGCAAATACAAACTCCATTAAAGCACCATGAAAGACCTGAGTGGCCTCTCCAAACACCAACTTGGATGGGAATCTTTCACCCTCGAAATTGGCTAAGGCAAGAAACTAGTCATCCACTAGCTCTCTCTTCACAAATGCAATTTTTCTCAAATCATCAAAAGCCATTCTCATACTTGATTTCTACATTTTATAACCAACATTAGCCTTCAAGGGGTCGAAATCCTCTCAATAGATTCAATAATTTTCCATTTAGAAAATATTCCTCATTTGCCACTTGTCTCCTAGTTCCAACCTTCCATCTTCTCCCAAATTCGAATTTGAGTCTCTTTAGATTCCTCCAACTCCATGAGCGCCTTCTTGAGCCTATTTTTGGGGCTGACATGTCATAATGGTCAGGTGTAAGAAGTCAGGTCTGAATTTTGTCATAAAATGTCATAGATGCTTTATTATTGTTGTCATAAAACTAGGGAATCTAGCCCATGTGTCCACTAGTCTCCAATTTGACTCTTCCTCTCCCATGGAGGTTACTATTCCATCCCATTTCGACCTAAGATGCTCAATGCCATGTGTTATGACTTACCAACTCACCCAAGAGTGTTCACCTTCCCATGAATTCTAATTGGCAAGAGAGAGCTGCCATGTGTCATTGAAAAATCAAGCTAGTGTGGGTCCCACCACCTCCATATGTCTCCAAAACCACTTGCCACCTAGAATTTCTCTTGAATTTATTTATTCGTCATATTTATTAAATGATTGAACCCTTCTAATGTCTAAATATCATTTATTAGTTTCCTTGTTACCATCCCACATGTGCCCATCCAACCTAGGAAACTAGTAGGATTGATGGGATTGTCTTACTATGCACTTATTTGAATGGGGACATTACAATTTGCACCTAATGAAGACCAGAATGATGTCTCTTCTGATGATCCAAATTCATATTCTGAATATGAGGACCAAGTTGAATCAATCTTGATGTTGAGTATGAAGATACAAATCCAACACCTGCTCCCAATCCAAGGCCAAAATGGGCTCACAAAGTCCTTGGAGCTGCTGGGAATGTAGCAAACCTTGCACTATGTCATACAAATCCACTTCTCCCAAAGAGGTGCTACATGATGGTGGGGTATGATCCACAATCCTTCAAAGAGACTCGTCATGATCCAAGATGGCAGGCTTCCATGGATGAAGAATATGAGTCACTATAGAACAATGAGACATGGGATCTTGTTTCTCTTTCCCCGGGGAGAAAGCTAGTACAGTGCAAGTGGATCTACAAAACAAAACTTGCTTCTGATGGATTTACAACCAAGTACAAAGCCCAGTTGGTTGACAAAGGGTACTCAAAGGTTCATGGCATGGAATACAATGAGGCATTCACCCCAGTAGCAAGAATGGATTATGAAAGACTTGTTTTGGAAAATGGAGCTTCGAAATAGTGGGAGGTACATCAGAGGAGAAGATCTAGATCCAAAACCTGCATTACTATCCTACATAGGAGCAAATTCCCGACATTTTTATAAAGTCTTTCACTGAAAAGAGATTTTCCTTCTCTGCTTAGTGTGAAAGTTGCTTGAGTTCCATGATGTTCATTTTTTAGGTTTTTTTTTCCCATGAGGTTTTCTCCCTTTCCTTAGTTTCATGAACAATTATTTTTTATTATTTGATTGTATGGGTGACCTTTCGTCTAAATTACCAAGGCCCAGGTTGTCCAAGTTTGGATTAAGGGGTGGTGTTAGGATAATTAATACTCCAACCTTATCCACCTTAGTATTATTTACCTTTTCCTAGTATCAAATGATGTTGTTGGCCCCCTAGTGATGTGCAGATGTCATCTAGGACCCATTATCCACTTGATGTGCCTTGCATGCATGATTTTAAGCAATCCAGAGTTAGTTCCCTACATTTTAGGAGATAACTTAGTGATTTGGTTCAATCCACCTGAGTTCCTAACTCTGTGGGGGGTTTGTGCTCTAATTACCACTGTTTGTGATCTAATGCGCCCTCTCTAGCCTGATTGCATGAGATTTTGCATGACAAACTCACTAATGCACCTTGCATGGTCAGTTAATTGACAATATTTTCAGTTCACTGAGTCTCAATTGAGTTTGGTAGCCTCGGAGCACTGTAGTGGTGATATTTCCTATGCTAGACTAACATGGATTCAAATTCTCCTTGGATAATCGAATTCTTTCAATTATAACATATCTGTTGACTATACTGATTAATGGAATATGACACACTTTTATGTGCACATCTGAGTTTCAATGCATGTTTAATTTTACTTATCATCTCACTGTAATTCTTCCTCCTTTCTAATCCTATCACTGTGAGGTATTCTCAGGCTCAAAGATCTGCTGTGTTTAGCTTCTGGACTCCGACCAAAGTGTGGAATCTTCAAAAGACCCAATAGACTTGATTTTTACAAACCTGAATCCCATTCTAATGGTTATAGGAAACATGCTCCTCCTTCCGCATTGGGTACCATCCATGAATACTTGTTTGTCACAAATTCTAGGAACTTTGTCTTGCCTGCCAAATCATGGTCAGCATACTGCAAGTTTGGCACCTTCCCCATCATGTCACCAACTTGCAGAACTCATGCTGGGATCTTTTAACGTCCTAAGAGTTTACCCCTTTTTAAATAAATCAGAGGACTTGGATATAATTATGTTTTGAATAAGTCAGGAGACTTGGACCTATGTATGATGTGAGGTATCATGAACAAATAACACTTTAAGTGATTAAAGTGATAGTTTATTTATGAAATGTTTCTACCAACTTGCTATGGGGAAACTTGTTGAAAAGAGAGACCAAGCTTACTAGGGAATTATGACTTGTGTGAGTAATTAAAATTTAAACAAGGGAAAGATAAATAAGTCGAGAAGAATAATAATTATGAAATTCAAGAAATGCGAGCAATTAACATAAACCCTAACTGCTCTCCTAAACCAACAAAAGATAAAAGGAAGAGAAATAAAAGAGGGAGGTTGCTCTTTATTCTTTTCCTACAAGAGTTTTAATTCAGCTAACATTTCTGAAGCCCAAAGAGAGAGAAAATCCATTATGTAAAATGGATAAAGAAGATAAGAAAGAACATTAGATAAGGGAGATTGCAGAGGCAAGTCTTCCCATTACCACAGTACAGGTATAGCCTGGTTTTCTTTACTGAGCATTCAGTGTATTCATTCCAGTTTGTGAGACTTGGATATGAACTCCTGAAAGGAGAAGGAAAAGTTTTATAGGAACCAAGAGCCGATTAAAGTGATCCTATTGGAAAATATACTTAAGAAAAGATTTCACAATAAACAACCCTAAGTATTAATTTATTAGTAAGCTTGGCCTGGCTCAAGGGTGGTCTCTACAAAAGTTGAGAGGTTATGAACTACTGCAGAAATCTATGGTTGGGAGGAACAAGCTTGTTCTATAGCAAGTTGGAAAAAAGTACAGATAAATTTATTTAAATTTTTGTTATTAGTTTAGAACTTCATTAATTGTGTATTGATATTGGACATGTTTATTCATTAATGGTTTATTGAGCTAGGGTTTGGAAAGAATTATGTTTATTCTGTTTTTCAGTAATTCCCATAAATATTTATTATGGATATGGAATGGGAGTTTATTTCATGTTGTTATTACTTATTATTCTTTTAGTTAAAGGTAGGAGAGTCTGATTTATACTGAAATCTACTGGTTCTTTTAAAAAGATGGGTCTGGTATATATAATAGTAATATTTATAGGAATGTTGATTAGTTCCTTTTATTCAAAAGATAGGTCTGATATACATGATGATATTTCATGTTATTATTTTAGGATTATTCTTGCTAAGTGTTCTCTTTTAAAAGTACTTTAAGACTGTTATCTAACATTCCTATATAAGCTTGTGAAAACAATTTATTTGTGAATACTTACATATACAGGAAATATAGACTGTAATGATGAAATTGTTTTTTTATTGATTATATGACAGTGTCCTTTTAAAGAAATAGTAACTATGTTTGTTGGGCATGGCTCAAGTGGAACGATTTTGTGGAGCGAAGTTCCAGCACAACATTTATTTTTGGCAAGAAGTATAAGTGAAGCGAGGTCCAGCAGCAACCTATTTTGGGTAATGATTTCGCAAATCCTGGGAGAAGGGTAAGGAGCAACGCGGAGTTGGAGGAAAGGGACCTGTCGCCTTAGTTAAAACAAAATACTAAGGACGACCAAGACAACTAAAGCAGTTAGAACGACGGACCAACAATGACAGAATAAGCGAAGTGACTGAAAGGGACATGCAAGTATGAAGTCAGAGCCACGTGGTCATAACTGCGACTGTAAAAAGGGCGTCAGAGCCAGAAGCAGTGCAAAAAGGCAACCAAAGTCAAGTGAAGTAGTTGCCGAAGTATGACAATCCTAGTTAGCGGGGTAACCGTGCCATTTTTGGGGGGTTTTGGGTACTATATGGTTTTTGGCCCACATTGATTGTAAAGATGTGACCCTCGGGAACGATCTATAAAAAGGGAAATTTTGTAAGGGAAGGGTTGGCCTTTTTGGGGTTTTGATGAAAAACTAAGTATTGTAAGAGAAAGAAGAGATGAAGAGGCTCTGCAGCTGTGTGCACAGAGACCCAATTGTAGAGAGAAGAGTCTGCAACTGTGTGCACAGACTAGAAATGTTGACCCTTCCCATTAATATAAACAACAGTTCCCGTGGACGTAGATCCCATCCTAGGGGTGAACCACATAAATAAGTGTGTTACGTGAATGCATATGTGTGATTGTTTTATGTTTATGTTATGCTTATGATTATGTATGTTCCTACTTTTATATGTATTCTCACATGAATGGTCGTTGAAAATAATATGTTAAGTTCCGAAGACATACATTTGAATGCACAAGTAATCACAAGTATGTTGGAAGCGTAGTCGCATAAGTAACACTAATCCAACAGAGCTTGTAGAGTGTGAAACCGACCCTTAGCATGGTTTTGAAGTGCGTTGTTTCATTGCATTGAGCAGTGTAACAATAAAATAATAAATTAATATTAATATTAATTTATTATAATTAAAGATTATCTAAATTCAATAGTCATGCCCTTTTACGAAAATGTGCACGGCGGGCTTATATAAAGCCCAAACCTATGTAACTATTAATCATCTACCATACATTACATTTTTACATTACTATTGATCCATTTATGGACCACTTACGTTACTTACATTGGGTTTTCTTGTAAGAACATAATTTTACTGCTCTAGTGGTATCAGAGCTTCATTTTCGATCCAGCTATTAGCCATCATCTCAGAGATTCTCTGAATTTTAGAAATTTTTCATTAAAAACTAGGGTTTCCCTAAGTACTTGAGATTTTTAATTTTTTTCTTTTTGAAAAAAGTAAAAGAAGAAGAAGAAGAAAAATAAAGAAAAGAAACAAAGAAGTAAAGAAGTAAAAAGAAAAGAAACAAATAAAGAAAAGAAAAAGTAAAAACAAAAAAATAGAAAGACTTAAAAAAGAATTAAAAAGAAGCAAGGAGTAAAAAAAGGAAAGTAGAAAAAAATAAAAAATAAAAAGAAAAAAAAGTAATAAAAGAAAAGTTAAAAAAAACAAGAACATAGTTTTATAAAACCATTCTAGTTTTATTAAAATTCTATTCTTCACAAACTTAGATATATAAATTTATAATAATAATATTTATTATTATAATTTATCCAATTCAATTTTTTATAATAATATTGTTATCATATATAATAATTATTATTATAAATCATTTTTAAAACCCCTATTTTGTCTCCCAGCCAAAACAATCATCATATTATTATTATTATTATAAATAATAATAATAATTATTTAATAGCTGTATTAAATACAATTATTATTTTATACAAAAAGGGAAAAGAAAAAAAAAACAAAGAAGGTTAAAATGGAAGAGGCAGATTTTATTAAAGCAGAGAAAAGATTTCTCAACGTTCTGACGAAAGTGCCGATGGCCATGTTGAAAGTTAATGGGATATTTGATGAAAGTCCAATTGCCATCGCTATTTGTCCATCCAATAAGGAAAATTTTATAAACATTGATGTCGCAAATCAAGTACAAGTTCAAGAATCAATGAAGAATGAGTCAAACGAAGATCAAATAGAAGTACCATTACAAATCGATGATTATAATTTTGCAGCTCAATTCACTGTCGCAGCTATAGACGACCATCTCATCGACATAATGTTGGGTTATAACAGGTTGGAAACACTAGGAGAATTCTCCGTCAATGCAAAAAAGAAGTGCATCACCTTCTTCCATGAGAAAAAGAAAATAAAGCTACATGATTTCTCAGTGATAGTTCCCTTATCGCAAACTACAGACGAAGAATCAACTGATGGACGATATGAAGGGTTAGAAGAATAAACAAGGCTTTTAAACAAACTCATCATGGACAAAGACAGTGAGTTGGAGCACGTCCAGAGAAAGTTAGAAAATCGAGAAACATAGTTACGTCATCATCAACAGCAAAAAGGAAAACTCCAGCAGCAGTATGACGACAGTAAGAAAACACATAAGTTGGAACTGACAAAAGTCAACAAGGTGTTATCAAGCAATACCGAAGAGATTTTTCGACTACGAAATCATAACAAAATACTGATTACAAAGATTAAAAAATTGAAAAACAGTAGCAAGAGGGAACACGCCGGTGAAGACCTCGAAGGAAGAACACTGGAAAAGCAGGAAGAAAACCAGTGTCTAAAGAATCGTAATCAGGAACTAGAGGATCAAATCAAGAAGTTAGAAATTGACAAAAATTCACAAGATGAAAGAATCAAAAAGATTCAGAATCATAACAATCTACTGGTGAACCAAGAAGCGCACATCCAAGAAGATGCATCCAAAAATCAAATCGAGGAAGTGAAGGCAGTCCTCGCTGCAGTTCAAAAGAAAGAAAAACAAACAACACATACGCCTTACAGACATCCCAATTTTAATCGTCGTTTTGACCAACGACAGGGTCAAAACGAGCACTCACAGAAGAATTATGTTGATAGGCGAAAAGATCGACATACTAAGCAACAATTGAAACGACCCGTCCCACAAAATGATCTCAGAGCTCTGATAAAAATAGATCTGGGATGGACCACAACAGATACGATGCGACAATTCTCCCAGGGAATCCGTAACTCGTATCGTCTTATTTCATCAAGTGTCGCAAAGGATCCAGACATAACAGTTCAAGCAAAATCATAGATTGCTTTCAATGAAGCTTTGAGGACAAAGCTTCCCTTAAGGGGAAGGCAATGTAACAATGAAATAATAAATTAATATTAATATTAATTTATTATAATTAAAGACTATCTAAAGTCAATAGTCATGCCCTTTTATGAAAAGGTGCATGATGGGCTTATATAAAGCCCAAACCTATGTAACTATTAATCATCTACCATACATTACATTTTTACATTACTATTGATCCATTTATGGACCACTTACATGACTTACATTGGGTTTTCCTGTAAGAACAATATTTTACTGCTCCAAGCAGTTTCCCGCGAGCGTAGCCCCAGAGTGCGCTGTAGTATACGAAGTGGATGCGAAGTAGATGACATTTCGCTCAGCTTACTAGTTTATTAGCTGTTCATCACTCGGTTGTAGAAACGTGCTTCTGCAGCCACCCCATAACTTCTCCTCGGGTGAGACCTCAGTCTATTCGCAGGCTGTTTCTGAAAGGGCCGATGAAGAAGGGTTTTGTTGGTCTAATAACTGCGTCGAATCCGGGTCTGATCTAAGTAATAAAAGATAGAAGATGTCAAGAGACAACAAATGGTTCCGTTGCCGCGCTTGAACTGGTGATGTGCTCTGATAACTGGAATCCCGAGAGGACAGAGATACATAATCGGGTAACTAAGACCGAGGAGGTGTTTGCGAAGAAAGAAAACAGACATCCGTGCTTATCTACGGAAGATTGGTTACAGAGATATCTTTTCTCTAACATACACGAAATCTTATTCACATCCTTCAGCAACGAGCTACATGAGTGGATATCAAGACTTGCTGAACAGAAAAATTGCTTTTAAGGTGGAGAACCTATAGTGTGGACTCCATAACTGATTCAGATACTTAAAGCAGTGGATAGCCAAATCTCAAGAGCAGTAGACTTCTGGCTCGATAGCGCACTAGAAGGCTACATTACAAAATTTGTTGTGGACACTCTGAAGCCTTACAGCGCAGTAGAGGCATATTTCTTCAAAGGGTTCAAAGGTAAGTACCTAAAAAATCTCAGTCTATACATTAAAATGATGTTAGCAAAGAAAGGTGTCTTAAGAATGCAATAATATTCCTAAGAATCAGGAGAACCAAGGGCATGGTTAAATATGGAATATATCATACAAATGGTAACTTCTTGTTTTGAGGGATTAGGTGTTGGAAAAGGGAAAGTACCCATCAATGAGGAATCCTTGAACGAACCAACACCCACATTTTCAAAATTCTTCATAGAATCGCCTACGAAGGCAACATTTCCACTAGGAGTGAGTAGTAAGTCAGGAATGCAGTAAGCGAGTTGGTCTATTGTGACGATATTCGCTTGATAGGGGAAACAAAGAAGCCAAAATACTAACAAGACTGCCGCCTTCATGGCATAAAACCAACTATGCACCAGTAACAAATTATAGTCAAGAGGCGCATCAACAAATTCAACATCCATCGTGTCAATTTCCCCCCCTAACTCGATTGGTAAGGTAGTTATGATTCCATGAGGTGTAAAAGTACAACCATAAAATGCCTTCAAAGAAGTGGAGGATTGGACAAGCTCAAGAGAGCCTTTTGCATGCCAGTATGAAATGAACATAACACAAGTTGACGCTCCTTCGTTAATAATAGTACGAAAGATATTTTTACCACGTACGACTACTTATATCTGAAATGTAATTTGGTGCAAGAGCCTTGGTTGACTATGTTCCATGTAAAAAACAACCAAACGAGATTCTAAGGGATTAACCCTTCCAATGGCCGATAACAGTGATTTACATTGTGCAAGACAACTTTACAACACTTTGAGAGCAGACATGGCATGTTGATGTAATTGTAACTTCAGAATGTATTTCACCTATGTATATTGTACTCCTATAGAGATGTTATTATTCCTCTATACGGAAGTGTCGTCATTTGTATTTACAAGTGTCGCAACTTGCATGTGATGGGTTATTAGACCACCAAGTGTGGGGTTGGCCCTGATTAGTATAACCATGGGTTATTAGACTGAGTTAGACAAGTCGACCCTGCTAGGTTATTAGGAAGGTCAGGTCATCTATAAATAGAGTGCGGGAGGCACTCTATTTGATCATCTCATTATTCACTTCTGCACTACTTGGAAAGTGGCGCACTAGTGGAGGAGGAGGTTCAACTGCTAGGAGGACTATCTCTGTGTACTTTGGTTGTATCATTGCTCTTTCTATCTCTGAGGAAGTTGTGGGGTTTTTCACCTTTATGGTTTTCCCAAGTGAAACTCTGTGTGTCTATTGTCTCATGTGATTGCTTGGTGTGATTGATATGCATTGTTATACTTGATATGCTGTACATTTTATTCTCTCAGTAAAGATCATAGAGTATGTTGAATTAATGCTAAAAAATTAACATGGTATCGGAGCTAATCTGAGAAGAAGACACTGTGCAGTTGCGGAAACTAGGGTTTCCTGTTTATTGGGTTTCTCTCCATAGATCTTGAAAGGTAGTAGGGTATTCTGACTCTCCTCATTAAGGCGCATCTTTCTGTCCAATCATAATTCAATTCTGGGCACTTTCATTTTTGGCCCTAAAAATTAGGGTTTCCACAAAAATAGGAATTTCTGAAATCTGAGGACATAGCTTGAAGCTCCTTGAAAAAATCGAAGTTTAGAGCTTTGGATCGAACTTTTTGGTTGGGTGAAGCTCCAAATAACTCAAACCCTAATTCAGGGTCCTCTCTAGTGAATCCGGGAAGACTAAAAAGGCATTTCTGAAGGGTGAAACTTTGCAATTTTCAATTTCTGAATATACCAGGCTGATTAGCTCATTAAGGCGCATCTTTATATCCTTTCAGAAAGTTGAAATTCACATTTTGAATTTTTTAGGGTTTCTCTGACAAACCCTAATCCAGCACCAGATCCAAATTTCTGCAATTCAAGTGGTAAGACCTAAATCTTTTCTATTTACATTTGATGTACTCTTTAAGATGTCTCACCACACCAAGCTTGAGGATAAGCTTGAAGGGGCTAATAACTTCCGAGCATGGAAGTATAGGAGTGGGTTAATCTTGGAAGAAAATGAATTGGACACCTACATAAGTTCTGAGGTCTCTGTCCCAGAGGAAGAAGAGGCTAAGGCCTTGCATAAGAAGAACTTGGTCAAGGCAAAGAGGATCATTGCTAATTATATCAAATACCATCTCATACCACATGTGTCATCTCTAAAGACACCCAAGGAGATGTTTGATTCCATGACCAAGCTATTTGAAGGAAAGAACATAAATCGGAAGATGACTCTGCGGAATCAATTGAAAGGGGTAAAGCTTCAGAATGGAGAGACCATTCAATCCTATTTCTCTAAGGTCTCTCAAATCAATGAACAACTTGAAGTTGTGGATGAAGTAGTGGACAATGGTGAAGTTGTCATGACCACATTGAATGGCCTACCTAGGTCATGGAACTCCTTCATCCAAGGAATTTGTGCAAGAAGAAAACTAATCTCCTTCAGTAGTCTGTGGGAAGAATGCTCTCAAGAAGAAGCTAGGCTTGTGGCCCGAGAATAAAAGATGGGGAATGAAGATCAAGCTCTCACAGCACATGCCAAGAAAGGCAAATTCAAGAAGGAAAAATCTCATAGGAAATCTTCTCACCATACACATAGGGAGAACTCTAAGAATACCTCCCATGGTAGATGCTTCACATGTAATGAGAAGGGACACTTTGCCCGAGATTGTCCAAAGAACAAAAGAGATTCCAACACCAATAAGAAGAAGGGCAACAAGAAAAGATATCATGCTCATGCTACTGAGGATGATGAACCTCCGAAGAAGAAGGCTAGAGCAGAACGTGATGATGAATATGTTCTAATGTCTTCTCTCACAGGTACTATCTCTCATGGATGTAATGATTGGCTTATTGATAGTGGGGCTTCCAAACACATGACTAGGTTTAAATAATCTTTTGTAAATCTATCTGAACATGAGTCACCCCATAAGGTGAAACTTGGGGATGACTACCAATATCCTATTAAAGGAAGTGGTGAAGCTTCCTACAACCTAGAATCTGGGAAGTCCTTGAAGATGAAAGATGTTCTATATGTACCTGGGCTTAAGAAGAACATACTCTCCATATCTGCATTGGATGCAAAAGGCACGAGGGCTGCATTTGTAGATGGACAAGTCCTAATGTGGCCAAAAGGTAAAACTATAGATGATGCAGTAGTGATTGGAGAGCAAGAGGGAGGACTATACAAATTGAAGGGACAACCTGAACATGTCATGGTACATGAATCCATGGAGCCAAGTGAACTTTGGCATAGAAGGCTTGCACATGTGCACTATAGGTCACTACCAATTGCAAGTAAAGCTGTAGAGGGTCTTCCTGAAATCAAGACAAAGCATGAAGGTGTTTGCAAATGATGTGCAAAAGGAAAGAACATTAAGAAGGCATTTCTAAGCAGTGAAAACAAAGCAAAAGGGATCTTGGAAATTATCCACTCCGATGTATGCAGTCCGATGTTATCCAGTTCTCTGAGTGGGTATGTATACTATGTCTCTTTCATTGATGATTTCTCTAGGAAGACTTGGGTTTACTTCTTGAAGAACAAAGATGAAGTGTTTGATAAGTTCAAGGAATTCAAAGCCTTGATGGAAAATCAAACTGATAAGAAGATCAAGACATTCAGATCCGACAATGGTGGAGAATTCACTTAAGGTGATTTCAAGAAGTTATGCAGCGATTCAAGGATTAAGAGGGAGTTGACTACTCCCTACAATCCATAACAGAATGGAGTTGCAGAAAGGAAGAATAAAACAATCATTGAAGCAGCACGGGCAATGCTGCATGACCAGGATATGCCTATGCATCTATGGGCAGAAGCAGCTAAGACAACTGTATATGTGCATAGTAGAACACCTCACAAGATTTTGGACAACAAGACACCAGAAGAGGTATTCTCCGGTAAGAAACCCGAAGTCAACCATCTTAGAATATTTGGTTGTCCAGTATACACTCATGTTCCAAAGGAAAAGAGGACAAAGCTAGATCCTTTAGGAAAGAAGGGCATCTTTGTGGGGTACAGTGAAAGCTCGAAGGCTTACAAAATATACTTTTCAGGGTTCAAGAAGATTGATGTCAGCAGGGATGTAACATTTGATGAAGACTCAGCTTTCATCAAGTCAAGGAAGGCACCTGTTGAAGATCATGAAGAACCAAAGGAAACCAGATTTCAAGACACCACCATGAATGAAGCAATTCCAGAAGCAGATCGTGAAGTTGAAGATCCACAAATACCTGTAGATCCACCCCGTGAGAAGAACTCTCACAAGAGGAAACTTGCATGGGAGAGAGAGCTCATTCAAGATGTAGAAAGGTATGGCATTCCAGAAGAAGAACACATAGCAAGGAAGAGAACTAGATCTCATACCAACTATGTTGCCTTACTTTGTGACATTATGAACAAAGAACCCTCCAGTATAGAAGAAGCAACGGAAAAGAAAGAATGGAAGGATGCCATGGTCGAGGAATACCAGTCGATCATGAAGAATGATGTTTGGGATGTATTCCCAAGACCTGAAGGGAAGTCTGTGGTGACTTCCAAGTAAATCTACAAGATCAAGCATGCTGCAGATGGCAGCATAGAGAAATACAAAGCGATATTTGTAGCTCGTGGCTTCTCCCAAAAAGAAGGGATTGATTATGAAGAGACTTTTGCTCCTATGGCCAAATACACTTCCATTAGATCAGTACTTGCCCTGGTTGCAGTGATGAAATGGAAGATACACTAAATGGATGTCAAGACAACTTTCTTGAATGGTGTAGTCGAGGAGGAAGTGTATGTGGAGTAACCACTAGGTTTTGAGACACATGACATGGAGTCATATGTGTGTAAGTTGAAGAAAGCCTTGTATGGCTTGAAGCAAGCTCCTAGGACTTGGTATGGTAGGATAGACAACTTTATATCCAGTTTGGGATTTACCAAGAGTAAAGCGTATTCCAATCTTTACTACAAGGTTGAGGAAGGCAATCCCGTGATACTACTCTTGTATGTGGATGACCTGTTTGTTACAGGTGATGATGGTTTGATTGCTGATACCAAGAGGAAGCTTGTTGCCGAGTTTGAGATGAAGGACTTGGGGATGATGCACTATTTTCTAGGCATGGAGGTGTGGCAGAGTACAGATGGGATCTTCCTTGGACAAGGGAAGTATGCAGTAGAGATCCTGAAGAGGTTTGGGATGATGGACTGCAAGTCCATGGCCACACCTATGGCATCGAACATGAAGCTTCTGTGTGATGCTTCATTTGAGTCGGTTGATGTCACTGTGTATCGTCAGATGATTGGGTCCTTGATGTACCTGACAAACACGAGACCAGATATTTGCTTTGCGGTGAACACATTGAGCCAGTTCCTGACGGATCCCAGAGGTGTTCAGCTGGTTGCTGTAAAGCATATTCTGAGGTACCTGAAGGGTACAATTTATTATGGGCTCAAGTATGATGCGAATCAAAAGTTTAACCTGCAGGGTTATGTTGATTCAGATTGGGCAAGCAGTGCTGCAGATAGTAAGAGCACTTTTGGGTGCTGCTTCAGTATGGGATCAGTTGTGATCTCTTGGTTTAGCAGGAAGCAGTCCTGCATAGCACTGAGTATAGCCAAAGCAGAGTATGTTGCAGCTTGTTCGGCTAGTTGTGAGGCAGTTGGGTTCGGAAGCTACTGTCTGAGTTATTTGATCTCCCGTTGGATGCTATTGGTATCTTTTGTGATAACCATAGTTGTGTGAAGCTGTCTGAGAATCCAGTTTTCCACGACAGGTCGAAGCACATTGAGATTAAATATCACTATATCAGGGATATGGTGCAGAGAGGAGTAGTGAAGCTCCTGTATGTTGCGACAGATGAGTAGGTTGCGGATATGTTGAAGAAACCACTAGCCCAAGTGAAGTTCGAATACTTTAGAGAGAGGCTTGGTGTTCTTCAGATTGACGACACTTCGAGGAAGAAGTGATGGACACATTTGCTGGAGCCATTCCAAGCATGGTGAGAGGAGGATCCTTCCCATGGCTATGGATGTAAGCATTGGATGATGAGCATCAAGACGATGCTCCAGTTACTGCTATGTATATGCATCATGTTGGATGCTGGATATGATCAGTTGGATCATGTATATGAATATGCATCATGTTGGATGCTGGATATGATCAATTGGATCATGTGTATGTACATGCATCATGTTGGATGCTTGTGATGATCAGTTGGATCATGTATTTGATATGTATCAGGTGGATACATTGTATGATTAGGTAGATCATGGATGATGATATGTATCGGATATGCATCAGGTGGATGCATTATATGATTAGGATGATCATGGTTGATGAGCTTCAGGATGTTGCTCCAGATGATATGTATCAGATATGCATCAGGTGGATGCATTGTATGATCAGGATGATCATAGATGATGAGCTTTAGGATGTTGCTCCAGATGATACGCATTAGGATGATGCTATGATGACGATCAGGGTGATCATGTGATGTACATCAGGATGATGTATGGTGAGTATCAGGTTGATACTCTGTGGTCGTGGACAGGTTGTGCAGATAAGCATATAATAACGCCCTGGGAGATTTGCAGGCACTCTTGCTAGGTTTTTCCAATGGCATATAATAGCTCCCTAGGAGGTCTGGAAAATGCTCTTGCTAGGTTTTGCTTGGAAGGACATATAATAGAGCCCTAGGAGATTTACAGATACTCTTGCTAGGTTTTGCCTATGGCATATAATAGCTCCCTGGGAGATCTGGTAAATGCTCTTGCTAGGTTTTGTCCGTGGCATATAATTTTTCCTTGGGAGATCTTGCAGGTTGTGCTGGGCACGTAATTAGTCCTGGGATGCTCTTGCTAGGTTTTGCCAGTTGCATATAATGTCTCCTTGGGAGATTTGCAAATGCTCTTGTTAGGTTTTGCCTATGGCATATAATAGCTCCCTGGGAGATTTGGCAAATGTTCTTCCTAGGTTTTGCTTGGTCACATGTAATAGCTCCCTGGGAGATCTTGCTAGGTTTTGCTTGGTCACATGTAATAGCTCCCTGGGAGATCTTGCAGGTTGTGCTGGGCACGTAATCAGTCCTGAGATGCTCTTGCTAGGTTTTGTTGACGCACGTAATATGTCCTGAGGATTCCAGAGTATGGCTAGTGATGATGAAGACCTGCAGGTGGTGGGCCTAGATCCAGTATGAAAAAGGACCGGATCTGTAGAACTTCCTATGACAAGTAGATCAAAGATTGATTGAGATAGCAGCAGCCGTGACGATGACAATGATCCAGAGAAGAATACTTGTGCTAGCAAATCTGTGTCGAGAAATACCTTCCTAGTTAAGAGGGAGTGTTGATGTAATTGTAACTTCGGAATGTATTTCACCTCTGTATATTGTACTCCTATAGAGATGTTATTATTCCTCTATACGGAAGTGTTGTCATTTGTATTTACAAGTGTCGCAACTTGCATGTGATGGGTTATTAGACCACCAAGTGTGGGGCCGACCCTGATTAGTATAACCATGGGTTATTAGACTGAGTTAGACAAGTCGTCCCTACTAGGTTATTAGGCAGGTTAGGTCATGTATAAATAGAGTGCGGGAGGCACTCTATTTGATCATCTCATTATTCACTTCTACACTACTCGGAAAGTGGCGCACTAGTGGAGGAGGAGGTTCAACTGCTAGGAGGATTATCTCTGTGTACTTTGGTTGTATCACTGCTCTTTCTATCTCTGAGGAAGTTGTGGGGTTTTTCACCTTTATGGTTTTCCCTAGTGAAACTCTGCGTGTCTATTGTCTCATGTGATTACTTGGTGTGATTGATATGCATTGTTATACTTGATATGATGTACATGTTATTCTCTTAGTAAAGATCCTAGAGTATGTTTAATTAATGCTCAAAATTAACATGGCACAAGGGGCTTTAGCTAAATCCTCAATAATATTGTAGGTTGAGCAGCTCGAGCATTGGGATTATGTGTTGCTTAATGAAGTACCCCCTTAGGAGGGTGAATGGATGTGTTAAGATCAAGATTCTCTATTTGAAGTGGTCCATTCGGTTGGGATGGAGAAGTTGATTCCATGTAAGGAGAGTTGGTCTCAAGTTTCTCATAAGTGTGATTACGAGTGGTAAGGGTGATCATTTCCTCTAATAAGAATACATTTGACGGTCCATCCCCTTGTGGAGGTGAAGGATTTGCAGCAACCATCTATTGGTGTTGTTGATGAGGGAAAGAATGAGTTAACACAACAGGGGGTGGGGTGGAGTCTTTATGAGCAATGAATTCATTGACTTATTTTAAGCATGGAAATAGATGAGTCATATGATCGCTCCCACAAATTTTTCATGGGAATTTTGGTTTCCTTTTCTTCTTGTTTCCCCAAGCATTAGGAGGTGGTGCTTGCTGTGTTCCAGACTCATTGGAAGTATTTTTGGCCTTGTATTTCTTATTTTTACCTCCAGATTGTTGATATTTCTATGGTTGCGATTGTACCATGTTCACCTCGGAGGTTTGAGTTGTGACATTAGGTAGTTTGGTAATAGACACAGTTGAAGCGTGCGGACTAGCAATGGCAAGTTGATTAAGTTTCCCACTTAACCAGTTCACTGAAGCAATAGAGATGAAACCAACAACACCGTCGGCATGTGGTCTAGGTGTAGGTCGATATGGATCAGTTGGAGGTCGAGGAGCATGAGGGATAATGTCATATAGATTTCCCAATTGTGAATACAACAAATCCAAATGTTTGGCATGACATACATATTTCTCTTTAGTTAGGGCCCCGACCATAGAAACATCACGAGCAATGGGAGGTAACAATGAATTCGTAAACCAATCTGCTAATAATTGATCAGGAATGGAGGCTTTTACAAGCCTCCTCCTTCGTGTACATTCATGAATATGGTCAAAAATATGGGTGGCGGTGTTTTGACATAATGATGTCAAAATATCCATTCATGTTTTTGTAGCGGATAGGTAATTGAAAGTGAGTTATAAATTCCATTGCTAACGCATTGGATATAGAATAGGAAGTGGTTGGAAATTCAATGTACCATTTGGATGCATTCTCGGTTAGGATCCGAGGGAAAAGAAGTAACTTAACACTGTCATACAACATTGATTTGGATACACACCACATATGGTAAGTGGTAACTTGAGTGGATGGGTCTTCTCCCATTTTACTATCAAATTTGGGTATGTCTGCAGGGATCTTGTGTGGAATAGGTGGCCATAAGGGGTTGTGCAAAATGGGGTCATTGGTTAACCTCGATAAATTTGGTAAATCCAAATTAGATAAAAATGGTAGATTTGTGTTGGAAAATGGATTTTGTATCAAAGGTAATTGGCCGTTGAGACCCATTGGACCATAAGGTCCCCCCCATATACTGAATTCCACAAGCATAGGAACTCGAGAAATCGTGACTTCCCCCAGGAAATTGATTCCCCCCATAAGAAGGATTCCCCTAGTGAAATGATTACCCTCGTAAGGTTGATTTACCCCAACGAATGTATTGTTCCCATAACTACCCCAAGGTGAATGGCTACCACTAGGATAGGGAACTCTTCCAACATAGGTTTTTCCCCCAAGAAAAGGGAATCCACTAGGAGCACTAGTGCCCCTAGTGTATGGGAAGCTGCCAGAAACATTACCACTTGTTTGGAGAGGTAAACTACTAGACACAGTTGTGCTTCCAATAAAGGGGGTATTTCAACGAGCATTAGATCCTACCCTGGGTTGAGTGCTTCCGAAAGGTTTCCCCCCTTGAGAGGGAGGTGGGTTCCACACAAAGGGAAATCCATCATTAGGAATAATAGAGCTTCCTATAGACATGCCAACATTGGCTTGGGAACTACCACTAGTAGTAAATGTAGGAAATACCCCCCGACACAAAGTAAAAGTTCAGGAGACTTGAGGCAATGATCCACTAAGTGGTAGAGTACTGGATTGACCAATGGGTGAAATAGTAGGTATGGTTGATGTTCCCCAAAGGGAAAACATAGGTGTGTTGGGTGCAGTAGATGGAGCATTTACCCCACTAGTAGATGGTTACAGAGAATTAACCGAGTTTACTCCTCCACCACCAAGTGAAGATGTGATGGGTTGTTCCATAGCTGAAAATAATGTGGTCCCATACATGATATGACTAAACATTGAAAATGGATCACTAGGTAAAGATCCAACTTGATCAAGTACGGGGCTGAAATGATGAGTCAAAGGTGGTTTAAAGTGTGGAACAACACCCTTGTCCACAACTTCAACATCAAAATGGGTGGTATGAACCAAATCACTTTCATAATTTACAGTGTCTCTTACCTCTTATGGAGAGGTGACTAGCCTTCAAATACATGGAGGTTCCTCCTTAGCAGGAGAGAGGTCCCTAATATGTCAAGATTCGAAAATTGGTATATTGGCCACGGTGAATTATTGAAATATACAAAACAAAAATAACAATCCTAATGCCAATTGCAAGAGAACACATAGCATACCCCAGCCAAAATGTAGGTTATCAACAAGCAAACCAATTAGCTCGAAGGACTCTTCCGAAGGTGGGTCTCAGTCCACTAACAAAGAGGTGAGAAATAGTTACGATAACCCCTCATACTCCCTCAAATCCAAGGTCCAAGTGCACGTGGGTGTAATGTCCCTTATTAGGAATTTTATTAAAATTGCAATTTTCCACTTTTTTTCCCTAGTTCGACCTTTGACTAGTTTTGATCTCTAGGTCCCAAATTTGCTCCAAATGATCCCAAATCTTCTGAGAAGGTATATGAATGATATTAGAACATAATTATGTGTCTCAGGGATGCCTTTGGACCTTTAAAATACTTCTGCAAATCCTCTTTCAATTCTGATCAATGTAGGTAACTTTACTAGTGATTTTCCTTTGACTGGTATTGGTCTCTAGGTCTCAAATTGACTCCAAATGCCTTCAAATCTTCAAGGAAGGTGTATGAATGACATTAGAACTTGAATATGATGTTTATGTATGACATATGTCCACCAAAAGACCTCTGCAAACTCTCTCAAGATTCTGGATCAATTATGCAATTTTACTAGTAATTTGGGGTTCAAATCCCCCTGGGGTAAGTACTGAAAATGGCTTCCCAAATGCCTCCAAACCCACTCAAATTTATGAAAAGAGGTATGTAATGTATTAATTATTTTATTAAAGTATAATATGAACCATTAATGGATTATTACAACTGTTCTCACCCTCTCCCATTCAACTGCAAAAATCCCCAATTCGACCCTTGGGGGAATGGCACTATTTCACCTCCCAATACAACTAAACTGAGTAAAAATGCTTCAAATGCTCAAGTACAGTACATGAAAATTTTAGAAGACATCCATGGCAGTATATTGATCACAAATATATCATATAATCATCCATTCATTCGAAATCATCATCAATACATTGGCTCACAACAAGGTAGTGGGGAAATGGCATTGTTCTTCCATTAAAAATGAGATTTATACATTTCTACTTGGAATTTCGACCTGAAAATTTTTGGAGATGAAGAAAAGAGTATTTAATTTGTATTACAAAAGAAATGGGGCATTAAAAGCTTCCCCAAAGAGTACAATAGCTCACCAAAAACGCCCTCCCTCAAGGATCAAGAATATGCCATCAAAACTGGAAATGGTTGAAGGAGTGAGCTGCAATAGAAGAAACCATGAGATGCCCTGTATCTTACACCTGCAAATAAAGACTCCATTAAAGCTACAAATGAAAGGTTTGAATGGCCTTTCCAATTACCAACTTGGATGGGAATCTTTCACCCTCGAAATTGGCTAAGGCAAGAAACTAGTCATCCACTAGCTCTCCCTCTTCACAAATGTAATTGCAAATTCTACAAATGATCAAAAGCTGGTTTCATTCTTTGTTATTGACATTTATAAACTTCTAATGTCCTCCATGGGTCGAATTCC
Source organism: Larix kaempferi (assembly GCA_027924585.1). Classification (NCBI taxonomy): domain Eukaryota; kingdom Viridiplantae; phylum Streptophyta; class Pinopsida; order Pinales; family Pinaceae; genus Larix; species Larix kaempferi. Next base: position 1,534,863 of record BSBM01000036.1, read on the forward strand.
TTCCAAGAGACTCATGCCAACTCATGTTGGGAAGAGATTCCAAATAACGCCACTTGTACAACAATTCCTAGTCTCCCACTTCCACCAAATCACATGTGGAAGCATCTTAGCTGCCCTAACACCCTTGAGCGCCCTCTTGGAGTCTATTTTTAGCCCTGAAATGTTATATATGTCATATGTCAACCTTTAGGTCTGATTTGTGTCATAGGTGTCATAGCATCTTCATCATTGTTGTCATAGAGCTAGGGAATCTAGCCCAAGTGTCTCACTAGCTCCAAATTGCCTCTTCCTCTTCCATGGGAGTTACTCTTCCTCTATATTTTGACCTTGTATGAGTCATGCAATGAATAATACCTTTTGGACTCCCCCAATTATGTTACCATTCACCTTGAATTCGAATTGGTGAGAGAATGATGCCAAATGTAGTGGGAAAATCTAGCCATATGTGGGTCCCACTTCCTCCATGTGTCTTCATGATGAAATGCCACTTTGATTTTCACTTGTATATATTTATTTAGCTCCTTTATTAAATATTTATGTCATTCTAATGTTCAAACATCATTTATTATCCCCATTATTCCAAATCCCAAAGCTTCCACCCCAAACCTAGGAAACTCGTAATTTTCCTCCTTGGCAATTATTTGAACTTAAGCATCAATTTGGCAAAATATAATGAATAGCGCCAATGTGATTAGGCCATTGTGACCCAATAACAAATTTGGGACATGACAAATCCTCCCTTCCCAATATTGCTTGTCCTCAAGCAATTTTAAATGTGGGTGTTGAAGAACCTGCTTTCTGTATAATTCTTTGAAGTTGCCATTGAGTTGCCCAACCTTGAGTCTTTGAGTTTCCATGAAGATTTTAGAGAGGAACCACCATGCTTGCTGCTGCACTACTCTGATTAAAATCACTTTATTAAGTGGGGAATCCATCTCCCATACTGCTTGCTTCCCCAAAAAATATGAAACCAATGAGATAAAAATTATTCCAGGGTCCCATTGCTTGTATTGCACTCCAATAATTAAGAGTGCTCTCCAACCTACACCATTAGATAAGAGGATTCCTAGATACCATTTTCTTGTATGCATTCTTCCAAACATCATGAGTACCAAATATATATCATCAAAGTACATAACAACATAATGAAAATGTACATCAAGGATATGCTTCATCAAAGAGTCATGAAAGTGCTTATACCTCCAAGCAAGTAGACCACCATTTTCCAAGTGCATACAAGCTTCAAGTGACCAATCAAATCTGCTCCAATGACATAGGTGAGGATCCCATGTCCTATAATGCTGCTCCAAAATGATGTGATATGCATCAAAATATTCAGCCATGTATTCTTTCATCCAAGAAGTGAATGAAGAATCTCCACTAAAATCTGAACCAAATAATGAGCAGAAAAAACAAGGAGACTTCAAATGACTCAAAGAAGTCTCACCCATACATCCATGAATGTGAGAATCATAAAAATATAACAAAGTATGTGGCTGCCAACAAAAATGTTCTCCAATCATAAATCTATTCTCCCAAGTGTTGGATGAAGTTCCTCCAACATCAAATGAATCAAATGTTGAGCAAGAAAAACCATGAGTCTTCAAGTGACTCAAATGCATATCATAGGTGCATCCATGTAGATTTGCATCATCATAAAGTGACAAATAATGTTGCTGCAAATGTGAATAAGAATGTGCTCCAACCATGTCATCATAAAAGGTAAATCTAGGAGTTCCATACTCCTCATGTGGCACCATCAAAAAGAACCCTTTCACCCATACTTCATTGAGACTAATACTGCAAAACATGGAATTGTAGGATGTAGGAGAATGAACTAACTCACCCAAATGATCAAAAAGTGCAGAAGTTTCATCATGGGAAGGATCCATGTGGGTAGTATCATGCAGCTCCTTCAAAAGTGGGAAACCTTTGTCATAGATTGGTTCCCATGTAGAGGAATCATGCTCTTCTTTAAAGGTTGCATAAGCTTCATCAAGAGACAATTCAAGTTCCTCTTCCACCACATCAAGTGTTTGGATCTCTTCAAGTTCATCTTCAAACACATTAAGCACATTCAAATTCCCACATTTCTCATGATCCACCATGTCATGAGAATCCTCCAAACAATCTACCATTTGACAATCTGAAACATAGGAGGAAAAACAAGTATCTTGCAACTTTTCAAGAAGTTGCTCATTTTGAATTGTGAGCTTATGAATATCCTCATTATTCTTTAAGTATGCATCATGTAACAATTCATTAAGCTCAAACAAATGGTTTCTATAAAAAAAAAAAGATATGAAATTACCTTTGATGTGGCACATTGCTCTCCATGTCTTCAAGGAAGGATGTTTCCTCCAATGAAGTAGATCTCCAACAAGAATTTGACACCAATGCTTGAGTGTCATGGAGAATGCTGAGGGACTCTTGGATCTTATTTTCATTCATCTTTAAGGACCCTTCAAGAAAATGAGGCTCTTGCAAATGAGCCTCCTCATCTTCTTCAATTTTGCTTGGACCAACTTCATGAAGCTAAAGTGGTGATGGGGAAGTTGATCTTGGTTCTTCTTTAACTGCTACAAGGTCTTCATTATCATGCTTAATGGAACTTAGGCTTGCAGCAGCACTTTCAAAAGTGATCTTTATGTCACCAACATAGAGGTGTGAGCACCCATCAGTAGGTACTCCTTCATAGTTTAAGCATCCATCAGTAGATGCTCTTTGGTTCATGTCTAAGTTAAAAGGTGTCTCGAAATGATCTTCCATATTTTCAATAGAATCTTCTTCATGCTCTTGTGATGTCTCTTCATTTTTATCCTTCAAGCAAGATGATGCATTTTGCCCCTTGTTTTTCTTATGATCAATATCTTTGGGATCTCTTTTTGAAGAATTCCCAAACGCTTTCCTCAAGTGGGACATAATTTCATGCACACATGTATGATACTCACTCCAAGGTTCTTTACAAGAAGGGCATAAACCTTTCTTTACTAACTCCACATCTTCATTTTTGGGCCTATTTTCAAAAACATGTTCAACAAAGTACTCAAAAGACATGGCATTTTGTGTATTTTTGCTAAAAACAATATATTCTGGATATTTTTGATATTGTTGGGGCAAGGTTTTATATTTTGCTCTCCATCTTTGGAACTCACTCATAGAATTATCCTTGGTTGGTGTGACACACTCATATTCATTAGATTTAAAGTCATAAGAATAATCTTCATTTCTCTTGAAATTGTAAGAAGTGTTGCATGATGGCACCTCTTCCTCGTACCATTCACATTCTGCTTCATATTGCTCATAAGCATCTGCATATTCCTCATAAGAATTGTACTCACAGGATTCATCATAACAGTAAGGCATGGATGCCAATTATTCTTGAATGTATGTACCTAATACACAGGTGCAAGGACCATGCTCTGATATCACTGTAATGTCTCTTATTAGGAATTTTATTAAAATTGCAATTTTCCACTTTTTTTTCCTAGTTCGACCTTTGACTAGTTTTGATCTCTAGGTCCCAAATTTGCCCCAAATGATCCCAAATCTTATGAGAAGGTATATGAATGATATTAGAACATAAATATGTGTTTCAAGGATGCCTTTGGACCTTTAAAATACTTCTGCAAATCCTCTTTCAATTATGATCAATGTAGGTAACTTTACTAGTGATTTTCCTTTGACTGGTATTGGTCTCTAGGTCTCAAATTGACTCCAAATGCCTTCAAATATTCAAGGAAGGTGTATGAATGATATTAGAACTTGAATATGATGTTTATGGATGATATATGTCCACCAAAATACCTCTGCAAACTCTCTTAATATTCTGGACCAATTATGCAATTTTACTAGTAATTTGGGGTTCAAATCCCCCCGGGGTAAGTACTGAAAATGGCTTCCGAAATGCCTCCAAACCCACTCAAATTTATGAACAGAGGTATGTAATGTGTTAAGTATTTTATTAAATTCTCATATGCACCATTAATGGATTATTACAACTGTTCTCACCGTCTTCCATTCAACTGCAAAAATCTCCAATTCGACCCTTGGGGGAATGGCACTATTTCACCTCCCAATAAAACTAAACTGAGTAAAAATGCTTCAAATGCTCAAGTACAGTACATGAAACTTTTAGAAGACATAAATGGCATTATATTTATCACAAATATATCATAGAATCATACATTCATTCGAAATCATCATCAATACATTGGCTCACAACAAGGTAGTGGGGAAATGGCATTGTTCTTCCATTAAAAATGAGATTTATACATTTCTACTTGGAATTTCGACCTGAAACTTTTTGGAGATGAATAAAATAGTATTTAATTCATATTACAAAATAAATGGGGCATTAAAAGCTTCCCCAAAGAGTACAATAGCTCACTAAAAACGCCCTCCCTCAAGGATCAAGAATATGCCATCAAAATTGGAAATGGTTGAAGGAGTGAGATGCAATAGAAGAAACCATGAGCTGACCTGTAGCTTACACTTGCAAATAAATACTCCATTAAATCTCCAAATGAAAGGTCTGAATGGCCTTTCCAATTACCAACTTGGATGGGAATCTTTCACCCTCGAAATTGGCTAAGGTAAGAAACTAGTCATCCACTAGCTCTCCCTCTTCACAAATGCAATTCCAAATTCTACAAATGATCAAAAGCTGGTTTCATTCTTTGTTATTGAAATTTATAAACTTCTAATGTCCTCCATGGGTCGAATTCCTTCCAAGAGACTCATGCCAACTCATGTTGGGAAGAGATTCCAAAGAACGCCACTTGTACAACAATTCCTAGTCTCCCACTTCCACCAAATCACATGTGGAAGCATCTTAGCTGCCCTAACACCCTTGAGCACCCTCTTGGAGTCTAGTTTTAGCCCTAACATGTTATATATGTCATATGTCAGCCTTCAGGTCTGATTTGTGTCATAGGTGTCATAGCATCTTCATCATTGTTGTCATAGAGCTAGGGAATCTAGCCCAAGTGTCTCACTAGCTCCAAATTGCCTCTTCCTCTTCCATGGGAGTTACTCTTCCTCTATATTTTGACCTTGGATGAGTCATGCAATGAATAATACCTTTTGGACTCCCCCAAGTATGTTACCATTCACCTTGAATTCGAATTGGTGAGAGAATGATGCCAAATGTAGTGGGGAAATCTAGCCATATGTGGGTCCCACTTCCTCCATGTGTCTTCATGATGAAATGCCACTTTGATTTTCACTTGTATATATTTATTTAGATCCTTTATTAAATATTTATTCCATTCTAATGTTCAAACATCATTTATTATCCCCATTATTCCAAATCCCAAAGCTTCCACCCCAAACCTAGGAAACTCGTAATTTTCCTCCTTGGCAATTATTTGACCTTTAGCATCAATTTGACAAACTCTAATGAATAGGGCCAATGTGATTAGGCCATTGTGACCCAATACCAAATTTGGGACATGACAGTGGGGCACCTCCCAAGGTAGAGAAAGTAGATGATATATAATATGTCTCAAGTACCACAAGCACTTCCCACTTGCAGTCACCTATGTAGATACCTAGGAAAAACAACTAAGGCTACCACTTCACACGAGGACGACCGGGTGGAACAGTCGTAAGTGAAGTTCAGACATGTGGATAGGGAATGCGAGACATATGTCGATGGTCCGAATCCTGGCTAAGAGGTATCACCTCGAGGAATGTCAACTGACCAAGCTCGAATACATGTAAGAACCCACTAAGCACACCAAGAGGGGATATCTCTCAAATGCACCTAGTTTGACCAATTGCTTGACTCATGTGTTAGACGAGATTTTCCAGCAAGTGTCTCTTGCTACTAATGGATTTTCACTCTTTAATGACTCTAGTTTCTTTATATGGTCTTCAATAGTGTCCTCTCTAATCCTATTCCAAGGCCATACACCCTAAGCTAATGTTGATTTTCTATACCAAAAATAAAATGTCTAATATATTTTAATTAAGTGCTTTATTTTATGGGTGTTGATTACTCAAGCAGGTATATGGAGTGAAGCTTGGTCATGTGAAAGACTCTAGACCCAAAAGATAGAAAAGATGCAAGAATGATAATGCACTTTTTCTGTTCGATAAAATTCTATCTATCGGAGAGAAGAGATTTCTTTTCCTTTTGAATCAACCCAAAAAATATCCCAACACGAATATGCAAACACTCTAAAAGCAAGTTTGATAAAAAACAATCCTCTTATGCATTCAAATTGAAAGCAAGAATACCAAAACCAAATACACCACTTGAAAACAAGTAGTATGAAAGGCCCCAATAGCATCAAAAGATCACTAGAAGGATTAAAGAATAAAAAATCACTATTCCCTAATTTAAGGTAATGCAAACCGATGGAAAAAGAGAAAAAAAAAACAAGATTTTTGTTGTTGTTGTTGCAAATTCTGTAAATTTATGTGCAGAATTTCCTAAATTTAATTGCATATTTAGATTCCCCTTTCAAAAACACCAATATATATATATATCATCCCAAATAGAGTCCGGGAGAGGGAGATATGGGCATGTCAAATATGAGTATTTTTCAGAATGCCATATCTTTTGACTCAAAGATCCGATTGAGGCAAGGTCACCATTGTTGGAAAGATATTTCTTCAAGATTTCCAATGGTATATTATATGATATAATTCAATTGAAAATTTAGTTCTCAATATGGGATAGAAACCAGCAAGTGTTTATGGAAACAAAACTAGGAAATAATACAAACTCTTCCCTAGTGGAGTCGCCAATTATGTTGTAGAGTTTTCTCTTATGGATAGTTGAGCACCCTCTTGAACCCTTTCCCTTGGTTCAAGACAGACCGTAGGGGTAGACCAATGTGATTTTCCCACTAGATCCAACTATCTAGACAATAGATCTACACATCCACTTCCATGCAATCATGTAAGAAGAGAGAGAAAGGAAGGTGACATAACTTAGATAAGAGAAATCCTTTGATGTAGACAACCCATAGCTATTGCGGACCTGATAATCCTTGCCCTAGATCTAGTTCACTTAGCCAAAACCTACACAAAAAGAGACATCCAAACCTTTCTCAAAAACCTCTTGACATATAAAAGATGCATAAGAATGAATATGTAAATATAGATCTAAGCTAGCATAAACAAGATCTAATCTTTTACGCTTTTTTCGTTTGGAAAAAAGAAAGAAAGATCTAATCTATATTACACAAGAAATAACAGATCCAATGTAGCTAGGTTATTCACACTAGCTAGTGCAAAAATACACTTACTAAGACTTGTAGAAATATTAGTAACAATTTAGAATGGTGTATGCATGTGGTAAAAACAATAAATAAAAGTAAATCCAGAAAATAAAGCTAAACTAAACATTTGGCATCCTTTCAGACATACAAAAGAGTAGGGAAAGAATATTTTGTATTTTATTAAATGAATGATGAAAATACAATAAGAGTTACCTTAAGTGGAGTGAGTAGGGGACCCTTGCAGAAGGTTGAAGCAACGAGTTCTTGGTCTCCAAGCAGCATCGTTTGTTCTCCACACAGGTGTCACTAATGGTAGCCAAAACTCACAATGGGTGAAACTAGAAGTCAAATGGAGGCTTCAAGGGTTTCAGGTGAAATTTTGGTAGAGTGACGGTAAGGTAATGAGTGAATATCTGTATAATGGGATCCTTCACTATTTATTTAAAGTAATTTTTACCCATGGAATTTGGTAGACCATGGTATTGGCTCGTGGTTTTGGGTTTTCCCTCCTTTTGACTTTTTGAATGTTTTTTCCCTTTTTTCTTTTTTCTTTTTTCTTTTCTTTTTACCTTTTTTGGGAAATTTTCCCTATTTTGGGGGACTTTTTTCCTTTTTGGAGGAAATAAAGCCACTATTCCCTACTTTGTGTTGATGTATATGTAACTTCGGAATGTATTTCACATATATGTATATTGTATTCCTATAGAGATGTTATTATTCCTCTATACGGAAGTGTCGTCATTTATATTGTAAGTGTCGTAACTTATACTTGATGGGTTATTAGACCACCTTGTTGGGGTCGGCCCTGTATAAGTCATGTGGGTCTAAGGGTTATTAAACCACCCTATTGGGGGTCGGCTCAGTCAGCATTATGTTATGTGGTTAAGTTCGAGCCTACATGAGTTAGGTAAAAAGGCAAGTCAAGTCAAGTATAAATAGAGTGCGGGAGGCACTCTATTTACTCACTCACTTCTCACACATGCACTCAAGGAGGAGTGGCGCACTTATGGAGGAGGAGGATCTGCTACTAGGTTATGGCTATCTCTCTTGGTTGGTTGTATCATTGCTCTATCTATCTCTGAGGAAGTTATTGGGGTTTTTCACCTTTATGGTTTTCCCCAAGTAAATCTTTGTGTCTCTTGTGTGCTTGCATTATTGTCTCCATGATTGATCTGCTGTAGATATGCTGTACATGTTGTTCTCTCAGTTAAGATCCTAGATCAGATTGAAGTAAATTCATAAAATTTAACATCGTATCAGAGCTACCCTGAAAGAAGGCATGATATGGCATGTATGACACTTGTTGCACTTACGATGCTAGGGCTTGATATAGCAAAAACCAGTCATCGTAGCACTTTCGCTATAAATCTGTTTTGGCAAAGTTTTCGGATCTGAAATTGTTACAGAACGAAGATTAAATCTCCAGGTACCTTGTGTCCAAAGGACAACCTCTAATTCATTGTACTTTGTGATTTATGATCTGTAAAATATAGGGTTTCTGCCTCTTCCAGATCTGAGTCAAAATCAGGTGACCTTGGGAAAAAGGTCATAACCTGGGCCAGGAAGCTCCAAATGAAATTTCGTAAAAAGTGACAGGTAGTACACAGTCTGTACTATCTCAAAAAACCTTTTTCAAAGGCCGAAGTTGAACCAGTGACACGTGGCACTCCGTACAAGTTCGTTCTCCTGTATTATCCCATAAATAGGTCATGTTGCGACACTTGGCATAACTCTCTCTCAGAGAGTCCAATTAAGGTCAGACCTGTCAAGATGGAAAGATAACAGGCCGAGCTATCACAAGAAATTTTTTCAGAGGCTTAAGTTCAAACAGTGACACGTGGCACGCTGTACAAGTTCGCTCTTCTGTTTTATCCCAAAACAGGTCACGTTGCGACATTTGACATAACTCTCTCTCAGAGAATCCAATTGAGGTCAGACCTGTCAGGATGGAAAGCTAACAGGTCAAGCTATCTCAAGAAACGTTTTCAGACCCCGTGGATTGAGAAGTTTGGAGTTACACCAGAAACAATCAGGTACATATTTCTGTCAAAACATAATTATTTTTTGAGTACCTTCATTCATGGCTTCCGGAATTTAGGGCTTTGAAGAAAGTTGAAATTTTTGTAATCGGAGACCACGGCTGAATGCTACTCATCAAAATAGAAATTTAGAGACCAAGGTCAGAATTTTTGGTTGGGAAAAAGGCCGGGCTTGATCAAACCCTAGTTCGGGACTTTGATCAGAAAAGTGGAAAACTAAGGCTTCTGTAAAAATGGGAATTTTTGCAATCTGTGACCACGGCTGGAAGCTCCTCAGAAAAATAGAAGCTTAGAGCTTTGGATCAAACCTTTTGATGGGGCAAAAGAGTGGGTTTCATCAAACCCCAGTTCAGGGTCACGTCCAGTGAATCCGGAAGTTTCAAAGGCAAAATTGAGGAGTGAAACTTTGCAGTTTTCAAATTTTGAATATACCAGCTTGATCAGCTCATCAAGACACATATTTCTATCCTGTCAGAAGGTTGAAATTCAAAGTTTGAATTTTTGGGGTTTCTCTGACAAACCCATATCCAGCTCGAAGTCCAGTTCTTGCAAATCAAGTGGATTGGGTTAATCCTAGAAGAAGATGGATTGGTCACCTGCATAAGTGAAGGAGTTCCTGTTTCAGAGGGAGATAAGGCTAAGTCTTTACATAAGAAGATTACAAGTGATCTCGACAGGTATGACTCATCGAGGTATGTTTTGAGATTTGTTCTTGATTAAGTTTATGGTATGTTTGTCTTCATGTTATTACGGTTAGTATAATCTTGATTTTAGATTTTTCGTATCACCTTAACAAAATTATGAATGCATGATAGAAGATATTCATTGGTTAGGGTGTTGACACTTATGATTATACTAATGCATTATGGTGTTGTATGAGGTTTATGTTGTCTGCTAACATCGAGGTACACCAAGAAAGACAAATCATGTTCTTCTTCAAGAACGTATGATCATGGTATCATGAAGACAAGGATTCATCCATTGTCATGGATCTCATAAAATATCCATTTATGAGGTATGTATAACTTGGCTTTGTAATAGTTGACCTATGAGATATACAGGTTACTAGCACAAGTCATTGAAGAAGAACAAGAAGACATCGTGTGAGTATGTTAGACATAACTAGCTAGCATGCTAATCCAGGTATGTTTTTCCTATATCAAGATAGAATCCTACCTTGTGTTAGGATCTTATACTGTTATTGATAATGATTATTCATGAAGTCATAGGTTTGAATAATCATGGTTGTATGCATATTATGTTTCTTATGATTTGACTAACCATAAGAATTCTACATAAACCTTGAATGCTAATACTTATTATTTTCTGTTTTGAAATGATCATGACTATACATGCTTGAGATTATTGTGTTTTAATAGTATGCTAATGAATGTATGATTTTATATGAGCTCACAAGGATAACACAATCATGATACTAATAAGCATGCATAGGGACCAAGGATGAATATGAGTTCAAGAACAGGTAATCCAGGAAGCAAAGATCAAGAGGGAGTACACTCCAGTGGTTTATTCAAGGATGCAAATATTCAGAGGGAGTTGACCATCTCTCTAGATTCCACATCAAAAGGTGTAGAAGAAGCTACTTCAGATTAGGACTCCAGTAGCTCCTTCAAGGAAGCGAAGACTCAGAGGGAGTCCACCCAACGAACAAACAAAGATAAGTATTTGAATTGTCATTTATTAAATAATACTGTTCAATAATGTATATACTGATGTTCCTAGAATTAGGTTGTGTATTATGCATATTAGAATAATTGCATTGATGAACAGTATACTCCTAATATGCATGGGTAAGTGGCCTATGGCACTGTACAACATTCCATTGCTACTTATCTAGAATGAAACCTATTTGCTGACATGTTGGGAGTTGTGCACACTCTTAACAATGTTCTGGTAGAGATTGGAAGGCATCTAGAAAGTTACGGAATATGGATAAATGTTGTATTGAAGCATTGGCTAAGATAATTGCATGACTGTATGGCATATTTCTTTATGTGTAAGAATTTGTTCTGAAAACTATGAGATGTTTCTAATCATGCAATTTAACCTGTTTTGTAGGAAAGACCGTATATCTTCACCTACAAAAGGACTACAACATTTGTTCCAGCAACAAAGATATCTATTGAAGTTCCCAGGATCTGGGATGAAGAAATGGAATGCCATGATCCGTCGATCATGAAGAATGATGTTTGGAATGCGGTCCCAAGAGCTGAAGGGAAGTCCATTGTGACTTCCAAATGGAACTATCAGATCAAGAATGTTGCAGATGACAGCATTGAGAAATATAAAAGTGATGAAATAGAAGATGCACAAGATGGATTTCAAGACAGCATAGTGTAGTCATATATGTGTGCAGAACTTGGTATGGTAGGATAGATAGCTTTTTATCCAGTTTGGGCTTTACCAAGAATAAAGCGGATTCCAACCTTTTCTACAAGGTTGAGGAAGGCAATCCAGTGATACTACTTTTGTATACGGATAAACTGTTTGTATCAGGTGAGGATAGATTGATTTTTGACACACAACGGAAGCTTGCTGCCGAGTTCGAGATGAAGAACTTGGGGATGATGCACTATTTGTTTTTTGGCATGGAGGTGTGGCAGAGTGCAGATGGAATCTTCCTTGGACAAAGGAAGTTTGCAGCAGAGATCCTGAAGAGGTTTGGGATGATGGACTACGAGGCTATGGCATCGAATCTGAAGCTTCTATGTGATGCTTCATCGAAGCCGGTTGATGTCTCTTTGTATCGTCAGATGATTGGGTCCTTGATGTACCTGACGAACACGAGGCCAGATATTTGCTTTGCTATGAACACATTGAGCCAGTTCCTGACGGATCCGAGGAGTGTTCACCTGGTTGCTGTAAAGCATGTTCTGAGCTACCTGAAGGGTACAGTGGATTATGGGATCAAGTATGAAGTGAATCAAATGTTTAACCTACAGGGTTATGTTGATTCAGATTGGGCTTGCAGTGCTGCAGACAGGAAGAGCACATCTGGGTGTTGCTTCAGTATGGGATCAGGTGTGATCTCTTGGTTTAACAAGAAGCAGTCCTGCGTAGCACTGAGTACAGCTGAGGCAGAGTATGTTGCAGCCTGTTCAGCTAGTTGTGAGGCAGTATGGCTACGATAGCTACTGTCTGAGTTATTTGATCTCTCGTTGGATGCTACTGGTATCTTCTGTAATAACTAGAGTTGTGTGAAGCTATTCGAGAACCCAGTGTTTCATGACAGGTCGAAACACGTAGAGATCAAATATCACTATATCAGGGATATGGTGCAGAGAGGAGCTGTGAAGATCTTGTATTTTGCAACAGATGAGCAGATTGCAGATGTGCTGACGAAGCCACTAGCCAGGGTGAAGTTCGAGTACTTCAGAGAGAGGCTTGGCGTTCTTCAGATCGAGGACACTTCGAGGAAGAAGTGATGGACACATTTGCTGAAGCCATTCCAAGCATGTTGAAAGGAGGAACCTTCACATGGCTGTGGATGTAAGTGCTGGATGATGAGCATCAGGTTGATGTTCTGGCTTCTGCTAGATATGATCTGTTGGATCATTTTTTATGTATGTATGTACGCATCATGTTGGATGCTTGGATATGATCAGTTGGATCATTTTTGTATGTATGTACGCATCATGTTGATGCTGGATATGATCAGTTGGATCACTTATATGTACGCATCATGTTGGATGCCGGATATGATCAGTTGGATCATGTGTATGTATTTTGTATATGCATCATGTTGGATGCTTGGACCATGTATCTGTATATGTATCAGGTGGATACATTGTATGATCAGGTGGATCATGTATGGTGATATGTATCATGTATTTGTATTTGTATCAGGTGGATACATTGTATGATCAGGAGGATCATGTATGATGATATGTATCAGATAGATACTTGGTATGCATTAGGTAGATGCATTGATGATTAGGTGGATCATGCAGCAGGATGTTGCATTGATGATCAGGATGATCATGGATGATGAGCTTCAGGATGTTTCTCCAGATGACATGCAGCAGGATGTTGCAGTGATGATCAGAATGATCATAGATGGCGAGCTTCAGGATGTTGCTCCAGATGACATGCAGCAGGACGTTGCAGTGATGATGATCAGGATGATCATGGATGCATCAGGATGATGTATGGTGAGTATCAGGATGATACTCTATGGCCGTGGATCAGGTTGTGCAGATGAGCATGTAATCCGGTGCCCTAGGAGATTTGCAGATGGTCTTTCGAGGTTTTGCCTATGGCATGTAATATCGGTGCCCTGGGACATCTGGAAAATGCTCTTTCGAGGTTTTGCTCTGGGAGGACATGTAATTCGGTGCCCTGGGAGATCTGCAGATAGTCTTTCGAGGTTTTTCCTATGGCATGTAATAGCGCCCTGGGATATCTGGCAGATGCTCTTGCGAGGTTTTGTCCTATGGCATGTAATAGCGCCCTGGGAGATCCGATAGGTTGGGCTGTGTGCCCATAATCAGTCCTAGGATGCTCTTGCGAGGTTTTGCCATGACCACATATAATAGCGCCCTGGGAGATCCTACAGGTCGGAGTTGTGTACCCGTAACATCCTGGGATTCTCTTTCGAGGTTTTGTGGTGGGGTCACATGTAATAGCGCCCTGGGAGATCCTACAGGTCGGAGTTGTGTACCCGTAACATCCTGGGATGCTCTTTCAAGGTTTTGTGACGCACGTAATAAGTCTTGAGGATTCCACAGTATGGCCAGTGATGATGAAGACCTGCAGGTGGTGGGCCTACATCCAGTATGAAAAAGGACTGGCTCTGTAGAACTTCCTATGACGAGTAGATTCAGAGATTGATTGAGATAGCAGCAGCAGTGACGATGATGATGACTCGATGACGATTATCCAGTGACGATGATCCAGAGAAGATGACTTGTGCTAGAAGAACTGTGCTGAGAAATACCTTCCTAGTTAAGAGGGAGTGTTGATGTATATGTAACTTCGGAATGTATTTCACATATATGTATATTGTATTCCTATAGAGATGTTATTATTCCTCTATACGGAAGTGTCGTCATTTATATTGTAAGTGTCGTAACTTATACTTGATGGGTTATTAGACCACCTTGTTGGGGTCGGCCCTGTATAAGTCATGTGGGTCAAAGGGTTATTAGACCACTCTATTGGGGGTCGGCCATGTGGGTCTAAGGGTTATTAGACCACCCTATTGGGGGTCGGCTCAGTCAACATTATGTTATGTGGTTAAGTTCGAGCCTACATGAGTTAGGTAAAAAGGCAAGTCAAGTCAAGTATAAATAGAGTGCGGGAGGCACTCTATTTACTCACTCACTTCTCACACATGCACTCAAGGAGGAGTGGCGCACTTATGGAGGAGGAGGATCTACTGCTAGGTTATGGCTATCTCTCTTGGTTGGTTGTATCATTGCTCTATCTATCTCTGAGGAAGTTATTGGGGTTTTTCACCTTTATGGTTTTCCCCAAGTAAATCTTTGTGTCTCTTGTGTGCTTGCATTATTGTCTCCATGATTGATCTGCTGTAGATATGCTGTACATGTTGTTCTCTCAGTTAAGATCCTAGATCAGATTGAAGTAAATTCAGAAAATTTAACACTTTGGAGAGGGAAAACTAATTATGAGCCAATTTGTGGGTTTTTGACTTAGGCTTTGGTGATTAGTGAAGGATTTTAATGGGGAAAAATAAGGAATGTGGTGATATCATTAGGGGATGAACATGTTGAGGATTTTTTTGGGATTAACAAATTGCCCCCTAATGTGTGAGGGCAAGAGCTCATTGTATGGCCGATAGACATCATATGTGATTAATTTTCTAGGATAAGGGATGTGATGGTAGTATGGAGAACAATAGCTGGATTGAAGGGTAGGACAAGTGCTTCACCAAGACTACAAGGTCCGAATCTACAGATACAACACTCAATATGGATGAGGCGGTCATACCCATGCTCGTATCAATGTCTCAAGATATACAAATAAAGCTGAGGCCCAAAGGGGAACTGAACAATACATAAAGAACTGTTGTGTACATTATAATGGTCTAGAGGGGACTCAAATATGAAATGTAATCATGGTCCAACCATGACTAGTCTGAAGAACTAAAACTGGAAACAATTGCATTCATCCTGAATGCGGTATCACAACAACTGATGCTCTGCTAGATCTAAAGGGGTCCAACAATTGGACGAACTCAATGACTGAGAGTCAGAATCTCGGAGGTGCAATGGAATGCATATGAACTGGATACTCTAGAAGGAATATGACATAAGGGATTCCAAACACTATCACCAACACAATCCAGATATCCATAAGAACAAACTACTGGAGGGGTTCCAAAGAGACTCATCGATGTGTTAGAGTTAGGGGACCTCCAGGGCCTTCGACCAATAAATGAAAGGACCAACACCCTGTACGAATCTCAACAGTGCGATGATAGAGTTGAAGTCGATCACGTGAGAAACAACCATGTTAAGGGGATCTAATGGATCCCCATAGATGGTACGTAGGAACTCACCACTGATGGTGATGATGTCAAGGTACAGGGACCTCTAGGTCTATCCTCTAGAATAGATTTGCTGGCGTTGACAGAGGGAGACCTGCAACTACCAAGACAATGAGGTTTCCTTGATAGGAGAGTGAGGGATACAACCAAGATGTGATAGAGCTAGACATGAGATTGAGACACTATTAGGGGATACGAGGGCTACTAATTAATGGGACTCAAACTTCCTCTATTTAGATTATGATGGCAGGGCCGATCGGGTAGCATATGAAATTGATCTCGAGGGAAGAGGATCATAGCTTAGGGGATCAAGAACTATGACTGCAATGGGGGATACTCATAGGGGGAAACTGATAGGTGATATCGAGGGGACTCCAAGGATGACACATCGCATAATAATTTGAACAAAGGTGATCATACTAGGGAATGCTTCCATGATATGGGACTATATGTGATCTGCAAGGGAACCAAAAGGCACCATTTGGGCCTTCTTCATGTTGTAATGAGCTCAAAGAAGGGATAGAAGTGTGCTCAATATGGTACCATCGTGTGGATTTTGACGAGCCCAAGACGGTGGATGCTCGTTGGTGCTTTCAATTTTAGAGATTCTGAAAGTAGGAAGAAGAAACTAGGCGTGTTCTTTTTCATATGTTATTCCTTAAAGCCCGAAAAAGCATAAAAATATGCAATGGAGAACTCTTCTAGCCAAAGGGACTAGAGTATTCCTTTTTCCTAATTAGTCCATACGGCCCGTAAAATGGGTAAAATTATACCATGTCAAATTTATATGGTCTTGATGCCATGCAATAAATGTTGGGCATGGCCGAATTGGAATGATTTTGTGAAGCAAAGTTCCAACACAATAGTTATATTTGGCAAGAAGTACAAGCGAAGCGAGGTGCAGCAACGACCTATTTTGGGTAAATGACTCTGCAAATCCCGGGAGTAGGGTAAGGAGTGGCGCGGAGTTTGAGGAAAGGGACCTGTCACCTTAGTTAAAAAAGAATGCTAAAGACGACCAGGATAGCGGAAGTAGTTAGAACGTCGGACTGATAGCAACAGAAGAAGCAGAGTGGCTGAAAGGGGCATGTCAGTATGAAGTTAGAGCCACGCGGTCCGAACTGTGGCTGTCAGAAGGGCATCATAGCCAGAAGCGGCGCAGAAAGGCGACCAAAGTCAAGTGAAGTAGTTGCTAAAGTATGACAAGCCTGGTTAGTGGGGTAACCGCACCATTTTTGGGGGTTTTTGGGTACTATAGGGTTTTTGGCCCACAATGATTGTAAAGATGTGACCCTCGGGAACGATCTATAAAAAGGGAAGGGTTGGTATTTTTGTCTTTTGGGGGTTTTGATGGAATGCTAAGTATTGTAAGAGAAAGAAGAGAGAAAGAGGCTCTGCAGTTGTGTGCGCAAAGACCCAATTTTAGAGAGAAGAGTCTGTAGCTGTGTGTGCAGACCACAACTGTTGACCCTTCCCATTAATATAAACAACAGTTCCCGTGGACGTAGCTCCCATCATGGGGGTAAACCATGTAAATAAGTGTGTTGTGTGAATGTTTCTGTGCGATTGTTTATGTTTATGTTTATGTTTATTCTTATGATTGTGTGTGTTCTTGCTTTTATTTGTATTTTCACATGAATGGTCAATGAGAATAATATGTTAAGTACCAAACACATACATTTGAATGCACAAGTAATCATAAGTATGTTGAATGCGTAGTTGCATAAGTGACACTAATCCAACAGAGCCTGTAGAGTGTGAAATTGTCCCTCAGCGTAGTTCCTAAGTAAGTTGTTGCATTACATTGTGCAGTTTCCTGTGAGCGCAACCCTATAGTGCGCTGCATTATATGAAGTGGATGCGAAGTAGATGAGACTTCGCTCAGCTTACCAGTTAATTAGCTGCGCATCACCCGGTTGTAGAAACGTGCTTCTGTAGCCACCCCATAACTTCACCTCGGGTGAGACCTCAGTTTGTTCGCAGGCTGTTGCCAAAAGGGCCAGTGAAGAAGGGTTTTGTTGGACCAATAACTGCACTAAATCCGGGTTTGATCTAAGTAATAATAGATAGAAGAAGTAGAGCCAACAAATGGTTCTGTTGCTGGGATTGAACTGGTGATGCTCTCTGATAATTGGAATCCCTAAAGGGCAGAGATATAGAATTGGGTAACTAATACCGAGGAGGAGTTTGTGAAGAAAGAAAAAAAACATTCGCGCTTATCTACGGAAGAGTGGTTACAAAGATATATTTTCTCTGACATACACGAAATCTTCTTTGCATCCTTCAGCAACAAGCTACACGAGTGGATATCAATACTCGCAGAACAGAAAAAATGCTTTCAAGGTGGAGGACTACAGTGTGGACTCCATAACTGATTCATGTTGGGTATGTTATATCTCTTCACATGGTCGCTGCGTGTACAACACGATCCCCACGGCACTAGTGATTCGCCTGCGCCGGGCGCGTCCGGAGGGGGGGGTAGCCCGACAGGGCCCACCCCCTTCGTTTCGGACCGCAAAATTTTTTGGGTTGCTTTTTGCTTTTTCGCGATTTTTGACCCATTGTACTCTATCTAATCCCGGTAAAAGGGATTAGGGTTGTAACCTAATTTCGGGTAAACGAATTAGGGTTTTAGATGCTGCAGAATACCATTTATTGTATTGTACATGGTTAAATAAAACATATAACAAAAGGGAGCTGTGCGGATCTAAGTTTTGCTGGTTTTTTCCCGGTTAAGGGTTTCCAGGTGAAAATCTCTATGTAATGTGTGTGCCATTGTGTATTTTCTGTTAATGCTTAAGAATCGTATAAGTTTGTACTTCACTGTTAAGGTTTAAAACTTACAATTCAGAGACTTAAAGTAGTGGATAGCCCAATCTCATGAGTAGTAGACTTCTGGCTCGATAGCGTACTAGAAGGATACGTTACAGAATTTGTTGTGGACACTCTGAAGTCTTACAACACAACATAGTCATATTTATTCAAAGGGTTCAGAGGTAAGTACTTGAAAAATCTCAGTCTATACATTAAAATGTTGTTAGCAGAGAAAGGTGTCTTAAGAATGCAATAAGATTCCTAGGGTTTGAGTCTGTAATGTCCAGTAACACAGACTGTGACACTGAGGAAAATATCTATGCATTATGAAGTGGTAAAAGATACAAGTTTAACACTAGAAAGAGGTCTCATGAACCTGGACCTCGCATCTCTCTAAAAACTGAGTTAGGAAGTTACAGACACTCATATCAGGTTGAGGCTGATAGTGAAACAGAGCCTAGAGTAACTACCTATTAGCCCATTACTCTGCAGAAACCTCCTCCTGACGACATAAATACTACTAACCCACATAACACCAGTAGTAGTAACACCACAGGATCCAGTACTCAAAACGTTCCAAGTAGTAGTATACCCAAGTCCTCACAGAACACTACACCTCCTAGAAGGAGAATGGCAGACGACATTAAGCTGCCTATATTTAAAGGAACTGGTCTCGAAGACCCAGAGCAACATTGGTTTCTTTGTGAAGCCGTATGGAATGTTAAACAAGTACACGATGATGCTATTAGACAAGCACAACTAGTTACCAAATTCAGCGACAGAGTCTTAACATGGTTTATGAAGTACTTTGTTGGATAGAATAGGACACTAGCGGAGATCCGAACTTCGCTCATCAGAGAATTTAAAAAACCTAAGTCAGAATCGCAGTGTATCACAAAGCTGAAAGAAATTAAGAAAAAACCTAGCGTATGGGAATTTGATAAAAAATTCAAAGCGTTGTTAGATCAAGTGAGCTTTGACATAGCACCGTAACAACACCAAGAATGTTTAATAGTTGCGTTGCTACCCCATATCAGATTATCGATGATGCAACAAAAAGTTACTACGCAGATAGAGGCCCTAGAAATTGCGATGAAACTAGAGGCTTCTCCTATAGGAGAGACTGCGCAGGAATGGTTCAAATACAAAGCTAGCTAGCAAATTTGACATTACAACTACAATATATGAAGAAAGGAAAAGAAACCGAGAAGAATTTTGGTGTACAAAGTGTACTGGAGAAGGTCACTCTAAAGAACGTTGTCCGATATTTATGTATTACATCGCTAGCGGAGCTCCAAACCCATTAAGTCAACATCAAGTGTTAACACCCAAAAAGTGCTCACTACCTCATCTACCCCATTGCATGACTCATTTGTCCATATTTCCTACCATATTTACCTCCAGGACCTTAAAATCCCATTAAAAAGCCTCCAAAAGACCAAAAAAGCCTCCAAAAGGCCACAAAACCATTAAAAAAGCCTCCAAAAGGCCAGAAACCCCCTTTTCCCCCAAAATAATCCAAAATTCCTCCAAAATAGCAAAAACCCTCTAAAAAGGGAATAAAAAATATAAAAAAGAAGAAAAAGAGGGAAAAAGGAGGAAAAAACCCTATACAACTGACCTAAACCATATGGTCCCAAAACCATGGGCCAGCACTCCACCACTAAAAACCTATAAATAGGTGATGGAGGCCCCTCATTTCATAACCATAGTCAAATACACCCTTACTCTGCCAAAATCACTCTTGAAACCCTAGCTCACCCTTGAGTTCCCCTTTGGCTTATTTCCAACCCTTTGGAGGAAGAGAAAGGAGCAAAGCTGGAAGCTTGGAAGCGACCCTCCTGGACTGCTGCAAGAGCTCCACCAACCTTCACATTGGAGGTATAATCAATACAAAAACCCTTTTTATTATCTTGTCTTTTCTGTTTTATGTACATGTTTAGAATAATTATCATTTTACTGTATTGTCTTTCATTTAATGTTTTTCTGAACTGCTACTAAGGAGTCCCTTCTCCTTAGTAGGTGCTCATTTGCACAAGCTAGGGCGAAAACCCTAGCTACAGTTTTGGCGACTCCCCTTGTGTTCCTTTGAATTTTTGGTTATAGTTTTAAAAGTTTTAAACGTTTTCAATTTCTTGCAATATTTTCCTGTTTTTCCTTTTGGCTGTCCCTTTCGGCTGCCGTAAACCGTGTCTTTTACCTCCACAGTTGCGTTCCGACCGCGTCCTTCAGACATTTACCTGCGATCCGACCGCGGCTCTCAGACTGTTTCCAGCGACCTACCGGTGGATTCAAGTCTGTTACCTGTGATCCGACCGCGGTTATTAGCTTGTTTGTTGCGATCCGATTGCGGCTGTTAACCCTTTTCCCGCGGCTCGCTTGCAGCTTTCAGCCATTTTTTTGCAACCTGCCTGTGTCTTTGGGCCATTTTCCCGCATCCCGCTTGCGGCTTTCAGCCATTTTTCTGCAACCCGCCTGCGTCTTTGGGCCATTTTCCCACATCCCGCTTGCAGCTTTCAGCCATTTTTCTGCAACCCGCCTGCGTCTTTGGGCCATTTTCCCGCGTCCAGCTTGCGGCTTTCAACCATTTTTCTGCAACCCGCTTGCGTCTTTCGGCCATTTTCCCGCGTCCCTCTTGTGGCTTTTAGCCATTTTCCTTTAACCTGCCTGCGTCCTTCTCTTTGTTTCCCGCGGTTCGATTGCTTTTTCCGGCCAAAATTCCGCAACCTGTCCGCGACTGTTGCTCTGTTTCCCGCGGTCCGACCGCCGATATTTGCACAGACCCACGATCTGTTTTCTGCACTTTTTTCCCTGTTCTGAACCAAACACTTTGCTGCAATATTTTCTGCACCTGCACAGCCATCTGTCCTACCTGCAGCCATACTTCCCTACAACCTTTTCTGCAGTTTTGTTTCTGTTCCATTTACAGAATATTTTTTAAATTTCAGCATTTTAATTGAAAAAGAGAAAATTTTGCATTTCAAAGTTTAAATTCTGTATTGTTATTTTTAGTTAGAAAGTTGCCCACCCCGTGGCACTTTTACTTGGGTTCATCATCTCACATGCACACACTCTGTCACCTAATTCAAGTGAGCCCTAAAATACTACTTAACACAACCAACATTCTAACCCCACTTGGGGAACACATAAGAATTTTTGTAGTTAGGTAGGATCGGGGGGATAGGCATCCAAATAACACCCCTCGGTTGCTTACACTTGAGACATAGTTGTTGTCCATTAGGGAACCAAAATCCCCTAGTATTTTTTGGCACGGTCACAACCAGTTTATTAGAGGGCCTCTCCCCTAGGAGGGTTGAAGTCGCCAGACTGGTTCCGGAGGCCTGAGTGGAATACCGCACTCCATTTAGTAACTGAAGGCTACCTTTCGCAGTTCTCGGGGTATCACCCGTATGGGGATACCGCGGCGATAGAACCAAACGACAGATTCACCTTTTCTAGATGTGTCATGAACGGGGTATCTTAGTTGCCTTTCTTCTAGGATTGAATACCCGGTGTCCCTCCCGGTAGGGGGATATCTTTAGCCACTTGGCTTTACTATCCATATTGTCTGACTTGGATTTCATCACCTTGCAGAGGATATGTCTAGTTGAGTTAGAATACTATTTAGCTAGGTGTTTGCATTATCCCTTACCTCCTTTTGGTTTAGCGAGTCCACTATTTTTATTTTTTAGGAAACCTGCTGCTTGTTGGTATTGTGACCATTTTTGTTGATACTCCACTTATTGTAGCACAGTTGTTACAGTAAGTGTTTTGAGTTGGTTGTTGGCCTGAGTGCCATATTTTTTGAGCTCTCCTTCTGCACACTCGGTTGCATTAGGGATTTTGAGCTGTTTTTCACTCAACACAACCCCCAGATACTTGACACCATCTGTCACCATTGAGTCTCGAGACATTCTCGGCGCCTCCGGGGCGAGCCCCCACAGCACGGTTCACTTGACACCACTCGTCACAGACATAGATCTTCATCACTTGATATCACTCATCATAGATCTCGAGCCTTGTCACTTGACTCCACTCGTCAACGGCATAGAACTCCGTCACCCGAGCTAGACGCCCCTTATTTTACCTCTGATTCTGAGGCAGAGTCCGAGAACCCCATTTACACTGCACCAACCAGCCGCATGGCTGGCGTGACTTCCACCCCTTTCTTTGTAGGGACCATTGGGGGAGCATCCACCACCACACCATCTACCACACCTGCTTTGGGTATGCCCTTAATGGGGCCCACATCTGCCATTCCAATCACTGCACCCATTCCAGTAGCTGGAATACCTATTCCCACTCCATCAGTGACTCACACTACCCTTGGTGGTGCAGGACCGTCCCATACCACTTTCATTCCTCCACTTGGGGGAAGCATCCCAAACCCAGCCCTTCCACTTGGGGGCATTGGCCCCAACATGGTCACACCCACTAGTATGTCACATCCTTCTACTAGTTTTCCATTCATGGCTAGTCTCAACCTTCCTGACCTAGCTTGACTGACTAACGATCCCATCAGACACGACCCTGCATGGCCTCACATGCCCACCAAGCTTCCCTCCGACATCCCTAAGTTTGAGGGCAAAGCAGGTGAGGACCCCCAGAACCATATTATGTCCTTCCATCTATGGTGTTCCTCCAACTCCATAGTGGATGACTCTGTCCACCTAATTCTGTTACAGCGCACCCTCACTGGCTCTGCAGCTAAGTGGTACATCGAGTAGCCCCATGGGACCCATGCCACCTTCACTTCCCTTGCCTCGACTTTCTTGCAGTTCTTCCAGTTACCTGTCCGCTATGACGCGGGAGTTGAGATCCTACTGTCTTGCAGACAGAACATGGCTACCCACATCACTGACCACATTCATCAGTGGCGTCGACGTCGCAACCTCTACAAAATCAAGTTAGACGACCGTATCTTCTTAGATTGGTTTCTAAAATCCCTCCTTCCTGTCATCACCAAGGATGTGGCATCCGAACGACCCCAGTCCGAAGAAGAGGCCATCCTCAAAGCCCAGCAATTTGACCTCATTTATGCCTAGTCGGGTTATCTATATACCATCATACCTGACGCCCCTCGTGGCGATTCCTCCCAACACGATGCTTGGGGGGCATCCCATGCCGCAAACGGCATCATTGGTTGTGTTGCCTCGCATCCCCAACCCTTTTCCATAACACATCCTAGCCACGGCCCCGACCTTTCGCGGGCTACATCTCAATCCAGAGCAACCAATTCGTATGCTCCTGTGACACATCACCACCATTCCCACGGACCCTCCTGTCCACCTCAGTGCTTTGGTCATGCATCCCCCGCTTACGCCCCACGGGTCACACCTCAGCCATATTACCACCCACAAGCTGCACCAGCTCCTGTGTCCTCTCAAGCCCAACTTGCTTATTACCCACCACAGGCAGCCCCTGTGGCAAACCCCCAACCAGCTCCGCAAACGTATTAGCAACCCCCATAAGGTTCAGCACCTGCACAACCTACCCCTACTTATTATCCACCGCAGCCTGTTCCCGCACCTGCACAACCCCAAAACCCACCTGCTGCCCAAGGGTAAGTATACGCCCAACAGAATCCGCAGCAGAACCAAAACAACCCGCGTCAACAGGGCCAACAAAACCGTGGCAAAGGCCGTAACCGTGGGAACAACCCCCCTCCAAACCAAGGCGGTCAACCTCCCAATCCCCCAAAAAATAATAACGCGACACCTGCCAACCAGAACCCTGATCGACCGCCCAAGCAGGCCAAAAATCCTAATTTGTGAACAAACCATTGTTGTTCTATTTGCGGGGTCTATGGCCACTATACCCATGCTTTCCCACATTTGGAGCGAGCTCGACAACTCTGGACTGATGATGCCCATCGCCAAGGGCACGCGGCTCCTTAGGCGCCACCCAACCCCCACCACCTCAGCATCAACCTTTGGTGTTGCAAAACCCCTTACCAACCCAAGGCGTAGTGAACACTCAGCTGTTGGCTCCCCCTTAAGGCAACGCGCCCCCACAACAAAAAATCTCTTATGCCGCTCCTGATCAACCCATGTTAGACTCAGGTACCCACCACTTGTTAATGATGTCATCCGCTGATGTCAACCTCCAAACCCGTCGGAACCAATATGTCTCCACCCCTGAAGCCTCTCCCGCTGACAAAAACACTAACACTCATCCCACTGATCAGACGTTACGTATACCTCCGGCTCCACTAGATGGCACCTCCAAAGCATCTCGTTTCCCATTTCATTGCATCAACAATAACCCCAGTGCTCGTGCTGCGTTAAATTACAACATTGTAGATGACTTAGCCCAATATCCCGCAGCCATGTCTGCATTAGAAGTTTTAAAAAACTGTCCTTCACAGTGCAAGACTTTGCTCTCCGCCATTGGTGCTATTGACCCGAATGATTCACAACTGATGGCCTTCGATTTGGACCAATCCGAACCACGCCTGCCTTCCACTTTAGTGTTCCAAGTTTCGGTTTCCGTTCGGAATCTTGTCATCCATCGGTGCATTATCGATGAAGGTGCCTCTACATGCGTTATGTCCACATTCGTTTGGCAGAAGTTGGGATCCCCTACTCTCCAGCAGTCCACCACTGAGTTGCGAGCCTACGACGGCCGTTCGGCTCAACCCCAAGGTCTCTTAGCTAATGTCCCCGTCCAGTTGGCTGGTAAAACCGTGCTCATTGACATAGAGGTCATCAATGCCCAACTTGATTATAACCTCTTACTTGGCCGCAGCTACATGTATGCCATGCGGGCGGTTGCCTCATCCGTTTTTCGTACCATGATGTTCCCCCATGACGGACACGTGGTCAAGGTCGACCAACTCACCTATTACGATCCCAATGCCCCCGCTGAACCCGAAAATGTTCTCCCCATGGTTGAACAACCTGTTTGTGGTGCAACTACCTCGTTTGTTTCCTCCGTGGGACCCGGACTTTACTCAGATACACCGATGACCTCAACATTCCACTCCATTCCACCCCCGTCACTCGCGACCGAAGTGTCTGACCTATGTACCCTTTCCCACAATACATAAACACCCAACAATCAACCGCCCTTGTTACCCAAACCACCATTGGTACCTAGTCACATTGGTGTTACACCCATCCACACAGTCCCCTTCCTATTCCCTCCCTCGGGTGTATTAAGCGCCGTGGTTATGGATACTCTTAGCCTCCCCGGGTTAACCTTGGGATTACCCATGTGGTATATTTCACCTCCCGTTCCCCCGCCAACACCAAATTTCATCCTACAACCGGTGCAACCCATTGCCACTACTAGTCAACTGCCTCCCGGTGTCACTACCCCTTCGTCATCTACGAATCCCCCTCCTCTTATCAAGCCCACTGGGGGCAGAGGCCCACAACCATACATTGCTGTACCCTCGCCCAAAACAATTAAAACCCCCCCTATGTTTCGTGCTCCTCCTAGATGCTCATTGTGTGATGAGTTAGGCCATCCAACTCATCAATGTCCACAATTACTTGCTTTACAGGAACACATGCAAATGCTTGACGACGACCCCAACATCCCGGTTGTCGAACTCGATCCAACCCCTAAGCCTCGTGATAAATCACTACGTACCAACCACCCTTGTGCAATATGCGGTATTTACGGTCATTACTCACATCACTGTCCTGATCTCCCGGATTACAGAGCAGCTCTCTATGAGATGAATAATTTGGACCTTGAGACGGCACCCCCCACAATTGAGGAGATCCACCCTCCAGTATCACCCCCATCCGTAGAGATTAACACCATTTATATGATCTCTTCGACTACCACTCCCTCGTCAACCGATTTGACAACTCAAAGTTTCCACAATGATGAGGAGATTCTAGAGGCTCTCACTGCCCCGGATTATCCCTGGGATGACATGCACCATCGTTCCTATTTCCTCCCAGAAGACTCCTCCTCTACCACAGCTACCCAATTTGCGGTTGAGTCCAAAGATTTCCTTCCCACCAAAGTCGACTGGTTTAAGGATCCTATTCCCGCTCCTGAAGCCTTTGAGTAAGGTAACATGGCCAACATCTCACCTGTCATCCACATAGACATCTCTGACCCACCTGATGCTCTTGAAATCATTACATTAGGAGCCTCCTGGAGTGAGTATGAGATTGGAGAATACAAAAAACTTTTCCAAGAGTTCCGTGATGTCTTTGCTTGGTCCTATACCAAAATGCCTGGTCTTGACCCTGCTATCATAGAACACCACAGTAACACCTCTGAGTCAAGGGGCATAATAGATTACCTCGATCCTGGGATAGGGGGCATGATCAATCATTTTGAACCTACCCCATCACATCTATCTCATCACGTCAATGAACCCATCGTTCAAACCAACACATATGTGATCCACAATCACAAACCCCCTGCACATAGCATGGGGGCAGGTCATTAACCCTGCTCAATTTTTCACATTTGTGATCTCAACCATTTTTGAGGTCACGTGTCACTTGTATATTTGATTTGATTTGATTTGATACGCCTAGTATTTCGCCCCCGAGGGCCATCATTTATCCCCACCACTACATCCTTCGCTTGGTGGGCTCACCTTTATTTGTAGCCATTTTTTAACCTATTTATTTCCTTTGACCATTCCGGATTCCTTATGATCTCCATTTTTCGCAACATTTGCACTGTTGGATTCATATTTCCGTGCCCGTGATGATGCTTGAGATCATTTCTCGCTCTCACCCTCATATTTTTCGGGTATTTTTTCCAAAACGCCCCCCGTCGCATCGGTTCGCGTGCCACCTCGGCCGTCATCCATTCTGACGTTCCTTATATCGCCAGATTCATATTTCCGTGCTTGTGATGATGCTTGAGATCATTTCTCGCTCTCACCAGGACCAATATCAACATTGTGTCCAGACACCGCTAGTCGCCTTGGTTTGCGTGCCACTTTGGATGCTCTCCGTTTTTGATATATTTTATAACCATCGGATTCATTTTTTTGAGCTTGTGATGATGCTTGAGATCATTTTTCTCTCACCCCCATATTTTTTGGGTATTTTTTCCAAAACACCCCCCGTCGCCTCGGTTTGTGTGCCACATCGGCCGTTATCCATTTTTGACACTTTTTATATCGCCGGATTCATTTTTTCGAGCTCGTGATGATGCTTGAGATCATTTCTCGCTCTCACCAGGTATAGTTTCAACATTGTGTCCGGACACCTTGCTGCCTCAATTTGCATGCCACATCGACCACCATCAGATTGTTCCACATTTTTACATGAGCCATTCACTCCTTTCATACTGCAATTATTTCTTTATTTTTCCACCATTCATTATCCCGCAAGGAGGCCCACCAGTGTTCCCCCTACCCTCGTTCTTGGTCATCATCAATGTTCCTTGATTGAGCACTTTCTCCTTTCCTGGCCATTCCTTTTGTTCGGTATAATTTTATCCCTTTTTCGGGCTGGACAAGTCCTTTACGAAAAAGGCACTTAGGGAGTTTCTGTTAAGCTCTTTTCTGACTCCTAAAACATTGAAAAGATCACCGAGCAATCTTGCTTCCTTTCATGCTCGTTAAAGTACCTGAAAGGGCGTCTATCTGGTATAAGTTTAACCCTTTTCCGGACCTGGTAGACTAATTACGAAAAAGGAATACTCTAGTCACACCGGCTAGAAGAGTTCTTCATTGCATCCTTTTATGCTTCTTCGGGCCTTGGAGACTAACACACGAAAAAGAAACCCCATGGAGTCTTCTTATCGCTTTCAGACTCTCTAAAATTGAAAGCAACCATGAGCATGAACTGTCCTGGGCTCGTACAAATCCACACGACAGTACCATTCCATTATTTCAGAGTCTTCTTATCGCTTTCAGACTCCTTAAAATTGAAAGCAATCACGAGCATGAACTGTCCTGGGCTCGTATAAATCCACAAAACAGTACCATTTTACACACACTTCTTCTAGTTCCTTTGTTGGGTATGTTATATCTCTTCACATGG
Organism: Larix kaempferi; assembly: GCA_027924585.1. NCBI lineage: Eukaryota > Viridiplantae > Streptophyta > Pinopsida > Pinales > Pinaceae > Larix > Larix kaempferi. Next base: position 1,563,448 of record BSBM01000036.1, read on the forward strand.
TCGCTGCGTGTACAACACGATCCCTTTTTTGGGTTGCTTTTTGCTTTTTCGCAATTTTTTGACCCATTGTACTCTATCTAATCCCGGTAAAAGGGATTAGGGTTGTAACCTAATTTCGGGTAAACGAATTAGGGTTTTAGATGCTGCGGAATACCATTTATTGTATTGTACATGGTTAAATAAAACATATAATGAAAAAGGAGCTATGCGGCTCTAAGTTTTGCTGGTTTTTTCCCGGTTAAGGGTTTCCAGGTGAAAATCTCTGTGTAATGTGTGTGACATTGTGTATTTTCTGTTAATGCTTAGGAATCGTATAAGTTTGTACTTCACTGTTAAGGTTTAAAACTTACATCCTTAACCCGCAAAGAAGTCCCCCCGTGCCTCTTGGCACTATGATCGATCATCTCGGCAGCACCTCCAATCAGGTCGCCTTTGTTCAGAGTAGTTTGCAGTCTCCTGCCATTTTACACTAGCTTGAGTATCCCTCATCCCAGTCACTATCCTTGATCCAATACAGCTATGATCCCTTTCCCACCAGTCAGTTTCATATGTTGCTCGATCGTCCCCGCCATCATACTCTGAACAAAGGAAGTTTGAGTCCACCCACTCTACTTGCCCAGTTATCCCCCACAGTATGTTAGTCCTACCATTAGTACTCTCACACTTCAGTTCTCCACGTCGCGCTCCTGTCAAGGAAACATCATTGCCTTGATAGTTGCAGGTCTCCCTTTGTCGATGACAGCCCCTCTATTCCAGAGGATAGACCCAGAGGTCCCTACGCCTTGGACCCATCACCATCTGTGGTGAGTGCCTACGGACCAGTCTGAGAGGAGTCATCATTGCCTCTCTGAGTGGTTGTTTCTCACATGCTCGACTTCAACACCTTAATCACATTGTTGAGAATCATGTAGGGTTTATATCCCTTCAGTTATTGGTCGAAGACCTCGGATTTCCCCCGACTCTAGCACATTGGTGAGTCACTTTGGAATGCCCAGTTATATGTTCCCGTGGATGTCCAGGTTGCGTTGGCGATTGTATTCGGAAGCCATCCAGTTATATGCTTCCTTGAGTACCCAGTTTAGTTCCAGTCCAGTGTACCATTGAGGATATGATTCCCCGTCACTATGCTCCAGTAGCTCATCAGTTCCTCTAGTACCACACTCAGCAACACTGTTGTTATTCCAATGTATCTGTTCTTCAGCTCAGACATGGTCAGCCCAACAGTATGTCCTAGATTTGTGTCCCCTCTGGACCCTTATGATGTCCACTGTGGTTCTCTATGTATCCTACAGGTCCCCCTTTTCGGGCCTCATTGTTATTTTTTGTATCTTGATACGAGCATGGGTATGCCCGCCTCTTCCATATATTGAGATTCTTCCTCATTCATTATTTGAGGCCATGTATATTTCAGGTCCCCATATTTTGGACCCCATTGTTATTGTTATTCTAGATCTTGATACGAGCATGGGAATGCCCGCCTCATCCATATGTTTAGATTATTCCTCATCCATTATTGAGGTCATGTAATTTTATTTTTTGCTGTTTGTTCGGGACCGTTGTTCCGGGATCTAGTTTGTTTCTTCTCTTCTCCACACCCCAGGAAAACCATACAAGACTTATGATGTCTATTGGCCATACGATGAGCTCCTGCCCTCACACATCATGGGGCAATCTATTAACACCCAAAAAGTGCTCACTACCTCGTCTACCCCATTGCATGACTCATTTGTCCATATTTCCTACCATATTTACCTCTAGAACCTTAAAATCCCATTAAAAAGCCTCCAAAAGGCCAAAAAAGCCTTCGAAAGGCCACAAAACCATTAAAAAAGTCTCCGAAAGGCCAAAAAACCCCCTTTTCCCCAAAAATAATCCAAAATTCCTCCAAAATAGCAAAAACCCTCTAAAAAGGGAATAAAAAATATAAAAAAAGAGGAAAAAGAGGGAAAAATGAGGAAAAAACCCTATACAGCTGACCTAAACCATATGGTTCCCAAAACCATGGGCCAACACTCCACCACTAAAAACCTATAAATAGGTGATGGAGGCCCCTCATTTCATATCTATAGTCAAATTCACCCTTACTCTGCCAAAATCACTCTTGAAACCCTAGCTCACCCTTGAGCTACTTTCACCCTTGAGTGCCCCTTTGGCCCATTTCCAACCATTTGGAGAAAGAGAAAGGAGCAAAGCTGGAAGCTTGGAAGCAACCCTCCTGGACTGCTGCAAGAGCTCCACCAACCTCTACACTTGAGGTAATCTTTAATACAAAAAGAGAAATCTTTTGCCATATTTTCATGTTTTGTTATTTATGTTAATGCTCATGCTAAGTTAAATTTCATATTGTTTTAGTACTTTAATTTACTGTTTATTGAACTGCTACTAAGGAGTCCCTTCTCCTTAGTAGGTGCTCATTTGCACAAGCTGGGGTGAAAACCCTAGCTACAGTAAGGACCATGGTGTGAGATTTGCCGATGTAGAGGACATCGCCCAGAGGACTGTTATCTTATTCATAAATATGTGCAAACACCAAAGAACCTGTATTGCACATTTTGTAAGTCAGTTGGCCATTATGATAATAACTGCAGAGCATATGACCTCATGATAGAAAGAAATCATGATGTCTACAGAGTTCAAGGGGAAACACATACTAACAATGAAAATGCGCAGTATGACCAAGCCATATACAAAGGATGTGGTGGATTCAGAGGAAGAGGACGAAACACAGGACAAGGATGAAGAAGAGGTCAGATTGTATGTTATAACAACGCCCAACGAGGACATCTAGATAGAGACTATACAAACCCTTGTACTACTTGTAAATATTGTAAATCATTTGAACATGTCATTGAGGGAGAAAATGCAAGAGAGAAAATCCAGAAGTTTGCAGAAATCAAGGACTTGTAGAGAGAGCTGAAAGTTCCGAGGGAGAAGGAGGCTGATACCTCAGCGAGGTTACAACCCATACATGAAGAAGCGCTTTCCCTCTCAAAGGAAATTGAAGAAAATTTACAAGAACTCCGCACCATGGAGCATACGGTAAAGGAGCATGCCCAAGAAGTCGTCTTACACGAGATGTTAGAAACTATCAAGTAGTTTGAGCAAGAGGCCAAGGAGACAGCTGCAAGGCTAAGCACAACTTATCAGGAGTTTGCTGCAAAGTTAAACATCCAAGGGGATGTGCAGCCAAAGGAGCCTACTGAGAGTGGCGTGGGGACGAGCCACATGTGAGTGTCAGGGTCCTGTTAGGCATGGCCCAAGTGGAATGATTTTGTGAAGTAAAGTTACATCACAAAAATTATTTTTGGCAAGAAGTACAAGCGAAGCGAGGTCCAACAACGACCTATTTTGGGTAAATAACTGCAAATCCTGGTAGCAGGGTAAGGAGTGACGCGGAGTTGGAGGAAAGGGACCTGTCGCCTTGGTTAAAACATAATACTAAGGACGACTAGGACAGCTGAAACTGATAGAATGATGGACCGACAGCGACAGAAGATGCAGAGCGGCTGAAAGGGACATGTCAGTATGAAGTAATAGTCGCGCGGTCAAAACTGCGACTGTCAAAAGGGCATCAGAGCCAGAAGCAGTGCAGAAAGGCGACCGAAGTCAAGTGAAGTAGTTGCCGAAGTATGACAAGCCTGGTTAGCGTGGTAACCGCGCCATTTTTGTGGGGTTTTGGTTACTATAGGGTTTTTGGCCCACAATGATTGTAAACATGTGACCCTCGGGAATGATCTATAAAAAAGGAAATTTTGTAAGGGAAGTGTTGGTCTTTTGGTATTTTTGGGGTTTTGATGGAATACTAAGTATTGTAACAGCAAGAAGAGAGAAACAGGATCTGCAACTTTGTGCATAGAGACCCAATTGTAGAGAGAAGAGTTTGCAGCTGTGTGTGCAGACCGAAATTGTTGACCCTTCCCATTAATATAAACAACAGTTCCCGTGGACGTAGCTCCCATCCTGGGGGTGAACCACGTAAATAAGTGTGTTGTGTGAATGTTTCTGTGTGATTGTTTATGTTCATGTTTATGCTTATGATTGTGTGTGTTCATGCTTTTACTTGTTGTTGGCACGGGATAATTCCGCAGGAAGTGCGGAAGCCGATAGGTGCGAAAGGGTCATTCTGCGAAAGAAGGACCATTCATGGAGTTTAAGGAAGCACAAGAATTGTTAGATTAGTTAATTTGGTCATGTGGACCATTTTGTAACCAAATAGAAGCATATAAATAGAGTAGGATTGTAAGCCTAAGGGCATCCAGTTTTGATGATTGATCCTATCTTTTGGGTTTGTTTTGTATCCGCAACATGGTGTATTGACAGTTTCTGCGAGGTTCATTCCATAGGGTTGGTGAATGAATGGAGATGTTTGGTTATGGTGTAATCTCTGTCTCTATTTTTGTGCAATGATGTTGTTAGCACCAGATTTGTGCTAAGCATTTGAAGGGGTCCAGACCCATGAAGAAGCAAGGCCTTAGTTCCTTAGGCCTCATTCCCAATGAAGATGAAAATCAAGAAAATTTCAGGCATTGGTCCCTAAGTCTGGGGTGAAATAATATTTAATAATGATGAGTTTAGCATTGCATTAAGGATGGACGGCTCGGATCAACAAGGAAAGGAGATCCACGACCCATAAGAGTTTGAATTTCAGATTGCAAAGGAGAAACAAATTTTGAACTGAATGAAGTTTATATGAGGAACATGGTTGATTTTAATGAAAATGACTGTTTTAGTCATTGTTTTCCCGCAGATGTTTCCACCAAAATGGGAATAATTTTGGAAAACCGAGAGAGGTTTATCTCCAGCAAGGGCCAATATCCAATAACCTCTTTCAGAATTTACACAGGTGTCACAGTTTGGGAGAACCGACTGGATCTTCAGAGGGTAATTTTCCAGAAATTACATTTACTGCCTGAGTCATCAACTTTCGAAGCAGATTTCGACTAGCTGGAGGAGAATATGGGAAAATGGGAACATGGGTTTTGTCAAGCACGAGCCCGACTACAAAAACCACTTTTAGAATTTATAGAGGTGTCTCTGTTTGAGTTGTACAGCTGGGGCTCCGAAGGTCATTTTCAGTAGTCCGCGGCCAAAACTGAGCAAAATGGTGGGAACCGACTCTCAGAAGTTGTTAAGCTTTTTGTGCAGATGTCCATACAGTTGTAACAACTTCCTATCGAGATAGCTCAACCCTAGGGCCAAATAGATCTATAAATTCATTGTAATAGAAGAGCAACAATTTGGAAAATCAATGGGCTGAGGCCTGGGAGAGCTAGGCTCTGTTTTGAGACATTATCCTTAATGAATAACAGTGTTTGAAGCTGGATTTTGGGTAGAGATTCCTGTGTCATTCTCCTTACAGTCTTCTTACTTATTTTCTCTTACGTGGATGTGTTTCTTTCTCTGTTATTTCATTTTGTCAATGTTTTTTCATGCTTGGTTTAGTGTAGCATTTGAATGGGATTCACATTGATTGTGCCCTGTTCATTTCATTCCAGGCATTTCACAATCAACCTCTACTAAAATTGGTGTAGAATTCATTATTGCATGCTCTACATCGATGGACTGTTTCTATCTTCTTCCTTATCATCAAATTAAAAGCTCTTTGACTGTGAATGGGTGGCTACCTTGCTTCTGTTTGGATATCTCATGTAGTAGCGCTGTAAATTTGTTTATGTGTTGTGTTTGACTCCATTGCCTAATGTTTCTCCTATGATTTGTCTTACCAAAGATTAAAACCAACAGTTCCATCAGAAGTCTGACCTTCTGAGCTTGCTTTGTTTGAATAACTTGATCTACAAGGTTGGTGTGTTTATCATTGATTATTTTTCAGTCTTTCTATCAAATATGTGTATTTCCTCATGGCTGCAAGTTTATTGATCATTTTCAGTCTTTCATAGATTTTAAGAGAGATCCCTCTCTGTTTGTGCTAGGTCAGTAGCACAAGCTAAAGTGGTTAGTGGTTACCCTGATTTTGCCTCTCCACAACCTTGGGGTATGTTTTGGGTGTTAACAGATGTGATGATGAATGTGAATGTTTTAGAGTATTGTTGATGCGAATATGCTATGGGTTTAAGAAGTGCTGCTAGTTTGAATAAGTAGGTTGAATATGTTGTTCTGAATGTTTGTGGTCTGTTGAATTCTGCGAATGATAAGGTAATAACATGCTGCAAATGTTATGATCTCTGGTTATTGCAAAGGTAATGTGTGTTGAAAGCATATCCTCAACTCCATTGCGGAAACTTGGTTCCAACAACCCCCTTATCCATCTCAGGTGAGACTGCACTTACTCCGCAAGTGTTGCTGAAAAGGGTTACACCTTTCCGGGCCGGTGTATAAGGGAGTTCGGGTTGGTATTTTGTTGGCGACAGTACAAAGTAAACCCCTGTCGATAGACCCTGCGTCAATAAATGGTTCCATTGCCGGGACCTTGAGGAAGAAAAGAAGAGGATATGCTGTGGCATCCGACGAAACCAGAGATCCAAGAGTGGTTCGACAAGAAGGCGAAGGAATTCGCAGAAAGCGAGAAGCGAGATCCCAAACAGACAACAACCAGTTGGTTACAAAGATACATCTGCTCAGATATCCACGAAATATTCTCTTGTGAGTTCCCGGTGCTGCTGCATGAGTGGCTAGCATAGTTGACGTTCCCCACTGCCAGAAGACTGAACCTGGTTGTTGGACCCCAGAGTTGGTTCGACAACTAAAGCAATTCAATAAAAAGGTATCACGAGCTGTTGATTTTTCTGGGTGGATAGTATCCTCGAGGGATATGTGACTGAGTTCGCAGTCGACACTATCAAGTCGTATGGTGACACTAAGAGGAACTTCTTCAGGGGGCCAAGAGGAAGGTTCCTATCATCATTAAAATTGTGGATTAAGATGCTTGTCTGCGAAAAAGGAATATTGAGGATGTCTTCCGACGAGTAGAAAAATCAGTGTGCGGAGGGCGAAGGTATCGCGTGAATGCGGATCTGACGGAAAGATGTGGGGTAGATGGACATGAGTGACGACAAATTTCTAAGGGAAGTTGACAAAGAGTGCGGTACCTTGAGGAGTGGAGAAATATGCCGACATCCTGAGAAGAAGAGGTGGTCTGAGAGAGAGTCTCCTGAGAGGACCAGAACGGAGAACTGCGAAACAGGACCACAAGGGAGGAAGCAACCTTATTGCGAAGGAGACGTCGACCAGGCTACCCCAGAAGCAGAAGGAGGACAAATCGTAAGTTACAACATACCTTCAACTCCGTGCACTACTCTGAATTTTATAGGAAGAAATCCAAACTACTCGCAGAGTTTCCCTACATGCAGTAGTATGAGTAGCGCTTCAGTAAACAACAATAGTAGCAACGTTAGGACGACAGACGAGGCAAAGATTCCCACCTTCCAGGGGAACGAGACCGAGGATCCCAAACAGTATTGGTTCATATGCGAAGCAGTCTGGACTGTGAAACAGGTCCATGACGACGCTATAAAGATGGGACAGCTAGCGACGACCCTTAGGGGTCGGACGCTAGAATGGTACATGAAGTTTGTAAAGGTTCCAATGGGAACAACAACCAAGATGTTAGTGCAGGTTAGAACAACGATGATTGATGAATTTAAAAAAGAAAAATCTAAGTCGCAGTATGTCACTGAGCTCAAGGAGATTAAGTAATTCCCGAATGAGTCGATGTGGGAATTCGATCAGCGGTATAAAATGATGATAGAGAAAGTGAGCTTTCGATAAATGAGCTGCAACACAAAGAATGGTTCATCACAGGGCTAGTACCGCATATCCGAGGGCCACTAATGCAACAAAAAGTCACAACACAGCCAGAAGCATTAGAGATTGCCATGAAGCTGGAGGCTTCACCAATCGGCGAAGCAGGGACATGAATGGACAGAGTCCAGGCGCAGTTGGCCAACTTAACACTTTAATTAAAGGATATCAAGAAGGGAAAGGAAACCCACATAGACATATGGTGCACAAATGCAAAGGTGAGGGGCACCATGAGGACAATTGCCTAGAATTCCGTGAGTATTTGCAGTTGGGGGCACCAACCCCCTTCGTTAAGGAGGCATGCCATGGTGTTCTGTCTGTCAGACCAGAGGGCATCGACCGGAGGAATGTGTATATCTGCAAAAGATGGTGTCAAAGTCGACAAACTTATATTGCAAGTTTTTCCGATCGGTTGGCCATGATGAGAAGGACTGCAGAGCCTATGGCCTGCTGCAAGATCGGACAACTGACACATATTTTATGAAGGGAGAAGAGCCGTCGGTGGTGCAGCAGAAACCGCAGTATAGTTAGCCACACTCGTAGTTTAACCAATTGCAACAATACGACCAGGGACAATATGGGCAGCCGTAGTATGGGCACCCGCATTATCCACCACCGCCGTATGGCCAGCCGCAGTATGGGCAGCAACAGTATCAGGAACCGTAGTATGGGAAACCACAATATCAACCATATGGACCACCACGCGAAGGTTTCAGGGGAGGATTTCGCGGAGGTCGAGGCACCGGTATGGGACGTGGAGGAGCTGTTGGACGGGGAAGAGGATCGATCATCTGTTACAATTGCGGACAACAGGGGCACTACCAGAGAGATTGTCCAAATCCAATGCCACAGTGTACATACTTCAGTGTTGTAGATCATAGTGTAGAGGACTGCCCTCAGCTCATTGCGAAATGGAAAACTAAGCATCCACCCTAGAACCAAAACCAAAATAATTAGAATGCACCATCAGTTGTGTAGATGATATCGACAAAAGCTAGAAGTAGCCATGCAATGGTTGGAATAGTGACATGAGGAGGGGCGGTGACAGGTGGCGATAGGTCACACACCAATGTTAGACCAACACAAACATAGCTGAAGTAGGTCACCTTTGATGTAGAAGCTGAAAGGGATGTCTTCTTAAAAGCACAGGAGGCAATGAGGAATAGGAGGTAGCTACCTCTTCAGGAGGAAATCTATGACATGCCACCGACGTTCGACTCGACAAAGTCGCGAAGAAAGGAAGACACTCTAAAGGCCTTCTTGGAAAGTTTCCTGGACTTGGCAAAGATCCGGATGCACTGGAAGAAATAGCCGGTCTACTAAATCGAAGGGAGGGTGCACGAATGTAACAGAGAGTTAATCACATACATAAAAAGAAGACAGGCAGGGAGATGCGGATGTCGGCACAGATCGGAGAATTTGATGTCGACTCCATCATTCTAGATTTCGGTTTGGATGTGAATATTCTGACTAAACAGAGGTGGGAGGAAATGGGAAATCCACGGATGACTTGGTCACCAGTACAGCTGCGACTGGAGAACTAGAGTAAGGTCACCCCGCTCGGTCAGGTATGTCAACTTCCAGTTGAAATTGAAGGGCTCGGAATGTATGCTGATTTTGATGTCATTGAAATTGTGGATAATACTAGTCCCTATCCGGTACTGCTGGGGATAGACTGGTCCATGGAGAATCAATCAATTATCAACTTTAAGAAAAAGATAATGTCATTCGAGAATCAGGAAATGAGAGTCATCGCACCACTGGATCCTACGGAAGGCCTGCGCTATACGAAACCAGCCAGAGACGAGTTTACGGAAGGGTGGGACATTTTGTATAACATTTCTAAGGATTATGTTAATCCCACCACGGATGGAGAATTAAGATGGTGTAGCGCCAGCTCGACATCCTCAGATTTAGACGAGGACCTTGAGAATTGGCAGAATCGGTTGCATGAAGTGTCCTTTAGAAGATGCGCACGGGTAACATAGTCCCTGCGAAGGGTAGCCACAGAGGAGTATGTGTTACCTACATATGAGGGATTTCCCAACTTGGGCAAGTTTCTCACAGAATTTGAGGAAAAAGTGGCAGAACCGCAGCGTCTACTAGCCCTGGAAGAAGCCTTGAAGGATACTCCTACGCGATGGTGGGAAACGCATAAACCAAACATCACAACTTGGCCACTATGTCGATGCCTCATGGAGGTTCGGTTCAGAGAAGCTGCGTAGTATGAACAATTGAAATATGACGGACAAAGCGACCCGAAGGAGCATCTGAACGCTTGCTAACACCAATGGGGATCGAAAGCAAGACATGAGTGGGTACATGCATTCGTACACATGTTGGATGAGGTACCGCAGAGCTGGTATGTCACAACAGAACTGCGACGTGGGACGACTTCTTGGGAACAACTACCATTGGCTTCAGCCAATCGTTCTCATTCTTAGACAAAAAATCCCTTGGTCCACACCGCACTACAGGGGATACACGAAAATATATTTGAAGTGGTACCGATCGGACAACCAATGGCACTCCAATGGACTGCGACACCAGAAATGTTGATGGAGTGTTATAACATCACCATAGATCCTGACGATGAGGATGATCCCAGGGCTATATACGTACCAGAATCAGAGGGTACTCGCAGTGTTGTGGCACCAGATATACCGTCAGACAAATTTCAGCAACCAGTGAAGATAAAGAAAGTGAACATTGGGTCAGAGGAAAACCCCAAATTCACAAGTATTGGCGACTACTGGGATGAGTCGACCATTGCGAAGATGATTGACCTACTGCATGAGTTTTAGGATTTGTTTCCAATGAAGTTCTCTAAGATGAAGGGAATTTCCAGCGACTTAGGGGAAATGAAGATCCCCCTAAAACCTGATGCGAAGCTTGTCGAGCAACGACCACATCAACCGAAACTGAGACACCAACAACAAATGCCAGTTGCAATAGGCAGTATAATCAAAGGAGATGACATTGAGAAGTACACAACAATGACCCGACGAAATCAACAAAGATCAGCCACAGTAGAGAAGCCAACGATACAACGAGGTATTGACACAACAACGCTCGTTGTGTTGAAAAAAAATAAAAATTGTTGACACATTGTAGGTAAGTCAGAAGCTACCACGATGCATTGTAGGTAGGTCCAATACGACAATAAATGCCGTAGTTGTACCACATGGGGACGTCAAGCAAAACCTGTCGACTCCCAAAGTCGAGGTAGAAGTTAGCACCCAGCAACTCATAGTCCATTTCGAGACCCAGGCCATTTTGACAGGGGATAATACCTTGGACCTCGAAGTTCGAAAGGTCGACCAGGTGATGGTAGATTTCAATTTACTCCCAATGTTAACATTACATAGAGTCCAAGTAGCAACAAGCGCAGAGATCCGCGACCGCGAGGCTATGATGCACAATAAAATGGTTGAATACAAGAAGCAACTGCAAAACAATGAGATGGAGGCACAACACCTTCGAGATGAACAAGCTGCAGTACTGGCTGCGAAAGTACAAGCCATCGAGGAGAAGGCTCGATTAGAAGAAGAACTAGCTGGGAAAGAGAAGGTCATAGCAGAGCAGACTATAGCACTCACTGCGAAGGAGAAGGCTGCAGATGAACATACTAGGTTAGAAAGAGCACTTGCAAAGGCATGCGAAACAGTGGTGCTAGATCCGGATGTTTCCCTAGAAGCTCAAGCTGTTATGTTAGGAGTCGCCATTACCAAGCTCTGAAAGGAAAATGCGGAGCTCCAAACTCGAGTAACACCCAACACAAATTCAGAGTCGACAGACGGCGATAGAGGAAGCAGTGGTAGAGATTTAGGAAATGGAACAGGCAGCACAACAAGTTGCGGTAAGCCTTACAGAGTTTTGGGACAGGTTGGTCGAGGATGACCAGCTGGCCACACTGAAGAGAACGCTCCATGAAGCAGAAGAGCAGTTAGAAACCTTTAAGGGATCGCTCAAAACGTTGCCCACAATGATGCGAATGATAAAGGCAGCGAAACTGTAAAGTATGAAGCAGCGGGCTGAAAAGGCTCACGAGAGGAAGCAACGATGAGCTGCACATTTGGATGAGCTTCAAACAAAGGCCGAAGCCCCCAAAACCTTCATTTCTATGTGATCTGCAATGGAGATTGGGGGTATCCTTCCACCAATCATGGCCAACTTATTAAAAATTTCAAAGTCATTTGAAAGTTTTTCCAATAAGATTTTCCTTGTTAAAACATGAGTTAATCCCTCAAACTTTTCATGATTTGTTTTGACCTTAAACAATAATTCTTTGTAATTATTTTTAGAAATCAACTCATTGTTTTCTTCCCAAAATGAAGGCAACCCCTTCTCAATTAACTTTTCAAAATTTTTCTTGAAGTCTGCAACTTGTTTTTTCATTTGTTCTTCTCTGCCTTGAACATTTTCAATGTGTGCATGTTTCCCAAGCACTCTCCTTATCCAAGTTATGATTTACACCCTATTTTTGATTGCCATGGCTTTAAAATTATCTTTTGTCAGTGTATTTAGAAAATTTATAGTGTTTTGGGCCATGTATTTTGGTTTTCTGTCAAAAACTTCCCTCATGGCTATACAAATTTGCAAGCTTTCATCTACTACAAATAGGTCTTTATTCTTATCATCTAATTTTCTTATTTTTATTTTTTATTATTTTATTATTATTATTATTATTATTATTATTATTTATTTTTTATTTTCCGATTTTCTTCTTCTAATCTCTGTTTCTCTTCTTTTAATTCCTTTATATCCACCTTTTTCAAACTAACCTAGGACATAGCTTGGATGAGGTCATCTGTACTTGCTTCTCTACTTGTCTGACTAGTTCCTTGTTGTTATTGTGCTATGGCTGCCAATTTTCCTTTAAGATATTCAACTTGATTTTTGAGACTTATCCTATCTTTTTCCCATTCAACTTCTTTTTCTGTAAACTTTAGCAATTTTGCTTTGCTTTCATCTAATTCCTGAGATAAGCTTTCTTTTTCTTGTTCGAACACAGTCAATTCATAATCCTGAATTAACTATGTTGCTGGGATTTTAAGATTCCTTCTTGAGAAACTGAATAGTGCTCTCTTTCCTCCATAAACAACTTCTTACTTGCCTCCACCTTTGTTTTCCCCATCATTATTTTCAATTAAATCTATCTGCAACCCTTTTAATTTGTTGTTGATGGGATTTGTTTCCAGTTTTCTCCTATCTTAGCTGAATCTCCAATCTGTTAATTGTGTTCTGAAAATTTGAAAACTTTTAGAGTGGCCTTCATTAGGTCTATATAAATGACCTCCTCAGTCTGTCTGTGTAAATGAATTTTGTCGAGGACTGTTATTGTTCCGTAAATTCAACTTCATCTCTGTTACTTTTTCATCAGATGACACAATCCACAATTCAGAGTGTTTTCTGTGAGATCTCTGTTGGTCATTAAAGTGACCTCTGAATCCGTCACACTTATAAACCTTGGTAAATAAATTATATGTCTTCTCTGAGGTTGCTTGTTTATCCTGTCCATATTTGACAAAACATCTCTGCCCTTGATTGAAATCTGCTAGTGTCACCAGCTTCCTTGGCTTCTTGAAATTTTGTACTCATGCACTTGAACTTATGGAGCTGGGTATTTTTTCTTTTTTTCTTCTCTTTACTACCCTGTAAAACACGACTAAATCTCCTTGAGAATCATCTTTAAACTTATTTTCCCTTTCTTGTTGTTGCTTGGTTTTTTCAACCAAGCATGTGAAAGGATGCACCTATTAACTTGTAATAGCAAGTCTCGAATGAAAAGCAAATAACAATAAACTGAATCTAATCTAACATTAACATGTATAAGAAAAATAAAGAACTTGATTGATAACAATAAGCAAATAAGACAAGAGATTTAAAAGAATTTTGTTTTTGTATTACCTCAAATGGTGAGGATGATGGTTGTTGAGAAAATCCAATGTAACAATTTCCTCCTATCATACCAGGCATGATAGAGAGAAACGTGATGCTAAACCCCGGGCAGCTAGCCCCATAAAGTTGTACTAAGCATTCACACAGTATAAAGGTTCATATGGAATGTATAGTTATAAGAAAACACAGTGGATTTAATTTCAATTACACATTCATCATACATTTTAGATATTCATCAAATAAATAATTGCAAGGTTAACACAGGAGAATACTTATCTTGACAGAGTAGTCCCAAACAACCAGCTATGCATTTGCAACATTCCACCCAACCATAGGCCAGTTGTGCTTATCAACCTCTTGATACAACCGCCACCCCCGAGGCTGGGCATGATCTCTACAAGGAACTAGGAGACAACAGACTCACACATAGCCAAGCATACACCAAGATGAGCCAAGCCAATCTACAATTGGGGTTTATCAGGCTGCTAGGAAATGGAAAGGGAAGAATTGCTAAGCTAGTGAGCTCAACCACCGAGCTAAGGATACCCCTCCCAGATCTATTCAGCTTGGCACTCACAATGCCTACACACCCAACACAAGGAAGTATTCTCTTCACTGCCGCACAGTCCCTCAAGCCATACCTTCCTTTCTAGTGCTCTCAGGGTGTGCATAGAAAAGTAGCCAAAGCTCTCTTGATCTTCTTGAGAGGTTACTCCCTCCACTAGGTTTATCAAGCCAATTCTGTCCACTACCAGTCCAAGTTTCTTGCTCATAGGTTCAAATCAAAACCGGGATGCACATAACAACAAAACCACAATGGCTGGGCATGAGGAAAAACGTTTGTACAGTGATAAGCATGAAAATGATTCCCTAAGCTTCAGAAAAATGTGGGAAACCCAAAAACGAAACTGGAAGATGGCGAACAACCCTGGGAGACCAAATCCGTTTTTAGAAAAACGTCCATGGACATTCTGGGGTGAAAACGGCCTCCATAACAGTCCCAAATCGTGGCCCTTCTCTCCCAGCTGTTGTGGAATGCAAAAATGAGCTCCCAGGCATGGAAATTGCAGGAAAAATGGTGGAAAACGTGATGGGGAAAGACCCAGTAGTTCAGACTGCGTGAGAGATGAAAGGCTCTTTGTTCAGAATGGCTTTGGGCACCATCTCGTGGGTGTTTTCTTGCCCAAGGAGACAAAAAACGATTTTCCAGGTTGATGGCTTGTCCATACACGAAATTGTCTGCCATACCTCTTCATTCCCAAGGCATTAACTGCCTCAACCAACTCTTGGAAGAATTAAATGATTGGGTGTCTAACCCAAAATGGGTAGTTGGTGGTTTATGGGTTTTCTCATTGACACATGGATTAACACCATTGGCTCAAGGATTTGAATAATTTCCCTCCCTATTCCTTGTAGAATCATGCCCCATCTCTTTGTTGCATTGCATAGCTAGTTGTGGGTTTTTCATTAAAATTCGTAATTACATGATGTCTTATATACATTGTGCCTATCTAGCATGAGAACCATATGCATCTATTTCTTTAATTGCCGATACATAAAACGCTAAATCAATGGTGGGGCCTTGGCCTTGAGCTCCTCACCATGATTAAATTACAATATTTACATCATTTGCGATTTAATGCAAAGGGATCAAAATGGGGACATTACATTCCCCTCCCCTTACATTAGCACTGTCCTCAGTGCTCATCAAAATTTAACAAAAATGGATATGCCACCCTCATGGCATCCTCCAGCTCCCATGTAGCCTCATCGGGACCGTAGTGCTTCCATTGTACCTTTACCTGTCCGATGGCTCGGTTCCGGAGCAATGTTACCTTCTTGTCTAGGATGCACAACGGATCGGTTTGGAATTCTCCCTCGGGTTCCACCTGGATCACATCCCAATTAATCACATGGTTAGGATCATGTACATTATTCTTAAGCAAAGAGGCATGAAAAACATTATGAGATTTAGTGCTAGCAGGCAATGCAAGTCTATATGCAACTGGCCCTATTCTTTCAAGCACTTCAAATGGCCCACAATATCTAGGTGATAGCTTGGCACAACTCCTAAGCTTCAAGGAACTTTTTCTTGATCTCACTCTAAGATACACATGATCCCCAACATTGAATTCCCTATGGATCCTATGCTTATCTGCATAGCTTTTCTGTCTATCCTGGGCTGTTTTTAAATTCTGTCTGATCTTGGCAACTTCTTGCTCCATTTCCTTGAGCACTGATTCTGGCCCAAGTACAATTCTGTTCACTGGATTGTCCCAAGTCACTGGTGTCCTACACCTTCTGCCGTACAGAGCCTCATAAGGACTCATTCCCAACGATGCTTGTTGCCCATTGTTATATGCAAATTCTACCAATTGTAGATAATCTTCCCACTTGGATGGTTTGTCCATTACATACATGCGGAGCATATCTTCAAGCACCCGATTTACTCTTTCTGTTTGCCCATCTGTTTGAGGATGGTATGCGGTACGAAATCTTAGCTGTGTACCCAAATCTGCAAAGAGACCTTTCCAAAAACTGGAAGTGAACTTGGTATCCCCGTCAGAAATTATTTCCTTAGGCAACCCATGTAATCGGAAAATTTCCTTCATGAAAATATTTGCAATGGCATCAGCTTTATGTGTGGACTTAACCGGTATGAAATGTGTTGGTTTGAACAATGGGGTCATTGAAATACTGAGATAGATGTGATGGGGAAGGTTCAAAATGATTGATCATGCCCCCTATCCCAGGGTCCAGGTAATCTATTATGCCCCCTAACTCAGAGGTGTCAATGTGGTGCAGATGTTGTCTCAGAGAGGGATTAATAGGGCATTGAGCAACTAATGGAGGGGGGGTATACCATGAGGCTGTGGGCCGTGGTGGCATACTGAAGTGATGATATGACGATGGGGGATTCCCCTTGCGAGGTGGATGCCCCTAATATCGCTGACGAAAATGACGATGATGATGAGTAGGAAAGGTTTTGGGCCTGCCCCCATGCTGTGGACATGTGGTTTCCTCATTGATTTGAAAAGGTTGAAAATGTGGGTCAAAGAGATCAGTGGAAGGGGCTGACCGGACAGATGGGTCTCCAATGGAAACTGTGTAAATGGTGTTAATTTCTTTCGAGGAGGAATATTTTGGGGGACATATTTCCTCAATGAGAAGAGGGGATATCTCTAGGTCGGCATTATTCAATTCGTATAGAGCTGCTCTATAATCTGGTAGATCAGGGCAGTGATGTGAGTAATGGCCGTAAATGCCACATATCGCATAGGGGTGATTGGTACGCAGCGATTTATAGTGGGGCTGAGGAGGTAGTTCTAGTTTGATAACTGGAACGTTGGTTTCATCATCCAACATATTCATGTGTTCTTGAAGTGCTGGAAGATGGGGACATATATGGGTAGCATGGCCTATATCGTCGCATAATGAACACTTAGGGGGAATATGGATTGAGGGATTCTTAGCTAATTTGGGAGTCACTGGGGGGGTGCGAGTTGTGGGTGCAGTGGTGTAGGTTGGTGGACCTCTACCCCCAGTGTGGCGATATTGAGGGGGGGCACAACTAGATGTGGATGTAGTGCCCCTTGTTGGAGTTGATCGGTTTTGGGAGTTTGGTATGCCAGGTGGTGGATGGTTCGACATATTCATAGGTTGTACCGGCTGTAGGACAACGGTAGGAGTCGGTGGGGGAGTTGGGGCAGGTAAGTACCATAAAGGTAATCCTAACGTTAAACTTGGAAGGTTGAGTGTAGCCATTACTGGTGTGCTGACAACTCCTGAAAACGGAAACAAGAATGGGATTGTGTGAATCGGTGTTGTTCCGATATGACTAGGCACGATGGGTACTTGTGGCGATGGTTGAGGTTGTTGAGGATGTTGTTGTTTGTTGTGTGATAGGGTGCACAAATCAGATACTGCAGTTACCTTAAGAGGGGGTGGGATTGACGGGAAAGAGCTGGTCATGGGAGTATCCGAATATATCCCGCGTCCGACTAATGAGATGAAGGATGTTGGTGCACTAAGAACGGGTTGTTCGATCATGGGAAGAACATTTTCTGGCGCTGCGGGGGCATTGGTATCATACTATGTAATCTGGTCAACTTTAACTACGCGTCCTTCATGGGGGGAAAATCATGATGCGAAAAACTGAAGAAGCGACAGCTTTCATTTTATACATGTAGCTTCATCCCAGAAGGAGATTGTAATCAAGCTGGGCGTTAATGACCTCTATATCTATGAGAACCAATTTGCCCCCAAGCTGTATGGGTACGTTCACTAACAAACCTTGAGATTGAGCTGCACGGCCTTCATAACCTCGCAATGCGGTAGTTGACGGTTGTAGCGTTGGTGATCCAAGTTTCTGCCATACGAAAGTCAACATAACGCAGGTAGAGGCCTCTTCATCGATTAGTGCATCGATGAATGACGAGGTTGCAAATGGAGATGAAAAATTGAAAAGCTAGAGATGAAGGTGGGCGAGGTTCAACTTGTTCTAAGTCGAAATCCATCATGTTAGAGTCGTTAGGATCTATAGCACCAATGGCAGATAACAACAATTTTCTCTGTGTAGGACAATTTTTTAGGATTTTGAGAGTGGACATAGCAGCGGGGGACTGAGCTAAATCCTCTACAATGTTATAGTTGGAAGATACACGAGCGTTAGGGTTATTGTTAATTCATCTCCAAGGGAAAAAAGGTGCTTTGGGACCCCCATCCATGGGCATATTGGGTATGCGAAGCAGTTGATTGGTTGGAAGAGTACTCGACGATGGGTCGGTAGGTGTGGCTTCAGGGGCGGATCCATATTGATTTCAACGGGTTTGAAGATTGACATCATTAGCAAATGGTGAGTGTTGGATTCTACATGCTAGTAATCAGCTGTTGCATAAATAATTTGCTGCTGTGTTGTAGCGGATCCTTAAGGGGGATCATTTGGATGAGTGTTTACCGTGCCTTGGTTTGGTAAGGGATTTTGCAATATCATGGGTTGTGGCTGAGGAGGAGGTGCTAGCTGTGTAGCATGTCCTTGTCGTTGGGCGTCGTCGGTCCTGAGTTGACATGCTCGATCTAAATGGGGAAAATTATGTGTGTAATGGCCGTAGACTCCGCATATGGAACATGGATGGTTTGTTCTCAAGTTATTATTTTTGGCTTGTTTTGGTGGACGGTCAGGGTTTTGGTTGGGGGAGCAGCGTTATTATTATTTGGGGGATTAGCTAGTGGTACACCTTGGTTGTGTTGCTGGTTGTTTCTGCGGTTACGTCCTCTTCTGCGGTTTTGTTGACCTCCTTGGTTACGCTGGTTGTTCTAGTTTGGAGGCTGGTTTTGCTGTGCATACACATGCCCTTGGGAAGTAGGTGGGTTTTGAGGTCGTGGGGGATCTGGAGTAGGTTGCAGTGGATAGTAAGAAGGAGGGTTATGAGGTGGACTTGCTGCTTGTTGTGGTTGTGGGTAACCTTGAGATGCTGGGAGTGTTGGAGCAAGAGGTGCTTCCTGTTGAGGATAATAAGCCACTTGGGCTTGTGGCTGGCCCGGAGCCTGGTGGGCCTGTTGGTTATAGTATGATGGTGGTGCATAAGCTGATGGTGCTTTCCCATAATACTGTGGTGGACATGAGGGTCCATGAGTGTGGTGGGTGTGCGTTATTGGAGCATACAAAGTTGTGGCTCCAGAATGAGATGAAGCCCTAGAAAATTCTGGGGCGTTGTTTGTACTCATCATGGTAAAAGGTTTGTTTTGCACCATAACTTGGCTGATAATACCGTCGACGACATGGGATGCCCCCGGCGCGTCATGGCAGGATGGATTGCCGCGTGGGGCATCCGATAAAATGGTGTATAGATATCCAGACTGAGCATATATGAGGTCGAATTGTTGGGCTTTTAAGATGGCTTATTCTTCTGACTGGGGTCGTTCAGAAGCCACATCTTTGGCTATGAGGGGGAGGAGTGATTTGAGGAACCAGTCCAAAAAGATACGGTTGTCAAGCTTTATCTTGCAGAGGCTACGACACTTACGCCACTCATGGATATGATCGGTGATGTGTGTAGCGATGTTCTGTCTACAAGACAAAAGTATTTTCACTCCTGCGTCATAGCGTACAGGTAGTTGAAAGAACTGAAGGAACGTTGAGGCGAGGGATGTAAAAGTGGGGTGTGTCCCATGTGGCTGCTCAATGTACCACTTGGCTACAAAGCCAATGAAAGTTCTTTGTAAAAGTCTCAGTCTAATGGAATCATCTACTATGGAGTTAGAGGAACACCATAGGTGAAACGACATGATGTGGTTTTGGGGATCTTCCCCAACTTTTCCTTCAAATTTTGGGATATCTGAGGGAAGCTTTGTGGGCATGGGGGGCCATGGAGGGTCATGTCTAATAGGGTCGTTGGCTAACCTTTCCAGGTCTGGTAAGTTTAGACTAGCCATGTATGGCAGACTGGCAGATGGGTGTGGCATGGTCACTGAGGCATAATTGCTAATAGTAGCATTATGGATTGGTCCAGTGCCCCCTAAGGGTATGCTAGGTGTGAAAGGGATGTGTCCTCCAGCCGATGTGGTGTGGGAGGGGCCTGTGCTCCCAAGTGCAACATGGGTTGTAGATGGGTTAGGAATGGTTCCAGTAATCACTGGGATCGGGGTAGTGGTGATGAGAGAGGGGGTGGCCCCCATGTTGGGCATACCTAATATAGGTGTTGGTCCTATGTTGGGCATGCCTAAAGCAGGTGTGGCCCCCATATTAGGCATGCCTAAGGGGGTTGTGGCTACCATGGTTGTCATGGTAGTAGCGGGGGTTGCTGATGTAGCTCCAACAACACTGGTGAAAAGGGGGTCATATTGTGATCCAGCCATGGGGTTGGTTGGTGATGTCTCGGTAGGGTGTTCGGATTCAGCCTCAGAATCAGATGTGAAATGAGGTGCGTCAGAATCAGATGACTGGGTTCTATGTCGATGACATGTGGAGTCAAGGGATAACGCTCTACGTCTATGACGTGTAGAGTCAAGTGTACCGAATTGAGGGGGTTCACCCTGAAAACGCCGGGATCGTCTTAAGTTCTCAATGGTGAGAGATGTCTAGAAATGTCAATGGATGGTGGTGAGATGAAAAACTCAAGACCTTAGTGCAACGATGTGTGCAGGAGGGGAGTGTGAAAAAGCAATGGCTCTCAGGCCAACAACCAACCTCAAAAGCACTTACTATAGTAGCTGTGCTATTATAAGTGGAATAATCAAGAAAAGTGGTCAGAATACCAAAAATCAAGTGGCTCCTAGAAAAAAGTGGTGCTTACTAGACCAAGGGGGGTAGCAAAGCATGCAAACGTCTAACTAATAGTGGTATTATGACTCAACGAGGTATATCCTCTGCAAGGTGATGAAATCCAAGTCAGAAAATATAAAATGTGGAATCAAAGGGCAGATATCCCCCTACCGGGAGGGACACTGGGTAGACAATCCTAAAAATTGGTCACTAAGGTACCCCGTTCATGAAATTTTCGGTTGGGTGAATCTGCAGTTTGGTTCTATCGCCGTTGTACTCCCATACGGGTGGTACACCGAGAACTGCGAAAGGTATCCTTCGGTTACTGAATGGATAGCGGTATTCCACTCAGGCTTCCGGAACCAGTCTGGCTACTTCAACCCTCCTAAGGGAGAGGCCTTCCTGATAAATTGGTGTATAACCGTGTCAACAAATAATAAGGAATTTTTGGGACCCTAAAAGTCAACCACTATGTCTTAGATGTAAATAATTGAGGGGTGTTATTAGAACACCTATCCCCCCAATCCTACCTAGCTACAAGATTCTTTAAGTGTTCTCCAAGTGGGGTTAAAGTGTTTGTTGAGTTTAGGTATATTTTAAGGCTCAGTTAATTAAAAATGTGGCAGAGGGGGTGCAAGTGTGATTATTTAACTGAAATAGAATTTGCCTCGCTTGGGCGATTAATTACAAATTAAAAACAAGATGATTTCAATTTGTAAAGAATAAAAGGCTTTTTCTCAAATGTAAATGCTTTAACAAAAATGATTCAAAAACTATGGACTTTTGAAATAATTTTTTAAAGGAAAGCAAATATCATAAAAATTGTAAGAAATAAATGGATTTCTAAGTGCTTGCTTGAGCAAAACTATTGAGCAAATTAGAAAGATGGTTCGAAATTTGCAAAGAAGTGAAATATATGATCTAAACAAAGTGCTAAAAAACCTTTCTTTCACTTGTTGAAAATTTTTAAAAAGATTTTAATCGAGCATATGTAATAGAAAAAGATTTACTATTGCTGCAATAATTAAAACAGAATGCTGGAAAAAATTGCAAAAACAATAATGCTGGAAGAAAGATGCTAAATGGACAAA
Organism: Larix kaempferi; assembly: GCA_027924585.1. Taxonomy (NCBI): domain Eukaryota; kingdom Viridiplantae; phylum Streptophyta; class Pinopsida; order Pinales; family Pinaceae; genus Larix; species Larix kaempferi. The sequence continues at coordinate 1,585,462 of BSBM01000036.1, forward strand.
AATGCAGCAGAAATTTTCTAAAAATTCCGCCGAGCGAAAAAAAGTGTCATTGCGGGTTTATGGGCAAAAGCCGTGATGTGCATCACGGGTTTAAGCCGAGAAGACGCGATGTGCAGCGCAAAAAAAGGCCGCGAGGCCGCGATGTGCCGCGCAGAAAAAGGCCGCGAGGCCACGATGTGCCCCGTGACTGTCAGGCGAAAAAGCGCGATGCGAAAAATGAAAAATTGTCGCCGGAAATAAAATCGAAAAGTGAAATTTCGGGCTGTTAAAGGCTACAGAAAGGGCCAAAAGCTAGAGCAGCAATGAATATGTTGTCTAATATGGCAGATTTGCAAATTGGAATGATAAAACTAGTAAAAAACGAAGATCTAAAGCTAAAGTGTAAGATTCAAAAATTCGAATACCAGCAGAGTCGCCAAAAACTATTGCTTGGTTTTTCAACCAAGCAGGTGCAAGGATGCAGCTATTAACTTGTAATAGCAGTCTCGAATGAAAAACAAATAAAAATAAATTGAATCTAATCTAACATTAACATGTATAAGAAAAATAAAGAACTTGATTGATAACAATAAGCAAATAAGACAAGAGATTTAAAAGAATTTGTTTTTGTATTACCTCAAATGGTGAGGATGATGGTTGTTGAACAACTCCAAGGTTGAGAAGCTCCAATGTCCAATGGTATCTTCTTCTCCAAAGCTTCAATGTGGATCTTCAAACTCGAAATGGGAGGCAATGGCTCTCAAAGGGAATTTGGCAGCATAAGGATAGGATGGAATGTGGATGGAAAGTGAGGAGCCCCTATCACCTTTTTATAGTTTTTGGTGATGGTGAATACCATTATGGTTTTGAGGAAACCAATGGTATTAACCAACATGGTTTAGGTACCTTTTTCCCTCTTTTTCCTTTTTTGAACATTTTGAATATTTTTATTCCCTTTTAATATTTTGGGAATTTTGGGAATTTTGGACCCTTTTTGAGGGTTTTTTGAGGAAAAAATACATATTTCGAGGGGAAAAAGGGGTATTATGGTCTTTTTGGTGACCTTTTGATGGAATTAGAGGCTCAAATGGTGGAAAAGTGGATAAATGGGTCATGTGAATAAGGGGATGAGCTAGTGAGCACTTTTTGGGTGTTAACACTTGTCCTTCATTTTATGTATCAATAATTTCTTGAAAAATTCTTTTACTAATAACTTCCATCTTGCCTAGAGTAGGTATTACTTGTGACGAAGATTTTGCTAGAACATCAAGATATGAGTGTGAACATGTTGGGGTCTCTTCATCAGATTCATATTGTAGGAGACTGGTTATTTTTGATAATCCCTCAACCTATTGATTGTCAAAATCCTTACTCTTATTCTGCTGTCTCCTTTCAGAAATAATGTGGTAGGGGTCGTAATCGACATCAATTTCCTTTTTAAAATCTAACTCTTCCAACTATCTTTCTACAAATGAAAGGGAATACTTATTCTTTACAATGAAAGGACCTACTTTTAAGGGAAATTTTATATCAGTGGATTTTTTAAAAGCCAAAGAGTGATCATTCTCAACAGTTAATTTTTTCCTTATAAATTCCATAGAAAATATCCCTAAGGTCAGAAATGCTGGAAACATGTAAGGCTCTTTCATAAATCCATACAATCTGTGTATGTTGTTTCAACAAAAAAAAGTCTCCTACTTCCATGTCCTGTTTCAGCTGCATCAAAGTCTTCATTTCTGGCAGTATTCTTGGAAATTCTTCTCCAAAAATCAATATATACACCTCTGATAGAATATGGTTCATGTAATTCAACATATTATCCTCCAATGTGTTTGAAAAAACTACCTGTGAAAAATGTAAATCTTTTCGACTTGAAAGCAGTAGCATCTTCATCAGATAAGACTGGAACCTGAAATGTTTGGTGCTGTGGAAATTCACCAGCTGAGAATGAACATTTTCAGCCATGAATTCATCATATTTAAGGCATGGTACCTGGTTGTACTCTGCTCTTGGTATACCAAAACTTATTCTAAAAAGAAGACACAACTAAACTTCTGTTACCACTACATCACTATCTATACCTAAAAACTGAGCAATTAAAGATAAGACCAACTGAGTATTGTCATTGAAAAAATTCATATCCAATGGGCAGGGGGTATATTCGATTTCAAGGTCAAGCTTGAGGCAACTAGTTTGAAAAACTTGTTTGGTTTCTGGGGAATACTGAAGGTAATGATTGACTACGGCCTCTACGGGCTCTTGTTCATGGGATTGCGACAGAGGTACTTTAAGGGAACTCCTAACAGTGGTAGACTCAATAGGACAAATAAATTTGGACTTTGGGGCATTCATGATTACTTTCTCAGTCTGTGAGTAATTCATTACACACCAGGAAACAAACTTGGGAAACCCTATAATTTGGTCTGGGAAGAAATATATAAAAGAAGATTGAAAAACTCTGTGTATATATGTACCTTCTTTATACAACCTATCCAATCTGGCCTTTATCTCCGTAATTGACAATTTAACCACAGGGTCAAAAATATCTTTATCCTTATCTTCTAGGGCATCATATATCCTGGTATGTTCGACATTTGAGGTTTCTTCCATCCCTTCCATTATATAAATAAGTTATCTAATTGGTTGCACAAGTTCTGAAACCTACTTGACACTGACAAGTCTGCAATTTGGTGTGCTCTGTCACTTTCCTGTTCTACACACATCCCGAACCTTCTGACGCTGACGCTTCACGAGACAAATGTATACTCTCATGTGGACTAATTAGGACAGGGGCCTTTGTGAGAGCCTTTTTGATATCTGTAAAAGATTTTTTAGCTTCAATAGTCCACTTAATTTCATTATTCTTTTTTAACATGTTTGAAATGTTTCTCAAAATTTCTGCAAAGCTAGGAACAAATCTTCTCAAGAAATTTACTCTGCCAATGAATGATTGAACTTCTTTCTTACTACTTCGTATTCCAAATTTTTGAATGGTTGACACTCTTTCAAGATCAATTTTAATACCATATTTCGATATAATGTGTCCCAACAGTTTCCCTTCTTTCATGGCAAAGTTTGACTTTTTGGGATTTAGAGATATACCAAATTTCCTGCATTTTAAAAATAACTTTTCCAAATGTTTCAAGTGGTATGCATCTGAATTTGAATAGACTGTTATATCATCCATATATACTACCACAAACTTGTCTTTCTCTTTTGCAAATGCAATATCCATGGCCCTTTGAAATGTATCCCCTGCATTCATTAATCCAAATGGCATCTTTGCATACATGAAAGTCCCCCATGGTCTTGTAAAAGTCGTTTTATCCTGATCCTATGGAAGAAATTTGATCTGATTATTCCTTGAGAAACCATCCAACATGGAAATCCTTTCTGCTCCAACAACCTTCTACAAAATGTGGTCCATCTTAGGTAATGGGTAGTTGTCTTTTAAATATACCTTATTCAGATTCCTAAAATCTACAAATAGTCTTATCTCTCCATTCTTCTTTCTCACAGGGACTAGATTTTCCACCCACCTGGAAAATCTCAATGATACGATGATTTTAGCATCAAACAACTTAACTTCTTTCTCGATCACTGGAAGCAACAAGGGATTTATTCTCCTTATCTTTTGTTTGAAATGTCTTTCATTTGGATTAATGGGAATTGTGTGCTGAATTATGGAAATGCCATATTCTTTTAAATATTCATAGCAGCAAGCAAATACATCTGAAAACCCCTTCATTAACTCAACATATTTATTTTCTTCTTCTAGTGGTAAATTTTTAAATTTTTTCACTATTTTCGACTTCTCTTTTGTTCCAATGTTGCAATCTTTAATATCACCTTCCTGGGGTTCTACCTTTGAATTCTCTGCTACATCATACCTGTCAAACAATCTTTCCAAAGGTATAAGGCCCTTTGGAATAACATTGTTCTTAAGCTGAATTATTTATTTTCCTCCAATTTCCCTTTTAAACTTTTCTTGCTCTTCTAGAAATTATTCATTATTAACAACTCCCTCCATACCTTGATCTTCATTATCAATAGCTTTATTAGCAAACTCATCTGTTATTTTTAAAAACCTCTTAATCTGCAAATCATCTTAAAAAAATTGCCAGTGTTTCGAATTATCAGGAATGGAAGGCCTATTCATGACTTCAATCTCATATTTTTTATTCAAGAAACTGGGTACTCTAAAAGCACCAGCAGTAGTAGCTAGATAATCTGCTAGTGACTTATTAATCCTGGGTGTCACCACTATGTCATGCTCATCAAAGAAATTTCCAACCAAATCCCAAACTTCATTTCTATATGCTCTCATCTTTAAATGTTTTGTTTGGTAGATTCCATTCAATTGATTTATTACCAAATCAGAATATCCAAACACTTCAATTTTCTTTGATTTTAAATATTTCAACACATTCAATCCCAAAATCAGAGCTTCATATTCTGCAACATTGTTAGTAGATTCAAAATCCAACTTGAAAGAATACATAAAAAATTCTCGATCAGGAGATATTATCCACACACCTGCACCAACACCTTCTTTACTCATTGATCCATCAAAATGCATGGTCCAATTTCCTTCAATCCTCTGTTTTTGTCTAACTATTTCCTTTTCTTCAATCGGATTATTTTCTTCTTGCTGTTTATTATGACCTGGTTTTTCTTCGGACTGAAAATCATTGTAAAAAATGGAAGATTCTAAATCAATATCCACTGCATAAATGGAATGACTATTTGGTTCATTTTTGCTGCTCACCACATACGCAAGTCTTTTCTCAGTGCATAATCTTCTGTGTTCACCAAGAACTAGAATTGTAGCAAAAGACATATTCATCTGCAAAGTCCCCTTGAGTTTTGAATCCCAAGACCTGGATAATAACATACCAAATTTTGGAGGGATATCCGCGACAACCACATCCATTACAATACTTTTGACTGGAATTTTAGTGAGAGAAACCACGAAGTATTTTATCAATCTCAAACATCTGACCTTTTTTGAATCAAAAGAAAACAAATCTTTATATGATCTTGTGATTTCTAAACCCAAAATTTCTACCACAACCTTTGGCACCAAATTATGGGAAGCTCCTGAACCAAGCATGCAATTATAAAGAATCATATCACGGACATTCAGATTCACATAAAAAGGGATGACTTCTTCTAAACCATTATCTTCCATTTTAGAACCCAAAAGAATAGTTGGGGCATCATCATTCAGTTCTAATGTATTAGGTTCTTTTTGTCCTTCACTCCTAACCATTTTTGAAATCTATTCTTTATATTCATTGTTTTTCAATATCTCATTAAATGGGATAGAAATCTTAATTTTTGAAATTTCACTTTGCAAGTTGAAAGGAGTGAGTGCTTTATCACTTTCTTTGGTTGAATCTTTTTTCATCTCTGTAACCTTCTTCAATACATCTTTTTTTGTTTTTTTCCATTTTATGTTAACTGGTTGAAGGTGAATCAATAGGACCCTTTCCTTTATTCACAACCACATCTATGTTTCTAAGGTTGATTTTTCTTTGAATATCATTGACAACATTTTGATACCCAACTTGATATTGTTCCGTTTCCAACTCAAAACTGTTACAATCCCCTTATTGAGAAAACATGTCATTCTCTTCTTTAGTCAAATAGATCTCAGAATCAACCTAATCAAAATAATGTATTTCACTTTCCACAAGTCCAACTTCGTCTTCTTCATCAACAAAATTCTTAGGAAATGAGGGTCTTAGTTGATGATATTCTGGATTTCTTTGATTCCTCCGATCTCTTTGATCTCTCTGTCTTATCTGTGGGGAATTTGTCTTATGAAATTCAGATTTGTAATCGGAGGCTCTTGTTGATCTCTATTTTGGGGTTTATTTTCCAAGGCTAGTTTGTCCATTAGTCTTTCCATTGTTTTCATCATCATATCAAATCTAGCATTGGTGGAAGAAGATGTTGAAGCTAGGTTTTATTCTCTAATTTTTCTTCTATCTATGTCAGTTTTATGTTTCATCTTTCTAGAAGCCATTAGATTTGCCTCTACTTCTACTGCATCTTTTAACATGTCTGGCAAAGTGGCTGATTTTCTTTATCTCAACATACAAGAAAAATCACCATCAAAATCATCTGCATAATGTAACTTGGAAGCCCCCACTAAAGGTTTAACATCGACAGGAATTGAATTATAAACCCTCATAAATCTTGCAGAAAATTCTTGAACAGATTCAAAACCTCCTTTTTTCAGATTATTATATTGTGTTACGATTTGTAAAGGATTTTTATTATCTTCCCACCTTTCAAGAAAATGAATTACAAAGTCATCATAGGAAGGGATATATCTTGCAGTAAGAGTTCTAAACCATTTCTTGACCTCTCCGGACAGGATTTGAGCCACCAATCTCATTTTTGCATCATCATGATCTACTTCCTCTTGATCGATAAAATCACTAAACCTGTCAATGTGTTGTTGGGTTGTGTAATTTCCTTCTCTATCAAACAATGTGATTCTTTGTGCATAATTTTGAGGAAGGCCATGCAAAATAGGAGGCAGGGAAAGTGGAGCAAATCTAGCAGCCATGACTATTGGAGGGTTTTGAACAATGTTATGAGTTTGTAGTGGTGGTTTCTGAATTTTTGGTTTTTTCAACTCAACGTTTCCAGATTTTTGTAAATCTTCCGAAACAGACTGTAATAGATATGAATTAAATCTATTCTAATCAATAAAAGTTTCTTTTAAATCTGACTTAGAATTGGATCTAAATAAAGACTATTCAAATCTTTCACCTAAACCAATATCTTCATAGCTAAACAGTTCTTTTTGAAAAGACGGGAACAAAGTTTCAGGATGAGATGTACCTTCTTAATATTTCCCCTTAATCCTTCTCAGAAGCTCTTCAGGATTTTCTACCACTTGAAATAACTGGGAACTTGGATTTCTCCTCGTGTGAATCTTTTTGGAAGCCACAATTTATTTCTTGGAGTCGCCTTTTAAAACTAAAAATTTAAACTGAAGTCGCCAGGGAAAAATACAACCAATAGCAAATATCGAACTTCTTTTCCCATAGAAATCTGATCAAAATGTCGTTCTCCCAGGGAAAATCTGAACCTTTTCTCCCCGACAACGGCGCCAAAATGTTAGCACTCAGAATTTACCCTCTGGTTGTAGAAGGATAAAATCCTAAGGTAACTCTTTCAAACCAATCTTTAGGAGGAAAACTAGCCTTTTTCCTTCCAGATAGGGCTCTCTCAACAAATGGGTATAACGACTAGAGATATTTTCAAGAACTCATTTTTGTTTAAAATTTGTAAGAGGATGAAAACATATTAATCACATTGGGCATGGAGTCACATCTGAAATATTAAAATACCAGCAGAATTTCAACAATAAAGATTTTGGAAAAGGCAAGGTAGTTGTTATTTCACAGTCAAGTTCTTTTAGCAGGTGGTATTTGAAGAAAGAAAGACAGTTTATCAATATTAAGCATCAACCATGGATGAATTTAACATTGATTTCAGAGGAAAAATATGAATGCTTTGGTGCGATTAAAATAGAGCATGGTTACAAGAATTCTGAATTAAATAAAACTTTCACCATAAAGCATGAAAGAGTTTCACTGGAAATTACAAATCACATAAAGGAGAGGAAAATACAGACTGTAACATGAACAACACAGGAATCTTTGCTCTTCAAAAAATTCGCCTCAACTTTGCATGGTAATCTTTATTAAAACTGAAGCAATCTCAATACAAAGTGTGTCTCCCTTCACGGGGTCCAACCCTTACAAATTTCCAAAATAGTCTTTTTATACAAAACCTCCTTGAGGCAAACCCTAACTGCCTTATAGCTAAAAATAGTAAATATTTAACTAAATATTTCATTCTACTTTGGTCAAAATTTATACAAATATTACAATTTCTCAAAATTTTTTCATTAGCTGGCAACTGCTGACAGAAGTTTTCAAGAGTGTAGGTTGTACTTCATCTTTCCATACTTTTCCACCATCTTCCATTGATCTGTAGTGGGTACTTCATAACTCGTCATCTCTTTGACCAAAACCTTCATTTCTATGTGATCTGCAATGGAGATTGGGGGTATCCTTCCACTAATCATGGCCAACTTATTTAAAATTTCAAAGTCATATGAAATTTTTTCCAATAATATTTTCTCTATTAAAACATGAGTTAATCCCTCAAAATTTTCATTATTTTTTCTGACCTTAAACAATAATTCTTTGTAATTATTTCGAGAAATCAACTCATTGTTTTCTTCCCAAAATGAAGGCAACCCCTTCTCAATTAACTTTTCAAAAACTTTCTTGAAGTACGCAACATGTTTTTTCATTTGTTATGCTTTGGCTTGAACATTTTCAATGTGTGCATGTTTCCCAAGCACTCTCCTTGCCCAAGTTATGATTGACACCCTGTTTTTGATTTCCATGGCTTTCAAATCATCTTCTGTTAGTGTTTTCAAAAAAATTATAGTATTTTGGGCTGTGTATTTTGGTTTTCTGTCCAAAACTTCCCTCACGACTGTACAACTTTGCAAGTTTTCATCTGCTACCTTTTATTTTTCTGTCATGAAATTCAAATAGGGCCTGAATTTTGCAACTTCTTCTATGATTGATTCCCATATCATATGTTTTACACCCTGGATTGGGAGCTGCCCTATCACCTAGGTTATGAATCTTTGATTTCTATCAACTAGGTATTTATTCTTATCCTCTAAATCTATTTCTTTTTCTTTTTTTCTGATTTTCTTCTTCTAATCTCTGTTTCTCTTCTTTTAATTCCTTTATCTCCACCCCTTTCAAAATAAACCAGGACATAGCTTGGATGAGGTCATCTGTACTTGCTTCTATGCCTGTCTCACTAGTTCCTTGTTCTTATGCTATGGCTGCCAACTTTCCTTTAAGATATTCAACTTGATTTTTGAGACTTATCCTATCTTTTTCCCATTCAACTTATTTTTTTGTAAACTTCAACAATTTTTCTTTGCTGTCATCTAATTCCCGAGATAAGCTTTCTTTTTCTTGTTCCAACACAGTCAATTCATAAGCCTGAATTAGCTGTGTTGCAGGGATTTTAAGCTTCTTATTGAGAATTGAATAGTTCTCTCTTTCTCCATCAACAACTTCTTACTTGCCTCACCTTTGTTTTCTCCATCATTATTTTCAATTAAATCTATCTGCAGCCTTTTAATTTGCTGATGATGGGATTTGTTTTCAGTTTTCTCTTGTCTTAGCCAAATCTCCAATCTGTTAACTGTGTTCTGCAACTTTGAAACTTCCAAAGTAGCCTTCATTAGGTCAGTATGAATGACCTCCCCAGTATGTTTGTGTAAATGAATTTTGTCGGGGACTGTTATTTTCCGTAAATTCAGCTTCATCTCTGTTACTTTTTCATCAGATGACATGACCAAATTCAGAGTGTTTTCTGTGAGATCTATGATGGTTATTAAAGTGACCTCTAATTTCGTCACACTTCTAACCTTGGGAAATAAATTATATGTCTTTTTTGAGGTTGCTTGTTTATCCTGTCCATATTTGACATGCATCTCTGCCCTTGATTGAAATCTGTTAGTGTCACCAGCTTCCTTGGATTCTTGAAATTTGTACTCATGCACTTGAACTTCTAGAGCTGAATATTTTTCCTTTTTCATCTCTGTACTACTTGTAAACACAACTAAATCTCCTTGCGAATCAGCTTTAAACTTCTTTTCCCTTTCTTGTCCTTCATTTTCTGTATCAGTAATTTCTTGAGAACATCTTTTACTAATAACTTCCATATTTCCTGGAGTAGGTATTAATTCTGATGAATATTTTGTTGGAACATCAAGATCTGAGTGTGAACATGCTTGGGCCTCTTCGTCAGATTCATATTGTAGGATATTGGCTATTTTTGATAATCCCTCAACCTCTTGATGGTCAAAATCCTTACTCTTATTCTGCTGTCTCCTTTCAGAAATAATGTGGTAGGGGTCATTATTGACAGCAATTTCCTTTTTAAAATCTAACTCTTCCAACTGTTTTTCTACAAATGAAAGGGCATACTTATTCTTTACAATGAAAGGACCTACTTTCAAGGGAAATTTTATATCAGTGGCTTGTTTAAAAGCCAAAAAGTGATCTTTCTCAACAGTTATTTTTTTCCTTATAAATTCCATAGCAACTATCCTTAAGGTAAAAAATGTTGGCAACATGTAAGGCTCTTTCATAAGTCCATACAATCTGATAAATGTATGTTGTTTTGACTGTTACAATGTAATTTTCCACCTTGTGAGTATCAGCATTCTTTGTCCTGCAAGATCCATTTCATTGACTCAGATCCACTTTATATCCTTCAGACATTATTTTTCCCTATTTTTTTCCCCTGTACGCTAGCTGCATCATTATAGTGGGCATACCCGCGAGTTGCATCACTATAGCCCGCGGGTAGCATGTAAAATGGTAAAAATCACTAGTTTATTACTTTTTACTCCCAAAATGCAGTTATTGGGTGACCTTTGACCCTCCATCTGCCCAAGAAACGCCTCGATGTGTCCTTTCACTTACCTTTGAGAGGACTATATATTGAGCACATATGGCTTATGGACGGGAGGAGAAAGAAGAGCAAGAGAACTCTAGTGGATTTTTGCCTTATCTTGAGTCTACACTCATTGATCCTTGTAGTTGTGAACCCCTGATGTTCACCTTCCAAACTCCTACCATAGTTTGAGTTTTCCATTCATGGAGGATTGAAGTGGTGGAGGCACAAGTAGATTGATCCAGATCTTGGTTCAGATTGGTTGCTGGAAAGAGGTCATATCACATTGTACTTCTTCTTGTTTATTAATAGAAATACTCATATTCTCGTCCATTAATGTTGTGAATGTTGTTTATTCTACATTGGGTCATTTACTTATAATATCATGGACCATTGCTATTGATGATGTTAATGTCGTTTATATATTATATGTACTTGTTGTATATTGGCTGTCAAGACTAATTTGCAGATTCAAGTGCACGGATTGAAAGCTCCAATGGGGATCTACATCAAATGTTTGGATCGAGGTTGGTTATGTTCTTAATTATCTTCGCATTGTCATTTATATAGCATAGTACTGATAATTGAGTTAATTTCTGGTAGTCAGCTGTCTGTTGTGGGCTACCCCAAGCCATAGTGAGTTTTCTCCAATACAGAAATGGTGACTCCTCTGGGGAAAACATCCATGTTTGGGGATTTTTGAGCATTAGTCCTTAATTAGAGTTGCTGTTTGTCGAAGCTCTGTGTCGCTGATTGGTTGTTGAGATACACTATAGAAAACTTGCTTTTTTTGAGCCATTGGACTCTTTATTTGCCCATTTTCCTTTCCTTACCCGTGGGCTAGCTTTGCTCTACCCGCGTACACCCACCTCTGTTTACTCTACTGATCGCGGGTACCCGTAGGTTTTCCTTCGACATTAGCATACAACTCTGGCTTTGGTTGATTTATGACTTTTGGTTGTTGCTAGGTTGGCTTTGGATGATCTTGAGTCTTTGTTGGCCTATTTCTTGACTGTTCCATGCCTTGGTTGTGACCATAAGTCTTCTTTTATCTTGGTTGAGCCTTGTTGGTTTTTTACCCATCTTTGGATTTAGCCTTGTTGGTTTTTTCCTTTTGAGTTCATTCCTTTGGCTAAGTCTTACTATTTGATGTTTGCAGAGTTGTCTTAGTGATCTCCTTGGCATATCAGTGACTAGATAGTAGGATTTTGCTTGCATTTTTCATTTCCTTATATTGAAAAATACAAAAAAAATACATATAGTTTTGCATTTTCCTTTTGCTTATAAGAGAAAATACAATTTATTTTATTTTATTTTCATGTACTACATCTTGCATTGAGTGCTTGCTGCCTTCATTTAGGTTCTGCTTGTGCATTGAAAATATAAAAGGAGTGCATTTTTATTTCAAAACCGTTGGGTTGATTTTGCATGTTAGTGACATTGTTTTATTGGATAGATGAGTCTAGGATTTGACGATTTTGCATACTATTGAGTCATACACATCACTAGTTTGACGACCATATCCCTTGAGTAACCATAGCCACTAAAATTAACGCTTAATCTTAAAATTGATTAGACCAATTTTATTTATAGGGTACACCAACTAGCATAGGTTTAGAGTCTTGGAATAGATCATTGTGAGTTAACAATCCAAGACTACTAGACGAAACATTAGGTGTCTGACCAGGGAGTGGAGGAATCCATGGTATATATCGATGTTCTCAGGAATCTCTACTTAAACCAGAGTTAAGCACGCGGTCACGGTAGGTTGGTTGAGGAGATATCCCTCTGATACCGGCTGAACGTGGGAGATATTTCCAGGATTTGTTTGTATCTAGGGACTCTAGGGGGATTTGACCCTCATTGAGTTTCAGGCTCAGCTACCCTACCCATACGACGGATCCCACCTGCGACTGTCCCCTTGAGCATTGGTTATATTGCGGTGACCATAGTTTCCTTACCTAGGTATCACATAGGGTACTTGCAGTGGTTATGCTGTTTGTGTCCTGAGTCAAATAGGGGTGGACAACACAGTTTCCGTTGTATAGGGACTTGACCCTGTGCACGCAGTGAAGTCTGGGGGCTATTATAACTGATTCTATTACCTCCAGCTATAGTTTGGGAGTCTCAAGCCTCTCCTAGGTGAGACATACCAGCTCTAGTGTCGGGAGCTCATTTAGCCACTCTGTTTGTTTGCTCTTGGCTGTAGTTTCTCTAGGTGTGTGATTTTGATTTACTATTTTTTGATCGATAGTTGGCCTTTAGGGGATGTTTTGATTTTATATTCTCTCCAGAGATATCGTGGCGCGGAGTCCTACTCTACGCCGATCCCGTCGGTTGGCCGGTTTACAACCTACCGAGCTTTCACGCTGCATTGATAGGGGACACCTGCGGGCTCCCTCTGAGTCTTCAGATTCTTACGAGACATACATCCTAGACGTCATTCCTGCTGCACATTCTGATACTGAAGAAATACCTACGACTCCATCGGGCAGAGTCGAACACACTTCAGACACCCCTACTCCTCATGAGACGTGGGGGGGTGATCCACCTGAGACACAATGAAATTTGTTTGGTCCAAATCCACCTGAGGATGACCCGTTCGATCTCTCGTTTCTGCACAATTATATACATGGGATGCCAGAGTTACATGACGAAACTGGTCCTACGGTCAACCCAACCGCATTCTCTTTTGGTATGCCTAATTATAATACAGTTGATCCTTCCACTACGTTTGGTAGTCACACTAGCACTAGTCATAGTGTTAGCCACATTGCATCCACTGGGGGCAATAACCTCGCCGGGGGCACCACGTTGTCCACTCACACACATAGTATGGGTACTGGTCATATTCCTCCTAATAATGTTAATGTTGGAAGACAACCACCTCCTAGGTCTACCCAACCTAATAGGAACACTGTCTGCAACACGACTGGCCATCCACCACCTAATACACATGCCGCTACCCGTCAAACCAGGACTACTTTCATAAATGTTAATGCTCCTCCTAACCATGGGGGTGGACATATACCGCACACTTTTGTGTCCACCACCACTACTAGTAATACTAATGTAGGAGGTGGGAATATATCGTATCTTCATGGTCATAACGCCACCATTCCTGCTACTAGTAACACCAACGTTGGGGTTGGGAATACTTCTCATGCTTTGGGTCACCACACGACTGCTCATGCTAATCCTAATGCTGGGGGTGGGAACATATCTCACCATTATGGTCATTACAACCTGGTTCCCACTACGAATAGTACGTATATGCCCCATACTTATGGTGGCAACCCTTACTACAACACAGTCGGTGCTGGCCACCAGTTCAACCCACCTCAATATGGTGCCCAAAATACTTATATACCTGCTTACTCTCATATGGGTCAGGTTGGAGGAGGTTATCAACCTTATGGCCATGGTCAAGCTTATGGTCCGTTAGGTCCTCATTATCAGCAGTTTAATGCTCATGGTAAAGATTTTGGTCCACCTTATAATTCGGTTTCGTTCAACCAACCTTTTATGGGAGCTTATAATCAAGCTTTCCAACTGCAGCTCCCATTCCTTTCACATTTGAATCTTCTGGATCTTTCGAAGCTCACGAATGATCCGGTGTGTCATGACCCCAATTGGCCCCCAGTCCCTACCAAGCTCCCTTCGGACATTCCTAATTTTGAGGGGAAAGGTGGTGACGATCCGAGTGATCATGTCACAACGTTTCACCTTTGGTGCTCCTCCAACTCGTTGAATCATGATTCCGTTAGATTACGACTATTTCAATGCACCTTCATGGGGGCAGCTACGAAGTGGTATGTTGAGTTGCCTGGGAACACCTATAGGGGATTCAATGAGATCGCTTTGGTTTTCTTGGATCATTTCTAATTACCAATTCGTTATGATACTGGTACTGAACTTTTGTCTGCCTTCCGTCAGAATAAGGCCACACATATTTCTGACAACGTTCAAGAGTGGCATTGGCGGAAGAGGTTAGTGAAAGCCAACATTCCTCCAGAGTTTCTGTTGGAATGGTTCCTCAAGTCTCTACTCCCATACATTGCTAAGGATGTTTAGATGTCCAGCATTGTGACTGAGGAACAAGCTATCTTGAAAGTCCAACAGTTAGACCTACTATACTCTCAATCTGGCATTTTGTATGACATTATTCCTGACACACCGCGAACACGCCATGAGCCCAAGTTAGTTCCTAGACCGCATGCCGATGGCATCATGGGATCCGTAAGTACTCTCCCTGTAGACTTGGTGGCCAATCAAATGCAAAATTTGTCGCTAAACCAATCTACTCCCGGACAGGTTCACACCTTGTCCACTTCCACCCCGTCGTCTGATGTACACAATGTGCAATCAACGAAACCATCAGGTAACCAGCAACCTGATGGTAAGAAAAAGGGGAGAAACAACCGTAGGGATGGAAAAAATGGGAATAACAATAATAGAAATTGCAATACCCCTCGTAAAGAGAATGCCAACCCTCCTCGGGAAGTCGGAAATGCTGGTGAGGACCGTAAACCTAGGCATAAGGTGAAGTTTCCTTCCAAGCTCTATGGGGAAGACCATCTTACTCACTTATGTCCTCGAATTGAGGAATCATCAAAGCATTTGGCACAGAGCCCAGCTATGTTAAAGGATCCCCTTCCTCATCATCAAAACATGTCTTTGCATGCTCGCACCACTGGTTAAGGACCTACTGAGACGGTAACGTCTTCTTCCAATACTAGTGGTTATGGATGTGTGAATATGGTTCAATTGGAGGTTAGTGTTGCCACTCGTCAACGCGATTATGGTGCACCACAGCCTAATATGGGGAGTGAGCCTCCACCTCCTCCTGACAATTCCTTGCATATCGAGAAGCCCTCTAATATTCCGCGGATACCAAAAGGTGTTCTTAAGCACTCTACGCATAATCCTAATGCTCGAGCCGCCCATAACTACTCAATTGTGGAATATTTGGGCCAAAATCCGTGTGCTATGTCGGCTCTTGAAGTCTTGTAGGCCTGTCCTTCTCAAAAGCATGCCCTTTTGAGTGCATTAGGAGTTCAGGATGGGGGAAGTCCCAGTGTTATCAAGTTCGATACTACTGATGTCAAACCTCGCTTACCTTACCACGTGGCTTATCAAATCCAGGTGGTGTGCCTTCATAATTTTGCAAACGTACTATGGTTGATGAAGGTGCTTCCACGTCAGTAATGTCGTTAACTTGTTGGAAAGATCTTGGCTCTCCTCCTCTACTCGCGTCCAGAACCACGCTCATTGCATTCGACGGTCGATCATTTAAGCCGCATGGAAATCCCTTCCCTTGTTGTCTGCTTGGGAGGAAAATCTGTGCCTATTGAAGTCGAGGTGGTTGATGCACCCATCGACTACAACCTTTTACTGGGTCAGAATTGGATGTACAATATGAAGGCTGTCGCGTCCACTGTATTTAGAGTTATTTGCTTTCCTCATGAAGGAAAGATTGTTACTATCGATCAGCTGGATTTCGTTAGCACTCCTTCCACAGCATCCACGGGATCCATACTCCCGCAAGTTACTGATTCTCAGTCAGAAACTGGGAACATAGGTGTTGGTATGTACCCTTCATTGATGGGAACTTATAGTTTTCCTGCACCTGTGAACTTAATCAGAACCATTTCCGACGATTCGTCTCCTCCTTTGCATAGTATGCCATTCTGAACTTCCTATTGTACTGATCCATGGACTTTACCGTCCACGAGTTCTATGTCTGGAGATATTACGCATGTCGGGATGTCTATACCAATGTCTGTATCTCAGATTGCTTACCAACATATTCAACAAGCCACTGCATAACCAGATCTCTCTTCTTCTCAGACAGTCGAAGAAGATCCCGTTACGCTGCCAGTTTGGGCAGCCAACTCATCTTGTTCACATGACTGCCTTGATGATACTTTACCTTTTGATGAAGCCATTATGGAGGCCATGTATGGTAGTGAGAGGCCATGGGAGGATATGCACCATAACTCTTATTTCCTTCCCAACCTCGAGCTAACCGAACAAGAAGAGTTTAGGATGACTCTAGCAGAGATGGTTGGTCACCCTCTGACTCTTTTAGGGTCGCATGATATTTTTGCGGAGGGGAATATGGATAGTATTTCCCCGACTATGTCGATCAACATCTCTCGTACTCCCAGAAAGGTTGAGAATGTCTACATCGGTGACGATTGCACTCCTGAGGAGATTGCTATTTACACCGATTTGTTTACTGAACTCCAGGAAACTTTCGCCTGGTCATATGAGGATATGCCAGGAATAGACCCCCACATTGTTGAACATGAGATTAGAACATATCCCAATGCTAAACCGGTTCGACAACGCCTACGTGCGGTGAACCCTAGGAAGGCAGCCGCTATCAAGGCAGAGGTGGAGAAACTGCTCAAAGCTTGTTTCATCTACCCCGTTCCCCTTACCGAATGGGTGTCAAATCTCGTTCCTGTGGATAAGAAGCAGGCAACAATCCATGTATGCACTGATTTTAGAGATTTGAACTGTGCATGTCCGAAAGGCAACTTCCCCACGCCATTCATCGATCAGATCTTGGATGCTTGTGCGGGAAGTGAGATTTTTTCATTCATGGATGGATTTTCAGGCTACAATAAGATTCAAATCAAACCCAAGGACTAACATAAGACAACTTTCATTTGTCCTTGGGGAACGTTTGCATATCGAAAAATGCTCTTCAGCCTTAAAAATGCCAGAGCTACATTTCAACGTGCCATGACCTACGCCTTTCACGATCTTAAAAAGATTATGGAGGTTTTGTTGGATGATCTTGCCGGCCATTCTCGCAAGAGAGTGGACCACCCCAAGCACCTCCGTATGATTCTCGAATTATGTATACGCTACAAGATTCGATTGAATCCCAATAAATGCATCTTTGCTGTGAGGACTGGTCGCCTTCTGGGATTCATAGTTTTGAAAGAGGGTATTAGAGTCGATCCTCTTAAAGTTGAGGCAATACTTCGGTTGCCTCCTTCGCGCAACTTGTTACAACTTTAGAGCCTCCAAGGGAGAGCTACTTTTCTGCGTCTATTTGTAGTCAATTATGCTAATCTTACCAAGGTTTCGCGTGCTTATTGAAGAAAGACACACCTTTTATCTGAGATGAGCGAGCCCAACAGTCTTTCGACGCCCTTAAGAAAGATTTGGTATCGGCCCCTGTGCTTAGTCCACCAGAATTCACACAAGATTTTATCCTTTATGTGGCCACGTCTCAAGAGACGATTGGCATGGTCTTGGTTCAGATTGATGATGCGCTCGTCAAGCATGTTATCTATTACCTCAGTCGAAATCTAGTAGACGCTAAGCTAAGATATACTCACGTGGAAAAGCTGGCGCTTGCAACTGTCCATGCAGTCCAGCGGTTACGACATTACATTTTGCTTAGAACAACCATAGTTGTAGCGCACATCAATCCATTTCAGTTCGTACTATCACGACGTCTTATAGGGGGGAAGTATAATAAATGGATTGTGATCCTTTAGGAGTTCGATCTCGATTTTGGTTCGGCGAAATTAGTGAAATCATTGGTGTTTGCTGAGCTTATGTCGGACCTCCCAAGACTTGATGAGGATGTCATTCATGAATATTCCTTTGTGGATGAGCACTTATTTCTTATCTCGTCCGAGGACCCTTAGTATGGGGATGTCATTGTATATCTCCAAACTTTGAAGTTTCCTCCGCATTATTCACGAGACGAGCGACAGTGTGTGAAACATCACACTAAATATGATACTATTGTCAATGACACTTTGTATTGCCAAGGAAAGGATTCTATTCTCTGTCGTTTCTTAACTCACGAAGAAGTGGAGCGGGTACTTAATGATTGCCATGCTGGGGCATGTAGTCACTTATCTAGGCTTGCTACAACCCAATTATGCGAGCTGGTTACTTTTGGCCTTCAATCTTTAAAGATTGTATTAACGCTGTGAAGAGTTCCCACCCTTGCCAGGTGTTCTCTCGGAATATACACTCTCATCCAGTGCCCCTTCATCTAGTCGTCACCGTTGGTCCCTTCACCAAGTGGGGGATGGATTTCATGGATTGCAAACCAGCTTCGGCTGGGGGGCATCACCATATTATAGTGGCCGTGGACTACTTTTCCAAATGGGCTGAGGCCATGCCTACCGTAAAAGCCAATGGTGCTACAGCAGCCCATTTCGTGTTGAATAAAATTATCGCTCAGTTCAGTATCCCGAAAGAGATTGTCACTGAGCATGGCAGTCAATTTCAGAACAAGATGATGGAGGATTTGTCTCTCAAGCTTGGGTTTTGTCAAGAACACTCATCTTCTTATTATCCCCACGCGAATGGTCAAGTTGAAGTAGTTAATAAGTCTTTGAAGACCATTCTCGAATGTACCATCCAACAAAGCAAGAACAACTGGCACATCATGTTATATCCTGCTTTGTGGGCGTATCGAACCGCAGTTAAGACTGCTACTGGGTTCTCACCATTTCAGTTAGTGCACGGTGCGGAGTTGATTTTACCGATTGAATGCGAAATCCCTTCGCTTAAATTGGCCATAGAGCTCCTCCCTGATATGACAGGTATTGAGCAACGTTTAATCCACCTTGAGAAACTTGACGAGCAATGTCAAGATGCCACTGTGGCTATAGATGCAAACAAATGTTGTGTCAAGGTTCAGTATGATAGGTCTCTCCGTCCCCGATAGTATTCTGAAGGTGACTTGGTCCTCTTATATGACCAAGCTAAAGAACCCCTGGGGGCAGGCAAGTTCAATCCCATGTGGCACGGTCCTTACATCGTGAGGAGTGTCCTGGAAAAAGGAGCCAATGAGTTGGAAGACTATGAGGGGACTGTCTTGAAGGAGCCTAGGAATGGGCTATACCTCAAGCGGTATTACACTTGAACCTCTGGTTCAGGCTAATACTTTTGTATACTATTGTATAGTTATTTCTGTACATAGTTTAGTTTGCTTTTGGTTTTTGGGTCTGCTGATTCGCTTCCGTTTGATTGATAGATGTCAGCGGAATCTCCTACATTCTTAGGTTTCGCAGATGGTGCTAGCCTTCATACGCAGCAGCTTGCTTCTGCTGCCTGGGTTATTTTCTCACCTGACCACCTAGTTGTGTCTTCAGGAGGTGCTTGTCTCGATCCTACATCTAACAATGTGGCCGAGTATAGTGTCATGATTGAGCTACTTCGGGATGCCATTTCACATGGTATCCAGTCTTTAGAAGTCCGCATAGATTCAGAACTGGTTGTGTCTCAGTTGAATGGGCAGTACCACGTGCGAGATCCTACGTTACTACAGAAATTCCTAAGGGTAAGACTCTTGGAACGACATTTTGTTTCAATTACATACATACATGTTCCGAGAAGTGTTAATCATATATATGATGCATACGCTAACTATGTATTAGATTGGCATTTGTCACATTCATAATGAAGCACACAAATAAAAGAGACTTTCATACATGTGTACATACACACATGTAGTAGAACCGGAGAACCAAAGTTTTTTATAAATAATATGTCCAAAATGGTAGTATCATGATACAAAACTGGAGCCCGTAGCCCTCAAAAATATACATATCGATACAAATATGAGATCCTGAGATATCTACTCCCTACGAGGAGGCCTAGCTGCTGCCCCGACAGGATGTGTCTCATAGAAGTATTGTACTGCATTTGCTATCCGCTGCAGCAGTCGTTCCCAATTACCTGACACCCCCACTACCTGGCGCTGCATAGCCTCTGGAAGCTGCGCATGATACTACCTCGAAAAAGATTTTTACATTTACATCTATAATAAAAAATCCATAAAAATTTAATACACAAAAAACCTAAAAAGAGTACTCACCGATGTCTCCGAATGCTGCATCTAGTGGGAGCGGCATGTCTCGGTGTTTCCAGAAGTCTATCCCTGCATAGGGGTAGTCATCTATCGCTATGACCTGTCGATCCCACCAGTGAAATAACTCCTCTGTATATGGTGATTCCTGACGGCCACCACCCTGTCACGTCAAGACCTCAGCCCACCGGGTCATGGATGGGTCACGGAGACTATGAGGAGGGACCTCAACCCTCAGACTAAGTACTAGAATTCGCTCGAATAAGAAGATGCATAAAATACTGCCATACCTGAAGTTTTTTGCATCCCCCTGCTTGCACTCTGTCAGCTGGGTCTTCATGGACCCCAGTAGCGTAGTACACCAGTCAAATATCATAGGCTGCATGCACTGTGATGCATAGAACATAACTGGCTTCGATGCCTGGTGAAGAGCTTTGGATCTAGTGATCCGCACTAAAGTTACCACGACAACCTTCATACTCAGGTTGATTATGGCTCGGATGGGCACCTGACTTCCCACTGCCCAAGTATTTGGAACACAATATCTCTCTATGTAGTCAGGGATGGTGATCCCACCACCCACAGTCCGAGATTGAAGGCTAGCCACCTCACCTTGGCGGGACAAACCTGTGATGAAATAGAAATCTTCCACCTCCAGTGAAAGTATTTTCCCATCTAGGTTGAAGTTCTGTGCATCAACCTCCCAATAGTCTATCAAACGACGAAGCAATAGGTTTTGGGCCCTCAAACCCCCTATGCTCCAGAACTTGTATAAACCACATGCTTGCAACGCTTGCTGTGCATGCAGATCGTTACAAACAACCTCATTTACTTGGTCATGTTCCCTCTCCCTCCACTCTAGAACCATCCTGGAGTGATAGAAAACAAATATTTTAGTCAATTTCCTTTGCAAAATCAACTTCACAGCCGTACCCACAGGCAAATTTGCATACAGTGGTAGGTACCCGCAGTCAACCTATGCGTTGACTACGAGTATATGCCCTACCTGCGACTTGCATAGTAGTAGCCCACGGGTAGCGCCGAAGCCATTTAGGGCTCAGCTAAACTAAAAATCCAACCAATGAAATTTGAAATAAAAACATTGAAATGGAAGGTGGGGATGAGATTACCAACCTGCTCCTGACGGTTCGACGATCGGACGCCTGTATCTCCCGGAATCAACAACTGAAGTTTGAGGTGAAAACTAACCACAAAACTCCAAATGGGTGAATAGTAAAAATAAATTGTAAATTTTTGTTACTATTTATAATTTTCAAGACCCACTTGTCTATAGTTTTCGCCATTTAATACTGTTATGGACTAATATAACGTCTTGGAGTAGTATTTTTGACCAGATCTCTTCGACGGAAGTTGTTTCTAAGCATTTCACACCTACGACAGGTATGTTTCACACTTGGCATATAGGTTAGATGTCATTTTCACATGCATTATACATTTGACCTTTTGACCACTTTCATAAACCCTAGGTGCAACCTTGCTCCTTAACTGACACGAAACCTTCACATTGCTATAGAAGTGTTGTTATGTGGCGGTAGGTATTTTTCCGAACATGGGTACCCTAAGTAGATCCCCTTTGTGCATTTTGGTGCCCATTCCATTGTTTGTCCTTAGGATTGGGAGTCCTTTGTAGTTACGCCATGACATTGCGATAAAGACTCATACTCTACTTTATCTTATGCTGTCCATCTCCCTTAAGGACTCCCCTCATTTATATCATATTGTGATTGCATTGCATCATCTTGCTTGCCGCTTGAGCCTTGTGCCAGCTCCCGCTTACTCAGTTGTTAGCTTGGTGCCTGAGCACTTTTCCCTGTCGAGCCTTGTAGAGCTTCCATTTGTCCTTCACAATTTGATGACCTTTTGACCCTGAGGGAACACACCCCTGAGTGTCCACATCCTGCATACGCTTCCTTGCATTGATCATAGGTATGTTCCACTGCTTGGGACTAGTCTGCTCGCTCTTTGACACTCGTTCCCTGACTTGTTGTACTATAAGCAATTTTATTCTTTTTAAAGCTTTTCCCAAATATGAAAAAGACCAAAAAAATCAAATATTCCAAAAAGTTGGATGAGATTATGGTTACTACTTCTAGTTGGCATCTGTTGTGTCGCCTTTGAACAAAGCATTCATTCCACTTCGTACATTATGAGTTGGGACTATAGTTGGACCTTAGGAGCTGTTCTTGTTTCTCAGTTTTCTCCACTGATTGGTTAAGCTTCCAGTCATTATGGATCCCTTTGTGGTGCCTCGTACATCACACAGTCTATATCGAGTTTATGCTGCCTAAGTCTATCCATCTGCTCATGCTCTTATTCAAAGGAAGTCTTGAAACCAAAGTCAGCCACTCCTCAGATCTCTTGACTATTGCATGTCGGCCATCTTTATTGAGTCAGTTCGTTTCACCCGAGCTCTTCCAAATATTTCAGCGTAGTTGGTACCTCGTGCTGGTTGATGGGGGATGCCCTAATGCCCTCCTTCCAGCGAGTCTCGTTCCGTCTACTTCAACCTATTTATTCCGGGACTTGAGGCTTAGAGTTCGGTTGAGTACCTTGAGGCTTGCAGTCATTAGTGGCAGGTTCTCTCGCCATCGAAAGTTTTGGGAATACATCAATGTCCCATGATCGATGGATTCATCCTAGTGTTCGACTTCAACACATCTGTTCACACTCCGATGATTGTGCTCTGTGCCTTGATTCCCATTTTCATTATTGGTGGGTTATCTCGCGTCTGTTAATGGTATACATCATTGACCGGTAATCAGACAATGTCACATCAGGTTCGACCCCAACTCCCTTATTCACTTGATGGGACTTGCACTGTCGAAGACTTGTGTAGAAGACCCCAGGCGATAGTGGAATTCAGTATGCTACTTATGATTATGACTTTACATCTGAGATATCACTTCTCAGATATCAGCAGTTTGTACCTCTAGTTTGCACTAGTTGTTTACTTTTCAGCAGGAGACCATATCTTACTATAGAAGGATCATGGCTATGATCACTTATGACATCTATTCATTATGTACTTCCTATTCATGGCCATTGTATCAGATTGTTGTACTATACCAACATGTATTAAGGGATACTATTGTATTATGACGAGTGAGATGCTCCTTCCACTTGTGTCTCCATCACTCCACTTCTGAGATTTATAATGTATTTTGGCCATTGTAGCATCAGTCTCTGACCTCACACATTAGGGGGCATCTGTTACAACGTAATTTTCCACCTTGTGAGTATCAGCATTCTTTGGCCTGCAAGATCCATTTCACTGACTCAGATCCACTTTATATCCTTCAGACACTATTTTTCCCTATTTTTTTCCCCTGTACGCTAGCTGCATCATTATAGTGGGCGTACTAGCGAGTTGCATAACTATAGCCCGCGGGTAGCATGTAAAATGGTAAAAATCACTAGTTTATTACTTTTTACTCCCCAAAAGCGGTTATTGGGTGACCTTTGACCCTCCATCTGCCCAAGAAACACCTTGATGTGTCCTTTCACTTACCTTTGAGAGGATTATATATTGAGCACATATGGCTTATGGACGGGAGGAGAAAGAAGAGCAAGAGAACTCTAGTGGATTTTTTCCCTATCTTGAGTCTACACTCATTGATCCTTGTAGTTGTGAACCCCTTATGCTCACCTTCCAAACTCCTACCATAGTTTGAGTTTTCCATTCATGGAGGTTTGAAGTGGTGGAGGCACAAGTGGATTGATCCAAATCTTGGTTCAGATTGGTCGCTGGCAAGAGGTCGTATCACATTGTACTTCTTCTTGTTTATTAATAGAAATACTCATATTCTCATCCATTAATGTTGTGAATGTTGTTTATTCTACATTGGGTTGCATTTACTTATAATATCATGGACCATTGCTATTGATGATGTTAATGTCGTTTATATATTATATGTACCTATTGTATATTGGCTGTCAAGACTAATTTGCAGATTCAAGTGCATGGATTGAAAGCTCCAACAGGGATCTACATCAAATGTTTGGATCGAGGTTGGTTATGTTCTTCATTATCTTAGCATTGCCATTTATATAGCATAGTACTAAGAATTGAGTTAGTTTCTGGTAGTCAGCTGTCTGTTGTGGTCTACCCCAGGCCATAGTGAGTTTTCTCCAATACATCGACAAAATCCAGTCTCCTACTGCCATGTCCTATTTTAGCTGCATCAAAGTCTTCAGTTTTGGCAGTACTCTTGGAAATTCTTCTCCAAAAATCAATCTATACACTGTTGGCAGGCGGTTTGGACAAGTTAGCATCGCAGCATTGTGGATGCTACGCAAGGCCAAAGATACCGCAGAAGGCGGAAAGTCAAGCGCAAACGATGATACTTTATGTAATTTTGGGTTTGTCGAACCCCAGTATGCGGGTTTTTGGGTCATTTGGACCAAAATAGATAGTTTTTGGGTCATTTGCTTTGAAGTGTCGGTTAGGAAGTAGTTAGAAAGTGGAGAAGCAATGTAAAGGCGCAAGCCTATAAATATACATAGATTTGTAAGTGTTGAATCATCTTGGATCGTGTATCTTAGATCTGGAAGTATCTGTTAGATCTGTCTGTTGCGAAGTACGATTGTTGAATCATATGTGAGATCTTGATCAAATGTCGAAGACTGAATATTTTGTATCTGGGGTTTACGGAATTAATATAATGTGGCAGAGTTATTGAGCAGAATCCCTGTGTTTTCCTGTTTATCTATGGTAATGCATGTCGCAATATGACTATATGAACGTTGTAATGTTTCCTTGCTGCAGTTAATGCCTGTTGTTATATCTATCGCAATTATGTTGTGTTTCGTTGAATGATGCTTGAGTTAAATGCGTAGATCTATTTCTTAAATGTTGCAATAAGTTGAGTATTAGAGCCGCATCATCCTCCTTCATTCGGCAGAAACATGGTTCCGTCGACTCTCCCTTGAACATCTCAGGTGAGACCTCATCTGCTCTGCAGGTGTTGCTAGATGGGGTAAAATCTGTTTGGGCCGGTGCTCAAGGAGATTGCGGTGGTTTGGGTGTCGACAGTGCTGGGAACCCCTATCGACTGGGGTTTGTGTTAACAAATGGTTCTGTTGCCGGGACCGTGTGCGGAGTGACAGGAGAATATGTGGCACCCGACGAAACCAGAGATCCAATATTGGTTCGACCTATAACTGCAAGAGTTCGCTGAAAAATAAAACAAAA
This sequence comes from Larix kaempferi, assembly GCA_027924585.1. Taxonomy (NCBI): domain Eukaryota; kingdom Viridiplantae; phylum Streptophyta; class Pinopsida; order Pinales; family Pinaceae; genus Larix; species Larix kaempferi. The sequence continues at coordinate 1,611,030 of BSBM01000036.1, forward strand.
ACATTGGGTTGAAAACAGACTAGTGGTTAGCGAAGTATATTCACGATGGTCCGCAAGAATATTTTTTTCAGCGAGTTCCCCATCATCCTATATGAGTGGTTAGCAAAATTAACTTTTCAGAAGAGGAACTTCCAAGGTGGTGAACTGACAGCCTGGACCCCTGAACTGATCCATGAGTTGCAGGAAGTTGACAACAAAGCGTCGCGGGCTGTCGAAGTTTGGCTTGACAACATATTGGAAGGATATATCACTCAGTTTGCGGTTGATACAAAAAAATCCTATAGTGAAACTGAAAGATATTTCTTCCGCAGACCCCAGGGAAGGTTTCTGTTGTCGCTATAGCTGTCTATTAAGATGCTCATTTGTGAGAAGGACATATTGAAGATGCATCTTGATCAGTAAAAACCCTGGTGGGAGGAGGCCATGGGTACCGTGATAGTAGGGGGGTGGTACATGGAATAGTAAGGGGTAGATAAGTGCAGGTCACGACGAGACTGTGAGTGAAGCCGAGGAAGAAAATGGTCTTACAAGGGGAGGAGAAAGGTTTCGACAGGAGAAGAGGCAGAGGACAGGAGAAGGTCTTGCTGCGATCGAACCGCAAGGCTGCAAAGGAAGACCACACAAGACGAAGTGACCTCATAGTCCGGACAAGGACAACTAGGCTATGCCCAGGATAGAGGCAGGACCAAACCCCAGCAGCAACGTGCCCACACCTCCGCTCACTATCTGTCAACCAGTGTGAAACACAACTTCGACACCACTGTGTAAACAAAACTTGATTGCTAGTAGTTTAGCGACTGCAGGAAGGAAGCCCAGGATGGCGGGAGAGGATATGAAATTGTCGTTGTTCCATGGGAATGGAAAAGATAATCCTGAACAATACTGGTTCTTAAGTGAGGCAATATGGTCCGTAAAGTAGATTACAGATGATGATGCTAAGAAAGGACAGTTAGCGGCAACTCTGTGAGGTCATGCATTAGATTGGTTTATGAAGTTTGTTCTAGTCCCTACAGGAGCTCTAGAGAAGACATTGGACGATATCAGGAAAGGATTGATTGCAGAATTAAAAAAACCCAAGTCTGAAGCACAATATATTACATAATTAAAAGAGATTAAGCAGTATCCCTGTCACATCTCCATCTCTGGTAAAAGCTTTTAATTATTTAATTTTTTCTATCTGCATGACGACACTAATTAGAGCCTAGACTATTTTCCCTGCAATACAACTGTAATGTCCCTTGATAGGAATTTTATTAAAATTGCAATTTTCCACTTTTTTCCTTGGTTCGACCTTTGACTAGTTTCGATCTCTAGGTCCCAAATTTGCCCCAAATGATCCCAAATCTTCTGAGAAGGTATATGAATGATATTAGAACATAAATATGTGTTTCAGGGATGCCTTTGTACCTTTAAAACACTTCTGCAAATACTCTTTCAATTCTGGTCAATGTAGGTAACTTTACTAGTGATTTCCCTTTGACTAGTATTGGTCTCTAGGTCTCAAATTGACTCCAAATGCCTTCAAATATTCAAGGAATGTGTATGAATGATATTAGGGATTTAATATGATGTTCAGGGATAACATATGGCCATCAAAAGACCTCTGCAAACTCTCTTAAGATTCTGGACCAAGTATGCAATTTTACTAGTAATTTGGGGTTCAAATCCCCCTAAGGTAAGTACTGAAAATGGCTTCCCAAATGCCTCCAAACCCACTCAAATTTATGAACAGAGGTATGTAATGTGTTAATTATGTTATTAAGGTCTCATATGCACCATTAATGGTTTATTACAACTGTTCTCACCCTCTCCCATTCAACTGCAAAAATCACCAATTCGACCCTTGGGGAAATGGCACCATTTCTTCTCCCAATGCAATTAAACTGAGTAAAAATACTTCAAATGCTCAAGTACAGTACATGAAACTTGTAAAATACATACATGGCAGTCCATTAATCACAAATTCATCATAGAATCATCCATTCATTCGAAATCATCATCAATACATTGGTTCACAACAAGGTAGTGGGGAAATGGCATTGTTCTTCCATTAAAAATGAGATTTATACATTTCTACTTGGAATTTCGACCTGAAACTTTCTGGAGATGAATAAAAGAGTATTTCATTCATATTACAAAAGAAATGGGGCATTAGAAGCTCCCCCAAAGAGTACAATAGCTCACCAAAAACGCCCTCCCTCAAGGATCAAGAATATGCCATCAAAACTGGAAATGGTTGAAGGAGCGAGCTGCAATAGAAGAAACCATGAGCTGCCCTGTAGCTTACACCTGCAAATAAAGACTCCATTAAAGCTCCAAATGAAAGGTCTGAATGGCCTTTCCAATTGCCAACTTGGATGGGAATATTTCACCCTCGAAATTGGCTAAGGCAAGAAACTAGTCATCCACTAGCTCTCCGTCTTCACAAATGCAATTGCAAATTCTACAAATGATCAAAAGCCATTCTCATACTTCATTTCTGTTGGTTGTGGAGCCATATCTTCTAGTCTCATAGATGATATTGTATTAGCCGTGTTTGTACCCCAGTTCTATATGATGTGTAGGTGGACTGTACACTCGCCCTAGCGGGGGGGGTGTGGGGGGGCATCGCCCCCCCACGGGGTTCCAGGGGGGCCCATCCCCCCTGGCTGGGGGGTCCGGGGGCCAGCGGTTCCCCGGCGGGGGTTCGGGGGCAGCGCCCCCGAAGAAAATTTTTAGGGCTGTTTTCGCCAGCTGTTTTGCGGGCCCATGGTTTTGGGTATCCCGTGGTATTTTCCCATTGTATTTCCCTTATAAAAGAAAGACATTGTAATACGGCTAGGGTTGATGTATTAGGTTTTCTGCATTGTAAAGATATTTGAGATCTGGAGAGAGACTGTAAAACAGAGAAGAGGAAGTGCAGCGGTTGTGCTGCAGGTTGTATCCCTTCGACTTGCTGGACGGTAATAATAATAAGGACTGGCAAATTCAGTGTGGACGTAGCCCAAGTTGGGTGAACCACGATATATCTGTGTCTCTCTTGTAATGTGTATGTGTGATTATATTTGCATTTCTGTTTATTGTTATTGCTCTGCGATCCTGTTTTTCTAACACATTTCTACATTTTATAACCAACATTAGCCTTCTAAGGGTCGAAATCCTCTCAATAGATTCAATAGATTTCCATTTAGGAAATATTCCACATTTGCCACTTGTCTCCTAGTTCCAACCTTCCATCTTCTCCCAAATTCGATTTTGAGTCTCTTTGGCTTCTCCAACTCCCAAATTCGCCTTCTTTGAGCCTATTTTTGGGGCTGACATGTCATAGTGGTCAGATGTCAGAGGTCAGGTCTGCAATTTGTCATAGTTGTCATAGATGCTCCATCATTGGTGTCATAGGGGCTAGGGAATCTAGCCCAAGTGTCCCCAAACTTCCACTTTGACTCTTTATCTTCCATGGAGGTTACCAATACTTCCCAATTCGACCTAATATGTTCAATGACATGTATTATGACTTACCAACTCACCCAAGAGTGTTCACATTCCCATTAATTCGAATTTGCAAAATAGAGATACCATGTATTATGAAAAATCAAGCTAGTGTGGGTCCCACATCCTCCATATGTCTCCAAAACCATTTGTCACCTAGGATTTATCTTGAATTTCTTTATTCACTCTATTTATTAAATAATTGAACCCTTATAATGTCTAAACATCATTTATTATCCCCCTTATTCCAAATCCCAAAGCTTCCACCCCAAACCTAGGAAACTAGTAATTTTCCTCCTTGGCAATTATTTGACCTTTAGCATCAATTTGACAAACTCTAATGAATAGGGCCAATGTGATTAGGCCATTGTGACCCAATACCAAATTTGGGACATGACAACAACCAAGAGTGAAAAAGGGTATGGTGAACCACAAGGGGGAGAGTAATTAAATCTTAAACGTCGTCGTAGTCTCTGGCTTGGTTTAACTCTTGTTTTCGAGTTAAGTTAATTTTTGTGTTTAGCATTGTTTTAGGCATGCTTATGCTCATCTATGTTTAAGAGGAAAAGCTTATATTGTATCTATATGTTTATAATGCCATATGTATGAATCTATTGCCAAACAATAATTTGGTATGCACATGTTTTTAGTTAAGTGATGCATTATATTGATGACATATATTGCATTTATATTTTATGATCACATATTTTATATGTGCATGCTTTTATAATTATAAAGATGCATATATTGCATATATAGGGGTAAATGCAATTAGGTTTAGGTACATGGTGCGTGCTTAGTATATCTATACATATATATGTGCATACATTTTGATTTCAATGTATGTCTTTATCCAACTATGCAAAATATTTATATATATTTTCTTTATATATAGGCATACCTTTTTATGCTTTTAGATGAGGATACATAAATATGCCTATATATATTAGTTATTACTATAACCATGAAAAGTTATGTTTAATATGTCTGTGGCATTTTGAATTCTTTATGTGTTGAATTACATATAACATATGATTATATAAAATTTGAGAAGCATATATATATTATATAGATATATATTGGAGGAATTTTTCAATATTAATGCCTTGTAATGAAATGATTTCATTACTACTTTGTGAATCTCAATTGATACAAGGGGCTTTATGGCTTTGTTATTTAATTTTAGTTTTTGTTAAGGAAAATAAAACATATGGTGAAAAGTATGGATATAATGGTTATGAACCATTTTACATATAAATGGTTATGAACCATTTTACATATAAATGGTTTTAAATTAAAAATATACATTTACGTTGGCACTCGAATGTGTAGCTCGGGGGTTAAAAGTGTTTGCACCTTTTTTGGGGGGGGATTGGTTTTATGAAAACATGAGAAACATATGCAGAACTCTTCCTTCATATTTTTTTGACCTAGTGCTGGGTGGGATATAGAAAAAGCACTGCCCTGGAGAAAGGGTTTTGGTTTTTGGGGGAAGCTCGGTTGGGAAAAAAAAAATGCCGAGGATTGAGCAAGAGCTCTAGAGGCAGGGTTAAGGGGTTTTCTATCTCACCACGAAATGATGGATCTGTATGTTTGCCGGAGTGAGGGGACCAAACCTTTTTTTTACTACCCTGTATCTCATAGTTACGTGTTGGTTATGTATTTGGGGCTGAGAGAAAAATCGCTTAGCTAGGAGGAGGTTACGAGCTTCTTCAGTGTTATTCTTCAGTCATTAGTATCTCGGCGTGGTATGGGGATCTCTACTAAGGAGAAAACACCCAACCAATACGAATGGCTTGGGAAGATATTTTTTTATTTTCAGTATTATTCCTGGCTTTGGAAAATCGCCTTCGAGTTCAGTTTGACCCTGGATATATACGACATTGTCATGTCCCCAATTTTGGTTCATCCAGTACCATGGGTGAAAGGGGACAAAATCAACCCCTAAGGGAATTAAATGGTATTAGTTCTATTTGCTTAGAATTAATTTTGGCCTAAGTCTCCCAAGTTGGCAAATTTATTTATTAAAGGTAATTTTGATAAATAAAATTAATGGATAATGAGCAAGTGGGCCAATAGGGCACCCATGTGGAAGATGTTTCCAAATTGGAGTAGGGGTTAATTTTGAGGCAATTATACCACATGAATTAATTAATTGCTTAAATGTTGAATTTGGAATTAATTCTGATTTGGAATATTTTTATTAATAAATATTGCTAATAAATATTGGCAAGTGGTGATAATATAGCTAGGAGGTCGAATTTGGTCATGTGGACCACTCTTGCCTTAGTGACAAATCTCAGGAAAATCAAGGAGTCCAAAGGAGGAAAGAAGACAAGGCAAACAAATTAGAAACTGGCAAAAGAAAACAGAAAAGCTGGCAAAAGCAGAAAAGTGGAAAGTAAATAAAGTGGAAAGAACAAGAAAAGTTGTAAGTAAATATTTAGCAACATCCAGAAAGCTAACTAAGGCACAATTGCTAATCTGGGTGAAGAGAGACAAAAGTTGGCAAGTTTTTCTAAGACAAAACTTGCTAATTATTCTAAGAAGGCGCCCACATGACATGGAGTAGGATGGGAAAGTGGTAACCTACTCTCACAAGTCACCAAAGCTAAGTAACTTACTCAGAAGGTCATCATAAAGTTTATAAAAGAAGCCAACCAACTCCAATGAATAAATTTTGGATCATTTATGTTTTCTCATGAGAGCTTTGATGCTTCTCTAGTTGAGTGATGTGCCTCAACCATTTCTCTTGGGTGATGTGCCCCAAGAATATGTAAGTTATCTAAGAGTGTTATGCAGGTCCAAGATATGTTATTGTAGCCAATAACATTCATATCAGTCCAGCCATGAATATCTATAGTCAGCTTGAATAGGAGGACAATTCTACAGTGGATTAGCAGCTAGATTTGAAGGAAAATAACCAGAAGGAGGAGCTAGTTCTTAGGAATTGCGCCCAAAATCTCCAGGAAGTTTAGTATGCCATGATTTGAAGCATATCATAGAGTTATATGTCCAGAGATCAGATTCATATATGATCCTCACTCTCTTCTTACATTCTTCTCCCATTCACAACTAAATCTAGAGGAGCTTTCCCTGAAGGAGACGGTTGGCTCAGTGAATGCGCCCCAATCAAGTCCAGAAGTTCAGTATGCAACCAATGAAAATCACATGACCTGTAGGTGACCTGATCATAGCTCGGGAGAAGATCCAAAGTAATATTCTCATTCTTCTCTCCATTTCTCCCACTATTGTAATGAAAATCTAGCCTGTGAGGCATGTACTTTGGAAGGAAATCTAATAATGAGAAAGAAAGTGTTCTGAAACCATATTTTGACTTATATGTGTTGAATATCCTTTATCAGAGCATTATCTAATAGCATAATAGATTATTTGAAGTTTTGGAGACGTTAGATGAATTACAATGTAAGACTATCTACTTGGGTGTTTTTTCTAGACTAGTTTTACTGAATTTACTATAAAATGCAATCTGTGCATCCATTTGACCTCCCGTCTTTTGAAATAGGTTAATAACATGTTATATTAATCATATCAGTCCAAAAAACCAGAATTTGAATACTTGTAGCCTTGGTTTGTAAAGATAAGAAAATTACTAGCTCAGCAATCCCGGGAGAGCCCAAAAACCTAAATTCTTCCCATATCTTCATAAGTCTGCAAATTTACCTTACTGAACTTATACAAGATATATGTGACTGATATAAACTCTATTATTAACTCCCAGTGACCCCTCCCTGTCCTGTATGAATATGCCAGACACCCAGGAAGCCTCAAAGTAGGCATGGACTTGTTCTATGCTGAAAAGTGAATGGTGCTGGTACCTTGTGCATAAGGCAATATGATTTTTCCACCTTGGTCTGATGCTGCACCTAACCTCATACATTTTCCAGAATTGAATATCCATCCCACCATCCTCAATCCTCACATCAGTACCCCTCACTTACCTCCTGCCCGGTTCGAAGGAATGAATAGAAAATTTTACTAGTGAAAATTGTGACAATTTTAAAAGTGGAGTTAATATCTGGGTCAGTTCTTGCCTAGGATATTACAGTGGTATCAGAGATCTTTCCTTGGCTCAGCCCATGGAAATTAAATCTCAGTGGAAAGAAGACTCTTAAGTTAATGAATTTGCAGTCATGTCAATATTCAACGAAGAAGACTTTTACTCAGATGATGTTTTTTATGAGCAATATGATGATGAATGTGTTGAACCATATGAAGAGGAGTCGACCCCTATTGGAAATTTCTATGTGCAGAAAGTTGAATATGATTCCCTTGTTGAACATATGTTTGAAGAGAGCGTAGGAATAGACCTACCTATGGCTAACTGAGATTATGAATTAATACTCAAAGGAGGGAACCCTAAGAAATCCTATGAGTTCTTCATGAAGTACTCTGCCTTGAAGAAGGAGGTTCAGAAGTTCCTGACCTTTAGAGACTATTGTGATTTAGAGATTCAGAGTTTATTCAAAGACCCCTACAATAGTGATAGCAGAAGAAGGATTGCACATATGGTTGATGGTGTGTGCAAGGAAGTCGAGCCAATATTTTTACCCCTAGGAGTTAAGATGGATAGGAGGGATAAAGATGTGTCCTCATAGCCCGAAAAAACCAAGGGAGGAAACCAAGAGCCACCTAGTTCTTCGGGTGGAGAAGAAGTAGGAAAAAATAAAAATGAAGTTGCAACCCTACATATGGATCCATCCCAATATCAGGAAAAAGGAATCAAGAAGGAAGTTTCATCAAGGCCATTGGCAGGGCCAAGCATTACGAGACTGTTTGGTTTTCCTTCAAGAAGGAAGTCCACAGGCTGTGATCTGAGCACCACACAATGTGGAGAGACATCAAGTTTCTTGGAAAGAAATGACCAAGAAGACCTTGCTACTGCCCCATTACTCCAAGAAGTGAATGAAGAAGGTCAATGCACAACTGAAGGTCCAGCAGTGAAGCATTCGATTGTTGTCAATGTGGAAGGTGAAATCACTCCCAAGCTCTTCGTGGGTGATTTCAAGATCAGTGCAGAAGAGATGGTGAATAGTGATGATGGTAGGAAATATTTTGTATCCTATCCGAAAGAAGAACATCAATTAGATCTAAAATCATCATTGGAACTTCAGGTTGAGGTGGAAGACAATCCCGAATCAGCTGGGTGTGAACCTAGGAATTTGGGAAAGAAGCATGCTGCCATTAAAACACCACATGAGGAGGAAATTTGGGCACAAATGTATGGCTGCAATTCTGATTTTTGCATGCCTTTGTTTCATCCCAATATGGCAGCCACTTCCAGTGAGAATGATGGATTGGAAAAGCCTTCTAGTGTTAGAATTCAGAATTGGGAGAAGTTTGAATTGCAAGAAGCAGAAGAGGTTCACCAGTTGGAACTTCTTTCCCTGGTTGGACCATTGAAAATGAGTGAGAGAAAAATACAAGAGGTCCTGAAAATTCTCCATGACACTCATTCTTTAGTGTCGAGGTTGTGTTGGGAAGCTGCTTTAAGGGAAGATCAATATTTCTTTGCAGCCATGGAGAATATCCAAAAAGCAATGTCCACAATCAAAGATAATTTCTCATAGTTGCTTTCAGATAAAAATTACATGTGTGAGCTTGTTGAATTGTTGCGGGATGCATCATTCCATGATGAAGAAAATATTTGCAGATATGAAAAAGAGAACTACAAGCTCAAAAGTGAGTTGTTGGCCACCCAAGATTCTTTGAGATACACTCAAAGTGCTCTCTCAGAATCCCAAATGAAGATAGAACAATTCCAACAAGAGTGGAAAGAATTGACTGAATCCTCAATTTTTCCTAAGAGTCATCCCTTTTGGGTCAATGACATAAAATATTACATGAAGGAACCTCATGAGTGGGTGGAACATGAGGAGCAGTCTATGCGGTATGTGCTTGAATAATGTGCAGAAAAAATGGGTGAAAAGCAAGTGCATGATTTTTTCCAGAATGAACATGAGAGGATCATTGAAGAAGGTCTTTCTTCCAAGGAAGGTGTAGTTGATTTCACCATAGATGGTTCAGCCATCAATAGAGAGGATACATCCACAACTTCAGTAGATGAAATGTTCAGAAGCATGGCTCACCACCCTTCATTCCCCACTTCACATTCAGCCACAAACCTTGGGAATTGAAATTGGGTAAAAGGATTCTATTTTTTTGTGTCACATGATGAGCAGAAAGATCCTAAATTTGAGTCAGTAACATGTTCCTTAACCTGCAGCAGTGGAGGCAGCCCATGCATGTGTGTGCAGCCACTTTTGACAAGGAGGCATTAGATCCACACTTACTTTCAACATGTGGGTCATGTGATGGAGTTTGGAACCCTTGGATCAATGGCAGAGAGTTGAACCATTGGATGAAGAGGGGAACACCTGTGGAGTTCCGTAGAAATCATGAGTTCTCTTTATCTGAAGAGGACAGGCATATGGCTGATCACATTCCATATGATTCAGCAGATAAAGGTGTTTTTCCATCCATTGGTTGGATGGATAGAGGCATCATTGAAAGGGAAAACCTAGAAGGTAAGAATCTTATGTTTTGTTGCAAGAAAATTGTTTTCATCATTGATAATTTTTATATGATTTGCAAGCAGCAGAAAATGTATAATTTGCAGCCATCTGATGTCACTCATCCACATATGGATTGGGTGAAAGATTACCTGACAGACATGAAATCTCCTTGCAAAAATGTTTTTGCTTATGGTCAAGGGAAGGCAGCTAAGCAAGAAAGTTGCCAAGATAAATTAATGATTACTTGCAGAAGTTGGCCTATGTGGAGGGAATCCACATGCTTGGAGATTGGAAAAATGCAGTTGATACTTTGGGATCCGGGAATTCCTTGGAGTGATAACTTTCTAGAGGTGACATAAAATTATGGGTCCTTGCAGAGGAAGCAGTGGGATCTGGGAATTCTACCCAGTTATATTAACTGGGTTAAGATTTTTGTTCATGATTTAGTGCAGATAGAGTTTACAGTGCAATTTAGTCATATTACATTTTACTTAGATTTTTTGAAGGCCCCAAGTTTAATGTTCAGATTGTTCAGTGGACGGGCACAAATAAAATCAGAGTGGTGCAGTAGAAGCTTGGTGGAATCCTAACATTGCTTGAGGACAAGAAATCTTGGAAAGGGAGGGCTGTCATGTCCCCAATTTTGGTTCATCCAGTACCATGTGTGAAAGGGGACAAAATCAACCCCTAAGGGAATTAAATATATTAGTTCTATTTGCTTAGAATTAATTTTGGCCTAAGTCTCCCAAGTTGGCAAATTTATTTATTAAAGGTAATTTTGATAAATAAAATTAATGGATAATAAGCAAGTGGGCCAAGAAGGCACCCATGTGGAAGATGTTGCCAAATTGGAGTAGGGGTTAATTTTGAGGCAATTATACCACATGAATTAATTAATTCCTTAAATGTTGAATTTGGAATTAATTCTGATTTGGAATATTTTTATTAATAAATATTGCTAATAAATATTGGCAAGTGGTGATAATATGGCTAGGAGGTCAAATTTGGTCATGTGGACCACTCTTTCCTTAGTGGCAAATCTCAGGAAAAGCAGGGAGTCCAAAGGAGGAAAGAAGAGAAGGCAAACAAATTAGAAACTGGCAAAAGCAAACAGAAAACCTGGCAAAAGCAGGCAAAAACAGAAAAGTGGAAAGTAAATAAAATGGAAAGAACAAGACAAGCTGTAAGTAAAGATTTAGAAACATCCAGAAAGCTAACTAAGGCACAATTGCTAATCTGGGTGAAGAGAGACAAAAGTTGGCAAGTTTTTCTAAGACAAAACTTGCTAATTATTCCAAGAAGGCGCCCACATGACTTGGAGTAGGATGGGCAAGTGGTAACCTACTCTCACAAGTCACCAAAGCTAAGTAACTTACTCAGCAGGTCATCATAAAGTTTATAAAAGAAGCCAACCAACTCCAAAGAAGAACTTTTGGATCATTTATGTTTTCTCATGAGAGCTCTGATGCTTCTCTAGTTGAGTGATGTGCCTCAACCATTTCTCTTGGGTGATGTGCCCCAAGACTCTGTAAGTTATATAAGAGTGTTATGCAGGTCCAGGATATGTTATTGCAGCAAATAACATTCATATCAGTCCAACCATGGATGTCTATAGTCAGCTTGAAGAGGAGGACAATTCTACAGTGGATTAGCAGCTAGATTTGAAGGAAAATAACCAGAAGGAGGAGCTAGTTCTCAGGAATTGCTACCAGAATCTCCAAGAAGTTCAGTATGCCATGATTTGCAACATATCAGAGAGTTATTTTTCCAGATATCAGATTCATATATGATATTCACTCTCTTCTTACATTCTTCTCCCATTCACAGCTAAATCTAGAGGAGCTTTCCCTGAAGGAGAGGGTTGGCTCAGTGAATGCGCCCCAATAAAGTCCAGAAGTTCAGTATGCAGCCAATGATAGTCACATGACCTATAGGTTACCTGATCATAGCTCGGGAGCAGATCCACAGTAATATTCTCATTCTTCTCTCCATTTCTCCCACTATTGTAATGAAAATCTAGCCTGTGAGGCATGTACTTTGGAAGGCAATCTAATAATGAGAAATAAAGTGTTCTGAACCCATATTTTGACTTATATGTGTTGAATATCCTTTATCAGAGCATTATCTAATAGCAGAACATATTATTTGAAGTTTTGGAGTAGTTAGATGAATTACAATGCAAGACTAGCTACTTGTGTGTTTTTTCTAGACTAGTTTTACTGAATTTACCGTAAAATGAAATCTGTGCATCCATTTGACCTCCCGTATTTTGAAGTAGGTTAATAACATGTTATATTAACCATATAAGTCCACAAAACCAGAATTTGAATACTTGTAGCCTCGTTTTGTAAAGATAAGAAAATTACTAGCTCAGCAATCCCAGGAGAGCCTAGAAACCCAAATTCTTCCCATATCTTCATAAGTCTGCAAATTTACCTTACTGAACTTATCCAGAATATATGTGACTGATATAAACTCTTTTATTAACTCCCAGTGACCCCTCCTTGTCCTGTATGCATATGCCAGACACCCAAGAAGCCTTGAAGTAGGCATGGACTTGTTCTATGCTAAAAAGTGAATGGTGCTGGTACCTTGTGCATAAGGCAATCTGATTTGTTCACCTTGGTCTGCTGCTGCACCTAACCTCATACATTTTCCAGAATTGAATATCCATCCCACCATCCTCAATCCTCACATCAGTACCCCTCACTTACCTCCTGCCCGGTTCGAAGGAATGAATAGAAAATTTTACTAGTGAAAATTGTAACAGTTTTAAAAGTAGAGTTAATATCTGGGTCAGTTCTTGCCTAAGATATTACAGACATTTGGTTGGATTTTGAGTGGAATTCTCTATGGAATTTGGTTGGAGTTTGAGTGGAATGCTCTACGGCATTTGGTTGGAGTTTGAGTGGAATGCTCTGCGTTCCTCTGTATTCAAACGTCGATCCCATGCTGTGGTGGTTTGGTCTTTCGAAGTGCAAGGCATGAATGCTCTTTTAAGTTTCAGTAAATGTTTTGTTAAATTTTGGGCTGCCTCAGGGTGAGTGCGCAGAGCCGACATGCTCTTTTGAGCGTCATTGCTAGGTGTATCTGCGTGAAGTCATGATCGTGGAAGCTTTGCACCATTATGTTGTTGGGTCAACGGGTATTTCTTTGCTTACTGACTGAAACGAGTCTTGGATCGGTCCTTCCATTTAATTGTTTGCATTGTCCCTATTTGCTGAGATCAGCGTGGGGCTGGAGAACCCCATCGCCTGGTTGATCTTTGCATTGTTTTGATATGCCTTTTGGTTGCAGAGAAGGCGTTGTGGCTGGAGAGCCCACGCTCTGTCTCTCCTTTTAGCTTCTATGTATTTTAGTGGTTGCGCATAATAGCTCCAAGACAGCGAGATGGCTGTAGAGCATGGCACATTCTTTGCTTACATGGTTACATTAACCCAGCCCAAAAAATCATGAATCATGAATCGTAGCGAGTTTAATGTTTGTTATGCATTGGAATATTGGATGCATTGAATACGACGCGTAGTGGAACCTGAAAATCGCATCTCCATCTCCGTAAGTTTTTAAAATGTGACTATAGGCTTTACGTGTTATTGCGAAACGAAATAAGGAGATTTGGTTATGCTTTATGTACTTTATACCAAAAAAAAGGGGGACTTTATATCTTATGTATGTTTTTATATAATGAATTCCATGGTATATGGAATTATAAAAAGATGGTAATGTTTTATACAGATGCATAAACCTTTATAAAATGACCATGTGTTATACGTATCATATAAAAGGGGTTTTGTGGTATGTAGAATAGTTAAGGCTACCATGCATTATATAGTGGCTATGTTTAAGCCATGGTCATCCTTTTATATATATATATATATAGTGTAAAGGAGTAGGTTATATATATATATATATATATATATGTTGCATAATGGTTTTTTTGTTATGTGTTATATGCCTAGTATATAGAGGCTTATGTTTTCTCTCTTATATAAAAGGGCATAGTTTATATATACATGTGGTATAAAGTGGTGATCATATATATATATATGTATGTATTAGGCAATGGTGTTATTTCTTAGAATTAATGTGTATATGCATCTTTACAAGGGTTATGCTATGTTGTTATACAATGGTCACTTACTTACAATTTATCATGTTTCATATAAATGATGTAAATGAGTATATATATGGGCTCAATATAATGGTCATCTTGTGTACAATGGATGTGTGTTACATATGGTATAAGATCACTGTGTTATAGAGATGTTCCATGCATAGTTTGCATGCACATTGACCAAGTTACCTACATAAGGTATGCGGCCTGTAGCTCTTTACGTCCCTTAGTTGCATGGCGAATGCATACTTTGCCTATCGAATGCATTGGACGGGGCTCATTTACATGTTCATGTCAATTACATATGATGTTATGTCCTTAGATTGCTTGTCGAGTGTGTCGGCAGCATGTCGAAGAAAATCAGATACATTACTTACACCTGTTCATGTTTTTTGGTGTTACATTATGTTATGGGTCGCATGTCGAATGCACCCCTTAGGCTTTATATGCATATTTGTGATAGTAGCATTACATTGTGCTTAGATGGCTCGTCGAATGCATTATTGCATGGGGACGAAATCTCTTATGTACATACACCTATTTATGATGCAGGACAACTTGTGGTCGCATGTCGAATGCATCATTGCAAGTCGATTGCGTCCCTTGTGTTTCGTGCGTGTGTTTATGATGTATTTCGGTTGTATGATTGAATGCTTGAGTGTGTGTCGAAAGCTTGGGTGGCTTGTCACATGCACTTGTTATGATTACTTATGGTAGGACTGCCGTGAACGACAATCGGATAACACATGCTTATGCCATGAGGCACTGAAGGCCAAGTCAGGAGTACCGACTTGGGCCCGCCGAGAACAACACCACAACTATGCTCGAGGTTAGGACACGAGGAGTGTCTAGGTAGGAGTACTACCTTTAGAATTGCAGGAGTACTGCATTCACCTCTAGAGTTGTGTGTGATTGGTTCTAGGGCGACGAGACTTAGAGACTCCCTATCTCGTTGTGGATCACCATGCCCAGCTCGGGGGTGGCCTTCGGAAGGACTGAATATATGCCATCGAAGAGCCTACGGTTGGGTGGAGCATTGCATTTCCCACATTATTTTCCCTTATTAAAATGATTATGTTTTGTATATTAATTGATGTATCTTGATTTATGAAATGACATGTATAGTTGTTGTAGTATGTTTTTATTGTACTAATGCTTGTTGTGAGCATAAATGATGAATACATGAATAAGATGACAACAAGAATGACCACTCCTTAGTCTTACCAAGGTGGTAAGAGAAGTATGTTTGTAAAGTTATCATGCGCATGGATATATATATGTTGGCTCGTCTGATTGTTTCCTTATTTGTATTTGACATGAATGAAAGTAAAGATTATGTTTATATTTTCGTGTACTTATGTATAATTGATTGTTGGATGGCCACAAGATAGAGGCTTCCTTGGATTGAAAATATATTTCAATATGATGCTAACCCTAGGGAAGTTTAGTGTCATACACATGCTTAGAGATTTACCATTCTATGTCATTGATGTGAGAACATAGATTAGACATTACTTTTGATGGACAAGCATGTGATTGTGAATGCATAAAAGAATGAATTAGCTTCTTGTGCATTGAAATAAATGTGTAAAGTTTTATATGGATTATGATTGGAACACGACCTTAGATCAATTCGCATTTGGTAATGATCTATGTAAGGGTATGTGTGAAAAGAACATGTCGGTATGAAGTTTGTATTTAATTGTAAAAGAGATGATCCATTATAACCTAGCCTAAGGTTATTATTACACCTTTTGACATAGTCCATGGTTGACTTAGTATTCATTTGGTGTAAGAGAGAGACTTGACATGTTCTCATATTGTTATGCATGTGCTTAATTGTCTCGTCATTGACTTATGGTGAGATTTATAGCACCTTTACATCTAATGGTTAGTTGAATTTCTTGTTATGAAACTACGACACCATGATGTTGAATATTATTTTGGTTTGTGTCACGTCCCCCCTTTGACCCTTGTTATATTTTGGGTTATAATGAAAATATTGTATGCATATTATGTATGGTTCCTAGCGTGGAGCTCAAGGCCAAGGCCCCGCTAGTGAACACTCGACCTTGAAGAAGAAAGTATGTTGGTATTATTTAACCCATGTGCTAGTGAGCCATGGGAATTGTGTATGCATTTTAATATAAATACCCACAACTAGCTATGCAATGCAACAAGAGATGGGGGCATGATATTACAAGGAATTGGGAGGGAAATATTCAAATCCTTGAGCCAATGAAGTCAAGCCAAGTGTCAATGAGAGAACCCATCAAACCCTCAACTACCCATGTTGACTTTTGTACCCAATCATTGATTTCTCCCAAGAGTTGGGTGAAGTAGTTAATGCTTTGGGGATTGGGGAGGTATGGCTGTCCAAATTCGAGTATGGGCAAGCCACCTTCATGGAAAATCGTGTTTCTCCTTCTCGGGCAAGAAAACACCCACGAATTGCCTTCCCAAGCCATTATTCATGATCAATTTTTGCTCTCTCACGTTTTTGGAGCTTGCTGGGCGTTTCTCTCATGGAGTACATTGTAACTTCACTGGTTTTCAAGCTGAGAAGGGCGTTTTTGTGATGGCTGGACTATGGGGAAAGAAGAGAATCCATTGGGAAGCTCAATAGATAAGTTTGATAGCTTGTTGTTTCCATTATTGTTGTAAAAACGTTTTTGAATTTCCAGATTTGGTTTCATTTGTGGAAAAATCGTTTTTGTGAACCCAACTGTTATCGCCTACCTCAAAAATCATTTTTGAATGTTCCCATCAATTGTGTGATTCTGTATGTCTCAATTTCGGGTGCCAATCCGTCATGGGTTTGCCCAAAAATTGTGTTGGTTCCCTGTTTCCAGTTAATGATTGTGTGAAGGTCGTTTTGGCCCTTGAATG
This sequence comes from Larix kaempferi, assembly GCA_027924585.1. Lineage (NCBI taxonomy): Eukaryota > Viridiplantae > Streptophyta > Pinopsida > Pinales > Pinaceae > Larix > Larix kaempferi. The sequence continues at coordinate 1,628,037 of BSBM01000036.1, forward strand.
TCCAAGCCTTTGCCCTCTCACACAGTCTGAGTTAGCTAGGGCTTTTCCCATCACGTTTTCCATCTATCTCCTGCATTTTCCATGCCTGGGAACTCGTTTTTGTATTGCACAATGGCTGGGAAGAAGGGAGCCACGAATTTGGGGTTTATGGAGGCCGTTTTTGTCCCTTGAGTGCCCACAAACATTTTCTGAAAACAGTTTTGTTCTCCCAGGGCTATTCCCCAATTTCCATTTCGGTTTTGGTCGCCCAACGTTTTTCTTCATGCCCAGAAATTGTGATTTTGCTGTTATGAGTATCCATGCTCAGTTTTGAGTTGCTGTGTGTTAAGAAATGTTGGGGTTGAGATGGGTATCCATTGCTTTGGGATGTGATGAGCTTGAGAGTCCCCTTTTCCTTGTAGATATCATGCCCAACTCGGGGGGTGGTCTCTGAGTGCTGAAATAATACAGGCTGGGCAGAGACCTACGGTTGGGAGGAACGTTGCAGCGACATAGCTAGTTGTGTGGGACAATTGCACAACAAATATAAGTTTTTTCCATCTGTGTGTTTTGCCTCTGCAGTGTTTAAATTAAATGACTGTTATTGATATATTGAATGCATATGAAATTTTGTGTGTGAATGAGTTTATCTCCGCTGTGCATGTTTGTTGAATTTACATCTGCACACATGGGGTTTTAATTGTATGAATCTAATGAATGGGCTTAGTTTATGTAAAAAGCCCCGTAGATTGGCATCATGTTCCCTCCCTTGCCTTGGATGGATGGGTGGGTACGTTACAGTTTGCATGTTCATGTGTTTGAAAAGGTTTTCCATTATGCATTAATGAAGTGTCGACAAGTTTGCTAAAGGTTGATTGAGTATGTAGCTTCTTGAAGGAGTATCTTTGCATGAAATGGAATCTAACACATGGATGTATGTTTGTATACTGTTGCAATTTATGTTATAGTGAGAAACTTGGTTGACATGCATTTATGCTCAGAAAGACTTTTCCATAGTGCAGTAAGGCTTTGTATCTCATTGCCTTGATGTTATTCACCGTGGTAGGTGAATTGATGATTGTGTGGATATTGATGGTATGTTGAAAAATAAAATAAAATTTCTCCCCATTTCCTCTTAAAAGCGTTGCATTGCCCACATTATTTCCCCTTATTAAAATGATTATGTTTTGTATATTAATTGATGTATCTTGATTTATGAAACGACATGTATAGTTTTTGTAGTATGTTTTATTGTACTAATTTGTGTTGTGAGCATAAATGGTGAAAACAGGACTAATACGACAACAAGAATGACCACTCCTCAGTCTTACCAAGGTGTTAAGAGAAGTATGTTTGTAAAGTTATCATGTGCACGGATATATATATGTTGGCTCGTCTGATTGTTTCCTTATTTGTATTCGACATGAATGAAAGTAAATATTATGTTTATATTTTCATGTACTCATGTATAATTGATTGTTGGATGGCCACAAGATAGAGGCTACCTTGGATTGAAAATATATTTCAATATGATGCTAACCCTAGGGAAGTTTAGTGTCATACACATGCTTAGAGATTTACCATTCTATGTCATTGATGTGAGAACATAGATTAGACATTACTTTTGATGGACAAGCATGTGATTGTGAATGCATAAAAGAATGAATTAGTTTCTTGTGCATTGAAATAAATGTGTAAAGTCTTATATGGATTATGATTGGAACACGACCTTAGATCAATTCGCATTTGGTAATGATCTATGTAAGGGTATATGTGAAAAGAACATGTCGGTATGAAGTTTGTATTTGATTGTAAAAGAGATTATCCATTCTAACCCAGCCTAAGGTTATTATTACACCTTTTGACATAGTCCATGGTTGACTTAGTATTCATTTGGTGTAAGAGAGAGACTTGACATGTTCTCATATTGTTATGCATGTGCTTAATTGTTTCGTCATTAACTTATAGTGAGATTTATAGCACCTTTACATCTAATGGTTAGTTGAATTTCTTGTTATGAAACTACGACACCACGATGTTGAATATTATTTTAGTTTGCATGTTCATGTGTTTGAAAAGGTTTTCCATTATGCATTAATGAAGTGTCGACAAGTTTGCTAAAGGTCGATTGAGTATGTAGCTTCTTGAAGGAGTATCTTTGCATGAAATGGAATCTAACACATGGATGTATGTTTGTATACTGTTCCAATTTATGTTATAATGAGAAACTTGGTTGACATGCATTTGTGTTCGGAAAGACTTTTCCATAGTGCAGTAAGGCTTTGTATCTGATTGTCTTGATGTTATTCGCCGTGGTAGGTGAATTGATGATTGTGTGGATATTGATGGTATGTTGAAACAAAAAATAAAAAAAATAAAAAAGGGGGACTTTATATCTTATGTATGTTTTTATATAATGAATTCCATGGTATATGGAATTATAAAAAGATGGTAATGTTTTATATAGATGCATAAACCTTTATAAAATGACCATGTGTAATACGTATCATATAAAAGGGGTTTTGTGGTATGTAGAATAGTTAATCCTACCATGCATTATATAGTGGTTATGTTTAAGCCATGGTCATCCTTATATATATAGTGTAAAGGAGTAGGTTATATATATATATATATATATATATGTTGCATAAAGGTTTTTTTCTTATGTGTTATATGCCTAGTATATAGAGGCTTATGTTTTCTCTATTATATAAAAGGGCATAGTTTATACATACATGTGGTATAAAGTGGTGATCATATATATGTGTGTGTGTATTAGGAAATGGTGTTATTGCTTAGAATTAATGTGTATATGCATCTTTACAAGGGTTATGTTATGTTGTTATACAATGGTCACTTACTTACAATTTATCATGTTTCATATAAATGGTGTAAATGAGTATATATAAGGGCTCAGTATAATGGTCATCTTGTGTACAATGGATATGTGTTACATATGGTATAAGATCACTGTGTTATAGAGATGTTCCATGCATAGTTTGCATGCACATTGACCAAGTTACCTACATAAGGTATGCGGCCTATAGCTCTTTACGTCCCTTAGTTGCATGGCGAATGCATACTTTACTTATCGAATGCATTGGACGGGGCTCATTTACATGTTCATGTCAATTACGTATGATTTTATGTCATTAGATTGCTTGTCGAGTGTGTAGGCAGCATGTCGAAGAAAACCGGATACATTACTTACACCTGTTCATGTTTTTTGGTGTTACATTATGTTTTGGGTTGCATGTCGAATGCATTCTTGCATGTTGAATGCACCCCTTAGGCTTTATATGCATATTTGTGATAGTAGCATTACATTGTGCTTAGATGGCTCGTTGAATGCATTATTGCATGGGGATGACATCTCTTATGTACATACACCTATTTATGATGCAGGACAGCTTGTGGTCGCATGTCGAATGCATCATTGCATGTTGATTGTGTCCCTTGTGTTTTGTGCGTGTGTTTATGATGTATTTCGGTTGTATGATTGAATGCTTGAGTGTGTGTCGAAGGCTTGGGTGGCTTGTCTCATGCACTTGTTATGATTACTTATGGTAGGACTGCTGTGAACGACAGTCGGGTAACACATGCTTATGCCATGAGGCACTGAAGGCCAAGTCGGGAGTACCGACTTCGGCCCGTCGAGAACAACACCACAACTATGCTCGAGGGTAGGACACGAGGAGTGTCTAGGTAGGAGTACTACCTTAAGAATTGCAGGAGTACTGCATTCACCTCTAGAGTTGTGTGTGATTGGTTCTAGGGCGACGAGACTTAGAGACTCCCTATCTCGTTGTGGATCACCATTCCCAGCTCGAGGGTGGCCTTTGGACGGATTGAGTATATGCCGTCGAAGAGCCTACGGTTGGGTGGAGCGTTGCATTGCCAACATTATTTCCCCTTATTAAAATGATTATATTTTGTATATTAATTGATGTATCTTGATTTATGAAACGACATGTATAGTTGTTGTAGTATGTTTTATTGTACTAATGCGTGTTGTGAGCATAAATGATGAATACAGGAATAAGACGACAACAAGAATGACCACTCCTCAGTCTTACCAAGGTGGTAAGAGAAGTATGTTTGTAAAGTTATCATGCGCATGGATATATATATGTTGGCTCGTCTGATTGTTTCCTTATTTGTATTCGACATGAATGAAAGTAAAGATTATGTTTATATTTTTATCTACTCATGTATAATTAATTGTTGGATGGCCGCAAGATAGAGGCTTCCTTGGATTGAAAATATATTTCAATATAATGCTAACCCTAGGGAAGTTTAGTGTCATACACATGCTTAGAGATTTACCATTCTATTCCATTGATGTGAGAACATAGATTAGACATTACTTTTGATGGACAAGCATGTGATTGTGAATGCATAAAAGAATGAATTAGCTTCTTGTGCATTGAAATAAATGTGTAAAGTCTTATATGGATTATGATTGGAACACGACCTTAGATCAATTCGCATTTGGTAATGATCTATGTAAGGGTATGTGTGAAAAGAACATGTCGGTATGAAGTTTGTATTTGATTGTAAAAGAGATGATCCATTATAACCTAGCCTAAGGTTATTATTACACCTTTTGACATAGTCCATGGTTGACTTAGTATTCATTTGGTGTAAGAGAGAGACTTGACATGTTCTCATATTGTTATGCATGTGCTTAATTGTCTCGTTATTGACTTAGGGTGAGATTTATAGCACTTTTACATCTAATGGTTAGTTGAATTTCTTGTTATGAAACTACGACACTATGATGTTGAATATTATTTTGGTTTGCATGTTCGTGTGTTTGAAAAGGTTTTCCATTATGCATTAATGAAGTGTCGACAAGTTTGCTAAAGGTCGATTGAGTATGTAGCTTCTTGAAGGAGTATCTTTGCATGAAATGGAATCTAACACATGGATGTATGTTTGTATATTGTTGCAATTTATGTTATAATGAGAAACTTGGTTGACATGCATTTGTGCTTGGAAAGACTTTTCCATAGTGCAGTAAGGCTTTGTATCTGATTGTCTTGATGTTATTCACCGTGGTAGGTGAATTGATGATTGTGTGGATATTGATGGTATGTTGAAAAAAAAAAAATTCTCCCCATTTCCTCTTATAAGTGTATAGGATCGAGGGATGTTACAATCCCAATGAAATGGTGTGGGATTTTGACCAACGATTCAAAACTTTGATGGCGAGGGTCTGCTTTGACATGAGTGTTGTCCAACACAAAGAATGGTTCATCGCGGCATTGGTCCCGCATATTCGTTTACTGCCGATGCAACAAAACATTACGACGCCCAGTGAAGCCTTGGAAATCGTAATGTAGTTAGAAGCATCGCCAATCAGGGAAAACACCGTTGGGATGTCGCAAATTCAGACATAGTTGGATAACCTGACCATACAGGTGCAAGGAACAACGAGAAGAAGTATGGTGTACGCAATGTCGTGGAGAGGGGCATTCTAAGGATAGTTGCGCAAATTTCCACAATTATCTGGTCTCAGGGGCACTGAACCTGTTGAATGGCGGCGGTATGTCGTGGTGTCGCATCTGTGAGGTATATGGGCACTGCCATGAGGAATGTCAATATATGCAGAAGATGGTCACAAAACAGATGAATCTGTATTGTACATTTTGTAAATCTGTGGGACATGAAGACAAAGATTTTCGTGCATATGGGTTGCTTTAGGAGAGAACTTACAATGCATTCTATGTGAAGGACGACCAACGTGCTGTACTACAACCGCAACTGCAGCCACAGGTATCCCAGCTGCTACCTCAACCACAGGTGCAGTTTGTACCGCAGCAGCAACCACAACAGTTTATGCCGCAGTATACTTCGATGCAGATGGTTCCACAGCAGCCACAATACATTCAACAACCCCAGTATGCGCAGCCAGGACAAGGCATGCAACCGAATCGTATGCAACAATAGTTTAATCAACCACAGTACCAACAACAGGGAGGATTTCGAGGGAGGATTTCGAGGAGGACGTGGCAGAGGATTTGGTCACGGAGGAGGACAAGGAGGTCGCAGACCTGTTCAGTGCTATCACTGTGGGGTATGGGGACACTACCAACGAGACTACCCATAATTGCAGACGCAGTGTAAGGTTACAGATCACATAGTGGAAAACTGTCCCCAGTTGATTGCGCGATGGCAAGCGGGGAATGTTTCGCAACTTCAGAACCAGAACCAGGTACAGAAACCAGTGCAGAACCAAGTACAACAACTGGCGTAGAACCAGAACCAGCGGCCAAATCCAAATTCCATATAGAATATGAATCAATCGGGAAACCCGCCACTGAATCAGACTCAGGGTGCGATTATCGCAACAATTTCTGCGGAGCCAAGACCACAAGATGCAGTTGTCGCCATTATCACTTGGGGAGGTACAACAACAAGAGAGGATAGTCCACATCCACTCATCCAGTTAGTAGGACAGAAGAAGGTGTCGTTTGACATTGATTTTGAACGAGATGCATTCTTTCAGGCATGACGAGCAATGGAAAAAGGCCAAGGTAAGGCCATTGTTTGTGACATGCCTCCTGTTTTTGATACCACTTCAGAGGCCAATCCATCGCGGCAGACCGGAACCTTGCAGAATTTTTTTGAGAGTTTTCTATCACTAGCAAAGGATCCTGATGCTCTTGCCGAGATCAAAGGACTGTTGCAGCGACCGGCCAAGGGACGACAAGAGTCTGCAGTAAATTCCTTACAGCGGCAGAAGACAGGTAAGGAGATGCGTATGAAAATTCAAATTAGAGACTATGACATTGATTCAGTTATTCTGGATCTTGGTTCGGATGACAAAATCTTAACCAAGCAGGCCTGGCAGAAAATGGGGAGTCCCACGTTAAGCTGGTCTCCCATACAGCTTTGGCTGGCTAATCAGGCCAAGGTGACCCCGATTGGGAGAGTTCCACATCTGATGGTGGATATTGTTGGAATGAAGACATATGCCGACTTCGATGTCATTGAAGTAGTTTAAGGAGGAATCTCCTATCTTGCATTGTTGGGGATTGGATGGGCTAACGACAGTGCAGTAGTCATCAACTTTAAGAAGCGGATGATGACTTTTGAAAACTGTGATCTCAAAGTTATCGCCCCATTGGATCCGGTTGAGGGACGCAGGTATATTGAACCAATGAAAGATGATGATCGCAGTGGATGGGACCATGCATTCAATATTTCAGAAGATTATATTCATCTGACTGTCAATGGTGATCTTGGGTGGTGCAGCTTCAGCTCTGCGTCTTCCGACTCTGAAGATGCGTTAGAGAACTAGAAGAATCGTTTGCATGAGGTGTCGCTCCACAAGTGTGGATTAGTCCAACAATCATTGTACCGCGTTGCGACTGAAACCATTACACTACCAGTATATGAAGGACTGCCTGGCATGTCTGATTTTCTGGTGACATTTGAAGAGAAGGTCTCAAAACCACAACGATTGCTGGCGTTGGAGGAAGCACTGAAGGCTGCTCTAGCACATTGGTGGGAGACACACAAGAAATCAATCAACAGATGGCCGCAGGGCTGGAGATTGATGAAGGTTCACTTTGGTGATACCGAAGTCTACCATACAGGGAAATATGATGGCCAGATTGACCGTGGCATTCATTTTATGGAATGTCAGACATTGTGGGAATCATGAACCAAGGATGAGTGGGTGCATGCCATTGTCCATACGCTGGACGAGATGCCGCGGTCATGGTATACTGCCGCTGAATTATGAGGAGAAATTACCACTTGGTTGGAGTTGACGGTTTGTTTTACCCATACGTTCAGCTTCGCGGATGCCAACTCGGATGTCCACAACGCCTTGCAGCTCATCCACGATGTAGTTTTGAAGGTTGTTCCCCTGGCATATCTTACGGATCCACATGCGAATTGCAAGATGCAGTCCATGATGGAATGTTATAATATCAGTGGTGGGCCAAAATATGGCGACGATCCGCGGAATGTCAATATTCCAGAATTTGAAGGAAGTCACGATATTGTAGCACCTGATGCGCCAAGTGATCCGATCAGTCAACCGTTGAAGCTCCGGAAGGTTAGCCTCGGGACATAGGGCAGTCCAAAGTTCATGAATGTTGGGGACTATTGGGACGATGAGATGATGGGAAAAGTCACAGACTTGCTCCATGAATTCCAAGACCGCCACAAGACAAATTTTGTGATAGAATGGGGCTATTTTCAGTACACAATAATGCCGTTTGGACTAAAGAATGCACCTGTGATATTTTTCGCGGCTTGTCGTTGCTGCTTTCCAGGATTTCATCCAGAAGTTTTTGCAGGTGTACATGGATGACTGGACCATCTATGGCTTGATCAGGGATCATCTGGAAAATATGCGGTTGATGTTGGAACGCTGTCGACAACATCATATATCGCTGAACTTGAAGAAGTGCATCTTCTCTGCACCATTTGGCATATTACTGGGTCACATTGTGTGCAAGCAGGAATTGATAGTCGACCCAGCAAAAATTGCGTTCATTCTGAGCTTAACGCCACCGAATAACGTCAAGCAGCTGAGAGCGATGTTGGGGCACACTGGATATTATCGCAAGTTCATAAGGGGTTATGCAGCCATCACGGCCCCTATGGAGAAGTTGTTGAAGAAATATGCGGTATTCCAGTGGAGTCTTGAATGTCAAGGAAGTTTTGAAACTTTGAAGGCTAAGATGGCTTTAGCGCCAATACTAGTATTTTCAGACTGAAGCAAGGAGTTCCATGTCCACGTCGATGCCTCATCGATCACACTGGGAGTGGTTCTTGCACAACCAGGAGAGGGGGATCTGGATCACCCCATTGCGTTTGCCAGTCGGAAGTTATCATCTGTAGAAAGGAACTATACCACAATAGAGAGGGAAGGTCTAGCGATGGTCTATGCATTGTAGAAGTTTCGACACTACTTACTAGGAGGACACTTTAAGATGTTTACAGACCACTTTGCATTGAAATACCTGGTCAATAAGCCTGTGTTGGGGGGGAAGATATGTCGCTGGCTACTTCTATTTCAGGAGTTTGATTTTGAAGTGATTGTGATGCCAGGACGTTTGAACACAGGACCCGATCATCTGTCCCGGATTGAGACAAAGGAGAAGCTTACCAACATTGAAGACGGGTTGCCTGATGTGCAGCTGTTTAAGGTTGAGGTAGCTGATGAATATTATGAAGATATCATTAAGTTCCTGCTGACAGGTACCACATCAGAGGGATTTACAACTAGTCAGAAGAAATAGTTGGTGGTCAAGGCCGCAGATTTCCAACTGATTGCAGGTGAGTTATACAAACTTGGATTGGATGAGATATTGAGGCGTTGTGTTTTGCCTCATGAGAAAGGGGAGATCTTATCAGAAGCACATGCAGGAGTAGCTGGTGGGCACTACGACAGTCATGCGACTGCCAGGAAGGTGCTTCACGCAGGGATTTGGTGGCCCACGCTCCACAATGATGCAACGTATTATGCGCGAACCTGCAATGTTTGTAAAAGGACTGGGAAACCCTTTAGGTGGGATGAGATGCCCCTACAACCTCAAGTGACACTGCAGCCATTTGATAAATGGGTAGTGGATTTCGTGGGCCCTATCAACCCACCTGGAAAGCACACTGGTGCAAGATACATTATTATGGCGACCGATTATTTGAAAAGATGGGCAGAGGCTGCACCAGTCATAGATTGCATTGCTGCGACAACAACACGCTTCTTATTCGAGAACATTGTCACTCGGTTTGGCTAGCTGAAGGTGTTGATGAGCGATCAGGGTAGTCACTTTAGCAATCGCACCGTCGGCGCATTGACACCAGAACTACAGATACAACATAAAAAGAGCACGCCATATGATCCGCAAGAAAATGGGACAGTAGAAGCGTTCAACAAGGTTCTGGAGCACGCGCTGACGAAGGTGTGCAATGCCAACCACGACGATTGGGATCTGAATATCCTAGCAGTTTTGTGGCCATATCGCACCACATGTAATAGGCTGATGGGACAGACACCATTCAAGTTGGTACATGGGCAAGAAGCAATTATGCCGATGGAATACATCGTTCCGAGTCTGTGCATCGCGGTAGCAATAGGTATAGATGATGAAGCGGCATTAGGAGAACGTCTAGCACAGCTAGTGGAAATTGAAGAAGATCGCTTTATCATAGGGTTCCACCAAAGCATGGAGAAGGATCGATAGAAGTCTTGGCATGATCGCCACATAAAAAAGAAACAGTTTCAGTAGAATGACTTGGTGTTGTTGTATGACAACAAGTTTATGAAGCATCCAGGAAAGTTGCAGATGCATTGGCTTGGCCCATATCGCGTTAGTAGCATTACTTCAGGAGGGGCAGTCCAGTTGCAACAATTAGATGGAGCGATGCTCCCAAAGTTGATCAATGGTAGCAGGTTGAAGCCCTATAGGTCGAGCTCGGAGCAGCGCGATGCCTGAGTCACATCGGCAAAAAAAATAAATTATGCAAGAAGGATTGGTGACAGAATGGCGCATCGACAAATACAGAATGCGCAAGTAGAAGTGCTTGCATCGCAGTTTGGGGAGTAGGGTCGCGACAATGGTAGGATCACGATTGAGTCAAATCAACAATAAATGATGAAAGTTTAAGACAGTTAATTAACGACGCTCGTTTGCATGATGATCATTAATGGCTAATCCAGCCAATCGGATGACAGGATCGACGGTGGATTTGGGTCATTAAGATAGGATTTGGTCCGAATTAATGCATGATTTAGTCATGATTACGAGGGATTGGGTTTGGAGCTATAAGAGCCGGTCGAGGTTGGTCGGAAGTCACCTGTTCGTAACAAGTGGAGTCGGTTTCCCATTGCTAAATTGTGCAAGGTTGAGTTGTGTTGCAGAGTGCAGTTGAGCCGTGTTGAGCAAAGTTCTTAAGTGGGGTAAGCTTGAGCCATTTGTTGGCAATGCCAAGATTGAATACGGCATGCTGGGTGAGCCGGATACAATGGAGATTTCAAGTGAAGCCAACTCCCCCGTCCTCGCTGTTAGTATTGAAGAGGAGGTTAGTCTTGTACAAGAAGTTGCTAGCATGCTAGTGGGATTGTCCTCAGTTGTGCGCCAGAAGAGGGCGGGGACGCAACCTAGCTCCCCATGGCCAGAGAAGCGACAGAACCTCTCCACGGCCCAAGTGCTGGAAGGGGTCCCTGAGGCGAGCCCATCGAGCTCGGGTGTTGTGGAGTCCGCAGTCCGAGCAGGCGTTTGTGTTGTGGATATCCTGAGCTACCTACCTCCATGTCGACCTGGGATGTAGCTGAGGAAGCCCACGAAGAACCAACACTACCAAATCAAAATGCCGACGATTCCACTAGGTATGAGCTGCACCACCGACATTGTGCCTGCGTTGATGCAGCTACGGTACAATGATCATGATTTGTTGGCGTTGGAAGATGTTATGACGAAGCCCTTTAAGCCATGAGCACCGAGGCAGATTGGATCGACGCCACGCATTCCACATGAATGGGTGCGCGGTTTGGAGAAGTCTGGGTTGTTAGGGTTGATCAACCTGCCACACTTTGGGCGGTTAACGGAAGCCAATGCCTACGTGAAACAACTGCTGGCCTATTTTTATGGCGGCATTCTATGGTTGTGTTGATGCCTCGAAGATCGCAGCATCAAGCAGAAAGGGATTCTCCCCGGTAAACTATCCCAATTAGATTGTCCACCGTTTGGTATGGGGAATCCGTCCGATTAGCGGTTCCGGCTACCATTAGATTTGCTTTCTTTTACACCGGCTATGGTCCGATCCACCGTTCTTGTTTGATTTTATTGTTAAAATGATGTGCAAGTGCCTAAGATAAATTAATCTAAATGCAGAGCTTGAAACAAATCTGTATTTAAGACTGAAATAAATCGAATCTATCCTTGCAAGGAGCAAACTGTAAACATGAGCAATGTGCTGAAAGAAATATCTAAAGATCGCATGGATAGCCATTTAAATCATAAAGAAACATTTTTAGTAGAAGGTTAAAGATATTAAAGATAGCTTTAATCCATATAAAAGCATTCCATTACTCATTTAGGAAAACATCATTGCACAGAAAATAGTGAGATCGTTTATCACACATAAACAATTCAGAGCAGCAAAGAAAGATCTCACAACAGTGTCAGAATGTCATAAGAATAATCCAGCATGCATCAAGTCCACATTTCCAGGCAAAACAAATGTCTCCCTCAGGCTCTTTATTAGGCAAAATTACTTTCTTGGAGCTAATTACAAAATAGTTCATACAAGCTAAGAAGCTTCTCTTCCCTGCAAAAAAGTCCCTCTCTATTCCTTCTAACCTTCTATTTATAACTTTACAAAGCGCCCCTTGGGATGACAAGTGTACCCTAATTCTATAACCTCCTTCCTTGGATTTCATCGTATCCTTACAAATCCTATGAATATGTGGAAGGTTTTACAAATAGGACAAAACTAGGGACCAATTGTCCTTTTAAAGCAATTATACAAAGGTAGAATTTTAGCTTTTCCGCTTGATTAAAACAAAATAAGAATGATCTGTCTATTATGCTAGGGCTTCTGCCTGTTGACTTGAAGACATGCCTCCACCAACCGGCTTGCTTGAAATTACCGGGCCATCTATACTTTGAATGTATGAAGTCCATTGGTTGATATCCTTTACGATGAGCTTGCTACGAGAAGATACTGTTGCTTGGGACGCTATTTCATGCTTACGAAGGTCCGATTTGATCAGTGCTTTTCCTTGTGTGGCATCTTTTTCCATTGCTTCTAGGAAGTAAATATGTATTGCAGGCTGGCAAATGAACTGTTGAAATTCGTCCTGAGTCAATACCTCTATCTTCTTGATATAAGCCAAGTCTTCGTCCAACTCATTCTGCAACTCAAACAATCGGTCTTCTTCTTTTGGGAAATCATAAATGGAAGCGGGGAGAACCAGATGACACTTGCTGAGCGATTCCTTGAGCGTGGAGTAGATTGAACAACACTTGCAGACATACACTTGAAGCGATTCATGAGTTCCTCCACTCATCCTGATGTATGTGCCTTCTGCATTGTGATAATAGTCCCCAAATTGTTCAATGATAGGCATTTCATTCTTTGACATACAATCTGGCTCTTGTACGAAGATAAGCTTGTACAATGGCATGATAAACCTCTTGCAAACCATCTTGTAGTGGTTTGCGTATTTACTTGCTCATGTACACTGATAAACTATGAAGAGAGCTATTTCATTTGGTTTCCATGAGCAACCCAAATCTGGGAATGAATGCTTGCTTAATAGGTAGTCAATCAGGTATGAAGACATGAAGAAATCTGCCTTCTTTTGGGTCAGTCCTCCTTGGGCTGCTGTTAACTGTGAGGCCAAGCTATCTGAAATTATTTCAGCCTAGTTGAAGATGGTGCCTTTCGTAGCTATATGAAACATCACTGGCACCCATCCGATTTTAAACACATTGCCATTAGGCATGCCGAAGAGCCGACTCAACATCAGGACAATGAGTCTGTAAGGGGTCTTCAGGAGGTTGCTTTCATATTCATTGTTCTGCCTCCTCCTAATCTGCCTGTCATTTATCGTCATCTTGCGGGCAGATTCTAGTGGGTCCATTTGATGATTTTCTATCCAGTCATCGTCTAAGGAAGCCCTGGGTGAAGGCAATCTGTAGGCAGCAGTAACATGCTCGGGAGCGAAAGATGCCAGTATCAACCCATTTTTATCAGTCATGAGCCTTGTGTCAGTCCAGATGTTAGAAATTATCCATCCAACAACTTCGGAACAAGGGAACAACTTTGGCCAAGTTGTTGCCTTATGCAAACAGGACCTTCTGATGCTGGCATATACTAGAGCGTCCTCTATAGAGGCTGTTGAACTATCTTGAGCCATGATGAATCTGTATAGATCACCCCATTGAAATTCAGGGGCGGCGCTCCCAAGGGAAACACTAGTGGTAGCTTGTGTGTCAGCAAACATTGCGACGCGAGAAGTATCTAATAGAATTTCAACCTCTGACTCAGAGGTTACTTTCTAAACTGCCTTCTTCTTTGCTGACTTCCTATGCATGTTAATCCTGTGGCGAGCAAGGCAATATCACAAAGACTTTAGTTAGACCACTATTCCAAGCATTGACAACATCTATCGCAAAGCCAAAGTATAACATTTTCGTAAAATAGAGGCTGTCTTAAACAATCATAATTATATTCATTTCATGTTTAAGCTTAATTCAATCAATGTCCCTCCATGCTAAAAACAAAGACAAAACATCAGGACAACAGGAAAGATTATCTTTGGGTTTGCGCCATTCATTTTCAACTTGCAAGTACCCCCTGAATTATTACTCACGCTTGCGCGAGTCTGACGAAGATTTCTACGCTGGCGCCTAAATTAAGCTTTGAACCGCGCTTGGGATTCTGCGTGCGCTAAGATTAACGATCTAGTGTGCACTGGGGTACAAGCGGGATTTTATGCGCTATGATTTAAACGTTCCATGCGCGCCGACGCCTAAGATTATTTAGGCGCCAAGTGATAATGCATTTTTTGTGCTGATGCCTAAAATATTTCGCGCGCCAACGCCTTAATTTCATTTGTGCGCCCGAGCTAAACACATTCATGCGCTAGCTCAAACAATTTCGCATGCGCTATCCTATCTTTATTTCTGCGCTGGCGCTTAACATAATATACACGATATTGTCTGTGCGTCAATGTTTAAACATTTCATGTGCCAGCAGCTGATAGTGGAGGTTGCGTTGAAGATGTATAAGTCTCGTAGCCACAGGCCTTTATTGGTTAAGTATTGGGCTTGACTTCCTAGTTTCTAAATGGGCTTGATGAGTTGATTTAACACATCCCCACGGTAGCTTCGACCGAGTAATGTGGGTTTTATGTAGCCTTGGCATGAATGAACATTGCTTTCGATTGAACAGGGAATTTCGGTGTTCACAGGACAGAACTTTAGCTGCAAGGGATGAGAAGGATTGAATTTTCGCGCAGTAGATGCTTGGCAGGGAGTTTTGCAAACAGGCCTTGGGATGCTGTGGCTTCTATAGGTTTGAGCGAAAAAACTCTGCGGCTGCTAAGATACCGCTGGGACGATTCGACCTCAAGGTCAGAGTAGGGTAAGCACCTCATACTTTTAGAAAATAGAGACTCCACTGATGGAAGAAGAGCTTAAACAGAAACAAACTATCATGCAACCAAGAAAAACATATAAGAAACTTTCAAATGCGGTCGTGGGGAGACGCGGGTTTCGCTTGGCAAATGAAAGCTCTATGAGGAAAACTAGGGAAGCCAAAAATGCGGTAGAGGGGAAAGACTTGTGTTCCTGTGAGATGGGGCCGTCTCTGCCCTGGTCCGAAAGTGGTGGCCTCGTATCTTCATAGGGAAAAGAACAGTAACTATCCTATGCCCTCTCTATCTTTTATGCAAAGTAAAACGAAGGCCGTTGAGCTACTCAAAGTGTGCGTGGGTGATCTTTTAACCTACTAATCCAAGAGCAGGATTGGGAAAGAGCCTACCTGTCAGTATGGCAAGCGTTCTGAGACCTCAACCGTTTGCAGCGAATGGAAATCTCGAACTTCGACATGAATGGCGAGCGCTCCGAGTGCAAATGACTAAATAAAACCCAAAACACAATTGGATGCATTAAATAAGGGAAGAGTTAAATGCTCACATACGTCTAAAGTTGGTGGGGTTATGAGCACGAGGCTCAAGAAATATATCATTAAGAGTGGCACATGGCCTCATTAAGGCCCTACCATCTCCGTCGGTGCATAGGGATAGAGGATATCTTTTGCGCCGAGCACTGATTTAGCTTTTGCGCCAAGCGGGGAGCGTAATCTTTTGCGCTATGTGGAAAGCGCATGTTCAAAAAAATAAACCTTGCGGTTAAGCGGCGATCCTGGCATTAGGGTTGTGCTCATAAAACCGCGCCAAACATGAATTATCGTGAAAGACGGAACGTAGATTTGCAAGCGGGAAGGATAAGCGCGCCTCCTGAGCTTGCGGCGTCGACTCTGTCATCACGGTCTGTGCTAGGGAGGAATGCGCCAACTTTTAATTCTTCCAGGGCGGGGAAGCACAGCTCCAAGGCGGGGAGTACAATGGTAATTCCTGCGCCTTCGGCGATCGAGAAAAATTATCTCTTGCGCTAACGGTGGCTGGCTTATTGTTAAACATGTGCGCCAGATAAAATACTTGGGACTTGTCAAAAGGGCAGATGAGTTAGAGCTAAAGTCTGCGCCGAGCGAGGAACTTATGGTTAGAGGCACGTCAAAGTGGTGGTGGACTTAAGGCTAAACGTTGCGCTACAGGAACAGGATGACTTTGCCTTAGACAAAATGAGAAAACTCTTTTGGAAGCGGGTGATGACATTCTGCCTAGTTAAAGAAAACAAACGTAAGGATGGAGTAAAAACGCTTGCTAGAAAAGTGTTAGAAGGAGGGGCCCCAAATAACTTCAAAATTTTGGGGAAGGATGTTACAGCAACAACAATTGGCGAATCACTGGCGAACACAGATCTCTGAAAACTATCTCGCTTATCAGAAGAATTCCTCTTAAAAGCTGTCCACCTTATGTGTACCAGTCGGCTTAAGCGTTCGAATCTCGGCAAAGGAAGAAGTCACTTTATCCATTGGTCACTGGGAGAGGGGAGCTTCGATGAAGACATCTTTAAAACTTTCCAAGGGCCAACATATGGGGTTCATTTTAGAAGATTCATCTTTCATATGACCACTGCTATTGGACTCCACAGGATTTTACAACAACATCTCATAGACACCATTGCTCTTGTTCATCATTCCCATGCCACCTGCATCCGTTTAGATGTTCATACATTTGATAGCTTTGCTGTTTGATCCTTCCAGAAATATTTTCTTTAAAATATGATCTTTGATTTTGGCTCCTCAATCCATAATGTCCTTTTGTGTGAGTGGGAGATTTTATTGTTTTATTAAGCCTCATAGATGGAGAGGAGCCTAGCTTGAGCTGAGTATTTTGGACAGCTTTCTTGACCTATATGCTTTGCTTTTAGGTCAGCCATGATTTGATTGAGGCGAGAATCTCTGGAAAATAGACCCTTGATTATAAGCCCTTTTGGGTTTAGATTTGCAGCATGGAGTCATTTCAATACCCTATGCCTTCGAGATGTGCTACCTTTCAGTGGGTCCAACCACAACAATCCTCTTGAGATGCTTTTAAGTGTGATGGTGGATGGAGCCCGAAGATAGTGATAAAGATAATCATAGATCTCTGCTATTTAAACAAAGGTTAGTGTGACCAATAGAACAGGATCTCTTCATTTTGGAGAACGATCAACAAAAACCCAAATGCATGGGTAAAATTTCTTTCTAGGAAACATTTCCAGCTTCACGAGTTGTGCAATTTCTTGCGAGATCTGCCTTCACGAGAGGCCCAATTACAGGTGGCACAGGAAGACAAATTTGTACAAAATTTCAAAGTCTAAGAGAAAAAGGAAATCTAGCTGAAGCACATGAAACAAAGATTGAAGTTAAATAAAAGAAAAGCTTTATTTATGTACAGAAAGTCTCATTGAGACTATGCAAAGTATTGTTTTAAGGCGAGGCCATTGAGAGGAAGGGTTACTTCCTCTCCCTGGAGGTCTGTTAGCTTGTAAGTGGATGGGCCGAGCTTTGCATAAATTTGGTAAGGGCCTATCCATAAGTGTTGGAATTTCGTGTGCCTCCCCTTGCCCTCATGATTATGGTCCCATTTCAGGACTAAATCCCCTACTTCAAAACTTCTTTTACCAGATTTCCTTTTATCGAACTATCTTTTGACTATATATTGGTGATGATGGAACTGGTCTTTAGCTTTTTGACGGGCTTCTTCAAGTTGAAGCAAAGTATTGATCCTAGATTGTAAGACTTGACTACCAGACCTGTTACACAGAAATCTTCCACCATGTGAGCATCAACATTCTTTGGCCTGTAGGATCCATTTTAGTGACTCAGATCCATTTTTATCCTTCAGTGATTCCAGTTTTCCCTATTTTTATTCCTACCCTCCTGTTGCATCTTTATAGCATGCGTACCCGCGAGTTGCATCCCTATAGCCCGCGGGTAGCATGTAAAATGGTAAAAACCACTATTTATTATTTTTTACTCCCAAAAAGCGGTCATTGGGTGACCTTTGGCTCTCCATCTTCCCAAGTAACGCCTCGATGTGTCCTTTCACCTACCTTTGAAAGGACTATATATTGAGCACATATGGCTTATGGACGGGAGGAAGAAGAGAATCGTAAGAGAACTCTAGTGGATTTTTTCCCTATCTTGAGTCTCCACTCATTGATCCTTGTAGTTGTGAACCAGTTATGTTCACCTTCCAAACTCCTTTCTAGTTTGAGTTTGCCATTCATGGAGGATTGAAGTGGTGGAGACACAAGTGGATTGATCTAGATCTTGGTTCAGATTGGTTGCCGACAAGATGTCGTATCACTTTGTACTTCTTCTTGTTCATTAATAGAAATACTCATATTCTCGTCCATTCATGGTGTGAATGTCATTTATTATACATTGGGTTACATTTGCTTATGATATTATGGACCATTGTTATTGATAATGTTAATGTCATTTATATATTATATGTACTTGTTGGATATTGGCTGTCAAGACTAATTTGCAGATTACAAGTGTGTGGATTGAAAGCTCCAACAGGGATCTACATCAAACGTTGGATCGAGGTTGGTTACGTTTATCCATTATCTTAACATTGTCATTTATAATATCATTGCTTTGAGGATTGAGTAGATTTATGGTAGTCATCTGTCTGTTGTGGTATTCCCAAGCCATAGTGATTTTTCTCCAATACAGAAATGGTGACTCCGCTGGGGAAAACATCCATGTTTGGAAATTTTTTTGAGCATTAGTCCATAATTAGAGTTGTTGTTTATCGAAGGTCTGTGTCACTGATTGGCCGTTAAGATACACTGTAGAAAACTTTCTTTTTCTGAGCCTCTGGACTCTTTAATTTCCCATTTGCCTTTCCTCACCCGCGGGCTAGCTTAGTTCTGCTCGCGTCTACCCGCCTCTATTTACTCTACTGCTCGCGGGTACCCACAGGATTTCCTTCGACAGTAGCGTGTAAATCCAGCTTTTGTTGGTTTATAGCTTTTGGTTGTTGCTAGGTGAGTTTGGTTGGTTCCTGAGTCTTTGTTGGCCCCTTTCTTGACTGTTTCATGCCTTGGTTGTGACCGGATCTCTTCGTTTCTCTTGGTTGAGCCTTCTTGGTTTTTTACCAATCTTTGGATTTAACCTCTTGGTTTTTTCCTTTGGAGCTCTTTCCTTTGGTTGAGTTTTGCTGTTTAGGATCTGCTGGGTTGTCTTAGTGATCTTCTCGGCACTTCAGTGACTGAATAGTAGGATTTTGCTTGCATTTTTTCATTTCATTTATATTGAAAAAATACAAAAATATTAATTTAGTTTTTTGCATTTTCCTTCTTGTTTATAAGCGAAAATACAAAAATATTTTATTTCCATGTACTGCATTTTGCATTGAGTGCTTGTTGCCTTCATTTTAGGTTCTGCTTGTGCATTGAAAAGATAAAAGATTGCATCTTTATTTCAGAATTGTTGGTTGATTTTGCATATTAGTGACATTGTTTTATTGGATAGATGAGTCTAGGATTGGACGATGTTGCATACTATTGAGTCTACACATCACTAGTTTCACGATCATATCCCTTGAGTAATCACAACCACTAAAATTAACGCTTAATCATAAAATTGATTAGACTGATTTTATTTATAGGGTACACCAACTAGCATAGGTTTAGAGTCTTGGAATAGATCATTGTGAGTTAACAATCCAAGACTAATGAACGAAACATTAGGTGTCTAACCAGGGAGTGGAGGAATCCATGGTATAGATCGGTGTTCTCAGGAAGCTCTACTCAATCCAGAGTTAAGCACGAGGTCACGGGAGGTTGGTTGAGGAGATATCCCTATGATATCGGCTGAACGTTGGAGATATATCCAGGATTTGTTCGTATCTGGGGGTACCGGAGGTTCATCCTCTTGTGCTTCAGCCTTAGCTACCCTGCCCATACGACGGGTCCCACCTGCGACTGTCCCCCTGAGCATTGGTTATATTGCGGTGAACATAGTTGCTTTACCTAGGTACCACATAGGGTACTTGCAGTGGTTATGCTGTTTGTGTCCTGAGTCAGATAGGGATTGGACAACACAGTTGTGTTCATGCAGTGGACTTGACCCTGTCGACACAGTGAAGCCTGGGTGTCTCTATAACTGATTCTGTTACCTCCGACTATAGTTTGGGAGTCTCAAGCCTCTCCTACGCGAGACATATCGGCTCTAGTGTCGGGAGATCATTTGGCCACTCTGTTCGTCTGCTCTTGGCTGTAGTTTCTCTAGGTGTGTGCTTTTGATTTACTGTTTTTGATTGATAGTTGGACTTTAGGAGACGCTGTGTCTCTCTCCGAAGAGAATGTGGCACGGAGCCCTACTCTCCACTGGTCCCGTCGGTTGGCTGGTTTAAATCCAAATTTGGTTACACACCATATTGCTAGAGGACGCTGGAGGGCTCCCTCTGAGTCTTCAGATTCTTACGTCACTTACATTGAAGACTACATGACTGCACATCCCGATATTGGGCAAGACCCTTCTACTCCTTCAGCTAGAGTTGAGCACACTTCCGATCCCCATACTCCTCGTGAGGATTGGGGAGGTGATCCACATGAGACTCAATCTGGTTCTATTTGGCCTAATCCACTTGACCGGGATCTGTTTGATCCTTCGAATCTTGATAATTATCTTTACGGGATGCCCGACCTACCCGAGGAAGGAGAACAGGACAAGCCTTTCGTTCCTTCATTTCCACGTGATTATAGATACGGGAGACCTGATACTCATGATGATACTATCCCTCTGATCAACCCCACCGCACTCTCTTTTGGTATGCCTAGTCACACTACTGTCGAAAATTCCACTACGGTTGGTACTCATGCTGGCACTAGTCAAAGTGTTAGCCATACTATACCCACTGGGGGCACTACGTTGTCCACCCACTCACATAGTATGGGGACTAGTCAGTTTCCTAACCACGCTAATGTTGGAACACGACCACCTCCTAGGAATACACAACCTAACCGGAATGCTGTTCGGAATACGACTCGCCATCCAAAACCTAATACACGTATCGCTACTCGTCAACCTAGGACTACTTTTGCACATGATACCGTTCCTCCCAACCACGCGGGTGGACACATACCGCATACTTTTGCGTCCACCACCGCCACTAGTAATGCTAATGTAGGGGGTGGGAATATTTCCTATCCACATGGACATCACACCACCAACCCTGCTACTAGTCACGCCCATATTGGACCTAGGAATTGTTGGGCATTTTTATCGTCGTTAAATAAGTCCCCAAGCATTTAATTTATCAATCCGAGGAGTTCGTAGACTTACGAAGCACATGCAAAGTATATGCAGGATTGAAGTGGAATTAAACTAATCTAAACCCCCTTGCTAATTGCTAATCTAATCCCCCCTTAAGCTGAAACACACAACTGAAAGTAAATTGCATGGAAATAAATTAACTACCACTGAAAGTAATTGCATGAAAATAAACTTAACTAAGAAAGAAGGAAATTGGAAAGACAACATGTGAAGAGCAACAAAACAATACGTGTGAGCTCACATTAAAATCAATCTTAAATTACATCACAAACATCAAATTACAAATAATGAAAGCATCAAAATTAAGACTATGAATCAAAGGTAAGAATCCCCTTCTCCAATCTACAACGTCAAGACTAACTTCTACAATCTAAAAACTACTTCCCCATATGAAGAACACTCTCTTTTATACATGAGAGATTTGAAAATAAGATGAGCATCTCATAATTACAGATCCACTATTCTCTCAACCAATATCCCATTATTACAAAATATGATCCCTTCAAATCCTCCACACATATCTCACAAATCTTGGATAAGATATGTCATCCAAATCTCCACGATCTTCTCCTTAGAATAAGCTTTGAATAATTATCTCCTTGAAATGGTGGAGGAGATATTAGAGAAGTCCTTTGAATTAATCCTTCACATATTCCTACACATTACAAAGCTCATCCATACTTGAGATATTAATGAAAAAGCATGTTAATTTCTAATATTTAATCATAAATTCACTTATTAATACTAAAATGAATAAAGTGGAAATAATAAGGTGAAACCCAAATATTGTATGGAAATGGTATAAGAAAGGTTAATGGGACGATGAAATGTGAGGAATAGCGAAAGGTAAAGTGGATGAAAATATGACATTTATGAGTCCCAACATACTCCCCAATTGAACTTGTTGCATGTCCTCATGCAATCGTGCATGGATCTGCTTAAGAACTTTTGGCATTTAAACTTTGGCTTTGATTGATGATGTCTTTTTAATAATGAATGTTTCCAGGATGTGAATCACATGAGTAACAGTTGGAATTTTCTTATGGTTGGTTCTTGCGTGACAACCATGAATGCAAGGAGTAACAACTGATATTTTCTTATGAATGCAAGAAAATGAGTAACAACTGACATTTTCTTATGGTTGGTTCTTGTGTAGCAACCATTTTGTTATTTGTTTTCTTGTTGTAACCATACACTCACTGGAAATGATAAGCTATCAATGTGAATAAAAAAGCATCACTGTGTATAAGAAAGTTGTTTCTTCATATTTGTGAATCATGCCAATAAGTATATCAATGTGTATGAAGGAAAGTGCGACAAAGGAGTTGTCGAAAAAGAAATGTTGGTGAATGGTAAATGAGTGGAATGATGGTAGTGAAATGATTATAGTGAACATAGTTCAGAGTATCAACTGCGAAATGGAAGGTTTGGAGGAGTATCAGCTGTGAAATGGAAGGTTTGGAGGAGTATCAGCTGCGAAATGGAAGGTTTGGAGGAGTATCAGCTGAGGAGTAACAGCTGCGGAGTAACAACTGATGGAGTAGAAATTGCTGGAGTAACAACTGTTGAGTAATAGCTGCTGGAGTAACAGCTGCGAAAGTGGGCAAATCTGGTGGAGTAACAACTAGTGTTGCAACAAACTTCCTGAGACCATATCTCACAAAATACGATATGGGTTTCGCTGAAATTTTGCAAGCAAGTTTTTACTAGTCCAATGCATCTCCACACTAAAAATAAGAAAAACCCACATCACGAATTTTGAGAAAATTGCAAATTGGTTGTAGGTGATGATGGATGTTTTTTCAAAACCCGTGCATTGGATTGAGCTGAAACTTGCCAATTTTGTTCATTATAATATTATGCACTCCCTGTCAAAAAATCATGAGGATCCAATGTATGGTTTGTGAGATATACTCAATTCAAATTCTGCATTTTATATGAGGAACAATATGCATATGAATAAACTGTCACAAAAGATTTCCTGTCCTCTGAAAATATGATTGCATAGAATATTCAGCAACCTCTATCTCATCCTCCCCAACTGAACTCGTTGCATGTCCTCGTGCAACTCAGCATGGGTTATGAAAGTGAAAAATGAAATGGAGCGTGGTGAGGGAGTTTTCCAAATTATTCATTGCTAGCATGTAAGGAATTGCATGATTAAAATTCAGAAAACAACATACCTCCACTTACCCAAAGAGTAGATGAGCGATGCAATAGGAATGTATCTGCTGCTGCTGGATCGTGGGAGATGTCACTGCTGCAGGATCATAAAAATGTAACTGTATATGTTGCTGTTGAATCATGGAGAATGTGACTACTGTGACTGGATCATGGGTAGTGAAAGAATCAGAATTTTGGTAGTCTCATATAGATGAAGTCATGCTGCTGTAACTGCTGAGGGAGTCATGAAAAAGTGTATAGTCTTCACCCGCTACAAAACCTGATGGTACAATTCTAGTCATGGGAATAAATGTGTCGATGTCGAGCATGAAAAGAATTCATTGGATTACTGGCCATTGATGAATGTCGTTAACCAATGCGAGGAAAACTCACCATTGATGTCAATGAGTGCCAAGGTACTCGAGTACATCTTACGAAGTGCGAATAGATGTGCTGATGTCGAGCCACTTGCAAGATCTGAAGATCAAGGGACATTGATGTATTCCCATGATTGTCAGTGAGAGAACTTGCCATTAAGGCATGCAAGCCTCCAGGTACTCAAAATGAACTCTAGTCTATATCCCAGATAAGGTGCTGAGGTCGATGGGGCAAGACTTGTTGAAGGGTGGGCCTTAAGGAATCCCACATCAGTCAATGCGAGTTGGTACAAAAATATTGGTAGGACTATAAGTGAAAATATCTCACGGTCAAGCAGTGTTTATGGCAAGGAAATCAAGGCGATGTAATCATGGAAAGGGAACGGAATGGTTTTATTCGCGAGGAAAAAGATGAATTGAAAAAATGGGGTAAAATGTATGCGACTCAGAACAATAGGCATGTGTGAAGTCATGACGGATAAGGTAATGGAAGGTGGACTTCAATACATGGATGACTAATGTGCTTTGAAGGAAAAATGTGGGTAAACATTCATGACGCAAATGGGCTTATGAAAGGTCTCTGTGTAGCGGCAAATGTCATGAGATGTATGATGAAGATCAGCTCCTTCAAGTTCCCAACAAAGTATGTTTCTCTGATATATATATATATTTTTATTCTTGAAAAATCACGCCAGCATTAAAATTTATCGTTTGTGAACCTGCAAATGCTTAGTATGAATCCTGCATGAAAACTTGTGAGAAGTTCGAAAACATAACATGCAGAAGTAAGTACTAATGCAACAAATTAAAGAAATAAAATGCGTTTTTATACCTGTTTCCGTTTTGCAACTGTTTCGTCGTCGATTACTGCTAAAGTGACTCCAAAAAACAACTTAGCGTAAATCATAAAAACATGTTTCGATATTCAGGAATGATTAGAATGTCCATTTGCAATTTTGTTTTATTTTTTATTTTTTTATTTTTTATTTTTATAATGTTTTTTTTCATGGCTTTATAATTTTTATTGTTTTTGTTTTACATGCCAAAGAAAAATGCAAAAAGAAAATTAAAAATAATACTAAATGAAAAATGGCAAACAACACTCAAAATTAAAATCCACAAATCTTTGTTTTAATTTATTCAAGCAGTTTTGAAGTTGTGCGAGAGTATGATCCTCATCAATTTGCTGCAACAACTTCAATTGTTTTTCTGTTTTCTGAGTAATAATCCTCAATTGTTATTGACATCTTTATGCATTCTTAAGCAATGCAATGGTCGGAGGGAAACATCATAGACCAAAACTGCAAAGACAATGTTGTGACTTAGTGGTTCTCATATAAGAAATTATTATGTGCAATATAGTAAGTGAGAGTCCAATTGTACCAATTCAAAACAACGTCCTACATCGTATTATTGTGGTCAATCAAACTGATACTTATACCATTGCAGTGAATCTAAAATTTTCAAACCTGTAAAAACAAGCAAAAAGGTGTCTCTCGTTGTTTTTGAGATGACTTCAAATGGGAGCTCGGTCTGCCTGTTTCTCGATAGACTTCTTTCCTGGAAATTTTTAACATTTTTGATAGAAAAAGACAAGTGGCTATTGTCAAAGTGCATAATGCAAAGTGAAGCAGGAATAACTATCGAAATCATGCAAATCCTAGCAAACCGTGCACTTCTTATTCTTTGATAGTTTTATGATTTTTATTGTTTTTTTTTCACACAAACATAAATTTAAAAATGATGCAAAAGAAAAGATGTCAAACAAAATACTCAAAATCAGAGAACTGACAGATCTGCAGATCTGCATGCTGTCACGTCCTAACAACACTACTAGTCTCAGCTTCATCAAATCTTCCCATGTGTAACAGTTTGCTGAAAAATGATTGTTCCATATTGACCTCGAAGCCGTGGATCTACTAGTTCATGAATGTTTCCAGACTCCATTAAGGGTTTGGCCCAAGACATTATGTTCTGCTCAAAAGCATCAACTGGTTTGAGATAATCTCAAGCAACAATAACCCAAATGAAAAAAAACACATCAGTTTTCTCATCAATAATCCCATGCACAAAATACTCAGGTGCTAAGTACCCAAATGTTCCTTTAATTGGAGTTACGAAATGACAATCCAAAATATGAAATTTGAGGTTCAAAATCCGTGCCTACCAAGACAATTGAAGATTTTATATCTCTATGGATTATGTGTCGCTAGCAGCATTTGTGCAAATAATGCAACCCCCGTGTTGTTCCAATTGCAACCTTATACCTAATTGACCCAGGCCAGCACTGAGCCTCCCTTAAGTCGATTGTTGATTCCCTTGTTACACCGACGTGGCGACTTGGCCCACTTCTCCATCTCTGTCTCCATAGACGGCGTTTCCTCCATCCCCCACTGTCGAGCCGGGAAATGTAAAAGAGAGCACCATGGAAGTCGTGTTCGGCTGTTTGTTCATTATCTTGCAAGGTAGAAGGAAAATGTGACCAGCTGATAGAGTCTAGTTGGCAGAGGAATTGATCCAAGGTTTAAATGGGATTTCATATTTGAAGGAAAACATTGAGCATCCATAGGCGCGAGATGAATGAAGATATCTAAGTGAAGAGCTATCAGGCAGCTCAACCGAAGAATCTTTTCTGGGGAAAACAGGTTTATATCCCGAAATATATTGGCCGCTACCGTAACGACGCTCATATTGCAGGATCGAATCACAACAAACATTCTTGCATCGACTGAGAAAGTGCCACAATCTAATGGGTGGCCAATCTTCTCTTGCGTGATTTCATAAACTAACACAACCAGATCCAAATCATGCCCGTGATTTCATAAAAATAGTCAATGAAATAGATTAATCTGATTCTTCCGGCAACATAATGGTTTTAATTTGACAAGGAAATCCACCTCCCGAATTTTTCTTCTCCTAAATTGAATAATTCCAGTAGTTAAAACTATCATCGAAGGTAGAGTCATTAGGGAAGAAGGCGGCAACCACAGATTTAGTTGACTAATCGATGAAAATTTGTAATCGGACGTATAAGAAAAAGTAGAGGTATAGGCATATCTTGAAAATCGAAAACCAGGAATAGATAAGGAAAAAAATAACATTTTCTTTAATTCTTTCATATTATCTGGTTGACATTCTCAATCAAGTAAAAAATTCTTCGATTGTATAATATCATTAGATACAATTTTTGGAAATGAAAGTAATAATCGAAGTCAGATTATGACAATCTAATTTCATGCCTTACTACTTGCAGGGTTCGGATGAAGGCGAGAGATGGCATTGCTACCATTCAACCATAAAAAAACTAGACTGAGAAGACGCAATTCAATTGTGACACAGGTTCAGCTACTGTTTCAATTTGTAGTGGCAGTGTAGCTAGGGTTTTCACCCCAGCTTGTGCAAATGAGCACCTACTAAGGAGAAGGGACTCCTTAGTAGCAGTTCAATAAACAGTAAATAAAAATAGTAAAACAGTATGAAATTTAACCTAGCATGAGCATTAACATAAATAATAAAACATGAAAATATGGCAAAAGATTTCTCTTTTTGTATTAAAGATTATACCTCCAATGTGAAGGTTGGTGAAGCTCTTGCAACAGTCCAGGAGGGTTGCTTCCAAGCTTCCAGTTTTGCTCCTTTCTCTTTCTCCAAAGGGTTGGAAATGGGCCAAAGGGGCACTCAAGTGTGAAAGTAGCTCAAGGGTGAGCTAGGGTTTCAAGAGTGATTTTGGCAGAGTAAGGGTGTATTTGACTGTGGATATGAAATGAGGGGCCTCCATCACCTATTTATAGGTTTTTAGTGGTGGAGTGCTGGCCCATGGTTTTGGGCACCATATGGTTTAGGTCAGCTGTATAGGGTTTTTGCTTCCTTTTTCCCTCTTTTTCCTCTTTTTTGTATTTTTTTTATTCCCTTTTTAGAGGGTTTTTGCTATTTTGGAGGAATTTTGGATTATTTTGGGGGAAAAAAAGGTTTTTTGGCCTTTTGGAGGCTTTTTTAATGGTTTTGTGGCCTTTTGGAGGCTTTTTAATGGGATTTTAAGGTTTTGGAGGCAAATATGGTAGGAAATATGGACAAATGAGTCATGTAATGGGGTAGATGAGGTAGTGAGCACTTTTTGGGTGTTAATAGGCAGTTCCATAATTTCAGCGACTGTTTCAGCTTAGAATTTTCAAAGAATGCACTCCCGAGCCACATGAAAGTGCAGGCCAGTTTTATTTTATAAATTGAAAAAATAAAAAAAGTTTTAGCAAATGGGGATAAATGAATTGCAAATTAAAGATGAAATCAATTAAGCATGTTTGCAAAATCATTGAATTATCCATTCCTGAAAAACGTTAAAAACATAAAACATACATCCTACTTTCTGATCCTCGCAATGGCACATGAAGGCGGAGGAGAGCATACTTATTTTGAGTGAAAAAAAACTGAAAGTAAAAACCTACCTACTGTATGCTAATTAGAACTCAGAACGCAGTTACGTGTAGTTAAATATCCAATGTAGCCATTCACGTAACAACAATACAAATATATTCCTTGTCAATTTTGTGAATGAAAAATGAAAATAGACAGAAATTTGTGAAATTAGTTGTTATAACTGTGAATGAACTAAATGAACTGAAATGTGTGAAATTAGTTGCTGTAACTATGAATTAACTAAAAAAGAAAAACTAAATTGATTTAACTTGGTACTTGCTTGAAACCATCGTTCGATAAGGATTTCATAGGCATAGTTTTCACTCCTCAGATCATGCTGCAACTCCTTTTTTTCCTTCTCGGCTTCCTGCTGGAATAATTGTTCTTCATCAAATGTGCAGGATTCCTCGAATGTTGATTCCTCCTTCGTTGCTGGGGGAGTAATTAAGCTCTCGGTTGCTGTCAAGATCTCCTCTTCCCAAGAAGATGAGATCCCGATTTTTGCAAGGATATGAGCGAGTTGTTCCAATATTAAACTCATTGTTAAACCATCTTCAAAAAGGGATTCTTACAACACCCAAATCTAAATGAAAAATTTAATAAAAACTCTCTTGCTGAAACAGATGAAAAACACTCTGGCTGAAACAGAAAACAATTACTCTTCACAGTTGCAGAAATCAAACACACTTGCAGAAATTGAAACACTCTTGCAGAAATTGAAATTCACGTGTACGCTTGCAGGAATTGAAATACTCTCCAGAGTTGGCAGGGAGAACATGAGTAGTCTCCACTCAAGTAGCTGCTATGACCCCTTACCAACACATGTAGATCCTACTTACTTAAAAAAAACAAACTAAAACTCAATCCATCGTGCCTCCCTGGCAATGGCGCTAAAATGTTGGGCATTTTTATCGTCGTTAAATAAGTCCCCAAGCATTTAATTACGAGCACACAGCTCAACCTCCGGAAAGATCTCTAAAGAGCATCCCGAGACTAATTACGAGCACACAGATCAACCTCTCGGATCTCCATGACTGATTACATATCTCCGTAGTAATACCTCATCCCAGGACTGATTACGAGCACACAACTCAACCTATCGGATATCTGAGGACTGATTACATACTACATAGCAATACCGGAAAGAGTACCACAGGAACATTTATGTGCCGCAGCACGACCGACAAGATATCCCAGGATTGATTACATGTTATTTGCACAACCTGCCACATATCATCTCTGACCTCCAAGTATCAACCTGATACTCATGATCCAACGGATCATCATCCTGATGCTCATGATCATACTGATCATCATCACTGTACCATCCTGGTACATATCATCTGGAACAACATCCTGAAGCTCATCATCATGATCATCCTGATCATACAATGCATCCACCTGATGCATACCAAGTATCTACCTGATACATATCATCATACATGATCCACTTGATCATACAGTGTATCCACCTGATACAAATACAAATACATGATCCACCTGATCATACCTGATACATATCAACATATATGATCTACCTGATCATACAATGTATCCACCTGATACATATACATATACATGGTCCAAGCATCCAACATGATGCATATACAAAATACATACAAATGATCCAACTAATCATATCCAACATCCAACATGATGCATACATACATAAATGATCCAACTGATCATATCCAGCATCAACACGATGCATACATACATACAAATATAAATGATCCAACTAATCATATCCAACATCAACACGATGCGTACAAACATACAAATATAAATGATCCAACTGATCATATCCAGCATCAACACGATGCATACATACATACAAATATAAATGATCCAACTTGATCATATCCAACATCCAACATGATGCATATATAGAGTAGTAACTGGAGCATCATCTTGATACTCATCATCCAACGCTTACATCCATAGACATGTGAAGGATCCTCCTTCCAACATGCTTGGAATGGCTTCAACAAATGTGTCCATCACTTCTTCCTCGAAGTGTCGTCGATCTGAAGAACACCAAGCCTCTCCTTGAAGTACTCAAACTTCACCCTGGCTAGTGGCTTCGTCAGCACATCTGCAATCTGCTTGTCCGTCGCAACATACAGGAGCTTCACGGCTCCTCTCTGCACCATATCCCTGATATAGTGATATTTGATCTCTATGTGTTTCAACCTGTCATGAAACACAGGGTTCTCGAACAGCTTCACACAACTTTGGTTATCACAAAAGATACCAGTAGCATCCAATGGGAGATCAAATAACTCAGACAGTAGCTTCCATAGCCATACTACCTCACAACTAGCTGAATAGGCTGCAACATACTCTGCCTCAGCTGTACTCAGTGCTACGTAGGACTGCTTCTTGCTGAACCAAGAGATCACACCTGATCCCATATTGAAGCAGCACCCAGATGTGCTCTTCCTATCTGCAACACTGCCAGCCCAATCTGAATCAACATAACCCTGCAGGTTAAACTTTTGATTTGCTTCATACTTGAGCCCATAATCCACTGTACCCTTCATGTACCTCAGAACATGCTTTACAGCAACCAGATGAACACTCCTCGGATCCGTCAGGAACTGGCTCAATGTGTTCACTGCAAAGCAAATATCTGGTCTCGTGTTCATCAGGTACATCAAGGACCCAATCATCTGACGATACATAGAGACATCAACCGGCTCAGATGAAGCATCACACAGAAGCTTCAGATTCGATGCCATGGGTGTGGCCATGGCCTTGCAATCCATCATCCCAAATCTCTTCAGGATATCTATTGTGTACTTCCCTTGACCAAGGAAGATCCCACCTGAATTCTGCCACACTTCCATACCTAGGAAATAATGCATCATTCCCAAATCTTTCATATCGAACTCAACATCAAGCTTCCTCTTGGTATCACACCAAGTTCTGGGAGCTTGCTACAATCCATACAAGGCTTTCTTCAATCTGTACACATGTGACTCCCTATCAGGTCTTGGGACTACATCCCAAACATCTTCTTCATGATCAACGGATCATGGCATTCCATTTCTTCATCCCAGATCTTGGGAACTTCAATATCTTCAATAGATATCTTTGTTGCTGGAACAAATATTGTAGTCCTTTTGTAGGTGAAGATATACGGTCTTTCCTACAAAACAAGTTGAATTGCATGATTAGAAACATCTCTTAATTTTCAGAACAAATTCTTTACACATAAAGAAATATGTCATGCAGTCATGCAGTTATCTTAGCCAATGCTTCAATACAACATTTATCCATGTTCCACAACTTTCTAGATGCCTTCCAGTCTCTACCAGAACATTGTTAAGAGTTTTCACTACTCCCAACATGTCAACAAAGAGGTTTCATTCTAGATAAGTAGCACTGGAATGTTGTACAGTGCCTGTCACATCCCCATTTTGACCCCCCTTTGCATTAAATCGTAAATGATGTAAATATTGATATTTAATCATGGTGAGGAGCTCAAGGCCAAGGCCCCACCAATGATTTAGCATTTTATGTATCGGCAATTAAAAATAGATGCATGTGGTTCTTGTGCTAGATAGGCACAATGTAAAATAAAACATCATGTAAATACAGATTTTAATGAAATACCCACAACTAGCTATGCAATGCAACAAAGAGATGGGGGCATGATTTTTATAAGGAATAGGGAGGGAAATTATTCAAACCCTTGAGCCAATGATGTTAATCCATGTGTTAATGAGAAAACCCATAAACCACCAACTACCCATTTTGGGTTATGGACCCAATCATTTAATTATTCCAGAAATTGGTTGAGGCAGTTAATGCCTTGGGAATGAAGAGGTATGGCATCCAATTTCGTGGATGGGCAAGCCATCAACCTGGAAAAACGTATTTTTTCTTCTGGGGGCAAGAAAACACCCACGAAATGGTGCCCAAAGCCATTCTAAACCCACAGTCTTTCCTCTCTCACGCAATCTGAACTACTGGGTCTTTCCTTCATCACGTTTTTCACCAATTTCCTGCATTTTCCATAGCCGGGTGCTCGTTTTTGTGTTGCACAGCAGCTGGGAGAAAGGGAGTCACGTTTTGGGGGTTTATAGAGGTTGTTTTTGCCCCAAAATACCCATGGGCGTTTTTCTGAAAACGGTTTTTGCTCTGCAGGGTTGAATCCCCAATTGCCATTTCGTTTTGGGTCTTCCCACGTTTTTCTGGGCTGGTAGAAACCCCATTTTGGGGCATCTCACTGTAAAAACGTTTTTACATGCCCAATAATTGTGGTTCTGCTGTTATGTGAATCCTTGTTTTGGTTTGAATATGTGAGCAGGAGATTTGGAGTGGTAGTGGACATAATTGGCTTGATAAACCTAGTGGGGGGAAATAACCTCTCAAGAAAATCAATAGGGCTGGCCTATGGTTGGGTGGAACGTTGCAGATGCATAGTTGGTTCCTTGGGACTACTTTGTTAAGATAAGTATTCTCTTTTATAAATTCTGTAATGTCTTTATTTAATGGCTGTCACAGAAATGTTGAATGTATGTTAGATATTAAACATGATTTTTAATTCCACTGTGTTTCTATAATATGCACATGTATATGTCTTTTTAACAATGAGTTTTATTTAATAAAGTTCATGGGGCTAGATGCCCGATTTTAGCATCACGATTCTCTCCATCGCACTATATGATGGGAGGGGATGTGATAGTGCCATAGGCCACTTACCCATCACATGCATATTAGTAGTATATTGTTCATTAATGCAATCATTCTAATATGCACAATACATCTCCTAAGTCTAGGAACATAAGCATAATATTATTTAAACAAACAAAACAGGCAAGAAATGATAATTGAAATACTTATCTTTGTTTGTTTGTTTGGTGGACTCCCTCTGAGTCTTTGCTTCCTGGCAGGAGCTGCTATAGTAGCTTCTTCTACACCTTTCTGTTGTGGAATGTAGGAAGATGGTCAACTCCCTCTGAAAATATGCATCCTTGCAGGAGCTGCTGGAGTGTGCTCCCTCTTGATCTTTGCTTCCTGGATTACCTGTCCTTGAACTTATATTCATCCTTGCTGACATCAATCTTCTTGAACCCTGGAAAGTATATTTTGTAAGCCTTCGAGCTTTCACTGTAACCCACAAAGATACCCTTCTTTCCTGAAAGATCTAGTTTAGTTATCTTTTCCTTTGGGACATGAGTGTATACTGGACAACCAAATATTATGAGATGGTTGAATTCAGGTTTCTTACCAAAAAATACCTCTTCTGGTGTCTTGTTGTCCAATATCTTGTGGGGCGTTCTGTTTTGCACATATACAACTGTTCTAGCTGCTTCTACCCATAGATGCATAGGTAGATCCTGGTCATGCAGCATTTCCCTTGCTGCTTCCATGATTGTTCTGTTCTTCCTTTCTGCAACTCCATTCTGTTGAGGATTATAAGGAGCAGTCAACTCCCTCTTAATCCCTGAATCACTACAAAGCTTCTTGAAGTCACCTGAGGTGAATTCTCCACCATTGTCGGATTTGAATGTTTTCATCTTCTTGTCAGTTTGATTCTCCATCAAGGTTTTGAATTCCTTGAACTTATCAAACACCTCATCTTTGTTTTTCAAGAAGTATACCCAAGTCTTCCTGGAGAAGTCATCAATAAATGAGACATAGTAAACATATCAACTTAGAGAACTGGATGACATAGGACCACATACATCTGAGTGGATGATTTCCAGGATATCGTTTGCCTTGCTTTCACCGCTTGGGAAATCCTTCTTAATATTCTTACCTTTTGCACATCCTTTGCAAACACCTTCATGTTTGGTCTTGATTTCAGGAAGACCCTCTACAGCCTTGCTTGCAATTGGAAGTGCCCTATAGTGCATATGAGAAAGTCTTCTATGCCAAAGTTCACTTGGCTCCATGGATTCATGCACCATGGCATGTTCAGGTTGTCCTTTTAATTTATACAAACCTCCCTCTTGCTCTCCAATCACAACTGCATCATCTATGGTCTTTCCCTTTGGCCACATTAGGACTTGGCCATCCACAAATGAAACCCTCATACCTTTTGCATCCAATGTAGAGATGGAGAGTAAGTTATTCTTGAGCCCAAGTACATAAAGGAATTCTTTCATCTTCAAAGATTTTCCAGAGTCTAGGTTGTAGGAGGATTCACCACTTCCTTTGATTGGGTATTGATAATCTGTAATGTCCCTTGTTAGGAATTTTATTAAATGGCAATTTTTCACTTTTTTCCGTAGTTTGACCTTTGACTAGTTTTGATTTCTAGGTCCCAAATTTGCCCCAAATGATTCCAAATCTTCTGAGAAGGTATATGAATGATATTAGAACATAAATATGTGTTTCAGGGATGCCTTTGGACCTTTAAAATACTTCTGCAAATCCTCTTTCAATTCTGATCAATGTAGGTAACTTTACTAGTGATTTCCCTCTGACTAGTATTGGTCTCTAGGTCTCAAATTGACTCCAAATGCCTTCAAATATTCAAGGAAGGTGTATGAATGATATTATAACTTGAATATGATTTTTATGGATGACATATGGCCACCAAAAGACCTCTAAAAACTCTCTTAAGATTCTGGACCAATTATGCAGTTTTACTAGTAATTTGGGGTTCAAATCCCCATGGGGTAAGTACTGAAAATGGATTCCCAAATGCCTCCAAACCCACTCAAATTTATAAACATAGGTATGTAAGGTGTTAATTATGTTATTAAAGTCTCATATGCACCATTAATGGATTATTACAACTGTTCTCACCCTCTCCCATTTAACTGCAAAAATCCCCAATTCGACCCTTGGGGAAATGGCACTATTTCACCTCCCAATACAACTAAACTGAGTAAAAATGCTTCAAATGCTCAAGTACAGTACATGAAACTTGTAGAAGAAATCCATGTCAGTATATTTATCACAAATATATCATAGAATAATCCATTCATTCGAAATCATCAGCATTACATTGATTCACAACAAGGTAGTGGGGAAATGGCACCGTTCTTTCATTAAAACTGAGATTTATACATTTCTACTTGGAATTTCGACCTGAAACTTTCTGGAGATGAAGAACAGAGTATTTAATTCATATTAAAAAAGAAATGGGGCATTAAAAGCTCCCCCAAAGAATACAATAGCTCACCAAAAATGCCCTCCCTCAAGGATCAAGAATATGCCATCAAAACTGGAAATGGTTGAAGGAGTGAGCTGTAATAGAAGAAACCATGAGCTGCCCTGTATCTTACAACTGCAAATAAAGACTCCATTAAAGCTCCAAATGAAAGGTCTGAGTGGCCTTTCCAATTACCAACTTGGATGGGAATCTTTCACCCTCGAAATTGGCCAAGGCAAGAAACTAGTCATCCACTAGCTCTCCCTCTTCACAAATGCAATTGCAAATTCTACAAATGATCAAAAGAAATTCTCATACTTCATTTATACATTTTATAACCAACATTATCCTTCTAAGGGTCGAAATCCTCTCAATAGATTCAATAGATTTTCATTTAGGAAATATTCCACATTTGCCACTTGTCTCCTAGTTCCAACCTTCCATCTTCTCCCAAATTTGATTTTGAGTCTCTTTGGATTCTCCAACTCCCAAATTCGCCTTCCTTGAGCCTATTTTTGGGGCTGACATGTCATAGTGGTCATATGTCAGAGGTCAGGTCTGCAATTTGTCATAGTTGGCATAGATGCTCCATCATTGGTGTCATAGGGGCTGGGGAATCTAGCCCAAGTGTCCACAAACTTCCACTTTGACTCTTTATCTTCCATGGAGGTTACCAATCCTTCCCAATTCGACCTAATATGCTCAATGAAATGTGTTATGACTTACCAACTCACCCAAGAGTGTTCACATTCCCATTAATTCGAATTTGCAAAAGAGAGATACCATGTATTATGAAAAATCAAGCTAGTGTGGGTCCCACATCCTCCATATGTCTCCAAAACCATTTGTCACCTAGGATTTCTCTTGAATTTATTTATTCACTCTATTTATTAAATACTTGAACCATTCTAATGTCTAAACATCATTTATTATCCCCCTTATTCCAAATCCCAAAGCTTCCACCCCAAACCTAGGAAACTAGTAATTTTCCTCCTTGGCAATTATTTGACTCTTAACATCAATTTTACAAACTCTAATGAATATGGCTAATGTGATTAGGACATTGTGACCCAATTCCAAATTTGGGACATGACAAATCCTCCCTTCCAAATATTGCTTGTCCTCAAGCAATTTCAAACATGGGTGTTGAAGAACTTGCTTTCTGTATAATTCTTTGAAGTTGCCATTGAATTGCCAAACCTTGAGTATTTGAGTTTCCATGAATATTTTAGAGAGGAACCACCATGCTTGCTGCTGCACTAATCTGATTAAAATCACTTTATTAAGTGGGGAATCCATCTCCCATACTGCTTGCTTCCCCCCAAAAAATGAAACCAATGAGACAAAAATTATTCCAGGGTCCCATTGCTTATATTGCACCCCAACAATTAAGAGTGCTCTCCAACCTACACCATTAGATAAGAGGATTCCTGGATCCCATTTTCTTGTATTCATTCTTCCAAACATCATGAGTACCAAATATATATCATCAAAGTACATAACAACATAATGAAAATGTACATCAAGGATATGCTTCATCAAAGAGTCATGAAAGTGCTTATACCTCCAAGCAAGTAGACCACCATTTTCCAAGTGAATACAAGCTTCAAGTGACCAATCAAATCTGCTCCAATGACATAGGTGAGGATCCCATGTCCTATAATGCTGCTCCAAAAGGATTTGATATGCATTAAAATATTCAGCCATGTATTCTTTCATCCAAGAAGTGAATGAAGAATCTCCACTAAAATCTGAACCAAATAATGAGCAGAAAAAACAAGGAGACTTCAAATGGCTCAAATAAGTCTCACCCATACATCCATGAATGTGAGAATCATAAAAATATAACAAAGTATGTGGCTGCCAACAAAAATGTTCTCCAATCATAAATCTATTCTCCCAAGTGTTGGATGAAGTTCCTCCAACATCAAATGAATCAAATGTTGAGCAAGAAAAACCATGAGTCTTCAAGTGACTCAAATGCATATCATAGGTGCATCCATGTAGATTTGCATCATCATAAAGTGACAAATAATGTTGCTTCAAATGTGAATAAGAATGTGCTCCAACCATGTCATCATAAAAGGTAAATCTAGGAGTTCCATACTCCTCATGTGGCACCATCAAAAAGAACCCTTTCACCCATACTTCATTGAGACTAATACTGCAAAACATGGAATTGTAGGATGTAGGAGAATGAACTAACTCACCCAAATGATCAAAAAGTGCAGAAGTTTCATCATGGCAAGGATCCATGTGGGTAGTATCATGCTGCTCCTTCAAAAGTGGGAAACCTTTGTCATAGATTGGTTCCCATGTAGAGGAATCATGCTCTTCTTTAAAAATTGCATAAGCTTCATCAGGAGACAATTCAAGTTCCTCTTCCACCACATCAAGTGTTTGGATCTCTTCAAGTTCATCTTCAAACACATTAAGCACATTCAAATTCCCACATTTCTCATGATCCACCATGTCATGAGAATCCTCCAAACAATCTACCATTTGACAATCTGAAACATAGGAGGAAAAACAAGTATCTTGCAACTTTTCAAGAAGTTGCTCATTTTGAATTGTGAGCTTATGAATATCCTCATTATTCTTCAAGTATGCATCATGTAACAATTCATTAAGCTCAAACAAATGGTTTCTATCAAAAAGCAAAGACATGAAATTACCTTTGATGTGGCACATTGCTCTTTGAATCTTCTCCATGTCTTCAAGGAAGGATGTTTCCTCCAATGAAGTAGCTCTCCAACAAGAATTTGACACCAATGCTTGAGTGTCATGGAGAATGCTGAGGGACTCTTGGATCTTATTTTCATTCATCTTTAATGACCCTTCAAGAAAATGAGGTTCTTGCAAATGAACCTCCTCATCTTCTTCAATTTTGCTTGGACCAACTTCATGAAGCTCAAGTGGTGATGGGGAAGTTGATCTTGGTTCTTCTTCAACTGCTACAAGGTCTTCATTATCATGCTTAATGAAACTTGTACTTGTAGAAACACTTTCAAAAGTGATCTCTATGTCACCAACATAGAGGTGTGAGCACCCATCAGTAGGTACTCCTTCATAGTTTAAGCATTCATCAGTAGATGCTCTTTGGTTCATGTCTAAGCTAGAAGGTGTCTTGAAATGATATTCCATATTTTCAATAGAATCTTCTTCATGCTCTTGTGATGTCTCTTCATTTTTATCCTTCAAGCAAGCTGATGCATTTTGCCCCTTTTTTTCCTTAGGATCAGTATATTTGGAATCTCTTCTTGAATAAATATCAAAAGCTCTCCTCAAGGAGGACATCATTTCATGCACACATATATGATACTCCCTCCAAGGGTTTTTACAAGAAGGGCATAAACCTTTCTTCACTAACTCCACATCTTCATTTTTGGGCCTATTTTCAAAAACATGTTCAGCATAGTACTCAAAATACATTGCATTTTGTGTATTTTCGCTCGAAGCAAGATATTCTTGATATTTTTGATATTGTTGGGGCAAGGTTTTATATTTTTCTCTCCATCTTTGGACTCACTCATAGAATTATCCTTGGTTGGTGTGACACAATCATATTCATCATATTTAAAGTCATAAGAATAATCTTAATTTCTCTTGAAATTGTAAGAAGTGTTGCACGATGGCACCTCTTCCTCATACCATTCACATTCTGCTTCATATTGCTCATAAGCATCTGCATATTCCACATAAGAATTGTACTCATAGGATTCATCATAATAGTAAGACATGGCTGCCAATTATTCTTGAATGTATGTACCTAATACACAGGTTCAAGGACCATGCTCTGATACCACTGTAATGTCCCTTGTTAGGAATTTTATTAAATGGCAATTTTTCACTTTTTTCCCTAGTTTGACCTTTGACTAGTTTTGATCTCTAGGTCCCAGATTTGCCCTAAATGATTCCAAATCTTCTGAGAAGGTATATGAATGATATTAGAACATAAATATGTGTTTCAGGGATGCCTTTGGACCTTTAAAATACTTCTGCAAATCCTCTTTCAATTCTGATCAATGTAGGTAACTTTACTAGTGATTTCCCTCTGACTAGTATTGGTCTCTAGGTCTCAAATTGACTCCAAATGCCTTCAAATATTCAAGGAATGTGTATGAATGATATTATAACTTGAATATTATTTTTATGGATGACATATGGCCACCAAAATATCTCTACAAACTCTCTTAAGATTCTGGACCAATTATGCAATTTTACTAGTAATTTGGGGTTCAAATCGCCATGGGGTAAGTACTGAAAATGGCTTCCCAAATGCCTCCAAACCCACTCAAATTTATGAACATAGGTATTTAAGGTGTTAAGTATGTTATTAAAGTCTCATATGCACCATTAATGGATTATTACAACTGTTCTCACCCTCTCCCATTCAACTGCAAAAATCCCCAATTCGACCCTTGGGGAAATGGCACTATTTCACCTCCCAATACAACTAAACTGAGTAAAAATGCTTCAAATGCTCAAGTACAGTACATGAAACTTGTATAAGACATCCATGTCAGTATATTTATCACAAATATATCATATAATAATCCATTCATTCGAAATCATCAGCATTACATTGATTCACAACAAGGTAGTGGGGAAATGGCACTGTTCTTTCATTAAAACTGATATTTATACATTTCTACTTGGAATTTCGACTTGAAACTTTATGGAGATGAATAATAGAGTATTTAATTCATATTAAAAAAGAAATGGGGCATTAAAATCTCCCCCAAAGAATACAATAGCTCACCAAAAACGCCCTCCCTCAAGGATCAAGAATATGCCATCAAAACTGGAAATGGTTGAAGGAGTGAGTTGCAATAGAAGAAACCATGAGCTGCCTTGTATCTTACACCTGCAAATAAATACTCCATTAAATATCCAAATGAAAGGTCTGAGTGGCCTTTCCAATTACCAACTTGGATGGGAATCTTTCACCCTCGAAATTGGCCAAGGCAAGAAACTAGTCATCCACTAGCTCTCCCTCTTCACAAATGCAATTGCAAATTATACAAATGATCAAAAGCCATTATCATACTTCATTTCTACATTTTATAACCAACATTATCCTTCTAAGGGTCGAAATACTCTCAATAGATTCAATAGATTTCCATTTAGGAAATATTCCACATTTGCCACTTGTCTCCTAGTTCCAACCTTCCATCTTCTCCCAAATTTGATTTTGAGTCTCTTTGGCTTCTCCAACTCTCAAATTCGCCTTCCTTGAGCCTATTTTTGGGGATGACATGTCATAGTGGTCAGATGTCAGAGGTCAGGTCTGCAATTTGTCATAGTTGGCATAGATGCTCCATCATTGGTGTCATAGGGGCTAGGGAATCTAGCCCAAGTGTCCACAAACTTCCACTTTGACTCTTTATCTTCCATGGAGGTTACCAATCCTTCCCAATTCGACCTAATATGCTCAATGACATGTGTTATGACTTACCAACTCACCCAAGAGTGTTCACATTCCCATTAATTCGAATTTGCAAAAGAGAGATACCATGTATTATGAAAAATCAAGCTAGTGTGGGTCCCACATCCTCCATATGTCTCCAAAACCATTTGTCACCTAGGATTTCTCTTGAATTTCTTTATTCACTCTATTTATTAAATACTTGAACCCTTCTAATGTCTAAACATCATTTATTATCCCCCTTATTCCAAATCCCAAAGCTTCCACCCCAAACCTAGGAAACTAGTAATTTTCCTCCTTGGCAATTATTTGACTCTTACCATCAATTTTACAAACTCTAATGAATATGGCTAATGTGATTAGGCCATTGTGACCCAATTCCAAATTTGGGACATGACATAATCATCCCCAAGTTTCACCTTATGGGGTGATTCATGTTCAGATAGATTCACAAAGGATTCCTTAAACCTAGTCATGTGTTTGGAAGCCCCACTATCAATCAACCAATCATTACAACCATGGGAGATAGTACCTATGAGAGCAGAGATTAGAACATACTCTTCTTCACTTGATGAGGCATCATTACTATCATCACTTTCTGCCCTAGCCTTCTTCTTTGGAGGTTCATCATCTTCGACAGCATGAGCATGGTACCTTCTTTTGTTACCCTTCTTCTTCTTGCTGGATTTGTTGTTGTTGTGGTCGTCCCTTTTGTTCTTGGGACATTCTGAAGAAAAGTGACCCTTCTCATTACAAGTGAAACACCTTAGATCTTTCTTGTCTTTGTGAAAATGATGAGAATATTACTTCTTGTGATGGGATGGCTCCCTCTTGAACTTGCCCTTCTTAGTGTGAGCTGTAAGAGCTTGATCTTCATTTCCCATCTTCTATTCTCTTTCCACAAGCCTTGATTCTTCTTGAGAACATTCCTCCCATAATCTGCTGAAGGAGATTAAGTTCTTTTTGGCACAGATCCCCTGGATAAAAGAGTCCCATGACCTAGGTAGGCCATTCAAAGTAGTCATAAAAATTTCACCATTCTCCACCATTTCATCTACAGCTTCAAGTTGTTCCTTGATCTGAGAGACCTTGGATAAATAGGATTGAATGGTTTCTCCATTCGACATCTTGACCCCTTTCAATTGATTCCGCAAGGTCATCTTCCGATTTATGTTCTTTCCTTCAAATAGCTTGGTCAAAGAGTCAAACATAGCCTTGGGTGTCTTTAGAGAAGACACATGGGGTATGAGATGGTCTTTGATAGAATCAACAATGATTCTCTTTGCCTTGACCAAGTTCTTCTTATGCAATACCTTAGCCTCTTCATCCTCTGGGATAGGGATGTCTTCTTTTATATATGAGTCCAACTCATTCTCTTCCAGGATTAACCCAATCCTATACTTCCAAGCTCAGAAGTTATCATCCCCTTCAAGCTTATCCTCAAGCTTGGTGTGGTGAGACATCTTAAAGAGTACTTCAAATGGAAATAGAAAAGATTTAGGTCTTACCACTTGAAATGCTGAAAACTGTATCTGGTCCCGGATTAGGGTTTGTCGAAAAAACCCTAAAAATTAAAAATGTGAATTTCAAATTTCTGAAAGGATAGAAAGATGCGCTTTGATGAGCTGATCAGCCTGGTGTATTCAGAATTTGAGATCAGCAAAGCTTTACCCTTCATATTTGCCTTTTTGTCCTCCCGGGTTCACTAGGGAGAGCCCTGAATTAGGGTTTGAGTTTCCTGGAGATCTACCCAGCCAAAAATCTTGATCCAAAGCTCTAAACTTCGATTTTTGCAAGGAGCTTTCAGCTATGTCTTCCGATTTCAAAAATTCCTATTTTTGTGGAAACCCTATTTTTTAGGGCCAAATTTGGAAATGATCAGAATTGAATTCTGATTGGACAAATAGATTCTCCTTAATAAGTAGAGTCAATCTACTATACTGCTTTCCCAAAAACTGTGGAGAGAAACCCAATAAACAAGAAACTCAAGTTTCTGTCACTGCAAAATGTCTTCTTCTCAGGTTAGCTCTGATCCCATGTTAAATTTTGAGCATTAATTCACAATACTCTTGGATCTTTACTAAGAGAATAACATATATAGTATATCAATGCATAACAATCACAATAAGCATGACAAGCATCACAAGAATCAAAAGCATGAGAGACAAGAGACATAGAGTTTCCGTGGGGAAAACCCTAAGGTGAAAAACCCCACAACTTCCTCAGAGATAGAGAGAGAAATGGCTCAACCAAAGTACAACCAAAATAAACTTGAGATAGTCTCCTAGTAGCAGATGATACTCCTCCTCACTAGTGCGCCAATTTCTGAGTGAGAGACATATGACTTTTCGAATGATCCAAATAGAGATCTCCTGATCTCTATTTATACTTAACCTGTTTGCCCAGTTACCTTATGGAGCCGACTTGTCTATCTAGATACATCCACAATATAATATATATTTTAGGGCCGACCCCACACATGGTGGTTTAATAACCCATCGGCAAGTACACACACTTGCGACACTTGTCAATCCACATGACGACACTTCCTTATAGAGGAATAACACATCTCTTATAAGGGTACAATAAATATATATAAAATACATAGATGAAATACATTCCGAAGTTACATATACATCAACACAATACAACACGATTCCCACTGTGAATAGTACATACATGCCCCATACTCATGGTGGAAACCCTTACTACAACCCAGTCAATGCTGGACACCAGTATCACCCACCACCCCAATATGGTGCTCAAAACGCGCATATACCTGCTTACTCTCAAATGGTTC
Organism: Larix kaempferi; assembly: GCA_027924585.1. Lineage (NCBI taxonomy): Eukaryota > Viridiplantae > Streptophyta > Pinopsida > Pinales > Pinaceae > Larix > Larix kaempferi. The sequence goes on from BSBM01000036.1 coordinate 1,671,746, forward strand.
AGGAAGGAGGAGGTTATCCACCTTATGGCCATGGGAAAGCTTATGGGCCGTTAGGTCCTCAATATCAACAGTTTAATCCTCATGGTCAAGCTTTTGGTCCATCCTATAACACAGTTCCGTTCAACCAACCTTTTTTGGGAGCTTATAATCAAGCTTTCTAGCCGCAGCTCCCATTCCTTGCACGCTTGAATCTCCTGGATATTTTGAAGCTCACGAATGATCCGGTGTGTCACGATCCTACTTGGCCCTCGATCCCTACCAAGATCCCCTCGAACATTCCAAAGTTTGAGGGGAAAGGTGGTGAGGACCTGGGAGATCATGTCATGACGTTTCACCTATGGTGCTCCTCCAAATCTTTGAATCATGATTCCATTCAATTACAACTATTTCAATGCACCCTCACGGGGGCAGCGGCGAAGTGGTATGTGGAGTTGCCCGGGAACACCTATAGGGGATTCAACGAGATTGCTTTGGTTTTATTAAACCATTTCCAGTTACCGGTTCATTATGATACTAGTACTGAGTTGTTGTCCACCTTCTGTCAGAATAAGGCCACACATATTTCTGACCACGTTCAAGAGTGGCGTCGGCGGAAGAGATTAGTGAAAGCCAACATTCCTCCAGAGTTCCTGTTGGAATGGTTCCTCAAATCTTTACTTTCATACATTGCTAAGGATGTTTCGATGTCTGACATTGTGACTGAGGAACAAGCTATCTTGAAAGTCCAGCAGTTAGACCTACTTTATTCTCAGTCTGGCATTTTATATGACATTATTCCTGATGCACCGAGAACAAGACATGAGCCTATGTCAGTTCCTGGACCACATGCCGATGGCATCGTGGGGTCTACATGAACTCGCCTTGAAGACTTGGTAGCTAATCAAATGCAAAATTTGTCGCTAAACCAGTCTGCTCCCGGATAGGTTCACACCTTGTCCACTTCCACTCCGTCGTCTGATGTACACAATGTGCAATCAACGAAACCGTCGAGTAACCAACAACCTGGTGGTAAGAAAAAGTGGAGAAATAATCGTAGGGGTGAAAAAAATGGAAGCAATAATAATAGCAATCGTAATACTCCTTGTAAAGAGAAGGCCAACCCTCCTTGGGAAGGTCGTAATGCTGGTGAGGATCGTAAACCTAGGCATAAGGTGAAATTCCCTTGCAAGCTTTGTGGGGAGGATCATCTTACTCATGTCCTCGAATTGAAGAAGCATCAAAGCATTTGGCACATAGCCCAGCTGTGTTGAAGGATCCCCTTCCTCATCATCAAAACATGGCTTCGCATGCTCCCACTGTTGGTTATGGTACTAATGAAACGGCTTCTTCCAATACTAGTGGTTATGGATGTGTGAGTATGGTTCAGTCGGAGGTTTGTGTTGCTACTTGTCAACGCGATTATGGTGCACCACAACCGAACTTGGGGAATGAGCCTCCCCCTCCTCCTGATAATTCCTTGCATATCGAGAAGCCTTCCATTATGCCGCGGATACCGAAAGGTGTTCTTAATCACTTCACGCATAATCCTAATGCTTGAGCCGCCTAAAACTACTCCATCGTAGAATATTTGGGCCAAACTCCGTGTGCCATGTCGGCTCTTGAGGTTTTGAAAGCCTGTCCTTCTCAGAAGCATGCCCTTTTGAGTGGGTTAGGAGTTCAGGATGGAGGAAATCCTAGTGTTATCAAGTTCGATACTAATGATGTCTAGCCTCACTTACCTTACCACGTGGCCTTTCAAATCCATGTGGTTTTCCTTAAAAGCTTCGTCAAATGTACTATGGTTGATGAAGGTGCTTCCGCGTCAATAATGTAATTGACTTGTTGGAAAGCTCTTGGCTCTCCTCCTCTACTCTCATCTAGAAATACACTCACTACATTTGACGGTAGGTATTTTACGCCGCACGGAATTATCCCTTCCCTTGTTGTCTCCTTGGGAGGTAAGTCCGTGCCGATTGAAGTCGAAGTAGTTGATGGACCCATCGACTACAACCTTTTACTGGGTCGGAACTGGATGTACGCTATGAAGGCTTTCGTGTCTACTGTATTTCGAGTTATTTGCTTTCCCCATGAAGGCAAGATTGTGACGATCGATCAGCTGGATTATGTTGGCACTCCTTCCAAAGCATCCACGGGATCTATAGTCCCGCAAGTTTCTGATTCTCAGCTGGCAACTGGGAACATAGGTGTTGAGATGTACCCCTCATTAATGGGAACTTTTAACCATTCTGCACCTGTGAATTTTATTGGAACCATTTCCGACAGTGTGCCTCCTCCTTCGAATAATATGCCATTCCGGACTTCCTATTGTGATGATCCATGGATTTGACCATCCACGGATTCTATGTATGGAGACATTGCGCACGTCGGGATGTCTATGCCTTTATCTGTAGCGGAGCTCACTTACGATCATATCCAACAAACCACTGCATATCAGGATCTCTCTTCTTCCCAGACAGTTGAAGAAGATCTCGTTACGCTGCCATCTTGGGCAGCCAACTCATCTTGCTCCCACGATTTCCTTGATGATACTTTACCATCTGATGAAGCTATCCTCGAGGCCATGTGTGGTAGTGAGAGGACTTGGGAAGATATGCACCATCGCTCTTATTTCCTTCCCAACCTCGAGCTCTTTAAGCAAGAGGAGTTTAGGATGACTCTAACAAAGATGGTTGGTCACCTTGTGGTTCTTTTGGAGTCACATGATGTTTTTGCGGAGGGGAATATGGTCAATATTTCCTCAACCAATTTGATCAACATCTCTTGCACTCTCGGAAAGATGGAGAACGTTTACATCGGTGCCGATTGCAATACTGAGGAGATCGCTATTTACACTGATTTGTTTATTGAACTCCGGGAAGCTTTCGCTTGGTCATATGAGGAGATTCCAGGAATAGACCCCCGCATTATTGAACACGAGATTATAACGTATCCCGATGCTAAACCAGTTCGACAATGCTTACGTGCTGTGAACCCTAGGAAGGCAGCTGCTATTAAGGCAGAGGTGGAGAAACTACTCAAAGATGGTTTCATCTACCTCATTCTCCTTACCGAATGGGTGTCAAACCCCGTTCTTGTGGATAAGAAGTAGGGAACGATCCGTGTATGCATTGATTTCAGAGATTTGAACCATGCATGTCCGAAAGACAACTTCCCCACGCCATTCATTAATCAAATATTGGATGCTTGTGCAGGGAATGGGATTTTTTCATTCATGGACAGCTTCTCGGGTTATAGTCAGATTCAAATCAAACATGCGGACCAACATAAGACAACATTTATTTGTCCATGGGGAACCTTTGCATACCAGAAAATGCCCTTCAGCCTCAAGAACGCCGGAGCTACTTTTTAGCGAGCCATGACCTATGCCTTTCATGATCTTAAGATGATTATGGAATTTTTCTTGGATGATCTTGCTGGCCATTCTCGCAAGAGAGTGGACCACCCCAAGCACCTCCGTATGATTCTTGAACGATGTATTCACTACAAAATTCGATTGAATCCAAACAAATGCATCTTCACTGTTAGGACTGGTCGCCTTCTAGGATTCATAGTTTTGAGGGAGGGTATTAGAGTTGATCCTCTCAAAGTTGAGGCAATACTTCAGTTGCCTCCTTTGCATAATTTGTTACAACTTCAGAGCCTCCAAGGGAGAGCTACTTTTGTGCGTCAGTTTATAGCTAACTATGCCAGTATTACTAAATGTTTCGCACGCCTCTTGAATAAAGACACACATTTTATCTGGGATGAGTGAGCTCAGCAGTCTTTCGACGCCCTTAAGAAAGCTTTGGTATCGGCCCCTATGCTTAGTCTGCCAGACTTTACACGAGATTTCATTCTTTATGTGGCCGCATCTCAAGAGACTATTGGCATGGTCTTGGTTCAGGTAGATGATGCGCTTGTCAAGCATGTTATCTATTATCTTAGTCGAAATTTAGTAGACGCTGAGCTAAGATACACCCACATAGAAAAGCTGGCACTTGCGACTGTTCACGCAGTCCAGCGGTTACGACATTACATTTTGCTTCGAACAACCACCATTGTAGCTCACATCAATCCATTTCAATTCATGCTATCATGATGCCTTATCGGGGGTAATTATAATAAATGGATTGTGATCCTTCAGGAATTTGATCTCGATTTTGCTTCTGCACAATCAGTGAAATCATTGGTGTTCGCTGAACTTATGTCGGACCTTCCAAGGCTTGATGAGGATGTCATTCATGAAGATTCCTTTGTGGATGAACACTTATTTCTTATCTCGACCGAGGACCATTGGTATGGGGATGTCATTATATATCTCCAAACTTTGAAGTTTCCTCCGCATTATTCATGAGACGAGCGACGACATGTGAGACATCACACTAAAGATTATACTATCGTCAGTGACACTTTGTATCGCCGAGGCCATTCTCCGTCGTTGTTTGACTCACAAAGAAGTGGAACGGGTACTTAATGATTTCCATGTGGGGGCGTGTGGCGGTCACTTATCCGGGCTTGCTACAGCCCAGCGTATCATGCGAGTGGGTTATTTTTGGCATACCATCTTTAAAGATTGTATTAACGCTGTGAAGACATGTCACCGTTTCCAGGTGTTTTCTCGTAACGTACACTCACATCCAGCGCCCCTCCATCCGGTCGTCACTGTTGGTCCCTTCACTAAGTGGGGGGTAGATTTCATGGATTGCAAACCAGCTTCGGATGGGGGGCATCATCATATTATCGTGTCCGTAGATTATTTTTCCAAGTGGGTTGAGGCCATGCCTACTGTAAAAGCCAACAATGCCACTGCATCCCATTTCATGTTCAACCAGATTATCACTCGATTCGATATCCCGAAAGAGATTGTCACTGACCATGGCAGTCACTTTCAAAACAAGATGGTGGAGGGTTTGTCTCTCAAGCTTGGGTTTCGTCAGGAACACTCGTCTTCCTACTATCCTCAAGCGAATGGTCAGGTTGAAGCAGTAAATAAGTCTTTGAATACCATTCTCCAATGTACCATCCAACAAAGCAAGACTAATTGGCATATCATGTTATATCCTGCTTTGTGGGCATATCGAACCGCAGTTAAGACTGCCACTGGGTTCTCACCATTTCAGTTAGTTCATGGTGTGGAGTCACTCTTACTAATTGAATGCGAAATCCCTTCGCTCAAGCTAGCCATAGAACTCCTCCTTGATACGACGAAGATTGAGCAACGTTTAGTACACCTCGAGCAACTTGACGAGCACCGTCGAGATGCCGATGTGGCCATTGATGTTAACAAGTGTCGTGTCAAGGTTTAGTATGATAGGTCTGTCTGTCCCCGGCAATATGCTGAAGGTGACTTGGTACTCTTGTATGACCAAGATAAAGAACCCCTGGAGGTAGGCAAGTTCAATCCCATGTGGCACGGTCCTTACATTGTGAGGTGTGTCCTTGAAAAAGGATCTTATGAGTTAGAAGATTACGAGGGAGTTTTCTTGAAGGAGCCTAGAAATGGGCTCTACCTCAAGCGGTATTACGCTTGAACCTCTGGTTCAGGCTGATACTTTTGTACACTATTGTATAGTTTTTCTATACATAGTTTAGGTTGCCTTTTTGGTTGTTGGGTATACTGATTAGCCTCTGTTTGATTAACAGATGTCAACAGGATGTCCTACGTTCTTAGGTTTCATGGATGGTGCTAGCCGACATACGCAGTAGCTTGCTTTTGCTGCTTGGGTTATCTTCTCACCTGACCACCTAGTTGTGTCCTCAGGAGGTGCTTGTCTTGGTCCTACATCTAACAATGTGGCTGAGTATAGTGCCGTTGTTGAGCTTCTTTGGGATGCCATTTCACATGACATCTAGTCTTTAGAAGTCTACCTAGATTCACAGCTAGATGTGTCTCAGCTGAATGGGAAGTACCGTGTATGAGACCCTACATTACTACGGATATTCCTTAAGGTACGAATCTTGGAGAGACATTTTGTTTCCATTACATATATTCATATTCCGAGAAGTCATAATTATATATCTGATGCATACGCTAACTATGTATTAGATTGGCATTTGTCGCATTCATCATGAGCACATAAATACAAAGAAATTCATACATTTGTAACATACACACATGTAGTAGAATCGAGAACCAAAGTTGTATATATATAAATATGTCCAAAAATGGTAGTGTCATACAAAACTAGAGCCCGTAGACCTAAAAAATATACATATCGATACAAAAAAATGATGAGACCCTGGGATATCTACTCCCTCCGAGGAGGTCTAGCTGCCGTCTCGAGGGGATGTGTCTCATAGTAGTACTATACTGCGTTGGCCATCCACTGCAGTAGCCGCACCCACTCACCAGGAACGCCCACTACCTGGCGCTGCATAGCCTCAGGTAGTCGGGCTACCTCTATCAGTGGTACTCGGGAAACCATCCATGATATGTTGCGCCGCAACGTCTGGAGTGTGCGCCCTGCTATAGCATCTGCTTCCACCTTATCTCTACCCCGATGACCATGTCTCAGGAAGCCCTCGGGTCTCACTGGGCCTTTGTCTGCGAGCAAACAGTCACCCATTAGCACATGATATTACCACCAAAAATATTTTTTGCATTTCAACTATAATAAAAAAATCCATAAAAATTTAATAAACACAAAACCAAAAGAGTACTCACCGATGTCTCCGAAGGTTGCGCTTGGTGGGAGTGGCATGTCACGGTACTGTCTGAAGTGTATCCCCGCTTAGGGATAGTCCTCTATCGTGATCACCTGCCGATTCCACGAGCGGAAGAACTCCTCAGTATATGGTGACGACAGACGGCCACCACCCTGTCGTGTCAATATCTTAGCCCACCGGGTCAGGGCTGGATCTTGGAGACTGTGAGGAGGGACATCCACCCTCGGGCTAAGTCCTGGAACCCTCTCAAAGAAGAAACTGCAGAGGATGCTACCATACCCAAAGTTTTTGGCCTTACCCTCTTTGCATTCTGTTAGTTGTGTCTTCATAGACACCAGCAGAGTAGTACACCAGTCAAATATAGTAGGCTGCAAGCATTGTGATGCGTAGAACATCACTGGTATGGATGCCTGATGTAGTGCTTTGGATCCCGTGATCCATAACAGAGTAGCCACTATGATCTTTGTGCTCAGGTCCACTATGAGGTTGACCGGCACTTGGCTTCCCACTGCTCATGTGTTGGGTGCGCAATACCGCGCTATGTAATCTTGCACAGTGATCCCACCACCCATGGTCCGTGACCGAAGACTAGCCACCTCCCCTCTACGGGACAAACCGACAATGAAATAGATATCCTCTACTTCCAGTGTCAATGTTTTCCCATTGAGGATGAAGTGTTGAGCATCCACATCCCAGTAGTTGATCAGATGACGGAGTAGTAGGTTTTGGGCCCTTAAACCCTCGAGACTCTAGTATTTATATAAGCCACATGCTTGCAATGCTTGTTGTGCTTGCAAATCGTTGCACATGGCCTCATCTACCTGGTCATGCTCTCTTTCCCTCCACTCTAGAACCATCCTGGAGTGCAAAGCAAGAAATTTTTAGTCAACTTCATGTTTAAAAACTTCTTCACGGCCGTACCCACAGGCTAAATTGTACACAGTGGTAGGTAGACGTGGGCAGTCAGTTTTTGTTTGGATATCCACATCATCTTTTTCAGGATCTTGCATGCAATTAGGGATTGCATGCAAATTCTAGGGTTTGCATGCACTTGCATGCACTTTGCATGCATCCCAGTCACCAGTTTGATGCCTCCAGCACCTTAGCCACCTTATTCTTGCACCCGGGAGCGACTTCCTTCAGAGTTTTAGCCCTCCTAGGATGAAAGGATCCCACTTCTCACCTACTGCCAGAGAAGGGCGCACTTGTTCACCTACCACTGCAGTTCCACTTCAGTTACATTCAGTTAGCTCCGATTCTCCCTAATTTGAGGCTAGTTTCACTCCCGACTAACTGTTTCACTTCCGTTGGACCTCCAGTTTGACTAGATGACTTTTTTTGACTTCAGTTAGTCTCCCATGCGCCCCCCACTGAGCCTCCTTCCATTAATCAGTGCTACACACTTCAGTTACACATGACACACTCAGTTAGACTCAGATTGACACCTGGATGACTGGTTCTTGTGCATTGATGACCACCATCGATTGATGATGAGGACTCCTAGTTGGAGTCAAGCTACTCCATTCAGTGATTCGAATGGCCTACTTAGTCAATTCGAATTGCTCATTGACAGATATTGTATTCTATTGTAATTCATTCACCCTTTCTGGGATATTGAGCACTGCTGCATGTTTTGCACAATTTTACACCATATTTTCTATGTTCATCTGTTGTGATTGATTTACTTGTTCATTAGATCTGTTGTGACTAATTTTACAGTTTTTTTACTGCGCGTTTGGTGCCCTACCCGCGACCCGCATACTTATAGCTCGCGGGTAGTGCTGAAGCCATTTAGGGCTTGGCCAAAGAAAAAATCCCACCAACCAAAATTGAAATAAAAGCACTTAAATGAAAGGTATGGCAGTGATCACTAACCTGCTCTGGACGATTCACTGAACGGTCACTTGTAGCTCCCACGATCGACACTCGAAGTTTCAGGTGAAAACTTACCACTAAACTCCAAATTGGTGAATAGTGCAAATGAATTGAAAATTACAAATTTTATTACTATTTATAATTTTCTGGACCCACTTTTCTATAGTTTTTTCCATTTCGAGTCGTTATGAACTAATATCGTGTCATGGAGTAGTGTTTTTTCAACAGATTTCCTTGGCGAGAGTTGTTTTGAACCATTTCACACCTACGGAAGGTACATTTCACACTTGGCATATAGGTTAGATGACATTTTCACATTCATTATGCATTTGACATGTTGACCATTTTCATAAACCCTAGGTGCGACCCCGCTTCGTAATTGACATAGAACCTTCACACTGCTATAGAAGTGTCGTTATGTGGCGGTAGGGATTTCCCGAACATGGGTACCCTAGTTAGAACCCCATTATGCATTCTGGTTCCCATGCCGTTGTTTGTCGTTAGGATTGGGAGTCCTTCGTAGTTACGCCATGACATTGCGATAAAGACTCATACTCTACTTTGTCTTATGCTGGCCATCTCCCTTAAGGAATCCCCTCAGTTATATCATGTTGTGATTGCATTGCATCATCCTGCTTGTCACTTGAGCCTTGTGTCGGCTCTTGCTTACTCAATTGTTAGCCTGGTGCCTGAGCACTTTTCCCTGTCGAGCCCTGCAGAGCTTATATTTTCCCTTCACAATTTGATGACCTTTTGACCCTGAGGGAACGCACCCCCGAGTGTCCACATCCTGTACGCACTTCCTTGCATTGAGCATAGGTATGTTCCACTGCTTGGGACTAGTCTGCTAGCTATTTGACACTCATTCCCTCACCTGTTGTACTATAATCAATTTTATTCTTTTTAAAGCTTTTCCCAAATATGAAAAAGACCAAAAAAATCAAATATTCCAAAAAGGAAGACGGGATTATGGTTACTATTTCTTGTTGGTAGCTGTTGTGTTGCCTTTGAATAGAACATTCATTCCACTCCGCACATTATGAGTCGGGACTATAGTTGGGCCTTAGGAGCTGTACTTGTTTCTCAGTTTTCTCCATCAATTGGTTAAGCTTCCAGTCATTATGGAGCCCTCTATAATGCCTCCTACATTGCACAGTTTGTGTCAAATCTATGCTGCTTGAGTCTATCCATCTGCTCATGCTCTTGTTCAAAGGAAGTCCTGAAACCAGTGTCGGCCACTCCTCAGATCTCTTGACTATTACATGTCGACCATCCTTATTGAGTCAGTCCATTTCAAGTGAGATCTTCCAAATCTTTCAGCATTGCTGGTACCTCGTGCTGGTTGATGGGGGATGCCTTAATGCCCTCCTTCCAGCGAGTCTCGTTCCATCGACTTCAACTCATTTATTCCGGGACTTGAGGCTGAGAGTCCGGTTGAGTACCTTGAGGCTTGCAGTCATTAGCGACAGTTTCTCTCGCCATCGATAGTTTTGGGAATAGATCAATGTCCCCTGATTGATGGATTCATCCTATTATTTGACTTAAACCCATTTATTCATACTCTGATGATTGTGCTCTGTGCCTTGATTCCCATTTTAATTATTGGTGGGTCATCTCGTGTCTGTTAATGGTATACATCATTGACCGGTAATCAGCCGATGTCTCATCAGGTTCGACCCCAACTCCTTTATTCACTTGATGGGACTTGCACCATCGAAAACTTCTGTAACAGACCCCAGGCGATTGTGGCATTCAGAATGCTACATATGACTTTGACTTTACATCTGAGATATCACCTCTCAGATTTCAGCAGTTTGTAACTCCAGTTTGCACCAGTTGTTGTTTTTTCAGCAGGAGACCGTATCTTACTGTAGAGGGATCATGGCTATAATCACTTATGACATATATCCATTATGTACTGCCTATTCATGGCCATTGTATCAGATTGTTGTACTATACTGACATGTATTCAGAGATACTATTGTATTATGACGAGTGAGCTGTTCTTTCCACTTGTGTCTCCATCACTCCACTTCTGAGTTTTATAATGTATTTCGGCCATCGTAGCACTTTCAGTCTCTGACCTCACACATTAGGGGGCATCTGTTACACAAAAATCTTCCACCCTGTGAGCATCAACATTCTTTGGCCTGTAGGATCCATTTTAGTGACTCAGATCCATTTTTATCCTTTAGTGATACCAATTTTCCCTATTTTTATTCCTACCCGCCTGTTGCATCTTTATAGCATGCGTACCCATGAGTTGCATCCCTATAGCCCGCGGGTATCATGTAAAATGGTAAAAACCACTATTTATTAATTTTTACTCCCAAAAAGCGATCATTGGGTGACTTTTGGCTCTCCATCTGCCCAAGTAACGCCTCAATGTGTCCTTCCACCTACCTTTGAGAGGACTATATATTGAGCACATATGGCTTATGGACGAGAGGAAGAAGAGAATCGTAAGAGAACTCTAGTGTATTTTTTCCCTATCTTGAGTCTGCACTCATTGATCCTTGGAGTTGTCAACCAGTTATGTTCACCTTCCAAACTCCTCTCTAGTTTGAGTTTGCCATTCATGGAGGATTGAAGTGGTGGAGACACAAGTGGATTGATCTAGATCTTGGTTCAGATTGGTTGCCAGCAAGAGGTCGTATCACTTTGTACTTCTTCTTGTTCATTAATAGAAATACTCATATTCTTGTCCATTCATGGTGTGAATGTCATTTATTATACATTGGGTTACATTTGCTTATGATATTATGGACCATTGTTATTGATAATGTTAATGTCATTTATATATTATATGTACTTGTTGTATATTGGCTGTCAAGACTAATTTGCAGATTACAAGTGCGTGGATTGAAAGCTCCAACGGGGATCTACATCAAACATTGGATCGAGGTTGGTTACATTTATCCATTATCTTAACATTGTCATTTATAATAGCATTGCTTTGAGGATTGAGTAGATTTCTGGTAGTCATTTGTCTGTTGTGGTATTCCCAAGCCATAGTGAGTTTTTTCCAATACAAGACCCTCGAGAGGCTTGGGACAACTGTAAGGATAGAAGCAAAATATTGGGAGGGAGAATAGATTCCTTTCCATAGACGAGAGTGTAAGGGGAAACCCCTAATGCATTCTTTGGAGTTACCCTATCTTCCCATAAGGCGTTTGGGAGAGCTATATGCTAGCTTCGCTGATTTTCTATCACAGTCTTCTTGAGAATTCAGATGAGATTTTTGTTTGAAGATTCAGCTAATCCATTTCCTTGAGGGTAATAATTGGCTGAATAATGCAGTTTAATTCCCCATTCATAAAAAAATTAATTTATTTTAAAAGATGAGAAATAGGTGGCATTATCAAATACTAGGGAAATTGGAACCCCAAACCTGGTTATGATGTTCTCTTTCAAGAAACTGATGACTGCATCTTCGTTGATCTTGCACAATGGGATAGACTCCATCTATCTGGTGAAGTAGTCGGTGGCTGTGAGGATGTATCGATGCTGAAGAGAAGAACTGGCTTTATCTCTCCAATGACATCTATACCCCATTGTTCGAAGGGTTCTGAGATAATAACCGACTGCAAAGGTCCTGCTTCTTTAGGCAATTTCCCAACACTTCTTTGGCATATATCACAGTTCCGCGCATACACATGGGTGTCTCGAAATAAAGTGGGTTAATAATAACCATCTCTGAGTATTTTGTGAGCTGTTATCTCTCCTAAATATTGTCCACCAGCGGGGCCATCATGTAATTCTTTGACAACTTTACTTGCATCTTCCTTTTCTAGACATCTAAGAAAAATTCCATCATAATTTTTTTTTCTTCTGAAAAGTATACCATCAATAATTTGATAAGCTGCTAATTTCAAACGGAGTGACCTTCTTTGCTTAGAACTCCAGTGTTCTGGTAGATATCCCTACTGCAAATAATGCACTAGATCTCTATACCATGATTCAGGAGCCGTGAAAATGGGACATACCTCAATTGAATTCAACTCGGCTTCATTATTCCAATGTTGCTCTTCATCAATTGGATGCTCTGTGAGAAATTTACACAGGACTTGTCCCTTAATGATGGTGGCTGGTTTAAATTCTAAATCATATTCTTGAAGAGCCGTGACCCAGTTACCCCTTCTTTCTCCCAATTCCTTTTGAACGAAAAGGGATCTAACTGCTGGGTGGGGAACTATAACTTTAGTTTTGTTCTTAAGAATATATGGTCTGAACTGTTTGACCACTTTGAAGACAGCATATGCATGTTTGTCGACAACAGGATAGTTCAGTTCAGCACCTTGCAGACCAGTGCTCATAAACGAGATTGGATATTCGTCTCCTAACTCTACTCTTTGCATGAGCACCACTGCGAGTGAGTCATCCGAAGCAAAGGTATATAAGATAAAATCTTTGTCAAAATATGGGATTCTTAAGGAAGGAGCCTTAGCTATGGCTGCCTTAATGTCTCTGAATGCATCCTTTTCCAGGTCTGTCCACTTGAACTGTATGCTTTGCTTGACCATTTGCTGCAAAGGTTTAACAATTTGCGCGAAATCAGGGACAAATCTTCAGACAAAATTGATAGTGCCCATAAATGACTGCATGGATTTCTTGTTATGAGGCATGGGGATTTTATTGATAGCTTGTACTCTCTCTTGATCTATTGAAACTCCACTTTTTGAAATGATATGGCCCAATAGTTTACCTTCGGGAACAACGAACACACTCTTCTTGGGATTTAAAGAGATACCATATTTTCGGCAACGCTCAAAAATTTGTTTCAAGTGAACAACATGATCTTCTCTTTTCTTTGAAAAAACTGTCACATCATCTAAATAGACCACAACAAAGTGACCTCCCAATCCTCGAAAGGCGATGTCCATTGCCCGCTGAAACGTAGCTCTTGCGTTTATTAGGCCAAATGGAATTCTTCGGTATGCGAAAGTTCCCCACTTAGTGCGGAAAGTAGTCTTAAGACAGTCTTCTTCAGCTACTAATACTTGATTGTAACCAGAGAAACCATCAAGAAGGGAAAAAAGTTCTGACCCTGATACCATCTGGAGAATTTGTCCCATTGAAGGGACGGGATAGTTGTCTTTATCTGAAGCTCTATTCAAATTTCTGAAGTCAACACATAGTCTTATCTCTCCTGACTTCTTTCTCACGGGAACTAGATTAGCAACCCACTCAGAATGCCGGACTTTAAAGATTATTTTAGCATCCAGTAACTTCTTCAGTTCCTTTTGAATCAGAGGTTCAAGAGTAGGATGCATCCTTCTTAATTGTTGCTGAAATGGCTTGACACCTGCTTTCATTGGTATGACATGCTGAATAATGCATATGTCATATGTTTTCAAATCTCCATAAGTCCATGCAAAAACATCCTTATATTGTCGAAACAGTTTGATGAACTTATCTCTTTCTCCCGGTGAACAACATTTGCCAAGGATAACAAACTTTGGTTCAACCTCGGTGCCCAGATTAACTAATTCATGCTGCATTGATGAGCTATTGGTCTTGGTATTTGCTGGCCTTTTGAACTTGCTCTGAAGATCAAACAACATTTCAAGCGATCTCACCCCTTTGGGGATGAAATTGCCTTTAGCTGTATCTTTCTTTTGTAAATCATAATCGTGCTCTTCTTCATCTATCACAACTTCTTGGAATATGTCTTTGTTTGTTAGAAAACTGATAATCTGTTCATCATCATTGAAAACTATGAATTTTGTGATATTGTCAAGGATAGAAGGCCTGAAAATCAATTCAATTGAGCACTTGTTATTAGTTGGCACCAATCTGTAAGCGGATGTTGCTAATAAATCAACTGCAGAATTTTGCAGTCTAGGAATAGACTTTATATTGAAAGCATCAAAATGCATAATTAAATCCCATACCTCAGCCTGATAACTCTTCAAATGAGGTGAAAGACAGTGAATGGTATCTCTTACCTGTCTCACAACTATTTCTAAGTCGCCAAACACCTTCAGGTACTTAACATTTAAACCGATGGCTTTCTTCAATCCGTGGACTAAAGCTTCATATTCAACAGTATTATTAGTACAATCAAATTCTAACCTACAGGACAAAAAATACTTGTTTCTTTCTGGATCCATCAGAACACAACCGGCTTCGGATCCTTCCAAATTTTTAGAACCATCAAAGTACAATGTCCAAAAAAGATCGTTTGATTTAGCTAAGTTAGCATCTTTAGGATCTAAATCAACAACTAAACTAACTATATTACAGTCAATCTCATCAGTCCGAGAAAAATGAAGGAGATCGGACTGTTCATCTGATTCATGGCTAATAGTTTCAGACTGATAATTATCCGGATCAATTTCTAAGAAATAATTTCCCAAAATTGAGGATGAGAAGGCTACAACTTCATTCTTTCCTTCTAGTTGAGTTACATTTTGTTTCATGTGTGGTTCTCTTAGAACCTTGATTTGATTCTGTCTATTTTGATATGGCAACCACAAATGGGATCAATCAGTTGCAAAGTAACCATTCAACTTTGTGGACCAGTCCCTACTTAGGATCAAACCATAGGCTTCAGGAATGTTAACTACCATTATATCAATGAATTGACAAACTCTAGAATCATCCGACAACCTAATGAGGACATCTTTCATTTCCCCGATAACTTTGACAACAGTCCTATCTAACTGAATAATATGGGCAGGAGATGGAATTGGTTGACCGTTGATCTTTTTACAAATAGATAGTGGCATGACATTCGAAGATGCTCTAGAATCTACCAGACAATTGTGCACATTGTGATTGAAGATTTCAAAAGTTAAAAGGAATGGCAATGTCTGAGATTTGGATTTCCCGTCGATGCTGGCCTCATTAATTTCAGGGTCTTCTTGAGTGTCTGTTAATGGAGTGTTGGGCTAGGATTGAAGAGCATGCAACAACTTGTCTCGTTGCTGGGGCAAACTGCACATATCGAATATTGAAACATTTTCCTTTACTTTCTTTATATCTTCAATGATGTCATAACCCATATCACATTCTTTTACAATTTTAGTTTGATGGTCTATCTTATTCGGTGTGACCTTTGGTTTCTGAACTGTTGTGTTGATGTTTGGCTGCTTGGACGTTGTTGGGTTAGCTTTAGGTTGTGGTGGAATGACCGTTATATGTCTTCTAGGTAATTCTTTTGAAATTTTCGGTTTGGGAATAGTTGAGCTTTGAACTGGATCTGCAATGGGACCTTTACTACGAGTGTTAATGTTTACAACAGAGACTGGGCTTTCCACGGGATCATTTTCTACCAAGTCAGTTAAAGGTACCCAATCCCATAGCACCATGGTAGTGTCTGGGGATGGTTCCTCTATCTCAGGGCTTGGTTCCTCTGGAGGATCGTCTTGATTTGGAATCTATGAATCCAGCATTTGGTTCATGACTAAACTCATAGAGTTAATCCATTGTGGGCATCTCTTTTCTGAGTGCGGCTCTTGATGAAAGGTACAAAAGTGTTCCATCCCTATTTGACTTAGATTTAAAACAGGAGAAGTATTCATAGGTGGATGAGGTTGATCGTTGTCTTCTCTCTTCTTATAGAACGGTTTGAAAGGATTCCTAGATGTACTAGCTGCTTTATCTTTCTCGAGATCTACAATTTTATTGGACAATTTCTGCATCATCTTAACTATGTTCTTCATGTCTGCTGATGACTCTTCTTTATTCCTGGTGAGCAGCAAGGTTTTTTTACTAGTTGCTGGTTTTGTCTCTGCATCTAAGGCATGTTTGGAAATGCTGTCTACTTCTTCTTCCACCTTCCTAGCTTCTTCTAAATTTTCTATCAGGGTGGTTTTCTTAGATCTTTTGATGAACATTGCTATAGGTCCTTCAAGTGTTGTATAATATTCAAGTAGAGATTCTTCTGCCGGTTTATTTGCTTCGCTGAAATTATTCAAGAGTGTAGTGAACCTTTGGTCAAAGTCTTGAACCTTTTCTTTCTTTTCCATTCTCATGGAAAATAATTTTTTCATGAGTGTAGCTACAGTCTTTTGATTTCCATACTTTTTAAAGTAACATGTTTCAAATTCTTCCCAACTGGAAATTGAGCTAGCTTGTAAGCTAAAATATTATGAAGAAACTTTCGGTTCAAATGTGTATGGGAAAAGCCTGCAAACTACATCTTCATGCTGTACATTTAAAAGATTCAAGGCTAAATAAAAACTATTGATATGATCTTCAGCAGAAATGGCTTTTCCTGGGTCA
The DNA here is from genome assembly GCA_027924585.1 of Larix kaempferi. Lineage (NCBI taxonomy): Eukaryota > Viridiplantae > Streptophyta > Pinopsida > Pinales > Pinaceae > Larix > Larix kaempferi. Next base: position 1,688,495 of record BSBM01000036.1, read on the forward strand.
AATTTAGGCAAGACTTTCTTTGTATTTTTAGGTATATTGTGGAATGGCCCAGTTAAATTTAATGCTCCCCTCGCTCTCCAAGTAGGTACAACCATGGTTCTGTGTGGAGAATCAGGTGGAGAATTGTGTGGTGAATTAAGTGGAGTGCTCTTCGGAGTAACAAGTTCTCCAAGATTTTCTGGATTTGAAATATTTTCTAGGTCTTCAAGATTGAGTTCTTTCAGGGGTTCTGCAATCTCTTCCAAAGTTAAATTTACAAGATTTTCAAAATTCTGCACAAGAATCGAATCACGGGTGTACTGTCGTTCTTTTCTGGGAGTACTTTTCCTAGGGAGAAAATTTACTGTGTTTAAACCACCTAGTTTCCTAACATAAGATCGTGTATGTCTCCTTAAATCCTCTATTTCTGCAAAAGGTACAGCATACAATACTTCTTGATGTCCAGAATCAGAGATGGGTTTTTCTTGATTTGCTACTTCAAGATTTGGGCTGTCTGAAATTCCTGTTTCAAGCGGGTTTTCAGTAACATTTTTGACAATGGGAGATTTTCCTTTATCAGCCATGCACTTCAGGCCCTCCTACTAGTGCCAAAAACTGTTGATGCCTTGAAGATCGCAGCATTAAGCAGAAAGGGATTCTCGCCGGTAAACTATCCCAATTAGATTGTCTAGCATTTGGTATGGGGAATCCATCCTGTTAGCGGTTCCGGCTACTGTTAGATTTTCTTTCTTTTACACCGGTTATGGCCCGATCCACCGTTCTTTTTTGATTTTATTGTTAAAATGATGTGCAAGTTCCTAAGCTAAATTAATCTAAATGCAGAGCTTGAAACAAATATATATTTAAGACTAAAATAAATCTAATCTATCCTTGCAAGGAGAAAACTGTAAACATGAGCAATGTCCTGAAAGAAATATCTAAAGATCGCATGGATAACCATTTAAATCATAAAGAAACATTTTCAGCAGAAGGTTAAAGATATTAAAGATAGCTTTAATCCATATAAAAGCATTCCATTACTCATTTAGGAAAGCAACATTGCACAAAAAATAGTGAGATCGTTTATCACACATAAACAATTCAGAGCAACAAAGAAAGATCTCACAGCAGTGTCAGAATGTCATAAGAATAATCCAGCATGCATCAAGTCCACATTTCTAGGCAAACAAAATGTCTCCCTCAGGCTCTTTATTAGGAAAAATCGCTTTCTTGGAGCTAATTACAAAATAGTTTGTACAAGCTAAGAAGCTTCTTTTCCCTACAAAAAAGTTCCTCTCTATTCCTTTTAACCTTCTATTTATAACTTTACAAAGCACCCCTTGGGATGACAAGTGTACCCTAATTCTATAACCTCCTTCCTTGGCTTTCATCGTATCCTTACAAATCCTATGAATACATGGAAGGTTTTACAAATAGGACAAAACTAGGGACCAACTGTCCTTTTAAACCAATTATACAAAGGTAGAATTTCAGCTTTTTCGCTTGATTAAAACAAAATAAGAATGATCTGTCTATTCTGCTGGGGATTCTGCCTGTTGACTTGAAGACATGCCTCCACCAACTGGCTGGATTGAAATTACCGGGCCATCTATACTTTGAATGTATGAATTCCATTGGTTGATATCCTTTACGATGAGATTGCTATGAGAAGATACTGTTTCCTGGGACACTATTTCATGCTTACGAAGGTCCGATTTGATCAACGCTTTTCCCTGTGTGGCCTCTTTTTCCATTGCTTCCAGGAAGTAAATATGTATTGCAGGCTGGAAAATGAATTGTTGAAATTCATCCTGAGTCAATACCTCTATCTTCTTGATATAAGCCAAGTATTTGTCTAGCTCATTCTGCAACTCGAACAATTGGTCTTCTTCTTTTGGGAAATCATAAATGGAAGCAGGGAGAACCATATGACACTTGCTGAGCGATTCCCTGAGCGCGGAGTAGATCGAACAATGCTTGCATACATACACTTGAAGCGATTCATGAGTTCCTCCACTCATCCTGATGTATGTGCCTTCTGCACTGTGATAATAGTCCCCAAATTGTTCAATGATAGGCATTGCATTCTCTGACATACAATCTAGTTCTTGTACGAAGATAAGCTGGTACAATGTCATGATAAACCTCTCGCAAACCATCTTGTAGTGGTTTGCGTATTTACTTTCCCATGTACACTGATAAGCTATGAAGAGAGATGTTTCATTTGGCTTCCATGAGCAACCCAAATTCGTGAACGAATGCTTGCTTAACAGGTAGTCAATTAGGTATGAAGACATGAAGAAATCTGCCTTCTTTTGGGACTGTCCTCCTTGGGCTGTTGTTAACTGTGAGGCCAAGCTATCTGAAATTATTTCAGCCCAGCTGAAGATGGTTCCTTTTGTGGCTATATGAAACATCATTGGCACCCATCCGATTTTAAACACATTGCCATTAGGCATGCTGAAGATCTGACTCAACATCGGGATGATGAGTCTGTAAGGGGTCTTCAGGAGGTTTCCTTCATATTCATTGTTCTGCCTCCTCCTAATCTGCCTGTCATTTATCGTCATCTTGCGGGCAGATTCTAGTGGGTCCATCTGATGATTTGCTATCCTGTCATCATCTAAGGAAGCCCTGGGTGAAGGAAATCTGTAGGCAGCAATAACATGCTCGGGAGTGAAAGATGCCAAGCTCAACCCATTTTTATCAGTCATGAGCCTTGTGTCGGTCCGGATGTTAGGAATTAGCCATCCAACAACTTCAGAACAAGGGAACAACTCTGGTCGAATTGTTTCCTCATGCAAACAAGACCTTCTGATGTTGGCATATACTAGAGCATCCTCTATAGAGGCTGTTGAACTATCTTGAGCCATGATGAATCTGTATAGATCACCCCATTGAAATTCAGGGGTGGCGCTCCCAGGGGAAACACCAGTGGTAGCTTGTGTGTCAGCAAACATTGCGACGAGAGAAGTATCTAATAGAATTTCAACCTCTGAGTCCGAGGTTACTTTCTGAGCTTCGTTCTTCTTTGCTGACTTCCTATGCATGGTAATCCTATGGCGAGAAAGATAATATCACAAAGACTTTAGTTAGACCACTATTCCAAGCATCGACAACATCTATCGCAAAGCCAAAATATAACATTTTCATAAAATAGAGGCTGTCTTAAACAATCATAATTATCTTCATTTCATGTTTAAGATGAATTCAATCAATGTCCCTCCGTGCTAAAAACAAAGAAAAAACATTAGGACAACAGGCAAGATTATCTTCGGGTCTACGCCATTCATTTTCAACTTGCAGGTACCCCCTGAATTATTACACACACTTGCGCGAGTCTGATGAAGATTTCTACGCTGGCGCCTAAATTAAGCTTTGCGCCGCGATTGGGATTCTGCGCGCGCTAAGATTAACGATCTAGTGTGCGCTGGGGTACAAGCGGGATTTTATGCGCTAAGATTTAAACATTCCATGCGCGCCGACGCCTAAGATTATTTGGGTGCCAAGGGATAATGCATTTTCTGCGCTAATGCCTAAAATATTTCGTGCACCAGCACCTTAATTTCATTTGTGCACCCGAGCTAAACACATTCACGCGCTAGCTCGAACAATTTCGCTTGCGCTATCCTATCTTTATTTCTGCGCTGGTGCTTAACATAATGCACGCGATATTGTCTGTGCGTCAATGTTTAAACATTTCTTGTGCCTGCAGCTGGTAGTGGAGGTTGCATTGAAGCTGGATAAGTCCCGCAGCCACAGGCTTTTATCGGTTAAGTATCAGGCTTGACTTCCTAGTTTCTAAATGGGATTGATGAATTGATTTAACACATCCCCATGGCAGCTTCGGCCGAGTAAGGTGGGTTTTATGCGGCCTCGGCATGAATGAACATTGCTTTCGATTGAACAGGGAATTTCGGTGTTCACAGGATGGAACTTTAGCTGCAAGGGACGAGAAGGATTGAATTTTCGCGCAGTAGATGCTTAGCAGGGAGTTTTACAAACATGCCTTGGGATGCTGCGGCTTCTACGGGTTTGAGCGAAAAAACTCTGCGGCCACTAAGATACCGCTGGGATGATTCGATCTCATGGCCAGAGCAGGGTAAGCACTTCATACTTTTAGAAAATAGGGACTCCATTGATGGAAGAAGAGCTTAAACAGAAACAAACTATCACGCAACCAAGAAAAACATATAAGAAACTTTCAAATGCGGTCGTGGGGAGATGCAGGTTTCGCTTGGGAAACGAAAGCTCTATGAGGAAAACCAGGGAAGCCGAAAATGCGGCAGAGGGGAAAGACTTGTGTTCCTGTGAGATGGGTCCATATCTATCTTGGTCCGAAAGTGGTGGCCTTGTATCTTCATAGGGAAAAGAACAGTAACTATCCTATGCCCCCTCTAGCTTTTATGCAAAGTAAAACGAAGGCCGTTTAGCTACTCAAACTGTGCGTGGGTGAATTTTAACCTACTAATCCAAGAGCAGGATTGGGAAAGATCCTACCTATCAGTATGGCGAGCATTTCGAGACCTCAACCGTTTGCAGCAAATGGCAATCTCGAACTTCGACGCAAATGGCGAGCGCTCCGAGTGCAAATGACTAAATAAAACCCAAAACGCCGTTGCATGTGTTAAACAAGGGAAGAGTTAAATGCTCACGTACGTCTAAAGTTGGTGGGATTATGAGCCCGGGGATATAGAAATCTGTCATTAAGAGTGGCACATGGCCTCATTAAGGCCCTACCAACTCTGTCGGTGCACAGGGATCGAAGAGATCTTTCGCGCCGACCACTGATTTAGCTTTCGCGCCAAGCGGGGAGCATAATATTTTGCACTATGTGGCAAGCGCATGTTCAAAAAAATAAACCTTGCGCTCAAGTGGAAATCCTGGCATTAGGGTTACGCTCATAAAACCGTGCCAAACATGAATTATCGTGAACGACGGAACATAGATTTGCAAGCGGGAAGGATAAGCATGCCTCCTGCGCTTGCGGCATCGACTCTGTCATCACGGTCTGCGCCGGGGAGGAACGCGTCAAATTTTAATTCTTCCAGGGAGGGGAAGCGCAGCTCCAAGGCAGGGAGTATAATGGTAATTCCTGCGCCTTCAGCGACCGAGAAAAATTATCTCTTGCACTAACGGTGGTCGTCTTATTGTTAAACATGCACGCCAAATAAAAGACTTGGGACTTGTCAAAAGGGCAGTTGAGTTAGAGCTAAAGTCTGCGCCGAGCGAGGAACTTATGGTTAGAGGCACGTCAAAGCGGTGGTGGACTTAAGGCTAAAACTTGCACTACAGGAACAGGATGACTTTGCCTTAGACAAAATGAGAAAACTCTTTTGGAAGTGGGTGATGACATTCTGCCTAGTTAAAGAAAACAAACATGAGGATGGAGTAAAAAAGCTTGCTGCAAAAGTGTTAGCAGGAGGGGCCCCAAATAACTTCAAAATTTTGGGGAAGGATGTTGCAGCAACAACAGGTTGGACAGGCAGGTTACTGTCATGGTGGACCTAATTTTTGAAATCACAGGGTTTCCCAAGGTCGGGGTCGACCCATCGCAATATTTTCAGAGGAAGAACAATGACAAAAAGCTCGCAACCAGGTTGAGAAAGCAATATAAAATGAAGAAAGATAGACAGGCCTACCACCTCGACACCATCAATGAGCCTGCAGTTAAGATTGGGGTGAGGATCCTGGCTACCAAAATCATTTAGAACAATCGACTCAACGAAGGCAACTCAAGGGTTGTCACATGCAGAGAACTCTTTGCAAAAGGCATGCAAGTAAATTGGTTCCTGTTCCTGCTCAATCGACTGACGGAGGATGTGTTGGTGACCCAGGTAGGGCAACAACCATTCGCCTACAGCTGGTTGCTGATCTTAGTCGTGCTTGTCTCCTGGATGGAGCCTGATGACTACCAAGGAATGGAGGTGGACACGGTGCAAGATCAAAGGGGGGCACGCTACCAAAACTTGTGGTGGGTGTAGGAACCGAAGCTCCTTAGGGAGTGCGCCACGCAGTTTTGGCTCTACGGGGAAGTGCTGCAGTCGACCGCCGTGTGGGTTCCACGGTTGACTCAGACAACGGTTGAGAAGTACAAAGGGATCTCTCGGTTTGTGATTGGCCTACATAGTATCCATGTGTAAGCGCGTCATGATAAATATAAGCAGTGGTTGCAGACCCCCTATAAGTTATCCAATGAAGTCTTAGACGTGATCATTGATGATTGGTCGGTCGATTAGCGTGAATCGGTTGCACAGGAGGAGGAGTACACGAGGATACTGCTAGATGCGCAAGTGATGGACCCCCTGCTTCACCAGGAGTCAGACCAGGAGTCATCGCAGACTCCTTCGGATGACGAGCACACGTTGGAATAAGGCAGATTGAAGGCACACTATGAACATGGGACAATTAGTGGGATTCCCTTGTCGTCAGATACGTAGCTTGGCTGACTACTAGTAGCGATCAATAATGAAACCAGTGGGGCGACTCGAGCAATGAAAGACAAGGTGGATGAAGGTTTCCATGCGATTACTACCCATCCGGATTCCTTGTGCAACATTGTTTTAAATAAGGCACCTGAAGGAGCACCGGTGCAAGCAATTAGCACAATCGGCATTGAGCCGCGGGTCAAGAATGTCAATATTCCGCCGACTACGATTATGACTGATAATGAGGCTTTGAAAGCTTTGCTACATCCATTAGAGAAATTGACCATCAACATCAATGCGTTGTCGACGAAGGAGTTGACAACTATACAGGCGGATGCTAGCCGTGAGATCGTGGATAGGATGCATGAGATCAATGATAAGTGCTTGCGCTCGCAGGAGAGTGAGGCAGTGGCTAAGGAGGAGATTGCAGAGTTAACAGGGTGGGACGCTATGGCATGACAAGTCGTAGATGAGTTGGAAGAGGACATCAAGAAAGAACGAGCTGAGAAGGCTCGAGTGATTGAAGAATTAAAGCAGGCACATGATCGCCTCATCGTGGAGAAGGTCACTTTGTGGGATCAAAATGTGCGGTTGGAGGCGGCCATTACTGAGGCTTTTCACCATGTGCCGGAGCCCACCACAACATTGAACGTGGTTCAACATGCGCAACAACTTGGGGCTGTCATTGCTCGACTGCAGCATGAAAATCAGGAGTTAACAGCCCTGGTGAACCCTGGTACACCCCAAGCGTAGGTGGATGATCGCAAACGTGCCATTGAGGAGGCAGTAGCACAGTTAGTGGAGCTGGAAACGACAATGAAAAAATTACAGCAGACATCGTACAGTTTTGGGGATGCATTTTTCAGGACGAGTAGATTGAACAGTTGACCAAGCTCAGGAAGGAAGCAAAGGGGCAGTTGGCGACAGTAAAAACACCGATGGGCATGACGCCGCCAATGGATTAGGTTTCCAAGTCCGTGGACTTAAAAGAGTTGCAACAACGCATCACGAAGGCTGACGAGCGTCAGAAGAAGCATGCTGCGCAGTTGGAGGAGTTCCAGGAGATTGGCAATCACTTTGTGATTAAAGCCAGTGTGACACTCCAGGCTGTACAGGAAGGTCGCCAACAAGTTGCGGCAAATCCAAGTGAGCATCCATCTCCCCAGGATGTGATCGAGAGTCAGGCGCTGGATATGGCAGTAAAGGAGTAGGTCACAGAATTCGACCAATAGTATGAGGACTTCAGAGTCAAGACTACTGCATACACCTTGTCCGCATGACGTGGCTCGAGGGTGAGCCACAAGATTGTGTTGGGGGCCTATTGGCAGGAGGTTTGAACAAGTCAGCATCACAGCATCGTGGATGCTATGAAAGGCCAAAGATACCGCAGAAGGCGGAAATTCAAGCGCAAATGATGATACTTTATGTAATTTTGGGTCTGTCGAACCGCAGTATGCGGGTTTTTGGGTCATTTGGACCACAATAGATAGTTTTTGGGTCATTTGCTTTGAAGTGTTGGTTGGGAAGTAGTTAGAAAGTGGACAAGCAATGTAAAGGTGCAAGCCTATACATAGACATAGATTTGTAAGTGTTGAATCATCTTGGATCGTGTATCTTAGATCTCGAAGTATCTGTTAGATCTGTCTGTTGCGAAGTACGTTTGTTGAATCATATGTGAGATCTTCATCCAATGCTGAAGACTGAATATTTTGTATCTGTGTTTTGTGGAATTAATATAATATGGCAGAGTTATTGATCAGAATCCCTGTGTTTTCTTGTTTATCTATGGTAATGCATGTCGCAATATGAATATATGAACGATGCAATGTTTCCTTGCTGCGGTTAATGCTTGTTGTTATATCTGTCACAATTATGATGTGTTCTGTTGAATGATGCCATTAATGTGAATGATGCCTGAGCTAAATGCGTAGATCTAATTTTGAAATGTTGCAATAAGTTGAGTAACAGAGCCGCATCATCCTCCTTCATTCAGCGAAAACATGGTTTCGTCGACTCTCCCTTGAACATCTCGGGTGAGACCTCATCTGCTCTGTAGGTGTTGCTGGACAGGGTAAAACCTGTCTGGGCCGGTGCTCAGGGAGATCACTGTGGTTTGGGTGTCGACAGCGCTGGGAACCCTTGTCAACTGGGGTTTGTGGTAACATACACCTCTGATAGAATATGGTTCATGTAATTAAACATAGTATCCTCCAATGTGTTTGAAAAAAATACCTGTGAAAAATGTAAATCTTTTTGACTTGAAAATAGTAGCATCTTCATCAGATAAGATTGGAACCTGAAATGTCTGGTGCTGTGGAAATTCACCTGCTGAGAATGAACATTTTCAGCCATGAATTCATCATATTTAAGGCATGGTACCTAGTTGAACTCTACTCCTGGTATACAAAAACTTATTCTAAAAAGCAAACACAACTGAACTTCTATTACCACTGTGTCATTATCTAGCCCTAAAAACTGAGCAATTAAAGATAAGACCAACTGATTATTGTCATTGAAAAAATTCATATCCAATGGGTAGGGGGTATCTTTGATTTCGAGGTCAGGCTTGAGGCAACTAGTTAGAAAAAATGTGTTTGGTTTCCAGGGAAGACTGAAGGTAATGACTGACTACAACCTCTTCGGTAAGATTTTCTTGTTCATGGGATTGCGACAGAGGTACTTCAAGGGAACTCCTAACAACGACAGACTAAATAGGACAAATAATTTTGGACTTTGGGGAATTCATTATTACTTTCTCAGTCTGCAAGTAATTCATTACACACCAGAAAACAAACTCGGGAAACCCTATAATTTGCTCTAGGAAGAAATATATGAAAGAATATTGAAAAAATCTGTGTATATCTGTTCCTTCTTTATACAACCTATCCAATCTGGCCTATAATTGACAATTTAACCACAAGGTCAAAAATATATTTATCCTTGTATTCTAGGGCATCATCTATCCTAGTTTGTTCGACATTTGAGGTTTCTCCCATCCGTTCCATTATATAAATAAGCAATCTAATTGGTTGCACAAGTTCTGAAACCTACTTAACACTGACAAGTTTCCAATTTGGCGTGCTCTATCACTTTCCTGTTCTACACATGTCCCGGACCTTCTGACATTGATGCTTCACGAGACAAATGTCTACCCTCATGTGGGTTTTTCCCCTTTTATAACTTCTGTAGGTGGTTTCGCACGACGTTTGGGTAGTTTTCCTTAAAACTCTTTCAATTTTCGAAATGCCCATGTATCGACACGTGTACAACGGTTTTAAATTTTGTAACCTCTCATCTTTTTATTTTGCTGTGCATATCTACAGCGCAAAATGTTTTTGGGCCATTGATCCATTGATTTCCGATCAATATACTGTTAGACTTGATCACTCTTTAACTCTTCCAATTTTTTAACCCCTATGGAGCTTCGGCTATCTCCTTTGCTACTTTCCCAGCGAAAACTTATTTCATCCATTGATCTCTTTTGGTGTGATCCATACCATTGGATCATCCTACACTTTACGACTATTCCTATGTTTTTTCCGAAAACCTTCTCCGCCGTCGGATCTTATTCCACCTTGATTTTCACCATTGATTCCATTGCTAACTCTTGATCCCTGACACTAGACCTCCAAACTAGTTTTCGCAAGGGTGATAAGTGGTTTCTCTAACCACCTTATTCACTTATGAAATGCTGAAGAAATGACCCGTGGCAGACGGTTTATAATTTCGCAACCACCCAAGGTTTCATTTCTCCATGCATGTTTGCCATGTGAAATGGGTATGAACCATTGATCTCCCTTCGCTTGATCAACTAGTCGTTCATTTTGTCTCTTCTTTAACAACTCTCCAATAATCACTTTGGAGACCAATCCTTGCATTATACATCTCGTTTCTTCTCCAACAAAATTCCACCTCCGCCGTTGATCTTTTCTTCTGTAATCTAGACCTTTGATCTTTTGCATGATTTTTCAAAACCGCTCTACTATCCTTTTTAGCTCCTTCTTGACTCTAACTAATGGTCATGTGGATCATTTCGCTTAGGGACTAGGCATCTTCTCACCACACTTAGGAGATATCAAAAATAAATTTGTCCATTACCCATTTTTCATTAAAACTGTGTCAACATATGGGATGGTACTTGAACAATCGGGATGTTCTCGCCATTATCCAATGTTTGTATTGAGTGCGAAGGATGGGAAATTGTGGACAATTTTGGGTAGCGTGACCCAGGACATCGCACAAAGAACAAGGTGAAGGTGCTAAATCTTAGGTAGGAGAAGGAGGATTCATGACTTTGTTCGTAGGTGTCGAGGCATTAGCCTTTGTAGCTTTTCCCCTAACCTTCTTGGGAGGAGGGGGATTGGAGTTAGAGGATGTTGCCGCAGACACACTATTAGGTGGATGATTGGCAGTGTCAATTGGTTGGACTAGTTGGAGTAGGACCCAGGGGTTCGGAGTGGGATTTGGTGTAGGTAAGTACTAGATAGGAATCCCTAATGTCAATCTCGGGAAGTTCATAGTTGACATTACAGGCATGCTCACAACTCCTGATGGTGGGAACAAGAAGGGGATCGTGTGTATCGGGGTGGCACCCACATGGCTGGGTATCAATGGTGGTTGAGGTTGGGGTGGCCATTGACGGTGTGGTTAGGGTGTCGGATGAGCATTGGACTGTGGTTCAGGGACCAATTTACATGATTAAATGGTGCATAAATCCTATATTTCAACAGTTGAAGGAGGCAGGGGCAAGGCTGTAAACATGGTGGTCATGGGAGCCACACAATAAAGACCCAGACATGCGGTGGAAATCAATGGAATAGATGCACCAAGGGAATATTTTTAGACCATGGGGAGGACATTTTATGGAGTAGCGGGCCCGTTGGGGTAATAACAGGTAAGTTCGTCGAGTTTCACTACTATTTCCTCATGGGGGAACATCATGAGCCGGAATACATATTAGGAAATGACCTTCATCACTACATATAATTGCGTCATAGAATAAGGTTGCATTCGAGTTGGGAATTAACAAATTCAATGTTGATCATGACAGTTTTGTCGGCTAGCTGGACATGGAAATTCGGGAAAAGGCCCTATGGTTGAGATGGATGACCATCATAAGCACATAGTGTCGTCGTGGAAGACTGCAACGGAGGTGACCTGAGCTTCTGCCACATGAATGTGTACATGACGCATGTAGAGGCGCCCTCATCGACTATCCATTGATGTATAACTAGGTTTTTGATTAAAACTGAGATCTAAAACACGATGGACAAAGGCATGCGGGGTTGGGACTGATACAAATCAAATTCCTTCAAACGTGAGTCAGAGGGGTCGATCGCACCTAAGTCAAACAACAATGCTTTTCTTTGCATTGGATAGTTCTTTAGAACTTCCAAGGCTGACATGGTGGTGGGGGATTGGGAAAAATCATCTACAATGTTATAGTTTGGGGCAGCGTGAGCATTGGGGTTGTTGGTAATGCGATGCAAAGGGAATTTGGGGGCTTTGGAGGCCCCGTCAATTGGTAGTGGGGAGAATCATAAATACTGGTCGACAGGGGTATACGTGACAACCTTATTCACGGGAAGGGTCTCAGTAACAGTACCGTATTGATTATGGAAAGTATGGAGGTTTACTTCGAAAAAAGACACCATTAAAAGATGGTGTACTCTCGACTCGGGGACCTAAATAGAAGACAAAACGTAAGTAACCGGTGATTGTGTGGTGATGACCCCTTGTGTAGGTAAGGGGTTCTGCATCACCATGGGTTGTGTCGTTGGTTGTGGTGGGTTAGGTGGTTCTAGTGGAGCAGTAGTCCCCTGGCGTTGGTTATCTTCATTCCAAATCTATTTGGCTCTAGCTAAGTGGGGACAGTGGTGTGTGTATTGGCCATAAACACCACATAAAGAACACAGGTGGTTTGTTCGTAACTAAGGGTTATTTCCTTCCTTGGCTTGCTAATTGGGGTTCTGATTGGTAGGAGTAGTGCCATTATTATGTGGAGGATTAGGATGTTGTCCACCCCCTCCCTGTCGTTGGTTGTTACCACGGTTTCTACCTCAGATCCTATTGGGTTGTCCTTGCTGGTTTTGTTGGAGTCGATTTAATACTGAGAGGGGGGGTGAATCAATATTAGTGAAGTTATAAAAAAAATTTACCCTCTTTAACAGATTAGTCTGAACTTAATCTTGATGTTTAGTTATGCATCCAATATAAACAAAATCATGTATCCATATATTCACCAAGACAAAGAACACATAACACATGAATTTTGACATGGAAACCCAATTGGGAGAAAACCATGGAATTCTATTTTGTAATGAAAAGAATACATTCAAGGAAGCACCAAATTCCTGTATTTACCAGCACCAATTGGAAGGAGACATCGACCCCCTGATTTTGCAGGCATCGACCTGAAGGAAGCTCCAACTCCCTGTGTTTTTCCAGCACCAACTGGAAGGAGGCTACAACCTCGTTTCTCCTTGCCCCGTCCTGTCATCCAGATATCCAATATGTGATTATGATTTACTGAACTTCCAACTCACGCACACTTCTGATCTTTTGATATTAGTTCTGTTGTGCGCTCACTTCGTATGCATACGATTCATTGTCATTGTGCTGCATACATCACTTGACTTCTCATTCTTCTCAATTCAACACTTCTGCTAATGTATCACTTCATGTATTGTGTTCTAAGTAATTCTGCAGTTCGTGCCAAGATATGCTCTGTCGATCTGCTACTACACAACTCTACTCACCAACTGATATTGTGCTTTCAATTGATAGCTTGTTGCTCTGAGATAATGCACGAGTAATAGATGGAATTGCGCACTTACTGACGTGTCCGTTCTTGTAATGTCCCCAAACCTTAAACAATGTTAAGAGTGATAACATTAATTTAAGTTAAGCACAACCTATTGAGACTAAATAATAGAATTCAAAATTTCAAATAATCCAACTACACATTCTAAAGTCAAATTATTTGTTTAAAGTTGCGATATTTAATTAATTACTTAATTAAGATAATCACGACACTTAATTAAGTTAATTACGACACTAGACTAAATTAATTACCTAAGTTCATAATATCAAAAAAACATTATTAAGGCATAATATTCATCATCCTTAGTGAGGATAGGGTCCTAAAATCCAATCATGCATTATAATTTACTGAAATCATAATTGTTAAGTAGTTGAGTACTATTGTTATCAATTTTCCACAAACTAAGTTAATTTCTGTTGTCGTTATGTGTGTGTGTTATTATTGAGGCTGAAAATTAATAAAATAGAACATCAAGACACATATGTATGCCATATCCTACAACCACACTGCAATCAAGCAAAACAAAAGGCATCGACTGCAATCACAGCCCACAAAATTAGCTTCCGATGGTTGTCCCCTACAACCATTCTTCACTAATAAATTTCAGATTGTATGGATGTCTCCTTCCAACCATAAATCAATGTTATATTCATATTACATTATTCAAACTCAGATATGCAAATAGGATCAGATCCATGCACATAACATTTCCAATCTAACAACTAGTGCGCTCATCCTGGCACTGACAGAACTATTGGACCAAAACAGAGATATCTTGGTCATCCAGAAAGCTTTTGCGACGAAACGAAAGGTGATCCTTAATGGAAATGATGCTCCGGATGCAATGGAACAGGTCTCATGACTCAGAAATGAGAATAAATGGGCTAAAAAGAACCTATGGTTGCGCCCCTCTCAATATCATCGAGCCAAAATTACAAATTTCTGATTAAAAGAAAGAAGAATAGAAGGAAGGTAAGGAGCCTAGAAACATATTATATGAAATTCATCCTTCCTACATATAGAACTTGGAATTCAATACATGAACATGCATACAACCAATTCAGCCACCATTGCACATATACCAAATAAAATATTGTAATAGAAACTAAACATAAGAGATATACTTATCTCAAAATAAGGGCAACTGGCTGCAACAAGACAACTTTCCTCCCAGCGATAGACACAGTCAATCCTTCCTCACTTGAATAGGTCACCCGCGATATGATACCATGGATCTATAGGTAGAGGCACACTTAGCCTAGCAACTCTCAAAACTACCTCTTCTGAGAACCACAATGCTTCCCACTACTACTTTCCTGTCCATCTCCACTGCCTATGGGAAGTGACTCCTCTCACCACCCATTTCCTGGATTCCTGTGCGAGAACCTGGAATAGTAGAGTGATATAATGGAAGCAAAGGGAAATGAATAGACTACCTCTAAGTCTCAAAACACTCTCAATAATAATAATATTCCCAACATGGTGAGATAGCACAAGACAAGTAATCCAAGGCTCAATATTAGCTTCAACAAGGAGAGAGTAAATGTATAAATAGCTTAAGGAGGGAAATTGGAACCCAAGGTGGCCAACTAGAATGGTTTCAAGTGTGGTTGGGCTTCATCATGGAAGCATAACTCAAATTATTGGAGTGGTTGCCTAGTTAGGAGATTCCCTTTCTCATATTAGCACCATGAGGAAGACTTACCAAAAACCAAGGAGTGGAGACATGAAGAACACAAGGAGGCGCACTAATGCACATGGGGAGTTACAAAACATGAAGTAGGGAGAATTTGGTGAGAGAGGGGATCCAACAGGGTCATAAATATCATGTAAGCAAAAAAATAGGGATGAATGGAGGAGTGATCCGAAAATGACAGGATCTTTATAACCATTATTTGCATGTAAAATTTTAAATGCTTAAATCCATTGAAGAGGCTTAAATGAAAAAATTAAAGAGCACATTTGAAGCACATAAAACACATAAAAGAGATGCAAACCATGAAATTAAAAGAGATGCCAACCATGAAATTTGTAGACAAGAACTGACAACAGAGTTCACCCTTCTTGGGATACGTCTTCGGGCCACTTCTAATGAGAAGGCTAATGTTATTTAGTATTCAAAGCTTACAAATATGAGTTTTTGGAAACACTTTTGTTTTCTATCAGTTATCACCAAAAACAGAAAGCACCAGTATGTTTGCATGAGGCCTCCTCTGGAACGCAAATCGTGAAACTCTGCCTACATAAAAGACAAAAATGTACGGATTCCACCTTAGGATCCGTTCCCATTAATGGCTGTATGAACCTTGGGAGTTGTACAGAAACCACCTCTGGAGCTGTGCAAAAACTACCTCGAACTCTGTGCCCACACCTTGTACCGTCGTCTCGAAAACTATGCCAAAACATGATTTTTTATGGTGGTTTTTGGGCAGTTTGGGGAACAGGCCGGGAGGCCATGCACCCTTTTGGAGCCATGATCTCCAAAGAAAAATTTGAAATAATATATGCCATATGCCATAACACACGGCACTGGTGGTGCGTTGGTTGAAATATTTGGAAATATGGGAGGAGGTCACGAGTTCAAACCCGTGGACCTCTCCCCATAATACATTTTTGTTGGCATGTTGGCATATGGTTTTGGTTATATATTATGGTTTGATGTGTTGTGGCATATAATATATGGTATGGTTATGTGGTACACCGTTGGTATAGTTCGAATACAATATAATATATATGGGGGCCTTGGTGTGTGAGGAACCTCCAACAATTAATTAATGAAAATGCACGGTATATCATAAATAACATAACACATAATAAATTTATTGATCGTGGGCCACTTCGAGGGGGAAACCTTCTTTTAGAAAGCTCAATACAAATAACTTCTCGATGCCTTCATTGGACTCAACACGTACTTATATACTAAGTCTATGCGCCAATACTATGGATCAATACCATGGAACATATAATACTACGGGACGAATTACAAAGCATATGCGTCCAATACTAGGATCAATACCATGGAACAAATAATACTATGGGATAATACAAACTAAGGATCAATACCATGGAACATATAATAATACGGGACAACTTACAAACCATATGCGCCCAACAAAAATATACTAACAAAGTAAAGAGAAGGGTTGACACAGGTTCCTAACATCCACTCCCCCTTAGAAAAATATTTGTCCTCAAAGCTTTATATGTGGAAATTGATGCTGGATTTGAAGAGTGGTTCCCATGTAGCATCCTCTAGTTGCATTTTGTGCCACTTAATTAATAACCCTGTGATAGGTTGAGAGAGAAGTTGGCGAGTGCCCCTATTGAGGATGGCCTCCGGCTCCAAAAGGATGGATCCTTCATTATCCAGTTCTGGTAAAATAGTTGGTCCTCTGATGTTGGTGCCAAGAAATTTCGTTAGACAAGAGACATGAAATACTGGATGAATGCAGGAAGAATGGGGAAGTTCCAATTTATAAGCAACAGACCCAATATTTTGAAGAACCTTATAGGTCCCATAGAACTTTGGAGCGATCTTATGATGCCCTTTGAGTTTCAGGGAGGATTGCTTGGAAGGATGTAGACAAAGAAAATGATATCAACTGCTTGAAAAGTGCACTCAGAATGGTGTTGATCGGTTTGTTGTTGCATTCGAATTCTTTCCACATGAATATTGTCCTGCAAAATGCGAAGAATCTGATCGTGGGTTCAAAGAACCGAGTCAATTTCCTGAACTAGTGAATTGTTGAAGGTGCATGGAAGAAGAACTAGCGGTTCCTGACCATATATTGCTTCATATGGAGTCATTTTAGATGCAATATGGTACCACCAGAGACCTTCAATGAAATCCATAGAAATATCTGTCCAAATCTGTGTAGGGATGGGAAAGGATTCTAGCAATCCTGGAAGGAGTGTCGTTTCACCCTTGTTGTCCTGGAAAGTATCACATTCAACCACCATTTGTTGAATTGTCCTTTTCATTCCCTACCAAAATAAGTTACACTGTGCCCGCTCATATGTTTTTAGGAACCCATAGTTCCCTGCCGATGGAGAAGCATGGAGTTCATAGAATACATAGCCCTATTGAACAGATTGCAACCAATTTGGAACATGCATAGAAAGAGATGAAATAGAAACTTGGTCATCAAATGTGCGAGAAAGAGCATTCGCCACCAGATTGTCCTTACCCTTATTGTAAGTGATCTCATAGGTGTTGATGTATATGTAACTTTGGAATGTATTTCATCTATGTATTTTATATATATTTATTGTACCCTTATAATAGATGTGTTATTCCTCTATAAGGAAGTGTCATCATGTGGATTGACAAGTGTCGCAAGTGTGTGTACCTGCCGATGGGTTATTAGACCACCATGTGTGGGGTTGTCCCTAAAATATATATTATATTGTGGATGTATCTAGATAGACAAGTCGGCCCCATAAGGTCACTGGGAAAATAGGTTAAGTATAAATAGAGATCAGGAGATCTCTATTTGGATCATTTGGAAGGTCACACTTCTCTCACTCAGAAAGTGGCGCACTAGTGAGGAGGAGGATCATCTTCTCTAGGAGACTATCTCAAGTGTATTTTGGTTGTACTTTGGTTGAGCCATTGCTCTCTCTATCTCTGAGGAAGTTGTGGGGTTTTTCACCTTAGGGTTTTCCCCACGGAAACTCTATGTCTCTTGTCTCTCATGCTTTTGATTCTTGTGATGCTTGTCATGCTTATTGTGATTCTTATGCATTGATATACTATATATGTTATTCTCTCAGTAAAGATCCAAGAGTACTGTGAATTAATGCTCAAATTTTAACATGGTATCAGAGCTAACCTGAGAAGAAGACATTTTACAGTGACGGAAAATTGAGTTTCTCTCCACAGTTTTTGGAAAAGTAGTATAGTAGATTGACTCTACTCATAAAGGAGAATCTATCTGTCCAATAAGAATTCAATTCTAAGCATTTTCGGATTTGGCCCTAAAAATTAGGGTTTCCACAAAAATAGAAATTTCTGAAATCTGAAGACATAGCTGGAAGCTCCTTGCAAAAATCAAATTTTAGAGCTTTGGATCGAGATTTGTGGCTGGCTCCTTTCAAACCCTAATTCAGGGCTCTCCCTAGTGAACCTAGGAGGACAAAAAGGCAAATCTGAAGGGTAAAGATTTGCTGATCTCAAATTCTGAATACACCAGGTTGATCAACTCATCGAGGCGCATCTTTCTATCCTTTCAGAAAGTTGAAAATCACATTTTGAATTTTTAGGGTTTTTCTGACAAACCCTAATCTAGGACCAGATCTAGTTTTCAGCATTTCAAGTGGTAAGACCTAAATATTTTCTATTTCCATTTGAAGTACTCTTTAAGATGTCTCACCACACCAAGCTTGAGGATAAGCTTGAAGGGGCTGATAACTTCTGAGCTTGGAAGTATAGGATTGGGTTAATCCTGGAAGAGAATGAGTTGGATTCATATATAAAAGAAGACATCCCTATCCCAGAGGATGAATAGGCTAAGGTTTTGCATAAGAAGAACTTGGTCAAGGAAAAGAGAATCATTGCTGATTCTATCAAAGACCATCTCATACCCCATGTGTCTTCTCTAAAGACACCCAAGGCTATGTTTGACTCTTTGACCAAGCTATTTGAAGGAAAGAACATAAATCGGAAGATGACCCTACGGAATCAATTGAAAGGGGTCAAGATGTCGAATGGAGAAACCATTCAATCCTATTTCCCCAAGGTATCTCAGATCAAGGAACAACTTGAAGCTGTAGATGAAATGGTGGAGAATGGTGAAATTGTTATGACTACTTTGAATGGCCTACCTAGGTCATTGGACTCTTTTATCCAGGGGATTTGTGCTATAAAGAAGTTAATCTCCTTCAACAGATTATGGGAGGAATGTTCTCAAGAAGAAGCAAGGCTTGTGGCAAGAGAAGAGAAGATGGGAAATGAAGATCAAGCTCTCACAGCTCACACTAAGAAGGGAAAGTTCAAGAGGGAGCCATCCCATCACAAGAATAAATCTTCTCATCATTTTCACAAAGACAAGAAAGATCTAAGGTGTTTCACTTGTAATGAGAAGGGTCACTTTGCTTCAGAATGTCCCAATAACAAAAGGAAAAAACACAACAACAAAAACTCCAGCAAGAAGAAGAAGGGTAACAAAAGAAGGTACCATGCTCATGCTGCCGAAGATGATGAACCTCCAAAGAAGAAGGCTAGGGCAGAAAGTGATGATAGGAATGATGACTCATCAAGTGAAGAAGAGAATTTTCTAATATCTGCTCTCACAGGTACTATCTCCCATGGTTGTAATGATTGGTTAATTGATAGTGGGGCTTCCAAACACATGACTGGGTTTAAAGAATCCTTTGTAAATCTGTCTGAACATGAATCACCCCATAAAGTGAAACTTGGGGATGATTATCAATATCCAATCAAAGGAAGTGGTGAAGCCTCCTACAACCTAGATTCTGGAAAATCTTTGAAGATGAAAGAAGTCCTTTATGTAACTGGGCTCAAGAAGAACTTACTCTCCATCTTTGCATTGGATACAAAAGGTATGAGGGTTGCATTTGTGGATGGCCAAGTCCTAATGTGGCCAAAGGGAAAGACCATAGATGATGCAGTTGTGATTGGAGAGCAAGAGGGAGGTTTGTATAAATTAAAAGGACAACCTGAACATGCCATGGTGCATGAATCCATGGAGCCAAGTGAAATTTGGCATATAAGACTTGCTCATATGCACTATAGGGCACTTCCAATTGCAAGCAAGGCTGTAGAGGGTCTTCCTAAAATCAAGACCAAACATGAAGGTGTTTGCAAAGGATGTGCAAAAGGTAAGAATATTAAGAAGGCTTTCCCAAGTAGTGAAAGCAAGGCAAAAGATATCTTGGAAATCATCCACTCAGATGTATGTGGTCCTATGTCATCCAGTTCTCTAAGTGGGTATGTTTAGTATGTCTCATTTATTGATGAATTCTCCAGGAAGACTTGGGTATACTTCTTGAAAAACAAATATGATGTGTTTGATAAGTTCAAGGAATTCAAAACCTTGATGGAGAATCAAACTGACAAAAAGATCAAAACATTCAGATCCGACAATGGTGGAGAATTCACCTCAGGTGACTTCAAGAAGCTTTGCAGTGATTCAGGGATTAAGAGGGAGTTGACTGCTCCTTATAATCCTCAACATAATGGAGTTACATAAAGGAAGAATAGAACAATCATGGAAGCAACAAGGGCAATACTACATGACCAGGATCTACCTATGCATCTATGGGCAGAAGCAGATAGAACAACTGTATATGTGCAGAATAGAACACCCCACAAGATATTGGACAACAAGACACTAGAAGAGGTCTTTTTTGGTAAGAAACCTGAAGTCAACCATCTCAAAATATTTAGTTGTCCAGTATACACTCATGTCCCAAAGGAAAAGAGGACCAAACTAGATCCTTCAGGAAATAAGGGTATCTTTGTGGGGTACATTGAAAGCTCGAAGGCTTACAAAATATAATTTCCAGGGTTCAAGAAGATTGATGTCATCAGGGATGTAACATTTGATGAAAACTCAGCATTCATCAAATCAAGGAAGGCACTTATCGAAGTTTATGAAGAACCTAAGGAAAATAGATTTCAAGACACTACCATGACTGAAGCAATTCCATAAGTTGTTCGTGAGTTTGAAGATCCGCAAGAACCTGTAGATCCACCCCGTGAGGATAACTCTCACAAGAGGAAACCTGCATGGGCTAGAGAGCTCATTCAAGATGCAGAAAGATTTGGCATTCCAGAAGAAGAACACAGAGCAAAGAAGAGAACCAGATCACATACCAGCTATGTTGCTTTACTCTGTGACATTATGAACAAAGAACCTTCCAGTTATGAAGAAGCAGCGGAAAAGAAAGAATGGAAGGATGCCATGGTTGAGGAATACCAATCAATAATGAAGAATGATGTTTGGGATGTTGTACCAAGACCTAAAGAGAAGTCTGTTGTGACTTCCAAATGAATCTACAAAATCAAGCATGCTGCAGATGGCAGTGTAGAGAAATACAAAGCAGGATTCGTAGCTCGTGGTTTCGCTCAGAAAGAGGGAATAGATTATGAAGACAATTTTGCACTTGTAGCCAGGTATACTTCCATCAGAATAGTACTTGCCCTGGCTGCAGCAATGAGATGGAAAATACACCAGATGGATGTCAAGACTATTTTCTTGAATGGTGTAGTTGAAGATGAAGTATACGTGGAGCAGCCACTCGGTTTTGAAATACATGATAGAGAGTCATATGTGTGCAGATTGAAGAAAGGCTTGTATGGCTTGAAGCAATCTCCCAGAACTTGGTATGGTAGGATGGACAGTTTCCTATCTAGCTTGGGCTTTACCAAGAGTAAAGCGGATTCCAACCTCTACTACAAGGTTGAGGAAGGGAATCCTGTGATTCTACTCCTTTATGTGGATGACTTATTTGTAACAGGAGATGATAGATTGATTGCAGATAATAAGAGGAAGTTTGCTGCTGAGTTCGATATGAAAGATTTGTGAATGATGCATTATTTCCTGGGTATGGAGGTGTGGCAGAATTCAGGTGGGATGTTCCTTGGTCAAGGGAAGTACACAGTAGATATTCTGAAGAGATTTGGGATGATGGATTGCAAGGCCATGGCCACACCCATGGCATCGAATCTAAAGATTCTATGTGATGCTTCAT
Organism: Larix kaempferi; assembly: GCA_027924585.1. Taxonomy (NCBI): domain Eukaryota; kingdom Viridiplantae; phylum Streptophyta; class Pinopsida; order Pinales; family Pinaceae; genus Larix; species Larix kaempferi. The sequence goes on from BSBM01000036.1 coordinate 1,710,440, forward strand.
TTGAGACGGTTGATGTCTCTATGTATCGTCAGATGATTGGGTCATTGATGTACCTGACGAACATGAGACCAGATATTTTCTTTGCTGTGAACACATTGAGACAGTTCCTGACAGATCCAAGGAGTGTTCACTTGGTTGCTGTAAAGCATGTTCTGAGGTACCTGAAGGGTACAGTGGATTATGGGCTCAAGTATGAAGCGAATCAAAAGTTTAACCTGCAGGGTTATGTTGATTCAGATTGGGCCGACAATGCTGCAGATAGGAAGAGCACATCTGGGTGCTGCTTCAGTATGCGATCAGGTGTGATCTCTTGGTTTAGCAGGAAGCAGTCCTGCGTAGCACTAAGTACAGCCGAGGCAGAGTATGTTGCATCCTGCTTAGCTAGTTGTGAGACAGTATGGCTACAGAAGCTACTGTCTGAGTTATTTGATCTCCCGTTGGATGCTATTGGTATCTTTTGTGATAACCAGAGTTGTGTGAAGCTATCCGAGAACCCAGTGTTTCATGACAGGTTGAAACACATAGAGATCAAATATCACTATATCAGGGATATGGTGCAGAGAGGAGTTGTGAAGCTCCTATACATTGCAACGGACGAGCAGATTGCAGATGTGCTGACGAAGCCACTAGCCAGGGTGAAGTTCGAGTACTTCAGGGAGAGGCTTGGTGTTCTTCAGATTGATGACACTTCGAGGAAAAAGTGATGGACACGTGTGCTGAAGCCATTCCAAGCATGTTGGAAGGAGGATCCTTCACATGGCTGTGGATGTAAGCGTTGGATGATGAGTATCAGGATGATGCTCCAGTTACTGCTCTGTATATGCATCATGTTGGATGCTGGATATGATCAGTTGGATCATTTATATTTGTATGTATGTATGCATCGTGTTGATGCTGGATATGATCAGTTGGATCATTTATATTTTTATGTATGTATGCATCGTGTTGATGCTGGATATGATCAGTTGGATCATTTATATTTGTATGTATGTACGCATCGTGTTGATGCTGGATATGAACAGTTGGATCATTTATATTTGTATGTATGTACGCATCGTGTTGATGCTGGATATGATCAGTTGGATCATTTATGTATGTATGCATCATGTTGGATGCTGGATATGATCAGTTGGATCATTTGTATGTATTTTGTATATGCATCATGTTGGATGCTTGGACCATGTATCTATATATGTATCAGGTGGATACATTGTATTGTTGATGTATATGTAACTTCGGAATGTATTTCATCTGTGTATTATATATATATTTATTGTACCCTTATAAGAGATGTGTTATTCCTCTATAAGGAAGTGTCGTCATGTGGATTGACAAGTGTCGCAAGTGTGTGTACTTGCCGATGGGTTATTAGACCACCTTATGGGGTCGGCCCTAATTAATATATAATATAATGTGGATGTATCCAAGTAGACAAGTCGGCCCCAGTAGGTCACTGGGCAAAAAGGTGAGTATAAATAGAGATAGGAGATCTCTATTTTACTCACTCGGAAAAGTAACTATCTCTCTCTCTGAAAAGTGGCACACTAGTGAGGAGGAGGAGGATCATCTGCTAGGAGACTATCTCAGTGTTATTTGGTTGTATTTTGGTTGAGCCATTGCTCTCTCTATCTCTGAGGAAGTTGTGGGGTTTTTCACCTTAGGGTTTTCCCCATGGAAACTCTGTGTCTCTTGTCTCTATGCTTTTGATTCTTGTGATGCTTGTGATGCTTGTCATATTATGATTGTCATGCATTGATATACTGTAGATGTTATTATCTCAGCAAAGATCCTATAGTATTGTGATTTAATACTAAAAATTTAACATGGTATCAGAGCTTAACTGAGAAGAAGACATTTTGCAGTGACAGAAGCTTGTATTCCTTGTTTATTGGGTTTCTCTCCACATATTTTTGAAATTCAGTATAGTAGGTTGGATCCGAGGAGTGTTCACCTAGTTGCTGTAAAGCATGTTCTGAGGTACCTGAAGGGTACAGTGGATTATGGACTCAGGTATGAGGCGGATCAAAAGTTTAACCTACAGGGTTATGTTGATTCAGATTGGGTTGGCAGTGCTGCAGATAGGAAGAGCACATCTGGGTGTTGCTTCAGTATGGGATCAGGTGTGATCTCTTGGTTTAGCAGGAAGCAATCCTGCGTAGCACTGAGTACAGCTGAGGCAAAGTATGTTGCAGCCTGCTCAGCTAGTTGTGAGGCAGTATGGCTACGGAAGCTACTGTCTGAGTTATTTGATCTCCCATTGGAGGCTACTGGTATCTTCTGTGATAACCAGAGTTGTGTGAAGCTGTCCGAGAACCCAGTGTTTCATGACAGGTCGAAACACGTAGAGATCAAATATCACTATATCAGGGATATGGTGCAGAGAGGAGCTGTGAAGCTTCTGTATGTTGCGACGGACGAGCAGATTGCAGATGTGCTGACGAAGCCACTAGCCAGAGTGAAGTTCGAGTACTTCAGAGAGAGGCTTGGCGTTCTTCAGATCGAGGACACTTCGAGGAAGAAGTGATGGACACATTTGCTGAAGCCATTCCAAGCATGTTGGAAGGAGGATCCTTCACATGGCTGTGGATGTAAGCGCTGGATAATGGGCATCAGGATGATGTTTTGGTTTCTGCTGGATATGATCAGTTGGATCATTTATGTATGATGCTGGATATGATCAGGTGGATCATTTTTATGTATGTATGTACACATCATGTTGGATGCTGGATATGATCAGTTGGATCATTTTTATGTATGTATGTACGCATCATGTTGGATGCTGGATATGATCAGTTGGATCATTTATGTATGTATGCATCATGTTGGATGATGGATATGATCAGGTGGATCATTTATGTAATTGTATGTGCATCATGTTGGATGCTTGGACCATGTATCTGTATATGTATCAGGTGGATACATTGTATGATCAGGTGGATCATGTATGGTGATATGTATCATGTATCAGGTAGATACTTGGTATGCATCAGGTGGATGCATTGATGATCAGGTGGATCATGTATGATGATATGTATCAGGTAGATACTTGGTATGCATCAGGTGGATGCATTGATGAGCTTCAGGATGTTGCTCCAGATGACATGCAGCAGGATGTTGCAGTGATGATCAGGATGATCATGGATGATGAGCTTTAGGATGTTGCTCCAGATGACATGCAGCAGGATGTTGCAGTGATGATGATCAAGACGATCATGAGTACATCAGGATGATGTATGGTGAGTATCAGGTTGATACTTTGTGGCCGTGGATCAGGTTGTGCAGATGAGCATGTCTGGGAGATCCTATAGGTCGGAGTTGTGTACCCGTAACAGCCTGGGATTCTCTTTCGAGACATTGCTCTGGGAGGACATGTAATAGCGCCCTCGGAGATCTCAGGTCGGAGTTGTGTACCCGTAACATCCTGAGATGCTCTTGCGAGGTTTTGTCCTATGGCATGTAATTTGGGCCCTGGGAGATTTCAGGTCAGAGTTGTGTACCCGTAACATCCTGAAATTCTCTTTTGAGGTTTTGCCATGACCACATGTAATTTGTGCCCTGGGAGATTTCAGGTCGGATTTGTGTACCCGTAACATCCTGAGATGCTCTTGCTAGGTTTTGTGGTGGACCACATGTAATTTGTGCCCTGGGAGATTTCAGGTCGGAGTTGTGTACCCGTAACATCCTGAGATGCTCTTTCGAGGTTTTGTGGTGGGGTCACATGTAATAGCGCCCTGGGAGATCCTACAGGTCGGAGTTGTGTACCCGTAACATCCTGGGATGCTCTTTCGAGGTTTTGTGACACACGTAATAAGTCCTGAGGATTCCACAGTATGGCCAGTGATGACGAAGACTTGCAGGTGGTGGGCCTACATCTAGTATGAAAAAGGACTGGCTTTGTAGAACTTCCTATGACGAGTAGAGTCAGATATTGGTTGAGATAGTAGCAGCAGTGACGATGATGATGACGATGCATCGATGACGATGATCCAGAGAAGAAGACTTGTCTAGCAGATTTGTGTCGAGAAATACCTTCCTAGTTAAGAGGGAGTGTTGATGTATATGTAACTTCGGAATGTATTTCATCTGTGTATTATATATATATTTATTGTACCCTTATAAGAGATGTGTTATTCCTCTATAAGGAAGTGTCGTCATGTGGATTGACAAGTGTCGCAAGTGTGTGTACTTGCCGATGGGTTATTATACCACCTTATGGGGTCGGCCCTAATTAATATATAATATAATGTGGATGTATCCAAGTAGACAAGTCGGCCCCAGTAGGTCACTGGGCAAAAAGGTGAGTATAAATAGAGATAGGAGATCTCTATTTTACTCACTCGAAAAAGTAACTATCTCTCTCTCTGAAAAGTGGCGCACTAGTGAGGAGGAGGAGGATCATCTGCTAGGAGACTATCTCAGTGTTATTTGGTTGTATTTTGGTTGAGCCATTGCTCTCTCTATCTCTGAGGAAGTTGTGGGGTTTTTCACCTTAGGGTTTTCCCCACGGAAACTCTGTGTCTCTTGTCTCTATGCTTTTGATTCTTGTGATGCTTGTCATATTATGATTTTCATGCATTGATATACTGTAGATGATATTCTCTCAGCAAAGATCCTATAGTATTGTGATTTAATACTAAAAATTTAACATGTATGATCAGGTAGATCATGTATGTTGATATGTATCAGGAATGATCAGGTGGATCATGTATTTGTATTTGTATCAGGTGGATACACTGTATGATCAAGTGGATCATGTATGATGATATGTATTAGGTAGATACTTGGTATGCATAAGGTGGATGCATTGTATGATCAGGATGATCATGATGATGAGCTTCAGGATGTTGCTCCAAATGATATGTACCGGGATGGTACAGTGATGATGATCAGTATGATCATGGGCATCAGGATAATGCCTCGTGCGATGATGATCTGTTGGATCATGAGTATCAGGTTGATACTTGGAGGTCATAGATGATATGTGGCAGGTTGTTTAAATAACATGTAATCAGTCCTGGGACATCTTGCCGGTCGTGTTGCGGCACATAAATGTTCCTGGGGTACTCTTTCCGGTATTGCTATGTAACATGTAGTCAATCCTCAGATATCCGATAGGTTGAGCTGTGTGCTCGTAATCAGTCTTGGGATGAGGTATTACTACGGAGACATGTAATCAGTCCTGGAGATCCGAGAGGTTGAGCTGTGTGCTGATAATTAGTCTTGGGATGCTCTTTAGAGATCTTTCCAGTCGTGTTGTGGCACATAAATGTTCCTGGGATGCTCTTTAAAGGTTTTGTTTGTCCACATGTAATTAGTCCTAGAGATCCGAGAGGTTGAGCTGTGTGCTCGTAATAAGTCCTGGGATGCTCTTTAGAGATCTTGTCGGTCGTGTTACGACACATAAATGTTCCTGGGATGCTCTTTAAAGGTATTGTGGAGGAGATGCATGTAATCAGTCTTGGGAGATCTTTCTGGTCGTGCTTAGGCACATAAATGTTCCTGGGATACTCTTTCCGGTATTGCATCCGCACATAAAATTAGTCCTGAGAGGCCACCTCTATCAGACCGTTTGCACAGATGATGAAGACCTGCAGGTGGTGGGACTACATCCAGTATGAAATAGGACTGGCTCTGTAGAACTTCCTATGACGAGTAGAGTCAGAGATTGGTTGAGATAGTAGCAGTAGTGACGACGATGATGACAATGCATCGATGACGATGATCCTGAGAAGAAGACTTGTCTAATAGAACTATGTCGAGAAATAACTTCCTAGTTAAGAGGGAGTGTTGATGTATATGTAACTTCAGAATGTATTTCATCTATGTATTTTATATATATTTATTGTACCCTTATAAGAGATGTGTTATTCCTCTATAAGGAAGTGTCGTCATGTGGATTGACAAGTGTCGCAAGTGTGTGTACTTGCCGATGGGTTATTAGACCACCATGTGTGTGATCGGCCCTAAAATATATATTATATTGTGGATGTATCTAGATAGACAAGTCGGCCCCATAAGGTCATTGGCCAAACAGGTTAAGTATAAATAGAGATCAGGAGATCTCTATTTGGATCATTCGGAAGGTCACACTTCTCTCACTCAGAAAGTGGCGCACTAGTGAGGAGGAGGATCATTTGCTCTAGGAGACTATCCCAAGTGTATTTTGGTTGTACTTTGGTTGATCCATTGCTCTCTCTATCTCTGAGGAAGTTGTGGGGTTTTTCACCTTAGGGTTTTCCCCACGGAAACTCTGTGTCTCTTGTCTCTCATGCTTTTGATTCTTGTGATGCTTGTCATGCTTATTGTGATTGTTATGCATTGATATACTGTATATGTTATTCTCTCAGTAAAGATCCAAGAGTATTGCGAATTAATGCTCAAATTTTAACAATAGGAATAACCCATGAGTTTGCTAACCCATTTCAGTTGTGCTGGGGAGGAGACCCGTTGTTCCAAGAAAATTTTCAAACTCTGGTGATCAGTCTTGATGCATAAATAATTCCCTAATAGGTATGGTTTCCACTTCTGTACTGCATGTAAAATAGCCATCATTTCCCTCTTAGATGTAGAGGCGGCTAAATTCTTACTGGAAAGTTCTCTTGAAGGCGTGAATCCCATTGGTTCAACAAAGACACCTGCATATCTATCCAAAATGTGTTGTAGATCCAAGGGAGTAGTGGATATTGTTGATGGGTGTTTCTAAATGAAATGGATCTGAGCGATGACACCATGTGAATTCTTCTTAAGGATATTTTCCAGGCGATGTGAACTGATGATACGGAGAGACCCTGGTTGTAAGCCTATAAATGTGTGTTTTTTCCCATTGATTGAAACTGCATCCAAATTTCAGCAAAATCCCATAAGATGGGGCCAAGTGTGCGTAACCATTGAGTGCCCAAAACCACATCACATCTTCCTAAGTACAAGGAAAACATGTCAGAGTGCAGGTTATAATATTCCATAGAAATACACACATTACGACACTTCCCCTTGCAAGGTAAGGAGCCCCCATTGGCAATCATGACTTCAAAGTTGGAGCAAGGATGGAAAAAACAATCAACCTGTTTGGCGATATGAGGGTCAATGAAGTTATGAGTGCTAACATAATCAATGAGTATTGTAAGAGGGAGCTTCTTGAAGTAACCCTTGACCCACATTGTTTGTCGGGTGGTGACTCCGGCTAATGCATGGAGAGATATCTCTGGGTGGTCATCCAGAGACAGAGGGTCAACAGGCGGCTGCTGAATGTCGACCTGATCATCTATTGTATCTTGAGCTTCTTCACCAAGTTCAGAGGCAGGAAGAGAATCCACATCCAAGAGATAGAGTTGTTTCTCAACACATCTATGTCCCTAAGTGAATTTCTCATCACAATTATAACAAATCCCTTTTTCTCTACGTGCCCGCATCTCTGCTTCAGACAAATGCTTGATAGGAGTTGGTCGAGGAGATGGCTTGATGGGAGGTCAGTGGGAAACCATGAATTGAACAAAAGTGGATTTGGAGCATTGTTGGGTTTTGATCTTGTCCTCCACCAACTTAGCCAACCCTAGGAATTCCATCATTGTGTTGGGACAGAACATTTTAACCTCTGAGCAGATTTCATCCTTGAGACCACTGATAAAACAACTCTTGTAGAATTCATCAGACAATCCTTCTGTGTGATTGGACAATTTCTCAAATTCTATATGATACTCTCTCATAGTTCCAATTTGGAAAAGTTTAGTGAGTGCTCCTGTGAATTCATGAAAAGCACTAGGACCAAATCGTTGCAAAAGGAGTTGGAAAAAATATGTCCATTTTGGCTCATGATGAGCCTTGATGTACCAACGGTACCATTGAAGGGATTCTTGTTCCAAATGAAAGGATGCAAGTGGAACTTTGTGGACATCAAAAGTATTAAGTGGATTGAAATATTGTTCTTCTCGATATCTCCATCCAGTCGGATCATTACCATTGAAGCGAGGAAAATCAAGCTTCGGCCCGAGAAAATTGTTGGCAGAAGAGAACCCAGTGTCTACAGAATATTCTGGCTGTCGTTTAGTGTTCATGGCTGAATGTTGAAGATGGAGGCTAAGAAATTTTTCATCCAGATCTTGGAGTTTGGTTTTAAGGGCGGCAAGTTCTTCCTCCATGATTTGTGCTCCTGCGTGGGTGACAACCATAACTAGAAGTTTTTTTTTTGTGAATGGGTAGAAAAAAAAATAGAATCTTTTTTAGTAAAGGGAAATTTGGATTTGGGAAAAAATCTGATGGGTAATTGGGGTTTGAATAGGTTTTGGACACTTTCTAATGGACAGGGAAGCAAAAAATGGGGATTTCGGAAGCGGGGTGAAAGAATGGGAAAAATTGTCAAAGAGGGAAAAATAAGCAGAATTAGGAAATGAACACTGTGGAAAAATTTGAAGGCGATTGGGTGAAAATCGAAGAAGTTACAAAAAACCCTAAAAATAGACAAATATGAGATTTATGGCTTTGGGAAGTGGAATTTGGGATAGGGTCCTCAGGAATGAAATATGCAGAATGGGATTGTAGGGGTGCCAGTGAAGTTTCAAGGGAAACATAGTTAAAACAAAGAAGATATGGTGAAAAAATGGAATTTCACTCGGCCACTAATTCTATCTAACAACTTGCGTATTGGGGCAACACCCCTCACTCCACAACTCAGGTAAAACTGATAACCGCTTTGCCAAAAACGACAACTCTTGGTTTACCTCACGGGTGGGAACTAGTCAATCAGGTAGGGGTCATTGCCCTTTTCGCTGGTAGGTCCTCTCAATGGGCCAGCTACTTTCAGGTTTCTATGGTACTCCTCATAATGAGTTTTAGGGCTTATTCCCAAGTACTTCCCACAGTTAAGTGGATAGGGATGATTCCCGGATCTGAACCTGCAATTGATAGGAACAAATACCGATGCGATTTTTTTTGGCAAAACTTCTACCCAACGAGCCCAAAGAAGTGCTCTGATACCAAATGTGAGGAACCTCCAACAATTACTTAATGAAAATGCATGACATATCAGAAATAAAAGAACACATAATAGATTTATTGATCGCGGGCCACTTCGATGGGGAAACCTCCTTTGAGCAAGCTCAATACAAATAACTTCTTGGTGCCTTCATTGGCCTCAACACGTACTAATATACTAAGTCTATGCACCAATACTATGGATCAATACCATGGAACATATAATACTACGGGACGACTTACAAAGCATATGCGTCCAATACTATGGATTAATACCATGGAATAGATAATACTATGGGCTAATACAAACTAAGGATCAATACCATGGAACATACAATACTACGGGATGACTTACAAAGCATATGCGTCCAACAACAATATACTAACAAAGTAAAGAGAAGGGTTGACACAGGTTCCTAACACGGTGTTGGCCATGGGGTCAAGGGCTTAGCCCTCGACCTCCCCTCTTTTCAAAACAAAACATTGTTCAAACTTAAATACAATATGTGCCCTATACCTTATAAGGAACAATGCGTGGAGTGTTGTCTAGGTGGGATTGGTGAAGGCTTTGGTGGGATTTGGAATTCATGGGGTCGAATCCCATGGACTCTCCAATTTTTTTATAAAAATTACATTTAACAAATTTTCCCAAATACCCATTTTTTTGCCAATTTTAACCAAAATTGTCGAAACTTCAAAAGATTATAACTTCTTCATCCAGAGGTATTTTTGCACGAAACAAGCGTTGTCGGAAATATTTTGACGATATCTTCACCTCTGCAAGATTTACTTTACATTTTGAATAATTTAACTTCAATCGACTATGAGATGATCCTCCTGGATCAAACCTTCTCACTGAGAAGCTTTTGGACCACCAAAAGCCTGAATCATACAGAATTGAGGACATGTTCATCTCACTTGTCCCGTATCACTTGTCCATTATTCTTGGAACCTATACTCTAACTCATCATAACAACAATCAACATTGCACTGATATTGTTAAGTATATTAACCTCTTTTTCAACAAAATATTCATTCAATATTGTAGGAACAAACCATATACTGCTGATCAGTAGTAATTTGAATATCAACATTGAACATGTGAAAGAGATTGTACTCATATCATGATTATGTTTTATCATAGAAACACTATCAACCATATTAGGTGTATTGTGATGCAACAACACTTCTTTTTCATGCTTATGAATATTTTCTTCCTTACATTGCATAGACATAAGTGCCAAATTCCGACTTGCATTAACAACCCTTTTCAATTGTTGTGTAGTTCCCAATAATCTGTCATTTTTAAATAAATGTGAATGTACTATGTACTCAATTCCTTCCTTAAACAAATGATACTGATTATGTTCTCTATAGAATATTTCCTTTCGATCATATAAATACGGGCTTCCCAACACAATTCCACGGATATCTAATGGAACCATATCAAATTCAACTTCATCTGTAAACTTGGATGTAATTGCAAACTTTAGATCACATTGCTTTGTTACTTGTAATCTTTTATCTTTGCATACCTAGCCTAATGGATAAGGTTTCTTGTGTGAATTTTTTATTAATCCCAACTTCTTAACTACTTCTTCTAAAATAAGATTAGATTGAAATCCACTATCTATGAGTGTGTCGATCTTATTTTGTTTTGTAATTACCCTTATATGAAACAATGCATTCCTTTTTCTATCCTTAGAACTGTCACGATCTTTAGAAGTAGAAGCACATGAAGATCCAATGTCAGAATCATTACCAACAATATCTTTACCTTTCACACCTACGATTGATATCTTTGTTTCATACTCAGAATATGATCCAAGGTCCTCAACGATAACCATGGATTTTTGCTTCCCTTTCCGATCCTTAAACCACTTTGGTTTCAATTCTGGATGTAGCTTCCAACAATGTTCTGCATCATGTCCATCTCTCTGATAATGAGAATGAAATTTTTGTATCCCCTTTCTTCACGGTAGCAGTATGCTTTCTCTTTCCTTTGCCCTTGCCTTCTTTCAAATGACTGGATTCAGCTGAAGAAAAGCTGTCATGAACATTCTTCCCTTTAGATTCAATATGTGTGGCTTGAACACATACTTCATCCAGGTTAGTAGGATTAAACATAAGTATTGTATGACGCAAATAACTATGTAATCCTCTAATAAACTTGAGAAGAGTTTCTTGAGTGTAGAGAGGTATACCCAAAATCAAAGCTCTCTTCCTGAATTCCTGGGTGTATTCTTGTATGTTCTGACCCTTACCTTGCCTTAAGTTTTTCCAATCCATCATGGCTTGTTGTATGTAGCCTAATGGATAAAATTGCTTCTTTAATGCAACAGTAAATTCATACCATGATGAAATAATTTTACCTTTGTTAAGGATGCCTTCCCGTGTCTTACTCTGCCACCATATGAGTACAGTACCTCCAAGCCGGAAAGTAGCCAATTGGATCTTTGTACTATCATCTGCAAGCTTTTGGATCTTGCAATACACTTCAATATGTTGGATCCAATCATCTAACTTTTCTACGTTAAGTTCACCATTATATGTAGGAAAATCATATCAAGTTTCAAATAAGGTAAATCATACTTATCCTTCTCAGGTTGTTTCTTTGAATTTGAAGAAGCGGTACTGGAGCTTTCAGAAGAGGAAGAAGATGGAGAAGAAGGTTCAGAAGGGTCTCCTCCTTTTCTTGAAACATTACCCTCTACTTTCTCCTTCTTTATTTTCTTATTTTCCAACCTCTCTCGATAATCTACAAACAACTTTTCTACTCTGTCTTCCATTTGATAGAAAGCTTTGCGGAAAGCCTTCTGATCTTCATCTTGGTAGTCCCTATATGAAATTTTCTTTCTTCTTCTTGAACCAATCTCTGGATCAAATTATTCAAGCTCTCCTTCATCTCTCTGAAGCCTAGATCTTGTTAACATTCACAAACTCACAATGAAATGGTTAAGCTACTATGATAACAAACTTGATCCGAAAATGACAGGATATTTATAACCATTATTTGCATGTGAAAGTTTAAATGCTTAAATCCATAAAAGAGGCTTAAATGACAAAATTAAAGAGCATATTTGAAGCACATAAAACACATAAAAGAGATGCAAACCATGAAATTTGTAGAAAAGAACTAATAACGGAGTTCACCCTCCTTGGGATACGTCTCCGAGACACTTCTAATGAGAAGGTTGATCATATTTAGTCTTAAAAACTTACAAATATGAGTTTCTGGAAACACTTCTGTTTTCTGTCAGTTATCAGCAAAAACAGACAGTGCCACTGCGATCCTCTCGAAATTTTGAGAAAAATGAGTATAAACTCAACTATGTTTTCCTGAGGCCTCCTATGGAACACAAATCAAGAAACTCTTCCTGCATAAAAGACAACATAGTATAGATTCCGCCTCTGGATCCCTTCCCATTAATGTCTGTATGGACCTTGGGAATTGTGTAGAAACCACTTCGGGAATTGTACAGAAAACTGCATTGCGAACCGTGCAATACCACCTTGGGAAGCATGCATAAACCACCTTGGTAATTGTGCAAGCCACCTCAGGAAGCATGCCCCAAATTCCTTGGGATATGTGCAAAAACTACCTCGAACTCTCTTCCTGCACCCTGTACCGTTGTCTCGAAATATGTGCCAAAAAATGGTTTTTTTATAGTGGTTTTTGGGCGCGGGCCGGGAGGCCATGCACCCTTTTGGAGTCCCAATATCCGAAACAAACTTTTAAATAATATATGCCATATCCCATAACACACGGCGTCGGTGGCGCGTTGGTTGAAATATTGGGCAATAGGGGAGGAGGTCGTGGGTTCAAACCCGCAGACCTCTCCCCATAATACATTTTTGTTAGCATATGGTTTCAGTTATATATTATGGTTTGATGTGTTGTGGCATATAATATATGGTGTGGTTATGTGTTCCATCGTTGGTGTAGTTCGAAAACAATATATGTTAGAAAAACAGGATCGCAGATCAATAACAATAAACATAAATGCAAATATAATCACACAGACACATTATAAGAGAGACACCAATATATCATGGTTCACCCAAGATGGGCTACGTACACATTGAAATTTCTAGTCCTTATTATTATACTGTCCAACAAAGTGAATGGATACAACCTGCAGCACAACCGCTGCACTTCCTCTTCACTGTCTCACAGTCTCTCTTTACGATCTCAGAGATCTTTACAATGCATAATACCTAATACATCTTACCCTAGCCGTATTACAATGTCTTTCTTTTATAGGGGAAATACAATGGTAAAATACCATGGGATACCCAAAACCATGGGCCTGAAAACTATTGGCGAAAACAACCCCAAATTTTTTTTGTGCCTGGAAGATCTGGCTCCACAACTAACAATCTCCCACTTGGAGACTGATCACAGCAACTCCACCTCTGCTGTACTTGCTAGACCTTGGACTTGGAAATTTTCTCATCTTCACCTTCATGCTAGAAGGCCAACTGAAACCGATCAAGAACTCAGTTTCTCTCTGGTCACTACCTTTGTGAACATGTCTGCAAGATTCTAGCTAGTATGTATCTTTTCCAACTTCAACAGTTCATCTTCCAGAACAAAGCGTATGAAATGGTACTTGAGCTGTATATGTTTAGTCCTATAATGGAATGCTGAGTTCTTTGCAAGATGAATGTCACTTTGGATGTCACTATACAATCTGCTATCCTTCTGCTTCTTACCCAATTCCTCCATAAACCTCTACAACCAAATCATCTCTTTGCTAGCCTCTGTAACAACAACATAATCTGCTTCCGTTGTTGAAAGTGCAACAACCTTTTGCAGTTTCGAAATCCAACTTACTGCTGTTCCACCTATAGTAAACACATACCCTGTGGTGCTCCTCTTGATATCCTTGTCACCTGCCATATTTGCATCAACATATCCCTGTAGAACAGTGTCTGAACCTCCAAAACATAATGCCGAGCGGTAGTACATCTCAAATACCTGAGAATCCACTATATTGCCTTCCAATGTTCTTTACCTGGATTGTTCATATATCCGCTCACAACTCCCACTGCATGTGCAATATCTGGTCTTGTGCACACCATGGCATACATCAAGGTGCCAACTGCTGATGAATAGGGAATCTTGGACATGTAATTTGTCTCTTCCTGTGCCTTGGGACACATTTCCTTACTTAGACTGAAATGGCTGGCCAAAGGTGTACTAACTGGTTTTGCATTTTGCATTCTGAATCTCTCCAACACCTTTTGTATGTACTCACCCTGAGAAAATGTCAATTTGTGATTTTTCCTGTCTCATGTTATTCTCATGCCAAGGATTTGCTTTGTAGCACCCAAATCCTTCATTGCAAATGAATTAGCTAACTTCCTTTTGAGCACATTTATATCCTGCATGTTAGACCCTGCAACAAGCATGTCATCCACATACAATAACAAGATAATATAACTTTCATTATCTAGCCTCTTGAAATAAACACAATGGTCAGAATGACATCTACTATAACCTTGTTCTATCATAAACCTGTCAAATTTTAAATACCACTTCCTTGGAGCTTGCTTCAAGCCATACAAGCTCTTTTTCAATGTGCACACCAAATTCTCCTTCCCTTTGTCTTCATACCCTTGTGGCTGCTGCATATATATATCTTCCTTCAAATCCCCATGGAGAAACACTGTTTTTACATCTAATTGTTCAAGATGCAAATCTTCTACCACCACTAGACTTAAAATAGTCCTAATTGAAGTCATCTTAACAACAGGAGAAAATATTTCATCAAAATCTATACCTTTCTTCTATGCAAACCCCTTTACAACAAGTCTAGCCTTGTACCGCTTATTACCTCCTTCATCTTCCTTCAACCTATAAATCCAATTGTTCTGCAATGCTCTTTTACCAGCATGCAACTGAACCAAATCCCAAGTTTGGTTTCCTACCAATGAGTCCATCTCCTCATTCATGCCTTGCTCCCATTTCTTTCTAGTTTCCACCTGCATTGCTTCTTCATAACATTCTGGTTCACCAGCATTAGTCATCAATAAATAGTACATTGAAGGAGAGTATCGTTCAGGGAGTCTACTTAACCTGGTAGATCTTCTTACACTTGCAGGAGTTTCAGGTATTTGTTGCTGTTCTTGATTTTCTGGCACCTTTGGAACTTCATTTTCTTCAATTTCATCAAGTACTGTGTACTCTGTGTTTTCCTTTTCCTGTTTCTTTCCCTGCAACTGATCTTTATACATGACCTTTTCATTGAATATCAGATCTCTACTCCTAATGATTTTTTTATTTTCATAATCCCATAAGCGATAACCAAAATCATCAACCCCATATCCAATAAATGTACATTTCTTGGATTTAGCTTCAAGATTTGTTCTATTTTCTTTATCAATATGGACAAATACTTCACAACCAAACATTCTCAGAAATGAGTAGTTTACCTTTTTACCTGTCCATGCCTCCTCTGGAATACCACCATCCAAAGCACTTGAAGGCTCTCTGTTTATTAAATAAATTGCAGTATTTACAGCATCTGCCCAAAACTGTAAGGGAAACCCTGCATGCAATCTCATACACCTTGCACGCTCCATGATCGTTCTATTCATCCTTTTTGACACACCATTTTCTTGTGGTGTTCCTGAGACTGTCTTCTCTCTACGAATCCCATGGTATGAACAATAACTATCAAACTCCTTGCCGTAGTACTCACCTCCATTATCATATCTGAGACACTTCAACCTTTTTCATGTCTCATTCTCAACCAAAGATTTCCACTTCTTAAAAGTAGCAAACACATAAAATTTATGTCTAATGCAATAAACCCAAGTTTTTCTAGTTGCATCATCAATAAATGTAACATAATAATGAGAGCCACCAAGAGATTGTACCTGAGCCGGTCCCCATACATCTGTATGCACAAGCTCTAACTTTTGATTCTTCTTCTGTTTCCCAACCCCGAGAAACCTAAATCTCTTCTGTTTTCCATAAACACAGTTCTCACATAATTCCAAACTTACCTGCTTCAAATATGGTAGGAACTTCCTTGAGTGGAGAATTTGCATCCCCTTCTCACTCATGTGGCCAAGTCTATGATGCCACAATGCTGTATCTGTTCCTGTGGAAGCTAAAGAGATAGAATGGTTAGTATTATGAGGACATAAATACAACATACCTACCTTGTCTCCTTTTGCTATCACCATTGATCCTTTAGTGATCTTCCACCACTTTTCTCCAAACGTGGATAGACAACTACCATCTCCCAACTGCCCTGTTGAGATCAGATTTCTTTTCATAGCAGGAATATGCCTAACTTGTTTCAGCATCTAATCAGTTCCATTCTTAAATTTTATCCATACCTTACCCATTCCAACAATTTTACATGGCTCATCATCACCCAATAAAACATGTCCAAAATCGCCTGGAACATAATCATGAAAATATTTCCTATGGGGTGTAGCATGACATGAAGGCCCTGAATCTACTACCCAATAATCACTAGTATTATCTAATGCAAGAATCAAAGCATCTTGTAACAAAACACCTGCTACATTTTCTTCCCGGGTAGTTTCCTGCTGTCCATCTCCTTTCAGCTTCTTAGAGATCTGTAGTCTTTCTTCAGATGCCCTTTCTTTCCACAGTTCCAACACTCTATTTTTCCCAGTATGGACATGGATCTTCCCATTTTAGACTTGCCAAGATTACCTTGGCTCTTTCCTCTCTACTTTGTCTTCTCCTGCTCTCCATGATCAACGCATTACCTGATGTCTCACCTGTGCTTTTTCTTCACATTTCTTCGCTAAGAATAATACCAATAACATCATCAAATTTCAAGGTGTTTGAACTAGAGACAGGGTTACTTACAGCCATGACCAAGCTATTCCAGCTTTCTGGAAAAAAACACAAGATTAGAAGAGCCCTAACCTCATCATCAAAGTTCACACTTACAGAACTTAGTTTATTTGTAACCGTATTAAATTCATTTAAATGATCAATAACTGATCCACCTTTAGACATCTTCATATTAAATAAATGCTTCATTAGAAATACCTTGTTGGAGGTCGAGGATTTTTCATACAGCTTACCCACTGCACTCATCAAACCCTCCGTTGTCGTTTCTTTTGAGATATTGAAAACCACAGACGAAGATAGGGACAACCGTATTGTTCCTAGTGCTTTTCTGTCAAGAACCTCCCATTCTTTGTCCTTCATAGTCACTGGCTACTTTGCTCTTCCTCCCAACGGTAGGAATAGATCCTTCTAGTACAGATAGTCCTCCATTTGTATATTCCATAACTGGAAGTTTTGGCCATTAAACTTCCCGACCTTAAAATTTTCTTCTTCCGACATTGCTCCCACTCGAACCAGAAACCCTAGTTTCCTATGGGTTTATCTGCCAAATAGACCTTCGACTCTGATACCAATTGTTAGAAAAACAAGATCGCAAAGCAATAACAATAAACATAAATGCAAATATAATCACACAGACACATTACAAGAGAGACACCAATATATCATGGTTCACCCAAGATGGGCTATGTCCACACTGAAATTGCCAGTCCTTATTATTATATCGTCCAACAAAGTGAAGGGATACAACCTGCAGCATAGCCGCTGCAATTCCTCTTCACTGTCTCACAGTATCTCTTTACGATCTCAGAGATATTTACAATGCATAATACCTAATACATCTTACCCTATCCGTATTACAATGTCTTTCTTTTATAAGGGAAATACAATGGAAAAATACCACGAGATAGCCAAAACCCTGGGCCCGAAAATTGTTGGTGAAAACAATCCCAAACCCCAAGGTTGGGGAATGAGTGTACAGTCCTTTTTCATATCAAATAAAGTCGGGGTACATAGCTGAGACAATATCATCTATGAGAATGGAATATCTATCTCCACAACCAACAATATAATATATATGGAGGGCCTCAGTGTTGGCCATGGTAATCCCTCGACCTCCCCCCTTTTCAAAACAAAACATTGTTCAAACTTAAATACAATATGCACCCTATACCTTATAAGGAACAATGCATGGAGTGCTGGCTAGGAGGGATTGGTTAAGGCTTTGGCAGGATTTGGAGGTCATGGGGTCGAATCCCATGGGATCCCCAATTTTTTTATAAAAATTGCATTTAACAATTTTCCCAAATAACCCTTTTTTTTTCCAATTTTAACCAAAATTTCCGAAACTTCAAAAGGTTATAACTTCTGCATCCGGAGGTCTTTTTGCGCGAAAAAAAGGTTTCCGAAAATCTCTTGACGATCTCTTCACCTTTGTAAGATTTATTTTACATTTTGAATACTTTGAGTTCAATCGACAATGAGATGATCCTCCTGGATCAAGGAGTGGAGTACACTTATGGAGGTGGAGGCACACATCGAGGAGGTGGAAGCTAAATTCTAGCTTACAACCCCTAGAATATAGGGAAATGGCTCATAAATGACAAAAAAACATAATAGAAGGGAATTTCTCCCAAGGAGGGAGCACTAGGAAAGAGGGGCCCACTAAAGTATGTATAAGGTGCAATAATAACTCTATAGTTCATAAAAATAGAAAATGGGTTCCGTTATACAATGTTTGGGTGACCAACACTATTAAAGTCACCAAGGGACAAAATGAACTAAAGCATCATCTACGCACCATCAGCTGTATCATTTCTCTGTATGTGCACACTTGGCTCCTCACTAGATCATGTTGTTCTGTCCTCGAGCCCTTGATGCCCCGATTATAAATCTGTATTTTCCAACTAAAGCTCTAGAATCTCACCATTGAGCTTGCTTCAAGTCTCCAAGTTGCATCTCTATTTATACATGTCTTGCAAGGATTGTATGTCCACAAGTTGGGTGTTGCATCTTTTCTTCCATACTTCACGGATTGTACTTTTGCCACATGTCATTGTCTGCACTGCTAATGTGTCATCCTTTGTGGGTCTTACACATTCATGGTCCATGAATAAGTGGGACTTACACCTTAGTGGTGTACTCCTTGCGCTCTTTATGTACCATTGATTTGAGGTATGCGCGCTTCTTTTCTCTTCAACTTGATGAGTCTTTGACCCTTACCATACCATCCCTTATGGGTATTGCGCTCATGATGTATCAATGCTTTGCGGAATCTGCACATAAATTGACTTCTACTTGATGGCACTTTGACGCTTGTAGTACCATCCCTTGTGGGTGTTGTGCGCCTGATGTATCAATGATTTGTGGAATATGCATATAAACTAACTTCTACTTGGTGGTACTTTGACCCTTGTAGTACCATTACATGTGGGGATTGCATGCTTTCAAGACTATTCAGTTTCTTGTTGTTTGTGCACTCCGGGTATTTGACCAAGCAATGCTTGTGCATTCCAGAGTCTTCTTTCAACATGCTTGCACACTTGTATCTTTGCTTAACCAAATCCTTGGCTTCTTGTGCCCATGTATATTTTTCCAACCAATTCTTTGACTGCTTCCTTGAGAGTGTGACTTCGTGGACTAGTTATCTGCATTGGTACCACATGTAGTAGGATACATTGCTTATGTGCTTCTTTGAATTGGATCTGCATGATGTTCCTTCCTTATGAACTTCTTCATACTGATCATGCATGATGTATCCTTGGACACACATCTTCAGATTGGATGCAACTTCTAGATATACTTATCCACACTGGCGTCCATGTCCTTCACCATCTTGCACATATACTTCTTCAAAGTGGCTTCTCCATATACTTCTTTAAGCTGGCATATGAATGATGTATCCACTTTGATATCAGTTGACATCAATGACTCAAACTGAATCAATTGACATCCTCTTTGAAATTAGTTGACATCAATGAAAACCAAAGTTCAACAATCCCCCCTATGGAATTGATGTCAACACCTTATGAAGTTGTGTATGATATTCTCTTAATTGTATGCTTCATCTGTACTTGTCATAGTGCTCCCCTTATGTATGTGCTCCCCTAAGTGCTTTGGGATTTTGACTTCTGCACTTTCTGTTGTCAGTACTTCTTCTGATTTTTGTTACTTCTATGCAGAACATATGTACAGTAATCTTCATTCCATTTCTCCAATTGATCTACTTCACGCTCTTTCACGTCTACTAGAGCTTCATGCTATCTCTTCAATTATCTTCACGTTGGTTCTTCTCTGCTGATGTACATATAGCTTCATGCATTACTTCTAGCTGTTATGTCAGCTTCATGCATTTCTCTCCCTTTGAAATCAATGACAAGGAGGTGCCATTACTTGTGCAATGTAGGTTCTCCTTTTGTTTTATTTTTGTGACGACCTCTATCTCAACTATTTTCAGGGATGACTCCCCCTATCTTCATTCTTCATTTCTTTGATGTAATTTTGCAGTGATATCCCTTCATAATTATCTTTGATTGTTTTCCTAATACAGGTGTTACATTACTACTTTATCTCTATCACCATACTCCATCATTCTTTGCACATTGATTCATGCAGATTTTCTTTCGTGCCAACTGTGTAGTGCCAACACCTTTTCGAATTTACGCATCTTTATTTGGGTTCTCATTATGTTGTGGATTGAGAACCAAACCCATTTTTTCCCTAAGATAATTATATTCAAATGTACTTCGTGGAATAGGTTTCATAAATATGTCCGCAATTTGTTCCTTGGTGTCAACATATTCTAATTTGACAACATTATCAACTGCTTGCTCTCTCACAAAAGGATACTTGATTGGAATGTGTTTACTTTTGTAGTGCATAACAGGATCCTTGGAAATACTAGTTTTGCTTGTGTTGTCGCATAGTATTTATATCAAATGATCTATATTTAGTTGTATATCTTTCAAGGTCTATTTCATCCATAACACTTGTGAACAACAAGCAGCTGCTGTAATATATTCAACTTATGTTGTGGATAATGCAACTGATGATCATTTTTTGCTCATCCAAAATACAAGACAATTTTTGTAATACCCCCAATTTGACCCTTGAAATGTATTCAATTATATTATGTAAATGATGTAATTATGCTAGTATGGATTCCTAGTGTGGAGCTCAAGGCCAATTCCCTTAGAATTCATCCAAAATCTGCCATGTGCCTTAAATAAGCCAATTACCTTCTCTTGACTATTAAACCCAATCATTGAATGCATATATGAGGTTGGTGGAAAAATTCACTTCATGTAGTTATTGAAGCATGGGGGTTGTGACTGCTATGTCAGCTGTCAGCAATCCTATTTATTCTATGGTTATAATCTATGTCAGTTGTCATTTCACCCTTACCTCATATCCCTTGGAGTCAACACTCTTTTGATCATTCTCATTCTCTCGTGCATGTTTTCTACACTACGTAGAGTTTCTATTGTTGTTCATGTCCATTACCAGACTGTGTTTAACCTAGAAATTTGAATTTGGAAACAAAGCTACATTTTTGGAAGGGAAAATAGATGGTTGTAGGTGAGCATGTAGGTTTGGAAAGCTAGGAAACCTTATCCATTGATTTATTTTACTTTTGGATGCTTGAGAATCCATGGATTAATGTTGCAGTAGGTTATCCATTAGCATAGAGTAGGTTGGACTCTTATTGCACACACTAGTAAGCATTGTAAGGGTTGGATTTCCTAAGGGAACCATGGTTCAGTGAAGGAAAATAACTTCCTTGTGTTGTGTGTGGCAGTTGGAAGGAGTGCCATGGCTATGATGGCTTAGTGAGACCCCTATAGATATTTGGTTGAGCTTTTTGGATAAGAACAGTGAGAAGAATGGGTTGTGGGATGAGAGTAGGTGTTCCCTTAATCCTAGTGGCCTCATACCCCAGCTTGGGGGTGGCTTGTAATATCCGTATCTGGATATTCTCATGTTGTGATCGTGTCCAAATCACAATAAGACTATTCAAGTGAATAATCAACCAATAGAAAATAACTCCATTTAGAAAGAATAAATAATATTGAATATATATTGATGAGAGATTATTAAATTAAATTTTTGTAATATCCATGATATGATATCACATAGAAATTTATACCCAAAATTAAAACTTTAAGACACTGACTAGTAAATAGGAAACTAGTTGCAGAACTAGTCTTGGGAAAGCTAGTCAAGGGCTAACTGAGAGGGTTCTAGGAATGATATTTGGAAAGGTTTAGGTTCTAGAATTTGTGTGGATGTGTGCAGCAGAAAGATAATTATGGTCTGAGCAGTAAGTCCTATGCATGAGGTACTGGAGCCATTCACTTTTCAACAACAGATAAACCTGTTGCCTACTTGGAGGCTTCCTGGGATTCCAACATATGCATACTAGATTGGGAGGGAATAAAGGTGAATTAGGCTGATGTATGTAGTTCGACGGTCCTCGTGGAAATTATTAAACATCGATTGAGAATTTTTTTGAGAGTTGGTGAGGAGTTGGTAGGAGTTGGACTGCTATGCTGATTTTTGGGCCTGGCTTCCCAAGTGGTGTACGTCCCTCCAAAATTCTACTTTTGAAGGTTGATTGTGGTTCAAGGGTCTGTTTTTGAACATAATCAACTTACAGAACCTGAATTGGATCCTCTAAATGAATTCTATGTAATTTCTTCCAAGACTAGTCCTCAAAAAGTGCCCAATGAGCATAGGGGGGGAAGTTAAACTTGTATTTGATCCATGTAAGATTTAATTCTGTATTTAATGGACATATTACAGCTTATAGGATTGAAAACATAGAGCATCAAACTTTACATCACATCATTACATTTCCAGAGAACTTATGCCATAAAAAGCCCTCAAAACCCCCATAAGTCTACCCAATCCTTCAATACAACATATATATGGCTGCAAATATTTATGTAATGAATTAGGAGAGTTATATCAGATATTCTAAATCATCTAATTATATGTATAAATCTACCATTCAAAAATACAGTGCTTGAATGGTGAAAACTACTCCAAAATAAGCTAGAAAAACAATACTAGAAGCCATTATTACATCACGAGCCTCTAGGGCATATTCATATGAGAAGATGGGAAAATGTTGGACATAGTTCATATTTTTATTATAGAGATTTTATGACTACAAAACAAAAGAAAACCATCCTCTCCAATGACATAAGGAAAGATGATTCAATCCCTCAGTTTTTCACCTCTTGAGTTCCAAACATGACACCCTTGGGGAATTGCGAACTGGAATCACTGGGACATGATAGAAGTTGAATGAATGGTTGTAAGTTCAAATTTATTTTTGAATATGGCCATCACTCATCAGATCCTTCATCTCATTGATCACTGGAAATATTTCAATGGAGCAAACCTTCCACCAACACCCTGCAATACTGAAGAATGGGGAAGAAGAGAGGGGATAATGAGAAGGATTCTTGTTTGAAATATTAAACTCCTCTGAAGCAATTAGACCCCAGATTGATATCAGACTTTAATGGTTGAAAAATTATCTTCAGTGGCTGCAAATAGATCTCCAATGGCTTCCAATTAGTCTTCAATATCTGTTAGAGAGAGAGAGGGAGAAGAAGAGAATAAACTAGACAAGATTGGCTATGGGGAGCATCACCCAAATCAAGTTGAAGCACATCTCTCAACAAGAGAAGCTAAAGATCTCATATTCAATTACAAAATAGTCAAAATATGTGAATGGGAGTTGGAAGCACTATTTTATAGAATCTCTGATGACATCCTCAACAAGTTTCTCCTTGGATGACTTGCTAGAACCCTTCACAAATGCGCCCCCCTTGGGTGGATGAACTTTGCTAGATTTCCTTATGACATGATTTTATCCCTTTGAAAACTGCGCCCTCCTTGACCTTAGATGTTTCCTTCTTGCAACAACTCTTGCTTGCTTTGTGAACTGTGCTAATAGATTTTAAGGTAGTGTTAGATCTACTTTAAAACATCTATATTACTATGAAGTAGGTGAATCTTCAATGTCAGAAATCCACAATCATTTATCAGCCCCTAACATATTTAATATCATGAATTAAAAGATAATTGAATTGTTTCATATTATTGTAAAGAAGAAGATACATACTTGCACTATAGCTTGATGTGCATCCTTTCTCCTTTGCCATGAGCTATCCTTTCTCCACACTTTCCTTTGATGAATATGCCAATCTTTTTAATCCTCCAAATATCTCCAACACGCATTTTCTCTTCCTTTTTCCTCCTCTTACCATGCCCCAAATGCCTTTATTTTATAGCATTGGCAAATGGGCTCTCAAGTTTCTCTTTTCAATGTGGGGTAATCCATTTTCATGATTTTTGATTATTTTTGCTCAAAAACCCACTTTCCATAGTCTTTTAGGCTTTTGTCACAACTTTAGCATATTTAAGTATAATTAATGCACTTTTGTGCATTTCTTCTCACTATTTTACTGGTGGAGGATTTGAGCCTTTAATGAGTAGTTCAATCACTGAACCTTGTCTTCTTAGGCTACCTCTTTCTTCACACAATCTTTTTGATTATGGATGTAGTGATTAGATAAGAGAGGACTTGTTCTCTTGTGTACTTGTATTTTGTCTTCATGTTGCGGGCGCATAGTAAAATATGCTTCTTCCCCTCACTTTGTTGAGGGAGTTAATTTGATTGTTAACAAACTGGGCATTGAAATGGAAACTACACCATTCAGGATGTTTCCTATTTGGTAAAATGGACTATTTTTTTGGCAAGTGCGCCCTCCTTACCTTTTCTAGTTGTTTCCTTTCTCTGGTTTTGGAAACCTTATCCCCACCCTCCTTATTTTCATCTTGTTGCCATATCTTCACCCCCAACTCCATTTTGGAAACATCATCCACATGGGGTGCCCTCTTGTCTCACTTGCTCATTATCTATTAATTTTATTTATCAAATTTAACTTTAATAAATAAATTTGCCAATTTATGAGACTTAGGATAAATTAATTCTAAGCAAATAGAATTAATACAATTTAATTCCCCTTGGGGTTAATTTTGTCCCCATTTCACCCTTGGGACTGGATGAACCAAAATTTGGGAGATGACAAGTTCTCCCTTCCCAAGATTGCTTGTCCTCAAGCAATGTTAGGATTCCACCAAGCTTCTGCTGCACCACTCTGATTATATTTGTCCCCGTCCACTGAACAATCTGAAAATTAAATTTGGGGGCTTCACAAAGATATAAAAAAAAATTCAAGATGACTATGAAGTATAAACTGCACTGTAAACTCTATCTGCACTAAATCATGACCAAAAATATTAACCCATTTAAGATAACTGAGTAGAATTCTTGGATCCCACTGCTTCCTTTGTAAGGGCCCAAATTTTCCTGCCACCTTTGGAAAGTT
Source organism: Larix kaempferi (assembly GCA_027924585.1). Classification (NCBI taxonomy): domain Eukaryota; kingdom Viridiplantae; phylum Streptophyta; class Pinopsida; order Pinales; family Pinaceae; genus Larix; species Larix kaempferi. The sequence continues at coordinate 1,735,655 of BSBM01000036.1, forward strand.
GTCACTCCAAGGAATTCCTGTATCCCATGGTCCCTGATGAATACCATCCATCATCACTGTTACTTGTGACAACTTGTCACTCCATGGTATGCCATAATCCATCCACCCTACTGGAAATGTGCCACTCCCAATGCAAAACTGAATAGTTGTGAGACCTCTCCACCAAACATAGAACTTCTTGAGAGCACATCACTCAACAAGAGAAGATAAAGCTCTCATACTCAATTACAAAATATCAAAATATGTGAATGGGATTTGGAAGCACTCTTTTATAGAATCTTTGATGACCTCCTTAGCAAGTTTCTCCTTGGAAGACCTACTAGAACCCTTCACAAATGCACCCCCCCTTGGGTGGATGAACTTTCCTACTTTTCCTTATGACATGATTTTCTCCCTTTGAAAATTGCACCTTCCTTAACCTTAGATGTTTCCTTCTTGCAACAACACTTGCTTGCTTTGTGAAGTGGGCATTGAAATGGAAACTACACCATTAAGGATGTTTCCTATTTGGTAAACTGGATTTTTTTTTGGCAAGTGCGCCCTCCTTAGATTTTCTAGTTGTTTGCTTTTTCTGGTTTTGGAAACCTTATCCCCACCTTCCTTCTTTTCATCTTGTTTCCATATCTTCACCCCCAACTCCTTTTTGGCAACATCATCCACATGGGGCACCCTCTTGGTCCACTTGCTCATTATCCATTAATTTTATTTATCAAAATTAACTTTAATAAATAATTTTTCCAATTTATGAGACTTGGGTTAAAATTAATTCTAAGCAAATAGAATTAATACAATTTAATTCCCTTAGGGGTTTATTTTGTCCCCCTTTCACCCACGGGACTGGATGAATCAAAATTGGGGACATGACAAATTTGATGGACCATTTAAATATGGTCTTATGTTCCTTTTCAATGGAAATGTATGTCTCTATCTATTCTGTTAATTACATATCAGTATTCAATAGTTGTTTAATTATTATTTTTTATTATTTAATTATTTGTTTATTGATATGTTTATATATTATTTTATTTGTTACATTTCCTTCCTCTTCGGAATGCTTTGTCCTCAAAGCATTAGTGATGGAGGTCACATCTTTCTTTGTATATACCTTATAAAATTTGTTTATAATTTTAATATACTAAGCAAAACCATGTGTGGTTTCATAAAACCATGTGCAGTTTCATGAATGTTATTCTTTGACTTTTTTTTTTTACTCTTTCATTTTTTCTTTTTTTTCCTCTCGTGGATAATTCTTTTTTTCCACTTCTTATTTGTAATATTTTTTTTCTTACTTCTTGTTCTCTTCTTCTTATTTTAAATGGAAACAATCACTTATTTTCTCTCTTTTTTAAATTTCCTTCTTCTATTCTTGATTTACGGTTGTATTTGAATTTTGTAGCGGAATAATATATTTGTCATTAACTTGTTTTGCTTCAAAGTTGTGTCTGAATCTTTTTTGGGCCAAAAGCCTACTTTTGGACAAGGTCCTAGATTTTTGGGAAGCCCAAAAAATGATGGCCGAAAGCCAATGTGGATCAAAGATCCTTAATAGAGAAGCTTTGAGAATGGTTTGTGGCCAAAAGCCGTAATCAATCCCAAGAAGGGGCTCTGATACCAATGTAATATACGTCTCTATCTACTCTATTAATTACATATCAATTTTATTTAATATTTGTTTAATTATTATTTTTATTTATTTAATTATTTGTTTATTGAAATGCTTATATATTATTTTATTTGTTACATGGCATCTTAGCAGAAAGAGTATATGCTCAACAAAGTTCCTATGGATGGGTGGAAAATCGCTCTTACACAACCATTTGCTTGGATCTTCTTTGCTTAAAGATAAGTATTCTTATGTAATTGTTGTACAATGATTTTTATTTAAATGTCTTTGACAATTATGCTTTGAATTGCAAGTTATGTGTGTGTGGATTAATTTTATTTCCACTGTATGTTTTTATTTACATGTATGCACATGCATTTTAGTTGTTTGAATTCGTAATTATAGATATGGGGCAAAATTTAGAGGCCATGGTTTAGTTAATGTCCCATCCTGCTAGCCGGATTGAGGGTTGGGGACGTTACACACACTCTTTATCCTGGCCATGAGAAAATTTAACTATTAGAATGCTATTGTGAATCTTGATAATATGAATTTAGCCTAGAAAAATCATCAGAACTATAGTCTATTAAGAATATACACACATTTCAAGAGATAATAATTCAAATTATTATAACCTAAAATATACTACATATGATTCAAGACACATAATCAACATAGATTAAAGGTAGTGCAATCTCCATGTTTGTGTTTAAGATGAGTACCACCCCACATGATGCTTATTCAAATAAACATACAGTCAAGATGATATCTAACATCAAATAAAACAAATCATATGATAATAGTAAAAATTATTATAATGCCATTCGAACCATTGTTTTACACAAAATCTCAAAGATTACATATGTGTGAGTTTCCAAAATGGTAAATCCACACACAACAACTAAGTATATATGCATAAATAAGATAAACTTAGAATAAACTAAAAGGAGTTTATATATATTTACGTTTGAAACCAAATTCACAATGATACCAGTATCAAACTGTTCACAAAAGGTTGCTTGTCAATAAACCAAAAGTAATAGCTTTGTTCACAATAATTATAATTCTGACCCCTCCAATCTTTCTCCATACAAAGAAATCGAACCTGTGGGGAGGAAGGGGGCTGTTGCTCTTATTCTCAGCAACACACACAGATCACTAAACTCATAAATCTCCACCTACATGACAGTCGTAGCTGACTGTAATCTTCAGCACAGTCACAACTAACAGTAACGGTTGACTGTTTCAACAAACAGTAATCTGCAGCTGACTGTTGCAGCTGACAATTGCAGCTAACAGTAATCTACAACACTATTGCAGCTAACTATTTCAGCTATGTTTTGATGATCCTTGCGTTCATAAACTTTGACTATTTCAGCATACTCTGTTTCAACAATTCTGAAATCTCACTTGCTACAACAAAACTAAACAATTATCATGCTACAGCAAAAATATCATTTAAACATTCAACCATGAGTTTTCAAATTCATAAAGACAAAGAGGAATATAACAACAATATTATAGAGTTGAAACTCTGTTTCATATTTAACTCCATCTCTCTATGTGTTTTTCTATTTCACTCTATTACAAAACCAATACTACATCACTATTTATACAACAGAAATATAGTCGGTCATTTAATTCAACTTGACCTTTCGCTGCACCAAAATTGACTGTTTAGAATTTAATTAATTCTCTGCCCTTTCATGAGCTGCAACAGAAACGATGGACGCCCCTTCGATCTTTGACAGGCTGCAACAGAGTTGGTAAATTTAATGTGCTGCAACAATGATGTCTCTTCAGCAATTTGATGAAAACACGCTGATCCTTTAAACATCTGACCAGGTGGAACATGCCAGTGGATGACTCTTCAAAAGACAATGTATTACTTAGCCCCAATAATCACTCGATGAACTATGACAGAGGCTGTAACTACATCTTCAGAAATGGATGTGATGTGCTGCCCTACGAGACCTTGACAGCATGACAAAATCAAACGATGTGGTGGTGGATGACTCTTCATATTTTTGGCGGCCACTCAGCAGGACGGTGAATGGCTTTTCAAAACTTGTGGCGGTGAAGAAATTAACCGCTGCCAACAGAACCTACGGAAAAAACAATACATAAATTCTGGGAAAACAATTCCCTGGAATTTTTACAGAGTATTTCCCCTTTGACAAGTTAACTATTGTTGCTTTTATAGGCGATGAGGACCAAAAACAGTCTCCTAAATAAGAGCTGCAGTAGTTAATTCTTTGGACGACTTGGCCAGTCGAATATCCATATCTCGCCCTCTTCAAACTGGAATAATGTCGTGAAACTTCTTCGTCTGAGCTATTCTTCCACAACCGAAATGGCCTTTAATAATATTATTAATCTTCCGGAGACTTTGGCCGCCTCCGATTGCATGGAAAACGAATCTAATGAAAGTATCAAAGTCTTCGTTAACTATAGCTCTTCAATGTTTTATTTATTTATTTCCTCCACAGATCTCCTTTTGAATTTAAACCAACTTTATCTCCAATAGCAATGATTCCATCAGGGCGTTTAATCCTTTACTTTCATCCTGCATAATATAAATATCCATTAGCCAAAAAACAATAAAAGAGTCGCAGAAAGAATTACAATGAAAACATAAGTAGGTCACGAAGGTGAGAATCTCCCTTTTCATAGAGCTTTGTGATATAAAATATTTCATCGATCTTCTAGTTTCCTGGCTTTGTCCTTAGCAATACGATGGCAGATTTACAATTCGTTGAAGTTTAACTTGACTGCAGGTAAAACTTGGAACTGTTATCTCATTGCTGAAATTACGTCTGCTTGACAATCTCTTATCTAGAACTGATGATCCAGCAACGTGGTGATATTTCAGCAAGTCTTGGCATTTGATAACCTAATGCATGATGTCTCTCTAGCAGATTTTTTTTTTATCTTGGTTGGCTTGGTAAATAACATACTCCTAATAACATGGAGCCCTTTAAAAATAGGAATCTACATTCTTTATTTCCTCTGTAATATGGTGAGATGATCTCAATAAACTGGTGTCAACGATCTCTGTGTTACCACGACATCTTTCAAACAGTTAACAATTGTACTATCATTCATGTCTATCCAAACTAATGCTAGCAACCTGAGCGATTTAGCGGGATATTTTCTTGGCGAATGGAATGGTTTCGATGGTAATCTCCTTTAATGATATTGTAGTCTCTAGGTAATTTAATATATTGGAGACGTTAATGTTAATAGGATATCGATCCATTTGATCCAAATAAATCCTGGCATCTTGATGTCATGGCCTGCAATTTCAACGGTTAGGTAGCTTAATTTATGGAGTTTGTTGTAGCTCCACAATTTACTTTGGTGAAATGAAGAACCGCTGATAGTCTTAACATCTGGTGACATATAATCTGTTGAGATATTCTTTCTTTCACCCACAACTATTTGGCATGTGATGATGAAATATTTTCGACGGAAATCATATGGCGAGCTCTCATGTAAACTCCTTGGAATGACATATTCTATTAATATGACGATCCAATCTTGTCTGGAAACGAATGGCCTTCACGTGGTACTTTATACATCAAATAGAGTGACTAAGATGACTGCCCCTTTGCGTGGATCCTTTGTAATAATAATAATCGTGGCTAATGGATGGTCAAATAATTATAAGACCTGCATTATGTGGTGGCAATGATCTTATCAAAATTCGTAATATCTCTCGTCTACAACCTGCCAAGCATATTAATACGTTGGTCTCCTTAATTCACATGTGATAAATATTAAAAGAGTGATAATTAATAATATGAGACAAACGTTTCAAAAATAATTTTATTCATGATATGCATCTTAGAAATTTTAATATTTTCTTTATTTGGGGAAATTAAAATATCCATGGGAATTCCATAGCCCATGAATCCTTTTTAAAAATTCGATATTCTCTTAAATAATGATAAGATTTAGCCATTAGCTACCAAGCAGCATTATAAAGGTTTTTTTAAAAGAATATTTATAAGAATTATAAACTCATAGTTCTAATAATAACAAGTTAGATGGAAGCATAGCTTCTAGTCTCTGCCAAAATTAAAAGCAAAATTACCAAGTCCTTTGTTTACTCTGCATTAGTTTTTTGGGATTTATCTTAGATCAGTTGATCTAGCCATTGAAGAGCTATAAGTACCCTTACAGGTCAAGATCAATAGCTTGTAAGGCACATCATGTTCTTCTTGGTTGACAAGCCTTGTAAATGAGAGGTGGTTAGGGTTGTTGGAAATAAGAAATAAAGTGGCTAAGTAGAGTATTTAAGGGACGACATAGATCCTTTTCTTGGCAGTCTGTGATTGTGATGAAAGGCCCCTTACTCTATCTATATAATTATGGTTGACAAGCCTTGTAAATGAGAGGTGTTGGTCCTCTATTTTGACTATTCAGTATAATGTTTTCTAGCTTAAAGTCTTATGGAATCAAATAATAATCAGTTTTGTTGTATCTGATTATGTCTTTTTGGAGGTCAACATTGCTAAGCTATGATAAGTGATTTTTAATTGCTTGTTTATTACTTTGCCTTGTTTTATGCATATGATTAGGCTTTTAGGTTTCATTTGATGAAAGGTCAAGTAATAAGCCTTGTTTTTCTTTTATGCAGGGGTCTTTTGCTACCCGACTTCATACCTGTCTCGGCGTTGAAGGAAGATTTATGCAACGATTTGGGGGATTCGATCTACAATGGATGCGTTTTTCCTGGATTCACCTCACCTTTCAGTTGCTTATGAAGATACCTCAACTGTTGTTTCGTGGATGTCCTGTGTTTGAGGAGATGTTGCTTTCCCGCTTTAGTATCATGTGGATTTCAGGGGATTTGAGCTCCCATCTTTGGCTCAGATATGCCGAGATAGCTGTAGGGTAGTTAGCTATATCGATCCTTGTTTCAAGGACAATTTCACTTTGTATTTTCATTATAAAATGATACTTGAAACCCTAAGTAAGAGGATACTCAGAGAAGATTGTAACACTTGAATTTATCAATATAATCAACATTTATCTCCTTTAAGTTTTGACTTAAGACTGGAAGGCGTTGAGGGCAGGGCCCCCTTCAACACCTACCCCTGGTATTCTAGCATTGTGCATTTTACAGTAATAGATGTAATGGTTTCTTCTTTTGGCAGTGTTTTCTGGAATAGTAATGGTTTTGCTTATCTGTGAGTGGAAATAGAATGTATGCCTGCAGGTTATTAGTTAATTGCATTTGCATTTTGATTTAGCGCAGAGAATAGACTTAAGAGTGATTTGTATTTAAGATCTTCCTTGGTTTTTAATGTGAGTTGTTTATTAATGGTTAAGGTAGTGATGAAATGTGTGATAATTTTGATTGAATCCATTATAGAATCGATTTAATGAGATTGGGAGTAGATTGAGGTTTTACCTTTCCTTTACTTCCAGTATTGAAGTGATCACCGAATGGTTACAGGATTGGTTTATAATCCCTCTTGTTATCGAATTTGCAAGACTGTAGAATAGATGGAGGAATGGTGTGTATTTAAATTTCCCTTTTGATTTCCAGTGTGAATTGTAGTGTTGGTAAACTGGTAATGAGCTTGATTTCAGTTACTGAGGAATCGATTTGTTGAAGAGAACAGAGTGTATTTCATATTGCCTCTTACTGTTAACATTAGAGTGAATAGTGAATAGCTCCATTCTTTTGACTTTTGAGCTCACAAAACTGTAGGATAGATTTGCATTGCAGTGTGTGGATTTAACAAGGATTGCAGTAGCAGAGGGTTTGAATATATCGATTTATCAAACATTTAGGGTTTGTTAATAACTAAATAGGAGTTGAAACTTGGCATTGAATGAAGAAAAAATTATAGTTTACAGCGCTGTTTCCTAGAATTGAGCACCAGCTTCGTAACATAAATTCCCTGAATCTTTCTTGAACATTTCTATTTATTTCATGGTGGGCATCTTCTGAAAATTCCAGCTTCCTGTTGTGTGCATTTATATGCACAAAGCACAAGCATAGTATATCTAGGCAACAGCAGCAAACCAAACTACCCTTTGGTAGATTTTTTGTGAATAAGTTACAGTTAAAAGGTTTATCTCAGCAGTGATTCTAGGAGTGTTGTATGAAGTATTAGACTTGGTAGAATTAATAATTGGAGTTTAAATAAGAAACAACATTAATTGAGATCGGTTGGGCATATGCATTTGACAGATAAATTCTTCCCTTAGCAGGTTGATTGTTTTGAAAGCAAACCTTAGTTGCTATAGCTTAAGATTGATGTAGGTTAATTTAGGTTTGACAATAAGTTAGTGGCCAGTAAATTAATCTTCTTTTCTTTAAGAGTAGATTTAACAATTATTAGCATTCGATTTGTCAATACAGTAACAGCTTCATCCATTTCAGTTTTTGTTTATAAGTAGACTAGAATTCTGAGCAGTGAAACTATTTTTCCCGCACATATGGTGTAGCAACTCAAAGTATACGTACCCCGGTCGATAATTAAACAAAGGTGAATTAAATAACATTAATTTTAACCAACATTTTGGCACCGCTGCCGGGGAGTTGCTCCAAGGTAAGCTGGTATTTTGCTCATTTTTATGAATTGGTTGACTGAGAAGTTCAGGTAGATAGGATCCTTTTACAGTACACAACAAGGTGGAGGGGAAACATTAAGACACAAAGACGAATTCACTATGGGATTCCCATGGTGTAACAGCCTGCCGCAGCCACTTTAGTGGGTTGCCCCAAATTCTTGTTGTGTCCTTCTGGTAAGTGTGGTTGTTTTTCTTCGCATATTTGAATTATTTTACTGCAAAAAGTGTGTTTATCTTTCCTGTAAAGAGTGTTTATTTTTTGTAGTTTAATTTCATGCAAGTATGGTTATCCTTTTGCTAGATGGGTGTGTTTAATTTGAGAAATCTAATTTTACAACAGTTTTTAGGTGTGACTAGTTGTGGCAGATTGGAGGAGAAGGGTTGGTAAGGCAAACTTGCACATTTCATAACAGGTTCCTTCAAACCCAATTGTGGCACAGGTATTTCAATTTATTTTTAAAAGTCTTGTTATTTTCAGAAATTGTTTTGATGAGACCTAGAGATAGTAAGGGAAGATTCATTAAGGTTCATTCCGATCTTTTTGGAAACAACAAAACCCCCCCCTTCACTAACCCTAGGGATAGGGATATCGGCAACGAAACTGAAAACAACAACATTCAAAATTCATTGGAATTTGGGACCAAACCAGCAGGAACTGAGGTTATACTCAGTGAACAGTTACATTCAGAAGAGATCCCACAGATCCAACAAGCTTCACCTCCAAAGGAAGATTCCAACTTGGTTGACACAGTGAACATAGAAAAAGTGAACTCCCTTCTTGGACATAACCAGAATCCGGTGGTTTCTCAAGTAGAAGCTACCACAGATTTACCTTTCAATCTTCAAACTTGGCCTAGGCCAGACCATTGGGACTTTATTCTATCCCCAAGAAGAGATGGGTTAGGTGTCAATTGGTTTGGGAACCCTCTTGTCATGAGTGATCAGGAAACTGGACACCAGATGGAAGGAGAGGGAGAACATGAGGGACGAACTAAAACAACTTTTGGCTTCCCCATTCTGGATCTTACACGGGATGACAGTATGAAAAATATCCCAGCATCTTCATTACCTACCTTCTATGGGAAAAGTACTGAAGATCCGGATACTTTTCTATTTGAGTTTGACATCTTATTCAGGAGTTATAATTATCTACAGGATGCTCAAAAGTTAAAACTATTTCCAGCCACCCTTAAGGATTCTGCACTTAGATGGTTTATGAGCATGGGGGAATCCACCATCCGAACTTGGGAACAGATGAAGAGTGCTTTCCTCAGAAAATACCGAGACTACTGTGGACCTAGAGACTCCCAAAATGATATCTTTAAAATGCAACAACATGAAGAAGAGAGTCTTGAGGACTTCTTAGAACGCTTCTGCTTTGTATTCCAGAAGTCTAAGTATAATACCTTACAGGAGGATGCAGTCATAACTCTTTTTCTGAAAGGGATTCTGGATGAATATGTGGAAATCCTCAACTTGATGGTCTCAGGTGATGTATCTCATAAATCCTTTGAGGAGATTACTGAACTATGCAGAAAATATTCAAGGAGTAGAGCCAAGGCAGGAAAAAGCACAAGGGAAGGTCCTTCCCGCATTTCTAGAACAGCAGGAACTAGTGGGGTCACAAGAGTTGAATTGGGGAACCTGTTAGAAAATTTCAAAACTGACATTTTAGGCACCTTAAGCTCCCAATTTGAAGCATTGAAAACAAAGAAACAACAAGAGGAGGAGGACATAGCAGCACTACACATATTCTTCCCTAAATGCAGAAAAAGACACCCTTTGAAAGAGTGCCCTCTTAATACCATTTCAGTCTGTGCTCTTTGCTCTGATCAACACCCAACTGACAATTTCCCTTCTTTACCAGAACTGCAAGCTTTTTACAAGCTTAATGCTGAGTCTACCGATCCATCATATGCATCAAGAAGGCCTTAGCATCCTAGACCCCAAAACATGTACCCAGAGCCTGTTTTTCTGAACCCTACATATTATTATCCCATGCAGCAATCTCAGCAGCCATGGAGTCCACAAATGTGGCAGAATTGGCCCTCTCAATCTACTCAGACCCAGCCATGGCAGCAAGGCTGGCGAGGACAGTCATGTGGGGGACCACAAGGACAACCCTATGGAGGAACACAATCAACAACCCCTCCTAGTTTCTGTCCAATGCCACCAAATATGCAGCAGCTATTACCAGGCTTTACACCACCTGCACTTCCTCCTATACCCCCAGTTCCACAACAATATCAAAATCCAAACCCACCTCGACCCACGTTGTTGCTAGCACAACCTATCCCAAACCCTAATAACAGACCTCCCCAGCCTCTTCATAATGCTGAAATTCAAATGGCTCCAACTTACGTAATTCATTCAGCTCCTTTACAGGAAATACAATTAATTTATGGGAAAAAATTAAATAAAACCCCTCCAGCAGTGATTATTCATGAAGAGACTGGAGAAGAAAATGATGAAAAAGAGATTACAGAGGAAGAAGAAGTGCATATTGCCTCGGAAAACACTCAAGCACTGGGAACTCATTTCCAATCACCTGCTCATCCACAAGTAAATAACAACCCCCCTTACTCAGAGAGGTTATTAATAGAGAAGCCTGAGGTGCGTCCACAGTTTGATTTGGAAAATGAGTTGAGAAATGTTTGTATCAAGATTCCATTACTTCAGGCTATTAGAGATGTCCCTATTTATGCAAAACTGGTAAGGGAACTGTGCTTAAAGAAACTTGGTCGAAAACAGAAAGACCCACCCAAGATAAATGTTTTAGGCCAGCTGTCCAATTATAATTCAGACTGTTCTTTACCCCCAAAATTTGCAAATACTGGGAACCCAGTGGTGACCATTTACATCAATGAGATTCCAATAGGAAACACTCTAGTTGACCTGGGGGCTACCATTAATGTCATGTCTATGACCACCATGCAGAGACTTCAGTTGCATAATCTCCTCAGATCTACTCCTACTATTTTGGAGTTGGATGATAGAAGCACAGTCAAACCTGTGGGGGCCTTAGATGACATTACTGTCACAGTAGCTTCTTGGGAGTATCCAGTGAATTTTCTGGTACTCCAAACCAAACACCCAATGGGGGAACATCCTGTTATATTAGGCAGGCCCTGGTTAGCCACTGTAAATGCCTTGATAGGATGCAGAGAAGGTATTTTAACTATATCAAATGGCATTTCTCTACAAAACTTGATTATTTATCCCCCAGCACAGACTGTATCAGAAAACATGTTATGGTTAGAGAATCCTTACGGGGATGAGGATGTGGGACAACCATTACTGTCCATCAGTCAAAATAGGGGGCTGGAACACCAGACTGAGGATGATATCCTAGATCAATTTATCTCAGCCACCACTAGTATTGAGTTTCCTCAGTCCTTCTCTGACTTCGACAATGTTTTCACAGAATATTTTCAAGAACATTACTACCCTTCAGCCACCTCATCATCAATAGTTTTATTCATAGATGAGAAGGTTGGAGCTGCAACTATACCAATGGAAATCAGTCCAGGGAGATCTTTGTTTATTAATGCAAATCTGTCTCAAAGTCAGCAAAATCAGGTAGTTAATTTACTTAAAGCACAGTGTGGGGCATTTGCTTGGGTTTATACAGACATGAAAGGCATTCAACCTGACACATGCATGCATCACATCTATATGCAGGAAAATATTAGACCAGTAAGACAACCAAAAAGAAGAATGAATCCTGCACTTAAAGACATTGTGAAGGATGAATTACAAAAATTGTTGGATGCAGATTTCATCTATCCCATTTCTGATAGCAAATGGGTATCTTCGTTGGTGATTGTCCCAAAGAAGGGAGATAAGTGGAGAATATGTGTTGATTTTCGTGAATTAAATAAAGCAACTCTCAGAGACTACTTCCCTCTTCCTTTCATAGATTAGGTTTTGGATACATTGTCAGGAAAAAAATATTTTTCTTTTCTGGATGGATACAGTAGGTATAACCAGATAAGAATAGCCCCAGAGGATCAAGAAAAAACTACTTTCACCTGCCCTTGGGGAACTTATGCTTACAAGGTGCTACCATTTGGACTGTGTAACGCTCCTGCCACTTTCCAGAGGGCAGTGTTAGGTATTTTGGCTGATTTAGTCCATGATTGTGTGGAAATATATATGGATGACTTTACAGTCTATGGTAATGATTTCAAGGAAGCCTTAGATAACCTGGAGAAAGTTTTAATTAGGTGCCAAGAAACAAATCTTACTTTAAGCCATGAAAAGTGTAAGATGATGTTAACTGAGGGTATCGTTTTAGGGCACCATGTTTCATCAGAAGGTATTAAGGTAGACCCAACAAAAATTGAAATCATTACTAGTCTATCTCCACCAGCTACACAAAAAGAAGTCAGAAGTTTTCTGGGACATGCAGGGTACTATCGTAGGTTTATTGCTAATTTTACAAAGATAGCATCCCCACTGTTCAAATTATTGGCCAAAGACAGTGGTTTGGATTGGGATCAACACTGTCAGACAGCCTTTGACACATTAAAGTCAGAATTGTCTTCAACACCAGTTCTGCGGGGGCCAAATTGGTCTTTGCCCTTCCATATACAAACTGATGCTTCAGACACTGCCTTGGGGGGAGTGCTCGGACAGAAAGAAAATCAGTCCTCCTATGCTATTTATTTCATCAGTAAAAATTTAACGTCTGCAGAACTGAACTATACAGTAACTGAAAAAGAGTTTCTAGCAGTGGTTCATGCCATCAATAGATTCCAGCATTATATTACTGGTTATGATGTATTTGTTCATACTGATCAGTCTGCTATTAGATTTTTAATGAATAAACCTATCACTAGTGGCATAATTACTAGATAGTTGCTTTTGCTATAGGAATTTAACATTACCATAGTTGACAAACCAGGAAAGGAAAATCTGGTTGCAGATTTCCTCTCCATATTGACTCATGCTGATGATAATGTTCCTGTAGATGATACATTCCCTGATGAACATTTATTTGCTGTTTCTATTAAAACACCCTGGTTTGCAGATATAGCCAATTATTTGGTTACAGGGAAATTACCTGCTCATCTGTCATCTTACGAAAAACGAAGAATCATACAGCAAAGTGCTAATTACTCATGGGTAGGTAATGACCTCTTTCGAACCGGTCCAGATCTGATTATCAGGAGGTGTGTGAGGGAGGATGAGATGTATGACATCCTTCAAGCCTGTCATGATGGACCTTGTGGAGGCCATTTCTCAGACAAGCAAACAGCATATAAGGTGTTACATCAAGGGTATTATTGGCCTACACTTTTTAAAGATGCTGAAAAATATGTACAGGGCTGTGACAACTGTCAAAGAGTGGGGAGACCCAATGCTGCTGATCAAATGTCTTTACAAGCCCAGGTACAAATTGAACCTTTTGAAAAATGGGGATTGGACTTTGTTGGGCCAATCTCACCAATGTCAAGGAAAAAGAGATATATTTTAGTTTGCACTGACTATGTGACTAAGTGGGTTGAGGCAAAAGCTCTATTGAGTGCCACTGAGAAATCAGTCATAGAATTTATTTACGAAGAGATTTTTACTCGTTTTGGCATTCCTCATGAAATTGTGACTGACAATGGAGCACAGTTTGTCTCTAAATCAATGAAAGCACTTACAGAACAATATGGGATTAAGCACTATAAATCTTCTCCTTACCATCCCCAAGCAAATGGGCAGGTGGAATCAACAAATAAAGTGTTAGAATCCATTTTAACTAAGACTGTACAGCTGCATCACAAAGACTGGGCAGACAGGCTACCCGAGGCATTGTGGGCTTATAGAACTACATGGAGAAATACCACAGGGTATACCCCATATCAGCTTGTTTATGGGAAACAGGTTTTGCTTCCTATAGAATTTCAGGTGAAGACTTTTCGTACTGCTGCACAATTGAGCCTGAATTTAGATGAAGCCCAGGAGCAGAGGCTGATGCAATTAAATGAGCTTGATGAAATCAGACAAGATGCTATCCAACGAACTGTGTTGATACAGAATCAGCGGACTAAGTGGCATGATAAATTTTTGAAGAAGAAGACTTTTGAAGAAGGTGATTGGGCTCTGTTGTTTGACTCACGGTTCAAACATTTCAAAGGTAAGCTTACCACTAGATGGATGGGGCCATATGAAATTGTGACTGTTTTTGATAATGGTTCTGTCAAAATAAAGACAATTGATGACGAACAGACTGCTTTTGTGGTGAATGGGCATCGGTTAAAGGTATATCACAAACCCATTTCTAAGCAAGAGTTCATCCATACCATGAGTCAGCAATCTGGGCTAGATCTGGTAGGTGGAGGAATGACTTCTTCATCTCCTACTTCCTCACAGTAATATTCAATGGAATTGTTTTTGTACATATGTACAGGAATTTGTTTTATTAGGTCTCTTTTTGGAAGGGTGCAGATATTCTTTTCAGTAAGGCTCAGAATGTTTTGAAACCTAAGGGAAGTTTTTTTTTCGTCACTACCCTATTTCAGCCTTTGATTATTTTTGCAAAACATTTTTTTAAGGACTGTGTTAATTTGGGTTAATTTATGAGTTTCACTGATTTATTGGAATGCCTGTATCAAGTAAATAAGATGTGTGCTGCTAGGGTTTTCAGACCTATCCTCGTTATTCATATGAGTACTTATCCACCTGGAATTGTCTCCATCAGTGATTCAAGGGATTTTTGCTTATGAACTCATGGGTTACTAGGACCATTTGACTTGGTTTCACACTAGATGGAGTGAGGGAAATGTTGTTAGTAACAGCTATGGGCATGAAATTATTTTTAAGACAGGCATCATTTTGAAAAAGGTATCCAGGACTGGGCAGTTTGGGGGTTATTATCTATTGGTTGTTATAATACTAAATACATATATATATATACATTGTTTTACAGCCACTTTATGACTTTCACTTTCTACAGTTACAAAGGTTAGTTGTTCATCTGGGAAAATTTTTACAGGCATGTACAAAGAATACTCTTCCAATTCTAGTACCATCCCACTCCTAGATGGTTTTCAGAGAAGCTCCCCCACTCATCTATGCTTGAGCAAATCATAAATTTTATCTTTAAGGTGAAATTGGGACAAGAGCCTCTGATAGAAAAAGGGTGCAAGAGGTTAACCCGCCGGGATACTGAACAGGTCCACTGGCAGCGGGTACCGACCTATGGTATAAACAGGCAAACCCATCAGGGTGTTGAACAGGCCTATTGGCAATGGGGCATCTGCCTGGGGAAGAAGCTTCTTAAGATGTTACAGTTACCCCACCGGAGTACTGAACGGGCTTGCTGGCAGTGGGTTCTGACTCTAATATCTTCTTTAACAGCCTCATCTATACTTGTCTATATGAACAATGTACATATGTGAAGGTAAAATAGAGGCCATAAGGGTGGTTAATTAAAATTTAATAAACTCATTGAAAAAAAAAATTAAAATGATAGCCAGTTGATAATCATCTCCAGCTATTCTGCATTTTGGGTTACCTGATTCTAGTAAAAGAAGGTTTATGCCTGATATTTTCTGAGACTTGAACATAGCTGAGAAATTCAGTACTATTTGTTGCACTACTCAAATTATCCTGTGTGAAGCTGAGTCAAAGTGGACCAGTACCCCATTAGCTTCTGTTGGTATTTCCCTTGCCCTGTGGCACATGTCCTGGTGGAAAAATTTCTGTATGAATGACAAGAATGAAGTCTGCATTTCTGATTGTTTGAGTTACGTAGAGGTAAGGGTGATTGATGAAGCCTGCATTTCTGATTGTTTGAGTTACATAGAAGTAAGGGTGATTGATTGAAGTTTGCGTTCCTGATTGTTTGTTTTGTATTGTTAATAAAAATTGGTTTCATAACACAATTTAGTTTTTTGTGTGATTAAGATGAAGCAGCAACCTTACAATAAGGAAATTATGCCACGAAACTGTTGAGGGTCCAACAAATCTTTTAATCCAGTTTACTTGCTTATTAACTCATCCGAGTGATGTATATTTGGGAGATTAATGGTTTTTACATCACTATTTATAGCACAGCAGTTGCTCCAGATGCTGGTACTTACTACTATGCTGGTAAATTTACTTGTGCATATTTATCAGCCTGAAAGCACTGTTGTATTTGTTGAAGTGCCGGATTGAGTGCCGTAAGGGGTGCTGGAAGAAATATTGGAAAATTGGCATGTATATGGTAAGGGTAATGAACGTTGAGGAAGGTAATGGATGTCACGTGATTGGTCCTAATTGTTATTAAGGATTATGATTATACAAAAGTCGATGAGCTATGGATTATATTTGGCATTTATTTAATTAATACACCAACGTTAATTTGTAAATCATTTATGGTGTTAGCCTTCGGTAATATTTCATTCCTCATTATCGATTTGAATCTTTAATAAAAATTTATAACATTTTTCTAATTCATAACTCACCATAAGGTGACGATGAATCAAAACGTGTTATGTTATGATCATCATTCCCTGCGACGTGGATGGCACGAACATCGGCTTATCATGATATCCTCACCACGACTGCTAATTATTACCACTCTTTACCATAATTCTATCGGGCTGTTTCTAGTTTTACCCTCGCCAGTGAGGAGAACCATGATGAAATTTTCCATTGCCCACGAAATTGACTGTCTGTATCTTTGCTAATTCATTGTTCTTCTCTTTTCCTTTCTTCACCATGATTAACCGGCATGAACCCTCCGCATATGAGCAGTTATTAGATATCCCTGAGTTCGTAGCATTCAAGGAGATGTTCATTCGGGCTGGATGGCATTCATTTTTAACCAATTTACAGGGCCACGATGATGATGTTTCTTTACAATTCACTTTGGGTTTCGATGGGCATACAACTAAGGTGGGGTCCTTGGAATTTGCAGTAACAGAGGAGTCTGTTTCATTGGCTATGGGACTTCCACGCACCGGTGATAGATGGTTTAAGAATTTTTGGTTATCGCGGAAGGAGTATGACTGTGTCTTCAAACCTGAGTTTTTGGCCGTGAAGGGTGAGAAGGGCTTCTCCAAGCTTTGGGTTAGAGAGTAATTTCACAATTCCATGATGATCATCACCAAACTGATTACTTGTGAAGGCCGATTCTCCACTTATAAAGCCTGTCATTTTCGCCTATTAGCTCATTTCGAGTTCGGTAAGCTTCTGAATTTTCCATTTTATTTTTGGAAGAGTCTAAGTAAAATGGCTTCACAAGTTAGGAAGAACCTAGAACATCCAACTCACAGTCTTTACCATCATGGACTTATTAAAATGCTCGTTTTAGCTGAATTAAAGAAGCAAGGCCGGGTATGGGAACAGTTCGTATATGAGCTATCTAATCATCATCTTCAATCATCCTTGAGGAATGAATCCGGTGAGCCTCGTATCCCTAATTTAATGGAGAAAGCTTCCTCTGCAAACAATTCTGTTCATCAAAATGATTGCCCTCAAGAAGCAACTATTAATAGTTGCAAGAAACCTGCCCCATTACATGCTAAGAGGTCTCCAATCTCTAAGAGACAATGTGTTAGCTCTCGGTCTGGGGGAGATAAGGAGCATGAAAACTTGTTTGTTTTTCCCAATAGATGATTTAATCGCAGCATGGCTGCTAAAGAAGGGAGAAAGGAATCTAAGGATAAAGAACCTGTCCAAGTCGAATTTCCATCATCCGATGCTTCCTCTACCCATGATAACTCTGATTCTCCTAGTTCTCCTCATTATTCTACAATGTCGAGTCCTGTCAGTGAACCTTTGCTGCCAGTATCCCCTTCAAAATCAAGTCTGAAATCTGCCAAAGCATCCCCTTCAAAATCAAGTCTAAAATCTGCCAAAGCATCATTTTCCAAATCAGGTTCAAAATCTACTAAGTCGGAGGCTTCAGCACAGGGAATTGATTATTTTAGGCAAAAGAATTTTAAACTAACAAGGAAGTTGCAAGAGTATGTGAGATTGGATCGGGTCATCAAGCAGGAAAATGCCATTTTAAAGGCTAGAATAGTGTCTTTACAAACTTTGGTTGATGGGGTTACAGGGACAAATCACAGTCTTCGAAAACAGTTAAAGAAGAAAGATAAACAGTTTGAACAATTGGCTAGTATACAGCAACAATCTGCCCCGTCTCCTCCTCAGGTTCAAGTCCTATTTAATACCTCAGCCTCAGTCTCTAGAGTTGGGTCCAAGGATTGATAATCTATTTTGAAGGTTCAAATTTTGTCTATCTGAAACTTTCTTGCATAGGGACATGCAAGACCTTCAGTTTGGGGGAGATGTTGGTCCTCTATTTTGACTATTCAGTATAATGTTTTCTAGCTTAAAGTCTTATGGAATCAAATAATAATCAGTTTTGTTGTATCTGATTATGTCTTTTTGGAGGTCAACATTGCTAAGCTATGGTAAGTGATTTTTAATTGCTTGTTTATTACTTTGCCTTGTTTTATGCATATGATTGGGCTTTTAGGTTTCATTTGATGAAAGGTCAAGTAATAAGCTTTGTTTTTCTTTTATGCAGGGGTCTTTTGCTACCCGACTTCATACCTGTCTCGGCGTTGAAGGAATATTTATGCAACGATTTGGGGGATTCGATCTACAATGGGTGCGTTTTTCCTGGATTCACCTCACCTTTCAGTTGCTTATGAAGATCCCTCAGCTGCTATTTCGTGGATGTCCTGTGTTTGAGGAGTTGTTGCTTTCCCGCTTTAGTATCATGTGGATTTCAGGGGATTTGAGCTCCCATCTTTGGCTCAGATATGCCGAGATAGCTGTAGGGTAGTTAGCTATATCGATCCTTGTTTCAAGGACGATTTCACTTTGTATTTTCATTATAAAATGATACTTGAAACCCTAAGTAAGAGGATACTCATAGAAGATTGTAACACTTGAATTTATCAATATAATCAACATTTATCTCCTTTAAGTTTTGACTTAAGACTGGAAGGCGTTGAGGGCAGGGCCCCCTTCAACACCTACCCCTGGTATTCTAGCATTGTGCATTTTACAGTAATAGATGTAATGGTTTCTTCTTTTGGCAGTGTTTTCTGGAATAGTAATGGTTTTGCTTATCTGTGAGTGGAAATAGAATGTATGCCTGCAGGTTATTAGTTAATTGCATTTGCATTTTGATTTAGTGCAGAGAATAGACTTAAGAGTGATCTGTATTTAAGATCTTCCTTGGTTTTTAATGTGATTTGTTTATTAATGGTTAAGGTAGAGATGAAATGTGTGATAATTTTGATTGGATCCATTATAGAATCGATTTAATGAGATTGGGAGTAGATTGAGGTTTTACCTTTCCTTTACTTCCAGTATTGAAGTGATCACCGAATGGTTACAGGATTGGTTTATAATCCCTCTTGTTATCGAATTTGCAAGACTGTAGAATAGATGGAGGAATGGTGTGTATTTAAATTTCCCTTTTGATTTCAAGTGTGAATTGTAGTGTTGGTAAACTGGTAATGAGCTTGATTTCAGTTACTGAGGAATCGATTTGCTGAAGAGAACAGAGTGTATTTCATATTGCCTCTTACTATTAACATTAGAGTGAATAGTGAATAGCTCCATTCTTTTTACTTTTGAGCTCACAAAACTGTAGGATAGATTTGCATTGCAGTGTGTGGATTTAACAAGGATTGCAGTAGCAGAGGGTTTGAATATATCGATTTATCAAACATTTAGGGTTTGTTAATAACTAAATAGGAGTTGAAACTTGGCATTGAATGAAGAAAAAATTATAGTTTACAGCGATGTTTCCTAGAATTGAACACCAGCTTCGTAACATAAATTCCCTGAATATTTCTTGAACATTTCTATTTATTTCATGGTGGGCATCTTCTGAAAATTCCAGCTTCCTGTTGTGTGCATTTATATGCACAAAGCACAAACATAGTATATCTAGGCAACAGCAGCAAACCAAACTACCCTTTGGTAGATTGTTTGTGAATAAGTTACAGTTAAAAGGTTTATCTCAGCAGTGATTCTAGGAGTGTTGTATGAAGTATTAGACTTGGTAGAATTAATAATTGGAGTTTAAATAAGAAACAACATTAATTGAGATCGGTTGGGCATATGCATTTGACAGATAAATTCTTCCCTTAGCAGGTTGATTGTTTTGAAAGCAAACCTTAGTTGCTATAGCTTAAGATTGCTGTAGGTTAATTTAAGTTTGACAATAAGTTAGTGGCCAGTAAATTAATCTTCTTTTCTTTAAGAGTAGATTTAACAATCATTAGCATTCGATTTGTCAATACAGTAACAGCTTCATCCATTTCAGTTTTTGTTTATAAGTAGACTAGAATTCTAAGCAGTGAAACTATTTTGCCCGCACATATGGTGTAGCAACTCAAAGTATACGTACTCCGGTCAATGATTAAATAAAGGTGAATTAAATAACATTAATTTTAACCAACAAGAGGTGCTTAGGGTTGTTGGAAATAAGAAATAAAGTGGCTAAGTAGAGTATTTAAGGGATGGCATAGATCCTTTTCTTGACATTGAGTTTACCTAAAAGAAGAAATTCTTGTGGAAATCACATATAAATATCAATAGATAATTAATGGTGTGTAAAATATGCTTGAAACCCAAATGGAGAAGGGCCCCGAGGAGGTAGTTCATATGATTCCTATGCATGCATAGTGCATACGTTGAAACGTTTGGATGTTGATCTATGTTGATGACTGAGGCTTAAGTGTAGACGAGATAAATCTCATAAAATTGTCTTGCTTCCCATGTGATAATACCGATAGTGTATCAAAAAACTGTAGCACCCTTTTTAATCCACGATTGCAATTGTAGACAACAAGGTTTTATCCCAGATCCCATCATTAAAATTTCTATCGATGACAAATCAGATTGTGTGTAGAAATATATATATATATATTCAACTCCTTGCTGAGTTTACAAATATATATACAGAATCTTGTTCTGAATAATCCAAATTGATTGGCGATCTCTATTTATATATCCTATGCAGTAGATTGAAGCTATCTAATTGCAGTGAAGAAAGTAAATACATAATTAATTGTTGTAAATACACAATATTTTAAATGGACATGAGAGTTTAGCAAGTGAAATTTAATAAAAGGTGAACATTAATTTTAGTTAAATATATATTTTCTAAATGAAAAAGTAAATTTACAATTCTCTTATAATTATTCGGGGAAAGTGAAAACATTTATGCTTTCCATCGGGGAGAAGTGAGGAAGTTGAAGATATCTCTCATCTCAAAAATGGTTAAGACTATCATACACAACAATGCTCTAGATTACATCGCAACAATTCTTCAACTTACACTGCACCATATTTTTAGTACCCAGTTCCAAGATCTGAAGTTGGTAGTGAAATTGACCAAAAATAATTTCATGTTGATACCAGTCCTAGAAGATATAAGAAGCTTCGGCATCAAGGAGGGAGAAATATCTGACGCCACATTTTGACTGATTTATAGTTATGACAGGATTTTTTCTTTGTTGGTCGCCAACATTAGTCATGGCAAGTGGGGTTGTTGATACTACAGGTGGGAATTTTTATGAGTTTATTCACTCTTATTATTGTTCAACAACTAGGTATATGATGATAAATTCAAGAAACACCTCATGAGTCTGCTATTACAGTGTTTATTTTTGTCTATTATTTTATAATAGCTAATCGGTACCTATGACCTATTTTTCCTACTCTTTTGAGACAGTAGATATGTACCTATTTTCCAGAGATCTGGAAAGGTATCATATCTCACCTACAAAGATGCTAAGAAATCCAACTGCGAACTCATCCGGGATTTGTCGATGAAGATGAAGGAAGTGTTATACCGCCCATTCAAAATTTTCAGCAATGGATGGAAATTTGTCAATTTTGGCGTGGTTCTAACGCAGGTGCACGAAGTCAGGGCATTGAACAGTGTGGTATAGGAAATTATGGATGCCTTATTCAAGGGTTGTCCCTCCATCGAGGGTTGAGGATCCACTGTCAACTTCAAAAGCGCCTCATTAAGGAAGTCAGCCTACTGCACTAGATTACTGTATGTATAATATTGCATCGATAATCTTAATATTAATTATGAAGTCATTGCAAACTTTGACTCATTGTAAGCTATATTAACACAAACTTCAACTCTAGATTCTAAAATTTTCTTTGTAATTATCAGTTAATATCTACTAATTCCTTCTTTAAGAATAAAATGTGCAAAACATAGATAAAGGAAAACATATCTTAAAGACAGAGGGAACCATATTTGCAATTAAAAATGCAATGAGATTGAGTTTTCAAAAAAAAAGATTGAGTTTTTAATTGCAGGTATCGATGCCTAGGCCCAAACTCTACGTGCAACCAAAAATTCTTTGTAAATATCGGTATTATCTACTATTTCCTTATTTAAGAAGAAAATATGCAAAGTAGAGACAAAGGAAAACATATTAAACTAGAATGCTTGAAAACACGAAAGTTTCTGGATTCGTATAAAAGATAAAAAAAGAGATAAGAATAAATCCCATTCTATAAAATATAGGCCTGAATTTAGTAGCTTGTACTGTCTATGAGCCTTTACTCACACAAATAGAAGTAGCTTCTTGTTAAGAGATTCCAGCTTCTTCAAGTACCCAAACCCTCAGGTATCTTTGCTCTTACATAATTCTGGCTTGTACCGAGAAACTAAAGCTCACACAACTGACCCAATTCCGTAGGGACCAAACCCATGATCTAGTGGAGGAAAATGGTTGATTCCACAAGAGAAGTCAACAAGCTCTTGCTGTCATTTGCTTGTTCACTGTATGCATTCCATGAACTTGCCAGTTGGATCTCCCAATATTGTTTTATATATGCTACATTAGTTTATGAAAGGCCCAATTAAGAATAGAAGACCTGCAATAGGGAAGAGTAATTAAGATGCAGTATTCGTTATTAATCCACATAAGTAACCATGAAATCCTTGAGAAAGGAGTTGGATGCACACTTGATTTCATATAATATTGAAGAATAATTTGACTAGTTCAAATTCTACACCTAGAAATGGTATGAAATAATATTATGACTAGTACTATAATCCAGAAAATTAACCATTTCAAATTTCCATTCAAAACCCAAAGAGAATCGAGCTCCCCATTACAAAAGACTTATATATGTAAACAAAACCGTGACCAGGTATAAACAAATAATATCAAGTAGATATCTGTTATGTAGAATTTTGTCCTACGGATAAGCCAAAACTCTCTTAACTTTAAAGCAGATTTTAAACTAACTCTACAGCAAGAAACAAGTCAAAACAAATGCTACCTTGAAATTCCTGAATTAACTTTTACAGCAAGATTAAATGTATTTAGACACGATGAGAGATGAGACACACCTTTCAACTGACGTTTGTCCCGCTTCTAGTTCTTGATCCAAAGCTCCGATGTAGAACCTGTTAAGATCACTCAAAGAACAAACATGCAAACTTCCAAATACCTTGAATGTAAAGGTTAGATTCAAATCCAGATTAGATACATTTCATGCTAAGGACTTATACTAAAACACATGAAATGGGAAAGACAAGACAAGTTATCTTATTACAACTTGAAGAATGCTTACATAGGTTGCTTGATGTCCAAGCCAATCCTTCAGCCCCAAGTGCCTTCTCCTCTAGCTATCTCAACAATACTGCAAGACCATAAGTTTGATACTCAAGGAGTCCTCCCTTTTCCCCATGGAATGCCTCTTTTTTATAGTGCATGGTAGGGTTAACCAACAAGAGAGATAGGTGGATCTAGGGAGAGATAAGTGGATCAGGGTTTCTAATCACAGAAAGTGAGTTGGGATCGAATCAGGGACCCCAATCTTCCATTATCTTAGAAAATACAAAATTCCACAAGCCATGGAAAAAAGGCTAATAAAAGAGTATCGCGTCCTGTAGTCTTAGCACAATGCGGTACTACCGCGTTCTGTGGAAACATCATAGCGCGGTAGTGTGGAGTACCGCGCTCTGGTAAATTAGCAAGGCACGGTAGTGTAAGTAAATAAAGTCAAATAAAGTCTCAGCTGGGTCAGAACTTGTCAGGGTAGATTCACCTTCAAGGTTCATTCATCTTCTGGGTGGTTCAAACAGTAGGGGAAGTGTAGTCAACTCTGTTTGTGGTGGAGATGCGACATTGTGGAATATAGAGGTATAACAGATGCCCCCTAAAGTGTGAGGTCAGAAGGGACTGATGGCCGAAAGACTTTACGAATATAATGTGCAGAGATAGCATCGAGGAGAGCGACAAGGAGCTGAAACGGAAACAAAGTGTTAGATATACCACCGAGGCGGGCACCCCCATGCTCGGAAACAAATGACTCAAAGCATGGCTACCGACCAATACATTGTAGATCCATGAGTACTGAGATTACATAGACTGTGGACAGACCATGGCTACTATGAACAAGCGTAGATCCATGAGACAATAATGACACATCCATGACCAATACAATAAGTGGATCTGTGTGACAATACAAAGGACATCTCCATCGCAACCTGGACGCAATCACGATATAGCAATGTGCCCAGGGTCTTCTACCCGATCGCAAAAGATACGAATCTAACCATGTGATTACAAGGTGTTGAAGTCGAACACGGTAGAAACCATTTTATTAACGGTCAATGATGTGGACCGTTAACAAATGCGAGGGAGATCACCAATGATGATGATGATTCCCAAGGTATCAATAGTACATCTCAACGAAATGCAAATAAATGAGTTGATGTCGAGCATTCGAGAGATCGCTTGATCAGAGGTCAATGATGTGAACCTACTGTCAAACACGAGGAAACCTGCCATTGAGGCATGCAGGTACCAAGGTACTAATGGTTGATTCCTAAGTCTAATTCCCGGATAGTGATTTGGTGTCGACAGGAATAGACTCGTCGAAGGTGGGCCATGATGTTTCCCACATCATCGACACGAAATCGGCACGAACGATAAGATGATGGAACCATGGAGTACGTACTAACACAGCGGAGGCCTGACACAATGAACGACTCGAAACAATGCAACCCTTTGAACATATAACGGCATGTAACAGGACTTGGCAGCAAGGATTATTGACAAATAGAGGATAGACACCGGATGAATAGGCTCGTGGCCAGGGAGACGACTCATGATGATGACCATAACTCAGTGAAAAATGGATACCCAATATAGACAAGAGACGGACACATGCCATGTTCAAAGGTAATGACTGACAAGCTGCCATAAATAAACTTGACTTATCCCCCCATATTTCCCTGACATGATAGACGAGTACCTCTTTGTTGTTTTGCGAGCTTGAAGAGGATAACAGATGCTCGGTGTAGCTCATCTCATGGATGAGTCCAATCTCACATGTTTTACGAACCTGAGAAAGCAGGGGTTTGTCCCAAAGTGGGTCCTTCGATGTTAACATTTTAACGAGTCCAAGGAAGGAAAACTTGGTAGTTTTTCATATTTAGGGAGCCTGAAAAAACTTAAAGGAAGCTCCATAATGTACTTTTTCGTAAAATTTAGTCCCTCGATCCTGAAAAAGTGTAAAACAATTCCCGAGAGAACTCTCCCAGCCGAGATTGACTGAGGTATACCTTTCTCGTAAATAGTCTAGACGGGCCGAAAAAGGGGTAACCTATCACCAAATAGACGACCTTTCAAATACTTTTACAAGTGTGAAAGAGTCAAGATCACTTGGCAATCTTTTCAATTTTAAGGAGTCTGAAAAGAGCTTAACTATGGACTCCTATGGTCTTTTTCGTAATTTTTGATTATTCTGGTCCGAAAAAAGAATAAAATACAACCAGGATAATACTTTCCTCATCGTTTAACGAGCATGAGTAAAGCTGACCGTACTCGACACCATTTTCTTGAGTTTGACAAGCACGACACAGGTGTAAAAGCGCTTGGAATCTTTTTCAAGTTTTAAATCCAGAGCACGAAAAAGATAAAGTAGGCTCAAAAATGAAGGTCAGATTATGAATAAACACAAGTGTGAACGTACCCGCGTTTTTACCGAGGATCCTGTAAATAAATGCTCAAAAAATGGACATTAGCAATGTGAACAAGGTTTTATTTTAATTATTTAAAATAACAATTAAAAAAAATTTGAAAATGCTATATAAGGAATAGTTAAAAATAGAAATTACTATTCATTTGTGTTTTTTACCCAAAGGAGAGATTTTCACCTATTTAGGAGCAAGATTTCAAGGATCCGTATCGGGAGTTCTAGGACACCATTTCGACAGCCGTCTGCGCCAGGTAAGAGTTCTTGAGCCCCTCTTTCATTTTATGTAAGAATTTTTTGCTTTCACCGGGAAAAATATGATTTTTGGGCAAGCCCTTTTAGGCAAAAATCGCCCTTCACACTACTGCGTGGGGGCTCTATCGAAAAACACGGTACTGTCTAACAGTACCGCGCTGGAGCTCCAAAAAGAGGCACGGTAGTGTAGACTGCCGCGTAGTAGAATGTCCCTCAGGCACGGTAGAGGTGAATTTTTAGTTTAAGAAATCAAATTTTCTCCAATTTTCTGCTGGAACTAAGTTGCTAAATAGTTACTAACTGCTTTGTTTGACCTTTTGCAGGGATTTGCAACTTATTTGAAGCAAAATGGTAAGATGGAAAGAAAGAGAGCACGAAGTGGATGATTTTGCAGCTGAAAATGACTTACCAACCATGACCGCATTGCGAGGATGTGGTTTGTTAAAGTTCTTTAAAACCAAAGGGATCCGCCAGCAGCCCAAGCTTCTCACTCATCTCATTCAGTTGTGGGACCCTGACATTCTAGCTTTCCGTGTGGGAGAGCATGTCCTCGAAATTCAAGTTGAGGATATTTATTTCCTCACGGGTCTCTCGAAAAGAGGGGCCCAGGTGAACTTTACCGGATACTCAGCTTTAGAATCAAGTACAGATGACTTGATTGCTCGGTATTGCCATCAGGGTTCGAGTAAGAAAAGTGGGAAGGTGGCCATAAAGGAGGTCATAGAACTTCCTGTAAAAACCATACTATTCACTATCACACGTGCAGCAGGAAGTGTAAGTCCACACCAGGTATCTCGCACACAAGTGAACCTCGCAGCAGAGTGTATGGGAGGGACAGTATTTAACTGGTGTGATGCAGTGTTGTCCAATCTGAAAGAACAAGTGCACAAGTGTAGGGTTGGAAAGAACTCCCAATTCGGCTATGGGAGCATCCTGGTCACCTTCTTTCTGGCGAGGGTGCCCCTGTTGCGCCCACAGATATCTAGGCCCCCCCGTCCACCTACTGAGCCATGGATGGCTCGATGGAGCGATTATGCTGGACGTCTCGGGGGACCTCAGCGCTTAGCCTTCAGTGAGGATTTCTTTTCCTGGCTCGAGGAGCAGATAGTTATGATTGACGACTATCCCTAATCCGAGGTAGATTTTCGTGAGGACATCGACTTGGCACTGCCAGAGGACGATGATTGGGACAACTCTGGTATGACGTTCATGGATATGTATTTTTTCCTTTTTGAATATTTAGTTTTTTATTACTTTTTTAGAATGTGTAAAAGATGTCTAATGTATGTTCGCATGCATGTTGCAGACCGTGGACCACAGAGACCAGCTGGGTACTCGCCACTACGTCGTGGTGGTGTTGACCATCAAGCCGTTCCTGACGAGGAGGAGGATGAAGACGAGGCAGGAGGTGTTCGGGACATCGAGAGAAACTTGCAGGGATTGACTCATGGCATCCCTGCTATGAGGATGGATGACGTCCCTTACCACCTCCAGCAGCATACTGTAGGTGTGCCTGGTCATATCAGTCGACTTCTTCGCAAGGTGGTCCGAGCTGTAGTATGTTACCACTAGCAGCGGGAGGAGTCCGATGAGGGACATGATAGGTCTCCTAGGTCTCCGTAGATGGTCTTTTGATCTTTTTGCGGCATGTACACGATATGTAGGCTTTGAGAGCCAAATTTTGTATATATGGGATTTGGTCCCAAATTTTGTCTTTGACACAAACTTTATGTATTTTGGAAAAAACATTTATATATACAGTGATATGGACCTATTTATGATCTAAATATTTACAATGACTTGTGCATTTTATTTTTTATGATGTGTTTATGTATGGGCAAGATGCCAATCCAAAATATAATTAGCCAATGAATCAGCTATATAATTGAATTCTCTCGGTATGTGATGATATGTAATAAAATTAAATGATCGTTCCAAGAGGCGTACTCTCCGAAATAAACGAAGTAGCGTAGGATCGCAAACTGTGTAAACACGGTTTAGATGAGAAACCACGAGTTGGGAGTCTAAAAAGACTGATAAGGAGTCAATCCCGAGTGAAGCAACCTCTGTCATGAGACCAATGACTACATGGTACTCCGCGATATTGTTGGTTGCAGGACCTAAACAATTGGCTCCTGAAGAAATCAACTCGCCAGTAGGGGAATAGATTACCCATGCTGCGGAAGCGAGATTCCGGGTATGTCGGCTTGCACCGTCGGCGAATCCAAAGTAGGCAGACATCTGTGCATAAAGTCACGAGTCAAAGTAGGAGTGGATACATGAGGTCCACGCGCACACCAAAAAGAAAAGCAAAAGAAAACTAAGTACATTATGTACAACAAGTAACCCGCGTAGGGTAACCTCATGCGTAGAAACGTTTGAGGTATAGCCCGTTGCGGGGCCGTGCCAATGGCGTACCATCACAATCGATTAGTTCATAGGCTCCTTTTTCTAAGACACGTTTTACAATGAAGGGGCCGTACCACATAGATTCGAGTTTACCTTTTCCAAGCTTATCATGCATCTGATCATATGTAAGTACGAGGTCACCCTCATTGAATATCCGAGGTTGAACGGATTTGTCATATTGAGCTTTGATGCGTTTTTTGTGAGCTTCATTAGCCAAAGCGGCATCGCGGCGGGTTTCATCTAACTTAGCTAGGTATAGAAACCGTTCCTCTTCGGAAGTAGTGTGTGGAAGTAGCTCTATGGCTATCTTGAGTGATGGAATTTCACATTCAATCGGCAGAATGGCTTCTAGGCCATACACCAGTTGGAATGGTGTAAACCCAGTAGCATTTTTCACTGAGGTCTGGTAGGCCCATAGTGCTGAGAATAGAGCTGAGTGCCAGTTAGATTTCTGGGTACCCACAATGCGCTGAATCATTCGTTTCAGGACTTTGTTAATGGCTTCAACTTGGCCATTAGCTTGTGGGTAATACGGGGTTGAGTTTTCATGGCGAAAACCCAGTTTGGCACTTAGTTCTTCGATCATATGGTTCCTGAAATGGGAACCATGATCAGTCACAATAGACTGTGGGACACCGAATCTAGCTATAATATGATTGAATATGAACTACGCTGTTGTTTTGCCGTCTTCAGCATACATAGGCATCGCTTCAGCCCATTTTGTAAAATAGTCGACAGCTACTATGACATAGCTATGCCCCCCAGTTGAAGTGGGCTTACAGTGCATGAAATCGATGCCCCATTTGGAAAAGGGGCCAACGACAATGACAGGATGGAGTGGAGCAGGATGCGAGCGTGTTTTTCTATGAAAGAATTGACATGGCGGACACTTCTTGACTGTTTCAATGCAGTCTTTGAAGATTGAGGGCCAGAAGTATCCTGCTCGCAGTATTTTCTGGGCCGTAGCCATCCCAAAGAGATGACCACCACATGCTCCAGCGTGGTAGTCATTGAGAACGCGTTCCGCCTCATCTAAGGTCAAACAACGTCGAAGGACGGTGTCGACACCACGCCGATATAAAGTATCATTAACTATGAGGTAGTATTTTGCGTGATGTCGGATGCGTCGCCGTTCGTCGCGAGTGAGGTCGGGACGGAAGTGTTGGGTTTGGAGATATAAAAGAATATCCCCGTACCATGGATCAGATGTGCTAATGAGGAACAATGATTCATCAGGAAGAGAATCAATGGGCTCGGGTTGCTCAGTAGCACGGGGCAAGTTACAAATTAACTCCGCGAAGACCAAAGACTTCTTGGACTTAGCCTTGAAAACTCCAAGTCAAACTCTTGGAGGATGACAATCCAACGACAGTATTTGCCCCCAAGCACCTGACGTGTGAGGATGTAATACATTGGGTTGAAGTCGGCTATAACAGTGGTCCGGCGGAGTAAGATGTAATGGCGGAATCTCTGGACAGCAAATACTGTTGCCAGAGCCAGTTTTTCAACATGTGAATAGCGGGTTTCGGAGTCAAGAAGACTCTTACTGAGATAGTATACCACATGTTCTATGCCGTTTTGGTCTTCCTGGACCAGCACCATACCAATGGTGGAAATCGAGGCTGCGAGGTAAAGAATGTAGTCCCGTGTATAATCGGGGGGTTGAATCACAGGATCTCTGGTTAAGGCTGCCTTTAGATTGTCAAAGGAGCGTTGGGATTCGTCATCCCAGATGAAGGGAACATTCTTCTTGAGAAGCCGCATCTAGCCTTTTGTTATCTAGGACAGATTGCAGATAAAACGGCGTAGAAAGTTTGCATGCCCTTGCAAACATTGAAGTTCTGGGATATTGTTGGGTGAAGGCAAGGCTACAATAGCTGCTACCTTTGCGGGATCTAGACGTATCCCGTCTTTGGAGACTATGAAGCCCAACAGTTTTCCAGCTTCTACACAGAAGACGCATTTATGCGGGTTCAAACGTATATTGTAGCGGCGGCACCTTTCGAAAATGGCGCTTAAACGGTCTGGATGGTCTTCCCGAGTTCGAGAGTGAGCGGGAAGGTCATCAATATATGGTTCTACAATATGTTTGATGTCATGAAATGCATAGGACATCGCCCGTTGGAAAGTTGCCCCGGCATTTTTCAGGCCAAAAGGTAACTTTCGATATGCAGAGATCCCCCAAGGGCAGATAAAGGCCGTTTTGTGCTGGTCGGCAGGGAGGATATCGATCTGATTGTAACCAGAGAAGCCATCTATAAATGAAAAGATAACACTCCTGTCACAGTTATCGATGATCTGGTCGATAAATGGAGTTGGGTAGTTGTCCTTTGGACAAGCCTTGTTCAAATCACAGTAATCAACACAAACCCTAATCGTTCCCTGTTTCTTGGCTACGGGAACGATGTTGGATACCCATTCTATCAATGGGATAGGATAGATAAAACCAGCACGTAAAAGTTTTTCAACTTCTGCTTTGATGGCGGCTGCCTTACGAGGATGGACGGGTCGAAGCTTTTGCAGAACAGGTCGAGCGCCAGGGAAAGTTGGGATTTTGTGGACCATGATCGAGGGGTATATCCCTGGCATTTCTTCATAACTCCAAGCGAAAACATCGCGAAAAGTTTTGAAGTAGGCACTATAGAACTCCGTTTCGAGGGGAGTACATGTTTTGCCGATGTGTACATTTTCCACGATACCAGGCTTCACTGAAATATCGATGGGAGTGGTTGCCATAAGATTGGCCAAGTTTCCTTCTGAAAATACCTCGTCGAGGGAAGTGGGGAACTTGGTTTGAACCATCCCAAGTGAAGTGCTGGGTTTTGTATCAGGCTCAAGTGGCTGAATAGTGGGGAATGAAGATCGATGGTGAAAATCTCCCCATGGTGGCTCATCACCACACATAACCTCCATAATTGATTCGTCGGTGGGAAAAATCAAATTGAGAGGATCGAAAAGTGGTGGGTATGGATGAGTTTCAGCCGAGAGCTGTGCCACAGTGTGATCAGTAGAACAGTCGACCCAATCGGTGGCTGATTGGATCGCGTTGTATGCTGCGAGGTTTCTTTTCAAAGGCATTGAGTTGCCGTAGTCTTCAATCTGAGAGGGACTCGGAATCACCCATGAATCATTGGATGGGGTGATACTCGATGAAATCATGCTGATTGGTTGAACATGGGTTCCCAGCTCTGGAAAAACTCCAATGAGGGATGAATTCTTCATGAGACCAACACCAACGTCTTGGAACCAGTACCGAGGTTGATCCAATAACGGGATGGTGTTGGCAGATTTTGGATGGGAGTTTGGGATACAGTAATCCAATTGATCAATAGTGACAATTTTCCCTTCATGAGGAAATTACACAATCCGGAAGACTGTAGATGCTATGGCGGTCATGGCATAAAACCAGTTCCGTCCAAGGAGGAGATTGTAGTCCAATGGTGCATCTACGACTTCAACGTGTACGGATACTGTTTTGCCCCCTAGTTCGACACCAATTGAGGGAATGAGTCCATAAGGTTGAAAACCATGTCCATCAAACGCCCTGAGAGTAGTAGGAGAAGTGGTGACTTCGGGTGAGCCTAAGGCTCTCCAACAGTTCAAAGACATGATCGACGTGGAAGCACCTTCGTCTAATACAGTGCGATGGATGGTATTTCCACGGATTTTTGTATGTACCTGGAAGGATAATTGATGAGAGATCCTAGGTTTGGCGTGCTCCAAGTTAAACATGATGGAGCTTGAAGTATCCGGGTCCATTGCCCCCAGTGCTGAAAGTAGGGTTCTGCGCTGCGTGGGGCAGTGTTGGAGAACCTCGAGAGTCGACATGGCGCAAGGTGCTTGAGCCAAATATTCAACAATGTTGTAGTTTTGGGCAGCTCGCGCATTCGGATTGAATGTCGCCTTTCGTATGGTGCCCTTGGGTGGGCGTAACACTATGTCCATCAGCGGCCTCTCGATATGGAGATGACCATTAGGGGGGGGGAATAGGAATCGGATCTTCAACGGGAGATTTGCCTTTGGCTATCTCCGATTGTTTGTTTGAACTTGGAGGGTTGTCATACGTCTTTGAACAAGTGGTGATATGAACCTCTTCGTTGCTAGTCATCAGGATTTCACGATTTGTGGACGTCTCTCCGTGGGTGGGATTGGTCGGGTTGCCCCCTTGTGGGGATTCTTGGGAAACCATTTGCTGTTGCTGTTGGGGGAAAGGGTCAGTTAACATTGCTGGGCGAGATGATCCTTTAACGAACTTGTTGACCTCATCCTTGTAGGGACAGTCACGCGTATAATGATCATCTTGACAAATCAAGCAGGGAAACTTAGCTTTCCGACGTGGTTTCTAGTAATTCTAGGTGGTTTGTGGCTTGGGGTTCTCCTGCTGGTTTTTCTTGGTTTTACCACGATTGTTTTTATTCTTTCCCTGGATGGTTGTGACGTAGATTGGACTGCGTTCACTTCGGAGGAAACAGCAGGAGAAGTAGTTGTTTTTGAAACAGCCTGGGTAAAAGCGGGGGAAGCAGAAGCTTGTTGTCCCGTCGAGTTGGTAGCAGGCCGGGTCTTGACTGAACCGACAATACCATCAATGGGGGGTTCAGTGGTAGGATTCATTGGATCAGTGTGAACGCGGGAGGCATGTGGAAGAAGTTCATGTAAAGTACCGGATTGAGTGTATACCAAATCCATGTACTGGGCTGCCGAGATGGCTTGTTCTTCTGTAACCGGTCCGCGCATAGCGATATCTCTAGCTATGGGAAGCAAAAAGGATTTTGTAAACCAATCAGCAAGTAGCTGATCCGGAATAGGTGCCTTTATTAGCCTACGGCGTCGTCGCCACTCATGGATGTGATCCAAAATATGTGTAGAAGTGGTTTGACGCAGTGAAGTTAACAGTTCTATTCCAGTCTCATACCGGATGGGGAGCTGGAAATGAGTCAGAAACTGCATAGCCAAAGTGTTGAAATCACGAAAAGAGTGTTGTGGCAGCTTGATGTACCATTTTGCTGTCGTTCCAGTAAGCGTACGTTGGAAGAGCCGAAGTCGGATGGAATCATCCATCAAGGAGTTGGATGAACACCAAAGATGGAAGGTCATCACGTGGTTCTTAGGGTCTTCCCCGGGCTTAGCATCGAACTTGGGAATGTCCGATGGTATTTTGGATGGAATAGGTGGCCAATGAGGTTCATGCCATATAGGATCGTTGATAAGCCTCGACAAATCAGGTAAGTCAAGTGTGGCCAAAAAGGGAAGTTGACGGTTGGTCTGTGGGTGTTAGTAATAACCATGTGGTGCAGAGAACCCTGGAGGGCCCTGCATAGCATACTGCTGTGTGTTATACCCATATGTGTTTCCCGCGGGATACTGCTGGAAGTTCTGCGGATAGTAAGCCATCTGGTTAACCGGTTGATTGTAGGCAACCGGTTGGTAAATGTTCTGCTGAGTGGGTATGGTACCCTGAGGTTGTTGATACCCAAGAATGGTTGCTGTTCCTTGTTGGGGAAAAGTTCCTTGGAATTGTTGTGTTCTAAGGATGTTACCACTATACTGTGTAAGTGGAGGATTTCCCATAGCAGGGTTGGGGGGGTGGCTGCGACAGTGGTGTCCATGGAAGGCTCGTTCCTGCTTGAGGAGTGAGTGGGAATTGAAGTGATGGGTTCCATGGAGTTGTAGCAGCTGAAGGGTAAGGGAAGCCAGAATTCAAGTTGGGGGAAATCTGAGATTGCCCCCCAGCTTGGTTCCAGTTTCCAAAAAGTGAGTACCCCCCACTCTGTGGGATTTGAGGATCCCAAGAAGGAAGCATGCCTGACGGGGGAGGTTGAGAATGAGGTCCGGTTGGAATACCGGAATAAGGTTGCCCGCTGCCAGGTATGTCGTACATACCGTACTGAGCAGATGCTGCTGGTTGGGATAGTTGTTGGATAGAACCAATAGGTTGTCCGCCAGCAGATAGGTTGGATGGCCCTATGAGAGGAGGCTGTTGAGTAGGAACGACGTTCCCTACAAAAGGTTGTCCTCCAACTGGTTGGGTTGATGACCCTATGGGAGGAGGTTGTTGACCAACAATGGGGTTCCCAACAAAAGGTTGCCCCCCCGCTGGTTGGGTTGATGGCCCACCAGGGAGGGTTTGTATGTTGGAGTTAGGGGCCACTGCAGTTGGTTGTCCACCTCCTGAAATAGTATAAATGGTGGCTGAAGGTGATCCTCTGGTCGAAACAGAAGATCCAGCAGTATGACTAGGTGTTCTTCCGCCGCTAGCCAAATATGATAGCGTGGATTGGCCAACAGCGCCAAAAGTACCGATTTGTGGAGGGGGTCGTCCGTATCTGACAGGTGAGGACGGAGAAAAAACTGGGTTATCCCTCATAGAATGAGCACCAAACATAGGTGATGACAGCAAATGTGGGGAATTTAGCCTAGGGGTATTGGCGTCGTCCATAACGTGTTCAATGATAGGAGGACCGTCGAGAACTGGGTCCGAGTTCATATCCTGAAAAAGATTTTGGGGGTTCGGCGGGAACCGAGGTATAGTAAAGTCCGAAGGTCCTAAGCCGTCTGCAAAGGAGTGATGAAACTCTGTGCTAGACGGGATATTGGGAACCCTATAGTCAGAAGGACGAGAAATGGGGGGGTATCTAGATGCTGTTGAAAGCATTTGCTCTGTGCTGCGTCTAAATTGTGCCGATGCTAACGGAGAGTTCGCTAGGCTAACCATACTAGATTGGATGGAAGCCATGATTTCATGTCCCGGTGGGAGGTTGGGTAGATCTAAAGTACGAGGTACGTTGCTAGAAGAACTTGTCTCCTGAGGATGAACACTGGGTGACGTAGTAATAACAGGCGGAAGTTCCGCCTGGGAAGTGATGAAGCCGTAATCAGGTTCAAAAGGTGTGTCAGGGAGTCGAGTATCTTCAACGATTTCAATGTATCCGCCTGGGACTGAAATCAAGCCAAGTATGTCCTGGTCGGACCCTTCTGTGGTGCCAATAGATCCGTCTGTATCATCGTGAAAAGCGTCTGATGGACGGGAAGTGTTGACATCTGGTAGAAGGATGACCTCTGGTCTAGTACTCTGGGTTGTGCTAGGTTCAGCTGCTGTAACTGTGTCCACTGTAACAGATAAATCTGGAATAACAGTGGGTGAGGTGACAGTGGAAGTCTCAGACATGCTAGTGGTTGCAGAAGCTGCAATGGATTCTGAGACTGTGTTGTGTGTGGCAGTTACGGGCGGAACTGAAGATGTTGTACGTATCGGCGGTGGAATGTTTCCTCGACCAGCACCCTGGCCAGGAGGAGCAGGAATGCGTGATGCAGGCGGACCAGAAGTCCGTGGCGGTGGTGGTGGTGGAGGGATTAGGCCCTGTGTTCTTTGTGGTTGTTTTGACATGATGACAGGAAAATGAAAATCGGGGGCAGTGTCGTAAACAAAGAACTCAAAAACTCTAATGTAGCCGAGTGTGCAGAAGAGGAGCTAGAAAAAGCAAGGCTCACAGGCCAAAAAAGTAAGCTCTAAAATCTATACTGAGACCGCTGTCTCAATAAGCGAGCTGATGCAAAAAAAATGGCCAGAATGCCAACAAGCAATCCCTACAAAGAAAAAATGACCCTCTATGAAGATGAGATACCAAGCAAACTCCTAACTAAGAGCTGGAGACCTCAGCAAGCTGTATCCTTCGCAAGGTGATGAAATCCAAGTCGAACAATACAACATGAGAGACCGATATAAGAAGGATATCCCTCTACCGAAAGGGATCCTGGGTAAAAGAGCCCTAGTAGAATAGATACTAAGCTACCTCGTTCATGACACGTCGAAAAATGTTTTGGGCACTTCAGCCTTCCGAAGAAGACAACGATCGATGTTGCCTTAGGGATAAGTGGAGTACGGTATTCCACAGAGTTCGTCCGGTTCTCAATCTCGCGGCCGTTTAACCCCTGAAAGTTAAAAACAGTCAGGAGGCCCCTCCACAAACTAACTGTGACCGTGTCAATAAGTACTAGAGGATTTTAGTTCCCTAAAGACAACGACTATGTCTCAGATGAAAATGACAAGGGGGAATTATTTTGATGCCTATCCCCGATGTCCTACCTAACTACCAAATTCTTTGATTTCCTCAAGTGAGGTTAAAGTTAGTTTAATTAGGGTAATTAATTTTAGTGGTTGTCTTACTCAATCAGGTAGTGGACGTGAAACTTGATGGTGTTATGACGACTCAAACCATGCAAATGAGAATGAATAAAAAATGAGCCTTTGTCTTCGATGAAATCTAGCTAAGGGAAAGATAGAGGTTCTTCGATCAAATATGCATGAAATTTTTCACAAGCAATCAAAGTAAAAGTTTTTTCTTTTCTTTTTGTAAACAAGACAAACTGGAATAAGCACTCCTTTTAATGCACTGATCCTACAATTTACAATGCTTCAACTATGAGAATTTTTGTGGCAAAATCAATGGTTCATTTCCTAATGCAAAATAATGCTAGTAGACTTTTTCAAATTAAACAACAAAATTGCTCTCAAATGATAATATTTTAATTACTGAAAATGATCAAAATAATATGACTGTAAAAGCTACAGGATTCAGTAACAGAGAACAGTGGTGTTGAGTTGGTTGGGGTGAAAAAATCAAGCCAATGTAATCAAACTGGGAAAATGACCAATATGTCAAAAATTCCACTAATTCAATCAACAATCAAGCTCACAAACTGGGAAATAATCAGATCACAGAGACTGTAAAATAATCAGGATGTTGACAGGCAACAGCAAAGACTACCTAAGGCAGAGAGAGACTCAGGAAACCAAGCAAATATAAAAAATTTAAAAATTTGCAGACACTACCGCGGGTCCGGGTCTGACTAGAGCGCGACGCTGTGACAGTACCGCTCTGGTGCGAATGCGGAGAACGCGGTACTACCACGCTGGAGGCAGTTCAGAGGGCGCGATACTGTGGCAAGGTAAGGAAAAAGTGCAACTTGAGAAAAATAAAATGAAGTTTTCAGGGTTGTTGCTAACCCAAGGGACTCAGTGATCAAACAGGGAGAAAAATACAGCGAGGAGGGGTGAATAAAGGTAAAAAAAGACCAAGATTCAAACTGGTTTGAAGTGCAATAAAACAAATCACAATCAGCAGATGAGTGACAGTGAACTGAATCAATCAAACAGAAATCAAAACCAACGGAGTCGCCATTCTTGTTATGTAGAATTTTGTCCTACGGATAAGCCAAAACTCTCTTAACTTTAAAGCAGACTTTAAACTAACTCTAAAGCAAGAAACAAGTCAAAACAAATGCTACCTTGAAATTCCTGAATTAACTTTTACAGCAAGATTAAATGTATTTAGACACGATGAGAGATGAGACACACCTTTCAACTGACGTTTGTCCCGCTTCTAGTTCTTGATCCAAAGCTCCGATGTAGAACCTGTTAAGATCACTCAAAGAACAAACATGCAAACTTCCAAATACCTTGAATGTAAAGGTTAGATTCAAATCTAGATTAGATACATTTCATGCTAAGGACTTATACTAAAACACATGAAATGGGAAAGACAAGACAAGTTATCTTATTACAACTTGAAGAATGCTTACATAGGTTGCTTGATGTCCAAGCCAATCCTTCAGCCCCAAGTGCCTTCTCCTCTAGCTATCTCCACAATACTGCAAGACCATAAGTTTGATACTCAAGGAGTCCTCCCTTTTCCCCATGGAATGCCTCTCTTTTATAGTGCGTGGTAGGGTTAACCAACAAGAGAGATAGGTGGATCTAGGGAGAGATAAGTGGATCAGGGTTTCTAATCATAGAAAGTGAGTTGGGATCGAATCAGGGACCCCAATCTTCCATTATCTTCGAAAATCCAAAATCCCACAAGCCATGGAAAAAAGGCTAATAAAAGAGTACCGCGTCCTGTAGTCTTAGCACAACGCGGTACTACTGCGTTCTGTGGAAACATCATAGCGCAGTAGTGTGGAGTACCGCGCTCTGGTAAATTAGCAAGGCGCGGTAGTGTAAGTAAATAAAGTCAAATAAAGTCTCAGCTAGGTCAGAACTTGTCAGGGTAGATTCACCTTCAAGGTTCATTCATCTTCCGGGTGGTTCAAACAGCAGGGGAAGTGTCGTCAACTCTGTTTGTGGTGGAGATGCGACACTGTGGAATATAGAGGTATAACAATATCTAATCCATGGGGGGAAACGTTTACTTCAAGGTTTACATCCATAATTATTTACAAACAGAAAATTCTAACCTAGGTCCTAAATCTAAGTAAGAAATCCTGGTTGAGCTCGACGGTCGAAAATCATTTCTTCTTAGATATATATAGAACTGAATGTCAAAAACATACCTGTAATATTCTCCCAACGACAATTGACCATTGCCTAGGTGGAAGCATATGCCATACAAGAAGGAAAAAGGAAAAAAATTAACATGACGCTCAAAGGTGAATGTTATATGAATTTCCTTGTAATCATTGAAGAGAATACTGTATGTTTACTTACCAAGAATGGGTTATGACCTGTGAGGTTTGTTGATATAGTTGTGAGCATAGCTGAGAGTTAGAGGTCGTAGAATCAAGATGAATATTTGTCTATGGATGGTCGAAGCATCTATGAACCCTACATATTAATACCCGAACAATATGTTAAAGTCTATGGGTGGACATAAGTTATGCAAAGTAGTAAATAAACAAAAATACAAAACTTAGGAATATTCAATCTTACAGCAAAAAAAATGTCTGTCCATTTACGGATCTGCGATGCCATTCCACTCTCCGACGCACCCACAACGTCGTGATCCTCTCGGTGGCTTGATCCTGGTGAAGTTTCTTGGCAGTCATGGAGCAGGTCTAGCAACGAGTCTTTGGCAATGGGGGTTCCCAAACTGAGCTGAACGCGACGCATTCTGTGAAAGAGGGCAGGAACCATGGTGTGCAACACCATTCCAATATTCTCTACCTTGTTTGGCAAATCATCTGACGCGTAAGCCATCCCACCACTATGGTAGTAATTCTTCCCCAACATCGCAAGTTCGAGACTCGATCGTTCATTGTAATGCGTGGCGAGGTCGTGGAAGAGGTTGATGAAGAGCGGGGGGTGCCAATCATCAATCCATAGGTGGGGTTTCTCCAAGGTGGTTCTCTAGGTGTGCGTCAGGACTTGCAAAACATCCTGCTTCGTTGCACAATCTAGGGCGTCGTAGTAGGATTCGAAATGGAGACATAGCGGTTTGAATTGATCCTCCATGCAGGTCACGTCCTTGGATTGCAAGGATTCTTTGAGGTGGGCATGAAGATTCTTTAGCTTGTGAATCCATTGGAGATAGTAGTCCTTAAAAAGTTGATTCCTTTATGTTCATCAAGAAGGAAAAGAAGATGAGATTAGGTTAAATTGCTCATTTGTATGCAGAAAATGTTGGGTTTGTAGAAATATTAGAGTATTGAAACTTATTGCAGCAAGAAGGAAGAGAAGCAGTCTCGTACATACCTGGAATTTTTATGTGTTGTTCTTGGCCGAAGAATCAAATGAAAGGATCGAATTTTGTTGTTCTTGGCCGAAGAATAAGATGTGCTTCATAGTCTGACATGCAAGGCACGCGACATGTATCCACTATCCATTTGCATATGACACAAGTGGCTAATGATTTTAAGCATTGAAAGTTAATATTGAAAGAACATGGGTGTTGGTTTTTATTTTTATCCATAACAGTGCAAAGTCTAAAAGTTCGATAAAGTCAAAGTTTTCTTAAAAACTAAGTAGTAAAATTGGTTTAGCCTTCTCAAAAAATATCAAAGAACACAGGAAAGGAGCTTAGGGACACTGAGGTAAGGATAGAGAAAATTTATAAGAGAAATGAAAATGGGATTTTTCTGATACAAAGCTCGACCTCTAGTATAGGTTGGAAGAAAAAAGAAAAGATTATAGAAGTGGGGAGAGGAGAAATGGAGGCAACACAAATTTTTCCATAATTATGCCAACCTAAGGAACAATCATAACACCAAAGAGGAACCAAGAACAGATAATGTAGAAATGATATCCTCCTTTAAAGATCTAGATGATGAAGGGGTCCACTTCTTTATTCAAATTTCTATATTCAAAACCTTAAAGAGAAAACATAATAGAGATAGATTTCAAGACTCCAAAAACTAAAAACTTAGTAGATGCGAGTGCACAGAGTAAATAGATCAAGATTATAATAAATTAAAATGCTAAATCTTGATTGTCAAGTGGCTTTGGGAATGAAACTAGTTGTAGATATTATAATCATAAAGCTAGGTTGTCATGTCACTTTGGGAATGAAACTCATTACTTGTTGAATGCAAGTGTGGCCATATGCACAAGATGCAAGGAAGGAATTGCAATGACATTGTACGTGCACATCATGCAGAAGCCCTGCTCTTAAATTTTTGTCAGCAGATAGGTTGAGGGCATAGACGCGGCATTCATCACCTGGACACCATGTAGGATGGGGGCCATGATTGGAGACTCGATCCTGTTCTTGTTAATTTTTTAGCATTAATTCAACATACTATAGGATCTTTACTGATAGAATAACATGTACAGCATATCAAGTATAACAATGCATATCAATCGCACCAAGCAATCACATGAGACAATAGACACACAGAGTTTCACTGGGGAAAACCATAAAGGTGAAAAAACCCACAACTTCCTCAGAGATAGAAAGATCAATGATACAACCAAAGTACACAGAGATAGTCCTCCTAGTAGTTGAACCTCCTTCTCCACTAGTGCGCCACTTTCCGAGTAGTGTAGAAGTGAATAATGAGATGATCAAATAGAGTTCCTCCCGCATTCTATTTATACATGACCTGACCTGCCTAATAACCTAGCAGGGATGACTTGTCTAACTCAGTCTAATAACCCATGGTTATACTAATCAGGGCCGACCCCACACTTGGTGGTATAATAACCCATCACTGCAAGTTACAACTCTTGCGACACATGTCAATACAAATGACGACACTTCCATATAGAGGAATAATAACATCTCTATAGGAGTACAATATACATAGGTGAAATACATTCCGAAGTTACAATTACATCAACACTCCCTCTTAACTAGGAAGGTATTTCTTGACACAGATATGCTAGCACAAGTCTTCTTCTCTAGATCATCATCAGCGAATCATTGTCCTTGAATCATCGTCATCATCATTGTTGTTGCTATCTCAATCAATCTCCAATATACTCGTCATAGGAAGTTCTACAGAGCCAGTCCTTTTTCATACTGGATGTAGGCCCACCACCTGTAGTTCTTCATCATCATTGGCCCTACTGTGGAATCCTCAGGACTGATTACGTGCATCAACAAAACCTTGAAAGAGCATCCCAGGACTGATTACGAGCTTACTGGTCAACCTATCGGATCTCCCAAGATCGTTTACATGTTGACCTTCACAAAACCTACTCAGAGCATCCCAGGATGTTACGAGCACACCGCTTTACCTGTCTGGATCTCAATAGAGCATCACAGGCTGTTACGAGCACACCGCTCTACCTGTCCAGATTTTAAAGGATCTTTTCTATGTGAACTTTCGCAAAACCTACTCAGAACATCCCAGGATGTTACGAGCACACCGCTCTACCTGTCTGGATCTCGATAGAGCATCCCAGGCTGTTACGAGCACATTGCTCTACCTGTCCGGATTTTAAAGGATATTTTCTATGCGAAACCGTAGCAATACCTACTCAGAGAATCCCAGGATGTTATGAGCACACCGCTCTACCTGTTTGGATCTCGATAGAGAATCCCAGGATGTTACGAGCACACCGATCTACCTGTCCATATTTTAAAGGATATTTTCTATGCTACATGTACAACCTGTCCA
This sequence comes from Larix kaempferi, assembly GCA_027924585.1. Taxonomy (NCBI): domain Eukaryota; kingdom Viridiplantae; phylum Streptophyta; class Pinopsida; order Pinales; family Pinaceae; genus Larix; species Larix kaempferi. Next base: position 1,778,319 of record BSBM01000036.1, read on the forward strand.
CAGCTATAGAGTATCAAACCGATACTCACCATACATCATCATGATGTACATCATCACATGATCAACCTAATCATCATCATAGCATCAACCTGATGCGTATCATCTGGAGCAAAATCCTGAAGCTCGTCATCTGTGATAATCTTGATCATCATCATAGCATCAACCTGATGCATATCCTCTAGAGCAACATCCTGAAGCTCGTCATCTGTGATCATCCTGATCAAACAATATATCCATCTGATGCATACAAAGTATCTACCTGATACATATCATCATACATGATATACCTGATCATATAATGCATCCACCTGATACATACATAAGTACATGATCTACCTGATCATACAATGCATCCACCTGATACATACATAAGTACATGATCTACCCGATCATACAATGCATCCACCTGATACATACATAAGTACAGGATCTACCTGATCATACAATGCATCCACCTGATACATATACAAAAATCACATGATCCACCTGATCATACAATGCATCCACCTGATACATATACAAAAAATACATGATCCACCTGATCATACAATATTGTATCCACCTGGTACATGAATACATGATCCACCTGATCATATCAAGCATCCAACATGATCCATATACAAATGCATGATCCAAATGATCATATCAAGCATACAACATGATGCATATACAAATACATGATCAAACTTATCAAAGCATCTAACTGATGCAAATACAAATACATGATCAAACTGATCAAAGCATCCAACATGATGCATATACAAAGAAGTAACTGGAGCATCGTCCTGATGCTCATCATCCAGTGCTTACATCCATAGCCATGGGAAGGATCCTCCTCTCACCATGCTTGGAATGGCTCCTGCAAATGTGTCCATCACTTCTTCCTCAAAATGTCGTCAATCTGAAGAACACCAAGCCTCTCTCTAAAGTACTCAAACTTCACTCTGGCTAGTGGTTTCGTCAACACATCTGCAACCTGCTCATCCGTTGCAACATACAGGAGCTTCACTACTCCTCTCTGCACCATATCCCTGATATAGTGATATTTGATCTCAATGTGCTTCGACTTGTCATGGAACACCAGGTTCTCAGATAGCTTCACACAACTCTGGTTTTCACAAAAGATACCAGTAGCCTCCAATGGGAGATCAAATAACTCAGACAGTAGCTTCCGGAGCCATACTATCTTACAACTAGCCGAACAAGCTGCAACATACTCTGCCTCGGCTGGACTCAGTGCTATGCAGGACTGCTTCATGCTAAACCAAGAGATCACACCTGATCCCATACTGAAGTAACACCCAGATGTGCTCTTCCTATATGCAGCACTTCCTGCCCAGTCCAAATCAACATAACCCTGATAGACAACGATAATATGATGAAGTTATTTTGGTGCAATCCTTGTGTTCAATTTGTTTCAGTTATGATAATGTGATATTGTACTATACAAATAATGTCATGCTTCTTTGATGCGATACTTACAATTACTGTTGTTGCAATGATGAATGTTTGGGTTGAATATTGATCTACTACTATGTTTAATGCTTAAATATCTTTGTCGATGTGTTGCAATAAGTTACGGATCATAAGCATCATGGGATGTTAAAGTGTGGTTCGATAGCATCCAAGAAGGCTACATCACAGAGTTCACGGTTGATACTCAGAAGTCCTATAGTGAAGCCGAAATATATTTTTTCTGTGAACCTCAGGGCAAGTTTTTATTATCACTTCAACTGTCAATCAAGATGCTTATTTGTGAGAAAAGGATATTGAAGATTCATCTTGATCAATAGACAGCCTGGTGGGAAGAGATCGTGGGTACTTCGACTGTTGGGGGGGTGGTACATGGAATGGTAAGGGGTAGATGGGTGCAGGTCATGATGAGACTGTGAGTGAAGCCGAGGAAGAACGTGGTCTTACGAGGGGAGGGGCGAGGTTCCGACAGGGAAAGAGGTAGAGGACGGGAGAAGGTCCTGCTACGGTTGAACCGCAAGACTGTGAAGGAAGACTACACGGGACAAAGCGACCTCACAGTATTGACAAGGATAACCAGGCTACGCCTAGGATAGAGGCAGGACCAAACCCCAGCACCAATGTACCCACACCTCTGCTCACTATCTCTCAGATAGAAAGAAATACCACTTCGACACCACCAAGTTCGTCAACCACACAAAAGTTAATTGGTAGTAGTACAGTGAAAGGAGTAAGGAAGCCCAGAATGGAGGGAAATGATGCTAAGTTACCGTTGTTCCACGGGAGTACGACAGACAACCCAAAATAGTATTGGTTTTTGTGTGAAGCGGTTTGGACCATAAAACAGATCACTGATGATGCTGCTAAGAGAGGACAGTTAGCGACGATCCTGCATGGTCGTGCATTAGATTGGTATACGAAGTTTGTTCTAGTTCGTACAGGAGCCCCAAAGAAGTCGCTGGATGAGATTCAGGACGGGATGATCGCCAAATTTAGAAAGCCCAAGTTGGCGTCTCAATATATTACGGAATTGAAAGAAATTAAGAAGTATCCCAATGAGACAGTATGGGATTTCAACCAGCGATTCAAGACGCTGATGGCAAAGGTTAGTTTTGATATGAGCACCGTCCAACATAAAGAATGGTTCATCATGGCACTACTACCACATATTCGGCTACCACTGATGCAGCAAAACATCTCGATACCTAGTGAAGCTCTGGAGATTGCAATGCGATTGGAAGCGTCGCCGATTAGAGAGAATGAAATAGGGATGTCACAGATACAGACTCAGCTGACTAATTTAACCTTACAGCTGCAAGACTTGAAGAAGGCCAAAGAGCAGTATGAAGATGTCTGGTGTACGCGATGTCGAGGAGAAGGGCATATGAAGGATAATTTCCAGGATTTCCGCAATTATTTGGTTTCAGGAGCACCAAACCCGTTGAATGGCGGCAGCATGCCGTGGTGTCGCGTCTTCCAGGTGTATGGGCACAGTGACGACAATTGCCCATATATGTAGAAAATGGTCACCACCCCAAGGAATATTTATTGTACATTCTGCAAATCGGTAGGTCACGATGATAAGGATTGTCGTGCATATGGGTTGCTACAAGAGAGAATGTGTGATGCATTCTATGTAAAGGACAATCAGCATGTTGTACAACAACCACAACCATAGGTAGCCTAGCCACTACCTCAACCACAAATGCAGTTTGTACCAGAGAAGTAGCAGCAGTTGCCATAGTTCGTACCACAATATGCTCCAATGCAGATGGCTCCATAATAGCCATAGTTTGTACAGTAGCCGCAATATGCACAACAAGGGCAAGGGATGCAACTGGAATCGATGCAGCAATAGTTCAACCCACCACAATACCAGTTGCAGGAAGGATTCCCGAGAGGATACCGGGGAGTACGTGTTGGAGGATTTGGTCGCGGAGGAGGATGAGGTAGTCACGGACCGGTTCAATGTTATCACTATGCAGTATGGGGACACTATCAATGAGACTGACCACTGCTGCAGAACCAGTGTACGTTCTGTTTTGTTAACAATCATACAGTTGAGAATTGTCCACAGTTTATTGCACGATGGCAGGCAGGGAAAACTCCCCAGTTGCAGACACAGCCCCAAGCGTAGCAGCTCTCTCAGAACCAAGTACAGCAACCAGTGCAAAACCAGAATATGCAACCGAATCCGAACATAAATCAAAATGTAAATCAACTGGGGAACGTACCACCGAATCAGCACCAGGGTGCAAACATTGCGACAATTTCTGCAAAACCAAGACCGCAAGATGCTTCTATTGCTGTGGTCACTCAAGGAGGAAAGACAACTGGAGAAGATAGCTCAATGATCCAATTAGCTGGAAAAAAGAAGGTATCATTTGACATTAAGATGGAATGGGAGACGTTTCTTCAGGCACGACAGGCATTAGGAAATGATCGAGGTAAAGCCATCATGTATGACATGCCCTCTACTTTTGATGCTACTTTGGAGGTTAGCCCGTCGCGGCGGTCCAATACACTTCGAGCATTTTTGGAACATTGTTTGTCCCTGGAAAAAGATACTGACGCTCTTGCTGCGAATGAAGCCTTGTTGCAACGACCAGCCCAGGATCGACAAGAGCTCGCGGTTAATTCCTTGCAATGACGGAAGACGGGTAAGGAGATGTGGATGAATATTCAAATTGGAAACTATGATGTTGATTCAGTTATTCTGGACCTTGGTTCGGATGTCAACATCCTGACCAAGCAGACTTGGAAGAATATGGGGAGCCTCTCATTGAGCTGGTCTCCTGTACAGCTCCGATTGGCTAACCATGCGAAAGTAACACCCATTGGGCGAGTTCCGCGGCTAATGGTAGATATCGAGGGTATGAAAACCTATGCTGACTTTGATGTCATAGAATTTGTCGAAGGCGGCAGTTCCTATCCCGTGATGTTGGGGATTGGATGGGCTAATGATAGTGGAGCTGTAATCAACTTCAAGAGATGGATGATGACCTTTGAAAATCATGATCTCAAAGTTATCGCCCCGTTGGAACCAACTGAAGGATGCCGCTACATAGAGCCAGTCAAAGACGATGATCCCAACGGATGGAACCATGCATTCAATATTTATGAAGATTATATACATCCGACTGCCAACGGTGAGCTGGGATGGTACAGTGACAGCTCTGCGTCTTCTGAATCTGATGATGCGCTAGAATATATGCAGAATCGCTTGCATGAAGTGTGGCTCCGTAAGTGCGGATTGGTTACACAGTCATTATGTCATGTCGTGACTGAAACGGTTACACTACCAATCTATGAAGGACTACTTGGTTTATCCGACTTTCTGATGGAGTTCGAAGAAAGAATTTGCGAACCATAGCGATTGCTGGTGTTGAATGAAGCATTGAAGGCTGCTCCAGCACGCTGGTGGGCGACACACAAGGCATCAATTGATGGATGGTTGAAATGCTGAATATTGATGATGGTATGCTTTGGTGATACTGAGGTTTACCACACTAGGAAGTATGATGGGCGGACTGATCTTGGTGGTCACTTAATGGAATGTCAGCGACTATGGGTATTGCGACCGAAAGATGAGTGGGTCCATGTTTTTATCCATACTTTGGATGAGATGCCACGCTCATGGTATACTGCAGCTAAGTTGTGAGGGGAAATTTCTACTTGGTTGGAACTCACAGTGTGTTTTACCAATACATTCAGTTTTGTGAATGCCAATCCAAAGGTTAATAATGCATTACAGCTCATCCGTGATGTAATTCTGCAGGTTGTCCCCGTGGCATATCCTGTGGATCCACACATGCACTGCCAGATGCAGTCTCTCATGGAATGATTCAATATCAGTGGTGGGCCAGAAGATGGTGATGATCCGTGAAATGTGAATATCTAGGAGTCTGAAGGAAGTCGCGATGTGGTACCACCTAACGCATCAAGTAATTCATTCAGTCAACCTCTGAAGCTTCGAAAGATTAACATTGGAACAGAGGACCCTCCGAAGTTCGCAAATGTTGGGGACTATTGGGACGATGAGATGATGAGCAAGATCACCGATTTACTCCACGCGTTTCAGGACTTATTTCCCACAAAATTTTCTGATATGAAGGGGATTCTGGGCGACTTAGGGGAGATGAATATTTTTTTGAAACCCGATACTAAGCCGGTCCAGCAGCGACCCTATCGGCTAAATCCGTGACATAAGGAAAAGGTCAAAGCGGAACTTGATCACATGCTGGATGCTGGAATCATTGAACCAGTCGAGGAGTTGGAATGGATTAGCCCTATGGTGGTGCAGGATAAGAAGACTGGTGAAGTGCACATTTGCATTAACCTTAGGAAGCTAAACGATGCATGTTTGCATGATACGTTCCCCACTCCATTTACTGATGAAGTGCTTGAAGGTGTGGGTGGCCAGGAGATGTACTCTTTCACCGATGGTTTCTCTGGCTATCATCAGATCCGCATTGCCAAAGAAGATCGCCATAAGACAACTTTCATTACTGAATGGGGATGCTTTCAATACACTGTAATTCCGTTTGGTTTGAAGAATGCGCCTGTGATATTTTCGCGGGTTTTCGTCGCCGCATTCAAAGATTTCATTCATAAGTTTTTACAAGTCTACATGGATGACTGGATGGTCTACGGGTTGGTCTGCGATCATCTGGTGAATCTGCGGTTGATGTTGGAGCGACGCTGCCAGCACCAGATATCGTTGAATTTAAAAAATGCATCTTTTGTGCATCATTTGGCATACTGTTGGGTCATATTGTATGTAAGAAAGGATTGTTGGTTGACCTAGCAAAGATTGCGCTTATTCTGAGTTTGACACCACCGAATACAATCAAGCAATTGCGGGCGACGTTGGGGCATACGGGGTATTATCGCAAGTTCATCATGGGTTATGCTACGATTACTGTCCCTATGGAGAAGTCATTGAATAAGGATGCATCGTTCCAGTGGAGCCCGGAATGTCAAGACAGCTTTGAAGCACTGAAGGCGAAGATGGCGTCGGCACCGATATTGGTATTTCCGTACTGGATTAAGGAATTCCATGTCCATGTTGATGCCTCATCGATTGCATTGGCTATCATACTGGCTCAACCTGGAGAAGCTGACCTTGATCATCCTATTGCTTTTGCAAGTCGGAAGTTGTCTTCTGCAGAAAGAAATTACACTAACACTAGGAGGGAAGGTCTAGAAATGGTCTACGCACTGCAGAAGTTCAAGAATTATTTGTTGGGAGGGAACTTTCAAATGTTCATTGACCATTCTGCATTGAAATACCTAGTCAATAAGCCTATGTTGGGGGGGAAGATATGCCGCTGGCTACTTCTTTATCAGCAGTTTGATTTTGAAGTTATTGTGAAGCCAGGCCGATTGAATGCCGGTCCTGATCATCTCTCGTGGATCGATACAGGAGAAGAGCTGACCAACATTGAAGTTGGTTTACCAGATGCTCAACTGTTTTGGCTTGAGGTTGTAGATGGTTACTTTGTGGAAATCATTCAGTTTCTGACAACAGGTACTGCACCAGATGAGTTCACCACCAATCAGAAGAAGCAGTTGGTAGTCAAAGCTGCAGACTTCCACCTAATTGCAGGAGAGTTATACAAAATGGGTGCAGATGCGTCTTGCCGCACGAGCAAGCGCAAATATTAGCGAAAGCGCATGGAGGAGTAGCTGGAGGACACTATGGAGGTAGGGCGACTACTAGGAAAGTGCTGCGTGTTGGGATATGGTGGCCCACACTACATAATGATGCGACAGACTATGCAAGGTCCTGTTATATCTGTCAGGGAACTGGAAAACCATCCCGATGTGATGAGATGCCACTCATGCCTCAATTGATATTGCAGACGTTCGACAAATGGGCAGTGGATTTTGTAGGACTGATCAATCCACCAGGGAAGCGCACGGGTGCATGCTATCTTATCATAGCAACAGAGTATTTGACTCGATGGGCAGAGGCGGCACCAGTACTTGATTGTTCCGCAACAATGGTGGCGCAATTCTTGTTTCATAACATCATCACTCGCTTCGGCTACCCCAAGATATTGTTGAGAGATCAAGGTAGCCACTTTCTCAATCGCACCATCAGCGCATTGACGGAGGAGTTGCAGATACAGCATAAGAAGAGTACACCATATCATCCGTAGGCGAATGGCACGGGGGAAGCCTTCAACAAGGTATTGGAGCATGCACTGACCAAGGTATGCAATATGAACCGCGATGACTGGGATCTCAAAATCCAAGCAGTATTGTGGGCCTATCGCACCACATATAAACGATTGACAGGACAGACACCATTTAAGCTGGTGTATGGACAAGAAGCAATTATGCCCATGGAGTATATTGTCTTGAGTCTGTGCATCGCGGCCGCAACAGGACTGGATGATGCAGCGACACTCGATGATAGTCTAGAGCGGTCAGTGCAGTTGGAGGAAGATCGTTTCATTGTCGGGTTCCACCAGGGGGTAGAGAAGGATCGTCAGAAGTCATGGCATGATCGACACATAAAAAACAAACGGTTTCAGTAGGGCGGCTTGGTGTTGTTGTATGACAGCAAGTTTATGAAACATCTAAGAAAGTTGCAAATACATTGGCTTGGTCCATATCGCATCAACAGTATTACTTCAGGAGGTGCGGTTTAGCTACAGCAACTGGACGGGGTGATACTCCCAAAACTGGTGAATGATCATAGGTTGAATCCCTATCTGTCAGGCTTGGAACAACGCGATGCCTGAGTCGCATTAAAACAAACAAACAAAATATTGATTGGTGGCAGGATGTCGCACCAACATGGATGCAATGCGGAAGCAGGGAGGCTTCTGCCACAATTTTAGAGCAGTCAGTGACACGTGGCACTGTTGCGACCGGTTCAAATCAACAATAAATAACAAAAGTTAAAACAATTAATTAATGGCGCTTGTTCGAATGATGGGCATTAATGACGGATCCGACCGATCGATGAATAGGATCGATGATGGATTTGCGTCATTAATACAGGATTTTGGTTGAATTAATGCATGATTTCATGATGATTACGGGGGATTCGGCTGGATGCTGTAAAACTGGATTGGAGTTGATCGGCAGACACCGAGAAATCAGTTGAGAAGTGTTGTTGCAGAGTGCAGTTGTGAATTGAGCAAGGTGTTGATAAGAATATAATGAGGTGCTGTGAGGTATGCCAGGTGAATTGGAGACAATCGAGATTAGCAGCGAAGTGGAGTCCCCGTTCATCCCAGTCGTTGTTGAGCAAGAAGTTGTGTCATCTGGAGCTGTTGATATTGGAGCCGAAGTTGTCGTTAAGAAGCGACAGGGAGGTCAACACTTTGAGTCCCCGCAGAGTAAGAGGGTGCTTCGATCCTCCACCGCGACGGCAGGCGAAGCTCAGGAACAGGTGGGGTAGTCTAGTCGCCCCATTTGTGAGTCTGCCCCATGGGCCAGAATGTCAATCGGTGACATCCTTGGGTATATCCCTCTCGTTTAGCTGGATTCCACCCCACGTAAGATAAACCCAAAACAGAAGTACGAAGTGAAGATGTCAGCACTCCCGACTGGAATGGAGTGCTCTATGGATATTAGGCCGGCATTTATGTGCCTACGTTATGATGACCATGATATGGTGGCCTACCCTGACATTGCATCTGCCCCATATGTGCCTGAGACACGAATTTCCCCGACACCAGCGGTACAAGACTGGGCACGAGGATTGAAGCAGGCCGACTTGTTAGGGATTATTAACATTCCCCATTTCGAGCATCTGGCAGAAGTCAATGCATGTGTAAAGCAGCTCCTCACGTGCTTTCATGGTGGTTCGTTGTGGTTGGATAGAAAATTCCCAGTCACCATCAACTTAATTTCGTACATAATCGGCTTGCCTAAGAATGGAGTTGATTTGTCGTAGTTCATTCAAGGAAAGGCAAATGACAAGAAGCGGGTGCTGCAGTTGGCACAAAAATATGGCCTAGAAACGGATGGGTGTGGGTATCGCACCAATAGCTGCAATGATCAGGTGGTACTCACGGGCATTAAGATCCTATCCTGCAAGGTGATTTGGGGTGGTCGACCTAACCAGTGCAACTCAGGGATCGTTGCATGCATAGAGCAATGCGCGGGAGGGGTCCAAATGAACTGGTCCCTGTATCTCTTGAATCAATTAATGGAGGATGTTGTGGTGGTCCAATCGGGAAAAGGTGCCTTTACATACAGTTGGTTGTTGCTATTGATAACCCTCATCGCATGGAAAGAGCCCGGCACATATCAGGGCATGGACTGTCCGGCTACAGCAGAACGACAACGGGCGTGATATCAAAATTTGTGGTATGTACGGGAGCCAGAGAGACTCCGGGATTGCCAATTGCCGTTTTAGCTATATTGGGAGATGCTTTGTGCCATGGAAACACAGGTCTCGCGAATATCTGAAGAAACTGTAGCACGATTCAAACCTGTCATGGAATTTGCAATTCAGCCGCATACCATACATATCCAAGCCCGCCGTGATCCTGATCGGAAATGGTTGCAAACCTCGTATAAGGTGACGACCAAAGGCTTGGAAGCTACTGTGAATGAGTGGCTGGAGGCATGGCAATAACCCAGGCGTTTGGCAGAGATAGAAGCCGGTGGCCCGGTGTTGGGCCCAGATGTTCGGGTATTGGCACAGAACCAGCAGAGTCCCCACAAATTAGGGCACCAATCGACCAAAATGATATCGGATGATAGTGACCGGGACATTGAACAAAATTGCTCGAAAAGGTATCATGAGCATGCAACGATCAACGGGTTGTCCCTGCCCACTGAGACACAGTTGGGTCGCCTTCTCACAACGCTCAATACCGCATCCTTTGTGGCAGCACACAAGATGGCAAGGAAAGCGGATGAAGGATTCCATGCGATCACCGCTCGGTTAGAATCCTTATACGATATGGTTTCCGGAAAGGCACCAGAGAAAGCAGCAGCACCAACCTTTGGCACAATCAGAACTGAGTTACGGGTGAGGAATGTGGAAATTCCCCTGATTGCGATTGTGACCGAAGATGCGGTCGTAAATACATTGCTGCAGTAGTTAAGGATAGTGACCCTCAATGTTAATGCATTTCCCTCGGAAGGGTTGACCACTCTGCAGGCTACTACCAACAAGGAAACGGCAGACCGATTGTGGTACGTGTGTTCGACTACAGACAAGGGAAGCCAATGTGAAGCGCACTATCGAAGAATTCACTGCCAGGGTTGCTTTCGCACGATAGGCCATGTATGACCTTGAAGCACTCCTCAAGGAAGAACGGGATGAGAAGGCACGTGAAATCGAAGGCCTGAAAAAGGAACACGATTTCCTTATTGTCGAAAACGCTCGTCTGTGGGACGACATGTCGTGTATGGGTTGACCGGGCGATCACGGAAGCTTATCAGCATGTGCCAGATCCCACTGAAGAGGTAGACATGCTTCACCGAGTGCAGCGACTAGGGGCTGTCATTCAGTTGTGATAGGAGAACCAGGAGTTGAAGGCCCAGATGAAACCGGGTACGCCTCAGGCTGAAGTGGATGAATGAATAAGGGCCATTAAGGAAGTTGTTGCTCAGATGGAGGAGCTGGAGATGCAGGAAACCAGGCTCATGGATGAAACTATACAATTTTGGGGCCGTATTGTTCATGACGAATAGGTTGAGCAGCTGACTAAGTATCGACAGGAAGCGGAGGACCAGTTGGCCACATTGAAAGCCGCAATGCACATAATGCCACCACTGGAGCAAGTTGCTAAGTCTCAGGAGCTGAAAGACTTGCAACACCGCGTTGCCAAGGCAGACAAGCGATAGAAGACCCGCACAGCCTAGTTAGAAGAGTTCCAGGGCACGGGTGGAAAATTTATGATGCAAGCTAGTGAAGCTCTATAGGCAGTGTAGAATTGTCGACAGCAGGTCGTGGAAAAGCTTACAAATCACCCATCTGCAGAAGACATGGTCGACAGTCAAGCAGTGGCTACGGAAGCCAAGGAGGTGGTGCGGACAGTTGAACAGCCGTATGAGGACTTCAAAGTAAAGACGATGGAGTACACTGTATCCTGTTGACGTGGTTCGAGGGCGAGCCACAAGATTGTGTTGGGGGCCTATTGGCAGGCGACTTGGTAGAGTGCTATCGCAGCATCTCTGATGCTGTCACAAGGTAGAAGATGGCGCGAAAGGCGATGAGTGGAAGATTAGTTATGCATTTTGGGTCAATTGTACCGCAGAATGCAGGTTTTGGGTCATTTGGACCACAAATTATGTAAATGTTGAGTCAGTTATACCGTAGAATGCGGGTTTTTGGATAAGTCAGTTAGATATTGGGTCATTTGTCCACAGTGTCAGTTAGGAATTCAATAGTAAGTGGACAAGAGTTGTAAGGTGGAAGCCTATATATAGATAAGAATTGTAAGTGTTGAGGAAGAAGGATAATAATAATTTGGCAGCAGAAGAATGTAAAGCTTGATGTTGGTTGTATTATTCCCGGGTATTGTTTGATGTTAAGAGTCATTGAAGAGATCTAGTTTTTGCAGAGATGTTGTATCTGGGTTGACAACGATAATATGATGAAGCTATTTTGGTGCAATTCTTGTGTTCAATTTGTTTCAGTTATGATAATGTGATATTGCACTATACGAATAATTTCATCCTTCTTTGATGCGATACTTATAATTACTGTTGTTGCAATGATGAATGTTTGGGTTGAATATTGCTCTACTACTATGTTTAATGCTTAAAGATCTCTATCGCTGTGTTGCAAGAATTTACGTATCATAAGCCACAACCATCCTCCTTTATTCGGTGGAAACATTGTTCTTTCTGCTCTTCCTGGATGCCTCGGGTGAGACCTCATCTGCTCTGCAAGTGTTGCTGGGAGGGATAAACCCTGTCCGGGCCGGTGCTTAGGAAGGCTGCGATATGTGTCGACAATGAGTGGGACCCCTATCAACTGGGTTTGAGTCAACAAGTCCTAGGAGCTTGCTTCAAGCCATACAAGGCTTTCTTCAATCTGCACACATATGACTCTCTGTCATGTGTCTCAAAACCAAGTGGCTACTCCACATACACTTCTTCCTCGACTACACCATTCAAGAAAGTTGTCTTGACATCCATCTGGTGTATCTTCCATTTCATCACTGCAGCCATGGAAAGTACCGATCTGATGGAAGTGTACCTGGATACAGGAGCAAAAGTCTCTTCATAATCAATCCCTTCTTTCTGGGAGAAGCCACGAGATACAAATCTCGCTTTGTATTTCTCTATGCTGCCATCTGCAGCATGCTTGATATTGTAGATCCATTTGGAAGTCACAGCCGACTTCCCTTCAGGTCTTAGGACTGCATCCCAAACATAATTCTTCATGATCGACTGGTATTCCTCGACCATGGCATCCTTCCATTCTTTCTTTTCTGCTGCTTCTTCATAACTGGAAGGTTCTTTGTTCATAATATCACAGAGTAGGGCAACATAACTGGTATGTGATCTAGTCCTTTTTCTTTCTCTTTGTTCTTCTTATGGAATGCCATATCTTTCTACATCTTAAATGAGATCTATAGCCCATGCAGGTTTCCTCTTGTGAGAGTTCTTCTCACGGGGTGGATCTACAGGTATTTGTGGATCTTCAACTTCATAATCTACTTCTGGAATTGATCTAGTCATGATGGTCTCTTGAAATATGTTTTCCTTTGGTTCTTCATGATCTTCAACATGTGCCTTCTTTGATTTGATGTAAGTTGAGTCCTCATCAAATGTTACATCCCTGCTGACATCAATCTTCTTGAACCCTAGAAAGTATATTCTGTAAGCCTTCAAGCTTTCACTGTACCCCACAAAGATGCCCTTCTTTCCTGAAGGATCTAGCTTTGTCCTCTTTTCCTTTGGAACATGTGTATATATTGGACAACCAAATATTCTGAGATGGTTGACTTTGGGTTTCTTACCAGAGAATATCTCTTCTAGTGTCTTGTTGTCCAATATCTTGTGAGGTGTTCTATTCTGCACATATACAGCTTCCCTAGCTGCTTCTGCCCAAAGATGCATAGGTAGATCCTGGCCATGCAGCATTTCCCGTGCTGCTTCCATGATTGTTCTATTTTTCCTTTCTGCAACTCCATTTTGTTGTGGATTGTAGGGAGCAGTCAACTCCCTCTTAATCCCTAAGTCACTGCATAGCTTCTTGAAATCACCTGAAGTGAATTCTCCACCATTGTCGGATCTGAATGTCTTGATCTTCTTATCAGTTTGATTTTCCATCAAGGCTTTGAATTCCTTGAACTTATCAAACACTTCATCCTTATTCTTCAATAAATAAACCCAAGTCTTCCTAGAGAAATAATCAATGAAGAGACATAGTATACATACCCACTCAGAGAACTGGATGACATCGGACCGCATACATTAGAGTGGATAATCTCCAAGATTCATTTTTCTTTGCTTTTACTACTTGGAAATGTCTTCTTAATGTTCTTTCCTCTTGCACATCCTTTGCAAACACCTTCATGCTTAGTCTTGATTTCAGGAAGACCCTCTACAGCTTTGCTTGCAATTGGTAGTGCTCTATAGTGCACATATGCAAGCCTTCTATGTTAAAGTTCAATTGGCTCCATGGATTCATGTACCATGGCATGTTCAGGTTGTCCCTTCAATTAGTACAATCCTCCCTCTTTCTCTCCAATCACTACTGCATCATCTATATTTTTACCCTTTGGCCACATTAGGACTCGGCCATCTACAAATGCAACCCTCATGCCTTTTGCATCCAATGCAAATAGGGAGAGTAGGTTCTTTTTGAGCCCGGGTACATATAGAACATCTTTCATCTTCAAGGACTTCCCAGAGTCTAGGTTGTAGGAAGCTTCACCACTTCCCTTGATAGGATATTTATAGTCATCCCCAAGTTTCACTTTATGGGGTGACTCATGTTCAAATAGATTTACAAAAGATTCTTTAAACCCAGTCATGTGTTTGGAAGCCCCACTATCAATAAGCCAATCATTACATCCATGAGAGATAGTACCTGTGAGAGCAGAGATTAGAACATATTCATCTTCACTTGATGAAGCATCACTTTCTTCCCTAGCCTTCTTCTTGGGAGGTTCGTCATCCTCAGCAGCATGAGCATGAAACCTCTTCTTCTTGTTGAATTTGTTGTTATTGTCTTTCTTCTTCTTGGGACAATTTGAAGCAAAGTGTCCTACTTCATTGCAATCGAAACATCGAACATGATATAGATATTTCTTCTTGTGATGAGAGTGAGAATGATTCTTGTTATGAGATCTCTCCCTCTTAAACTTGCTTCCCTTGGCGTGTGTTGTGAGAGCTTGATCTTCATTCCCTATCTTTTCTTCTCGGGCCACAAGCCTTGCTTCTTCTTGTGAGCATTCCTCCCATAGTCTACTAAATGAGATCAACTTCCTCCTTGCACAGATTACTTGGATGAAGGAGTCCCATGACCTAGGTAGGCCATTCAATGTGGTCATGACAACTTCACCATTGTCCACTACTTCATCCACAACTTCAATTTGTTCCTTGATCTGAGACACCTTAGAGAAATAAGATTGAATGGTCTCTCCATTTTGAAGCTTTAACCCTTTCAATTGGTTCCGCAAAGTCATCTTCCGATTTATGTTCTTCCCTTCAAATAGCTTGGTTAGGGAATCAAACATCTCCTTGGGTGTCTTTAGATATGACACATGTGGTATGAGATGGCCTTTGATAGAATCAGCAATGATCCTCTTTTCCTTGACCAAGTTCTTCTTATGTAAGGACTTAGCCTCTTCTTCTTCTGGGACAGGGACCTCAAAACTTATTGTTAATTTATATGTAACTTCAGAATGTATTTCATCCATGTATTTCATTTAAATATATTTGTACTCCTATAGAGATGTGTCATTCCTCTATATGGAAGTGTTGTCATGTGTATTGACAAGTGTCGCAAGTGTGTTAACTTGTCGATGGGTTATTAGACCACCATGTGTGGGGTCGGCCCTGATTTATATAATATATGGTTGATGTACCTAGCTAGACAAGTCTGCCCCATAAGGTTATTGGGAAAACATGACAAGTATAAATAGAGATCAAGAGATCAATATTTGGATCACTAAGAAACTCATTCTTCCTTCACTCGGAAAGTGGTGCACTTGTGAGGAGGAGGTTCAGCTGCTAGGAGGAGTCTATCTCTGTGTATTTGGTTATACTTTGGTTGAGTTATTGCTCTATCTATCTCTGAGGAAGTTGTGGGGTTTTTCACCTTAGGGTTTTCCCCAAGGAAACTCTGTGTCTATTGTCTCTCATGCTTTTTCTTCTTGTGATGATTGACATGCTTGTTATGATTGATATGCATTGATATACTGTACATGTTATTCTCTCAGTAAAGATCCTAGAGTATTGTTAAATTAATGCTCAAAATTTAACATGGTATCAGAGCTAACCTGAGAAGAAGACATTGTGCAATGATGGAAACCAAGGGTTTCTTGTTTATTGGGTTTCTCTCCATATATTTTGGAAAAGAAGTATATTAGATTGACTTTACTCATCAAGGAGAATCCATCTGTCCAATCAGAATTAAATTCTGAGCATTTTTAGATTTGGCCCTATAAATTAGGGTTTCCACAAAAATAGGAATTTCTAGAATCTGAAGACATAGCTGGAAGCTCCTTGAAAACAATCGAAGTTTAGAGCTTTGGATCGAGATTTGTGGCTAGGTAAATCTCCGGGAAACTCAAACCCTAATTCAGGGTCCTCCCGAGTGAACCTAGGAAGACTAAAAGGCATTTTTGAAGGGTGAAGCTTTGCAGATCTCAAGTTCTGAATACACTAGGATGATTAGCTCATCAAGGCGCATCTTTCTATCCTTTCAAAAAGTTGAAATTCAGTTTTTGAATTTTTAGGGTTTCTCTGACAAACCCTAATCTGGGACTAGATCCAGTTTTCAGCAATCAAGTGGTAAGACCTAAATCCTTTCTATTTCCATTTTAAGTACTCTTTAAAGATGTCTCACCACACCAAGCTTGAAGGGGATGATAACTTCCAAGCCTGGAAGTATAGGATTGGGTTAATCCTGGAAGAGAATGAGTTGGACTCATATATAAGGGAAGAGGTCCCTGTCCCAGAGGGAGAAGAGGCTAAATCCCTCCACAAGAAGAACTTGGTCAAGGAAAAGAGAATCATTGTTGCTTCTATCAAGGACCATATCATCCCTCATGTGTCTTCTCTGAAGACACCCAAAGAAATGTTTGATTCACTATCCAAGCTATTTGAAGGGAAGAACATAAATCGGAAGATGACTCTGCGGAACCAATTGAAAGGGGTAAAACTTCAGAATGGAGAATCCATTCAATCTTATTTTTCTAGGGTCTCTCAAATCAAGGAACAACTAGAAGCAATGGATGAAATGGTGGAGAATGGGGAAGTTGTCATGACCACTTTGAATGGCCTACCCAGGTCATGGGACTCCTTTATTCAAGGAATCTGTGCAAGAAAGAATTTGGTATCCTCCAGCAGACTACGGGAAGAATGCTCACAAGAAGAAGCAAGTCTTGTGGCACGAGAAGAAAATATGGGGAATGAAGATCAAGCTCTCACAGCTCACACCAAGAAAGGGAAGTCCAAGAGAGTGCCATCTCACTTCAAGAAATCTTCACATCACCATAAAGAAAGGAGAATATGCTTCACCTGTAAGGAAAAGGAACATATTGCCATAAACTGTCCCAAGAACAAGAAGGACAACAACAACTTCAACAAGAAGAAGAAGGGCAGCAAAAGAAGGTACCATGCTCATGTTGTCGAGGATGATGAACCTCCGAAGAAGAAGGCTAGAGCAGAAAGTGATGATAATGACTCATCAAGCAAAGAAGAGTATGTTCTAATCTCTGCTCTCACAGGTACTATCTCTCATGGTTGTAATGATTGGCTTATTGATAGTGGGGCTTCAAAACACATGATTGGGTTTAAAGAATCCTTTGCTAATCTATCTGAACATGAGTCACCCCACAAGGTAAAACTTGGGGATGACTACCAATACCCTATCAAAGGAAGTGGTGAGGCCCCCTACAATCTAGACTCTGGGAAGTCTTTGAAGATGAAAGATGTTTTGGATGTACCTGGGCTCAAGAAGAACCTACTCTCCATATCTGCATTGGATGCAAAAGGTATGAGGGTTGAATTTGTGGATGGCCAAGTTCTAATGTGGCCAAAGGGAAAGACCATAGATGATGCAGTAGTGATTGGAGAGCAAGAGGGAGGATTGTATAAACTAAAGGGACAACCTGAACATGCCATGGAGCCAAGTGAACTTTGGCATAGAAGACTTGCTCATATGCACTATAGGGCACTTCCAATTGCAAGCAAGGCTGTAGAAGGTCTTCCTGAAATCAATACCAAACATGAAGGTGTTTGCAAAGGATGTGCAAAAGGAAAGAACATAAAGAAAGCATTTCCAAATAGTGAAAGCAAGGCAAAAGATATCTTGGAAATTATCCACTCCGATGTATGTGGTCCGATGTCATCCAATTCCCTGAGTGGGTATCTTTACTATGTCTCTTTCATTGATGACTTTTCTAGGAAGACTTGGGTCTACTTCTTGAAGAACAAAGATGAAGTATTTGATAAATTCAAGGAATTCAAAACCTTGATGGAGAACAAAATTGATAAGAAGATCAAGACATTCAGATCCGATAATGGTGGAGAATTCACTTTAGGTGACTTCAAGAATTTATGCAGTGATTCAGGGATTAAGAGGGAGTTGACTGCTCCTTACAATCCACAATAGAATGGAGTTGCAGAAAGAAAGAATCGAACAATTATGGAAGTAGCAAGGGCAATGTTGCATGACCAGGATCTACCTATGCCTCTATGGGAAGAAGCAGCTAGGACAACTGTATATGTGCAGAACAAAACACCCCACAAGATATTGGACAACAAGACACCAGAAGAGGTCTTCTCTGGTAAGAAACCTGAGGTCAACCATCTCAGAATATTTGGTTGTCCAGTATATACACATGTCCCAAAGGAAAAGAGGACCAAGTTGGATCCTTCAGGAAAGAAGGGTATCTTTGTGGGTTACAGTGAAAGCTCGAAGGCTTATAGAATATACTTTTCAGGGTTCAAGAAGATTTATGTCAGCAGGGATGTAACATTTGATGAAAACTCAACATTCATCAAATCAAGAAAGACACCTGTTGATTATTATGAAGAACCCAAGGAAACTAGATTTCAAGACACTACCATGACTAAAGCAATTCCAGATGTTGATCATGAAATTGAAGATCCACAACAACCTATAGATCCACCACGTGAGGACAACTCTCACAAGAGGAAACTTGCATGGGCTAGAGAGCTCATTCAAGATGAAGAAAGATTTGGCATTCCAGAAGAAGAACACAGAACAAAGAAGAGAACTAGATCTCACACCATCTATGTTGCTTTACTCTGTGATATCATGAACAAAGAACCTTTCAGTTACAAAGAAGTAGCGGAAAAGAAAGAATGGAAGGATGCCATGGTCGAGGAATACCAATCAATAATGAAGAACGATGTTTGGTATGTTGTCCCAAGACCTAATGGGAAGTCTGTTGTGACTTCCAAATGGATTTACAAGATCAAACATGCTGCATATGGAAGCATAGAAAAATACAAGGCAAGATTCGTAGCTCATGGCTTCTCTCAGAAAGAGGGAATAGACTATGAAGAAGCTTTTTCTCCTGTAGCCAGGTACACTTCCATCAGATTAGTACTTTCCCTGGCTGCAGCGATGAAATGGAAGATACACTAGATGGATGTCAAGATTGCCTTCTTGAATGGTGTAGTCGAAGAGGAAGTGTATGTGGAGCAGCCACTTGGTTTTGAAACACATGACAAGGAGTCACATGTGTGCAGATTGAAGAAAGCCTTGTATGGCTTGAAGCAAGATCCCAAAACTTGGTATGGTAGGATGGACAGTTTCCTATCTAGTTTGGGCTTTACCAAGAGTAAAGCGGATTCCAACCTCTACTACAAGGTTGAGGAAGGAAATCCTGTGATTCTACTCCTATATGTAGATGACCTATTTGTAATACGAGATGACAAATTTATTGCCGATACAAAGAGGAAGCTTGCTGCCGAGTTCGATATGAAGGACTTGGGAATGATGCACTATTTTCTAGGTATGGAGGTGTGGCAGAGTGCAAATTGGATATTCCTTGGACAACGGAAGTATACTGTAGATATCCTGAAGAGGTTCGAGATGATGGATTGCAAGGCCATGGCCACGCCTATGGCATCGAATCTAAAGCTTATTTGTGATGCTTCATCTGAGCCGGTGGATGTCTCTATGTATCGTCAGATGATCAGGTCCTTGATGTACCTGACGAATATGAGACCAGATATTTGCTTTGCGGTGAACACATTGAGCTAGTTCCTGACAGATCCGAGGAGTGTTCACCTGGTTGCTGTAAAGCATGTTCTGAGGTACCTAAAGGGTACTGTTGATTATGGGCTCAAGTATGATGCGAATCAAAAGTTTAACTTGAAGGGTTATGTTGATTTAGATTGGGCAGACAGTGCTGTAGATAGGAAGAGCACTTCTGGGTGCTGCTTCAACATGGGATCAGGTGTGATCTCTTGGTTTAGCAGGAAGCAGTCCTACGTAGCACTGAGTACAGCCGAAGCAGAGTATGTTGCAGCTTGTTCGGCTAGTTGTGAGGCAGTATGTCTGAGGAAGCTACTGTCTGAGTTATTTGATCTACTGTTGGAGGCTACTGGTATCTTCTGTGACAACCAGATTTGTGTGAAGTTGTCTGAGAACCCGGTGTTCCACGACAGGTCAAAACACATAGAGATCAAATATCACTATATCAGGGATATGGTGCAGAGAGGAGCAATGAAGCTCCTGTATGTTGCAACAGACGAGCAAATTGCAAATGTGTTGACGAAGCCACTATCCAGAGTGAAGTTCGAGTACTTCAGAGAGAGGCTTGGTGTTCTTCAGATCGACGACACTTTGAGGAAGAAGTGATGGAGACAATTGCCGTAGCCATTCCTAGCATGGTGGAAGGGGGATCCTTCACATGGTTGTGGATGTAAGTGCTGGATGATGAGCATCAGGATGATGTTATAGTTTCTGCTCGGTATGATCAGTTGGATCATTTATGTATGTATGCATCATGTTGGATGTTGGATATGATCAATTGGATCATTTATGTATGTGTGCATCATGTTGGATGATTGGACCATGTATATGTATATGTATCAGGTGGATACGTTGTATGATCAGGTTGATCATGTATGTTGATATGTATCAGGTAGATACATTGTGTGGATCATGTATTTATGTATGTATCAGGTGGATACACTGTGTATGGTGATATTGTATCAGGTGGATACTTGGTATGCATCAGGTAGATGCATTGTATGATCAGAATGATCATGGATGACGAGCTTCTCCAGACGACATGCATCAGGACGATGCAGTGATGATGATCAGGATGATCATGTGTACATCAGGATAATGTATGGAGAGTATCAGGTTGATACTCTATGGACGTGGACAAGTTGTGCAGATGAGCATGTAAGTAGTCCTAGGACATCTAGACAGGATGAAAAAGGCCTCAGATGCTCTTTCGAGGCATTGCTCTGGGAGGACATGTAAGTAGAACTGGGAGATATGGACATGATGAAAAAGGCCTCAGATGCTCTTTCAAGGCATTGTCCTATGGCATGTAAGTGGACCTGGGATATCTGGACAGGATGAAAAGGCCTCAGATGCTCTTTCGAGGCATTGCCATGACCACATGTAATATGCTCCTGGGAGATATGGACAGGATGAAAAAGGCCTCAGATGCTTCACCCAGGTTTTGTGGTGGACCACATGTCATGTACTCCTAGGAGATCCGACAGGTAGAGCTGTGTGCTCGTAATAACCTAGGATGCTTCAACTAGGTTTTGTGGTGAGATCACATGTAATGTGCTCCTGGGAGATCTGATAGGTGGAGCTGTGTGCTCGTAATAGCTTGGGATGCTTCAGCCAGGTTTTGTGGTGAGATCACATGTAATGTGCTCCTCGGAGATCTGACAGGTAGAGTTGTGTGCTCGTAATAGCCTAGGATGCTTCAGCCAGGTTTTGTGATGGGTCACATGTAACGTGCTCCTGGGAGATCCGACAGGTAGAGCTCTATGCTCGTAACATCCTAGGATACTACCACCAGGTTTTGTGACGCACATAATAAGTCCTGAGGATTCCACAGTATGGCCAGTGATGAAGACCTGCAAGTGGTGGGCCTACATCCAGTATGAAAAAGGACTGGCTCTGTAGAACTTCCTATGACAAGTAGATTTAGATATTTTTTGAGATAGCAGCAGCAGTGACAATGACGATGATTCGAGGACGATGCATTGATGACGATGATCCAGAGAAGAAGACTTGTGCTAGTAGATCTGTGTCGAGAAATACATTCCTAGTTAAGAGGGAGTGTTAATGTATATGTAACTTCAGAATGTATTTCATCCATGTATTTCATTTATATATTATTGTACTCCTATAGAGATGTGTCATTCCTCTATACGGAAGTGTCGTCATGTGTATTGACAAGTGTCGCAAGTGTCTTAACCTGCCGATGGGTTATTAGACCACCATGTGTGGGGTCAGCCCTGATTTATATAATATATGGTTGATGTACCTAGCTAGACAAGTTGGCCCCATAAGGTTATTGGGAAAACAGGACAAGTATAAATAAAGATCAAGAGATCTCTATTTGGATCACTCAGAAACTCATTCTTCCTTCACTCGGAAAGTGGCGCACTTGTGAGGAGGAGGTTCAGCTGCTAGAAGGAGTCTATCTTTGTGTATTTGGTTATACTTTGGTTGAGCTATTGCTCTATCTATCTCTGAGGAAGTTGTGGGGTTTTTCACCTTAGGGTTTTCCCCACGGTAACTCTGTGTCTATTGTCTCTCATGCTTTCACTTCTTGTGATGATTGACATGCTTGTTATGATTGATATGCATTGATATACTGTACATGTTATTCTCTCAGTAAAGATCCTAGAGTATTGTTAAATTAATGCTCAAAATTTAACACTTATGTAGGTGTCCAATTCATTTTCTTCAAGGATTAACCCAATCCTATACTTCCATGCTCGGAAGTTATCATCCCCTTCAAGCTTATCCTCAAGATTGGTGTGCTGAGACATCTTAAATAGTACTTCAAATGGAAATAGAAAATATTTAGGTCTTACCACTTGATTTGCAGAAATCCAGATCTGGTACTGGATTAGGGTTTGTCAGAGAAACCCTAAAAATTAAAAATGTGAATTTCAACTTTCTGAAAGAATAGAAAGATGCACCTTGATGAGTTGATCATCCTGGTATATTCAGAATTTGAAAACTGCAAATTTTCACCCTTCAGAAATGCTTTTCAATCTCCCGGATTCACTAAGGAGGACCCTAAATTAGGGTTTGAGTTTCCCAAAGCTAAAAACAACCAAAAAGTTCGATCCAAAGCTCTAAACTTTGATTTTTCCAAGGAGCATCCAGCTATGGTCTTAGAATTCAGAAATTCCTATTTTTGTGGAAACCCTAATTTTTAGGGCTAAAAATGAAACTGCCCAAAATTGAATTTTATTTGGACAGAAAGATGCGCCTTGCTGAGGAGAGTCAAAATACCCTACTTCCTTTCAAGATCTATGCAGAGAAAGCCAATAAATAAGAAACCCCAGTTTCCACAACTGCACAGTGTCTTCTTCTCAGGTTAGCTCTGATACCATGTTAATTTTTTAGCAGTAATTCAGCATACTCTAGGATCTTTACTTAGAGAATAACATGTACAGCATATCAAGTATAACAATACATATCAATCACACCAAGCAATCACATGAGACAATAGACACACAAAGTTTCACTGGGGAAAAACATAAAGGTGAAAAACCCCACAACTTCCTCAGAGATAGAAAGAGCAATGATACAACCAAAGTACACAGATATAGTCCTCCTAGCAGCTGAACCTCCTCCTCCACTAGTGCGCCACTTTCTGAGTAGTGTAGAAGTGAATAATGAGATGATCAAATAGAGTGCCTCCCACACTCTATTTATACATGACCTGACCTGCCTAATAACCTAGCAGGGTCGACTTGTCTAACTCAGTCTAATAACCCATGGTTATACTAATCAGGGCCGACCCCACACTTGGTGGTCTAATAACCCATCACTGCAAGTTACGATACTTGCAACACTTGTCAATACAAATGACGACACTTCCATATAGAGGAATAATAACATCTCTATAGGAGTACAATATACATAGGTGAAATACATTCCGAATTTACAATTACATCAACAGTTCTAGGTCTCGAAGTTCACTATTACATTCAAAACTACAAGCACAACGCAAAAATGGGTCACCTTGTGCTTGAATGACCAGTGCAAAAATTTGACGTGCATGACTGGCCAATGTAGAAATTTGATATGAGAGTAGCTTTAGGCACCTTGGAACTCAGGGTCACATGCAGCAGCTAATTTCCTACTTTTGATAGATTGTGTATCTTTGACTGCAATTTTTTTATTGAAATTTTGATAGAAATCTTCCCAA
Organism: Larix kaempferi; assembly: GCA_027924585.1. Classification (NCBI taxonomy): domain Eukaryota; kingdom Viridiplantae; phylum Streptophyta; class Pinopsida; order Pinales; family Pinaceae; genus Larix; species Larix kaempferi. The sequence goes on from BSBM01000036.1 coordinate 1,802,357, forward strand.
TTCACCTTACAGGATTAATTCTTAAGGCATCTTAAAGCAACCGTAGATTCAATAGATGTTTAATTTTAAGTTAATGATAATTTCATAATTTAGATTGAAGGATATATATTAAGTTAAAATTTCAATTCAGTTTGGACAAGAGAGTTATAGCTTTGTTTCACTGAAAAACCATGGATTTTCGTCTTGTTTTCATTCATTTTTCATTGGTTTTCAGGCTAGTTTCAATCTGGTTTTGGATGTAGCATAAACTCTTTAGCGGTACCCAGTTTTCATTTCTTGCCTCATGAATTTCCATCCTCATGTATTGTCTTGTATACTAGTTTTGGTTCTTGCCTTATGCCTCGAGGAACTCGAGCCGCTTCCTTTCTCGATGACCTATTCAAAAGCAATTACACAAAGGCACCTTGAACAAATATCTAAAGGCAGAGATAAAATCTCTCAAAGGAAAGACAAGAACTGCTCTCTCCTCTCCAGGAAACCTACCTACTGCATGTCGTATTCTCACTACCTGGAAGATACGACTTGAGGGAATATTCTGGATTAGACAAGCTAACCTGCAAAGTGGTGAAGAAAAGAAGAAATCCGGCATTCTCGGTTTCATTTGTGTATGCCTGCAAAGTAGTGAAGAAAAGATTAAAAATTCCATTTAGTCCAGTTTCTAACTAGCCCCATCCCCAAGCTTCATACATAAGGTTCTAGCCGATTGTTTAAGATGCGGGTAGTACATAAAAATGGAATTTAAATAAAGGAATACCATATTTAGCCTAGATCCAAAGAATATTTGAACCTGGGCTACCTTGAATTAAGGCATTCAACATTGAAATGAAGAGGTTGTTGTATCATTAAGATATCTAGTAATTGAAGAGAAAACCTACGGAACCATAAGGACACCATGAAAAGCAGGCTTGAAATATTACCTCGTCATGGAGAATCACTTTTCAGTTCCTTCATTGGAATTTTTGTTCAAATATAGGTGGTTTTGCATGACAAATCCATTATAGCATTGCACCTCCTTCTATGCAATGATCGTATGTGAAACCTTGAGATTCAGATCAACAAGGAGGGAAATTGGTTTAGTGTGAAACCTCTTAGTAATTCATTTTGTAGTCTTGGTTGATGTCATTCCAGGTTTCATATTAAATCCAATTCCTTGATCAAGCAGTGATTAGTATGATTCGTGTATGTACTCCCAAGTGGCCAAGCACAAGCTAAAAACGAGCATGTTTTATCAAGGCTATGAAAATAATACCAAGCTAAATTGGTTTTGAGTGTAGATAGTTGTCATGTTGGCTTTGCTTTTCCTTCTCTCGGGCTTTGTAAAAATTAAGCAACTCCTCGATCTCATACATCCATTCAGGAAGCAACAGTCCTATGAGAAGAAAATATATGTTGACACCAGAAATAAAAGGCAAATATACTAGCCATGAACGGAAACTACATACTTTCTTTTATTTTTATTGTTGACTGCAATATTATGGAATTTGTACTATTGATTTTCCAACCAAATATATTGGTGTGCATCTCTAAAAAAGAATTCATCTAGTCATTGAGTATGGGTTTGCCAATCCTTAAATTGTTATTTTGTCTCCACCCAAATATTAACTTGGTTGAACAAGACACAACTCTGATAATTCTAACCTGATATGGAATCTTCCAAAGTTTTTGCACAAGGAATCAATTTTGTAAATTATATAATCAATAAGAAAATTTTGATCTTATCAAGCAAATTACAGGCATATCATTTTGCAATTAAGTTGTAAAAACACCCAACTTAGGTGATTTTAATTTCATTGTTATTAACTGATATGCTTATGAGAAACTCTTTCTAGGATTTCTTCCAAATTTTATGAGATGCAATACCAAAATAATGCTACTAAGATCCACAAGTTTAAAAAAATGTAAATATTACTTACAATGGACAAAATCTACCAGAGAGGGGGAAAACAAATTCTACTAAGCAATAGAAGCCACAGATACACTTCAAGGAAAAATCATAATTTAATAATTTGTAGTTTACAGAACTATAATAAATTAAACTGAAAAGCTCAAGGGTTAGTTTAATTCGTTTTGATTTAGATATGACAGATACAGTTGAGCATCCGACGGTGGGTTTTTTCCATCGATTACACCACCGAATCCAGATCCCCTTCTCCCAAAAAAAGAAACTTCAACATTTTATGGGACTCTGGCATTCTGACCCCCAAGGTGGTGTAGGCCATAAAGGCAACACGAAGTTATCCCTTATCATAATCCTACGATCATTTTCAAGCCGACAATAATAAATTCACACAGTGCATCGAGAAGCTGAAAATGAGGTTAAAGCAGAGCAAAGTCATCTCCTTCGCATCCATCGCCCCCTTGATAACCAGGAAGTTCAATCTCATTACCTTGCATTGTGGAAAAAATACGCATGCAATAGACGACATTAACTTCCAATTTTATGCTTACTCTAACAACACCACGATATAGCAGATGGAAAGTACTAATTAGTTTTATTACAGAGAGTACTAGTTAGTTTTATTACAGAGAGCGACAGACGGTGGAAAAGGTCTCTCTTGAGCATATTTTGGGTTTTCGCCTCCCAGCGCCTGGAGCACAATCCCATCGAAGGGGTATTGTATTTGACACAATCCCATCGAGAAATTTGACACACGCAGTGATAATAGAGAAAGTTTGAATTGCATGTAGGCGCATGTATTCCACGTGGTTTAATGAGTGGGCTATTACATTATAGATACCATTTAGTCATAATCAAGGTATGCTTGCGTTTTTACATTACATATACTCAGCATAATAGCGGAAAGCGTGCCTCAATATGAGGCCGAACACATGGCAAACATGCGCTAATCCACATGCAAGGAAAGCTAGCCACAACAAAGAAAAGTGGAATAATTTGGGTTGCCTCAAAAAGAGGCCAAATAAGGCCTTCAAATATTTCATTGGCCAAAACACATATTTCCTTCAACAAATTTGGTTAAATTGCTTTGGTAACGGTGCATAACTAATTGAAGTTTCGTGGAGCTATTACTATAGTCCCTGCTGCTACAATGTGCAAGGACTAATAAAAGAACCTTTTAGAAATGTTATATTAAGTAAATCTCAAATAGAGATATATATATATAAAGTTCTTTTAAACTAATAAATTCTGATTTACAATTATACTAATATGGTTATTTAATATAAATCAAAATTTAAAACCAAAAGTTTAATTAAGAATAATTAAATTTATTTTTCTCATAATTTAGCAAAATAACCGAAATAAAGTTTTATAGAAGATCAATGCTTCACTCAAATAATTTAAATCCACCGAGATGCTCTTTTAAGCAATTAAAGTATTGAAGATCAAATTTTGTGAGATTATCAAAGGACCACATTAATATATTTCAAGTGGATGGAGACATGGGAATGTTTCAAACAAGTTCAAATAAGAGCAATCAATCATTGTTGGTCAGCCAGGAACCAAGAGGGTCAAACGACCAAAATCATGAAATCCTTAAAGCCATGAAAACCAAGCCAAAGAACAAGCAACGCAAAGAAAGGATCAAAGGAAGAAAGCCATGAAATCACCTAATGAATCAAGCAAGACGAAATGAAACCAAAGCTAAATATTTACAAAATTATGATGGGGACCCTTTATTTTGCAAAAATCAAGGACGATTTGTTGGAGGTCCAACAGGAGGCCGTTGCCACAATTTTTCTTGTATCCTTGTTTTTTATTTTTCATTTTTCTGAGTCAAAAGTGAGAGTGTGTCCTTGGTCACACATATGGATGACACTCAGAAGATTGTGTTTCATGTTCTCGACTAACAAATCATTTTTTTCCTTGGTCCTTTTGTTTCCTAGACTTTCCAATCCCTTTCCTAAAATTTTGGTTGAGCCATTATCCCCAAAGTAGACATTGGCTCCCTTGTCTTCTGTAAACTTTAGAAAGGTGTTTTTATCTCTTTTCATATGCTTGGAACATCCGATGTCTATGTACCATTGCACCATTTTACTTTGTTCATGTAAGGATAAGCTGCAATATTCTTGATGAACTTGATCATTCCAATCTTCAGTTGTCTCAGTGGGTTGCACAGGTTGCTGCTAATTTTCACAGTTTTGAGTATCATGTTTTGGGCTTCACAACACTTGTCTTCTCAGCTTAAAACAATGAATGGATTGGGGTATTCTTTCAATATTTCAGTCGGTTTCTGAGGATGCTTTGTTTAGGATTTATTTGATTGCGCCAACCATTCTTCCTAGCATATGCTAATGCACGAGCTCTACAATTTATTGCTTTGTGACCAAAATTGTGACAGAAATAGCAATTTCCTAAGAAAATATTTTTGTACCTGATAGGATAAAAACCCTGGAGCTATGCAGGATTGTTTTCTAGATGACTTAGCCTTCTATGTTCTCTCTAGAATTTTTATTTGTCCTCTACAGTGGAGTCTTGAGGGAATCTGCATAAATTTTAATGAAATGTGATTCTTCATTGATGTTTTTTTCTGCATTTTTGCTCACTTTCTAACTAAGAGATTAATTTATGTAGACCATTTCTCAGAGAGATAATTTCGGCTTCTAGACTCTCGCATTTGTCATCTTTCAACCTCAACTGCCTGGTGGTGTCTTCCTCCAATCTCAAAAGAGAATACTTCAGGAGCTTTCTTTTCTTCCTTGACTTCTTTAGTTCATCCAGAGCACTGACTAGTTCCCCTTCAAAATGTACTTAAGCTATATGTTCATATTTTGAATCCATGTCTGCTAATTTCTGCACAGGGATATCTCTTCCAGATGTTAATCTGTTACTGAAGCAACCCGATTTGATACCAACTGTTGGAATCGATTTAATATTGCGAGGGGGGGTGAATCAGTATTAGCGCAATTATTAGGAAATTTTACCTTCTTTAACAGATTAGTCTTAACGTAATATTGATGTTTAGTTATGCATCCAATATAAACAAAATCATTTATCCATATCTGCACCAAGACAAAGAACACAAAAAATGGGAATTTTGACGTGGAAACCCAATTGGGAGAAAAACACAGAATGCTCTTTTGTAATAAAAAGAATACATTCAAGGAAGCACCAACTTCCTATATTTACTAGAACCAACTTGAAGGAGGCACCGAACCCCTAGTTTTATAGGCACCAACCTAAAGGAAGCTCCAACTCCCTGTGTTTTTCCAATACCAACTGGAAGGAGGCTATAACCCCCTTTCTCCTTTCCCTGTCCTACCACCCAGATATAAAATATGTGATTCTAAGTTACTGAACATCCAACTCACGCACACTTCTTATCTTCTGATATTAATTCTATTGTGCACTCACTTCGTATGCAGATAATTCACTATCATTGTGCTGCATACATCACTTTACTTCTCATTCCTCTCAATTCAACACTTATGCTGATGTCTTACTTCATGTACTATGTGCTTGCTAATTCTACAGTCTATGCCAAGATATGCTCTATCGATCTGCTACTGTGCAACTGCACTCACCAACTGATACTATTATTTCAATTGATAGTTTGTTGGTTTGACATAATGCACCAGTAACAGATGGAACTACGCACTGATACGAACCGTTACACCAAAACCCCGAGGTGTTAGTGAAGGCTACCCACTAGGATATTAACATCCCACCACGCTCCGCAGTCCAGACTCTGGGATGGATGTGCGCCCGTACGGTGGTGTCCCCTTTGTACCGTACGAGCCTCGGGCGAACACTGCAATGCCGACGTTGCCACCTGCTCTGTGACTCGAATCTAGGTGGAGGCTCTGATACCAAATGATGCGAACCGTTACACCAAAACCCAGAGGTGTTAGTGAAGGTTTCCCACTAGTATCTTAACACGCACTCACTGATTTGTCCATTTTGTTTAAGTTCCGCAATTTTTTAGATAATCTGTGACATGTCATGCATCAATAGATTCGTCCTTTTGATTTAACGCACTTGTCTCAGATCGTCCTCATCATGACGCGCTTACTGGATCCTTCTCCTTCTCTTTCATTGGGCATCATATGGACTTCTCAACTTCGCACACTTCACTTCAGTATTTATGCATTAGCTAAACATATGCGCATCTTCTAATATACTTTGGTTATGTTTCTACGCTTCTTCCTTACTTACAACATCTATGATTGTTTGTGTGTTGTCTGCAATTTTGTCATTCAATCTTCATGCAATTGCACATACTTTTGTGTTTCTTCCTTTCAGTATTTGTGCATCAGTCATAGATATAAAACATCATTCTGCGCACCATCAACTGTATCATTCATCTATATGTGTGCACTCAACTCCTTGCTAGATCATGTTGTTTTGTCCTCGATCCCTTGATGCCCCCAAAAAATATCTATATTTTCCAACTGAAGCTCTACAATCTTGCCATTGAGCTTGCTTCAAGTCTTCAAATTGCATCTCTATTTATACATGTCCTACAAGGATTGTATGTTCACAAGTTGGGTGTGGCATCTCTTCTTTCATACTTCACGGATTGTGCTTTTTCCACATGTCATTATCTGCTCCACTGATGTGTCATCCTTTGTGGGTCTTGCGCATTCATGGTCCATGACTTAGTGGTACTTACACCTTAGTGGTGTACTCCTTACACTCTTGATGTACCATTTATTTAAGGTATGCACGCTTCCTTTCTCTTCAACTTGATGAGTCTTTGACCCTTTTTGTACCATCCCTTGTGGGTATTGCGCTTTTGATGTATCAATGCTTTACGGAATCTGTGCATAAACTGACTTCTACTTTATGGGACTTTGACCCTTGCAATACTGTCCCTTGTGGGTGTTGTTCTCCTGATGTATCAATGCTTTGCAGAATCTGCACATAAACTAACTTCTACTTGGTGGGACTTTGACCCTTGCAATACCATTACATGTGGGGATTCCGCCCTTTCAGGACTATTTAGTTTCTTGTTGTTTGTGCACTCGAGCCCTTAATGCCCCAAATATAAATCTGTATTTTCCAACTAAATCTCTACAATATTTCCATTGAGCTTGCTTCAAGTCTTCAAATTTCATCTCTATTTATACATGTCCTACAAGGATTGTATGTCCACAAGTTGGGTGTGGCATATCTTCTTCCATACTTCATGGATTGTGCTTTTTCCACATGTCATTATCTGTGTCGTTGATGTGTCATCCTTTGTGGGTCTTGCACATTAATGGTCCATGACTTAGTGGGACTTACACCTTAGTGGTGTATTCCTTGCACTCTTGATGTAACATTGCTTTGACGTATGCACGCTTCCTTGCTCTTCAGCTTGGTGAGTCTTGTACCCTTGTCATACCATCCCTTGTGGGTATTGCGCTCTTGATGTATCAATGCTTTACGGAATATGCGCATAAACTGACTTCTACTTGATGGGACTTTGACTCTTGCAGTACCATCCCTTGTGGGTGTTGTGCTCCCGATGTATCAATGCTTTGCAGAATCTGTGCATAAACTGACTTCTACTTGGTGGTACTTTGACCTTTGTTTTACCATTATGTGTGGGGATTCCACCCTTTCAGGACTATATTTTCTTGTTGTTTGCGCACTCCCGATCTTTGACCAAGCAATGCTTGCACATTCCAGAGTCTTCTTTCAACATGCTTGCACACTTGTATCTTTGCTTAACCAACTCCTTAGATACTCGTGCCCATGTAGATTGTCCAACCAATTCTTTGAATGCTTCCTTGAGAGTGTGACTTGGTGGACTAGTTATCTGCACGGGTACCACATGTAGTAGGATACATTGATTATGTGCTTCTTTGAACTGGATCTGAATGCTATTCCTTCCTTATGTGCTTCTTCATACTGATCATGCATGATGTATCCTTGGACACACATCTTCAAACTGGATGCAACTTTTAGATATACTTCTTCACACTAGCATCCATGTCCTTCACCATCTTGCACATTCACTTCTTCAAAGTGGATTCTCCATATACTTCTTTAAGCTGGCATAGGAATGTTGTATCCACTTTGATATCAGTTGACATCAATGACTCAAACGGAATCAATTTAAATCCTCTTTGACATTAGTTGACATCAATGAAAACAAATATTCAACAGGTTTTGCAGGGTTGGTTGGCTCTAAGCCAGATTTTGTTGGGAATAAACCCGACCTTGGGGAATGGGAGGAGCTTGAAGTTGGGCAGGTGCGGGGGTGACCAGTGGTGTACCAGAGCAAGTATAGTAAGCGTTAGGCACATGATTGGGCGCATACCCTTTTGGATTAGTACCAAAACTAGGTGCCACATAGGTGGGCTGATGGGCATGGGATTCGAGATTGGAGGAACATACAAGGGTGTCGCTCTAGATTGATCCATTTCGTGTGAAATATCGAGGCTACAACTCATGGTAGACTGCGTAGGACTAAGGGTGTGGTTATACACAAGATTTGGTGCATGGGGAATAGGCACATAGGGCCTTTTAGTGGATGTAGCATGACCAATGACACCATCAACAACATGATATGCCCCTGGTGCATACTTCCGAGATGAATCGCCACAAGGGGTGTCAGGAAAAATCGTGTACATGTAGTCGCATTGGGCATAGATAAGGTTAAATTGTTGGGATTTGAGGATGGCGTCTACTTCAGTTTGGGGACGTTCTGATGCTGCATACTTAGTAATGGATGGGATAAGAGATTTCAGGAACCAATCTAAAAAAATTATGTCATCCAATTTGATCTTGCATAAACTTTGGCATCTACACCATTCATGGATATGGTATATGATATGGGTGGTTGTACTCTGTCTGCAATAAAGGTTAATCTCAACACCAGCGTCATAACAAATTGGTAACTGAAAGAACTACAGGAAATTCAAGGCGAGGGATGAAAATGTGGAATGCATCCCATGGCACTCATCAATATAAACACTTGGTTGCAGTGCTAGTGAGGGTTCATTGTAAAAGGAGTAGTCGAATAGAGTCATCCACTATGGAGTTGGAGGAACACCATAAGGGGAAGGACATGATATGTTTCTCGGGATCCTCGCCACCTTTCCCTTTGAAATTTGGGATTTCTGAAGATATCTTGGTAGGCATGGGAGGCCATGTAGGATCATGTCAGATTGGGTCGTTAGTCAATCTAGCTAGTTAGAGGAGGTTGAGACTAGCCATGAATGGAAAACTAGCAGTAGGATGTGATGTGGTGGTACCAACTTGCGTACGAGCCATAGAAGTGATCATGGGGACACCTCCACTGAAGTGTGGAGGGGCTGTGGTCATCATGGGGGGGACCGTGGAACCAACCGCGGGGGTTGGTGGAACCTCGAAGGAGGGGTCAATTCTCCCATAGATAAATCCAATAACCGGAGGGACTGTAGTCATAGGGGGGGTTGTTGTCGGACGGTAAGGATCTAGTAGCGTTATGGATTGTGGTCAACAGAATGGGCCCACCACCTATGGGTATGGACCCGGTAACTAGATGTACTGTAGTGGTGGGGATAGTTCTAGTGGTACTAGGAATAGTGGTTCCCGTCGATCCAGTGCCCAGAATGGAGTCCGTAGTGATAACAGGGCCACTACCATGCCCACTGCCAATGATCCCTCCATAGAATGGGTTAGGGATTCATGCTGGCCATGGGGCTATGTGGGGGATAATGTATAGGTGAATCTGATTGGGAGGAGTCAGACATGAAATAAGGAGACTCGGGAAAATGTTTCAGATATGATGAGGTGTTCCTAAGGGGTGCACTATTAGTGGGGTCTAGCAGACCGTGCTATGGTGACTACTCCCATAGTCTACGGGAGTAACTCTCGGGATCAATGGTGATAGATGTGTGTGTGCTGAAGAGGTAGAGATATAAAAAATAACTCAAAAATATCGATGCAATCGAGTGTGCAAGGAGAGAGCTCACAATAAAATGGGCACTCGGGCCAAAAAGAAAGCTCAAAAAACTTGTTGCAATCACGTGCTACAGCAAGTGAGCGGCAACAAAGTGGTCAGAATACCAACAAGTATCACTACCTATCAAAACAAAAAGACCCACTAACCTATGGGGTATGGGTGCAAGCAATCACCTAACTAAAATATGGAATTCCATCTTAAATCACTTCCTATGTGGGGGTCTCAAGTCCCATCAAACAAAGTGAAATGAAAAACCAAAAAATAGCCAAGGGATATCCCCCTACTGAGAGGGATATCGGTTATAAGATCCCTAGAAAAGACTGGTAAATAAGATACCTCCTTCATAGCACGTCCGAAAAGGTGTCCCGTGGCTTCAGTTCTTTGGTCATCACACACCTGGTATGGTGGCCAGCATGCATGATGAGAAAAATGAATTGGTTTCCTTTAGTACAGAGTGGAGAGAGACATTCCACCCAGACCTCCGGAACCGACCTTGCCATTTTCCCTCCTAGAGGAGAGGCCCTCCAACAAATCAGTGTCAACAGTGCTAATAAATACCAAAGTATTTTGGCTCCCTAATTGGACAACCACTATGTAATGGATGTAAGCGGCAAAGGGGTGTTGTTTGAATTCCTAACACTAGTTCCCTACATAGCTATCATATTCTTTTAATCCTCAAGTGAGTTTAAATATGTGTTTGACTAATGTAATTTTAGGCTCAGATTGGGATTATGGACCAAGCGTTCGTACTTAGGGTGTGTGATGTGTGGACGTGTGATGTGTACCCAAGTAGCAAAGTACAAATCTGAAAACAAACTCCAATAACTGAAATAAATTGTTTCTTTTTATTTTCAATGAAAATAAAGCATCTAACTTCTTATGTACCCAAGCAAACTTTTAACCAATCAACTTGTTGACATGTAAAATGAAAATGCACAGGATCAATATGAATACTCACAACATGCGATGACCAAAGTAAGACAAAGAGATACAAAGGAGGCATACAGGAAGGATCCAAACAAGTGCTACAACACGCAATGGGACAGAAAATGGTTCTATAAATAGAATGTTGGATGTGAAATATTCGGATGCAATGGGAAGAGGTTGAATTGAAATGATAAATAATACTAAATAAACAATTGGACGAAATTCTATGAAAAAAATCCTAAATCTAACTGCATATTTGGATTCCTTGTTAAAAAAAACTCAATTTAAAACAAAATCATCCCAAACGGAGTTCGAGAGAGGGAGATATGGTCATTTCAAAATTTGAGTCGCACTTATCATGACTTGATGACACTTTCTGAACATGAAAAGTGCATTTGAAGGTGTTTTATTTGTAACACCCCGATTTTGACCCTGTTACATTAAACATGTAAATGATGTAATATCATTATAAAATCATGGTGAGGAGCTTAAGGCCAATTCCCTGCCATCAATTTATTGTTTATGTGTCGGCAATTAAAATATCAATGCATGTGGATCGTGTGCTAGCATGGCACAATAGAAATTACAAATATCATGTAAATATGTATTTTAATAAAATACCCACAACTAGCTATGCAATGCAACAAGAGTATGGGGGCATCGTTTTTACAAGGAATTGGGAGGGAAATATTCAAACCCTTGAACCAATAGTGTCAATCCAAGTGTCAATGAGAGAACCCATAAACCATTAACTACCCATTTTGACTTATGCACCCAATCATTTAATTCTTCCAAGAGGTGGTTGAGGTAGTTATTATTTTGGGATATGGAGAGTATGGATGTCTCAATTTTGTGTATGGGAAAGCCATCAATTTTGAAAATCGTGTTTGGATTCTTGGGAAAGAAAACACCCACAAAATTGCTCCCAACCCATTATTCATCCATCATTTTTCTCTCTCACGAGTCCTGGGCATGCTGGGTGTTTTTATCCACATTTTTCCTTGTGTTTCCTTCATTCTCAGCTGGGAGAAGGGATTTTTTGTGTTGTAGAACAGTGGGGAATAAGGGAAATCAATTTGGGGGTCTAGGAGATGCATTTGTGTTACTTGATTTTCCATGTATATGAGGGAATTTGATTGGTGACCCCCGGTGGTTATTTTTCCATCCCACAGTTCGTTTTTGGTGTGCCACAACTTGGGAAAACCCATGGAAATATATTTTGTGTTCATCCCATAGTTAAAAATAATTTTTCCATACCCAACAGTTGGGTATTGCTATGTGTTGAGATATAGCTTTGGCTTGGGTTATATGTATCCCTTGATTTTGCTTGGCTTGTGTGGAAGCAAACATGAGTAGAAGAGGATTTATAATTGGCTTGATAAACCTAGTGAAGAGTGTAACCTTACCAGATATCAAAGGGATTTGTCTACCTTTCTATGAACACCCTGAAGAGCACTATAAGGGGAGGTATGTCTAGAGGGACTATGGATAAGTGTAGTGGATACTTCCTTGTGTTGGGTGTGTAGGTATTGTGGGGGCCAAGCTAGCTAAATATTGGAGAGTTACCAATAGATCTGTGGTTGAGCTCACTAACTTAGAAATTCCTTCCTTTATACTGCCTTAACATCCTGATAAACCCAATTATGGATTGGCTTGGCTAATTTGTGGTATATATATTTCTCTATGCATGAGTTGGTAGGTTCCCTTTCCTTGTGGAAATCATGCCCAGCTCAGGGGTGGCAGCTGTGTTGAGAGATTGATGAACACAGTTGGACTATGGTTGGGTGGAACATTACAGTTTCATATCCAATTGCTTGGGACAACTTCACATCAAGATAAGTATTCTCTCTTGTATTGATTATGCAATGTCCTTATTTGATGCACGTTATCGATATGCTAGAAATTGCATGGTAGATGTGTGTAGAATATTTTATTTCCATTGTGTTAATTTGAATTATACATATGCACATGTATTTTTACTTGTTATGTATTTGAAAAATAATCATGGGGCTAGAAGCCTAGATTTAAGTGTCATGTTCCCTTCCTTGAGTGGGATTGATCGAAGGGGACGTGACATGATCACACCTACAAAACTGCGGACAACGCATTCGAAGGGCTTTGATCACACCTTTTGAAGAGGAAACATGCGTTCGAAGGGGTTTGATCGCTCTGTGGGGTCTGAGGGGTGCGGTCGAGGGGGTTAAACTGCTCGGTGGGGGTCTGAGGGGTGCGTTCGAGGGGGTTCAACTGCTTTGTGGGGGTATGAGGAGGTGCGATCGAGCGCACGACTGGAAAAACACACACCGATCTGATCCGAAACCAAGAGATCTGACACAGGCCACTGCCTGGATCTACAAGGATGATGAAAATGACTACAACTGAACTTTGAGACAGGGTAGAAAACTCACAATAAGAAGAAAAATTGAAATAAAATTCTCTTGGGCTCCAAAAAAGGTGGTCAAGCAAAACTGGAAATCATAGGGATCAAACCAGTGGAGTCGCCAAAATTGTAGCTAGGTTATTCACGCTAGCTAGTGCAAAAATATACTTACTAAGACTTGTGTAAATCTTAGTAACAGTTCAGAATGGTGCATGCATGCGATAAAAACATTAAATAAAAGTAAATGCAGAAAATAAAAACATTTGGCATCCTTTCACACACACAAAAAATTAGGGAAAGAATATTTTTTATTTTATTAAATGAATGATAAAAATACAATAAGAGTTACCTCAAGTGGAGTGAGTAGGGGGCCCTTGCAGAAGGTTGAAGTAGCGATTCCTTGGTCTCCAAGTAGATTCCGTTTTTCTCCACACAAGTGTCACTAATGGTAGCCAAAAATCACAATGGGTGAAACTAGAAGTCAAATGGAGGCTTCGAGGGTTTCGGGTGAAATTTTGGCAGAGTGACGGTAAGGTAATGAGTGAATATCTATATAATGGCATCGTTCACCATTTATTTATAGTAATGTTTGCCCAATATTTCTTACCAATGGCATTTGGAGGACCATGGTATTGGCTCATGGTTTTGGGTGGCATTTTAGGGTTTTCCCTCTTTTTTGACTTTTTGAATGTTTTTTTTCCCTTTTTATTTTTATTTTTTCCCTTTTTGGGGGAAATTATCCCTATTTGGGGTAACTTTTTTCTTTTTTGGAGGAAATGAAACCACTTTTCCCTATTTTGGAGAAGGAAAAATAATTATAAGCCAATTTGTGGGTTTTTGACTTAGGCTTTGGTGATTAGTGAAGGATTTTGATGGGGAAAAATAAGGAATGTGGTGATATCATTAGGGGATGAACATGGTGAGGAATTTTTTGGTGTTAACATCCAATATATATGTGTTATGAATTATGCAGATCTATAACAAATAACCATGAGTATCCATGAACAACATGATAATACTGGGGGGGGGGAGAATCACATGTCTATATTAAATGAACAAGAGACATACATCATATATTACCTTGTGTTCAAGATGCAAACCTCTTCCAATGTTCTTGATCCAAGACCTTCCTAGGCCGCAGAAAATAGGATGATCACAATGGCTGAGAGAATCAAAGTGATTTCACCATCATAAACATACATAACAAGAGTCTCCTCTTTCTCATAAAATGGCATGAATATATAGGTGAATGGAGGATGAATCTAGACTCCAAGTGATGGATGGGATCAATATGGTGTGTGAGTTCCCATGTAAGATGAACTAGATCCAAGTCATGCACATGATCGAATCCAAAAGATTCCCAAACTTCAAGGGTTAGTGGACCAACTCCCCCCCCAAAGGCATGTATGGAGTGATGGTTTCACTCCCCTACAAGTGTACAAGGAGGGATGGAAGACTGATCATCTCCCCCCCAGAAGCACACAGAGGGCGATGGTGGAAAAAAAGTGGGAAAAATGAGGTTGGAGAGAGTTTTAAAGGTAAGTGTCTCAACTAGCCAATGAAGTAGGGTCTTCAATGAACCTAAGGTGGAAAATAATGGTATAACAATTAGCCACCCCATCACCACTTTGACACTATTCATTCTCTACCTTAGCTCATCCATACACCTCTAGTGCACTTGCCACATTGATGGGGCCCTAAAATGGAACATTATTTGGCCCATCTTGGTGATGAATAAGGATCTAAACAGGATTAAGTGTGTGTGATTAATGATGAACTTATGATAATCTTCCTTAAAGCCTATGCATGTTTGTTGAATGAATATCTTGACATTTGATTAATAATGTTTGCCTAATTTTCATATTCATTTGATTTATTTAATGAGATAATGGACTAATATTGGTCAAATCAATCTTTATTTGTGGTGGAGTTGTATGTTGAAGTTATATAAATCAAATTGGAAGAGATCAAGCCACAACAATCGGCTCAATCTCCTTTAATGAGTTAACTAGGCAAACTAAAATAAGATTAAGAAACTTAATGGATTATTTCCCCTAATTATACTCATGAGCTTCCACCACTTGGAGAAGAAATTAGATACCATTATAATTCAGCTTATTGAAGTCCAAGGTCGAATTCCTAAAGGGAAAGTCAATCCCACCAACTTGTGTGTTGATTTCTAGTTAACTGGGGGACAACCTCCACAAATCAAGGAGCTTATTGCATGGGATAGTTTACTCAAGTGAAAATATTTCTCACGGTATTCCACCACTTGGAGGAATTAGAGACCATGATAATTCAATATATTTAAGGCCAAGTTTGAATTCCTGAAGGGGGAATCAATCACACCAACTTGCATGTTGATTTCTGGTTAACCAGGGGACATATTCCACAAATCAATGAGCTGATTACATGGACAATTTTGAGTATTCAAGTATAAATAGTAGTAGGATCAAATCATATGGTTGGTTAAATTTGTATTATTCTTCTCTTTAGCATTTTAATTCATCCCTTTCTGGTCAAGGTGAATTTGTATGAAGAGGCAACTTGCTACCATGTTTTAATGGTAGATTATTGAATAAAGAAGAGCTAGTTTTGTTCCATCTTTAGTGTACTTGCTTAGGAAGGGTTCCAGAAGCTTCCTTGGGTTGATACCACTCAAGGGAAGGACTGAGAACATTTGAATCTATTTTTTTCATTTCTTTTAGTTTATGCCCTTTTTTCATGCATTTTTGTTTTCCTGTAGAAAATTGTAGTTGTCCTGTAGAAAACTGTATCTCTCTTGTAGAATTCCCACAAAAGTTAGTTATTTTATGTTAATGAGTTTATTTCATTTACTTTTTATCATTTAGAATATTTATTTAATGTTATTATATTTACTTTCTATGCTTAAATGAGATGCTCTTGGCTTAGTAGATGCTTAGACTTTACATGTTTTAATATTTGTATAACTATATCCTACTTTATTTCTTGTTCCTGTTTACCTAAGAAATAGTAAAAGGAAATCTCTTCCTCCTGGTTTTCTAACCTTGTGGGAGAGGAATACCTTTTCTTTCCCCTTAGAGGAAGATAAGGAAATAGGGGCTAAGCATGATAATTATCATCTTGAGTTTTTTATTTAGTTGTTACTTTGCATTTACTTTCCTTCGTAGTTAGTAATTCAATTTATTCCTTTACAATTGCATATACATTGCACGGTACCTATTACGTTTATACGAACTCCCAGGTTGAAAATTTAAGTACTGAGCCAAGGGATTAATTTTTTATGGCTACAATTCTTTGGCCTGTCACTTTTTGGTGCCATTTTCAGGGAGGTACTAAAATTGTATTAAGAATAGTTTGTTTTTTTTTAAATTGACCTTGAATATATCCATATGATTTATATGCATAAAACCCCCATGTTTTTGGTGTATGCTTAAGTAGGAAATCATAGCCAAAAATATGCTAAATAATTTGTTGAAGACATGAGGATGAATTGTTATAAATATTTTCTCAAATTTGTGTTGTAAGCCAAGAGCTATATGAAACATAGATAAATATGCATCCCAAGTAGCCATCAAATAAGGGATCCATGAGAAAATTCCACAATAAGAAGTTTTTCTTCATGCAAGAGAGAGCAAAGATCCATATTTTTCTCTCATCCAAGGCATGCACATAAAGGAAATAAATATTCATGCATAAAAATTGATGGGGAGCAGACATTAGAGCCTGAATTTGAGGAACTTCTTACATGCTTGTCACCAAACCCATTATTCATTCAAGAGAGTAATGGACGAGCCTCAAAATAAATTCAAAGCATGAAAGATAAATACTCGCAAATCATTGCAAATGAAAATAAAATCCAAAGGGATCATGACGACATTGAGTCTTGGTTTCAAGCAATCATCAACCAACAATGCCACTCCAACTTTCAACATTTCTTGGGACCATATCCACTTGTGGAGCTGGTCCCTCATATCCTGGCATCTACTGAGGTATATTTTTAAAACCTATAAATGAGTTTACATGATATGCTTATCCAAAAGTGCATGCATTGGAAGTATTTCTTCACTCTATAAGAGAGGTAATGTTTTCCAAGTAGGGTAGGATAAATAGATTTGTTTTCATGAATAAAAAGAGAAGAAGAATAAAATAAGTACAAATATTCCTATGGTGAAAACCTCTTTGAAACACCTAGGACAGGCCTTTACTTGAAAAACTCTTTTGGCGGGTATACGTTTGTGGAAATAAAATATTCTTCATGGTGAAAACCATCAATGGCATGCAGAGCATTGGTGAAAACTAGCAATGGCACCTTGCTCTGAATGAAAAAGATGAAAACAAATAAATTTACTACTTGGTACTCCTTACTTCTGCTCTCATATGTCATGCATAAAAATGATTAGATATGATATTTCATAAAGTACATAGTCTATGGAGTATCAAAGGACATGCATGCAAGATATATCAAGTGTTCATTCTCTTTTCCCAAGGAGAAATCAAAAGTAGAGTATTCGATCATTAAGAGGCAATATGGTTCAGTGTCCTGACTATTACTCCTACATGAATTCATACCAGACGATGAAATTTTTACAGGTAATGGAGGACATCCTAATATACATACCTAGTAAATTTCATCATGATATATTTAGTTTAAGGGGGGTAGAGAATTCAATTACAACCATATACACAAAGCTTGCATATTTAAAGGCAGATTTGCCATAGGTATTGTATTTTCATCATTACTCCTTCATAAGTTGGAATCAAGGTATGAAAACATTTGAGTGTGTATGGGACATTTTTTTCTCTCCCCGTACAATTTCATTAAAAAATTATGAGTATAATGAGGGTAGAAAATTCAATTGCAATCCTCTATAGAAGGCTTGTAGATTTAAATAAAGATTGACAAAGGTATTGTATTTTCATCATTACTCCCTCATAACTTGGAATCAAGGTCTGAAACAATTTAAGGGTGTATAGAACATGATTCTATATCTTCCCATACATTTTTATCAAAAAATGATGAGTTTAAGGGGGGTAGAAAATTCAATTACAGTTCTCTATAGGAAGCTTGCAGATTTAATGGAAGATTTGACATAGGTATTGTATTTTCATCATTACTCTCATAATTTGGAATGAAGGTATGAATAAATTTGATAATGTAGAGTACATGTTCCTATATCTCCCCATACAATTTCATCAAAAAAGATGAGTTTAAGTGGGTTAGAAAATTCGAATACAGACATATACAAAGTGTTTGCATATTTGAAGGTAGTTTTGACATGGGTATGGTATTTTGATCATTACTCCCTCTTAGTACAGAATAAATGTCAGAAATGTGTTTATGGTATAGAATACATATTCCTCTATCAAATTATACAATTTAATAGAATAATGATGAGTTTAAGTGGGGTAGAAAGTTCAATTACAGTCCTATCTATAGAGCTTGCATATTTGAAGGTAACTTTGACACAAGTATGGTATTTTGATCATTACTCCCTCTTGGTATGGAATAAATGTCTAAAACAATTTGTAGGGTATAGAGGACATATTTCTCTATCTCCCTATAAAAATTTGTATTGGAGAAAACTCACTATGGCTTGGGAATACCACAACAGACAGATGATACCAGAAATCAACTCAATTCTCAAAAAAATGCTATTATAAATGACAATGTTAAGATAATGGAGAAATGTAACCAACCTCGATCCAAACGTTTGATGTAGATCCCCGTTGGAGCTTTCAATCCATGCACTTGAAATCTGCAAATTAGTCTTGACAACCAATATCCAACAAATACATATAATATATAGATGGCATTAACATTATCAATAACAATGGTCCATAATATCACAAGCAAATGTAACCCAATGTATAATAAACAACATTTACAACATGAATGGACGAGAATATGAGTATTTCTATTAATAAACAAGAAAAAGTACAAGGTGATTCGACCTCTTGCCAACAAATAATCTGAACCAAGATCTAGATCAATCCACTTGTGCCTCCACCACTTCAATCCTCCATGAATGGAAAACTCAAACTAGATAGGAGTTTGGAAAGTGAACATAAAGGGTTCACAACTACAAGGATCAATGAGTGTAGACTCAAGATAGGGAAAAAATCCACTAGATTTCTCTTGCTATTCTCTTCTTCCTCATGTCCATAAGCCATATGTGCTCAATATATAGTCCTCTCAAAGGTAGGTGAAAGGACACATCTAGGCGTTACTTGGGAAGATGGAGAGCCAAAGGTCACCCAATGACCGCTTTCTAGGAGTAAAAAGTAATAAATAGTGATTTTTACCATTTTACTTGATACCTGTGGGCTATAGTGATGCAACAGGCGAGTAGGAATAAAAATAGGGAAAACTAGTATCTATGAAGGACATAAGTGGATTTGAGTCACTGAAATGGATCCTATAGGACAAATAATGCTGATTCTCACAAGGTGGAAGATTGCGATGTAATAGATGCCCCCTAATGTGTGAGGTCAGAGACTGATGCTACGATGGCCGAAATACATTATAAAACTCAGAAGTGGAGTGATGGAGACACAAGTGGAAAGAGCAGCTCACTCATCATAATACAATAGTATCTCTGAATACATGTCGGTATAGTAAAACAATCTGATACAATGGCCATGAATAGGTAGTATATAATGGATACATGTCATAAGTGATCATAGCCATGATCCCTCTACAGTAAGATATGGTCTCCTACTGAAAAGGAAACAACTGGTGCAAACTGGAGGTACAAACTACTAAAATCTAAGAGGTGATATCTCAGACGTAAGGTCAAAGTCATATGTAGCATACTGAATGACGCAATCGCCTGGGGTCTTCTACACAAGTCTTCGATGGTGCAAGTCCCATCAAGTGAATAAAGGAGTTGGGGTTGAACCTGATGAGACATCGTTTGATTACCGGTCAATGATGTATACCATTAACAGACGCGAGATAACCCACCAATAATGAAAATGGGCATCAAGGCACAGAGCACAATCATCGGAGTGTGAATAAATGGGTTGAATTCGAACACTAGGATGAATCCATTGTTCAAGGAACATTGATGTATTCCCAATACTGTCGATGGAGAGAGAACCTACCACTAATGACTGCAAACCTCAAGGTACTCAACTGCACTCTAAGCCTCAAGTCCTGGAATAAATGGGTTGAAGTCGACGGAACGAGACTCGCTAGAAGGAGGGCATTAAGGCATCCCCCATCGACTAGCATGAGGTACCAACAATGCTGAAAGATTTGAAAGATCTCAGGTGAAACGAACGGACTCAATAAGGATGGCCGACATGCAATAGTCAAGAGATCTGAGGAGTGGTCGACACTGTTTTAATAATTCCTTTGAATAAGAGCATGAGCAGATGGATAGACTCAGGAAGCATAGACTTGACATAAACTATGCAATGCAGGAGGCATTACAGAGGGCTCCATAATGACTGGAAGCTTAACCAATCAGTGGAGTAAACTGAGAAACAAGTACAGCTCCTAAGGCCCAACTGTAGTCCCGACTCATAATATATGGAGTGGAATGAATGCTATGTTCAAAGGAGACACGACAGCTGCCAACAAGAAATAGTGACCATAATCCCATCCGGATTTTTGGAATATTTGATTTTTTTGGTCTTTTTCATATTTGGGAAAAGCTTGAAAAAGAATAAAATTGCTTATAGTACAACAGGTGAGGGAACAAGTGTCAAATAGCTAGCAGACTAGTCCCAAGCAATGGAACATACCTATGCTCGATGCAAGGAAGTGCGTGCAGGATGTGGACACTCGGGGGTATGTTCCCTCAGGGTCAAAAGGTCATCAAATTGTGACAGAAAAATATAAGCTCTGTAGGGCTTGACAGGGAAAAGTGCTCAAGCACCAGGCTAACAATTGAGTAAGCGGGAGCCGGCACAAGGCTCAAGCAGCAAGCAGGATGATGCAATGCAATCACAACATGATATAACTGAGGCGAGTCCTTAAGGGAGATGGACAGCATAAGACAAAGTAGAGTATGAGTCTTTGTCGCAACATCATGGTGTGACTACAAAGGACTCCCAATCCTAAGGACAAACAACGGCATGGGCACCAGAATGCATAAAGGGGTTCTAACTAGGGTATCCATGTTCAAAAAATCCCTACCGCCACATAACGACACTTCTATAGCAGTGTGAAGGTTCTGTGTCAATTATGAAGTGGGGTCGCACCTAGGGTTTATGAAAATGGTCAATAGGTCAAATGCATAATGCATGCGAAAATGGCATCCAACCTATATGCCAGGTGTGAAACATACCTACCATAGGTGTGAAATGGTTCAGAACAACTTTCCCCGAATAATCTGTTTAAAAAACACTACTCCATGACACGATATTAGTTCATAACGGCTCAAAATGGAAAAAACTATAGAGAAGTGGGTCCAGAAAATTTGAAATAGTAATAAAAATTTTCGATTTACAATTCATTTGCACTATTCACCAATTTGGAGTTATTTGGTTAGTTTTCACCTGAAACTTCAGTTGCCGATCCTGGGAGCTACAAGCAACCGTTCAACGAACCATCCGGAGCAGGTTGGTAGTTACTTCCATACCTTTCATTTTAATGTTTTTATTTCAGTTTTTATCGGTGGATTTTTTAGTTTGACCAAGCCCTAGATGGCTTCGGCGCTACCGGCGGGATATAACTATGCGGGTCGTGGGTAGGGCACCAAACGCGTAGTCAAAAAATAGACTGCCCGTGGGTACCCGCCACTGTATACAAATTAGCCCGCAGGTACGGCCATGAAGAAATTTTTAATCATGAAACTAACCAAAACTTGTTTTCTTTCAACTCCAGGATGGTTCTAGAGCGGAGGGAGAGAGAGCATGACCAGGTTGATGAGGTCGTGCGCAATGATTTGCAAGCGCAACAGGCATTGCAAGCATGTGGGTTGTACAAGTTCTGGAGTATAGGGGGTTTAAGGGACCAAAACCTATTACTCCGTCACCTAATACACTACTGGGATGTGGATGCACAAAACTTCATCCTCAATGGGAAAACCCTTACACAAGAAGTGGAGGATATCTACTTCATTATCGGTTTTTCCCGTAGAGGGGAGGTGGCCAGTCTTCGGTCTCGGACCGTGGGTGGTGGGATCACTGTTCAGGACTACATAGCGCGGTATTGTCCTGCAAACACACGAGCGGTGGGAAGCCAAGTTCCCATCAATGCCATAGTAGATCTGAGCACAAAGATCATTGTGGCTACCCTGGTGTGGATCACTGGATCCAAATCACTGCTCCAGGCATCCACGCCGATGATGTTCTATGCATCATAATGCATGCAACCTACGATATTCGACTGGTGTACTACTCTGCTGGTGTCTATGAAGATGCAATTAATGGAATGCAAAGAGGGGAAGGCCAAAAACTTTGGGTATGGTAGCATCCTATGCAGCTTCTTCTTTGAGAGGGTTCCGGGGCTTAGCCCGAGGGTGGATGTCCCTCCTCATAGTCTCCCTGATCCAGCCCTAACCAGGTGGGTTGAGATCCCGACATGACAGCATGGTGGCCGTCTGGCGTCACCATATAATGAGGAGTTCTTCTGCTGGTGGAACCGGCAGGTGATCTCTATAAAGGACTATCCCTATGCGGGGATAGACTTCAGACAGGATCGGGACATGCCGCTCCCACCAGGTGCAGCATTCAGAGACATCAGTGAGTACTCTTTTTGGTTTTGTGTTTATTAAATTTTTATTAATTTTTCTATTATAGTTGAAATGCAAAAAATCTTTTTGGTGGTAGTATCAAGTGCTAAATTTTGATTGTTTGCTTGCAGACAAAGGCCCAGTGAGACCTGAGCGCTTCCCGAGACATCGTCGTCGGGGTAGAGGTGATGAGGCAGCAGATGCTGCAGCAGGGCGCACACTTTAGACGTTACAGCGCAACATATCACGGATGGTTTCCTGAGTACCACAGATAGAGGTAGCTCAACTACCTGAGGCCATGCAGCGCCAAGTAGTGGGTGTTCCTGGTGAGTGGGTGCGGCTACTGCAGTGGGTAGACAATGCAATATAGTACTTCTATGAGACACATCCCATCGAGGCGGCAGCTAGACCTCCTCGGAGGGAATAGATATCTCAGGGTCTCATTTTTTTGTATCGATATGTATATTTTTTAGGGCTAGGGGCGCCAGTTTTGTATGACACTACCATTTTTGGACATATTTATATATATATATAACTTTGGTTCTCGGATCTACTACATGTGTGTATGTAAAAATGTATGAATGTCTTTGTATTTATGTGCTTCGTGATGAATGTGACAAATGCCAATCTAATACATAGTTAGCGTACGCATCAGATATATAATTAAGACTTCTCGGAATATGAATATATGTAATTGAAACAAAATGTCTCTCCAAGAGTTGTACCTTAAGGAATATCCGTAGTAATGTAGAGTCTCGTACACGGTACTGCTCATTCAGCTGAGACACAACTAGTTGTGAATCCAGGCGGACTTCTAAAGACTAGACGTCATGTGAAATAACATCCTGAAGTAGCTCAATAACGGCACTATACTCAGCCACATTATTAGATGTAGGACCGAGACAAGCACCTCCTGAGGACACAACTAGGTGGTCAGGTGAGAAGATAACCCAGGCAGCAGAAACACGCTGTTGCGTATGTCGGCTAGCACCATCCACGAAACCTAAGAATGTAGGAGATTTTGTTGACATCTGTCAATCAAACAAAAGCGAATCAGCAGACTCGACAACCAAAAGGCAGGCTAAGCTATGTATAGAAAAACTATACACTAGTATACAAAAGTATCAGCCTGAACCGGAGGTTCAAGCATAATATCGCTTGAGGTAGAGCCCATTTCTAGGATCCTTTAAGGAAACTCCCTCATAGTCTTCCAACTCATAAGCTCCTTTTTCAAGGACACACCTCACAAAGTAAGGACCATGCCACATGGGATTGAACTTGCCTTCCCCCAAGGGTTCTTTAGCTTGGTCATACAAAAGTACCAAGTCACCTTCAGCATATTGTCGGGGACGGACAGACCTATCATATTGAACCTTGACACGACGCTTGTTCACATCAATGGCCACAACGGCATCTTGACATTGCTCGTCGAGTTGCTCAAGGTGTACTAAACGTTTCTCAATATCTGTCATATCAGGGAGGAGCTCTATTGCTAGCTTGAGCGAAGGGATTTCACATTCAATTGGTAAAAGTGACTCCACACCATGAACTAACTGGAATGGTGAGAACCTGGTGGCAGTCTTAACTGCGATTCGATATGCCCACAAAGCAGGATATAACATGATATTCCAATTGGTCTTGCTTTGTTGGATGGTACGTTGGAGAATGGTCTTCAAAGACTTATTTACTGCTTCAACCTGACCATTTGCTTGAGGATAGTAGGAAGATGAGTGTTCCTGGAGAAACCCAAGCTTTAGAGACAAATCCTCCATCATCTTGTTTTGAAAGTGACTGCCATGGTCAGTGACAATCTCTTTCGGGATACCGAACCGAGTGATAATCTGGTTGAACACGAAATGGGCTGCAGTAGCACCATCAACTTTTACAGTAGGCATGGACTCAGCCCACTTGGAAAAATAATCCACGGCCATGATAATATGGTGATGCCCCCTAGCCGAAGCTGGTTTGAAATCCATGAAATATACCCCCCACTTATTGAAGGGACCAACAGTGATGACCAGATGGAGGGGCGCTGGATGCGAGTGTATGTTCCGAGAAAACACCTGGAAAGGGTGACATCTCTTCATAGAATTAATACAATCTTTAAAGATGGTAGGCCAAAAATAACCATCTTGCATGATACATTGGGTTGTGGCAAGACCGGATAAGTGACCGCCACACGCCCCCGCATGGAAATCATTAAGTACCCATTCCGCTTCTTTGTGAGTCAAGCAACGACGGAGAATGGAATCCTTTCCTCAGCAATATAGAGTATCACCAACGATAGTATAATATTTAGAGTGATGTCTCACACACCGTCGCTCATCTCGTGAATAATGCGAAGGAAACTTCAAAGTTTGGAGATATACAATGACATCCCCATACCAAGGGTCCTCGGATGACATAAGAAATAAGTGTTCATCCACAAAGGAATCTTCATGAATGACATCCTCATCAAGTCGTGGAAGGTCCGACATAAGCTCAATGAACACCAATGATTTCACCGATTTTGCTGAAGCAAAATCAAGATCAAATTCATGAAGGATTACAATCCATTTAGTATACTTACCCCCGATAAGGCATCGTGATAGCACGAACTCAAATGGATTGATGTGAGCTACAACTGTGGTTGTTCGAAGAAAAATATAATGTCGTAATTGTTGGACTGTGTGGACAGTCGCAAGTGCCAGCTTTTCTATGTGAGGGTACCTTAGCTCATCGTCTACTAAATTTTGACTGAGATAATAGATAACATGCTCGACGAGCGCATCATCTACCTAAACCAAGACCATGCCAATAGTCTCTTGATACACGGCCACATAAAGAATGAAATCTCATGTAAAGTCCGGCGGACTAAGCACGGGGGCCGATACCAAAGATTTCTTAAGGGTGTCGAAATACTTGGGCTTGCTCATCCCAGATAAAAGGTGTGTCTTTCTTCAATAAGCATGCGAAACCTTTGGTAATATTAGCATAGTTAGATATAAACCGACATAGAAAAGTAGCTCTCCCTAAGAGGCTCTGAAGTTGTAACAAATTATGCGCAGGAGGCAACTGAAGTATTGCCTCAACTTTGAGAGGATCGACTCTAATACCCTCTCTCGAAACTATGAATCCTAGAAAGCGACCAGTCCTAACAGCGAACATGCATTTGTTTGGATTCAATCGAATTTTGTAGTGGATACATCATTCGAGAATCATACGGAGGTGCTTGGGGTGGTCCATTCTCTTGCGAGAATGGGCAGCAATATCATCTAAGAAAACTTCCATAATCATCTTAAGATCATGAAAGGCATAGGTCATGGCTCGCTGAAAAGTAGCTTTGGCGTTTTTAAGGCCGAAGGGAATTTTCTGATATGCAAACGTTCCCCATGGACAAATAAATGTTGTCTTATGTTGGTTCGTGGGTTTGATTTGAATCTGATTATAACCCGAGAAGCCGTCCACGAATGAAAAAATCTCACTCCCCGCACAAGCATCCAATATTTGGTCAATGAATGGCGTGGGGAAGTTGTCTTTCGGACATGCACAATTCAAATCTCTAAAATTAGTGCATACACGGATCGTTCCATGCTTCTTATCCATAGGAACAGGGTTTGACACCCATTCGGTAAGGGGAACGGGGTAGATGAAACCAGCTTTGAGCAGTTTCTCCACCTCTTCCTTAATAGAAGCTTCCTTCCTAGGGTTCACAGCACGTAAGCATTGTCGAACCGGTTTAGCATCAGGATACGTTCTAATCTCGTGTTCAACAATGCAGGGGTCTATTCCTGGCATCTCCTCGTATGACCAGGCGAAAGCTTCCCCGAGTTCTGTAAACAAGTCAGTGTAAATAGCAATCTTCTCAGGAGTGAGAGAGATGTTGATCGAAGTGGTTGTGGAAATATTTGCCATATTCCCCTCCGCAAAAACATCATGTGACTCCAAAAGAACCACAGGGTGACCAACCATCTTTGCTAGATTCATCCTAAACTCCTCTTGTTCAACAAGCTCGACGTTGGGAAGGAAATAAGAGTGATGGTGCATATCTTCCCAAGGCTTCTCACCACCACACATGGCCTCGAGGATAACTTCATCAGATGGTAAAGTATCATCAAGGTAATCGTGGGAGCAAGATGAGTTGGCTGCCCAAACTGGCAGCGTAACGGGATATTCTTCAACTGTCTGGGAAGAAGAGAGATCCGGATCTGCAGTGGTTTGTTGGATATGATCATAAGCGAGCTCCACTACAGATAAAGGCATAGACATCCCGACATGCACAATGTCTCCAGACGTGGAACTCCTGGATGGTAAAGTCCACGGATCATCTAAATAAGAGGTCCGGAATAACATATTATTCGAAGGAGGAGATGCATTGTCGGTAATGGTTCCAATAAAATTCACAGGTGCAAAAAGATTATAAGTTCCCATTAATGAGGGGTACATTCCAACACCTATGTTCCCAGTTGTCGGCTGAGAATTAGAAACTTGCGGGACTACAGATCCCGTGGATGCTACAGAATAAGTGCCAACAAAATCCAGATTATCGATCGTCAAAATATTTCCTTCATGGGGAAAGCAGATAACTCTAAATACAGTAGACGCAACAGCCTTCATATCGTACATCCAGTTTTGACCCAGTAAAAGGTTGTAGTCGATGGGCACATCAACCACTTCGACTTCAATAGGAACAGACTTACCTCCCAAGGAGACAACAAGGGAAGGGATAATTCCATGTGGCGTAAAAGATCTACCATCGAATGCAGTGAGTGTAGTTCTAGACGCGAGTAGAGGAGGAGAGCCAAGAGATTTCCAACAAGTTAACGACATTACTGACGCGCAAGCACCTTCATCAACCATAGTACGTTTGACGAAGCTCTGAAGGAAAACCACCTAGATTTGAAAATCCACGTGGTAAGGTAAGCGAGGCTGGACATCAATAGTATCGAACTTGATAACACTAGGATTTCCCCCATCCTGAACTCCTAACGCACTCAAAAGGGCATGCTTCTGAGAAGGAAAGGCTTGCAAAACTTCAAGAGCCAACATGGCACACGGAGTTTGGCCCAAATCTTCTACGATGGAGTAGTTCTGGGTGGCTCGAGCATTGGGATTATGCGTAGAGCGCTTGAGAACACTTTTCGGTATCCGCAACATAATGGGGGGATTCTCGATATGCAAGGAATTGTTAGGAGGAGGGAGAGGCTCACTCCCCAAATTAGGTTGTGGTGCACCATAATCGTGCCGACGAGTAGCAACACAAACCTCCGACTGAACCATATTCACACATCCATAACCACTAGTATTGGAAGAAGACGTTGTTGTTTCATTAGTACCATAACCAGTGGTGGGAGCATGTGAAGCCATGTTTTGATGATGACGAAGGGGATCCTTCAACAAAGCTGGGCTATGTGCCAAATGCTTCGATGCTTCTTCAATTTGAAGACATAAGTGAGTAAGATGATCCTCCCCACAAAGCTTGCAAGGGAATTTCACATTACGCCTAGGTTTACGATCCTCGCCAGCATTACCGCCTTCCCGAGGAGGGTTGGAATTCTCTTTACGAGGAGTATTACGATTGCTATTGTTATTACTTCCATTGTTTCCATCCGTACGATTGTTACCCAACGGTTTCATTGATTGCACATTGTGTACATCAGACGACATAGTGGAAGTGGACAAGGTGTGAACCTATCCAGGAGTAGATTGGTTTAGCGAAATTTTTTGAATTTGATTAGCTACCAAGTCTATAGGGCGAGTGCATGCGGACCCCACGATGCCATCGGCATGTGGTCCAGGAACTGACGTAGGCTCATGTCTTGTTCTCGGTGCATCATGAATAATGTCATACAAAATGCCAGACTAAGAATAAAGTAGATCTAAGTGTTGTACTTTCAAGATAGCTTGTTCCTCAGTCACAATGCCGGACATTGAAACATCCTTAGAAATGTATGGGAGTAGAGACTTGAGGAACCATTCCAACGGGAACTCTGGAGGAATGTTGGCTTTCACTAATCTCTTCCGCCAACGCCACTCTTGAGCGTGGTAAGAAATATGTGTGGCCTTATTCTGACGGAAGGTGGACAACAACTCAGTACCAGTATCATAATGAACCGGTAACTGGAAATGGTCTAAGAAAACCAAAGCAATCTTGTTGAATCCCCTATAGGTGTTCCCAGGCAACTCCACATACCACTTCGCGGTTTCCCCCATGAGGGTGCGTTGAAATATTTTTAATCTAATGGAATCATGATTCAAAGAGTTGGAGGAGCATCAAAGGTGAAATGTCGTGACATGATCTCCCGAGTCCTCACCACCTTTCACCTCAAACTTCAGAATGTCCTAAGGGAGCTTGGTAGGGACCGGG
The DNA here is from genome assembly GCA_027924585.1 of Larix kaempferi. NCBI lineage: Eukaryota > Viridiplantae > Streptophyta > Pinopsida > Pinales > Pinaceae > Larix > Larix kaempferi. The sequence continues at coordinate 1,831,511 of BSBM01000036.1, forward strand.
GGCCAAGTAGGGTCGTGACACACCAGATCAATCATGAGTTTAGAAATATCTGGAAGATTCAACCGTGCAAGGAACGGGAGATGAGGCTGGAAATATTGATTATAAGCCCCCATAAAAGGTTGGTTAAATGGAACCGTATTATAAGATGGACCAAAAGCTTGACCATGAGGATTGAACTGCTGATAATGAGGACCTGATGGACCATAAGCTTTCCCATGGACATAAGATTGATAACCTCCTCTTTCCTGACCTGTTTGAGAGTAAGCAGGTATATGCGTGTTTTGGGAACCATATTGGGGTGGTGGGTGATACTGGTGGCCAGCACCGACTGTGTTGTGGTAAGGGTTGCCACCATGAGTATGGGGTATGTATGTACTATTCATAGCAGGAACCATGTTGTAATGACCATAATGGTATGGTATGTTCCCACCCCCAGCATTAGGATTAGCTTGAGCAGTCGCGTGGTGACCAAAAGCATGAGAAGCATTCCCAACTCCAATATTGGTGTGACTAGTAGAAGGGATGGTGGCGTGACGTCCATGTGGATAGGACATATTACCACCCCCTACATTAGTATTACTAGTGGCCGCGGTGGATGCAAAAGTGTGCGGTATGTGTCCACCCCCGTGGTTGGGAGGAACATTATCATTCGTAAAAGTAGTCCTAGGTTGACGAGTAGCGGCACGCGTATTAGGTGGTGGATGGTGAGTCGTGTTCTGAACAATGTTCTGATTAGGTTGGGTAATCCTAGAAGGTGGTCGTCTTCCAACATTAGCATTGTTAGGAATCTAACTAGTCCCCATACTATGTGTGTGGGTGGACAACGTAGTGCCCCCAGCGAGGGTAGTGCCCCCGGTGGGTATAGTATGGCTAACACTTTGACTAGTGCCAGCATGACTACCAAACGTGGTGGAAGGTTCGACAGTACTATGACTAGGAATACCAAAAGAGAGTGTGGTGGGGTTGATCGTAGAGCCAGTGTCATCATGTAAATCTAGCATCCCGTGTCTATAACTGCGTGGAAATGAAGGAACGAAAGGATCATCCTGTTCTTCATCCTCGGGTAAGTAGGGCATTCCACAAAGATAATCATCCGGATTCGAAGGATCAAACAGATCTCGTTCAAGTTGATTAGGCCAAATAGAACCAGGTTGATTCTCAGGTGGATCACCTCCCCACTCCTCACGAGGAGTATGGGGATTGGAAGTGTGGTCAACTCTACCCGATGGAGTCAAATGTTTTTCCTCATTACCGGGATGTGCAGCCATGAATTCTTGGACGTAAGTTGTGTAAGAATCTGAAGACTCAGAGGGAGCCCTCCGGCATCCTCTAGCAACACGGCATGAAATCTCGGTTGGCTTTAAACCAGCCAACCGACAGGATCGACGGAGAGTAGGGATCCATGCCACGATATCTCCGGAGAGAATATATAATCAAAACATCCCCTAAAGGCCAACTATCGATCAAAAACAGTAAATCAAAAGCACACACTTAGAGAAACTACATCCAAGAGTAGACAAACAGAGTGGCTAAATGAGCTCCCGACACTAGAGCCGGTATGTCTCTCCTAGGAGAGGCTTGAGACTCCCAAAATATAGTCAGAGGTAACAGAATCAGTTATAGAGACACCCAGGCTTCACTGCATGTACAGGTTCAAGTCCACTGCACAAACACAACTGTGTTGTCCAATCCCTATCTGACTCAGGACACAAACAGCATAACCACTAAAAGTACCCTGTGCGATACCTAGGTAAGGAAACTATGGTCACCGCAATATAACCAATGCTTAGGGGAACAGTCGCAGGTGGGATCCATCGTATGGGTAGGGTAGCTAAGCCCAAAGCACAAGAGGATGAACCTCCGGTACCCCCAGATACGAACAAATCCTGGATATATCTCCCACGTTCAGCCGGTATCAGAGGGATATCTCCTCAACCAACCTCCCGTGACCTCGTGCTTAACTCTGGATTGAGTAGAGCTTCCTAAGAACACCAATCTATACCATGGATTCCTCCACTCCCTGGTCAGACACCTAATGTTTTGTCTAGTAGTCTTGGATTGTTAACTCACAATGATCTATTCCAAGACTCTAAACCTATGCTAGTTGGTGTACCTTATAAACAAAATCAGTCTAATCAATTTTAAGATTAAGCGTTAATTTTAGTGGTTGTGGTTAGTCAAGGGATATGATCGTGAAACTAGTGATGTGTAGACTCAATAGTATGCAAAATCGTCCAATTCTAGACTCATCTATCCAATAAAACAATGTCACTAATATGCAAAATCAACCAACAATTATGAAATAAAGATGCAATCTTTTATCTTTTCGATGCACAAGAAGAACCTAAATGAAGGCAACAAGCACTCAATGCAAGATGGAGTACATGAAAGTAAAATATTTTTGTATTTTCGCTTATAAACAAGAAGGAAAATGCAAAAAACTAGATGTATATTTTTGTATTTTTTCAATATAGATGGAATGAAAAAATGCAAGAAAAATCCTACTATTCAGTCACTGAAGTGCCGAGAAGATCACTAAGACAACCCAGCAGATCCTAAATAGCAAGACTCAGCCAAAGGAATGAGCTCAAAAGGAAAAAACCAAGAGGATAAATCCAAATATTGGCAAAAAATAGAGAAGGCTCAACCAAGAGAAACGAAGAGTTCTGGTCACAACCAAGGCATGAAACAGTCAAGAAAGAGGCCAACAAAGACTTAGGAGCAACCAAAGACAACCCAGCAACAACCAATAGCCATAAACCAACAAAAGCTAGAGTTGTACGCTAATGTCGAAGGAATACCTGCAGGTACCCACGAGCAGTAGAGTAAACAGAGGCGGGTATACGCGAGTTGAGCTAAGCTAGCCCGCGGGTGAGGAAAGGAAAATGGGAAAATAAAGAGTCCAAGGGCTCAAAAAAAGCAAGTTTTCTATGGTGTATCTTAATGGCCAATCAGTGACATAGAGCTTCGATAAACAACACTCTAATTAAGGACTGATGCTCAAAATGTTTCCCAAAATGGATGTTTTCCCCAGCGGAGTCGCCATTTCTGTATTGGAGAAAACTCACTATGGCTTGGGAATACCACAACAGACAGATGAATACCAAAAATCAACTCAATTCTCAAAACAGTTCTATTATAAATGACAATGTTAAGATAATGGAGAAATGTAACGAACCTCAATCCAAACATTTGATGTAGATCCCCGTTGGAGCTTTCAATCCATGCACTTGAAATCTGCAAATTAGTCTTGACGGCCAATATCCAACAAGTACATATAATATATAGATGACATTAACATTATCAATAACAATGGTCCATAATATCACAAGCAAATGTAACCCAATGTATAATAAACAACATTTACAACATGAATGGACAAAAATATGAGTAGTTCTATTAATAAACAAGAAGAAGTACAAGGTGATATGACCTCTTGCTGGCAACCAATCTGAACAAAGATCTAGATCAATCCACTTGTTCCTCCACCACTTCAATCCTCCATGAATGGCAAACTCAAACTAGATAGGAGTTTGGAAGGTGAGCACAAAGGGTTCACAACTACAAGGATCAATGAGTGTAGACTCAAGATAGGGAAAAAATCCACTAGAGTTCTCTTGCTATTCTCTTCTTCCTCCCATCCATAAGCCATATGTGCTCAATATATAGTCCTCTCAAAGGTAGGTGAAAGGACACATTGAGGCATTACTTGGGAATATGGAGAGCCAAAGGTCACCCAATGACCGCTTTCTAGGAGTAAAAAGTAATAAATAGTGATTTTTACTATTTTACTTGATACCTGTGGGCTATAGTGATGCAACTCGTGGGTACGCCTGCTATAGTGATGCAACAAGCGGGTAGGAATAAAAATAGGGAAAACTAGTATCTCTGAAGGATATAAGTGGATCTAAGTCACTGAAATGGATCCTATAGGCCAAATAATGCTGATGCTCACAGGGTGGAAGATTACGATGTAACAATAGAATACATATTCCTCTATCAAATTATACAATTTAATAGAATAATGATGAGTTTAAGTGGGGTAGAAAGTTCAATTACAGTACTATATTTAGAGCTTGCATATTTGAAGGTAGTTTTGACACAAGTATGGTATTTTGATCATTACTCCCTCTTGGTATGGAATAAATGTCTAAAAAATTTTGTAGGGTATAGAGGACATATTTCTCTATCTCCCTATAAAAATTCATAGAAAAATAATGAATTTAAGAGTGTAAAATTTTTTAATTACAGACCTGCATAGGAAAAAGTAGTACTCTACCTCTAGAAACATATCCATCAAGAAAAATGAAGTATTTCAAGAAAGTGAGCCAGAAATGCATGAAATTAAGCGAGAAAACAAAATTGTGAAAGTCATATCAACTCCAACATCTCAAAGCCACTCATCGAGGTTCATATTTACTTGCAAGAATCAAAAGGTTAAGTAAATAGGTAATGTTCTATCACGTGTCAATTTATTCATTTACCATGCATGCAATGCTTAATATGTTATATCATCAAGTTTTAAAGAACCATTTTGATGAGGGCATCGAAAATTAAGTTAGAGTTTTTGAGAGGTTGCAAGAAGAGAACCTGTTCCAATAAGGCCATTTACACATCAAATGAGGGAGCTACATGCATATATATAATCAATACAACACTTTGCAAATTATTTTCATGTTAAAGGGTAATGCACACTTGGTCAAAGGGGATGAAAGCACCCACATTAAAGAGCATTCATGTGTTGGTTATACAAGACAGATTTCGACATTATGTCTTTCTTATGAGTTACAATTTCAAAGTTTTCTTGTTTTTATTTTCCACTTTCAAAACTCATTTACAAGGTACATTAAAGACAGAGGAAATCAAAACAAGTGTACTACAAGAACCACATTCTTCAACATTACCAGAAAATAGAGTACTGTAGGAAAGTAATGCTACAACACTAGAGAAGTAGTTAAAGCAACATTTCAAGAGAATAAAATTAGCATTTGAACACTTAGCGCCAAGGCTAGAATGTACCCAATATTACATTCAAAGGAAAGAGCATATGTCATCCTTCTTCACATGCAATCAAATGAATTTGGACACTATAAGAAACATCATGTTCAAACTCTATGAAGAGACCAACTTTTGGGGGAGTTGTTTCGTTGCATGGGGACATACAAAACCTTCAGTTAGGGTATGATGGGCCAATAAAATGGAACATTATTTGGCCCATATTTTTTATACCTAAGAATTTAAAAAGGATTAAGTATGTCTGACTAATGATGAACTTATGATAATCTTCCTTAAGCCTATGCATGTTTGTTGAATGAATATCTTGACATTTGATTATTAATGTTTACTTAAGTTGCTTATTCATTTTATTTATTTGATGAGGTAATGGATTAGTATTGGTCAAAGTGTGAAAATTTGATCACAAGATGATCTATGCACACAAGAAATTCCTCACGAAATTGCTATGCAAATATTGCACAATTACACTAAAAATTGAGACATAAATGATGCACAAAATAAAACTCTATTGAGTAATTGTACATCAGCCAAACTTAGGCACTAAAGTGGTTGTCCAAATATATAAGTAAGGATGGAATTCAAATGGGTAAGGAGGCATTCAATCATATCACAAAAATCAAGCTTACAACTCATGAAAATCCCCATCAGGGGCAACATCAGCTTTCCAACTCAGCCAAGAGGCTCACGAATTGGAAAAATCAGATATGGAAACCCATGTATGATGAAAAAGACAAATGATGATGGATTTATAAGAGAAAATCAGGGAGGATGTGTTGGGCAGGGCCCAAGTTTTGGAAATTGTGCATTGCGCGTTGTGACAAGGTATAGGGGCAATTTTGAGAATTGGGCTCGTCGCGCAAAGGAAACAGTTAAGGTAGGATCGTGAAATAGGATGGTGCACAGTCCCAAAGCCACGGCCATTTTGGGTAAAGAATGTAAGGAAAGGTCGAGCGAAGAAAGCGACCTATTTTGGGGCACGAAGACGAATGAATGGGACCTGTCAGAAGTGGCGGCAAGCAGTTGAGAAGCTAGGCCACTACGTCGACGGTGATAGGAAAGCGGAAGGTGCGAAAAGGGGCAGGCCACGATGCAGTTGTAACCATTTTGACGACTGCAGCTGTCAGAAGAGCATGTAAGCCACAAGTGGCCCAGCAGGACGGCCTGGAGCAGGCGAAGCAAGCTGTCGATGGCGACAGTCAGGCTGGCAGTTAGCCATGCTAGTTTTGGGAAAACTTAGGGTTTGTTTTGGCCCATATTTTTGTAAAGACATGACCTACGGGCATGATCTATAAAAGGGGCGCATTTTGTAAGGGAAGGGTTAATGAATGTGGGTTTATTAGCACTGTATTATCTCAAGCAAAACCTATTTTTGAGTTGCCATTGTAAAGGATCTGCAAGCTGTGTGTGCAGAGACCTAACAGAGAGAGACGAGAGTCTGCAGCTGAGTGCGCAGACTAAGAATTGTTGTACCCTTCCCAAAAGACTAATACAATAACATTTTTTGTGGACGTAGCCTCCATCCTGGGGGTGAACCATGTTAAATCCTGTGTAGTGTGATTGATTATGCATTTTTGCATTTGCTTATTTGCTTACCATGGATGTCTAGATTCTCAATTATGAGTTGTTATGTTAATGCTTTTATATGTATTTTCCATAGGATTAAGATGGGAATAATATGTTAAGTATTACATGTATGGATGAATGTTGAATGCGCAGTATTCTAAGTCTGTGAGAGTAGCGGTTGTTGAATAATCACATATGTGTATGTAGAGTTCGGGTGGTATAACTCTTCGACGCGCGGCACTGGGTGCGCGCGGCCTTATATGTTTCGTCTACTTGCACTTGCTATAAACTAATTAATCTAAGGAAGTAGATGAATGATTGAGTGCTAAAGTAAAGTCTTCATAGTGGTTAAGTTTGGAAGAGGAAGCGTATAAGTCAGTTGTGCTATCCTATAATTCACATTCTATCTGAACCGAATAGTCCGTAGCTGTGCTAGTTGCGCAGGCATCTTCGTGTGCAAAACTAAGGACCATGATGCAGTCTATTGTCGCGTAGTCCTTAGCTCGTAGCGCAAGTTTAATAGTGCGTTGCGCAGTAGTTCTGTCCAAACAACTCATCACATCATTGTGGAAACCTGATTCCGCAGTGCCCCCGTAGCTACACCTTGGGTGAGACCTCAACCTGTTCGCAGGTTGTTGCCGAAAGGGCCGGTGAGAAGTGGTTTTGTTGGTTCCTTAAAAATGCTAAGAACCTTCGTCTATATTGGAAACCTTTAGATCAGTACTTAATCCAACAAATGGTTTCGTTTGCATGCTAAGAATCCCTGATGAGTTGAAGTTGTGATGTGCGAAGTAGAATAAGTTGAGCTGGGTGTTTAATTCAGGTATCCAAACAAGAAAGAAATCTGGGCTTGGTGTGACAAGACAGAGAGATATTTTGCAAGGAAAGAAAACATACACCCACATCCCTCTGACATTCAGTGGTTGAATAAATACCTTTGGAAAGATGTGCACGAATTTTTCTCAACGTCTTTTGGGAACGAGCTACACGAGTGGTTGTCAAAGCTCGTAGAACACAGAAATTGTATCACGAAAAGTGCACCGACCGAGTGGACACCAGAGCTTATTGAAAGGCTCAAAGCACTAGATAGTCCATTCGTACGAGCAGTCGACTTTTGGGTCGATAGTACATTACAAATTTTTGTGATGGAGTTCGTTTTGGACATGCTAAAGTCTTACAGCGCAGCCGAAAGAGAATTTTTCAATGGATTCCGAGGTAAGTATCTGAACAACCTCAGTCTATACAGTAAAATGCTTTTATCTTAGAAAGGTGTTTTTAGAATGCAGTAAAAATTTTGCATCTGTCATGGTCAATAGAATTTTTAGTGAGTCTGACGAAGAGACACATAATCTAAGAAGTGGGAAAAGGTATAAATATACACCTAAGAAGACTGCTAGTGGACATGGACTCCGCGTAGACATTGATTTAGAAGATGAACCTGATAGACAAGACGCACCTCTATCTTCCACCTATCGGCCTATTACTCTGCAGAATCCACCGGGTGGGAACACCGCACCTTCCATTGCACAAACACAGCTAGTCCAGAACCCCTCTATTGTGAATATACCTAGCACTCAGACCATTATGTTGATCTTTTCTACTCAACAACCTGCGCAGAACCCTCCACCACCTAGAAGAAGCATGACCGAGGATATTAAGTTGTCGATATTCAAAGGAATGGGTCTAGAAGACCCTGATCAGCATTGGTTTCTATGTGAGGCCGTATGGAGTGTAAACAAGTACAGGACGATGCTGTGAAGCAAGCACAGCTAGTTACCACCTTTAGAGACAAACCCTTGCATTGGTTCATGAAATACTCCCAGGAACAGCCGAGAACCCTGATAGAAATCAAGGTTGCACTCTTAACAGAATTTAAGAAGCCCAAGTCAGAGTCACAGTGCATCACAGAGTTGAAAGAGATCAAACATAGACCTAATGAAATGGTCTGGGAATTTGACCAGAAGTATAAGATGCGTTTGGACCAAGTAAGCTTCGTCATAGCACCGCAGTAGCACAAGGAGTGGTTTATAGCCGCGATGTTTTCCCATATCAGACAGTCGTTGATGCAACAAAAATTGGCTTCGCAGGCAAAAGCCTTGGAGATCGCGATGAAGCTAGAAGCTTCACCCATGGGAGAAACTAGCAATGGCATGTCATAGATTCAGAACCAATTAGCTACCCTGACACTACAATTACAAGATATCAAGAAAGGAAAGCAAGAGAGACAGGAAGTTTGGTGTACAGGCTGTAAAGGGGAAGGACACACTAAGGATCATTGTCCTTTATTCCAAGACTTCCTTAACATGGGTGGACCAAAGCCATTAAATCCGCACCCAGGGCCATGGTCTGAAATTTGCAGAACTAGAGGACATCAACCAGAAGACTACCACATGATACAGAAATGTGTAAGAACACCCAAGAACCTATATTGTAATTTCTGTAAGTCATTTGGGCATGATGAGTCCAATTTTCGCGCATATGAGCCCATGCTAGAAAGAAAAAAATATATTGAGCATATGTATGGAGGAATGTACATAGTCCAAGGAGAGACTCCACAGAAACAAGAAAATGCACCATGAGATCAGGGAGCATACAGAGGCCATGGAGGATACTACGGGAGAGGAAGGAATAACGGTCCAGCGCAAGGATGGGGCCGAGGTCAAGTAATATGTTATAACTATGGCCAAGTAGGCCATGTATCTCGAGATTGTACCAACCCATGCACTGCATGCAGTTATTGTCAGTCGTTTGATCATGTTATTGAGAACTTCCCAGTGTTGGAGGTAGAAATGCAGAAAAGGAAGCGGCCAGAGGCGCCAAAACAAAATATTCAGTTGATCGCAACAGAGAGGAGACCTTTGGATCCTAGTATCAACACTGTGACGCGAAGTGGCACTACGATAGGGAGAGATAGAGGAGCAGAAGCTTCAACTTCAAGAAATTTTAACATTCAGCAGACTCCACTTGAAACAATATGGATAAGGAAACCTACTGGGAAAGGACCTGCTTTTGATTTGAAGAAAAACAGAGAAGTCTTTGAAGAAGCACGGGATATATTCAAAGAATCAGCACCTAGATCACCAAGAATACCATTGCGCAGCAAAATACCTCATATGGAAGATATATCGGCTTCTTATGATAGAACGAGCACCACAGCATAGACATGCACCTCTGTTGCGCAGTTCCTTAGGAGCTGCATGAAGTTGTTAAAAATTCCAAATGCGATAGCAGAGTTACAGAAGTTGATATACCAGTATGAACCGCGCAGCGAAAATGAAACTACTGATAGCGCATTTCATCACATTGGTAAACACAAGAGAACGGGAAAAGAAATGAGACCTAGTGCACAGATAGCAGATTATGAAATGGATGAGATCATTCTTGATCTGGGATCAGAAGTAAATGTCTTAACCAAGCAGACATGGAAGCAGACGGGGAGACCAAAGCTGTTATGGTCACCTATCCAGTTGAGAATGGCCAATCAGGAGAAATTCATACAATTTGGATGGTTATCCAATGTGATTGTTGACATTGATGGAGTGTAGAGTCACACAGATTTCAAGGTTATTGAGATTGTGGATGATAGTCATCCTTTTCCTGCGTTGTTGGGAATTCACTGGGCTATCGATAACCTCTCGATCATCAACTTGAATACAAGGAAGATGATCTTTGAAGGAAAACATCTCAGGGTCATCGCACCTTTGGACCCTGCGGATGGAGACAGATACAGCGAGCTGATTCAGGAAGAATCCAGGGCTCAATATTTGGACAGACTATACAAGATGACCGCGAACCAGGAATACTACATTAATCCTACTGCGAATGGAACACTCAGTTGAAGATGCGATAGCTCTTTCATTTCAGATTCTGATGCAAGACTGGAGAATTGGCAAAGCCGCATGCACGAAGTATCTGCAAGGAGATGCGCGCAGGTTACAAAGTCACTGTGCTAGATTAGAAAGGAGGTAAGCCCAATCCCTACCTATGATGGTTTAGCTAATGTTTATTCCTTTATAAAAGATTATACTGCAGCAATTGCAGATGAACATCGGTTACCAGCATTAGATATGGCACTGCGCGAGACACCTGCCAGATGGTGGGCTGCGCATAAGCAGACATTGACCACATGGGATCAATGCAGAATCAAGATGCAGATCAGGTTTGTTGACAAGGTTACCCTACCTTTTGAGAAATATAATGGACAGACAGATCCAAGACATCATATTGAGGTCTGTTCACAAGCATGCAGGAGAGACCAAAGACAGAGTGGGTACACCTGTTTGTGCACACATTGGAGGAAGAGATTCCAAAGAAATGGTACTTGGACATGGAGTTGCGCAGGGAGACTACAGATTGTCCTACTCTTACTGCGAACTTCCACAATATTTTCAGTTTTGAGGATGCGAGTCCTACCATAAATGATGCCCTGCAGATTATTAAGGAAAGAATATTCAGACAAGAATGTCCACATAAGAACATGACATTACAGGAATTCTTTGGAGCTGACAACGTACCTGAATGCCTACAGACAGAATGGAAGGAACAAGTAGAACATGCCATGGAATGTTATAACTTAGCTAAAGAGGTTGACGAAAAAGAAGACAGTGATGAGGAGGACCCACACAACATTAAGATACCTAAGTCAGAAGGTGCACATGAGGTAGAGGGACCTCCACTAGAAATCCTAGACATGAGTGGACCTGTAAAAATGAGGAAAGTGAACATTGGAACCAGCGAAGAGACAAAGTTTGCGGCTATTGGAGACTACTGGGATGATCAAACCGTGGGGAAGATTGTAGACCTGTTACATGAGTATCAGGAGTTGTTCCCAACAAAGTTTACAGAGATGAAGGACATTTTGGGAGACTTAAGGGTCATGAAGATACCTATTAAGCCAGGTGCAAAGCGTGTTAAGCAGAGACCTTATAGATTGAACCCGCGATACAAAGAACGAGTCAGGGAAGAACTTGATAAAATGCTCGACCCAGGGATCATTTAGCCAGTCGAAGAGTTTGAGTGGATAAGCCCTATGGTTTTCCAAGATAAGAAAACAAAAGGCGAGATTAGGATTTGTGTGGATCTCAGAAAGTTGAACAATGCTTCAATGAACGACCCATTTCCTACTCCTTTCACTGATAAGGTGCTTGATAATGTTGGAGGAAATGAGGCTTATTCCTTCATGGATGGATTTTCTGGATATCATGAGATCAGGATTGATCCAGCAGATAGACACAAAGCTACTTTTGCTACAGAATGGGGGTCATTCCAGTACACAGTCATGCCGTTTGGCCTGAAGAATGCGCCTGCCATCTTTTCCAGAGTTGTAGTCGCAACATTCAAAGATTTCATCCATAAGTTTTTAGAAGCTTATTTCGATGATTGGAAAGTGTTCGAGTTGTTGAAGGACCATTGCGCAAATCTGAGACTGATGCTAGAAAAATGCAGACAGCATCAAATGTCGCTCAACCTGAAGAAGTGTATTTTTTGTGTACCTTACGAAATTTTGTTAGGACATATTGTGTGCAAACAGGGCTTGATGGTTGATCCTGTGAAAATTGTTGTCATTGTAAACTTGCCCACACCAAATTCAGTCAAGCAGTTGCACACTACATTGGGGCATACCGGGTACCACAGGAAATTTATAAAGGAGTATGCATAGATAACCGCAGCAATGGAGAAGTTGCTGAAGAAAGATGCACCGTTCAATTGGAACGCAGAGTGTGAACAAGGTTTTGACACCTTGAAAGAAAAAATGTTCACTGCGCCAATCCTAGTTTTTCCAGACTGGGAGAAGCCATTGCATGTACATGTTGTTTTGTCATGTATAGCATTGGGGGTTGTCTTAGCACAACTAGGAGAGGGAGGCATTGACCATCCCATTGCATTTTCGAGCAGGAAGCTCTCATCTGCAGAGAATAATTATACGACTACTGAGAGAGAAGGCCTTGCTATGGTCTATGCATTGCAGAAGTTCAGGCACTATTTGCTTGGTGCACACTTCCTTATGTTCCCTGACCCACCGAGAAAGAGAATTGGTGTGAGGTACATCATCATTGCAATTGATTGCCTCACCAGATGGGCAGAAGCAAAGCCAGTAAAGGACTGTAGGGCAGGTATTGCCACGCAGCTCGTATTTGAAGACATCCTTACAAGGTTTGGATGCCCAAAGATTTTGATGAGTGACCAAGGCACTTACTTTTTAAACCGAACCATTGAGGCATTGACAGAAGAATTTTGCATTCATCATCAGCGAAGCACGCCATACCATCCTCAGGAAAATGGAACTGTTGAAGCATTCAATAAAGTATTGGAGAATGCGCTGACCAAGGTATGCAATGTGAATAGGGATGACTGGGACCTGCACATTCCCGCTATTTTATGGGGATACAAAACCACATGTAACAAGTTGACTGGCCATACACCTTTTAGGTTGGCCTATGGACAAGAAACCATTATGCTATGGAGTACATTGTTTCCAGCCTGAGAATAGCTATGTTTACAGGAATGGAAGATCGCAACGCGCTAGAGAAAAGTCTTCTACACTTGGTTGGTATGGAGGAGGATCGCTTCATCGCAGGCTTTCACCAATAAGTGCAGAAGGAAAGAGAAAAAGCATGGCATGATCGCCACATCAAGAACAAGTCTTTCCAGGCAGGTGATCTAGTCCTCCTATATGATAGTAAATTCATGAAATTTCCTGGAAAGTTTAAAATGCATTGGTTTGGTCCATATACTATTGTACATTGCTGTGAATATTTAATTAATATTATTAATAGATTATTAGGTTATTAGTGAAAGGTTGTAACCCTTCGTTATGATTGATCAAGCCTTATAAAAGGCCATCTTATTGTAATTTTATAATCACCATCTTATATATTATTTTATTTATCATCCAATATGAAAGTAAGATTCGACTCTTAACTCCTTAACCGGACACGGTTAACTCCGCAACCGGATACGGTTGCTGCATACATGTTACTAATGGGGGCACAGTTCAGTTAGTCACATTAGCAGGAGATAACTTGCCAGGTCTAGTCAATGGAAGCAGACTAAAACCCTATCGGGATAGTCATGCTTCGCAGAACCTATGATGATCAGAAAGAGAGAAATTTCTAAGTGCCAAGTACAGTTGAAAGTGGGCACTAGAAATAGGGAAGATTCTATACAAGATGTATGAGTAGGAACATTTATATACTTCCTAGCACTGCTGAAGTTGCGCGCCAAAAAAAATAACAAAAATAGAGAAGTTGTGCAACACAATTAAAAATACGAGTCGCGCAGATAAGGTGGAACTGAACAGTCATGATCAATAGGAAGTTGCGATGTAAGACACATGGCAGAACCAAAGCTACGTAGTAGAGAATACAGCATGCACGTATAGAAGTGACCCTCGTATGATACCGCCATCACATCAAGAAAGAAACCGTTACCGTGACAATCGTCGGCCAGTTAATAGGCTGTTAACCAAATTGGCGGCACTAGCAAACTTAAACATTTAGGGCAGATGTGACACTTTGCAGCACCATAAAGACCGAAGTGACTAACATAACACCGAAATCCAGGTTCCAGGTTGAGCAATTAACGCTAACTTGATGGCATCCACACCTTGGCCTACCCGGCACCTTTTTGCATTTAAGGAAACATAGTTGGAAGAATGATGAGGGTCGTATGGCAGGACCGAGACCTCAAGTGAGTACTGACCAATGAATGTGGCATTAAATGCTTCGATAATTGCCGAAGGCCACATTGCAGACCAGTTGAGGCTATAAATAGAACTCACCCAGCCACTTATCCGCTTTATGAAGCATTTGAGAGTGTCTATTGGAGCTACCAGAGAGCCAAACGACTTGAGTAGCGTATGAACGAACATGTCGACTTGCAGGAAGTGGTGAAGTTGTTTAGGCAATCAGGAATTCTAGAAGTTATGACAGCAGCAAAGGGAGCCTCGTCCAAAACCTCAGCAAGGCAGGCTGCAGGGACAAGTAAGGGAAAGCAATCGGTTTCAGAGAAGGAAGGGTCAGAAGCACCAACGAAGCAGAAGTCGACCACAGTTCATGAACATCCCATTCACCTGGTGCCTGACTATATCCACCCACGAAAAGACGACGCAACAATGGTGCACTTGGACAAAAATGTTGTATATGAAATCACGATCCCAACTATTTCTACTCGGGTGAGGGTTGTGGAAGACCTACTGGGCGGCGTGTCGGCCTACAAATTCGAGGACCGTGACCTACTGGAGAACACGTTAGCAAAGCCAAATAATTATGCACAGTTTGGACCCGATGGATACATCCTCTGGATAGTGGATGCCCAGACTAGTGCCAAAAGCTTGCAGGTCCAAGATTGGATAAAGGCCCTTCAACCATCAGGATTGCTAAATCTGTTGCAACTTCCACATTTTTCTAAGTGCCTTGAGGTTTGGGCGGTGGTGCGCATGTTATTAACTTGTGTACACGAAGGATAATTATGGATGGATGAGCGCATTGACATCAATATAGATAGGATACATTATATCACGAACCTGAACAAGAGAGGCGATGATCCTGCCGACCTAATGGTAAAGAGAGCACAGGATAGAGCTCTATCTGCACAGGTTGCGCAAGAATTCGGTGTGATTCGGAAGGGGCGTGGATTCTCAACCAAAGATATCAATGATCGAGTAACAATACCATCCAATTTCTCGTAGGAAAGCTACTGCGCAAGTGTTAGCCTCTTGAGCTACCTGCGGTCGCGATCAAACTAGCATATAACACATTGCGCGGAAATAATTATAATTGGTGACAATATCTACTCAATGAGTTTCTAGCAGACATTAAAGACACCCAGGATAATGGAATAGCATTCCACTTCAGTTGGCTTCTCATATTGATAGCCTTTGTAGGTTGGAAAGAGCTGGATGGGTATCAAGGTGTCCTATCCTTAATAGGACAGGGTCATGGAATGCACTTCGCTAATCTGTGGGTGACCCCGAAGGCGTCCAAACAACGTTAGATAAATGAAGTATTCTACATTTACTATCGCCATTTGCGCGATGTCATTCTTCAAACACTACGAATCGCAAGACCACTGACCGACACCTATACATGCATCATGAGGTTTATGGAAAAGAGGCCTCAGTCAAACATTCAGCCAAGGGATGACGCAGATGCAGAATTGTGGTATCTAGGTTTTTTTCGTCTGGATCAACAGAAGATTGAGGAGATAATGGAGGAATGGGATGACGACTGGAAATTTCCCGCATCACTAGATGTTGGATCGGATTATGAACAAAATGTAGAACCCATTTCGG
This sequence comes from Larix kaempferi, assembly GCA_027924585.1. Classification (NCBI taxonomy): domain Eukaryota; kingdom Viridiplantae; phylum Streptophyta; class Pinopsida; order Pinales; family Pinaceae; genus Larix; species Larix kaempferi. The sequence goes on from BSBM01000036.1 coordinate 1,847,382, forward strand.
AGAAAATTGAAGTAAAAGACACAGATGATGAAAACACAGAAGAAGATCGGGGAGAAATAGAAGAGGACAAGGGAGAATAGAATATGGAGCCACCTACAGGTACTCCAATTACTGAGGAAAAGGATGTTGTGCAAAGTAATCCTACGGAGATGATAGAGGGAAAAAGGAAGGCCACTGAAAACCCCACAAAACTGAAAGTCCAACGTAAAAAGAGGAAGACTGAGAGGCCTGAATTTGGTCTGCAGCTACATCCAGACGATTGTGAGACAATCATGACCAAAGTGCAGGAAGCATGGAACGAGACTCGATCATAAAAAGAGGCTAAGAAAGAGAAGATGCAACTCCGCCTCATTCAGACAATGGAAACAGTGCCGACTATGGTCACCCAGTTGAGCTTAGGCCATCAGTCATTAGACTCTGAAGGGAAGATAGGAGGAACGGGTGCACGGAAGCGGCCACCTCATATAGGAAGCCCAGGGTTGCGCATATAGAACCGTTGCACTTTATCTTCCCAAACGATAATGTGCGCGAAGCATCGAAAAATGCGACACATTTTGACCTCAACATTGGGTCTTTGTTACTGGAAGACTTAAACAAATTACATAAAGAGGTCATCTAAGAGATTCATGAGAGAGGCCTTGCCTCATATGATCAGAGCGCAAAGTTAACTGAAGACATCAATCAGTTGAAGCAAAAATCAACTCGCAATATACATGAGTTAAGAGAAGCTAGAGAAAAAGACTGTAAGCTGAAAGAGATAGTTTTAGCGGTCTGCGCAAAGATCAAGGAATGTACAGAAGAGGACAATATAGAGGATACAATAAATAAAATTGGGGCCAAGGTAGAATTCCTCACATCAGAAATGATACAGATGGAAACTTCCTTCAAAGGGAAGATTGCAGACCTGGATGCTAGGAACCCTGTTATTCCACCAGATCAGTGCGCAGCTCAGCTAAAGAAGTACAAGCAACCACGGATGGCATTTCGTCAGAAGTGGTGAAATGCCAAGATTTACTTGAAGGATTAATGATAGCATTGACAGGCTTGAATGAGGACCCCATGCTTCAAAAGATAAAGGGGGATCTACAGCAGACACAGCAACAGGTAGAGGCTGCAACCGCAGAGTTAAGAATTGCACCGGCCAGGGAGAAAATCCAGAAGTACAATGAAGTCAAGGAGCTACAGAAAGAGTTTCTCACACTTAGAGAAAAAGAAGCTACTACATCTGCCAGGTTGCAGCCTATTGAACAAAAAGGCCTTGAACTGATGCATCAATTCGACAAGAAGTTTGTAGAACTTCAGGCCGCGGAAGGCACCATGAAAGAGCAGGTGGCCAAGGAAAAGGTCTCACAAGCAACTCTGGAGACGCTTCGAGTATTTGAGAAGAAGGCCAAGGACACAGTTACAGAGTTAGAAATTACTCTGCAAAGCTTTACTTCGAAGCTAGGTACACCGGAACATGCAGCACCGTGGTACGCAAGTGAAAGTGGCTCAGGACGAGCCACATGTCATTGTTAGGGGCCTGTAGGGCGGGGCCCAAGTTGGAAAATATGCACAAGTTTTAGAAATCGCACATTGCACGCTGTGACAAGGTATAGGGGCAGTTTTGAGAATTGCGCTTGTCGCGCAGCGAAAACAGTTAAGGCAGGATCGCGCAATAGGCTAGTGCGCAGTCCCAGCACAACAACCATTTCGGGTAAAGAACGTAAGGAAAGGTCGAGCGAAGAAAGCGACCTATTTTGGGGCATGAAGACGGATGAAAGGGACCTTTCAGAAGTGGCGAAAAGCAGTTGAGAAGCTAGGCCACTACGTTGATGGAGACAGGCAGGCGAAAGGTGCGGAAAGGGATAGGCCATGATGCAGTTGTTACCATTTTGACGACTGCGACTATCAGAAGAGTATGTGAGCCAAGAGTGGACCAGCAGGACGGCCTAGAGCATGCAGAGCAAGCTATCGATGGAAACAGCCAGGATGGCAGTTAGCCACGCCAGTTTTGGGAAACCTTAGGGTTTGTTTTCGCCCATATTTTTGTAAAGACATGACCTACGGGCATGATCTATAAAAGGGGCACATTTTGTAAGGGAAGGGTTAATGAATGTGGGTTGATTAGCACTGTATTATCTCAAGCAAGACCTATTTTTTAGTTGTCATTGTAAAGGCTCTGCAAGCTGGGTGTGCAGAGACCTAACAGAGAGAGAAGAGAATCTACAGCTGAGTGTACAAACTAAGAACTGTTGTACCATTCCCAAAAGACTAATACACCAACAGTTCTTGTGGACGTAGCGTCCATCCTGAGGGTGAACCATGTTAAATCCTGTGTAGTGTGATTGATTATGTGTTTTTGCATTTGCTTATTTGCTTACCATGGATGTCTAGATTCTCATTTATCAGTTGTTATGTTAATGCTTTTATATGTATTTTCCATAGGAGAAAGATGGGAATAATATGTTAAGTATTACATGTATGGATGAATGTTGAATGCGCAATATTCTAAGTTTTTGAAAGTAGCGGTTGTTGAATAATCACATATGTGTATGTAGAGTTCGGGTGGTATAACTCTTCGACGCACAACACTGGGTGCGCGCGTCCTTGTATGTTTTGTCTGCTTGCACTTGCTATAAAATAATTAATCTAAGGCAGTAGATGAATGATTGAGTGCTAAAGTAAATTCTTCATAGTGGTTAAGTTTGGAAGAGGAAGCGTATAAATCAGTTGCGTTGTCCTGTGATTCACATTCTATCCGAACCGCGTAGTCCGTAGTTGTGCTGGTTGCGCAGGCATCTTCGTGTGCAAAAGTAAGGACTGCGATGCAGTCTATCATCACACAGTCCTCAGCTCGCAACGCAAGTTTAATAGTGCAATGCGTAGTATTTCTGTCCAAACAACTCATCACATCACTGTGGAAACCTGATTCTGCAGGCCCCTGTAGCTACACCTCGTGTGAGACCTCAACCTGTTCGCAGGTTGTTGCCAAAAGGGCTGGTGAGAAGGGGTTTTGTTGGTTTCTTGAAACTGCTAAGAACCTGGGTCTATATTGGAAACCTTTAGATCGGTACTTAATCCAAAAGGATGTGTTGGCCAAAAATATATCAACTTTCTAAGTCCATGAAGGTTCCCTTGCTTTATACTTAGCCAACTCAAAAGCAAAGCAGGCTGCTTTATGAGCAGAAAAAGCAGGACAAAGCATCTAAAAGCAATAAATGCGCTCTTACTATTCATAATAGTCATAAAATTAGGAAGAAATATAAAGAGGGTGCTCAAATGAATAACTATGACAAGTAAGTAGGCCTACAAGGAAAAATGGGGCCAACAACCTATTCCAACGCCTAGGAAAGTATTAAAAACATATAATAACTTATATCCTAAGTCTATATGGGGTAAATTTATTCTAACACCCCCCCCCCCTTAATCCTAACTATATCTAAGTACAAAATTAGAAAACATAAGGCCCAACAACTATGGCTAAGGTCACCCTTTTAAATTTATTTTGTCCAAAAAGAAAGGAAAGAAGGAAAACCTCTTGGCAAAAACCTTCCCTCTAAACATGGACAACAAACAAAACTAAAAAAACAAATATTTGCAATCTTCCTTCACCATATCTTCATCCACTCCAAGCAGTGTTCTGGGATGGCTGAAAATCTTGTCTATGAATGCTTTGTTGAAGGTATTTGCAGTTTGCTAAGAAGTAGGACACTACTGCAGAGATATGATCTGATCATGCACTAGTCCTCGGATGTAATGCATGTGAATTTATATATGCTTGGTCCTATGTCTTTGAATTGGTTTATTTGATATTTTAATGGTACTTTGATTGTCACACCAAATGACTATAGGTGTGTAGAAGTTAATCTCAAACTATGAAAGCATACCTTGCAACCAGACACCCTAAGTGGCTACATTTACAACTCCTTTGTATTCATCTTCTATAGATGAAAGTGAAATGGCACTTTTATTTTTACTTGAACATCATATTGGACAATCTCCAAGCATGAAACATATTTGGAAGTTGACTTCCGGTCTGAGTTGTCTCCATCCCAATCAGAATTTGAAAAACCATAAAGATCCAATGAAGAATTTGCAACATAGTGAATCCCAAATGACTTGGTTCCTTGCACATAATGCAATATCCTTTTGGTAGCCTTCCAATGGATCTCATGAGGCTCCTGCATGTACCTTGACACGACACTAACTGTGAAATCTATATCAGGTCAAGAATGTGTAAGATACAACAAACTCCCAACCAACTGCCTATACAAAGTAATGTTCACCAATGGAGAAGAGTCACCATATTCAAGTCTTACTCCAAAGAGAAGGGAGTCTTTGCTGGCTTAAATTTGTGAAAATCAAGTCATAGTATAATCTTGCAAAGCAAAAAATTACTCTCACAAAATTATTAAGCAAAAACTAGTCATAGATGACTCAAAAAAGTCATTGAATTGATGCACACAATAAAAGTCAATTGAATAATAGTGCATCATCCAAAATTTGGAAATGCAATGGATGTCCAAATATATAATTACACCATAGATTTGAAATCCAAAGAAGGCATTCGAAATCCTCACAAAGGAGGCTTACTAAACTTGTGAAAAAAAACCCTAGGTGACGAAATCACTTTCCAAATCACTCGTAAGCCTCACGAATTGGAAAAAGCAGACATGTGAGGTGTTGAGTGATGTAAAAGAAACTAAATCATGGATTTTGGAGAGAATAAAAATAATGAGGGTGAGTTGGCCAAAACGATCCAATTTCAAAGTCAAACTAGCTTTACCTTATCCACTTAAAAGTAGAAACAACAAAGTAATTTTTTTTAACGAAGGAAAGGCACACTTACTATTCTAGGATAGTCTAAAAATAGACAGAATATTATCCATAATGATTCCAGGTGCACTCCTATGAATTTTGATGGAAAGTGGTGGCATAATAAGACAAAATGAGGCCAACTACCTAGTTAACACCTAGGAAATTAATCAAAGATGACTAATAAAATACATCCTAATTATGGAGTGGGTTTTTAATGTTCTAAAACCCCCCTTAAGCCTGTACTTATGTGAAATATAAAAAATATAGGGCCCAATAACAAGGCTTGGTCACCCTTTTTACATACTGCTTGTCCACAAAACAAGGAAAGAAGGAAAACCTCATGGGAAAAGACCTCCCCTCAAAACATGGACATGAACAAAATTGAAAATTTTTCTTTTCAATCCTTCTTCACCACATGTTCACCCATCCTAAGTAGTGATCTGAGATGGATGAAAATATTCTCTAAGAATTATTTGGTGAATATGTATGCAACTTGCTCAGAAGATGGGAAAAACTACAGAGAAATTGTTTGATCATGCACTAGATTTTGGATGTAGTGCATATAAATATCTATATGGTTGGTCCTTTTCCTTCGTAATGAGATCCTTATATCACTTTTATTGTCACAAAAGATGATTGTGGTATTTCTAAATTCATTCCCAAACTCAGAAAGTATACCTTGCAACCACACACACTGAGTAGCAGCATTCGCTGCTCCTTTGTACTTGGACTCTGCTGAAGAGAGTGCAATGGCACTTTGCTTTTTGATTGACCAGAAAATTGGTCCTCCTTCAAGAATGAAAACAAATATGGAAGTTGATTTCCATTCTGATTTTTCACCATCCCAATCAAAGTCTTAAAAACCATGAATATCCAAGGAAGAATCATTAACATAATGAATCCCATGAGACTTGGTGCCTTGCACATAATGCAAGACCCTTTTGGAAGCCCTCAAATGAATCTCATGTGGCTGATCCATGTACCTTGATTCTACACTCACTATGTATGCAATATTAGGTCGCGTGTGAGTAAGATACAACAAACTACCAATTAGTTGTCTATACAAGGTGTTTTTCACCAAAGGGGTAGATTCTGCATCTTCAAGCCTAACTCTTGAAAGAAAGGGAGTCTTTGTAGGATTTCATTCTTCCATTTTGAATTTATTTATCAGATCGGATGCATACTTTGACTGAGATACTTTAATTCCTGAGTTGGACTGAGAGATATCAAGTCCTAAAAATTGTCTAAGTATTCCCAAGTTAGTCATGGAAAAAGCATAATGCAAAGCAGTCTTCAATGAAGCAATCTCATCAATGGATCTTCTTGTGATCAAAATTTCATCAACATATAACAAAATAATCAAAATAGAACCATTTATTAGCTTCATGTACACATTCATATCAGATTTGCATCTGTTGAAGCTTTGTGACAGGAGAAAACTATCCATCTTTGCATACCAAGCTCTAGGATCTTGCTTAATCCCATATAGTGACTTATTCAACCTGCACACAAGATTATGATCAGAAATATAACCTTCTGGATTCTGCATATATATCTCCTCCTTAAGGTCTCCATGGAGGAAAGCACTTTTTACATCTGTGTGATGCACTTCCCAGCACTTGGATGCAAAAATTGCTATAAATAGTCTTATTGAATCCATCTTTGCAACTGGTCCAAATTTATCATTGTAGTCAAGGAATTGGAATTGGGAGAATCCATTATCCACTAACATTTCTCTATACTTCACTATTGCACCATCGGCAACAAACTTTGTCTGAAAAATCTACTTACACTTTACAAATTTTCTGCTAGGTGGAAGCTTGACTAGCTCCCAAGTTCCATTCTCTTGAAGAGAATGAAACTCCTCATTCATAGAAGCATGAAATATTGGGTCATGTGAGACTTCTTCATATGTATGAGGATCAGATTCAACCATCAAGAAACACTTCTTAGGTAGGAAAGGATCTTTGACAGAAAGAGCATTCTCAAACTAAGATCTAGTCATCCTAGGATCTTGAGGACCACTCGCAAGTCTACCAGCTGCTTCAATTGTTTTTGCATCCCACTTAGGCCTTGTAGGTGAGATTGTATATGAAATCATGTCGTCTTCATCATCAAAAATATTAGAATCATAAATTTCATGAGAAGCTTCACTTACTTCAACAAGTGGTGGTTCATAGGATTCTCCAATTTCAATGTCCTACAAGGGTTCTTCTTTGAATTGAACACTTCTTTCAATGAAGGAATTTTTACTGGTCATATTCAAAAAAAATTAACCCTTGGAGTCTTATGAATATCCAAAAAATATGCATGGTTGAATTTGGGGATGAAAATCCTTTCTCTTCTTAGGTGGAATTCTAGCCCATGCCTTTGAGCCAATTTTTTTGAAATGAGACAGATCAGGCTTGTGCCCACTCCAAGCTTAAAAAGGAGTGATTCCTTTGAAGGATTTAAGTGGCACCCTAATTTGAAAATAGGTTGCGTAGTTGATGGATTCAACACAAAGTCTTGGATACAAATACTTAGACTCCAACATGCATGTAGCCATCTCCTTGAGAGATCTGTTATTTCTCTCAGCAACACTATTATGTTGAGGTGTGTATGGAACTATATCCTACATATGGATGTCAGCATCAGCACGGAGTTGTCAAAAATCAGATTTGATGTACTCCCCACTATTATCATTTCTGAGGACTTTGATCTTCCCACCAGACAAGTTTTCTATAGACTTTAAAAATCTTGAAAAATCCAAAGACTTCTGGCTTGAATTGAAGGAAGGAGACCCAACAGAATCTAGAAAAGTCATAAATGAAGGTAAGGACGTCTTTGGAATTATTCAGAGAAAAATTGGGGAATGGAATTGATATATCACTGTGAATAATCCAAAGGGGTGCAGAGGTTCGCTCAGATCTAGCTCTCTCATACTTCTGCTTAGGGTGTTTTCCAAGGATGCAACCTTGACAGATTCCTTTGGGAATTTTGATGTTGGGCATCCTTATGACCATGTTATTCTCATGCATTTGATGGAAGTATTTGTATTTAAGTTAACCAAATATATCATGCCATAGTTTTCTTGCTTCATTGGCATGAGTGAGGAGAGAAGAGGGTGATGAGAAAGACACAAAGTGAGAAATTTGTAGACTTTGAGCTATGATCATCATTTCCTATGGAAACAACTCTACCTATGGAAATCTCAAAAATTTCCACATCATTGGGGGTGAAGATGACCTTTTTAGGAGACCCAGTATGAGTCATCTGATAGACTGATAAGATATTGGAAGCAAGACCTGGGACAAACAAAAAATTAGTGAAAGAACCATGGTCAAGATCTATTATACCCTTCCCTTTGGATGCAGTTTCAAAGTCATCTCCCAACACAATTGTTCGACTACCAGAAGATTCAAGAGAGGAAAAAGACTCTCTTGTGGACACCATATGTCTATATTCTCCATAATCAATGATGAAAGAGGAATATTTTGATGTGTTGGCCATCAAAGCATGAACTCTCTCCTTGTCTTCATAATTTGAACCTCCTTGTTCCATTTGGAAGAGGGATATTGTTCTTTGTTAAATTTTCAGAATTTACTTCAATATGATCTAGGATCTTAACTGAGAGAACAACATGTACAGCAAATCTATAGCATATAAATCATGGACACAATAATGCAAGCACACAAGAGACACAAAGTTTACTTGGGGAAAACCATAAAGGTGAAAAACCCCAATAACTTTCTCAGAGATAGATAGAGCAATGATACAACCAAAATACAAGAGATAGTCTTCTCCTAGCAGCAGAGCCTCCTCCTCACAAGTGTGCCACTTTCCGAATGAGAGAAGTGTGTGAATGAATGACCAAATAGAGATCTCCCGATCTCTATTTATACTTGTTTTGTCCTGCCCAATAAACTAATGGGGCCTACATGTCTAGCTTAACCCATGGTTAACTTAATCCGGGCCGACCCCACACTTGGTGGTCTAATAACCCTTTGACCCACATGGATGACCCCCAATAGGGTGGTCTAATAACCCTTCGACCCACATGACTTATACATGGCCGACCCCAACAAGGTGGTCTAATAACCTATCAAGTATAAGTTACGACACTTACAATATAAATGACGACACTTTCGTATAGAGGAATAATAACATCTCTATAGGAATACAAACACTTTCGTATAGAGGAATAATACCATCTCTATAGGAGTACAAAATACATATATGAAATACATGGGTGAAATACTTTCTGAAGTTACATATACATCAACACTCCCTCTTAACTAGAAAGGTATTTCTCGACACATATCTGCTAGCACAAGTCTTCTTCTCTGGATCATCATCAGTGAATCATCATCCTCGAATCATCGTCATAGTCATTGTTGCTGCCATCTCAATCAATCTCTGAATCTACTCGTCATAGGAAGTTCTACAGAGCCAGTCCTTTTTCATACTGGATGTAGGCCCACCACCTGCAGGTCTTCATCATCACTGGCCATATTGTGGAATACTCAGGACTTATTACGTGTGTCACAAAACCTTAAAAGAGTCTCTTAACTAGCAAGAACCCTAAAGAGCATCTGAGGCCTTTTTCATCCTGTCCAGATCTCTAGGACATTTTACATGTGACTGTCACAAAACCTTAAAAGAGTGTCCCAAGAACGTTTATGTGCATAGCACAATTGGAAAGAACTCTAAAGAGCATCCCAGGAACATTTATGTGCCTAAGCACGATCGGCAAGATCTCCAGGACTGATTACATGTGACCTCTGCTACAAACCCTCGAAAGAGCATCCCAGGACTTATTACGGGCACACAACCCAACCTATCGGATCTCCCAGGTCTTACATGTAGCAGCCCACCACAAACCCTCGAAAGAGAATCCCAGGACTTATTACGGGAACACAACCCAACCTATCGGATCTCCCAGGTCTTACATGTGGTCCACTATCACAAACCCTCAAAAGAGCATCCCAGGCTGTTACGGGTACACAACTCCGACCTATAGGATCTCCCAAGTGTTACATGTGATACACAATGCCAGTCCTTTTTCATACTGGATGTGACCTAGAACAAATCTAGGATTTCCTTTGCACAACCTATCCACGGCCACAGAGTATCAACCTGATACTCACCATACATCAACCTGATGTACACATGATCATCCTAATCATCATCACTGCAACATCCTGCTGCATGTCATCTGGAGCAACATCCTGAAGCTCGTCATCTATGATCATCCTGATCATACACTGCATCCACCTGATGCATACCAAGTATCTACCTGATACATATCATCATACATGATCCACCTGATCATACAATGTATCCACTTGATACAAATAAATACATGATCCATCTGATCATACCTAATACATATCAACATACATGATCTACCTGATCATACAATGTATCCACCTGATACAAATACAGATACATGGTCCAAGCATCCAACATGATGCATATACAAAATACATACAAATGATCCAACTGATCATATCCAGCATCCAACATGATGCATACATACACAAATGCAAATGATCCAACTGATCATATCCAGCATCCAACATGATGCATACATACACAAATGCAAATGATCCAACTGATCATACAAATCAAAAACTAGAACATCATCCTGATGCTCATCATCCAGCACTTACATCCACAGCCATGTGAAGGATCCTCCTTCCAACATGCTTGGAATGGCTTCCGCAAATGTGTCCATCACTTCTTCCTCGAAGTGTCATCAAACTGAATAACACCAAGCCTCTCTTTGAAGTATTCGAACTTCACTCTGGCTAGTGGCTTCGTCGGCACATCTTCAATCTGCTCGTCCGTCGCAACATACAGGAGCTTTACCGCTCCTCTCTACACCATATCCCTGATATAGTGATATTTGATCTCTATGTGTTTCGACCTTTCATGGAACACCGAGTTCTCAGATAGCTTCACACAACTCTGGTTGTCACAAAAGATACCAGTAGCCTCCAGCGGGAGATCAAATAAATCAGACAATAGCTTCCGGAGCCATACTACCTCACAACTAGCTGAACAGGCTGCAACATACTCTGCCTCAGCTATACTCAGTGTTATGCAGGATTGCTTCCTGCTAAACCAAGAGATCACACCTGATCCCATACTGAAGCAGCACCCAGATGTGCTCTTCGTATCTGCAGCACTGCCTGCTCAATCTGAATCAACATAACCTTGTAGGTTAAACTTTTGATTCACTTCATACTTGATCCCATAATCAATTGTACCCTTCAGGTACCTCAGAATATGCTTTACAACAACCAGGTGAAAACTCCTCGTATCCGTCAAGAACTGGCTCAATGTGTTCACCGCAAAGAAAATATTTGGTCTCATGTTCGTTAGGTACATCAAGGACCCAATCATATGACGATACATAGTGATATTAACAGCTCAGATGAAGCATCACACAGAAGCTTCAGGTTCGATGCCATAGGTGTGGCCATAGCCTTGCAGTCCATCATCCCAAACCTCTTCAAGATCTCTACTGCATACTTCCCTTGTCCAAGGAAGATTCCATCTACACTCTGCCACACCTCCATGCCAAAAACAAATAGTGCATCATCCCCAAGTTCTTCATCTCGAACTTGGCAGCAAGCTTCCGCCGCATGTCGGCAATCAATCTATCTTCACCTGTAATAAGCAGGTCATCCTCATATAAAAGTAGTATCACTATATTTCCTTCCTCAACCTTGTAGTAAAGGTTGGAATCCGCTTTGCTCTTGGTAAAGCCCAAACTGGATAGAAAGCTGTCTATCCTACCATACCAAGTTCTGCACATATATGACTCCCTGTCATGTGTCTCAAAACCAAGTGGATGCTCCACATACACTTCTTCTTCAACTACACCATTCAAGAAAGTTGTCTTGAAATCCATCTGGTGTATCTTCCATTTCATCACTGCATCCAGAGCAAGTACTGATCTAATGGAAGTGTATCTAGCTACAGTCATGCAATTATCTTAGCCAATGCTTCAATACAACATTTATCCATATTCCGTAACTTTCTAGATGCCTTCCAATCTCTACCAGAACATTGTTAAGAGTGTGTAAAACTCCTAACATGTCATCAAAGAGGTTTCATTCTAGATAAGTAGCAATGGAATGTTGTACAGTGCCATAGGCCACTTACCCATGTATATTAGTAATATTTTTCTCATCAATGCAACTATTCTAATATGCATAATACACAACCTAATTCTAGGAACATAAGCATATACATCATTGAATAACATTATGTAAGAAATGACAATTCAAATACTTATCTTTGTTTGGTTGCTGGGTGGACTCCCTCTGAATCTTTGTAACTCCATTCTGATGTGGATTGTGAGAAGTGGTCAATTCCCTCTGAATATCTGCATCCTTGCAAAAACTACTGAAGTGTTCTTCTTTACTTTCTTGCAGGAACAACTGGAGTGTGCTCCCTCTTGATCTTTGCTTCCTGGATTACCTGTCCTTGAACTTATATCCATCCTTAATCACTATGCATGCTTATTAGTATTATCATTGTGTTATCCTTGAGGTCTCATACATAATCACACATTTATTAGTATAATCTTAATACTATCAAAACACAATAATCTTAAACATGTATAGTCATGATCATTCACAGATAATAAACATAAGTATTCAAGGTTTCAGGGAAGTCTTCTTTTACTCATGCATATTCTTATTTGATCATAGGACTCTTTTGATTAGTTAAATCATCAATGCATAAACCTGTGATTACTCAGACCTATACCTTCATGATTCTTCTGGTTAGTCATATCATCAATTATGGTAAGAAACATAATATGCATACAACCATGACTATTCAAACCTATGACTTCATGAATAATCATTATCAACAACACAATAGTATAAGATCCTAACACAAGGTAGGATTCTAGCTTGATATAGGAAAAACATACCTGGATTAGCATGCTAGCTAGTTATGTCTAACATACCCGCATAATGTCTTCTGGTTCTCTTCAGTGACTTGTGCAAGTAACCTGCATGTCTTCATAAGTTAACCATTGTAGAACCAAGTTATACATACCTCGTAAGTATATCTTCTATGTGATCCATGACAATGGATGAATCTTTGTCTTCATGTCACCATGATCATATGTTCTTGAAGTAGAACATGATTTGTCTTTCTTGGTGTACCTTTTATGTTAGCAAACAACATAAACCTCATACAACACCATAATGCATTAGTACAATCATAAGTGTCAACACCATAACCAATGAATATCTTCTATCATGCACTCATAATTTTGTTAAGGTGATACAACAAATCTAAAATCAAGATTGTACTAACCATAATAATCATGAAGACAAACATACCATAAACTTAATCATGAACAAATATCGAAACATACCTTGATGAGTCATACCTATCGAGATCGCTTGTAATCTTCTTATGTAAGGCCTTAGCCTCATCTCCCTCTGAAACAGGAACTTCTTCACTTATGCAAGTGACCAATCCATCTTCTTCTAGGATTAACCCAATCCACTTGATTTGCAAGAACTGGACTTGGAGTTGGATTAGGGTTTGTTAGAGAAACCCCAAAAATTCAAACTTTGAATTTCAAACTTCCAAAAGGATAGAAATATGTGCCTTGATGAGCTAATCAAGCTGGTATATTCAAAATTTGAAAACTGCAAAGTTGTTCCTCAATTTTGCCTTTGAAACTTTCAGATTCACTGGACGTGACCCCGAACTAGGGTTTGATGAAGCCCACTCTTCTGCCCAATCAAAAGGTTTTATCCAAATCTCTAAGCTTCTATTTTTCTAAGGAGCTTCCAGCCGTGGTCACGGATTTCATAAATTCCCATTTTTGCAAAAGCCCTAATTTTCCACTTTTCCAATTAAAGTCCCGAACTAGGGTCTGATCAAGCCCGGTCTTCTGCCCAACCAAAAATTCTGAACTTGGTCTCTAAATTTCTATTTTGATGAGTGGCATTCAGCCGTAGTCTCCGATTACAAAAATTCCAACTTTCTCCGAAACCCTAAATTCCGGAAGCCATAAATGAAGGCGCTCAAAAATAATTTTGTTATGACATAAATATGTACTTGATTGTTTCTGGTGTAACTCTGTACTTTTCGATCCACAGGGTCTGAAAATTTTTCTTGAGATATCCCGACCTGTCATCTTTCCATCCCAACAGATCTGACCTCAATTGGATTCTTTGAGAGAGAGTTATGCCAAGTGTCGCAACGTGACCTATTTATGGGATAAAACAGGAGAGCGAACTTGTACGGCGTTCTACGTGTCACTGGTTCAACTTCGGCCTCTGAAAATGTTTCCTGAGATAGTACATTTTGTGTACTACCTATCACTTTTTACAAAATTGCATTTGGAGCTTCCTAGCCCAAGTTATGATCTTTTTTCCAAGGTCACATGTTTATGACTAAGATCTGGAAGAGGCAGAAACCCCATATTGTACAAATCATAAATCACAAAGTACAACGAATTAGAATATTTCCTTTGGACACAAGGTACATGGGGATCTGATCTTCGACTTGTAAAAATTTCAAATCCGAAAACCTTTCCAAAATGGATTTATAGCGAAAGTGCTATGATGACTGTTTTTTTGCTATATCAAGCCCTAGCATCGTAAGTGCAACAAGTGTCATACATGCCATATCATGCCTTCTTTCAGGCTAGCTCTGATACCATGTTAAATTTTCAGAATTTACTTCAATATGATCTAGGATCTTAACTGAGAGAACAACATGTACAGCAAATCTACAGCATATCAATCATGGACACAATAATGCAAGCACACAAGAGACTTGGAGTTTACTTGGGGAAAAACATAAAGGTGAAAAACCCCAATAACTTCCTCAGAGATAGATAGAGCAATGATACAACTAGAATACAAGAGATAGTCTTCTCCTAGCAGTAGAGCCTCCTCCTCACAAGTGCGTCATTTTCTGAATGAGAGAAGTGTGTGAATGAATGACCAAATGAGAGATCTCCCGATCTCTATTTATACTTGTTATGTCCTGCCCAATAAACTAATGGGGCCTACATGTCTAGCTTAACCCATGGTTAACTTAATCCGGGCCGACCCCACACTTGGTGGTCTAATAACCCTTTGACCCATATGGCCGACCCCCAATAGGGTGGTCTAATAACCCTTCGACCCACATGACTTATACAGGGTCGACTCCAACAAGGTGGTCTAATAACCCATCAAGTATAAGTTACGACACTTACAATATAAATGACGACACTTCCGTAAAGAGGAATACTAACATATCTATAGGAATACAAACACTTCCGTATAAAGGAATAATACCATCTCTATAGGAGTACAAAATACATATATGAAATACATGGGTGAAATACATTCTGAAGTTACATATACATCAACATTCTTCTCAAGAAGTTGATCCATCATGTCAATGGTCTTATTCATATAGGAACTCTCCGGATGAAAACCCCTATTTCAATATGTGCACTTGCTCTTATCTTTCTTCTTCTATGGATTCTTCTTGTAGCTTGAGGAATCATCATGTGTTTTTTGCTTCTCTTTCTTTTGATCTGGTGGCTTTTTGGGATTAGACTTCTTCTTGCAATTTAAATTCTTTGAATTTCCAGCATCCAAAGAATGATATTTTGATGGATTTATGGTACCCATCAAGACCAACTTGTCTTTCTCTTGAGTGATTGATTCCATGAATTCTTCCAGTGAAGGAACATTCCAGTTTCAAACTGTGAGTTTGGTAGCATGGAAAGTCAAAACAAAGACTGAGTAATCAGGGCCCAATTTTGAAAGAATGGCTAAGATCAATTGCTCATATTTCTTGTCAATCCCACATTGCTTCAATTAAATAACCAAAGACTTGAACTTGGAGAAAATATCTTGTAGGGTATCAAAATTGCTTGGACTCGGTGAAACTAGTTCATTCTCTAGTTGGTGGCCCCTCAGTTCATCAGTCTTTCCAAATAAATATTGTATTTTGACCCAGACTTCATTAGGAGTGGTAAGACCATCTATATGGAAAAGAAGATCCCTGGAAATACTGAGACACAAGAGACCATAAGCTTCATCTCTTTTGTTATGCCACTTGGAGTTCTCTATGATTGCAGCAGGCTTAGTTTCAGTAGACATAGTCACTTTGTAGAGGCCTTTGCTCCTCAACAGAATATCCATCTATGACTTCCAATCAAAATAGTTGAATGGATTCAAGATGATTAATTGAGATTGCTCCCTAGCTTCACTGAATTGCGCCCCTGTGAGGCTGGATTGCGCCCATGTGAGACTGAGTTGTGCCCCTGAGAGATGGGATCAATCCTGCAAAACAATAACAGGATAATACTGTTGCTTATTGATCTCTAATACCATGTGAAAATCAAGTCACGGGATGATCTTGCAAAGAAAACAATTACTCTAACAAAATTGTTAAGCAAAAACTAGTCATAGATCACTCAAAACCATCACTGAATTGATGCACACAATAAAATTCTATTGCATAATAGTACATTATCCAAACTTTGGAAATTTAATGGTTGTCCAAATATATAATTATTGTTGAAATTTGGTTGTCATTGATGTCAACTAATGTCAAAGAGGATTTCAATTGATTCAGTATGATTCATTGATATCAATCGATGTCAAAGTGGATACAACATTCCTACAGTAGTAGGAAGAAGTATATGGAATCCATTTTGAAGAAGTATATGTGCAATATAAAGAAGTGTTGAGATATTGTAACTTCTAAGAATATTATATTTGCACTTTATTATTCCATAGATGTTTGATTCCTTCGTGGAGACCCTATTGTATATCCGGAGATGTTTTATTCCTCTGTGGAGAATGTGGTAACTTGGGTTATTAGACTTCCCTAGTGGGGTCGGCCCTATTTGATTCATGTGGGTTAAAGGGTTATTAGACCACCATAGTGGGGTCAGCCCAGTCAATGTTATGTTAAATGGTTAAGTTGGGGCCGACCTAGTTATTGTAAAAGTCAAGTCGGAGTTGTGTATAAATAGAGGAGGTGTGTTCCTCATTTAACACACATTCACTCACTTGTGATTGGCGCATAGGAGAGAGAGAGATATATTCTATGGAGGAAAAGGATCTCATGTTTGGGGATTACATCTTTGTATATTCTGGTCATCCATATTGAGGAAGCTTTGCTGGGTTTTCTACCCCATGAGGGTTTCCCAGGATAAATCTATGTCTCTTGTGTTTATGTTGTGCTTGTTGTTCTTTTAGTGATTCTGTATATGCTATTGTTGTGAAATGAAATGTAATACCGATATTTTCTATCTTATCATATTAAATATTAACATGGTATCAGAGCTAGCCTGAAGGAAGGAAATGTATGGCACTTACGACACTTGTCTCACTTGTGACAATTTGAAAGTTAGGGTTTTGTATAGCAAAACCTAGTCATCTTGGAACTTTCGCTATAAATGCATTTTGGAGAATTTTTCAGTATCTGAAAATTCTATAGGCCGAAGATAACATTCCCCTATACCTTGTGTCCGAAGCCCAGCCTCAGATTCGTTGTACTTTTTTATTTATGATCTGTACAAGGTTTTCTACCTATTCTAGAATGCAGTCCTAAACATGTGACCTAGGTAAAAAGGTCATATCTAGGTATAGGAAAGTCCAAATGAAATTCTGTAAAGTTTGGAAGTTAGGGAACGGACTGTAGTTTGACAAGTCCACTTTTCAAAGGCTGAAGTTGAAACAGTGACACATGGCACTCTGTACAAGTTCTCTATACTATTTCATCCCATGAACAAGTCACGTTGCGACATTTGGCATAACTCTCTCTCAGAGAATCCATTAAAGCTCAGACCTGTGGGGTTGGAAATATGACAGGTCAGGATACCACAATCCTAAGTTTCAGAACCTGCAGATCCAAAATTTCAGAGATGCACCAGAAAAAATATGACACATATGAAATGTCTCGACAGAGGAAATCTAAGAAGAGGAGGAAGAAGCTCTCACTTAGGGTTTTCAGTTTTTAGGTATGGAAGGACCTGATACAATGTTGGAGACACCTGATACAACATTGGAAGCTTTGATAATGGATTTGGAATCCATTCATCATAGATATTGATCCTCCATCAAAATAATGTGGGAGGAAGGAGATTGAAGAATAGGGTTTCCAAGTAAGAAGAAACCCTAGCAAAGTTGGGAGACTCATAGGGCAGCGATGAAGAAGGTTTAAATGGGTGTTGATATTCTATCTTCCTATCACCATGAACATATATAAGATGTTTACAAGTGATATACCTTGTATGGTCTGGGTTTTACCCCTATAGAGAAGACTACTCGTCAGGTATGACTTGAGAAGACACAGGTATGTTTTGAAATCTGATTCTTGATTAAGTTCATAATATGTTTGTCTTCATGTTATTGAGGTTAGTACAATTATGATTGTTTGATAATAAATGCATGTGAGTGATAGAAGACATTTATTGATTAGGGTTATGACACTTATGATTGCACTAATGCACCTGTGGTGTTGTATGAGGATGATGTTGTCTACTAACAAGATACAGGCACATGAAGAAAGAAAATCAAGTTCTATGACCATGATGACATGAAGACAAAGACTCATCCATAGTCTTTAAACCACATAGAAGCTCTACTTACGAGGTATGTATGACTTTGTCCTACTATGAGATATGCAGGTTCTAGCACAAGGTCTCTAAATCATTGAAGAGAACAAAGAAGATATTGTTCGGGTATGTTAAAACATAACCAAGCATGATAATACATGTATGTTTTCCTATATCAAGTTAGAATCCTACTTTGTGTTAGGATCTTAGGTAAGTATACCTATGTATGAAATGATCATGACCATACATACTTAAGATTATTTAGAATCATAATGTTTTGAGACTATACTAATGAATGTATGATTATGCATGAGATCATGAGGATGACACTAGTGCACACTTGAGCATGCATAGTGGTACATAATGGATAGAAGTTCAAAGACATATAATGATGCTATCATAAAACAAATATCAAGCGAGAGGCAACCACACAAACATAAAAGATAAGTATTTGAGTTGTTATTTGAATCTCTGAATAGTTAATGATATTGCTCGTAATAGTTGTATGCATATTTGTATTCCTATAATATATCATGCATAGTATAACATTGAACAGTATACTACTAATATGCATATGATGGGTAAGTTGAACAAACATTCAATTGTTGCTTGTCTAGAATGAAACCTCTTTGCTGACATGATGAGAGTTGTGCACGCTCTTAATAGTATGTTCTAGTAGAGATGGAAGGCATCTAGATAGCCACTGTATGCATACAGGATATGGAAAAGTGTTATGCCAAATTATTGATCAAGATAGTTGCATAACTATGTCAATCATATATGTATGCATAATAGGTTATCATGCCAACATGATTTGATGATTATGAAGTATTACTAATCATGTAATTAACTTTGATTTGTAGGAAATATCATGAAGAATGATGAACATTTAACAAGTGATGGATGTTCAACAAGAAGACTTACAAATCAAACATACTATAGAAGGCTCGTGGCTAGAAGATTCTCTTAGAAAGAGGAAGAGGATCATGACGAGATGTTTGCTCCAAGTGGCTAGATAAGACCATTCTCTTAATGGTGTAATTGAAGAAGAAGTGTGAATTGGGAAAACTCCCAGGATTCAATTGAAGAAAGCTATGTACGGGTACCCAAGATCGATAATCATTTGATGAGCTTAATGATCACCATGGGTGATGTGGATTTCAACCTTTGCTACAAGGTTGAAGATGGTTTCTATATGCATATGAAATTCTTCTATTAGATGGATGCAAGAAGGAACTCACCACATATTTCAAATGATCTTGAGGCTCATATCAGTAGACCCATTTGACGGGAGATGGCACAGATAGATATGCAGAAGATCACTCAATGCAGAGTGTGAATGATGTTCAATCACAGAGGGAGAATTGATAGCTCCTTGACAAGCTTGGGCATTACCAAAATCAAAGTTGATCCTAACCTTTACCTTAAGATTATGGATGATAAACCTGTCATACTATTACTGTATGTGGATGATCTCTTTCTGACATTGAATGAGAAACAGATCATGGAAAGCAAGAAGAAGCTAGCTACAGAATTTGAGATGAAAGATATCGGATTGATGCATTACTTCCTAGGTCTGGAAGTATGGAAAGGCCCAGAAGGAATCTTTCTCAACCAGGGAAAGTATGCTGTGGAAATATTGAAAATATTTGATATGTTGGAATGCAAAGCCATGGCCACTCCCATGGATTCCAACTTGAAGTTGTTAGCTGATGACTCATCAGAGTTAGTGGATATGACTTTGTACAGACATATTATTGGGCCATTGATGTATCTCACGAATACCAGGCCAGATATATGCTTTGCTATGAACACCTTGAGTCAGTATCTAGTGGAACCTAAGCGTGTTCACCTGATAGCTGCAAAGCATGTGATGAGGTACCTAAAGGGTACAATAGACTTTGGTCTATGTTATCTTGAAGATCATGAATTTAGATTGTATGGCTACACAGATGTCGATTGGGAAGGAAGTGTATCAAATAGAAAGAGCACATCGGGAGGATGTTATTGTCTAGGATCTGCCATGATCTCGTGGTTTAGCAGGAAGCAGTCTAGTGTAGCTCTCAGCACAGCTAAAGAAGAATATATAGCTACTTGCTCTGCTAGTTATGAAGCGTTATGGCTTCGGAAATTGTTATCAGGATTGTTTGACTTGGAGATGGACCCCGCTGTGATCTTGTGTGACAACCAGAGTTGTATCAAGATGAATGAGAATCCAGTGTTCCATGATAAGTCAAAGCACATAGAGATCCGATATTTCTATATATGGGATATGGTGCAAAAAGGAGATACAAAGCTCGAGCATGTGAGCGCTGACAAACAAGTTGCTGATGTATTGACCAAAAATCTGTCTCGAGTAAAGTTTGAGTATTTCCAAGACAAGCTTGGTGTATTTCAAAAGGACCCTCCTTGAAAGGGGAGTGACATGGTCGTCAATTATGTGGATACTTGTATCGATGATGAGGTTACTTGTATCGATGATGAGGACACTTGTGTCGATGATGAGGTTACCTGTTCCGACGATGAGATTGGTGATGAGGTTACCGGTTCTGACAATGAGGTCGATATATGGTCCTTAGACTTTGTCTAAGTGGATGAGTAGGGATTGTATTGTCCCTGGACTTTGGTCCCTGAATTGATCCGTAGACAGATGTCTTCAAGAAGTGGTCCCAAATAGACGTGATAGGACTGCATCATCCCTGAACAAGTTAGTTCAAAATGTACGTCTAGGACTACATCGTCCCTGAACAGTTGGTTCAAAATGTACGTGATTGGACTACATCGTCCTTAAACAAGTTAGTTCAAAATTTACATGATAGGACTGCATCGTCCCTGAACAAGTTGGTTCAAAATGTACGTGACAGGACTGTATCATCCTTAGACATGAGACTTGTCTTAAAAGGATCAAGGACTGCATCGTCCTTTGACATGAGACTTGTCCTAAATGGATCAAATACTGCATCGTCTTTAGACATGAGACTTGTCTTAAATGGATCAAGGACTGCATCATCCTTAGACATGAGACTTGTCTTAAAAGGATCAAGGACTGCATCATCCTTAGACATGAGACTTGTCTTAAATGGATCAAGGACTGCATCATCCTTAGACATGAGACTTGTCTTAAATGGATCAAGGATTGCATCATCTGTAGACATGATACTTATCTTAAATGGATCAAGGACTGCATCATCCTTAGACGTGAGACTTGTCTTAAATGGATCAAGGACTGCATCGTCCTTAGACATGAGACTTGTCTTAAATGGATTAAGGACTGCATCATCCTTAGACATGAGATGTGTCTTAAATGGATCAAGGACTGCATCGTCCTTAGACATGAGGCGTGTATTAAATGGATCAAGGACTGCATCATCCTTAGACATGAGAGGTGTCTTAAAAGGATCAGTATTGATCATCCCGTAAAGTAGATATGGATTGCATTGTCCATAGACATGAGAGGTGTCTTAAATTGAGAGGGATTGATCATCCCGTAATTGGATCGTGTGTATTGTAGATGATGATGTTGATCAAGATGATCCAGATGATGATGTTGATTGAAGATGATCCAGATGACGATACTGTTGATCGAGATGATCCAAATGAACAAGTTGATCGAGATGATCCAAATGATGATGTTGTTGATCAAGAGATCTAGATGATGTTGTTGATCAAGAGATCCAGATGATGCTGTTGATCAAGAGATCCATATGATGATGTTGTTGATCAAAATATATAGATGATGCTATTGATCGGGAGATCCAGATGATGATGCTGTTGATCAGGAGATCCATATGAAGATGTTGTTGATCAGAGATCCAAATGATGATGTTTTTGATCGGGAGATCCAAATGATGATGTTATTGTAGCTGTTCGAGTGCTGCAAAAGATGAAGACTCAGTACTGAAGATGTTGATGTTCCAGTATTGAATATCTTGAAGATGTTCCAGTAACTATTAAATAAATATTCCAATGATTTATAGATGTATCATGTATCATGTAACATGTATTTGATGACTCCTTGCTCTTGCAGATGTTGTTATAATATCCTTCTCGTTAAGGGGGAGTGTTGAGATATTGTAACTTCTAAGAATATTATATTTGTACTTTATTATTCTGGAGATGTTTCATTACTTCGTGGAGACCCTATTGTATATCTGGAGATGTTTTATTCCTCCGTGGAGAATGTGGTAACTTGGATTATTAGACTTCCCTAATGGGGTCGGCCTTGTATGAGTCATGTGGGTTAAAGTGTTATTAGACCACCATAGTGGGGTCGACCCAGTCAACATTATGTTAAGTGGTTAAGTTGGGGCTGACCTAGTTAGCGTAAAAGTCAAGTCAGAGTTGTGTATAAATAGAGGAGGTGTGTTCCTCATTTAACACACATTCACTCACTTGTGATTGGAGCATAGGAGAGAGAGAGATCTGCTATGGAGGAGAAGGAGCTCATGTTTGGGGATTCCATCTTTGTATTTTCTGGTCATCTATATTGAGGAAGCTTTGCTAGGTTTTCTACCCAATGAGGTTTTCCCAGGATAAATCTGTGTCTCTTGTGTTTATGTTGTGCTTGTTGTTCTTTCAATGATCCTGTATATGCTATTGTTGTGAAATGGAATGTAATACTGATATTTTCTATCTTAGCATATTAAATCTTAACAAGAAGAACATGAATTCCAAAAGTACATGCACAAGATGGTGAAGGTGACAGACATGGATGTTATTTTAATGAAGTATATCCAGAAGTGCATTCAGTTTGAAGAAGTGTGTCCAAGGATACATCATGTATGATCAGTTTGAAGAAATACATAAGGAAGATACATCATGCAAAGAAGAAGACAAGTAATGTATCCTTCTACATGTGGTCCTTGCATATATATCAAGTACACCAAGTCATACTCTCTCATTGTAGCAATCAAAGGATTTGGTTGGACAGTGGTACAAGTGCACAAGCATACAAGGAGTTGGTTGGATAGTGGTTCATGTGCACAAGCAGCCAAGGAGTTGGTTGAACAAATGGTACGAGTGTGCAATCAAGTCTAAGCAGTGCATGGTTGATGGTCGGAAGTGCACATGTAATAAGAACCAGCAAATGGTTGGACAGTCCTGAAAGCACGCAAGCCTAGCCAATCAGAAGATGCTTTCAGTTGGTGGAATGTGCACAATTTCCTAGAAAGGTACAGTGGTTGAAGAAAGTATATGAGCAAATTCCACAGCCGATGGTACAATGGGTGCACAAGTTTCACAAGTAATGACAAGGAAAGGGTCATAATACCACCAAGTAGAAGTTGGAGTATGTGCATAATCCACAAAGAATTAATATTGCAAGGGCGCAATACCCGCAAGGGATGGTACAACAAAGGTTATAGACACATCAAGATGAAGAGTATGAATGTAAACATACCTCAAAGGAAATGGCACATCGAGGGTGTATAGGTATACCACCAAGGTGTAAAGTCCCACTATGTTGTGGACCATGAAGGCGCTTGACACCTAACAAATGACACATTAACAATGCAGAAGATCAAACGTGGCATATGCACAATCTATGAAGTATAGAAGAAGGGATGCCACGACCAAATTGTGAACATACAATCCGTGTAGGACATTTATAAATAGATATGCAAGTTGGAGAATTGAAGTAAGCTTGATGGCGAGAGCATAAGAGATTCAACTGTTTGTTGAAGTTTGATATTCGGGGAATCAAAGGGCTCGAGGAAAAAATAGTATGATTTAGCGAGGAGATGAATGCGCAC
The DNA here is from genome assembly GCA_027924585.1 of Larix kaempferi. NCBI lineage: Eukaryota > Viridiplantae > Streptophyta > Pinopsida > Pinales > Pinaceae > Larix > Larix kaempferi. Next base: position 1,871,529 of record BSBM01000036.1, read on the forward strand.
ATGTAGCTGAACGAAGTTTTTATGGTGCGTAGAAAGATGTTGTAGATCTGTGATGGATGCGCAAGTACTGAAAGGAAGAAATACTGAAGTATGCGCTAGTGCTTGATGTTTCAAAGGACAGCATCATAGAAAGAACTTTGTTAGTCATAGTTGTTGTAAATACAGAAGCGCAGAGATAGAACTTAATTTTATCAGATAATGCGTAGATGTCCTGTTGATGCATATGAATAGAAGTGAAAGTGTGTGAAGTTGAGAAGACAATATGATGTGCGATGACAGAATAACAACAGGATCTAGCATGCGCATCATGATGCAGATGATCTAAGACAAGTGCATTAAATCGAACAGACAGATCATTTAATGCATAGGACGTCATATATTGTTTAAGAGACTACAGCACTTAATCAGAACGAACCCACCAGTAAGTGTGTAGTTCCATCTATTACTAGTGCTTTATTTCATAACAACAAACTATCAATTGAAAGCACAATATCAGTTGGTCATTGCAGTCATGTAAGTAGCAGAACGATGAGATAATTAGTGACGCAGACTGCAGTATCAGCGAGCACACAAAACATGGAGTAATTCATCAGTAGGAGTGTGATTTGAGAAGAATGAGAATTCAAGTGATGTATGCATCTTAGTGACAGACTATTGACTGCATACAAAGGTAGTACACATAATACTTATTATCAGAAGATCAGAAGGGTGTGCGAGGTTTAAGTTCGATAGAATCATATATTGGCATTAGGGAAATCAAACAGGGAAAGGGGACGGGGAGTTGGAGCTTCCTTCAGGTTGGTTCCTATAAAACAACAAGGAGACAGGGGGTCGGTGTCTCCTTCCAGTTGGTGTTGGAGAAACACAGGGATTTGCGGTTTCCTTCAAGTTGGACCCTATAAAACTAGGGGGTGGGTGCCTCCTTCTTGTTGGTGCTGGTAAACATAGGAAGTTGATGCTTCCTTGAATGTATTCTTTCTCATTATAAAGAAGCATTCCATGGTTTTCTCCTATTTGGGTTTCCACGTAAAAATTTTGTTGGTTATGTATTGTTTATGTTGGTGCATATATGTGTGGATATGTATTTACTAATGCATAACTGAATATAAAGATTAAGTAAAGGATAATATGTTAAAGAAGTTAAAAACTACTGATAATTGCGCTAATACTGATTCACCCCCCCCTCTCAATATTAAATTGATTCCAACAATTGGTATCAGAGTGGGTGTCTTTAGTAATAGATTAACATCTGGAAGATAGGTCATTGCGCATAAATGGATAAGCAGGAAGGCCTTTCCACCAACAGAGCACCAAGATTTGATGGCACCAATTATATTTTCTGGAAGGTATGTATGTAATTTTATTTGCAATCATTGGGAACAGATGTTTTGCAATATATCATTGATGGTTATGATGTCCCAAGAGTTGTACCAGTTAATCCAGCACAAAGGAGAATCTATGAAAGCAATGCTAGATCCATAAATGCTCTACTATGTGGCTTGATGGGTGACGAATTCATCAAATTTATGTATTGTGCATCAGCTAAGGAATTTTGGGACAAACTCAGAGGTGTATATGAAGGAGATGATAAGGTAAAGAAAGCAAAGCTACAAAACTACTATGGGAATTTTGAGTCTCTGAGAATGAAAGATGAAGAGAACATTACATCTTACTTCTTAAGAGTAGATGAGAAATTTAATGCTATCAAGAGTCTTTGGGTCACTCTGGATGAAGAATCAATGATACTATAAGATCTATCTAATCTCAAGACTTGACGAAGGATCAGCTTCATGGAATTCTCATTGCATATGAGATGAGAAATGAGAAAGAGACTCCCATCAGAAAGGACGTTGCTTTTAAAGCCACATGTTATGGAGAAATCTTCCCTATGGATAGGTAAGACCTCCCTTGGGTGTGTCCAATACCCAAGACAGATAGCAGGATGATATACCAATATGTTCTCCTAAATATATCATGCATTCAATACAAGAAAGGGATGGTGATAGCGTACCTTAAACCTGATGGTCGTACTTCGTAGATCTGAGTTGGTGTAGTCCCTAGATATATTATGCTCTAGCCTCTAAACAACCGATATCCTACACACAAAGGAACAAAGGAAACACCTTTCTCCAACCTATCAACTATGCATGACATAAAATAGATCCAATTCAATCACAACTAGATCGATGATGTGCAATTGAGAAAAACACCATGAATAGGGGAAACCATCAACATCTATATATATAGCATCAGAATCAATACATCACAATGTTTACCTTGACTCAATGATGAGGGAATTTCCTTGGCTCCTTGATTCAAGATCCTCCTAACCTATATCACCAAAGGTTGGGATTTCACAATGATGATGGATGAAGGAAGGAAGAGGATCTCACTGAAATTGGGCAACATTTGTTTGATATCTTCTCTTCTCTTCTCTCCCTTGGAATAACTTCATTATATTGGTGGATGGTGAAGTTAGAGGGGATGAATTTGGACAACTAGGTTTTAGCAATGTTATATCATAACATGTAGGATCCAACTCATGAAGCTAATCTCCTCACAACTCACCACTAGTTCTAGAAAGTGTATTTTTCCAATGGAGAAAATAATGAACTTTCTCAATAACTTAATAAATTATTATTATTAGTGAATAACAATAAGTTATGAGAAAATAAAAGTTTATCAACAACTTAAAGTTGGTAAAGGTTCCTAGTGACCCCAAGGAGGTGGTAAATAATGGTATAACAGATTCCCCCTAAAGTGTGAGGTCAGAAAAGGAATTGATGGCTGAAACACTTTACAATAAGGTAATGCTGCATGGAAAGAGAGGACACAGTCAAGGTAGGATCTAGGAAACAAGTCACCATGGAAGACCCTGCAATCAATCATCCGGTCAGCAATATATATCATCCCCGAGGTAGGCATACCCATGCTCAAAATAGGAATAAAGCATGGTCGCCCAAAAATATGTTGCTAATCCATGGGACCAACTATGAGATCATGGCTGCAAAAGAGTACAACGTAGATCCATGTCATGACAAACAACATAACCACCAACCAATACAGTGTGGATCTATGTGAACCAATGAGATCATAGCCACCGACCAATACAGTGTGGATCTATGACGCAGCATAAAGAAGGAATACAAATAGCACACTTATAGTGCTCTGGTAGTCCTCTAGGTACTCAAGTGATATAATCCATCGCAACTTGGGAGGGGAAACGAGGCTGAAAGATGCAACCCCTAACCCAAGATATTCGTCTCAACCCTCGAAGGTATGATTCACATGACATGAGAATAGATGTGATGATGTCGAACATGGGTGAAACTGTCTGATTACCTGTCACTGATGTCTATCGTTAACAGACGTGAGGGGAACCACCAATAATGATAATGTCCCCCAAGGTACCTAGTACAATATAACAAGTGTGAATGGATGATTTGATGTCGAAAACTTGTAGAATTGATCAAACAAGATTCAAATATGTAAACCAACTGCTAAATGCTAGGAAACCTTCCACTGATAACTGCAAGCTCCAGGGTACTACTGGTTTCTAGACTCACTTCCTAGATGAGGTGTTGTCATCGATAGGAAGGAATTTGTCGAAGGAGGGCCTTGATGTATCCCCCATCATATGACATGAAACAAACTCCAAGAGATGGTTTGAATGGATCAAGTCACCAAAGACAACTGACACATGGATGGCCGACATAAATGGGTAATAAGGTCAAATGAACTGTAGATGGCCAACACATATTGAACTTCCCTTGAACATATGGCATGACATGGAACATGACGTGGCATCTTTGACACAAGAGCACTGGGATAGAGTTGTAATGTAGGAGGCATTGAGACCCACTCCATAAGGCCTGGAAGAGTAACCAAGCGGAGGAGTATAACGACTCATAAGGATCCTAGGTAAGCTAAAACCCAACCGTAAGATACTAACTCAAATAGATGCCATGTTCAAGGGTGACGCAACTAACTGCTGGCATTTAGTGGAAACGATACAGATGATGTTTACCCACCTTTTCTCTTTTTACAAGGATCTTATTCATGTTTTAACGAGATTGAAGAAGGGATAGAAGTGTGCTCGAAGGAATATTCTTCGTGGAGGTTTAACGAGTTTGAAGAAGTAAACCCTGGTCATTCTTCATTTTTTAATGAGCTCGAAAAAAAGAGAGAAGAATGCTCAAAAGAGTTGATCCTTTTCCGTAATAATTTAACGAACCCAGAAAAGTAAGCTCGATACCTCCTTTATGTTTTTAACGAGATCGAAGAAGAGATGGAAGAATGCTCAAAAGGTGTGTCTTTTTCATGGATTTAGTCCCCCAAGGCTGAAAAAGCATAAAATAATCCAAGGGAGAAATATTCTATCCAGGAAGGACTAGAGTATTCCTTTTTCGTAATTAGTCAATTCCACCCGAAAAAGGGATAAACCTATATGAGAATGGATGACCTTTTAAATGCTTTAACGAGCATGAAAGAAATCAATCTTGCTCGGCAATATTTTCTTTTGAAGGGATTCGGAAAAGAGCTTAAAGACGAATGTATGGTACCTTATCCATAGAATTTTAACGATCCTAGACAAGTCTGCTCGGGCCCATCTTTATGGTTTAAGGAGCTCAAATAAGAGAGAGAAAAATGCTCCGCATGCACCTTTTCCGTGAAAGTTTAATGAGTCCGAAAAATTCAACTCGGGACCTCCTTGTTGTTTTTAACAAGCTCGAAGGAGAGATGGAAGAATGCTCGGAAGGGTATCTTGTCCATGAAATTTTAACGAGCCTAGACAAGTGAGATCGGATCCATATTTATTTTTTAAGGAGCTTAAAGAAAAGAGAGAAACATGCTCCACAGAGGGCCTTTTTTGTTCAGTTTTAATGAGCCCGAAAAAAGGATAAAATGGTACTCGTGGAAACCCTCACTGGGTAAGGCCAATAGGAAAATCATAGAGAGAGCATGAGGCTCCATAAAGGAACAAATGAGACTAAGGAGGATTCCCACACCTATGGAAAACAATGGCATGGGCACCAAATGACGAGGAGGTGCTACTATAGGGAACCCATGGAAGGAAGGCTCTACCTCACAAATTACGACATGCAATGCAAGGAGGGATAATGCCACAACTTGATGGGTGCGACCCTAAGGTATGAAAATGGAGAAAACAATGGTTAAAAATGTAATGGATATATGCAGGAAATAACCTACCCCTATATGCTAGTTTCGAAATCATACCTTAAGTAAAGAGGATGGTGCTAATGACCCATGTCTCGATCGTCAAAACCTAAAAAGATAGCTTACACAAGGTCCAAAAGACATGTCAAAAATCCCAAAAAGATAAAAATAGAAACAAATGCACCTATGAGGTCCTTTTAGATTTTTAAATTTTTTTAATGTTTTTGGGTTTTTAGTCTTTTATAATGTTTTTGAATTTTTACATATATGTATTTTGTGACTAATCGAGACATGCCACACACACAAAAAGGGAAAATTCCCAACGCACCAATATATGGTACATAATGTACAAAGCACCAGGTGGATATGTGGCCTATGTGTAACAGTCTTTGTGAGAAAACCCATGCCCCACGTGCCTAGGATTCCCACAAATAATGTCACTTCCAACATGATTAGTAGTGGTTGGATGTTTCTTCCCAACCTGATGTCCAGAGGTTGGTGAGATGCCCCCAACATGACTCACAGAGGCTAGTGGCTTTCCCCCAGTAGGATTACTAGAGGTTAATATATTTCCCCCACTAGGATTAGCAGAGGATAATTGGTTGCCCGCACTAGGATTAGTATCAGCTAACGGTGTGACCCTACCTAGATTAGCATATGATAGTGGTTCTCTCCCTCGTTTTGATTTCTTCTTCCTACGCCTACACCTATCCTTGGTCTTGGAGATGTTTCCCAAGATCCCAATTGAAAGAAGTTCATGTGTCATAATGGGAACGTGGTTTCCATGAGATGGTACGTGATCAAAACATGGAAACTCATCATTAGTGGATGAGGAAGGAGGATTAGAATCATTTGTATGATCTATGGATGATGATCCCATAGGTATTAATGATCCTGTAGAGATTGAGGACGAGGAAACATAGCAAAGTGGTGGGGTAAGTTTGAATGTTCCTAGCAACGTGGAATCTTTGAACATCCCAGACCCCACACTTGTCATGGTCGAGTTGGTAGCACTGACAAGGGGTATGTTTTGACCACTAGACACCCTTGGATCATTGGTGCAAAATTCTAGTTGATCAATAGTAACCACCTTTCCTTGATGGGGAAAACAAATGAGTCTGAATACTGAGGAACCTACTGCATGCATGGCTAGGACCAACTCCATCCTAGAAAGAGATTGTAATCCAAAGGTGAATCAACAACCTCAACATATACATTCATAATTTTACCAGCTAATTCCACTGGGAATCCCACAATCAATCCCTTTGGTTGAAAAGCGTGACCATCAAAGGCTTGAAAATTTGAAGGAGAAGGTATTAATGTGGGAGAACCTAAAGCCTGCCAACATGAGATAGACATAACATAGGTGGAGGCTCCTTCGTCAACAACAGTATGGTAAATGGTAACACCACGTGACTTAACTTGAATTTGAAAATCCACTTGGTGGGGGAGCCTGAAGGTAAGATGGTCAAGATTGAAGGTAATGGTATTGGAATCAATCAGATCAATGGCACCAATGATGTTCAACAAGGCCTTCTTCTGCTTAGGACAACTTTGGATCACTTCTAAGGATGACATGGCACAAGGAGATTGGGCCAAGTCTTCAACAATGTTGTAATGTTGGGAACATCTTGGAAGGATATTGGAATTATTCACCAATCCTTTGGGTAGGCAAGGTGGATTACCAAGAGGTGGTTTCTCTATGTGGAGAGAACCATCAGTTTGAGGAGGAAGAATTTCATCGATGACTGGTTATTTTTCTGAAGCATCGTATTTCTTGGAGCAAGTTTGGAGGTTGACATCTTGGTCACATAAGAAAATAGATGCACTGAATGATGACCCCCAAACTGTTGGTGATCATGAGTTCCCCCTTGCGAGGGTATGGGAGGTGCAATTATCATTTTCTGTCGGTTTTGAGGGAAGTGGTGGGTAAGAACAACAGGTGGATTTGGATTAACACGTTGTGCCAAATACTTGTGAACATCCTCAATGAGAGGGAATAGATGAGTAGGATGATCACCCTTGCAAATAGACCATGGGTAATAGTTCTTCTTATTTCCCCCTTCCTCATTGGCATGAGTAGTGGCAGATTATGTATCTGTCCCTTGCCCATTAGTGTTATTTTTTTGGTGATTGTTTTTATTTTTACCACCCTGCTGAGGATGGTTACCAGTTTGATCTAGTTGGATGACACTAACTTGGGTGGTTTGGGTAGAGATAGGTGGTGTAGGAGCTACAGGTTGTGAAACAACTGGAGGTGTAGCGATTGACATTTTACTCATTTTCTCAACTAGGAGACTCACCGAAGTGGTGGAGATAGCCATGATCACACCATCAGCATGGGAACCAGGAGGAGGTCATTGAGGATCCATGGAAGGACGAGGAGCATGAGGTATTATGTCATACAACGTGCCATATTGAGAGTAAATCAAATCCAACTGTTGAGCTTTCAAGATGACTTGCTCTTTCGTGATCGCACCTGACATGGAAATATATTTGGCAATAGGTGGTAATAAGGAATTCATGAACCAATTCACTAAGAATTGGTCTGGTATTTTGGCATGGATCAAGTTCCGCCTCCATCTCCATTCATGGATATGATCAGATATGTGGGTGGAGGTATTCTGACGTAGTGATGTTAAGAGTTATGTCCCGGTATCATAGTGTATAGGAAATTGGAAGTGTGTAATGTTAAATTTTCTGAATTTACTTCAATATGATCTAGGATCTTAACTGAGAGAATCAACATGTACAGCATATCTACAGCATATCAATCATGGAGACAATAATGCAAGCACACAAGAGACACAAAGATTTACTTGGGGAAAACCATAAAGGTGAAAAACCCCAATAACTTCCTCAGAGATAGATAGAGCAATGATACAACCAACCAAGAGATAGACATAACCTAGAAGCAGATCCTCCTCCTCCATAAGTGCGCCTCTCCTCCTTGAGAGCATGTGTGAGAAGTGAGTGAGTGAATAGAGTGCCTCCCGCACTCTATTTATACTTGACTTGACTTGCCTTTTTTACCTAACTCATGTAGGCTCGAACTTAACCACATAATATAATGCTGACTGGGCCGACCCCCAATAGGGTGGTCTAATAACCCTTTGACCCACATGGCCGACCCCCAATAGGGTGGTCTAATAACCCTTTGACCCACATGACTTATACAGGGCCGACCCCAAATAAGGTGGTCTAATAACCCATCAAGCATAAGTTACAACACTTACAATATAAATGACGACACTTCCTTATAGAGGAATAATACCATCTCTATAGGAATACAATACACATATATGTGAAATACATTCCGAAGTTACATATACATCAACACTCCCTCTTAACTAGGAAGGTATTTCTCAGCACAGTTCTTCTAGCACAAGTCATCTTCTCTGGATCATCGTCACTGGATAATCGTCATCGAGTCATCATCATCATCGTCACTGCTGCTGCTATCTCAATCAATCTCTGAATCTACTCGTCATAGGAAGTTCTACAGAGCCAGTCCTTTTTCATACTGGATGTAGGCCCACCACCTGCAGGTCTTCATCATCACTGGCCATACTGTGGTATCCTCAGGACTTATTACGTGCGTCACAAAACCTGGCTGCAGCATCCCAGGCTATTACGAGCACACAGCTCTACCTGTAGGATCTCCCAGGAGCACATTACATGTGACCCATCACAAAACCTGGCTGAAGCATCCCAGGCTGTTACGAGCACGCGGCTCTACCTGTCGGATCTCCCAGGAGCACATTACATGTGATCTCACCACAAAACCTGGCTGAAGCATCTGAGGCCTTTTTCATCCTGTCCAGATCTCCCAGGAGCAAATTACATGTGGTCCACCACAAAACCTGGCTGAAGCATCTGAGGCCTTTTTCATCCTGTCCAGATCTCCCAGGAGCAAATTACATGTGGTCATGGCAAAACCTGGCTGAAGCATCTGAGGCCTTTTTCATCCTGTCCAGATCTCCCAGGAGCAAATTACATGCCATAGGACAAAACCTCGCAAGAGCATCTCAGGATGTTACGGGTACGAAACTCCGACCTGAAATCTCCCAGGGCACAAATTACATGTCCTCCCAAGCAAAACCTCGCAAGAGCATGTGCCAGATGTCCCAGGGCACCGAATTACATGCCATAGGCAAAACCTCGAAAGACCATCTGCAAATCTCCCAGGGCACAAATTACATGCTTTCCTGCACAACCTGATCCACGGCCACAAAGTATCATCTGATACTCATCAAACATCATCCTGATGTACACATGATCATCCTTATCATCATCACTGCAACATCCTGCTGCATGTCATCTGGAGAAGCTCGTCATCCACAATCATCCAAGTATCCACCTGATATATACATAGATACATGATCCACACAATGTATCCATCATACATGATCCACCTGATCATACAAAGATACATGATCCACACAATGTATCCATCAGCATACATGATCTACCTGATCATACAAAGATACATGATCCACACAATGTATCCATCAGCATACATGATCTACCTGATCATACAAAGATACATGATCCACACAATGTATCCATCAGTATGCATGATCTACCTGATCATACAAAGATACATGATCCACACAATGTATCCATCAGCATCCAACATGATGCGTTCATACAAAATACATACACATGATCCAACCGATCATATCCAGCATCCAACATGATGCATATACAAAATACATACACATGATCCAACCGATCATATCCAGCATCCAACATGATGCATTCATACATACATATAATGATCCGACTGATCATGTCCAGCATCCAACATGATGCATACACAAAATACATATAATGATCCAACTGATCATATCCAAGCAGAAACCAGAACATCCTCCTGATGTTCATCATTCAGCGCTTACATCCACAGCCATGTGAAGGATCCCCCTTCCAACATGCTTGGAATGGCTTCAGCAAATGTGTTCATCACTTCTTCCTCGAAGTGTCCTCGATCTGAAGAACGCCAAGCCTCTCTCTGAAATACTCGAACTTCACCCTGGCTAGTGGCTTCGTCAGCACATCTGCAATCTGCTCGTTTGTCGCAACATATAGGAGCTTCACGGCTCCTCTCTGCACCATATCCCTGATATAGTGATATTTGATCTCTATGTGTTTCGACCTGCCATGAAACACTGGATTCTCGGACAGCTTCACACAACTCTGGTTATCACAGAAGATACTAGTAGCATCCAGCGGGAGATCAAATAACTCAGACAGTAGCTTTCGTAGCCATACTGCCTCATAACTAGCTGAACAGGCTGCAACATACTCTGCCTCAGCTGTACTCAGTGCTTCGCAGGACTGCTTCCTGCTAAACCAAGAGATCACACCTGATCCCATACTGAAGCAACACCCAGATGTGCTCTTCCTATCTGCAGCACTGCCAGCCCAATCTGAATCAACATAACCCTGCAGGTTAAACTTTTGATTCGCCTCATACATGAGCCCATAATCCACTGTACCCTTCAGGTACCTCAGAATATGCTTTACAGCAACCAGGTGAACACTCCTTGGATCCGTCAGGAACTGGCTCAATGTGTTCACAGCAAAGAAAATATCTGGTCTCGTGTTCATCAGGTACATCAAGGACCCAATCATCTGACGATACATGGAGACATCAACCAGCTCAGATGAAGCATCACATAGAAGCTTCAGATTCGATGCCATAGGTGTGGCCATATCTTGCAGTCCATCATCCCGAACCTCTTCAGGATCTCTACTGCATACTTCCCTTGTCCAAGGAAGATTCCATCACTCTGCCACACCTCCATGCCAAAAACAAATAGTGCATCATCTCGAACTTGGAAGAAAGCTTCCGCTGCGTGTCGGCAATCAATCTATCTTTACCTGTAACAAACAGGTTATCTGCATAAAAAAATAGTATCACTTTTATATTTCTCAATGCTGTCATCTGCAACATGCTTGATCTGATAGATCCATATGGAAGTCATAACAAACTTCCCTTCAGGTCTTGGGACTACATCCCAAACATCGTTCTTCATGATCTACGGATCATGGCATTCCATTTCTTCATCCCAGATCCTGGGAACTTCAATATCTTCAATAGATAATTTTTTTGTTGAACAAATGTTGTAGTTCTTCTTTTGTAGGTGAAGATATACGGTCTTTCCTACAAAACAGGTTAAATTGCATGATTAGAAACATCTCATAATTTTCAGAACAAATTCTTACACATAACGAAATATGTCATACAGTCATGCAATTATCTTAGCCAATGCTTCAATACAACATTTATCCATATTCCGTAACTTTCTAGATGCCTTCCAATCTCTACCAGAACATTGTTAAGAGTGTGCACAACTCCCAACATGTCAGCAAAGAGGTTTCATTCTAGATAAGTAGCAATGGAATGTTGTACAGTGCCATAGGCCACTTACCCATGTATATTAGTAGTATACTGTTCATCAATGCAACTATTCTAATATGCATAATACATATCCTAAGTCTAGGAACATGAGCATATACATCATTTGAACAATTTTATTTAAACAAACACATATGTAAGAAATGATAATTAAAATACTTATCTTTGTTTGTTCATTGGGTGGACTCCCTCTGAGTCTTTGCTTCTTTGCGGGAGATACTAGAGTCATAATCTGAAGTAGCTTCTTCTACACCTTTCTATTGTGGAATGTAGGAAGATGTTCAACTCCCTCTAAATATCTGCATCCTTGCAGAAGCTACTGAAGTGTGCTCCTTTGCTTTCTTTGCAGGAACAACTGGAGTGTGCTCCCTCTTGATCTTTGCTTCCTGGATTACTTGTCCTTGAACTTACATTCATCCTTGGTCCCTATGCATCATGATTGTGTTATCCTTGTGATCTCATATAAAATCATACATTCATTAGTATACTATTAAAACACAATAATCTCAAGCATGTATAGTCATGATCATTTCAAACAGAAATAATAAGCATTAGCATTCAAGGTTTATGTAGGATTCTTATGGTTAGTCAAATCATAAGAAACATAACATGTCTAAACCTGTAATTACTCAAACCTATGACTCTTCAGATTAGTTGAATCATCAATCAAGATAAGAGATATAAAATGCATAAAACCTGTGATTATTCAAAGCTATACCATCATGATTCTTCTAGTTAGTCATATCATCAATTATGGTAAGAAACATAATATGCATACAATCATGATTATTCAAACCTATGACTTCATGAATAATCATAATCAACAACGCGATAGTATAAGATCCTAACCCAAGGTAGGAATCTAGCTTGATATAGGAAAAACATACCTGGATTATCATGTTAGCTAGTTATGTCTAACATACCCGTATAATGTCTTTTGGTTCTCTTCAGTGACTTGTGCTAGTAACCTGCATGTCTCATAAGTTAACCATTATAAAACCAAGTTATACATACCTCGTGAATGGATCTTGTATGAGATCCATGACAATGGATGAATCTTTGTCCTCATGTTATCATGATCATATGTTCTTGGACCAGAACATGATCTGTCTTTCTTGGTGTACCTTTCATGTTAGTAGACAACATAAACCTCATACAACACCATAATGCATTAGTACAATCATAAGTGTCAATACCCTAACCAATGAATATCTTCTATCATGCATTCATAATTTTGTTAAGGTGAAACGACAAATCTAAAATCAAAATTGTACTAACCGTAATAACATGAAGACAAACATACCATAAACTTAATCATGGACAAATATCGAAACATACCTCGATGAGACATACCTGTCGAGATTGCTTGTAATCTTCTTATGTAAGACCTTAGCCTCATCTCCCTCTGAAACAGGAACTTCTTCACTCATGCAGATGATCAATCCATCTTCTTCTAGGATTAACCCAATCCACTTGATTTGCAAGAATTGGACCTGGAGCTGGATATGGGTTTGTCAGAGAAACCCCAAAAATTCAAACTTTGAATTTCAAACTTTCGAAAGGATAGAAATATGCGCCTTGATGAGCTGATCAAACTGGTATATTCAGCATTTGAAAACTGCAAAGTTTCACTCCTCAATTTTGCCTTTGAAACTCCCGGATTCACTGGACGTGATCCTGAACTGGGGTTTGATGAAGCCCACTCTTTTGCCCCATCAAAATGTTTGATCCAAATCTCTAAGCTTCTATTTTTCGGAGGAGCTTCCAGCCGTGGTCACAGATTTCAAAAATTCCCATTTTTACAGAAGCCCTAATTTTCCACTTTTCTGATCAAAGTCCCGAACTAGGGTCTAATCAAGCCCGACCTTCTGCCCAACCAAAAATTCTGATCTTGGTCTCTAAATTTCTATTTTGATGAGTAGCATCCATCCGTGATCTCCGATTACAAAAATTCCAACTTTCTCCAAAGCCCTAAATTCCGGAAGCCATGAATGAAGGTACCAAAAAATAATTCTGTTTTGACAGAAATATGTACCTGATTGTTTCTGGTGTAACTCCAAAATTTTTGATCCACAGGGTCTGAAAAAGTTTCCTGAGATAGCCTGACCTGTTATCTTTCCATCCTGACATGTCTGACCCCAATTGGATTCTCTGAGAGAGAGTTATGCCAAATGTCGCAACGTGACCTGTTTTTGGATAAAACAGGAGAGCGAACTTGTACGGCGTGCCACGTGTCACTGTTTTAACTTAGGCCTCTGAAAAAGTTTTCTGAGATAGCTCGGCCTGTTACCTTTCCATCCTGACAGTTCTGACCTCAATTGGACTCTCTGAGAGAGATTTATGCCAAATTTCGCAACGTGACCTGTTTATGGGATAATACAGGAGATCGAACTTGTACGGCGTGCCACGTGTCACTGGTTCAACTTCGGCCTCTGAAAAAGTTTTCTGAGATAGTACAGACTGTGTACTACCTTTCACTTTTTACGAAATTTCATTTGGAGCTTCCTAGCCCAATATATGACCTTTTTCCCAAGGTGACCTGATTTTGACTCAGATCTGGAAGAGGCAGAAACCCTATATTGTACAGATCATAAATCACAAAGTACAACGAATTAGAGGTTTTCCTTTGGACAAAAGATACCTGGAGATTTAATCTTCGTCCTGTAACAATTTCAGATCCGAAAACTTCGCCAAAACGGTTTTATAGCGAAAGTGCTACGATGACTGGTTTTTGCTATATCAAGCCCTAGCATCGTAAGTGCAACAAGTGTCATACATGCCATATCATGCCTTCTTTCAGGCTAGCTCTGATACCATGTTAAATTTTCTGAATTTACTTCAATATGATCTAGGATCTTAACTGAGAGAATCAACATGTACAGCATATCTACAGCATATCAATCATGGAGACAATAATGCAAGCACACAAGAGACACAAAGATTTACTTGGGGAAAACCATAAAGGTGAAAAACCCCAATAACTTCCTCAGAGATAGATAGAGCAATGATACAACCAACCAAGAGATAGACATAACCTAGAAGCAGATCCTCCTCCTCCATAAGTGTGCCTCTCCTCCTTGAGAGCATGTGTGAGAAGTGAGTGAGTGAATAGAGTGCCTCCCGCACTCTATTTATACTTGACTTGACTTGCCTTTTTTACCTAACTCATGTAGGCTCGAACTTAACCACATAATATAATGCTGACTGGGCCGACCCCCAATAGGGTGGTCTAATAACCCTTTGACCCACATGGTCGACCCCCAATAGGGTGGTCTAATAACCCTTTGACCCACATGACTTATACAGGGCCGACCCCAAATAAGGTGGTCTAATAACCCATCAAGTATAAGTTACAACACTTACAATATAAATGACGACACTTCCTTATAGAGGAATAATACCATCTCTATAGGAATACAATACACATATATGTGAAATACATTCCGAAGTTACATATACATCAACATGTAAGGATAGCCATAGACAAAGAACTAAATTCATAGTAAGATGCACTAGGTAACTCAATGTACCATTTGGACGTCGCACCAATCAAAGTGCATTGGAATAACCTCAATCGAACGTTGTCATCCACAAGGGAATTAGATGAGAACCACAAGTGAAATGTCATCACATGGTTTTGTGGGTCCTCTCCAGTTTTACCATCAAAATTAGGAATGTCTGATGGTAGCTTGGTTGGTATGGATGGCCAATGGGGTTGGTGACAAACATGATCATTCATCAACCTGGAGAGCTTAGATAAATTTAAAGTGGCCAAGAATGGTAATCTTGTGTTGGAAAATGAATTCTGGGAATGCAATGGATTGTTTTGAAATCCCCCTTGGTGTATGGATTGACCGATATTAGCACTATGAGCTGAAGGATAGCTCTGAGTGCCATGCCCCCTAGTAACTGGCCTGAACTAGAAGATGGGCCACTAGTTGATGCAAAATTACATCCAACAAGGAAACATACATTGGGGGAAGCCGAAGGACCAATAGGAGGTTGAGACATAACATGCCCCCCCAAGGTATTAGCACTAGTAGGAATACTAGAACTAGTGGGTAGGTTCCAATTTGAAGGAAAACTCACTGAGGGGTTAATAGAACTTGGGATAAATCTTGATGGCATGCTAGTCCCAATATTGGGAGGAGTGGTTTTTCCAAATGCAAAGGAAGGATTTGGCAAAGTGGTATGGAGCATTGGCATGGTATTAGGTAGATCCGATGATGAAACGAACGACGGGACTTGAGTAACACAACTATGAGGTGGCATAAGAAAACTCATGAATGGGTTGCTGATCACGAGAGGTAAAGAGGGTGACACGGGTTTGCTATCCATGGGGATAGAAGGAGATTTACCTATGGTTGTCCCATGTCAATACGTAACACTTGGTGTGGACCCCTCAGGAATAGATGGAAAACCCATGCCCGACATCGTTTGGTAGGATTCGGTTCTGACTGCTGGTTCTCAAAAAGGTAAGCTCCCTAGTTGAACTAAGATTGGACCTCGTAGATCCGTCAGAGGGTTGTGATGGAATTTTTTACCTTCTTCAATTATTTCAATCTTAGGTGGGGTGAATTCATCAAAGTGTGGAAAGTGGGTGCGTGGGGTAGAAACCAGATTAGCTTCAAACTCAATGGTAGTGGGTAGTTCTAATAAAGGGTTAACCCTTCGTCGTTGTACTTGTGGACCCTCAAACTGAGGATAATCCCCTCGTAACCATCGGGAACGACATACATGTTGGTTAGCCACAATGATAGTAGCAAAATAACCCACCCTATATCCTTCTAAACAAAGCACACATTAAACGCCTACTCAGGTAAGGAAGCAATCAAACATGAGGACATGTGGGATAAATAGTCGGTTTCGTATAGGTGTTTCAAGTTATCAAAGCTCGAAATATACCACAGAGTCCAACAATAATACTCAGCCCAATATTTCAGAGCACTAACCAAGGAGTATTAGGACCATACCCTTGATCGTATTACCTAAATACTTGTTAGTACATGCGTAGTAATATCCTCGAGTGTTGTTATCAGTGTATTGCAACAACAAGATGGCCAAAAGGTTAACTCGGTTGGTTTCAGGATTCTATGGGGGTCTCCTAATATACTCAAGGTACATGGGAGCTCAAATCTGTACTAGTGTTGTCTAATGCACAACCGTTCGAAAGGGGCCTTCTGATATACTCTAGGTACGTGGAAGAATCGTACAAACCCTAGGTTGTAGCGCTGACAAGTAACAACAACTCCTACGCTTAACGATGCCGGAACATGTCTCTAGCCTATCACACAATGTTGCTAAAAATTGTAATTAACTATGTGCTTTATTTTATCTTAAGACGGTTAAGTGGATAAAGTGGTGTTTTGACTTGACCCAAAACCATGCATGAGAATGAATCTTTTTCTTTTTCTCTTAGATGAACACTATCTAAAGCAAAGGAAGAGATATTTTTCACAAGCACTACAACAATGGAATGCAAAACACACTCAATAATGCTAAAAATGCACCTCTATTTGTATGTTTTCCTGGTTTTTGTTTTGTTTTGTTTTTAGTGATGAGAAACAAATCCAAAAAATCAATGCAATTGAATCACAAGCAAGAAAAATGATAAATTAAAAACTACTTGTTGCTTGCACTCTTTGTTTTTAACAAATGTCAAAAAATAAATTAAAAAGAGAGAGAAAAACAAGGTAGCGAAAATCATATCAATTTATGTAACTTTATTATTATAGTTTCTAGAAACAAATTATAGATCTGAATTCCTCTAAAAAAAAATACATGATTTGAAAAAACAAATCAGTCAAAACCGATTTCAGGAAGCAAAGATATCTTCATTTCAGATCTGCACTTTTTCAAGAATACCGAAAAAATGAAGGTAGGGAAATCCTAGATATAAAATTAGATTTAGATCCAAATCACATCTGAGAGATCGAGCAGATACCACTGCTTAGATGTCTAGAGAGAGTGAAGACAAAGGCAGATCAAGATCCAATATCAAGCAAAGACAAAAAAAAAAACAAGAAAATCATATAACAAAGAATCGTCCCCGGTATGGTCGCCAATTATGTTATGGAGAAATATTCCCTACGGATATGTAAGACCTCCCTTGGGTGTTCCCAATACCCAATATATACAGTAGGATGATATGCCAATAGTTTATCCTCAATATATCATGCATTCAATACAATAAAGGGATGGTAATAGCGTACCTTAAACCCGATGGTCGTCCTTCGTAGATCCGAGCTGGTGTAGTCCCTAGAGATATTATGCTCCAGCCTCTAAACACCTTATATCCTGCACACAAATGAACAAAGGAAACACCTTTCTCCAAGCTATCAACTATGCATGACATAAAATAGATCCAATTCAATCACAACTAGATCTATGATGTGCAATTGAGAAAAACACCATGAATAGGGAAAACCATCAACATGTATATATATAGCATCAGAATCAATACATCACAATGTTTACCTTGACTCAATGATGAGGGAATTTCCTTGGCTCCTTAATTCAATATCCTCCTAACCTATATCACCAAAGGTTGGGCTTTCACAATGATGATGGATGAACGAAGGAAGAGGGTCTCATTGAAATTGGGCAGCATTTGTTTTATATCTTCTCTTCTCTTCTCTCCCTTGGAATACCTTCATTATATAGGTGGGTGGTGAAGGTAGAGGAGATGAATGTGGACACCTACAGTTTAGCAATGTTATCTCATAACATGTAGGATCCAACTCATGAAACTAATCTCCTCACAACTCACCAATGGTTCTAGAAAGTGTATTTTTCCAATGGAGAAAATAATGAACTTTCTCATTAACTTAATAAATTATTTTATTATTTAATAACAATAAGTTAAGAGAAAATAAAAGTGTCTCAACAACTTAAAGTTGGTAAAGTTTTCTAGTGACCCCAATGGAGTGGTAAATAATTGTATAACACCACAGGAAAGGATAAGCATGATCATGACAAAGATTGTTGTGATGAGTCGGATGATGAGAAACCAGACTTTTTCAAGAAGTTGAAAAGAGGACGAGGTAAGTACAAGAAAAATTAACCCTTCAAATGATTCAGATGTGGAAGAGTAGGTCATTATGCCTTGAAGTGTCCTTTCAAGGAAATTGGAGATAAAAAGAGTGATGAGGAATCTATTTCGTATAATTGGAAGACTGTGTGCTCACAACACAAACCTGAGAATAGAAGGAGCATTCCAAAATAGAGGAAGAGTTTGTACACCGAAGAAGGAAGTAATGCGTCTAAAGGAAATTACTGCAAAAAAGAGCCTAAAGAAGTACTCTTCATGGCCCATGCAGTAGAAGATAGCAAAGAATAAAAAAATAAGACCAGTTCAAAGAACACTCCAGTTGCGCAAAGCAAGCCATGATCACTAGATAAGTATTTCTTCAGTGGATCATTCAAAACACCTCCAAATCCATCCACAAATCCAAAACCTGTTGTAGAAGTCAAGACTGACACTCAATCCGATGATGAAGACACTGCAGACATTGATTGGAAAGGTGAATTGATTAGTGCCTTGGATGAGTTAAAGAATTCAAAGAAGAAGAATAAACTCTTGCAAGATCAATTATCAAAGTATGAAGAACAGAACATACCATCTATTGGTGCGGATCTTCGTGAAAAGATAACTAGCTATGAGATTCAACTGAGTTGCACACAAGAAAAGGTTCAAGTACTTGAGAAAGAGAAATCTATTTTGAGAGCCTCACTGGAGGAATTGGCGCAGAAAATTGGGATGATGACAAATCAACTTGAAGAAAAGGATAAATAGGTATCTTGTCTAGAAAACAAGCTGACTCAGATAAAGGGCAAGAAACAAGTACGTATTGCAAGTAGCGACCCTATCTGTGCACAATCAGAAAGTGACAAGACATAATCTGAAGGTGAAGTGTAGAACAGGTTAAAAGACAACATGACAAGACTAAACAGGATTCTGAAGGATCAGAGACCACCAGAAGACAAAACAGTTCTTGGCTAGGTAAAGACACCAAGGAATATCCGCGACAGAGAGAATTTCCCAAATCATGATTGTAGCTAGGGTTTTCACCTTAGCTTGTGCAAATGAGCACCTACTAAGGAGAAAGGACTGTTTAGTAGCAGTTCAGAAAAACATTAAATGAAAGACAATACATTAAAATGGAAATTATTCTAAACATGTGCATAAAATAATAGAAAAGTAATAAAAATGGTTTTTTGTATTAAAAATTGTACCTCCAATGTGAAGGTTGGTGAAGTTCTTGCAATAGTCCAAGAGGGTTGCTCCAAACTCCAGCTTTGCTCCTTTCTCTTTCTCCAAAGGGTTGGAAATGGGCCAAAGGGGCACTCAAGGGTGAAAGTAGCTCAAGGGTGAGCTAGGGTTTCAAGAGTGATTTTGGCAGAGTAAGGGTGTATTTGACTGTGGATATGAAATGAGGGGCCTCCATCACCTATTTATAGGTTTTTAGTGGTGGAGTGTTGGCCCATGGTTTTGGGAACCATCTGGTTTAGGTCAGCTGTATAGGGTTTTCTCCTCCTTTTTTCCTCTTTTTCCTCTTTTTTTTATATTTTTATTCCCTTTTTAGAGGGTTTTTGCTATTTTGGATTATTTTTGGGGGAAAAGGGGTTTTTTGGCCTTTTGGAGGCTTTTTTAATGGTTTTGTGGCCTTTTGGAGGCTTTTTAGTGGGATTTTAAGGTTTTGGAGGTAAATATGGTAGGAAATATGGACAAATGAGTCATATAATGGGGTAGATGAGGTAGTGAGCACCTTTTGGGTGTTAACAGATTGCCCGCTGATGTGTGAGGGCAGGAGCTCATCATATGGCTGATAGACATCATAAGTCTTGTGTGGTTTTCCTGGGGTGTGGAGAAGAGAAGGAACGAACTAGAGCCCGAAACAATGGTCCCGAACAAACTGCAAAAACTGAAACTACATGACCTCAATAATGAATGAGGAATAATCTGAATATATGGACAAGGTGGGCATTCCCATGCTCGTATCAAGATATAAAACAACAATAACAATGAGGTCCAAAATATGGGGACCTGACATATACATGGCCTCAAATAATGAATGAGGAAGAATCTCAAGATATGGACGAGGCGGGCATACCCATGCTTGTATCAAGATACATAAAAAATAACAGTGAGGCCCGAAAAAAAGGGGGACCTGTAGGATACATAGAGAACCACTGTGTACATCATAAGGGTCCAGAGGGGACACAAATCTGGGACAACTGTTGGGCTGACCATGTCTGAGCTGAAGAACTGATACACTGGAAATACAACAGTGCTACTGAGTGTGGTACCAGAGGAATTGATGAGTTGCTGGATCATAGTGACAAGGAGTCATACTCTCAATGGTACACTGAACTAGAACTGAACTGGGTACTCAAGGAAGCATATAACTGGATGGCTTCCGAATACAATCTCCAATGCAACCCGGACATCCACAGGAACATATAACTGGGTGTTCCGAAGTGACTCACCAATGTACTAGAGTCTAGGGAAATCCGGGGTCTTCGACCAATAACTGAAGGGATATAAACCCTACACGATTCTCAACGATGCAATCAAGGTGTTGAATTCGAGCATGTGAGAAACAACCACTCGGAGAGGCAATGATGACTCCTCTCAGAATGGTGCGTAGGAACTCACCACAGATGGTGATGGGTCCAAGGCGCAGGGACCTCTGGGTCTATCCTCTAGAATAGAGGGGTTGTCGTCGACAGAGGGAGACCTGCAACTAGCAAGGCAATAATGTTTCCTTGATAGGAGCGCGAGGTGGAGAACCGAAGTGTGAGAGTACTGATGGTAGGACTGACATACTGTGAGGGATAACTGGGCAAGTAGAGTGGGTGGACTCAAACTTCCTTTGCTCAGAGAATGATGGCGGGGATGATCGAGCAGCATATGAAACTGACTAGTGGGAAAGGGATCATAGATGTACTGGATCGAGGATAGTGTCTGGGATGAGGGATACTCAAGATGGTGTAAAATGGAAGGAGACTGCAGAATACTCTAAACAAAGGAGACCTAATTGGGGGTGCTGCCGAGATGATCGATCATAGTGGAAAGAGGCACAGGGGAACTTCTTCATGGGTTAAGGAACTAGAAGAAGTGTGTTTAAAATGGTACTGTCGTGTGGATTTATACGAGCCCAGGACAGTTCATGCTCATGATTGCTTTCAATTTTAAGGAGTCTGAAAGCGATAAGAAGACTCTGTAATAATGGAATAGTACTGTCATGTGGATTTGTATGAGCCCAGGACAGTTCATGCTCATGGTTGCTTTCAATTTTAGAGAGTCTAAAAGCGATAAGAAGACTCCAGGGGGTTTCTTTTTCGTGTGTTAGTCTCCAAGGCCCGAAGAAGCATAAAAGGATACAATGAAGAACTATTCTAGCCGGTGTGACTAGAGTATTCCTTTTTCGTAATTAGTCTACCAGGTCCGAAAAAGGGTTAAACTTATACCAGATAAACGCCCTTTCAGGTACTTTAACGAGCATGAAAGGAATCAAGATTGCTCGGCGATATTTTTATCGTTTTAGGAGTCAGAAAAGAGCTCAACAGAAACTCCCTAAGTGCCTTTTTCGTAAAGGACTTGTCCGCCCCGAAAAGGGGATAAAATTATACCGAACAAAAGGAATGGTCAGGCAAGGAGGAAGTTCTCAATCAAGGAACATTGATGATGATCAAGAACGAGGGTAGGGGGGAACATTGGTGAGCCTCCTTGCGGGATAATGAATGGTGGAAAAATAATGAAATAATTGCAGTGTGACAGGAGTGAATGGCTCATGTAGAAATGTGGAACAATCTGATGGCCACCGATGTGGCACGTAAACCGAGGCAGCAAGGTGTCGGGACACAATGTTGAAATTGTACCTAGTGAGAGCGAGAAATGATCTCAAGCATCATCACGAGCTCGGAAAAATGAATCTGGTGATATAAAAAGTGTCAACAACGGAGAACGGTCGAAGTGGCATGCAAACCGAAGTGACGGGGGGTGTTTTGGAAAAAATACCCAAAAAATCTGAGGGTGAGAGCGAGAAATGATCTCACGCATCATCACGGGTTTGGAAAAATGAATCCGATGATATAAAATATATAAAAAACGAAGAGCAGTCGAAGTGGCACGCAAACTGGGGTGACAAGGTATCAAGACACAATGTTGATATTGTTCCTGGTGAGAGCAAGAAATGATCTCAAGCATCATCACGAGCATGGAAAAATGAATCCGATGACATAAAATACAGCTAATAACGATAACGGCTGCTATGGCATGCAAACCGAGGCGACAAGGGGCATGGGAAAAATGCCCTAAAGTTTTTGGTGAGAGCAAGAAATGATGTCAAGCATCATCACGGGCACGGAAATATGAATCCGGCAGTGCAAATGGTGCGAAATACAGAGGTCATAAAGACTCTAGAATGGTCAAAGGAAAGAACTAGGTTAAAAAATGGCTACAAATAAAGGTGAGCCCACCAAGCGAAGGATGTAGTGGTGGGGAGAAATGATGGCCCGCGGGGGAGAAATACTAGGCATATCAAATCAAATCAAATATACAAGTGACACGTGACCCCAAAAATGGTTGAGATCACAAATGTGAAAAAGTGAGCAGGGCTAATGACCTGCCCCCATGCTATGTGCATGGGGTTTGTGATTATGGATCACATAGGTGTTGGTTTGAACAAGGGGGTCACTGACGTGCTGAGATAGATGTGATCGGGAAGGTTCAAATTGATTAATCATGCCCCCTATCCCAGGGTCGAGGTAATCTATTATTCCCCCTAACTCAGAGGTGTCAATGTGGTGCTCTATGATAGCGGGGTCGAGACCAGGCATCTCGGTATAGGACCAGGCAAAGACATCACAGAACTCTTGGAAAAAAAAATTGTACTCTCCAATCTCAGACTCACTGCAGGAGGCTCCTAAGGTAATGATTTCAAGAGCACCAAGTGGGTCAAAGATATCTATGTGGATGACGGGTGAGATGTTGGCCATGTTACCTTCCTCAAAGGTGTGGGAGCGGGAATAGGATCCTTAAACCAGTCGACTTTGGTGGGAAGGAAATCTTTGGACTCAACCGCAAATTGGGTAGCAGTGGTAGAGGAGGAGTCTTCTGAGAGGAAATAAGAACGATGGTGCATGTCATCCCAAGGATAATCCGTGGCAGTGAGAGCCTCTAGAATCTCCTCATCATTGCGGAAACTTTGAGTTGTCAAATCGGTTGACGAAGGAGTGGTAGTCGAAGAGATAATATAAATAGTGTGAATCTCTCCGGATGAGGGTGATACTGGGGGGTGGATCTCCTCAATTGTGGGGGGTGCCATCTCAAGGTCCAAATTATTCATCTCGTAGAGAGTTGCTCTGTAATCTGGGAGATCAAGACAGTGATGTGAGTAATGGCCGTAAATACCGCATATTGCACAAGGGTGGTTGGTACGCAGTGATTTATCACGAGGCTTAGGGGTTGGATCTAGTTTGACAACTAGGATGTTGGGGTCGTCGTCAAGCATTTGCATGTGTTCCTGTAATGCAGGTAATTGTGGACATTGATGAGTTGGATGGCCTAACTCATCATAGAATGAGCATTTGGGAGGAGCACGAAACACGGGGGGGTTTAACTGCTTTGGGCGGGGGTATAGCAGTGTATGGTTGTGGGCCTCTACCCCCAGTGTGCTTGATAAGAGGGGGGGATTCGTAAATCATGAAGGGGTAGTGACACCGGGAGGTGGTTGACTAGTAGTGGCAATGGGTTACACCGGTTGTAGGACGACATTTGGTGTCAGCGGGGGAACGGGAGGCGAAATATACCACACGGGTAATCCCAAGGTTAACCCGGGGAGGCTAAGAGTAGCCATAACCGGGGCACTTACTACGCCCAAGGGAGGGAATAGGAAGGGGATTGTGTGGATGGGTGTAACACCAATGTGACTAGGTACCAATGGTGGTTTGGGTAAGAAGGGCGGTTGATTGTTGGGTGTTTGCATATTGTGGGAAAGGGTACATAAGTCAGATACTTCGGGCACAGGTGATGGGGGAGGAATGGATTGGAATGTGAAGGTCATCGGCGTATCTAAGTAAACTCTGGGTCCCACGGAGGAAACAAACGAGGTATTTGCACCACCAATAGGTTGCTCAACCATGGGGAGAACATTCTCGGGTGTAGCAGGGGAATTTGGATCGTAATAGGTGAGTTGGTCGACCTTGACCACGCATCTGTCATGGGGGAACATCATGGTACGAAAAATGGATGAGGCAACCGCCCGCATGGCATACATGTAGCTACGGCCAAGTAAGAGGTTATAATCAAGTTGGGCATTGATGACCTCTATGTCAATGAGTACGGTTTTACCAGCCAACTAGACGGGGACATTAGCTAAAAGACCTTGGGGTTGAGCTGAACGGTCGTCGTAGGCTCACAACGCAGTGGTGGACTGCTGGAGAGTAGGGGATCCCAACTTATACCAAATGAATGTGGACATAATGCATGTAGAGGCACCTTCATCGATGATGCACCGATGGATGACAAGATTCTGAATGGAAACAGAAACTTGGAACGCTAAAGTGGAAGGCAGGCATGGTTCGGACTGGTCCAAATCGAGAACCATCAGTTGTGAATCATTTGGGTCAATAGCACCAATGGCGGAGAGCAAAGTCTTGCGCTGTGAAGGACATTTTTCTAAGACTTATAACGCAGACATGGCTGCGGGAGATTGGGCTAAGTCATCTACAATGTTGTAATTTGACGTAGCGTGAGCATTGGGGTTATTGTTAATGCGACGAAGTGGGAAGCGAGGTGCTTTGGAGGCGCCATCGAGTGGAGTCGGGGGTATACATAACGTTTGATCAGTGGGATGAGCGTTAGTGTTTTTGTTGGCAGGAGAGGCTTCAGGGGTGGAACCATATTGGTTCCGATGGGTTTGGAGGTTGACATCAGTGGGGGACGCGTGACCAAAGCACTAAGGTGGACAGGAGGGTCCGTGGGAATGGTGGTGATGTGCCATAAGAGCATACGAATTGGTTGCTCCAGATTGAGATGTAGCCCGCGAAAGGTCGGGGCCATGGCTAGGACGTGCTATGGAAAAGGGTTGAGGATGCGAGGCAACACAGCCAATGATGTCATATGCGGCATGGGATTCCCCCAACGGGATTCCCCGGACGCATCGTGTTGGGAGGAATTTCCGCGAGGGGCGTCAAGTATGATGGTATATAGATAACCCGACTGGCGTAAATGAGGTCAAATTGTTGGGCTTTGAGGATGGCCTCTTCTTCAGACTGGGGTCGTTCGGATGCCACATCCTTGGCAATGATAGGAAGTAGGGATTTTAGGAACCAATCTAAGAAGATACGGTCGTCTAACTTGATTTTGCAGAGGCTGCGGCGTCAACGCCACTCATGAATGTGGTCAGTGATGTGGGTAGCCATGTTCTGTCTGCAAGATAGTAGGATCTCAACTCCCGCGTCATAGCGGACAGGTAACTGAAAGAACTGCAGGAAAGTGGAGGCAAGGGAGGTAAAGGTGGCATGAGTCCCATGAGGCTGCTCGATTTACCACTTAGCTGCAGAGCCAGTGAGGGTGTGCTGTAACAGACGGAGGCGAATAGAGTCGTCCACTATGGAGTTAGATGAACACCATAGATGAAAGTACATAATATGGTTTTGGGGGTCCTCACCTACCTTGCCCTCACACTTAGGGATGTCAGAGGGGAGCTTGGTGGGCATGTGAGGCCACGCAGGGTCGTGTCTGATGGGATCGTTAGTCAGTCTAGCTAGGTCGGGAAGGTTGAGACTAGCCATGAATGGAAAACTAGTAGAAGGATGTGACATACTAGTGGGTGTGACCATGTTGGGGCCAATGCCCCCAAGTGTAGGGGCTGGGTGAGGGATGTTTCCCCCAAGTGCAGGAACGAAAGTGGTATGGGACGGTCCTGCACCGCCAAGGGTAGTGTGAGTCACTGATGGAGTGGCGCTAGGTATGCTAGCTACTGGAATGGGTACAGTGATCGAAATGGTAGATGTGGGCCCCATCGAGGGCATACCCAAAGTGGGTGTGGTAGCCGGTGTGGTGGTGGATTCTCCACCAATGTTCCCTACAAAGAAAGGGGTGGAAGTCACGCCAGCCATGGGGATGGTTGGTGCAGTGTAAATGGGGTTCTCGGACTCTACCTTAGAATCAGAGGTAAAATAAGGGGCGTCTAGCTCGGGTGACGGATTTCTATGCCGCTGACGAGTGGAGTCAAGTGACAAGGCTTGAGATCTATGATGAGTGGTATCAAGTGATGAAGATCTATGTCTATGATGGGTGGTGTCAAATGAACCGTGCTGTGGGGGCTCGCCCCGGAGGTGCCGAGAATGTCTCGGGGACTCAATGGTGACAGATGGTGTCAAATATCTTGGGGTTGTGTTGAGTGAAAAACAGCTCAAAAACCCTAATGCAACCGAGTGTGCAGAAGGAGAGCTCAAAAAATATGGCACTCAGGCCAACAACCAACTCAAAACACTTATTGTAACAACTGTGCTACAATAAGTGGAGTATCAACAGAAATGGTCAGAATACCAACAAGCAGCAGGTTTCCTAAAAAATAAAAATAGTGGACTCGCTAGACCAAAAGGAGGTAAGGGAGCATACAAACACCTAGCTAAATAGTATTCTAACTCAACTAGACATATCCTCTGCAAGGTGATGAAATCCAAGTTAGACAATATGGACAGTAGAGGCAAGTGACTAAAGATATCCCCCTACCAGGAGGGACACCGGGTAGTCAATCCTAGAAGAAAGGCAACTAAGATACCCCATTCATGACACGTCCAGAAAAAGTGAATCTATCGTTTGGTTCTATCGCCGCGGTATCCCCATACGGGTGATACCCCGAGAACTGCGAAAGGTAGCCTTCGGTTACTGAATGGATTGCAGTATTCCACTCAGGCCTCCGGAACCAATCTGGCAACTTCAACCCTCCTAGGGGAGAGGCCCTCTGATAAATTGGTTGTGACCGTGCCAAAAAATACTAGGGGATTTTGGTTCCCTAATGGACAGCAACTATGTCTCAAGTGTAAGCAACCGAGGGGTTTGGATGCCTATCCCCCCAATCCTACCTAACTACAAAAATTCTTATGTGTTCCCCAAGTGGGGTTAGAATGTTGGTTGTGTTAAGTAGTTTTTTAGGGCTCACTTGAATTAGGTGATAGAGTGTGTGCATGTGAGATGATGATGAACCCAAGTAAAAGTGCCACTAGGGTGGGAAACTTTCTGAGTAAAAATAACAATACAGAATTTAAACTTCGAAATGCAAAATTTTCTCTTTTTAATTAAAATGCTGAAATTTTAAAAAATATTCTGTAAATGGAACAGAAATAATACTACAGAAAAGGTTGTAGGGAAGTATGGCTGCAGGTAGGACAGATGGCTGTGCAGGTGCAAAAAATAGTGCAGCAAAGTGTTGGGTTCAAAAATGGTGAAAAAAGTGCAGAAAACAGACCGCGGGTCTGTGGTAAATCTGGGCAGTCGGACCGCAGGAAACAGCTCAATAGTCGCGGACAGGTTGCGGGATTTTGGCCGAAAGATGCAGTCAGACCGTGGGAAGCAAGTCGAAATCCGCAGGCGGGTTGCAAGAAAATGGCTGAAAGCCGTAGGTGGGACACGGGAAAAAGGTCGAAAGACGCAAGCAGGTTGCAGGAAAATGGCTGAAAGCCGCAAGTGGGACACAGGAAAAAGGCCGAAAGACGCAGGCGGGTTGCAGGAAAATGGCTGAAAGCCACAAGCGGGATGCGGGAAAAAGGCCGAAAGACGTAGGCGGGTTGCAAGAAAATGGCTAAAAGCCGCAAGCGGGACGCACGAAAAAGGCCGAAAGACGCAGGCGAGTTGCAGGAAAATGGCTGAAAGCCGCAAGCGAGACGAGGAAAAAGGGTCAACAGCCGCAGTCGGATCACCCCGAACAAGCTAATAGCCACAGTCGGATCGCAGGTAACAAACTGAAAACCGTCGCTAGGTCGCCGGAAACAGTCTGAGAGCCGCGGTCGGATCGCAGGTAAATTCCTGAAAGACGCGGTCGGAACGCAACTGTAGAGGGTAAAAGATGCAGTTTACGGTAGCCAAAAGGGACAGCCGAACAGAAAAATATTGCAGAAAATTAAAAATGTTGAAAACTTTAAAAACTATAACCATAAATTCAAAGGAACACAAGGGGAGTCGCCAAAACTGTAGCTAGGGTTTTCACCCTAGCTTGTGCAAATGAGAACCTACTAAGGAGAAAGGACTCCTTAGTAGCAGTTCAGAAAAACATTAAATGAAAGACAATACATTAAAATGGAAATTATTCTAAACATGTGCATAAAATAACAGAAAAGTAATAAAAATGTTTTTTTGTATTAAAAATTATACCTCCAATGTGAAGGTTGGTGAAGTTCTTGCAATAGTCCAAGAGGGTTGCTCCAAACTCCAGCTTTGCTCCTTTCTCTTTCTCCAAAGGGTTGGAAATGGGCCAAAGGGGCACTCAAGGGTGAGCTAGGGTTTCAAGAGTGATTTTGGCATAGTAAGGGTGTATTTGACTGTGGATATGAAATGAGGGGCCTCCATCACCTATTTATAGGTTTTTAGTGGTGGAGTGTTGGCCCATAGTTTTGGGAACCATATGGTTTAGGTCCGCTGTATAGGGTTTTTTCCTCCTTTTTTCCTCTTTTTCCTCTTTTTTTATATTTTTATTCCCTTTTTAGAGGGTTTTTGCTATTTTGGAGGAATTTTGGATTATTTTGGGGGAAAAAGGGGTTTTTTGGCCTTTTGGAGGCTTTTTTAATGGTTTTGTGGCCTTTTGGAGGCTTTTTAGTGGGATTTTAAGGTTCTGGGGGTAAATATGGTAGGAAATATGGACAAATGAGTCATGTAATGGGGTAGATAAGGTAGTGAGCACCTTTTGGGTGTTAACAATGATAAGTCCTTCAGGTATGATAACTCCTTCAGCTATAACTCTTTTCAATATACCAATTGAATATGGATCAATAGGGTGAAGTGTGCAAGATGCAATCGTTTTGGCCATGTTGCAAAATATTGTCAAACTCTGAGATGCTATGCATTTGATGGTTTTGGACATAAAGCCATGAACTGTTGAAAAGTAGTAAGTTATCAGGATGAAGATTTGTTGTGCAAAAGCTATCACACTCAAAGAGACTTTAGTGGAAAATCTCTGGAACATTATCAAAATATAAGCACGGACAACAAGGCTTGGGTAAGGAAATCTCCTCAGAAGTGCGATCAAGATGCAGACAATCCAAGTGCATCTAATTCAAGAAGGAATTGTTGCCTCTTTGGCTACTCCCATAAGGACTATGGGAGACTCTTGAGTTCAAGACGATGCATCTTAAGGAATTCAAGGGTATGTTAGTTAGGTGTGTGGTTATGAATGCATGATGTTAGTTAGAATGTGTTCATTATGTTAAGTTGATAACATCGCAAAAAAGGGAAGTGCATGCATACATTAAGTGGTTGTAGATTTACTCTGCATATGATATATTACAGAACAAAGAGTATCGGATTGAATTCAGTGGCACAAATACAAATAGAAAATATTTACATGAAAAATAAAACATTTTTGAAAGACATGAGATTGCACAAAATGGATCTTTTCATTATATTTAAAATTGGGCATGATTACAAAGTTGCATGAGTCATGACTCCATGCCGAAGCCAAGAATGGAATATACAAGGAAGAAGGTAAAGGAGAAAAACTGAGAAAATGATGAAGCATTCTACAGTTGTAGTTCAAGATCAAGCTCTGTGTCTAGTTGGTTGGCTAGACGTAAGTCTAGATCCACCGAAACCAGTGTTGTATATTCAGAAGCAGGACACAGTGGTAGAAGTTGCAGATTTGCAGACGACGATGGTTCAATATGATGAGGCCAAAGATAAGATAATTCATCTAGAATTTGTTGCTGCTGACGCTCCAAATTATCAACCCGGCGATTCAGAAGGATCAGTTTATCAAAATGTCTATGGTTCACCTGTGACTAAGAGTATTGATGAAGAATTTGGTTGTCCTGCATTTGTTGCTGCCAAGAACCCATATCAGTTCTCAAACGCGAAAACTCAAACTGTTGAGTGTGCACGACATGACGCAAATTCTCAAGGGAATTGTTTATTATGTGATAGAAGGAGGCCATTGGAAGGAAAAAGGATAATCAGAGGAAGGATCATACAACAATGAAACACAGAAATGCAAGGATGTAAGAGGTGATGAACCATTGTTCGCAGAAATATTATAGAGTTGATTGAAAGATGTTTGCGTACATTGAATTAATTTGATGAGAAATGTATTCAATGTCACACAAGTCTAAGAAGGTGGTGGAGTCGCCAAAAGTAAATGTGGATTTAATGAGTTTTTGGAAACAATACGAAAAGACGGAAATTCAATTCATTGCACCATACGATGAAGAATGTTTCCTTAAGAGGTTCGAGTATGGAAGTGACACGTCAATGTTTCCGCACGGACTGAGTGTCATGACTTCTTTTATGTCGAGTTGGTCGATAAATGAAAAGTGTACCATATATGTGGTTGTATTGGAAAAGGATGCAACAACATTAAATGCGACAAGGTCCTATGATAGTGCAGTAAATGCGACAGATGAAGTAGTCAGGCGCATAAAGTGGAATACTAACTTCGACACTACGTAGTTGACAAGTAAGGAAGTATGTATGGTTCACTACACAAGGAATGATGAAGTATTGTGACAGGAACATGAGATCAAGATGAAGGAACAGAGAAACATCTATATCAAGAAGGAAATCAAAGATAATTATGAAAAGATACCAGTACAAAAGTTCTGCAAAGAAACGAAGCATGAAGACAGTGGGACTTATCCCTGAAAACAATTAATGCATGTCATGAAGATGACATGAGCTGAAGAGAGATACATGAAGCTGAGACGTGGAGATATGCATGAAGTCAGTAGGACAACATCAAAGGGGGAGAAATGCAAACAACAAATAATATAGAATGAAGCAACAACAGACGTGAAAGAGCGTGAAGCAGATCACTTGAATAAATGACATGAAGATGACTAACCGCATGGTATGTGCATAAGTAATAGAAGAAAACATGGTTCACGCAGAAGTAGCAGAAGAACAAACAGCAGAAGGCGCAGTAGCCAACAACCCAAAAAACTTAGGGGGAGCATATACACAGGGTGGGCACTGCGACCAAGTACAGATGAAGCATATAGTCCAAAGAAGATCAAGCACAACTTCATAAGGTATTGACATCAATCCCAAATGGGGAGATTGTTGAACTTTGGTTGTCATTGATGTCAACTAATGTCAAAGAGGATATCAACTGATTCAGTATGAGTCATTGATATCAACTAATGTCAAAGTGGATACAACATTCCTACAGCAGTGTGAAGAAGTATATGGAAGCCACTTTGAAGAAGTATATGCGCAAGATAAAGAAGAACATGAATGCCAGAAGTATATGTGCAAGATGGTGAAGGTGACATACATGGATGTTAGTTTAATGAAGTATATCCAGAAGTGCATTCAGTCTGAAGAAGTGTGTCCAAGGATACATCATGTATGATGAGTTTGAAGAAATACATAAGGAAGATACATCATGCAGATCCAGTTCAAAGAAGAACACAAGTAATTTATCCTTCTGCATGTGGTCCTTGTGCAAATATCAAGTCCACCAAGTCATACTCTCTCATTGTAGAAATCAAAGGATTTGGTTGGATAGTGGTACAGGTGCACAAGCAACCAAAGAGTTGGTTTGACAATGGTACATGTGCATAAGTAGCCAAGGAGTTGGTTGAACAAATGGTACGAGTGTGCAAGCAAGTCTAACCATTGTGTGGTTGATGGTTGGAAGTGCACATGCATTAAGAACCAGTAAATGGTTGGACAGTCCTTAAAGCATGCAAGCCTAGCTAATGAGAAGATGCTTTCAGTTGGTGGAATGCGCAGAATTTCCTAGAAAGGTACAACAGTTAAAGAAAGTATGTGAGAAAATTCCACAACCAACGGTATAACAGGTGCACAAGTTTCACAAGTAATGACAAGGCAAGGGTCATAATCGCACCAAGTAGAAGTTGAAGTATGCGCAGAATCCAAAAATAATTAATATTGAAATGGTGCAATACCCACAAGGTATGGTACAACAAAGGTTATGGACTCATCAAGATGAAGAGTATGAATGTGCACATACCTCAAAGGAAATGGTATGTTGAGGGCACAAAGGTATACCACCAAGGTGTAAAGTGCCACTATGTTGTGGACCATGAAGGTGTGCGGAACCTACAACAATTAATTGATAAACTTCACAATATATGAGATCACAGAATATTTTATTGATCGCAAGCCACTTCAAGGGGGAAACCTCCTTTGAGAAAGCTCAATACAAATAACTCCACGGTACGTTCATTGGCCTCAACACACACTTGTATACTAAGTCTATGACCAATACTATGGGTCAATACCACAAGAGATATAATACTATGGGACGACTTACAAAGCATATGCATCCAATACTATGGGTCAAGACCATGGGCTAATACAAACTATGGATCAACAAATACTATGGGATGACTTACAAAGCATATGCGTCAAACAACAATATACTAAAAAAGTAAAGAGAAGGGTTGAAATGGGTTCCTAACATCCCCTCTCCCTTAGAAAAATATTTGTCCTTAAAGCTTCAGATGTGGAAATTGATGTGGAATATGAAGGAGTGGTTCCCCTGTAGCATCCTTGAGTTGCATTCTGTGCCATTGAATTAATGCCTCTGTGATAGATTGAGAGAGAAGCTGGCTCCTTTTGAGTTTCAGGGAGGAATGCTTGGAAGGATGTAGACGAAGAAGAACCATATCAGTTGCGTGAAAATGTCACTCAGAACGGTGTTGATCGGCTTGTTGTTTCAGCTGAATTATTTCTAGGTAAAGATTGTCTTGTAGAATGAAAAGAATATGATCACGGTTTCGAAGAATCGAGTCAATTACATGAACTGGGTAACTGCTGAGGGTGTATGGAAGAAGAACTGGCGATGCTTGTCCATAGATTGCTTCATATGGTGTCATTTTAGATGTGGTATTGTACCACTGGAGCGATTCAAGGAAATCCATAGAAATAGCTTTCCAAATCTGTGTAGGGATGGGAAAGGGTTTGAGCAGTCCCGAAAGGAGTGTCGTTTCACCTTTGTTGACCTGGAAAGTATCACAGTCAACCACCATTTGTTGAATTGTCATTTTTAGACCCTGCCAAAATAAATTACATTATTCCCGGTCATACATTTTGTGGAACCCAGAGTGCCCTGTCAATGGAGAAGCATGGAGTTCATAGAAGGGATAACCCTGTTGAATAGATTGCAACCAATTTGGAACAAGCGGAGAAATAGCTGTAAGAGAAACTGGGTCATCAAAAGTGCGAGAAGGAGCATCTGCCACCAGATTGTCCTTACCCTTCTTGTAAGTGATCGCATAGGCATAAACCATAAGTTGGATAACCCATTTCAGGTGAGCTAGGGAGGAGACCAGTTGTTCCAGGATATTTTCTAGACTCTGGAGATCAGTCTTGATGCAAAAATAAATCCCTAATAGGTATGGATGCCACGTCTATACTGCATGAAAAATATCCATCATTTCCTTCTGAGATGTAGATGCGGCTAAATTCTTACCAGAAAGGTATCTTGAAGGCGGCAAGCCCACTGGTTCAGCAAATACATCTACATATCTATCCAAGGAAGTAGTGGAGACCGTGGATGGGTGCATCTAAATGGAATGGAGCTGAGCGATGACACCATGTGAATTCTTCTTAAAGATCTTTTCCAAGAGATGTGAACTGATGATGTGGAGAGACCCTAGTTGTAAGCTCGTAAATTTGTGTTGTTTCCCATTGACTAAAAACTGCATCCAAATTTCAGCAAAATCCCATAAGATGGGTCCAAGAGTGCGTAACCATTGAGCGCCCAAAACCACATCACATCCGCCTAAGGACAAGGCAAACATGTCAGAGCGTAGGTTAAAATATTCCAGAGAGATACGCACATTGTGACACTTCCCCTTGCAAGGTAAGGTGCCCCCATTAGCAATCATGACTTCAAAGTTGGAGAAAGGATGGACAAAACAATCATCCTGTTTGGCGATCCGATGGTCAATGAAATTATGAGTGTTACCAGAATCAATGAGTATTGTAAGAGGGATCTTCTTGAAGCAACCCCTGACCCACATTGTTTAGGGGGTGGTGATTTCGGCTAAAGCATGGAGGGATCTTCCTGAAGTAACCCCTGACCTGGCTGGTCATCTTGAGATAGAGGGTCAATAGGCGGCTCCTAACTGGCGACCTGATCATCTATTGTATCTAGAGCTTCTTCACCAAGTTCAGAGGTAGGAGGAGAATCCACATCCAAGAGATAGAGCTTTTGCTCAACACATCTATGTCCCCGAGTGAATTTCTCATCATAATTATAAAAAATCCATTTTTCTCTGCATTCAAGCATCTCTGTTTCAGACAAATGCTTTATAGGAGTTGGTCAAGGAGCCGAAGGGATGGGAGGTAGTTGAGAACCCATATTTCTGAAGGGAACAAAAGTGGGTTTGGAGCGTTGTTGGGATGCAATCTTGTCTTCTGCGAACTTAGCCAACCCAAGGGCTTCCATCATTATGTTGGGACATAAAATTTTGACCTCTGAACGGATTTCATACTTAAGACCACTGAGAAAACAACTCCTATAGAATTCATCAGACAATCCTTCTGTGTGATTGGCTAGTTTCTCAAATTCTGTCTGATACTCTCTCACAGTGCCAAATTAGCGAAGTTTAGTGAGTGCTCCTGTGAAGTCATCAAAAGCACTAGGACCAAATTGTTGCAAAATGAGTTGGCAAAAATCTTTCCATTTTGGCTCGTCCTGAGCCTTGATGTACCAACAGTACAATTGAAGAGCTTCCTATTCCAAATTAAAAGATGCAAGTGGAACTTTGTTGACATCAAAAGTATTATGCAAATTGAAATATTGTTCTACCCGATAGATCCATCTAGTCGGATCAGTACCATTGAAGTGAGGAAAATCAAGCTTCGGACCACGGAATGTGTTGGAAGAAGAGAACCCATTGTCTCAAGAAGACTCTGACTGCCGTTTATTGTTCATGGATGAATGCTCAAGATGGAGGCTGATAAATTTTTCATCCAAATCCTGGAGTTTGGTTTTGACGGCTGCAAGTTCTTTCTCCATGGTTTTGCTACTGCGCGGGTGACAACCATAACCAGGAGTTTTTTTTTTGAGTGGGTAGATAAACAAAAACAGAAACTATTTTAGTAAAGGAAAATCTGGATTTGGGAAAAAGTTTGATGGGTAATTTGGGTTCGAATAGGTTTTGGACACTTTCAAAGCGACAACGGAGCAGAATAGGGGGATTTCAGAAGCGGGGTGAAAGAATGAGAAAATTTGGCAAAGAGGGACAAAGAAGCAGAAATATGAAATGAACACTGTGGCAAAATTTGAAGGTGATTGGGTGAAAATCGAAGAAGTTATGGCAAACCCTAAAAATAGACAAATCTGGAATTTCTGGCGTTGGGAAGTGGAATTTGGGAGAGGATCCACAGGAATGAAATATGCAGAATGGAATTGGAGGTTGTAAAAGAAGTTTCAAGAGAAACGAAGTTAAAACAAGGGAGATATGGCAGAAAAACAAAATTTTATACTCTACTTTTTTTTCCAGAAATGGATCCGCAACGGCGCGAAAGTGATCGGCAACAGATGGATCTGCAATGGTGCAGAAGTGATCGGCAACAGATGGATTTGCAACGGCGCAAAAGTGATCGGCAATAGTTATGGGCGGAGAAAATCTGTGATTTATCAGCTGAAAATAGATATGGACCCCAGGTATGCTCGGCTTCCTAACGGTTCAGGGGATTCACTCGGCCACCAATGTTGTCTGATGACTTGCGTATTGGGGCAGTACCCCTCACTCCATGGCTCGGGTAAAACTGATAACCGCTTTGCCACAAACAACAGCTCTTGGTTTACCTCACGGGTGGGAACTAGTCAATCAGGTAGGGGTCGTTTCCCTTTTCGCTGGTAGGTCCTCTCAATGGGATAGCTACTTCGGGGTTCCTGTGGTACTCCTCACAATGAGTTTTAGGGCTTATGCCCAAGTACTTCCCACAGTTAAGCGGATAGGGATTATTCCCAGATCCGAACCTGCAATAGATGTGAAAAAAAAATTGGCAGAAATTTCACCCGACGAGCCCAAGAAAGTGCTCTGATACCAGATGTGTGGAACCTGCAACAATTAATTGATAAAATGCACAATATATGAGATCACAGAATATTTTATTGATTTCAGGCTACGTTGAGGGGGCAACCTCCTTTGAGCAAGCTCAATACAAATAACTTCACGGTACCTTCATTGGCCTCAACACACACTTATATACTAAGTCTATGCCCAATACTATGGGTCAATACCATGGGAGATATAATACTACGGGACGACTTACAAAGCATATGCGTCCAATACTATGGGTCAATACCATGGGCTAATACAAACTATGGATCAAAAAATACTACGGGACGACTTACAAAGCATATGCATCCAACAACAATATACTAACAAAGTAAAGAGAAGGGTTGACACCGGTTCCTAACAGAAGGCGCTTGACACCTAACAAATGACACATCAACAGTGCAGAAGATGACACGTAGCATATGCACAATCCGTGAAGTATGGAAGAAGGGATGCCACGACCAACTTGTGAATATACAATCCATGCAGGACATGTATAAATAGAGATACAAGTTGGAGAATCAAAGTAAGCTTGATGGCGAGAGCATAAGAGCTTCAAGTGTGGTTGAAGCTTGATATTCAAGGCATCAAAGGGATCAATGATAGAACAGTATGATCTAGCGAGGAACCGAATGCGCACATGCAATTGAATGAAGTTTTGATGGTGCGAAAAAAGATATTGTAGATATGTGATGGATGTGTAAGTATTGAAAGGAAGAAATACTGAAGTATGTGCTAGTGCTTGATGTTTCGAAGGACAACATTACAGACGGCATGTCGTTATTCACAGATTTTGTAAAGACAAAAGCGCAGAGATAGAACTGAAGTTTATCAGATAATGTGCAGTTGTCTTGTTGATGCATATGAACAGAAGTGAAAGTGTGTGAAGTTGAGAAGACCATATGATGCACGACAACAGAACATCAACAGGATTCAGCATGCGCATCATGATGCAGATGATCTAAGACAAGTGCGTTAAACGGAATGGATGAATCATTTGATGCATAGGACATTGCAGATTGTCTAACTGTAGCACTTAAATAGAATAAACCCATCAGTAAGTGCACAGTTCCATCTATTACTAGTGATTTATTTCAGAGCATGAAACTATCAATTGAAAGCATAGTATCAGTTGGTCATTGTTGTCCTGTAAGTAGCAGAATGATGACATAATCAGTGATGCAGACTGCAGTATCAACGAGCACATAGAACATGAAGTAAGTCATCAGCAGAAGTGTGATTTGAGAGGAATGAGAAGTCAAGTGATGTATGCAGCTCATTGACAGAGTATCGACTACATATGAAGGTAGCACACAAGAGACTTATTATCAGAAGATCAAAAGGGTGCACAAGGTTGAAGTTCGACAGAATCATACATTGGACATTAGGGCGGTCGGACGGGGCAAGGATACAGGGAGTTGGAGATTCCTTCAGGTCAGTGCTTGTAAAACAATAAGGAAACATGGGGATGGTGCCTCCTTCTAGTTGGTGCTGGAGAAACACATGGAGTTGTAGCTTCCTTCAGGTTGGAGCCTGTAAAACCAAGGGGTTGGTACCTCCTTCCAGTTGGTGCTGTTAAACATAGGAATTTGGTGCTTCCTTGAATGTATTCTTTGTCATTATAAAGAAGCATTATGTGGTTTTCTCCCATTTGGGTTTCCACGTAAAAATATTGTATGTTATGTGTTGTTTATGTTGGTGCATATATGTGTGGATGTTTATTTATTGATGCATAATCGAATATAAAGATTAAGTAAAGGCTAATATGTTAAAGAAGTTGAAAATTGTTGATAACTATGCTAATACTAATTCACCCCCCCTATTTGTATTAAATAGATTCCATTAATTACATCATAGATTTGAAATCCATAGAAGGCATTCACAATCCTCACAAAAGCAGGCTTACTAAACTTGTGAAAAAAACCCTATGTGACAAAATCACTTTCCAAATCACTCCTAAGGCCCACGATTTGGAAAAAGAAGCCATGTGAGGTGTTAAGTGATGGAAAAGAAACTAAATCATGGCTTTAGGAGAGAAGAAAAAGGAGGGTGAGTTGGCCAAAAAGATCTAGTTTTCAAGTCAAACTAGCTTTACCTTATCCACTTAAAAGCAAAAAAAGCAGAGTAGAACTGTCTAAAGCAGGAAAGGCGCACTTATTATTCCAGGACAGTCTAAAAATATATAGAATATTATCCAAAATCATTCCAAGTGCGCTCCTATGAATTTTGATGGCAAGTGATGGCATAATAAGACAAAATGAGGCCAGCTACCCAGTCAACACCTAGGAAATTAATCAAAGATGACTAATAAAATATATCCTAAGTATGGAGTGGGTTTTTAATTTTCTAACAACATTCTTACATTATGAAATTTTTGAGTAGATCAAATGCATATTTTGACTGAGATACCTTTATTCCTAATGTGGACTGAGTGATCTCAAGTCCCATAAATTGTCTAAGTAGTCCCAAGTCAGTCATAGAAAATGCATGATGCAAAGCAGATTTTACTAAAGCAATCTCATTAGTAGAAATTCCAGTGATCAGAAGATCATCAACATATAATACTATGAGAAAAACAGCACCATTGACATGCTTCAAATATACATTTGGGTCATATTTGCATCAGTTGAAATCTTGTGACAGAAGAAAACTGTCCATTTTGGCATACCATGCTTTGGGAGCCTGCTTGAGACCATACAAAGACCTTTTCAATCTGTACACAAGAGAGGGGTCATTCACATAACCTTCTGGATTTTGAATATATATTTCCTCCTCAAGGTCTCCATAGAGGAATGTACATTTTACATCCATGTGATGCACTTCCCACTACTCGGATGTTGCAATTGCCAG
Organism: Larix kaempferi; assembly: GCA_027924585.1. NCBI lineage: Eukaryota > Viridiplantae > Streptophyta > Pinopsida > Pinales > Pinaceae > Larix > Larix kaempferi. The sequence continues at coordinate 1,911,244 of BSBM01000036.1, forward strand.
AACTAGCCTGATTGAATCCATCTTGGATACCAGTGAAAAAGTCTCATTGTATTCAATACCTTGGACTTGGGAGAAGCCCTTATCCAGCAACCTTTCTTTGTACTTCACGGTTTCACCATCAACATCCACCTTTGTCCGAAAGATCCACTTACACTGAACCAATTTCCTGCCAGGAGGTAAATAAACTAGTTCCCAAGTTTGGTTATTTTGAAGAGACTGAAACTCTTCATCCATGGCCGCTTTCCATATGGGATCTTTGGAAGCCTCAGCATATGATACATGATCAGATCCAATTATTATATACCATCTTTCAGGAAGGTAAGGATCACTGGATGAAAATGCACAATGTGCATTATCAAATTGAGACCTAGTCTTCCTAGTATCTTGAGGGTCTCCTGCAAGCTCTCCTACTGCTTCAATGGTTTTTGAAGCCCTCTTAGGTCGTGTAGGTGGACTTGGATCTGAAATAAGATGCTCTTATTCATCATCATCATACTCAGAATATTAATTTTCACTTGAGGCATCACTTACTACATCAAGTTGTGGATGTGAACATTCTCCTTCTTACAATTGAACTGTCTGCAAGGGTTCTTCTCCAAATTGCACACTCCTTTCAATGAAGGCCTTCTAAGTGGTCAAATTGAGAAATTTGTAACCCTTTGAATCTTCTAGATAGACAAAAAATATGCATGTTTGGCTTTGGGGCCACAAATCCCTTCTCTTCTCAAGAGGTATTCTAGCCCATGCTTTAGAGCCAAAAATTCTGAAATGTGACACATATGGCTTATGTCCACTCCAAGCTTACAAAGGATTCATGCCTTTCAAGGATTTATGTGAAAATCTATTTTGAATATAGGATGCACAATTAATGGCTTCAGCCCAGACTCTTGGAGACAAATACTTGGACTCTAACATGAAGGTGGCCATCTCCTTGAGGGATCTATTCTTCTGCTCTGCCACACCATTTTGCTGAGGCGTGTAGGGAATAGTGTTGGCCCGGTTTTGCAACCAGGCTTAGTGCTATGGGCACCTGCTAACTAGTAGCAGCAGTTTCAATGAAAGCAAATAACAATAAACTAATTAAACAAGACTATTCATGAATCTAAGCAAAGATATTAAGCAAATAATGATAATAATTTAAGATCAAGAACAAGAACATATAAAATAAAGAATTTGTATTGAAAGTATGGGGGCAAGCAAGTGCTTGCGGAATCAATACCTCTAATGGTGAGGTTGAATAGCTCCAAGGATGAGCAACTTCCAATCTCCAATGGTCTCTTCTCCAATGTGGTTTGCAATGGCTAAAATGCTCAGGGGAGATTTCAGCAGCATAAGGATGAGATAATGGATGGATGTGAAATGAGGAGCCCCTACCACCTTTTTATAGGTTTTGGTGGTCGGGACTACCATTTGTGGTTTTGTGGAAACCAAATGGTATTGACCAACATGGTTTAGGTACTTTTCCCTCCTTTTTCCTTTTTTTGAATAAAAATAATATTTTAATTCCCTTTTTAATATTTTTGGGAATTTGGACCCTTTTTGAGGGTTTTTTATGCTTTTTTGGGAAAAATAATCTTTTTTAATGGAAAAAGGGGTGTACTAAGGTCTTTTGGTGACCTTTTGTTGGTTTCAGAGGCTCTGATGGTGAAAAAGTGGATAAATGGGTCATGTGAATAGGGAAATGAGCTAGTGAGCACTTTTTGGGTGTTAACAGATTGCCCCCTGATGTGTGAGGGCAGGAGCTCATCGTATGGCCGATAGACATCATAGTTCATTTGTCTTTTTCTGGGGTTTTAGGGGAGAGAAGAGACCGGTTGGAGACTAGAGCCACGGCCCTTGGAAGCTGCAAAAAAAAAAAATATTACATGGCCTCAATATGAATGAGGTATAATCTCTGATAAAGGACGAGGCGGGCATTCCCATGCTTGTATCAAGACATATACAAAACAATTAGTCCCAAGAAGGGGGATCTAATACGTAAAGAAATATACTGGTACATCATAATGGTCCAGAGGGGACATTATTGTGGGATATACTCATGATCATGGCTGATCTCAATAACTGATACACTGGAATAACTGCTGAACGGTTGAAACTGAAGGTGTCCAACATCTGTATGGACTCAATGACTGTGAGCCATCTGAGATATTGTCGCCATACGCAACCCGGATATCTATAGAAAAAATGTAACTGGTTGTATCCATAGGTAGACTCTCAAATGTGGAGGAGGCAGGTGGTATCCGGGGTCTTCGACTAATAACTGAAAGTACCAATACCCTGTGCGAGTCTCAACGATGCGATCAAGGTGTTGAAGTCGAGCATGTGAGAAACAACCATTCGGAGGGGCACTGAGGGTTCCTCTCGAAATGATTCGTAGGCACTCATCATAAATGGTAATGAGTCCAAGACACAGGGACCTCTAGGTCTATCCTCTGGAATCAATGTAGTTGTCGTCGACAGAGGGAGACCAGCAACTAACAAGGCAATGATGTTTCCTTGATAGGAGCAAGAGGTGTATAACTGAAGTGATGTAGTACTGATGGTAGGACTGACATACTTGTGGGGAAGGAAAATAACTGGGTCAAAAAATGGGTAGACTCAAACTTCCTTTGTTCAGAGCATGATGACATGGTTGACCTGGCAGCGTAGGGAACTGACTTGTAGGTGTGGGGATCATTGCTTTGGCTGAATGGTATATATTGACTCTGGGGGGGTGAAGCTGATGATAGCTGTCAAGGGAGTTTCAGGGTGACATACTGCAGAATACTCTGAACAAAGGCGACCAAAATGGGGAAGCTGCTATGTGAGTAGACATGATGTGTTGTAGCGCCAAGAGGCACCATTCTTCCTTCTTCGTAGTTTTAATGAGCTCCAAGAAGGGATAAAAGTGTGCTCTGAAATGGTACGGTCCTGTGGATTTTGTGAGCCCAGGACGGCGCATGCTCATGGTTGTTTTCATGTTTAGAGAGTCTGAAAACGGTAAGTGGACTCTGTTGGTGTTTCTTTTTCGTAAGTTTAGTCTCCAAGGCCCGAAAAAGCATAAAATGATGCAGATGGAGAACTCTTCTAGCCGATGTGACTAGAGTATACCTTTTTCGTGATTAGTCTACAAGGTCCGGAAAAGGGATAAACTTATACCAGGTAGACGCCCTTTCAGATACGTTTAACGAGCATGAAAGGAAGCAAGATTGCTCGGCGATCTTTTCATTGTTTTAGGAGTCAGAAAAGAGCTTAACGGAAACTCCCTAAGTGCCTTTTTCGTAAAAGGGGTTGCTCGGCCCGAAAAAGGGGTAAACTTATACCGAACAAAAATGGATTGATGAGGGCGAGGAAAGGTCTCAAGCATCGTCATCTGTGCGAAAATCTGGATCCGGTGACATAAGGATTGTCAGAGACGGAGAACGGCCGATGTGGCACGCAAACCGAGGTGACGAGGGGGGCGTGGAAAAAATGCCCGAAAAATCTAAAGGTGAGAGCGAGAAATGATCTCAAGCATCATCACGAGCGCGTAAAACTGAATCCGGCGATATAAGGCACATCAAAAATGGAGAACGGCCGATGTGGCACGCAAACCGAGGTGACGAGGGGGCATGGAAAAAATGCCCGAAAAATCTAAAGGTGAGAGCGAGAAATGATCTCGAGCGTCATCACGAGCGCGGAAAACTGAATCCGTCGATATATGGCACGTCGAAAACGGAGAACGGCCGATGTGGCACGCAAACCGAGGCGACGAGGGGGGCATGGAAAAAATGCCCTGACAATCGGGACGTGACAGCGAGAAATGATCTCAAGCATCATCACGGGCTCGGAAAAATGAATCCGATGATATCAAATATATCAAAAACAGAGAGCAGCCGAAGTGGTAGGCAAACTGGGGCGACAAAGTGTCGGGACACAATGTTGATATTGGTCCTGGTGAGAGCGAGAAATGATCTCAAGCATCATCACAGGCACGGAAATATGAATCCGACAGTGCAAATGGTGCGAAAAACGGAGGTCGTAAGGACTCCGGAATGGTTAAAGGAAAGAACTAGGTTAAAAGATGGCTACAAATAAAGGTGATCCCACCAAGCGAAGGATGCAGTGGTGGGGAGAAATGATGACCCGTGGGGGCAAAATACTAGGTGTATCAAATCAACTGAAATATACAAGTGACACGTGACCTCAAAAATGGTTGAGATCACAAATATGAAAAAGTGAGCAGGGTTAATGACCTGCCCCCATGCTATGTGCATGGGGTTTGTGATTGTGGATCACATATGTGTTGGTTTGAACGATGGGCTCATTGAGGTGTTGAGATAGAGATGATGGGGAAGGTTCAAAATGATTGATCATGCCCCCTATCCCGGGGTCGAGGTAATCTATTATGCCCCCTAACTCAAAGGTGTCAATGTGGTGTTCAATAATGGCGGGGTCGAGACTAGGCATCTCAGTGTAGGACCAGGCAAAGACATCACGGAACTCTTGAAAGAGTTTTTTGTATGCCTGAGTTTCTGCTTGAGTGCAAGATGCGCCCAGCGAAATGAGTTCAGGTTTCCCTGGTGTTGTGGAAATGTCTATCTGTATAGTGGGGGGAATGTTGGACATGTTCCCTTCTTCAAAGGCATCCGGTGCTGGGATGGGTTCCTTTAACCAGTCGACCTTAGTGGGTATGAAATCCTTCGATTCAACAGATAGCTGATCGGATGCGGAGGGTGTCGATGCTTCCGGGAGGAAGTACGAGCGATGATGCATATCATCCCAAGGGTAGTCGGGTGCAGTGAGTGTCTCCAAAATTTGCTCATCAGTATTGAAGTAGTCAGACCATAAATCAAGGGGTTCTGGTTTGAAAGTTGTTGAAATCATATATATTGTATTGACTTCTTCCGACGAGGATGATGGCGGGGGGTGAATCTCCTCGATGAGGGGAGGAGATATCTCTAAGTCAACGTTGTTTAACTCGTACAACGCTGCTCTATAGTCAGGTAGATCAGGACAATGGTGAGAGTAGTGGCCGTAGACACTGCATATAGCACAAGGATGGTTGGTGCGCAGTGATTTGTCACGAGGCTGTAGAGGTGGCTCTAATCTAACTACTGGGATGGTGATGTCATCGTCCAACATATTCATATGCTCTTGGAGTGCCGGTAAGTGTGGGCATTGATGAGTTGGATGGCCAATCTCATCGCATAATGAACATTTAGGGGGAGCTCGAAACACTGGTGGGGGTTTAACTGCCTTAGGAGGTGGTATCGCAGTGTACAGTTGTGGGCCTCTGCCCCCAGTGGGTTTAGCAAGAAGAGGGGGATTCGTTGACGTTGAAGCAATCATGAGACCAGGAGGAGGTTTCATTGACGACGAAGGGATTGCGACACCAGGAGGAGGTTGATTTGTGGTAACAATAGGTTGTACCGGTTGGAGGATGACGTTTGGTGTCGGCGGTGGAACGGGAGGTGAAATATACCACACGGGTAATCCCAATGTTAATCCGGGTAGACTAAGGGTAGCCATAACCGGGGCGCTTACTACACCCGAAGGAGGAAATAGAAAGGGGATGGTGTGGATGGGTGTCACACCGATGTGACTCGGTACCAATGGTGGTTGACTACCGGGTGTTTGTGTATTCTGTGAAAGAGTACAGAGGTTTGCGACCTGGGTCTCTGGTGACGGTGGTGGAATGGCCTGAAATGTAGAGGTCATTGGTGTATCTGAGTAGAGTCCGGGTCCCACAGAAGACACAAAGGAGGTAACTGCACTAGAAGCGGGTTGTTCAATCATGGGAAGAACATTTTCGGGGGCTGCAGGGGCATTGGGATCATAGTAGGTGAGTTGGTCGATTTTGACCACGCGTCCCTCATGGGGGAACATCATGGTACGAAAAACGGAGGAGGCGATCGCTTTCATGGCGTACATGTAACTACGACCAAGTAAAAGGTTATAATCGAGTTGGGCATTAATGACCTCAATGTCGATGAGCACAGTTTTCCCACCCAATTGGACGGGGACCTTGGGTAGTAGACCTTGAGGTTGAGCTGACCGACCGTCATAGGCCCGTAATGCAGTGGTGGATTGCTGGAGAGCAGGGGATCCCAACTTCTGCCAGACAAATGTGGACATGACGCATGTGGAGGCACCTTCGTCGATGATACATCGATGGATGACAAGATTCCGGATAGAAACGGAAACTTGGACTGCTATGGTGGAAGGCAGACGTGGTTCGGACTGGTCCAAATCAAAGGTCATCAATTTCGAATCATTTGGGTCGATCGCCCCAATGGCGGAAAGTAAAGTCTTGCGCTGCGTTGGACAGTTTTTTAAGACTTCTAACGCAGACATGGCTGCGGGAGATTGAGCTAGGTCATCTACGATGTTGTAATTTGACGCAGCCCGTGCATTGGGGTTGTTGTTTATACGACGAAGAGGGAAACGAGGTGCTTTAGAGGCACATCGAGTGGAAGAGGTGGTATCCGTAACGGCTGATCAGTGGGATGAGCATTAGTATCCTTTTCGGCGGGGGGGGCTTCAGCAGTCGGTCCGTATTGGTTCCGACGGGTTTGGATATTGACGTCGGCGGTGGACATCATTAATAGGTGGTGAGTTCCTGTATCAAACATGGGTTGATCAGGAGCGGCGTAAGTGATTTGTTGTGGTTGCACGTTGCCCTGTGTGGGGGCTAACGGCTGAGTGTTCACCACCCCTTGTGTTGGAAAAGGGTTTTGTAATACCAAAGCTTGTTGTGGAGGTGGTTGGGGGTTGGGTGGCGGCTGAGGAGCCGCTTGCCCTTGACGATGGGCGTCATTTGTCCATAGTTGTCGAGCTCGCTCCAGATGTGGGCAAGCATGGGTATAGTGACCATAGACACCGCAAATGGAACAAGGATGGTTTGTTCGTAAATTAGCATTTTTGGCTTGCTTAGGTGGTCGATCAGGATTCTGATGAGCAGGCGCCGCGTTATTGTTTTGCGGAGGATGGGTAGGTTGTGGAGCTTGGTTACGGTTTTGATTGTTTCCACGGTTGCGTCCTCTTCCGCGGTTAGGTTGCCCACCCTGGTTGCGTTGGTTATTTTGGTATTGGGGCTGATGTTGTTGTGCATACACATGCCCTTGAGCATTGGGGGGGTTCTGGGGAGCCGCAGGTGCGGGAGCAGGTTGCGGCGGGTAGTATGTAGGTGGAGCTGGAGGTGGTCCAGTTGCCTGTTGGGGTTGTTGGTACCCCTGAGATGGTGGAGGTGTGAGGTTAGCTGGTGCGACCGGTTGTGGGTAATGCATGGGCTGTTGTGGGAACTGCATGGGGGTCTGTACCATAGGTTGAGCATAGTATGTAGGAGGTACATATGCTGATGGAGCTTGGCCATAACAATGTTGTGGACAAGAGGGTCCATGAACATGATGGGTCTGGTTTGTTGGAGCATAAGAAGTTGTCGCTCCGGAACTCGATGTAGCCCTAAAAAGGTCTGGGGCGGGCATGGTGCTCACCATACTGAAAGGTTTTGCTTGCGGTGTAATTTGGCCAATAATGCCATCAGCGGCATGTGATGCCCCCGGTGCGTCACCGCGTGCAGAGTCGCCTCGTGGGGCGTCCGGTATGATCGTGTATAAGTAACCCGATTGGGAATAGATGAGATCAAACTGTTGGGCCTTGAGGATGGCCTCTTCCTCGGATTGGGGTCTTTCAGATGCTACATCCTTCGCAATGAGAGGAAGGAGGGATTTAAGGAACCAGTCTAAAAAGATTCGGTCGTCTAATTTGATCTTGCATAGGCTTCGGCGTCGGCGCCAATCATGAATATGGTCAGTGATATGCGTGGCCGTGTTCTGTCTACAAGACAGTAGGATCTCGACGCCCGCATCATAGCGGACAGGTAACTGAAAGAACTGCAGGAAGGTCAAGGCAAGGGAGGTAAATGTGGAATGCGTCCCATGGGACTGCTCGATATACCATTTGGCTGCGGAGCCAGTGAAGGTGCGTTGTAAAAGCCGGAGGCGGATTGAGTCATCCACTATGGAGTTAGAGGAACACCATAAATGGAAGGACATGATGTGGTTCTGGGGGTCTTCTCCTGCCTTACCCTCAAACTTAGGGATGTTAGAGGGAAGTTTAGTGGGCATATGGGGCCACGCAGGATCATGTCTGATGGGGTCATTTGTTAACCTAGCTAGGTCTGGCAGGTTCAGACTTGCCATGTATGGTAGGCTAGCTGGTGTGGTAACTGGGGCGGGGACATGCCCAGCCATTGTGGTATGGTGTAGGGGTCCCGTAGCGCCTAAAGGTACTCCAGGTATGGAAGGTATGTGCCCTCCCATGGGTGTGGGCTGGTATGGGTTAGCGCTTCCAAGTGCAACATGGGTTACACTTGGGTTAGGAATCGCACTAGGGATTCCCGGGATAGCACTCCCAAGTGCAACATGGGTTGCATTTGGGTTGGGAATTGCACTAGGGATTCCTGGGATAGCACTCCCAAGTGCAACATGGGTTGCATTTGGGTTGGGAATCGTACTAGGGATTCCTGGGATGGGGTTTGTGGAAACCAAAGGGGGTATGACCCCCATGTTGGGTATACCTATGACAGGTGTTGGCCCTGCGTTGGGCATTCCTAAATGTGGAGTGTTACCCATATTGGGCATACCCAGGGGGGTGGTTGTTGCCGTGGATGGTACTACAGCAGAAGGGTCTGCGGATGTCTCACCTATGGTACTTGTAAATAGTGGATCAAATGGTGTTCCAGACATAATTGTGGTTGGTGATAACTCTGTGTGGTTTTCGGATTCTACCTCCAAATCAAAGGTGAAGTGGGGTATGTCAGAATCGGATGACTGTCTAATTGATTGACGATGTGCCGAATCAAGGGATAGGGCTCTGCGTCTGTGACGTGGAGATCCAAGTGGACTAAACTCTGGGAGTTCGCCCTGTAGACGACGAGAACGTCTAGAATTCTCAATGGTGAGAATATAATTTGTTGATGTAAAAATTTGTTTTAATTATCAGGTGGTGATATATATGTAAAAGACTCAAAACCCTAATGCAACCAAGGGGGTGCAAGAAGGGGAGTGAAAAAAGAAGGCTCACAGGCCAAAAAATCAATCCTCAAGAAATGCACTTATTCTAGCAGCTGTGCTACAATAAGTGGAGGAATGCAACAACCGGTCAGAATACCAACATGCAGACGGCTCCTAGAAAAAATAGGTGTAACTAGACCACAGGTAGGTTGAAATCATGCAAACACCTAATCTAAAAGTATTGTGACTCAAACAGACGATATCCCCTGCAAGGTGATGAAATCCAAGTCAGACAATATGAATGTTGAGACAACGGCTAGATATCCCCCTACCGGGAGGGACACCGGGTAATCAATCCTAAAAGACAGGCTACTAGGATACTCCGTTCATGACGCGTCGAGAAAAGGTAAATCTGCCGTTTGGTCCTTTGATCGCAATATCCCAATACAGGGATATCCCGAGAACTGCGAATGGTAGCCCTTCGGTTACTGAATGGGTTTCGGTATCCCACTCAGGCTTCCGGAACCATCCTCGCGACTTCAACCCTCCTAAGGGAGAGGCCTTCCCACAAACCGGTTGTGACCGCGCCAAAAAGTACTAAGAGATTTTAGCTCCCTAATTGGACAACTTCTATGTCTCAGATGTAAGAACTGAGGGGTGTTATTGGAACACCTATCCCCCCAATACTACCTAGCTACAAGAATTCTTTTAGTGTTCCCCAAGTGGGGTTAAAAGTGTGTTCAAATTAAGGTACGTTTTAAGGCTTAGTTCAATTAAGTGATCGTGTGAGTGCACGTGAGGTGTTGTAAACTGAACTTTGAAAAGAATTAAATGCTTTACAGGAAACTTTCAAAAAATAAAGGATTTTTCGAAAATAAAAAAGCAAATATTTATGACTTTTCACTAAAAGGAATTTAAATGCTTTTGAAAAAATAACTCAAAAAATAATGGATTTTTTGGATTTATGAAAGCAAATAATAGACTTCTTTTAAAAGAAATAAATGGATTTCTTTGTTTCAAGAAAAATTGCTAAGGGCAAGATTTTAAAGAAGTAAACAAGAAAAAATTGGAATCTAGATAAAAATGCAAAATGAGTCTTTCTTTCACTTTCTTGAAAATTTTTAAAAAGATTCCTAGATATGCACTTTTAAATAGTAAAAAAAAATTTTCAAAGCTGTAAAATATGCAGGATTTAATACTGTAAAAAATGTGCTATGGGCAGAAAGTACAGTAAAAAAAAATTTTCAAAATCGGGATGGCCGAATGAAAAATTCAGCCGCGCGGGTTTTGGACGCACAGCCGCGATGGGCCGCGCGGGTTTTGGACGCACAGTCGCGATGGACCGCGCGGGTTTTGGGCGCACAGTCGCGATGGACCGCGCGGGTTCTGGACGCACAGGCGCGATGGGCAGCGCGGATTTTAACCGCACAGGCGCGATGGGCAGCGCGGAAATTGGCCGCGAAGCCGCGGTGTGCAGCGCGGAAAAACGCAGAAAAGTCGCGATGGACCGCGCGACTGTCTGGGAAAAGGCCGCGATGGACCGCGCGGAAAAACGCAGAAAAGTCGCGATGGACCGCGCGACTGTCTGGCAAAAAACCGCGAGGCGGAAGCCGTGCATGGAAACCGAGAAACGAACCCAAAAATTGAAAATTTCGAGCTGTTTATGGGGCCAAATCTCAGAGCAGCAATGGATCTGCTGTCTAAGATGGCAGATCTATGGATCTAAAGGTTAAAAACTCATAAAAAACTAAGATTAAAGACAAAACTAGAGATCTATAGTTCAAACCCCAGCGGAGTCGCCAAAAACTGTTGGCCCGGTTTTGCAACCAGGCTTAGTGCTATGGGCACCTGCTAACTAGTAGCAGCAGTTTCAATGAAAGCAAATAACAATAAACTAATTAAACAAGACTATTCATGAATCTAAGCAAAGATATTAAGCAAATAATGACAATAATTTAAGATCAAGAACAAGAACATATAAAATAAAGAATTTGTATTGAAAGTATGGGGGCAAGCAAGTGCTTGCAGAATCAATACCTCTAATGGTGAGGTTGAATAGCTCCAAGGATGAGCAACTTCCAATCTCCAATGGTCTCTTCTCCAATGTGGTTTGCAATGGCTAAAATGCTCAGGGGAGATTTCAGCAGCATAAGGATGAGATAATGGATGGATGTGAAATGAGGAGCCCCTACCACCTTTTTATAGGTTTTGGTGGTGGAGAATACCATTTGTGGTTTTGTGGAAACCAAATGGTATTGACCAACATGGTTTAGGTACTTTTCCCTCCTTTTTCATTTTTTTGAATAAAAATAATATTTTAATTCCCTTTTTAATATTTTTGGGAATTTGGACCCTTTTTGAGGGTTTTTTATGCTTTTTGGGGAAAAATAATCTTTTTTAATGGAAAAAGGGGTGTACTAAGGTCTTTTGGTGACCTTTTGTTGGTTTCAGAGGCTCTGATGGTGAAAAAGTGGATAAATGGGTCATGTGAATAGGGAAATGAGCTAGTGAGCACTTTTTGGGTGTTAACAAATAGTATGTTGCATTTGAATTCCAGCATCAACACAAATTTGTTGCAAATCAGACTTGACATATTCCCCCCCATTATCTTTTCGAAGGGCTTTGATCTTCCTACCAGACATATTCTCCACTAAGGTTTTAAAAATAGTGAAAAAAACAAAGACTTCTGACTTGTATTGGAGGAAGTAAACCCAACAATATCTTGAGTAGTCCTCAATCAAAGTGAGCACATACTTATCATTGATCAAGGACAAGGTGGGAAAAGGACCTGATCCATCATTATGGATCATCTCAAGGGGTTGTGAATTTCTCTTTGGTCTACCTATCTCATACTTGCGCTCAGGGTGTTTGCCAAGGATGCAACCCTGACAAATTCCTTTTGAAAAATTAATATTTGGCAGCCCATCAACCATAGAAAATTTGTGCAAATCATGCAAATACTTATAGTTAAGGTGGAAACATATCTCATGACGTATCTTGTTGGTTTCATTGGCATGAGTAAGCAGTGCATTGGGTGATGAGTAGGGAAGAAAATGAAAAAACTTGTAAACTTTTGAGTCATGGTCTGTAGCATCTAAGGTAACAATTATTCCAGTGGAAATTTCAGAAATTTCCACTTCATTGGGGGTAAAGGTGACTTTCTAAGGATACCTTGTGTGAGTCATCTAATACATAGAAAGGAGTTTTGCATCTAGACCAGGGACATACAATGTTTTTTTGAAAGAACCATGGTCTAGATCGATACTACCCTTACCTTTTGAAGCAACCTCTGAGTCATCTCCCAACAATATTGAAGGACCACCCATGGATTCGAACTGAGAGAAAAACTCCCTTGTGGCAACCATATTCCTGGAAGCTCCATAATCAATTATGAATGAAGAAGACTTTGATGTACCAGCCATGAGAGCATGGAATCTTTCTTTTCCTTTTGAATTTGAAACTCCATCTTTCTTCATGCAACTTCAGGAACTAGAATATTGTTCTTCTCCAAAATTGAAGCCATCATGTCTATGGTTTTCTTCATGCATGCATTTTCAAGGTGCCAACCCTTATGACAGTAAGTGCAGTTTGTCTTATCCTTCTTCTTCTATTCTCTTTCTTATAACTCAAACCCTCTTCAAGTGGTTTGGGTTTCTCCTTCCTTTCATAAAAAGGATTTTTATCTTTAGCCTTCTTCTTCCCTTTGGAACCCTTGGAATCTCTAGCTGCCAAGGCATGGTATTTTGATTGCTTGATGGCACCCATTTGGACTAGCTTGTCTTGATTTTGAGTTAGTGATTCCATGAACTCTGCTAGAGAAGGCATATTCCAGTTTCAAACTGTGAGCTTGGTAGCATGGAAGGTAGAAATAAAAACTGAGTACTCTAGACCCAATTTCAAAAGTATTGACAAGATCAACTACTCATCTTTCTTTTCAATCCCACATTATTTGAGCTGAAGAACCAGAGACTTAAACTTAGTGAAGAAGTCTTGTAGGTTCTAAAAAATGCTAGGACTTAGAGAAATCAAATCATTCTCCAGTTGATGTCCTCTTAATTCATCTTTCTTGACAAACAAAGATTCAAGTTTGACCCAAAATTCATCCAGTGTGGATAAACCATCTAGGTGGAACAAGAGATCCCTTGAAGTACTGAGACATAATAGACCATATGCTTCATCTCTTATGTTATGCCACTTGTCCTTCTCTACAACTGATGTAGGTTCGACCTCGGTTCCCATAGTAGCTTTGTAAAGGCCCTTGGCTCTCAACATGATTACCATCTCTGCTTTCCAGTCAAAGTAATTGAATGGAGTAAGAATGATAGACTGAAACTGCTCCATGATAAATTGTTGCACTCCGGTGAGACTGGTTTTGTAACCTTCCAAATTGAAAAAAAACACTTAAGAGGAATATTTGTTAGTACAGTCAATAACTACTCTAACATTGAGCACATTCAGGAGTGCATCACACCTGGGTAGAATCCAAAGGATTGCTCCAATGGCTTCAAGGCAATTTCCCCAGGACTTCTGTGGAACCTCCACTGCTTCTAGTGCTCAAATGAGAGCATCTGAGAGAGACTGTAACCTTCCTAATGAGCTTCGATACCATGTGAAAATATGATCACAGGCTTATCTATGCACACAATAAATTCCTCACACAATTGCTAAGCAAAGATTGCACAATTAAACTAAAAATTGAGATAGGAATGATGCACACAATAAAACTCTATTGATTAATTGTACTTCAGCCAAACTTAGGAAATGAAGTGGCTATCCACATATATACAAAAGGATGAAATTCGAATGGCTAAGGAGGCATTCGAACATCTCACAAAACTTAGGCTGACAACTCATGAAAATCGCCATAAGTGGCAACATCAGCTTTCCAACTCAGTCAAGAGACTCACGAATTGGAAAAATCAGATAGGGCAGCCCATGTATGATGAAAAAGAAGAAATATGATGGATTTAGAAGAGAAAATCACGGAGTATGTGTTGTCCAAAAATATACCAACTTGATAAGTCCATGAAGGCGCCCTTGCTTTATCCTTATCCAACTCAAAAGCAAAGTGGGTTGCTTTATGAGCAGAAAAAGCAAGACAAAGCTTCTAAAAGAAGGAAATGCGCTCTTACTATTCAAAATAGTCATAAAATCAGGCATAAAGCTGAATAGGGCGCTCAAATGGGTAATTATGACAAGTAAGTGGACCTACAAGGCAAAATGGGTCCAACAACCTAGTCTAACACCTAGGAAAGTATTAGAAACATATAATAACTTATATCCTAAGTCTAGATGGGGTAAATTTATTCTAACAAAAATAATTATTGAGTTGTGGTGGAGTTGTAGGTTGAAGTTATATAAAGAAAAGTGGAATAGATCAAGCCACAATAACCAGCTCAAATATCTCCATTAATAAGTTAACTATACAAACTAAACCAAGATTGAGAAATTTAAGGGATTATGTCCCCTATTTATTCTCATGAGATACCACCACTTGGAGAAGGACTAAGAGACATTGATAAGTCAAGTTATTGAAGTACAAGGTCAAATTCCTAAAGTGGGAATCAATCCCACCAACTTGAATGCTAATTTCTAGTTTGTAATGTCCCCTTCCATCATCGAATGCAGGGAAGGAAACATTAACACACACCGGGCTTTTGGAAACTTAGCCCCACATATTTTTACTCATAAAATACATAACAATTAAAACTTCTATGTGCATATTCAAATTTCAATAAAACACAGCGGAATTTAAACATAACAACACATATAAGCATAGATTCGCATCAGCATATTTATCCCAAGCAATCATTAGGCAGAGAATTCAATCCCCTTCTTATGCTACTTCATATCGATTTCATTAACATGCAGAATAATCATTCAAATACCACATTGCAGAACATAGAACAGATATATATAAATTAAAATCATAGAGAGCACTTATCTTGATAAGTAGATGTCCAACGAATGGCTACGTGAGAGCAACGTTCCACCCAACCATAGATCTCTGTCCAGCCTGTATTCTTTCAGCTGAGAGATCACCCCCAAGCTGGGCTGTGTATCCACTAAGGAGGAACTAGATGCCTCACTCACGGTCAGGGTTTCACTCAGACAGCCATGCTAAGCCAACACACAGTTGGGTTTTTCAAGCATGCAATAGGAAGTGGGGAAGGATGCTAGTCCACTGAGCTCAATCCCAGAGCTAGGTCCACATCAAGCTAAACTCAAACGATCCCAGCCTCCATTCGAACATCCACACTTGGATTTCTCACAGCTCTGTTCAGCAAATAACCCAAATCCGTCACTGATTTTCTGGGCTATCCAAACTGGGTTTTCCCATGGATTTTGGGGTAGCTATTGCTCCCAAATTCGCCCCAAGGCTCATACCAACGGATCCCCCATTGGATTTCACTGTCCAATACCCAATCTGGGCGTTTTTGGCTTCCCAAAACGTGGGTTCATTCCAAGTCACGATTTCTGGTTTTCTCCCTCATTGGAGCTCGTTTTTGGATGGAGAATGAAGCTAGGTACTTTCCCAATGGAATGGGGGTGAGAATGAAGCAACCTCCCATGAGGTTGAGTGACTTCTTGTACAAGAAAACAAAGTCCATACCTACCCATACGAATTTCAGGGCTGCCCATGCTCTATTGAAGCCATGGGCTGACATCTCAACCACTTCCTTACAACAGGCATAAATGTCATCTAAGGAAGTCAATGGGTTCTTATAATGACATATGGAAACCTATGGTTCACTCCCATAGCCCCCTCACCACTCCCTAGTGGATACACGTGGCCCCTTCTCATTCGTTGCCTCCATAGCCAGTCTTGGAATTTTATATTGCATGATGTTTATTTACATCCTATTACAATTTTCATGGCTTAAGAGCACATGGTATCAAAATATCAATTACTTGCCCTTTAAATAAAATGCGGGCTTTCACTAGCGGGGCCTTGGCCTTGAGCTCCACGCTAGGAAAACATACATCACATGTACACATTATTTACATTAAAGGCTAATATATCCTAAGGGTTGGATTGGGGGTATGACATTCCCCTCCCCCTTAGAACAACACCGTCCTTGGTGTTCCAAGACTTAGGCATACATATACAATTTACACATGTCCAAAACTTCAAAAACTTTGCAGATCTGCCCTGCATTCTGTTCTTTGCTTTGAACTTTCAGGACCAAGTCCTTTGACCTTCATGAGCTGCTCCTGCTGATTCGGATCTTCCAGCTCATCCATAAGTCTGAAAACTTTATGGCTGCTACCTTCTTGAGGTTCTCTTGTTGGGCAATTGCAGAGGCAATGATCCCCTCCACATTTCCAACACTTCACTGGTTGCTTCATCTTTACCTGCTCAATTTCCTTTGAGTCTTCTCACCTGGAGCGTTTCTTAATCAGACGATTGGATGAATGCTTCTTCATTGATCCACTTTTCTTTCCCTTGTTGATTGCTCTCATAATGCTTTTTACCTCTTTCTGCAGACGAAGAGTGTCCTGCAAGACCTTGTGGTTCATCTCGTTCTACTGCTTCTGCATCTTGAGCATCTCTCCGATATTTTCGTGGGTCTTGGCAATTGTTTGAAGAAGACTTCCAGCCAATTCTAATAGCCCTTGGTCTGCCGCCATGGTCAATGGAAACAACTGACCACTCTTTGCTCACTAGCAGCACTTGCTTGCACCGGTTGCAACCAATTGATTCAGTTTCCACCTATGAAATTCATCATTACAATTCTCGTTAGGCCGAGCACAACCCAAACATTAAAAATCAGTCAATGGTTTTTCCCCCAGTTGACATGGATAGTCCATGCTTTACTCATGAGACTTCCACACTTTTTCTTTTTTTTTTTATGCTTGCCCAACATACACATGAATTCCTTCATGTTCATCCATTCACAGGAAATTCATTAATTAGCATTCACAATTCACTTTAATCAAATAAACACACTTTTACTTTCAGTCATGCATGCATTCAGCAATTTTCTAATTCTATAAATGCATCAATACAAAGGAAAGAGAGGGAGCAGTAAGAGTTTCTCTTCTTAGTTTTGTTCCATCTTGGAACCCACACCACCACTGTGGTTTTCATGCTCTTGTCCTCTTTCACTTCACGTGAATGCTCGACCTGCCCTTCTTGGCTATGACACATAGTGTCTATGGTCTATTCCAGACCTCTCAACCATGGAGTTCTTCCACTTGGTTGATCTAACTCTTGGCTGCTAGGACTCACACAGTTCCACTAGCCCCATATTTCATTACCGCTCATGCTGAGCTCTTTAGGGTGGTTACATGTCCACTCGCATCCTTGAGATTCCTTCATAGTCATTGCTTCCAGCAATACCTACACTCAAACATTGAATTAATTCACATGTTTAGTTTATTTTCATAGGAAATCATAACCAAATCATATACACATGTATATTCATACGCAAGAAATTACAAGATAATTAAATACTTATCTGCACTAGATGTCTTCACTGTATTCCATAGGGTCCTTCTTTGCTTTACAAGCCTTGGAATTGCCTATGGATTTGGGTGTTTGGCCAGCGCGCAGGCTGCCCCTCAACATCTAATAGTCTTGTATGTTTTTCCAGCACGCAGGCTGCTCCACAACATCAAATAACCTTGTATGTTTGGCCAACACGCAGGCTGCTCCAAATCATCAACAATCTTGCATGTTTGGCCAGCACGCAGGCTGCTCCAAATCATCAACAATCTCGCATGTTTGGCCAGCACACAGGCTGCCCCAAATCATCAATAATCTTTCCCAACCAGCCACTCTCTGGATTTACCAAGCAATTTATAGTTCTTTCAGGGTCCTTGCTTCCTGTATAACCAAGGTTTCCAACAAAGAAACAATAGTGCATCAGCTTAACTATTACAAGACTTATACTTGTAATCTTCATTATTCCAAACAAGAAATAAATGAAATTGAATACTTATCTGTATTGTGCATTTCTTCTCTGGTCCACAGGGTCCTGCTTTTACTTTATAAGCCTTGGGATCCTCCTGCGGACTAGGATGTTTGGCCAGCACGCAGGCTGCTCCAAATCATCAAATAATTATGCCCTACCAGTACACCTTCACGCCGACTGAGTTTACCAAGCATTTGGTGGTGCCCAACCAGTCCCATACCTGGTTGGCCCTCTCCATTGCCGAGCCAGCACATACGTCTGGGTCATCGGCCAATGGAAGGTAACTGCGCCACCGACCATTACAGGTCAAGGCTCTACTATGGAGCCATAGGCATATAATAGCCTTTTCATCAATACTTCACAACCCTTCATCGAAATCCCCACAACCTCCACAACATCCTTTTATTTATATTAACCCTTCCACCACAACCCCTCACAACATCCTTTTATTTATATTCTTTAGTGTGTAATATCAATTACAATCTGTTTAGGCTGTCAACACAAGATGGATAAGCAAGTTCATTAGTATTACTGCTCTAAAACTGTAAACATATTTCATAACATTCACTATCCAACCTTGAAACACCAGGAATGCTTCCATTCCCTTAAGGCGTAGTCAATATTGACATCCCTAACATAACTCAGCACCAGAAAGGTGTGCACTCCTTACTGATGTGAGCTATGAAGGTCCTAATCATACTTCAAGCAGTCTGCCATAATGGAAATAAAATCAAAACATGCTCTGCATATTAACTCTAATAAATAGACATGCATGTATGTATATATATATATATATATCATTCAGGGTTTATGGAACACTTATCCATTTTCCAGATGTTATTTCTCTTCTTTAATGAGAAATGGAGGCTCCTTCTCTGAGTTGACAGTCCCTCGGTTTGCCATCCCAATTCATTTTGATGTTACATAACCTTCATATGTCTTACTGACATAATCTTCACCATCCCACTCATATTGTTTACCAATTATGTAGTGCAGATGAGACATTAATAATGTCTTATGGCATTTCACCTGAAACCCATTTTCAAATCATGGAATCCCTTCCCATGAAGTTTGGCTTCTGCAGGCCCACTCTCATGGTCTTACTGCAATGTGTCTCCCTGGCACACTTATTAAACAGCCAAACAGTCAGCAACATTTAGCAATACAATTCACATCCGATTGTTCCATAACCAATCCATGGCACTAATAATTAAATTCAATATGAATTTGCAACTCTGTCTACTACAGAAATTGGTTTTCTTATCCATGAGGCTATCCTCATATTGTTTGGCTCCTGTAAGTGACACCACTCTGCCCGTTATGGTCTTATGCCTGCTGCCATACATGAGCATCCACTTACAGCATGTCCTCCTGACACATTTTCATATAAGCCAAACATGCTGTGAGTATCTACGCACATAATCATTCATTGCCATAACAGTCACTGAAGTGATCTCAGAATTATAATACTCAATAATTCAGACACCTTCAGCTGTTAACATTTGAAATGCAACGAAATATATACACTTCTATATATGCATCATTATTACAATAGAATTTCAAGACATAGTCACACTATCCATGCAACTTAAATAAATCGTAAATACTCATTATTTCACGGTCATATCATTCATACAACTCTGTCCTTCCATAGAGCATTCTAGCAGCCCATCGATCATGATTGGGCTCTTCATGCACTTACTATTCTGCATTCATAACAGCCCATGAAATGATCCTAGAATTATCATCAATTCATCATTTCATTCATTATTTATTTTGCAATAACATATGCATCATTCCTATGCATTCATACAATGCATCACAAGATTTATAAAATCTCTTAATGCTCATCTACTTAATGCTACCTTGCATTATTTCATGAGTACGATGCATTCAAGCTTATTATGATCGAAACACGACTATCTCATATAACTTGCATTACCATTATCAGGACCACCAGTCCTCACTTGCTTTGGTTATGAAGCACATAACCAACATACGCATGGCATGATATAAATTCATATGAATGCATTTAGATTTCTAAACAGTCATAGGGTGTAAGGATCATGTCCTTCACTTACCTACACCTCACTAAGCTTGGTAGGTTAACAGTCCCATTCGGTATTCAATATCACATGCAACTAACTCAACATAGCTCAAACATAGTTGAAGAGATCTTACCAAATCCTCTTTCAACATTCATGCAATTTGGCACCAATAATCATTACCTGCATGGTTACCATTAACATCGCCTGATGTTACCTGATCGGTTGGCCTCTTACCAAGGCTGCTCAGTCCTTTTGCCAACTTTATGATCATAGATTTGTTGCACCATCCTTTCTGCATAAGGTTGTTGGCTTCATGCAACAACATCCCCAGCACATTTAGCCATGCTCTTTGTTATCTTTGGTCCTACAACCAATACCAACATCAATAGTGATTATTAACCACAATATTCTCCATTAGTGGTTCATTGCATATGCAGACTTCATTATTCTACCATTATGCAATATTCCATTTATGCACAAGCATTTCCATATGCACTATGCAACGTTTGTTAAGATGCCATCTAGTGCATATACATCTATGTAATCCCTTACATTTTAACATTTTTATGCCATATGACAATTTCATAATTACAAGTATGATAACAAACAGGGGTTTAAAGAATTCTTCCCTTTTCGATCCCTCATTGTAACATGGAATTCCTCTTCCATATCATGCAATTGTAAAAATTGCCTATATTGACAACAAAATTTGTTTGTCAAAACAGTTGCTGGCACTCTTCTGCATTAAATATCTATGATATATGTAGACCCCATTCAAACTCTGGTCATGCATCATTGTTCCCTGCTGGACAAGCTTTCCAATGCCTGTCTTCATGCTCCATTCCGACATCAGGTGCGGAAACTACATCTCTTCAAAAATGACAACTTTCACTCCAATTCTGCACATTTTACACAGTTGCATTTTGGTCCAGAATGCCAACTTTAGCCCCCTGTGGAAGAATCACAAAAACTTATCTATCGGGCGAAGTTAGTCCCTATAACAAGGAACACTCAGCAATTCACGGATTTCAATTCCGATGCACCATTCATCTTCTATGAATTTCTGGGTTTTACTACTTCTCACTTTTCACATTTTTCCAAAATTTCAATTTTTGGGCCAAAAATGGGTATCTCCCAAACGGTGCATTTCTGGAAAATCTTCGTCTAACGGAAACTGTCCGTCTTAATGAGAATATGAAATGTCTAGTTCAGTAAAAATTTTGATTCCCACATCTAGGGTCACTTTTACTACCCGAAAGTTTTTCAAAATCCCGAAAAAGTGGCCCGGAACAGTGCTTTTTGGCCTTCTTGTTCACCCCGACTTCACATCCCTTGGAGTTTGGCTCCAAGATTCTGAACATAACATCGTTCCTGCTTCGTGACCGCACCTGATCAATTTTAGCTCAAACCGACCTTCCGTCAAGCCTCAGGACTCTGTCCTTCAAAAGTCACTATTATCCATTTTATGTCAAATCGGAGTGTAATGGGCTAGGGGTCTTCACTGGTTCTTTCATGGCCTTCGTCAATGGCCTCCGAGCCCCACAGGAATCATTCCATTCTGAGTTCGGATGTTCCTGCTATCCAAAAATCAAGTTTTGGTCATTCTTGCGAATCATTCCATTCTGAGTTCGGGTTGGTTCGCCGATCGCTCCCGCAATTGCGGAGCCATTCGGCGAAGGCTCCCGCAGTTGCGGATCCATTCGGCGAATGCTCCCGCAATTATGGAGCCATTCGTGGAACGCTTCTGTTGCGGAGCGATTCAGCGAATGCTCCCGCAGTTGCGGAGCCATTCGCGGAATGCTTCCGCAGTTTCGGAATGGTTCACCGAATGCTTCCGAAATTTCGGGGAAGTTCGCGGAAGCCTTCCGCAGTTGCGGAACGATTCGGCGAAGTCTTCCACAGTTGCGGAATGATTCGGCGAAGTCTTCCGCAGTTGCAGAACGATTCGCCGAAGTCTTCTGCAATTTCGGAACGACTCGCCGAACTCTTCCGCGTTGCGGAATGATTCGCGGAATCCTTCTGCAATTTCGGAAGAGGATTCCTTCCGCAATTTCGGAAGAGAATTCCTTCTGAAAATTTCCTTTCGACGACGACACTTAGAAAATTTTCTGCTTTTTCGGAGCATTTCGCCGAATTTTTCCGCGTTGCGGGACAACTCGCGGAATCCTTCCGCAAATTTCGGAAGAGAATTCCTTTCGCAAATTTCGGGGTGACTTCCCAAACTCCTCTGCGTTGCGGAAAAACTCGCGGAATGCTTCCGCAGTTTCGGAGCAATTCACCGAATGCTTCCGCAGTTGCGGAAGACATTCGGGAATTCTTCCCGAAACAGTCTTAAACGAATTTTTTCAAAACAAAATTTTTTCAAACAGACTTAGGAAAAATTTGAAATCTTTCATTCATTTCACATTCAACAATCCAACCAATGGATTCACAATTAATCTCCAAGCAGCCAACAAGCATGGGCAAGGAAACTCATGAGTATAAGGGCGTAATTTGTAGGCTTTCCTCACTTATGAAAACCATCAATTGGCCACACAATGTGGATTCATTGTAATTAACGATCATCATTAAGACATGGGGCTGTAACAACTGACTGTTCATGCTTTTATTCAGGGAATTAACAAACATAACTCATTTCCAGCCATGCTCAACATTCAAGTTCATGCATTCAAAGCATCATGGTCATTCAAGGAACATGGATTCATCATTAACCAAGGTCTCAAGCACATGATGCATCATCTCCTATGCACAACAATTAACAACAACAAAAACAAAACAATATAAGATGGCAGAGGTTGCCCCTCCTTTCTCTATTTCATAGAATGCAATCAATGCAAGCAGCTTGCAAAAATCCCCAAACAGTTATGGAAATCATTTCCCATTGCAACAAATAGAAGCCATGCAATCTTGAGGTTTCTTTAATGCATTTTAGTTTCAAATACAAAATGCATGTACACACAATGATTTATATCTCTGTGAAGGGCCCAACAGTCGTAGTGTTGAACCTAGAGCTCTGATACCAAACTGTAACGTCCCCTTCCATCATCGAATGCAGGGAAGGAAACATTAACACACACCGGGCTTTTGGAAACTTAGCCCCACATATTTTTACTCATAAAATACATAACAATTAAAACTTCTGTGTGCAGATTCGAATTTCAATAAAACACAGCGGAATTTAAACATAACAACACATATAAGCATAGATTCGCATCAGCATATTTATCCCAAGCAATCATTAGGCAGAGAATTCAATCCCCTTCTTATGCTACTTCATATCGATTTCATTAACATGCAGAATAATCATTCAAATACCACATTGCAGAACACAGAACAGATATATATAAATTAAAATCATAGAGAGCACTTATCTTGATAAGTAGATGTCCAACGAATGGCTACGTGAGAGCAATGTTCCACCCAACCATAGATCTCTGTCCAGACTGTATTCTTTCAGCTGAGAGATCACCCCTGAGCTGGGCTGTGTATCCACTAAGGAGGAACTAGATGCCTCACTCACGGTCAGGGTTTCACTCAGACAGCCATGCTAAGCCAACACACAGTTGGGTTTTTCAAGCATGCAATAGGAAGTGGGGAAGGATGCTAGTCCACTGAGCTCAATCCTAGAGCTAGGTCCACATCAAGTTAAACTCAAATGATCCCAGCCTCCATTCGAACATCCACACTTGGATTTGTCACAGCTCTGTTCAGCAAATAACCCAAATCCGTCACTGATTTTCTGGGCTATCCAAACTGGGTTTTCCCATGGATTTTGGGGTAGCTATTGCTCCCAAATTCGCCCCAAGGCTCATACTAACGGATCCCCCATTGGATTTCACTGTCCAATACCCAATCTGGGCGTTTTTGGCTTCCCAAAACGTGGGTTCATTCCAAATCGCGATTACTGGTTTTCTCCCTCATTGGAGCTCATTTTTGGATGGAGAATGAAGCTAGGTACTTTCCCAATGGAATGGGGGTGAGAATGAAGCAACCTCCCATGAGGTTGAGTGACTTCTTGTACAAGAAAACAAAGTCCATACCTACCCATACGAATTTCAGGGCTGCCCATGCTCTATTGAATCCATGGGCTGACATCTCAACCACTTCCTTACAACAGGCATAAATGTCATCTAAGGAAGTCAATGGGTTCTCATAATGACATATGGAAACCTATGGTTCACTCCCATAGCCCCCTCACCACTCCCTAGTGGATACACGTGGCCCCTTCTCATTCGTTGCCTCCATAGCCAGTCTTGGAATTTTATATTGCATGATGTTTATTTACATCCTATTACAATTTTCATGGCTTAAGAGCACATGGTATCAAAATATCAATTACTTGCCCTTTAAATAAAATTCGGGCTTTCACTAACGGGGCCTTGGCCTTGAGCTCCATGCTAGGAAAACATACATCACATGTACACATTATTTACATTAAAGGCTAATATATCCTAAGGGTTGGGTTGGGGGTATTACATAGTTAACTAGGGATAGCCTCCACAAATCACGGAATTGATTGCATGGGATAATTTACTCAAGTGAAAATATTTCTCATGATTTTCCACCACTTAGATAAGGACTTAGAGACCACTATAAGTCAATTTATTTAAGGCCAAGGAAGAATTATTAAAGGCAGAATCAATCACACCAACTTGCATGTTAATTTCTAGTTAAGTGGGGGCATCTTCCACAAATAAAGGAGTTGATTGCATGGACAGTTTTTAGTATTCAATTATAAATACTAGTAGGATCAGAGCATATGGTTCATTAGATTATACTTCTTCTTGCCTTTAACATTTTTATCCATACCTTACTGGTCAAGGAAAATTTGTATAAAAAGGAAGCTTGCTGCCCTGTTTTAATGGCATATTATTGAATTAAAAAAGGCTACTTTTGTTCCATCTTTAGTGTACTTGCTTAGGTGGGGTTCTTGAAGCCTCCTTGAGTTGGTACCACTCAAGGGAAGGACTTAGAACCTTTGCATGTATTTTATTTCATTTATTTTAGTTCTTTCATGTGTTTTTTCTTTCCTATAGAAAATTGTAGCCGTCTTGTAGAAAACTATATTTGTCCTGTAGAAATCCTGCAGAAGGTAGTTTTAGTTATTTTCAGTTAATGAGTTTCTTTCATTTACTTTTCAACATTTAGAATATTTATTTAATGTCATGATGTTTACTTTCTATGCTTGAGTGAGATTCTCTTGGCTTAATAGATGCTCAAACCTTACAGATTTTCATATTTGTATAACTATAGCCTACTTTTTTTTTTCGTTCATGTTTATCTAAGAAATAGTAAAAGGTAGTTGGTAAGGCACAAGCCTTACATGATTATCTTAATAGATAATATATATATATTTATAATTGAATTGAATATTTTACAATAGGAATGGCCGATATTAAATATGGCCTAACGAGAATAAATATTTTTATAATTGAATTGATGATTTTACAATAGGAATGGTCGATATTAAATATGGACTAACGGGAATAGACATATCTATTGATAAATAGACATGTCATTTAATAATTAATAATTAATTATCCTAATCTAATAATAAATACATTTGTAATAACCAATTAGGTTTATTACATAGTATGTTCCTCCTGGTCTTGTAACCTTATGGGAGAGGAATACCTTTGCTTTCCCCTTAGAGGCAAATAAGAAAATAGGGGCTAAGCATGATAATTATCATCTTGCATTTTCTAGTTAGTTGTTACTTTGCATTTACTTTCTTTCATAGTTAGTAATACAAGTTATTCCTTTACAATTTCATATACAATTCATGGTACCTCTTAAGTTTGTATGAACTCCTAAGTTGATAATTTAAGTATTGAACCAATGGAAGTAGTGTTTATGGCTTCAAATATTTTGTAATGCCCCATATGTTAAGCCTTGAACATATGTGATAATTGTTATTATTGTGGAACAAGGTGTCGAAACAAGGGTCTTTAAGGACCAAGAGACTTATTATTTTGTAAATAATTAATTAATAAAAACAACTGGCAGACCGGAGACCACAAAATAGTATGGGAGGCATAGATCCACAATGTTAGGGGGAATGGGGACATTCCTAGCACTTTTGAACTTGTTTGGTATTTATGCCTTGGTGGCTTTATTAGTTGATGATCACCCAAACATTGTACAACGGATCCAACTTTTGATTATTTTAGCCTATGTTGGTACTATTGAGCCTAATTCTTGATTTAGTGGGCCTCCCTTGGTGAATGCACCCTCCTGGTACTTGGGTGGATTCCACTTGTTGATTGAGCCCCTTTGTGGCTTTGTAACTCTTGTTTGGAGGTTACACTTGGTTTTGTAACCCCCACTTGCACAAGTGCGCCCTCACTGGCTATTTTTAGCCTTGGTTTGTGTAACTCCTTGTGTAACCCCTCGTTTATTATTTTGGTACTATGCTTTGGCTTGTGTAACTCCTAGCCTCACTATTTTGAATTATTCTACATGGATGAAGTGTCCACAAATGAATTTGAGTTGGTTGGAGTGATTTGGATCCACTCTCCTTGAAATTTGAATTGCTTGGGTTGGATTCGAGTTAGCTTCTTATGGTAGAGTTAACCCCCCTTGGATTGACTCAATTTGGATTACCTTGGTTTGATTTGACATCCTTGGGTTTGAATTTTCTTCTTTGGTCTAAAAATCCATGGTTGATCTCCTTGGTTAGGGTTGTTGATTATTTTTTGTTGTTCTTGGTTGTTCATGCCATTGATGTTGATAGCTTGGTAAGCTTGTGAGCTTGGGGGATCCATCTATGCTCTTCTATGTGAATGAACCTTGTGCTTGAAGCACTATGATCTTGTACAGTGTTTGTGGAAATCATGGACAACTCTGTTATAGTTCCTCCATGTCCACTGCTTGTCTCAATCCTAGACCTGCACATAAATTATGATGGTGAATGACGATGTCCAAAGGAACCTAGGGGGTGAAGGGATTACCATTGCACCTGGTAGTGGGGTGGAGGAGAAATTAGGTGGTGAGGAATTAAGTTGTGGCTTCTCAAAATGATACTGGATCTATCCTTGAGTGTGCCTTTTTTGTGGGTCTATCGCCTCAAATCGGGGGTGGCCTGTCAAAGTGAGACCTTGATTGGCAGTTCCTTTGGTTGGGTGGTACATGGTCCAATTGATGCTAGTTGCACATTAGTAAGATAAGTGGTTTATTCTTTTATGTAAATTCATATGTTTATATGGTGTTTCCACTATTTCCATAGTTGAATTGTTTACTGTTGAAAAGTTTGGTAGAGATATCAATGGTTGGATGCAAATCTAATGGTTTAATTGCTTGGAAGTTGATGTATTCTCCTTGATTTGTAGATCTGATCTTGATGAAAGCTTGAAATATTTTTATTCGTGTTATTTGTTGTAGATTACTATGCAGATGCACCCTCTATGGATGATCAGATCCATGGATGAAATTACAAATGAAAATGCTTGGTTTTCAGAACATTGGTTGAGGAACCCTGCTTGGAAATTGGTGTTCTCCTTGATTTTGAGATATGATCTTAATGGAAGCTTGAAATATGATTATATATGTGTTATTTTTTGTAGCTTACTCTGAAAGTGTGCCCTCCATCCGTTCAGATCTATTATATGATTTTACCAATGAAAATATTGAATTTTGACTATTAGGAAATGGTTTTCTGCTTGAAAACTAGATTGAATGGATAGTTGTTCTGTAGAGTTGATTATATAAATTTGTATGGATGTGTATGAACTTGCTAGTGCACCCTTTGTGGCTGTATATTTCCCCATATAGCTGGTATGTTTTCTATTTGGGACTCTCGATTGGTTTTGCAGGGATTTGGATGCTTGTTGGATGATCCGGTAGTGATTTTGATAGCAATTGGCAGATCTGATATTTTGTATGAATTAATGGTTGTATATGGTATCTCTATACCTGTGATTTTGTTTTATTGAATGGTTGTACGTGTTATATTCATATCTGATCCGATGAGCAATGCAAAAATGTTAATGAAGGTGTCTTAAATTGGAATTATTGATGTGTAGTAATTGCATGGTTTTACGGTGGAAAGTTCTGGTTGTAATTGTTTGCAAAGAATTCCATAAATCTGATCATATAGTATTGGGATGATTATGGTCACCCTTAATGTTTTAATAATGCTAAGGTCCAATTTTAATAAGCTTGTAAATCTGGTTGCATTTTCATGCTTGCATGGTCTTACATCTGCATGAGCTCTTGGGAGTTTTATAATTGCTTTTAAGGTGTCGCGTTTTATTTTAATGGTTGAATGTTATTTTAAATTGGCTTGATGGTATGTTAGCCTAACCTTTGGTTGACCCTATTCCATTGTACAATACCTTTATTCAGCCTTCCTTTGGGTTTACATGTTCCTGTGACCTTGGTTTCAGGGTTGGGTACACTACATCTTTGGCTCGTCACACATCATCAAGTCCAATGACATCGTCCAATTTAACTCGATATCCATCATCTCATTGTCATCATGTCATCCATGCTATACCATTTTTTTAATGGTTATCCTCAATGATACCTTTTATTTGTCTAATAAAATAAGGTTATCTTAAAATGATTAAACATCATGATTCTAATGTATAATAACATTAAAAAGACTTTATACAATAATACGATTTACGATTTTTCGAACAGTTTAAAATCATCATAAAATTGTATTTAACTTGTAAATATAAAAGATCAATAATATGCATCAAAACATAATATTGTCTTTATATTTTTTTATAAATATTTTTTTTAAGAACTTTGCAGGTTTGTATTCATTTTCAATTTGTGAAATGATTGATTAATAACAGGTTGCTTGATGACAATGATTTGTGAACCATAGCGCTATGTTCATTTATTCTCATTGTCACCCAGTACACTACAATTTGCAATTTTTTTTATTGTTCATACTTTTTACACGTAATGTTTTTGTCCATCCAGTAACAATTTCCTCATAAGAGTGGAAGGTAACCAATCAAACTAAGGTCTCTTTGTTTTTTCATATCATATATGTTTCATCTTTTGTTTCACATTTCTCATTTATGGTGACATACTTTGTGAGTACATATTTTCCATTTGTACAACAACAGTGGAATGCCATCCATTGGGTACTTTGATTTCCAAAGACATGTAGGTCTCTCTTCTCTTCTCATCTCTTCCTCTACTTCCACCTCCACCTCCACCTCAAGAAACTTTTTTTGACACTTTTTTTTTTCGCTTAGGTGACTTTAGCATTCATGAGAATTACCTAAAACGCAAATTTGTAGCTTCAAAATCCATGTTTTATCCCCACCATTTCACACACTTTGTTGAAAATATAAACATGGAAAAGATGGGTTACACACATATAATAGAAAAGTGTGCTTCTCCGTAATCATGAGGACTTTTCAGTGAACTTTAATGCTTATATCGCTTAGGAAATGCCATCTAAAGAAGTTGTACATTTTAAAAATTGATAATATTTACATTTGACATGATATGGATTTTTAAATTCATTCTTAAAACTAATTATTGCTTACGAAATGCCATCTAAAGAAGTTGTACATTTAAAAAATTGATAATATTGACATTTGACATTATATGGATTTTTAAATTCATTCTTAAAAGTAATTCCCAACATATCAGAGAGAGAGAGAGAGATTTGAAAAAAATGATAATATTTACATTTGACATGATATGGATTTTTAAATTCATTCTTAAAACTAATTCCCAACATATCAAAGAGAGAGAGAGAGAGAGAGAGAGAGAGAGAGAGAGATGTGGTCATTATACAATGTTCATAGTGTGATTGGTTGTGAATGATGTAGGTAGATAAACATTTGGTGGAACCACAGAACCTTAAATATCACCTTAGTACTTCATGTAAATAGTTTTGAATGATGATGTAACACTCCCTTCCAGCATTCCCGTGCAAGGAAGGAAACGTTAATCAACACACAGGCTTTTAGATAGACTTAGCCTAAATAATTCTTGGCCATAAATTCCTAACAATTTAAGAATGTCCAAATGCAGATTCATTTCAATATCAACACAGCGGAAACTAAACATTACATGTGCATACAATTTCTTCATGCGTTCAGCATACACATATCAACCATACATGTATCAGTCATTAATTTTATTAATGCATGGACAATTATCATACTGCATAAGACATGATGCCTTTCGTTCCATTAATCATGAATGCATTGCAAAACACAGACTGTATATAAATTTAATCACAGGATACTCATCTTGAATTGCAACGGTCCAAACGACTGGCTATGGAAGGGCAACGTTCCTCCCAACCGTAGACCTCTGTCCAGCTTGTGTTCTTTCAGCTGAGAGGTCACCCCCGAGCTGGGCTGTGTATCCACTAAGGAGGACTAGCTGGGTTCACTCACAGCCATGGTTCTGGTCAAGCATCCAAGAAGATAGAGGAGGGTAACACTAAGCCAGTGAGCTCAACCACAGAGCTACAGGCATCTCAATTGAGCTCAACAATCAGGCACCCACATTACCTACCACATCCAACACAAGGAAGATCCCCTTCTCTGTCACACAGTCCCTCAGGCAACTCTTCCCTCCAGTGCTCTTCAGGATGGGCATAGAAAGGTCCAGCTGCTGATCCTTGAGATCCTAGCCTTCACTGGGTTTATCAAGCACACCCAACCTCTGCATAGTCATTCCCAACTTGATTCCTCACCATTCTGCTCACCAAATACTCAAATCCGTCACTCGTTTTCTGAGCTGCAAAAACTGGGTTTTTCCATTGATTTCGGGGTAGCTAATGCTCCCAAATTCGCCCCAAGGTTCATGCTATTGGATTCCCCCTTGGATTTCCCTATCCCATGCCAAATCTGGACGTTTTTGGTCTTTCAAAAACTGGGTTCTCTCAAGGTCGCGATTTCTGGTCTTTCCTCACTGCTGGCACTCGTTTTTGGATGGGAATGATGCTAGATAGTTTCACAATGGACTGGGGTGAGAATGAAGCAACCTCCCATGAGGTTGAGTGACTTCTTGCCCAAGCAATCAGAGCCCATGCCCACCCATACGAATTTCAGGGCTGCCCATGCTCCATTGAAGCCATGGGCTGAAAACTCAACCACCTTCTTACAGCAGGCTTTAATGTCACCTTGGAAAGTCAATGGGTTCTCATAATGACAAATGGCAGCCTAGGGTTTAATCCCATAGCCCCCTCACCACTCCCTAGTGGATACACATGGCCCCTTCTCATTCGTTGCCTCCATAGCCAGTTTTTGGTATTTTATTTCAATGTTAAATATTTACATCAAATTTACAATATCCCATGGCTTAATAGCACGTGGGTAACAAAATATCAAGCGTGTCTAATTTAAATAAAATCCGAGCATAAACTAGCGGGGCCTTGGCCTTGAGCTCCACGCTAGGGAAAACATACAACGTGTGTATACAATATTTACATTAGAGCCAATATTTCCTAAGGGTTCAAAATTGGGGTATTACATTCCCCTCCCCCTTAGAACAACACCGTCCTCGGTGTTCTCAAAACTGAACAAAAATGGAAATGCCTTCCTCATGGCATCCTCCAGCTCCCATGTAGCCTCGTCGGGACTAAGGTGCTCCCATTGGACCATTACCTGCCCGATGGCTCTGTTCCGGAGCAATGTGACCTTCTTGTCGAGGATGCGCATAGGTTCTACTTGGAACTCTCCCTCGGGTTCCACCTGTATCACATTCCAATCAATCATATGATTAGGATCATGTACATACTTCTTAAGCAAAGATACATGGAAAACATTATGAGCTCTTATGCTAGCAGGCAATGCAATTCTATATGCAACTGGCCCTATCCTATCAAGGACTTCAAATGGACCACAATATCTTGGTGACAACTTGGCACAACTTCCCAACTTGAGGGAACTCTTCCTTGGTTTCACTCTCAAATAAACATGATCCCCAATCTGAAACTCCTTATGTACTCTTTTCAAATCTGCATAACTCTTTTGCCTGTCCTGAGCTGCCTTTAAATTCTGCCTGATCTTGACAATTTCCTGTTCCATTTCCTTGATCATTTCTGGTCCAAGCACCACCCTGTTCACTGGGCCATCCCAATTCACTGGCGTCCTGCATCCCCTGCCATACAATGCTTCAAATGGACTCATTCCCAAGGATGCATGGTGTCCATTATTGTATGCAAATTCAACCAAGTGTAAATAATCTTCCCACTTGGATGGTTTGTCCATCACATACATTCTCAGCATATCTTCAAGAACCTGGTTCACCCTCTCGGTTTGGCCGTCCGTTTGAGGATGGTAAGCTGTACTGAAATTCAATTTAGTTCCCAATTCCTGAAATAATCCCTTCCAAAAATTGGAGGTGAACTTTGTATCATGATCAGAAATTATTGCCTTAGGCAATCCATGTAATCTGAATATCTCTCTCATGAAGATGTTCGCAATGTCACTAGCCTTGTGAGTGGACTTCACTGGAATAAAGTGAGCTACCTTTGATAGCTTATCCACCACAACCATGATTGAATCATGCTTCTTTACTGTCATGGGCAGACCTGTTATAAAATCCATGGAGATCACTTCCCACTTCCATTCTGGAATGGGTAAGGGCTGCAATAACCCTGCTGGATGTTGGTGTTCTGCCTTGACTTGTTGGCACTTCTGACACCTAGCAATGTACTCAGCTATGTCCTTCTTCATGCCATTCCAAAAGTATTGCTTTCTTGCCGCTGTTATAGTCTTCTGATATCCTGGGTGTCCAGAGTACGGCATTTGGTGTATTTCATCCATCACTAGTTTCTTTAAATCTGCATTATTTGGAATGTACAACCTATCTTTGTAGATGAGGATACTGTCTTCACCCAGCTGATATTCTGCACACTTTTCATCCACATTACCGTGCTGCAACTTCTCTTTCATTTGAAGGCAAGTTTCATCACCGTTTTGGGCTTCACGAACTCTTGTCTTCAAATCTGATTTGCACATACTTACTGCTGAAACATGAAATTTTCTGCTAAGAGCATCTGCAACCTTATTCTCCTTCCCTTTTACATGTTTAATTTCAAAATCAAATTCACAAAGAAATTCCATCCATCTAGCTTGCCTAGCATTCAAGTTTGGCTGCTCAAATAAATACTTCAGGCTCATGTGGTCTGTTCTAAGCTCGAATCTTCTTCCCATCAAGTAATGTCTCCACATTTTAAGAGCATGCACTATGGCTGCTAATTCTAAATCATGTGTGGCATAATTCTTTTCATGCTCTTTTAATTTCCTGGATTCATAGCAAATCACAATTCCTTCTTGCATGAGAACCCCACCTAGTCCTTCAATGCAAGCATCTGTGCACACTACAAAATCCTTCCCTGGATCTGCTATCTTCAAAACAGGAGCGCTGGTAAGTAACTCCTTTAATTTCTGAAAACTTTTCTCACATTTTTCAGACCATACAAATTTGATGTTCTTCCTTTGCAATGAAGTGATCGGATGCGCTATCCTGGAGAATCCTTCAATAAACCTTCTGTAGTAACCAGCAAGGCCCATAAAAGATCTAACATCTGAAACATTTCTTGGAGTTGGCCAATCCATGATGGAATTAATCTTCTCTGGATCCACTGCAATTCCTTCTTCTGAAATGACGTGACCCAAATATTGGATCCTCTTTTGATAGAATTCACACTTGCTTAACTTGGCATACAGCTGATGTTCTCTAAGAACTTGCAACACCATTCTTAGATGCTCCTCGTGTTCTTCTTCATTTCTTGAATAGACAAGAATGTCATCTAAAAACACAATCACGAACTTGTCCAAATATTTGCTGAATACACTATTCATGAGACACATGAATGTGGCAGGTGCGTTGGTAAGGCCGAATGGAACCACAGTGAACTCATAATGACCATATCTAGTTCTGAAAGCCGTCTTGTGAATGTCTTCTTCTTTAATCCTCACTTGATGGTAGCCAGACCTCAAGTCAATCTTTGAAAATAACTTGGCTTCCTTCATTTGATCAAACAAGTCATCAATTCTTGGTAATGGATACTTGTTCTTAACTGTCACTTTATTGAGCTGCATGTAATCAATACACAGCCTTAAAGTCCCATCTTTCTTCTTGACAAATAACACCGGTGCTCCCCAAGGAGACACACTAGGCCTGATATACCCTTTATCTATTAATTCCTGCAGCTGTATCTTCAATTCCACCAATTCCGGTGTACTCATTCTACAAGGAGCTTTGGAATTCGGCGCTGCCCCTGGAACAAGATCGATGGTAAAATCAATATCTCTCATCGGTGGCAACCCTGGTACCTCATCCAGAAACACATCTTGGAACTCTTGCAATATCCTGAAGTCTTCTAGTCTTGGCCCTTTGTCCTCTAATGAATCTGGCATATGGACTGCATATAATTGACAACCCTTCTTATAAAACTTTTTCAACTGCAGTGCTGAAATCTGTCTTATTGAAACTTGCTTGGGAATCCCTTTTACCAATGTTGGCCTTCCCTTTTCATCAATGCACTCAAGTGCTTTCTCATAACAGTCCAATTTGGCTCTATGTTTTTCTAACCAATCCATGCCAATTAATGCATCATAGGATCCTAATGGTAGCACATTCAATTCAGCATATGTGTGGAGTCCATTCAATTCTATGGGACACTCCATCACTACCTCACTTACTTTTCTCTTGGTTCCCGTGGCTAGTTGCACTAGCCAAGACTTATTATGCTTTATTTTTCTAAGAGAACAACCTTCAACCACTTTTGGAGAAACATAACTATGAGTAGATCCTGGATCAATCAAAACAGAAATAGATTGCGTAGCAATCTTACCTTCGACTTCCACCACTGATGACTGATGGTCTGCTTGGTGATTATCCAACGCTGCATAAATCCGAGGTGCTGCCCTTGCCATGTCCTCCACCGTAGCTACTCCCTTCAGGTTGTTCAACTTTCGAGCATTGTTTTTCCGATGTGGACAATCCTTCAACATGTGGTTTTCTCCACATCCCCAACACTGAAGTGGTCCCTTTGATGCTTTGTCTACTGCCACTGCTGGTTTGAATCCACTCCTTGCTTGTTGCCCCTGTGGAAAGGTCCTAGGCTGACCTCTGAATGGTGGCTTGAAGCCATCCTTCTTCTGGTCAAACTTCCCTCTTGGCTTTCCTTTCCATGCTGGGTTAGCCTCTGTTCTTCCTTTATTTTGCTCATAGCAGTGCATTGCCATCCTAATGGCTTCATCCAAACTTGGTGGATTAACAAACTCAATACGATCCCTGAAACTCTGAGGTAGACCCCCAAGAAAGCATTGGATTTTTACTCTCTCATCTTTGATATAGTCAACATACCTCAGTAATTCCAAGAATTTGTGGACATGCTCTTCCATAGATTTTTGTCCCAACCTGAGTTCATTAAACTCTTTTCTCTTACCGTCATAATACCTAGCAGAAAGGTATTTCTCCTTGAAGTACCTCTTAAATCTTTCCCAACTGATCCTTCTTTCATTGATCCCTTTCACTTGCAAGAGATTGTCCCACCAAATGGAAGCTCTGCCATTTAAGTTGTAAATGGCAATTCTGGCTTTTTCATTTCCTGAGTAGTCTTGAATTCTGAAGTATTTCTTCATTCCCAGAAGCCATGCTTCTGCCTCTTGACCTGTCTTTCCTTCCCCATCAAATGTGGGAGGTCTTGCCTTCCTGAATTCTCCCTGTGGGATGCCCTTGAACTTCTTTCTTCCGTCCAACCTCTTAGGTGCATGTCTGGGACTTCTCCTAGAACATTTGGAGTCACCCGACCTGCTGGAAGAAGATCTTGATGAAGATGTTTTATGTTTTCTGCTCACCGAACTCTTCCTTGGGCTTGGAGTCCTCCTCCTCGAACGGCCTCTAGAATGACTCCCTGCATCTCTTCCTTCTTCACCCATATTGCTTGGGTTGGACCCAAGGTTTATCTTATGCTGCATATCAGTGAGGCTTTGCAAAATAGCAGCATTGAGTTGGTGTTGTTCTTCTTGAGCCTTCATCAATCTTTCATTGAAGCTCACCATGGTTTCAACCAAATTTTGAGGAGTCACCTGCTCCCTTCTCCCATTGGATTCAGTCTCCGCATTCCCTTCATGCACATTTTCTCCTAGAACGTCTTCTTCGTGTTCATAAGGATCTTGAGCATCATTAATGGTCACCATCTTAACTCTGCTACAATTATAAACTTAATGAGCTGCAAACACTGTGCATTATTATGATATTTGTTAGACCTCATAAAAAAATGCATCTAGGAATATACAACAATCAACATTTAACATAATAGAACTCATGGAATAATTTACATAGCTGTTACTTATTCAATTCTTTTGCCCATTCATGCAATTCTGAAAATTGCCCATATTGTCATTAATTTGACAAAACAGTCACCGGCACTTTTCTGCCCTGATTATCTATGGTGTCTGATAGCCCAATTCAAATTCCGGTCATACTCCATTATTCCTTTCTAGACAAGCTTTCCAATGCCTGTCCCCGTGCTCCATTCCGACATCGGGTGTGGAAACAACGTTGTCTCAAAAATGACAACTTTTACCAATAATTCTGCACATTTACCCAATTGTATTTTGGTCCCGAAGGCCAACTTCAGCCATCTGTGGAAGAAAATCTATGAGGAATCACAAAAACTTATCTATCGGGAAAAGTTAGTCCATATAACAAGGAACACTCAGCAATTCACTGATTTCAATTCTGATGTACCGTTCATCTTTTATGAATTTCTGGGTTTTACTACTTACTTTTCACATTTTTCCAAAATTCCAAATTCTGGGCCAAAAATGGCTATCTCCCAAATGGTGCATTTCTGGGAAATCTTCGTTTAACGGAAATTGTCCGTCTTAATGAGAATATGAAATGTCTAGTTCAGTAAAATTTCTGACTCCCACATCTAGGGTCACTTTTACTACCCCCAAGCTTTTCAAAATCCCGAAAAAGTGGCCTGGAACAGTGCTTTTTGGCCTTCTTGCTCACCCCAACTCCACATCCTTTGGAGTTTGGTTCCAAGATTCGGAACTTAACATTGTGCCTGCTTCATGGCCGCGCCTGATCAATTTCAGCTGAATCCGACCTTCTGTCAAGCCTCGGGACTGTGTCCTTCAAAAGTCACTATTCCCCTTTTTCTGTCAAATTGGAGTGTAATGGGCTCGGGGTCTTCACTGGTTCTTTCATGCCCCCCGTCAATGGCCTCCGAGCCCCACAGGAATCATCCCATTCTGAGCCTCGGTGCTCCCCCTATCCAAAAATTGAGTTTTTGGCACTTTACTCTTTTTTTTTCTTTTTTCTTTTTTCTTTTTTTTTTGTTTCGTCCGCTGAGCGCCGCCGTTACGGGCCAGTTCACTGAACACTCCCGAAATTGGCGGGGCGCTTCGCTGTGGCCTTCCGCAGTTGCGGGGAGCTTGGCCGAAGCCTTCCGCAACTGCGGGGCGCTTGGCCGAAGCCTTCCGCAACTGCGGAACGCTTGGCCGAAGCCTTCTGCACTGCGGGGCGCTTGGCCGAAGCCTTCCGCGGTTTCGGGGTGATTCTCGGCTCGCCTCCGTTGCGGGGCGGTTCGCCGGACGCTTCCGAAATTTCGGGAAGGTTTGTGGAAGCCTTCCGCAACTGCGGAACGCTTCGCCGAAGTCTTCCGCAGTTGCGGAACGATTCGGCGAAGTCTTCCGCAATTGCGGAACGATTCGGCGAAGCCTTCCGCAGTTGCGGAACGATTCGCCGAAGTCTTCCGCAACTTCGGAACGCTTCGCCGAAGTCTTCCGCAGTTGCGGAACGATTCGGCGAAGTCTTCCGCAATTGCGGAACGATTCGGCGAAGCCTTCCGCAGTTGCGGAACGATTCGCCGAAGTCTTCCACAACTTCGGAACGACTCGCCGAACTCTTCCGCGTTGCGGAACGATTCGCGGAATCCTTCCGCAATTTCGGAAGAGAATTCCTTCCGAAATTTCGGAAGAGAAATCCTTCCGAAAATTCCTTTCGACGCCGACACTTAGAAAAAATTTTCACTTTAAAAAAAAATTTCCCCGCTGTTTCGGAGCGGTTCGCTGAATCCTTCCGCAATTGCGGGAAGGTTCGCCGAACTCTTTCGCAATTGCGGGAAGGTTCGCGGAACCTTTCCGCAGGTTTCGGGATGACTTCCCGAAACAGTCTTAAAACCAAAATTTTCAAAAATAGTCTTAAAACAACATTTTTCCAAAACATACTTAAAAACTCTATCAGATTTGGCCCATAGAGGCCCAATGCTGCAACGCAGCTCTGATACCAAACTGTAACACTCCCTTCCAGCATTCCCGTGCAAGGAAGGAAACGTTAATCAACACACAGGCTTTTAGATAGACTTAGCCTAAATAATTCTTGGCCATAAATTCCTAACAATTTAAGAATGTCCAAATGCAGATTCATTTCAATATCAACACAGCGGAAACTAAACATTACATGTGCATACAATTTCTTCATGCGTTCAGCATACACATATCAACCATACATGTATCAGTCATTAATTTTATTAATGCATGGACAATTATCATACTGCATAAGACATGATGCCTTTCGTTCCATTAATCATGAATGCATTGCAAAACACAGACTGTATATAAATTTAATCACAGGATACTCATCTTGAATTGCAACGGTCCAAACGACTGGCTATGGAAGGGCAACGTTCCTCCCAACCGTAGACCTCTGTCCAGCTTGTGTTCTTTCAGCTGAGAGGTCACCCCCGAGCTGGGCTGTGTATCCACTAAGGAGGACTAGCTGGGTTCACTCACAGCCATGGTTCTGGTCAAGCATCCAAGAAGATAGAGGAGGGTAACACTAAGCCAGTGAGCTCAACCACAGAGCTACAGGCATCTCAACTGAGCTCAACAATCAGGCACCCACATTACCTACCACATCCAACACAAGGAAGATCCCCTTCTCTGTCACACAGTCCCTCAGGCAACTCTTCCCTCCAGTGCTCTTCAGGATGGGCATAGAAAGGTCCAGCTGCTGATCCTTGAGATCCTAGCCTTCACTGGGTTTATCAAGCACACCCAACCTCTGCATAGTCATTCCCAACTTGATTCCTCACCATTCTGCTCACCAAATACTCAAATCCGTCACTCGTTTTCTGAGCTGCAAAAACTGGGTTTTTCCATTGATTTCGGGGTAGCTAATGCTCCCAAATTTGCCCCAAGGTTCATGCTATTGGATTCCCCCTTGGATTTCCCTGTCCCATGCCAAATCTGGACGTTTTTGGTCTTTCAAAAACTGGGTTCTCTCAAGGTCGCGATTTCTGGTTTTTCCTCACTGCTGGCACTCGTTTTTGGATGGGAATGATGCTAGATAGTTTCACAATGGACTGGGGTGAGAATGAAACAACCTCCCATGAGGTTGAGTGACTTCTTGCCCAAGCAATCAGAGCCCATGCCCACCCATACGAATTTCAGGGCTGCCCATGCTCCATTGAAGCCATGGGCTGAAAACTCAACCACCTTCTTACAGCAGGCTTTAATGTCACCTTGGAAAGTCAATGGGTTCTCATAATGACAAATGGCAGCCTAGGGTTTAATCCCATAGCCCCCTCACCACTCCCTAGTGGATACACATGGCCCCTTCTCATTCGTTGCCTCCATAGCCAGTTTTTGGTATTTTATTTCAATGTTAAATATTTACATCAAATTTACAATATCCCATGGCTTAATAACACGTGGGTAACAAAATATCAAGCGTGTCTAATTTAAATAAAATCCGAGCATAAACTAGCGAGGCCTTGGCCTTGAGCTCCACGCTAGGGAAAACATACAACGTGTGTATACAATATTTACATTAGAGCCAATATTTCCTAAGGGTTCAAAATTGGGGTATTACATATGACACTCAAAGAAATTTCAATTATATGTTTTTAGTTTTAAAGTAGTTGGATAATTTGCATGGGTGAAACTTCTTGGAAAACAATTATTACATCTACCGTCAATACCATTAGTTGTCAAGGCCTTACCTTGTTGCGTGGCTTTACTTTTACCCATTGTCTTGTACATTGCCATAAAAAAGCACCAGGCCTATTCTTTTATTTCAACTTTGATCTTCTTGATTGACAATATCATTCTAGTAACATGTTGCCCTTGGTTTATGGTGATTGAGGCGCCATTATTAATGCTACTTCTCATGTTTTACCCATCTTTGAGGTCATTTATATTTTTTTCACTCTCCTTCAAGTAAATGAAGGCACTATTGAGTGTACTTACTCTTCACATAAAATCCTTATGTATGATGAATTTATGAGATCAATTTCTTTCCCTCTACCACAATTTCTTTTCCCCTCTCTAAAATGTTGTTCATTCATTTATTAGTAATCTCATTTCAACTTAAGGCTCATTGAATTCATAGGCCAAACATAATGCTTTGTAAACTGCAATCACATAAAATGGTTAATGGCATATGCATACCACCATCACTCCATCATGTATTTCCACCATATATACATCAACATCGATTAATCCATTAGAAACTCATTTTCCAGACTAGACACACAACTAGTATTATATTACTAATGAATACAAATCATATAGAGCATGTTAAACAAATCCTCTATTTGTTACTCATGGACCATTAAAAAAACACCTCCTAAACAACATAACCATTTTAATTAATTTCAACATTCTTTTTCCGTGGTTAGAGAATCTACTAGTTTTGTTTCTTTATTTGGGGAAGGTTGAATATAACTATCAAATTTGTCTTTGTATTTGTTTTAGCGAACTAGTTTCTTCAATTGAGAAATCCATTCCAACTTCTAAGAGCTTTCCCCATGATGATAAGTTCTCCTCATGAATTTGGAGGTATTGGAGGTATTAAGTGGTGTGGCCACAAACTTCTAAGGAGCTTTGATATGATCTGTGTTCTTCTTTAGCCAATCAACAAGTTTAACAATTATTAGTAAGAAAAAATTGATGAAATAAAATTCAAAATTCATTAAAAAAAATATAAAAAAATCAACTCACTCAAAACTCAATTCCAAAGATTTTAAAAAGTAAAAACTTGTAATAATACTTAAGGTATATTACTCATATATAACATGTAATAAAGTATAGTCATTTATATTGTCATAGTAATCATATATGTCAATACTCTGTATTTATTATATTGTGATAATGATAGTGATGCTTTTCTCTGTATTTATATTTATGTAAATTGTGATGATTTAATCATTCAAAATCATATAATATATTAATAATTAATATTTATTTATTTAGTGGATATTATGAGATGTGTTATTGTGTCGAGAGGTGCCTAATATGAGGGAGATCTTGTAACATGTGTCAAGTGTTTGTCGAGTGTTTGTGGAGTAACAAATACAAAGTAAAAAGTAATAAATATTATGTCGGTCATAGGCCATAAACAAAAAAGAATAATACAAAGTAAAAAGTAAATATGAGACTTAAACTAGAGACTTTACTTTTTACTTTTAATACAAAGTAAAAAGTAAATATGAGACTTTAGAGTCAAGAGAGTTTGTTGAGTTTGTCTTATCCACTGTTTGTGGAGGAACAAAATAACACAAAGTAAACAAACAAAAAATAATACAAAGTAAAAAGTAATAAATATTAGAATAATACAAAATAAAAAGTAATAAATATTATGTTGACCATAAACAAAAAGAATAATACAAAGTAAAAAGTAATAAATATTATGTTGGCCATAAACAAAAAAAATAATACAAAGTAAAAAGTAATAAATATTATGTTGGCCATAAATAAAAAGAATAATACAAAGTAAAAAGTAAATATGAGACTTAAACTAGAGACTTTAGAGCTTAGGATTATGTGGCTCAGGTATTGCACTTAAGGAGCTATTCAAGAAGAGGTTTGCACCTCAAGAAATTTGATCTCTTGAACGCTTGATAGAGCCTAAGATTTTTTATAAAAAATAATTTCATGCATTGAACCACCAAATTCACAATAATTACATAGATTGTTCTCGTATGTCTTCAAATGAGAGAAGATGGTACCCCTCGAACCCACCACCATCACGAACATGTACAGTAAATAATGTTGCATTTTTATATATCAATGATTTTGAGTGGCCTACAGACAAATTCGATGATGACAAAGCGCTCGACGCCTTGTCACCATTATTTGGTCTATTTGATGACTAATAATTAATGTACGAAATTATTTCCAGTCTTGAATTCCTTTTTGTTCTGTCCCCTTATATCTTATCTTTAAACCCTCGATATTGGTACTCTCGTGTCTTGGAAATTCCAAACCTCCTTTGTTATTTTGAAAATTATTCTCACCCATGACTTTTATTCAAATCTGCATTATACATATTGCATTCTAAAGCAATGTGTTTGTTTTTTTGTTTTGTTTTTTTTTTTTGTTTTTTTTTTTTTTTTTGTAACCGAGGGGAACCTCTCCAAACCGCCCAGTGAGCGCCGTCACTAAACCACCTGGATATCAAACCCCACGGGCCGGGGCCAGCCTAAATCTTGAACAGGTTGCCAGCAGGGGTACGGACACCATCGAGGTTGTACAGGCTTTTTCTGGGGTGCAGCAGCAGCACCTCCCCCGCAGGAATCGAAGCCGGACTTCCTGCGAGGCATCCGTCAGGCCCCACCGTTGGGCTCTGCTCTCAACCCCCAATGTGTTTTTTATGGTGTTCTTTTACACCAACTTGAACAAATTTGTTTAACTTTGAACAAATTTTAAAAAGTTATTGTTTAAGTTATATATATATCAATCCAAAGGCCATGTTAATGTCTAACGCATCAAGTTAGTTCAACCAATTATAAGAAAAGTATTTATCATTATAGTTGTTGGTATTTTCATTAGGGGAGTTAGTTATTATGATTGTTGGTATTTTCATTAGGGGTTAGTTATTATGGTGATTGATATTTTCAATAGGAGAGGGGAGTTAGTTATTATAAGTAAATTTGATTTTTTTTTATGAAATTACATATATTAATCTTTAATATTACAAAACCATGTTATAATAAAAATATTTAAACTTCATTTTACTTTAAAAAATATTTATAAATTTATTTTAGTCTATAATTTTAATAAATGAATTAAAGGATTTTGTTATATGCCATGGAATTAAGTTAACAAATAAATTAAATTATTTTGTTAAATGTAATAGATTTTTTTTTCACGATAATTTTAAACCTTGATATGTGGAATTTGAGTGTATTAATAGGGCATGTTAATGTCTAAGGCATCAAGTTAGTTCAACCAATTATAAGAAAAGTATTTATCATTATTATAGTTGTTGGTATTTCATTCGGAGAGTTAGTTATTATGGTTGTTGATATTTTTATTAGGAGAGTTGGTTATTATGGTTGTTGATATTTTCAATAGGGGAGGGGAGTTAGTTATTATAAATGAATTTGATTTTTTTATATGAAATTATACATATTAATCTTTAATATTACAAAACCATGTTGTAATAAAAATATTTAAACTCCATTTTATTTAAAAAATATTTATAAATTTATTTTGGTTTATGATTTTAACAAATGAATTAAAGGATTTTGTTATGGTTTATGATTTTAACAAATGAATTAAAAACCATGTTGTAATGAAAATATTTAAACTCCATTTTACTTTAAAAAATACTTATAAATTTATTTTGGTTTATGATTTTAACAAATGAATTAAAGGATTTTGTTATGGTTTATAATTTTAACAAATGAATTAAAGGATTTTGTTATGTGTCATGGAACTAAGTTAACAAATAAATTAAATTATTTTGTTAAGTGTAATAGATTTTTTTTTTACGATAATTTTAAACCTTTATATGGGGAATTTGAGTGTATTAATATGAAATAAAGTGAATAGGTCATTATATATATATATATATATATATGCATTTTCTTTTATATATATATATATATATATATTATTTTTAGTATTTTTGGATTGTTCGAAATGTCGATAACTTTCTTTTTAACACAATGAATTTGGAAATGCTAAAAAACAGACAAACACATTGTGAAAGACTAAAAGAACAATTTTTTTTTTCGAATTTTTTATTTATTTTTAATTGGCGGGGATTAAGATTTCAAGTTATGATGATGATGGTTATTATTATTATTATAAAAGGTCATATTTGAGCTAGGCGCCAAATGGACAACAAAAACACCTAGAGTGTCATCAATTTGTTCGATGAAATGAAGAAATTAAGAGTGGAGCTTGAGAACCAATTTTGGGTGCTAACATACAACTAAACATTTCCCAATGCTAACTCCGTGTATCATATCTAATCGTATTTATTTTCATATGTGTCATATTATATTTGTAGCCAGTAGCGAACCACCACTGTTTTAGGAAACATTAATTATGCCAATTTAGCAAGCTTCATTGTCTATAATATATAGGGTTGTTGCATCTTATTTATAGATCATGTCCAAACATTATGTGCTTTGGAGTTTAACAAGTTTCTCATGCAGCGTATTGTACAAGTAGGAGCATATC
Organism: Larix kaempferi; assembly: GCA_027924585.1. Lineage (NCBI taxonomy): Eukaryota > Viridiplantae > Streptophyta > Pinopsida > Pinales > Pinaceae > Larix > Larix kaempferi. The sequence continues at coordinate 1,955,613 of BSBM01000036.1, forward strand.
AAGAATTGACAATGGGGAGTGGAATATAACATTGGTAAATTAAGTTAGGAGGATTTAAAGAAGCATGGATTTGACTATCATTTTCATGTTGTCCCATTGCTTGTTTTGGTTGCATTTATGTTCATTGCAGATGGCCTAATGTCAAAGCTACTTCTGCCTCACCTTTGTTAATGGCAACTCTCACATACCCTCTCTACTTGTCTTATGGTTTTACCCCATTGAAGCTCACCCACTGAATGTGGAATCTTGAACTACCACATATGAATGCTTGACTTACTTGGCCCTTACATTACTGTCCCAAATCGCTATGAAGTGAATCTCTAGTTTGAAGTATTATGTTAAAAGGACCATATTTCCTACAATAATTTGAAATGTAATCGACAATGTTTTTAGGCATGATCAAATTTTTATCATGAATCCAAGTTCTATGCATGGTGGAACAATCCCTCTTTGGTTTTGTCCAATTTTGAATCAAACAGAATTGCAGACTAATTGGAAATATGACTTCTTATATCATCAAATTTCAACAGTTCGACGGGAATTTGCTATATGATTAGATGACTCCTTCCTAAAGTGGTTGTAGTTACTTTGTGATTAGCCTTGTCAGATGCTCCTTTTGATTGGCACTACAATACACTCTTAACTATATGAAAACACATAAGAAACTAAAAACCAACACTTTTATCTTTATGCACTGTATTCACTCGATAAATAGTGTATTAACTTACTAAAACTTGCTTTCAAAAAGAAAATGCCGGTTCCTTCTTTTTTGTAATTTATTCACCCCAATTCTCTTTGGTACTTCTTTCCTCGATTTAAGGATATGCTAATAATGGGTAATTGAGATATATACATTCCAAGTTGTTATCTTGTAATTGCTTTGAAATCCACCAAGCTACACAACACCCAGTTCACATGCAAAATTGAAAGAAAGAGAAGATAAGCATATGTAGACTATAAGATAACACTGTAGTTAGTGAAACGTGAACATTGGAAACAACTTGTTTAATATTCGATTTCCTCATATGGTAAGTGTCAAAGCCAATGCATCCAAGGTGACTTGGAAATTCATGGCCCCAATAGAAATGGAGCAGACAAAATACCTTCAAAACAAGGGAAGCTATGAGCAGCAAGTCCTTGCCTTTGCCTTTGAGGAATTGTTAGTGTTTGTTATTTCTATATTTGTGTCTTGAGGCTCGTTGGATATGGTCTAATCAGTTTATGACTAACTAAATATTTGTTCTTTCTTCCCATAGCATTTTGAGTCACTCGATATATGTTCCACTTGATCCATGTAATAATCAGAAAGTGATTGATGTTTGGAAACATGTGTAAAATAATTGGATTACTAAAAGATTTGGTCAAAGGGGATAGTAAGGATGTCAATGACACGAATAGGAACAAAGCTGCTGCAAAAATTGGATTATGACTATTTCATTTACACTGATCAAAGTTAGGCCAATGTTCCAACATTATAGGACCGGGTTCTTGAAGTAGAAATTTCCATCCCTCCCTTGTGGCGACTTCTATTTTTTGGTTGTCTTATTTTCAAAAATAGAGTTGTTGTCATTCGCCCTCCTACCTCATCCTTCCCCACTACTATTGATAAAAAAATTATAGTTATTCATGCAACTGTCAATGGAATCAAATTCAAAATAGGGAATTTTTTCCAATATAACTATTATCTCAATTGTGTCCCAAGTTTGCATCAAGCAATCATATAGTGCATTACTCCATAAAAATAGAAAAAAAAATGTATCAAGATATAGTGCAGTACTATAGAAAAATTGAAAAACACATTGCATCAACAGAACATTGCAAACACTTGCACTTAATAAACATAATTTCCATACAACTACCAAACCCGTATACATCTAAACCTGACACAAAAGAAGATCACAAAATTACTAATTTTGAATATCTAGCCGCTTGTAGTGATATCAATCAAGAAATATCTCACATGCATGCTCTTTCTTCATTTCTTATTGTTTAAAGAAATATAAAGTAAGCTAGGAAAATTAATGAATCCCAAAAGATGCATGTTCCTTCAAATATAGGACATACACCTGAAAGCAACATAAATTCTAAACACCATATTTTTCACATAATTTTGTATTTAATAATTTACCCGTAATGACCAGCATTTGTTGTCGACAAAGAAATCCCAATTTGACCGCGTGAAATTGGAAAAGGGCATATTGTTGGGCAACTAAATAATTCTTCCTTTATATTGCAATTTCCAAGAAGGCGGCAAGCACAATGTATAAATCGAACAATAATTTGCCAAGAAATGTTATTAAGATTTCCACACCAATAAAATGACCAAAAATGTAAACATATGTGGTGTTTATCTCGTGTACCAGAGTTCGTTTCTATATATATGCTCCAAAGAAACATATATTTGTGAAGGTTTCTGACAAAGCTAGCTCCATGTTGGAATCTAGAAGAATATATTAGTAATGATGATGAGGGAGGTTGTAGAGCTACACAGTTTACAGTAGTGCTGACCCAACACAATAAAGTTTCAAGTTTTGGAGGCTTAATTTTAGCATGTCTTGCATTGAAATAACTTATAGCACAACTCCTTGTTTGTGATAGAGTGGCGACTGCTTGATTGCATTGTTTATAGCAAATTAAAACTTGTTATAATTTATTCCATGCAATATATGCAAAAAAGATTAAACATTTTTAACAGTCATTTATAAATAAGTCAATATGTTGGAAAATTGTTGTGCTACGATCCTATTTGGTTTAGTCCTAAAACCCATAGGGAGGTTGGTAGCGTATCACACAAATCCAATACATAGTTTCTTCTTATTTGAATGCATATATCTAATATATATAGATATTCATGAGGATAGGAGATAATGGTGCCCCTCTGGATAATAAGTGCAATATATATATATATATATATATATATATTCTAAGGATAAGAGATAATGGCGCCCTTGTGGAATGCCCATGTGGACATTTGTATAATTTTTGCTCACTAAAGTTTTTGACAAGAATACGTTGAGACATAGCATCAAAACACTTTTTGACGACGTTCTTGACAAGAATGCTTTGAGACACATCATCAAAACACTTTAATCTTGACGTCAACCCTAAGGAGAGTGTTTACTCCCTGCCATGTTTTCATTAAGGTAAAACCATTAAGACAATTTTTTTCTAGGAAAATGGGCACATACATTAGATTCTCTGAGTTCAAAATATGTTATAACACTATCTTCATTGATAACATTACAAATTTAGAAAATGGATCCGATATTGTGAGGGTTCAGGTTTAATTTGATCCCTATTTTTTCTTCTTCTCTTCCATTCGAAATATCATACAAAATGTATAACCTTCAATATTTAAATATATAAGAGACACATTCAAGTAGACAATGTAGGCAAAGGGAAGTACAATGTCAAACCTTATCACCCAGCTTAGGGTATTAATTGGTTATGGTCTTTGGGAAGAGTATGTGGTTACTGTTATTTTAGCGTGCAACACTAGCCAACCATCACCCAAGATTCATCTACACAATATTGCTTCTTTAAATGACAACCACATGTTCATGTTTTGAGTATTGTGCAGGTGAGATGTGGCACTTCACTATTTAAATCATAGAACATGCCCATGCTTGGAGTACTAGGAAAGTGAAGTTTGGTTCTAATTTTAACATATGTTAGGCACTAACGTTTCACTTTCACCATCTTCAAGCACTCCAATGATGCTCATGAACATAACTTTTGCCTCTTCATCATGGATGCAAGATACCACAAGACAATCTGGTGAAAATAATGTAAGTGGAGACTCTGAAGCTGCGAAATAGAAAAATAGAGGAAATTCTCATGTAGAAACTCCCTTTATGGATCAAAGAAATTTAGCTTCCATCCATCATGGTGCACAAGACAAGGGCAAGATTATGCAAGAAATATGTTTGTTCTTCCAACACTGCAAAGAATTGGTGGAGAGACAATAATCATGGTCAATGCACAAGAAGGAAACTGATTAGAGACTGAAATGGCTTGAGCAACAACTTGAATTCGAGAAAGCTCACAAGTGCAGAGAGAAAATGGAGGAAATAGAATCTAAAGTACGAGCTCTTAGAGAAGAAGAGAAATTGTATCTGGATAGGTTAGAGAGTGATTACAGAGAGCGTCTTTCTACAATACATAGAGATGTAGAGATTAAGGAGGAGAGAATGATAGAAATGTGGACACCAAATCATGTACAACTCATGAAATTCTTCGAGAAGATGGTTCATCACCATGATTCTCATAAATCGATTTAAAGTAATTTGATGCATCTGCATCTATAATTAACATTTGTCGTAATACATCTCTATCACATTAGAATTATATATGTTGATAGTCTGATCATGTCAGGGAAAACAATATCATTTAGGACAACTTGTTGATTATCAAAATCATGTAAGAAAACATTTTATTCGTAGCTTCATCCTCAATGAAGCAATAGGACAAAAGAAAATTGTTAGGAACCAATGTCAACCCTTCTATTTACTTTGTTAGTATATTTTTGTTGGACGCATATGCCTTGTAAGTCGTCTAGTAGTATTATATGTTCCATGGTATTGATCCATAGTTTGTATTAGCCCGTAGTATTATATGTTCCATGGTATTGATCCATATTATTGGCGCATAGACTTTGTATATAAGTACGGGTTGAGGCCAATGAAGGAAACGTGAAGTTATTTGTATTGAGCTTTCTCAAAGGAGGTTTCCCCCTTGAAGTGGCCCGCAATCAATAAATCTATTCTGAGTTTTGTTATTTTTGATATCTTGTACATTTTCATTAATTAATTATTGCAGGTTCCTCACATCTGGTATCAGAGCACTTTCTTGGGCTCGTTGGGTAGAATTTCTACCAATTTTTTTCGCATATGTATGTGTTCCTATCAATTGCAAGTTCGGATCTGGGAATAATCCCTATCCGCTTAACTATGGGGAGTACTTGGTCATAATCCCTAAAACTCATTGTGAGGAGTACCATAGGAACCCCGAAGTAACTGGCCCATTGAGAGGACTTTCCAGTGAAAAGGGAAACGACCCCTACCTGTTTGACTAGTTCCCACATGTGAGGTAAACCAAGAGCTGTCATTTGTGGCAATCAGTTTTACTTGATCCTTGGAGTGAGGGGTATTGCCCCAATAAGCAAGTCGTTAGACATCATTGGTGGCCGAGTGACTCACCTGATCCTTTAGGAAGTCACCCATACCTGGGTCCATATATATTGCTAGCTGATAAATCGCATATTACATCTGTACAAAGTTGTTGCCGATCACTTATGCGCTGTTGCAGATCCATTCTGATCACTTCTGCACCGTTGCAGATCCATTCTGGAAAAAAAAAAAAAAATGGTTTTTCACCATATCTTCTTTGTTTTAACTCTGTTTTCCATTGAAACTTCACTGCCACCCCTGCAGTCCCATTCTGCAAATTTCATTCCTAAGGACCCTATCCCAAATTCCACTTCCCGAAGCTAGAAATCCCACATTTGTCTATTTTTAGGGTTTGCCATAACTTCTTCGATTTTCACCTAATCGCCTTCAAATTTTGCCACAGTGTTCCTTTCATATTTTTGCTTCTTTATCCCTCTTTGAAAAATTTTCCCATTCTTTCACCCTGCTTCTGAAATCCTCATTTTCTGCTTTCCATTCTGCAAATTTCATTCCACCCCTACAGTCCCATTCTGCAAATTTCATTCCTAAGGACCCTATCCCAAATTCCACTTCCCGAAGCTAGAAATCCCACATTTGTCTATTTTTAGGGTTTATCATAACTTCTTCGATTTTCACCCAATCGCCTTCAAATTTTGCCACAGTGTTCCTTTCATATTTTTGCTTCTTTATCCCTCTTTGAAATTTTTTCCCATTCTTTCACCCCGCTTTTGAAATCCTCATTTTCTGCTTTCCTGTCCATTTGAAAGTGTCCAAAACCTAGTCAAACCCCACTTACCCATCAGAGTTTTTCCCAAATCCAAATTTTCCTTTACTAAAGAAGCTTCTGTTTTTGTTTTTTTACCCATCCACACAAAAAAAACTCCTGGTTATGGTTGTCACCCGCGCAGAAGCACAAATCATGGATGCAGAAATTGCAGCCCTCAAAACCAAACTCCAAGATCTAGATGGAAAATTTCTCAGCCTCCATCTTCAGCATTCAACCATGTACAGTAAATGACAGCCAGAATCTTCTGCAGACATTGGGTTCTCTTCTTCCAGCAATTTTCGTGGGACGAAGCTTGATTTTCCTCGCTTCAATGGTAATGATCCGACTGGATGGATATATCGAGCAAAACAATATTTCAGTCTGCATAATACTTTTGATGTCCACAAAGTTCCACTTTCATCCTTTCATTTGGAACAGGAAGCCCTTCAATGGTACCGTTGGTACATCAAAGCTCATGACGAGCCAAACTGGATAGATTTTTTCCAACTCCTTTTGCAACGATTTGGTCCTAGTGCTTTTGATGACTTCCCAAGAGAACTCACTAATGCTTTGCCAAATTGGAACTATGAGAGAGTATTAGACAGAATTTGAGAAACTGGCCAATCACACATAAGAATTGTCTGATAAATTCTACGGGAGTTGTTTTATCAGTGGTCTCAAGGATGAAATTCGCTCATAGGTTAAAATGTTTTGTCCCAACACAATGATGGAAGTCCTGGGGTTGTCTAAGTTGGCGGAGGATAAGATCACATCCCAATAGCGCTCCAAATCCACTTTTGTTCCCTTCAGAAATATGGTTTCTCGATGACCTCCCATCACGCCAGCTCCTCGACCAACTCCTATCAAGCATTTTTCTGAAGCAGAGATGCGAGTACGTAGAGAAAAATGGATTTGTTATAATTGTGATGAGAAGTTCACTCGGGGACATAGATGTGTTGAGCAAAAACTCTATCTCTTGGATGTGGATTCTCCGCCTGCCTCTGAACTTGGTGAATAATCTCCAGATACAATAGATGAGCAGGTCGACATTCAGCAGCCACCTGTTGATCCTTCGTCTTAGGACGACCACCCAGAGATATCTCTCCATGCTTTAGTCGGAGTCACCACCCCACAAACAATGTGGGTTAGGGGTTACTTCAAGAAGCTCCCTCTTACAATACTTATTGATTCTGGTAGCACTCATAACTTCAATGACCCTCGGATCGCCAAACAGGATGATTTTTTTATCCATCCTTGCTCCAACTTTGAAGTCATGATTGACAATGAGGGCACCTTACCTTGCAAGGGGAAGTGTCGCAATGTGCGTATCTCTATGGAATATTATAACTTGCACTCTGACATGTTTTCCTTGGTCTTAGGCTGATGTGATGTGGTTTTGGGCGCTCAATGGTTACACACACTTGGCCCCATATTATGGGATTTTGCTAAACTTTGGATGCAATTTTCAGTCAATGGGAAAAAACACACATTTACGGGCTTACAACCAGGGTCTCTCCACATCATCAGTTCACATCGCCTGGAAAATATCCTTAAGAATAATTCACATGGTGTCATCACTCAGCTCCATTCCATTCAGATGCAGCCATCAATGGTGTCCACTACTTCTTTGGATCTCCAACACATTTTGGATAAATATGCAGGTGTCTTTGCTGAACCAATGGGATTGTTGCCTTCAAGAGACCTTTTCGGTAAGAATTTAGCCGCCTCTACCTCTAAGAAGGAAATGGTGGCTATTTTGCATGCAATACAGAAGTGGCGGCCATACCTATTAGGGAATTATTTCTGCATCACGACTATCACCAGAGTCTGAAATATTTCCTGGAACAACAGGTCTCCTCCCCGGCACCACTGAAATGGGTTAGCAAACTCATGGGTTATGCCTATGAGATCACTTACAAGAAGGGTAAGGACAATCTGGTGGCAGATGCTCTTTCTCACACATTTGATGACCAGGTTTCTCTTTTAGTTATTTATATGCATGTTCCACATTGGTTGCAATCTTTTCAACAGGGCTATGTTAATGACTCCCCATTATCTCAACTCATCCAATGGTTGGCCAACAACCCTTCTACTATACCGCATTACTCTTGGGATGGTGCTTCCCTGAGATACAAGGGTCATTTCGTGCTTCCCCAGAGCACAGATCTTCAACAGACTGTCTTCTATGGACTCCATGCTTCACCATTGGCAGGGCACTCTGGGTTCCTCAAAACGTATGAACGGGAAAATTGTAACTTCTTTTGGCAGGGAATGAAAAGGACAATTCAACAGATGATGGCTGAATGTGATACTTGTCAGATACTTCCGGTATTGCTCGAACCCTTGCCCATCCCTACATGGATTTGGACAGATATTTCTATGGAATTCATTGAAGGGATCCCTACATCTGGAGGGAAGACAATGATTTTTGTTGTGGTTGCTCGCCTCTACAAATATAGTCAATTATGTGCCCTGGACCAACTCGTCCGTCCTCATGAAATCCATTCTTCCATTGTCTCAGCTCGCGATGCAACTTTTACTAGTCATTTTTGGACAGAACTATTTCGCCACACTGGCACCAAACTGAAGATGATTTCAGGGTCTCACCCAGACACAGATGGTCCGACTGAAATTACCAATAAATGTTTGGAAACTTATCTTCATTGCTTCTCCTCCGAACAACAACCTCAGTGGACGAAGTGGCTCCCTCTCGTTGAATGGTGATACAATACTGCATCTAAAATGACTCCATATGAAGCAATCTATGGTCAGGCACTGCCATTTCTTGTTCGATACACCCTCAGCAGTTCACCAGTTCAAGAAATTGACACGGTTCTTCGAAACCGTGGTCAGATTCTTCACATTTTGCAAGACAATCTTCACATGGCTAGAATTCAAATGAAACAACAAGCCGATCAACACCGTTCTGAGCGCACTTTTCAAGTAGGTGATATGGTTTTTCTTCACCTACATCCTTCCAAGCAATCCTCCCTGAAACTCAAAGGGCATCAACTTCTCTCTAGATCTATCATAGTGGTATTAATTCAGTGGCACGGAATGCAACCAGAGGATGCTACATGGGAACCACTCCTTCAGATTCAACATCAATTTCCACATCTAAAGCTTTGAGGACAAAGCTTTTTCTAAGGGAGAGGAGATGTTAGGAACCCGTGTCAACCCTTCTCTTTACTTTGTTAGTATATTGTTGTTGGACGCATATGCCTTGTAAGTCGTCCCGTAGTATTATATGGTCCATGGTATTGATCCATTATTTGTATTAGCCCATAGTATTATATGTTGCATGGTATTGATCCATAGTATTGACGCATAGACTTAGTATATAAGTACGGGTTGAGGCCAATGAAGGCACCGTGAAATTATTTGTATTGAGCTTGCTCAAAGGAGGTTTCCCCCTTGAAGTGGCCCGCGATCAATAAATCTATTCTGAGTTATGTTATTTATGTTATCTCGTGCATTTTCATTAATTAATTGTTGCAGGTTCCTCACATCTCTATCACATTAGAATTATATATGTTGATAGTCTGATCATGTTAGGGAAAACAATATCAGTTAGGACAACTTGTTTCCTCAATGAAGCAATGGGACAAAAGCAAATCTCAACTTTCATATTTCATTATATGATATGATTGTCTATGCAAAGATCACCCTCAACAAGACATGCATTTTCTCATGGTATGGACTTTAGCAAGTCCACAAATATTAGCCTTCTCAATCATACCTTTTAAATGTGTTTATAACAATCATGTGAAATTGTTAATAATGTATAATGTTCATTGTTTAGGAACAGATCTACTTCACTAGTGGGTCAACATGGATAGCTATTGCAATCTTGGTTTTCAGAAAGAAAAAGAATGAAAATGGGTGATATAGAAGCTTCAATAGAGTTTCTTGTTGGAACCAACTAGGAACAAAAAAATATGTTCAATAATTATTCATGTGTTATTTGCATGCCAGGAAGGCTAAGCTTTAAAAAGAGAAAAAATAAAACCAATATATCATTAAACATATAATTAGTTGGGACTTTACAACTGATTTGAAATTCTGCAAGGTCTGTATGGCGTGGGAGCAATGAGCCAAAATACGACCTGGAAAAGCCGATGTGCTCGATCATCGAATGCCAGAGGTTATGGATTCAAATGTGCAAGGCTTATTCAAGTTAATATGAACACTTAGACTGTAAGGTTGATGACATTTAAATGGGATAATAAGTTGTATTATATGGAGTGAACACAGTGTTTCGATTGGTGTTTTTTGGTTATGGACAATGAACTAATAAGTTTGAAGTCTACCTCAAACTATTTGTATGCAATGTTTTGAAAAATTAATGTGAAACATACACAATATATAGAATTACAAAAGGCCATTCATTGTCCTTGCAATTGGTTAACCTTATCCCCCTTCAACATAGAGGGATGGTCTATATCAGACTAGTTACCCTTTCAAATGGTAGTTTTTTTTTCATGAAAAATAAGAGCAAACTACACTATCCAACAATTAGCAGAGGATTGCATTGCGATTAGCAAAAAACACTCTTTCCATTTTCTACCCATTCCATGACCTTGCAAGTGGATTTTGTTGCACTTGCCATGAGTTTCGCATCGACTTACTCCTTCTAATCCCACCACCGTCGCCCCCTATGTAGCACACACTAACTATAGAATATAAGCTTCACAAGCATCGACATGGAATTCCATGTAAGAGGCGATGAAGGGTACCTTGTTCCAATTGGTTTTCTCTAAGCCCCATTGGATGGCCCAATCATCCGCATTCCACAAGATCGAACAGATCTTCATCGGTTGATTAAATGGGTACCTCACACCTAGGTCCTTGTTGTTCTTGAACATGTGGATAGGTACCTTGTCTACTGAAAATTTGCCCAATAAAAATACATCACACCAAACCATATTCAGCTAGAGTGAGGTGCATTGTAAAATTACATAATACAATTTCCTTTGGTTCGAGTATGGGAGATTACACAATATGGTACATATTTCAGACCATTAGAGATATATGTGATGCTCTCTCTCACCCTTGCCACCTATGAATACGTTTCTTGCATAGTATTGTGTATCAAGGAAGGATCTATTGCTTGCCATGGCCTTCCCTACCTGCATGAGTTCAACACAGCATAAATGAAGTAAAATTGCCATGGAGCTACACAAAACTGCACTTTATATCCGCCACGTCTCTGTTGGATTTTTTGGAGGACGTGCAGGTGAATTAGTTGTTGATCCTACATCTGGAGGACATGCATACACCCTGTAAACTGCATGCACCACCTTGACTGTAGCTTGATGGAGGAACAAGCCAAGTGGAGTGTTTATAGATTGAGTTTAGTACATACAGTAGGAAATGTGGAGAATGTCTAGTTTATAATTTAAGCTCTTCATAAGACTCAACTATCTAAGACATGACATCATAATTTCTAGTCCACAATTGAGCTACTCCAACTAGACTTTCATAGACAATAGATCCCTGGTGATGAAACAAAGCCAACAATTGTAGAAGAGGTATACGTCTCCAACTGACAAGGAATTATAAATAAGGAGTGTCATGATAACATAGGGAATTTATGTTGTAGGAAAGAAGTCTCATGATCATGCAATAAGGTCGTCCCAATCCCTTCGTGCACTGAGCCGCCTCAAGAAGAGGCCAAATAAAGCCTCCAAATTGTTCATTAGCCATAACACAAATAGATGCCAAAAACTTTGATTAAATTTCCTAAAAACAATGTAGGATTAATTCAATTTCCGCTACATGATTTCGATAATCCCTACTACTCTTGATTGATAGTCCCTACTCCTCTTAGCATGGATTAATAAGACTATAAGAACCCTATCTAAAGGAAATCACAAACTCTAATAACCATAAGTTTTAAAATAAAAAATTTGACGATGCAATGAAAGTTCTAAAAAGTAATGGATTCATAATTGATAAAATAGTCGTAGAAACATAGCTATAAAGCTAGACAAGTTTTCAAAGGATAAGGGATAAGGGATAACCACATGAAATGACATGATTGTTCCCCTCACATCCCATGTCACTTTTTTTGTTCTCTACTTATCTAAAGCAAATTTCAAATAACCCCACTCTCCAACGGAAGTATCTTTCACATCCCACGTCAGTTTTTTTTCTTTACTGAGAGAACAAATTTCAAACAACTCCACTATCCCATGGAAGTATATTTCAAAACTATTTTTAATGTTAAAAAATTATAATAATGATCCGTAAGAACTTTAATAATTCATATATATAAGTTTTATATTTATAAGATGTGAGATATAATGGAAGTATCTTTCAAAACTGTTTTTAATGTAAAATATATTTATAATGATGGTGGTAAGAACTTTAATAATTCTCATATATATATATATTAGTTTTATAATAAGATTTAATAATTCACACATATATATGTATTAGTTTTATAATAAGATATAAAATATGAAGAGAAGAAAATATAGATATAGATAAAAACCAAAGATATTGAAATATAAAAAACAATTAGATAAAATTCTCAAAAATCTTTCATATTAAGATAAATTTATGATATTAAGTATTATAATAATTTACATATATATATATATTAGTTTTATAGTAAGATATAAGATATGAAGAGAAGATATATAGAAATAAAAAAAAAAAAATATTGGAAGATAAAAATAATTGAAATATAAAATTCTAAAAAATATTTCACATTAAAATAAATTTATAGTGATGCTATATTGAGAGAGAGATGATGTTTTGGATAAATTGCATCACTTGTGGCATTGGTAACTGCATAGAACATGTTTTTATTTACTCTCCTCTTTATGGTCTTTGGGTCTGTATGACGATCATTAGTACTCTTGACATGCAGGAAATGTTACAGCTCGATTTGGAAGGAGATCAGCCTACATCCCGAAGTCATCAAGAAAGTCATTTAGTTAATGAGCACTTCAAAGCCTAGCAAAGTGACGAGACTGGGAAAATGATGTTGTATCTATGGTTTATTAGGGGAAACAATCAATATGCCTGGTTGACTTGAGCTAGCATTGGATGATACTAAACAGTGGAAATGCTTGGTATAATGGGCAAGACTGGTACACCATCAGACTTCGTCCCGACTTGTCTGGTCACGATTCCTAAACCCGATTCATGCAACCATTGATGGTTCCGATTTTGAAGAGGGTCTGGGACAATGGACATGCATGGTTGAATTGGATAATGAGGGCATTGTGAATGGCCTCAACATGGCTCGTGTGTCCAATACTTCAAAGGCTTCCCCAATCACTGATGCGCGGAAGGAAAGTCTAGCTAAGATAGGCCACCATCAAACTTCGACCCGACTTGTCTGGTCATAATTCCTAAACCCGATTCATGCAACCATTGATGGTTCCGATTTTGAAGAGGGTCCGGGACAATGGACATGCATGGTTGAATTGGATAATGAGGGCATTGTGAATGGCCTCAACATGGCTCGTGTGTCCAAGACTTCAAAGGCTTCCCCAATCACTGATGCGCGGAAGGAAAGTCTAGCTAAGATAGGCCACCACACTTGCTTCCACTGCCCTCCTCAAATTGTCCATTGTGTGGCAACGGTATTGGTATGATGAGTTCCCATCTTGCGGAGGACGACCTAAGAATCATCTTTGAGATGCAGCCATGCAATTCAGAATGGAGTAGATGGAGAAGATGCAACGGGTCATGTTTGACATCTACATGCAATGCCCCATCGTGGATTTGGTCTCCTCAAGTGCTAACCTAAATGTCATCATTCCCTCAGGCCAGGAAATGTAACCAGTCAAGAAGAACTAGACACACGACATATAACCTAGGCAAGGTGCTTGTTTTCAGTTTACTAGTGGTCCTAGCTTGCAATTTATTTTACTTAGAAGTAGTTAGTCTCTTATCTCTTTTTGTTAGTTTTGTCAAACTGGCCTCTGTTTTATTTTTCCCTATAAGGGGGAGACATATTTTGAACTTGATTTGGATATGGGATTATTTCCAATTCTGGCATCCCAAATCCAAGATGTTTGTTCATTTTGTACGTAATTTTTTCAGGTAATACAAACTATAACATACAAAAAAAATAGGGTAAACTTTTAGCCATGATTATAGAGCCTAACCCCAAGGGGATCATGAGAGTCGAATCCACGGCCTCACCAACTTTGGGGGGAGATATTTCATGTTTGGCTCATGACTGCTTGGGGTGACCCTCAGGGATCAATGTTATATATATCCTATTTTATTAGTTGTGTATAAAATTAAAAGTGCACTAACTTTACATGGGATACTTATAGACATTACCTTGGGCATACATTACAATCTCTTCAATACTGGGTTGTAAAATGTACTTTGTTTCTCTTAGTGCAATCATAATCAGTCAAATTAAATTGTTCAATGAATTTGGTGTCCATTGTATGCAATTTAATAATGTTTTTAACTTGTTTTCTCTCTTTATAAAGTTCTTATGATGATAAATTTGGTGACAAGGCGTAATTGTTTTTTTCAAAACTTATTTTAGTGTTTGGTTTGGTGATGATTATTAACACATACAACATTAACACAAGTACCAAACCATTGTCTTGTAGAATGACTTGCTTTGGAGTTGTTTGAGTTATCCTATGAGGTCGAACTTGCCGCAAAGGAACACCTATCCCCAACATGGAGGTGATCGATGATCCAACTTAGGCTAGGCCCTTATCATGCCTTGTTTCTCATTAGCTTTGAATTTTAAGAATATTTGCTGGTGATGCCCATGTTCCTCATAGTTCGACCACCTAGCAAATCCCCATCAACACTAAACTTTCTTGTGATAACATCAAAAACCTTATATTAATCATCATTTGAACCAATTGACATCTGCTAAAGCTTGTAGTATCCTTTTTATTTCTTTGAAGTGTGATAGTAAAGCACATATTTTCTCTTCTCTATATATTTATGTGTACACATGCATACCCTCATCCTTGCCAAAGGGTCAGCAATAGAGTGAGGGTATTTATGTGCACACTCTAATCCACTCCATTGAGGTGAGGGTGTACATTTCATGTGTGCAAATGTAGACCCTTACTACACAATGTCCTCAATGTGAAATGCACACTCTCAACATCCTTGATATGAAATGCACACCTTCAAATGGTGAGTGGTTGGGTGTTGAGGGTGTACAATTCTACATGTAAATGCACATCCTCATACCCTTGTGTTAGGGCCCCACCACCCACCCTACTAAGGGGGTGCTTAGGGGTGTCAGGGATATACATTTCATGCCATCCACCCTCTTGGGGGGCATCTAAGTCATGCATTTTAATGTCTCCTGTCCTATCAAGGGAGTGGCAAGGACATGCATATCACATCACCCACCCTCTTAGAGTGGCATCAAGAACAATCATTCCATGCTAGTGATTGTGCACTACCACCCACCTTTGAGTGCATTTACGTGCACAAATGTGCACCTTTAATGTCCCCTTCGTATGCATGTACGTGCAAAAATATGCATCCTTAACATCCCACCAATCACTATCCATGAGATGGAAGTGTGAAATTTCACATTAAGAAGGATTGAGGGTATGTATTCACGTGAACACCAAGGGTGAGAGTGAGAGTGAGTAATGGATGACTAAAGAAATGCACACCCTCCACCCACCACTCACACTCACAATGCACTTCATATTAAGAATAAGGATAGACATTGTTTCAAATAAAATGTGAGAAAATGAATAGTAAAGAATATCCCTAAAGTGAAATGCACACCTTCACTCAAACCTTCCGTCACCCTCCCCTTTTTCGAAAATTAGAAAAAATGAAATTTTACTTTATGTTTTCTTATAACACATATTTCTCTTTTATTTATAAGATTAATAAATAGTTTGTTCTTACCCCTTCAAAAATTAGAAAAAATTAAATTTTACTTTATGTTTACTTATAACACATATTTCTCTTTTATTTATAAGATTAATAAATATTTTGTTCTTATCCGATTCTCTCTTTTAATTTTTAGTTATTTAAAAGAGATTAATAAATGTTCTGATCATATCCGATCGAGCATGATTGTCCCGACAGTGAAATCTCCGTGATTGTGTTCCGTCTTACCTTAGCAGTCCTCCAAAGGGCCCCAATCCTTAGTAGATTGACCCACACCGAACAAATACAAATTTGGGAATTTCTGAATTTGCACAATACAAATGCAACTCTCTCATACCTTTTAAGGTATCACTCCAATCTGAGCCTGGCCCCATCATCTCCAATCTGAGCCTGGCCCCTTGCGTGAAATCGGCCTCGATATTGCTACTTTGCCGTGTAATCTGAGTATGGGAGTGGATGAAGAAGTGGCATTGCTGGGAGGCAGTGCAGGGAGGAGAGGCAGCGCTTCTGTGTCACAAACATTTGGAAATATAATAGTATCCATCGTGGGCACGGGCGTTCTAGGACTGCCCTACGCTTACAAGCTCAGCGGATGGGCACCAGCTTCAGCAGCCATACTTCTCTCTGCCCTCTTCACATATTACTGTATGATGCTTCTGGTATGACATGGCATCGAACCTCTTTGCATCAATCATCTCCATGAATTTCTTAAGCTGAATTTTCTTTTTCATTTTTTTGTTTGGCTGTTGGGCAGGTTAGCTGCAGGAAAAAGCTAAAGCAGATGGGGAATTTTGACGTTTCCAGTTATGGCGATATTGGAGGGGAGGCCTATGGAAAAGTAGGTCGATATGCTGCAGAGACAATGGTAATCATATGTCAGTGCGGAGGATGTGTGGCATACATGGTGTTCATAGCTCAAAACTTATCCTCCATCTTCACAGGATCAATTGATAAATACCCATTAATTATATATCTTCTGATTCCCATAGAAATTGCACTGTCATGGATCCGTTCCTTGTCATCACTTGCCCCTCTCAGCATTTTGGCCGATGCCTGCAATGTTTTGGCCATGGCCATGGTCATCAAGGATGATTTTCAGAGCTTTAGAGGATGGAATGAAGTCTCGGCCTTCACTGAGTGGAGAGGTTTGCTCTTTGCTGCGGGAGTTGCAGTGTTTTCTTATGAGGGATTCAGCATGACTCTTCCTCTGGAATCCTCAATGAGGAAGCCCGAGGAGTTTGGGAGGGTGCTGGGCCTGTCGTTTCTCGTCCTCAGTACCGTCTACACAGGCTTTGGGTTCAGTGGATATGCTGCATATGGCAGCAAGACTCTGGAAATCATAACGTTGAATCTGCCAAATGACTGGTGTACCGTTGGTGTGAAGGTAGGGCTATGCATTGCCCTTGCTTTGACATATCCTGTGATGATGCATCCTGTACATGAAATGTTTAATGACAAGCTCGTGGCCACAAGTTGGTTTCAGAAGCTCTGTCTCTCGTCCCAGCTAATGGAAAAATTGGTAATATATTCTCTTCGTGGGAGCAGTGTTGTTTTGCTTGCTATTGTGGCTTCCTCTGTACCAGGTTTTGCTGTTTTTATTTCCTTGGTGGGAAGTACAGTTAGTGCAATGCTTGCATTTGTTTTCCCCACGTTATTTCACATGAAGATTCTGAGTGGCTGTTTAAGTTTCTCTTCCAGAGCTCTGGACATCCTTATTCTTTGCTCTGGCATAGCCTTTGCTCTTTATGGATCCTTCACAGCTTTCAATAATGTTTTTGGACTCCCAGACACTTGACGATTTGTAATTTCGTAGCAAGGTGTGTTACTCACAGAGCTGCTGATTATTTATGTTTCATTTTTTCAAAATATATAGAGATTCCTTATAATGGGTTATCTAATCTCTCTTTGCCAATGAGCAAAGCTGGCATTTGAGATGGGAGACCCCATGTTGATGTTGATATGATAGCATCATCCCTCACTCCAGTACTAACATTCATTTTTGGGCAGTTTTAGGATGATCACTATTCACTCTGTCACAGAGTTTAACTGTAGTGTGGGGGTGGTGTGTACATCTTTGGATCTAAAGCATCTTAAATTCAGTGGCATACACACGACCCAACGCCGCATTTAATGCTGTGCAGCAGGGTGGATAATGCTTGCCCAGTTACAGTGTCATGACTTGTGGGCCATTTCGATTTGTAGTTATAATCTAAGAGATGTGTACTATACTATCTTACTGCAATCTCATATTCTTATAATGAGATTTCATTCCACATTAATATTTTCCTTGTTATTCTTGCAATTCTTGCAGACACAGTATATACCAATGGTGTCATGACTTGTGGGCCATCTTTGACATGTGGTTGTAATCTATGTGACCTGTACATTACTATCTTACTGCAATGTCATATTCTTACAGTGAGATGCCATTCCATATTAATATTATACTTTCTTCTTGCATACACATTATATACAACTGGTGTCATGATTTGTGGGACATCTTTGGCTTGTGGTTGTAATTTATGTAATGTCTACAATGCTATCTTATTGCAATGACATATTCCTATGATAAGATTTCATTCCACATTATTATTCTTCTTCCTTTATTGCAATGACATATTCCTATGATAAGATTTCATTCCACATTATTATTCTTCTTCCTTTTCCCACTTGCAGACACATTATATTCAAGTAATCGTATTAAATTGCAGTGAGAAATATAGCAGATGTAGTCTTTCTTGCAGACACATTATACACAAATAATTATATTAAAGTAAAAGTGAGAAATATAGTAGAGGTAGTGGATTGTGGGCCATCTTTGGTTTGTGGTTGTAATCTATCTGGCGTCTACAACACTGTCTTATTGTAATGACATATTCTTATGACGAGATTTCATCTACAACACTGTCTTATTGCAATGAAATATTCCTATGACGAGATTTCATTCCACATTAATAATCTCCTTCCCTCTCCTTCTGGTAGAACACATATACAAATAATCATCTTAAAGTGCAGTGAGAAATATTGCAGAGGTAGTTCTTCTTGCAGACACATTATATACAAGTAATTATATAAAATGCAGTGAGAAATATAGCAGAGGTGGTCTTTCTTGCAGACACATTATATAAGTAATCATATTTAAGTGCAGTCAGAAATATAGCATAGGTAGTCTCTCTGTGCTACAAGACAATCAGTTCTGCAATTATGCATAATTTCATCCAATTACAATTTGTGCAGTTGGGTATAAGATTCCACATTTGTTTGGATACAACTCATAGTCCATGTTTATCGATTCAATTATACTCTACAGTTGTATGTTCACCTTACCTATAAATATCTATTCTGCACAGTTATTGAGCATTCTTTATATGTTTTTACAATTTAGCTATGTTGCACTGGCTTTGGGGATGAGGGAACGGCGGGGACGGGGGGACGAGTCCCCGGGATGGCTAGAGCACACCCCCAATTTTTCAAGGGACGGCAGGTTGGGGACAGCAATTATATATATATATATATATATATATTAAAAAACTTTAAAAAGTTAGAATTCACCATATACATTTGTAGTTGTTTGTAAGCACAAGAGTCTATACTATATAGTATTATGAACATCTCTTACACTTGCTAGTCTTGAAAAAGCTCAGGAAAATAAGAAAAGGGCTGAGTGACATTCCATTATTGGCACTTGAACATGAACAAAATGCAGTTTAACTTTAAGAAATTTAACTTTAACTATTTTCAATGTGCATTAAGGTCTATGAAGGGATTATGAGAAGAATGCTTGTCTCTATAACAACATTTCTTCCTTATGTTTCTTGTTTATGATGATTAGGTTAAAAAACATTCCCTTGTCAGCAGGTTCTGTAGATTTTTACAATTGTGTTGAAAACCACTACAAAACACTTTGGGATATACATGTTTGCATTCTGTAAAAATATTAGATTCATATTTTAGATTAAGAAGGATATTGAATACAGGGGCGGCAGGTGCGGGGGGGGTAATCTTTGACCCCGGAGGAAATAAAGTAGCAGATTTCTCCTGGGGACTGGGTACCAGCACCAACAATCAAGCAGAGTGGTTAGCTTTGTATTACTCCCTTAAAAAAGCGGTCGCTCTCAACATGAAACGCTTACAGGTTTTTGGGGATTCCAGACATGTTATTCAAGCTATGCGCATCGGCAATCCTCATAACAAAGATAAAAGCCTAAGGATCCAGAAAAGAATTAAGTGCCTAGCTTTCCCAAAGGATACCATCTTCTACCATGTGCTAAGAGAGCACAATTTCATAGCGGACAAATTAGCTAATGCCGGAGTCAAACTTGAAATGGGGCAAGTATTTATTAATAAGGTCTTAACACATCATTATCTACCCTAATGAGGGCAAGGTCAAGGAAGCAAATTTTTTGGATCAAACATAGGCTTAATAGCCTCCCTCACCATTACGATCTCGGCTATGATTGTTTTCACCAAAATCAAGACTCAGCTTGGCTGTCACCTGTCACTCCACGTGCTTTTCCCGTGGCTTGCACAGCACTCACGCTCGAGCATTTAATCACCCAGGCATCCATCGGTTGTATAGCATTCAGCATGGAAGGAGCGCCATACCCTGCTCTCGGCCCGGCTCTGCAGAGCCTCTGCATTTCCCAAGACTCCACGGTGTCGTTCTCAGAAGGTTCTCTCTCGCCTGGCTGCGATATGGAGGGCGTCAGGCAGGCTATTGTAACGCTGAGTCGGCTCACCTCAGACATTAAGGTATACCTTACCAGAACCTATTCAGCAGTTTGCAATATTGTGAAGAAAATTGATGATTTAGCCGTGGAAGACAAGTATGTCCACTCCAGGCTCTCTTGCTTGGAATCGCGAATGGAGGACATTGACAGAAACATAATAGAGCTACTGGGGAAAGTTGACAGTGTCAAAGCAGACCTCTCCACCTTCGTCTACAAAACGCAGTGTAGCTGTGTGCAGGAGGCCCCAACAGTCAATCAGGGCATGTTTGAAGCGGCTTCAGTCCAATACCAGAATTTCGGATGAAGGCAGTCTTCTGTGTGCAGGTTCCTACAGATGTTTACTTGAATGTTTTTTTGCCTTAAGTTATGCAAACAATATGTAAGGGTTTATCCCACTAGCAAAAATAGAGTTTATAGGAAATCTGACAGCATAGAACTTCGGGGGAAAAACTCTATAAGCCTCTGTAATTTTCTCTCTACTGATACAGAGTGCTGGATTTTGTCTTTTATGTACTGAATCTGACAGCATAGAACTTCGGGGGAAAAACTCTATAAGCCTCTGTAATTTTCTCTCTACTGATACAGAGTGCTGGATTTTGTCTTTTATGTACTAAATGGATTTTGTCTTTTATGTACTGAAGGGTTTATCCCACTAGCAAAAATAGAGTTTATAGGAAATCTGACAGCATAGAACTTCGGGGGAAAAACTCTATAAGCCTCTGTAATTTTCTCTCTACTGATACAGAGTGCTGGATTTTGTCTTTTATGTACTGAATGGCTGTGCACAGCCTTTGTCAATACAATCTATTACCTGTTTCTATTTTAAAAAAAAGAAGGATATTGAATAGGAATTTATTCAAATGTTTAGTACCCAATTTAAGTCTTTACTATCCATTCATTTTCACAATGCTTGAGGTTGGTATGGCGGAAAAGTTGGACTTGAATAACTACTGGACACCTATGTACAATATGTAAAAGCTAAGATGACCCAAAAAATGAGAAGGACGACAACAATACCCAGAAGGATCAGACCTTTGAGTTGTTTCATTTCTTACTTTGTTGACATGGAGGCTTTGCTGCTTGTAATGATGTTGGTAAAAAAACAACAGTTAAATCACCAAAAACCCAAATCAAAATCCATCATACAAAACACATTTTGAGCTGCAACTTGTATAAATTCAAATTTAGATTTAAAATAATATGAAAAATATGGATCGGATAAATGATCATATTGTCCAATCATCAATATCCATTGTCAAAATTGAAGACATGATCCAGAACATCTTCAAAATATGCTTAGGACATCTTTGAAATTTACTTAGAATGTCTAAAAAATCTGTCCAGAAGTCCCTAAAATTTGTTGGGGACGTTTTGGGTACGGCCAACTAGTCCCCAAATCCCCGATGAAGTCCCCAACAAATTGGGGAAGTTTCCTAGGGGTCCCCAAGTCCCCGAAACATGGGGAAGACGGGTACGGGGCATTTTTTTGGGGGGACAGGTCCCCGTGTAACATAGCAATTTAGTTATCCATGTTGCAGATATGATAGTACCTTTCTCCCCTACATGCTGGGATGTCACTTTAAACTTAGCATTTATTGTTTTATCTTGAATTTAATATATATAATTTAACTTAAAAAATGATGGTTGGTCTATTGGATTTTCACTATGCAAATACACATGTATCTTGGAGAAGAGCAGAGAAGAGTGCAACATAGTGAAGTTTGGATAAAGAGCTTTGAAACGGCTGGAGAATCTTGTAAGCCATTCGGACGATTGATGCCAGCATTCCAAGTGGATCACCACATCAATAGAGATGATGGAGGGAATCTCTCAAATCCAATGATATTTTCTTTTAATGTCAGAGCATAAATTGAAGTTGCACTTGTCAGGGCCTGAAACTGAATTAGTTTTTGGAGGAGTGTATCATGGCCCAAATTTGGCATTGGTTAACAAGGGCCTAAGCCCAATGACCATATTCATGAGAGTTGTCAAATTGATGTTAAGGGTCAAAATATTGCCTAGGAGAAAAATTACTAGTTTCCTAGGTTGAGGGTGGAAGCTTTGGGATTTGACATAAGAAGGATAATAAATGATGTTTGTACATTAGAATGGCATAAATATTTAATAAATGATCTAAATAAATAAATACAAGAGAAAATCAAAGTGGCAATTGATCATGAAGACACATGGAGGATGTGGGACCCACACAAGCTAGATTTGCCATGCCACATGGCATCCTACTCTTGCCATTTCGAATCCATAAGAAGCCAAATTTTCTTGGAGTGAGTTAGAAGGTCAATATACTTGGCCTGAGTCATGTAAGGTCGAATTGGTGTGGAAGAATAACTCCCATAGAAGAAGAAGATGCAATTTGGAGCTAGTGAGACACTTGGGCTAGATTGCCTAGCTCTATAACAACAATGATGAAGATGCTATGACACCTATGACACAAATCAAACTTGAGGGCTGACATATGACATTTATGACACAAATCAAACTTGAGGGCTGACATATGACATTTATGATATGTCAGGGCTAAAAATAGCCTCCAAGAGGGCGCTCAAGTGAGTTAGGGCAGCCAAAGAGACACCAATTCGAATTGGGAGAAGGAGAGGGCTAGAATTGGAAGGACAAGTGGCATCTTCCCAAATTGAGTTGGCATGAATCTCTTGGAAGGAATTTGACCCATGGAGGACATTAGAAGTTTATAAAAGCCATAAACAAAGAAGAATGACAGCTTTTGATCATTTTTAGAATTTGCAATTGCATTTGTGAAGAGGGAGAGCTAGTGGATGACTAGTTTCTTGCCTTAGCCAATCTCGAGGGTGAAAGATTCCCATCCAAGTTGGTAATTGGAAAGGCCATTCAAACCTTTCATTTGGAGCTTTAATGGAGTCATTTGTTGTAGGTGTAAGCTACAGGGAAGATCATGGTTTCTTTTATTGTAGCTCATTCCTTCAACCATTTCCAGTTTTCATTGCATATTCTTGATCCTTGAGGGAGGGCGTTTTTGGTGAGCTATTGTACTCATTGGGGGAGCTTCTAATGCCCCATTTATTTTAAAATATGAAGTAAATACTCTATTCTTCATCTCCAGAAAGTTTCAGGTCGAAATATCAAGTGGTTGTATATAAAATTGATGATTATTGAGTAAACAGTGACCATTCCCCCACTAGATTGATGTATACCAATGTATTGATGATTATTTCGAATGGAAGAATGTTTCTTTGATATGTTTATGATGTATGGACTTCCATTGATGAATATTACAAGTTTCATGTTCAGCACTTAAGCATATGGAGCCATCTTGCTCAATTTTATTTCATTTGAAGAAGATTTAATGCTATTTCCCCCAAGGTCGAAACTAGTCTTCTTGTATCTGATTTAAGGGAGTTATAGCAGACATTAAAAGTTGAATGGTGATGCATATGAGTTTATGTTGATGTCCTTTATATGTCCCTTGCTTCCATTCAGAATTTCGAGTTGGATTGAGTGCATTTGGAAAGTCATTTTCATCATCTACCCCTAGGAGATTTGAACCACAATTTTACTAGTAAAACTCTATACATTGATCAGATTTCCAAAGTGAGTTGTAGAAGTAATTTGATGGTTAAAAGAAACCTATAAACACCATTTTTATGTATTAACATCATTCATACACCTACTGGTACAATTTGAGAGCATTTGGAGCTATTTAGAGCCATCTACCATTGGGTGTTTGAAGCTCGAAATTACTAGTAATCTTCCCTACTTTGTCCAGATTGTAAATGAATGTGCAGAAGTGTTTTAAGGGTTTTTAAGTATCCATGAGCCTCTGTTATATGTATTAATACCTCTCAAATACCTTCAGACCCATTATACAATCATTTGGGGTCATTTGGAGACCAAGAGACCAATACTAGTCAAAGAGGAATTGCTAGTCAAACTCTCTACTTTGGACAGAATTAAAAGAGGATTTGCAGAAGTAATCTAAAGGTCATATATCATCTCTGAACATCATATTCAAGTCTTAATATCAGTCATATACCTTCTCAGAAGATTTGGGAGCATTTGGAGCAAATTGGAGACCTAGACATCAAAACTAGTCAAAGGTCGAACTAGGGAAAAAAGTGAAAAATTTGCCATTTTAATAAAACTATTAAAAAGGGACATTACAAAGAGGGAAGTTTCAGTTGTGAATTTCTTGGGACAGATCTACTGCCCCATGCTCCATTATGTTAGTAAAATCAGGATAAGTTTGTTTTGTTCTGTTTTAGAGCAAAATATGATTGAGTTTTGGTGGGAATATAGAGATAGGAACATGAGTGATACTTTAATTTATTTTAATGTGCATGTAATTTCTTCTCTCGAAGAGGATTAATGAATTTATGCTGTTTGTCAATGTGCCTGTCTTGTTTTTATGTTAAAAGTTGACAGTGTTCTCTGTCTTTTGTGATATGTGAATCTGTTGGAAGGTATTACCATATTGCAATTTTTTTTGGGAAGTTCCAGATGAGGAACAAAGTTGTTCAATTAGCTTGAAAGTTGAGGGAAATTGTAGCAGGGCAAAGGGGAAATTAATAAATAAAAGGGGTAGTGGTCTTCGTTTAGAGGAATAAGAAGTTCTTCAAAATCTACCTAACACTGAGGAGCCTGAATAAGGCAAGGAGTTGAAATCAGACTTCATAGGAAGGGGTGGTTTTAGAGGTGGAGGAAGAGGAGAAGAGAATCAAACGCTGGCTTCAGAGAACCATTACTATGATTGATTTGTAATGAAGATCATATAGCCCAAGATTGCTTGCTAAACCCCACAGCTGCTAATAGAGCAATGGTGACTCGAGAAGAACCTCAAACCACTGTGGTTGAAGTTGAAACTGGAGACAATATGATGTTACAAACATTAATAATGGACATGAAGGATACTGCAGAAGCTGAATGGAGAAGGAGAGTGTATTGAAAACTAAATTTAGGTGTCAAGGCAAGCTGTCTAACGTAATTATTAATGGTGGTTTCTGCAGGTGCTGGTAAGTACGTAAACGTTAATAAGTTACATCTTACATTTACTCCAAACCATACCTTCATAAAGTTTCTTGGTTAAAAAAGTCCATATTGTGCTTCTGAATAAATCTTGTTTTGCTACTTTTGACATTGAGCATATGAGTGCAAGGTATCATGTAAATTGTTGAGGCTATGTCTCTGGACTGTTCATCAATACAGAGCTCAGTGGAAAGATGATTATGCTACTGTCATGTCTAGTGTTAGTGCCCGAGACAACACTCATTTACTTTACTAGTGTTGAATATCAGGTACTGAAATAAAAGTAACATACATTAAAAATTATTTAACTGAGCAACAAACAAATAACACCCTCGATTTACCTTGGAAAAGCTTCAATAGAGGAAAAACTCGAGCAAAATTTCTTTTTTGTAGTACCCACATGGGAAGATTACAAATCCTTGGACGCATGAGCCAAACACTTACGTTACAAAGGTTTCATTACTATGTTCTGTTTTTTCTGATATTTTGTGATGTGTGGATATGTTGGCAGGTACTATCATACTGCAGAATTTTATGGGAGCTCCAGAAGAAAAACAAAGTTGTTTAGAGGAGAAACAATTTTGTGCGCTGAATTTAAATTTGCAGCAGTTTGGTATCAAAGCCATAATGAATGGCCTAGAGGGATTCCAAAAGAGGCAAAATAAATGCAAGTCATAGGGGGAATATTGGAGGAGCTATTTAGAAGGTTGAAGGCTTTAGAAGCAAGGCTAAGATACGATGAGTCAAAGGATGAACAATAAAAGCTTGGGGTTCGAGCAGTTGTCCTTGACCCAATGGATAGATGAACTGAAATTGTGTCAAAATTTGGTGTGAAATCAAGCTTGAAGTTTCTGAATTTAAATTCATTTTTGTTTATAGTCTGGGTTTAAGATTCGGAGAAATATTTCAAAAAGTAGAATGTAGAGGAAGATGATCCTAGAAAGGTAACACAAATCCCATGTTGCACTTTGATGGGATGGTTTATAGAAGGCGAAGAGAAGATAAAGTTGTTGCCCAAAATGCCAAAACATCTGAAAGCAAAATTTGAGTTGGTTTTCAAACAAAAAATGTGTAGACAAGTTCAAAATTTGAGACACAGATATATGTATGCAAAAGAGTATATTGAGCAATTGCTGAGACTGCAAATACGAATAGACACCCAAGAGAATGGAGAAAACTCTGTAGCAAGATATTTTAATGGACTAGATTTTCAACTCTAAGATGAATTAGCTCTACTCAATTTCCATTCCCTTGATGAAGCTTATCAATTACCATGGAGAGTTAAGGACAAAGTAACAATGCCAAGGGAAAAATAGTAAATAAAAAGGGTAGTGGCATTGTGTTTAGAGGAAGAAGAAGCTCCTCAAAATCTACCTAACAATGAAGACATTGAAGAAGGCATAGAGTTGAAATTAGACTCCCTAAGTAGAGCTGGTTTTTAGAGGTACAAAAAGAGGAGGATAATCAAACACAAACTTCAGATGAACATTGAGATGTTTTATTTGTGATAAAGACCATAAGGCCCAAGATTGGCCGCTAAACTTCATAGTTGCTAATAGAGAAATGGTGACTCAAGAATAACCTCAAACCACTACGGTTGAAGTTGAAACTAGAGAAAATTTGATGTTGCAACAAACATTAGTAATGGGCTACAAGGACCTATGTTACACCAAGTTTCCTGTATGTGAGGATGTGGTTACATGGGGAAGCAATATGTCTAGAGACACCTCCCAAAAATTCAGTGGATGAGAGGGTATGCTGGGGGCTTAATATTGGCCACTAAACCTCATAGTTGCTAATAGAGAAATGGTGACTCAAGAATGTGGTTACATGGGGAAGCAATATGTCTAGAGACACCTCCCCAAAATTCCGTGGACGAGAGGGTATGCTGGGGATAGGACATGTGGGACCCTACCTCAAAGAAATAAGTATTGAAAATATATTAATGCTTAAAATTCGAAACTTGAAAAAAATTGGTTCTTACATGAATGTTCATACATGAATGTTCATACATGCCAAACATTGTTTGGTGTCGAATCCAATGAAAGGATGTTGCAAAACCACTATTGTTATGATTTTTCCATGACCAAGGCATTGCAAAACCACAGTTATGATTTTTCCACTACCAAACCACTGCTCGACACTAACAAATGATCATTGTGATTTCTTTGTGTGTGTTTTAGGGTTTATATTTTAAACACTGGAGGAGGGTTGGTGGGAAGAAGCAGAAAGGGGTGGGAAAATAGTAATTAGGCTTTTATGGTTTTAAAAAAAAATCTTAACATATGTTTCCGCGTGTGGGTACTTCTACACATTTCTCAAGGACACAATGTATCTCTATGCATACCCAAACATAGGGGATGTGAGTTTTGGGTACTTTGGCATATCCACTGGTACCCTAAAATATCTGACATGACATACATGGAATGCTAGGTACATTTTCAGGGATGCACTAGACATCAAGTATGTCCTTATTATGAAGTCCTCATTCATAATGGGTATGATGATACATACCCAACATCCTTGGTGCAAATTCCCCATTTGGAATGCATACCTGTGTTACACTAGCAAAGGCACTACATTAGTTAATTGGGGAAGGAAGAGAGTTTCAAATCTCAATGTCTATGTTTTTTTTTAACAACAACAGTTACTGATTATATTAATATAAAAAAGGGTTGTGGTCGTATTGATAGCCTGAGAATACATAGCTGATATGAGAT
This sequence comes from Larix kaempferi, assembly GCA_027924585.1. Taxonomy (NCBI): domain Eukaryota; kingdom Viridiplantae; phylum Streptophyta; class Pinopsida; order Pinales; family Pinaceae; genus Larix; species Larix kaempferi. Next base: position 1,983,874 of record BSBM01000036.1, read on the forward strand.
TCAAGTCCAAAAAGTATAAAGTGTTTTGAGGTTTATAGAAGACTGCTACCTAACTGTCCGTTAGTCAATATTCTGTTGGTGCTGCCGACATTTAGACTAGTGTATATTCTAACGAACTGGCCTAGCAACAAGATTGTTCTACAATACATCGAACCTGTAATTAAAAGAGCCCTCTTGGAGCATGGTCTATCCTTCCAACGACATAGTACTGGAGAATGGTGTTTGGATCATCTGCTTCAACTTGTTGCTTTCTTAGTTTCCATGTCGTCTGCTCCATCATTTGCTTGACCAAATGAACTGACTAAATCTGTTGGTGAATGTCTGAGAGCTTTGAATCCTGGATACTGTTTTAATTCTAGATTTCTAATTCTAGATTTTGAACCTTTTTCCATTCTTTTCCCTATCCTCCACTTCAAGCATAACTATCTTTCCTTTGTATTTTTCCATTTGCTTTTTTTTCTTCAGAATTTTTATCATTCCCTTTGTCACCTTTGAGTCTTTTAGTCTTTTTCATAGGTGGCTTCCCAGGTATTCTTCCAAGTTTCCATTCTCCCCTTTGCTTGAGCAACATAGTCTTGGCAATCATCACAGAGGTGTTTGAGTCGGCGGAGTGAATCCCTAAACCTGGAGATTGCATTGAGACTGCAGTCCCAGGATTTCCCAATAGACCGTCGAACGCCCAAGAAAATGATCCATATACCCACCAAGTTCAATCTCCAAAAGTTTCCAAGTTCAATCTCCAAAAGTTTCCAGGCATATCGATGTCGATCTTATGTACACACGCATAAACTGTTATTTCTTCTTCCCAATTCATTAAGCCTTCGTGGGAGAAAATGAAAGGAGATTAGGATGTTATGAAGATTTTACTATTTGCACCAATGGAGGGGGACGCTTTCCTTTTGGCATGAAACCAATTTGCATGCAATACCATGGTTTAGGGAATCCAATGCAGTTTAGCTCCCCCTCTTTTACTAGTTTTCCAAGCTTTAGTGCATAGGCCTTTGAGGCTTGAGAATTTGTCGGTGTGTTGAGTTCACGGAGTGAGTGAAAAAAATGGATTTCATCGAAACTTGAGATCATCTTTTGAATGCAAGTGAGGAGACGAATATATCGTTCTTTGGGGAGGGAATTATATACAATGTGGTAGATCATATTCATTGAGTCATCAACAACGGTAGCCTTAGTTACGCCTTTATATCCAGATTCCTTGCCAAAGAGCAAGAGCCTCAGCTTGATTTTTGGTTGTGTTGCCAATTCCTAGGGAAAAGCATAATGCTTCATGTGTCCTTCGAGGTCGAAGAGATCCTCCTCGCACCTGCTCAATGTCTATGTTAAGGTATGGTGTGCAACATAATTATTAATTGTGATCCTCAACGTACTTTGGTAACTACAAAATGGTACATAAATTACATCTTACATGTATTCCAAACCAAATCTTTATAAGGTTTCTTGGCTTTTAAAAAACTACCATAGTGTGCTTGTAAATCAATCTTGTTTGTTACTTTTACAATTAGTCCATATGAAGAGAAGGTATTATGCAATGTAGTGCCTATGGACACTTGTCAGGGCTATTATTGCGTAAGCCATGGTAATGTGATATGAATGCAATTCAAAATTGGAAGGACAATAGTTACAAGATATGACTTGATGGTAAAAGATATATTTTGAAGCTTGTTTCTCCATGTATTTAATGAGATTCATGTTAATGAAGATGCATCCTACCATTGGAGTTATCCTAGGCCTGCCAACATGAAATTTTGTTGAAACATTATTTAAAACACTTGGTGTGCATTCCCTGAAGGTAATAAATGGTCACACCTAGGAGGAAACTAAATATTGTAAATATGTTGGGTTTCTTCCTAGGAGTTGCATTGCATTTGAAGAATGCCAATGCTTCGTAGGGGTGGCAATTCCATAAATAACCAACAACAATGGTATTTGGAAAAACTAAGGTAAAAAAACTATTAATTTGATGACTCCTCATTTACAGATTCTTTAAAACACTTGACATGCAATATCTCATTAAGACATTTTTTCAAACACTTGACAATCAAATTGTTTTTTCATTCTTTTGCAACCTTAGCATGGAATATACGATTTAGGTTTCTTTCAAACACTTTTCAATCAAACTAGATATAAGAAAGTGTTAGAATATTTAGACACTTAAAGGAGTTAGTTAAGATCAACTTGTTATAATGTATCTTTAGGTAAAGTGTGTTTATTTAGTATGCAATATTATGCATTTGTACATATGTAATATGACAGTCACGATATGTTCTAGACATAGAGTGGTCTGATGATTCATTCTCACTTCGATCTTAACAACCATTGATACATGGCTTAACACCTGGTTGGTCCATGATCTCTATTTAAATAGCATGTAGGGTCATTTGCTCGATGATCGATTGTGAGAAACTCATTGTAACATTTCATTTTTTTTGCATAATAAATTGCCTCAAGTAGCTATTTGGATGGGGCCATGGACTGTTTCCCTCTTCGAGGGGTCACGTAAAAACATGAGTGTGTTGATTTGTGATCTGTTTTTGTGAGCGACCGTTCAAGGTGTTCAATCTTTTGGAAATATCTTGTGTTAGTCGAACATGGTATCATTACTCTTATGAAATATCTCTTCCATTGATGATCAGTATCTTGAATCGGTGTTACCATATACGTCAAAAGGTTTATGGTTTTGATATTTTTGTGCATTTTTGGATTGAGGGAGGTGTTTGATTGCGTCTGGAGCACTACTTTCAGTTGGTAACACTTTTCGTTTTACTGAAAAAAGGTTTCTGTTTGTCCAAGATACGACCATTTTACTAGATCTGAAGGTATACTATTTACAATTATGCATTTTTAAAAACTTTTCTCACATTATTTCATATTTTACCCTGGTTTTTGTTTTATTTATGGTTTGCTACCTTTTCAATCCGTGTAACCTCTTTGTTGTGTACTCTCTACGAACTCGACAAATCATAAACATAGTGGAAATAATTTTCTTTACTGCATATGGTCTTTGCTGTGTGCTTTGTGCGAACTCGATAAACTAAAAACAATGAGAAAACATACATTTTTTGGGAAAGCTAACCAAGGACTAACCCAAAATCTAAGACTTTTTAGTTTTAGAGTTTCATTTTTTGTTTTTGTGTGGTTGTGTAAAGTGTCTTGCAAGCCAAAAAGCAATGTTTTTTGGGTAGGCACATTCTTCCAACAACAACAACATTCCCATTCTCCTCCATAATATTACTAAATATTTTGCTTAGCTCACTTGGTTGACTCTTACTTTAAAAACTAAGAGGTCTTGAGTTCAAGTCCTTTTTTTTTTTTTTTTTTTTGTAACCGAGGGGAACCTCTCCAAACCGCCCAGTGAGCGCCGTCACTAAACCACCTGGATATCAAACCCCACGGGCCGGGGCCAGCCTAAATCTTGAACAGGTTGCTAGCAGGGGTACGACCACCATCGAGGTCGTGCAGACTTTTTCTGGGGTGCAGCAGCACCTCCCCCGCAGGAATCGAAGCCAGACTTCCTGTGAGGCAGCCGTCAGGCCCCACCGCTGGGCTCTGCTCTCAGCCCCTCAAGTTCTTTTTTTTGTTACTTTCGTAAAAATTCATGTAACTTTAAGTTATAAAGTAACTATATTGTAAAAGTGTTTCTCACTTGTTTTATAAAAGTGGGTCACTTATTTTGAAGTTATTTGTAAAAGTAAGCATATAAAAAAAAATAGTAAGTGGGAGAACGTTGGATCCCACAGTGATACTAAGAGGGGGGGGTGAATTAGTATCATACACTTTTTACTTCATTAAACATATAACATTATCAACCTTAAACATTTATCAACATCAAATCTCAATACACATAATCTTGATATGGAAACTCAATTTAATGTATTGATAAAACCATAAATAACAGTGATTTGCAGGAGGCACCAATCTCCAATAATGGTTTGAACACCCACTCACAAATTTTGCAGACACCAATTTGTCAGGGACACTAATCCCTCGTGCAAGCACCAACTTGTGAAGACACCAATCCTCTTATGAGCACCAACTCATAACCAACAAGAACCAACTTGCACTTTCAGGAACCAACCTGTTTGATGGATGAGGACACCAATCCTCTTGAGCACCAATTCAATTCTATAGGAACCAACCTGTCAAGTGGATGAGGACACCAATCCTTTATAATGTTAGGATATTTAGACACTTAGGAGTTAGTTAAGATCAACTTGTGTAATATATCCGTTAGGGATAGTGTGTTTCTTTAGTATGCATTAGTATGCATTTGTAAATACTTAATCCGACGGTCACGATATGTTTCCGATATAGAGTGATCTGACCGCTCAACTTCTCTTAGATCAAACCTAACCTTGATCCGTAGCTTAACACCCGATTGGTCCATGATCTCTATTTAAAGAGCATGGAGGGTCATTGTTTAGTTGATTGATTATGAGAAGCTCATTTGTAACTTTCTTTCCCTTGCAGCCTTACACAACTGGGAAGTCTATCAAATGGATGTCAAGTCTGCCTTCTTACATGGTGATTTACAGGAGGAAATTTACATGGAACAACCTCCTGGCTATGTTCAGAATAACTCTAGCCTTGTCTGCCGCCTTAAGAAATCCTTATATGGCCTTAAGCAAGCTCCTAGAGCTTGGTATGCCAAAATGGATAACTTTCTCCTTGACACTGGTTTTTCTAGATGCCATTCTGACCCCAATGTCTATACCAAGAAAGTAGGAAACCATCTCATCATACTTGTTCTATATGTTGATGACCTTATTCTTACTGGTAGTGACCCTAAGCTTATAACCCATGTGAAATCCAGTCTTAAACAAAATTTTGAAATGTCAGACTTAGGACATTTACATTATTTTCTTGGTCTCCAAGTCCTACAAACCAAAGAATGAATCTTTCTTTCTCAGTCTAAGTATGCTTGTGACCTTCTTCGTCGCTTTCACATGGAAGATTGTACACCAGCCCCTTCTCCCTTCCAGTCTGGAGTCAAACTTTCTGCCACTTGTACTTCACCTGAAGTCGATGCCACCTTGTATCGTCAGCTTGTTGGTAGTCTCTTATACTTGACTCATTCCCGTCCTGACCTTTCCTTTGCCGTTGGTCGAGTTGCCCGTTATATGCAGACACCTCATGAAAGTCACTGGAAAGCAGCTAAAAGAATACTTCGATATATTCGAGGTACAGTTCAGTTTGGGATTCATTTTACCTTCACCAGAATGAGTGATCTGATAGACTGATAACAATGCACAGAAATACTAGAACTAGAAACCCTTTCGAGTTTCGGCAACAGCAGTTCAAGATCTAGATCATAACCGGAAGCGACACTTCATAAAAGCTCTGATACCATGTTCGGGTACACAGGGTACTACCAAAGGACCGAACACCAAGAGCAACCACTTCACACAAACAGATCACAGATCAATACACCGATGTTTTGACGTGGTTTAAACTCTCTTGAGGGAAACACTCCACGGCCCCGGCCAAATAGCTTCTACGGGACAATTTATTATGCAAAGAAAGAAAGTTACAAATGAGCTTCTCATAATCGATCAACTAAACAATGACCCTCCATGCTCTTTAAATAGAGATCATGGACCAATCGGGTGTTAAGCCACGGATCAAGGTTAGGTTTGATCTAAGAGAAGTTGAGCCGTCGGATCACTCTATGTCGGAAACATATCGTGACCCGACGGCTCAACTTCTCTTAGATCAAACCTAACCTTGATCCGTGGCTTAACACCCGATTGGTCCATGATCTCTATTTAAAGAGCATGGAGGGTCATTGTTTAGTTGATCGATTATGAGAAGCTCATTTGTAACTTTCTTTCTTTGCATAATAAATTGTCCCGTAGAAGCTATTTGGCCGGGGCCGTGGAGTGTTTCCCTCAAGAGGGTTTAAACCACGTCAAAACATCGGTGTATTGATCTGTGATCTGTTTGTGTGAAGTGGTTGCTCTTGGTGTTCGGTCCTTTGGTAGTACCCTGTGTACCCGAACATGGTATCAGAGCTTTTATGAAGTGCCGCTTCCGGTTATGATCTAGATCTTGAAGTGCTCTTTTGCCCTACAGATGATCAAGTTGCAGACATCTTCACCAAGTCTCTTACAGAAACGAAGTTTTCTAAACTTCGATCTATGTTAGGAGTTCAGGAACTTGTCATTAAGGGGGGATAGGCTCTAATGCCTCCTTCCTTCTCCTAATAGTGTTACTTTTGTAAATCCTTCAATCCTATCCCAAGTTGTTCTTAAGGGGGGATGTTAGGTTATTTAGACACTTAGGAGTTAGTTAAGATCAACTTGTGTAATATATCCGTTAGGAATAGTGTGTTTCTTTAGTATGCATTAGTATGCATTTGTAAATACTTAATCCGACGGTCACGATATGTTTCCGACATAGAGTGATCCGACGGCTCAACTTCTCTTAGATCAAACCTAACCTTGATCCGTGGCTTAACACCCGATTGGTCCATGATCTCTATTTAAAGAGCATGGAGGGTCATTGTTTAGTTGATCGATTATGAGAAGCTCATTTGTAACTTTCTTTCTTTGCATAATAAATTGTCCCGTAGAAGCTATTTGGCCGGGACCGTGGAGTGTTTTCCTCAAGAGGGTTTAAACCACGTCAAAACATCGGTGTATTGATCTGTGATCTGTTTGTGTGAAGTGGTTGCTCTTGGTGTTTGGTCCTTTGGTAGTACCCTGTGTACCCGAACATGTAAGAACCAACTTACAAGGCAAGCACCAACCTGCTCTACCAAGCATCGTTGTACCGCCCTGAAGCCAAATTTTCATGAAGCTCCAACTTAGAACTATACCTTGCTTCTATATATTACATAATCAACTTCTTTGTAGTACATATATGCCTATGGCCCTGCACAGTCCTCACTCCACACAATCCTCATTCTTCTTCTTCTACACACAGTCATCTCACCTACATCAACTGTACCCAGGACTACCTCGATTTACCAAAACATTATATTCAGTACATGTAAATGTTGGAGCAATGTCTAGAACTTGCACTTTTAGTCATAGATCCTTTCACAATATTCATATTTTTACTTTTTTCCTAGACAAGCAATCTAACTCTTGCATCCTCTATCTATCAAAAAAATAATTAAAAAACGTGCCAAGAACAGACCTCAAATCTGCAACAGAACCCCTTGAATTTTATCCAAAGACGAGCTTCAAAACACCTCTCAAAATCTGTACTTGGAAACCAAAGATGCCTCAAACCTTGTGCTAATATCTATCCTTCAGACCTTTCAAAATTGCCCAAAAAGTATGCCTCAAACAATCACAGGACAACCCTTAAAATCCCGTCAAATCAACCTTGATTGTGTTCTTCATTTTTGCAGTTCATTTGCTTGAGTTCTGTTGTTCCTTACTACAATTTTAAATCACTTAATTCGCTGCCTTAGACCTTATATCTTCATACCATTACTTCACTACTTTATCTTTCCAAATGAGGCGAGTTTGCTTTCTATTTACACAAGTGTGCAACGTTTCCAAGTTAGCGTCGACCTACTCTTGTATGTTAGTTTTACTTCAATATTGTGTTGTGAGGAGGGATGACTTGCAATCTTTATGGTTGGGCCTATTTGCAGTTCTTCACATGGCCGACCTATACATTATGATCAATCCACCTCAACACCCACATCAATCTATACTTCATGGCAATTTTATGTGGATGAACATATGATTAAGTCGACTTCTCAAAATAAATCGATATGGATCCAATCGTGAATTCACCTAGCTGACCGCGATAATCTCAAACGATTATATTTGTGGGCCCAATCCTGTAGCTTGAGTTGCTAACGATTTGACTATTCTTTGATCGAGGGGTTTCATACTTGGTTGCAGATTTGGGGCCAAACAAATAGGAGAATATCCATGATGAGTTGTTTATGAACAATACCAATATCTTCATTTTCAATTTGAGGGGGCCGAAATATCTGAGGCTATTGGATTTCTAAAATTGTGCTTTCCAGAATTCTGGTAGTTACGGGAAATCTTGTAGCCAGATTCTTCAAATCCCCCCCTTTGTCATTGATGGAAACACTTCTACTTCACACTTGCTGCATCTTGTCCTCCTCCTTCCGTTCTCTCATTCAATTTTCTCCCCCTTTGACATTAATGACAAAGGGCTACTCCCCTTGATTGTAAATGCCTTTTGTGAACATCTTTTCTTTCTGACAATACTTCCCCTTTGACTGTGCTAACTCCCCCTATCTTTATGCTCTTTCACGTTTAGCCTTTGTGGGTTTGCTGAGCTACTACCGCTGTGAATGTACTGCTATCTTTTCTTGCTATAAATGTTGATTCTTCTATGATTTTTTGTCACTTTTATGTATAATTTAAGGCACCTACAATGTCATTTCCTATTAGGTCTTTGGCATTTCTTTCATTCCTTATCTTTGAATGACACAATAAGCTTCCATCAAAGGTTCTAGGTTGATTAGTATTTAAGAATAACTTTATTAGCTTCCAATTTTTAACATCTACTCATATCATTCTATTCCAATCTTCATATATCCTTATTTTGGAGATCTTCTACCAACTTCGCCTTACATCCTTAAAAGAGAATATCTTTCTTGCTCTTTCTAGAAGATGTTCTTATCAACATCCCAAGTATATTGCATTATCTTTCACTTGTTTCAGTCAGATTGGCATTCTTTTCTATGATCACAATCAGTTGGAAGAGCTTGTTCCTCTTATAAAATTTATCATATCTTCCATTGGAAATAGAGGGATACTGTGCTGATTGTGCTGACTCCCCCTGTCTTTATGCTCCTTCACTTTTAGCCTTTGTGGGTTTGCTGAGCTACTCCCCCTCTGAATGCACTGCTATATTTTCTTGCTGTAAATGCTAAGTCTTCTCTGATTTTTTGTCACTTTTATGCATAATTCAAGGGACCTACAATGTCATTTCCTATTAGTTTTTTGGCATTTCTTTCATTCCTCATCTTTGAATGACACAATAAGCTTCCATCAAAGGTTCTAGGTTGATTAGTATTTAAGAATAACTTTATGAGCTTCCAATTTTTAACATATACTCATATCATTCTATTCCAATTTTCATATCTCCTTATTTTGAAGATCTGCTACCAACTTCGCCTTACATCCTTAAAGATAATATCTTTCTTTCTCTTTCTAGAAGATGTTCTTATCAACATCCCAAGTATATTGCATTATCTTTCACCTATTTCAATCAGATTGGCATTCTTTTCTATGATCACCATCACCTGGAGGAGCTTGTTCTTCTTATAACATTTATCATATCTTCCATTGGAAATAGAGGGATACTGTCATCTGTCAATAGGGATACTTCCTTTTCTACCATTTCAAACATTTCATAATGCAATTTGCTGCTTTCAAGACTTGCTCACAGTTTTTAAAAAAATTATGGCCTACTTCCCAGAATATAACGTTCTAAGAAGATATTGATGATTGAGGCAATTCTTGTTGATTTTTAACTTGTCCAACATTCTCTTTATGTATAGCATAATTCTGTCCATCTTACTGAGCCACAGGGGATGTACGTTGTTGTTTCACTTCTTCAACATTTATCATCCTTAAAAATAGGGTTCTGACCATGCTCCAAATAAAATTTTCTTCAAACACTTTTCATAATCTATATCTATTCATGTCAAAACTGAGCTTAACAAGCTGTAGATTAGCCCTTTCATATGCCACAATGCTACACATATTTTTCTTCAGGAGTGGCAGGCATTTCTTTATTACTTGACAAACATTTGTATACATGGCAGACATTTTCCCTCTTCTGATGGGCATTTATTATACATAGCGGGCATTTCTTATGCTTGGCGAGCATTTTCTCTCTCCTGGCAGGCATTTATTATTCTTTGTGGGAATTTTCTCTCTCTTGCGGGCATTTCTCAGTAGTCTATGGGAATTTTCAGTGCATTGGCGGGCATTTGCAGACCTTGGCTCGTATATTTAGTGAGCTTGCATGCATTTTAACTTGCCTGGTGGGCATTTTCTAAGGCTTGCAGGCATTTTAGGTGAGCTTGCGGGCATTTCTCCAAGGCATGCATGCATATTTGTCTTGGAAAGCAGGAATTTTACCATTGCTTCGGGCATTTTATTTCATGCTTGGCGAGCATAATTCTTTAATTGGTGGGCATTTCACTTTGAAGTGTGGGCACATTACTGCAGACATTTTCCAAAGTGACCATGGACATTTCTTATGTGTCTGCGGGCATTTCCCGAAGTGCCTGCAGCCATTTATCAGGTGTTGTGTGAATTTCCTAAAGGCTCGTGCGGGCATTTCCCAAGGCTTGTGCAGGAATAATTCTTGTTGTTGGTATATGTTGTGCGGGCATATCTCCATGACCTTAAGCGATCTTCGGATAGGAATATCCTTTTGAGACTGGGCATACAGGGCCAACACCTACTGTAGGCATTTTATGAGGTCTTTGTGCATAATTCAAGCTTGTGCAGACAAATTTCCGGGCTTAAAGTTGTAAATAATGACTTTCGTTCCATGAGGTCCAATGTCATCAATCTCCTCCATAGGATCAACTTCTGTTGCATAAGGAGATTGTGGCCAAGGACTTTGTCCAAGTATCTCCTGTGATATGAACGATCATTCTTGATGCATATGTACTAAACATGCATACATACTATCATCAATTGCTTCCACTCTACAAGAGCTGTCATTTCAAACTTGTCTTCGTAGAAGAAACAAGTGATAATAGAGAGAGCAATCAGTCAATTTCTTTCTTCAAGTATTTTAACTGAGAATATGGACATCTGCCTTTGAATGAGCTTTATCTTGGGTCTTAATATATATGCTACAAGAGCAGTTCCCATCACCACAGATGCATCAAATTATCTTATATACCTCATCCAATACTCAAATTCTACAGTCTTATCAAATTCATCTTTTTGAATGTTCTTTTTAAGTTGTATCAGTCTTGTTCAGCAAGTTCTCCAATGGTTCCATATTCAACTTATTTAGAACCAACAACTGAGTATTCACAATATCCGCAACAAAATCTTGAAAATTCATCATCAACTGTTCATCTTATGCTTTTTCCCTACCCTACCCTCTGTAATTTGGAGATCATAGAAAACACTTTATTCCAAGGACATCACCAAAATTGAGTTTTTTTAGTTATTTTGGAATTCTATATCCATTGATTAATTCCAAATTTAATGAAATATGTGTTATTATCTCTCAAATATTCAACATGTAGAACTATCTCTATTTCATTTTTAGAATCTTACTTTCAGTCATCACACTGCCCAACTTTAAGATAAGATGTCTATTCTAATTTTCTGTTGTATGGTTTGTCCTATCATTTTTTGCACATAAAACCAATCCACAAATTTCCTCTTTTTATTTGTTGATTTCTTTTCTCAAACCTTTCCTCATTTTTCTTTCTCTTGATTTGTAAGGATACTTCCTTTTCTGTTTAGATCATATAGAGCTAGCTGGCATTCTTTTTCAATATTCATTTCTTGTTTTTCTTTCCAAACTTTATTAGATATTTTTGAGCTCTTACAGTTCTGAGCTTTATGCCCAAAGATGTTGCATTTGTAACAGACGACATTGTTAGAGTACTTTACAATATGCCCATAATTGTTGCACTTCCAACATTCAACAATTCTATCAACATTTCTATAAAATGTTCTAACTTTGTTGTCCACATAGTCATTCCTAACACATATTTCACAATCCACTGCTTTATGCCCAAAGTTATTACAGGAGAACGATAACCAAGAAAAGGATGTTTGTACCTGAGTGTATGTTGTCTCCTTGATAGTGCAGCCCTCTTGTACTTGTTTCTGTCATACCTTGGCTGATTATGCTTTCCTTCCATGCTGGTGTCTTCATTGCAATTAGGATTTTTAAAGACATTTGTGTTGATTTTAGCCTTTTGCTCAATTCAATTGGAATTTTCTTCAAGAGTGTTCTGCTTATTGTAATAGTCTAGACAAGATTTGTCAGATGGTGACCTTTGAAAACTAAGAATCTCATCTAAGATCATGGTGCTCTTCTCAAACTTTGAATTTGTCTTCAATTGGGAAACTGTCTTATCCAAATCTTATTTTAGTGAAAATATCTCAAGCTCGACTTTGGAAAAACTCTTTCTTCTCTTGAAGTTGACTTGTTAGGTCTTCTTCAATTTTCTTGGCCTCTACTATTTAGTTTCTTAGACCAACAATGATATTTTCAGCTTCTTCATGGTTCTTATGTATTTCTTCTTTCTCCTTTCTTAGGGACATAATTTCAACTTCTTGCTTCTTGTAGTTTTGTTCCTTCAACTATAGATTATTTGTCAAGATTTGTTGTGTCTTTTCAATTTGTGCTTTCAAACCAATAATAGTATTTTCAATCCTTTCTTTTGAAATCTGATCTTCCTCTTGATACTTTTGCAGTTGCTTCCTTAGTGATTGGTTTTCTCTTTCATGTTTTCTTAGTTCACTTAGTGCACTAATAAGTTCTTTCTCAAGATTTACTTCTCCTTCAGCTTTAGAGTCTTCTTCAAAGGAATTGCTTTTGCTCTCACTAACTTAATCATCTGTTTTAGGATGTTCTTCCCTTTCATTTGTGTAGATATCTTGTAGCTTGTCCCATAACTATTTAGCCGACTTATACTATCCCACTTTGTTCTTATTAGAATCTAGTAGTCCACTGAATATTTTATTCATTGCCTTGCATTGTCTTTGTGTAGCTTCTTTGTTGCTAAACCTTTTGGTCTAGTCTTTGGAATTGTGTTACCATTATGAACTACATTCCAAATGTCAAGTCCAAGAGCTTGCAATATGCCTCCATTCTTATGCTCCATGTTACATAGTCTATTCCATTGAACAAGGGTGATTTGTTAGGATCTGCCCACTGACAATATATAAGTATTCTATGGGATTTTCCTTTCAGTGGTTAAACTGTTTGAATGAAACATGCTCTGATACCACTTATTGGAACCCATAGTGATACTGAGTGGGGGGGGGTGAATTAGTATCATACACTTCTATCCGTTTTTACTTCATTAAACATATAATGGTATCAATCTTAAACATTCATCAACATCAAAGATCAATACACATAATCTTTATATGGAAAGTCAATTTAATGTATTGATAAACCAATAAATTACAATGATTTGTACGAGACACCAATCTCCAATAATGGTTTGAGCACCCACTCACAAATTTTGCAGACAACAATCTAACAGGGACACTAATCCCTCACGCAAGCACCAACTTGCGGGGACACCAATCCTCTTATGAGCACCAACTCATAACCAACAAGCACCAACTTGCACTTTTAGGTTCCACCCTGTTTGATGGATGAGGACACTAATCCTCTTGAGAACCAACTTAATTCCGTAGGCACCAACCTGTCAAGTGAATGAGGACACCAATCGTATGTAAGCAAAAACTTACAAGGTAAGCACCAACCTGTTGCACGAAATTGCAAGTAGTCAACGCTCCCCGGTGTATCGTGACAAGGGACTAATCGCCTCTCGTGGATCCTTGAAATTTGGCGGTGGTGAGTTTACCAATCACCTGCGGGTTTTGGTGTAACGGTAGCCGTACTACCAACAATTGGTATCAGAGCTAGAGGTCACGAGTTCGATACACACTCGGCTCGTGCTGAGGGGGAGATTGTTGCACGAAATTGCAAGTAGTCAACGCTCCCCGGTGTATCGTGACAAGGGACTAATCGCCTCTCGTGGATCCTTGAAATTTGGCGGTGGTGAGTTTACCAATCACCTATCACCTGCAGGTTTTGGTGTAATGGCAGCCGTACTACCAACACAACTTGCTCTCCCAAGCATTGTCGTACCACCCTAAAGCCAAATTTTTATGAAGCTCCAACTTAGAACTATATATTTGCCTCTCTATATTTACATAGTCAAATTATTTGCAGTACAAATGTGCCTATGGCCCTACACATTCCTCACTCCACACAGTCCTCATTCTTCTTCTTCTACACACAGTCATCTCACCTGCATCTCTTGTACCCAGAATTGCCTCTATTTACCAAAACCTTATATTCAATACATGTAAATGTTGGAGCAACAATATCTAAAACTTGCACTTTTAGTCTCAGAGCCTTTTGCAATATTCATATCTGCATTTCTCTCCTAGAAAAACAATCTAACTCCTACATCTTCTGTCTGTCAATTTTTTTTTGAAAAACGTGCCTAGAGAAGTCCTCAAAATCCGCAACAGAACCCCTTGAATTTTATCCAAAGAAAACCTTCAAAACACCTCTCAAAATCTATACCTAGAAACCAAATTTTCCTAATAACTTGTGCTAATATCTATCCCGCAGGCCTTTCAAAACTGCCCAAAAAGTATGCCTCAAATAGTCACAAGACAACCCTTAAAATCCTGTCAAATCAACCTTGATTTGTGTTCTTCATTTTTGCAGTTCGCTTGCTTGAGTTCTGCTGTTCCTTATTGCGATTTTAAATCACTTAATTTTCTGCCTTAGACCTTAGATCTTCATACCATTACTTCACTAGCTTGTCTCTCCAAATGAGGTGAGCTTCCTTTCTATTTATACAAGTGTGCAGTGTTTCAAGGTAGGGTCGACCTACTCTTGTATGCTAGTTTTACTTCAACGTTGTTTTATGAGGAGGGATGACTTGTAATCTTTATGGTTGGTTCGATTTGCAATTCTTCACATGGCCCACCTATACATTATGATCAATCCATCTCAACACCCACATCAATCTATACTTCATGGCAATTTTATGTGGACGTAGTTTGCGTGGGATAACATATGATTAAGTCAAATTCTGAAAATAAACTAACGTGGATCGAATCGTGAATTCACCTATTTGACCATGATAATCTCAATCAATTATATTTGTGGGCCCAATCCTATAACTTGAGTTGCTAACAATTTGAGTATTCTTTCACCGAGGGGTTTCATACTTGGTAGCAGATCCAAGGCGAAACAGATAGGAGAATATCCATGATGAGTTGTTTATGAACAATCCCAATATATTCATTTTCAATTTGAGGGGTTTGAGATATCGAAGGCTACTGGATTTCTAAAATTGTGATTTCCAGAATTCTAGTGGCTACGGGAAATCTTGTAGCCACATTCTTCCTCAATTACTGTAGCTATCTCTCACACTTCTACTAACTTGACATTAATGAAAAAACTTGACATCAATGACAACACTTCAAAAATATCCCCCTTTTTCATTGATCGCAACACTTCTACTTCACATTTGCTGCATCTTGTCCTCCTTGTTCAGATCTCTCATTCAATTTTCTCCCCCTTTGACATTAATGACAAAGGGATGCTCCCCTTGATTGTAAATTCCTTTTGTGAACATCTTTTATTTTTGGCAATACTTTCCCTTTGAATGTGCTAACTCTCCTTGTCTTTATGCTTCTTCACTTTTAGCCTTTGTGGGTTTGTTGAACTACTCCCCCTGTGAATGTACTGCTATCTTTTCTTGCTGTAAATGTTGAGTCTCTCTAATTTTTGGTCACTTTTATGTATAATTTAAGGCACCTATAATGCCATTTCCTATCGGGTTTTTGGCATTTCTTTCATTCCTTATCTTTGAATGACACAATAATCTTCCATCAAAGGTTCCAAGTTGATTAGTATTTAAGAATAACTTTATCAGCTTCAATTTTTTAACATCTACTCATATCATTCTATTTCAATCTTCATATATCCTTATTTTGGAGATTTGCTACCAACTTCGCCTTACATCCTTATGTTAGGATATTCCTATACTCCATCCTAGTCTTATCGGTATTTCCATTATTTACATTTTCAGTCTTGCATGCATTTTTGCATGCAGCATGCATTCTGCATGCATGCATCCCAGTCGTCAGTCCCAGCAGCTAGCCCTCAGTTAGCCAGCCCCCGGGAGCTTCTCACTGATTAGTTTTATCCCTCCTAGAGCTTAGTGCGCCCTTCTTCCTTGATTTAAGGAAGCCACTCGTCCTCTCTCACCTACCACTCAGTTGCACTTCAGTGAATTGAGTTATCATCAGTTCTTTCCTTGATTTAAGGCTAGACTAACTCTCGACTGATTATATCACTCCGATGGACCTCCAGTGAGCCTAGACTACTCATTTTGACTTCAGTTAGCTCCTCATGCGCCCTCCACTGAGCCTCCTTCATTCAGTTAGTGTCTCCATGTGCCAATTACACTCAATTACACCTCCCACACTCAGTTAGACTCAATTTGACTGATGCTTGACCGTTACTTGTGCATTAATGACTCCATCGATGATGATATAGACTTCTAGTTGTGCCTTGATGACACTCGAGTGATCTTTTGATCACTCCATGAAGGCTAATTCGAATTGCCACCTTGGCATTCGAATCCTCATGCATTGTACTACTTATTTGTCCATATTGTGATTAATGAATTAGTGTGTGAAGTTATTTTGCTTCTATCTGAGTTCTACTGTATTATAATTCTGTTGCTCATTTTACTGCATTGACCACTCTTAATCTTATTCCTAAATTCTTTCATTGTGAGGTATACATCAGCTCTTAGATCTGCTGTGAGGATTTTCACATGGTATCAGAGCATGTTGAGAGTATTGTTTATCTCCATTCCCGAGATTTTTTTGCAGGTTATTATCAAGATTTCGAGTGCAGCAGTTTCTGCATCTTTTGTAGCAGTAGCAGTTGCATACTTTTCTATTGTTTTTGCAAGTCTTCTGAAACAACTTCCATGTATTATGCAGGAATTACTCCTCTTTCTCCATTCAACTATGATGAATGGAAACCACAGATAATAGCACATTTGAAGAGAAATGATCTCTTTGATTATTGTTTTGAAAGAGAGTTCGAATCCTCTGAAGAAGAGAATGGCTAGTTAGATGAAGGTGAAAGGGCCATTGCAGCCATGATGTTTGCTATGTCTCGATACATGGTACACTACTTCCTTGATGTTGAATCTCCAAAAGAGCTATGGGCCCACTTGGATGAAAGATTTGGCAGACAGAATGAAGGGATTGGTCCAAACCCTTTCGAGAGCAAGCAAAGTGTTGCATTCGTCCTCCTTGATGATCTCATTGATCATGAATCAATATCAAACATATCTCACATTGAAGTTAGCCACAAAGAAGAAGAACTTGCAGATTCTACACTCATGCTCCAAATTTCTTCTATTTCGAATTCTGTGCCAACTCACAGTCTAGAAATTGCAGAGGTTCCTAAATCCTCTCTTGCACCAGAGTCTGTTGGTTTGCATCATGATCTCATGAATGTTTTGGAGGTTAAATCATCCATTAGAAGTAATGTGTTTGCTCTCCTTGATCACTGACCTCTTATGTACTACTATATGATCATTATTTCAATGCTTTCAGAAGGTTATTGAAGATGATGGCCATTAACATTCGCTTGGGATAATTTCTCATGCATTTACTGGTTTATATCTCACCTCAAATGGTTCAAAGGAGATCTTAAGCAACCATGATTCAAGTCTTGGATCTGATTTGGATTCCAAGCAATCACTGATATTTTATGGTTCTTTTGAGCATAATCTCACCCATGATGGTTCGAAGGAGAAGACAAAAGACTATCTGCACATTCATAGATTTGATCCTACCTCAACTGATTCGAATCACAGGTTCAAGGATCATCCTCATACTTTGGATTTGTTCTCATCACATTCGATCTGAAGAGCAAGTACAAGTACATGCCTTCTGAGCATGATCCACTTCTTCCCAAGAAGAAGATACCTCCAGACATATGACCAAGCATCACACCTGCTTGAGTTTGGAGCATTTATTTTTGTGTGTGCCTTACAGTCTATATTGAGGGGGGGTATTTTTCCCATGAGGGTTTTCCCCATTTCCTCGGTTTATTGACTGTTATTATTCATTGTATTGGGTGACCTTTGGTCTCAGTTACCAAGGCCTAGGATGGATTAAGGGGGGGTGTTAAGATATTCCTATAATCCATCCTAGTCCTACCAGTATTTCCATTATTTACATTTTCAGTCTTGCATGCATTCTGCATGCATGCATGCATTCTGCATGCATGCATGCAATTGCATGCATCCCAGTCTTCAGTCCCAGCACCTAGTCCTCAGTTAGCCAGCCCCCGGGAGCTTCTCACTGATCAGTTTTAGCCCTCCCAGAGCTTAGTGCACCCTTCTTCTTTGATTTAAGGAAGCCACTCGTCCTCTCTTACGTACCACTCAGTTGCACTTCAGTTAATTGAGTTATCATCAGTTCTTTCCTTGATTTAAGGCTAGACTGACTCTCAACTGATTGTATCACTCCGATGGACCTCCAGTAAGACTAGACTGCTCATTCTGACTTCAGTTAGCTCCTCATGCGCCCTCCACTGAGCCTCCTTTATTCAGTTAATGTCTCCATGTGCCAGTTACACTCAGTTACACCTACCACACTCAGTTAGACTCAGTTTGACTGATGGTTGACAGTTACTTGTGCATTGATGACTCCATCGATGATGAGATAGACTTCTAGTTGTGCCTTGATGACACTCGAGTGATCTTTTGATCACTCCATGAAGGCTAATTCGAATTGCCACCTTGGCATTCGAATCCTCATGCATTGTACTACTTATTTGTCCATATTGTGATTAATTAATTAGTGTGTGTGAAGTTATTTTGCTTCTATCCGAGTTCTACTGTATCATTATTTTGTTGCTCATTTTATTGCATTGACCACTCTTAATTTTATTCCTAAATTCTTTCATTGTGAGGTATACATCAGCTCTTAGATATGTTGTGAGTATTTTCACACCTTACACTACAACAGAACAAGCAATTAACACATAAAATCACTAGTACAAAATGAGAGATAAATGACAAAAAAAGACCAAAATACGCATATAAATGCCCACTTTTGATTTGGCGACCACTGGTGGCAAATTAATTGTCATTGATCATGCGACCAAAAAAATGGTCATATTTAACTTGATCATTTATAGCTTGTCTTGTGGTCATATATTTGGTCATTAATTGTCATAATTAATGACCAAATATACGACCACAAGATAAGCTATAAACAACCAAACTAAATATGACCACATTTTTGGTTGTGTGATCAATGACCACTAATTTTCCACCAGTGATCGTTTATATGCGGATTTTGGTCGTATTTTGGGTCATTTATCTCTATTTTTGTAGTGGTCATTTATCCATTTTTAGTGGTTTTAGAATATATATAGGGCATGGAGGAATCGAACCACCAACCTCCTGCCTATAAGGAAGGTGCTTTTCCATTGAGCTAACACCCTTAAATAGAATATATTATATAATTTTACAGTATTGATCTAAGACACAAGCATGGTCTCATTCAAAAGATTCTATGGTCACAACAAAGGCAAGGGAGCACTCGATTTGACTAAGTATGGAACTTATTTGACTAAGTATGGAACCTAACTCCAAGAGCAACTCGCAGGAAAACACGTCATATTGTAAATGTTAATATAAGGTTTTCTTTTCCTTTTAGAACAAAGAAAGAACGAACTAAAAATCACTCTATCACACAAGAAGAGGTGCATTTAGGGCAATAATCTTACTTGACCCTCCATAGAAGCTAAAGTCTGGATCTAAATAAATTTTTAACTTAACCATGAAATTAATAGTAAGTACAGCTTTTACACAACTACAAATCTCTTAGTGTACAAAATCCATCAAAGAACTAGACTATTTTAGCTATACGATTGACTTCCTAGATCATACCTCCATTTGGGTGTCATTTTGTTGAAAATTGTTCTAAATACTCATGTCTTCCCCTGCCTTTTGTCAATGATAATGCACCTGCATAATCTTGGCACATTCCCTGAAAGAACAAATAAACACAAAACATTAATGAATGATGACTTTTGAATAATCAAATCAATTGGAAAGAACATAAATAACAAGTTATCAAAGCCATAACAAATACCAAGATTATAATGAATGTTATTGAAAATTTGAAAGTACAAATATGGAGAAACCATAGGGTTTTGACCCCTTTAAATAAAAATATATTATATGCAAAACTTAAAAATATATTATAAGTCAATTGGGACCTGTTTCAAAAACATCATAATATACAATATCCAATATTCATTTCCTTGTAGCAAATATTCATAATATGCAAATAATAAAATACTAGACTATAGGGGTGTAGACTACCTATCAATGACTTTTCATTCCTTTGTCTTGAATGTTGAACAACTAGATGAATCCGTAGTGCCTAGACTCCTTAGACACTTGCACACACCTAAACAACAAATACCTTTACACTTTATTTTGGAAGAATCATATTCTAAGAATTGAATTCAAACTGCATCATTATATACTGTAAACATGAATACACATATACCAATTCAAGTACATCAAAAACATGAACATTAAGAAATTCAAGTAACACATAACAAGTAAGAAGTTCATACATGGACAAGTGTATGCAATCAAAACATATTTCAAGTTTAAACTGATTGCAAAATCGCACACATTATATACCAATTACCAAGACCTCACCCATAGGAACAATTATAGATCTTTATAAGTTTTCCCTATATCGTCTCAAATAATGCTCAATAAAATCAACTTATAGCAAGCATAACAAACTTAGACTCATATAGAAAAATCATCAATACTAATTAGTTAAATGCTTGTCTCCATGGTTGTGGTGAAATTGGAAACTGTGAGGTTGGGTGTTCTTCTACATATCTTCTTCCATAACAAGGCAACTTAATATGTTGAATAAAATGTGGCATCATACGAACATGCGTATACTTTGACTTGTGCAATTCCTTCAATGGGATAACCAAACAATTGCTACATTAATGATGATGTGATACTAGTTGTGGTACATGAATTTGTCCTATCAAAAATTTTTGAGGTGCTGCTAGAAGATCTTCAAATCAGACAGAGAAAGCTTTAAATTGTCTACTGTTCCCTTGTTTTGTGTGAAATTGCTAGAGTAATCCTGCTAAGGATATTTATTTGACCTTTTACTAATTATGGATCGATTCGCCAAAACTTTAATTTTTTGTGATAACAAGGTGAGTTTTTTTAATTTTCTTCCAAAGCACTTTCCGCAATATCCTGGTCCCTTGTTCTTGCCAATTTCTTGAACCATGCTCAAATCCCACCATTTCTTGGAGTCTATTTATAATTATTATTATTTTGAAAGAGATAAATCTTTTATAAAATCTATCTAATTAAAGACTTTATTATTTTTTTAAAATAATATTTTTTATAAAAGTAAAGTTTATATTTAAATATTAAACCTTTATTCTCCACTTATATTCCATTTAGTAATAAAATTCATGTCTTTTTCCATGAATTCTTCTTATGTACTCAAATGTTTACAAAGGAAATTTGAACGTGACATTTGAGTTTGCCAAATGCCTTTATTCCATGTCATAGTCAAAGTCATGTGTTAAACATCCATCCATGAACCAGGTTATAATATAACCATATGCCCAATAACTCGAACCAATCGCCAAAGGAAAAGGTTGGTTTAACAGGATTTTGGTTTAAAATGTTTTAATTTTCGTACCATGTCAATTGTGCATATTCAAGATGTGAAATGGATGCTAGCTACGTATTACAAAGACATGTGGAAGGTTAAATGTCAAGAAGTCTGCATTCAAGTCAAAGAAAGTGACCATAAAGAAAATGTGTGTTGAAAGCTTGATAGCATTCAAGGATCACCATCGCTTATCCAATCTAGCATTGAAAGTGCGCCAAAGAGAACTCATGGTAAACATCCAGGTGTTAAGTGAATTCTAAGTATAATATCAAAGAGCTCTAGGGAAAGTATATAAGTGCCAAGTGCCTGAGAAACAAGGTAATGGTGTTTGCAAGTGAGTCGGAGTTGATTCTGTGAAAGCATTCCAGGAAGCAGTTTATGTTGATGAAGAAACTCTTGCTATTTCCTCTGTAAATTCTGTTCAGGCCTGCAATACAGTGACCCTTGAATGTATATTGCATTCATGTTTTCATCATTAAAACTGACAAAGGGAATCAATTTAATTTTTGTAAATCCCTCACCATCTGCGTGTATGCTAACCTGAAAGAGTGATCTATGTTGAAGTCTACTGTTTAATAATGGAAGGATTATATCACATTTGAAGGTTCTTAATTTTCCAAGACAAAATGGCCGAAGGTTGAGATGGGAGAACTTGAGAAGAGCTTGGACGCAGGTTTCATCTCAAAACAAGTTGTTGTATTTTTAATTCCATTAATTTTGGTATCAACTGAATTTGTGTGTGAATATCTTCTTCCATCAACATCGAATACAAGTGCCAGGAAGCAATCCAGAGATGCTTTGTGAATTAATGATTTTTAGGTTGAGGAAAATGATGAAAGAATTCCGATTCTCTATTAGTCTCAACTGCAACTAAGAACAAACTTGTTAATACTAAATCAGTTCATGAGAATGCAGTGCAATTTTCTCATGAAGTTGCAAGTCTTAGGCTTGTACCGAGGAAGCTCTGTGAAAGGTACATGGTATTGTCATTTGGTCAACAAGTTGTGCACCTTTCTCGAGGTTGAGTTTTTGCAAATAAGCTGTTGAAGATGTCAACCATGAAGAGCATGTTTGATGACCTTGATTCTAATATTGAGAGTTTATACTCTGCTACTATACTATTAAAGTCAATTTTCTAAAGCTTCTAAGAATCAAAAGTCTAACTCAGATCTGACTTGCTTACTTCTCATGACATAGGTAGTATTATGTTTCATTTTGTATTTGATCAACCCCAGATTCCTGGGCATGAGTTGTGCAAATCATTCCAAATTCGAGTAATCAATCTAACAATTGTAGAATATAAAAGAAGATGACTAGGTGGCAGGGTATATGGAGGCAGAGCATTCAAATAGAAAGCAAGCAAGGTGAAGCATTGAGTTCTCCATAGTTCCATATCTCCAGGCATATTTCAAGTAAGGAGTTGAGCAATCATATCCAGATTTCCAAACAGAGAATCAACTATAAAAAAAACAGTTCCAGATTTCTTGTGGCAGATCGAGATTTATTTTATTTTTGGGCTTAATGATAAACTTTTATTCCTAAAAACCTGTAATAGTTGGTTTATTGTATTTTTGTATATATTCACGCAATTAGGATGCTGCAAGAGGGTTTCATTCTGAGGCTCGAGAGAGGTTTATAGAGACTGAAAAAACAGGTAATCATTGCATAGACACAAAAAAAATGCTGTAAAATAACCTCTGCACAAATAAATCCCCTTTAAAAATTAGTGTGGATGGCACCTACAACCTGAGAAGCTTTTATCTAGTTTCTAATTAGTGTGGATGGCACCTACAACCTGAGAAGCTTTTATCTAGTTTCTAACTTGCCAGCATTTCACCTATAGAAATATTATATCTTATTATTTTAGTGTAATGATTTATGAACTATAATTTGCAAACTTCAAATAAGATATAGAGTGCCTGCCGTATTGACAGTAGGCTTCATAGGGATCCACAAGAAAGGAAACTCCAAAGAAATCAAAACCTTTATGCAAGAACAGATTCAAAAACAACAACGAAGCTTCAACCAAAAAAAATATTACTGCCCAGTCCGATCAATAGAAACTAGCTGCACACTATCAGGATCAGTAACACAAGTAATATACCAATTAATTTAGCGATGTACAACAATTAGAAGAATATGCAGTGAAGGCATCACAAAATGATACACTAGTCATGGATACATTTACTCTCGAAAACGTTAAGAAATTTCAGGCGGATGTCTAGAAAATTGATGATGTCTACAAGGACGTTACTCAGAGCTTTGAACAATTCACTAGTATTTAAAGGATCTTACTTCTTTGGCATTCATTTTCCAGTAGTGAACCCGAGCATGATAAGCTTGAGACCCACACAACTCAGAAAGGACGTTGACCTTCTTGCAATCATCTTTCAGCTAATACTGTGAGATTAGATTAATGCGAATGATGGCTCACAAAAGAACTGTAAAGCATGAGGAGTGTGAAACAATGTTCTATGTTGTTGTGTCCAGCATTGTAGTAGTTATCTTAATGACATAATCCTTGTGCCCGCCTATGGAAAGATTCACCAACACGACGAAGATCGAAGTAACATGGGTGTTATACTCAAATCCGTTATAACAATACGACGAGCTCATTGTTTGCCCTCTATTTTTTCTCTCCATTGCTCGTAGGTCTGCTTCTGCACAACCACATGAGTGTTATCATTTTTTATCTTTTCCATTTTTATTTCAACCATCCGTGCTTTCCTTTGGTGCTCCTTGGTGTCCATCTATGGAGGCCATCTCACATGCGTGTTGTTTCTTTTGTGAGGAAAACCCTATATCATATCTTATGTATTTCGTATCTGTAGCTTGTCAGCGGATTAGAGGCATGTGGATTAGTATTCCACCTCAATGCCCTCTATTTGGTTGCTTGGATCATTGGACAGGCATGTCTTCTTGGCATCTTGCTCTCCGTGGATTTCTCTATTGAGTCCGCCATTTACAGCGTTATCTCCCATGTGTCTCCTTTAGCCGTGGATCCATTACCCTGTGCATGCAACATCTTCCTAGAGATCTATATCTCTTTATGTCTGCCAAGTGCCCTTCAGCTGGGTGTGTCCTTGTGCAAACGACTCTTCTTCCTGCCACTAGGGTTGTCGTGCCTCATCATGGCCATGTTTGTTACTTGGTCTGCCAATCCTGCATATTTACTCGATAACTGCATAGAAATTGATATCCTAAATTTGCAGATCCAGTATGTGGGTCTGGGATATAGAAATGCTCGTCCCTTAAGCAGGTTCCAATAGGGCCACTCGCCCATCTAGTTTCACTTCATCCGTTCAAACTAGAGACTGCATTAAAAGCAAAGAAAAAAATGAGTAAATGCTTATACGATATGGCCACAAGCCATAGCAAGTAGATAGACCGTGACTTGTTTAGCCAGCTAAAAAAATATATAGCCCAACGCATCAGCCCTCGGAGGAGGCATATGACCAATCTATGGGTCAGGGTGGGTTGGTTCCTCCATTTGAGTTGCTCATACAACAATGAAATATAGTCTTCGAGCTGAGGCGAGTGACAAACGCACACCTACCCAATTAAGAAAATACATTTGCGAAGATTGTGAGAGATAATAGTTGTTTCAGTATGGTTTTTCTGTGTGTGTACACCAGTAGAATCCTGGGCACTAGTAGAGGTTGGGGAAGGATTTCTCTTATGCACCTTCCCAGATGTGGCTAAAGATACCAATGTTTCCATACCTAGCAGCTCTTCGAATGAGCAGTCAACAATCCTGGGCCTTCCTTGTGGCCATGGCCATCCTGGCCACAAAATGTCCAAGCCCAGATTATTATATATGTCTATTTCTATATAACTATCTATTCCTTCCCCTATCGATTAATTCCTATTCCGTGCGTGGAGAGTGAAGGCCAAGAACAATAACCTCACCAGCTCAGCTTATCACAATCATGGTAATACACGACCATAACTAGCTATCACCAGCTCAGCTTATCACAATCATGGTAATACACGACCATAACTAGCTATATAAGCTCATTAGGCCATATATATATATATATTTCAAAGGAAAAAATCATTTATTCATGTAGAATAATATAGACTGTACTTCTATAATATAATATAGATTAATATAGACTGTCCTTGTAGGACTTGCATCATTGCTGCAAAAGCAGGCATATATATTCAAAAAACTGTCCTTGTGGAACTTACATCATTGTTGCAAGATCTTACATTTACATTCCAAAGTTCTTGAAATTTGCAAAAAAAGTTCTCTATCCCAACATAGCTGAAACCATTTTTGAGACATTATCATAAACTGACAATACGTAGTGCCCAGAAAAATCAGTTGTGAACATGAGGCCGTCTCTGATGGGACTCTTCTACTATCGATCCTGGGGCCAAGAAGATAGCACTTTTTGACAACATGTCAGCTTTTTGGTTTGGCCCCCGATACACATGAGTGACAGAGATCAATTCAAACAATTCGAACTGTCTCCTAAAAGTGAGAAAAATGTGTTGGAGGCTGGGAGCTTTAATCTGTATCTTATTGTTATCCCAATCTATTACTAATTTGGAGTAACTAAAAATTTGAATGTGTCCGATATTTTTGGCCTAAGTAGATGCCAGAGTGTAGAAAGTTCTCCCATATTGTTGGAGCAGTGCCCCGAACTAAATTTGATTTGAAAATACACCTCTTCAGAAATGAAGATAATCGCACCTGAACACCCCAGAGGTGGATCACCTTGGCTAGCGCCGTAAAAAAAAGCCCAAGCAATGAACTTGTCAATACTGGGCGGGTTGAGCACTCTTATATTATTTTTTTTCCTTCACCCTTGTATTCTCGCGTCCACTGCAGGATCACGACACTCACGACACTCGTTATTCCTGGAGGGATTTTGTGGTTAAAAAAATGCCGAGTTTCTCGCCCACCATAAATCATAAGCAAAAAACATAAAAAAAACATCGTATGAATGTACCAGTGGAATTTTCCACCAGTTGCTGCAAAAGAGTTCCAGAATGTCTATCTATCTATCTATCTATATATTGAATGAGGAGAGCAAGATCCATCATTCCATTTAGCGGGAAGTTGGAATTAACAGGTTTGCAAGGAGGAGTGATTTTTGGGTACCTACATAGCCTTACATCAGGAAAGGGGTGGCTTATTTATATGGACCTAATAAGGCACTTGTTTATGTATGTTACACCCTTAAATCTATGTCAGGATAATGTGTGCTTGGGATTCTACTCTCGACACACCTTCTGATGGGCTGGGGACACATCACGTGTTACAGGTATAAAATTATTATGAAAATCCCATGTTTATAATATTACAAACAGTTAGCACAAACCACCACAAGTAGACGAACTACCTCATCCACCATGCAGGACTAAATAGGCCTTGTTTTATGTGGCGGGGAAGACCAATGAACAAGTTGTGGGACAGGATAAAGGTGTCGAATGATGAGTGAACCAAAACCGAATACTCTGCGGCCCAAGAATTAATCCACCAAAATAAAAAGTGTCAAGTAATTTCGCCACCACTCCGTGAACCCAACCCTATATCACTATGCCATTCCAAGAAGATATCCTTTCGTTGGACGGATATTTCGTCTCTCTGTCTGTCTCAGTGAAAGGGGGTAACTCCCCCAGACAATCAGGATTTTAGGAAAGGTCTGTAAAAGATCGATCTCAATTATGCATATTCATAAATCCTCCAAATCTTATCGCATATAAAAACCCAGGAATGCAATCTCGAGCTAGAGATCCAACAACTCTAGCTTTACAGAGGGCAATCGACAAATCCCACTGATAAGAGATAATATGATATTAACTCACATGTATCATAGTTATCGCCTCACTCACTCTATCAAAGTATGAGCATTGCTTCTACGCAATCCCTCCCTTTACTTCCATTCCATCTTTTCACACAAAATTCACAAGAAATAATGAGAGTGAACAAACCTGCATACCCGAACTGAGAAAGAATCTGAGTGAATAAACCTGCACACCCAAACTGGTGGCCATGGCTGTCGATGGCCTGCAAATAATCCAATGCGGCCTGCAAGTCATCACACAAAAGAGACCGAACCAGCTAGCAAAACCATAAACAATTAAGAAAATGATAGCAATATATATTCCAAATGGAAAATATCTATTATCATTCAAAAAAGAATGATCATAAACTGTCTCAGTGGACTTACATTCATAACTTCGAAAAAAAGAAGTACAAAATATGCCTTGCAGAAGATGAGTCATTCAATAAGAATGAACATAGAATGTCACTCTGGACTTACATTATAATACAATCAGAAAATACGCCTTGCTGTTGGTTAGTAAGACGTGATTCTTGCTGAAAATTCTTCCAAATGACGATTAAGTGCTTCAAAAACACGTCCAAAAAAAATCATGAAGAAGGGATTAAGTCGAGGAGTTCTATACTTCCACTCTCAGTTCTCCTGGTGGAAGGAGCAGCCCATTTTTTGAAAGCAGATCAGCCTCTATGTTAAGCTCTCGGTAAACATGGTTGAAGGAAATAGAAGAAAATAGTTCTATCAGATTCTATAATTGAGACAACAAAGGCTGTAAATGAGGTGCCTTGATCTGTAACCTATGATTTTCCCAATCAATTACCATTCTGGAATCTCCAAAAACTTGAATATTCAGCACATTATGAATTAGCGCTGTGTGAAGTACTGACCAGAGGGCTATTAGCTTTGCTTTGCTATTTGAGCAATGCCCAGGACCATACATAATGCTTAACTTGGTGAATTCATTGAGATAGATGATGCCTCCAGAACCTCCAAGTTGAGGGTTTCCTTGACTTGCACCATCGAAATAAGCCCAGGGAATGCTTTTATCAATGAAGGGATGTTTCAGGACCCGAGGCTTTTTCTGTTTTTCCTCTTGTTTGTGTTCCTTTGTCCACTGCACAATTAAGGACGAGGTAACTTCAAAAGGGACTCTCCTATCTTGAAAGATGAAAGAGTTCCTTGTCCACTAGAGACCATAAATAAAAAAGGATGGAAATGCACCATAATTGCATACTAAAGGGTTCTTCCACTAGTTCTGGCAGCATTTCTCCACTGTTGAATGTAATGGAATTTCTGGGTTGCTCAGTTTCTTAGTTGCATCATTCCAAACTGCAACTGCATAATCACAAGAGGTGAATAAGTGAGAAGCGGGTTCACAGAAAACTTGGCATAAGGGACAACGACTTGGGCCAACCCATCCACGTTTAAGCAAATTATCCCAAGTGAGAAGCTTGTCACTTAAGGTAATCCATAATAAAAGTTTTGCTTTTAAAGTACCACCAGTCTTCCAAACTGAAGTCCACCACCATTTCTTTTCGCCATAGAACATGTCGTTGGTAAATGATTCATAACCTAATTTAGCTGTAAAATCTCCAGTGGTGCTATTCTTTGTCCAGGAAAGCTTATCTGAGGAATTTTCATCTAGAATGACAAAATTCAAGCATAAATTGTTTACAAAATTTTCCCATTCTGAGGCTTCCTCTCCAACTAAACCCAAATCCTGCGTTGTTTTCCAACCGCAGACTTGAGTGTCATCCAACTTTGCATCAGCAAGCACAAAGATATTGGATAGTTTAATCTTAAGTACTATGCTGTCTGAAAGACGATAACCTTCTCCCGCCCAGACCCAAGGATCTCGACCTATGTGCACATGTCTTCCATTTCCAATTCTTCAAGCTATCCATTTTCCAATTAGCGGAAAGGAAAGGATGAAAAATTTCCAACCCACTGAGCCTCCTTTATGAGATTTATCTCTGCTCCTAAACCAGTCCAAAATAGAAGAGTTGGGGAAATACTTGGAGATTAGTGATTTGCCCCATAGAGAATTTGGGTTTAGTGCTAGTCTCCAAAGGGATTTTGCAGCTAGAGCTTGGCAAAAAAGAAGAGGATTATTTATCCCCCATCCACCCAAATCTTTTAAATTTTCAATTGTGGTCCATTTCACTAGAGGAATACCTTCCTTTTTCTTACTGGTTGTCCAAATAAAAGAGAGACACTTCTTATGAATATTGACTAGAATTCCTTTCGGTATGTAAGCTAATGAAGCCCAATACATAGGGATGCTCCGTAGTACTGCTTTTAAAAGAGTTAGGTGACCTCCTCTTGATAGGAACCTGTTTTCCCAACAAGAAATACGAGCTTCCACTTTCTTATAAAGCCATAACCAATCCTTAAAGGAGTATGCATTGGGTTTTAAGAGAAAACCAAGGTACTTACAACCATCTAGAAAGGGGTTTAAAGGGAAGTCCAACAAAGTTGCCACTCTCTGTTGTAAAACCTCAGGGATTCTATTAAAAACCAGGTTTGATTTTTCTGCATTAATTTCCATACCTGTGGCTTTTTTGTAAAAGGGATAAGATTTGAGATATTGAGTCCAGGTTTTCCTCAGTTCCTTCACTAAAAATGAGTACATCGTCTACGAACAGTAAGTGGGTCAGGAGGGAAGTCTTTGAAACTTTAACTCCTTTGAAAGACCCTGAGCTCCTTCCTACTGCATCAGTTTGATCAAGGCTTCTGATTTCAAAAGAAAGAGAAAGGGAGAGAGAGGACATCCTTGTCTCAGGTCTCTTGAAGGGAGAAAAAAGGGAGAAGGGGAACCATTTATGAGGATAACAAAGGAGGGTGAATTTACACATCACATAATCCAATTTACCAAATTCAGAGAAAAGCCGACTTGGATGAGCAAAAGACGAAGAAAGGTCCAATTAACCCTATCATAGGCCTTAGAGAGGTCTAATTTTAATGCAAAAGCACTCACCTTGTTTTTGTTGATCGTGTGTATAGCCTTTTGTGCCAGAGACACTGCATCATGAATTTGTCGATTATACAGAAACCCAAATTGTTCTTATGAGATGATCTCACTTAAACAGGCTTTAGGCGAAGAACAATTACTTTCGTTATTAACTTGTAGACCACATTACAGCAAGAAATTGGTTTGAAGTCAGCGAAGGTTTGAGGCTTCTGCTTTTTAGGAATAAGATATAGAAAGGTGGAATTGATAGCTCCCAACACCTTTTCGGAATGCTGAGATTCCTGGACTACTAGCAACAGGTCGGTCTTCAACAAGTCATAAAACCCTTGGAAGAATTCTATGGTAAAGACGTCAGGATCAGGACTCTTTCCTTTATGAAAGGAGTATAAGATCCACTTAAGTTCTTCCTCTGAAACCTCCTTAATTAGGGACACATTCATTTCCTCTCTTATTGATATTGGAAAGAGTCTGAGGACTTGCAAAATTTCTTGAATGTGGCAACCCTCCCTTTCCTTAAATAAAGAGTTGAAGAAGGAAACCCCTGCCTCATCTTTTTCCTTGAAAGAAGTAACCATCGTGCCCTTTTCATTCTGAATTTCAACTATAGTGTTTAAGTTTCGTCTGTAGGAAGCAAAACGATGATTTTTTTAAATATTATTATCCCCTTTGGAAATCCATACTTCTCTACTCTTAAGTCTCCACAAGGATTCTTCTTTTGCAAGAGTTCTGAACGTTTGACTTCAAGAGACTTCAACTTTTCCATCTCTTCCGTTGAAAAAACCCCATGAGCGTTCTTTTTATACAAGTCTATAATGTCTGCTTCTACTTCTTTTAACTGGGCTTGTTGTCTTGCATTATATAATTTTCCCCAACTTTTTGAAGCCTTTTTTGCTTTGTCTAGATTATCCACCAGTTGTTTCATAGACGAGTCATGAGAGGAAGGGTTCACTGGAACCCATATGTCCTTGATCAAATTTAGATAACTTTCTTCCTTGAGCCAAATATGATTAAATTTAAAGGGGGATTTGGGCTTCTTGTCCTAAAAAGAAATGGAAAGTAGGATTGGACGATGATCAGAAAGGCCTCCTTCCTCCACCCATGAAGAAACCGAGAGATGCCCTGCTAGGAGAATTTTCGAAACCAAAAATCTGTCCAACCTTTTCGAAATTTCTCTATCCCCGCTTCTCTTATTATTCCAAGTAGGTTCAAGCTTGCAAGGAATTACAACAACAAGATTATTGGCTTCAAAAAGAGAGTTGAAAAAGTTGCTTAAAAAATCAGGCCTTGCGAATTTACCCCAAATTTCTCTTTCTAAAACTGTGATATTAAGATCTCCTCACAGGATCAAATTCTGTGCTTCCCAAATCCCTAAATTAGAAAAACTCTCCCAAAAAACTTGACGCTTTAAAAAATTCCCATATACATTAAGAAAGGTGAAGGTAAGGCATGTGGATGAATCCTTCAAAACAGAATTGAGGACTGAGTCATATTTATTTGAAGAAAATTTCACTAAATATGGGCTCCAAGCAGATAATAAACCTCTAGAGTGACCATCCGCATCCAATAAATCAAAGGAACAATATTTTAACCAATGACCAAGGATTTCCTGAGCTTTTATACCATCTGACATAGTTTCCTGAATGAGGATTACAGATGGTTTAAGGGTGTTTATCATCCTTTTGAGGGAATTTTGTTTGGGGGGGACCCCTAACCCCCTTGCATTGAAAGACAAACACAACATTAAGAAGCCTTGTGCTGGGTTTTTCCTGCTTTAAGGGCCCCATTGATAGTAGATTGCTTACCTGTTTTTATCCCCAAAACTGCTTGCTTCTTAGCCTTCGACAAAAAAGACTTTCTGCCCAGGGTAATTTTTGGAACTGGGTCTAAATCCAAGCCGCCAGCTACCACTTCAACATTGTTTTCCAAAGAGGCTACCTTGGACCTCGTGTTGTAAATTTTCGGCGGGATTAGCTTTGAAGTAGAGTTAGGTTTCGAAGATAAAGGAACTTCCTTTGTCTTGTCCAAAGAATGAGACGTGTGCAGAGAGGGGTTAGAGAAATGAGGAGAAACTAGCAAACCAGACACATCGAGAGTACCAGAAAAAGGAATTGCGGAAGGAGGTGTGTAAATATACAGGAAAGATAACACAACTAGAGAAAATCTCACAAACCTCACTCAAGAATTGCAGAGAAGAAAGAAGAAGAAATGAATCAATTATCACTCATGAACATAGAAATGGAGGAATCTGCAGTATAATCATACATCAGCTGTGAGCTGGCACTGTGAAAAATTGAATACAATACAATACTATCAAGTGAATTCGAATTAGCCAAAGGTGATTCGAATTCTCCTTAATGTGTGGCTTGGATAGCATTGGAGACATCATCCAATGAGTGGTAGTAGTCACAACTAGTCAAAAGCCAGTCTAACTGAGTCATGTGAGCACAAATCAAGGGATGGAGACTCCAAGGAGGGCACATGAGGCTGTCAGTAGGTCAAGTGGAACTCCGATACAGACAATGTGAAGCTACTGGAAGTTAAACTGAGCAATAAATGCATAAACTGGTCAATCAATGCTGCAACTGACTATTAGTGATCCAAGTAGTGTAGTAGGGCGTATATGTCATCCAGGTGAGGAAAACAAGGTGCACTAGGTAGGTAGGAGGGCTCATGAGGGCTAAAAACAGGCTCTAGGTGGGTGAACATAGGCTCCAGGTGCTGGGGATACTACCATACTGATGAATGGATGCATGCATGAATTCAAATATAAAAAATGATGATGAGAATATTCCAACACTCCTCTGCAAGCCAAACTATGAGGAAGTAACTGAAAAACTAATGGTAGGGCCCTGGTGACTGAGACCAAAGGTCACCCCGTACAACAATCTAAATAAATAAACTAAGGAAAGAGTGAAAACCCAATGGGAAGAAATCCCCCCACCAAAATAGATTGTAGAGATGCTAATGTAGCATGGCATCACTCACCCCTGAAGGAGGCAAGTGACCTTCTTTACTGAAGAAGGATCGAACGACAAGGAATGGATCAGTAATGTGAGAAGGATGAAACCTTCCATTCTGAAAATCAGATCTGGTTCTCCTTTGATCAAATGGATCACCAACAAGATCTCCGGCAGATCTAAGAGTAATGGCTTCCCATCTTGGAAGAGGAGGATCATCAGGTGCAAGATCATTAGCTTCTTGTGGATCTGGATCTTCCATTCGCTCATCTTCACTGTCAGGTGCTAGATCTTTAGGTTCTTGTGGATTTGGATCTAGAATTCGCTCTTCATCATCTTCACTTTCAGATTCAAAATATATACTCTCATGGGATGAAGCTTCGCTCTCTTGCTCATCAAGTAGTGGTGGTGTGGTAGGAAATCTCTCTTGCTCAACAAGATGAGCATCATGAAGAGGCCATTCCTCAAAATGTACACTCCTCTCAAGGAATGCTGTCATAGTAGAAGGATCAAGAATCTTGTAGGCCTTTGCACTCAATGCATAGCCCACCAATATACACTCTCTGCTTTGTGGATCTAGGGCTCTCCTTTTCTCTGTTGGAATCCTTTCCCATGCTATTGATCCAAACACTCTAAGATGGGATACATTAGGTTTGTAGCCCATCCATGCTTCGAAAGGAGTTATAATTTTCAGTCCTTTATGAGGGACTCGGTTCTGAAGGTAAACAACACAGTTGATGGCTTCTTCCCAAAGACTAGGGTGCAACCCTTTCGACTTTAGCATGCAAGTTGCCATTTCCTGTAATGTTCTGTTCTTCCTTTCTGCAACACCATACTGTTGTGGTGTGTAGGGAACATTATGCTGCATTTATATTCCTTCATCATCACAAAAGGATTCAAAGTCACCCTTGACATACTCTCCTCCATTATCAATGCGAATGGCCTTGATCTTTCTATCTGAAAACGTTTCTGCAGAAGACTTGAAAAAATTAAAGTATCCAAACACTTCTGATTTTAATCTGAGAAAGTATACCCATGTAAATCTTGAATAATCATCAATAAAAGTAAGAATATACCTTGCCTTGTTCAATACAGATATGGAAATGGCCCAACAATATCACTATGAATCATATCTAGAGGTTGAGAGGATCTCCTTTCCTTTCCTTTTTCAAACTTCTTTTCAAGATGTTTACCCATCAAGAAATCCTTCCAGTTGCCCTTGGAAAACTTGACTTTGGGTAGTCCTTCAACCATATCTTGAGTATGCATATCTTGCAGGTACTTGTAGTTGAGTTGCCAAAATATTTCATGCCATAGCCTACTCTCTTCATTTGCATGAGTGTGAAGAGAAGACTGCTTGGAGAGAGGAAGAACGTGAGAGAACTCATAGAGGTTCGAATTACGGTTTGCAACACCTTTTGCAATGATATTTCCTGAAACCATGTCTTGTATTTCGACCTCATTTGGAGAGAAGATCACTCTCTTGGGCTCTCCAGTATGGGTCATTTGGTAGACCGAAAGTAGATTGGCATTAAGTGTAGGAACATAGAGTACATCTGAGAAGTATCCATTATCAAGTTTGATCCTTCCAATCCCCTCAGAGGATACCTCAAAATCATTCCCCAACATGATGGAAGGGCCAACAGTGCATTTGAAACCAGTTAAGAGATCTTTGGAGGATGACATGTGTCTTGATGCTCCTGAATCTATGATGGAGGACTCTCTTGATGCACCTGCCATGAGAGCATGACATCTCTCCTTGTCCTTAGATCTAGAAGGTTCAACTTATTTCTTCCTAGCACATGCAGGTACTGGGAGGTTATTCTTTTCATGTAATTGAGCCATCAATTCTATAGTCCTCTTCATACAAGAACTCTCAGGATGAGATCCTCTATTGCAATAGGTACATTTGGATTTCTCCTTTTGAGAATGTTTGTTCTTCTTGGAATTCGAATCCCCTTTTGACAGATAGGGAGCCTCCTTTTTCTTCTGCTCATTCGAATTTCTGTCAAAAGTTTTTTGGTTGCCCTTTCCATTCGCTCTCTTCACCTCAGCAACTGCAAGTGCTGAATCCATCTTGGGTTTTATCATTCCCATTTGAATCAAATCCTCCTCCTCTTGTGTAAGAGATTGGATGAAGTCATCAAAGTGGGAAAATTTCATTTTGGGATGGATAGCTTCACTGTTTGAAAGGTAGAGACAAATACTGAGTAGTTATGACCCAATTTTGATAGTATGGCAAGGATGAGATGATTCTCTTACTTCTCTATTCCATATCTCTTCAATTGTGAAATCGAATTTTTAAACTTGGTAAGAAACCCATTGATGGAGTCGAAGCTGCAAGGGCATAGTGAGATAAGCTCATTTTCCAACTTGTGACCTTTCAAGTCATATTTATGTCCAAGAAGAGATTCGAGCTTGTCCCAAACTTCTTTTGGAGTGGCTAGATCTATGACATGAAAATGGAGGTCTTCGTAAATGCTGAGGAGTAGTAGTCCTACTACATCATCAAGTTTATCCAAGTACTTGGATTTCTCTACTGCACCAGTGGGTTCGATTGCAGTCCCATTCAATACTCTAGAGAGGCTCTTGGACTTCATGAAGATGTCCATCTTGGCCTTCCATTCGACATAAATGAATGAATTCAGTTTTAGATCCATTGGTAGCTGTTGAAGTCGAATTGAAGATGAATTTGAATGATGGAAATAACCTGCAAAACAATGAAATTGTTGATGGAGATTTTTTGCAAATTCGAATTGAACACTGCCTTAGGAAAATGAGCACATGTGACTGGATCCTTCACACCTGTTTAGAACTCACTGGATTGCTCCAGTGAATTCAAGAAAATTGCACCAGGAATTGCTGTGGAAATCCAAAGGCTTCTGGTGCTCAATGAAAGACATCTGCTCAAAGAATTGCTGCAACTATTGCTACTGCAATTTGAATAGCTGACTCCAGCTCTTATACCATGTGTAAATCTACAGGAAATATCACACAGCTAGAGAAAATCTCACAAAACTCACTCAAGAATTACAGAGAATAAAGAAGAAGTCTAAATGAATCAATTATCACTCATGAACACAGAAATGGAGAAATCTACAGTATAATCATACATCAGCTGTGAGCTGGCACTGTGAAAAACTAAATACAATACAATACTGTCAAGTGAATTCGAATTAGCCAAAGGTGATTCGAATTGTCCTCAATGTGTGGCTTGGATAGCATTGGAGACATCATCCAATCAGTGGTAGTAGTCACAAATAGTCAAAAGTCAGTCAAGTGAGTCTAACTGAGTCATGTGAGCACAAATCAAGGGATGGAGAGTCCAAGGAGGGTGCATGAGGCTGTCAATAGGTCAAGTGGCACTCCAATACAAACAATTGGAAGCTACATGTAGTTAAAATGAGCAATAAATGCATAAACTGGTCAATCAATGCTGCAACTGACTGTTAGTGGTCCAAGTAGTGTAGTAGGGCACATATGTCATCCGGGTGAGGAAAAAAAGGTGCACTAGGTAGGTAGGAGGGCTCTTGAGGGATAAAAACAGGCTCTAGGGGTATGAACATAGGCTCTAGGTGCTGGGGAAACTACCATACTGATGCATGCATGCATGCAAATCATGCAAATATAAAAAAATTATGGTGAGGATATTCCAACTAGAGGAGAAAAAGAGGGTGAGGTGTCAAGATTACCAGAAGATGATGAGGTGCAGTCATTCTCTCATCTGGACTTGTTTTCCAATCGCTGGGATTCATCTTGAGTCGAAGCATCTATTTCCTGATAAACAGTTCCCGTACTATTACCTTCAAGCACAACGTCATCCTGCGACTTCTTGACCCATACTTTTTTCCTTCTTAAAGAATGGATGGGATACGGGAAGTCTCTATCCAGATGCCCCACCTGTCTGCACCCATAACACCTAAAAGGGATTTTCCAGTAATCTAGGAGCTGGTTCCAAATACTCCCAAACATTTCAATAATTATTTCCTCATATAAGCCTTCACAAATATCCATTTCTACCAGTATTTTAGCACATCTTCTATCAACCTTGGACTCCCAGTTTTCCTCCAGCGAAATGAAGTGGCCTAGCTTCCCACCAATAGCTTCCAGTATCTGTTTTTTCCAAAACATCAATGGAAGCCCAAGTAGAATGACCCAGACATGTTGAACATTTTGTGGTTTTCTCTTGGAATCAAATTCAACTTTCCATTCTTTCAGTATTAGTCCAAAAGGTCCCCAACTCCAATTCCGGTTAAGTAAACTTTGTTTGTCAAGTTTAGAGTGCAATTGGAAAATTATCCATCCTTGCGACAGAATGTGAAAGGTAGGAAAATGGTCAAGAAGACCCTTCCAGTTTGAATCCATCCAGGAACGCAGGGATGATTCACCAATAAAATTTCCGTAAAATATTCCCACCAGCGCAGAAGACAGATAGTCAGGCACTTCCTCGATTTCAATATCCTTCCCAACCACCAAAGAGGCCTCCACCTTTTTAGCTTTGGCTCCTTTCTTACGACGTTCTCCTTTCGCTGAAATGAAGGTTGGCGTACCAGAGCCAATATTATCAAGAGAGGGAATTGAAACCTACTCATTATGCGAATTGAGCATCTGCATGTGATTCGTCAACTCACTTATCCTTTCTTTTATGCACTTAATTTCATCATCCCTTGAAAAGATAGGTCCTTGATGGAGAGAATTTTCGTAATCCACCGTGTCTGCATCCATTTTGATTGTCGAAGTTTGGGTGAGTTGAGGGTGATGTAATGCGCTGCAGGTAAAGGGGGCACGTGTAACTACATCAGGACTGGGACAGGGAACGAGGGACAGGATGGAGAAAAGGGGGAAACCAAAAAATTCATCATCATGCAAACCTTCAACCTTCAGCTAAAAAACCAGAAGCTAACTCGTCGCAGAGCTCCATTGCACCTCCATCTCCAAATCCCTATAATATATATATATATATATATATATATATATATATATATATATATATATATATATATATATATATATATATATATATATATCACAAGAAGAAAGGAAAACAACAAATTAACAAACTAACACGAATAGATGGAGGGAGGGGCGCTAAAATTGAGCGAACCTAGTGAAGTTGAGCAGGGGGAAAGTGACGTACTAATGGAGCCATGCCCTAGTTGCAGAGCTCTGAGTTCAAAAATTCAATGAAATAAATGACTCAAAGGAGGGTTTAACCCCTTTTTGTTTATTTTATATTTTGCATGCCTAGTGGGTTGACCCAGTAAAGCCTCGTGGTTTGGGCTCATGGATTTAGGGATTGTTTAAAAGTTTTGGAAGGTAAAGGTTTTGAATAGATTAGGGTAAAGGCTATGAAATGTTATTTAATTACATTTGTATATAATTTGTATACTATTTAAATTTCTTATTATGGTGTAGTTTTAATTATTTAGGATTTAAATATATATTTTAAATTAAATTAGTTAAATTTTGTTGTTATATATAAATTAAATTATTTTAAAATTTAATTTTATTCAAATTGGGTTATCTTTATTTAATTAAATTAAATTTCAAAATTTATATGTTGATTTAAATTATATATTTTATGTTAATACAAATTAAGATTAACTTTTATAATTAAATTAACATGTTGATTCTAGGTTAATTATAAAGTTAATTTGAACTTGACTATAGTGTTAGGAGTCGAATCAAATTGATTCGAATTTAAGTTGATCTAGGACCTCAAGTTGCACTCTAAAATTCCTTCGTTTAATTCCAGTCTCAAATTGAAATTAAATCACTGTTGATATTCAAACTCGATAGGACTATCAATCTTATGGATTCAACTTTGTCAGAAATTTAAAACATCAAGAATTAATATGGACTCAATACTCTTCAAGTCTACAAACGCTTATAGGATACATTCATTCCCATAAAGAATAGAATCTCATTTTCTAAGCTCCATCGAATGGTTCTTTGAAACACTTCTACTATTGATACTTGAGTCTCTCCTCAAAAGATTAGTATTTAAACCCATGTGTTCTAATAACATGAATTGCATATAAACACATAAATTAAAATACGATCATTAGAATGTCACAGGGTAACCAGAATCGCTATGAACAATGATTGGGTTCTTCGTACAAATCAAACTTAGTTTTGGGAGTTCTAATATAGATTACTCCTCATTATATTGCATTTACACTTATAACAGTTTCGATTCAAGTCGACTCTTCACAACTATACTAACAACAAAACATTATTGCATGTAGCATGCTCTATAATTGAACAATAAAATAATATATTACTAGGTCTCATTACCCTTGCTCCAGGAAAACTCGACTTCCACTGGATTATGGAGATTACAACCTTGCTCTGATACTAGAAATTGGTGTAGGCGCAGAGACTCTTATTATTATTTTTAATTCTATTTCGATCTTAATGCAACACGTAGACTCCAACTACTCAAAGATAACTCATCTCCCTAGAGTGTACACCATTGATTTGGCTTGATCGTGAGGTTAAGGTCTTATTCTTTTCTATCAACCAAGCTCAAATTTTGACTAAACGAATGTACCATAGATTCATTCAAATGAATGCTAAGATTTGAACTGGGACCTTTTCTATTTTTTTTAATAAATGTTTAAACCTTATTTCTAAAGAGCCAAAGAAGAAAAAAAGGAAGTGGGAAGGCACTATTGAAATCACTCTTAACTGGTTCGAAATGTTATAGAGAACCACTCACTCAAAACCGTTCTAATCATTCGATGTCTTGGTGTGTATTCAACTCATATTTGAGCTCAAAATTTGTCACTAGCATATCAACAATTCATATATGCTAATTGTGATTCCTCCATCGCTAACATGATGATTCAAAATACATGAACTTGTCGAAACTTTAACAAGCTACCAAGAGGGTCAAACAATGATGGTTTTGTTTAAAAAAATAATGAACGTGACCAGTATGATGAGCCAAACATAATGATACCAACTTCATGACATGACAATGCCGAGAGGGAAAGACAACAAATATCTAATACTTGACTCAGCCACACTATGATGATGCACATGATGCAACTTGGAGGATCTGTTGAAAGGATAATACGAAAGCAAAAACAATGAAATAATATATGGACATGATAAGCACATCGAACTAGATGTGACAACATAGATAAAATGATCTTGCAAAAAAATTCAGTAGGTTTTCCTATGGCATCATGTTTCGACACTAGCTCATGTCTATGAATCCATTTACAATGTTACAATTTACTAAATTTTTACACTGCAGATGGATTCAGAGACCCCCTTAGCTCTTTGAATCCATCTGCAGTGTTAAAATTTAGTAAATTGTATAAATTGATTGTCAAAATTGTAATTTTCCATTGTCGGAGTGACACAACTAAAAATGACCAAATAAATGACCGATTGTTATGTGGTCATTTTTAGTTTAGGTTTGTGGTACTTGCGATATCTCAGCTTGGGATGGTTTTTATTAATGTGTGTACCACAGGTGTATTGAAAATTAATTGTGACACCTTGGGAAGGATGTAAATCTTATAAGCAAATTAATTCTGCTCCAAGAATAGAAGATTACGTATAAGGTCGTTAATGTAAGCGGTGAAAATATGATTCATGCATTAATGCTGAGCTGTGACACATGAGAGGGTCTACAATTTACTAAATTCTGACACTGCAGATGGATTCAGAGACCTCCTAGAAGGGGGTCTCTTAATCCATCTACGGATGGATTCAGATGGATTAAGAGACCCCCTTCTAGGCGGTCTCTGAATCCATCTGCAGTGTTAGAATTTAGTAAATTGTACAAATTCATTATCAAAATTGCAATTTTCCATTGTTGGAGTGACACAACTAACAATGACCAAATAAATGACCAATTCATATTCTTAATGTTATTGTTATGTGGTCATTTTTAGTTTAGTTACTTGTTATTTGGTCATACATTTTATCCCGTGACCCAATTGGTCATTCCTCTGGCCATTTTTTGCTGGCTCACTCAAGTTTGGTCATTTCTACCTTGAAAACAATATGGTGACCAAATTTTTTGGTCGCCTGGTCATTTATATCTCATTTTCTACTAGTGAATAGCGCCGAAATTTAGTGTATTTTAGTTCACGAATTGGGCACTTTTTTTGGCACAAAACTAGGCGCCACAGTTCATGTTCACTTCGACGCCAAAAATAGTGTCGGAAATAGCACCCAATGTAATTCCTAGTACAACGCTGGATATTGTGCCGTAAATGTGGCGTCTAAAACAACGCCATATTTTGCGCTTGGATTAGCTCCCACTTTAGCACCTAGAATGGCACCAAAAATAACGCCGAAGATGGATTCTAGATTTGCTTCCATTTTTGCTTCTACTTTTGCTCCTAGTCGTGCTTCTTGTTTTGCTTCTAACATTGCTCCTATTTGTGCTTCCTTTTTTGCTTCTAGTATTGCTCCTTGTTGTGCTTCTTGTTTTGCTTTTGGTAATGCATCGAAAATAGCTTATTTTTTGGCTTCCTAAATGACTCCAAGTTTTTCTTCCCTTATGACATCCCTTGTTGCTTCTAGTTTTTCTTCTAGATTTGCTTCTGGTTTTGATTCTAGTTTTACTTCCACTTTTGCTTCCAATTTTGCTTCAATTTTGGCTTCTAATTTTGCTTCCAGTTTGGCTTCTAATTTTGCTTCTAGTTTTTCTTCCGCTTTTACTTCTTGGGTTGATTCAAGTTTTTATTTTGATTTTGCTTCCAGTTTTTCTCCCACTTTTGCTTCTGGTTTTGCTTCAAGATTTACTTCAAGTTTTGCTTCTAATTTTGCTTCCATTTTTACATCTTTTGTTGCTTCTAATATGGCTTCTATTACGACATCTTTTGTTGCTTCTAAAATTGCTTCCATTATTACTTCTTTGTTTTCTACTTGAATTGCTTATGTTTTTGCTTCTTGTGTAGCGCGATTTTTTCCTTCTGAGATTTCTTTTGGTATCTATCTAGTTTGGCTTCCATTGTTGGTTCTGTTTTTGCTTCCAACAATGCTTCTTGTTTTGCTTCGATTTATTAATTTAATATTTTTTTTTTCAATTTTATTAGTTAAATATATCATGGCTCTTAAATAACTTATATGATTATAGAGTAACTCATATTGCATTTGAAATATTTTATAAGATAACATTTATAAACAATTTCTAGGGAAATATACATCCATACAAACTAACAACATCATTATACTTATTAAATATCCATCAAAATAAAATCTACAACAACCAGTATGTATATAAAATAACAAGATAATTATTATAACATGATCATCATTTATAATTAAAACAAGTGAGTCAAATATCTTAATTTAATTGAATTTGTCAACATCCATCCTCAGCAGTAAATTAAAATCATCATACGAAATAAATATCCATCCAAAAATTGTCAACCACTACAAATATATATAAATTGACAAGTCAATACTGATAAGATCATCATCATATATAACTAAGACAAGTGAAAGTCAAATATGCTAGTAGATCAATAACATGTCAAAGTGACACATGTCCAAAAGTCAACATAAGTCAAAGTGATACATGTCCAAATGACATAAGTCAAAATGATAAATGATGTAACTCAAAATGATAACTGTCAAAATGATACAAGTCAAGATGATACATGTCCAAATGATACAAGTCAAAATGATACAACTCAATAATATGGTACTGCTGGTAAAAATGATACATATAATATTAAACATAAAAATAGGCATCATAACGATATATAAAAAATGATCCATGATGCAATCTATATGATCAAATATGTCACTAGCTACTACCAACAATTGCCTCATCATCATGATCACCATCGTGATCATGATCATCAAGATCATCATCATCCACCTCGGTGTCTCCTGTGTTGGCCTCATCATCATCATATCCCATGTCAGTACCAGAACCAACATAATATTGATCTATGTCATCATCTGGATCAGCTGGATCTTCTGCAAGACCCGTGTTCTACAAAAAATATTAAAAATGAAAATTTATTATTTATTTCATGCAATACTTAAATTTTCTGTTATATTTCTAATATTACAATATATGAAACAAAACCATAATTATATTACATCGATATCAAAGTGCACATACCATAATAAAATTTCAAATAAGTTACAGCTAAGATTTCATTGCAATGATGTAAAACATGCAACAATTCTAATAAACGTTAGTAATTATTATTGATTTTTTTTTATTTTATACAATTTAACTATCAACTATAAATTATGGAAATTCGAGTTCATCTGTGTTGTGGCTACCTACTAAAGCTTTACTGAAGTCATTTGAGTATCCCATCTCTTCCCACTTGGTCCATTCCCACCAAGTGGGTTTGCTCAGGCGGTCCTCCTGCCACCTAAAAAATGTTGCATAACTATCCCTATGTCCTCCAGTCAATCTACGAAGAGGTCGACCCCACATTGTACAATCATCCCTCTCTGATCCCCAGCATGATGGATTCCTCAAAATACACAAATCCCTCTGGCCATAACTATACTAAGTGTCCTATGAACTCAACTATATAACCTTGATCCTTCAAGGATGAAACTGAGAGCACATTCGCTCTCAGACAAGGAACATATAGAACATGATGAAGGGCTAGAGTCCATCCAGACTTTAACTCAAGTACAACATAACCCTCTCTTCTATTGGATGCTCCTTCTATGTGGATCCCACACCTCACCAAGCATCTAGTATTCAATGATACAGGTGGTTGAAATAGATCACAGTACCTTTTCATATGGCATGTGGCACCACAGTGTAGATACCAACCAACTCAAGAAATATCCTCTGAATCCAGGAGTAAGGCATACTCCTTGAATAGTGTGGAGAATAATGCTTGAACAACCTGAAATAGTGGAACAAGGGATGTCAGTTACAGTAGAAACAAATTTTTACCGTTGTTTAATAAGCTGAATAACACCAAAAATATTACAATGCAGCGAAACAAAGAATAATTTAACCGCACATCAATTTACATGCTCTCATTTTAGATAATAATCTCAATTGTTTTTTTCTCAATTTACATGCTCCTGCTCCAGTTTGCATTATCGTGCATGTCCACAATATCAGGAAAAAATCCTTCCAACGTGCCACCATGGAGTCAACTATGTTTTCTGTAGTGTTCACCAATTACATTTATGTGAAGGAAATTAATAAGTTTCTGTAACTATACTTTTTCTCAAATCACACCAAATGTCCCCTTGATATTGCATTCTAACATGAAACATTATATGCATGACATATATATTTAAAATCATTTATTTCATGCAC
This sequence comes from Larix kaempferi, assembly GCA_027924585.1. Taxonomy (NCBI): domain Eukaryota; kingdom Viridiplantae; phylum Streptophyta; class Pinopsida; order Pinales; family Pinaceae; genus Larix; species Larix kaempferi. The sequence continues at coordinate 2,028,354 of BSBM01000036.1, forward strand.
CCATATCAAGTTCTCAAAGTGTCCATGAATGGCCCCGGGGTGCATGGCAAAAATGGCCACATAACCAAAACTGTGTCTCCGGTTGCAGATCAGTTAATTCCAATGGATTCAGGATGTCAATTTTCAATTGGGGGACCCCTCATACCATGACTCACTTTCTCGGAAATGGTCTTATTGTGCCATCTCCAGAACTAGGGATCTGCTTAGTGAATACCTTGCCAATTTTGCACAAGGGGGTCAAATTTGAGCCGAATGCTCTCGTGTGACTGTGGACAACGTGGAGACATCCACAATGGAAAGATGCACATGTGGGAGTTGGCAGAACCTGGTTACTTTTCCCAGTTATAGAACCATTAGTTGTAGAAGTAATAGCCAACACACTTTAGCCTACCATTCAAATCTCAATTCTTGTACATTGTAGGAAAGATACCAAATGCATATGTCTGTGTTAATATAAATTTTTATACAATTATAATCCAAATTAGATGCTATTGAGGAAGTCCAAACCTTAGTTTGGAACTTACTGGGCATGGTGGATTTCGATCTGTCTGTAATATTGTTCATTATAAATATCCATTGGGGATATAAATAAAATCTAATATTGAGTTAATTACATAGAATGCAACCCAAACTTGAGTTTTATAGTAGCGTTTGGCCACTACCTCCATGTAGCTACTCTGAATATACTTTTTGATATATTTCCCTTCAAGATTCACTCAACCTACTAAAGTCAGGCTGCTTGACATTCTTAATTGACTAGTCGCGGGAGTACCAAGACATATAGAAATAGGTTAGCATGAAACAATTCATGGTTAGCTATCATTGTCTTATCCATTGTAGCATATGCATAAATCAGGGAATGAAGGTGTTAACCCTGCATATCAACATGTAGACATGACCTGTACGAAATAATTTCAATGTAGCCACATTAATAGCCAATGACATGGTATGAAATGACACTAATACGAAATAAAATATCTATGAAATAGATTCTCTAGACACAACCAACAATAAAATAAAAAGAGGTTTATGCTATTGCGAAGCCACGCACCCAACTAAAATGTTAAGACTTTAAAAATGTGCAAAGGAGAATGGTATCAACAATAGTGGAAATCAACCTTAGAAAGAATTCTAGATCAAATTCCAAGAAAATGAAGGAGTCCACTTCAATGCATCTTGATGTGCCCTAATATAACTATAGTGCAATTGATTGGTCTAGTACTGATCACTGGAGTGCTCCTTTTAGATATCAAGATATTTTCTTTTGAGAGGTCTGCATCACTTCTCACTATTTCTACCTGGGAATAAACATTGCACCAAGTGATATATATGTAAACTCTTTGTAAACAATGATCAGAAACAAGGAAAATAATGGCCAATGCTACAACCACAAAAATAAGGGACTATGTATACTGTTATACCATTATTTACCACCCCCTTGGGATCAATAGGAACCTTTACCAATTTTAAGTTGTTGAACACTTTTATTTTCTCATAACTTATTACTATTCAATAATAATAATAATAATAATTTATTAAGTTATTGAGAAACTTCATTATTTTCTCCATTGGAAAAATACACTTTCTAGAACCATTGGTGAGTTGTGAGGAGATTAGCTCCATGAGTTGGATCATACATGTTATGAGCTAACATTGCTAATTTATAGGTGTCCACATTCATCCTCTCTACCTTCACCATACACCTATATAATGAAGGTATTCCAAGGGAGAAAGGGGGAAGAGAAAATAACAAACAAATGCTGCCCAATTTCAGAGAGACCCTCTTCCTTCCTTCATCCATCATCATTATGAAAGCCAAAACTTTGGTGATATAGGTTATGAGGATATTGAATCAAGGACCCAAGGAAAGTCCCTCATCATTGAGTCAAGGTAAACATTGTGATATATTGAGTCTAATGCTATATATACACATGCTGATGGTTTCACCCATTCATGGTGTTTTTCTCAATTGCACATCATAAATCTAGTTGTGATTAAATTGGATCTATTTTATGTCATGCATAGTTGATAGGTTGGAGAAAGGTGTTTCCTTTTTTCCTTTGTGTGCAAAATAGCAGGTGTTTAGAGGCTGGAGCATAAGATCTCTAGGGACTACACTAGCTCAGATCTACGAAGGACAACCATCAGGTTTAAGGTATGCTATCACCATCCATTTCTTGTATTGAATGCATGATATATTTAGGTGAAACTATTGGCATATCATCCTATTGTCTGTCTTAGGTATTGGTCACACCTAAGGGAGATCTCACCTATTCGTAGGAGGTATTTTCTCCATAACAGAATTGGTGACCATATTGGGGACGATTCTTTGTGGTATGATTTTATTGGTATTTTCTTGAGATTGGGTTTTGATCTATCTATTTATGTATTCTCTATAGACATCTGAGCAGTGGTATCTACTAGATCTCTCAGATCTAATTCAGATCTAAATCTAATTTTAGTTCTGGGCTTGCCCTACCTTCATTTTTTTGGTATTTTGAGGGAGGTTTGGTAACGGCTATAGAATTCATACTATTAACCAAAAATATGACTAGAATATGTCAAATCAAACCCCTAGAAATTTCCTATCCAATGGCGTTGGGCTGGTCGAAATATGATAAACCAGTAAAAATAAATCCTCTCTGCCATATTTCCATCTGTGAAGAAAATTCCTGAAAAGTGCAGATTTGAAATGAAGATATCTTTGCTTCCTGGAATTGGTTTTGAATGATTTTTTTCTTTCAAATCATGTATTTTTTTGAAAGGAATTCAAATTTATAATTTATTTATGGAAATCCTAATTAGAAAGGTACAAAAATTGATATGAGTTTCATTGCCTTTTTTTTTTCTCTTTATTTATTTATTTTTTGACATTTGTTAAAAAAAAGAACCAAGAAAAAATACAAAAAGAGAGCATATTTGCATATTGGAGGTGAAAAGGTAGAAGCATTTTTGCATGAAAATTGCATTGTTTGTGTGAAAAATATCTCTTTCCCTTCCTCTAGGTCATGTTCATTGAAGAAAAAGGAAAAAAAATCATTGCCTTTTGCATGGTTTGGGTCAAGTCAAAACACATCATTGAGTCCCTTTAACCGCTCCAAGATAAAATCAAGTGCAATTCAATTTAAAATATTTAGCAACATTGTGTGATAGGCTAGAGACATGTTCCGACGTCTTTAAATGTAGGATCTGCCACTACTTATCATCTCTACAACCTGAGGACTGTCCAGTTCTTCCACGTACTTAGAGTATATTGGAAGGCCACTTTCGAATGGTTTCCCATTAGACATCACTACCATGGATTTGAGCTCCCACATACCTTGAGTATATCAGGAGACCCCCATAGAATCTTGAAACCAACTGAGTTAACCTTTTGGCCGTCTTTTTGTTTCAATACATCGAGAACAACACTCAGGGAGATTACTATGCACGTACTGTCAGGTAGTACGGTAAAGGGTATGGTCCTAATCCTCCTTTAATAGTGCTTTGAAATATTGGGCCGAGTATTACTGTTGGACCCTATAGTATATCGCTAGTTGTGACAACTTGACACACCCATGAGGAATGTGCTATTTATCTCACCTATCCACATGTTTTCTTGCTGCCTTAGCTGAGTAGGAATTTGTAGTGTGATTTGTTTAGAAGGCTATAGGGTGAATAATTTTGCTACCATAATTATGGCTAATGAACCTGTACTCCATTCAAGGCGGTTGCATGGGGATTATCTTGAGTTTGAGGGCCCACCAATTTGATGATGGAGGGGTTTATTCCTTCATTAGAATTACCCACCACTACAGAGTTTGAAGCTCATTTAGCTTCTACCCCCCCACACACATCCCACACTTGGAATGAATTACTCCACCTAAGGTTGAGGTAGTCTAAGAAGGTCACAAATTTCATTACAAACCCCCATTGACTGATCTTCGTGGTCCTGTTCTAGTCAAAATCAGGAGTTTGTTTTCATTTGAACCAGAGGAGAAGTTTAAGAATTCCTATACAATGTCCACTTTAGGAATACCATATAGCCTTGGGGGGTCCACCCCATATAAACTCGTAGGGGGAACCTGTGGGTAACTCTCCCTCTACTACCATGACTAGCACACTGGGGGAAATACCCTTGCCTCCCATGGTTAGTAACCTATTTGTGAGTTTTCCATCAGGGCCATATATCCCTACCTCCCATGTACCATTGGCATTTGCATCCTCCTCCCTAATAGCCACTATGCCAATGCTTCCTACCTCAATTCTGAATTTAGCCTTTATGTTTGGTTAGACCAACCCCACAAATGTTGGGACTATCATGCCATCTAGTTTTTCCCCTAGTTCTGTTCAACCTATAGTGAGTTTCCTGTCTAATTGTAATTTTCCTTCGGGCACTAGTATTCCTACTAATGCTAACATCTGGGGAGCACATGCTACATCCCATGCACCCATTGGTCCCTCGGCCTCCCCCAGTGTAGGTTTTCCTATTGGGTGGAACTTTGCTGTAACTATGGGCCCTTCTTCTAGCCTTGGTCCTTTATCAGGGGGAAACCTTGCACCTGGGGTTTATCCACCATCTTAGAGTGCGAATGTTGGTCCATCCATTCACTAAGGAGGATTTCAATATTATCCTTCTCCTGTCCAAAATAAATTTTCTAACACACGTTTACCATTCTTGGCCACATTAAACCTACCCAATCTCTCCAAGCTGACGAATGACCCCGTTTGTCACCATCCCCATTGGTCATCCATACCTAATTAGCTTCCATCATACATTCCCAAGTTTGATGGTAAAACTGGAGAGGACTCGCAAAATCATGTGATGACATTCCATTTGTGGTGTTTGTCCAAATCACTTGTTGATGACAGCGTCTGTCTGAGGTTATTTCAACGCACCTTGATTGGCACAACAGCCAAGTGCTATATTGTGAACCTAGTGCATCCTATAATGACTTTAGCTCTTTAGGCATGGATTTCCTTACCCACTTCCAGTTTCCTATACGCTATGAAACATGGACAAATCTCTTGACCTCCCTTTGTCAGAGTACCTGCACACATATCTTCGATCATATCCATGAATGGAGAAGGAGGTGATGCTTGATTGGCGCTGAGATCCTAGGTCAGCTTTTAGCTAATTCATTCGTGAAGTCTTTGCTACCACCCATCACAAAATACATCATCATGTCAGTTGCCATTACTGAGGATCAAGTAATCTTGAAGGCTCAACAACTAGATTTGATTTAATCTCAATATGGCACATTATATGACATTATACCTCATGCTCTCCACCCTTCAACAAATCCTCACCAACCTCCTCCCGATCCCCATGCTAATAGAGTGATTGGTGTTGTCTCTACTCCTTCGGTAAGCCACCAAGCAGATCAAGTTATTAAAATGTCAATCATTGCTCCTACAAATGTTCCACAGTCTATACCATCCACGTCACCTATAATGTCCCCATTCAAATAAGTGCATAGTAAGACAATCCCATCAATCCTACTAGTTTCCTAGGTTAGATGGGCACATGTGGGATGGTAATAAGGAAGCCAATAAATGATATTTATACATTAGAAGGGTTCACGCATTTAATAAATATGGTGAATAAATAAATTCAAGAGAAATTCTAGGTGGCAAGTGGTTTTGGAGACATATGGAGGTGGTGGGACCCATACTAGATTGATTTTTCAATGACACATGGCAGCTCTCTCTTGCCAATTCGAATTCATGGGAAGGTGAAAAATCTTGGGTGAGTTGGTAAGTCATAACACATGGCATTGAGAATCTTAGGTCGAAATGGGATGGAATAGCAACCTCCATGGGAGAGGAAGAGTCAAATTGGAGACTAGTGGACACTTGGGTTAGATTCCCTAGTTTTATGACAACAATAATGAAGCATATATGAAATTTATGACAAAATTCAGACCTGACTTCTTACAACTGACCATTATGACATGTAAGCCCCAAAAATAGGCTCAAGGAAGGCGCTCATGGAGTTGGGGGAAGCTAAAGAGACTCAAATTCGAATTTGGGGGAAGATGGAAGGTTGGAACTAGGAGACAAGTGGCAAATGAGGAATATTTTCTAAATGGAAATTTATTGAATCTATTGAGAGGATTTCGACCCCTTGAAGGCTAATGTTGGTTATAAAATGTAGAAATCAAGTATGAGAATGGCTTTTGATGATTTGAAAAAAATTGCATTTGTGAAGAGAGAACTAGTGGATGACTAGTTTCTTGCCTTAGCCAATTTCGAGGGTGAAAGATTCCCATCCAAGTTGGTGTTTGGAGAGGTCACTCAGGTCTTTCATGGTGCTTTAATGGAGTTTTATTTGCAGGTAGAAGCTACAGGAAGTTTCATGGTTTGGTTTAGTGCAACACTTTCTCTCCACCATTTCCAGTTTTGAAGGCATATTCAGGCTCCTTGAGGGATTGCGCTTTGGGTGAGATATTGCACTCATTGGGAGAGATTCATATGATATTTTTCTGATTGTAATAGATTAATATCCTATGTTATTCATATTCAGAGACTCTCAGGTCTAAATACCCATTGATTGTATGCAAAATTATTGATTAATGAGCAAACAATGTCCATTTCTCCAATGTTTTGATGTATGACACTATAATGTTGATTATTTCGAATGGATGGATGATTCTCTGATATATTTGTGATTCATATACTTCCATGGATATATTATACAAGTTTCATGTACTGTAATTGAGCATTTGAAGCATTTTTACTCAGTTTGTTTGTATTGAGAGGTGAAATAGTACCATTTCCCCAAGGGTCGAATTGGGGGTTTTTGCTGTTGAATGCGAGAGAGTTAGAATAGTAGTCAAAATCAATTAATGGTGCATATGAGAACTTAGTCACATAATTAACACATTACATACCTCTGTTCATAAATTCGTGGGAGTTTGGAGGCATTTGGAAGGCCATTTGTAGTGTTACCCCGGGGGGATTTGATGCACAAATTACTAGTCAAAATTACATATATTGATCAGAATACAAATCAAGTTTGAAGAAGTATTTGGAGGGCCATAAAAAATCCCTAAACCTAATATTCAAGTCTAAATATCATTCATACACTCCTACAAAATATTTGGGAGCATTTGGGTTGATTTGGAGGTCAAAACCGTAAAACTAGTCAAAGGTCGAAATTGGGGAAAAAGTGGAAAAATTGGCATTTTAATAAAATTTTGAAAAAGGGTCATTACAAGTGGTATCAGAGCATGTTCTTGGCACCTGATGGTATTAACAAGAAGTCAAAAGAATAATCCACCACCCTTTGAACCAGTAGTTGAAAAGATTTTTGTTGAAGAAGAGGTAGTAGAAGAAGAGAAGTCTTTTGCTGAAATCATGGGTAGAGAGGAGGAGAACAAAGCGAGATATAAGGAGGAACTTATTGCAACCTTAGATCCATGTTTATATAAACTTTCAAAAAACATGGATAGGATAGGTGACAAATTGTTGCAAGGATTCGAATTATTGATTAGCCAGCTTCAAAGCAAAGGGATTATAGGAGATAATAGTGGTTCACACTCAGGGGAAAAGATGAAAGGGAATGAGCATATTTTCTCAAGTACATGACCTCATAATAGACCTAATGAATTTCAAAGCACACAAAGGCTGACTGCACCTAAATTTCTCACACCCAAAGAAGAGCCCAATCTTGAATTGGATTACAAGAAACTAGTAAATGATTGGAATGATTTGAATGAAGAGTGTAAAAGAGGTGTACCACTCAGTGACTACATTGATGCTATGCAAAAGATTAAAAGGAAGGGAGACAATAGGAGTCCATTCCAAAACAAATAATTAAATAGTGCTATTGGAAAAATGTCACTTCCTACTTTTGATGGTTCTTCTCAAAATTCTGCTAACACTTGGTTGCAAAAATTGGATGTATATTTTCAGCTGAATCCTATGTTGGAAGAGGATGCATTAAAAATGGCCATTTTGCATTTGGAAGGAGATGCCAATGAATGGTGGTTTCATGGGTTGAAAACCTTGGGTCATAATTAGGTTAAAACATATGGAGAATTTGTTGACAGGGTACTAGAAAGATTTGAACAAAAAGATCCAGAATTGCCTTTCAAAGAACTAGCTCAATTGAAGCAAACTGGGTCCCCTACTGAATATATGTTGGACTTTCAAAAATTATTAGTCAAGGTGGCTGATGTATCTATGGGAAGATTAGTATTGTTGTTCACTGAAGGTTTAGCTGAACCCTTAAGAGGTTTGTTCAAAGCCCACAAGCCAACTACATTAAAAGATGCAATGAGCTTGACTAGGGATCTCCAAAATGTGCTTCCTAGAACGAGATTTCCTCCTAATCCTAGCTACAAATTTGAAAATAAACCTTGGAAAAGCGATGGATATGATAAGAAACCTTGGAAAAGAGAGTCATTTGAGAGGAATAAAAAAGAGGGACTAAACAGGGATGAACTTAGAAAAAAGAAACTGTGCTTCACCCAACCATGGACACTGGGGCACAAATGTACCAAAGGAAAGGCTCAATACATAGAAGTATTTTTTGATAATGAGGGGTATGATGGGGGAATGGATGAAGATGGACATATTTCAGATCAAGAAGAGGCATATGAGACAGCAGTAGAAGAGGAAAGACAAGAAGAAAATCATCCTTCACCGGACAAAGCAAGAATGGCACTGCTTTCAGTAGTACCTCGCTATCATACTATCCAATGCAAAGGTGTGGTACAAGGACAAAGAACTTCATTTTTGGTAGATGGAGGAGAAACTCATAACTTCATTGATGCAGAGATGGTAGAGAAAAGAAAGATACCTATTGAACCATTTGATGGCTTTATAGTTGTCATTCGCTGTCACAACATAATGCAATGCAAAACATGGGTTCCAAAGCTGCAAGTCACCGTAGGTGGAGGAATAGGGGCTGTCTTAAAGCAAGGCCAACACCCCATAGCCTTTGAGAGCATAAATTTGCAGCCTCATGAAAATTTTTACTCCATCTATGATAAAGAAATGTTGGCCATTATGCATGCATTGGCCAAATTTAGACAATACTTGGTGGGCAACAAGTTTGTGGTGAAAACTGACCACAATAGTCTAAGACACTTTCTCACCCAAAAAGATCTAAATGAAAGGCAACAAAAGTGGGTAAGCAAGATTCAAGCTTATGATTTTGATATTAAATATGTCAAAGGAAAAAATAATATAGTAGCAGATGCTTTGTCAAGAAGGCCTTCCTTTTCTCTCATGGATATTGCCAAGGATTGGAAAAACATGCTACTAGTTGAATATGCCAAAGACAAATTTGCTTGTGATGTGTTGGATGGAATCAAAGGGGATGATAATTATAGGATTTTGAATGGGTTGATATATTATAAGGGAAGAATTTACTTAGTTCATAACTCCAATCTCAAGTACCGAATTTTGCAAGAAGCACATGATTCCCCACTAGCGGGCCATCTGGGGATCTTCAAAACTTATAGATAGTTGAGGCAAAGATTTTTTTGGAAGGGGATGAAGGAAGATGTTCAGAAGTATGTGAATGAATGTAAATCATGTCAACAAAACAAATCAGAACTTACATGTCCATCCGGCCTATTACAACCATTGCCCATTCCGGAGCAAAAATGGGACAATATTTCCATGGATTTCATCACCGGATTGCCCAAATCCTTGGGTAAGGATTGCATCTATGTGGTAGTTGATAGGTTGAAAAAATTTGCTCATTTCTTTGCTGTTACATCATATTTTAGTGCTGCAAAAGTGGCTGGTATTTTTTTCAAAGAAATCTTCAGATTGCATGGGCTCCCCAAGAGCATTGTAAGTGATAGAGATAGTAGATTCATGGGTGCTTTTTGGCAAGAAATTTTTAAATTGGTAGGCACTCAATTGACTCCAAGTACTAGCTATCATCCACAAACTGATGGAAAAACAGAGAGGGTAAACCAATGGTTGGAAGGATACCTAAGAAACTATGTGGGAGGGCATCAAAAAACATGGGAAAAATGGCTACACTTGGGTGAGTTTTGCTACAACACCACTTATCATATGTCAATAGGAATGTCTCCTTTCAAAGCATTATATGGTTATGATGCACTTACATTTGCTGACATTATATTTGGTGATAGTAGAGCCCCAAAGGCTAAAGATTGGGTGGAAGAGAGCCAAGAAATTTTAAAGCTCTCGAAAGACAATTTGTAGGTTGCTCAAAATCAACAAAAACAATATGCTGATATACATAGAGAAGAAAGAACCTTTCAAGTCAATGATTTAGTATATTTAAGGTTGCAGACTTATAAACAAACATCTCTAAAAAAGAATGGAGCAAAAAAATTAAAACCAAGGTACTATGGGCCATACAAGATAGTGTGGAAGGTTGGAGAAGTAGCATATGAACTAGAACTTCCGGAAAAGAGTAAAATCCACAATGAATTTCATATTTCTTGTCTCAAGAAAGATCTTGGTAAGAAAATCATCACTTCAGAAATACTTCCTCCTTTGGATGATGAAGGTTAGCTCACACTTGTTCTGGAAAAGATTTTGAAGACACGGGAAAGAAGGTTGAGGAGTAGAATCATCAAAGAATATTTAGTGCAATGGAAGGAATTACCAAATGAAGATGCCACATGGGAAGAGGAGAATATTTTGCAGCATCAAAATTTGAAATTGCTTGAGGACAAGCAATCTTGGGTGGGGAGGACTGTAATGTCCCCATTCAAATAAGTGCATAGTAAGATAATCCCATCAATCCTACTAGTTTCCTAAGTTGGATGGGCACATGCGGGAAGGTAATAAGGAAGCTAATAAATGATATTTAGACATTAGAAGGGTTCAAGCATTTAATAAATTTGGTGAATAAATAAATTCAAGAGAAATTCTAGGTGGCAAGTGGTTTTGGAGACATATGGAGGTGGTGGGACCCACATTAGCTTGATTTTTCAATGACACATGGCAGCTCTCTCTTGCCAATTCGAATTCATGGGAAGGTGAAAACTATTGGGTGAGTTGGTAAGTCATAACACATGGCATTGATCATCTTAGGTCGAAATGGGATGGAATAGTAACCTCCATGGGAGAGGAAGATTCAAATTGGAGACTAGTGGACACTTGGGCTAAATTCCCTAGTTTTATGACAACAATAGTAAAGCATCTATGACATTTATGACAAAAATCAGACCTGACTTCTTACACCTGACCATTATGACATGTCAGCCCCAAAAATAGGCTCAAGGAAGGCACTCATGGAGTTGGGGGAAGCTAAAGAGACTCAAATTCGAATTTGGGAGAAGATGGAAGGTTGGAACTAGGAGACAAGTGGCAAATGAGGAATATTTTCTAAATGGAAATTTATTGAATCTATTGAGAGGATTTCGACCCCTTGAAGGCTAATGTTGGTTATAAAATGTAGAAATCAAGTATGAGAATGGATTTTGATGATTTGAGAAAAATTGCATTTGTGAAGAGAGAACTAGTGGATGACTAGTTTCTTGCCTTAGCCAATTTCGAGGGTGAAAGATTCCCATCCATGTTGGTGTTTGGAGAGGCCAATCAGGTCTTTCATGGTTCTTTAATGGATTTTTATTTGCTGGTAGAATCTACAGGAAGTTTCATGGTTTGGTTTAGTTCAACACTTTCTCTCCACCATTTCCAGTTTTGAAGGCATATTCGGGCTCCTTGAGGGATTGCGTTTTGGGTGAGATCTTGCACTCATTGGGAGAGATTCATATGATATTTTTATGATTGTAATAGATTCATATCCTCTGTTATTCATATTCAGAGACTCTCAGGTCGAAATAACCATTGATTGTATGCAAAATTATTGATTAATGAGCAAACAATGTCCATTTCCCCAATGCTTTGATGTATGACACTATAATGTTGATTATTTCGAATGGATGGATGATTATCTGATAAATTTGTGATCCATATACTGCCATGGATATATTCTACAATTTTCATGTACTGTACTTGAGCATTTGAATATTTTTTACTCATTTTGTTTGTATTGAGAGGTGAAATAGTGCCATTTCCCCAAGGGTCGAATTGGGGGTATTTGCTGTTGAATGTGAGAGAGTTAGAATAGTAGTAAAAATCAATTAATGGTGCATATGAGACATTAATAACATAATTAACACATTACATACCTCTGTTCATAAATTCGTGGAAGTTTGGAGGCATTTGGAAGGCCATTTGTAGTGTTACCCCGAGTGGATTTGATGCACAAATTACTAGTCAAAATTACATATATTGATCAGAATACAAAACAAGTTTTCAGCAGTATTTGGAGGGCCATAAAACATCCCTAAACAGAATATTCAAGTCTAAATATCATTCATACACTCCTACAAAATATTTGGGAGCATTTGGGTTGATTTGGAGGTCAAAATAGTAAAACTAGTCAAAGGTCGAAATTGGGGAAAAAGTGGAAAAATTGTCATTTTAATAAAATTTTGAAAAAGGGTCATTACATCACCTGCGTCTACTGAACCCTCCCAAGTTAACACAATACAAACAACTCAACCTGGTAATACAAACCAGTAAGGGGGAAAAAAGAGAAACAACCGTTGAAGGAAGAAAAATTATGAACCACTGACTGAACCTCAACTCACCGATAACACTCATGTTAAAGAAGAAGGGGGTAAAATGAAGAACTGATATCCATGCTTTGTTTGCAAAGGTGACCATCCCACCCATGTATGTTCTCTCATGGAGGATGTGCACAAATACCTTGCTTAACGTGCAAATCCATCTCCACCTGCTGTTCTAAATCACCCCTTTCCTCAAAACCAGCAAAAGTTGGTCAACACACCTCCCACACCCTCACAAGGGAGAAACCACAATAAAAAACATTTTGGGGGGTCCTCATCCAATTCATTTGTGTTCTTACAAGACATCATTCTACAAACATGCTCTAAGAACTATGATGCCTTAGGGAAACACCTATCCACAGATGAGACCATCGCTTCACAACCTGATGATTCTATTCACATTGAGAAGCCTATTCATGATCCATTCCATTGCCTTCCTAATGGATTGGTTAATAAGTCTAATATTCTTTCGAGAGTTTCCCATAATTGCAACAATGTTGAGGACTTGGCGCAATCCCCTTGTTCCATGTCATCCCTAGAAGTGCACCAAAGTTGTCATGGTCAGAAAAGGAATTGTTGAACATCATTGGTGGCATCGACTTATCAGATACCAATGTGATCACTTCCAACTTAGACCAGGCTACACCAAGGATTCCCCCTCAAGTGGAATTCCAAATTCAATTCAAGTCACAAGGGGTCACCATCTATCGCACTGTTGTGGATGAGGGAGCCTCAACTTGCGTCATGTCTGTGTCTTGTTGGAAGGATTTGGGTTATCCCACTTTAGCCCCTTCACCTACCATGTTGCAAGCCTTTGATGGCCATTAATTTCAACCAAAAGGGATCATCTTGGGTTTTCCATTTGAGCTAGGAAGGAATATTTTGAATGTAGACGTAGATGTTGTCGATTATCCATTGGATTACAATATCTTACTAGGATGGATTTGGTCTTATGCCATGCACGTGGTGGTTTCTTCTATGTTTCTAGTGATTCGTTTTCCCCATGAAGGGAAAGTGGTAACTATTGATCAATTAGACTTTTGAACCACTGATCTAAGAGTCTCCAATGGTCAAAATATTCCCCTTGTAAGTGATTCCAACTCGACCATAACAGGTGTGGGGATTGGGATGTTCAAGAATTCCACGTTGATGGGAACAATTCATCTACCCCCTCCACTTTTTTATGTTGCATCATCGCCGATCCCTGCAGGCTCATTGATATCGATGGGATCATCATCAATAGAGCGTACACATGCTTTTGTTCCTCCTTCATCATCCACTCATGATGAGATTCTATGTTTTGATCCCACGCCATTTCCTGGTGACAATGTTCCCATCATGACACATGACGTTCTTTTGATAGGGAGCTTGGGAAACATCTCCAAGATCAAGAAGAAACATAGGCATAGGAGAAAGAAAATACGACTTAGTAGAGAACCATTATCCTCAACTAATCATGGTGGGGGAAAGTCACTAGCCTATGCTAATCCTGGTAGGGGTATACTGTTAGCTACTACTAATCCTAATGGGGGAAATCAATTATCCTCTGGTAATCCTAGTGGGGGAAATATATTAACCTGTGGTAGTCCTAATAGGGGAAATCCAATAGCTTATGTGAGTCATCCTGGGGGTATATCAACAAACTCTGGACATCATGTTGGGAAGTAAAAACCAACTACTTCCAATCACGCTGGAAGTGACGTTATTTGTGGGAATTCTAGGCAAGTAGGGCATGGGTTTTCTCACAAAGACTGTTACACATAGGCCACACCGCCACGTAGTGCTTTGTACATTATGTATCATATATTGGTGTGGTGTGAATTTTCCTTTTTCGTGTGCGTGGCATGTCTTGATCAGTCTCAAAATACATATATGTAAAAATTTAAAAACATTATAAAAGACTAAAAACCCAAAAACATTATTTTTTTTTAAAATCTAAAAACATCTCATAGGTGCATTTGTTTTTATTTTGATCTTTTTGGGATTTTTGACGTGTGTTTTGGAACTTGTGTAAGCTGTATTTTTAGGTTTTGATGGTTGAGACATGGAATTTTGACGACATCCAACTTCCTTGAGGTATGATTCCTAATCTATCATATAGGGATAGGTTTTTTCATGCACACATCCGTTGCATTTTTAACCATCATTTTTTCCATTGTCATACCTTAGGGTCCCACTCATCCAATTGTGTTATTATCCCTTCTATTCCCTGCATATCATGACTGGTGTGATAGAGCCTTCCTCCCATGGGTGTCCTAGAGTAGCACCTCCTCTCCATTTGACACCAATGCCACTATTTATTGTAGGTGCAGGAACCCTCCTTAGTCTTTCTCATGCATTGATGAAGCCTCATTATCCTTCTCTTCATCTACTACTATCCTTACCCAGTGGGGGTTTCCACGAGTATCCTTTTATACTTTTCTAGACTTGTTAAACTTTCATGGAAAAAGTGCATATGGAGCATTTTTCTCTCTCTTCTTTGAGCTCCTTAAAAAGTAAAGATGGACCCGAGTTCGCTTGTCTAGGATCGTTAAAATTTCATGGAAAAGATGCCCTTATGAGAATTCTTCCATCCCTCCTTCGAGCTCGTTAAAAACATAAAGGAGGTCTCGAGTTGACTCATCCTAACTCGTTAGTCTTACAAGGATGAGATACATATGGAGCACTCTTTAAGCTCTTTTTTGACTCCTTAAAATTGAAAATATTGCTAAGTAGGCTTGTTCCTTTCATGCTCATTAAAGGAGTTGAAAGGTCATCTATTCTTGTATAGGTTTATCCCTTTTTTCGGGCGGAGTGGAATAATTATGAAAAAGTCATACTCTAGTCCTTCCTAACTAGAAGAGTTCTCTCTTGGATTTTTTTATGCTTTTTCGACCTTGGGGGACTAATATTACAAAAAAGAACCACCTTCCGAGCATTCTTCTCTCTTTTCTTCGAGCTCATTAAAAATGAAGATGGCCATGATTTTACTTCTTCGGAATTGTTAAACCTCCATGAGGAAGATTCCTTTAGAGCACACTTCTACCCCTTCTTCGATTTCGTTAAAACATGAAGAAGTTGCTTGTAAAAATAAAAAAGAGGGAGAACCATCATCTGTATATTTTCCACGAAATGAAAGTAGTTAGTTGCATAACCCTTGAACATGGAACCTGCTTGAGTCCATCTCTCACAGTTGGGTATTAGCTTGCTTAGGAGCCTTCTGAGTAGTCTTTCTCCTATGGATGGTTACTCTTCCAATCATTATGGAGAGGGTTTCAGTGCCTCCTGCATTGTTACTATACATCATTTCCCTTGTGTCAAAGCTTCCAAGTCATGTTCTATGTTGTGCCACATGTTCAAGGGAAGTTCATCCTATGTCAACCATCTGTAGTTCAATTGACCTTATTTCCCATCCATGTTAGTCATCCCTAAGTTAGTTTACTTTAGTGACTTGATCCATTCAAACCATCTCTTTGAGTTTGTTTCGTGTCATATGATGGGGGATACATTAAGGCCCTCCTTCGACAGATTCCTTCCTATTGACGCTAACTCCTTATATATGAAGTGAGTCTAGAAACTAGTAGTACCTTGGAGCTTGTAGTTCTCAGTGGCAGGTTTCCTTGCATTCAACAGTGGGTTTACATCATTGACTCCTGTTTGAGCAATTCTACAAGTGTTTGACATCAACTCATCCATTCACACTTGTTAGATTGTACTAGGTACCTTGGGGGCCATTATCATAATTGGTGGTTCCCCTCGCATTTGTTAATGGTAGACATCAGTGACCGGTAATAAGATGGTTTCACCCATGCTCAACATCATCACATCTATTTTCATGTCATGTGAATCGTACCTTCGAGGGTTGAGATGAATACCTTGGGTTAGGGGTTGCATCTTTCCGCTCTTTTTCCCCTCCCAAGTTGTGATGGATTATATCACTTGAGTAACTGGAGGGCTACTAGAGCACTACTTGTGTGTTATTTGTCTTCTTTCTTTATGTTGTGTCATAGATCCACACTATATTGGTTGGTGGCTATGATCTCATTGGTTCACATAG
Source organism: Larix kaempferi (assembly GCA_027924585.1). NCBI lineage: Eukaryota > Viridiplantae > Streptophyta > Pinopsida > Pinales > Pinaceae > Larix > Larix kaempferi. The sequence goes on from BSBM01000036.1 coordinate 2,044,947, forward strand.
ATCCACATTGTATTGGTCAGTGGCTATGATCTCATTGGTTCACATAGATCCACACTGTATTGGTTGGTGGCTATGTTGTTTATCATGACATGGATCTACGTTGTACTCTTTTGTAGCCATGATCTCATAGTTGGTCCCATGGATCCACAACGTATTGTTTGGAAGCCATCCTTTATTTATGTTTTGAGCATGGGTATGTGTTGTATGCAGGAACTTCAACACAACATTTGAGCAAAGAATAATGCACACACAGTAACCAAGAAGAAAGGATTGGATCGAACATTCGGTCACTTTTCTCATTCATCATGGTAATATTTATACAATATGAAGTCAGTTGGAGCGTTTGTACCACTTCCAACCGTCCATCAGTGAAGAGTTAACAATGACAATTAAGGCCCTGAAGGGTCCTCTCAACATCTCTCCCACCAAAAAAACACTTCTTTGTCTCGAAGAAGACAAGAAAAAACAACCATAAGTCGTGATTTCTTTATCCTTCGTCATCAATCTGGTAGTGGTCAATCGAGCCTCACCCTTTCACCTTCCTGCCGACATTCATCTCCATCGGTCCAGGAAATACTGTTGAATATTGTAACTTCTAAGAATATTATATTTGTATATTATTTATTCCGGAGATGTTCCATACCTACGATGTGATTATACTATGAATCCAGAGATGTTTATTCCTCCGGATTGGTTGTGGTAACTAGGGTTATTAGACCCACCATGTGGGGGTCGGCCCAGTCAGTTATAATAGGGTATTTAACCTAATGGTTAAATACGAGCCTACATGTACTTGTGTAAAATACATGTCAGTGTAGTGTATAAATAGAGGAGGTATGTTCCTCATTTGACACACTCACTCACTTAAGAGAGGCGCACTTGTGGAGGAGAGGTCTGCTATGGTGGAGTAGGAGATCATGTCTTTGGTTTGCATATTTGCATATTGCTGGTCATCTATATTGAGGAAGCTTTACTGGGTTTTCTACCCCATGAGGGTTTCCCAGGATAAATCTGTGTCTCTTGTGTTTATGCTATGCTTGTTGTGTCTTCAGTGATCCTGTATATGCTATTATTGTGAAATGGAATGTAATGCTTCTATTTTCTGTCTTAGCATATTGAATTTTAACATGGTATCAGAGCTAAACTGAAGGAAGGCAAGGTATGGCACTTACGACACTTGCTTTACTTATGACAATTTGAAGGTTAGGGTTTTATATAGAAAAAATAAGTCATCGTGGAACTTTTGCTATAACTCCATTTTGGAGAAGGTTCAGGATCTGAAACCTTTACAGGTCGTAGATAACATCTCCATGTATCTTGTGTCCAAAGGGCACCCTCAGATTCATTGTACTTTGTAAGTTATGATCAGTACAAGTTAGGGTTTCTGCCTCTTCCAGATCTCAGTCAAAATCAGGTGACCTAGGAAAAAAGGTCATAACTTGGGTTAGGAAGCTCCAAATGAAATTTCATAAAAATTGACAGGTAGTACACAGACTGTAATATCTCAGGAAACGTTTTAAGAGGCCGAAGCTGAACCAGTGACACGTGGCATGCCGTACAAGTTCGCTCTCCTGTTTTATCCCATAAACAGGTCACGTTGCGACACTTGGCATAAATCTCTCTAAGAGAGTCCAATTGAGGTCAGAACTGTCAGGATGAAAAGATAACAGGGCAAGATATCTCAGGAAACGTTTTCAGAGGCCGAAGTTCAAACAATGACACGTGGTACGCCGTACAAGTTCGCTCTCCTGTATTATCCCAAAATAGGTCACGTTGCGACATTTGGCATAACTCTCTCTCAGAAAATCCAATTGAGGTCAGACCTGTCAGGATGGAAAGATGACAGGTCAGGCTACTGCAGAAAAAGTTTTCAGACCCTGTTGAGCAAAAATTTCAGAGTTATAGCAGAAACAATCAGGTACATATTTATGTCAAAACATAATTATTTTTGGAGCACCTTTATTCATGGCTTCCAGAATTTAGGGTTTCGGAGAGAGTTAGAATTTTTGGAATCGAAATCCACGGCTAGAAGCTCCTCAAAAAAATAAGAGTTTAGAGACTTGGATCAAACCTTTTGATTGAGCAGAAGAGTGGGATTCATCAAACCCTAGTTCGGGATCCTGTCCAGAAGATCCAGAAGTTTCAAAGGCAATTTTGAGGGGTCAAATTTTGGAATTGAAGTATGCTAGTTTGATCAGCTCAGCAAGACACATCCTTCCATTCATTCGGAAGTGTGAAAGTCAAAGATTGAATTTTTAGGGTTTCTCTAGCAAACCCTAATCAAGCTCCAGATCAAGTTTCAAGGGGAGTTGAGGCTAAGGCCTTACATAAGAAGACTACAAGAAGTCTCGAAAGGTATGACTTAAGGAGGTTCAGGTATGTCTTGAAATCTTATTCTTGATTAAGTTCATGATGTGTTTGTCTTCATATTATTTATTAGTACAATCTTGATTAATGTTAGAATTGTCTTATCACCCTAGTAACAGTATGAATGCATGAAGACATTCATTGATTAGGGCTATATGATTGTACTAATGCATTATGGTGTTGTGTGAGGTTGATGTTGTCTGCTAACAAGATACAGGTACATCACAAAAGACAATTCAAGTTCCATGACCATGACAACATGAATACAAAGACTCACGAGGTATGCATGACTTTGTTATATTATGTTTAACCTATGAGACATGTAGGTTCTAGCTCAGGATCTCTAAATCATTGAAGAGATTGTTTAGGTATGTTGTACATAACTAAGCAGAATATATGGCTGTCTGCTCTGCCAGCTGTGAAGCAGTATGGCTTCAAAAGCTTTTATATGGAGTGTTTGACTTAGAAATGGATCCCACTGTGATTATGTGTAACAATCAAAGATGCATTAATATGACTGAAAATCCTATGTTCCACGATAAGTCAAAACACATAGAGATCCGATACTTCTATATACGAGATATGGTGCAAAGAGGAGTTATCAAGCTCGAATATATAAGCACTGAGGATCAGATTGCTGATATCTTGACTAAACCTCTGTCTCGAGTGAAGTTTGAATACTTTCGAGACAAGCTTGGTATAGTTCAAAAGAACTCTCCTCGAAAGGGGGAGTAGCATAGTATCTGATAACAAGTCTGCCTCATAAATGATGAGGTTACCTATTCACTACACTTAGTTACCTAGAATTATTTAGATTTAGGACTCTTATATTTTTACTTTTGATGATAGATGTATTAGTGAGAATACATGCTTTTGATGATAGATGTATTAGTGAGAATACATGCTTTTGATGATAGATGTATTAGTGATATACATGTTTAGATGATGATATACATGTTTTGATATACATGTCTCGATGATGAGGATACATGTTTTGATATACATGTTTTGATGATGAGGTTACATGATGCCTTGATGTATTGATACATGTTTGTACTTGTATGGATGAAGATACTTGTACCCATAATGATGTGGGGATTGGATCATCCCTGGACTTCAGTCCTAAAGAGAGCCGTAGACGTATGTCTTCGAGAATGAAGTACTTGGTGGACTTGAGGGGATTGGATCATCCCTGGACTTCAGTCCTAAAGAGAGACGTAGATGTATGTCTTCGAGAATGAAGTCCTTGGTGGACTTGAGGGGATTGGATCATCCCTGGACTTCAGTCCTAAAGAGAGCCGTAGACATATGTCTTCGAGAATGAAGTCCTTGGTGGACTTGAGGGGATTGGATCATCCCTGGACTTCAGTCCTAAAGAGAGCCGTAGATGTATGTCTTCGAGAATGAAGTCCTTGGTGGACTTGAGGGGATTGGATCATCCCTGGACTTCAGTCCTAAAGAGAGCCGTAGACGTATGTCTTCGAGAATGAAGTCCTTGGTGGACTTGAGGGGATTGGATCATCCCTGGACTTCAGTCCTAAAGAGAGCCGTAGACGTATGTCTTCTAGAATGAAGTCCTTGGTGGACTTGAGGGGATTGGATCATCCCTGGACTTCAGTCCTAAAGAGAGCCGTAGACGTATGTCTTCGAGAATGAAGTCCTTGGTGGACTTGAGGGGATTGGATCATCCCTGGACTTCAGTCCTAAAGAGAGACGTAGACGTATGTCTTCGAGAATGAAGTCCTTGGTGGACTTGAGGGGATTGGATCATCCCTGGACTTCAGTCCTAAAGAGAGCTGTAGACATATGTCTCCGAGAACAAAATCCTGAATGAACAGGTAAGGGGATTGGATCGTCCTTGGACTATTAGTCCTTTGAATTGAGCCGTAGACATGATGTCTCCGAGAACTAAATCCTGAATGAAAAGGTAAGGGGATTGGATCGTCCTCGGACTATGGTCCTTTGAATTGAGCCGTAGACATGAGGTCTCCGAGAATTGAATGATAGGACTGGATCGTCCCTAGACTTTGGTTCAAAAGGTACATGATAGGACTGGATCATCCCTGGACTTCGGTTCAAAAGGTACATGATAGGACTGGATCGTCCCTGGACCTCAGTTCAAAATGTACGTGACAAATCCTAGAATTGTTCTAGGTTACATCCAGCATGAAACAGGGCTGGCTCTGTAGATGTGATACATCCAGCATGAAACAGGGATGGCTTTGTAGATGTGATACATCCAACATGAAACAGGGCTGGCTCTGTAGATGTGATACATCCAGCATGAAACAGGGCTGGCTCTGTAGATTTTATACATCCAGCATGAAACAGGGCTGGCTCTGTAGATGTGATACATCCAGCATGAAACAGGGCTGGCTCTGTAGATGTGATACATCCAGCATGAAACATGGCTGGCTCTGTAGATGTGATACATCCAGCATGAAACAGGGCTGGCTCTGTAGATGTGATACATCTAGCATGAAATAGGGCTGGCTCTGTAGATGTGATACATCCAGCATGAAACAGGGCTGGCTCTGTAGATGTGATACATCCAGCATGAAACAGGGCTGGCTCTGTAGATGTGATACATCCAGCATGAAACAGGGCTGGCTCTGTAGATGTGATACATCCAACATGAAACAGGGCTGGCTCTGTAGACGTGACACATCCAGCATGAAAGAGGACTGGCTCTGTGGCGGTAAATCCTAGATCTGATCTAGGTCACATCCAGTATGAAAAAGGACTGGCATTGTGGTTGGGATTAGATCGTCCCTAGACATGAGACTTGTATTAAAGAGATAAGGATTGATCACCTTGGAACTTGATCTGGATTATATCATCCATGGACCTATGTCCTAAAGAGAGCAGGATTGATCATCCTGTAATATGATCGTGTGATGACGATGCTGATGATCGTGTGATGACGATGTTGATCGTGTGATGATGATGCTGATGATCGTGTGATGACGATGCTGATCGTGTGATGACGATGCTGATCGTGTGATGACGATGATGATGATCATGTGATGACGATGATGATCGTGTGATGTCGATGATGATGATCGTGTGATGACGATGTTGATCATGTGATGGTGATGCTGATGATCGTGTGATGACGATGTTGATGATCGATGCTGATGATCGTGTGACGATGATGTTGATCATGTGATGGCGATGCTGATAATCATGTGATGACGATGCTGATGATCGTGTGATGACGATGCTGATCGTGTGATGACGATGCTGATGATCGAGTGATGCGATGTTCCAGTAACTAGTTGAGTTACTGATGATGATGAACTGAAGAAAGCTTCCGATGATATATAGATGTATCATGTATGATGTATGACTCGTTGCTCCTGTGTATGTTGTTATAATATCCTTCTCGTTAAGGGGGAGTGTTGAATATTGTAACTTCTAAGAATATTATATTTGTATATTATTTATTCCGGAGATGTTCCATACCTCCGATGTGATTATACTATGAATCCAGAGATGTTTATTCCTCCGGATTGGTTGTGGTAACTAGGGTTATTAGACCCACCATGTGGGGGTCGGCCCAGTCAGTTATAATAGGTTATTTAACCTAATGGTTAAATACGAGCCTACATGTACTTGTGTAAAATACATGTCAGTGTAGTGTATAAATAGAGGAGGTATGTTCCTCATTTGACACACTCACTCACTTAAGAGAGGCGCACTTGTGGAGGAGAGGTCTGCTATGGTGGAGTAGGAAATCATGTCTTTGGTTTGCATCTTTGTATATTGCTGGTCATCTATATTGAGGAAGCTTTACTGGGTTTTCTACCCCATGAGGGTTTCCCAGGATAAATATGTGTCTCTTGTGTTTATGCTATGCTTGTTGTGTCTTCAGTGATCCTGTATATGCTATTATTGTGAAATGGAATGTAATGCTGCTATTTTCTATCTTAGCATATTGAATTTTAACAAATACGAGGGCTTCCATGCTCTACCTTTACACCGTCTCACCAAATGCCTTAAAACTTATGAAATCACACTCAAGAGATGCTTCTGTATTTCAGCACCGGGGGGCTCAATCAATTCAGGTGTTCTTTGTGGCATCATGTAGTCGTTAAGCTCTATCTGTGTTATGTAGGATATCATCTGTTTGAATGTCATCTTTGTCATCTGTCGTGAGGATTTAATATTCCTACAAGGTTCATTGAATTGCTTGGGCGTGCTATTAGTGATGGTTGACTTCTTTTGGACTCAATTGGCTTAACTTGACTTGACTTACATAGTTGGCTAGAAACCGACTTCAATTACATAAGTGAGGAGATCGCTTGCCTTAAGAAAGACCCACGTTTAACCTCCTCGACTATAAATATAGAGTTACATTGGTATTGGTTTAACCAATAACTTCAATTACATAGAATGACTTATCGACCAAGAATGTAATATCGACCATATATCACTATTAACTCGTTTATCGAGCAATTTGCAACTAACCACTTTTAAGGACCGACAATAATGACATCAACCAATTTTATAATCACCATCAACCACTTAATGTCGGTAAATAATTATTTAACATACCGACCAAATTGAGCTTCGATCAAGCATACAATATCAATATAAGCATTGATCAAAAGTTGACTATTTTTACAATAAGTAGCGACCTTGAAGCTAAGTTAGTAAAAAAATAATAATATAGTACCCAGCCAACATCAAATAGTTTTGATATCAGCCTCAACCAAGTGTCGACAAGACTTTATTCTACTTAAAAATAATCCCAACCGCATCAACCAAAGGGAATCGACTATACTTTATTTTATAAAGTGTATCATCAATCACCAAAGCAGGCATTAAAAAATAGATAAAAGAGCATATCCCGCATATTCTATCAACCAAATATGGAAGATGTCGAGCAAACCAGATTATGTAGATTATTTCCGATATTGGAAGTCGGTGCTCACGTTGGACGACTATGGCAGACGGATCACTGTTTGACCAAGATTGTTGGTCATCGTTGTCCATATACTAACTGTAGAAAACTCTTAAATACAAATGGTTGATATATCCAGTCGACAACCGTCTATCTTATTTAGTGGCTACTGGTCGATAGCCTATTCATTAGAATTGATAACTAGTTGTATTCCTTGTCGTTGGTTGACAAGTTTCAATAATGAACATCTTGGTTTGCTGAAACTTTTCGAAATGCTTTGGCAGTCGACCATTTGGTCCGCTCAACCTTTTAACAGTGTTGGTGTCCATTATTACGAGAATATTTAAAATGCATAAAAGTTGTATTCGGTGGCTCAGTCGCGGATCAATTGATAGTCGGTCAAACAAACCCAGTCGAATTATGATATCGACCTCCTCGATCCTTTTCATAATGAAATAAAAAACTAGAACGGTCAGTTTGGTTGTTCGATAATATTTCTCTTCGACGAGACGGATTCACCTTTCGTTTTCGATAATATTTCTCTTCGACGAGACGGATTCACCTTTCGTTTTAATGGCTATCAACAAGTCGACCAAAATTGTTATTTGGAAACAAGTTTCTTTGCTTTAGTGGTCGGCTCTCGACAAACTGGCGGCCAACGAAATCCTCTCATCCATGGTCGTCTTCAGGAATAGTTGGTAGGAATAATAATAAATCGGGATATTAGCTCGTCGACCCAACATATTAAGAACTAGGTTGGTGCTAGCCAACATTCGTCGACGGAAAATCGACTACACTACCTAGTCGGTGAACTGTGGTCGATAGATAATCAAATGAAAAAAATGGTCGTCATCATTTTACTTACTGATTTGACTCATTTAATTGAATTCGGTCGACAGAGCAATCGCACACACTGTATTGAGCAACGACACCACGTACGGCAGCATGCAATTCTGGAGATGTAATCTTTTTCCAGTCTTTCTTTGGCAGGAAATATTTAGTAGCAATGCTTGGGATCAACATCTATCACGTGTGATCTTCCTCACTCTTTCACACAACATCTAACTTTTCTCACGTATAAGCAGTCTTTGATATTTTTGCTGGTTCTCCACACTATATTTCAGGTTCGAGCCACTCCCACACGCTGCTGCTGTCACCTAGCAGAATGGAAGCAGGAACGGCGCTAGATGTTGTATGCAAGAACTTCAACACAAAATTCGAGCAGAGAATAATGCACACACAGTAACCAAGAAGAAAGGATTGGACCGAACGTTCGGTCACCTTTCATCCATCATGGTAATATTTATACAATATGAAGTCAGTTGGAGCGGTTGTACCACTTCCAACCGTCCATTAGTGAAGAGTTAACAATGAAAATTAAGGTCCCGAAGGGTCCTCAACAGTATTCCTACCTCAGGGATGATATATATTGTTGAACGGATGATTGATTGTAGGGTCTTCCGCGGTGACTTGATTCCTATATCCTACCTTGACCACATCCTCTCTTTCCATGTAGCATTGCCTTATTGGAAAGTGTTTCTTCCATCAGTTCCTCTTTGACCTCACACTTTAGGGGGCATTTGTTATATCATTATTTACCACTCCCTTTGGATCACTAGGAACCTTTACCAACTTTAAGTTGTTGAAACAATTTTATTTTCTCATAAATTATTATTATTCCATAATAATAATAATAATTTTTTTAATTTATTGAGAGAATTCATTATTTTCTCCATTGGAAAAATACACTTTCTAGAACCATTGGTGAGTTGTGAGGAGATTAGCTTCCTGAGTTGGATCCTACATGTTATGAGCTAACATTGCTAAGTTATAGGTTTCCACATTCATCCCCTCTACCTTCACCATACACCTATATAATGAATGTCTTCCAACAGATAAAGGGGGAAGAAAAAATAGCAAACAAATGCTGCCCAATTTTAGAGAGACCCTCTTCCTTCCTTCATCCATCATCATTGTGAAAGCGCAACCTTTGGTGATATAGGTTAGGAGGAGCTTGAATCAAGGATCCAAGGAGGGTTCCTCATCATTGAGTCAAGGTGAAAATTGTGATGTATTGATTCTGATGCTATATATATAAATGCTGATGGTTCCCCCCATTCATGGTTTTTTCTCAATTGCACATCATAGATCTACTTGTGATTGAATTGGATCTATTTTATGTCATGCATAGTTGATAGGTTGGATAAATGTGTTTCCTTTTTTCCCTTGTGTGCATGATAGCAGGTGCTTAGAGGTTGGAGCATAAGATCTCTAGGGACTACACCAACTCGGATCTACGAAGGACAACCATCAGGTTTAAGGTACACTATCACCATCCCTTTCTTATATTGAATGCATGATATATTTAGGAGAAACTATTGGCATATCATCCTAATTTATGTCTTGGGTATTGGGAACACCTAATGGAGGTCTCACCTATCCGTAGGAGGGATTTTCTCCATAACATATACATTACTATAACTTGTAGAATACTTAGCAATTAAATGAACAATCAATATGCAATATATTCACAAATCAATATATTCTTTAGAGCAATAACCATTATATATAGAAGTAATATCCAACACACTTTAGCCTACCATATATGAATTCTTGCACACTGTAAGAAAGCTTCCAAATGCGTATGCCTATGTTAATGTAAATTTTAATACAATTCTACTTCAAATTAGGTGCTGCTGAAGAAGTCCATACCTTAGTTTGGAACTTACTAGCACGATGGCTCTCAATCTGTCTATAATATTGTTCATCGTAAATCTCCCTTTAGTCGAATATGAATAAAATATGATATTGATTTAATTACCTACAATAAAAGTGAGACTTAAGTTTTATAGTTGTGTTCGGCCACTGTCCCCATGTAGCTATTATGAATATGCTTTTTAATACATTGCCCTTCAAGCTTGACTCAACCTACTAAAGGCAGGTTTCTTGACAATCTTGTTCGACCAATCGCGGGAGTACCGAGACATATAACAATAGGTTAGCTTGAAACAATTCATGGTTAGCTATGATTGTCTTAGCCATTGTAGCAGACACATAAATTAGGGAATGAAGGCATTAACCTTGCATATCAACATGCGTATAGGACCTATAAAAAATATTTTTAGGTAACCACATTAATATCCAATGATGTGATATGAAATGGCATTGATAAGAAATAAAATATCTATGAAATAGATTCTCCAACTGTGATCAACAATAAAATAAAAACAGGGTTGTTCTATTGGGAAGCCACACACCCAACTGAAATGTTAAGACTTTGCAAATGTGTAGAGGAGAATGGTATCAACAATAGGGGAAATAAATCTCATAAATAATTCTAGATCCAATGCCAAGAGAAGGAAGGAGTCCACTTCAATGTAGCTTGATTTGATCACTAACACAGATGGTTGTCTTATGTATTGCAACATATGCATAAATTAGGGGATTAAGGTGTTAACCCTGCATATCAACATGTAGAAAGGAAAAATGTACTATTTGATATACCAGTTGCTTGGATTCAAATTGTCTATGATCTATTGAAAATGAACAATATCATTATTTAAAATGAAAATAATGAGTAATCAAATAAGGAGAGAGCTGACATACAACCCTTGATGATATCTTTATAGACTATGGAAACAAATGTGATTGTTTGTTTACTTGCAACCACCATAGGATTCAAGACATCCATCTATTGTCAAGGAATATCAATGGTTATGGTAACATAGTTGTTGCAAGTATTTATGGAGTTGCTAATTTGGGATTTGATGGATGTTGGATAACTTTCCCTATTCTACAGATTTACTTCATGCTTTGTGAGCTGAGATTCATTGTTGGATGAGCGATTCTCTTTCACTAAGACTATACCTACCCTTGGACTGCAATTTGATTAGTATTCAGGGTTAGTTGCACCTTCAAGTGTGTCGTATGGCCTCTCTAGATGGAGATTCAAATATTATCGAGTCAATTTTTTTTACCCACATATTGTATGACCCATTCACATGCCATACAACTGCTCTAATCTAGTGGTTGACCCACTGGATGAATTTTCTCATCTCTACCTAGTTGATTTTCCTCTCTAGTCAACTTAGTTCATAGCTGGTTGATTCTAATATTTATCGGTTCAATTCATATCTTGTTGGGTTGTTTGATTCTACTTCATCTCAGTCAATTACATTTGTTGGGTCAACCTCGACATTGTTCTTGTCAATTTCCTTGACTAAGTCAGGTTCCTTTTTGCTTAGTCGTTTTACCTCTCACCAGGAGGAATTCACAGTGGTTGTTGTGATTTTATTTCCGTACTTGATTCTCTCATGCATTTGATCAAACTCAAAAACCTAGGAATCTAACTAGTAACAATATGGTAGTCAATAGAAAAGTTTACCTATCTAAACCATCATAAATTCCATCTCCTTCTTATGCTAAGTATACAACTATGTACCTATGAAAATCCATATTCAATATAAGCAAACATAGGAATATTAAAATTATAACAAAAATAAAAGATTGAAAATGTTTCAGGATAGTTAAAGGGTTTAACGAAATAGCATACCTTGTGGTATAAACTAGTTCCCTCAAGGTGTGCTTTCAATTTACTCTAAACTCCCAATTTACTTCAAATATAGCCATACAAGAGATATCATATGAAATATAACCATATTGTATGCAATATACCACATGTGATATATGGTTATATACATACATGGTTATATGCATACATGAGATGTAAAAATATTATATAGGAGAGTCATTTGGATCGATTGTTGGCTCAATCATTTCCTTTAAAAATTAATAATATTACTATCGAAGATCTTTAGTTTTGATATTAATGGAGTTCATCTAGTGTTTCACTCTTTGAGCTTAGTCCATTTTGCATATGTACCTATATGCAGTACTCAGGATTTTAAAGCTTTGAAATATTCAAAAGAAGGTACATATGAGTTGAAGTAGAGGGCACTACATTGGTAGGACATGGATCATATGTAAGCCACATCATCTATGTAATAATCAATTAGAACAAGATCACAATAAGTTACACTATAAAAAATGAACAAGTTCCTTTCACCTATGCTTGGTACACAACCCTACCATTGGACTATTTCAATGTTTGATCCTAGGAGATCATAGTTCATTTTTTTGCACTATTAATTGTCAATCAATATGTAATATATAAACCATTTTACCAAAAAATCAAGAAAATAAATCATCTTCACTATCCATCTACTTGGTAGCCATCCATATAGATAAGTCCTCACCTATGCAGATAATCCCTTAGTGTCTTGTAATGAAGGTTGTCTTATAGATTAGAATGGGGATGGGATATATGATCCAATTCCTTAAGAGATTGAAGGTTCCTAACCTAAGTCGGGATAAATACCAAAGCAAGGAGAAAAATCTAAAGTTTTCGAGGTGGTGTAACATCAGGACACATACCATGTTTAGTGCATGTGGGGGATGCATACTTAATGCTGGTCATCTAGGATCTAGGAATATGAGTGAATCATTAACTTATCAAGGGGACGCTTGGCTCTGCAGTTTCACACAAGGAAGAGTTGTGTTCATGATGTCATGAGAGGATGAATTACTAGCCAAAACATTGTTGGATTTCCATTCGCACACGATGAAGGATTTAGTTTTGAGTAGCAGTACCAGGTGGATTCGATATTCCTTTGTGGGAAGGTACATAAGAACTAAGATGGTAAGTGCTATAAATCCAGAGAGTGGATTTAGAACTACTGTTGTTTTAATCATGCTTCGTATTATCTCTCGTAGCATTTATAGCTTCAATTGGGGGAAAAATTGGATGTCAAAATATTTCTTCCATTCTTTTCCTAGCCCCAAAATCCATTGGAGGGAGATCCCTATGGAGGTGGTGGAGAATTGCATTGGCCTAGTATCCGATTTGGACAATGACAGTGAGGCTTTCTGCTACGCAGAGAATGCAGTACACCGAATTGCTCGAGGTATGTGTAGTCTCAAGCTCAAGTTGTGGGGAATTGAAAGGGACCATTGGGATAGGGAACAACGTTGGGAGGCGTGGTAGGAGGAAGATGACCAGCAAAGGTATATGGAGAAGTGATACTTCCATATTCAACTGGATTTGCTAAAGGATCACTATGAGAGGAACAAAGACAAATTGGTGACAATGGCGATTCAAATCACAAGTCTGGAGAAAATTGTTGAGGCTTTGCAGCGATAACATAAGGAAAGGGAGGTTGCTAAAGGTTCCTCCTACATTCCACCTTAAATAAAAATTGAAGACCAGGTTCCATGGGGTTTCCATTTCTAGAGAGGATATGTACTGCACTTATATTTTGTTATTAGGTCATTTTATTGGATAGTTCAAATATTGGTAATATATGGTAGATGCTAGAAGTAAGAATGAAAATTTAGTGTTTTGGAAGGACCTGCCTATATGGTTTTTGGATAGGTTTGTTTTAGGCTATGCCTTGATATTTTTTCTATAATATTGGGGTGTTATCCTCTGTTTTAATAAAAAAAATCCTATCCGTTTTGGTTAAAAAAAAGCATGAACCCGTCCATTGAAACACAACTCTCATGTAAGGAGTCATAAATCTTGGTTCAAGGTTGCTCATGGAATACTTATAAGGAATTTTGATAATAGTATTGTAAATGTACTCATGAAACTACACCTTCAGAGTAGACAAGTAAGTGTCTTGTTACTATCACATTGGATGATTCATGTATCATGAATACACAATAAGATACATTATTTCAAATTTTCAATTTCAAGTACAAATTTATATGTCAATTTAGTTTGAAATTAGTTGATATTAGAATAGTACTGTTGGGCCCTAGAAATGCTCCTTTTTGACCATACCTATTTCATCATTTTTCCTAGTTACACCCTACTTTCATAAACCATATATATGCCTTTTTCCAGAACAATCAACAATCCTGACAAGGTATAATTTATTATTGCTTCATTTAATTAAATTCCTAAGATTTTTATGCTTATGAATTATAGCCTTCGATTTATGCTAAGTTGTGTTGATTTCATTAAGTTAAGATCAAAGCACAGTGTTGATGTATATGTAACTTCAGAATGTATTTCACCTATGTATATTGTACTCCTATAGAGATGTTATTATTCCTCTATACGGAAGTGTCGTCATTTGTATTGACAAGTGTCGTAACTGGCTGTGATGGGTTATTAGACCACCAAGTGTGGGGTCGGCCCTGATTAAGTTAACCATGGGTTGTTATACTGAGTTAGACAAGTCGATCCTGTAGGTTTATTAGGCAGGTCAGGTCTTGTATAAATAGAGATCGGGAGATCTCTATTTGATCATCTCATTATTCACTTCTACACTACTCGGAAAGTGGCGTACAAGTGAGGAGGAGGTTCAGTTGCTAGGAGAAGACTATCTCTTGTACTTTGGTTGTATCATTGCTCTTTCTATCTCTAAGGAAGTTGTGGGGTTTTTCACCTTTATGGTTTTCCCCAGTGAAACTCTATGTGTCTATTGTCTAATGTGATTGATTGATGTGATTGATATGCATTGCTATGATTGATATGTTGTACATGTTATTCTCTCAATAAAGATCCTAGAGTATGTTGAATTAATGCTAAAAAATTAACATGGTATCAGAGATTCCCTAAGAAGAAGACATTGTGCAGTGGCAAAAAATAGGGTTTATTGTTTTTTGGGTTTCTCTCCACATATTTTGGAAAAGTTAGTAAGGTATATTGACTCTACTCATCAAGGAGAATCTTTCTGTCCAATCAGAATTCAATTCTAAGCACTTTCAATTTTGGCCCTAAAATTTAGGGTTTCCATAAAAATAGGCATTTCTGAAATGTGAGGACATAGCTGGAAGCTCCTTGGAAAAATCGAAGTTTAGAGCTTTGGACCGATATTTTTGGTTGGGTAAAACTCCGGGAAACTCAAACCCTAATTCAGGGTCCTCCCTAGTGAATCCAGGAAGACTAAAATGCATTTTCGAAGGGTGAAACTTTGCATATTTCAAATTCTGAATATACCAGGATGATCAGCTCATCAAGGCACATCTTTCTATCCTTTCAAAAAGTTGAAATTCACATTTTGAAATTTTAGGGTTTCTTTAACAAACTCTAATCCGGCACCATATCCAGATTTCTGCAAATCAAGTGGTAAGACCTAAATCTTTTATTTCCATTTAAATTTCTCATTAAAATGTCTCACCACACCAAGCTTGAGGATAAGCTTGAAGGAGCTGATAACTTCCGAGCATGGAAGTATAGTATTGGGTTAATCCTCTGTGAGGCACCTGCAACAATTAATTAACAAGAATACGCGAAATAGCAGAAATGACAGAACTCAGAATCACTTTTGTATTGATCACAGGCCACTTCGAGGGGGAAACCTCCTTTGAGCAAGCTCAATACAAATAACTTCACGGTGCCTTCCTAGGTCTTGACACACACTTATATACTAATTCTAGGCGCCAATACTATGGGTCGAAACCATGGGCCGTTACAAACTATGGATTAACAATACTACGGGCGGCTTACAAAGCATATGCGCCAACAACAATAACACAAACTATTGATTAACAAATACTACGGGACGACTTACAAAGCATATGCGTCCAACAACAACATACTAACAAAGTAAAGACATGGGTTTCTAACATCCCCTCCCCCTTAAAAAAAGCTTTGTCCTCAAAGCTTTAGATGTGGAAATTGTTGTTGAATCTGAAGGAGTGGTTCCCATGTAGCATCCTCTGGTTGCATGCCGTGCCACTGAATTAAGACCTCTGTGATAGAACGAGAGCGAAGCTGACGCGTGCGCTGATTGAGGATGGCCTCTGGCTCCAAAAGGATGGATCCTTCATTATCCAGTTCGGGTAAAATTGTTTGGCCGCTGATGTTGGTGCCAAGAACTTTCTTCAGACAAGAGACATGAAAGACTGGATGAATGCGGGAAGAAGGAGGAAGTTCCAATTTATAAGCAACGGACCCAATCCTCTGAAGAATCCGATATGGCCCATAGAACTTTGGAGCGAGCTTATGACGCCCTTTGAGTTTCAAGGAGGATTGTTTGTACGGATGAGACGAAGAAAAACCATATCGCTGACTTGAAAAGTGCGCTCCGAACGGTGCTGATCAGCTTGTTGCTTCATGTGATTTTTTGCCATGTGAAGATTGTCCCGCAAAATGTGAAGAATCTGATCGTGGTTGCAAAGGACCTTGTCAACTTCCTGAACTGGTGAACTGGTGGGGGTGTATGGAAGAAGAGCTGGAGGTGCCTGACCGTAGACTGATTCATATGGGGTCATTTTAGAGGTAGTATGGTAAGAGGTATTGTACCACCATTCAGCGAGAGGGAGCCACTTTGCCCACTGATGTTGTTGTTCCGAGGTGAAGCAACGAAGATAAGTTTCCAAGCATTTATTGACAATTTCAGTCTCACCATCTGTTTGTGGGTGATACCCTGAACTCATCTTCAGTTTGGTGCCAGTGTGGAGAAATAGTTCTGTCCAAAAATGACTAGTGAAAGTCGCATCACGATCCGAGACAATGGAAGAAGGGATGCCATGAAGACGAAAGATCTGGTCCATAAAAATTTAGGCGACAGAGGAGGCTGTATAGGGATGGTTGAGAGCACAAAAATGACTATATTTGGAGAGACGATCAACCACAACGAGAATCACTGTCTTCCTGCCAGATTTAGGGAGCCCAATCCATAGAAATATCTATCCAAATCCGTGTAGGTATGGGCAAGGGTTCAACCAATCCTGGAAGGAGTGTTGTTTCACCCTTATTGCGCTGACAGGTATCACATTCGACCACCATCTGTTGAATTGTCCTTTTCATGCCCTGCCAAAAGAAGTTACGTCGTGCTCATTCATATGTTTTGAGGAACCTAGAGTGCCCGGCCGATGGAGAAACATGGAGTTCATAGAAGACAGCCTGTTGAAGATCTATGCTCTGGGGAAGCACCAGACGACCCTTGTATCGCAGAGAAGCACCATCCCAAGAGTAATGTGGGACAACAGAAGGATTGTTGGTCAAGCGTTGGATGATCTGAGATAAGGAAGAGTCATTGACGTAACCCTGTTGAATAGATTGCAACCAATTTGGAACATGCATAGAAATAGCTGAAAGAGAACCTTGGGCATCAAATGTGCGAGAAAGAGCATCTGCCACAATATTGTCTTTACCCTTCTTGTAAGTGATCTCATAGTCATAACCCATGAGTTTGCTAACCCATTTCTATTGTGCCGGGGAGGAGACACGCTGGTCCAAGAAATATTTCAGACTCTGGTGATCAGTATTGATGCAGAAATGATTCCCTAATAGGTATGGACGCCACTTCTGTACTGCATGCAAAATAGCCATCATTTCCTTCTCATAGGTATAGGCAGCTAAATTCTTACTTGAAAGGGCTTTGCTGGTGAACGCGATGGGGTGTTCATCTTGAAGGAGAACAACACCAAGTCCATTGCCGCAAGCATCACTCTCAATAGTGAAGGGCTTGGAAAAATCGGGCATAGCTAGCACAGGTGTAGTACACATAGCTTGTTTTAGTTTGTCAAATGCACACTGAGCATCAGGTGTCCATGTAAAAGCATCTTTTTTTAATAGAGCAGTTAATGGAGCTACAATCTTCCCATAATCCTTGACAAACTTGCGGTAGTAGCCAGTCAACCCTAAAAAACCACGAAGGCTCTTGAGTGTCTGAGGATGTGGCCAATTGTTCATGGCCTCGATTTTGGTAGGATCCACGCGAACCCCTTGTGCTGAGATAATGTGCCCGAGATACTCAACTTCCTTTTGTCCAAAAAAACATTTAGACTGCTTGGCATGGAGATGATGGTCAGAGAAAAGTTGCATGACAAGATCCAGATGCTGGAGATGTTCATCCCATGTTTTACTGTTGATGAGGATATCATCAAAGAATACCAGAATGAATTTCCGCAAGTAGGGTCGAAATATTTTATTCATTAAGGCCTGGAATGTGGAAGGAGCATTAGTGAGGCCAAAGGGCATGACCAAAAACTCATAATGGCCATCATGTGTGCGAAAAGCTGTTTTAGGAATATCATCCTCATGAACCCGAATTTGATGATACCCAGAACAAAGATCCAACTTGGAGAAAAAGTGAGCCCCATGAAGCTCATTAAGAAGCTAATCAAAAACAGGAATTGGAAACTTATGCTTGATGGTGAGGTGATTAAGTGCTCGAAAGACAATGCAGAGGCGCCATGACCCATATTTTTTGCGAACAAGAATAACTGGAGAAGAAAAGGAACTAGTGCTTGGGCGAATAATACCTTGCTTCAATAAGTCCCGAACGAGCATTTCAATCTCCGTTTTTTGGTGAAATGGGTAGCGATAGGGCCTGATGTTGGGAGGAATGCTGCCAGGAAGGAGCTGAATACGATGGTATTCTGGCCTGGAAGGTGGTAATCCCAATGGTTCAGCAAAGACACCTGTATATCGATCCAGAATTTGTTGTAGATCCAAAGGAGTAGTGGAGACCGCTGATGGTTGCATCTGGATGGAATGGATCTGAGCGATGACACCATGTGAACTCTTCTTGAGGAGTTTTTCCATGCGATGTGAACTGATGATGCTGAGAGAACCCGGTTGTAATCCTGTCAATGTGTGTTTGTGTCCATTGAGGGAAAATTGCATCCAAAGTTCGGCAAAATCCCATAAGATAGGGTCGAGTGTGCGTAGCCATTGAGCGCCCAAAACCACATCACATCCGCCTAAGGGCAAGGCAAACATGTCAGAGCGCAAGATATAATCTCCCATAGAGATACGCACATTTCGACACTTCCCTTTGTAAGGTAAGGTGCCCCCATTGGCAATCATGACTTCAAAGTTGGAGCAAGGATGGATAAAACAATCAGCTTGTTTGGCGATCCGAGGGTCAATGAAATTATGAGTGCTACCAAAATCAATGAGGATTGTAAGAGGAAGCTTCTTGAAGTAACCCCTGACCCGCATTGTTTGGGGGGTGGTGATTCCAGCTAAAGCATGGAGAGATATCTCAAGCTGGTCATCCTGAGACGGAGGGTCAATAGGCGGTTCCTGACTGTCGACCGGAGCATCCAGTGTTTCTGGATCTTCGTCACCCATTTCAGAGGCAGGCGGAGACTCCACATCCAGGAGATAGAGCTTTTGCTGAACACATCTATGTCCCCGAGTGAATTTCTCATCACAATTATAGCAAAGCCCCTTTTCTCTGCATGCTTGCATCTCGGTTTCAGACAAATGCTTGATAGGAGTCGGTCGAGGAGCCTGCGGTATAGGTGGTCGTTGAGAACCCATATTTCGGAAGGGAACAAAAGTGGGCTTGGAGCGTTGTTGGGCTGCAAGCTTGTATTCTGCCAACTTAGCCAACCCAAGTGCTTCCATCATTGTGTTGGGGCAGAACATTTTGACCTCAGAGCGAATGGCATCCTTTAGACCACTGATAAAACAACTCCGGTAAAATTCATCAGACAATCCTTCGGTGTGGTTGGCTAGATTCTCAAATTCGGTTTGATATTCTCTCACAGTGCCAGTTTGGCGAAGTTTAGTGAGGGATCCTGTGAAGTCATCAAAAGCACTAGGACCAAATCGTTGCAAAAGGAGCTGGCAAAAGTCTGGCCAGTTGGGCTCTGGATGAGACTTGATGTACCAGCGGTACCATTGAAGAGCTTCCTGTTCCAAATGAAAGGATGCCAACGAAACTTTGTTGACATCAAAAGTATTATGCAGACTGAAATACTGTTCTTCACGATAGATCCATCCAGTTGGATCGGTACCATTGAAGCGAGGAAAATCAAGCTTCGGACCACAAAAATTGCTGGAAGCAGAGAACCCATTGTCTACTGAAGACTCGGACTGCCGTTTGTTGTTCATAGCTGAATGTTCAAGATGGAGACCGAGAAATTTTTCATCAAGATCCTAGAGTTTGGCTTGGATGGCTGCAAGTGCTTCCTCCATGGTTTTTTCTCCTGCACGGGTGACAACCATGGTAGGAAAACAAAAACAGGAACTACTTTAGTAAGGAAAAATTTGGATTTGGGAAAAAATCAGAAGGGTAATTGGGGTTTGACTAAGTTTTGGACACTGTTGGATAGATAGGGAAGCAAAAATGAGGATTTTAGAAGCGGGGTGAAAGAAGGGGATAATTTGGCAGAGGGGAACAAAGAAGCAGAATTCAGAAAGGAACTCTGTGGTAAAATTTGAAGGTGATTGGGTGAAATTTGAGGAAGTTATGGCAAACCCTAAAAATAGACAATTGTGGGATTTTGGGCTTTGGGAAGGGGAATTGGGGATAGGGTCCTCAGGACTGAAATATGCATAATGGAATGACAGGGGTTCCCCAAAAATTTCAAGGGAAACAGAGTAAAAATAAGGGAGATATGGAGAAAATACTGAATTTTATACTTTTTTTTTTTTTTGAGACTGGAGCGGCTACGGCTCGAAAGAGATTTGGAACAGCGCCGAATGGACTGAAAACGGCTGAATCTGGAACGGCTTACAAAAAAGATCTGAAACGGTGCAGCAGTGATCAACAATAGTTCAGCTGAAAGTAGATATGGACCCCAGGTATGTGCGGCTGCCTAACAGTTCAGGGGTTTCACTCGGCCACCAATGCTGTCTGACGCCTTGCGTATTGGGGAAATACCCCTCACTCCATGGCTCAGGTAAAACTGATAACAGCTTTGCCACAAACGACAGCTCTTGGTTTACCTCACGGGTGGAAACTAGTCAATCAGGTAGGGGTCGTTGCCCTTTTCGCTGGCAGGTCCTCTCAAAGGGCCAGCTACTTCGGGGTTCCTGTGGTACTCCTCACAATGAGTTTTAGGGCTTATGCCCAAGTACTTCCCATAGTTAAGCGGATAGGGATTATTCCCAAATCCGAACCTGCAATAGATGCGAAAAAAATTTGACAGAAATTTCACCCAGCGAGCCCAAGAAAGTGCTCTGATACCAGATGTGAGGCACCTGCAACAATTAATTAACAAGAATACACGAAATAGCAGAAATGACAGAACTCAGAATCACTTTTGTATTGATCACAGGTCACTTCGAGGGGGCAACCTCCTTTAAGCAAGCTCAATACAAATAACTTCACGGTGCCTTCCTAGGTCTCGACACACACTTATATACTAATTCTAGGCGCCAATACTATGGGTCGAAACCATGGGCCGTTACAAACTATGGATTAACAATACTACGGGCGGCTTACAAAGCATATGCGCCAACAACAATAACACAAACTATTGATTAACAAATACTACGGGACGACTTACAAAGCATATGCATCCAACAACAACATACTAACAAAGTAAAGACATGGGTTCCTAACATCCTCGAAGAAAATGAATTGGACACTTACATAAGTGAAGAGGTCCCTGTCCCAGAGGGAGAAGATGCTAATGTTGGTTGTGGAGCCAGATCTTCCAGTGTCATAGATGATATTGTCTTAGTTGTTCACCCTAGAGGACTGTACAATCATGCCCCTACCTTGGGTTTCGGGGCTGTTTTCGCCAACAGTTTTCGGGCCCATGGTTTTGGGTAACCTGTGGTATTTTCCCATTGTCTTTCCCTTATAAAAGAAAGACATTGTAACACGGCTAGGGTTGATTTATTAGGTTTTATGCATTGTAAAGATCTCTGAGATCTGTGAAGAGAGACTGTGAGACAGTGAAGAGGAAGTGTAGTGGCTGTGCTCCAGGTTGTATCCCTTCACTTTGTTGGACGGAATAATAATAAGGACTGGCAACTTCAGTGTGGACGTAGCCCAAATTGGGTGAACCACGATATATCTGTGTCTCTCTTGTAATGTGTATGTGTGATTATATTTGCATTTCTATTTATTGTTATTACTCTGCGATCCTGTTTTTTCTAACAAATGGTATCGGAGCCAAAGGTCTATTTGGTAGATAAACCCGCAGGAAGCCAGGGTTTCTGGTTCAAGTGGGACCAATGGAGGAAGAAGAAAAGTTTAAGGTCGAGAAGTTTAACATCCAAAACTTTCAGTTATGGAAGATGAAAATGGAGGACTATCTGTACCAGAAGGATCTATTCCTACCATTGGGAGGAAGAGCAAAGTAGCTGGTGTCTATGAAGGATGAAGAATGGGAGGTTATTGACAGAAAGGCTCTGGGAACAATACAGCTGAGCCTCGCTTCATCGTTGGATTTCAATATCTCAAAAGAAACGACAACGGAGGGTTTGATGAGCGCATTGGGTAAGCTGTATGAAAAACCCTCGGCCTCCAACAAGGTATTTCTAATGAAGCATTTATTTAATATGAAGATGTCTGAAGGTGGATCTGTTACTGATCATTTAAATGAGTTTAATACGGTTACAAATCAACTAAGTTCTGTAAGTGTGAAATTTGATGATGAGGTTAGGGCTCTTCTAATCTTGTGTTCATTTCCAGAAAGTTGGAATAGCTTGGTCATGGTTGTAAGTAACTCTATCTCTGGTTCAAACACCTTGAAATTTGATGATGTTATTGGTGTTATTCTTAGCGAGTAAATGCGAAGAAAAAGCACAGGTGAGACATCAGGCAATGCGTTGACCATGGAGACCAGGGGAAGACAAAAGGAGAGAGGAAAGAGCCAATGTAATCGTGGGAAGTCTAAAATGGGAAGATCTAAGTCCAGACTGGGAAAGATTGAGTGCTGGAACTGTGTAAAGAAAGGACATCTGAAGAAAGACAGCATATCTCTAAAGAAGAAAGAAGATGCATAGAAGGAAACTACTCAGGAAGCAAATGTAGCAGGTGATGTGTTACAAGATGCTTTGATTCTTGCATTAGATAATACTAGTGATTATTGCGTAGTAGATTCAGGGGCTTCATGTCATGCTACACCCCATAGGAAATACTTTCATGATTATGTTCCAGGTGATTTTGGACATGTTTTATTAGGTGATGATGAGCCATGTAAAATTGTTGGAATGGGTAAGGTATGGATAAAAGTTAAGAATGGAACTGAATGGCTGTTAAAAGATGTTAGGCATATTCCTACTATGAAAAGAAATCTGATCTCAAAAGGGAAGTTGGGAGATGGCGGCTGTCTATCTAAATTTGGAGAAAAGTGGTGAAAGATCACTAAAGGATCAATGGTGATAGCAAAAGGAGACAGGGTAGGTACGTTGTATTTATGTCCCCATAATATTGACCATTCTATCTCTTTAGCTTCCACAAGAACATATACAACATTGTGGCATCATAGGCTTGGCCACATGAGTGAGAAGGGGATGTAGATTCTCCACTCAAGGAAGTTGCTGCCAGATTTGAAGCAAGTAAGTTTGGAATTCTGTGAAAACTGTGTTTATGGAAAATAGAAGAGAGTCAGATTTCTCAGGGTTGGGAAACATAAGAAGAATGGAAAGTTAGAGATTGTGCATATAGATGTATGGGGACCAGCTTAGGTACAATCTCTTGGTGGCTCTCATTATTATGTTACATTTATTGATGATGCAACTAGGAAAACTTGGGTTTATTGCATTAGACATAAATATGATGTGTTTGCTACTTTTAAGAAGTGGAAAGCTTTGGTTGAGAATGAGACAGGAAAAAGGATGAAGTGTCTCAGATCTGATAATGGAGGTGAGTACTGCAGCAAGGAGTTTGATAGTTACTATTCATACCATGGGATTTGTAGAGAGAAGAAAGTCCCAGGAACACCACAAGAAAATGGTGTGTCTGAAAGGATGAACAGAACGATCATGGAGTGTGCAAGGTGTATGAGATTGCATGTAGGGTTTCCCTTACAGTTTTGGGAGATGCTGTAAATACTGTTGTTTATTTAATAAACAGAGGACTTTCAAGTGCTTTGGATGGTGGTATTCCAGAGGAGGCATGGACAAATAAAAATGTAAACTACTCATTTCTAAGAACGTTTGGTTGTGAAGAATTTGTCCATATTGATAAAGAAAATAGAACAAAGCTTGAAGCTAAATCCAAGAAATGTACCTTTATTGGATATGGGGTTGATGATTTTGGTTATCATTTATGGGATTATGAAAATCACAAAATCATTAGAAGTAGAGATGTCATATTCAATGAAAAGGTCATGTATAAAGATCAGTTGCAGGGAAAGAAACAGGAAAAGGAAAACACAGAGTACACAGTGCTTGATGAAATTTAAGAAAATGAAGTTCCAAAGGTGCTAGAAAATCAAGAACAACAACAAGTACTTGAAACTCCTGCAACTACAAGAAGATCTACCAGGTTAAGTAGACTACCTGAATGATACTCTCCTTCAATGTATTATTTGTTGATGACTGATGCTGGTGAACCAGAATGTTATGAAGAAGCAATGTAGGCGGAAACTAGAAAGAAGTGGGAGCAAGGCATGAATGAGGAGATGGACTCATTGGTAGGAAACTAGACTTGGGATTTGGTTCAATTGCCTGCTGGTAAAAGAGCATTGCAGAACAAATGGATTTACAGGTTAAAGGAAGAAGAAGGAGGCAATAAGCGGTACAAGGCCATACTTGTTGTAAAGGGGTTTGCACAGAAGAAAGGTATAGATTTTGATGAAATATTTTCTCCTGTTGTTAAGATGACTTCAATTAGGACTATCTTAAGTCTAGTGGCGGTAGAAGATTTGCATCTTGAACAGTTAGATGTAAAAACAACTTTTCTCCATGGGGATTTGGAGGAAGAGATATATATACAGCAACCACTAGAGTATGAGGTCAAAGGTAAGGAGGATTTGGTATGCAGGTTGAAGAAGAGCTTGTATGGCTTGAAGCAAGCTCTAAGGCAGTGGTATTTAAAATTTGATAGGTTTATGATAGAACAAGGTTATAGTAGATGTCATTCTGACCACTGTGTTTATTTCAAGAAGCTAGACAATGAAAGATATATTATCTTGTTATTGTATGTGGATGACATGCTTGTTGTAGGGTCTAACATGCAGGATATAAATGTACTGAAAATGAAGCTAGCTAATTCATTTGCAATGAAGGATTTGGGCGCTGCAAAGCAAATCCTTGGTATGAGAATAACGCGAGGCAGGAAAAATCGCAAATTGACATTGTCTCAGAGTGAGTACATACAAAAGGTGTTGGAGAGGTTCATAATGCAGAATGCAAAGCCAGTAAGTACACCTTTGGCCAGCCATTTCAATCTAAGTAAGTAAATGTGTCCCAAGACACAGGAAGAGACAGATTACATGTCCAATATTCTCTATCAATCAACAGTTGGCAGCTTGATGTATGCCATGGGGTGCATAAGACCAGATATTGCACAAGCAGTGGGAGTTGTGAGTAGATATATGAACAATCCAGGTAAAGAACATTGGAAGGCAGTACAGTGGATTCTCTGGTATTTGAGAGGTACTACCACTCAGGCATTATGTTTTGGCGGTTCAGACACTGTTCTATAGGGATATGTTGATGCAAATATGGCAAGTGATAAGGATAGCAGAAGAAGAACCACAGGGTATGTGTTTACTATAGGTGGAACATCAGTATGTTGGATTTCGAAACTGCAGAAGGTTGTTGCACTTTCAACAACGGAAGCAGAGTATGTTGCTGTTATAGAGGCTAGTAAAGAGATGATTTGGTTGCATAGGTTTATGGAGGAATTGGGTAAGAAGCAAAAGGATAGCAGGTTGTATAGTGACAACCAGAGTGCCATTCATCTTGCAAAGAAATCAACATTCATTCCAGGACTAAACATATACAACTCAAGTACCATTTCATACGCTATATTCTGGAAGATGAATTGTTGAAGCTGGAAAAGATACATACTAGCAAGAATCCTGCAAACATGTTTACAAAGGTAGTGACCAAAGAGAAACTGAGTTCCTGCTTGGTTTCAGTTGGCCTTCTAGCATGAAGGTGAAGAGGAGAAAGTTTCCAAGTCCAAGTCCAGCAAGTACAGCAGCGGTGGAGTTGTTGTGATCAGTCTCCAAGTGGGATATTGTTGATTGTGGAGTTATATCTTCTAGTCTCATAGATGATATTGTATCAGCTGTGCACCCTAGAGGACTGTACACTCATGCCCTACCTTGGGGTTTAGGGCTGTTTTCGCCAACAGTTTTCGGGCCCATGGTTTTGGGTAACTTGTGGTATTTTCCCATTGTATTACCCTTATAAAAGAAAGACATTGTAACATGGCTAGGATTGATGTATTAGGTTTTATGCATTGTAAATATCTCTAAGCTATGTGAAGAGAGACTTTGAGACAATGAAGAGGAAGTGCAGCCGCTGTGCTGCAGGTTGTATCCCTTCACTTTGTTGGACAGAATAATAATAAGGACTGACAACTTCAGAGTGGACGTAGCCCAAGTTGGGTGAACCACGATATATCTGTGTCTCTCTTGTAATGTGTATGTGTGATTATATTTTCATTTCTGTTTATTGTTATTGCTCTGCGATCCTGTTTTTTCTAACAGCTAAGGCCTTACATAAGAAGAACTTGGTCAAGGAAAAGAGGATCATTGCTGATTCTATCAAAGATCATCTCATTCCACATGTGTCATCTCTAAAGACACCCAAGGAGATGTTTGATTCCCTAACCAAGCTATTTGAAGGGAAGAACATAAATTGGAAGATGACTCTACAGAATCAATTGAAAGGGGTAAAGCTTCAAAATGGAGAGACCATTCAATCTTATTTCTCTAAGGTCTCTCAGATCAAGGAACAACTTGAAGCTGTGGATGAAGTGGTGGATAATAGTGAAGTTGTCATGACCACTTTGAATGGCCTACCTAGGTCATGGGATTCTTTCATTCAAGGAATATGTGCAAGAAGAAATTTGATCTCCTTGAGTAGACTGTGGGAGGAATGTCCATAAGAAGAGGCTAGGCTTGTGGCCCGAGAAGAAAAGATGGGGAATGAAGATCAAGCTCTCACATCACATACCAAGAAAGGTAAGTTCAAGAAGGAGTCATCTCATAACAAAAGACATTCACACCATCATCATAAGAAAGATCTCAGATGCTTCACTTGCAATGAGAAGGGACACTTTGCTGCAGATTGTCCCAAGAAGAAGAAAGACAACAACAACAACTTCAATAAGAAGAAGAAGAACAACAAAAGGAGATATCATGCTCATGCTGCTGAGGATGATGAACCTCCCAAGAAGAAGGCTAGAGCAAAAAGTGATGACTCATCTAGTGAAGATGACTATGTTCTAATCTCTGCTCTCACAGGTACTATCTCTCATGGATGTAATGATTGTCTTATTGATAGTGGGGCTTCCAAACACATGACTGGGTTTAAAGAATCTTTTGCAAATTTATTTGAACATGAGTCACCCCATAAGGTGAAACTTGGGGATGACTATCTATCAAAGGAAGTGGTGAAGCCTCCTACAACCTAGACTCTGGGAAGTCTTTGACGATGAAAGATGTTCTATATGTACCTGGTGTTGGCTTGGTTTTGCAACCAAGCTTTGTGCAATGGGCACCTATCAACAATGTGATAGTAGTTTCAATATTGAAAGCAAAAACGGTTAAAAATTAAATCTAAATCTAAACTAACATGTGCATATAACAAATAAATTTTTAAAAACAATTCAAGAACAAGAAATAAAAGAATAGATGTTTTGTATTAAGATACCTCAAATGGTGAGGATTTGTGTTGAGCAGCTCCCAAGGTGAGTAGCTCCAAGCTCCAAAGGTCTCTTCTCCAAGATGCTGAAAATGGCCAAAAGTCTTATGAGATATTTTGACAGCGTGATGATAGGATGATGAATGGATGGAAAGTGAGAAGCCCCTACCACCTTTTTATAGTTTTTGGTGGTGGGGAATATCATTATGGTTTTGAGGAAACCAATGGTATTGACCAACATGGTTTAGGTACCTTTTTCCCTCATTTTTCCCTCCTTTTTCCTTTTTTGAATATTTTTAATTATTTTTATTCCCTTTTTAATATTTTTGGGAATTTTGGATCCTTTTTGAGGGTTTTTTTTTATGTGTTTTGAGGAAAAATATTCACTTTGAGGGGAAAAAGGGGTGTATTATGGTTTTTTGGTGACCTTTTGATGGCTTTAGAGGCTCAAATGGTGGAAAAGTGGACAAATGGGTCATGTGAATAAGGAAATGAGCTAGTGAGAACTTTTTGGGTGTTAACAGATTGCCCCCTGATGTGTGAGGGCAGGAGCTCATCGTATGGCCGATAGACATCATAGTTCTTTTGTCTTTTTCTTGGGGTTTGGGGAAGAGAAGAGACCGGTTCGAGATTGGATCCACGACCCTTGGAAGTTGAAAAAAAAGAAAAAATATTACATGGCCTCAATATGAATGGGGAATAATCTCTGATAATGGACGAGGCGGGCATACCCATGCTCGTATCAAGACATATACATAACAATTAGTCCCAAGAAAGGGGACCTGAATAATACATAAAAAATCTACTGGTACATCATAATGGTCCAAACGGAACACTATTTTGGGATGTACTCTTGATCATAACATGACTGATCTCAATAACTAATACATTGGAATAAGGTGACAACCGTTCTGACCAAGTTATCAGAAGGGTTGATCAACTACTGAATTTGAAGGTGTCCAACATTTGTAGGGACTCAATGAATCTGAGACAACTCTGAGGAGTATATGTAATTGTATACTCGAGGGAGTATAAAACTGGGGTGCATCTGAAATACTGTCGCCATGCGCAACCCGGATAAAATGTAACTGGTTGTTTCCATAAGTAGACTCTCAAATGTGGAAGAGTCAGGTGGTATCCGGGGTCTTCAACAAATAACTGAAGGGACCAATACCCTGTGCGAGTCTCAACGATGCGATCAAGGTGTTGAAGTTGAGCATGTGAGAAGCAACCATTTGGAGAGGCACTGAGGGCTCTTCTCAAAATGATTTGTAGGCACTCATCATAAATGGTAATGAGTCCAAGACACAGGGACCTCTAGGTCTATCCTCTGGAATAAATTTGGTTGTCGTCGACAGAGGGAGACTAGCAACTAACAAGGCAATGATGTTTCCTTGATAGGAGCGTGAGGTGTAGAACTGAAGTGTGGTAGTACTGATGGTAGGAATGACATACTTGTGGGGATGGAAAGTAACTGGGGTCATAGAGTGGGTGGACTCAAACTTCCTTTGTTCAGAGCATGATGGCATGGTTGACCTGGCAGTGTAGGGAACTGACTTGTAGGTGTGGGGATCATAGCTTTTAAGGACTGAAGGGTATGTATTGATTCTGGGGGGTTCAAGTTGATGGGTGCTGTCGAGGGATTCTCAGGGTGACATAATGCAGAATACTCTAAACAAAGGAGACCAAAATGGGGAAGCTGCCATATGAGTAGACGTGATCTGTTGTGGCGTCGAGAAGCACCATTGGGTCCTTCTTCGTAGTTTTAATGAGCTCCAAGAAGGGATAAACGTGTGTTCTGAAATGGTACTGTCCTGTGGATTTTGTGAGCCTAGGACTGTTCGTGCTCATGGGTGCTTTCATTTTTAAAAAGTCTGAAAACGATAAGAAGACTCTGCAGTGGTTGTGAGTACCGTCCTGTGGGTTTTTACAAGCCCAGGATGGTGATTGCTCGTGGTCGCTTTCATGCTCAGAGAGTCTGAAAGCGGTAAGTGGATTCCATTGGTGTTCTTTTTCGTAAGTTAGTCTCCAAGGCCCGAAAAAGCATAAAATGATGCAAATGGAGAACTCTTCTAGCCGATGTGACTACAGTATTCCTTTTTCGTAATTAGTCTATAAGGTCCGAAAAAGGGGTAAACTTATACCAGGTAGACGCCCTTTCAGATACGTTTAGAGAGCATGAAAGGAAGCAAGGTTTCTTGGTGATCTTTTCATTGTTTTAGGAGTCATAAAAGAGCTTAACAAAAACTCCCTAAGTGCTTTTTTCGTAAAAGGGATTGCTTGGCTGTGATGAACCTGCAATAATTAATTAATGCAAATACATGAGATATCAGAAATAACAGAACAGAATCACTTTTATATTGATCATGGGCCACTTCGAGGGGGCAACCTCCTTTGAGCAAGCTCAATATAATTAACTTCACGGTGCCTTCAATGACCTCAACACACATTTATATACTAAGTCTATGCCGAATACTATGAGTCAAAACCATGGGACATATAATACTACGGGATGACTTACAAAGCATATGCGTCCAATACTATGGGTCAATACCATGGGATAATATAAACTATGGATCAACAAATACTACGGGATGACTTACAAAGCATATGCATCCAACAACAATATACTAACATAGTAAAGAGAAGGGTTGACATAGGTTCCTAACATCCCCTCTCCCTTAGAAAAAGCTTTGTCCTCAAAGCTTTGGTTGAAGAAATTGTTGCATAATTTGAAGGATTCGTTCCCCGGTAGCATCCCCGGGTTGCATTTCGGGCCACTGATGCCTTTGGAGTGTCAAGGAGGATTGCTTGGAAGGCTGTAGATGAAGAAGAACCCTGTCAGCTGCGTGGAAAATGCGCTCAGAACGGTGCTGATTGGATTGTTGTTTTAGGTGAATTCTGGCCATGTGAAGATTGTCCTGCAGAATGGGAAGAATCTGATTGCGGTTTCGAAGAACCGAGCCAATTTCCTGAATTGGGGAGCTTCTAAGGGTGTATGGAAGAAGAACTGGAAACATTTTTCCATAGACTGCTTCATATGGTGTCCTTTGAGATGTGGTATTGTACCACCAGAGTGCTGCTAGGAAATCCATAGAATTAGTTGGCCAAAGCTGTGTAGGGATGGGCAAGGGTTTGAGCAATCCCGAAAGGAGTGTCGTTTCCCCCTTGTTGACTTGGAAAGTATCATCGTCAGCCACCATCTGTTGAATTGTCATTTTTATTCCCTGCCAAAATAAGTTACATTGTTCCCGATCATACATTTTGCGGAACCCAGAGTGCCCTGTTGATGAAGAAGCATGGAGTTCATAGAAGAGATAGCCCTGTTGAACATATTGCAACCAATTTGGAACAAGCATAGAAAGAGCTGTAAGAGAAACTGGGTCATCAATTGTGCGAGAAGGAGCATCTTCCAACATATTGTCCTTACCCTTCTTGTAAGTGATCACATAGGGATAACCCATTTTAGGTGTGTTGGGGAGGAGACCCATTGTTCCAGAAAATTTTCCAGACTCGGGAGATCAGTCTTGATGTAGAAATAATTCCCTAATAGGTATGGATGCCACTTCTGTACTGCATGTAAAATAACCATGATTTCCTGCTGAGAGGTAGATGTGGCTAAATTCTTACCGGAAAGGTCTCTTGAAGGCAGCAAGCACATTGGTTCAACAAAGATACCTGCATATCTATCCAAGGAAGTAGTGGAGACTGTTGATGGGTGCATCTGAATGGAATTTTGCATAGCGATGAAACCATGTGAATTCTTCTTAAGGATTTTTTCCAGGCGATGTGAACTGATGATGCAGAGAGACCTTGGTTGTAAGCCCATAAATTTGTGTTGTGCCCCATTGACTTTAAACTGCATCCAAAGTTCAGCAAAATCCCATAAGATGGGGCCAAGTGTGCATAGCCATTGAACTCCCAAAACCACATCACATCCACCTAAGGACAAGGAAAACATGTCAGAGTGTAGGTTATAATCTTCCATAGAGATACGCACATTGTGACACTTCCCCTTGCAAGGTAAGGTGCCCCCATTGGCAACCATGACTTCAAAGTTGGAGAAAGGATGGACAAAACAATCAGCCTGTTTGGCAATCCGAGGGTCAATGAAGTTATGAGTGCTACCCGAATCAATGAGTATGGTAAGAGGGAGCTTGTGGGGTGGTGACGCCGTTACAACATGGAGAGAGATCTCGGGTGGGTCGTCCTAAGATGGGGTGTCAACAGGTGGGTGTTGAATGTCGACCTGATCATCTACTGTATCTGTAGCTTCTTCAACAAGTTCTAAGGCAGGCGAAGAATCCACATCCAAGAGATAGAGCTTTTGTTGAACACATCTATGTCCCCGAGTGAATTTCTCATCACAATTATAGCAAAGCCCTTTTTCTCGGCGTGCCTGCATTTCTATTTCAGACAAATGCTTGATAGGAGTTGGTTGAGGAGCAGGCGTGATGGGAGGTTGTTGGGAAGCCATATTTCTGAAGGGAACAAAGGTGGGTTTGGAGCATTGTTGAGCTGTGATCTTGTCCTCGGTCAGCTTAGCCAACCCTAGGACTTCCATCATTGTGTTGGGACAAAACATTTTGACCTCTGAGCGGATTTCATCCTTGAGACCACTGATAAAACAACTCTTGTAGAATTCATTAGACAATCCTTCTGTGTGATTGGCCAATTTCTCAAATTCTTTCTGATACTCTCTCACTATGCCAATTTGGTGAAGTTTAGTGAGTGCTCCTGTGAAATCATCAAAAACACTAGGACCAAATCGTGGCAAAATGAGTTGGTAAAAATCTGTCCAGTTTGGCTCGGGATGAGCTTTGATGTACCAATGGTACCATTGAAGGGCTTCCTGTTCCAAATGAAAGGATGTAAGTGGAACTTTCTGGGCATCAGAAATATTATGCAGACTGAAATATTATTCTGCTCGATATATCCATCTAGTCGAATCAATACCATTGAAGCGAGGAAAATCAAGCTTCGACCCACGAAAATTGCTGGAAGAAGAGAACCCGGTGGATGCAAAAGATTCTGGCTGTCTGGTATTGTTCATGGCTGAATGCTGAAGATGGAGGCTGAGAAATTTTTCATCCAGATCTTAGAGTTTGGTTTGGATGGCTGCAAGTGCTTCCTCCATGGTGTGTGCTCCTGCACGGGTGACAACCATAACCAAGTCTTTTTTTTTTTTGGTGGAATGGGTAGAAAAACACAAACAAAAGTTGATTTATTAAAGGGAAATTTGGATTGGGGAAACAATCTGATGGGTAATTGGGATTTGACTAGATTTTGGACACTGTCGAAAGGACAAGAAAGCAAAAAGGGGGATTTCAGAAGCGGGGTGATAGAATGAGAAAATTTGGCAGAGAGGGACAAAGAAGCAGAATTCAGAAAGGAACTCTGTGGTAAAATTTGAAGGTGATTGGGTGAAATCTGAGGAAGTTATGGCAAACCCTAAAAATAGACAAATGTGGGATTTCGAGCTTTGGGAAGGGGAATTAGGGATAGAGTCCTTAGGAGTGAAAGATGCAGAATGGGATGACAGGGGTTCCCCGAAAATTTCAAGGGAAACAGAGTGAAAACAAGGGAGATATGGATATATATATATATATATATATATATATATATATTTTTTCTAGAAATGGATCGACAACAGCGGCGTGGAAGGGATAAAAAATGGCTGTATCTAAAACGACAAATGGATCTCGAACGAATTGCATAATAGATCTGAAACGACTGGATCTGGAGAGGAAGTGATCAGCAACAGTTCAACAGAAAATAGATATGGACCCCAGGTATGTACGGCTTCCTAACAGTTTAGGTGTTTCACTTGGCCACCAATGCTGTCTGATGGCTTGCGTATTGGGGCAGTACCCCTCACTCCACGGCTCAGGTAAAACTGATAACCGCTTTGCCACAAACGACAGCTCTTGGTTTACCTCACGGGTGGGAACTAGTCAATCAGGTAGGGGTCGTTGCCCTTTTCGTTGGCAGGTCCTCTCAATGGGCCAGCTACTTTGTGGTTCCTATGGTACTCCTCACAATGAGTTTTAGGGCTTATGCCCAAGCACTTCCCACAGTTAAGCGGATAGGGATTATTCCCAAATCCGAAGTTGCAACAGATGCGAAATTTTTTTTTGGCAGAAATTCCACCCAACGAGCCCATGAAAGTGCTCTGATACCAGATGTGATGAAACTGCAATAATTAATTAATGCAAATACATGAGATATCAAAAATAATAGAACATAATCACTTTTATATTGATCATGGGCCACTTCGAGGGGGCAACCTTCTTTGAGCAAGCTCAATACAATTAACTTCACGGTGCCTTCAATGACCTCAACACACACTTATATACTAAGTCTATGCCCAATACTATGAGTCAAAACCACGGGACATATAATACTATGGGACAACTTACAAAGCATATGCGTCCAATACTATGGGCTAATATAAACTATGGATGAACAAATACTACGGGACGAATTACAAAGCATATGCATCCAACAACAATATACTAACATAGTAAAGAGAAGGGTTGACATAGGTTCCTAACATTGGCCCGAAAAAGGGGTAAAACTATACTGAACAAAAAGGTATTGATGAGAGAGAGAAAAGGTCTCAAGCATCGTCATGAGTGCGGAACACTGAATTCGGTGACATAAAGATTGTCAAAAATGGGCAATGGCCAATGTGGCACGCAAAACGAGGAAACGAGGGGGCATGGGAAAAATGCCCAAAAAATCTGGAGGTGAGAGCGAGAAATGATCTCAAGCGTCATCACGAGCGCGGAAAACTGAATCCGGCGATATAAGACTCGTAAAAAATGGAGGATGACTGATGTGGCATGCAAACTGAGGCAACGAGGGGGCATGGAAAAAATGCCTGAAAAATCTGGGTGTGAGAGCGAGAAATGATCTCAAGCGTCATCTCGAGCGCGAAAAACTGAATTCGGCAATATAAGACTCATTAGAAATGGATAACGATCGATGTGGCATGCAAACCGAGGCAACGAGGGTGTGAAAAAATGGTCAAAAAATGGACCTGGTGAAAACAGGAAAAGGAAAGGACTATCATGAAGTTCTCGCTGTGCTGATTCCAACGGTACCAATGGTTTGAGGAACGGACGTCATATGATACCGCAATGGTTGTTTGAAAAATGGTCAAATCTTTATAAATAGGGTGTGGGGCCCATATGATGTGTCATTGTTATGTGTGAGTTTGGCAGAGCAATCAGAGCTCTTTCTTGATTTCAGGGAGATTCGACCGTTGGTTTTCGATTCCGCGAGTTTTAGGTAACCCTATTCACCTTAGTCTTTTTAATTATGTCTTTTTTGGTTAGCAGCGGGCCCCCGAAGGCCGCGAATTCCATGTTGGCCTTTCAACGTGGAATATCGTAGGTTTCGTGTCCTTTTCCGCGATGAACATTGCGGGTTTGGGGCCGATAGTTGGGATGTTCATCACGGCTGTCGGGCTGAAAGTCGCGATGTTCATCACGACTGTGGGGTCAATACCCGCGATGTTCATCGCGGGTTCATGGATGAAAGCCGTGATGATCACCGCAGCTTTTGATGGAAAATCCGCGATGAAATTTTTTGAATTTTTTTTTTGGTTCTGCAAAACTTTTCTTTGTTTTTTGGCAGGATGTTGAGGAGACCATTGGTGTCATGGCAAGAGTGGGAGATGGAGGAGGAATTGATGATTTGGATTTGGACTGATCAGGGGGTACGACAGACTCTGGCTGTGAGTGGGGTCCTGAAGTTTGCTTAGATTCCACCAATGCATTCAGTAGGACCACTGCTGAACAAATTGGTGGGTCTCTGGGTACCTGCAGAGGGTGCTTTTATTGTTGGGGGTGAGAGGTTAGAGATCACCCTTACTAATGTATACTTTCTTACTGGGTTGCCTCGTTTAGGGGAGGTAGGGGATCTTCTGCCGAGGATCCCGACAGGTTTGGATATCGAGGATCTGCTGGAGACCTTCTGTGTTCCTAGGGTGATTGTGTAGAACAACGCTTTGAGCCTGAGATCTCTTTGGGAGTGGGATATGCGGGCTGTTGGGGCTTGCGTTCTGTGGGTGTTGGATGCCGCGGTGCCACATCGTTTGTCTGGGGGACAAATGATGATGGTGGATTTTGTGCTGAGGGGGACCTACTACGCGTGGGGTCAGATGTTTTTGGCTAGTGTCCGGAGAGATCTGGACAAGGTCAGTCGGGAGGGGGGAGAGTTCTGCTATGCCTCCTTCTTGTGTTGTTTTTTCTTTGAGCGAGTACCGACCTTGTGGCCACGGGTGCCGGTTTGAGACGGGTTGGTGAGTGAGCCGCGCATGGTGCAGTGGGGGCAGATGATGCCCCGCGGTGGTGGTGGCATCCGCGGGTTCTTTTCATAGGATATGTATGAGTAGACCGAGCAGATCCCCTTGCTGATTGATGACTATCCATATGCCGGTATGGATTATCGAGGAGATCCGGAGATGCCTCGAGCCCAGGGATAGGCCTAAGGTTTAGATGGTATGTTTTTGTTTTTTGTTCTCTACTATATCATGTGTCTTTTAGATGTTTTTGTTATGATTATAGTTAGAGATATCTATATGATTATTCACTTGCGTGATTGTGTAGATGTTGGTCCTGTACCACCGGTCGATCATGTGGTTCGTAGGGGATGGGCGATGGTGGTCGTCCCTCCTCCTGTAGTAGTAGCATGTCCTCATGCTCTAGGAGTTGGGCCTCTCGGTCGAGGAGCTGGGCCTCGAGATGATGCTGTGGAGGGCGTACGAGAGACGCTAGACATGATCCTGGCAGGATCGCAAGAGGATGGTTGGAGGGTTTTGGATTGGGACATCGTCGAGCGTTGTTTCGATGTGCCTCGTGAGTGGTGCTCTATCCTGCTTAGAGAAGCATTGGTGGTAGCTAAGTATAAGGATGGGGTTCAGCATGATCCGGCAGGGCCGGTGGAGGGGAGGATTCGGTTATGGGATGATCTAGCGGGGCCGGTGGAGAGGCGGGTTCAGGCTCAGCATGATCCGGCGGGGCCAGTGGAGGTGGCTCCAAAGGAGCCTGGAGACCATGATGAGTAGATGATCTTGTATCTGCCCCCAAATGCTGATGAGCATATGGGGAAGTACCTTTTTGTATGGCTTATGTATTTTTGTATATTGAGTGCTGAGGGCACCTATGACATGTTTGACTATATGATGATATATATATATATATATATGTTTTGGTATATAGTCGTGTATGCACATGGATGCATTTATTGTCTATTTGTTTGCCCGTGGAGGCATGTTTGATTTTCTGTATGCCCATGGAGGCACATGTTATGCACATGGATGCAACATTTTAATTTCTGTATATGCTCGTGGAGGCACATGTTATGCACGTGGATGCACCTTTTAATTTTATTTATATGCCCGTGGAGGCACATGTTATGCACGTGGATGCACTTTTTTTTATGCCCGTGGAGGCACATTTTGTATTTACTACATGGTTTGATTGGTGTGCCAATCAAGAATGTTGTTGGCCATATGGTCTGCTACACTGTTTAGATTCCTTGGGACATGTGTGAATGAAATGGATTCAAACTGTCGAACCATTTGTTTAGTGCGCATGAATTTTCTGAAAAGACAGGGATCGCATACCTGGTAATCATTGTTGAGTTGGGAAATAAGGAGTTGAGAGTCCAAGAAAATGTTAAGGTGACTTATGCTCATTTGGAGAGACGCGGCCAGGAGACTGGTCACGGCATGATATTTAGCTTGGTTGTTGGTGGTGGCACCTATGCACACTCCGTCGATGTGGATCAACTCATGTGAAGGAGAATATATTACCCAAGCTGCGGAGGTGAGATTGGGGTACCAACGACTTGCACCATCAATGAAACCAACGTAGCAAAGTGGAACAGGATCCATCTGTGGTCATGTAGGAAAAACAAATATTTAGGTTTTTTGAATTTTTTGTGAAAAACAAAATAAGACTGTACAATAATGGACGGTGGTGTCCATCAGATTTTGTATGGGTAAAATCGCTTGAGGTACAACCCGTTGCGTGGGTTGCGTAGGGGGTTTCCTTCTGAATCGGTTAGAATGTATGCCCCCTGTCCGAGGCAGGTTTGTATAATGTATGGGCCTTGCCACATGGACACAAACTTTCCTTTTCCGGTTTTGTCATGAGCTTGATCATAGGAGAGGACAAGGTCCCCTTTAGTAAAAGTTCTTGGGTGGACATGTTTGTCGTAACTCAGTTTGGATCGGTTCTTGGCTGCTTCCATGGTTTGGAGGGCTGTGCGCCGATCTTCATTGGCTTGCTCCAAAAGTAGTAAGCGTTGCTCAATTGGGGAAGTGTCTGGTAGGAGTTCAATGGCCATATGTAGGGCTGGAATCTGGCACTCGATGGGGAGGATAGATTCACATCGTGAACTAGATGGAAAGGGGTAAAACCAGTGGCGGTTTTGGTTGACGTGTGGTATGCCCATAGTGCTGGGAAGAGCATGTGATGCCAATTTGATTTGTGTTTGTCAACAGTGTGCTAGAGGATGGTCTTCAAAATTTTGTTAATCACTTCGACTTGGCCATTCCCTTGGGGGTAGTAGGCGGAGGAGAAATGGTGTTCAAATTTTAGTAGGGTTGATAATTCTCTCCAAACGGCATCTTCAAAGTGAGATCCGTGGTTTGAGATGAGTTGCTTTGGCACTCCAAAATGAGCGATAATATGGTTGAGAAAAAAACGTGCCGCGGTGTCAGCTTTGCAATTAGAAGTTGGCATGGCTTCCACCCACTTGGTGAAATAATCTATGGACACAATGATGTGTTTTTGTCTGCCGGTGATCAGAATTTTAAGGGGCATATGGTCTAAATTCGGATGTATAAGCCATAAAAGTATTAAATTGAGAGGCCACCCTCTCTCATCCATGGTATTTGGTAGCACAAAGTTTAGGCCCATGGTATGGCCTCAAGACACATTGTAATAATGCTATATAAAGGCCTAGCAAGCCTTCTCATAATAACAAGTTACTCATTTGGTTTCTATCCTACATTTCTCTTATTTTATTGATTTATTATTGGGGTATTGGTTCTGAGTGTCTTTCTTAGTATAGTTTGAGAGGTGAGGCTCAAAGAACCCTCTTTGACCCTCACCCCTCCATGTGGCATATTTATTATATGTTTGTCCATCTATGTTATTTATAGCTCATATCTCACTACTTTGTCTTTCTCACAGCTGGTTCATTGTTCGCTTCAGTTTTGAAGCTATCTCTTCTCCTCCTCTCTCGACATTCAAGCCTTCTGGGTCTCATCCCCCAAGATCCGGATCAGTGGTATCATAGCGAGTTCTCTCTCGGAACAAGGGTTACACTGTAAGCATCACAGTTGGTCCACAAGCACTACATGGTTTATTGGATTCACTACATCCATACATGGATCTGGATCTGTTACATCCATATATGGATTCACTACATCCATACATCAATTTATATCTGCTACATCCATACATGGATATGGATCTATTACATCCATTGTTCTCCCACATTTTCAGCAATCTCTCAGGGTGTCCATGCTTCCCATGGAGGTTCCACAACGTCTACAACAACCCATGTTGCTCTACAAACCCTTGGCATCATATGTGGCCTACAACAATCAACACTCGCACATTCAGAAAAATTTAGAGAGATGCCATGATCTCTATAGGAGGTTTCAGAAGCTATACCATAGCTCATTGGAAATCGCTTTTCAAGATCTGAAATGGGTATTTCACGGAATCTGATTTGGCTTCCTAGTTTGAAAGATATGCTCATTTGAATCTCAACATATTTTTGACCCAAAGAGGCCGTGCGTATCACTGTCTTCAACGGACATTTTATCACTTCTCAAGAAATACCAGATGGATTTCCACATATGGCTAGATAGATCTCTTCAATGTATCAAATGGGTATTTCACGGAATTCCATTTGGCTTCCTGGTTTGAGAGATATCATCAATTGAAGCTCTGCATATTTTTGATCCTATGAGGTCGTGCGTTTCACTGTCTTCAACATAATTTTTCTCGCTACTCAAGAAACTTCAGATGGATTTCCATATATGGATAGATATATCTCTTCAATATCTTAAATGGGTATTTCACGGAATTCCATTTCGCTTCCTGGTTTGAGATATATGATCATTTTATCATCAGCATGTATTTGACCCATGACGGCCGCCTGTACCTTCATATTCAATGAGGTCTTTCTCTCGCCTCAGGCATATATAGAGGGATTTCCACACATGGATGAAAATCTCTCTTCAATATCTCAAATGGGTCTTCAATGGAATTCAATGTCATTACATGCATTAGAAGCTATGAATGAATCTGTAACAAGACATCAATTGCACCAAAGATCATGAATTTTCAATTTTTTTAAATCTTAATGTAATCATGGTTATGGGTTAACCACACAAAACCCATGGTTATGGGTCAACCACACAAAAAACATAGTTGTGTATTGTAATCATGGTTGTGGGTCAACCACACAAAACCCACGGTTATGGGTTAACCACACAAAACCCTTCTCTTCAGTGGAAACAAGCTTGTCATTGCCACCATGGTTATGGGTTAACCACACAAAACCCACGGTTATGGGTCAACCACACAAAACCCATGGTTCTGAGTCAACCACACAAAACTATTCTCTTCATTGCAACCAAACTTGCCATTTCCATCATAGTTATGG
The DNA here is from genome assembly GCA_027924585.1 of Larix kaempferi. NCBI lineage: Eukaryota > Viridiplantae > Streptophyta > Pinopsida > Pinales > Pinaceae > Larix > Larix kaempferi. The sequence goes on from BSBM01000036.1 coordinate 2,085,449, forward strand.
GTCACCCTTGAAAAACCCATGGTTATGGGTCAACCTCTCAAAACCCATGGTTATGGGTCAACCACACAAAACCCTTATCTTCATTGGTAACTAACACATTGTAATCATGGGTCTCTTTTTAGCATGAAATGATGGGGACCATCATTTTCTAAGGGGGTAGGAATGATCTGAATTTTAGGGGGCATATGGTCTAAATTCAGATGTATAAGCCATAAAAGTATTAAATTGAGAGGCCACCCTCTCTCATCCATGGTATTTGGTAGCACATAGTTTTGGCCCATGGTATGGCCTCAAGACACATTGTAATAATGCTATATAAAGGCCTAGTAAGCCTTCTCATAATAACAAGTTACTCATTTGGTTTCTATCCTACATTTCTCTTATTTTATTGAGTTATTATTGGGGTATTGGTTCTGAGTGTCTTTCTTAGTATAGTTTGAGAGGTGAGGCTCAAATAACCCTCTTTGACCCTCACCCCTCCATGTGGCATATTTATTCTATGTTTGTCCATCTATGTTATTTATAGCTTAGATCTCACTACTTTGTCTTTCTCACAGCTGGTTCATTGTTCGCTTCAGTTTTGAAGCTATCTCTTCTCCTCCTCTCTTGGCATTCAATCTTTCCGGGTCTCAGCCCCCAATATCCGGATCAACCGACTGACGTGGGATTGCAATCTAGGAAGTCGATGGCCCATTTGCAGAATGGTCCGACAGTGATGATTGGATGAAGGGGGATGGGTGGGGTTCTTTTCCTTGGGGGAAAAAAGTTGGCAGTTTTGACAATGTTTGACTGTGGTGATGCAATCAGTAAATAATGAGGGACAATAGTAACCTGCACGGATGATCTTTTGGGCAGTGGCCATGCCGGAGAAATGGCCTCCGCAGGCACCGCTATGGCAGTCATTAAGGACTTGTTCTGCTTCGTCATGAGAAATGCAGCGTTGTAAGATGGTATCGATGCCGCGTCGATAAAGTACATCGCCTAATAGGAGATATCGGGGGGTGTGGTGTCGTATACGACGACGTCCGTCACGATTGATGTTGGGTCAAAATTTTTGTGTGCGGAGGTATATTAAGATGTCGCCGTACCATGGGTCGTCAAAGGAAATGATGAAAATGTGGTCGTTAATGAGGTCCATTTGGATAGCAGGTGATGAAGAGGATGGGAGATCTGTGATGAGTTGAGCGAGTTCTAGGGCCTTGGTGCTCTTTGGGGTTTTGAAAGTTAGGTCATATTCTTGTAGGATGATCACCCATTTAGCTACGCGGCCTTGAAGGAGGTGACATGTCAAGAGGTAAACCATTGGATTGGAATTGGCTACAACCATGGTGTGGCTCAGGAGAATGTAATGTCACAGCTTTTGTACTGAAAAGACAATGGTGAGGGCCATCTTCTCTTCATGTGGGTACCGGAGGGGTGGGCCTGACAAGGTTTGGCTCACATAGTAGATGACATGCTCTTGGTGAGCAGTATCTTCTTGGACAAGAACTCCAGATACGGCATATTCGGATGCCGAAACATAGAGGGTGAAATCTCTTGTGAAATCTGGAGGAGAGATCAACGGTGTGTTTGTGAGTGATTTCTTTAAGTTGGTGAAAGCTGATTCTGCTTGTTGGTCTCATATGAAACGGGTATGCAGACATAGTAGTCGGAGGAAACCGTGGACCGTTGTGGCATAGTCAGGGACAAAGCGATGGAGGAAGTGGACCTCCCTTGAAGGCTTTGAAGTTGTCTTAATGTACGGGGTGACGGTAAGTCTACAATGGATTGGACTTTCAAGGGGTCTACAGTGATGCCTTTTTCTGAAATGACAAACCCTAGCAAGCGACCTGCTATAACGCAAAAGACACACTTGTGTGGGTTCAAGCAGATGTTGTATTTTCGACAATGCAAGAAAACTTGTCGAAGGTCGTCTAAATGGTTAGATCATTTCTTGGATCGAGCGGTGAGGTCGTCCAGATAAACTTTTATGATTCTATGTAGATCGTGTAAGAAATAAATCATGGTGCGTTGGAAAGTGGCTCCAACATTCTTGAGACCGAAAGGCATGAAGCGATAGGTGAAGGTGCCCCATGGCGTAGTGAAAGCTATCTTGTATTGATCTTCTTTACGGATCTTGATTTGGTTATATCCATAGAAATCGTCCATAAAAGAAAGGACCTCATGTCCCGCACATTCATCGATTAGTTGGTCAATGAAAGGTGTGGGGAAGTTGTCTTTGGGACAAGCGAGGTTAAGGTCTCGAAAATCAGTACAAACGCGTATGGTTCCCACTTTCTTATTTACTGGCACTGGGTTTGAAACCCAGGTAGTGCAGGTAATAGGATATATGAATCCTGCTTTTTGGAGTTTCTCAATCTTAGCCTTAACAGCTGGGAGCTTGGACGGGTGAATTGGTTGTTGTTTCTGTCGGACAGGAGGCACATTGGGTCAAGTGTCGATGTGATGTTCCACAATTTTAGGATTGAGGCCAGGCATCTCGGTGTAAGACCAGGCGAAGACATCACGAATCTCTTGGAAGAGTTTCTTATATGCTCGAGTTTCTGCTTGAGTTCATGATGCGCCTAGTGAGATGAGCTCAGGTTTTCCAGGTGTGGTGGAAATGTCGATTTGTATAATGGGGGAAATGTTGGACATTTTCCCCTCTTCGAAGGCATCTGGTGCTGGGATGGGGTCTTTGAACCAATCAACCTTAGTTGGTAGAAAATATTTTGATTCGATTGATAGTTGGTTTTCTGCGGTGGATGTAGATGCCTCAGGGAGGAAGTGTGAGCGATGATGCATATCGTCCCAAGGGTAGTCCGGTGCAGTGAGTGTTTCTAGAATTTGCTCATCAGTACGAAAGTAATAAAACCATAAATCAACGGGTTCTGGTTTGTATGTGGTTGAAATCATATATATGGTATTGATTTCTTTCGAAGAAGATGATTTTGGAGGGTAGATCTCCTCGATGAGGGGAGGAGATATCTCTAAGTTGGCATTTCTCATCTCGTATATGTAAGTTTTAAACCTTAACAGTGAAGTACAAACTTATATGATTCTTAAGCATTAACAGAAAAAACACAGAATGGCACACACATTACACAGAGATTTTCACCTGGAAACCCTTAACCGGGAAAAAACCAGCAAAACTTAGAGCCGCATAGCTCCTTTTTCATTATATGTTTATTTTACATGTACAATACAATAAATGGTATTCTGCAGCATCTAAAACCCTAATTCGTTTACCCGAATTAGGTTACAACCCTAATTCCTTTTACCGGAATTAGATAGAGTACAATGGGTCGAAAATCGCGAAAAAGCAAAAAAGCAACCCAAAAAAAATTTTGCGCTCCGCGCGGACTCCGGGGGCCTAACGGCCCCCTCCGTGTCGTTTCGGAACCTAACGGTCCGAAACGAAGGGGGTGGGCCCTGTCGGGCTACCCCCCCCTCTAAACCCCCCCCCTCCGGACGCGCCCGGCGCAGGCGAATCGAAGGTGCCGTAGGGATCGTGTTGTACACGCAACGACCATGTGAAGAGATATAACATACCCAACATTCTCCCACTTGTTGTTCTCTTCACATACAGGAGAAAATTATGACTTCAACAATTCAGGGCAACAATGCCCATGTTCTCTTTGCACCAAGAGAACTTCTGAGTACTCACAGACTTTGTCAAAGAGTCTGCAACATTTACCAAAGTGTCAACCTTTTCCAGCAACACTTTGTTCTGTTCAACCATGTCTCTGACGAAATGGTACTGCACATCAATGTGCTTTGTCCTCGAGTGATAAGCAGGGTTCTTTGCCAGAAATATTGCACTTGAGCTATCACAACCAATTTTTACTGCATTCTGAACAAAACCAATACCTGAACACAATCTTTGCAACCATACAGCTTCCTTACTTGCATGGGTAGCTGCCATGTATTCAGCTTCTGTAGTTGAGAGTGCAACTACAGCTTGTCTTCTACTCATCCAACTGATTGCTCCTCCAAATAGATTAAAAACGTAGCCACTTGTAGATCTTCTGTGATCAAGATCTCCAGCCCAGTCAGCATCAGCAAATCCTTGTATATCTATCTCTCTGTTTAGACCGGGTCTTCCTTGGTAGCAGATTGCAGAATCTGTAGTGCCACGCAAATACCTGAAGACCCTTTTTACTGCAGTCCAATGTTCCTTTCCTGGTTTTGACATGTATCTACTCAAAACTCCCACTGCATGGGCTATATCTGGTCTAGTACAGACCATGGCATACATCAGACTGCCAACTGCACTAGCATATGGAACATGAGACATGTCCTCTACCTCTTCTTGTGTAGTGGGACACTGTTCTGCAGATAACCTTACACCTACAGGAATGGGCACCTTCACTGGTTTGCTTTCCTGCATATTAAATCTCTTCAATATCGTTTCAACATATTTCCTCTGATTTAACCAGAGTTTCCTGTTTTCACGATCTCTTTTTATTTCCATGCCCAAAATGAAATTTGCAGCACCAAGATCTTTCATGTCAAATTCAGATGACAGCTGATTCTTGACATCCTTGATGATTTCTTTGTTGTTTCCAATTAGCAACATATCATCAACATACAATATTACATAAATAAAATGATCACCAATTAGCTTAAAATAAACACAGTGATCAGCTTTGCTTCTTGAGAAACCAAGTCCCAGTATATAAGTATCAAATTTTTGATACCACATTCTGGGAGATTGTTTCAAACCGTAGAGAGACTTTTTCAGCTTACAGACAAGCTCCTTTCTTCCTTTCACCACAAACCGTTCTGGTTGCTTCATATAGATCTCTTCATTAAGATTTCCATGTAGGAAAGCCGTCTTTACATCCATCTGTTCTACTTCAAGATCAAAAGCAGCAGAAATAGATAAAAGAAATCTAATAGAAGTCAATTTTGCAACAGGTGAAAAAATCTCACCAAAATCGATGCCCTCAATTTGGGAGTAACCTTTCGCAACTAGTCGAGCCTTGTACTTCTCCACTTTACCTGCTGCATTTAACTTCTTCTTGAATACCCATTTGCTTCCAATAGGCTTTCTTCCTTCTGGCAACTCAACCAGATCCCATGCCTCATTTTTGTCCAAGGCATCCATTTCTTCTATCATGGCCTTCTTCCATAGTTTACTATCTTCTGAATCCATTGCCTCTTTAGCAGTTCTAGGATCATCATCAGTAATAGATAACACAAAATTAGAACGAAAATCAGGGGGACTGTACCTTTCAACTTGCCTTCTTTCTCGGTCAGATCTCCTCAATACCGGAGTCTGTGGATCCGCCTCTTCATCTGATTCAGACGATTCTGCCTCCTCATCTGATTCAGACGAATCTGGTTCCTCAAAAGAGTCACCTCTTTCATCCTTGATATCAAAGTGTAGCTTCTCTGAATCCTTTTCCTTTGGTACATCCTCAATCCTGGAAGTGCTTTCAACTTCTCTGAAGATCACATCTCGACTGTAAACTGTTTGCCTTTTTACTGGGTTCCACAGCTTGTAACCTTTCACTCCATCCTTGTAACCAATGAAGATACATTTTTCCGCCTTATTATCCAACTTGCTCCTTTTCTCCTTTGGAACATGTACAAAAGCATCACACCCAAACACTCTGAGATGAGAGAGAGAGGGTTTCTTACCAGTCCAAACCTCATGAGGTGTCTTGTCAACCAACGCTGATGTGGGTGTCCTATTCACTAGGTAACACGCAGTGTCAACAGCTTCTGCCCAGAATTGTTGTGCTAGCCCTGCACCACTGAGCATACTCCTTGCCTTTTCCATCAATGTCCTGTTCATCCTTTCTGCAACCCCATTCTGTTGAGGTGTGTATGGAGTAGTCTTTTGCCTTGCTATTCCACATGTTTTACAGAACTCCTCAAATTCACTTTCACAGAATTCTCCACCGTTATCTGTTCTGAGTACTTTTATTTTCTTCTCAGTTTGATTCTCTACAAGAGCCTTAAATTCTTTGAATCTATTAAAAACCTCAGATTTCTTACGCAGGAAATAAATCCAAGTTTTCCTTGAGAAATCATCTATGAATGAAACATAATACACAGATTTACCTAGTGATGGAACAGGCACAGGTCCAAAAACATCACTGTGTATTAATTCTAAGATTCCTTTAGCTCTTACAACACCAGATGAGAATCGTACCCGATTCTGTTTACCATATAAGCAATGTTCACAGAAATCGAAATCTAATGTGAAGTCAGACATGCCTTCAGCCATACTTTTACCTTGTAATAGTCGAAGACCCTTTTCTCCAATATGTCCCAGCCTTCGATGCCATAGCGATGTCTTCTCACTAGAGACAGTAAGGACTCTGTCTCCTTCATTTTTACCCTCAGAAACAATAGTGCTGTTACATCCATTTTTGAAGGTGCTTCCCAACAACTTGTATAGAGTTCCAATCCGAACTCCCCTCATCAGCACCAATGACTCTCGAACCATCTTGCATGTGTTCTTTTCAAATAAAGTTTTCACACCTGCATCATCCATTTTACTTACAGATATAAGGTTTCTAGCCAACTTTGGAATGTGCAGAACCCCGGGAAGAGTTTTAACCCTTCCATCTTTGAGCAGTAGCTTGACCTTTCCTCGACCTATGATTTTCGCTACCGAGTTGTCTCCCAGAAATACATCTCCTCCATCATACTTTTCGTATTCAGAAAACCACTCCCTGTGAGGAGTCATATGATAAGACGCACCTGAGTCAATCAACCACGAATCATGCTCTGCATGTGTACTTGAAGATGCCAGATACACATCTCCTCCTTCCTCTGTAGATTCTTTCCCATCTGCGGATGGAGCGTCATTAGGTCCTCTACTTTTATCAGTAATTTTCGATTTACAATCCTTCTTGTAATGCCCAGCTTTTCCGCACTTCCAGCATTTTCTTACAGAAGGTCCTGGAGATTTAGATCTCCCTCTAGATTTAGATCTACCACCTGAAGACTTATTTTTAGATCTGTCTCCAGGGCGACCTCTTACAAATAAGGCATCCTTGGTTGAACTGTCTATGGATCTCCGCCTCATTTCCTCCGATAGTAGGGATGCAACCACATTCTCGAAGTTTAGCGTGGTTGCATTACTCCCAATAGCTATGACCAGATTATCCCATGAATCTGGCAAAGAGCACAACAGACTAATACACTTTTCATCATCATCAAGTGCAATACCAACAGATGTCAACTGACTTACCAGAGTATTGAAGGCGTTTAGATGCTCTGATACAGAGTCTCCATCAGTCATCCTCAGAAGGTACAATTTCTTTCGCAGAAATAACTTATTTACCAGGGACTTTGACTGATACAGATTTCCCAGTTTGTCCCATAGCTTCTTTGCACTGTCTTCTCCAGATACGTTCACCAATACCGAATCTGCGAGGCAAAGACGAATGGTGCTCCTTGCTTTTCTTTCCAGCTTTTCCCATTCTTCTTTTACCATACCAGAGGGCATGGTACCTGGATCTACTGCGATCCACTGTTCTCTATCTACCAGAAGATCTTCCATCTTGAGCTTCCATAGCTCAAAGCTCTGACCATTAAATTTCTCAATCTCGAATCTAGAACTGCTCGCCATTCTTTAAAGAAAAATAAATCACCGCTGCAAAGCTCCCACTGAAACCAGGTTTATCACAAATCCAAGATCGAGCCAAACCCTTGGAAACAAAGGCGTCCCTCTGAACCCAAAAACCTGGCTCTGATACCAAATGTAAGTTTTAAACCTTAACAGTGAAGTACAAACTTATATGATTCTTAAGCATTAACAGAAAAAACACAGAATGGCACACACATTACACAGAGATTTTCACCTGGAAACCCTTAACCGGGAAAAAACCAGCAAAACTTAGAGCCGCATAGCTCCTTTTTCATTATATGTTTATTTTACATGTACAATACAATAAATGGTATTCTGCAGCATCTAAAACCCTAATTCGTTTACCCGAATTAGGTTACAACCCTAATTCCTTTTACCGGAATTAGATAGAGTACAATGGGTCGAAAATCGCGAAAAAGCAAAAAAGCAACCCAAAAAAAATTTTGCGCTCCGCGCGGACTCCGGGGGCCTAACGGCCCCCTCCGTGTCGTTTCGGAACCTAACGGTCCGAAACGAAGGGGGTGGGCCCTGTCGGGCTACCCCCCCCTCTAAACCCCCCCCTCCGGACGCGCCCGGCGCAGGCGAATCGAAGGTGCCGTAGGGATCGTGTTGTACACGCAACGACCATGTGAAGAGATATAACATACCCAACAGTATAAGGCTGCTCTATAATCTGGGAGATCAGGGAAGTGGTGTGAAAAATGGCCATAAATGCCGCATATCGCACAAGGGTGGTTAATGTAGAGCTTTTTGTCGCGAGGTTGAGGAGGTGGCTCAAGTCTTACCACTGGAATTCCAGTGTCGTCATCCAACATATTCATGTGTTCTTGGAGTGCAGGTAATTGTGGACATTGATGAGTGGCATGGCCTACGTCGTCACACAACGAGCACTTAGGGGGAATGCGAATAGTTGGGGGGTTCTTGGCTACCTTGGGGGTTGCTAGGGGGGTACGAGTCATGGGTCCAGTTTTATAAGTTTGTGGGCCTCTGCCCCCTGTGTTTTGTAAGGGAGGTGGGGCATTTCTAGACGTTGATGCCGTAGTCACTATTGGGGGTGGTCTATTTTGCAAATGAGTGACAGGAGGGGGTGGGTGGTTGGTGGTAGGGATAGGTTGTACCGGTTGTAAAATAACATTCGGAGTCGGCGGGGGGCGCCGAGCAGGTAAGTACCATACAGGGATCCCTAATGTTAAACTAGGTAGGTTGAGTGTAGCCATTACTGACGAACTGACAACTCCAAAAAATGGGAACAAGAACGGGATAGTATGAATTGGCGTTGTGCCAATATGAGTAGGCACTGTGGGTGTTTGTAGCAGTGACAAAGGATGCTGTGTGGTGTGCGACAATGTGCACAAATCTGATGTTTTTGTTATTGGTAAAGGTGGTGGGATCGATGGAAATGTGGAAGTCATAGGTGATTCATTGTAGATTCCAGGACCAATTGACGACACAAATGATGTTGGTGCAGTTTGAACAGTTTGTTCAATCATTGGTAGCACATTTTGAGGGGCTGTGGGGGCATTAGGATCATAATATGTGAGTTGATCAATCTTGATGATGCATCCTTCATGTGGGAACATCATGAGGTGGAAAACAGATGAAGCCACTGCTTTCATTTTGTACATATAGCTACGTCCAAGAAGGAGGTTGTAGTCAAGCTGGGCATTGATCACTTCGATGTCAATAAGAACTAATTTGCTGCCTAGTTCTACGGGTACGTTCGCTAAGAGGCCTTGTGGTTGAGTTGAGCGCCCATCGTACGCTCGTAATTCCGTGGTGGATGGTTGTAAAGCAGGGGAGCCAATTTTCTGCCACACAAGGGTGGACATAACACAGGTTGAAGCTCCTTCATCAATGATGCATCGATGCACAACAAGGTTTCGAATGTTTACTGATACTTGGAAGGCCAAATTTGATGGCAATCGAGGTTTGTCTTGGTCTAAGTCGAAAACCATCATGTGTGTATCGTCAGGGTCTACTCCTCCCGTGGCGAATAGTAGTAGTTTTCGTTGTGCGGGGCATGTTTTCAGTACCTCTAAAGAAGACATAGTTGTGGGGGATTGTGCTAGGTCTTCCACGACGTTATAATTGGATGCTACGCGAGCATTAGGATTGTTGTTAATCCTTCACAAAGGGATGCGAGGGATTTTAGGTCCTCTGTCGAACGACATATTTGGTATGCGTAGTGGTTGATCTGGTGGAAGGGAGGTGGACGCATCAGTGGGAGGACTTTCTGGGGGTGCGCCGTATTGATTCCTGTGAGTTTGGAGATTAATGTCATTGGATGACATCATTAATAAATGGTGTGTTCCTGGATCCATATGCTGATAATCAGTTGCGGCATAGGTGATTTGCTGCTAGGGTGCAGCAAATCCTTGTGGGGGATCCATAGGGCGAGAATTTACTACTCCCTGGTTTCGAAATGGATTTTGTAATATCATGGGTTGTGGTTGATTAAGTGGAGTTGGCTATCCAACGTGGCCCTGGCGTTGGGCATCGTCAGCCCAAAGTTTACATGCTTTCTCTAAATGGGGGGCAGTTGTGAGTGTAGTGTCTATAGACTCCACATATAGAACATGGATGGTTTGTTCTCAGGTTATTGTTTTTTGGTTGCTTGGGATGACGATCAGGATTCTAGTTTGGGGGAGAAACGTTGTTATTATTTGGACCTTGATTGTGTTGTTGGTTGTTACCACGGTTACGTCCTCTTCCGCGGTTTTGTTGTCCACCTTGGTTGCATTGGTTGTTTTGGTGTTGGGGCCAATTGTGTTGTGTGTACACTTTCCCTTGAGTAGTGGGAGGATTTGGGGGTGCCGCAGGTGCGGGAGCAGGTTGCGGTGGATAATAAGCTGGTGGGGCTGGAGGTGGTCTAGTTGCCTGCTGGGGTTGTTGGTAACCCTGAGCTATTGGAATTGTTGTATTAGTTGGTGTAGCTTGCTGTGGGTAATACATTGGTTGGGCCGGTAAATGAATTGGGTTCTGGGTGGCCGATTGGTTATAGTATGTGGGTGGTACATATGTCAATGGCACTTTCCCATAGCAATAATTAATTTCACAAAGAGGATTAGTTGCTGGTAGTTTTACAACTTCCCCAACTTCCTCTATAACCATCTCTTGACCTGAACTGCTTCTCTGATCCTATAAATACAGGGAAGAATAAAGAGAGGGGTTAGATGGAGAAACTTAGAGACATAGAGATATAAAAGAGAAGCTTGCATTGGAGGAGTTGATGCTGAAGATATCCAAGCCAGAGAAGAGCAAGAGCCCAGAATTAAGTTGCAGGAGCATGTCACAAAGTCAGGTATACTTGTACATCAATTTGCATTTGACAATAAAGGTTGAAGTGTCTTTCTTGTTCCAACTTAAATGTTCTTTAAAATAATAACTTAATTTGGATTTGTTTTGGTCAATATCGAATGCTTAACATTGCTTTTGTTTCTTTCAATCATTATATATTATCCAAAATACGTTGAGAAAGGTGTTTGTTTTGCAGGTTTACTGAACAGAAGGTGGATTTGAGGACTGAGTGCAAGATCAAATAAAAGCTAGGATCAAACATTGGTTAAAAGGTATGTTATCAAGGTCTATAGCTCATTTCTTTTCATAAATATCTCTACAATACAGTTAATACACTTCCCTGTCACCCCATCCCAGTTGATAGCATTAGTTTCCTTGCTATAGGGTAGTTTTGCCCGCCAACAGACTGGCAACTCCACTGGGGATAGTTGTGTTTTTGCTCTAGGAAACCTTTTCTTGTTTGTCTTCCCAGAACTGTTTTGACTCCTTTTATGTACTGAGAAACCCTGTAGGTACCCCCTACCTGTTTTTCTCTGCTTCAATCAGTCTTTTTGCATCTTTTCAAAGTCAGTTTTTAAACTTTTAAGATATGAGCGCTACTTTGTTGTACATACAGTAGCGCCCATACGCTACTGTGCTATACATACAGTAGCGCCCGTCTCTGCAGGAGTGCGAGTTTCGCTACTGCACAGTAGGGTACATTTCCTGAAGCCTTCTGTTAGTGGTCTGATTGAGTTTTTTCCTTTTTGGTGGTCTTCTGACTTTGCTTTTAGATCTCCTTGACTGGTGTATGAGGTTTTTAACTTTTTTTTTTAAGTCATTGAACCTTGCTTCGAGTCTTTTTACCATCTTTGGATCGCTTGTTTACCTTTGGAACATTTGGACTGTTTATAACTTTTTGGAAGAATAGGTTGTGTTTTGTGGTAAGCACTTCTGCTTTTTAGGCCCTGACTGTATGTTGCTGGTTTACAAACTTGCATACTTTTGTATCTTCTATTTGTGGTAACATTTGTCTGCTCTTTACCTATCCTATCCTTTGTTTTAGGGTTTGGTCCGTTTTAGAGCCTCTAGGGTGTTTTCCGAACTTGTTGATTTCCAATCTTCTTGGACTTTTTGTCTTTTTTTGGTTTCAAGTGTATTTAAAGTGCTTTAGGCTGATTCATTTCTCAGTTCCTTGTGTTAGTAGGGTAATTGGCAGCTTGCTTGTCTACTTTTTGCTTGGCATAATGGTCTTGCTAGGGTTAGATGCTTTAGGTCAGTCCTCTTGTATCTATCTCCTTTGTTTTCTCCCACTTTGTTTCCGAGTATAGAGGCTTTTTCTTTGCAAAAAACCTGTAGGTCAAGTCTTTTTTGAGCTAGTGCCTTGACAGTTATAAGCTTAAGAACCATTTTTAGCCATACTTACACATTGCACACAAGTCTTATTCGCTTTCCGTGTTTATAGTTTTTTTTCATTTATGATAACAGAAAAAGCAAAAAATTTGGTAGTTTAAGTTTAATAAGGCTTATTTTTTGTTACAAGATAGCGTAAGTTATTTTGTGTACAATTTCAAAAGAAAACAAAAAAGAGATTTAAGTAGATTTGCTCAGTTTTTTTAGTTTGGAAAAGTAGTTTAAATGAAATAATAAAAAAAAAAGAGCTTTGTTGTCGAAAGTTAGAATTTATGCACTTTTGTTTTCCTGTTGCAACCACGCCACACAAAAGCACTACCTTTTGAGTAATAACAGTCCTCAATTTTTTTTTAATAAAATGAAATAGAAACAATTTTTCATTTTAGGGATACACTACACCAACTAGTTTTGGTGAGGATCTTGAGTTTAAATCACCTTAAACCACTCAAGATCACACATTACGCAAAAATCGTAGTTCGACTATCACAGGTAAATCCATTTCACTCAAAGCTTGCCTGGAATTTATATAGTAGGTCTTGTGAGATCAGATTGTTGGGAATACTCCTCCTACTTTCTGTTTTGAGCATATACCAGGATTGGATTGCGTATGGGGACTCTTTAGAGTTTCGGGCTCAGTCACCCTGCCCACGCCTTCTGATTCGACCAGCAACTGTTCCCCCAGGAGTTTTCGGTGTTGTAGTATCCTTGGTATCTGACTTTAGGTTCATACACAGGTGACAACAGAGGGTATATCTGCTGTACCTAAGACAGACGTGGGAGGAAATCCCTTGCAAGTCTTTGGGAGGGCGGTTGGGTGATTCCAGTGCTTGCACCCTTAGTCATTGTATTGTGGACCCCGGGTAACTATCTTTCTTCCTTCGTTGATCTGTTCTGGGCCCTCATCATCCTAGACTCTTCTCCGGAAGGCATCTCATTTTCCTGGTTTGCATACTTAGGACTTTTTTTAGTTGGTGTGTTGTTTGACCCCTAGTTGTAGTGGCCACTAGGTTCTAGTTTGTTATTTTATATTTATAATCACGGAGAATCAAGAACTTCGTAGATCGAGAAGGCTTCAAAACCTTCCACCAGTTAGAACAGAACCTTTACCGCTAGCTAGACGACAGCAAGTAAACCCCCAGTTTTTCTTCAGAAACCACTCCTGAAACATAATTTTCTGAAGAAATTTTTACAACAAAAAATCCTGAAATAGGAATTCCTGAGGAATTACCACTTGAAGTTGAGTTTCCTGAAGAACAATAAACAACAATAGAAAACCCTGAAATAGAGGTTCCTGAGGAACCACAACCAGGTACCCCAGATCAACGATACTTTAGTTCAGTTGAGATTGAAGATCTTACTTCTGCGGAGTATAACACTCCCTTCAATCCTCCTCTGACCAATCCTAGAAATCCGTTTCTAGTACCTATTGGTTTCCTGCAGCCCCATTACAGTGCATATAATTCCTTTCCTGGACATCTGATGTCTACTCTAGGAGGTGAACAAGGAGTTCCACAAACTCCCACCATAGGTATGAACACTAATACGGTAAATCCTGCTTTTACTGCTACACCGAGTCTGGCACAAACAACCTCTGTGTCTACTCTGTCTTTCATTTTTAATACTGGTACATTAGGTATGCCAAGTTCAACAACTATGACACCTACCCCTACACCTACTGTTGGACCTAGAAGTACAACCAATTTAGTGACACCTCCTGCATTTCAACCATTATATCAGATACCCAGTACTTGGATTTCCACACCCGCTGTAGGGCCAAGTGCTTCTGCAACTGTGCCGGTAATGAGTACCATGACCGCACCATCTACATCAACTTCCACTGGTTTCAATACCTTTGCAGGTCCCACCATGAATCAATGTAATATGCCTGCAGGTAATGTCCCTTTTTCCTTATTCTCAGGGGGAGGGGGTAATATTTTTAACCAACAATATGGCGGGGCTAATACCCAGCCACAGTGGAAAAACCCACAGAGCACTAACCCACTTTCATATGGGTGGGGAAATTTCAATAATAATTTCGCGCAACAATAGATGGTATGGGGAAATCCCTACCAACAAGTAGCTGGGGGCAACCCCTATCAACAGATGGTAGGTGGAAACCCCTATCAGTAGATGGCCGGTGGCAACCCTTATCAATAGATGGTTGGGGGCAACCCCTACCAGTAGACGGCTGGGGGAAACCCCTACCAGCAGTTCATGGGTCAAACTATGGGTGGTTCCCCTTTTTCGACCCTAGCTTATCAAGTACCGTCTTACCGGCCTCGTTTACCATTTCTGGCAACTTTAAATTTTCCAGATCTTTCCAAACTGACCAACGATCCAGTGTATCATAACGCTACATGGCCACTAGTTCCTACCAAGTTACCTTCGGACATTCCAAAGTTCGAAGGCAAAACAGGTGAAGACCCTGGTGACCATGTCACTAATTTCCATTTATGGTGTTCCTCGAACTCATTAAATGAAGATTCCATTAGATTGAGACTGTTCCAAAGGACTTTAACTGGTGCTGCAGCCAAATGGTACATTGAGTTACCTACAGCTACATTCTCTAATTTTGTGTATCTCGCGACTATCTTTTTGAATCACTTCCAGCTTCCTGTTCAGTATGATGCCAGAATAGACCTTTTGTCTACTTTTAGGCAAAATAAAGCCACTCATTTATCTAACCACATTCAGGAGTGGCGAAGATGAAAGAGGCTCATTAAAGCCAACATACCTCCAGAATTCCTTCTTGAGTGGTATTTGAAATCACTCCTTCCTTACATTTCTAAGGAAGTAGCCACGTCTGGAGTGTCTAACGAGGAAGAAGCCATCCTATGGACTCAGCAGTTAGATCTCGTTTATGCACAATCCGGGTTACTGTATGAGATCATACCTGATGCACCACGATCGAATACCGATCTAAGTAGACCTAAACCTGGACCACATGCTGACGGCATAGTGGGTTTAGTTGACTCTGCGGCTTGCAAAGCATTGACCAAACAGGTTCATGCCTTATCTTTCAAACAATCGACTGTAGAAGTTTTGTCCATCACAACCTCTCCTTCTACTTCCGAGCCTGTCAACCAGGTTCAGAACAATCAAAAGGGCCCTCGACAGCCCAATAACAAAAAGAAGGGAAAGAAAGGAGAGGGGAACCAACAAAAGCCCAAAAAAGAGAATGCCGAAGAGGGTAACAAAGAGAAAAAGAAGGTGAATTTCCCTTGTAAACTTTGCAAGCAGGACCACCTTACTCACCAATTCCCTCTGCTTGAAGAAGCCCTGAAGCTCTTAAGAGAAAAGAAGCCTTCTGTACTGAAAGATCCATTCCCTAAAGGGCAGAGCTCAACTTTTGGCACCTTACTACACATGCTACGGTTGATCAAACTTTTATTAACATGGTTAATTCAGATGCACTCTTACAAACAAGAGCCAGGAACTATACCCCAGATGCACAGAAAAAGGATAAAGAGATTCCAGAATCCTCCACTCCATTCCACATACCTGTGGACCTAATGCCCAAGATCCTGAAAGGTGTCTTGAAATGGGCATCGCACAATCCCAACACTTGGGCCGCTTCCAACTACAACGTGGTTGAAGATTTAGCCCAGACCCCTTGTGCCATGTCTACTTTAGAAGTCTTGCAAAGTTGTCCTTTACAACGGAATGCACTTCTGGCAGCTATTGGAAGTATGGAATCCTCTAACATGTCTGCGCAATTTGATATGACTGATGTCAAATACCGGTTGCCCTACCACTTTGCTCTTCAGATTGAAGTCGTCCATGGCCCAATGACCATCATACGAGCTGTCGTAGATGAGGGCGCGTCAACCTGCGTAATGTCAATTTCCTGTTGGAAAGCTTTGGTTTCCCCCGAGTTAGCCCCTTCTAACACACTGCTTACTGCATTTGATGGCAGGACTTTCCGTCCACATGGGGTTTTGCCATCATTTAATGTCACATTGGCTGGTAAGACAGTTGCTTTAGAAGTAGAAGTTCTAGACGCTCCATTTGATTACAATATGTTATTAGGCAGGAGCTGGACATATGCCATGCGAGCCATTGCATCGACAGTTTTTCGAGTTGTTATGTTCCCATTTGAAGGTAAGATCGTTACAGTCGATCAACTTTCTGTCACTTAGAGAAACAACCAGACTTCTTCAGAGACCATAGTTCCATTAATTGATCAAACCACCCTGGTTGGTGAGAGTTTAGGAGTAAGACTTTATGGGTCATTAATTGGCACTTTTGACCTACCGGCTCCTACCTTATTTGTTGGTACGAAGGGATGTTCATCGTCTGAAACTTCCATGGTTAGTTTAACAACTGATTCTGGGTTTCTCCCAACTAATACAAACCCCTTCGTGGCCACTCCTGTTGCAGAGGTTACCCATTTGGATTCTTATCAAACTGCAACAGAACATATGTTGACTCCATTGGTGTCTGTTGAGTCAAATATGGATTGTGCTACTTAGTCACCAGACTCGATCCACTCTTTTGACAGTTCAGATACTACTTTACCTTCTGAGGAGGAAATGTTAGAAGCCATGACTGACCTGGACCATCCTCATGAACATATAGATCCCGGGTCATTCTTGTTTCCTTTTCTTAACTTGATAGAGAGAGGTGAGTTTTGTCCAACACCCAGTGGAAATGCTAATTTCACTCCTACTTCACAAGTCGGTTTTGTTGAAGAGAATATATTGAATACCTTGCTTGCTAGTGAATATTTCCACTGGGGTCATCGGAAACATTTTTATTGAAACGGGCTGTTATCTCGATGAGATCATTCCGTATACCAATCTTTTATGTGATTTCCATGACACTTTTGCCCGACCTCACGAGGAGGATCTAGGCATTAACCTTACCTGAAGAAGTACTATGCTTAGGCCAAAGTAATTTTTCTTGTAACATAGCTGTATATTTTTGTAAAGCTAGTTTTTGTTATGCTTGGTAGTTAATATTATGTGTGTTTCATTTCATGTACCAGATGTCAATCGAACATTTCTTAGGATTTGTTGATGGTGCCAGTCGCCACACCTGTCAGTTGGCTGCAGCAGCTTGGGTCATTTACTCACCCGCTGGCCAACTTGTCTCTTCGGGGGGGGGGGGGGGGGGGTTGTTTGGGTCATACCACGAATAATGTGGCTGAATACAATGCAGTTATAGAACTTCTCTGAGATGCTCTCAGTCATGGCATTTCACATTTGGAGGTAAGACTTGACTCACAATTAATTGTATTTTAGTTAACAGGTGTCTACCAGATTAAAGATCCTTGTTTTCTACGGCAATTTCTACGAGTTAAACTATTGGAAAGACAATTTGATTCTATTATATATGAACACATTCCGAGAAGTTTAAACGCATTAGCTGATTCTTTAGCAAACTATGTGTTAGACTAGCATTTGCATCATACACTTTCATAAACAACATTGCACACATAAAATTCAAACACATACATATGTAAATAACCGATACTGTATATAGCCGGTATTGTATAAAAAAATATATGAGTTTTGGGTCACAAGTCTATCAAGTCAAGTTATAGTAGCCTCAAAAATATATACATAGAATGTATCCCTCTCCTATGGAGAAGGAGGGACCTCATCATCATCTACTGCATTGCGATAGCATATGACTAGCCTAGCTATCTTCCGTAGCACCCTAAGCCATGCCGAGGGCACCCCAACAATATCTTCCTGCATATCCATAGGTATTTGATCCATACAGCATGCAGGAACTTCGTGAGTCAACCGACTCACTTTTCTCTCTATAGTCCCCAACATAGCATCTGCTGCAGTAATATCAGCTGGCCTCACAAAGATGGTAGGATGTCCCTCAGGATGAACAGGCCCAAGATTTGCATATGACACTTGATTAGAGCTTCAAAATTTATTCATAAAAATCAAATACTTGAAAAAGTTTGAAAAATTAAATAATTCTCAAAATTTAAACATACCAATATCTCCCCAGGATCCACCTGGAGGATTTGTGTTGAGGAACTCCCAAGGTGAGTAGCTCCAAGCTCCAAAGGTCTCGTCTCCAAGATGTTGAAAATGGCCAAAAGTCTCATGAGAGATTTTGACAGCGTGATGATAGGATGATGGATGGATGGAAAGTGAGGAGCCCCTACAACCTTTTTATAGTTTTTGGTGGTGGGGAATACCATTATGGTTTTGAGGAAATCAATGGTATTGACCAACATGGTTAGGTACCTTTTCCCTCCTTTTTTCTTTTTTGAATATTTTGAATATTTTTATTCCCTTTTTAATATTTTTGGGAATCCTGGACCCTTTTTGAGGGGTTTTTTTTTATGTTTTTTGAGGAAAAATATTCATTTTGAGGGGAAAAAGGGGTGTAGTATGGTCTTTTGGTGACATTTTGATGGCTTTAGAGGCTCAAATGGTGGAAAAGTGGACAAATGGGTCATGTGAATAAGGAAATGAGCTAGTGAGCACTTTTTGGGTGTTAACACCTGGGCTCAACAAGAACCTAATCTCCATATCTGCATTGGATGCCAAAGGAATGAGGGTTGCATTTGTAGATGGACAAGTCCTAATGTGGCCAAAGGGTCAAACTATAGATGATGCAGTAGTGATTGGAGAGCAAGAGGGAGGATTGTACAAATTGAAGGGACAACCTGAGCATGCCATGATATATGAATCCATGGAGCCAAGTGAACTTTGGCATAGAAGGCTTGCACATGTGCACTATAGAGCACTACCAATTGCAAGCAAAGATGTAGAGGGTCTTCCTGAAATCAAGACAAAGCATGAAGGTGTGTGCAAAGGATGTGCAAAAGGAAAGAACATTAAGAGGGAATTTCCAAGCAGTGAAAGCAAAGCTAAAGGGATCTTGGAAATTATTCACTCTGATGTATGCGGTCCGATGTCATCCAGTTCTCTGAGTGGGTATGTATACGATGTCTCTTTCATTGATGATTTCTCTAGGAAGACTTGGGTTTACTTCTTGAAGAACAAAGATGAAGTGTTTGATAAGTTCAAGGAATTCAAAGCCTTGATGGAAAATCAAACTGACAAGAAGATCAAGACATTCAAATCCGACAATGGTGGAGAATTCACTTCAGGTGACTTCAATAAGTTATGCAGTGATTAAGGGATTAAGAGGGAGTTGACTGCTCCCTACAATCCACAACAAAATGGAGATGTAGAAAGGAAAAATAGAACAGTCATGGAAGCAGCATGGGCAATGCTGCATGATCAGGATCTGCCTATGCATCTATGGGCAGAAGCATCCAGGATAGCTGTATATGTGCAGAACATAACACCTCACAAGATATTGGACAACAAGACACAAGAAGAGGTATTCTCTGGTAAGAAACCTGAATTCAACGATCTCAAAATATTTGGTTGTCCAGTATACACTCATGTTCCAAAGGAAAAGAGGACAAAGCTAGATCCTTCAGGAAAGAAGGGCATCTTTGTGGGGTACAGTGAAAGCTCGAAGACTTACAGAATATACTTTCAAGGGTTCAAGAAGATTGATGTTAGCATGGATGTAACATTTGATGAAAACTCATCTTTCATCAAGTCAAAGAAGGCACCTGTTGAAGATCATGAAGAACCAAAGGAAACCAGATTTCAAGACACCATCATGAATGAAGCAATTCCAGAAGCATATCATGAAGTTGAAGATCCACAAATACCTGTAGATCCACCTCGTGAGGAGAACTCTCACAAGAGGAAACCTACATGGGCTAGAGAGTTCATTCAAGATGCAGAAAGGTATGGCATTCCAGAAGAAGAACATAGAGCAAGGAAGAGAACTAGATTTCATACTAGCTATGTTTCCTTACTCTGTGACATTATGAACAAAGAACCTTCCAGTTATGAAGAAGCAGTGGAAAAGAAAGAATGGAAGGATTCCATGGTCGAGGAATACCGGTCGATCATGAAGAATGATGTTTGGGAGGTGGTCCCAAGACTTGAAGGGAAGTCTGTTGTGACTTCCAAGTGGATCTACAAGATCAAGCATGCTGCAAATGATAGCATAGAGAAATACAAAGCAATATTTGTAGCTCGTGGCTTCTCCTAGAAATAAGGGATTGATTATGAAGAGACTTTTGCTCCTGTAGCCAAGTACACTTCCATCAGATCAATACTTTCCCTGGATGTAGTGATGAAATGGAAGATACACTAGATGGATGTCAAGAAAACTTTCTTGAATGGTGTAGTCGAGGAGGAAGTGTGTGTGGAGCAGCCACTTGGTTTTGAGACACATGATAGGGAGTCAT
Source organism: Larix kaempferi (assembly GCA_027924585.1). Classification (NCBI taxonomy): domain Eukaryota; kingdom Viridiplantae; phylum Streptophyta; class Pinopsida; order Pinales; family Pinaceae; genus Larix; species Larix kaempferi. The sequence goes on from BSBM01000036.1 coordinate 2,105,977, forward strand.
ATGTGTGCAGGTTGAAGAAATCCTTGTATGGCTTGAAGCAAGCTCCTAGGACTTGGTATGGTAGGATAGACAACTTTCTATCCAATTTGGGATTTACCAAGAGTAAAGCGGATTCCAACCTTTACTTCAAGGTTGAGGAAGGAAATCCTGTGATACTACTTATGTGTGTGGATGACCTGTTTGTTACAGGTGGGGATAGATTGATTGTTGATACCAAGAGGAAGCTTGCTACCGAGTTCGAAATGAAGGACTTGGGGATGATGCACTATTTTCTAGGCATGGAGGTGTGGCAGGGTACAGATGGAATCTTCCTTGGACAAGGGAAGTATGCAGTAGAGATCCTTAAGAGGTTTGGGATGATGGACTACAAGGCCATGGCCACACCTATGGCATCGAACTTGAAGCTTCTGTGTGATGCTTCATCTGATCCGGTTGATGTCACAATGTATCGTCAGATGATTGGGTCCTTGATGTACTTGACAAATACGAGACCAGATATATGCTTTGCAGTGAACACATTGAGCCAGTTCCTGACTGATCCGAGAGGTGTTCACCTCATTGTTGTAAAGCATATTCTGAGGTACCTGAAGGGTACAATTGACTATGGGCTCAAGTATGATGTGAATCAAAAGTTTAACCTGCAGGGTTATGTTGATTCAAACTGGGCAGGAAGTGTTGTAGATAGGAAGAGCACTTCTGGGTGCTGCTTCAGTATGGGATCACGTGTGATCTCTTGGTTTAGCAGGAAGCAGTCCTGTGTAGCACTGAGTACAGCCGAGGCAGAGTATGTTGCAGCTTGTTCGGCTAGTTGTGAGGCAGTATGTCTCTGGAAGCTACTGTTTGAATAATTTGATCTCCCGCTGGAGGCTACTGGTATATTTTGTTACAACCAGAGTTGTGTGAAGCTGTCTGAGAACCCGGTGTTCCACAATAGGTCGAAACACATTGAGATCAAATTTCACTATATCAGGGATATGGTGTAGAGAGGAGCAGTGAAGCTCCTGTATGTTGCGACGGATGAGCAGGTTGTAGATGTGCTGACGAAACCAATAGCAAGAGTGAAGTTTGAGTACTTCAGAGAGAGGCTTGGTGTTCTTCAGATTGACGACACTTTGAGGAAGAAGTGATGGACACATTTGATGGAAGCCATTCCAAGCATGGTGAGAGGAGGATCCTTCCCATGGCTGTGGATGTAAGCGTTGGATGATGAGCATTAGGACGATGCTCCAGTTACTGCTCTGTATGTATCATGTTGGATGCTTGTTATGATCAGTTGGATCATGTATATGTATGTGCATATGTTGGATGCTTGTTATGATTAGTTGGATCATGTATATGTATATGCATCATGTTGGATGCTTGTTATGATCAGTTGGATCATGTATATGTATATGCATCATGTTGGATGCTGGATATGATCAGGTGGATCATGTATGATGATATGTATCAGGTGGATACATTATATGATCAGGTAGATCATGTATGATGATATGCATCAGGTAGATACATTGTATGATCAGGTAGATCATGTATGATGATATGCATTAGGTAGATACTTGGTATGCATCAGGTGGATGCACTGTATGATCATGGATGATTTGTTTCAGGATGTTGCTCCAGATGATATGTATCAGGATGATGCTATGATGACCAGGATGATCATGTGATGATGTACATCAGGATGATATATGGTGAGTATCAGGTTGATACTATGTGGCCGTGGACATGTTGTGCATATGAGCATATAAGTAGAATTGGGAGATCCGATAGGTTGGGCTGTGTGCCCGTAATAAGTCATGGGATTCTCTTTCAAGGCATTTATCTAGGAGGACATATAAGTAGACCTAGGAGATCCGATAGGTTGGGCTGTGTGCCCGTCATAAGTCCTGGGATTCTCTTTCGAGGCATTGTCCTATGGCATATAAGTAGACCTGGGAGATCCGATAGGTTGGGCTGTGTGGCCGTAATAAGTCCTAGGATTCTCTTTCGAGGCATTGCCATGACCACATGTAAGTAGACCTAGGAGATTCGATAGGTTGGGCTGTGTGCCCGTAATAAGTCCTGGGATGTTCTTTCGAGGCATTGTGGTGGGGGTCACATGTAATCCATCCTGAAGATCCGGATAGGTTGTGCTAGTCACATAAAAGGCCTCAGATACTCTTTAGAGTTCTTGCTAGTCAAGAAAATCCTTTAAGGTTTTGTGATAGTCACATGTAAGTGGACCTGGGAGATCTTTCCGGTCATGCTTCGGCACATAAATGGTCCTGGGATACTCTTTCAAGGCATTGTGATGCACATAATAAGTCCTAAGGATTCCAGAGTATGGCTAGTGATGATGAAGACCTGTAGGTGGTGGGCCTACATCCAGTATGAAAAAGGACTGGCTCTGTAGAACTTCCTATGATGAGTAGATTGGAGATTGATTGAGATAGAAGCAGTAGTGACGATGACGATGATTCGATGATGATGATCCAGAGAAGAAGACTTGTGCTAGAAGATCTATGTTGAGAAATACCTTCCTAGTTAAGAGGGAGTGTTGATGTATATGTAACTTTAGAATGTATTTCACCTATGTATATTGTACTCCTATAGAGATGTTATTATTCCTCTATACGGAAGTGTCATCATTTGTATTGACAAGTGTCGTAACTTGCTGTGATGGGTTGTTAGACCACCAAGTGTGGGGTCGGCCATGATTAAGTTAACCATGGGTTATTAGATTGAGTTAGACAAGTCGGCCTTGTTGGTTTATTAGGAAGGTCAGGTCCTGTATAAATAGAGATCGGGATATCTCTATTTGATCATCTCATTATTCACTTCTACACTACTCGAAAAGTGGCGCACAAGTGAGGAGGAGGTTCAACTGCTAGGAGAAGACTATCTCTTGTACTTTGGTTGTATCATTGCTCTTTCTATCTCTGAGGAAGTTGTGGGGTTTTTCACCTTTATGGTTTTCCCCAGTGAAACTCTGTGTGTCTATTGTCTCATGTGATTGCTTGGTGTGATTGATATGCATTGCTATGATTGATATGTTGTACATGTTATTCCCTCAGTAAAGATCCTAGAGTATGTTGAATTAATGCTAAAAAATTAACACACAAGTGTATCAGTCGCAATGCCTTGGGAAAGAATAATACGTGGTGCCAGTTGTTACTCTTGTTATTTGATTCCTCATATTTCAAGGGATAGCACATCTCTCCACATGAAGTTGTAACAGGTCGCTGAAACAGAGCATAGATGCAACAGATAGGACGACGCCCAATTTGTTAAATCGTTGATCCATTGACTGCCAAATAGAGAGGATATTTATCATATTAACGGAACTAGAGTTACTAAAGAAGAGTGGTTGGAGGATCGTCGAGAAGCAGAGGAAGAAAGGAGGAGAGAAGAAGAGAGGAGGAAAGAAGAAGAACCAAGGGCAGAGGAAGAACGAATAAAGGAATCCATTAAATTTTGGACTAATAACATGGATAATAGAGAACATGAAGGAGAGAATGAACATAGGGAGAACTGGGAAGAAGAAGTGGAAGATAATCAACCTAGTAATAATGTGGCTGCATTAGAATTCCCTATCCTCCAGACACCTGGAGAATCTCCTATGAAGAACATCTCACCATCAGTTCTCCCGAATTTCCATGGTAAATCTTCTGAAGATCCTGATGAATTTATTTTTGAGTTTGATATCCTCTGTCGTAGCTATGATTATACCTCCAGTGCTCAGAAGATGAAACTATTCCCAACCACTTTGAAAAGATATGCTCTGCGCTGGTTCATGAGTCTGGGTCGTGAGACCATTGCTACTTGGTACCAAATGAAACACACCTTTCTTTCTAAATATCAAGAATATTGTAGAACTAGGGATAGAAATGAAGAGTTGTTTAAAATGGTTTAGAGGGAAGAAGAGATCTTGATAGAGTTTGTGGAAAGATTGTTGTACAATTTACAAAGGTCTGGACACACTGAAATTGGAAACGATGTACTTAATATTATTTTGCTACGAGGAATTAGGGAAGATTGCCTTGATATGTTGAATTTGTTGGGGAAAAGGGACATCTCAAAGGAACCCTTCGAGAAGATTGTTGAATTATGTCTAAGGTACTCATGGGAATCCTCTAGAATTAATAAACGAGACAAAGATCGAGATCAGGATGTCTTCACTAGGACACAGAAGTCAGCTAGTGGAGGAGAGACTCGAGCAAAAATAGGAAACTTACTGGAGAATTTTAAAACTGATATGATGAGTTCCATTTCCTCAGAGTTAGATGTCTTGAGAGAAAAATAGAGTCCAGTAGTAGAAGATCTTACACTCAGTGTATTCTATCCCAAATGTAGGAAAAAGCACCCACTGAAAGAATGCCCGCTAGACAAGGTAGAAATATGTAGAATATGTGAGTTGGAGCATGACACCAAGGAATGTCCCTCACTACCTAAGGTCAAATCATTTCTGCAGGCATCTAGTTCAGATGTGGAACAAGCTTACTTCATTGCATAGAAGAAACCCTGGCAACCTCGCAATCAAGGTATGAATCAGGACCCATCATATTTTCTGAATAATATGAATGGGATGAATAACATGAATGGGATGAATAACATGAATAATATGAATACACAATTCCCTTCACATTATTGTGGTAACCAGTGGCATCCATCTTAGAACCCAATGCAAAATCCTAATTCTTGGACACCATGGTCACAACAGTCAAACAATCAAGCTCCCTGGAATTCCAACTGGAGGAATTCTTACCAAGGAAATAAATTTCGCCAGCCCTAGAAAAAATACCAATAGTACCCTCCTCAATAGTATCCTCACCAACAATATCAACACCCACAACTGCAATTCCAAAATAATGTCGCACCTATGAATGAACCACTTCGACCACAACTACCTACACAACCTAACCCAAACCCGAACAATAAAGCAATTCATAAGTTTGAGACTGCCAACATGCCTGCGTATTCCATCTCCCAAGTTCCCTACAATGATATACAATTAAGATCAAGGAGGGTAGTGGAACCCATCATCACTGAGGATGTTCCATCACCAGTGACTAAAACTGGAGTGAATCAACACTATGAGAATATGGTTCATTCAGCAATCCCCATCACTGAGGATGCTGAAATTCCTATTGAAATAGTGGCTGAAACTCAGGAAGTAACACACGACGAAGCATAGTCTACACAATTGATGAGAGAACCACCATCCCCTGAACGATTGGCCCTGCAGAAAACAGTGGAACAACCTCGATTCAATCTCTTAGGGGAATTGAAAATTTGTATGTCAAAATTCCACTATTACAAGCCCTCCATGATGTGCCCATTTATGCTAAGACTGTTAGAGATTTACGTGTCAAGAAACCAGCAAGAAAGCCTAGGGATACTCCCACTGTCCATGTATTGGGAAAACTTTCCGAATTAATGACGGGGAAGACTCCTATGGAAAATACGATGACCTTGGAAATCCTACTGTGATAGTTCACATAAGAAACACACAAATCCCCAACGTCTTGGTAGACTTAGGCGGGACTATTAATGTTATGACCATAGAAATTGTGAAGAAAATTGGACTCACTAACCTTTGGCCGACCCCTACCATTTTAGAACTTGCTGACATATCAACAATCAATCCAGAGGGGATCCTAGACGACCTAGTAATCTCTGTTGACTCATGGGAATACCCGGCGGACTTCTTGGTGTTACAACCGAAGTCTCAGTTGGGGGGACACCCGCTGATTCTGGGGAGACCATGGTTGGCCATAGCAGATGCCTGTATCGGCTATCGGTCGGGATCCATGACTATCTCAGATGGGACTGAGATCAAAAGCTTAACCTTATACCCTCCAACTCGACCAAGCACAGAAGCTGAAACTCCACTTTGGGTAGATTTGGAGGAGGAGGAAGGCGTTCAGCCTTTACTAATGATAGGGAGAGCCTTAAATTTTAAAGATGAAACAGAAGATGATCCTATTAACAGTTTCATCAGTGAGCCCATGTTTGTCAATAAGCACGTTTACCAGATTCTCAACAATACATTTGATGAGAAAGAACAAGAAAAGCTTATGGAAGAAACTCTAGTCAGTGATGCCAGTATAATTCCTGTTCTCAAAAATTTGAAAAGTGTCCCAGTGGAAATTGAGCCAGGGAAAACATTGAACATTAATCCAAACCTTGCGCCTAGTGAGCTGGAACAACTAATCACTCTACTAAAAAACATAAGGGAGCCTTCGCTTGGGAGTACAAAAACACGAAGGGTATTCCTTCCAATCTGTGCACCCATCACATTTATATTAAGAGTGACTCTAGGACAGTGTGTCAACCACAATGAAGGATGAACTCGAACCTAAGGGATGTAGTGAAAGAGGAGATCCAAAAACTTATGGAAGTAGGGTTTATATATCCAATTTCAGAGAGTGAGTGGGTTTCTCCACTTTTGATTATGCCAAAGAAGAGTGGGAAATGGAGGGTCTACGTGGATTACATAGAGTTGAACAAAGCAATGCAGAAGGACCACTTTCCATTACCTTTTATCGATCAGGTCCTTGATACCTTCTATGGGAAGAAGTATTTTTCCCTTTTGGATGGCTTCAGTGGATATAACCAAATCTAGATTGCTCCAGAAGACCAAGACAAAACCGCTTTCACTTGTCCCTGGGGTACTTTTGCATACCGGGTACTTCCTTTTGGGTTGTGCAACGCACCAACCACATTTCAAAGAGCAGTTATTGGAATCTTTTCAGAGATGGTAAATGACTGCATGGAAATTTTTATGGATGACTTCACTCCATACTGTAGTAGTTATGAAGAAGCACTGAAAAATATAGAAAAGGTCTTGAAACGCTGTGAACAAAGCCAGCTCTCTTTAAGCACTGAAAAGTGCCATATGTTGATGAATGAGGGCATAGTTCTGGGGCACTTCATCTCTTCTGATGGTATCCAGGTAGACCCATCCAAAATTAAGGTAATTGAAAATATACCAACTCCTGGAACACAAAAAGATGTACATAGCTTCTTAGGGCATGCTGGTTATTATAGAAGATTCATAGAAATTTTTTCCAAACTAGCTTCTCCTTTGTTCACCTTGTTGATGAAGGATGTACATTTTGTTTGGAATGATGCATGCCAAACAACGTTTACTAAACTTAAGAAAAGGCTGTTTACAACACCCATCTTACAAGGGCCCAACTAGGCTCTGCCTTTTCATATTTGTTCAAATGCTTCAGACACTGCCATTGGAGCAGTTTTAGGACAACATGAAGGTAATTCCCCTTATGCAATTTATTACATTAGTAAGAACTTATCGCATATTGAACTCAACTATATTGTCATAGAGAAGGAATTCCTTGCCATAGTTTATGCCATTAACAAATTTAGACACTATATTACTGGATACTCCACTTTTTTGCACACTGATCATTCTTCCATCAAATATTTAATGAATAAACCAATCACGAATGCTAGAGTTACTAGATGGCTGTTACTGTTATAGGAATTTGACATCACAATTATTAATAGACCATGGAAGGAAAATGTTGTTGCATACTTTTTATCTCGACTTACTAACAGTGATGACAATTTACCAGTCGAAGATTCCTTCCCTGATGAACATTTGTTTGCAGTATCAACTCATTCCCCATGGTATGCAAATATTGCTAATTTTTTGGCTACAGGTGTTATGTGGAATTCTGCCCTACGGATAAGTCAAAATTCCCTTAGGCTAAAGTAGACTTTAACTAACTCTAGGCTAAGAACAGACAAAACAAATGCAACCTTGAATCCCTAGATCTAACAAACATCTCAGAATTAAAATGCTGAAGAGAATAGAAGGAGTTTAACTGACCTTATGTCCAAAACGCTTGTCTTTGATATTTGCTCCAAGTTCCAAGTCCTCACAAGTAAACCTGTTAACAATGGAACCAAAACACAAGCATATACTATCCTCTAGCAATCTGAAAACATGAGTTAGGATCTAAATCTATGAAAGATACAAATCATATCATTAAAACAGAATTAACACAAATGATTTGGGAAAACAAGACAAGTTATCTTTATTATCAACTTGAAGAGTGCTTACAAAGGTTGCTTGATGTCCAAGCTAATCCTCCATCTCCAAGTGCTTCCTCTAGCTATCTCCACAAGGCTGCAAGATCATAGGTTTGATGCCCCAAAAGTCCTCTCTTTGGCTCATGGAAGGCTTCTCTCTTATAGCACATGGGAAGGCTAACCAACAAGAGAGAAGTGTGGATCTATGGAGGGTTTAGTGGATCAGGCCAGCTAAACAAAGAAGGAGTTAGGATCGAACCAAAGGTGGTAATCCCAACAAAATCTCCTCGAAGGTCGAAATCCCAAAATCCAAGGCAAAAAAGGCTAATTTCAGACTACCGCGCCCCTATAACTGAGCATAACGCGGTAGTACCGCGCCCCAGAGAAGGAGCAACGCGCGGTAGTGCTAACTACCGCGCCCTTGTAGATGTGCAAGGAGCGGCAGTGCTCACAAACAGGGCTAAGTTGGGTTGGAAGATGGCAGAAAAAGGTTTTGCTTTCAGTATTCAGTCAATGGTTTTCACTCTGGATGTTTAGATGATCTTTAAGGGAAACTGTCGTTTAGGTCGCTAGTACAAGGATGCGACACTAATGCATAATGTGTAATATTGAGGTATAACAGATGCCCCCTAAAGTGTGAGGTCAGAAGAGACTGATGGCCGAAAGACTTTACAAATATGGTTTGGAGATAGCATCGAGGAGAGCAACAAGGAGCTGGAGGATTAGCTTGGACATCAAGCAACCTTTGTAAGCACTCTTCAAGTTGATAATAAAGATAACTTGTCTTGTTTTCCCAAATCATTTGTGTTAATTCTGTTTTAATGATATGATTTGTATCTTTCATAGATTTAGATCCTAACTCATGTTTTCAGATTGCTAGAGGATAGTATATGCTTGTGTTTTGGTTCCATTGTTAACAGGTTTACTTGTGAGGACTTGGAACTTGGAGCAAATATCAAAGACAAGCGTTTTGGACATAAGGTCAGTTAAACTCCTTCTATTCTCTTCAGCATTTTAATTCTGAGATGTTTGTTAGATCTAGGGATCCCCAGCGGAGTCGCCATTCTTGTTATGTGGAATTGTGCCCTACGGATAAGTCAAAATTCCCTTAGGCTAAAGTAGACTTTAACTAACTCTAGGCTAAGAACAGACAAAACAAATGCAACCTTGAATCCCTAGATCTAACAAACATCTCAGAATTAAAATGCTGAAGAGAATAGAAGGAGTTTAACTGACCTTATGTCCAAAACGCTTGTCTTTGATATTTGCTCCAAGTTCCAAGTCCTCACAAGTAAACCTGTTAACAATGGAACCAAAACACAAGCATATACTATCCTCTAGCAATCTGAAAACATGAGTTAGGATCTAAATCTATGAAAGATACAAATCATATCATTAAAACAGAATTAACACAAATGATTTGGGAAAACAAGACAAGTTATCTTTATTATCAACTTGAAGAGTGCTTACAAAGGTTGCTTGATGTCCAAGCTAATCCTCCATCTCCAAGTGCTTCCTCTAGCTATCTCCACAAGGCTGCAAGATCATAGGTTTGATGCCCCAAAAGTCCTCTCTTTGGCTCATGGAAGGCTTCTCTCTTATAGCACATGGGAAGGCTAACCAACAAGAGAGAAGTGTGGATCTATGGAGGGTTTAGTGGATCAGGCTAGCTAAACAAAGAAGGAGTTAGGATCGAACCAAAGGTGGTAATCCCAACAAAATCTCCTCGAAGGTCGAAATCCCAAAATCCAAGGCAAAAAAGGCTAATTTCAGACTACCGCGCCCCTATAACTGAGCATAACGCGGTAGTACCGCGCCCCAGAGAAGGAGCAACGCGCGGTAGTGCTAACTACCGCGCCCTTGTAGATGTGCAAGGAGCGGCAGTGCTCACAAACAGGGCTAAGTTGGGTTGGAAGATGGCAGAAAAAGGTTTTGCTTTCAGTATTCAGTCAATGGTTTTCACTCTGGATGTTTAGATGATCTTTAAGGGAAACTGTCGTTTAGGTCGCTAGTACAAGGATGCGACACTAATGCATAATGTGTAATATTGAGGTATAACAACAGGTAAGCTTCCAGCACATCTGTCGAAGAGAGAAAAAAAAATATTATACAACAGAGTGCTAGGTATTGCTGGATTGATGGACATCTTTTCTACACAGGGATTGATTTAGAAATCAGAAGATGTGTTAGAGAAGATGAAATTTTTAGTATCCTTAAAGCTTTACATGATGAGCCTTGTGGGGGACAGTTTGCTGATAAAAGGATAGGTCATAAGTTCTTGAGGATGGGTTATTTCTGTCCCACCTTGTTTAGGGACGCAAAGAAGTATGTTCAGGAATGTGATAGCTACCAAAGGATGGGCCAACCCAATAGATTAGATGAAATGCCTTTGCAGCCACAGCTCTTGGTTGAACCATTTGACAGATGGGCTTTGGATTTCATAGGGCCTATCAACCCTCCCTCAAAATAAAAAGTTCACATCTTGGTTTGCACAGATTACATGACCAAATGGGTGGAAGATGTAGCCTTGGTTAAAGCTAATGATCAAGTTTTGATTGATTTCCTGTATGAAGAAATTTTTGCTTGGTTTGGAGTACCCAAGGAAATCATTACAAATGGTGGACCACAATTCGTGTCTCACAAATTAGAAGCACTGTTACAGAAATTTCATATTCAACAAAAAATAACCTCGCCATATCATCCACAGGCCAACGGCCAAGTGGAAAGTTCAAACAAGGTTATTGAGGCTATTTTGACAAAGACAGTGAAAAGCCATCGTAAAGATTGGGCTGAGAGACTTCCAGAGGCATTATGGGCCTATCGCACCACATGGCGTAACACCACCTGTTTCCCCCCCTATGAATTGGTATATGGTAAGAATATTCTTTTCCCAATTGAGTTTGAAATCAGAACCTTGAAAATAGTTGTAGAAGCAAATCTTGATTTATCAGAAGCACAGAGGAACCGACTAAATCAATTCAATGAATTGGATGAGAAGCGCACAACTGTAGTACATCAAACAACTTTGATCCAACAATAGCGCTCGAAATGGCATGATGGATTTATAAAGAAGAAATTCTTCCGAGAAGGATACTGGGCTCTGTTATATGATTCTCAGTTCGAGGCATTTCAAAGGCAAACTACGCACTCGTTGGTTGGGACCTTATCAAGTAGATCGAGTATTTAACAATGGAACATTCCAGTTGATCACCATTGATGAAAACAAGACACCATTATTTGCAAATGGTCATCTGCTGCGATTGTATCACAAACCGATCTCAAAGGATGCTTTCGTTTCACATGTTGCAGCTGATATAGAATATCAGTTAATGCCAGGGCAGGGATTTTTCTCAACCCCTATGAATTTTTAAGAACTACAATATCCACACATAATTTGTACATAAATAATTTATTTTTCATTCTGTATTTTATCTATTTTTCATTTTGCATTTGATCGGGTTTGTTTTGAAGAATTGTGTGCAGGAATTAACTGTAGGAACAACAGTCGTGACTGGGCCAGATGATTGCAGACACCTTACATTGTTTTCCTAATCTAATAAATCTCTTTTGAAGAAGATGGATGATTCGTTAGTTTTCAGCAGCCAGCTGAAAACTCCGCCTGTTACTCCATTTTGCACAGTTCCGACTCCTTACCTTGCTCATTCTTCTAATTTCCGCAGCTGTAACCCCTCTATTTTCCATTCACTTGACTTTTCCAGCAGCTGCGACTCCGCTACTTTTTCTTATTTTGCCAAGTTTCACAGCTGCAACTCCACTATTTTTATCCCTTTCGCTTTTTCCAGCAGCTGCGACTCCGTTGTTCCCGCCTATTTTTCCCAAATTTAGCAGCTGCGACTCCACTATTTCCATTTCATTTCTCCTTTTGCCAGTAGCTGTGACTCCGCCACTTTTTCCTATTCTTCCAAGTCTAGCAGCTGTGACTCCGCTATTTCCATTTCATTTTCTCCAAGTTTAGCAGCTGTGACACTGCTATTTTTTCCTATTCTGCCAAGCCTAGCAGCTGCGACTCCGCCGTATTTCACCGAACTCTGCTAAGTTCTTTCTACGAATCTGCTGTATTGGCTTATTTTCCAATTACCTTGTCAAATCCTCTTATTCATCAACTGCAAATCCCCTAGATTGTCTTCCTTTTAGAACAGTCTCGCCGCTAATGATATGACCTGGATCTAATTTAAATGATGACTCCACAGCTCGAATCGCAGTCTGCCAAGAACGATGATAACTATTGGGCCATCCTGCACACCTGTCAGCATGAATGCACGTATCAGCCCGATTGGCGGTGTCCAACTCATCTCGGCACATGCGTATTTTACTAGCGATGCGAATATGAATATAATGCCATGGAAGAATGGCGACTCGAGCATTAATCCTGAAGGTACGAGTTCTAACTATAATAATGATTAAGCATCAAATTAAATGTGGCAATTATGAGCATGTCTTGTCTTTTGTCACCATCAACATTTTGTACACACTTAATCACCAAAGAATGTGTCAGGAGTAACAACCTGACCATCATTTTACTTGACTCGTACCAAAATTTCCCAATTATGCCATTTTTCCTTAACTATATCATCTTACCGTGGAATGAAAACTGCGCCTTCTTTCCTAAAATAGCCAATTTCAAATTCCGTCTATTCCATGAATGTTCGAAGGCTGCAACTTCAATTTCTGAACTAATAACCATTGTATTCATTGTCTGAATTATGAAAGGAGGTTGATATGGATAACCCGGTTAGGCATGAACCTGAAAATACGGAAGCTCTCCGTGCCAATGTGAAAGTTTTTTCCATTTTTGTAGCAACTGGGTGGACTAAGTATTTCCAACATCTAAACGATTTCCAAATTGAAACGACATTACAGTTCATTTTAAACTTGACTCATACTCATTCTGAAGTCAAGGGGGTATGCATTGAGGTTACAGAAGCCATTATATCTAAGGTTACTGGATTACCCCAGGTTGGGAAGAAATTGTTTGGATGGAAAGTGCCGAATTCGACTACAATAAGGGAATTTTTTTGCAGTTGGGGAGAATGTTCGTCCAATAGGCCATGGTATTGCATTGGACTCGTTACCTCGCCCTTGGGATCAAATAGCAATTTTTCTGAAGAAGTATATCTCCTGTGAAGGTAGGTACCAGGTTGTCTATTTTTCCGAATTCCCTTTGTTATCTCATCTACGCCATGGCAACCTAGTTAATATGTCGTTTTATCTCTTTAAGACGCTACAAAATATGGTTGGTTACACAAGAACATCCCAACACCCAGTTTCCTCCGTCACCAATCATGGCTTAATTAAATTGCTTATCTTGAGGGCCATTGCACATCAGAATTTGACCTGGGCTGAATTTCTTGCTGGAGCTGGGGTAATTAGAGAACCTGCACTGGAATTGGGGGGTATTGCAGAAGGAGAAGAGGACTAGAGCTCTTCAAATCCAGCTGGGGGGAGGATGGAAACGTAAATAAAAGGGAAGGAGAAGTAGATATAGCGGAAGCTGTGACAGCAGCGGACCCTGGTATAGATGGGGTACATGAAAATTAAAATATAGGGGAAACTGCGACAACAACGAACCCTATCATTGACGAGATAGTGATGGAAGTCAGGGCAGATGAGGCAACAACATCATAAGCTGCAACAACAGCCAAACCTATAGGGCAAGAAACAGGCCCGATTGAAATTGCAGTAAGGGTGGCAGCTGAAGTAGTGGAAATGACATCATTATCGGCTACAACAGAAGAAGTTGAAGCTGTAGTAGCTGTTGAAGCTGCAACTGCGGAAGTGGAAATGCATGAGGGAGAGTACCAGGAAAAGGAAATAGAGGAAGGGAATATGGAAGAATTGGATATTGCATCCTCCCCGGAATTCAAGGGAACTATTGTGGAAGAGGAGGAATTCGATTTTCCCTCTGAAAATTTGGAAACCCCTGTGTCACAGAATAAAATAAAAAGAATAAGGAAGAAGGGCCAGACAGCTACTTCAGCAAGGAAGAGAAGACCCAGAGCTGCTACATCAGTAGTAGTAAGCAGTATTTATTAGCCATCAGAAGGGGTGAAGAGAAGAAGGACTAGATCTATGGCAGCAACTGAGACAACAGGTGAAATTGGAGCAAATATTGAATTACCCTCAACTGAGACAACAGGTGAAATTGGGGAAAATATTGAATTACCCTCAGCTGTGATAGCAGGTGAAATTAGGGAAAATATTGAAGTACCTTTAGCGGAAGCAACATGTGTAGCAGGGATAGGCCTAGAAATCCCTACTTCAAATCTCAAAACACCTGCTGACACACAGGAACCTGCTATGAACGAAACTCAGATTGAAAATCTCTCGTATGAAAATGAACTGTTAAAGGAAGAAGTGAAAACAATTCGAAATTAATTGGAGAAATGGAAGGAAATAAGCAGGAAACAAGAAAAGAGGAGTCTGGATATATTGGTGGAATATGCAGACCAAGTGGAAAATTCATTCCCTAATTTGAGCCATGAAGAGCTGGGAAAAGTGATATGCCCAAAATTTGGAGACATATATAAATTGCCAGGGCATAAAGTTATATTGTTGGACCTTGTTGCACAAGCACCTGAACAGACAAAGCAAGAAGGAGAAGTGCTCGCAGTTAATCTGATGGGGGAAAATGAGCCAGGAATGGACTTAATCCCAGATCTGGAACCAGAAGAAGAAGAAGATATGCAAACTCAACCATCAAGAGATACATAATTACTCATAGAACAATCTCATTGCTCAACAGACATTGAGGTAGTCCAGGAACCTTCTCAACAACTTGGAGAAATTAAGGAAAAGGACGTTGTTACACAAGAACCAACGCCCTTGGAAATATTTACTGAAGTTGCAACTTGGACTGAATTTGTTGAAGGTAAAATCCAAGAAGAAAATTTTGTTACACAAGAAACAGTATCTTCAAAAATGTTTGTTGAGGTTGCAACTCAAACCAAGGAGGAAGAGGTTGAAATGGAGAGAAAGGACACCGTCACAGAAGAACCAGCAGTCCCGTAATCAATTGCTGAGATTTTAATACAAACAGAGGTTATTACAGCACCAATGGAAGATGAGGCTGCTACACCATCATTCCACAAGGGGAAGTTGGAACATCTGGTGATGAGGTAAGAATGCTACCATCTCAAGGAATCATTAATTTAGATTATGATGATGAAAAAGATGTGGTGGATGGAAGAATTCGGTGATTGGAGAAAAAGATTTTCTCACTAAATCTTTAGCTAGATAAATGGAAGAAATACATTGCTCATTGCAGAGAAGGAATGGTCCCCCTCCATGAATATAGAAATTCTATCAGGGGATTGAGAGAGAAATGGGTTGAGGAATGTTTCTTCCAGAAAGTCAAGTGGGAAAATGTTCAAAAGGAATTGGAAGAATTGAGGAAATTCAAGTCCATACAACAAGAAAAGGATCAATTGTATACTCTTGCTTCGGAATTACTAAGTTGTAGGGCTCCATCCCCTTCTTACCTTGTCTTTCTCTATGAACAGACAATTTTATTCTCCCAGTTCTCAGAAACTTTCCTGGCAAGCAATGATGAGAAGCAAAATCTGTTGTGTGAATTATATTTACATGATAAGGCTTGCTATGCCGACTCCCGTGCTAACCCTGTCCCCCACTTGGGGGATATTCAGCTGAGAGCATTTGCTTCTTTTGTCATCAACCATGTAAGATGGCGAGATTCCTTCCAAACCATCACAAAGAATGAGGACAATGCCACTCTTTGGATTAGAAATGAACCTCGGCCCCCAATAGGACTCAAGGCCAGGTATGCAAAGGCCCTTGAATTTCTTGAGATTGTTCAACAATTGGAAAGTTTGCAAGATAGAATCATCACTGCCTGTGTTGGGATAATTTCCTGTAATCAGCAGTATGCCCTGCAGGGTAGTGAGTACAGCTGGTTATAATCCTCTCCGGCTTTGAAAGAAGGGGATCCATATTGCTTTGAGAATTTTAAGTAGGCTTTAGCAAGGGTGCCTATATATGTGCAGTGCATGAAAAAGTGTGGAGCTGGGTGGCTTGCGTTAAGATTCAAGTTTTCTCTCATATGGATGCCTGTGAGTCCTTATAGAAACAATTAGTTTTGACTGAAGAGGAGGAGAAGCAGTGTTGGGAGAAATGGGCTTCCTGTCAGGGATTTGTTCGTCATGGGGACCCAACAGAACTTGCCTACAATCTCACCAATCTTCATAGGTTCAGTCTGGATTCAGATTCGGACTAGTGGAAGTTGTTGCATGAGGACATGCAATTGGATAGTTGGGGGGAGATGTTCGGCCTTGGAAATGCCCCTTTTTGACCATACCTATTTCATCATTTTTCCCAGTTACACCCTACTTTCATAAACCATATAGATGCCTTTTTCCAGAACAATCAACAATCCTGACAAGGTATAATTTATTATTGATTCATTTAATTAAATGCCTAAGATTGTTATGGTTATGTATTCTAGCCTTTGATTTATGCTAACTTGTGTTGATTTCATTAAGTTAAGATCAAAGCACAGGTGTATCAGTCGCAATGCCTTGGGAAAGAATCATACGTCGTGCCAGCTATTACTCTTATGATTTGATTCCTCATATTTCAAGGGACAACGCATCTCTCCACGTGAAACTGTAACAGGTCGCTGAAATAGAGCATCGCTGCAACAGACAGGATGCCTCCTAATTTGTTAAACCATTGATCCATTGACTGCCAAAGGAACAACATCCTTCATGATTAACGACCTCATTCATTATGGCCGTAACAATTTAGCTGTAACTCTGCAGCATGAAGATCAGAGATCTTCATTACTGCACGAAATTAGTGGATCACGAACTTTATTTTACATATATAAATATGGGAAGGCTTTTAGAGTACGGGGTTGGTGAATTATCATTTTGTATGAGCTGTAACAAAGACTGATACTGTGGATTACCATATTTTAATGAAGAGCAGAGTTATTTCCATTTTTGTGTCTTAAATTGTGGTAGTTCACGGCGTGTCTATTAGAAGGCCAGAACCCGCCTTCTCACAGAGATTGCCGAGTTAAGTAGGTAGTTAGATTTATTTCCTGTTGTGTGTTTGTGGAATTGCATTAGGAATATTTTTGATAGCTGCAACAAAGATTTATAATTGCATTCTTTATTGGTAGTTTATTCTTTGCATTATGAATAACTGCAATTGTGTGGTGTGACAGTCGACTATGTAGGTCAGTTTTGATTATGCATGTGTGTTCAATAGCTGTTACAACCAAGCTCATCTTCCATTCCTTTCAGTTATTTACGCTTTCTAGGATTTCCAATATTTATCAATTTAGAATTCAAGCTTATTTTCTAATTTTGGTTGCTGTTGTATATTTATTGAATTCATAAATTAGGCAGATTATGATTGAGTTACAATAGTTGTTGGATGAATCATTTTGGTAAAGATTGAATACTGTAGTTTGATAATTATAGGATTTAACTTCTTGCAAAAGTAATCTAGTTCATTTCCATTCTTAGATCAGTAACTGCTAGGTTGATTTCTATAGGAAGGTAGTTGCACTTTGAATTCCTAGATGTATGAGTTAGATTAGTTTTCTTTATGGAATGAGTTCGGCTGAGCAGATAGGTAGGATTATTATCTCTATTCACTCAATCGACTACTGGAAATGTTTATGCATAGATTGTGCTTATTTCCATTGAAATAAAAGACTTCCCTAGGTTTGACAATTTATATTGAGCATCCTGTGTGTTAGTTGTAATTAATTGGCATATAGGGTGACCAACAAGTACCAAGTGATTGCAAAAATACAAATTATACATAAGCATGTGATTATGAATCATAAATTTATTATATTTTGGGATAATGATGACCATTATAATGAATACTAATGATGTGTTTGCAAGTTTTCCTTTATTTAAACAAATGGACCATTCATAAATAAGGTCATAACACAAACTACTTCAGAATTTGCTACTCAAGTATAACTACAAATGCAAAAATTTTATCCCCAAACCCAGATTTGAATAATGCACCGATAAGACAAGATAATCTGCCCTTTAACACTATTGTGATGTATCACAAAGTATACAATTATATTAATAAGTTGTACTCAGATATGGAGTTTATAACCAACAGTATTATGCTCATACAATTTAGATTTATATAGGACAATTTGTGTGTTGGAAGTGGATCAACAAAATCATCCCTAAAGGTCTTTAGATCATAATTAAGTAAGTCACCAAACTCAGATATTGTGAGGTTTTTTTGGCATTCCAGAATGATGACAACTTGGTCCTTAGTTCCGAGCTAACAGACCACTAAATCATTAGTCGAATAGCCTTCAAAAATTAGACTTTAAGCACAGTAATCATTGGTAATACTATGCCCTTCAATTTGGTAACAAAATCATCATCTAAGATAGTAATTAAGCAATGGGTTAAGGTTAACAAGCTCATAAGTTTTTTGAGTACAAACCAACAATATGCATATGTTATTCACCTAAAAAGACAATATTTGAAGGGATCCTGAAGTAGGAGGGTTTGTTTGGAAGCTATGCCATGCATTTATGATGATTAAGCACCTTCAAACTTGAGGTATAGCTCAGATTTACTCAGTAGTATGTATATAACCATATATCACATGTAGTATATTTCATACATTAGAATGTTTTGAAACCTTATATTTCATATCTCCTATATGTATATAAACATATGAATTTGATCGAGCACAATAGACCCATTCCACTCTTGGAGACTATCCTAGTTATTTGCAGTGAAGGTTCAAGTGGTAATTATATATTTTAGTTATGGAAGATTGGCTTGAGGATGAACTTGGTTATGTGCTTTCTCGGACTTTTATTCAGATAAGAATTCTAAGAAAAGAGGATGCATTTTGTGCATTATATGGAAACATGAAACTAAGGCATTGTTGTTGAATTTTTTCCCAAGCTTGAAGGAAAATTTTTTATTCCTAGTTTGGGCACACCAAAGGTTGTTATCTTTAGAAAATTGAATGCATATGTTACACTTTGTATAAGTAGCAACTTTACACACAAATAGTAGAAAATTTAGAGTAGTTAATATGTGCTAGAATTTTTCGGCAAAGAACCAACATCAAGTTTAGTTTGAGGTGCATGTTCATTCATCCACCTACCAGGAAATTGCATCTTTGCATGATAAGCATGTGGATGACGTGCATGCTCATTCATCCATTAATTTCAGGGATAAGTACTTGTTTGAGCACTTTCATGAGATTGCTTGGGTTGCATTTCTGGTAAATTTATATGGCTGGTTAAAAATGCTCACACAGTAGATTCGTCATTGGTTTCCATGATCAAGAGTTGAATGGAATACTGATGATTTCTTAAAGATCCAAGAATATGACCATGATCTTGACACAAATGCTCAATTTCTAGGTTAAAGGTCAAAATTCCACTAATATTTGACAAGAGCCATACAATTTTTTGAAGAAAATATCACATGGAAGATAACACATCTAGGTCCTATGGATAATGCATATAGTTTGTCCTTGGAATAAGAGCTTAAAAAAATTCAAGCAAAGTTTAATAGGTGTTGTGAATAATGCATGTTAATTTACAAGGCCATTGTGATTTCTCTAGGAGGGGTCTATGTGACAATGAAACCAAGGAAGAATAAGTTTACAAAGAAAAAATGAGAAATTGAGACGCATGTTGTTAACACCCAAAAAGTGTTCACTACCTCATCTACCACATTATATGGCTCATTTGTCCATTTTCCTACCATATTTCCCTTAAAATCCCAAAAAATCCCATTAAAAAGCCCCAAAAGGCCTAAAATGCCTCCAAAAGGCCACAAAACCCTCAAAATAGCCTTAAAAAGGATGAAAAACCCCTTTTTCCTCCCAAAATAGCAAAAATCCCCTAAAAAGGGAATAAAAAATATAAAATAATGAGGAAAAGGAGGAAAAAACCCTATACAGCTGCCCTAAACCATGTGTTTCCTAAAACCATGGGTCAGCACTCCACCACCAAAAAAATATAAATATGTGATGGAGATCCCTTATTCCATATCCACAATCAACTATACCCTTACTCTGCCAAAATCTCTCTCGAAACCCTAGTTCACCATTGAACTACTTTCACCTTGAGAGCCACTTTTGGCCCATTCCCACCATTGGAGAAAGAGAAAGAGCACATTGGAGCTTGGAGCAACCCTCTTGGACATTGCAAGGAGCTTCATCAACCTCCACATTGGAGGTAATATCAATACAAAAACCCTTGTTTACAAATTGTTGTTTATTTTTCATGCACATGTTTTAGAGTAGTTTCTATTTCTGTTTTAGCTTAATTATTTACATTTACTGAACTGCTACTAAGGAGTCCCTTCTCCTTAGTAGGTGCTCATTTGCACAAGCTAGGGGTAAAAACCTAGCTACAGTTTTGGCGACTCCCCTAGATTTTGAATTTCTGGTTTTCGTTTAAATTTTTTTTTCCCTTTCGGCTGTCCCTTTCGGCCGCCATACATCGCGTTTTTTCCCTCTGCAGTCGCGTCCCGACCGCGTCTTTCAGGCCTTTACCTGCGACCCGACCACGGCTCTCAGATGGTTTCCGACGCCCTGCCGGCGGATTCAAGTCTGTTACCTGCGATCCGACCGCGGCTAATCAGCCTGTTTGCTGCGATCTGACTGCGCCTGTCTGCCATTTTCCCGCGTCCCGACTGCGGCTTTCAGCCTCTTTCCCGCGTCCCGACTGCGTCTGTTAGCCTTTTTGCCGCGACCCGACTGCGTCTTTTTCCCTGTTTCCTGCGTCCCAACTGCATCTGTTGGCCCGATAACCGCGACCTGACCGCGTCTGTTTCCCTCAAACCCGCGGTCTGCCTGTTCTGCTTCACCACAGACCCGCGGTCTGATTTCTGCATTTTTCCTGTTTTGAGCCCAGCCTCTTTTGCTGCAATATTTTCTGCATCTGAACAGCCCCCTGTCCTACCTGCAGTCCCACTTCCTTACAGCCTTTCTGCAACATAATTTCTGTTCCCTTTACAAAATTCTTTTAAAATTTCAGTATTTTTAAATCAGAAAATTTTGCAAGTTAAAGTTTCAATTTCAGTATTATTGACAGTTGGAAGTTGCCCCCCTTGTGGCACTTCTATTTTGGGTTCATCACCTCACAAGCACACACTCTGTCACATAATTCAAGTGAGCCTTAAAAAGTACCTAACTAAACCAACATTCTAACCCCACTTGGGGAACACAAAAGAATCTTTGTAGTTAGGTAGGGTCGAGGGGATAGGCTTCCAATAACACCCCTCGGTCACTTACACTTGAGACATAGTTGTTGTCCAAATAGGGAACCAAAATCCCCTAGTACTTTTTGGCACGGTCACGACCAGTTTATCAGAGGGCCTCTCCCTTAGGAGGGTTGAAGTCGGGAGACTGGTTCCGGAGGCCTGAGTGGAATACCGCACTCCATTCAATAACCGAAGGGCTACCTTTCGCGGTTCGCGGGATATCCCTGTATAGGGGTATTGCGGTAAACGGACTAAACGGCAGATTCACCTTTCTGGACGTGTCATGAACGGGGTATCTTAGTTGCCATTCTTCTAGGATTGATTACCCGGTGTCCCTCCCAGTAGGGGGATATCATAGCCACTTGGCTTTCCTACTCATATTGTCTGACTTGGATTTCATAACCTTGTAGAGGATATGTTTAGTTGAGTCAGAATACTTTTAGTTAGGTGTTTGTATGCTCCTTTACCTCCCTTTGTTCTAGTGAGTCCACCATTTTTTCTTTTTAGGAAACCTGCTGCTTGTTGGTATTCTGACCATCTTTGTTGATACTCCACCTATTGTAGCACAGCTATTGCAGTGGGTGTTTTGAGTTGGTTGTTGGCCTGAGTGCCTTGTTTTTTAGCTCTCCTTCTGCACACTCGGTTGCATTAGGATTTTTTGAGCTGTTTTTCTACTCACCTCAACCCACAGAGATTTGACACCATCCGTCACCATTGAGTCCCCGATACATTCTCGGCGCCTCAGGGGCGAGCCCCCATAGCACGGTTCTCTTGACACCACCCGTCATAGATTCTGATCATCATCCGTTGATACCACTCATCACAGATCTAGAGCCTTGTCACTTGACTCCACTCGTCAGCGACATAGGACTCCGTCACCAGATATTGACGCTCCTTACTTTACCTCCGATTCTGACGAAGAGTCAGAGAACCCTATTTACACTGCCCCTACTAGCCCCATGGCTGGCACGACTTCCACTCCTTTTGTTATAGGAACCATTGGTGGCACATCCACCACTACACCAGTTACTACACCTGTTTTGGGTATGCCCTCCATGGGGCCCCCATCTACCGTTCCCCTCACGGTACCTATTCCCGCAGCGGGAATACCTATCCCCACTACATCAGTGGCTCACACTACCCATGGTGGTGCAGGCCCATCCTATACTACCTCAGTTCCCCCACTTGGGGGCACCATCCCAAATCCTGTCCCTCCACTTGGGGGCATTGGCCCCAGCTTGGTCCAACCCACTACTGTGTCACATCCTTCCTCCAGTTTTCCATTCATGGCTAGCCTCAACCTACCTGACTTGGTGAGATTGACCAACAACCCTATCCGACACGACCCTGCGTGGCCTCATATGCCTACCAAGCTCCCCTCTGACATCCCTAAATTCGAGGGTAAGGCCGGTGAGGACCCACAAAATCATATCATGTCTTTCCACCTATGGTGTTCCTCTAACTCCACAGTGGACGACTCTGTTCGCGCACCTTCATTGGCTCTGCAGCCAAGTGGTATATCGAACAACCTCATGGGATCCTTGCCACCTTTGCTTCCCTTGCCTCGACCTTCCTGCAGTTCTTCCAGTTTCCTGTCCGGTATGATGCGGGCGTTGAAATCCTCCTATCCTATAGACAAAACACGGCTACCCATATCACGGACCACATCCATGAGTGGCGTCGACGCCGTAGCTTATGTAAGATCAAACTAGACGACCGTATCTTCCTAGATTGGTTCCTCAAATCCCTTCTCCCTGTTATTGCTAAGGATGTAGCATCAGAAAGACCCCAGTCTGAAGAAGAGGCCATCCTTAAGGCCCAACAGTTCGACCTCATTTACGCCCAGTTGGGTTACCTTTATACCATTATACCTGATGCCCCTCGTGGCGAGTCCTCCCAGCACGATGCGCCGGGGGCATCCCACGCTGCAGACGGTATCATTGGCCGTGTTTCTTCGCATCCCCAACCATTTTCTATTACACGTACTACCCCTGGCCCCGACATTTCGCGGGATACCTCACAGTCTGGAGCATCCAACTCGTATGCTCCCATGACACATCACCATTCCCATGTACCCTCATGTCCACCTCAGTGCTTCGGTCATGCGACTCCTGCTTATGCCCCCCCAGTCGCACCTCAGCCTTACTACCATCAGCAGGATGCCCCAGCTCCTGCGCCTTCACAATCCCAACTCGCTTATTATCCGCCACAGGCAGCCCCTATGGAAAACCCACAACCTGCTCCACAGCCATATCAGCAACCTCCTCAAGTTGCTGCACCTGCTCAGCCTCCACCTGCATATCATCCCCCGCAGCCTGCTCCCGCACCTGCGCAACCTCAGAATCCACCTGCTTCCCAAGGGCAAGTCTATGCCCAACAAAATCCACAGCAGAACCAGAACAACCAACGCAACTAGGGCCAACAGAACCGCGGCAAGGGCCGTAATCGTGGGAACAACCAACTTGCAGACCAAGCCGGTCAACCGGCTAATCCCCCCGACAACAACAATGCGGCCCCCGCTAATCAAAACCCTGATCGCCTGCCCAAGCAGGCTAAAAACCCCAATTTGCGAATGAACCACCCTTATTCTATTTGCGGGGTCTATGGAGACTACACGCATGCTTGCCCACACTTAGAGCGAGCTCGGCAGCTCTGGGTTGACGATGCCCACCGCCAAGGGCATGCGGCTCCTCAGGCACCACCTAACCCCCCTCAACCTCAGTAGCCTCCTTTGGTTTTGCAAAACCCCTTACCAACACAAGGCGTCATGAACACTCAGCCGTTGGCTCCCCCTCAAGCCAACGTGCAACCCCAATAGCAAATCACGTATGCTGCTCCTGATCAACCCATGTTTGACTCAGGAAACCACCACTTGTTGATGATGTCTTCCGCTGATGTCAACCTCCAGACTCGTCGGAACTAGTATGGCTCCACCACTGACGTACCTCCCACAGACAAACCTACTAATGCTCATCCCACCGATCAAGCGTTACGTATTCCTCCACCTCCACTAGATGGCGCTCCCAAAGCCCCTTGTTTCCCACTTCGCCGTATCAACAATAACCCCAATGCGCATGCTGCGTCAAACTACAACATTGTAGATGACTTAGCCCAATCTACCGCAGCCATGTCTGCGTTAGAAGTCTTGAAGAACTGCCCTTCCCAGTGCAAGACTTTACTCTCAGCCATTGGGGCTATTGACCCAAATGATTCGAATCTGATGGCATTTGATTTGGACCAATCCGAACCACGCCTTCCTTCCTCCTTAGCATTCCAAGTTTCTGTTTCCATTCGGAATCTTGTCATCCATCGATTCATCATCGATGAAGGTGCCTCCACATGCATCATGTCTACATTCGTGTGGCAGAATTTGGGATCCCCCACTCTCCAGCAGTCCACCACTGCATTACGCGCCTACGACGGTCGTTCGGCTCAGCCCCAAGGCCTCCTAGCCAATGTTCCTGTCCAGTTAGGTGGTAAAACCGTCCTTATCGACATCGAGGTAATCAATGCCCAACTGGATTATAACCTTTTAATTGGCCGTAGTTACATGTATGCCATGCGGGCGGTTTCCTCTTCCGTGTTCCGCACCATGATGTTCCCCCATGAGGGATGCGTGGTCAAGGTTGACCAGCTCACCTACTATGATCCCAGTGCTCCCGCGGCACCTGAAAATGTTCTCCCCATGGTTGAACAACCTGTTTCTCGTGCCACCACCTCGTTTGTTTCCTCTACAGGGCCTGGAGTCTACTCAGACGCGCCGATGACCTCCACCTTTCAATCCATTCCTCCCCCGTCATCTATGCCCGAAGTGTCTGACTTATGTACCTTGTCCCACGACAACCAACCACCTAACAATCAACCACTCTTGTTTCCTAAACCACCATTGGTACCTAGCCACATTGGTGTTACACCTATCCATACGATCCCCTTCCTAGTCCCTCCATCGGGAGTAGTAAGCGCCCCGGTCATGGCTACCCTTAGCCTCCCTGGGTTAACTTTGGGATTACCCGTATGGTATCTTTCGCCTCCCATTCGCCTGCCGACACCAGATGTCGTCCTGCAACCGGTGCAACCCATGGCTACTACCACTCAGCCACCTCCCGGTGTCTCTACCCCTTCGTCCTCCACGACTCCCCCTCCTACTCCCAAACTCACTGGGGGCAGAGGTCCACAACCTTACACTGCTGTACCACCTCCCAAGACAGTCAAAAACCCTCCAGTATTTCGTGCTCCTCCTAAATGCTCGCTGTGCAACGAGTTGGGCCATGCGACCCACCAATGCCCACAGTTACCAGCATTGCAGAAGCACATGCAGATGCTCGACGATGACCCCAACATCCCAACCGTCGAACTAAACCCCACCCCTAAGCCCAAAGACAAATCCTTGCGTACCGACCACCCCTGTTCTATATGCGGTGTTTACGGGCATTACTCCCATCATTGTCCCGATCTCTCGGATTACAGAGCGGCTCTCTATGAGATGAACAATCTGGATCTTGAGACGGCACCACCCACCATTGAGGAGATCTACCCCCCGGTCTCTTCCCCTTCTGGAGAGGTTAACACCATCTATATGATCTCTTTAACCACTACCCCCTCGTCAACCGATTTGACGACGCAAACTTTCCGTACCGATGAGGAGATTCTTGAGACCCTTACCGCCCCGGATTATCCCTGGGATGATATGCATCATCGTTCCTACTTCATCCCCGAAGCATCTTCCTCTAGAACCGCTACCCAATTTGCGGTTGAATCCAAAGACTTCCTTCCCACTAAGGTCGACTGGTTCAAGGACCCTATTCCTGCTCCTGACGCCTTCGAGGAGGGTAACATGGCCAACATCTCACCCATCATCCACATAGACATCTCTGACCCCCCTGGCGTCAATGAATGCATTGCCTTAGGAGCCTCCTGTAGTGAACAAGAGATTGAGGAGTACCGAAAACTCTTCCGAGAATTCTGTGACGTCTTTGCTTGGTCCTATACCGAAATGCCCGGTCTCGACCCCACCATTATAGAGCACCACATTGACACATGGCCTGATGTACCCCCCGTTCGTCAGAAACAACGTCCTATTCCTCCCTCAAAGTTCCCAGGATGTGCCCCTGAACTCATCACTTTAGGAGCCTCCTGCAGCGGGCAGGAGATTGAGGACTACAAACAACTCTTCCATGAGTTCCGTGATATCTTCACCTCCCCCCTCGAGCAGCGTCTGCTGACACTTGAACAAGCTGATGAAGACCGTCGTGCCACTCTCCAGAACATTGAAGCTGCCAAAAACCGCTCCAAAGCCGGTTACGACAAACATGTTCACCCTCGAACTTTCCATGAAGGGGACCTCGTCCTCGCCTATGACCAAGCCCATGACAAAACTGGCAAAGGGAAGTTTGAATCCATGTGGCAAGGCCCTTACATCGTGCAGACCTGCCTAGGCTAGGGGGCATACATCCTCGCCGACTCCGAAGGCCATCCTTTGCGCAACCCCCGTAATGGGTTGTATCTTAAGCGTTTTTACCCATAAATGACACCGCGACCTCGTTGGTCCGCATTGTACAGTTTGCTATCTTTTTGTTTTACACATATCTTCCACCATTGGAATCAGCACACCGAGACCGTCATGATTTTCATCTCGTTGCATTATTTTTACACTGTTATTTTTTGCCCATTTTTTTTTCAGATGCCACTAGTCGCCTCGGTTTGCGTGCCACATCGGCCGTTCTCCATTTTTCACATGTTTTATATCATCGAATTCATTTTTTCGAGCTGGTGATGATGCTTGAGATCATTTCTCGCTCTCACCCCCCGATTTTTCTGGTATTTTTCCAAAATGCCCTCGTCACCTCGGTGTGCGTGCCACATCGATCGTTACCCATTTTTTGACATCCTTTATATCGTCGAATTCATTTTTCCGAGCTCGTGATGATGCTTGAGATCATTTCTCACTCTCACTTGGTACAATTTCAACATTGTGTCCCGACACCTTGCTGCCTCGGTTTGCGCACCACATCGGCCGCTATCAGATTGTTCCACATTTTTACATGAGCCCTTCACTCCTGTCATACTGCAAATGTTTCGTTATTTTGCCACCATTTCATCTACCCCGCAAGGAGGCCCACCAGTGTTCCCCCCTACCCTCATTCTTGATCATCATTACTGATCCTTGATTGAACACTTCCTCCTTGCCTAGCCATTCCTTTTGTTCGGTATAATTTTATCCCTTTTTCGGGTCGGACAAGTCCTTTACGAAAAAGGCACTTAGGGAGTTTCCGTTAAGCTCTTTTTTGACTCCTAAAAGAATGAAAAGATCACCGAGCAATCTTGCTTCCTTTCATGCTCGTTAAAGTACCTGAAAGGGAGTCTATCTGGTATAAGTTTAACCCTTTTCCGGACCTGGTAGACTAATGATGAAAAAGGAATACTCTAGTCACAACGGCTAGAAGAGTTCTTCATTGCATCCTTTTATGCTTCTTTGGGCCTTGGAGACTAAATCTACGAAAAAGAAACCCCCTGGAGTCTTCTTATTTGCTTTCAGACTCTCTAAAATTGAAAGCAACCACGAGCATGAACTGTCCTGGGCTCGTAAAATCCACACGACAGTACCATTCCATCATTTCAGAGTCTTCTTATCGCTTTCAGACTCCTTAAAATTGAAAGCAACCACGAGCATGAACTGTCTTGGGCTCGTAAAATCAACACGACAGTATCATTTTACACAAACTTCTTCTAGTTCCTTAACCCATGAAGAAGTCCCCACCCGTGCCTCCTGGCACTACGATCAATCATCTCGGTAGCACCCCCAATCAGGTCTCCTTTGTTCAGAGTATTCTGCAGTCTCCTACCATTTTATACCAGCTTGAGTCTCCCTCAGACCAGTCACCCTCCCAGATCCAATACAGCTATGATCCCTTTCCCCTCAGTCAGTTTCATATGCTGCCAGATCATCCCCATTATCATACTCTGAACAAAGGAAGTTTGAGTCCACCCACTCTACTTGCCCAGTTGTCCCCCCCAGTTTGGTTAGTCCTGCCATCAGTACTATCACATTTCGGTTCTACACCTCGCACTCCTGTCAAGGAAACATCATTGCCTTGATAGTTGCAGGTCTCCCTCTGTCGATGACAACCCCTCTATTCCAGAGGATAGGCCCAGAGGTCCCTACGCCTTGGACTTATCATCATCTGTGGTAAGTGCCTACGGACCATTTTGAGAGGAGTCATCATTGCCTCTCCGAGTGGTTGTTTCTCACATGCTCGACTTCAGCACCTTGATCGCATCGTCGAGAATCGCATAGGGTTATATCACTTCAGTTTTTAGTCGAAGACCCCGGATTTCCCCCGACTCTAGCACATTGGTGAGTCACTTCGAAACACCCAGTTAAATGTTCCCGTGGATGTCCGGGCTGCGTTGGAATTTGTATTCGGAAGCCATCCAGTTATATGCTTCCTTGAGTACCCAGATCAGTTCCAGTTCAGTGTACCATTGTGAGTGTGACCCTTGTCATTGTGATCCAGCAGCTCATCCGTTCTTTTGGTACCACACTTAGTAGCACTGTTGATTGTTCCAGTGCACCAGTTCTTCAGCTCAAATATGGTCAGCCCAGCAGTATGTCCCATATTTGTGTCCCCTCTGGACCCTTATGATGTACACAGTGGTTTATCTTACAGTTCCCTCTTTTCGGGCCTCACAGTTCTTTTTATGTATCTTGATACGAGCATGGGTATGCCCTCCTCGTCCATATATTGAGATTATTCCTCAGTCAGTATTTGAGGTCATGTATATTTCAGGTCCCCTTTTTGGACCCCATTGTTATTGTTATGTTATATCCTGATACGAGCATGGGAATGCCCGCCTCGTCCATATGATCAGATGATTCCTCATCCATTATTGAGGTTATGTACTTTTAGTTCTTGCAGTTGTTCGGGATCGTCGTTCCAGGCTTCAGTTTGTTTCTTCTCTTCTCTCCACACCCCAGGAAAACCATTCATGACTTATGATGTCCATCGGCCATACGATGAGCTCCTTCCCTCGCACATCAGGGGGCAATCTGTTAACACCCAAAAAGTGTTCACTACCTCATCTACCACATTATATGGCTCATTTGTCCATTTTCCTACCATATTTTCCTTAAAATCCCAAAAAATCCCATTAAAAAGCCCCAAAAGGCCTAAAATGCCTCCAAAAGGCCTAAAATGCCTCCAAAAGGCCACAAAACCCTCAAAATAGCCTTAAAAAGGCTGAAAAACCCCTTTTTCCTCCAAAAATAGCAAAACTCCCCTAAAAAGGGAATAAAAAATATAAAATAATGAGGAAAAGGAGGAAAAAACCCTATACAGCTGCCCTAAACCATGTGTTTCCTAAAACCATGGGTCAGCACTCCACCACCAAAAAAATATAAATAGGTGATGGAGATCCCTTATTCCATATCCACAATCAACTATACCCTTACTCTGCCAAAATCTCTCTCGAAACCCTAGTTCACCATTGAACTACTTTCACCTTGAGAGCCACTTTTGGCCCATTCCCACCATTGGAGAAAGAGAAGGAGCACATTGGAGCTTGGAGCAACCCTCTTGGACATTGCAAGGAGCTTCATCAACCTCCACATTGGAGGTAATATCAATACAAAAACCCTTGTTTACAAATTGTTGTTTATTTTTCATGCACATGTTTTAGAGTAGTTTCTATTTCTGTTTTAGCTGAATTATTTACATTTACTGAACTGCTACTAAGGAGTCCCTTCTCCTTAGTAGGTGCTCATTTGCACAAGCTAGGGGTAAAATCCTAGCTACACATGTTGAGCATCAACACCAAAGTTGTGAAACTTATCCTAGGAAATTAAAATCTTAATATATGGAAAACTACTTTGGAGTGATGGGAAGCACATTGTGCAAAGAAATTCCAAAAATGTATGAAGGTAACCCCTTTCTACACTAAGGCAGATTCCTGAGTATATGGGTGAACTTCATATCTCTTAGTTATCTTCATGGAATATTTTAGACTTCACAAATGTTTCAACTAGCATAGAACATGAGCAGGTCATATATGTTTTGCAAGCAAGTAACATATGTACCCTACCCCTAGAAAATATTCTCCAAAACACCATTCCTAGTTTATAGTCAACTGATTTACTTAGGTATGGAAAAGATCACTTCAAAGGCTTCCATATCAATCCTTATATGGAGGGATTTGCATACATAGGGTTTTCTCCTAATTAAGAGATTCAATATCGCTGCACAAAATCGGTCCAATTACACCCCTATCATCAATCATAAATCCATTCCAAACACTGCCACAGACCTAGTGGAAATAAAAACATAGAATTGGTGATTGAAATGATTGTGTGCTGCTGTCTTTTATTGTTCCTGAATACAATTGTTTCGTGCCATGAACTCCTAATATAACCCTTGTTTCATCCATTGTAAGATATGTCAAATACTTGGACATGAGGGACAAGAAAAATTTAAGGTAGCCTCAATATGTCACCATGATATGCTACTCTAAGTTAGTTGGTGTGACAAATTTATTCCAATCTACGTATTGAAATGATGATTGTGACCCAAACTCAAGAATTCATTTCTACTAGCAATGAACTTAAGTGCTTTTTGGGTTTGCTATACGATGGACATGCTCCTTTTATTGCTAGCACATCCTTTCAAATTCCATGCCAAGATACTATCTAAGGACTACTGTGGGGTAGTATATTGTTGTTCACAAAATTTGGGACAAAAACATAAACTATTTTCCCTTACATCCTATGGAGTTCACCCTTTCATTGTTATGAATTAGTGTTATACTATTTTGTCTTGGTATGGTTGATTGTAGAAGGATTCAAATTTATAAAGAAACTTTGAAACAAAATACCATGGGTTTCACAATACACTATGATCCCACAAAACCAAATAATCATATGGATCGAGTAAAAGACAATGACAATAAATGGTGTCTTTATAAGAATATGTAGATAACAATTAAGGATTTCCTAGAGATCCTTTGTGATGTATTAGCAGCATGGAATATTGGAGAGTGTTAACACCCAAACGTTGTTCACTATCTCATCTCCCTAGTCATATAACCCATTTGTCCACTTTTCCTATCATTTTGGCCTCCAAAATCCTAAAAAACCCTCAAATGGTTACCAAAAAGGAAAAAAAATCAATATTTCCCTCCTCAAATAAATAAAATTCCTTAAAAAATGTCAAAAAACCCTCAAAAGGGGTCCAAAATTCCCAAAAATAAAATAAAAAAGGGGAAAAAGGTCAAAATAATTTCAAAAAAGGAATAAAGAGGGGAAAAAGAGGGAAAAACCCTAAAACCATTTACCTAAACCATTAGTTTCCTAAAACCATGGGTCAATACTCCACCACCCAAAATATCTATAAAAAGGTGATGGAGCCCCCCCCTTTCATATCCATCATCCACTCTAACCTTATAATGCCAAAATTCCCACTGAACCCTATCCCACCATTCGAGCTTGAGTTCTCCACTTTAGGTGAATCCTTGGCCACCATTGAAGCATTTAGAGAAGAGAAGGAAACATTGGAGCACTGGTGCAACACTCCCGTACGGTTGTAAAGGCTCCAACTGTTGAGATATTGTAACTTCAAAGAATATTATATTTATACTTTATCATTCCGGAGATGTTTCATTCCTCCGTGAAGATCTTATTGTATATTCGGAGATGTTTATTCCTCCGTCGGAATGTGGTAACTCGGGTTATTAGACTTCCCTAGTGGGGGTCGGCCCTGTATGTGTTATGTGGGTCAAAGGGTTATTAGACCACCCTAGAGGGGTCGGCCCAATCAGTTGTAGTGGGGTATTTAACCCATTGGTTAAATACGAGCCTACGTGTACTTGTGTAAAAGATATGTCAGAGTGGTGTATAAATAGAGGAGGTGTGTTCCTCATTTGACACACATTCACTCACTTGAGGATAGAGCACTTGTGGAGGAGAGGTCTGCTATTGTGGAGGAGGAGATCATGTCTCAGGGATTCATCTTTGTATATTTCTGGTCATCTATATTGAGGAAGCTTTTCTGGGTTTTCTACCCCATGAGGGTTTCCCAGGATAAATCTCTGTCTCTTGTGTTTATGCTATGCTTGTTGTTTCTTCAGTGATCTTGTATATGCTATTATTGTGAAATGGAATGTAATGCTGCTATTTTCTGTCTTAGCATATTGAATTTTAACACCAACAACCTCAAAATTTGAGGTAAAACTCATGCAAACCCTTGTTTTCCATTAATAAAAAACGTAAATCTTTATTTACTGAGTTCTCATGAATGTTTCTACTATTTACTATTGTATTGTAGATTTAAATCTTAATATTTCCATGCACATGTTTTAGTTTAGCGTTTAGTCTTTATATTATTTTACATTTAGTTTTTTACCCATTTACTGAACTATTACTAAGGATTTTTTAATACTTAGTAGGTGCTCTTTAGCACAAGCTAGGGTGAAAACCCTAGCTACAGTTTTGGCGACTCCACTGGTTTGAATGTTTGGTTATTTTTTAGTTTGTATTTGCCATTTTGTTTGTTGTTTATAGATCTGGTTCACCCTTGAGCCCCAATACTTGCAGACCCGGCCCTTGTTGTCTCTGTGAACCCCTAAATCCCTGGGTTTTTTTTTCGACCGACACTTTTCACGTAACGAAGCGCTGCTTTCAGACTGAAAGGACATCCCAGAGCACCGCTTTCGACCCGACAGTCGCGCCCCTGAGCGCTATTTTCGGCCCGCCAGCCGCGCCCCAAAGCTCTGGTTTCAGCTTGACAGCCACGCTTTAGAGCGCTGGTTTGGGCTCGATAGCCATGCCTAAGAGATCTGGTTTCGGCCCTCCAGCCGTGCCCTAGAGCATCGATTTAGGCCCGATAGCTGCGCCCCAGAGCGCTGGTTTCGGCCTAACAGCCGCGCCCCATTGCGTTGGTTTTTATCCTGACAACCGCACCCTATAGCACAGGTTTCGGCTCAACAACTGCTCCCCAGAGTGCATTTTCTAGCCTTACAACCATGCCCTGTTCTCTCTTCCTGTCAACCATTTTTCTCCGAATCTTTTTGTAGTTTCTCATACCCTACAGCCAGTTTTCCTATTTTTTCTTCCCTAACAACCACCTTTTTTGCTTGCATCCCCTTTATTCTAGCTGTATTTTTCTGCTATCTGCTTGTTGTACCATTTCAAAAAAAAATTATTTTAGCATTTACATTTTAACAAGTTTATCAAAGTTTTACATAGTAGTTAATACTTGTATTTACAGTTCTAGTTAGTTTATTGCCACATCTTGGCATTCGTTGGGTACATAACATTTTCTGCATACACTCTGTCACCTTAACTCAAGTGAGCCCTAAAATTTACTTAACTCAACCAACCTTTAACCCCATTTGGGGAAAAAAAAGAAATTTGTAGTTAGGTAAGACACTGGGGATAAGAATCCAAATAACACCCCTTTGTTACTTACACTTGAGTTGACCATTAGGGTACCAAAATCTCCTACTACTTGCTAGCACGGTTAAAAACTGATTTGTTGGAAAAGGCCTCTCGCTTAGGAGGGTATGTCATGAGACTGGTTTCGGAGGACTATGTGGACTGCCTCTCTCCACTTAGTTCTGAAGGACACCTACTCGTTGTCCTCATTGCACTTCCATACCAGGGGTTTAGCGACCAAAGGACTGGCACTACGATTGCTTTTTTTGGACGTGCCATGAACGGGGTATCCTAGTTGCCATTCTCCTAGGGATCTTTTACCAGAGATCCCTCTCGGTAGAGGGATATCCCCAACCTACTTGGTTCTCCATTTTGTATCATCTGACTATGGATTTCATCGCCTTGCAAAGGATACAATTTGCATGAGCTTCCATATCTTCTAGTTAGGTGTTTTCATGCTCCTATACCCCCATTGGATTAGCGATTCTACCTTTCTTCTTTTCTTTTTAGGAACCCTACTTGTTGGTATTCTGACCACCTTTTTTTTGCCGCTTCGCTTGCTATAGCACAATTGTTACCGTAAGTGTTTTGAGCTTGTTGTTGGCCTGAGTGCCATATTTTTTGCGTTCTCCTTTTTCACACACGGTTGCATTAGGATTTTTGAGCTTTTCACTCACCACAACCCATTTGTCTTATTTTCGTTGTCACCATTGAGACTTTGAGACATTCTCGGCACCTACGGGGCCAGTCCCCGTAGCACGATTCACTTGACACCACTCGTCACAAGCGTAGAGCCTTGTCACCAGATTCTAATGCCCCTTATTTCACATCTGATTCCGAATCATAAATACCCATATTCACAGCTCCGTCTAGCCCCATGGTTAGCGTGCCTTCCAACCCATTTTTCTATGGGTTCGTTGGTAGTGGATCCACCACTATCCCAGCTACCACTTCAGCATCTATCCCTGCCACACCCTCTGTAGGACCTACACCTAGTATTCCTATCACTACATCCATCCCTATGGTTAGTGGATTGGTTAAAACTACAGTCCCATTGGTGACTAGTAGCACACTTGGGGACGCGAGCCCTTCCTACATGATTCCCGCACCTTTGACTGGAGGTCCCACGACCCCCATCATGGCTCATACCATTGCTCCACAGATTGGGGCCAGCGGCCCCACCATTTCCACTACGACTAACACATATGCCCCTGCAACCATGTCACATCCTTCTACCAATTTGGCATTCATGGCTACCCTCAACCTCCTTGACCTAGACAGATTGACCAACGAACCGATTCGACATGACCCCACTTGGCCTCACATGCCTACCAAACTCCCTTCGGACATCCCTAAGTTCGAGGGGAAGGCAGGTGAAGACCCCCAAAACCACATCATGTCCTTCCATTTATGGTGTTCCTCCAAATCCATAGTGGATGACTCCATCCACCTTCGCCTTTTACAAAGGACCCTCACTTGCTCTGCAACTAAGTGGTACATAGAACAACCTCATGGGACACATTCCACCTTCACATCCCTTGCTTCGACTTTCCTGCAGTTTTTTCAATTACCAGTCTGTTATGACGCTGGTGTAGAGATCCTACTGTCTTACAGACAGAACACAACTACCCACATCACTAATCACATTCATGAGTGGCGTAAACGTCCAAGTTTATGAAAGATCAAGTTAGATGATTGGATCTTCCTAGATTGGTTTTTGAAATATCTTATACCATTTATTGCCAAGGATGTGGCATCTGAACGACCTCAATCCGAAGAAGAGGCCATCCTAAAATCCCAACAATTTGACCTCATCTATGCTTAGTCTGGATACCTATATTCCATTTTACCTGATGCTCCCCACAACAACTCCTCCTAGAACGATGTTGCAAGGGAATCCCATGCTGCTGATGGAATTATCAGACACATTTTGTCACATAGTCAACCTTATACTGCTATTCCCCCTACTAGTGGCCCTGACCTTTTGCGTGCCACAACCCATTCTGGAGCAATGAACTTATATACTCCCATGGCCCAAGCCCCTCATGTCCATGGACCTTCGTGTCCACCGCAATGTTACAGTCATGAACCACCATCTTACACCCCTCCAACTACACCTACTACCTATTACCATCAATAGGATACACCTGCACTTGCACAACCTCAAGCCCCTCCGTCTTACTATCCATCGCAGGCAGCACCAACACCTACACAACCCCAATCCCCTCCTGCTTACTATCCACCGCAGGTAGCACCAGCATCTGCACAACCCCAGGCCCCTACTGCTTACTATCCACTGCAGGAAGCACCAACACCTGCTCAACCACAAATCCCTCCTAACCCCCAAGGGCAAGTTTATGCCCAACAAAATCAACAACAAAATCAATAACAAAACCAGCTTTCCCAACGAAACCAACAAGGGTAAAAAAAATGGGGAAGAGGACATAACTGTGAGAACAACCAACCCCAATATCAAGGAGGCCAACCACCCAATCCCCCAAACAATAACAATGCCGCCCCAGCCAATCAAAACCCTAATAGACCACCATGTCAAGGGAAGAACCCCAATTTACAAACGAACCACCCATGTTCTATATGCAGGGTATACGACCATTATACCCACATTTGTCCCCATTTGGAGCGAGCTTTCCAAATTTGGACCGATGACGCCCAACGCCAAGGACATGTTGCTCCATCGGCATCACCTAACCCCTCTCCACCTAACCCACAACCCATGGTGTTGCAGATCCCCTTACCAACACAAGGAGTAGTGAACACCCAACCATTGGCTCCCCCTCAAGGGGCTACGCTACCACAACAACAAACACTACTACATATGGCTCAAAAGTCCCACGAACGTTTGCCACGAAACAATTAAAATTGATGTTTCCGTGGAAAAACTGTTTAAATTCTTGGAAAAAAATTGAAAATCCCCCCGACGATCGTGGCTATAGCCACAAAAGGTACGTTTGTGGCTATAGCCACGAAATGTCGAATATATATATATATATATATATATATATATATATATATATATATATATTTTAGCATTTTATCCATATCAACATGCCATGTATATCAATGTGCCACCCATATTTCCATTTGGGCATAGCATAATACTTAGCTTAGCACCTTTACATATACACCATAAATCAAAACCATAAGCATATTATTGTGAAAGGTGAATTGTATCCCCAATGTTTCCCAATTTAAGAATGACATCATACAAAATGTTGTTGGAAAGTAGTAGAACTAGCTCTAGTGAGGTGCAATATTGAGGCTACTATGTGCCTAGTACCCAAAAAATGAGAAATATTTGTGTGCTAGGAATAGGATAACTATGTAGAATGGTCCTCATGATATCCATGTAGATACATGAAGCTCAAATTTGAATGATGTACATTGCATAATCTGTACGAAGTAAGAATCAACTAGCTTGAGAGGAATAGTGAGGGATCATAAAAGTCCTCAATGTGTAGCTAGGCCACAAAAGGGCCACTGAAAATCTACTTCCTCCATGTTTTCTTGAAGAAAATTTATGTTCAAATTAAAATTTATTGGAAAAAATTATTTCCCATACCAATAAGAATATGGCCTATAATGTTTGTGTGATAGAGTAGGATGGTAGTGAAGGTAAATCACCTAATGTGAGAAAGACCTAATACTTTCCTATAGTTCTAGTTACACTGGAGGGGATGGATGATGTTGAAATTGCTAGTACCTAAAGATGCTAATTATGAGAAATATGTGAGGCACTCTATAAAGCTTGGTGATGCAAAATTTATAGGAATGTTTGGGATACGATCAATGTGTGGAAAAGTAATTGAAGAGTGTACAACCTACTAATAAAGATAGTGGAGTCTAGTAAATACAAATTTGAATTATTTAGTGTTGAGACAATTACGGAAAACCATGTTGGAGAGGGATAGGAACTAGTGCACTAGAGCTAGCAATCCCATTGGAGTGAATTTTCTTGTTGTTGAGATGTAATGGTTGGGGCTGATTTAGGTGGAAGTGTTGGGTTTCCATGGAACAATTCCACATAAACAATATACTTTCCCATACGATAATTCCATTTCAATGTTGAACCAAAGCTGGGGAGAGCCTTATAGTAGGTGTCAATGTATATTTGGGTGGGAAGGCACACTCTAATGAAACAGATATGGAATTCTTCTTCTAAATAATTAATTAGCTGAGAGAGTTGTTGAACATATAATTCTGACAGAGATAATGTCCTATACCAATGATCCAATACCATTTGGTGTATTTCTAAACTATGTAACCTATAAAAAATAGTTTAGAGAGGGAGTGCACCAGCTAAAGGAGAAATAACCTAGATAATATTCAATATTAATAAGAACAATAAAGAGCACACTAATTATATTTGGAAATAAAATGGATTAATATTTTTTTGGAATAACAACTAGTATTATATAGAAATACAAAGTGTTCACACAAGGTGAGAAAATATTAAAATACTAATGCATGAATCCCTAGAGCTGGGAAGATATATTTATATGTCCACAAACAATTACATTGAAGTCAAACATGAATTGGGAATGAGGAACCCTCAACAATTGCTTCAATAATCTAGATAATGATGGATAGGTGAATGCGTCCACCTTGGGGAGGAAGGGTTCTTACATGGTAACTTGGGATGGACGTGGCCTTTTGGAATAGAGAAAGCATCTTAGATATATTCACTATTTGCCACTGGAATGATCTAACCTCTTGATATGTGGTGTCTACACCCTTGAATCATCCATGTAGTGTTTTAATTTATGCAGATCTAAAGATTTTATAAAGGTTTCTGATGTTTTCACTTTTAGTTGTAGGGTTAAAATTCTATGATTGTGGATATGCTGTCATGAGATGCAATTTTAACATAACTGCAATGGATTCCTCATACAATATAGGCCATAATTGTTAACATGCCATATTTAGCTCTTGGATGTAGAGAGTCTACATCTTTGTTGATGATATCAGACCTATCTGAAATCTAGTTTGCTAGCTCAGCCTAAAAGGTCACAAATTCTCCAAAAATGAACCTGCTTTTGTTTTGATAACCACTCCTCTACAAGAAATAAATGCTCAATGCTAGTGAGGAATATGGTCTCCCCAAGCTTTCTTTTATGTCATTTAATAATATAATGATCTCCAAAGATTATAAGCTTTGTCAAAATTAGTTTTGGGAAATAACTTCTATGTGCTTCCTATCCCTCTCAATACTTTGTCAAGCCATGATCAATAACATTCCTTGTGGTCACCTCCCCCAACCTGAGGGATGAGTTTTGTACACCTACATGTTAGGGATGGGGGTACAACTTGTGGATGTCCCAAAGATTCCCTATGTCCAATTCAAGCATCCCTTAGGTCTTGTTGTAACTTGTGAGTGTGCTAGCACCCAGGATTAGACCCATTGTAATACTGGTGCCAACTTTGACGCCAACACTTGCATCCAATAGTTGGAAGCAATGAGGATTATATGGAGGTTTCTGTGATACATTAGTGCAATGCATATTTCAAGGGACCATGTTCATCATCTTCACTGGGAGTGTAGTGTGGTTACATACATGGCATTCTTTTAGGTTTACTATTTTTTGGTAGATGCATGTGCCCATTGCATGCGAGATTTGGTAGTTAAGATATGATTCTCAGTGCAAAAGCCATCTGTCAACTTTGTTAGCTAATGTGGTGGATTTGTATCAAAATACACATGAAAACAACCTAAAAAAAACTAATGTCATCTCCCTGTAGGCAGATTAATCTCCACCTCCAAAGTATCACATCTACAAATGTGATCCTAGGACAGAATGTTATGTGCCCCAAAATGATGTGAACAAACTATATGTTGTCCTAGAGAATACTACAGCTGTACATTCAATGTCATTCAAAATAACTTTGGAAATTTGGAATTGGGTAGCTCAAATAAGCTAAAAAGTTATTGAAACCATGAATTGGGAAACTATTTAAATCATCCTTTTGGGAATTTGTAGAAAACAAAACAAGCATTCAAGGATAGAAGTCACATTGTTAAAATATTTGAGTCTCAGCATGCTTCAAAATTTATGAAGGGTAAGTAATTAAAACTATGAGGTGCATGTTCATAGATCAATGAATGAAATGAATCTAGGCCATGATTTGTCTCCTAGATTACAGATTTGAAATTTGAACAACATAAATTAGAGGTAAGACATTCACCATACATAGGAGTATTCGGGGAAGAAATGTTATAACTAGGTTTGTTAGTCAATTTAATAATGAACCATGTCCATTCCTCTGAATTAGTTTGTGATTTATGTGCCATTCCTATCATTTTCCTCTGTGCAAGCTTTTGTTGATTAATTTTATCTCATAACTACACAACTTCATTACAAATTCCCTTAACCTCATCCTTAAGTTTAGCAATTTGTTATGGCTTCAACTCATTTTTAACATGCTTTTCATCTTCGAAATCGAAAGGAAACAAATTTAATGGGTACCTCTTGAAATCTCTCTCAGGAATTTTTGCTTCCTCTAAACCTTAATTACATAACTTATTCCTTTTTGCAAGATGAAGATGACCATGGTTCTAGGAATGGCATGCACATACCACTCATACATTATAGCAAGTGGAGGACCTAGATGGATTCCCCATCTTCTATGTTCATTTAATCAAATTCCTAGTGCATTTCATGCAAATGGTAATCTTCACCATAAGTGATTTTAAAAACCTTCTTAAATTCATACTTATTTTGAATTGTGAAAATGGGGAAAACATCATACCAACTTAAATATTTGGATTTGAATGTACTCACCATGATGGTACTATTTATTTTTGGACACTTCCACATTTCTTCTCACACCAAGTGTCACTTTGCTATCTTTCGAAAAATTTAGTTAGTACATCTTCAGACTTTTAATGCCCTGAATTCTATATTTTTTCATGGTTTCTGTTATAGGTCAAACCTGCACCTCTCCGTCTGTGATCACCTTGAGCTGTTGATCACACAAAAGGACAACTTGGATG
Source organism: Larix kaempferi (assembly GCA_027924585.1). NCBI lineage: Eukaryota > Viridiplantae > Streptophyta > Pinopsida > Pinales > Pinaceae > Larix > Larix kaempferi. The sequence goes on from BSBM01000036.1 coordinate 2,146,703, forward strand.
GAGGAGCATGTCGACCCTAGATGACACTTTGATTTACTCCACCTCTAGACAACACTGAAAAACCCTAAAAATATCATTCTGAGATATGAGCGCTACTCTACTTAAATAGACTAGCACCTGTACGCTACTCCAGTGTATAATAGTCGCGCTCAAAGCCTTATAAGAGCTACTCCTTCTCAACATAGTAGAGCTCAACATTTAAAAATCGATGAGCGCTAGTTGAAAAGCACTAAAGTAGCACCCTAAACGCTACTTCACTGAACAATAGTAGCGTACATCTCAAAAGATGATTAAAAAATAATTAATTTCACGAAGAGGATTAGTTGCTGGTAGTTTTCCAACTTCCCCAACTTCCTCTATAACCATCTCTCGACTTGAACTGCTTCTCTGATCCTATAAATACAGGGAAGAATAAAGAGAGGGGTTAGATGGAGAAACTTAGAGACATAGAGATATAAAAGAGAAGCTTGCATAGGAGGAAGATATCCAAGCCAGAGAAGAGCAAGAGCCCAGAATCAAGTTGTAGGAGCATGTCACAAAGTCAGGTATACTTGTACATAAATTTGCATTTGACAATAAAGGTTGAAGTGTCTTTCTTGTTCCAACTTAAATGTTCTCTAAAATAATATCTTAATTTGGATTTGTTTTGGTCAATATTGAATGCTTAACATTTCTTTTGTTTCTTTCAATCATTATATATTATCCAAAATACATTGAGAAAGGTGTTTGTTTTGCAGGTTTACTGAAAAAAGGGTGGATTTGAGGACTGAGCGCAAGATCAAATAAAAGCTAGGATCAAACATCGGTTAAAAGGTATGTTCTCAAGGTCTATAGCTCATTTATTTTCATAAATATCTCTACAATATAGTTAATACACTTCCCTGTCACACCATCCCAGTTGATAGCATTAGTTTCCTTGCTATAGGGTAGTTTTTCCCGCCAACAGTTTCCCTCACAGCACTTTTTATAGAATGCTCATGTAAATATAATGATTTATTGATACTTAAGGGAAGCATTTTCTACAAAAAACAAAATATATAATTTTCCTTCATTATCACTATTCTTCTAAGGTACATTTTTAAGATAGTAACTTGAATGTGTATTAGGCTTTGAATGAAATAGATAATAATTTTTCCCTATAATATTTCTCATACAAGCCAAGTTTTCTACAAAAATAGTTCTTGCCTCTCTTACTTTGTCCAAAGTCACCATTTCTTGAATCTCAATGCTTGAAGTTACCTTGCCTTTGGATTTCTCTCATCTTTTGTTGACCAAAATTTTTCCTTCCCTTATCCTTATGCTTTGCTACAAAGGCATGTTTAGAATTGCCCTCTTCATCATAGAACTTATTCCTTTTCTCCTGCCACTAGAGTAGTCCTAGTTCATCAAATAGCAGTCCTAGTTCATCAAATGTCAAGGGAGTAACTCTTGCTTATAAGATGAAACTTGCTACAAACACTTGAAAATGCTTAGGAAAACTATTAAGGGTTATAAAGACATGATCATTCTTCTCTATCTTTTCACCCACAATAATAAGTCAATCTCTTATAATTGTTAAGTCTAGTGAGATGATATGCCAAAATATACGAATGCATGTCAAACTATACAATTGCATATCTACATCCATACCCTATCAAAACCCAATTTACAATGGAGCATGATTGGTCACAAGAGAAGAAAGATCCCTGCATGAGTCATAGCAATCTTCCAATCACTCTAATAGCTAAAATCCTCCTTTGTCTACTGTTGGAGCCAAGGCCGCAGCTATGGTAAAAGCTGCGAATTTTGAGGAAAAAGCACAAGTATGGAAGAGTGCTAAGTTTTGAATAAGCGCCAATTTTGGGGACAGAAGAAGACGGTGCGCAGTACGGTGCCAGATGGAGGAGCTCAGCGCGGATCACGGACCGGGAATCATGGAGCTCGCGCGCACGTCAGAAGGGAATGAAGGTAGCAGAGTGGAAAGCTCAGCTACCATAATCAATGAAGCAATGGAGTAGAGGGCTCAGCTACCCTCATTTAAGGCTAAGTACAGAAGTTATGGTTGCTCGGATCAAGGAAGACCAACGGACCAAAGCATTGAAGGCGAAGGACGAGGCATCCATACCCGTAAGCTGCGCCGGAATTCATGGAGCCTGCAGGAAGCGGCGACATGACTGCAAGCGGCGCCTACAGTACACCTAGCCATGTGCGTGGTTAGGGTTTTTGGGGACTACTGCTGGGAAAGGCCCACAGTTTTGTAAAGGTGCAACCACCATGGCCACCTATATATATGAATAATTGTAATGGGTAGATGTTAGTTAGTGAGATAGAGAGTTAGTCGGTGAGACAGATAGCTAACTAGTCAGGAAGCGGGTTAGCAGTGAAGCTAATCCTTGAGTTGCAAACAGTCCGAGGCGACGTCTGAACTATTGTAATCTCTGGAGAGGAAGAGATTAGATTGAGAGAAGGGCTCCCAGCTGTGTGCGTGGAGTTTCCTGGAAATATCTAAGGCTGCAGCTGTGTGCGCAGCATATTGTATAAGTCTATCATTTTCTGGTTAATATAAGATACTCCCGTGGACGTGGTTTTCCCCGTGGAGGTGGACTTCATATTTCTCGCTATTATGATGTGGTGATAGAGATGATTACCTGTTTTAGCTTACTAATGGTAAATACAGAAATATTGCATTATCTTTATGAATGTGTCGAGTAAATCAGTAAAGCTTCCTTAAGAACTATAATCGTTAAGAGTAGAAGGTATTGGTAAGACGACGTCACCGTTGTGAGAGGAGAACCTGTTGCTACGACGAGCTCGCAAGTGAAACTACGTATAGAATATCCGCGCAGAGGATAATTGGTCCTAGCGCAGGAGTGGAAGTACCGCGCAGTTCAGCTGCCGAGCGGGAGCTAGAGGGCTGTTGCGCTCATAAGTCTGAAGAGAGTTCAGACCGTCTCCTTAGAGGAATCGTCAAGAAGAGAGAACAGTCTCCGCGTCACCTAGGTTAAGGAAACCTGATTCCTTAGCCTCCCCATAGCCACTTCGGGTGAGACCTCGAGCTGTCGCGCAGCTCGTTGCCGAGAGGGCCAGTGCGCCAAGGGGTTTTGTTGCTGCGCTTCATTAAAACCCGGGTCTGTCCAAAAAGCAGCCAACAAATGGTTCCGTTGCCGCGCGAATGAGACTTGTTATTTCAGCGACACGCGAGATTGAGGCGAAATCCAGAGAAAGAAGGGAGCCAACAAATGGTTCCGTTGCCGCGTGAATGAGACTTGTTATTTCAGCGACACGCGAGATTGAGGCGAAATCCAGAGAAAGAAGGGAGCCAACAAATGGTTCCGTTGCCGCGCGAATGAGACTTGTTATTTCAGCGACACGCGAGATTGAGGCGAAATCCAGAGAAAGAAGGGAGCCAACAAATGGTTCCGTTGCCTTGTGACTTGTTACTGTGAGATTTGCTATTTTTCCGACGAAGATTGTTGCTGAAGCCAACAAATGGTTTCGTTGCTTTGAACCCTGTTGTTGAGCCAACAAATGGTTCTGTTGCCTTAAGACTTGCTCAGCTAACAAATGTGTTACTGGAATCCTACAACTACAGAAATTCAGGAGTGGTTCGATTTAAAGGCTAAAGAGTTCGCTGAACAAGAAAATAAAAGCTCTAGACTCCAGCCAGAAGAATGGTTGCAGAAGTATATCTATACTGACCTTCATGAAATTTTCTTTGTCACATTTGCACTTGAGTTACATGCTTGGATAGCCAAGTTAGCAGATACTAGACCCACTGTGTATATTGATCGACCAGTTGCTTGGACGACTGAGCTAGTCAGTATTCTGAAGCGGGTAGATAATTCTGTGTCCCGTGCAGTAGACTTTTGGTTGAATAGTCTGCTGGAAGGTTTCATCACTGAGTTTGCAGTGGATACAAGAAAGAGTTTCAGTGAAGTTGAGAGGAGTTTCTTTCAAGCACATAGAGGTAAGTTCCTGAATTCTTTGAACTTATCGATTAAAATGCTTCTGTATGAAAAAGCAAAACTATGTATAGCTTCAGATGAATAGCACAGACAAGTAATGTCCGTAGACTCTGATAGTGACCCTGAAGTTATTGGTTGCACTCGTAGTGGAAAACGGTATAAAGTAGGCCTTGACCAACATTCTTTTGAGTCAAGCCCAGAAGACAGTCAAGTTCCTAGAGCACGCCACATAGAAAGACAAGGGAACGTTCATATCCCTTACCACCCTTTTACACCGCAGAAGCCAGACGAAGCTCAGTATAATCCCGCAAAAACACCTTCTAGTAGCCCACACGATACTTCTAGTACCTCGGTACCACCTTTGTTCGACCAGTCCAGAAGAACTGCTACAGCACCTACACCTCGACCTATCACAAGAAAGATGGGTGATGACATGAAACTACCAACTTTTAGAGGGACAGGGATAGAAGACCCTGAGCAACACTGGTTCCTATGTGAAGCCATTTGGACAATTAAGCAAATTAATGATGATGTTGTTAAACTGGTTCAGTTAGCAACCACACTAAGAGACAGAGCCTTAACTTGGTTCATGAAATACTCAGCAGCACAGAATAGAACGCTTGCTGAGGTAAGAAATGCAATGATTAGAGAATTCAAGAAACCTAAATCAGAATCACAGTGTATAACAGAGCTCAAAGACATCAAGAAGTTACCCACAGAGTCAGTATGGGACTTTGACCAAAAGTTCAAAGCCTTGATAGATCAAGTAAGCTTTGAGTTTGCACCACAACAGCATAAGGAATGGTTCATTGCTGCGTTGCTTCCACACATTAGACTTCCTCTTATGCAACAGAATCTCACTACTCAGGAACAAGCTCTAGAGATGGCTATGAAACTAGAAACTTCACCAATTGCTGGAACAAGCAACGATGTTGCGCAGTTGCAGAACCAGTTAGCAAACTTAACCCTGCAAGTGCATGATATTAAGAAAGGCAAGGATGTTAAGGAAGACATATGGTGTACAAAATGTAAAGCACAAGGTCATTCAAAGGACCACTGTCCTGTTTTCATAGAGTATATTGCAACTGGAGCACCTAATCCTTTACCACAGCCACAAGGGCCTTGGTGTGAAATCTGTAGAACTAGAGGTCATAGACCTCAAGAATGTCACTTACTTCAGAAATATGTACAAACTCCAAAGAACCTATATTGTAACTTCTGTAAATCAGTAGGCCATGATGAAAACAATTGCAGAGCATACGACCTTATGATGGAAAGGAAACATGATGTTTATAGAGTACAGTCAGAAGCACAAGGACCCGTAGCAGGTCCACAGTATGACCAAACTTGCGACAGCCGAACAGGAAATTACAGAGGCCGTGGACGCACAACAAATTTTGGCCGCGGAAGAGGCCAGATCACTTGTTATAATTGTGGAGCGCAAGGTCATTTTGCAAGAGATTGCCAAAACCCTACAACCCTTTGCAGATATTGTAAATCTTATGATCATATCATTGAAGAATGTCCTCAATTGATAACTAAAATGCAAGCAAAGACGCCACAGGTCAACCAGAATATTCAATTGATTGGAGCAGAAAAAAGGGAACCAGACCGTACAGTTAACATTGTGACGCGCAGTGGAACAACCACTGGTGCGCCAGAGTCGGGAACTGGAAAGCAAGTGACGCAATGGGTGCGCCGCGCTAATATTAAACCAACCCCACTTAATCTGCAGAAGCAAAAAGAAGCATTCAAGCAAGCCCAAGAGTATTTCTCAGATCCCAGAGCTTCAAGTTCTGTCGCAACTCCGCATAATGACATTAGATCGCAAGTCCTAAGACAAGACAACCTGGTACAGGAACAGGCCACTACATCCGGAAGGCCCGATGAAGAAGATGCACTAGGTACTGTCCATAATTTTCTAAGGAACTGCTTAAAGTTGTTACGCAATGAAAAAGCAACTATGGAAATTCAACACCTATTGGATAAATGTCAACAATCTGCTTCGACCAACACGCCGCAGCGTGCTGTTCACCGGATTGGGAGTCACATTAGAACTGGAAAAGAGATGAGGCTCACAGCGCAGATTGGAGCATTTGAGATGGATGAAGTCATTTTAGATTTGGGCTCAGAAGTTAATGTTCTCACCATGCAGACATGGGAACAGATGGGAAGTCCTCAACTTACAAGATCCCCTATCCAGCTAAGACTCGCGAACCAGCAACGAGTCTCTCCATTGGGCAGATTACCCAATGTACCTATTGATATTGAGGGAGTAAGAAGTTCTGCAGACTTTGAAGTAATCAAAATCCTGGATGATAGTAGACCTTACCCAGCACTTTTAGGTATAGACTGGGCATTTGATAATTTAGCTGTCATTAACTTGAAGAAAAGACAGATGACCTTCGAGGACGACCAGATTAGGGTCATTGCACCGCTTGATCCTATTCAAGGACCAAGGTATATAGAACCCATTCGGGCAGAAGAAGAAGCGTGCCACATGGAAAGTTTGTATCAGATGACTGCTAGTCAGAGTGACTATGTCAATCCCATAGCAGATGGCCATATCAGCTGGCGATGCGATAGTTCGTGCACATCAGACTCAGATGCAGGATTGGAAAACTGGCAGAATCGCTTACATGAGGTTTCTACAAGACGTTGCGCCATGATGACTAAATCCATTCGATGGATTGGCACAGAATTGACTGACACTCCAATTTTTGATGGTTTAACTAACGTAAGTGAATTCCTACAGGCATATGAACAACAGCTTCCAGAACAGCAGCGCATACAGGCATTAGATGTATCACTGCGCGCTACACCAGCAAGATGGTGGGGTGCGCATAAAGCGAATATTCACACATGGCAAGACTGTCGCAGATTTATACTGCACAGATTCTAGGACACCACAGCAGAAGTGTCACGCAAATACGAGGGACAGAGTGACCCCAGGTCACACATCGAAGCATGCATTCAGCAATGGTCAGATATTCCGGACGATGAGTGGGTTCACCTATTCATCCACACATTGGACACAGTTCCAAGGAACTGGTACACTGAAACAGAATTGCGCAGAGGAACTCTTACTTGGCCTCTAATGATAGAAAGTTTTCAACTTACCTTCAGTTTTGAGTCAGAGCACCCGAGTATTGACCAGGCTCTGAAGTGTATTAAAAAGAAGGTATTTGAACCATGTCTATTACCAGAATATTCCCAACCAGATTGGGCTGTTCAGATAGAACATGCCCTGGAATGCTATAATTTCACCACTGGAGAAGAGGAGGATAATCCTCGCAACATCAATATCCCAGAATCAGAAGGGACGCGCAATGTTGAAGGTCCTCAGCTTGATATCCCTGCCATTACAGAACACATCAAGCTCAAAAAGGTTAACATTGGTACAGAAGCCGAACCCAAGTTTGCTTCTATAGGAGACTATTGGGATGATGAAACTGTTGGGCATATTTCAGATTTATTACGTGACTACCAGGATATCTTTCCTACCAAATTCACAGAAATGAAAGGCATCCTAGGAGACTTAGGAGTGATGCGCATACCTCTGAAACCAGATGCCAAGCCAGTAAAGCAGCGCCCATAAAGGTTGAATCCGCGATATAAAGAAAAAGTCAAAGAAGAAATTGACAAGATGCTCACAGCAGGTATTATTGAGCCAGTAGAAGAAAGCGATTGGATTAGTCCTATGGTTGTGCAAGAGAAGAAGACAAAAGGTGAAATAAGAATTTGCGTGGACCTGCGCAAACTCAATGAACGAGACTTGGTACTCCTCTATGACAGTAAATTTACCAAGTTTCCAGGCAAGTTTCGTGCACATTGGTTAGGCCCTTTTCAGGTGATGAAGATAACTGAAGGAGGAGCAGTTCAGCTTGCGAAGCTGAATGGAGAATTGATACCTACCATGATCAACGGGAGTCGGCTTAAGCTTTACCGCGACGGCCACTCCGCCCTGTCGACTTAAATAGCTGCTTAAAGGAATGCAGATGCCCAGTGTAGTTGAAAGAGGCATCACATCCAGTCTACACGGAAGTCGCGAGACCCTCAGTCTCTGGCTTCCCGCGCAGTTCCATGAAACATACGCGCATGTCTATAAAGTTTGGATGGAGCGAACCTAATTGCGCTCTTGCGAAGTTTTCCGGATGGTCAAACCATCGCTCTTGCGAAGTTCCCTGTGATAATTTTCCGCTTGAAAAAGCTTTGTTGTAGACCCCTATAGGCACAGTTTCCTAAGTCGAAATGACCCGCCGAAAAATTTGAATTACCGCAGTTATGTAGCCGCGTCTGAATAAATGAAGGATAAACCCGCCATTTAAGTGTAGCCGCTCTGACAGATTCGGCTTGATCTCCGTAAGATTTGCATTTAAACCATGTGACGGAAAGTTTTAGCTTCTCTCGGAAGCCTGTCAGAGCCCGTCCATCACAGTAAATGCACCAGAGAGGCGAAGGGAATAGAAGGGTTGTCAACTCATGCATAGACGCCTACAGCTAGTAGCCCCACTTGCCCGTATTTACTCTCACCTTAGCTATAAATACCCAACACTTGTATAATTTCGGGTTACTTTTCTCGAGCTGCATAGTCTTGTGTGAATCTAAGCCATTGTTTTCAGAGCCGAGTCGTGCAGAGTGCTTCCTTTGTTGTCAGTGTTCATATCCCACGCTGTTTTGCGGTTTCTGTCTAAGTTCTTGTTACCTATACCCGTTCACGACGGAGAACCTGTCGACTGAAGAAGTCGTTCGTCAATTCCTGTGCCGAGGCCTAGATTTCGGCATGAATACTCTCGTGACTGCTTCGACTTATGTACATCCTGGTTATCAGGATCCCAGACAATCTCCGGCCACACGAGCATCTCAGCCACAGCCAGAAGAGCCCGTTCCAGAGCCGCTGGCCACTATGGTGAATTATATTCCGCCGCGACCAGACGATGCACCAGAGGTGCATATTCCGAAGAATGCAAAGTATCCGCTTCCATTACCTCGACTACCGATTGCCGTGCGAATAGAAGGGTCCCTGCTCGGACACCTTCCACTGGTCAAGTTCTCTGATTTCAACCTGGGAGACTATAAGACATATCCTCAGTTCCAGCTAGACCGATATCTGACGGTAGTGCATAATCCTACCAGAAAGGTTGACGAATTCATCCCGAAGGGATTTGCAGCAAATCTGGAGCGCCCTGGACTCCTGAACCTGTTAAAGCTACTGCATTTTGGGCGTAGCAATGAAGTGAACGCAGTTGTTAAAACACTGTTATCCTGCGCTCATGGAGGTTACCTTTGGCTCGGGAGGCCAATCGATTTAAATGTCGATTTGATTCATCGCATTACTGGCCTGTCTAAGGTTGGTAAGGATCCCAATATCCATTTCATGGGAAAGGAGAAGGATAGAAAACTGGCTGCAAAGCTGGTCCAGAAATACAACCTTACAAGAGGAGGTCGGGATTATGACCTCACAATAGTAGAAGATGAAGCACTCAGATTTACAGGAAGTCTGCTCGCAGGCAGACTTCTCACGAAGTGCAGACCGAAGGAAGTTACTGGAGCTATCGTGGAACTTTCCATCGCAGCTGCGGAGGGAGAGCAGTACAACTGGTGCCTCTTCCTCCTCAATTCTTTTTTGGAAGACTGCCGGAACGTCCAAGATAACCCCGGTCAGTCGTTCCATTTTTCTTGGCTTTTAATTTTATGTGCTCTCGTCGGGTGGAAGGAGCCCCCGAACACTCAGTTCCTTCCGCACCGCGCAGGAGAACCTGCTGGAATTCGCTATGTAAACCTTTGGGAATCTCCTAATCCCGCGAAGCGCAAGATGAATCGCGCTGTATTTTGTGAGTACTATTATCTCCTCAGAGATACCATTCAGGAAATGCCAAGGCTGAGTGAGGAGACAGCGACGCTATATGAAGGAAAGTTGGCCTTTACTGCCGACTTACATCAACTTTACCTCCGTCCCTGCGGCATTGAAGAGAAATGGGCCGTAGGTCTTTACAGGATGACCACCGAAGATGTCGAAGAAACTATCAAGTCTTGGTCAGACGAATGGAGAGAAGCCGCCGACATCGCAGCCGCAATGCCACCCGCCGCTGCGCACGAGAAACATAAGGGCAAGGAAGCCCCTGAGCAAAGAAGTGATGAAGGCTCGACAGAGCCGGAAACCAAGAAACAAAAGGTGTCGCATCCCTCTGAGGCCATTCCCTCGGGGATCGACCAGTATCTGAAAGAGCAATTTCGTGAGTTGCGCAACACGCACGCTCACATCAGAAGTGCTCTAGATCTGCAGTTTGTGGAAATAAAAGGTCTTGCAGGAAGGATTGCGCAGACTCATGCGCCAGCATCTACTTCGCAGGCGCCACAAGAAATTCCAAGTACTGAGCGAGTTGAAGAACTCATAGAAAGGCATACTGTCGTGCATATTCCGCCTACGAGCATGACACTTCCGGATCCTCTAGCTGCACTACAGGTAAGCGCCGTTGGGCCCGTTGAAATAAATTTGTCTCTAATTCCTATAGAGACTCTACAGCTAGTGCACGAGAAAGTTTCTCTTGAGTTGAGAGCTAGAGATCTCTCTACATTCCAGGAAAATCAACGACTGCAATCGCAGGAGATAGAGCTGAAGGCAACCCATAGGAATATCTCCGAGAAACTCGCACTTTATGAGGCGCAAGACATCGGCATCAGAAACGCCGTGGATGAGATTGCCCAGGAGTTGCCGGCTTGCGAGATTCAACCAGACCTCCCTCTGGTTGAGAAAGTTCAAATTATTGGAGGAAGGGTGAAAACCCTGGAGCATGAAATAGTTGCTATGGCTGAGGGCCATAGAACACAAATCGCGGAGCTAGAAGCCCGTGTTGCCGCGCAGTTTACAGATGATGCGCAGGTACAATTTGAAGCGCTGAGCAGAGCTTCCACACAGATGAAAGACAGAATACAGGAAGCTGAGAACCTGATGAGCCAAGCTATGGAAGCTTGGATGGAGCTTGAGAAGCTCCCCTTTAAAGTTGGTCTTTTGGAACAGGTGCAAGCCGCAGAACAGTCCCTAACTGTTCTGACTGAAGAAGCTAAGGCCTTAACAGGCTTACCAAAAATGAAGAAAATGAGTGAAGTGCGCAGAATGCAACAGCAACTGCACAAGCTCAGAACTGAAGATGAGAAGCTCACCAACAGCATTCAGCCATTTATGGATGAGTATGCTGATATCGTTGGTCAAGTCGAGGAAAAAATCAAAGAAATTGCTGAATCTCAAGAGGTGATTGATGCCATCACTAAAGAAGAAGCCACTGCAGAAACGGTGCAGACTGCTGTGGAATGTGTCGATGAATTGGACCACGATATTGCGCAGTGGAAGAAAGCATTCACGCAGATCCAAGCAAAAGCAGATGCGCAAGTAAAGCGACCACACGCTAGTGCGAGTGGCTCGAGGGCGAGCCACAAGTAAGTGTTAGGGGCCTGTTGGAGCCAAGGCCGCAGCTATGGTAAAAGCCGCGAATTTTGAGGAAAAAGCACAAGTATGGAAGAGTGCTAAGTTTTGAATAAGCGCCAATTTTGGGGACAGAAGAAGACGGTGCGCAGTACGGTGCCAGATGGAGGAGCTTAGCGCGGATCACGGACCGGGAATCACAGAGCTCGCGCGCACGTCAGAAGGGAATGAAGGTAGCAGAGTGGAAAGCTCAGCTACCATAATCAATGAAGCAATGGAGTAGAGGGCTCAGCTACCCTCATTTAAGGCTAAGTACATAAGTTATGGTTGCTCGGATCAAGGAAGAGCAACGGACCAAAGCATTGAAGGTGAAAGACGAGGCATCCATACCCGTAAGCTGCGCCGGAATTCATGGAGCCTGCAGGAAGCGGCGACATGACTGCAAGCGGCGCCTACAGTACACCTAGCCATGTGCGTGGTTAGGGTTTTTGGGGACTACTGCTGGGAAAGGCCCACAGTTTTGTAAAGGTGCGACCGCCATGGCCACCTATATATATGAATAATTGTAATGGGTAGATGTTAGTTAGTGAGATAGAGAGTCAGTCGGTGAGACAGATAGCTAACTAGTCAGGAAGCGGGTTAGCAGTGAAGCTAATCCTTGAGTTGCAAATAGTCCGAGGCGACGTCTGAACTATTGTAATCTCTGGAGAGGAAGAGATTAGATCGAGAGAAGGGCTCCCAGCTGTGTGCGTGGAGTTTCCTGGAAAGATCTAAGGCTGCAGCTGTGTGCGCAGCATATTGTATAAGTCTATCATTTTCTGGTTAATATAAGATACTCCCGTGGACGTGGTTTTCCCCGTGGAGGTGGACTTCATATTTCTCGCTATTATGATGTGGTGATAGAGATGATTACCTGTTTTAGCTTACTAACGGTAAATACAGAAATATTGCATTATCTTTATGAATGTGTCGAGTAAATCAGTAAAGCTTCCTTAAGAACTATAATCGTTAAGAGTAGAAGGTATTGGTAAGATGACGTCGCCGTTGCGAGAGGAGAACCTGTTGCTGCGACGAGCTCGCAAGTGAAACTACGTATAGAATATCCGCGCAGAGGATAATTGGTCCTAGCGCAGGAGTGGAAGTACCGCGCAGTTCAGCCGCCGAGCGGGAGCTAGAGGGCTGTTGCGCTCATAAGTCTGAAGAGAGTTCAGACCGTCGCCTTAGAGGAATCGTCAAGAAGAGAGAACAGTCTCCGCGTCGCCTAGGTTAAGGAAACCTGATTCCTTAGCCTCCCCATAGCCACTTCGGGTGAGACCTCAAGCTGTCGCGCAGCTCGTTTCCGAGAGGGCCAGTGCGCCAAGGGGTTTTGTTGCTGCGCTTCATTAAAACCCGGGTCTGTCCAAAAAGCAGCCAACATCTACCCTTCACATCTCTTCCTGCTACATCCAGAACTTGCTTTGCATTTCATGAAATCATCAACTTGCCACAATTTTGCAGAGTCTATGACCAACATAACAAGAAGTAGGGATGGATTATGATAGATAAATAATGGGGATCACTCTGTGATCCAGTGCTTTTTTTCTATGACATCTCTCTCAATGAATGGAACATGGTTCCCATCACTAGTACACAGTTCCCATTTAGTCATCCATCACAATATCTACTTAGCCATCACAATATCCATTGGTTCTTGATTGCCTTGCATTTAATATAATATGAATTAGTCAATGTCAAAGAGGTGTATTGTAAAAGCAACCAAAGACAAAAAAAGACAATTGCGAAATTGTATTGCAACGATAATTAATGAAAAGGATGGATACCACATATCTTTCAACATCAAATATTAGGTAAGTAGTGGTCTTCACATGAATTATTGATTATTTCGTCAACAAGTTTTCCATTACCACCCAATTTCCACATTGTATTATTGGTGAAGTGGATTCAACTTGAAACCCATAATGACAATTATCATCACTTTGGAACAATAATACCAATGTTTGGATTATACATACAATGGTTAAAACAATGATCACTAAAGGTTAGGGAAAAACACTTTGTCTAATAGGCTAGCTATAATATGCATTGCAAATTTGAGATATGAAACCGTTAATTGATAGTGAATTCCACTAGATGAGCTAATTTGTGCATCTATGGTATTTTTAAAATCTCTCCCAATACCTATATACATTGTAATATGCCATTTTTTCCCAATTTCCTTTAACATACATGTAAAACATATCTATGAATTTTACTTAACATAAACATTATTTTATAAATTTTTTTGGATAATATGCCATTTTTTCCCAATTTCCTTTAACATACATGTAAAACATAATTATGAATTTTACCTAACCTAAACATTATTTCATAAAAAAATCTAAACATTATTTCATAAAAAAATCTAAACATTATTTCATAAAAAAATCTAGATAATAAAGCCAACTAGGAGATATTACCACACATGGTGAAACAAAAGTTCATTGTTTACTCAATCCAAGGAAAATCAATTGCATTTGTGTCATTTTTCTCCTTGAGTATCATGGTTTTCCCTATGGACAAGGTCAATGAAAAAATAAGCCAAATCGCATAAGATCATAAGATCGAAACGCGGTAGTGTCAAAGGGTAATTTAACCCTTGTCTATGTTTTCTTTTCAACAGTATTGAATCACAGTGAGTAGCTTTGGATTTGTGTTTTTTGCTTCTGCCTTGGCTCCGTTCTTGAAAAATGGTTCTTTTCAGCAACAACATCATTGGAATCCTCCACTTTGTCACATTTGTGCTATCGATCCCGATCCTGAGAGTTGGAATATGGCTGGCCAACAGGGCAAGCACCGACTGCGAAAAGTTTCTTGAAAATCCGATGATAGCGATCGGGGTTTTCCTTATGGTGTTCTCCATCGCTGACCTTATAGGGGCCTACTGCAGGGTCTCATAACTACTTTGGGTGTATCTATTGGCGATGTTCTTGCTGCTGCTGTTCTGCTTTACGGTCTTCGCGTTCGTGTTGACCAACAAGGACATGGGTGAAATTGTTTCGAACCAGAGATACAAAGAATACTGCCTGGGAAACTATTCACATTGGCTGCAGAAGCGCTTTGAGAATACGGCCAACTAGAAAAAGACCAGGAGCTGCATTACAGACACCAAGGTCTGCAAAAGCCTCACCGACAATAGCGGAAACAAGGTTGTGACTAGTTTCTACCAGGAAAATTTATCGCCGATCCAGGTCTCCATTCTGCCCTTTCAGTCGTTATTTTCCTTGTCTTATATTGCATTTAGGTGAATTTCATGTCTGTGTAGCTAGATTTTGTGTATATTTGGCGTCTTTTCCATAATATTTCTGGATTTTGTATTCATTGAAACAATCTTTGTGATTTTTTTAGGCTGTTTCTTTTATTTGGGCATTTAGGAAATTTTCTTGATGTAGACATATACCTCTCAAATCTACAAAAGAAGATCGATATTTGTGCATTATACAAACACACATTCACCTCCGGGTCAAAGTCATAGATTTCCTTTCAAAATATTCCAGTTTGCATTCCTTCCGACCTTCCGGTCACTGACTCTTCGCAACCCCCGGCTTGTTGCTCACAATGCAACCCTAGCTTTCGGACTCTGTCGACACCCTGGCTCCAATACCATTCCTTACCTCGGCTCTTCGTATTGGTTCGAAACCCCGGTCGACCTATTCCCGCAAGATCTTCCCGACTGGCATTTCCTCCCGACTGTCCAAACTTTGATCACAATTGTTCAAACGATCTCATGATGCACAGCTAGCGTTGGATCACGGTTAGTCTGTCTACGTTTTTCCAAAAATGAAGTTTCCTACATTTCTTCACAAATTCAATGAATTGTTGTTTAATTCATATGAGATTCAATTGATATACATATCAATTTAGCTTATTTATGAATTAAGCTCTAATTCAGACAACACCAGCAGAGGTACCCTTATGGCATAAGCTTGTTTAGATTTGGCCCAAAATTATACCATTTTTATTGATATTTAGTATGTAGGTAGATTGATTTGGAAACACATGAGACGCCAAAATCGATTTCGTTGGCTAATGGAGAAAAGTGCTTAGAGCAAACCACCATCCAAATGAAACCATGACTTTTCCCAAAATTGCCCGGAAATCCATCACCGAGGCTGTTTTTCCTCTCTAGTTTAGCCCACGCCCTTACTTATTTTCACCTCCCTTATGGCGAGTTTTGAGCGCTTCATTTAAGTGAACTATGGTTGGTTACATTGATATAATCCAAATTCAATCTCTAGAGAACATAAAGCTACAGAAATTAAATTATTGATTGAGTTTGACAATGAATTTAGAGACGTATTTTAATAAGAGAGCTGTAAAAAAAATCACGAATTCAACCAAGTAATCTCTACCTACCTCCAATAAATTGCAAAAAACACGTACAACATCTGTCGTGAAAGGGAAATGAAAGAATAAACACAACCAGAAAGTATATCCTTGAAAAGTAAAAGTTAGTTTAATGTTTTCTCAATATTGAAAAACCCATCGACCCTATAAATGTTTCATGGAATTTATGTTTCTAAAAATTATAAAGACAAATAATTGAGCTTGAGGGTAATAGAAATGTTAAATGTTATATATCAAATTCATTCAAGGCTCTAAATTGTAGATATCTTGTACATCATCTACTTTGAAATGGAAATAAAAGAATAAGTGCAATTAATCTATTTAATATTTGCACCTAACTACATTAAATTGAAGATAACACGTGCATCATCCATATGCAATTCACATACATACAAACCCTGCCATAAAAACCTAAGACCAAAATAAGGATACATTTAAAAAAACACTCTTAGCTCAATGCATTTCCCTTCCTTTCAAATGACTGACAATCAATGCCAAAAACTTTCCAACATGATAATAGGTTTACTAAAATGCAAATTGAATAATGTTGTTATTTTTCAACAAAATATGGGATAGCCGGAGCTAAATTGAAATACCAAACTGCAAAACCCTTCATGCTGTTAAATAGTAGCCTTCTCCAATCCTCTACAGCATTTCCATTATATATTAAAATGGAGCTGGAATGTCTATTTATCTATTTTTGAGCCTCTTTAAGTCTATGGCGTTACTATCTACCAAGAGACATTTGCAACAATTTATAATAATTCATGTTGAGTTGTTTTAGAGCTATAGCATTATTTTTAAGTTTATATTATTTTGTTGATGTGTGAAAAATAAGTTTCACATTCTCCCTAGCAAGTTCAAATGATATTTTGATCCTAATTTTTAGCCTTATCCTAACATTGTAAATTCTGATACAGGTTAGAAAATAGAAATATAAAACTTAATGAAACAGAGAAGGAACACCATTTGGAGAGCTACCCCAGCATAGAGTTTTTAATTGAGATGGAACATTTACTGAAATACCAAAAATAATATATAGATCTATTTCTATATATAATATTTTTGTTTTGTTATGCAATATACATGGAAGAGTTGAATCTTCCAGTTTCCACAGAGGAGAGAAAAGAAGAAACCATATTATTTATTTCGTCCATGATAGAAATCAACACAAAAAAACCACTCATTACTGTTTCAAACTGGATATGATTTTTTAACTAAAAACTAAACTTGAATTTCTGGCAAGTATGTGCACATCACAGTGATTGGTGATCATATGGTATCATAATCTTAATTACATAATATGAATAAACTTGCTTATAGTGGGAAATGGGCCATGGTGGACATATGTGTTGTGATCTTATTAGTATGACTTATGCAATTTATATATTATTGTTTCATTATAATTGGGTTCATCACAATGAAATCCTTTGTGTTTAGGTGTTTCAAAAGTTCATGAAATTATTTCTATATAATTTTAGGAATTTTTCTACTTCATGAGCTGGTTATCCTTGAATATTTCTTTGAAGTATGTTTGTTTCACAGGTTTTGAAGGATGGACTCCAAGCTGTGCATGTTCCTTATGCATATGGATTTGCAATTATTCTGCTTACTATTCTTGTTAAAGGAGCTACATTTCCTTTGACCCAAAAACAAGTAAGTTACATAACAATTATGGATAGCTCACTGATGCTAATTTATGGGTTTGAAATGTTTTTCCAACATTAAGGTGGATGCCATCTGAAATATAGGTGTAGTTAGTTGTGCTTTTTATAATGTCTTTTTTTAACTTGCCTGTTTCTTCTTAGTATTATCACGATTTTCTACCTTTTCTTTTGCTTCATTACTTGTATTCTCTATACTGGGGTGCACAGAAGACCTAATTTTTATAGTTCTTTCTTTTGTTTTAATTTTCCCATTGGCACAGGTCATATTTTATTTTTGTGATTTCATACAGTTCTGTCAATGTTGATTTGAGGCTCCATGTTTTCTTGCATTGTTAATGTCTTGGACAATGACATGAGATTACACTATTGTTTGTCTGTAACTTAGGTAAATGAAGTTGGGATAGATGACAATTTATCCCCAACTAACATGTAGGGAGTTTGGTTGACTATTGTTAATCATAATTTCCATTTTGCAAACCTTTGAGGCAAAGTCATTCCCACACACTTGTTTTAGGAATATTTTTTTTTTAAAGTTGCTCCTTACATTTAGTTTAGTTGCATTTTGTATTTTTTTGAAATGGTTATACTATTTTGATCCTCATTCCAAAGAAAATTCTTGATAAAAAGTTAAAACAAGTTCTGCTTCTCATGATTGTGTTGGACAAGATTATTTTCTTAATGTGGGTGTGCACTATGCCTTGAATTCTATTAATGTCAATTTGCTTAATAGTGAGTTTGCTTCTTCTGGGTTGACATTCAGTGTGTCTTGATTCTTTCTCAGCTAATGTCCTAAAGATACAACAATTGTTTACATCGGCTAAGGCCCTCCTCATGAGAGACAACCTATATAGGATAAACTTATAAGAAATGACCTAAAATAATATCTTAGTGAAATAGAACCAAATATAAACCGCTTAACCCCAGTACCAAAGTTCATAAAAGGGAAAACGTAGCCATGAAACATTAATACCAAAGAATTATTTGTTATATTAAATTACATGCTGCTTTCAGAAGTTCAACAAAGCAACAAAAATTAATCATATAACAGAATGCCATGGCAAAACTGAATTGAAAGCCAGACCCCATGAAGACCCTCTTCATCGGAAACAACCTAAACATGATAAGTTTATAGGAAGCAACCTATAATAATATCTTAGTGAAGTATATTAGAACCGAAAAATGAATTGCTTGGACTCAAATATGCTTCAACTGCATGACTCAGTCCTAACGTTTCTAAAAATGTAGAAAGTAGGCAATGTGACATTAATACCAATGATTTATTTGCTATACTAAGTACAACAAAGCAGAAAAGGCTAATCATAGAACAAAATCCCATGACAAAAGATGAACACTAAATACAGGAAAAGAACAGAGAAGAATAACCTAAACTAAGTGGCCCACCTCTACAAGGGATCCATCCCTTATTTGATCAGATTTTAGACCCAATGAATCTTCTTGCACATGGGTAGCAGGTTCATCTTCAGGTCTCACAACCTTCTTTGTTGTACCAGCCTGCAGATCGACAACAGACATGCCAATAATAATTGGATCAGGCAAACAATTATCTTTTTGGGCTCCACAATCCTCTTCGATGGGAAGAGTATCATGTTAAGAATCATCAAACAAGCATTTATAAGAAGCCCTTTTACTATCTTGTACACTCATGAACTTTTCTCAGTGTTTCCTTTCTTAACACCTCCTTGTTCTCCTTTTCCTTTTGCATTCCCATAGATTTTTCAGAATTTTCAATCCCATCTTTTTTACTCAATTGAACTCCAGCCTGGAGACCATCATATCTTTCAAGGACTCTTGCTCCATGAGTCCCAAGTTTCCAATAGCCATCTGGACCAACTTTTAAAAGAGTATTCAATGATAACAGAACAGGATCACCCATGGCTATAACAACACCTGATTGTGATACTGCTTCTGAGGCTATTCCAACAGCTCTTTCAATTGCATCCAAATTCTGTGCCCGTTTTGTAGTAGCTGAACCAACTTCAGAATTGATGTCTATGGAATGACAACCATTTGACATTAACAAGAAGGGAGTAGCATCAATTTGTCTCTCTTTTCTGATTGATGAAAGCTTATGGATTGCTTGCCTTTGATGCCCTTGGCTACCACCTTCAACTGCACCAGACTGAATACCATGCAATGCATTATTACTATTCAATGCCTCTGCAGCCATGAGTTTTGCTTGAAGACTAGCTTCATGTGCAACCTTTGCTGCTACTATAGCCTCTTTTACAATAGAAGCAACTGCAGATGCTGCAGCAGCAGCAAATACAAGATTTGCTTCACAGTCAGAACTCAATCTGGAGTCTTCTTGAACAACTAACTGGATCCAAATGAACTGACTGTGCTTGACTGCGGTTGCTGCTGAAGAAGTACCCTCTTTAGCATACAATCTAGCCTGCTCTATATAGCTTGCTGTTTCCTCAGAAAAAATGACTCTGTGCCCTCCCTCTCCTCTTGATATTATCCGATAATAAGAAGGAGAAGGTACAAATGGCATACTTGAACTCATGGTCATGGAAGAATTTGATTTTCCACTGTCATGAGTATTCCGGGCAACAGCTAATGAACCCTGAGATAATACCACCTGAGACGTAGGTAAAGGTATAGAAGGTATAGAGCCACCAGAGGCAGGCATTGTCAACCTTGCAGGAGTCAACCTGCTAGTTTCATCAATTTCCTCTAATACACGTCTCTTCCTCCTCTTTCTAGGTCTCTGCTCAACACTCAACTGTCTTTCAATTCCCATGCCACCTTTTTGGGCTTCCATCTTATCATCACTACCAACAAAAGGAATAGTAGTTCCAATCATAGTAGAAGAAATAGAAGGAACCGGAGGTGCAGTCATTTTATAAGGCACAAAAGGTGGTACTGAACTACTATCATTAAGGGTTTCATGAATAGGTTCGGACACAACAAAGGGAGAAAATGACAATTCAGACTCAGATTTTGCTTGAGGAGTTACCCAGGGTAAAGATGGAATACAAGAAGTCCAATAAGCAGGGCTTCCCATTGCATACTTTCGAAGCTGTGTGATTAGAGAAATATGCCTTGATGGAGTGATTTGGGGAGAATCTAGGTAAAGGTTCCTTGCAGCACTGGTTAATTGAACTCCCTCATGAATGGGAGTTGGCATAGTCCATATAGGAGATGGTGAACTCATAATGGCTGATGGATTTTTCATGTGCCCAATCCTCCCCATATTAGGAGAGCTTTCCAATCTAATACTTGAACAATGACTTCTTGCAGCTGCTAAATCAACTGACCTTGTGCCCATAAATCTTGAATTAGGAAAACTCGAAGCAGGACTCACAGTCTACATAGCACCTTCAAACATAGTGCTAGCTAAAACTGATGATATATTCAATCGTGAAGTTTTGGGAGTGTGTGCCTCACAAGCATTACTGCATATATTCGCTTGTATTTTTGCTGCAACCAAACACCAAGATTGTTCCCACAAATTCTCCCTGTGATTGGATGAATCACTACCACTACAAGTTGTTGAAAAATCACATTGGGGACATTATCAGATTGCTTGGACCATGCATGGTTGGAATCGTAAGTGCTATGAAGAGATTCTTTAGACCAAATACATTTCAATAAGAAAAGTAGGCAGAATGGGAATGATAACAAACATTTGAGTAGAAAATATATACCAATAATATTGCCAAAAGTTGTTGTCATCAGAGATTCTTCTGGAAACGATCCCTCACTGAGAAAAGAAATTCATTATAACATTAGCATTGATCTCTCTGAAGAGCATGAGCCATTAATATTGTCATTGTTATCATCAAATACTAGCTATTATTATTGTTCTTATATGCTATGTTGCTAACTGATACATGTCAAAACAAGGTCAGAGCTCAAATGTCCCCCATAAGTTGTGAACCTTCAAGGTCGAAGTAAAGCAGCTCTGATTTAAAACACAGGCAATGCCTATTGGACTTCAAGCATAATTAGTCATATAAAAACATTCTCAGACAATCAGCATCAGCAACTACAAAAACATATGTCAATTAAAAGTGTAACAAAGGTTGAGAATCGAGATGACTCAAAGAAATTAAAAATACCTCACATAAAGAGATCCATACACAAGAATCTGTGCACGCAATTGGAGTTGTTGTGAATTAGTGAAAGGTTGTTGAATTGAGGCTGATACTGGTACTGCTGTGGTATTCAAATCTGATAAAGTCCTTTTTGAAACATTACTTAACGATGGGCATTATTTGTTAATATCAGGAAGACGTGCACTTGATGGCAAAGTGATGCTAAGTAAACAATTTTCTGAGTTCATTGGTGCAGCTTTCCCATCCACTGTAATACAGAGACCCATTTCCGGTCTTTCATCGGAACTCCTGTCCAACTCATTCAAAGATATGACAAGATGTCTTTCCTCTTTATTTCCCTCACTAGCAGTTTGATAATAGTTTCCTTTTTGAGACATTGAGTGCAATTCACAGACAACCGAGTTTTCGGTACCATTGTTCTCTACCTCATTTTGGAAGGTCTTGGTCAAAATAGGATCTTCAGGTTGACCTCGTCTACATTCAGTTAAGTCTTCCAAGACATTGTTCTGCACAGAACAAAACTGAAAACAATCAAGAGGAATGGAAAGGAAATCCAGGTTTATAATTGAAATAAACAATGCATCAACTTCAAAGATAACCATGGAATGATTACACCATATCCCCATAATAATTAATGTGAGCTTGATAGTGGATACTGGATACAAATTTTAAAATTGCACCTGAGATATTTCATTGGGTTTCCTAGCTTTCAAAGGTTTCTCATGTTCAGAATTAGGCACAATAACAGGAGATTTCCTGCTCCCTTTAGATAAAACCTTTCCTGAATGAACTCTAATTGTAGATATACCATGACTTTGGGACATATTGCGATATTGTTGGATTCCAGCTTCAAATTTTTTAGATTCAACCTTTGCATCCTTGCATTTTAAACATCCTAAAGGTTGAATTTTTGTTTCATGACTTTCTGCCCCAACTTGACCATCCTTAGATTGGCATGAATACTGCACCAAAGAAAGATCACGCTCATTGGAAGACTCTTTAACATCACCTGGGAACACACCACCCTGTGAGAGCGCACACTCTCCAATTGTAGATGAAATAGATTCAAGACTAATCTCTGAAGTCTTGACCTTGAAATTGTCTTTCTTAGTCTCTTTTGCATCTTTGTTAAAAACTTTTCCTATCATGCATGGCACATATGACCTTGTTTTTGTTGCTTCCTTGACATCCTTTTCAAGGTTTTCAAGATAATGAAGTTTTCCTCCACCTTGGGTGCTAGGATTCCCTACAATAAAACAGCCTAATAAATGTTACATTTACTCTACACCACCTACAACTTACAAGGGTATTACGTGTTCAGTAAACTATTTTAGTTTTTAACGTTTAGCTCCATGCCATTATCAATATATAGGAGTAACTGTTCCTTCGGAAACCTTTTTGTCAGTAACTGCTATTTCACTCTGAACTTCAGAATCTAAATATACCCCAAGAAATTAAATTATCTTGCTTCATACTTTTTAAATCATTAAGCAAAGAGTTAAAGCTAGTCCTCTATTTAAAAAGAGTAAAAATACCATGTTAACAAAACATTTTCAAAAAGGATGGAACATAACAGAAACATATATATGACCCAAAGATGAGCATATCAAACCTGAACTGAGAACTCTATTGCATGTTAATTATGCAGCTTCAAATGACAGTGAGAACCAATTTTACAAATACCTGAATTTGAAGTCATGATGCATTGCTCATTACAAGACTTTGGATGCCATCCATCTTGTACTGTTGATTCAACTGTCCAGCCTACATTAACATTGATTTAAGATTCCTGGTTGATAAGACAAGCTTTCTTGTAATTATCATTCTCTATTTTCATCCCGGTTCTAGTTGTTTTAAAACTATGTTCAGATTCCAAGTTCATAAGATTGTATTTAGTAAAACTATTTTGTATTTCTATGCTAGTTCTAGTTACTTCAACATTCTCTCCAAAGCCTGGATTCATATGACCAGTCTGCTGAGCAAGATCATCCTCTATTTCTGCACTAGAGTTGCACATCTTCCTTGACATCTGCTTCCACTTCTGCTTCCAATTGAATAAAAGGAACACATGACATGAATGCTTGGAGCTTGTGTGGACATCCCGAAGCAATTGTCTATCTTATCATGATACATTTCTTTCTATTTCAGAACTTCAAACACATAATGAGGAAAAATGTGCATTTAATAGAGCTTCAATTTAGGAGGAAGCTACAAAGAATAATTATGTAACAAGCGCTAAAAATGATGGGGTGGGGATAACAGAGAATTGAATTTTGTTGTTGTAGATGTTTATGAGTGTTCTGTAGATCATTAAAATGATGGGGTGGGGATAACAGATAATTGACTTCTTTTGTTGTATGAAATCACCTCCAAATTTATTTATTATTAAAAAAACAATAGACATGTCCGTCGCTATAGAGATGACAAACGCTAGCAAGTTTCGACGAACTTGCTATACTAGCGACGAAAATTTCCGTCGCTAGTATAGTAAGTTCGTCGAAACTTGGCGGGGCTTGTCGTTTCTATAGCAACAGACATTTTTTTTTTAAATATGTGAATCTGTCTCTATAGCCACAAACATTTGGTGCTATAGCCACGAACGTTTGTTGCTAAAGACACGGAGATCGCTTTACTTATTTATTTTAAATATGAATATCCGTCATTATAGCCACGCACGTTCGGTGCTATAGCCATGAACTTTCGGTGCTATAGCCACGAACGTTCATTGCTAGAGAGACGGAGATCGGTTCACTTATTTCTTTTAAATATGAACAACCATCGCTATAGACACTCACTTTCGGTGCTATAGCCACGAACGTTCGTGGCTAGAGAGACGTAGATCGCTTCATTTAAAAAAAAAATATAAATAGCCACGAAATTTCGATGCTATAGCCAAGAAAATTGTAGCCACGAACGTTTGTGGCTATAGCCACAAACGTTCGAAAGTGTTGCCACAATGACGAAATTAGTGCCATGAAAACAAAGAGTCCTGTTTGTCGCTATAGCAACAAAAAAGTGTGGCAATAGTAACGATTTTCCGTGGGAAAAATGTCCACATGTACTAGAGAAATAACTTATGTTGCACCTGCTAGTCAACCCATGGACTTGGTACCCATCACCTTCTAATGATGTCATCGGCTGACGACAACCTCCAAACACACCGAAATCAATATGGTTCCACCACTGAAACCATTCCTGTCGACAAGGCTATTAACACTCTTCCCACTGATCAGTTGTTATGTATACCTACAACACCATGCGATGGGGCCCCTAAAGATCCCCACTTACCATTACATCGCATTAATAACAACCCCAAAGAGCGCGCTGCTCCCAATTATAATATCGTGGATGACTTAGCCCAGTCCCCTACTGCTATGTCAGCCCTCGAGGTTTTGAAAAACTATCTTGCATAGCACAAATTCTTTTTATTTTCCATTGGTTCCATAGACCCTTTCAACTCATGGATGATGGCATTTGATTTGGACCAATCCAAACCATGCATGCCTTCTACACTAGCATTCCAAGTTTCTGTGTCCATCCAGAATCTTGTTATCCATCGATGAGGGTACCTCCACATATGTTATGTATACATTGGTGTGGAAGAAGCTCATATCCCCTACACTACAACCATCCACGACCTCCTTATGAGCTTACGATGGCTGCTCAGCTCAACCCCAAGGCGTCCTTCCAATGTTCCAGTCCAGTTAGCTGGTAAAACTATCCTTATTGACATCGAGGTCATCAATGCATAACTTGATTATAACCTCCTTCTCGGACACAGTTACATGTACGCCATGAAGGATTTTGCTTCATCAATCTTTCATATTATGATGTTCCCCCATGAGGGATGGGTTGTTAAGATTGACCAACTTACGTACTACGACTCAAATGCCCCCGCCGCACCAGAAAATGTTCTCCCCATGGTTTAACAACCTGCTCTTGGTGCAACCACTTCTTTGGTGTCCACCGTTGGACCTGGAATTTACTTAGAGACTCCCATGACCTCTACCTTTTGGTCCATTCCATCCCCTCCGCCGACAGTGGAGATATCTGATCTATGCACCATTTCGTCCAACCAACCAGTGCCGAGCTCATAACCACCTTTGCTTCCGTAACCACCATCAATACCTAGTCACATTGGAGAAACCCCTATCCATACTATCCTGTTCTTGTTCCCACCTTCAGGAATAGTTAGTGCCCCAGTTATGGCTATGCTGAATCTCCCCGGGTTAACACTAGGACTACCCGTGTGGTACCTACCTGCTCCTACTCCTCCCCTGACACCGCATGTCATTCTCCAACCAGTCCAACCGATTAACACCACTAATCTCCCACCAGATCTACCAAATCTACATCCAACCTCGCCCTTCCACCACCCAAAATCACTGTGGGCAGAGGCCCGCAAACTTACACTGACCCACAGATAATGAAACCAGTAAAAAATCCCCCTCCATTTCATGCACCTCCTAAGTGCTCTTTATGTGATGACTTGGGCCATGCTACCCATAAATGTCCACAATTTCCAAACCTTCAACACCACATGAAAATGTTATATGATGATCCTAACATTTCGGTGGTCGAACTAGATCCCACCCCTCAATAGCACAACAAGTCATTGCACACCAACCATTCTTGCACCATATGTGGAATCTATGGTCATTACTCACATCACTACCCAGATCTACCCGAGTACATATTGGTTCTCCATGAGTTAAACTAGTCTTCTTTGGATTCGTCCATCGCCACTATTGAGGAGATTCATCCCCCTGCATCCTCCTCCTTGGGAGAAATTAACACCATTTACATGATTTCCACAGTAGGTGAACACATTTCGCCTCCAACATCTAGTCTCCCCTCTACCGATTTATCAACATAGTGCTTTCGTAGCGACGAAGAAATCCTCAAAGCACTTATCGCACCCGACTACCCTTGGGATGATATGCACCATCGATCTTATTTCATTCTTGAGGAGTCTACCACTACTGTGGCCAACCAAATTTCTATCGAGACAAAATATTTCCTCCCCAATAAGGTGGTCTAGTTTAAAAACCCCATTCCATCCCCCGATGCCTTCGAGGAAGGTAATATGGCTAACATTTTTCCCACCATAAATATCGTTATTTCCCTTCCAGGTGGTCAACCCGAGCTCATTTCCTTAGGTTCTTCCTGTACGAAATACAAAATTGGGGAGTATAAGAAACTCTTCCAAGATTTTCGTGACATTTTTTCCTGGTCCTATACCGAGATGCTTGGTCTAGACCCCGCCATCATTGAACACCATATTGATACTTGGCCAGATGTCCCACTCATTTTCAAAAAGCAACGACCCATCCACCCGTCCAAAATCCTCACTGTCAAAGTCAAGGTTGAGAAACTACGTAAATCCAGGTTCATTTATCCCATCGCTTACACCACCTGGGTCTCCAATCTTGTGCCCATTAACAAAAAACAGGGCACCATTCATGTCTGTACTGATTTTCGCGATTTAAATCGAGCCTGTACCAAAGACAACTTCCCCGCACCTTTCATTGACCAAATTATTGATGCATGTGTGGGACATGATATTCTATCCTTCATGGATGTTTTCTCTAGGTATAATCAAATTCAAATTCGCAAGGAAGATCAATACAAGACCACTTTCACTACCCCATGGGGCACCTTTTCCTATCGTGTCATGCCTTTCAGTCTTAAAAATGCTAGTGCCACATTCCAGCGGGCCATGACATATTGCTTTCATGATTTAGCTCATATCATTCTGGTCTACCTAGATGACCTCACAGCTAGATCCAAGAAATGGTCCGACCATCTAAACGACCTCCGACAAGTCTTTTTGCGTTGTCACAAGTATAGAATTCGCTTGAACCCCCTCAAGTGTGTATTTTGTGTTCTTGCAGGCTGGTTGTTTGGTTTTATCGTTTCCCAGAAAGGAATTTCCATCAACCCATTGAAGGTTCAATCCATCCTTGAACTCCCATCCCCGCGTACATTAAACCAATTACAAAGTCTTCAAGGGAAAGCCAACTTTCTTCGTCGCTTCCTTCCAAACTATGCTATGAAAGTTCATGGTTTCCTCTACTTGCTTCGCACCCACGTCCCTTTCGTTTGGGACAAATAAGCACAAGAGGATTTTGAAGCCCTTAAACAAGCCTTGACTTCCGCCCTGTTTATTTCACCTCCTGATTTCTCAAAGGATTTTATCCTTTACGTTTCGACATCCGACTATGCCATTTAGGGGTGTTGGTTCAAGAAGATAGTGCATGAAAAGCACACTTCATTTATTATGTGAGCCAAACCTTATCCGGCCCACAACTATGTTACCCCCATGACGAGAAGTTGGCCCTTGTCGTCTTCTTATTAGTCCAAAAGGTTCATCACTACATCCTATTAAGCCGAACTACAGTTGTGGCAGACTCCAACCCAATGGTCTATCTTCTGAGTCGTTGCCTTCTTCAAGGCTGCGTGGCTAAATGGGTCATCATACTTCAAGTGTACAACCTCATGTTCACTACACCCAAGAGAGCCAAATCCCTTGCATTAGCACAACTCATGACGGATTTACCATCTTCATCTACGTCACCATGAATCAATACCAGCTTACTTAACGACAACTTGTTTATCATTTTTTCGGATGATCCTTGGTACGACGACATCCTCATGTACCTATGCACACAAAAGTTTGGATCTAAAATCGGATGCAATGATCGCCGTCGCATACGCCATAATGCCTCGCGTTATCTCCTCCTTGGTGATGTCCTATACTTGTGTGGTGTTGACACCATTTTACGTCGATGCCTAACTTGAGATGAGGCTGAACAAGTTCTCAACTATTGTCATAGTGGAACTTGTGGCGTTCATTTCTCCGGGATGGCCACTGCTCAAAAGGTCATCTACATTGGATATTTTTGGCCCACCCTATTTAGTGATTGCATCACAGTAGTCAAACATTACCGAAATTTCCAGCTCTTTTCCCCCAAGGCAAGGACCCCTCCCGTCCCCCTCCATCCAGTTGTCACCATTGGTCCTTTTTGTAAATGGGACATTGATTTTATGGAGTGTAACCCCCCCTTGATGAACGACCATAAATACATCATTGTGGCTATAGATTATTTCACCAAATGGGTTGAGGCCATGCCTACTTTTAACTACAAAGCTAAGACTACAGCCCATTTTTTTTCAACCATGTCATCACTCGATTCGGGGTCCCAAAGCAACTTGTCTCCGACCATGGGAAGCATTTTGAGGACTCCGTCTAGAAAGAGTTGTTGAATTTTCTCAAATTTGAACACCAATATGCCTCCGTCTATTATCCTCAAAGGAATGACCAAGTAGAGGCTTTCAAGAAAATTTAGAAGACCATTCTTCAACGCACTGTGGACCACCACAAGTCCAATTGGAACCATATGTTATTTCCTACATTTTGGGCTTACCGTACATCCACTAACACTGCCACCGGTTTTACCCCTTTTCATTTAGTCCATGGTGTCGAGTCTGTGCTTCCCATTGAATGTCAGATTCTCGCATTACATATTGATATTGAACTCCTCCTGGACACCTCACCTCTTGAGCAATGCTTAATACTTTTGGAACAAGCCAATGAAGATTGCCGAACATCCCTCCAAACCATTGAGGCTGCAAAGAACCACTCCAAATCCGGATATGATAAACACGTCCACCCACGTAATTTTCGAGAAGGAGATTTAGTCCTTGTTTATGACCAAGCACATGAAAAGACTGGAAAATGAAAGTTTGAGTCCATGTGGCAAGGCCCATACATCGTCCACACATTCCTAGGACATGGTGCATATATCCTCACCAATTCCGAAGGAAACCCCTTGCACAACCCTTGTAATGGGTTGTATCTCAAATGCTTTTACCCTTAGCACTTTTTGGACCCACTAGTCCATGTTGTACAGTTTCATTTATTTTTTTTCACGTTTTTCATCTAGAACCTTACACTTTGCTTCCCTGCATGACCACAGATGGATCGTGTTCCACCATACTATGTCGGTTTCGCTGACGGTGTAAGTCATGGTCTCCAAAAATCGCCTTCGTAGCTTGGGTATTATATTCCCCCTCACATGAGTTGATCCACCTCGACGGAGTGTGTATAGGCACTGTTACCAATAACCGGGCTTAGTATGATGCCGTGACCAATATCCTGACTATTTCCCTCCATATGGGTATAAGTCACCTTCGTGTGTTCCTTGACTCCCAGCTTCTTGTCTCCCAAATCAACAATTTTTACCAGGTACGGGATCCTTTCCTTTTTAGAAAGTTCCGGCTCATGAAACAAATGATCAAACAATTTGAATCCATTTCATTCACTCATGTCCCAAGAATTCAAAAAATGTAGTAGACCAAATGGTGTATTGGAGAAAACTCACTATGGCTTGGGAATACCAGAACAGACAGATGACTACCAGAAATCAACTCAATTCTCAAAACAATGCTATTGTAAATGACAATGTTAAGATAATGGAGAAATGTAACCAACCTCGATCCAAACGTTTGATTTAGATCCCCATTGGAGCTTTCAATCCATGCACATGTAATCTGCAAATTAGTCTTGACAACCAATATCCAACAAGTACATATAATATATAAATGACATTAACATTATCAATAACAATGGTCCATAATATCATAAGCAAATGTAACCCAATGTATAATAAACAACATTCACACCATGAATGGACGAGAATATGAGTATTTCTATTAATAAACAAGAAGAAGTACAAGGTGATATGACCTCTTGCCAGAA
Source organism: Larix kaempferi (assembly GCA_027924585.1). Taxonomy (NCBI): domain Eukaryota; kingdom Viridiplantae; phylum Streptophyta; class Pinopsida; order Pinales; family Pinaceae; genus Larix; species Larix kaempferi. The sequence goes on from BSBM01000036.1 coordinate 2,176,963, forward strand.
ACCAATCTGAACCAAGATCTAGATCAATCCACTTGTGCCTCCACCACTTCAATCCTCCATGAATGGAAAACTCAAACTATGAAAGGAGTTTGGAAGGTGAACATAAAGGGTTCACAACTACAAGGATCAATGAGTGCAGACTCAAGATAGGGTAAAAATACACTAGATTTCTCTTGCTATTCTCTTCTTCCTCCCGTCCATAATCCATATGTGCTCAATATATAGTCCTCTCAATGGTAGGTGAAAGGACACATCGAGGCGTTACTCGGGCAGATGGAGAGGCAAAGGTCACCCAATGACCGCTTTTTGGGAGTAAAAAGTAATTAATAGTGGTTTTTACCATTTTAATTGATACCCGCGGGCTATAGTGATGCAACTCGTGGGTATGCATGCTATAGTGATGCAACATGCGGCTAGGAATAAAAATAGGGAAAACTAATATCTCTGAAGGATATAAGTGGATCTGAGTCACTGAAATGGATCCTACAGGCCAAATAATGCTGATGCTTACAGGGTGGAACATTATGATGTAATAGATGCCCCCTAATGTGTGTGGTTAGAGACTGATGCTACGATGGCCGAAATACATTATAAAACTCAGAAGTGGAGTGATGGAGACACAAGTGGAAAGAGCAGCTCACTTGTCATAATACAATAGTATCTTTGAATACATGTCAGTATAGTACAACAATCTGATACAATGGCCATGAAATAGGCAATATAACAGATACATGTCATAAGTGATCATAGCCATGATCCCTCTACAGTAAGATATGGTCTTCTGCTGAAAAGAAGACAACTGGTGCAAAACTGGAGGTACAAACTGCTGAAATTTGAGAGGTGATATCTCAGATGTAAAGTAAAAGTTATATGTAGCATACTAAATGCCACAATCGCTTGGGGTCTTCTACAGAAGTCTTCGACGGTGCAAGTCCCATCAAGTGAATAAAGGAGTTGGGGTCGAACCTGATGAGACATCGTCTGATTACAGGTCAATGATGTATAGCGCTAAAATACGCAAGATGACCCACCAATAATGAAAATGAGCATCAAGGCACAAAGTACAATCATCGGAGTGTGAATAAATGGGTTGAAGTTGAACACTAAGATGAATCCATCGATCAGGGGACATTGATGTATTCCCAAAACTGTCGATGGCGAGAGAACCTGCCACTAATGACTCCAAGCCTCAAGGTACTCAACTGAACTTTAAGCCTCAAGTCCCGGAATAAATGAGTTGGAGTTTATGGAATGAGACTCATTGGAGGGAGGGCATTAAGGCATCCCCCATCAAGCAGCACGAGGTACCAGAAATGCTAAAAGATTTGGAAGAGCTCAGGTAACACAGATTGACTCAATCAGGATGGCCGACATGCAATAGTCAAGAGATCTGAGGAGTGTTTGACACTGGTTCAGGACTTCCTTTGAACAAGAGCATGATCAGATGGATAGACTCAGGCAGCATAGACTTGACATAAATTGTGCAATGCAGGAGGCATTACAGAGGGCTCCATAATGACTGGAAGCTTAACCAATCGGTGGAGAAAACTGAGAAACAAGTACATCTCCTAAGGTCCAACTATAGTCCCGACTCATAATGTACGGAGTGGAATGAATGCACTGTTCAAAGGCGACACAACAACTGCCAACAAGAAATAGTAACCATAATCCCGTTTGGTTTTTTGGAATATTTGATTTTTTTTTGGTCTTTTTCATATTTGGGAAAATCTTGAAAAAGAATAAAATTGCTTATAGTACAACAAGTGAGGGAACGAGTGTCAAATAGTGAATAGACTAGTTCCAAGCTGTGGAACATACCTATGATCAATGCAAGGAAGCATGTGCATGATGTGGACACTCGGGGGAATGTTCCCTCAGGGTAAAGGGTCATCAAGATGTGGAAGATAAATTAAGGCTCTGCTTGGCTCGGAAGGTAAAGTGCTCAACCACATGGCTAATAAGTGAGTAAGCGGGAGCCGACACAAGGCTCAAGCGGCAAGCAGGATAATGCAATGTAATCACAACTCGACATAAAAGGGAAGTCCTTTTTCATAAAGTTAGACTCCTCACCCGAAAAAGTGTCAAACAATGAGAGAAGAACTCTTCTAGTCATGTATGACTAGAGTGTATCTTTTTCGTAATTAATCCACAAAGGTCTGGAAAAGGGGTAAACTTATACCTAAGTGGATGTCGCTTCAAATCTTTTAACGAGTCTGAAATAACAAGTATACTCGACAATCTTGTTTGATTTTGAAAAATTCTAACAAGGGCTTCAAAAATACTTTATAAAAATCTTTTCCATAAAGGTTTAACGAGTCCGAAAAAGTAAACTCGTGACCTCCTTACTGTTTTTAATGAGCTCGAAGGAGAGATGGAAGAATGCTCGTAATGGGGGAAGACGAGTGTCAGGGACATGCGAGACTAGTTCCAAGGGCATGGAACAAAGCTATGCATAATGCAAGGAACATGAGCAAGATAAGGACTCTCAGGGGGTGTCTGCGAATTCAGATAGCAAAAGGTTCAAATGCATCATAACAATGGGGAAGCCTAAACCTATATGCAAGGTTCTGAATATGCCTGCCATGATCAAAGCAAATGTCGAAAAGGACCAGTAAACAAGTATAAGTCCAGCTAAGAATCCTGTCTCCAAGAAATATAAGTACCAAGATCATCTCTAAAATGTACGTAAAGAAAAATTTGATCAAGTCACTACAGTAGAAACATTTTCAACTTCACTATTGTTAACCCCAGACAACATGCAGGTAGAGCTAACCATTAAAGGTGCCATAATACCAATACCCGAGGGATCAAAATGAAGATCAAAGCTGAAGGATGTGAAGGAATCTGCAAGAGTAAATTCATCATCACGAAAGTTGGAAATTCTAGAAATAGAATCAAACTCTTCAGGAGCACTGATTTGTGGATCTATAGGAGAGCTCAAAGACTCATCAGACTCAAACGTCAAATCAGGGCTGTACGAGATTGTGAATGGATCCAAATTCAAATGGATGGCAGGTTGTATTATAGGCTCATCTTGTTCAATAAGATCAAGGGTAGGAGGGGAACGAGATCTATGATACAGATCCCCCCACAACTGGTCATCACCACTCATAGCCTCAATAAAAACTTCCTTTGTAGGTAAAATACCATCGAGGAAACCATGTGAACAAGATAGGTCGATTGCACGCCCGGGTAGCATAACGGGATCTTCCTCTACTGTCCATGAAGAAGAGAGATCCGAATCTGCAATGGCTGGTTGAACATCTTGAGAAGCAAGCTTGATTGTAGACAAGGGCATATCCATTCTGATGTGCGAAACGTCTCCAGATGGGGAACTCGTGAAAGGTGGATCCCACAGATCACTAAAGTATGATGTCCAAAAAAGTACATGATTCAACGAGGAAGGAGCATCATCGGAGATGGTTCCTATGAAGGAGATTGGTGCAGGGAGGTCTAAAGATCCCATCAATGAAGGATACATTCCAACACCCATGTTCCCAGTTGCTGACTGAGAATTAGAAACTTGTGGGACTAGAGATCCCATGGATGTTGTGGAAGGAGTGCCAACAAAATCCAGCTGATCGATCGTCACAATATTTCCTTCATGGGGAAAGCAGATAACTCTAAATACAGTAGATGCGGCATCCTTCATAGCATACATCCATTTTCAACCCAGTAAAAGGTTGTAGTCGATGGGCGCATCAACCACTTCGACTTCAATAGGCACAGATTTACCTCCTAAGGAGACAACAAGGGAAGGGATAGTTCCATGCGGCGTAAAAGATCTACCATCGTAGTGAGTGTAGTTCTAGATGCGAGTAGAGGAGGAGAGCCAAGAGATTTCCAACAAGCTAATGACATTACTGACACGGAGGCACCTTCATCAACCATAGTGCGTTTGACGAAGCTCTTAAGGAAAACCACCTGGATTTTGAAAAGCCACGTGGTATGGTAAGCGAGGATGGACATCAGTAGTATCGAACTTGATAACACTAGGATTTCCCCCATCCTGAACTCCTAACGCACTCAAAAGGGCATGCTTATGAGAAGGACAGGATTGAAAAACTTTAAGAGCCAACATCGCACACGGAGTTTGTCCTAAATCTTCTATGATGGAGTAGTTTTGGGTGGCTCGAGCATTGGGATTATGCGTGGAGTGCTTGAGAACACCTTTCGGTTTCCATGACATAATGGAGGGATTCTCGATATTCAAGGAATTTTTAGGAGGAGGGGGAGGCTCACTCCCCAAATTAGGTTGTGGTGCACCATAATCGCGCTGACGAGTAGCAACACAAACCTCTGATTGAACCATATTCACACACCCATAACCACTAGTATTGGAAGAAGATGCTGCTGTTTCATTAGTACTATAACCAGTGGTGGGAGCATGCGAAGCCATGTTTTGATGATGAGGAAGGGGATCCTCCAACATAGATGGGCTCTGTGCCAAATGCTTCGATGCTTCTTCAATTTGAGGACATAAGTGAGTAAGATGATCCTCCCCACAAAGCTTGCAAGGGAATTTCACATTACACCTAGGTTTACGTTCCTCGCTAGCATTACCGCCTTCCGAGGAGGGTTGGCATTCTCTTTACGAGTATTACAATTTCTATTGTTATTACTTCCATTGTTTCCACCCCTACGATTATTTCTCCCCTTTTTCTTACCACCAGGTTGCTGGTTACCCGACGGTTTCGTTGATTGCACATTGTGTACATAAGACGACATAGTGGAAGTGGACAAGGTGTGAACCTGTCCGGGAGCAGACTGGTTTAGCGACAAATTTTGCATTTGATTAGCTACCAAATATACAGGATGAGTGCATGTGGACCCAACAATTCCATCGACATGTGGTCCAGGGACTGACATAGGATCATGTCTTGTTCTCGGTGCATCAGGAATAATGTCATACAAAATGCCAAATTGAGAATAAAGTAGATCTAACTGTTGGACTTTCAAGATAGCTTGTTCCTCAGTCACAATGCCGTACATCGAAACATCCTTAGCAATGTATGGAAGTATCGACCATTCCAACAAGAACTCTGGAGGAATGTTGGCTTTACCAAATCTCTTCCGCCGACACCACTCTTGAACGTGGTCAGAAATATGTGTGGCCTTATTCTGACGGAAGGTGGACAATAACTCAGTACCAGTATCATAACGAACCGGCAACTGGAAATGGTTTAAGAAAACCAAATCAAGCTCGTTGAATCCCCTATAGGTGTTTCCAAGCAACTCCACATACCACTTCACGGTTGCCCCTGTGAGGGTGCGTTGAAATAGTTGTAATCTAATGGAATCATGATTCAAAGAGTTGGAGGAGCACCAAAGGTGAAATGTCATGACATGATCTCCCGGGACCTAACCACCTTTCCCCTCAAACTTCGGAATGTCAGAAGGGAGCTTGGTAGGGACTGGGGGCCAAGTAGGGTCGTGACACACCGGATAATTCATGAGCTTCGAAAGATACGGGAGATTCAAGCGTGCAAGGAACGGGAGCTGAGGCTGGAAATCTTGATTGTAAGCTGCCATAAAAGGTTGGTTAAATGAAAATGTGTTATAAGATGGACCAAAAGCTTGACCATGAGGATTAAACTGCTGATAATGAGGACCTGACGGTCCATAAGCTTTCCCATGGCCATAAGATTGATAACCTCCTCCTGCCTAACCCATTTGAGAGTAGGCAGGTATATGCGTGTTTTGGGCATCATATTGGGGTGGTGGGTGATATTAGTGGCCAACACTGACTGTGTTGTAGTAAGGGTTTCCACCATGAGTATGGGGCATGTATGTACTATTCATAGCAGGAACCGTGTTGTAATGATCGTAATGGTAGGGTATGTTCCCACCCTCAACATTAGGATTAGCTTGAGCAGTCGTGTGATGACCATAAGCATGAGAAGTATTCCCAGCTCCAATATTGGTGTGGACGCAAAAGTATGCGGGATGTGTCCACCCTCATGGTTGGGAGGAACATAATTATTTGTAAAAGTAGTCCTGGGTTGACGAATAGCAACATGTGTATTAGGTGGTGGATGGCGAGTCATGTTCTGAACAACGTTACGATTAGGTTGGGTAATCCTAGGAGGTGGTCGTCTTCCAACATTAGCATCGTTAGGAATCTGACCAGTCCCCATACTATGTGTGTGGGTGGACAACGTAGTGTCCCCAGCGGAGTCACCATTTCTGTATTGGAGAAAACTCACTATGGCTTGGGAAATACTACAACAGACAGATGACTACCAGAAATCAGCTCAATTCTCAAAACAATGCTATTATAAATGACAATGTTAAGATAATGGAGAAATGTAATCAACCTCGATCCAAACGTTTGATGTAGATCCCCGTTGGAGCTTTCAATCCATGCACTTGTAATTTGCAAATTAGTCTTGACAGCCAATATCCAACAAGTACATATAATATATAAATGACATTAACATTATCAATAACAATGGTCCATAATATCATAAGCAAATGTAACCCAATGTATAATAAACAACATTCACACCATGAATGGACGAGAATATGAGTATTTCTATTAATAAACAAGAAGAAGTACAAAGTGATACGACCTCTTGCCGGAAACCAATCTGAACCAAGATCTAGATCAATCCACTTGTGCCTCCACCACTTCAATCCTCCATGAATGGAAAACTCAAACTATGAAAGGAGTTTGGAAGGTGAACATAATGGGTTCACAACTACAAGGATCAATGAGTGAAGACTCAAGATAGGGTAAAAATAGACTAGAGTTCTCTTGCTATTCTCTTCTTCCTCCTGTCCATAAGCCATATGTGCTCAATATATAGTCCTCTCAAAGGTAGGTTAAAGGACACATCGAGGCGTTACTCGGGCAGATGGAGAGCCAAAGGTCACCCAATGACCGCTTTTTAGGAGTAAAAAGTAATTAATAGTGGTTTTTACCATTTTAATTGATACTCGCGGGTTATAGTGATGCAACTCGTGGGTACGCATGCTATAGTGATGCAACATGTGGGTAGGAATAAAAATAGGGCAAACTAATATCTCTGAAGGATATAAGTGGATTTGAGTCACTGAAATGGATCCTATAGGCCAAATAATACTAATGCTCACAGGGTTGAAGATTACGATGTAATAGATGCCCCCTAATGTGTGAGGTTAGAGACTGATGCTACGATGGCCGAGATACATTATAATACTTAGAAGTGGAGTGATGGAGACACAAGTGGAAAGAGCAGCTCACTCATCATAATACAATAGTATCTCTAAATACATGTCTGTATAGTACAACAATCTGATACAATGGCCATGAAATAGGCAGTATAACAGATACATGTCATAAGTGATCATAGCCATGATCCCTCTACAGTAAGATATGGTCTTCTGCTGAAAAGAAGACAACTGGTGCAAAACTGGAGGTACAAACTGCTGAAATTTGAGAGGTGATATCTCAGATGTAAAGTCAAAGTCATATGTAGCATACTGAATGCCACAATCACTTGGGGTCTTCTACACAAGTCTTCGATGGTGAAAGTCCCATCAAGTGAATAAAGGAGTTGAGGTCGAACCTAATGAGACATCGTCTGATTACTGATCAATGATGTATACCTTTAACAGATGCGAGATGACCCACCAATAATGAAAATGGGCATCAAGGCACAAATTACAATCATTGGAGTGTGAATAAATGGGTTGAAGTAGAACACTAGGATGAATCCATTGATTAGGGGACATTGATGTATTCCCAAAACTATCAATAGCAAGAGAACCTGCCACTAATGACTGTAAGCCTCAAGGTACTCAACTGAACTCTAAGGCTCAAGTTCCAGAATAAATGAGTTGGATTCGATGGAACGAGACTCGCTAAAGGGAGGGCATTAAGGCATCCCCCATCAACCAGCACGAGGTACCAGCAATGCTGAAATATTTGGAAGAGCTCAGGTAACACAGACTGACTCAATAAGGATGGCCAACATGCAATAGTCAAGAGATCTGAGTAGTGTCTGACACTGGTTGAGTACTTCCTTTGAACAAGAGCATGAGCATATGGATAGAATCAGGCAGCATAGACTTGACATAAACTGTGCAATGCGGGAGGCATTATAGAGGGCTCCATAATGACTGGAAGCTTAACCAATTGGTGGAGAAAACTGAGAAACAAGTACAGCTCCTAAGGTCCAACTATAGTCCCGACTCATAGTGTACGGAGTGGAATGAATGCTCTATTCAAAGGTGACACAACAGCTTCCAACAAGAAATAGTAACCATAATCCCGTCCGATTTTTCGGAACATTTGATTTTTTTTTGGTCTTTTTCATATTTGGGAAAAGCTTGACAAAGAATAAAATTGCTTATAGTACAACAAGTGAGGGAACGAGTGTCAAATAGCGAGCAAACTAGTTCCAAGCAGTGAAACATACCTATGATCAATGCAAGGAAGCATGTGCAGGATGTGGACACTCAGGGGAATGTTCCCTCAGGGTAAAGGGTCATTAAGATGCGAAAGATAAATTAATGCTCTGCTTGGCTCGGAAGGTAAAGTGCTCAGGCACATGGCTAATAAGTGAGTAAGCGGGAGCCGACACAAGGCTCAAGCGGCAAGCAAGATAATGCAATGCAATCACAACTCAAAATAAATGGGAAGTCCTTTTTCGTAAAGTTAGTCTCCTCACCCGAAAAGGTGTAAAACAATGAGAGAAGAACTCTTCTAGTCATGTATGACTAGAGTATACCTTTTTCGTAATTAATCCACAAAGGTCCGGAAAAGGGGTAAACTTATACCTAAGTGGATGTCGCTTCAAATCCTTTAATGAGTCTGAAATAACAAGTATACTCGGCAATCTTGTTTGATTTTGAAAAAGTCTAACAAGGGCTTAAAAAAGACTTTATAAAAATATTTTCCGTAAAGGTTTAACGAGTCCAAAAAAGTAAAATCGTGACCTCCTTACTGTTTTTAACGAGCTCAAAGGAGAGATGGAAGAATGCTAGTAATGGGGGCAGACGAGTGTCAGGGACATGCGAGACTAGTTCCAAGCACATGGAACAAAGCTATGCATAATTCAAAGAACATGAGGAAGATAAGGACTCTCAGGGGGTGTCTGCGACTTGTAATGTCCCCATCTTAACCCTATTGCATTAATATTGTAAATGATGTAAATATTGTTTTTAGTCATGGTGAGGAGATCAAGGCCAAGGCCTCACCATTGATTTATCGTTTTATGTATCGGCAATTAGAATAGATGCATATGGTTCTTGTGCTAGCTGTGCACAATGTAAATTCGGACATCATGTAAATATGCAATTTTAATGAAAAAAATCCACAACCAGCTATGCAATGCAACAAAGAGATGGGGCATGATCTTACAAGGAATAGGGAGGAAAAATAACCAAACCCTTGAGCCAATGGAGTCAATCCATGTGTCAATGAGAAAACCCATGAGATCCCAACTACCCATTTTGGCTTATACCCCAATCATTAAATTCTTCCCAGAGTTGGTTGAGGGAGTTAATGCCTTGGGAATGATGAGGTATGGCAGCCAATTTCGGGTATGGGAAAGCCATCAATCTGGGAATTCGAATTTTTGATTTTAAGGCAAGAAATCACCCACGTTTTGCCTCCCCAAGCCATTTATGAACCACAGTCTTTCATCTCTCACGCAGCCTCGGGCGAAATGGGGTTTTTCCTTCACGTTTTCACCATTATCTACATTCTTCCATGCCTGGGAACTCGTTTTTGGTTAGCATAGTGGCTGGGAGAAGAGAACCACGATTTTTTGGGGGTTTATAGAGGTCATTTTTGCCCCAAAATGCCCATGGACGTTTTTCTGTAAACGATTATGTTCCTGGGGTTGTTTTCCCATTTTTCAATTTTCATTTTGGGCTTTCCCACATTTTCTGAACTGGTGGAATTCCCATCGTTGGGCATCCTACTGCAAAAACGCCTAGCACTTGCATTTCTGGCTGTTATGTCCCTCCCTGTTTAGTTTGAACCTATGAGCAGGAGATTCAGGAGTGGAAGAGACAGATTTGTCTTGATGAGCCCAATGAAGTATCCATAGCTTAATGGTCGAGCCACTAGCCTAGTAACTCACTTCTGCCCCTCTCTTAGCAGCCTGAGAAACCCAACTGCTGATTGGCTTGGATGATTCTGGTGTATCCTTGGCTATGTGAGAGCCTGTTTTCCCCTTTTTCCTTGTGGAGATCATGCCCAACTCAGGGGTGGCAGTGGTGCTGAGAGATTAAGGAGCACACTGGCCTACGGTTGGGTGGAATGTTGTAGAAGCGCAGCTGGTTGCTCAAGGATTACTTGGTTTAAGATAAGTATTCTCCTTTGCTAATTTGATATTGCTTAAACTGACGAATGGCATGAAAATCTAGAATGTATGATGGATGTATATGGAAATCAAATTCTGCTGTGTATTCAAATCTTTATGCATTTGCATTTCTCCATCTATAATTTATATGAATGCTTATTTGTTTAAGTATGGGACTAGATGTCCAATATTATTATGAGTGTCCTCTCCATAGCCTTGTAGGATAGGAGGGACATTACAATTTGGTATCAGAGCTGCTGGTTGCAGCATTGGGCCTTTATGGACCAAATCCAATTACAGTTACAAAGGAAGATCCCTTCCTAATCACCACTGGTACTAGCATCAAGACTAGCTGGCTTAGTTGGATAGTTGTAGAGTTAAGGTTACCTTCTGCTGGGCAGCAGTCATCACTAAAAGAAGGGAAAATTTCAAAAAAAAATTGCTTAAGAGTTTTTGGAATTTTTTTGTTTAAGTCTGTTTCGGGAAGAGTTCGGGAAATCGTTCCGAAATTTGAGGAAGAGTTCCGCAAAATGCCCCGAAACTGCAGAAGGAATTCTCTTCCGAAATTGCGGAAGGAATTCTCTTCCGAAACTGCGGAAGGATTCCGCGAGTTGTTCCGCAACGCGTAAGAATTCGGCAAACTGCTCCGAAACAGCGGAAAAGTTTTCTAAGTGTTCGGCGTCGAAAGGAAATTTTCGGAAGGAATTCTCTTCCAAAATTGCGGAAGGATTCCGCGAATCATTCCGCAACGTGGAAGAGTTCGGCGAGTGGGCCCGAAATTTGCGGAGGAGTTCCGCGAACCGCCCTGCAACTGCGAAAAGAATTCCGGAATGTCTTCCAAAATTGTGGAAGGATTTCGTTAATCATTCTGAAATTGCGGAAGCATTGCGCAAACTGCCCCGTGATTGCGGAAGCACTCAGCAAACTGCCCCGCAATTGCGGAAGGCTTCAGCAAACCGCCCCGAAACCGCAGAAGCATTCGCCGAATGGCGGAAGCATTGGATGAATGGCATCGCAACTGCAGAGCATTCGCCGAATCGCTCCACAACTACGGAAGCATTCGGCGAATTTCTCCACAATTGCGGAAGCGTTCGGTGAATCGCCCCGCAACGGCGGCATGATTTCTAAAAAAAAAAAAAACAAAAAAAAAACGAGGGCGCTACCCTCGACCCGCCCTGCAGTGGCGAGCCACAAGGGGGCAAGCCCCCTTGACCCCCATCATCCCCGGAGACAGTCATTGAAAGTGTGAAATGCACTCTCGGGATGAGGAGCACAGATGGCATAAAGGATGGAATTCTTAGCAAGAGAAATTGGTTGTGATATCCATTATGGAAGATGAAAGGGAAAATGCCTCACCTTAAACTATTTTCTGTTTATAGCATAAGAATTGCATGTTTGGAAAATAGCAAGAATGAATGATCGCACATATGTATATGTTGAATTGCTAATAATTGCTTGTATGCTTGGTAGGGAAGCCAAGGAAAGGATTATCTATGATGTGGATGAGGAACTCCATGATGGAATGAGGAATTGGGAAGAATTCCTTAACTCCTCCATTGCTATTATATTCATATTTCCTGAATTGTCTATACTGAAAATTATGGCATAAGGAGGCTGGAAATGCAAGAGGATAGATAGATGAAGTGAATATATACTAGATGGCATATTGCACAGTGCATGTGAAAATGGTTTTGCATGTATATGATATTGCATATTGGTAAAATAGTGAGGTTTTACATACGCAATGATCCACTTAAGACAATGATTGTGGTTGCTAATAATTAGTTGTGTTCGCATTGGTTGTAGGACCAGAGGCAACCGAAGCATGGCTAAGGATGTGGGTGATGATTGTGCATACAACCTCATGAAGAGAGGATGGTGCAACAAATCCATGATCATGATGTTGGCAAAAGGACTGAGTAGCCTTGGTAAGAGGCCGACTGATCAGGTAACATCAAGTGATATTGATAACAACCATGCAGGTAAGGGTTAACTGTGCTTAATTGCATGAATGTTGAAAGAGGATTTGGTGAATCTCTTCAGCTAAGCTTAAACTAAGGTGATTTGGGTTGCATTGAGTGCCTGAATGTGAATGTTAACCTACCAAGTATGGTCAGGTGTGAGTAAATGAAGGCAAGAAGCCTTACACCCTATAGTTTCTAGAAACCTCAATGCATTCATATGAATTCATATCATGCAATTGGTAAAGATTGGTTGTGAGTTTAACAACCAAAGCAACTGAGGACTTATGGATCTGTCATGGTAGTGCATGATGTATGTAGTAATCATGGTTAGGCCATAGTATGATTGAATGCATAGTATTCATGAAATCATGCAAGATGACATTGAAGAGATATGCATTGAAATATTCGGTAAATGTAGTAAATATGCATGCATGTGTAGGTGCGCATGTTGAAATGCATCGTGTGGATGCATGGGTGTGACATATATATGTTTCAATGCAGTTAGATAATAGATGAAATGGTGAACTATTGCTAATCCTGAGACCATTCCATAAGCTACTATGAATGCAGGAGAAGGACTGCATGAAGAAGGTAGACATGTGATGGGCTACCAGAGCACTCTGTTGGAAGGACAGAGCTGCATGGAAGGGAAGTAATGAGTATTTATAGTTATTTAAATTGCATGGATAGTGTGACTATGTCTTGCAATTTTATTGTGATAGTGATGCATATATAGAAATGTATATATGTTTCATTACATTTCAAATGTTAAACAACTAAAGGTGTTTGAATTTTGGAGTATTATAATTCTGAGATCACTTCAGTAACTGTTATGGAAATGAAGGATTATGTGTGTAGATACTCACAACGTGTTTAGCCAATTGAAGTTTCAGTTTTCAGGTAAAAAGGTCTTGCGTATGGCAATGAGGATAAGTCCATAGTAAAGACCGAGATCTACCATGTGAAGAAGCCAAAGGAATATCATGTGTGATGGCCTGCAGAAGCCAAACCAGATGGGAAAGACCCCATACTTTGGAAATGGGTTTCGGGTAAAACACCATTGATAATGTCTCAGCCAAACCGCATGTCGGTAAACCATGAAAGTGAGATGGTAAAGCTATGCCCAGAAGGCATGTGAGACACATATGCAAAATGAATGAGTATTCCGTGACCCTAGACAAGAACATGCATGTCTAAATTATTAGGGTTAATATGCAGAGCATGCTCTATCTTATTTCTATCATTGCAAACTGCTTAAGTATGATTAAGGCCTACATGGTGCACATCAGAAAGGGGGTGCACACCTTTTCTGGTGCTGGGTCATGTTAGGGTTTTCAATATTGACTACACCCTAAGGGAATGGACGCATTCCTGGTGTTTCAATACTTGGTAGTGAATGATATGGAATGTGGTTAAGAATTGAACAACAATACTGATGAGCTTGCTTATCCTTCTTGTATTGTCAGCCTACACAGATGCAGATTGATACTGCACATTAAAAGGGAAAGTGAATAAGGGTACGCAAATGGACTGTATGGGAATTGGCAACCTTTCTATGCTCACGTGAAATATTACCAGAAGGGATGGACAGGCCCGAAGGGCTGTGAAATAAGAGAAGTTATCATCCTTGTGTGAATGGGGGTCATGTTAACTTGCAGTCAAGAAAGTCACCTATAAGGTTCCTAAAAGGAACCACCGATTTGCACAAGAGAAGGAGTGGCATCCTTGTATAAATGAAGAGTGGATGTGTGTGAAGGGTTACGGTGCAAGAAGGTGTGGTGGCATTGGTAAAGGCATAAAATATCTACTGGGACAGCATGGGAGGGCGGGCGCCGAGGACTGACTGAAAACCCTGAGATGCCCATGGCTCCATAGTAGAGACTTGACCTATAATGGTCAGTGGCGCAGTTCCTTCCATTGGTCGATGACCCAGACGAATGTGCTGGCTCGGCATTGGATAGGGCTAACCAGGTATGGGACTGGTTGAGCACCACTAAATGCTTGGTAAATCCAGCCGATGGGGAGGCGTACTGGTTAAGCATTAGCTATATCCAAGTCCATAGGCGATCCCAAGGCTTGCAAAGCGAAGAAGGATCCTGTGGACTAGAGGGGAAACGCACAATACAGATAAGTATTCATTTTCATTTATGTTTTGTTTGGAATAATGAAGATTTCAGGTATAAGTCTTCTAACAGCTAAGCTGATACACTATTGTTTCTTTGTTGGAAACCTTGGTCATTACAGGAATGCAAGACCCCGAAAGACTATAAATTGCTGGTAAATCTAGAGAGTAAATGAGTGGGCGATATAAATTATTAAGAAATCCAAGGAGTAGCTGGTTGAACGCTATAAAGTTCTTGATAAGTCTAGAGAGTGACTAGTTGGGCATTAACTACTGGATATGGTAAAGTAGCGTGTATGCTGGCCCAACACCCCTTAAACAATTGATAAAACTAGTCGGAGCATTGGCCTAGCATATTGCTAAAGGAAATGATTGATAAATCCAGTCGGCGTACTGGCCTGGAATTTCCTATTCGAATGATTGTGGAGTAGCCTACGTGCTGGCCCAACATTCGTTATTGTGTTCACGGGAAATCCAAGGCTCGTAAAGAAAAGAAGGATCCCATGGAATAAAGTAAATACATCCAATACAGATAAGTATTCAGTTACCTTGCATCTTCTTGCCTATGAATATACGTGTGTATATGATTTGGTTATGATTTCCTAAACTCTTGATTAGAGATAAACCCTATGAAAATGAACTAAACATGTGAATTGATTCAATGTTTGAGTGTAGGTATTGCTAGAAGAAAGGGTTATGAAGGAATCCTAGAGATGCATGTGGACATGTGACCGTCCTAAAGAGATCAGTATGAGCGGTAATGAAAGATGGTGTTAGTGGATACAAGTGGATCCTAGCAGCCAAAGGTTCTATAGGAAATAATGGGAAGGGTGCCCTAGCTAAAAGTCCATATACAAACCTTAGACACTAAGTGTCATAACCAAGAAAGAAAAGTCAAAGCATTCACATTGAAGTGAAAGAGACTAAGGAGCATGAAACCACAGCGATGGTGTAGCTCCATAATAGAACAAGACTAAGAGGGAGAAACCCCTACTCTTCTCTTTCCTTTTGATTGAAGCATTTATAAAACAAAAGATTGTTGAATGCATATCATGGCTGAAAATAGATTGTGTTTAATTGCTTGAGATGAATTGTGAATGCTGAAATAATAAATTTCCTGAGAAAGGATGAACATGAATGAGTTCATGTGTACGTTGGGAAAGCATGAAAAGTGTGGAAGTCCCATGAATAAAGCATGGACATTCCATGACAATTGGGAAAATAATGGACTAATCTTAATGTTTATGTTATGCTTGTCCTAACAAAGAATTCCCATGATGAATTTCACAGGTAAGAAAGTGAAACAATTGGTTGCAGTCGGCACAAGAAAGTGTTGCTAGTAAGCAAAGTGTGTTCAGTTGTGCCCATTGACCATGGCAGCAGACCGAGGGCTATTAGAATTGGCTGAAAGTCTTCTTCAAACAATTGCCAGGACCCAAGAAAATATTGGGGAGATGCTCAAGCTACAGAGGCAACAGAATGAGATAAACCATGAGGATTTGCAAGACTCTATTTGTCTGCAAAAAGAGGTAAAAAGCATTATGGGAGAAATCAGCAAGGGAAAGGAAAGTGGATCAATGAAGAAGCATTCATCCAATCGTCCGATTAAGAAATGTTCCAGGTGGGAAGACTCAAAGGAAATGGACCGGGAAAAGGTAAAGCCACCAATGAAATGTTGGAGATGTGGAGGAAATCATTGCCTCCGTGACTGCCCAACAAGAGAATATCGAGAGGGTAGAAACAGTAAATTTCCCAGGTTCGTGGACCCGTTGGAAGGAAAAGAAAAGGAAGGAATTGTTTTGGAACGATGTCCTCATGTAGAGCTAGAAGGTTCTAGCCAACAAGATCAGTTTGTAAAGACCAAAGGACTTAGTCCTGAAAAACCCAAGTAAAAAGGTGAAATGCAGGACAAACCTACCACATTTTGTGAATTTTTGGACATATGTAAAGTGGGTATTTATTTTCCGAAGTGTTGGAACACCGAGGACGGTGTTATTCCAAGGGGAGGGGAATGTAATGTCCCCATCTTAACCCTATTGCATTAATATTGTAAATGATGTAAATATTGTTACTTAGTCATGGTGAGGAGCTCAAGGCCAAGGCCCCGCCATTGATTTATCATTTTATGTATCAGCACTTAGAATAGATGCATATGGTTCTTGTGCTAGCTGTGCACAATGTAAATTCGGACATCATGTAAATATGCAATTTTAATGAAAAAAACCCACAACGAGCTATGCAATGCAACAAAGAGATGGGGCATGATCTTACAAGGAATAGGGAGGAAAAATAACCAAACCCTTGAGCCAATGGAGTCAATCCATGTGTCAATGAGAAAACCCATGAGATCCCAACTACCCATTTTGGATTATACCCCAATCATTAAATTCTTCCTAGAGTTGGTTGAGGCAGTTAATGCCTTGGGAATGATGAGGTATGGCAACCAATTTCGGGTATGGGCAAGCCATCAATCTGGGAATTCGAATTTTTTCTTTTAAGGAAAGAAATCACCCACGTTTTTCCTCCCCAAGCCATTTATGAACCACAGTCTTTCCTCTCTCATGCAACCTGGGGGGAATTGGGGTTTTTCCTTCACATTTTCACCATTCTCTGCATTCTTCCATGCCTGGGAACTCGTTTTTGGTTAGCATAGTGGCTGGGAGAAGAGAACCACGATTTTTTGGGGGTTTATAGAGGTCATTTTTTCCCCAAAATGCCCATGGACGTTTTTCTGTAAACGATTATGTTCCTGGGGTTGTTTTCCCATTTTTCAATTTTCGTTTTGGGCTTTCCCACGTTTTCTGAACTGGTGGAATTCCCATCGTTGGGCATCCTACTGCAAAAACGCCTAGCACTTGCATTTCTAGCTGTTATGTCCCTCCCTGTTTAGTTTGAACTTGTGAGCAGGAGATTCAGGAGTGGAAGAGGACATATTTGTCTTGATGAGCCCAATGAAGTATCCATAGCTCAATGGTCGAGCCACTAGCCTAGTAACTCACTTCTGCCCCTCTCTTAGTAGCTTGAGAAACCCAACTGCTGATTGGCTTGGCTGATTCTGGTGTATCCTTGGCTATGTGAGAGTCTGTTTTCCCCTTTTTCCTTGTGGAGATCATGCCTAGCTCGGGGGTGGCAGTGGTGCTGAGAGATTAAGGAGCACACTGGCCTACGGTTGGGTGGAACGTTGCAGAAGCGTAGCTGGTTGCTCAGGGATTACTTGGTTTAATATAAGTATTCTCCTTTGCTAATTTGATATTGCTTAAACTGACGAATGGCATGAAAATCTGGAATGTATGATGGATGTATATGGAAATCAAATTCTGCTGTGTATTCAAATCTTTTTGCATTTGCATTTCTCCATCCATAATTTATATGAATGCTTATTTGTTTAAGTATGAGACTAGATGTCCAGTATTATTATTAGTGTCCTCTCCATAGCCTTGCAGGATAGGAGGGACATTACACGAATTCAGATAGCAAAAGGTTCAAATGCATCATAACAATGGGAAGGCCTAAACCTATATGAAAGGTTCCAGATATGCCTGCCATGAACGAAGCAAATGTAGAAAAGGACCAGTAAACAAGTATAAGTCCAACTAAGAATCCTGTCTCCAAGAAACATAAGTACCAAGATCATCTCTAAAAAGTACGTAAAGAAAAATCTGATACAAGTCACTACGGTACAAACATTTTCAACTTCACTATTGTTAACCTCAGACAACATGCAAGTAGAGCTAACCACTAAAGGTGCCATAATACCAATACCTGAGGGATCAAAATGATCATCTTCAAAATGAAGAGCAAAACTGAAGGATGTGAAGGAATCTATAAGAGTAAATTCATCATCACGGGAGTTGGAAATTCTAGAAATAGTATCAAACTCTTCAGGAGCATTGATTTGTGGATCTATAGGAGAGCTCAAAGACTCATCAGACTCAAACGTCAAATCAGGGTTGGACGAGACTGTGAATGGATCCAAATTCAAATGGATGGCAGGTTGTATTATAGACTCATCTTGTTCAATAAGATCAAGGGTAGGAGGGGAATGAGATCTATGATAAAGACCCCCCCACGGCTGGTCATCACCACTCATGGCCTCAATAAAAACTTCATTTACAGGTAAAATATCATCGAGGAAACCATGTGAACAAGATAGGTCGACTGCACGCGCAGGAAGCATAATGGGATCTTCCTCTATTGTCCATGATGAAGAGAGATTCGAATCTGCAATGGCTCGTTGAACATCTTGAGAAGCAAGCTTGATTGCAGACAAGGGCATATCTATTCCAATGTGCGAAACGTCTCCAGACGGGGAACTCATGGAAGGTGGATCCCACAGATCACTAAAGTATGGTGTCCAAAAAAGTACATGATTCAACGAGGAAGGAGCATCATCAGAGATGGTTCCTATGAAGGATATCTGTGTAGGGAGGTCGAAAGATCCCATCAATGAAGGATACATTCCAACACCCATGTTCCCAGTTGTCGGCTGAGAATTAGAAACTTGTGGGACTACAGATCCCGTGGATGCTGCGGAAGGAGTGCCAACAAAATTTAGCTGATCGATCGTCACAATATTTCCTTCATGGGGAAAGCAGATAACTCTAAATATAGTAGACGCGACAGCCTTCATAGCGTACATCCAGTTCTGACCCAGTAAAAGGTTGTAGTCGATGGGCACATCAACCACTTCGACTTCAATAGGTACAGACTTACCTCCTAAGGAGACAACAAGGGAAGGGATAATTCCATGCGGCGTGAAAGATCTACCATCGAATGCAGTGAGTGTAGTTATAGTCGCGAGTAGAGGAGGAGAGCCAAGAGCTTTCCAATAAGCTAATGACATGACTGACCCTGAGGCACCTTCATCAACCATAGTGCATTTGACGAAGCTCTTAAGGAAAACCACCTGAATTTGAAAAGCCACATGGTAAGATAAGCGAGGATGGACATCAGTAGTATCGAACTTGATAACACTAGGATTTCCCCCATCCTGAACTCCTAACGCACTCAAAAGGGCATGCTTCTGAGAAGGACAGGCTTGCAAAGCTTCAAGAGCCAACATGGCACACAGAGTTTGGCCCAAATCTTCTACGATGGAGTAGTTCTGGGTGGCTCGAGCATTGGGATTATGCGTGGAGCACTTGAGAACACCTTTTGGTATCCGTGACATAATGGAGGGCTTCTCGATATGCAAGGAATTGTCAGAAGGAGGGGGAGGCTCACTCCCCAAATTAGGTTGTGGTGCACCATAATCACGCTGACGAGTAACAACACAAACCTCCGACTAAACCATATTCACACACCCATAACCACTAATATTGGAAGAATATGTTGTCGTTTCATTAGTACCATAACTAGTGGTGGGAGCATGCGAAGCCATGTTTTGATGATGAGGAAGGGGATCCTTCAACACAGCTGGGCTCTGTGCCAAATGCTTCGATGCTTCTTCAATTCGAGGACATAAGTGAGTAAGATGATCCTCCCCACAAAGCTTGCAAGGGAATTTCACCTTACACCTAGGTTTACAATCCTCACCAGCATTACCGCCTTCCCGAGGAGGGTTGGCATTCTCCTTACAAGGAGTATTACGATTGCTACTGTTATTACTTCCATTGTTTCCACCCCTACGATTATTTCTCCCCTTTTTCTTACCACCGGGTTGCTGGTTACCCGACGGTTTCATTGATTTCACATTGTGTACACCAGATGACGGAGTGGAAGTGGACAAGGTGTGAACCTGTCTGGGAGCAGACTGGTTTAGTGACAAATTTTGCATTTGATTAGCTACAAAGTGTTGATATATATGTAACTTCGAAATGTATTTCATCTATGTATTTCATATATATTTATTGTACCCTTATAAGAGATGTGTTATTCCTCTATAAGGAAGTGTCGTCATGTGTATTGACAAGTGTCGCAAGTGTGTGTACTTGGCGATGGGTTATTAGACCACCATGTGTGGGGTCGGCCCTGAAATATATATTAAAATGTGGATGTACCTAGCTAGACAAGTCGGCCCCATAAGGTCACTGGGAAAATAGGTTAAGTATAAATAGAGATCGGAAGATCTCTATTTGGATCATTCGGAAAGTCACACTTCTCTCACTCTGAAAGTGGCGCACTAGTGAGGAGGAGGATCATCTGCTACTAGGAGACTATCTCAGTGTATTTTGGTTGTACTTTGGTTGAGCCATTTCTCTCTCTATCTCTGACGAAGTTGTGGGGTTTTTCACCTTTGGGTTTTCCCCATGGAAACTCTGTGTCTCTTGTCTCTCATGTTTTTTTATTCTTGTGATGCTTGTCATGCTTATTGTGATTGCTATGCATTGATATACTGTATATGTTATTCTCTCAGTGAAGATCCTAGAGTATTGTGAATTAATGCTCAAAATTTAACACCAAGTCTACAGGGCGAGTGCATGCGAACCCCACAATGCCATCGGCATGTGTTCCAGGAACTGACGTAGGCTCATGTCTTGTTCTCAGTGCATCAGGAATAATGTCATACAAAATGCGGCACTGAGAATAAAGTAGATCTAACTGCTGGACTTTCAAGATAGCTTGTTCCTCAGTCACAATGCCGGACATCGAAACATACTTAGCAATGTATGGAAGTAACGACTTAAGGAACCATTCCAACAGGAACTCTGGAGGAATGTTGGCTTTCACTAATCTCTTCCATCGACGCCACTCTTGAACGTGGTCAGAAATATGTGTGGCCTTATTCTGACGGAAGGTGGACAATAACTCAGTACCAGTATCATAACGAACCGACAACTGGAAATGGTCTAAGAAAACCAAAGCAATCTCATTGAATCCCCTATAGGTGTTTCCAGGAAACTCCACATACCACTTCATGGTTTCCCCCATGAGGGTGCATTGAAATAGTCGTAATCTAATGGAATCACGATTCAAAGAGTTGGAAGAGCACCAAAGGTGAAACGTCGTGACATGATCTTCCGGGTCCTCACCACCTTTCCCCTCAAACTTCGGAATGCCAGAAGGGAGCTTGGTAGGGACCGAGGGCCAAGTAGGGTCGTGACACACCGGATCATTCGTGAGCTTCGAAAGATCCGAAAGATTCAAGCGTGCAAGGAATGAGAGCTATGGTTGGAAAGCTTGATTATAAGCCCCCATAAAGGTTGGTTAAACGGAACTATGTTATAAGATGGACCAAAAGCTTGACCATGAGGATTAAACTGCTGATAATGAGGACCTGATGGTCCATAAGCTTTCCCATGGCCATAAGATTGATAACCTCCTCCTACCTGACCCATTTGAGAGTAGGCAGGTATATGCGTGTTTTGGGCATCATATTGGGGTGGTGGGTGATACTGGTGGCCAACACCGACTGTGTTGTAGTAAGGGTTGCCACCATGAATATGGGGCATGTATGTACTATTCATAGTGGGAACCGTGTTGTAATGACCGTAATGGTAGGGTATGTTCCCACCCCCATCATTAGGATTAGCTTGAGTAGTCGTGCGATGACCATAAGCATGAGAAGTATGCCCAGCTCCAATATTGGTGTAACTAGTAGCAGGGATGGTGACGTGATGTCCATGTGGATAGGAAATGTTCCCACCCCCTACATTAGCATTACTAGTGGCGGCAGTGGACACAAAAGTATGCGAGATGTGTCCACCCCCGTGGTTGGGAGGAACATAATCATTTGTAAAAGTAGTCCTGGGTTGATGAATAGGAACATGTGTATTAGGTGGTGGATGGCGAGTCGTGTTCCGAACAACGTTACGATTAGGTTAGGTAATCCTAGTAGGTGGTCGTCTTCCAACATTAGCATTGTTAGGAATCTGACTAGTCCCCATACTATGTGTGTGGGTGGACAACGTAGTGTCCCCAGCAGAGTCGCCATTTCTGTATTGGAGAAAAGTCACTATGGCTTGGGAATACCACAACAGATAAATGACTACCAGAAATCAACTCAATTCTCAAAGGGTGGAAACGCGAAGGTGGGTAACACTTTGGTGAGAATCGGCGGGCGAAGAACTATAGCGGAGGTTATTCGGCCGAATAAGTTTAATTGTTCGGCTGAATAAGTTTAATTATTCGGCCTAATAACTTAGTATTCATTCGGTCGAATAACAGTTAACGGGCCACTGTTAGACCTAATGGTGGCCTCGATGTATGTGCCAAGGTTTAGCCGGACAGAGGAAAGTCACGGCACTGTATTCAGTTATTCGACCGAATAATTGTTCGGCTGAACAATTATTCGCCGAATAATTGTTCGGCTCCGAACAATTATTCTGCATAAAAGCTCGGTCGCGTCCATTTCTTGTCACTTTCCCGTGATCTCGTGCACCCCCCGGCGCTGATGGTGGTCCTACCTCCGCGTCGACGGTCTGCTCTGTCCCTTTTCCGCCATCCGATTCGTCGTTGCCGTGTGTCGTCCATCGTCACGCTGCGTGTATGCCTGCTGATTCATCCTAGCTGGAGTTTTGCTGCCCCATCCCGCCTCGTCTTTCATTTGTCCGCCACCTTCTGGTTTAGCCATCTGCATGTGAATGAGGTTTAGCCTCTCCTGCGTGTTCTATTTTATGTTTCAGCCGTTGAAAGCGATAGTGTGGAGTCTACGTCCGGTGTAATGCTGTGGATGTTCGAACATCGCTGAGGTGCTGTCGGTGGCGACATATCGGCACCGTTTGTAGAGGTAAAAATGTTCTTATTTTCCTTCTGAAATTCTGTTTTTCTGTCTTTAAGTTTGTTATTGAAGTTGCAATGTTTGTTGCAGGTTTTCTTAATGAAGTTGCTGTTGTGTTCGCAGGGTTTCCTTTCTGTCTACTCCGTTTGTTCTGTTTCGGCTGATTCAAAATTGTCTCTGGGCTCTCTTCGGCCAGATTTCAAGCCTGCTTTCACTTCGGCTGCGTCTGAAAAGGTAAGTAGAACTTATTTGTCAAATTTGTCTACATTCTTCTTGCATTTAATCGTTTTGTTTGCTTTTCGTTTCGGCTGTGTGCATGGAGTCTCTCCAAAATTTTGCAGAGACCATGGACTCTGCCCATTTGGGAAGAGTCCATGGACTCTGCCCAAATGGGTAGAGTCCATGCACTCTGTCCAAATGTGTAGAGTTAATGCACTCTATCCATTTGGACAGAGTCCATGGACTCTGTCCAAATGGGTAGAGTTCTCGTACAATGGCTAAATTGTCTGTGGAAAATGATTGAAATTTAAATATAGAGAGAAATATTGTTAGTGTCCAGTTAGTTCTTTTTTTTAAATTGTTGGATTTGCATGTGCTAAGAAATGAAAATAGAAGTAGGACACTAATTTTGTTTGTAGAGGACATATCCTATTTATTTAAAAACTTGTTTTATTCATGATCTTTGTCAACATGGACATGGACAGAGTTCATGAACTCTGTCAACATGTCCATGTTGACAGAGTTCATGAACTCTGTTGAAATGGACGAGGACAGAGTTCATGAACTCTGTCAACATGGACATGGACTGAGTTCATGAACTCTATCTATGTTTACAGAGTGCAGAGATCAATATATAAGTTCTATGACAAACTGTGTGGATAGATAGCTGTAGACAACTAAACTCTATTTTTGATACAACAAAACTTTAAATGGACTTTAGGTACAACGAAACTATAGGCATGAATAGGCTTTAATTTAGATGTACTATAGTAAGTTTCATGCAATTGAACAATAATAGTCAGTCATTTTATGAACCAGATTAGGTGATCTTATCCCACAATGGTCTTGAGTTTTATTTTTGTAAGGGTGGCGATTCTGGTATTATGTTTTCCTTTGTTTGCAACATGAAAAACTTGGAGAACATAATACCAAGAATCGTTACCATTATCAGATTGAAATTGAAGACTATTGTCGAACATGGTCAATTGTTAAACATGTCATTTAACTCCAAACATAATACTAAGAACGGTAAAAAAATTTTTATTCAATGGAATAATGAGAATAGTTGTAGATGTAATTTATGTTTTGAGTATTAAAATGTTTTGATTAAATTATTAATTTAAGAAGCTGAAAATCGTCATCAAAAAAGGCAAATTTGGAAAACATTTCAACTCAAAACGTAATACATGAATTGTCAATTTTTACTTTATTTTGTGCAATAATGAAAATATTTGAAGATGTAATTTATGTTTTAGGTATTAAAATATCAATTAAGTTATTAATTTGAGATTGAGGTTAGAAGTTAAAACAGTTTCATGACCTCATTCTTGACATAAAGAAATCAACCCTTCACTTAGTACCTAACTATATTGGTTCCATTCATTTTAAACATCAAAAACACTTAGAAAATTGGTACATTAATTCGTCACACATCTAACAATATTAGCTATACTCTTTTTGAGAACTATTAGATGATAAATTAGGTAAATCTAGGTCCTTGTTAAGTAACTTAGTCTCTTTAGTAGTTAGGTTTTAGAATTCATAGAATTAACATGTAGGATTTGAATATGTAATTAGTTGATATTTGTGTTTAAGTTTAGGCATTATATATCAAATGGAAAGAGAGGATTCTTTGAGGCAAAAATGTAGGAGGTCTTCACAAACTTCTGGGGTTGGTGTTACGAGTGGTAGTCAGAGGTTGTCAACCTCTCCTCAGGATTCTAATTTATTGTATATTTCGCATCGATGAGATGAAAGGGGTACAAATGATTCCCCTATATCTTCTGTGGGAGAACGTCGATCTCGACCCTCTATTGGTATATGAATATCGATCTTTTAACATTTATATGCAAATTGTATATTTGTGTGTGAAAAATTTGTATTTGTGTTTAAATAAGACTTTTTTTTCATTTGAAGCAGAACATGGTTTGGAAGATGCTTCTAATTCTATAGGGAGGGAAGCAGAGCAAGAAAGGGAGACGGATGAGGGTACAGAGCAAGGTTCTCAAGAGGCTCACCATTCTACACGAGGTGATGATGGTCGAGCTAGGACTCAATATGTTGAATTAACTGAGGGTTGTACACCCATTACAACATATCCATCTGACTTACCTCGGGAGCTTCCATGGGAAGGTGGTGATCATCAAATGACTCTTGAAAGATGTAGATCCCACTATGAGAAGTTGGCAAATGATTTGTCTACTATGGATCTCCCTCCAGAGAGTAAACAAAGTTTGGAGATTGTCTTGGGATCATTGCAAAACTTCATTCAGGCATATGAGAATCTCGGACCAACTACAGATGGTTTTGTAGATTTGATGCGAAGACGAAGGGAACAAGTGATGGGTCCAAACAAATGGAATGTTGTGAAGGAGAGAGTGACAAAAGAACAGACCAAATCAATGTTTAATTTCAAAGAAGGTCTGAAAAAAGAAATGTTGAAAATGCAATATTTCAAGCATCCTCATCTTGCACATCTACTTTATGATCGGTTTCTTGCAGCTTATGGTCGATTTCCGTGGAACGATGAGGTTTCACAATATTTTGCTAGATTTTTTTATGCTGAGTTTTTTTAAAATATGAAGCCAGACTATACCGATGTTCATTCAAAATTTTATGGAGTTGGAAAGGGTCGAATATATGATCGAGAAGGTGCATTTAGAGATCCTGCAACTCTTCGACCTCCACCCCAGATATCTCGTCCACCTAGGTTGGTGGCATTAAAATCAGAGATAGAGCCCACATTTCAACTTGGGACAATTGCAAGGAATTTTGTTGGTGATGGTTTATCGTCAGCATTAGTTGGAGTGGATGTGGGATTGGTTCGAGAAAGGGCTCGTTCTGCTATTCGTCAAAAGTTTGTTTACAAAACTGATGATGAGATAGATGGAATGAGCATTGAAGATCTCAGGGCGTATGCGAAGGTTTGTCGAGACCTAGCGGCAAATGTGATATCCAATGACACATCAAGTTTGGGAGAGGTTTGTTGACTATGATATGAATTGATCTTAATTAAATATTTTATTTATTTTGAATTGATTTTTTTTGTTACATTATATGAATGATAAATTATGTTTTTTGATGTAAAGTAATAGGTACATTATGTAAATGTTTAAATTGGTTGCAGTTTTCAAGATTGATGAACGAACATTCTTTCCACATTTGAACTAGTGAAAATCTAGAGAGAGAGGTACATATTTATTATTAACATATTTGTAATTATGTTTGAATTTGATATATATATATATATATATATATATATTATTATTATTATTATTTTTTGAATGTTAATTTAACTATGCATCTTATTGTTAATTTGACTTATACATGCAGGTTTCTTTAGATACGAACTTTATAAATGATTTACCATCTATTGTGAGCTAATGTTTTTTAATCTTTTAGTTTTAGTTTTAAGTTAATTGGCATAGTAATTTTTTTGGTTTGCATTATGTTTTATTTATTAATACAACTTAAATTTTAGGGGGGAGATATAGGTTCTTTGCTTAATGGAGCAAATATTGGTAGAGAGGTAATTTCATTGAGTGCTTTAATTTTGTTTATTGTTTTAATATTTTATTTTTTATGGATTTAGATTTATGAGATCTTTATAAATTGATTTTATATATGTTGCAGCTTGGGTCTCTCAAATCTTTTGGAGGCAAAGGAAAAACTCCTTTGGAGGATGGTGGTGGACAAGCATTTGGAGAATTTGATGTAATATTGTTAATATTTGAATTGTTTTTTGATATATAAGTTTAATATTTTAATTTTCTGAATATAGTTTAAATAATTTAAATGATATTCATAATTTTATTTTACACATGTTGCAGGGTGGGTTGAGTCCAGGGGGGGGTTCGAGTAAAGGGGGAGGTCCGAGTGGAGGATAGCATGGTGGACATTTTATTTTTATAGCATGGTGGACAATTTTTGTTGTTGTTGATATGCATCTAGATTGGAAACATTTGTTTTGGACATGTTGAGACGATTTATTTTTGGACTAGATATATATCTATATATATGTGGGTACATTGAACATGCATATGTTCGTGAGTATTTTTTTGAAGATTATATACATGTTCTTTGAATTTACATATTTTGTGAATCTTGGTTTAAAAATGATCTAGTTTATTTTATTTGACATATTTTGTGTGATTTAAAGGTTTAGAATATGTAAAAATGGATGTTAAGGACATGACATTCTTGAATATTATGAAGTTTAAGAAATGTTATGGATGAACATAGGTTTAAAGATCATAAATGATGAACTTTTGATTGAAACATGAATGAATGTTAAGATTTGAATATATTAAGTTAGAAGTTTTGATAGAAAGTTCAAATGATAGAAATATGGATGAAATAAGAAAATTTAGGAATGTTATGAAACTTAGAAATTTGTTAAGAAGATTATGAATGTTATATAAGTTTTGATAAAAATATGGATGAATTAGGAAGTTTAAAATGAATGTTAAGAACACATGAATCTTATCTTTAAATGTTAAGAAGTTTATGAATATTAGAAGTTTTGATAGAAAAATGGATATGAACTAGAAAGTTTAGAAATGTGTGAAGTTTTGATGGAAATATGGATGAATTAGAAAGTTTAAAAATGAAATTTAAGAACATGAATGTTAACTTTGAATGCTATGAAGTTTTAGGAATGATAGAAAGTTTAAATGATGGATGAAACAAGAAAGTTTAGGAATGTTATGGAACTTAGGAATGTTATGAAGATTATGAATGTTATATAAGTTTTAATAAAAATATGGATGAATTAGGAAGTTTAAAATGAATGTTAAGAACACATAAATCTTATCTTTAAAGGGAACACATGTTACTTGTTCAAATTTTAGGAAGTTTGAAAAATAAATATTATTTGTTCAAATTTTGATATATGGATTTTTAATTAATAATAAATTTATTTTCAATGTTCAGGTACATTTGATGCAGCTGAAATCATGGCAAATGGGGATAATGGTTTTTTGTTTTTTAATCATAAGCGAAGATTACATGATTGTGAAGTTTGTGTTAAATTAGAGCAATGATTTTAAACAACAATTTTGATGAATTTTCATCGATTTGTTGTAAATAATCATTTCTCTAATTTAGCATAAGCTTCACAATCCTGGAATTTTTTTTCTTGTGATTAAAAATCAAATAATTGTTGTATTCATTTGCCATGATTTCAGTTATATGAATTTACACAAGCGATATTTTAAATTAAAGATTTGGGGTGGAGAGTGGCGACAATTACAGATTCGTTAGATCTCATCATTTAATTGGTCTAATAGACATATGGGTCCACGTGAATGAAATATTTCAGACATAATTAAGACAAAATTTTATATATTCAAGTGTTCGTTACTAAATAATTTTATACAAGCGATATTTTAAATTAAAGATTCGGGGTGGAGGGTGGCGAAAACCACAGATCCGTTATCTCATCCCTTAAGTGGTCTAATAGACATATGGGGACCCGAATAAAGTATTTCAAACAGAATTAAGTCAAAAATTTTACACATTGAAGTTATCAATATCAAATAATTTTTTAATTCAAATTTCAGCATACGAGAATACGATTATTTAAACTTTTATATTATAGTTCTTTTCAAGATCATAAACATAAAAATAAAAAATATAGTGTACACATTCGATAATGACATAAACAAAACCATTGATCTATTAATTTTAAATATATAGTTTTAAAAACATCGCAATGGAATGTCGTCTTCAATTATCCGTTCATGGTCATATTTGGACAGTTTCCATTTTTTATTTTTTAATTGTTTTTTCGATGGAACCTGAACCAATTTTATTCGAGATGCACATACTAAATGGCTATATTGACAACATATGACATCAGGTTCATAATCCTGAAAGTAGACATAATTTTGAGTCATATGAGTTTGCTGAAAAAATAGCCCTTTAAAATGATGGATCCTCTTTCGTATGTATATCCGTTGTCATTGTAGTCTTCCAATAACTTCATTTTTCCTTCAGTGCATCGCATCAAATAATACTTCACATTTTCGTCGTTGTCGACAGGTGCAATAACAGCAAAAACGTCTCCTGTGCAAATTACAATTGATGTCAGGATTTTTAGTTCAACTAAATTGACTAATATACATGTGTGTATAAAGTGAATGACAAGAATGAATAATTGACATTGATCATTACCTTCTCCAACGAGATCTGAAATTCTGTCGCCATCAAATGATATTGCTATATCTTCTGATTCTAATTCTTCTATGCTTGCTAGTGGCATTTTTCCTTTAGGATTAATTTCTGTGTGTTTCCAATGTTTCACGTAGTTGTTCGTTATGTTTTCACAAAATTCTGTAGATTCAATATTTTCAATGCAAATATGGAAAAAGCATGATTGCTTTCTACTGTCAAATGCATAAATGTTTTGGAAGGCTTTTGTTTGAATATAGTGAAAATCTCTAGTCCCTTGTATGGTGCTAGCGTCGTAGGGTATCGATCTATTTATATCCTGGATCCCAACATGCCAAAAAAACCTAGTAAACAAATGACAAATTTTGATGTTAGGTACATATACTTTTTTTAAAATTGACTATAAAATATAAATTAAAACATTTGTGTGTACATACCTACGCACATTTTTTGATTGTTGATTATAATCATGGTTTAGATGTGATTTACACCATTGGACAACCTCTGCAGCTGAATGGAATCGTGCAGAACTATGGTTCATTTGCCATCTCCGAAGTGCTCTTTTTACGCATGCTCCTGCACCATCATGTTCACCTTTTCCATGACCAGTTTCAAAGAAATTCCAGTGATGTTTAATGTTCAATGCTTTATGAAGTCGACATAACCAATAAAATGATCGCGAAGATTTAAATTGTCCGGCACATCCATCTGACCATATCCAATGCTCATTGAATTTAATGTTACGTTCCTTTAGTGAATTGTAGAAAATACTTTCAATACAATGTTGAACAAAATGTGTATCGTGTGTACGATTGTCACTGATATAAAAGTGATATTCTTTAATCACATCTCGATTGTCACACATGCTTTCAATTCCATCAACATCTTGTTGAGAATGTCTATATAAAACATGGACGAATATTGAAACTTGGTCAGAATGATAGTATTCACTCTGTATCTCTTTTTGTGCCGCAAATGTATAATTTTCTGCAAAGTCAACCACTGACAAAATTGTTCCCGGTGGAAAAATTTCACGAGATTATTTGAATTGAAGGTCTTGCCATCGTGCTCTATGTGAATGCTTGGTATATTTATAAATTTCACTTTCGAATTTCTTGAGAAAATCTGTCACACCTATTTTATCTTCTCGCAAATCAATCCTTTTGGGATGTACATCACTAGTACTTGTAATGTATTCATATCTTTTCCAATCAACGGTGACATTTGACAATGAGTGATCATTAGTATCGATAGGATATTTATTGTGGTATAAAACCAAATTTCCACAACGATTACAATGTTTTCCATTGACACATTTTTTATTATAAAATACTTCATCGTGATTTCTCTCACATAGGGTTTGAGATATGAATTCACGTATTGTAGGCAGAGGCGGTGAATTTGTCCAAAACATTTTACTAAATTCAAGAAATGTGTCGTAATATAATTGGAATTATACATGATAACGACAACAACATGTGTCACGGATAGTAATAGGTCTAACATACCATGGTTTTAGTTGCACAAATGTAGTGATTGACATATTAATTCCACGATGATCTTCCTTGAATTTATTGAACAATTGTACTTGTGTCATATCCATTATATGTTTTGGACTGCTTACATATACTCCTCGTGATACTCTTTGTCGTATTACATCTCTTGAATTTGGTGAAACTCGAGCATGTGTCAACCAATATTCCCATACAATATCTTTAACCCCTGCCCCCATTCTATCTTTGTAGGGTTGTCTACAAATAATTGCCCAGCAAGCAAGTTCATCATTTTCATCTATTTGCATTCTGAATTTGCTATGTCTGTATAATGTCTTTCTTGAGGTTCCAACTGCTTTTGCTAGCTGTGTTGTCAAACGTTTTTGTTTAGTACTAGTCAAAATAATTGCTGTATGAATTGCTCTTCGTGCAGCACTAATGTCTTTCTTCCTAGATTTTCTAAACTTTTTTATTGCATCACCTATATTTTCTATCACATTATATTTTAATTTCGACTCTTTGGTCGCCTTGTGAATACCCAATAATGATGTAGCATCTTCTAACTTCTTGGTCACTAATAAACATCTCAAAATTTGTGCTTGTCTTGTTGCTGAATAATTCTTCAGAACATCATCATAAATTTTTTGAGCCCGATATCGTGCAGCGTGTATGGGTATTTTTTTTCCATATTTATTGTAATCAACATTTTCTAACGTTTCATCATCAATGGTGAAAGTACCTATACATCAAGATAAATTTAATTTAAAACATGCATCCAAAAATACAATTTATTATAAAAAATCAATTTGGAAAATACATTCAATATATACATACCTGGTCCAATTTTTGGTTCTTGAACTCGATCTTCAACATTGACTTCATCGACATTAGTATGTAAATCACTATTTGCATCCTCAACAATGGTTTCTTCAACTTCAATTTGTTCCTCTTGTACTATATTTTCAATTTCCATTTCATCAACATTATCATGTAAAACTGTATTTGTATCTTCAATAATCATTGCTTGCGTTTCTGCAAGGCTTGCTTTGTTGGCATGATATTTAATTTTTTTCTTTTCTCTATTATCATCATCATCAACACGTTTACGATCATATTTTCTTTGACGGTTTCTCTTACTTCCCATGATTGTTTAATCTATAAATGATAAATTAAAGAAGATCATCATTTTATTGTAAATAAACAAAATGAATATTTAAAAACAGTTACAAAATTTATGAACACATGAACTGAAATTTACTTCACCTTATCAAAATCTTGTACTTGAGTCTTTTGAAGAAAAAGTCTTTGGAAACAAGTTTCTTTTGAAAAGAACCTTCTTTGAATGAAATAAGAACTCTTCGACAATAAATCACCTTTGAAAAAATCCCATTGGAAAAGAATAAGAACACTTTCAAAATAAATCTTCTTTGAAAAAATATCTGGGAAAAAGATTTTGTAAAAACCTTTGCAACGAAATAACTTTTTTGCAAAAATAACTATGGGAGACTTTGAAAAAATCCCTTTTCAAATAAATACGAAGGAAAAATATATCTTTTTTGTAAAAATAACTTGAAATAAAATCGTATTTGCAAAAATGCTTTGGAATAAAAACTTTGTAAATGCACACTTTGGAAAGAAACATTTGCTGAAAAACCCATTGGAAAAGAATAAGAACACTTTCTAAATAAATCTTCTTTGTAAATCCACTGGAAAAAAAAAAAAAAAAATCTTTGTAAAAACCTTTGCAACAAAATAATTGTTTTTCAAAAATAGCTTAGGAGACTTTGAAAAAACCCATTTTCAAAGAAATAAGAAGGAAAGAAACGTTTATTGCAAAAATATTTATAAAAAAAAACTTTGGAAAAAGTCATTTGAAAAAATCACTTGAAAAAATAAGAAAGAAAAAGACAATTCCTTTGAAAAAATAACTTGGAATAAAAACCTATTGCAAAGAACTAAGAAGTATAAAAACTTGGAATAAAAATTTATTTTGCAAAAATGCCTTAGAAAAATAATCTTTCAATGTATTTCTTAGAAAGAAGTAACAAAAAGAATACTTCATAAAAAAAAACTTTCTTTACAAAAAAGCTTTTTAGAAAACCCTTGGAAAAATAACTCATTGCAAAGAAATGAAAAGTGCAAATAGCTTGAAAAAAATATTTCATAAAAAAAACTTTCTTTGCAAAGAAAGACTCCTTAAAAAATCCTTGGAAAAAAACCCATTGCAAGGAAATAAGAAGTGCAAAAAATTTGGAATAAAAACTCCTGTTGCAAAAAAATTCTTTCAATGTATTCTTTTGAAAGAAGTAAGAAAAGAAATATCTCATAAAAAAACTCTCTTTGCAAAATAAACTCCTTAGAAAATCCCTTCCAAAATATTATGACCAAAAAAGTATGCGAAATTGAAATATGTGAAATTAATCGAAGTATTTAGTTTTATTTATAGAAGTGTAGAATTTTTTTTTTTTTTTTTTTTTTTTTATTTTATTTTTTCTGGCCGACTTGTTTTTTTTACGTTTGGTTATTCGGCCAAATAACCAAACGTTAAATTGATTTCGCCGTTACGGAAAATCATTATTCATCCGAATTATTATTCGGCCGAATCACCTCTGAAACCTGAAAATCTGATTGTCACTCACAGTTTTCAGGTTTCTCCATTTTCGGAAGGTAAAAATGATCTGTTACACTATAAGGCGACTGTCGGACTTGATACCATTAGTTTCGTTATTGAATCTAATTTCCATATATATAGATTTCTTTATGTATAGGTAAAATCTGATATTTGTAATTGTTTGTTTTCTTAACAGGTGTCAAGTCTAGTTTCAGTTCTTTCAAAATGCGGTGAAATGAAAAATCCATAACTTCAAAAATACACCACGAAAAAATTTGAGAAAACTATGGTGCAGTTAATTGGCGTGTCTACTTCAAAAGGGTATTCATAGAATTTTTATTTTTATATTCAGTTGAGAGAAAAATGTTGCAACAAAATATATGTTGAAAATCGACAGGGTTTCCCCATTGATTGAATTCAAATAAATATAATAATAAGTATATAGATCCATTTGCTACAAACTTATAGTCATGCAGTAGTATACTGTGTGTAGATTGTTGTAGCATTTTTTTTTTTTGCAAAAAACAAGTTTAACAACGATTTTAGGTGTGCGACAAAACATGACTATTTTGTAGTCCTTTCGTTTTATAAGAACACACTGTCAAACATTTGTCGAATCGACATATCAAATCTCAATATAAAAAATTGAAAAAAATATGGATAGCAAGATAACATAATTCTCTAAAAGTTTGTTTTTTAGTGTAAAGTGAAATTCCAAACAAAAATATCACTTTTATTCGCCCAAAGATGGAAAACATGAAAAATTCAGAATTATTTTCTCACGGAACCCCCCAAAATAGACACCCATATTCATGGATTCACCCCAAAACAATGCTATTATAAATGACAATGTTGATATAATGGAGAAATGTAACCAACCTTGATCCAAACATTTGATGTAGATCCCCGTTGGAGCTTTCAATCCATGCACTTGTAATCTGGAAATTAGTCTTGACAACCAATATTCAACAAGTACATATAATATATAAATGACATTAACACTATTAATAACAATGGTCCATAATATCATTAGCAAATGTAACCCAATGTATAATAAACAACATTCACACCATGAATGGACGAGAATATGAGTATTTCTATTAATAAACAAGAAGAAGTACAAAGTGATACGACCTCTTGCCGGTAACCAATTTGAACCAAGATCTAGATCAATCCACTTGTGCCTTCACCACTTCAATCCTCCATGAATGTAAAACTCAAACTATGAAAGGAGTTTGGAAGGTGAACATAAAGGGTTCACAACTAAAAATATCAATGAGTGCAGACTCAAGATAGGGCAAAAATCCACTAGATTTCTCTTGTTATTCTCTTCTTCCTCCCGTCCATAAGCCATATGTGCTCAATATATAGTCCTCTCAAAGGTAGGTGAAAGGACACATCGAGGAGTTACTCGGGCAGATGGAGAGCCAAAGGTCACCCGATAACCGCTTTTTGGGAGTAAAAATTAATTAATAGTGGTTTTTACCATTTTACTTGATACCTGCGGGCTATAGTGATGCAACTCGCGGGTACGCATGCTATAGTGATGCAACATGCGAGTAGGAATAAAAATAGGGAAAACTAATATCTTTGAAGGATATAAGTGGACCTGAGTCACTGAAATGGATCCTACAGGCCAAATAATGCTAATTCTCATAGGGTGGAAGATTACGATGTAACAAATGGATAACAATATTCTAGACTGGCACTTAAATCACAACATGTAGGAAGTAAACCGGAAACATGCATCATCATATCATCCACATGCATCTATCCATCATATAGGCATACATAAACATGATAAAAAAATAAAAAGAAGCCATCATCATAAGTTGCATCCATGTGCATATATATACACATCATAATAGAAATGTCATCATGCCCATAGCACCCCCATACACATACATACATGAGAGGAGCCCAAACAACATCCTTGTCATATAATACAATCGAATACAAAAATCTCATGCTCATCGCATGGGGTAGTTCCATCAACTTTTTGGTCAATTGGAGCCATCTCCGTCATCATTGTCATCTTCCTCATCATTGTCCTCCTCCTCTTCCTCCTCCTCGTCCTCGTCCTCGTCCTCGTCCTCCTCTTCCTCTTCCTCTTCATTTTCATTCCCTTCCAAAAGAAGTTACGGCGTGCCCGCTCAT
Organism: Larix kaempferi; assembly: GCA_027924585.1. NCBI lineage: Eukaryota > Viridiplantae > Streptophyta > Pinopsida > Pinales > Pinaceae > Larix > Larix kaempferi. The sequence goes on from BSBM01000036.1 coordinate 2,212,654, forward strand.
ACATTTTGAGGAACCCAGAGTGCCCTGTCGATGGAGAAGCATGGATTTCATAGAAGATGGCGTATTGAAGATCTGTTCTCTGGGGAAACACCAGACGAACCTTGTATCTCAGGGAAGCACCATCCCAAGAGTAATGCGGTATAGTAGCAGGGTTGTTGGCCAACTGTTGGGATGATTTGAGATAATGAGGAGTAATTGACATAGCCCTGCTGAACAAATTGCAACCAATTTGGAACAGGCATAGAAATAGCTGAAAGAGAAACTTGGTCATCAAATGTGCGAGGAAGAGCATCCTCCACAAGATTTTCCTTACCCTTCTTGTAAGTGACCTCATAGTCATAACCCATGAGTTTGCTAACCCATTTCTGTTGTGCTGGGGAGGAGACCTGTTGTTCCATGAAATATTTCATACTTTGGTGATCAATGTTGATGCAAAAATGATTCCCTAATAGATATGGACTCCACTTATGTATTGCATGCAAAATAGCCATCATTTCCTTCTCATATGTATAGGTGACTAAATTCTTACCAGAAAGGGATTTGATGGTGAATGCAATGGGATGTTCATCTTGAAAGAGAACAACACCAAGTCCATTTTCGCAAACATCACTCTCAATAGTGAAGGGCTTGGAAAAATCGGGCATAGCTAGAACATGTGTATTACACATAGCTTGTTTTAGTTTTTCAAATGCACACTCAGTATCATGTGTCCATGTAAAAGCATCATTTTTCAATAGAGCGGTTAATGGAGCTTAAATATTCATGTAATCCTTGAAAAAATTACAGTAGTATCCAGTCTATCCTAAAAAACCACGAAGGCTATTGAGTGTCTGAGGTTGCGGCCAATTTTTCATGGCATCTATTTTGGCAGGATCCACGCGAACCACTTGTTCTGAAATAATATGCTTGAGATACTCTAATTCCACCTGTCCAAAAACACATTTAGATTGTTTGGAATGGAGATGATGATTAGAGAAAAGTTGCAGTACAATATCCAGATGTTGGAGATGCTCATCCCATATTTTACTATAGATGAGGATATCACTATCCTAGATCCAAATCCTAGGCTCTATCAAGTGCTGAGAGAGATCAAATCTCCCGAGGTGCAAACCTCTCCTTGAATAGCTCCTTGAGTGCAATACCCGAGCCACCTAATCATAAGCTCTAAAGTCTCTAGTTTAAGTCTCATATTTACTTTTTAGTTTGTATTATTCTTTTTTGTTTATGACCGACACAATATTTATTACTTTTTACTTTGTATTATTATTTTTTGTTTACTTTGTATTATTTTGTTACTGGACAAACACTCTACAAACACTCTCAAGTCTCATATTTACTTTTTAATTTGTATTAAAAGTAAAAAGTAAAGTCTATAGTTTAAGTCTCATATTTACTTTTTACTTTATATTATTATTTTTTGTTTATGGCCGACATAATATTTACCACCTAATCCTAAGCTTTAAAGTCTCTAGTTTAAGTCTCATATTTACTTTTTACTTTGTATTATTCTTTTTTGTTTATGGCCGACATAATATTTATTACTTTTTACTTTGAATTATTCTTTTTTGTTTACTTTTTATTATTTTGTTATTCGACAAACTCGACAAACACTCAACTCACAAGATCTCCTCCATATTGGGTTGTAGAGCACCTCTCGGCACAATCAAAGAATACCAGAATGAATTTCCACAAGTAGGGCCATAATATTTTATTCATCAATTCCTGAAATGTGGAAGGAGCATTAGTGAGGCCAAAGGGCATGACCAAAAACTCATAGTGTCCATCATGTGTGGAAAAAGTTTTTTTAGGGCTATTATCCTCATGAACCCGAATTTGATGATAGCTAGAAAGATCCAACTTGGAGAAAAAATGAGCACCATGGATCTCATCAAGAAGCTCATCAACAACAGGAATTGGAAACTTATTCTTGATTGTGAGGTGATTAAGTGCTCAGAAGTCAATGCAGAGGCACCATGACCAATATTTTTTTGGATAAGAAGAACTGGTGAAGAAAAGGAACTGGTACTAGGGAGAATAATACCTTGCTTCAGTAAGTCCTGAATGAGCATCTCAATCTTTTTTTTTGGTGAAATGGGTAGCGATAGGGCCCGATGTTGGGAGTAATGCTTCTAGGTAGGAGATGAATACGATGGTCCTCTGGTATTCAAGGTGGAAATGCCATTGGTTCAACAAAGACACATGCATATCTATCCAAAATTTATTGTAGATATAAAGGAGTAGTGGAGATTGTTGATGGGTGCATATGAATGGAATGGAGCTGAGCGATGAAACCATGTAAATTATTTTTAAGAATATTTCCCATGTGATGTGAACTGATGATGCTAAGAGAGCCTGGTTGTAAGCCCTTCAATGTTTGTTTTTTCCCATTGACTGAAAAATGCATCCAAAGTTCAGCAAAATCCCATAAGATGGGTCCAAGTATGCGTAACCATTGAGCACCCAAAACCACATAGCATCTGCCTAAGGCCAAGGAAAACATGTCGGAGCATAGGTTATAATATCCAATAGAGATACCCATATCACGACACTTCCCCTTGCAAGGTAAGGAGCCTCCATTGGAAAGTTGGAGCAAGGATGGGAAAAAAAATCAGTCTGTTTGGCGATCCGAGGGTCAATAAATTTATGAGTTCTACCAAAATCAATGACTATTGTAAGAGAAATTTTCTTGAAGTAACCCTTGACCTGCATTTTTTGTGGGGTGGTGACTCCGACTAAAGCATGGAGAGATATCTCTGGGTGGTCGTACTGAGAAGGAGGGTCAACAGGAGGCTGCTAAATATCGACCTAATCATATATTGTATCCTGATCTTATTCACCAGAGAATCCACATCCAAGAGATAGATATTTTTCTCAACACATTTATGTCCCCGAGTGAATTTCTCATCACAGTTATAACAAAGCCCTTTTTTTCTACATGCCTGCATCTCTACTTCAGACAAATTCTTGATAGGAATTGGTCGAGGAGCTAGTGTGATGGGAGGTCGTTGGGAAACCATATTTCTGAATGGAACAAAAGTGTAGTTGGAGAGTTTTTGGGTTGTGATCTTGTCCTCTTCCAACTTAGCCAACCCCAGGGATCCCATCATTGTGTTGGGACAAAAAATTTTAACCTCAAATTGGATTGCATCCTTCAGACCATTGATAAAACAACTCCTGTAGAATTCATCAAGCAATCCTTCTGTGTCATTGGTCTGTTTCTCAAATTCTGTCTAATACTCTCTCACAGTGCCAATTTGGCGAAGTTTAGTGAGTGCTCCTGTGAAGTCATCAAAAGCACTAGGACCAAATCATTGCGAAAGGAGTTGGAAAAAATCTATCCATTTTGGCTCTTCATGAGCCTTGATGTACCAATGGTACCATTGAAGGGCTTCATGTTCCAAATGAAAGGATGCAAGTGGAACTTTGTTGACATCAAAAGTATTATGCAGACTAAAATATTGTTCTTCCCGGTATATCCATCCAGTCAGATCATCACCATTGAAGCAAGGAAAATCAAGCTTCGACCCATGAAGATTGTTGGAAGAAGAGAACCCAGTTTCTGCAAAAGACTCGCGCTATCGTTTATTGTTCATGGCTGAATGCTGAAGATGGAGGCTGAGAATCCTTTTATCCATATCTTGGAGTTTGGTTTTGAGGGCTACAAGTTCTTCCTCAATGTTTTTTGCTTATGCGCGGGTGACAACCATAACTAGGAGATTTTTTTTGTTTAATGGGTAGAAAAACAAAAACAAAAACTTCTTTAGTAAAGGAAAATTTGGATTTTGGAAAAACTATGATGGATAATTGGGGTTTGACTAGGTTTTGGACACTTTCTAATGGACATGGAATAAAAAAATGGGGATTTTAGAAGTGGGGTGAAAGAATGGGAAAACTTGTCAAAGAGGGACAAAGAAGCAAAAATAGGAAAAGCACACTGTGGAAAAATTTGAAGGCGATTGGGTGAAAATCGAAGAAGTTATGGCAAACCCTAAAAATAGATAGATGTGGGATTTATGGCTTCAAGAAGTGGAATTTGGGATAGGGTCCTCAAAAAGGAAATATGCAGAATTGGATTATAGGGGTGTCAGTGAATTTTTTTTTTGGAATTGATCTGCAATGGCTTGAAATTGATATGCAAAGGCTCTGGATAGATGTAATATGCTATTTATCAGCGGGAAATATATATGGACCCCAGGTATGCTCAGCTTCCTAAAGGTTTAGGGGATTCACTCGCCCACCAATGTTGTCTAACGACTTGTGTTTTGGGGTAGTACCCCTCACTCCACAACTCAGGTAAAACTCATAACCGCTTTGCCACAAACGACAGCTCTTGGTTTACCTCACGGGTGGGAAGTAGTCAATGGTCATAGTATTGGGCATAGACTTAGTATATAAGTGTGTGTTGAGGCCAATGAAGGCACCTTGAAGTTATTTGTATTGAGCTTTCTCAAAGGAGGTTTCCCTCTCGAAGTGGCCCGCGATCAATAAAAATATTCTGTGATCTCATATATTGTATATAAAATTCCATTTTTTTTCCATATCTCATTTGTTTTAACTTTGTTTCTCCTGAAACTTCACTGACACCCCTGCAATCCCATTATGCATATTTCATTCCTGAGGACCCCATCCCAAATTCCACTTCCCAAAACCAGAAATCTCACATTTCTCTATTTTTAGGGTTTGCCATAACTTCTTCGATTTTCACCCTATCGCCTTCAAATTTTTCCACCGTGTTCATTCCCTATTTCTGCTTCTTTGTCCCTCTCTAACAAATTTTCCCATTCTTTCACCCTGCTTCTGAAATCCTCATTTTTGTTCGGATATCCACATCATCTTTTTCAGGATCTTGCATGCAATTAGGGTTTGCATGCAGAATCTAGGGTTTGCATGCAGCTGCATGCACTGGCATGCATCCCAGTCACCAGTTTGATGCCTCCAGCACCTTATCCACTTCATTCTAGCACCCGGGAGCCACTTACCACAGAGTTTTAGCCCTCCTAGGCTTAAAGGTGCCCACTTCTCACCTACTGCCAGAGAAGGGCGCACTTGTTCACCTACCACTGCAGTTCCACTTCAGTTACATTCAGTTAGCTCCGATTCTCCCTGATTTGAGGCTAGTTTCACTCCTGACTGACTGTTTCACTTCCGTTGGACCTCCAGATTGACTAGATGACTTGTTCTGACTTCAGTTAGCCTCCCATGCACCCCCACTGAGCCTCCTGATCCTTAATCAGTGCTACACACTTCAGTTACACTTATTACACTCAGTTAGACTCAGATTGACACCTGGATGACTGGTTGTTGTGCATTGATGAGCACCACCGATTGATTGATGAGGACTCCTAGTTGGAGTCAAGCTACTCCATTCAGTGATTCGAATGACCTCCTTAGGCAATTCGAATTGCTCAGTCATTGTGACAGTTTGTATTGTAATTCATTCACCCTTTATGGGATAGAGAGCACTGCTGCATGTTTTGCACAGTTTTGCACCATATTTTCTATGTTCATCTGTTGTGATTGATTTACTTGTTCATTAGATCTGCTGTGACTAATTTTACATGGTATCAGATCCATTGCAGGGACAAGATCTCTTTTCTACAAGTGCTTCTACAAGAAGATTTGACTGAATTGCTAAAAATTGCAAAAAGTTTGGCATGAGATATCTTAAGGGCATTCGCTCCTATGCATGCAAAGCTTAAAAATTGTTCCAATACCACTCCAGAAGCTTGAGTTACCACATAATTCCTAGAACTGATACATTGGACCTATTCAACATTGCTTGAAATCCAATCCCAGGTGTGATGCAACTCTCAAAGGGTGGATTGTTCGACCTTACGGTTCTTGGTTTTATGTGATTTGCAGGTTTATTGTCTCCATCAATTGCACTCGCTCCATTGTGCATGCAAGCTTCCCTACAGCAATTGCATTCGCTATAGTGTGCATGCAAGCTTCTTCTACATCAGTTTGACTCGCTCCTAGCAATGGAATACTCTTCTTCAAAGCCTATCCTCACCCCATTCAATTATTTTGATTGGAAAGATGATATGGAGATCATATTACGTTCAAAAGGTTACTACCGAGTCACTGTTGGTCTTGAATTGGAGCCAAACAATGTGTCAGATCGAACCAAACACTACAACAAGCTTGATGAAGCTTATGGTCTTCTTTGTCTCTCCATCTCCAAAGATCTTCACTTCCATCTCAGCGGATTGAAGACTCCAAAAGCCATATGGGAGCAACTTGAAACACTATTCGGCAAGCAGGATGAGCTTAGGGCTTTTCAATTAGAGAATGAATTGATTGGCCTTAATCCTGAGAATTTCGAGACCATCAATGAATTCTTCACAAAATTCAAGAACTTGAACTTGCAATTGAAGAAAAGTGGTGTTATCAAAGAGGATAAACAATTGATCCTCTCCATTCTAAGCAAGCTTGGGAAAGATTATTCGGTATTTGTCTCCACTTTCAATTCCGGTCGGCTAACTACCCCGAATTGGAAGATGCCTACCTTGAATGCCTTCATTGAGTCCGTCACAAAAGAGCATGACAAGTTGATTCAAATGGGGTCCATAAGCTCCAAAGATTCAGCCATATATGTTCAAGGACCCAAGATCTCGAATGGTAAAGGAAAGCAAAAGAAGGAGAAGCCCAAATTTGAGCCTCACAAGCAAAAAGACAAAGGCAAGCAAACGGATGCACCATCCGGTTCGAAATCCAAGCAAAAGGGAAAAGAAGGTAACCAAAAATCTAAATGTACTTATTGTAACCGTGGCTTTCATCCCGAAAGTTCATGTATGAAGAAGACTATAGATCAAATGGCCCTCCTTTTGGAAAAGAACAACATAACCCTTCCTGACGGTGCAAGGAAGAAGGATAGGAATGATGATCATGAAAGAGGACAAGCACTCATGGCAACGGTTTCGAAGCCCACTACTCTCTTGATAGATTCGGGTGCATCAAATCATATGGCTGCAAATATTGATTCTTTTTCCTCATTCGATCCAAACAGCTCCATCCCCATCCATTTGGGAGATGACTCAAAAATTTCTTCAAAGGGCAAAGGTACGATTCATGTAGAACATGGAAGCTTTCAGAATGTTCTCTATGTGCCTTCCTTGGCTTCAAATCTCCTTTCTGTGTATCAAATGACACATACTGGTGAACCAAAGCAAGTCACATTCAGCCCTAATACAGTTGAAATTTCTGATATCAAAAGTGGAAGACTAGTTGCGGTTGGAAAGGCAAACCACACTGCAAAATGCTATGAGTTTTCGCACTTTATTCCGCTTGCAAAGCCCACTGCTCTTCGCACACATGGTAATGAGGTTAGTAGGATTTGGCATGAAAGATTTGGACATCTAAATTATAAGTATTTGCTGCTGCTATCAAATAAATCCATGGTAGATGGGCTTCCACAACTCCGTTCCTCGAAGGGAATATGCACTGGTTGCATTATTGGGAAGCACCCCGAGCACAGATTCGACCGCGGCAAAGCTAGCAGAGCTTCTACTATTTTGGGATTGATCCATTCTGATATCAGTGGTCCGCTGCCCCATATGTTATTAAATGGTTCAAGGTATGTTTTTACATTTATTGACGATTTTTCCTGCTTTACATGGGTATTCTTTCTCAAAAACAAGTCAGAAGTGCTTGGAAAATTCAAGGATTTTAAGGCCTCTGTTGAGACAACCACTGAGAGCAAGATCAAAGATCTTAGATCTGATAATGGTGGGGAATATATCAAGTCTGAGTTTCTGCAACTTTGTGCCCAAAGCGGAATCAAGATCCAACATACAGTTCCCTACACACCCCAGCAGAACGGTGTAGCGGAAAGGAAAAATCGGTCACTGAAAGAGATGGCTACATGCATGATTGAATCGAAAGGTTTGGATGCAAATATTTGGGATGAAGAAATCAATGTTGCTGCATATATACAGAACTGTGTTCCACATTCATCTGTGAAAGGTATGACTCCTTTCGAAGCATTCTTTGGTCACAAATCGGATGTGTCAAATTTGAGAGTTTTTGGCTCTACTGCATGGGCTAGAATTCCTTCTGAGAAGAGACGAGCTTTGGATCCACAAAGTATCGAGTGCATATTGATAGGATATGGGGAAGAATCAAAATCATATAAACTCATGGATATCAGATCTAAAAAGATATTCATAGAGCGCAGTGTGCAGTTTGATGAACCGCTTCAAGAATTGCAACTAGTCGAGGAGAAGACTGCCGATTCACCGCCTTCACCAGAAGAAGATCCGAGCAGCGATAATGAAGGTATGAGTTCTGATATTTTTGATATTGTAGCAGCATATGATGATCATGACATATCAGGTTTGGAATCAGATCATTATGATCCTCCTCAGTTACCAAAGTGGGCCCAAAACACTCTACATTCTGCTGGTTCGAATCTTGGAAATCCTGCTGATCCGAGACGAACAAGAGGAGACTTTCAAAGAGCAGGTATGACTCTTTCTATTGCTGATCCATTTCTTCCTGAGATTTTTTATTTGATGGCTGGTTCAGATCCTACATCATACTATTTAGCCCATCGAGATCCGAGATGGAAAAGTGCCATGGATGAAGAGTACAGTTCTCTTCAAAAGAACAACACATGGGAGCTAGTTTCTCTTCCACCTGGAAGAAAATTAGTGAAGTGTAAATGGGTCTACCATACTAAAATTGCTGCTGATGGCACTATCAGCAAATATAAAGCAATTTTGGTGGCAAAAGGTTTCTCCCAAGTCCAAGGAGTGGACTACATTGAGACTTTTGCACTGGTTGCAAAGATGGATTCCATCCGCCTTGTTTTAGCTATTGCCGCATCCAAGCACTGGGAAGTGCACCACATGGATGTGAAGAGTGCATTTTTACATGGAGACCTTGCTGAAGAGGTCTATATGCAGTAGCCAGAGGGTTATACATCAGATCCATCATTGGTTTGTAGATTGAAGAAATCTTTGTACGGGTTAAAACAGGCCCCAAGAGCTTGGTACGCAAAGATGGACTCCTTCCTTCTTTCTCAGAATTTCCAAAGATGTAAATCTGATCCGAATGTGTATCTTCAGCGAGTTAAAGGTAATTTGTTGGTTATTGTACTTTATGTTGATGATCTGCTTATTAATGGTAGCACACTTACTTCAATAAACAAGCTAAAATCTGCCTTAAATCTAGCTTTTGACATGAGCGATTTGGGCTTGCTGAGTCATTTTTTGGGCTTGGAGATAGCTCAAAATTTTGATGGGATCACTATATCTCAGCAAAAATATGCTTCAGACCTGTTATTGAAGTTTAATATGGCTAAATGTAAGGCAGCCCCGTTCCCATTCCTCTCAGGAATCAGTCTTGAGGAGGGAGATTCCACACCGCTTGCAGATTGCAGTATGTATCGACAGTTGATTGGTTCACTACTTTATTTGACACACTCACGGCCTGATATCTCATATGCCGTGAGTGCCGTGTCAATATATATGCAGCAGCCACATGAGATTCATTGGCGAGCAGCCAAGCGGATCTTGCAGTATGTGCAAGGTACGAGACAGTTTGGCATACATTATGCTGCAGATTCTGAGCTAGATTTCATTGGTTTTACTTATTCAGATTGGGCAGGTGATAGCATTGATTGGAAGTCCACTTCCGGTTATGTTTTCATGATTGGTCATGGTGATATTTGCTGGTCCAGCAAAAAGCAAGCAGCCATTGCACATTCTTCAGCAGAGGCAGAGTATCGAGGGGCAGTCAATGCCTGCATTCAGGCAGTTTGGTTGCAGGGTATTCTTTTCGAGTTTGGTTTTGGTGGCACTACTTCGACTGTCCTATTTTGTGACAATCAAAGTGCTATCAAGATCTCCACAGATCCAGTTCAGCGGCAGAGGACCAAACACATTGAGATTCATATGCATTACATTCGACAGTTGGTGCATGACCGCACCATCATTCTGCAATATTGCCCTACTGATGAGCAAATTGCAGACATCTTCACCAAGAGCTTCACTGAGAAGAAGTTCTCTTACCTCCGTTCACTGTTGGGGGTGAGTTCCATCATGGTGGAGACAGATTGATCCATTATTATGCTTTAGCTTGAGGGGGGGATTTCTTCCCACTGGGTTTTCCCTCTTTCGTCACTTAGTTTATTTTCAGCATTTTTTGGATTATTGTATTGGGGTGACCTTTGGTCTTAGTTACCAGGGCCCCACATTATTTTTATTGTCACATCATAGTCTAGCTTGAGGGGGGGTGTTCGGATATCCACATCATCTTTTTCAGGATCTTGCATGCAATTAGGGTTTGCATGTAGAATCTAGGGTTTGCATGCACCTGCATGCACTGGCATGCATCCCAGTCACCATTTTGATGCCTTCAGCACCTTATCCACTTCATTCTAGCACCCGGGAGCCACTTACCACATAGTTTTAGCCCTCCTAGGCTGAAAGGCGCCCACTTCTCACCTACTGCCAGAGAAGGGCGCACTTGTTCACCTACCACTGCAGTTCCACTTCAGTTACATTCAGTTAGCTCCGATTCTCCCTGATTTGAGGCTAGTTTCACTCCCGACTGACTGTTTCACTTCCGTTGGACCTCCAGATTGACTAGATGACTTGTTCTGACTTCAGTTAGCCTCCCATGCACCCCCACTGAGCCTCCTGATCCTTAATCAGTGCTACACACTTCAGTTACACTTATTACACTCAGTTAGACTCAGATTGACACCTGGATGACTGGTTGTTGTGCATTGATGAGCACCACCGATTGATTGATGAGGACTCCTAGTTGGAGTCAAGCTACTCCATTCAGTGATTCGAATGACCTCCTTAGGCAATTCAAATTGCTCAGTCATTGTGACAGTTTGTATTGTAATTCATTCACCCTTTATGGGATAGAGAGCACTGCTGCATGTTTTGCACAGTTTTGCACCATATTTTCTATGTTCATCTGTTGTGATTGATTTACTTGTTCATTAGATCTGCTGTGACTAATTTTACAATTTTATGCTTCCTTGTCCATTCGAAAGTGTCCAAAACATAGCCAAACCCCAATTACCCATGTGAGATTTTTTTCCAAATCCAAATTTCCCTTTACTAAATAAGCTTTTGTTTGTGTTTTTCTACCCATTTACCAAAAAAAAAAACTCTGGGTTATGGTTGTCACCTGCGGAGGAGCACAATTCATGGTGGAAGAATTTGCATGCCTCAAAACCAAACTCCAAGATTTGGATGAAAAATTTCTCAACCTCCATCTTCAACATTCATCCATCAACACTGGGTTCTCTTCTTCCAGGAATTTTCATGGACCGAAGCTTGATTTTCCTCGCTTCAATAGTAATGATCCAACTGGATGGATATACTGGGCAGAACAATATTTCAGTCTGCATAATACTTTTGATGTCCAAAAATTTCCACTTGCATCCTTTCATTTCGAATAGGAAGTCCTTCAACGGTACCGTTGGTACATCAAGGCTCCTGACGAGCCAAAATGGACATATTTTTGCCAACTCATTTTGCAATGATTTGGTCCCAGTGCTTTTGATGACTTCACAGGAGCACTCACTAAACTTCGCCAATTTGGCACCATGAGAGAGTATCCGACAAAATTTGAGAAACTAGCCAATCACACAGAAGGATTGTCTGATGTATTCTACAGGAGTTGTTTTATTAGTGGTATTAAGGATGAAATCCGCTCAGAGGTTAAAATGTTATGTCCCAACACAATGATGGAAGTCCTGGGGTTGGCTAAGTTGGCGGAGGACAAGATCACAACCCAAAAACGCTCTAAATCCACTTTTGTTCCAATAAAAAATATGGTTTCCCAACGACCTCCCATCACGCCAGCTCCTCACACCACTCCTATCAAGCATTTGTCTAAAGCAGATATGCGGGCACATAGAGAAAAAGGGATTTGTTATAATTGTGATGAGAAATTCACTCGGGAACATAGATGTGTTGAGCAACAACTCTATCTCTTAGATGTGGATTCTCTGCCTGCCTCTAAACTTGGTGCAAAATCTCCAGATACACTGGATGATCAGGTCGACATTCAGTAGCCGCCTATTGAATCTCCATCTCCGGATGGCCACCTAGAGATATCTGTCCATGCTTTAGTTGGAGTCACCACCCCACAAACAATGCGGGTCAGTGGTTACTTCAAGAAGATCCCTCTTATAATACTCATTGATTCTGGTAGCACTCATAATTTCATTGACCATCGGATTACCAAATAGGATGATTGTTTTGTCCATCCTTGCTCTAGCTTTGAAGTCATGATTACCAATGGGGGCACTTTACCTTGCAAGGGGAAGTGTCACAATGTGCGTATCTCTCTGGAAGATTATAACCTGCGCTCTGACATGTTTTCCTTGTCCTTAGGAGGATGTGATGTGGTTTTTGGTGTTCAATGGTTATGCACACTTGGCCCCATCTTATGGGATTTTGTTGAAATTTGGATGTAGTTTTCAGTCCATGGGAAACAACACATATTTATGGGTTTACAACCAGGGTCTCTCCGCATCATCAGTTCACACAACCTGGAAAATATCCTTAAGAAGAATTCACATGGTGTCATCGTTCAGCTCCATTCCACTCAGATGCACCCATCAATAGTCTCCACTACTTCCTTGGAGAGATATGTAGGTGTCTTTGCTGAATAAGTGGGCTTGCCACCTTCCAGAGACCTTTTCAGTAAGAATTTAGCTGCATCTACATATGAGATGGGAAATGATGGATATTTTGCATGCAATACAGAAGTGGCATCCATACCTGTTAGGGAATTATTTATGCATCAAGACTGATCACTAGCATCTGGAAAATTTCCTGGAACAACGGGTCTCCTCCCTAGCACACTTGAAATGGGCTATCCAACTCATGGGTTATGCCTATGCAATCACTTACAAGAAGGGTAAGGACAATCTGGTGGCAGATGCTCCTTCTCGCACATTTGATGACCCATTTTTTCTTTCATCTATTTCTCTGCTTATTCCAAATTGGCTGCAATCTGTTCAATAGGGCTATGTCTTCTATGAACTCCATGCTTCTCCATCGGTAGGGAACTCTGGGTTCCTCAAAACGTATGACCGGGAACAGTATAACTTCTTTTGGCAAGGACTGAAAATTCCAATTCAACAGATGGTGGCTGACTGTGATACTTGTCAGGTCAACAAGGGTGAAATGACACTCCTTTCGGGACTGGTCGAACCCTTTTCCATCCCTACACAGATTTGGATAGCTATATCTATGGATTTCCTTGAAACGCTCCGGTGGTACAATACCACATCTAAAATGACACCATATGAAGCAATCATGGACAGGCACCGCTGGCTCTTCTTCCATACACTCTCTGCAGTTCCCCAGTTTAGGCAATTGACTCGGTTCTTTGAAACCGCGATCAGATTCTTCTCATTTTGCAGGACAATCTTCACATGGCAAGAATTCGAATGAAACAACAAGCTGATCAGCACCATTTTGAGCACACTTTTCAAGCAGGTGATATGGTTCTTCTTTGTCTACAGCCTTCCAAGCAATCCTCCATGAAACTCAAAAGGCGCCATCTTCTCTCTCAATCTATGACAAAGGTATTAATTCAGTGGCACGGAATGCAACCCAATGATGCTACAGGGGAACCAATCCTTCAGATTCTGCACCAATTTCTACATCTAAATCTTTGAGGACAAATATTTTTCTAAGGGAGAGGGGATGTTATGAACTCGTGTCAACCCTTCTCTTTACTTTGTTAGTATATTGTTGTTGGACGCATATGCTTTGTAAGTTGTCCCGTAATAATTGTCGATCCATAGTTTGTATTAGCCCATAGTATTGACTCATATTATTGGATGCATATGGTTTGTAAGTCATCCCGTAGTATTATATGTTCCATGGTATTGACCCATATTATTGGGCATAGACTTAGTATATAAGTGTGTGTTGAGGCCAATGAAGGTACCGTGAAGTTATTTGTATTGAGCTTGCTCAAAGGAGGTTTCCCCCTCGAAGTGGCCCGCGATCAATAAAAATACTATGTGATCTCATATATTGTGCATTTGATCAATTAATTATTGTAGGTTCCCCACACACTGCGAAAAACAAATTGGCATAAATTACACCCAGCAAACCCAAGAAAGTGCTCTGATACCAGATGTGAGGAACCTCCAACAATTAAATGATGAAAATGCACGATATATCATAACTAACATAACAAAGAAGGGATTTATTTATTGTAGGCCACTTCGGGGGGGCAACCTCCTTTGAGAAAGATCAATGCAAATAAATTGTGGATTCCTTCATTAGCCTCAACACGTACTTATATACTAAGTCTAAGCTAAACCTAAACAACTATTACTCCCCATGAATGTGGGATAATACAATATACTCACAGGACGACTTACAAAGCATATGCATCCAACAACAATATACTAACAATGTGGGATAATAAAATATACTCGCGGGACGACATACATAGAATATGCGTCCAACAACAATAGACTAACAAAGTAAAGAGAAGGGTTGACATAGGTTCCTAACAAATTTTTCCTTTTGTAGTTACAAAATAAATAACCAAAATTTTGAAACATAATATAGTATTACATCAATTTCATGGAGCATTTTCTAGACTTTGAATATAATCATTCCAAAGGCCACTTTCATAAGATATTACATTTAATTGTTGTGGTTCTAATAATTTTAAATTCACTTCATGAAAAGGCATATCTTTGACCATAGCATTCAAGCCATTAGTTGATGTATTGTGACAATTTCCCAAGAAATGGGTCTTCATTGTGGCTTTCCAATATGCTCCTGCTGATCTTCTTCAGTGAGATTGTATAGACTCTTGATGGAAAAATTATTCTCATCCATGATAGTCCTCAGTTCTGCTAAGCGCTACTCTTTTGGTACTAGTTCTTCAATTGCACCTAAAGGAGGTACATGGAATTTTTCGAAATCCCTATAAATACTCTGGTGAATATCCTCACACTTAGTAATGGAATCATTCACCTCATTCTACAAATTTTTTCTGCCTTCTGGAAACTATCCAAGCGTGTGAAGTCTATCTTGAGTTCAATAGTGGACCTCTTGGGAAAATGCGGAGGAATTTCCTGTCATATCCCCAGAGTTTTGCTATAATGGTCCATGGGGTAATTTTGGCCTAAGTCACCTAGGCAATAATTATTTAATTTATGAGAAAGTATGGAAACTAGCTTATGGAAGATGTCTAAGGTGGGCTCCCGGAAGATATTAATGCCCAAACTAAGGTTCTAAGGAAACTAATGGAGTTATCACTAAATTAATGGAGATATTTTTTGAGGCATTTCACCATAATAATTAATTAATTACTGGATAATTAATTAATTTCTAAGTTAAATTATTTATGAGTTGTAATATTTTATTTAAATGATTATTGTTAATAAATGTGCCAAGTGGTTGGTGAATGGGCTAGGAAATTCAAATTGGTCAAGTGGGCCAAACTTGCCTAAGTGGCAAACTCAGAAAATCAAGGAATTACTTGGAGTAGAAGTCAAGTAAGCACTAGAGTCCAAAAATGTTGCCAAAAATGAGAAAAGAGGAATATTTCAGGAAAAGAAGCATAAATCCAGAAAGCAGAAAAGTATGAAAAGCAGGAAAGTTTAGAAAATAAGGAAAGTCGGAAAAAGAGGAAAAAAGAAGGAAAGCCAAAGCAAAGCAAGGAAAGTATGTCCACTCATGGGTGACCTGTTCTCACAGGTCACCAAGCCAAGTAACTTGCTCAACAGGTCAATAGGAATTCTATTTAATAATATTTCCAACTTCATTCAAGAACTTTTGATCATTATTGGAATTTGTGAGTGAGAGCTCTGAGCCCTCCAAGTTGAGTGTTGTGCCTCAACAAGTTATGCTTGGGTGATGTGCCCCAAGGCCCCTTGAGTTTCCTGAGAGTGTTATGCAGGTCCAGCAAGTAGTATTACAACCATTAATGTCCAGTACAATTCATCCATGAAGATCTAATGTCAGATTGAAGAGGAGGCCACCATTGAAGGAGATTTGGAGCTAGATTTGAAGAAAGAGCACTAGAGGATGGAGATAATTATGGAGAGGTGTGCCTAGGACCTTCAATGAGATCTATAAGCTGATGATACAGATATTAAAGGTTGATAAATTCCATATATTGAATATCAGAACCATTCTCCTCTCTTCTTCTACCTCTACTACTCCCACAACCAGTTTTGGAGGTGATTTCCCCACATGAGAGAACCAGTTGAAGATTGTAACTATTGAAGACCAACATGTTCAGAATGTAGCAAGTTCATCCATATAGACATTATATGGACTTATAATAATCTCCATTATAGATCTGAAGTAACTTCTCTCTTCTCTCATCTATTTTTCCACTATTGTAACAAAACACTAGCCTGTGAGCATCATGATTTGAGAAGCTAGCATTAATAAAAGAATGAATGTTATGAATGTCAAATTTCAAGTTTTGTGGATGAAATATGTTATAGTAGATATTAAATTAATATCATAGCATATTTCCTAATTCTTAAGAGTAGTTTGTGAAGTTAAAATGCAAGACTAGCTAGATTGATGACAATTCTAGACTAGTTTCACCACTTTTCCTGCCAAATCTATTTTATTCACTATTTTTACATTCTGTCAATTGGAGCTAGTCCTTAACTCAGTCTAGTATCCATATCAGTAAAAAAAATCAGAATTTGGAAGCCTCTTGACCTTTCCTGGAAAGATAAGAAAAATACTAGCTCAACAATCCTGGGAGAGGCCAGAAACCCCAGTTCTTCCCAAACTTTCACAAGTATGAAAAAATATATTTCTGAACATAACCAGCCATCATTTGATTGATATAAACTATGTCATTGTCATGTCCCAAATTTGGAATTGGATCACAATGGCCTAATCACATTAGCCATATTCATTAGAGTTTGTAAAATTGATGTTAAGGGTCAAATAATTGCCAAGGAGGAAAATTACTAGTTTCCTAGGTTTGGGGTGGAAGCTTTGGGATTTGGAATAAGGGGGATAATAAATGATGTTTAGACATTAGAAGGGTTCAAGTATTTAATAAATAGAGTGAATAAATAAATTCAAGAGAAATCCTAAGTGGCAAATGGTTTTGGAGACATATGGAGGATGTGGGACCCACACTAGCTTGATTTTTCATAATACATGGTATCTCTCTTTTGAAAATTCGAATTAATGGGAATGTGAACACTCTTGGGTGAGTTGGTAAGTCATAACACATTTCATTGAGCATCTTAGGTCGAATTTGGAAGTATTGGTAACCTCCATGGAAGATAAAGAGTCAAAGTGGAAGTTTGTGGACACTTGGGCTAGATTCTCTAGCCCCTATGACACCAATGATGGAGCATCTATGACAACTATGACAAATTGCAGACCTGACCTCTGACATCTGACCACTATGACATGTCAGCCCCAAAAATAGGCTCAAATAAGGCGAATTTGGGAGTTGGGGAAGCCAAAGAGACTCAAAATCGAATTTGGGAGAAGATGGAAGGTTGGAACTAGGAGACAAGTGGCAAATGTGGAATATTTCCTAAATGAAAATCTATTGAATCTATTGAGAGGATTTCGACCCTTAGAAGGATAATTTTGGTTATAAAATGTAGAAATGAAGTATGAGAATGGCTTTTGATCATTTTTAGAATTTGCAATTGCATTTGTGAAGAGGGAGAGCTAGTGGATGACTAGTTTCTTGCTTTAGCCAATTTCGAGGGTGAAAGATTCCCATCCAAGTTGGCAATTGGAAAGGCCATTCAGACCTTTCATTTGGAGCTTTAATGGAGTCTTTATTTGCAGGTGTAAGCTATAGGGCAGCTCATGGTTTTTTCTATTGCAGCTCGCTCCTTCAACCATTTCCAGTTTTGATGGCATATTCTTGATCCTTGAGGGAGGGCGTTTTTGGTGAGCTATTGTACTCTTTGGGGGAGCTTCTAATGCCCCATTTATTTTGTAATATGAATTAAATACTCTGTTCTTAATCTCCAAAAAGTTTCAGGTCGAAATTCCAAGTAGAAATGTATAAATCTCATTTTTAATGGAAGAACAATGCCATTTCCCCACTACCTTGTTGTGAGCCAATGTATTGATGATGATTTCGAATGAATGGATGATTCTATGATATATTTGTGATAAATATACTTCCATGGATGTCTTATACAAGTTTCATGTACTGTACTTGAGCATTTGAAGCATTTTTACTCAGTTTAATTGCATTGGGAGAAGAAATAGTGCCATTTCCCCAAGGGTCAAATTGGGGATTTTTGCAGTTGAATGGGAGAGGGTGAGAACAGTTGTAATAAACCATTAATGGTGCATATGAGACCTTAATAACATACTTAACACATTACATACCTCTGTTCATAAATTTGAGTGGGTTTGGAGGCATTTGGGAAGCCATTTTCAGTACTTACCTTAGGGGGATTTGAACCCCAAATTACTTGTAAAATTGCATACTTGGTCCAGAATATTAAGAGAGTTTGAAGAGGCCTTTTGGTGGACATATGTTATCCCTGAACATCATATTCAATTCCTAATATCATTCATAAACCTTCCTTGAAGATTTGAAGGCATTTGGAGTCAATTTGAGACCTAGAGACCAATACTAGTCAAAGGGATATCACTAGTATAGTTACCTACATTGACCAGAATTGAAAGAGTATTTGCAGAAGTGTTTTAAAGGTACAAAGGCATCCCTGAAACACATATTTATGTTCTAATATCATTCATATACCTTCTCAGAAGATTTGGGATCATTTGGGGCAAATTTGGGACCTAGAGATCGAAACTAGTCAAAGGTCGAACCAAGGAAAAAAGTGGAAAATTGCAATTTTAATAAAATTCCTAATAAGGGACATTACAGTGGTATCAGAGCATGGTCCTTGCACCTGTGTATTAGGTACATACATTCAAGAATAATTGGCAGCCATGTCTTACTATTATGATGAATCCTATGAGTACAATTCTTATGAGGAATATGTAGATGCTTATGAACAATATGAAGCAGAATGTGAATGGTATGAGGAAGAGGTGCCATCATGCAACACTTCTTACAATTTCAAGAGAAATGAAGATTATTCTTATGACTTTAAATATGATGAATATGAGTGTGTCACACCAACCAAGGATAATTCTATGAGTGAGTTCCAAAGATGGAGAGCAAAATATAAAACCTTGCCCCAACAATATCAAAAATATCAAGAATATCTTGCTTTTAGAAAAAATACACAAAATGCCATGTCTTTTGAGTACTATGCTGAACATGTTTTTGAAAATAGGCCCAAAAATGAAGATGTGGAGTTAGTGAAGAAAGGTTTATGCCCTTCTTGTAAAAACCCTTGGAGCGAGTATCATATATGTGTGCATGAAATGATGTCCTCCTTGATGAGAGCTTTTGAGATTTATTCAAGAAGAGATTCCAAATATATTGATCCTAAGGAAAACAAGGGGAAAAATGCATCAGCTTGCTTTAAGGATCAAAAGGAAGAGACATCACAAGAGCATGAAGAAGATTCTATTGAAAATATGGAAGATCATTTCGAGACACCTTCTAGCTTAGACATGAACCAAAGAGCATCTACTAATGGATGCTTAAACTATGAAGGAGTACCTACTGATGGGTGCTCACACCTCTATGTTGGTGACATAGAGATCACTTTTGAAAGTGTTTCTACAAGTACAAGTTTCATTAAGCATGATAATGAAGACCTTGTAGCAGTTGAAGAAGAACCAAGATCAACTTCCCCATCACCACTTGAGCTTCGTGAAGTTGGTCCAAGCAAAATTGAAGAAGATGAGGAGGTTCATTTGCAAGAGCCTCAGTTTCTTGAAGGGTCCTTAAAGATGAATGAAAATAAGATCCAAGAGTCCCTCAACATTCACCATGACACTCAAGCATTGGTGTCAAATTCTTGTTGGAGAGCTACTTCATTGGAGGAAACATCCTTCCTTGAAGACATGGAGAAGATTCAAAGAGCAATGTGCCACATCAAAGGTAATTTCATGTCTTTGCTTTTTGATAGAAACCATTTGTTTGAGCTTAATGAATTGTTACATGATGCATACTTGAAGAATAATGAGGATATTCATAAGCTCACAATTCAAAATGAGAAACTTCTTGAAAAGTTGCAAGATACTTGTTTTTCCTCCTATGTTTCAGATTGTCAAATGGTAGATTGTTTGGAGGATTCTCATGACATGGTGGATCATGAGAAATGTGAAAATTTGAATGTTCTTGATGTGTTTGAAGATGAACTTGAAGAGATCCAAACACTTGATGTGGTGGAAGAGGAATTTGAATTGCCTCTTGATGAAGGTTATGCAATTTTTAAAGAAGAGCATGATTCCTCTACATTGGAACCAAACTATGACAAAGAGTTCACACTTTTGAAGGAGCTGCATGATACTACCCACATGGATCCTTCCCATGATGAAAATCCTGAACTTTTTGATCATTTGGGTGAGTTAGTACATTCTCCTACATCCTACAATTCCATGTTTTGCAGTATTAGTCTCAATGAAGTATGGGTGAAAGGGTTCTTTTTGATGGTGCCACATGAGGAGTATGGAACTCCTATATTTAACTTTTATGATGACATGGTTGGAGCACATTCTTATTCACATTTGCAGCAGCATAATTTGTCACTTTATGATGATTCACATCTACATGGATGCACCTATGATATGGATTTGAGTCACTTGAATACTCATGGTTTTTCTAGCTCAACACTGGGTTCATTTGATGTTAGAGGAACTTCATCCAACACTTGGATGAATAGATTTATGATGGGAGAACATTTTTGTTGGCAGCCACATACTTTGTTACATCTTTATGATTCTCACATTCATGGATGTATGGGTGAGACTTCTTTGAGTCATTTGAAGTCTCCTTGTTTTTTCTGCTCATTATTTGGTTCAGATTCTAGTGGAGATTCTTCATTCACTTCTTGGATGAAAGAATACATGGCTGAATATTTTGATGCATATCACATCCTTTTGGAGCAGCATTATAGGGCATGGGATCCTCACCTATGTCATTGGAGCAGATTTGATTGGTCACTTGAAGCTTGTATGCACTTGGAAAATGGTGGTCTACTTGCTTGGAGGTATAAGCACTTTCATGACTCTTTGATGAAGCATATCCTTGATGTACATTTTCATTATGTTGTTATGTACTTTGATGATATATATTTGGTACTCATGATGTTTGGAAGAATGCATACAAGAAAATGGGATCCAGGAATCCTCTTATCTAATGGTGTAGGTTGGAGAGCACTCTTAATTGTTGGGGTGCAATACAAACAATGGGACCCTGGAATAATTTTTGTCTCATTGGTTTCATTTTTTG
Source organism: Larix kaempferi (assembly GCA_027924585.1). Lineage (NCBI taxonomy): Eukaryota > Viridiplantae > Streptophyta > Pinopsida > Pinales > Pinaceae > Larix > Larix kaempferi. Next base: position 2,233,996 of record BSBM01000036.1, read on the forward strand.
GGGGGAAGCAAGCAGCATGGGAGATGGATTCCACACTTAATAAAGTGATTTTAATAAGAGTAGTGCAGCAGCAAGCATGGTGGTTCCTCTCTAAAATATTCATGCAAACTTAAAGACTCAAGGTTTGGAAATTCAATGGCAACTTCAAAGAATTATACATAAAGCAGGTTCTTCAACACCCATGTTTGAAATTGCTTGAGGACAAGCAATATTGGGAAGGGAGGATTTGTCATGTCCCAAATTTGGAATTGGATCACAATGGCCTAATCACATTAGCCATATTCATTAGAGTTTGTAAAATTGATGTTAAGGGTCAAATAATTGCCAAGGAGAAAAATTACTAGTTTCCTAGGTTTGGGGTGGAAGCTTTGGGATTTGGAATAAGGGGGATAATAAATGATGTTTAGACATTAGAAGGGTTCAAGTATTTAATAAATAGAGTGAATAAAGAAATTCAAGAGAAATCCTAAGTGACAAATGGTTTTGGAGACATATGGAGGATGTGGGACCCACACTAGCTTGATTTTTCATAATACATGGTATCTCTCTTTTGCAAATTCGAATTAATGGGAATGTGAACACTCTTGGGTGAGTTGGTAAGTCATAAAACATTTCATTGAGAATCTTAGGTCGAATTTGGAAGTATTGGTAACCTCCATGGAAGATAAAGAGTCAAAGTGGAAGTTTGTGGACACTTGGGCTAGATTCCCTAGCCCCTATGACACCAATGATGGAGCATCTATGACAACTATGACAAATTGCAGACCTGACCTCTGACATCTGACCACTATGACATGTAAGCCCCAAAAATAGGCTCAAATAAGGCAAATTTGGGAGTTGGGGAAGCCAAAGAGACTCAAAATCGAATTTGGGAGAAGATGGAAGGTTGGAACTAGGAGACAAGTGGCAAATGTGGAATATTTCCTAAATGAAAATCTATTGAATCTATTGAGAGGATTTCGACCCTTAGAAGGATAATGTTGGTTATAAAATGTAGAAATGAAGTATGAGAATGGCTTTTGATCATTTTTAGAATTTGCAATTGCATTTGTGAAGAGGGAGAGCTAGTGGATGACTAGTTTCTTGCCTTAGCCAATTTCGAGGGTGAAAGATTCCCATCCAAGTTGGCAATTGGAAAGGCCATTCAGACCTTTTATTTGGAGCTTTAATGGAGTCTTTATTTGCAAGTGTAAGCTACAGGGCAGCTCATGATTTTTTCTATTGCAGCTCGCTCCTTCAACCATTTCCAGTTTTGATGGCATATTCTTGATCCTTGAGGGAGGGCGTTTTTGGTGAGCTATTGTACTCTTTGGGGGAGCTTCTAATGCCCCATTTATTTTGTAATATGAATTAAATACTCTGTTCTTAATCTCCAAAAATTTTCAGGTCGAAATTCCAAGTAGAAATGTATAAATCTCATTTTTAATGGAAGAACAATGCCATTTCCCCACTACCTTGTTGTGAGCCAGTGTATTGATGATGATTTCGAATGAATGGATGATTCTCTGATATATTTGTGATAAATATACTGCCATGGATGTCTTATACAAGTTTCATGTACTGTAATTGAGCATTTGAAGCATTTTTACTCAGTTTAATTGCATTGGGAGAAGAAATAGTGCCATTTCCCCAAGGGTCAAATTGGGGATTTTTGCAGTTGAATGGGAGAGGGTGAGAACAGTTGTAATAAAAAATTAATGGTGCATATGAGACCTTAATAACATACTTAACACATTACATACCTCTGTTCATAAATTTGAGTGGGTTTGGAGGCATTTGGGAAGCCATTTTCAGTACTTACCTTAGGGGGATTTGAACCCCAAATTACTTGTAAAATTGCATACTTGGTCCAGAATATTAAGAGAGTTTGCAGAGGTCTTTTGGTGGACATATGTTATCCCTGAACATCATATTCAATTCCTAATATCATTCATAAACCTTCCTTGAATATTTGAAGGCATTTGGAGTCAATTTGAGACCTAGAGACCAATACTAGTCAAAGGGAAATCACTAGTAAAGTTACCTACATTGACCAGAATTGAAAGAGTATTTGAAGAAGTGTTTTAAAGGTACAAAGGAATCCCTGAAACACATATTTATGTTCTAATATCATTCATATACCTTCTCATAAGATTTGGGATCATTTGGGGCAAATTTGGGACCTAGAGATCGAAACTAATCAAAGGTCGAACCAAGGAAAAAAGTGGAAAATTGCAATTTTAATAAAATTCCTAATAAGGGACATTACAGTCATCAACTTCCATTATCCCTCGCTTGTCTAGTATGCATATTCCAGCTACCTAGGGAGTCTCGAAGTAGACATAGACTTGTTATATGTTGAAAAGTGAATGGTACTGGTACCTTGTGCATAAGAAAAATATGATCTGACCTACTTGAACTGCTTCTGCAACTAACCTCATACATTTTCTATAATTAAATATTCATCCCACCATCCTCAATCCTTACCTCAGTACCCCTCACTTACCTCCTGCCCGGTTCGAAGGATTTGATAGAAAATTTTACTAGTAAAAGTTATAAAAGTTTTTGAAGTGGAGTTAATATTTGGGTCAAATCTTGCCCAGGATATTACATTTCCTTGGTTTTTTTCCTCTGGGTAGTTAACCTCTGCATTCTGGAATAAATTCCTATGAGCATTTTCCTAGTAGTTGTAGCTTCCTCGGAAATTTTCCTAAGCTTGGTTACCATCCCTTGCAATTCATACGTTTTCTCAGTGATAAATTCTTGGGAATGGAATAATTGTTCCTATAATGCAGAGGCACACTCATAAAACGACGCTCAATCTTGTTTTTGTTCTTGTGCAAAATTCAGTTGTTCCACCAGGGACTTCTTTTGTCTATTTAGCTCTATTACTTGAGCTTGTAAATCTTCCTTTTCAATTGCAAGAGATTCAACCTATTGGTCTAACTGGATTTAGTTTTCCTATAACCCACTTATTTTAGCTTGAAGGTCAGTCTTCTCTCCTTCTATGATCACTACATGTACATTTAATGAGTCATTTTCATCCTCCAGACTCTGAACAGTCTGCCTAATTTTCTCCTTCTTCAACTCTAAATCATCACTCTGTCTTCTCATTTCAATCCCTTCATTTTGGGCTTGTACCAAGTTGTATTTCAACTTAATCATTTTTTCTTTTATCTTCTCCACATGTTCCATCAATTAATGAATGTTATCTTCATTGGCTTATGCAGCAGCAACATTCACCAATGTTGTGAATTTAGGATCCTTGTTCCTGCCTTCCAATACTGTAACTTCTTGTATGGTAATGATATCTGGTTGCGCAAAAACCTTTAATCTATTTTTTGTTCTCTTCATGATAGTTTTATTTTTGGATCGAAGACTATCATTTCCAGTTTGGAAACCGAATTTTGCTTGAACGGTGTGAGTGGCGTTAGTCCTAGCTTAGCCAAAGGAAGATGACCTCCAGTGAGAGGTACTTTGGTGTCGATATCCATAGCATTATCAATTTCCATGTATTGCTTCTCATTACCCTCTTGTGAGTTCTGAGATTCCACAGATTTCTTGATATGTTCTTCTTCTTCATTTTTATTCTTTAAAGCTTCTTCTTGTAATATTTTTCCTCTTTTTCTGCAGCCAATTTTCTATCTTTTCCTGGTCTACTTTTTTTCATGCTTCTTCAGCTTTCTCCTTATCTTGTCTCTCTTATTTTCTCTTCTTGGCCAATTCCTATTTTTGCATTCTCTTGGTATTTTCAGCTGAAAGATCTTCTTCAATTGCTTTTCTTCTTACTGCTTCCTCTAAATATTCTTTTGTTGATGTATCTAGCTGGTTGGAACTTGCTCCTGCTTTCTTGCCGAATCTTTTGTTTAACTTTGTAATAGTTTTTACTCTTTTATACCCTTCTTCATTCTGCAAGAAATGACTTCTATATTCATAATTAATCCTACATGATTGGCAATGCTAAGCAACCTTATGAAGGTTGTCATTTCTAGCAAAAATATTTTCACCGAAGTGATAAAAATCCAGTTCTTTCACGCATTCTTCCGCTTCTTTGACTTTGTTGAATTTATATGCCCCAACTACAATTGGGAGAGGTGTCCATGAAGCTTTCTTATTTTCATGCAAGAAGTGTCCCACACCATTTATAAACACTTGTCTCACTATCTCCTTTAATACAATGTATTTTTTAACATATTTAGGCATTAGTGATGAACTCTTTAAACCTCCATACATGAGTAGATATGTACCCTCAATAGTAAAGTAATAGTCTCATAGCTTGGAGACCACTATGAGTGCTTCATCCGACATACAATTAGGTTCTTTGTCAAAATTAATTTATACAATGACATCAAGAACTCTTCACAAATCTGTCTATAAAAACTTGCATGCTTGTGTGCCCATATAATTTGATAGGCCACATATACCAGAGTCTCACTGGGGTTCCATCTGCATCCAAGCTTTGGAAAATGATTCACAATGAAGATAAAATCAATCAGGTGATAGGACATATAAAAATCGGCTTTATTTTGCTTAATTCCCTCTTGAGCATATGTTATGGCCTGCATCAATTTTTTTGAAATAATGTCATCCTAGTTGAAGATGGTACCATGCATTATGATATGCTATAATAGTGGTATCCAAATGAGCTTGTAACTGCTTGCACTAGCTCTTCCATATACTCTGCAAAAAAGAGTGGCAACAACCTTAAATGGATTATTTAGGTTCTTAGTTTCATATTCCCTACTATTTCTTTGACGTAACTATTTGTTGAGATATTGTAACTTCAAAGAATAGTATATTTGTACTTTATTATTCCGGAGATGTTTCATTCCTCCGTGAAGATCTTATTGTATATTCGGAGATGTTTATTCCTCCGTCATATTGTGGTAACTTGGGTTATTAGACTTCCCTAGTGGGGGTCGGCCCTATATGTGTTATGTGGGTCAAAGGGTTATTAGATCACCCTAGAGGGGTCGGCCCTGTCAGTTGTAGTGGGGTATTTAACCCATTGGTTAAATACGAGCCTACATGATTTGTGTAAAAGACAAGTCGGAGTAGTGTATAAATAGAGGAGGTGTATTCCTCATTTTACACACACTCACTCACTTGAGAGTGGCGCACTTGTGGAGGAGAGGTCTGCTATGGAGAAGGAGGAGCTTATGCTCAGGGTTACATCTTTGTATATTGCTGGTCATCTATATTGAGGAAGCTTTGCTGGGTTTTCTACCCCATGAAGGTTTCCCAGGATAAATTTGTGTCTCTTGTGTTTATGTTGTGCTTGTTGTTTCTTCAGTGATCTTGTATATGCTATTATTGTGAAATGGAATGCAATTATGTTATTTTCTATCTTAGCATATTAAAACTTAACATGGTATCAGAGCTAACTTGGAGGAAGGCAATGTATGGTACTTACGACACTTGCTTCTCTTGCGACAATTTGAAGGTTAGGGTTTTATATAGCAAAAACCAGTCATCGTGTAACTTTCGCTATAAATCCATTTTGGAGAAGGTTCAGGATCTGCAACCTTTACAGGTCTTAGATTACATCCCCAGGTACCTTTTGTCCTAAGGGCACCCTCAGATTCGTTGTACTTTGTGAGTTATGATCAGTACAAGTTAGGGTTTCTGCCTCTTCCAGATCTGAGTCAAAATCAGGTGACCTAGGAAAACAGGTCATAACTTTGGCTAGGAATATCCAAATGAAATGTCGTAAAAAGTTAAAGGTATTACACAGATGGTAATATCTCAAGAAACTTTTTCAGAGGCCAAATCTGAATCGGTGACACGTGGAACGCCGTACAAGTTCGCTCTCCTATTTTATCCCATAAACAGGTCACGTTGCGACACTTGGCATAACTTGGGATAGGAAGCTCCAAATGAAATTTCGTAAAAAGTGACACGTAGTAAACAGACTTTATTATCTCAGGAAATGTATTCAGAGGTTGAAGCTAAACCAGTGACATGTGGCACGCCGTACAATTTATCTCTCCTGTTTTATCCCATAAACAGGTCATGTTGCGACACATGGCATAACTCTCTCACAGAAAATCCAATTGAGGTCAGACCTATCGGGATGGAAATATGATAGGTCAGGCTACCACTGAAAAAAAATTCAGACCCTGTGGAGCAAAAAGTTCAGAGTTACAGCAGAAACAATCAGGTACATATTTCTGTCAAAACATAATTATTTTTGGAGCACCTTCATTCATGGCTTCCGGAATTTAGGGTTTCGGAGAAAGTTAGAATTTTTGGAATCGGAATCCACGGATGAATGCTACTCAGGAAAATTGAAATTTAGAGACCAAGATCAAATTTTTTGGTTGGGTAGAAGACCGGGCTTGATCAAACCCCAGTTCGGGATTTTGATCGGAAAGATGGAAAATTAGGGCTTCAACAAAAGTTGGAATTTTTGAAGTCTGTAACCATGACTGGAAGCTCCTCAGAAAAATAAGAGTTTGAGCCTCGGGTTGAACCTTTTGATTGGACAGAAGGGTGGTCTTCATCAAACCCTAGTTCGGGTTCCTGTCAAGAAGTTCCAGAAGTTTCGAAGGAAATTTTGAGGGGTCAAATTTTGGAGATTTCAAAATTGAAGTATGCTAGTTTGATCAGCTCAGCAAGACACATCCTTCCATCCATTCAGAAGTGTGAAAGTCAAAGATTGAATTTCTAGGGTTTCTCTAGCAAACCCTAATCAAGCTCCAGATCAAGTTTCAGGGGGAGTTGAGGCTAAGGCCTTACATAAGAAGACTACAAGAAGTCTCGACAGGTATGACTTAAGGAGGTTCAGGTATGTCTTGAAATCTGATTCTTGATTAAGTTCATAATGTGTTTATCTTCATATTATTTATTAGTACAATCTTGATTATTGTTAGAATTGTCTTATCACCCTAGTAACAGTATGAATGCATACATTCATTGATTAGGGCTATATGATTGTACTAATACATTATGGTGTTGTGTGAGGTTGATGTTGTCTGCTAACAAGATACAGGTACATCACAAAAGACAAATCAAATTCCATGACCATGACAACATGAAGACAAAGACTCATCCATAATATTTGTTCTACTTACGAGGTACGTATGACTTTGTTATATTATGCTTAACCTATGAGACATGCAGGTTCTAGCTCAGGATCTCTAAATCATTGAAGAGATTGTTTAGGTATGTTGTACATAACTAAGCAGGTATACTAATCCAGGTATGTTTTCCTATGTCAAGTTAGAATCTTACCTTGTGTTAGGATCCCTTAGATAAGTATACTTGGTATGATTGGTTATGCTTATTCATAAAGTTAGTAATCAAGGGTATATGCATATTATGTCTCTTATCTTGATGATTTAATTAACCAGAAGAGTACTATGATCAAACAAGAATATGCATGAGTAAAAGAAGACTTCCTTGAAACCCTGAATACTAATGATCATGACTATACATATTCAAGATTATTTAGAATTAGAATGTATTGAGAATATACTAATGAATGTATGTTTGTGTATGAGATCATGAGGATGACACTAGTGCACACTTGAGCATGCACAGTGGTACAGAATGAATAGAAGTTCAAAATACATATAGAAGATCAAGCAGGAGGCAACCACACAAACATAAAAGATAAGTGTTTGAGTTGTTATTTGAAATAGTAAATGATATTGCTTGTATGTATATTTGTATTCCTAGAATATATCATGCTGAGTGTAAACATTCATAGAGCATTGGATAGTATACTACTAATATGCATATGATTGGTAAGTTGGACAAACATTCCATTGTTGCTTGTCTAGAATGAAACCTCTTTGCTGACATGCTGAGAGCTGTGCACACTCTCGATAGTATGTTCTGGTAGAGATGGAAGGCATCTAGATAGCCACTGTATGCATACAGGATATGGGAAAGTGTTGTGCCAAAGTATTGGTCAAAATAGTTACATAACTATGTAAATGATATCTGTATGCATAATAGGTTATCATGATTTGATGATTATGAAGTATTACTAATAATGTACTTAATTTTGATTTGTAGGAAAGATCATGATGAATGATGAACACTGAACAAGTGATGGATGTTCAACAAAAGGATTTACAAATTGAACACACTATAGAAGGTTTGTGGCTAGAAGATTCTCTTAGAAAGAGGAAGAGAATCATGATGAGATGTTTGCTCCAAGTGGCTAGATAAGACCATTCTCTTAATAGTATAATAAGTGTGAATCAGGTTCTGTATGGGTTCCCAGGATCGATAATCAATTGATGAGCTTAATGATCACCATGGGTGATGTGGATCTCAACCTTTGCTACAAGGTTGAATATGGCTTCTATACACATATGACATGGATGCAAGAAGGAACTCACCACAAAGTTCGAATGATTTTGAGGCTCATATCAATAAACCCATCTGATTAGAGATGGCTCAGATAGATATGCAGAAGATCATTCAATGCAGAGTGTGAATGATGGACAATTGACAGCTTCTTGACAAAGCTTGGGCTTTACCAGAAGTAAAGCTGATCCTAACCTTTACCTTAAGGTTGAGGATCATACCATTACTGTATGATGATGATCTCTTTCTGACAAGGAATGAGAAACATATCATGAAAAAAAAAGAAAAAAAGAAGAAGATGGCTGCATAAATGAAAAATGAAAGATCTCAGATTGATGCATTACTTCCTAGGTCTGGAAGTATGGCAAGGCTCAGAAGGAATCTTTATCAATCAGGGAAAGTATGATGAGAAATATTAAAAGGACTTGATATGTTGGAATGACCACTCTCATGGATTCCAACTTGAAGCTGTTAATGAATGACTCATCAGAGTTAGTGTATATAACTCTGTACAGACATATTATTGGGTCGTTGATGTATCTGACGAATACTAGGCTAGATATATACCTTGTTGAGAACACCTTGAGTCAGTATCTAGTGGAAACTAGATATGTTCACCTGATAGTTGCAAAAGCATGTGATGAGGCATCTAAAGGATATGATAGACTTCGATCTATGCTATCTTGGAGATCATGACTTCAGATGGCTACACAGATGTTGATTAGGCAGGAAGTGTATCAAACAGGAAGAGCACATCGAGAGGATGTTATTGTCTGGGATCAACCATGATCTCATGGTTTAGCAGGAAGCAGTATAGTGTGGCTCTCATCACAAATGGAATATATGGTTGCTTGCTCTGCTAGTTGTGAAGCAGTATGGCTTCTGGATTGTTTGACTTAGAGATAGACCCAACTGTGATCCTATGTGACAAACAAAGTTGTATCAAGATGGCAGAGAATCCAGTGTTCCATGATATGGCGCAGAAAGGAACTATAAAGTTTGAATTTGTAACAAGTTGCCGATGTACTAACCAAACCTCTACCTCAAGTGAACAAGTTACCGATGTACTAACCAAACCTCTACCTCAAGTGAACAAGTTACCAATGTACTAACCAAACCTCTACCTCAAGAAAAGGTTGAGTATTTTCCGAGAAAGAAGAGGGATTGCATCATCCTTGAACACATGTTATAAAAGGATCCGTAGACGTATGGTCTTCGAGAATGAAGTCTGTAGTGGACAGAAGAGGATTGTATCATCCCTTGACTTTAGTTCTAAAGTGATCCGTAGACAGATGTCTCCAAGAATGTGGTCCCTAGTGGACGAGAGGATTGTATCATCCCGGGACTTCAGTTCTAAAGTGATCTGTAGACAGATGTCTCCGAGAATGTGGTCCCTAGTGGACAAGAGGATTGTATCATCCCTGGACTTCAGTTCTAAAGTGATCCGTAGACAAATGTCTCTGAGAATGTGATCCCTAGTGGATGGGGGGATTGTATCATCCATGGACACATGTCCTAAAAGAGATCTATAGACATATGTCTCCGAGAAAGTGGTCCCTAGTGGACGTGATAGGACTGCATCGTCCCTGAGCGTTTGGTTCAAAATGTACGTGACAGGATTGCATCATCCTTGGACTTATGTCCTAAAGAGATAGGGATTGATCATCCCGTAAGTGGATTAGGATTGCATCATCCTTGGACTTATGTCCTAAAGTGATAAGGACTAATCATCCTGTAAGTAGATTGGGATTGCATCGTCCCTAGACATGGTGAGGTGTCTTAAAGTGATAAGGACTAATCATCCTGTAAGTAGATTGGGATTGCATCGTCCCTAGACATGGTGAGGTGTCTTAAAGTGATAAGGACTAATCATCCTTTAAGTAGATTGGGATTGCATCGTCCTATACATGGTGAGGTGTCTTAAAGTGATAAGGACTAATCATCCTGTAAGTAGATTGGGATTGCATCGTCCTTAGACATGGTGAGGTGTCTTAAAGTGATAAGGACTAATCATCCTATAAGTAGATTGGGATTGCATCGTCCCTAGACATGGTGAGGTGTCTTAAAGTGATAAGGACTAATCATCCTGTAAGTAGATTGGGATTGCATCGTCCCTAGACATGGTGAGGTGTCTTAAAGTGATAAGGACTAATCATCCTGTAAGTAGATTGGGATTGCATCGTCCCTAGACATGGTGAGGTGTCTTAAAGTGATAAGGACTAATCAGCCTGTAAGTTGATTCGGGATTGCATCATCCCTAGACATGGTGAGGTGTCTTAAAAGGATAAGGATTGATCATCCTGTAAGTTGATCTGGATTGCATCGTCCATAGACATGAGAGATGTCTTAAATTGAGAGGGATTGATCATCCCGTAAGTGGATCAGGATTGTATCATCCTTGGACCTATGTCCTAAAGTGAGAGGGATTGACCATCCTATAATTGGATCATGTGTGTTGCAGGGTATGCTGCTATGTATTGATGATAGATGTATTAGTGAGAATACATGATTTTGGTGATAGATGTATTAATGAGAATACATGATTTTGATGATAGATTTATTAGTGAGAATACATGCTTTTGATGATAGATGTATTAGTGAGAATACATGCTTTTGATGATATATGTATTAGTGAGAATACATGTTTTTAATGATATATGTATTAGTAAGAATACATGTTTTGATGATAGATCTATTGGTGTGAATACTAATACAGATGATCCAGATGCTGTAGATCGAGATGATCCAAATGCTGTAGATCGAGATGATCCAGATGCTGTAGATCGAGATGATCCAGATGCTGTAGATCGAGATGATCCAGATGCTGTAGATCGAGATGATCCAGATGCTGTAGATCGAGATGATCCAGATGCTGTAGATCGAGATGATCGAGATGATCCAGATGATGTAGATCGTGATGATCCAGATGCTGTAGATCAAGATGATTCAGATGCTGTAGATTGAGATGATCCAGATGCTGTAGATCGAGATGATCCAGATGCTGTAGATCGAGATGATCCCGATGCTGATGATCGTATGATGACGATGCTAATGATCGTGAGGATCCAGATGTTGATGTTGTTGTAGCTGTTCGAGTGCTGCAGAAGATAAAGACTCAGTACTGAAGATGTTGATGTTCCAGTATTGAAGATGTTCCAGTAACTGCTTGAGTTATTGATGATGTTGAGAAAGATTCCAATGATTTATAGATGTATCGTGTATCATGTTGATGGCTCCTTACTCCTGCAGATGTTGTTATAATATCCTTCTCATTAAGGTGGAGTGTTGAGATATTGTAACTTCAAAGAATATTATATTTGTACTTTATTATTCCGAATATGTTTCATTCCTCTGTGAAGATCTTATTGTATATTCGGAGATGTTTATTCCTCCGTCAGATTGTGGTAACTTGGGTTATTAGACTTCCCTAGCGGGGGTCGGCCCTGTATGTGTTATGTGGGTCAAAGGGTTATTAGATCACCCTAGAGGGGTCGGCCCAGTTAGTTATAGTGGGGTATTTAACCCATTGGTTAAATACGAGCCTACATGATTTGTGTAAAAGACAAGTCAGATTAGTGTATAAATAGAGGAGGTGTATTCCTCATTTTACACACACTCACTCACTTGAGAGTGGCGCACTTGTGGAGGAGAGGTCTGCTATGGAGAAGGAGGAGCTTATGCTCAGGGTTACATCTTTGTATATTGCTGGTCATCTATATTGAGGAAGATTTGCTGGGTTTTCTACCCCATGAGGGTTTCCCAGGATAAATTTGTGTCTCTTGTGTTTATGCTGTGCTTGTTGTTTCTTCAGTGATCCTGTATATGCTATTATTGTGAAATGGAATGCAATGCTGCTATTTTCTGTCTTAGCATATTAAAACTTAACACTATTTTCCTGGGATCAACAGCTTTTTTGCACACTCTGAGTGCTCAATATTCCAACTTTTAACCTAATCCTATGTTAGGAAAACTTTGGGTGTAGGGAGCTTGTAGGATTTCCCAATGTGGGTGGGATGAAATGAAGCGAATTCGTTCCCATTAGAACTTGAAATTATTTGAGATTTAACATCCACATAGTGGAGAATCCACCCTATCACTTCAGCGCATGGAAATAACTCTGGGCATGCAACAGCTGTATGAATAGCGGATTTCTTGATATTTTGATATATCAAGTTTTCTTCAATCGTCGCATCTGGTATGTTTTGATCCCTAATGAAGTAGTAGATCTATCCCACTTTGAATTTAGTGGCTATTCCAGTGGTGGAACCATATGGTTCCCTTTTATCTCCAGAGGTGAATTCCAGGCTCTTCCATCCATAGTGTCCTTTTGTGTGGGAAATGCATATTTTATTTGGATTATCATACCCATGGACGGAGAAGAGCCTTCTTCAAATTTTATTAGAAGTATCGTCTTGATTTGATTTGAACATCTGAATTTGTATGTTCATGTCTTTGTTTGATTATTTGAATATCCATCTTTAACTTTTGTGGATGTTTGTACTATGAAACAACTGACTCTATATGTGCCTTTTGGCATTAATATTTTGGTATAGGATCATTTTGAGATTCCATACAACTGAAAGAATTCGCTTCCTTTTTATGGCTTGTCCATAGTATATAACTTCAATTTACAAGGTCATTTATATGTTTGTGTGAGTGGATCCTCAAGATAGTAACCTAGAAGTTTTTGTCCCATAAACATATACAGGATTTGGTTCATTTTAGTTTGAACTGGACCATGTGATAAGTTTTCCAATAAATAGAGTAATAAGACAAGACAGAAAGGTTGAAATCCTTAAAATGATAATGCTTGAAACTGCACTGATGACTCTTCTCAACAAGAAGAAACTTTCAAATTTTGAAACAATTCTCACCCCTTCTAAGATTCAAAAGATATTTCACTGAAGAATTATTTCATGCCTAATAGTTAGATCACAGTTTCCCATTCATCCTTCTTACTGTTGACTTGACTTTATTCAAGGGTTTAAAACAAAGTAAACAAAATTTGGTATTAAAGAAATAACAGCTAGGCTAAAACAAGCACTAAAACAAAAAAAGAAATCTTATTTATGTACAGAGGTTTTCCTAGAAATAAGAAATATACTGCTTGAGAGCTTGGTTGTTTATAGGAAGAGTTTCCACTTCCCCTTCTAGATTTTTTAATCTATATGTTCCTTGGCTAAGTTTCTCAACAATAGTGTAAGGGCCAAGCCATAAATGTTGAAACTTGGTATGCTTTCCCTTTTCCTCGTGGGGTTGGTCCCACTTTAGGACTGAGTCACCTACCTCAAATGATTTCTTTCATACTTTCTGATTGTCAAACCATATATTAATATTGCATTGATTTAAGTTAAACTTACTTCATTTTATTTATGTACAGGGGTTTTCCTAGAACTAAGAAAAGTACTGCTTGAGAGCTTGGTTGTTTATAGGAAGAGTTTCTACTTCCCCTTCTAGATTTTTTAATCTATATGTTCCTCGGCTACGTTTCTCAACAATAGTGTAAGGGCCAAGCCATAAATGTTGAAACTTGGGTAAAGATAAGTACATATTTTTTGCATCGCTAAAAAAAAAATTGTTTTAAATGATAAGCATGGTCTTCTCTCTTCTTGGAGAAAACTGTGACATCATCCAAATATACAACTACACTATGGCCGATTAATCCTCAAAAAGCAATGTCCATGGCCCTTTGGGACGTGTCTCCATAAATCGTAAGGCCAAAGTACATTATTCTATAAGCGAATGTTCCCCATTTCATGTGGAATGTTGTCTTGAGACGATCCTTTTCGGACACTAACACTTGATTATATCCCAAAAATACATCTAATAGGGAGAACATTTATAATTTGATACGAGCTGTAATATTTATTCGATGGGAAGAACATGATAATTGTCCTTACTGGATGCTCAATTCAAGTTCCAAAAATCCACACACAACTTTATCTCTCCAGATTTTTTGTTTTAAGGGAATGTGACTCTATACTTGAGCTTTCGTGTAACACGGACTAGATCGACTACCTATGGATCAAACAATTCCCTTCTTGGCCTTCAGAGAGAATCCCTTGAATTGATCTCGAGGCTAGTAAGCAAGAACATAGACTTACCTTCCAACACCAAGGTTTTCCCTATATCACACAAGGAAATATTATCCAAACAAAGGGCCTGTAAGCATGCATAATATCATCAAACACTTTCCAATAATAGCAAGTTTCCCTAAAATATTCTTCTATCCAAGTTTGGATAGGACTTAAAATTATATTTGTATCATGAGGCAAGCCAACAAACCCATCACATGCATCCAAAAGGATAAGGATTCTTGGCTAAGCATTTTTTGTAATAACATAAGCCCCATGCTGCTCCAAATCATGAGAAAAATTTGCATGTGAATATGAAGGCTGAGACTGAGCCTCCATGGGTTGCATTAAATATATCTTCTCAGTGAATTTCTTCCCCAAGTCTATATCACTAGTACTTGTGTGTGCTTGAGAATGATCTTCATAATAGTATAAATGTGCCTCCTCCATACCAAGATGTCCAAAGGTCTCAAAATCAATACTCCCTTCTCTTGATATATCAAAAGTGGCATTTTCCAAATATGTCCAATAATCATCATCCAAATCCTTTTCAAAGATGGGGAATTCTTCATTAGTATTATCATAACTTTGGCTGCACTTATCCTCTTCATGTTCACAATCATCATCCTTAGAAGGCTTGGTTTCAAATATATCGCAAGGGGATAATATTACCAAGCCTTCATCACCATGAGGAGAACAATAAGGAGTGTCAACATGCACATAACAAACCTCATCATGAAGTTCTTCACGATCTTCTACAATGGCTTCTTTCTATTCGAGAGTATCCTTAATGATATTTTCACTCTTTCTTTCTTCTTCTGGATCAAGATGTGCTCTATTTATTTTAGGAATGTGGGTAAGGAAATCTTTAATCACCTCCTAAATATCAGAATTGTCTTCTTTGAGAGACCATTCATAGAAATTTTTCTTGAAGAAATATTCCATTGAAGAGATTTTCTTAAAATCAAAACCCATTGTTAAAATTTGAGCATTAATTCACAATACTCTTGGATATTTACTAAGAGAATAACATATATAGTATATCAATGCATAACAATCACAATAAGCATGACAAGCATCACAAGAATCAAAAGCATAAGAGACAAGAGACATAGAGTTTCCGTGGGGAAAACCCTAAGGTGAAAAACCCCACAACTTCCTCAGAGATAGAGAGAGCAATGGATCAACCAAAGTACAACCAAAATACACTTGAGATAGTCTCCTAGAGCAAATGATCCTCCTCCTCACTAGTACGCCACTTTCTGAGTGAGAGAAGTGTGACTTTCCAAATGATCCAAATAGAGATCCCCTGATCTCTATTTATACTTAACTTGTTTTCCCAGTGACCTTATGGGGCCAACTTGTCTATCTAGATACATCCACAATATAATATATATTTTAGGGCCAACGCCACACATGGTGGTCTAATAACCCATCAGTAAGTACACACACTTGCGACACTTGTCAATCCACATGACAACACTTCCTTATAGAGGAATAACACATCTCTTATAAGGGTACAATAAATATATATAAAATACATAGATGAAATACATTCCAAAGTTACATATACATCAACACTCCCTCTTAAATAGGAAGGTATTTCTCGACACAGTTCTACTAGATAAGTCTTCTTCTCGGGATCATCGTCATCGATGCATCGTCATCATCATCATCACTGCTGCTACTATCTCAACCAATCTCTAACTCTACTCATCATAGGAAGTTCTACAGAGCCAGTCCTATTTCATACTAGATGTAGGCCCACCACCTGCAGGTCTTCATCATTTGTGCGAACGGTCTGATAGAGGTGGCCTCTCAGGACTAATTTTATGTGCGGATGCAATACTGGAAAGAGTATCCTAGGAACATTTATGTGCCTAAGCATGAACGACAAGATCTCCCAGGACTGATTACATGCATCTCCTCCATAATACCTTTAAAGAGCATCCCAGGAACATTTATGTGCCGCAGCACGACCGGAAAGATCTCTAAAGAGCATCCCAGGACTTATTACGAGCACACAGCTCAACCTCTCGGATCTCCAGGACTGATTACATGTGGATAGACAAAACCTTTAAAGAGCATCCCAGGAACATTTATGTGCCACAGCACGACCGGCAAGATCTCTAAAGAGCATCCTAGGACTAATTACGAGCACACAGCTCAACCTCTCGGATCTCCAGGACTGATTACATGTCTCCGTAGTAATACCTCATCCCAGGATTGATTACGAGCACACAGCTCAACCTATCGGATATCTGAGGACTGATTACATACTACATAGCAATACCGGAAAGAGTACCCCAGGAACATTTATGTGCCACAGCACGAACGAAAAGATCTCCCAGGACTGATTACATGCTATTTGCACAAACTGCCACATATCATCTCTAACCTCCAAGTATCAACCTGATACTCATGATCCAACGGATCATCATCGCACGAGGCATCATACTGATGCCCATGATCATACTGATCATCATCACTGTACCATCCTGGTACATATCATCTGGAGTAGCATCCTGAAGCTCATCATCATGATCATCCTGATCATACAATGCATCCACCTGATGCATACCAAGTATCTACCTGATACATATCATCATACATGATCCACCTGATCATACAATGTATACACTTGATACAAATACAAATACATGATCCACTTGATCATACCTGATACATATCAACATACATGATCTACCTGATCATACAATATATCCACCTGATACATATACAGATACATGGTCCAAGCATCCAACATGATGCATATAGAAAATACATACAAATGATCCAACTGATCATATCCAGCATCCAACATGATGCATACATACATAAATGATCCAACTGATCATATCCAGCATCAACACGATGCGTACATACATACAAATATAAATGATCCAACTGATCATATCCAACATCAACACGATGTGTACATACATACAAATATAAATGATCCAACTGATCATATCCAACATCAACACGATGCGTACATACATACAAATATAAATGATCCAACTGATCATATACAACATCAACATGATGTGTACATACATACAAATATAAATGATCCAACTGATCATATCCAACATCCAACATGATGCATATACAGAGTAGTAACTGGAGCATCATCCTAATACTCATCATCCAGCGCTTACATCCACAACCATGTGAAGGATCCTCCTTCCAACATACTTGGAATGGATTTAGCACGTGTGTCCATCACTTTTTCCTCGAAGTGTCATCAATCTAAAGAACACCAAGCCTCTCCCTGAAGTACTCGAACTTCACCCTGGCTAGTGGCTTCATCAGCACATCTGCAATCTGCTCGTCCGTCGCAATGTATAGGAGCTTCACAGATCCTCTCTGCACCATATCCCTGATATAGTGATATTTGATCTCTATGTGTTTCGACCTGTCATGAAACACTGGGTTCTCGGACAGCTTCACACAACTCTGGTTATCACAAAAGATACCAGTAGCATCCAATGGGAGATCAAATAACTTAGACAATAGCTTCCATAGCCATACTGCCTCACAACTAGTTGAGCAAGATGCAACATACTCTGCCTTAGCTGTACTCAGTGCTACGCAAGACTGCTTCTTTCTAAACCAAGAGATCACACCTGATCACATACTGAAGTAGCACCCAGATGTGCTCTTCCTATCTGTAGCACTGCCAACCCAATCTGAATCAACATAACCCTACACGTTAAACTTTTGATTCGCTTCATACTTGAGCCCATAATCCACTGTACCCTTCAGGTACCTCAGAACATGCTTTAAAGCAACCAGGTGAACACTCCTCGGATCCGTCAGGAACTAGCTCAATGTGTTCACTGCAAAGCAAATATCTGGTCTCGTGTTCGTCAGGTACATCAAGGACCCAATCATCTGACGATACATAGAGACATCAACCGGCTCAAATGAAGCATCACATAGAAGCTTTAGATTCGATGCCATGGGTGTGGCCATGGCCTTGCAATCCATCATCCAAAATCTCTTCAGAATATCTACTGTGTTCTTCCCTTGACCAAGGAAGATCCCACCTGAATTTTGCCACACCTCCATACCTAGGAAATAATGCATCATTCCCAAATATTTCATATCGAACTCAGCAGCAAGCTTCCTCTTAGTATCTGCAATCAATCTGTCATCTCCTGTTACAAATAAGTCATCCACATACAGGAGTAGAATCACAGGATTCCCTTCCTCAACCTTGTAGTAGAGGTTGTAATCCGCTTTACTCTTGGTAAATCCCAAGCTAGATAGGAAACTGTCCATCCTACCATACCAAGTTCTGGGAGCTTGCTTCAAGCCATATAAGGCTTTCTTCAATTTGCACACATATGACTCCCTATTGTGTATTTCAAAACCGAGTGGCTGCTCCACGTATACTTCCTCTTCAACTACACCATTCAAGAAAGCAGTCTTGACATCCATCTGGTGTATTTTCCATTTCATTGCTGCAGCTAGGGAAAGTACTGTTCTGATGGAAGTATACTTGGATACAGGTGCAAAAGTTTCTTCATAATCTATTCCCTCTTTCTGAGAGAAGCCACGAGCTACGAATCTTGCTTTGTATTTCTCTACACTGCCATCTGCAGCATGCTTGATTTTGTAGATCCATTTGGAAGTCACAACAGACTTCTCTTTAGGTCTTGGGACAACATCCCAAACATCATTCTTCATTATTGATTGGTATTTCTCAACCATGGAATCCTTCCATTCTTTCTTTTCCGCTGCTTCTTCATAACTGGAAGGTTCTTTGTTCATAATGTCACAGAGTAAAGCAACATAGCGGGTATGTGATCTGGTTCTCTTCTTTGCTCTGTGTTCTTCTTCTGGAATGCCAAATATTTTTGCATCTTGAATGAGCTCTCTAGCCCATGCAGGTTTCCTCTTGCGAGAGTTATCCTCACGAGGTGGATCTATAGGTTCTTGCGGATCTTCAGACTCACGAACAACTTCTGGAGTTGCTTCAGTCATGGTAGTGTCTTGAAATCTAGTTTCCTTAGGTTCTTCATAAACTTCGATAGGTGCCTTCCTTGATTTGATGAATGCTGAGTTTTCATCAAATGTTACATCCCTGCTGATATCAATCTTCTTGAACCTTGGAAAGTATATTCTGTAAGCCTTCGAGCTTTCACTGTAACCCACAAAGATACCCTTCTTTCCTGAAGGATCTAGTTTGGTCCTCTTTTCCTTTGGGACATGAGTGTATACTGGACAACCAAATATTATGAGATGGATGACTTCAGGTTTCTTACCAGAAAAGACCTCTCCTGGTGTCATCCAATATCTTGTGGGGTGTTCTGTTCTGCACATATACGACTGTTCTAGCTACTTCTTCCCATAGATGCATAAGTAGATCCTGGTCATGCAGTATTGCCCTTGCTGCTTCCATGATTGTTCTGTTCTTCCTTTCTACAACTCCATTCTGTTGAGGATTATAAGGAGTAGTCAACTCCCTCTTAATCCCTGAATCACTACAAAGCTTCTTAAAGTCACCTGAGGTGAATTCTCCACCATTGTCGGATTTGAATGTTTTGATCTTTTTGTTAGTTTGATTCTCCATCAAGGTTTTGAATTCCTTGAACTTATCAAACACCTCATATTTGTTTTTCAAGAAGTATACCCAAGTCTTCCTAGAGAAGTCATCAATAAATGAGACATAGTAAACATACCCACTTAGAGAACTGGATGACATAGGTTCACATACATCTGAGTGGATGATTTTCAGGATATCTTTTGCCTTACTTTCACTGCTTGGGAAAGCCTTCTTAATATTCTTACCTTTTGCACATCCTTTGCAAACACCTTCATGTTTGGTCTTGATTTCAGGAATATGCTCTACAACCTTGCTTGCAATTGGAAGTGCCCTATAGTTCATATGAGCAAGTCTTTTATGCCAAAGTTCACTTGGCTCCATGGATTCATGCACCATGGCATGTTTAGAGGTTGTCCTTTTAATTTATACAAACCTCCCTCTTGCTCTCCAATGACAACTGCATCATCTATGGTCTTTCCCTTTGGCCACATTAGAACTTGGCCATCCACAAATGCAACCCTCATACCTTTTGTATCCAATGCAGAGATGGAGAGTAAGTTCTTCTTGATCCCAGGTACATAAAGGACTTCTTTCATCTTCAAATATTTTCCAGAATCTAGGTTGTAGGAGGCTTCACCACTTCCTTTGATGGGATATTGATAATCATCCCCAAGTTTCACTTTATGGGGTGATTCTGTTCAGACAGATTTACAAAGGATTCTCTAAACCCAGTCATGTGTTTGGAATCCCCACTGTCAATTAACCAATCATTACAACCATGGGAGATAGTACCTGTGAGAGTAGAGATTAGAACATACTCTTCTTCACTTGACGAGTCATCATTACTGTCATCACTTTCTACCCTATCCTTCTTCTTTGGAGGTTCATCATCTTCGGCAACATGAGCATGGTACCTTCTTTTGTTACCCTTCTTCTTCTTGCTGGAGTTGTTGTTGTTGTGTTTGTCCCTTTTGTTCTTGGGACATTCTGAAGCAAAGTGACCCTTCTCATTACAAGTGAAACACCTTAGATATTTCTTGTCTTTGTGAAAATGATGAGAAGATTTCTTCTTGTGATGGGATGGCTCCCTCTTGAACTTTCCCTTCTTAGTGTGAGATGTGAGAGCTTGATCTTCATTTCCCATCTTCTATTCTCTTGCCACAAGCCTTGCTTCTTCTTGAGAACATTCCTCCCATAATCTGCTGAAGGAGATTAACTTCTTTCTGGCATAGATCCCCTGGATAAAAGAGTCCCATGACCTACGTAGTCCATTCAAAGTAGTCATAACAATTTCACCATTCTCTACCATTTCATCTATAGCTTCAAGTTGTTCCTTGATTTGAGAGACCTTGGAGAAATAGGATTGAATGGTTTATCCATTCGACATCTTGACCCCTTTCAATTGATTTCGCAGGGTCATCTCCCAATTTATGTTCTTTCCTTCAAACAGCTTGGTCAAAGAGTCAAACATAGCCTTGGGTGTCTTTAGAGAAGACACATGGGGTATGAGATGGTCTTCGATAGAATCAGCGATGATTCTCTTTTCCTTGACCAAGTTCTTCTTATGCAATACCTTAGCCTCTTCATCCTCTGGGATAGGGATGTCTTCTTTTATATATGAGTCCAACTCATTCTCTTCCAGGTGACTCCTAATTGGTAGTCGGTCCTGAATGCCTCTTGGAATGATTTAGTTTCTGTTAAAACCTAAAAATAGTGATTAAAAATCACTGGGAAAATAGTCTAAGATATCTCTTTGATCACTCCCCAAAAGGGGTCTTTTCTTGCAGTAAATTTGTTAGACAAAAACTATCTAAAAAGGGGTTAAATCTGCACATATAATGGGAGGTAAGGGTCTGTATAAAGAAATTTTATCATTTTACAACCTATGGGAATCGAGCTAAAATATGATACAAACACCAAGTTAATTATTTACAATATAAAAATACAAAAATGTACAAGTTCTAGATTACTTTTCTCTCAAAACTAGGTGTACACAAATGAGGATTTTAAGGCTGCCTTCTGGTTTCTTCGATCTTAGATAGAGAATTAGATATGAATTTGTATTTTAAATCTAATATATATTGAAATCAGATCTAATCACTGATATGAAGTTTGATACTCAGAGATCTGATTTATCATGTCACAAAAGATGAAATATTTGAGTTTTTTAGGATGAAAGAGGGCTAAATGATGGAGGAGGGAGCTCTTGATCCTTAGGAAAATTGGCCAGCCCTTCAGGGATGCCAAAATCCTGCAAAACCCACTATTATAATAGTGATATAAAGAGTTCCAAAGATGGTATAAAACACAATTCTTATGCAACTCCTAAGTACTGGAATAAATGGATGAGACATTTGACTTGATTGTAATGCTTAACAAATGCTTGTACTTTTATATCTACTTATGATAAAGAATTCTGAAAATGAATATCTATGTGTATGTCACATGCAATATGTTAGAATGATTATATCCTTCAATGAAAGCAGCTTTGAAAAAAAAATGATTGGATCCTTAGATGCACATAACTTTAAACAAAAAGAGCTTGAAGAGTTTTCTTTTAAAACTTGGAGGATTGAAGAAGAAGAAAGATGATGCCAAAGAGAAGGGCATGGATTCAGTTAGGCCTCAATATATGAGGGGATTGATTTGAAAGTGTTCAAGATAAAAGAGATGCTCTAGGATTTCTATGATATTCTTGAAGCTCCTAGAGAATCTGCAATAATTTAACTCCTGCAAAGAGAGGGGATCTCCTTTTTTTATAGCTTGATGGTGTAACCTACATTAAAGGGGTTAGTATAGAAATACCCAAACTGATAATAGAACTAAAAAATAACCTCCTTTCACGAAACCTATCACTAAGATAAATCTAGACACAAGACTAAAATAAATCTATGTCAACTAGGCAATAGTACCCTTTCAATGACCATAAGAGCTACAACAATTAGCAAGAGGAATTACACAAATAACTAAGCAACAACATGGGATATAAATTTATACCACACAATTACAAGGTGAGATCGATGTAACCTCTAAATTTCTTTTCTTTTATTCCAATTCTTCACAATAGAGAAATTATATAAAGTTCTATCAAGCAACAACCAACTTGAAATCGAGAGGAGAGGCCTCTTTAAATATCCCAATGGGACTAGAATTCATCCCCCTTGATATGGTGAAACATGTAGGGGATCCAAAACCCTAATTAGATCTCCAAGCCCTAATTAGGTCTCCAATTACCCCAATGTGCCATTTGGAGGGGGACTAGAGAAATATGAGGGAGTTAATTAGGCCTCCAACACCCTAATGCGCCTCTTCTTGGAGTAAATATTGGAAATCCAATCAAATCCACTCTCATACATGAACATGCATGAGATATGCACCCCTATTGGAGATATTGAGCAAAATTAGGAGTTTGATTGACTTAATTAGTCCTCCATGTCACTAATGCACACCTCTTGAGCAAATTGAGGAGTAATTAATGAGTCACCATAGTTAACTGAGCCTCCAAGTCACTAATGCACCCCTCTTGAGAGAATTGATGAGTTACCATAGTTAATTGAGCTTCCAAGTCACTAATGCGCCCCTCTTGAGGAAATTTAGGACTTTGACTTGCTTGAGTAAATCAAGGCTGCCCTAATTGTAGCAGAAGACTCCAATTCATGCACAATTTTAGGGATTTGATCTTGAGATCCCAAATTTTACATAGGGATCCCAAATTTTTGACTTTGATATGACTTATGAACTAGGTTATGATGCCACCTTGCTCCCCTTGACGAGGGGAGGACCATGCATGCACCCCTCCTTGACTTCAATTCCCGCGCAATCGTAGGGATTTGATATTGAGATCCCAAATTTTGACTTGGATATGACTTATGAAGGAGGTAATGATGCCACCTTGCTCCCCTTGATAAGAGGAGGACCATGCATGCACCCCTCCTTGAGGGGAGAGGTGCCAAGAATATTCCAATTAGAATTTATGACCCCCTTAACTCAAATTAAACATTCTCTTTTTCCAACTTGCTTGTCCTAGGGACCAAATAGGTTATACATGACTATAGGACCATGGTGACTAACTTAATTTGTCATTGAACCACAAGAAATTAGACACTAACCTGAGGAACCTAGGTTATAACACACTTTGGCTTTAGAGGTGTGAGTGAAAAAATGTAATAGAGAAAATATATAAATATTAAATAATAATAATAATAATAATAATCATAATTATAATAAAATGTAATAGATAAAATATATAAATAATAAATAATAATAATAAAAGAAAATAATAATTAGAAATTATTTAAGTTAATTAGAAGACACATCATTTTATGTGAAAAGGCATGAGTAGACCTATTTATTTGGGTCCCGATTGTATTGTAAAAATATATCTCATATCATTATCATATTCTATGGATTATTTATTTTACCTACATTGGAAATGTTCTTAGTAAGGGATCTTGTTCGTTTCTTTGGTATTAGAGCAAGTCTGATTCAGTTTTTGGCTATTAGCTTGTGGCAATAAAAATTCTAGAGTTTCTCTGATAAATTTGTCTTTGACCATAATTTATTTTTTATGATCTTTGACCTTGGACCTTGGCCATTCAAATTTTCATTGAGGAAGTAATCATTCCACTGCAAATAAGAAGAAGAGGCCAAGAATCCTCTCAAAAAAGAAGAAAAAAATAGAAAAAAAATAACCAACACATGGTTTATAAAAAAAAATGTAGTTTTATTTTCGACCTTTTGTTGAAAAAATAAACGAACCATTCATGAAATGCAATAAAAAAGCATACAAGCATATATACACTATTGACCAACGCAACCTCAGTCGACAGGGGTTCGCCTTAGTGTCGACACATACCGCAGTCTCCTTGGGCACCGGCCTGGGCAGGTTTGAGCCCGCCCAACAACACCTGCAGAGCAGATGAGGTCTCACCCGAGGTGTCCAGGAAGAGCAGAAGAAACCATGTTTCCACCGAGGGAGGAGGAGAGTTGTGGCTGCACGGACTAACTCTATTGCGGTACTTAAACATAAACTTTAAACATTCGACATGGATTTATAACATATTACTTAATCATATCATTTATCATCACAGCAACAGTAAGCAGACATTGCATCAAGAAAATATAACAACATTCACATATTGCAACATTGCACAAAGATCGTACCAAAACATCATCATGTTATTATTGTCGCAGTTGTATACCAGAAGCAAAACATAGATCTTCGTACACATACATATCCTTATCTCTTGCTACTATTCTGCTTTCTAAGACTTACAACTCTCATCTATTTATAGGCCTCTGCCATTACAATGTTTGTCCACTTACAAACGACTTCCTAACCGACACTATGGACAAATGACCCAATATCTAACAGACTCGATCCAAATGACCCAAAAACCTGCATACCGTGGTACAATTGACTCAACATTACATAACATATGGTCCAAGTGACCCAAAACCTGCCAACTGCGGTATACTTTAACACAAAATACTCCTTCCGCACCCTCATCCGATGTCTCGCAGCATCGGCAGTACTGCGATGTTTCCTCATCGAACCGCCTGCCAACATACACCAATTATAAAGGTGTTGATTATTAACTGTGAAATTCTTTATTTAGCACATTATTGAAGTTATGATATAAAGTAATATATTCAAAAGCTAAAAAGGGCTTTAAATCCATATTATCAAAAGCATTACTCATACATTGGTACTATATCAAAGATTTATATTAAAGAGTATACTTTATATATATACAAAGTCAATAATATAATATTATATTGGATTATTAAGGAATATACTATAAAAGAACAATACATTAAGTTAAAAAAGGTGGTGATTAAAGAGTTTTGAAGGTGGAATACCAAAGACATTAAAAGAATTTATTTAAAAAATATTTAAATTATAGTGCTAAAGCAAGGAAGCAAAGAAGCCTCTAAGAAGAATCAGAAGTTGTGAACTATGACAATTATCGATTCAGAAATGCAGTTGCAATTACAAGTAGTATTGGGTGAGTTAGGGAATTATTAAACGATCAATAGACAATTACAATTTGATATTAAGAAGCATAATTATTTTAATGAGTTAAAAGATAAATATAATTGCTACTTGAAAAGGCATATTAAGGAATTCATCGCACAAATTGAGGAACTAAAAATCAAGAAACAAAAATATGACAAAAATAAAGAAATATCTCGCTAGAAAATTCAAAATCAAAAGTTAGAACAAGCTAACCTAGACCTTAAGGAGAAGTTATCAGAGAAGGATGAAGAAATATCACATTTAAAAAATCACAAGCAAAATCTACTAACAAAAAATAGGAAGTCAAAACATAAAAAACAAGATGATAAAAAAATAGAACAAGAAAATCAAGGTCTCGAAAATAAATTATCTGAAAAGGATAAAAAATCTTATAACCTGAGGAATCTTAATCATAGGCTGCTTGAGAAAATCAAAAGATTAAAAGAAGAGCCATCAGAAAACAAAAACCTTGAAGACAAAGTCAGAAAGCTAGAGAATGATGAACTTTTACATTTACTGCAACATAATCAAAGCTTAATTACACAAACTAAGAAGATAAAGAATGATAAGAATTCGTTACAAGAAACACAAGAGAAACAAAACAAAAAGGAAGCAGATCTCTAAAAATAGTTCAACAAGAACCTATAAAAAAAGATGAAGACATTTCTTACTTCAAAAATATGAACCAGGGTTTGATTAAACAAATACAAAAATTAAAAGATGCGAAGCTAGACAAATACTCAGAAATAGAATTCCAAATTGTGGAAAGAGGAACAAATGCACAATCAATTGAATTATATTATCAACCCATAAATCGCCAGAAGCACAAAAAGTTGAAGTTTCTACAAACACTCCACAAGCGACTCGAATACCTTACCATCATCCAAAGAGTTGTTATGATCGATGACAAAGTAGGGAGGAAAATAAACAATATTCTTCTTACAGACAGCCCAACTACCAGATTGAAAAAGAATGAAGATGAAATCGACTACTTGTATGGAAGCCTAAAATGAGAATTTTTATCCAAACAATCGATCAACAAAAAGTCCCAATCAAGGTTAACTTGGGATGGACCACTTCACAAATGATGCAACAATTTCACTCAATGTTTAAAAAAACATATAAACGCGTTTCGTCAAGTGTCGCAACTACCAGCATAGAAGATCATAGGAAGTCATCACGAGCAAGAACAAAGGATAAAGTATTCCATAATAATGCTTTTAGGACAAAGCATTTCTAAGGGGAAGACAATGTAATAGATAAACTATATAAATAATAATAATAATAAAAGATAAATAATAATTAAAAATTAGAAATGATTTAAGTTAATTAAAAGACACATCCTTTCATGTGAAAAGGCACAATTAGACCTATTTATTTGGCTCCTGATTGTATCGTAAAAATATATCTCATATCATTATCATATTATATTTTATTTCTACTCTATGGATTATTTATTTTACCTACATTGAAAGTTTTTTTGTAATGGATCTTGTTTTCTTCAAAAAACCATGTTGAACTCTGGTCACTAGGATCTAAGTTCAACTAGGTAAAAAAAACACTCCAAAGGTGTCATGACATGAGGGACCCATTCAAGCTTTCCCTTTTATAAATATAAATGATGTCAATTTTTTTAATAAACAACCTCACTTTGACCATGATAAAGGAGGTGCAAAGTACATCAACTGAGTAGAAGACTACTTGAACCATGATAAAGGAGGTGCAAAGTACATCAACTGAGTAGAAGACTACTTGATTAGATAAGGGTGTTTAATGAGCCAAGTTGAACATTAAGCTTAATTGAGGAGAAATTAAGCTTAATTGAGGAGAAATAAGTATAAGGGTGTTTAATGAGCCAAGTTGAACATGAATGATTGATTTAAGGAATCAATTTTTATTCATGGTTTCAATCTACTAATTGACCAATCAACTTTGATTTGTGGGTGATGAAATGAGAGGATCTATGTCATAATAAATCTCAATTTGTATGTGAAACAACATTTAGATATCCCTATCTTATGGCATCATGGAATAAATTTTACAACTATAAAATCTCATCTATGGGCCACATTAAATAATTTTGATAAATATAAAATCTCATCCTCAATTGTCATTTAAATTATAAATGTATTTTTCAATACATTTATATTCTAATAAATTATAATTATCCCATTTTAATTATAACTCTATTTTACAAATATTATAATTTTTTAAATATTGTTTATTCCTATAATCCTCGTATCAATAAACGCTTGCTGACTTTTTTCCACAAATTTTATAATGCGAGGTCATGTTCAAAACTTC
Source organism: Larix kaempferi (assembly GCA_027924585.1). Taxonomy (NCBI): domain Eukaryota; kingdom Viridiplantae; phylum Streptophyta; class Pinopsida; order Pinales; family Pinaceae; genus Larix; species Larix kaempferi. The sequence goes on from BSBM01000036.1 coordinate 2,262,245, forward strand.
AAAGGCAATGAATGAATAGAAGCTTCCTCATAAATGACTCCGCGTTTGATTGCCACCTACCATATACCATGTGGATCAAGAATTTAATGAAGGTTGACAACTGTTTTCCAATTTGACTTGACACACCCTCCACCCTATTCATGGGTTGACGCTGCAACCTTCAAATGAAATGAAATCATTGACATAAAGCTGTCAACAGAATCTGGAATTATTACTAAGATAGGGGCACTTAAACATTTCAAATTTTTATAAGCTTTCAATTCAGAGCTTTGGAAATAGGCAAAAAAATAAACTGATGAACTTGCCAACATATTTGGAATAAAACGAGGCAATTTTTAAATTCTTGAGAATGATGGGTTTAGGGTTTTTCTTAAATGTCTGGTACGAAAAATATCAAATTTTTATCCATCTGTCAAGGACCGTGAAGTCCAGGTTGCTCTACCCTCCCATTTACAAGTCAGACAGTCAACGTAGGTACGAATTCTTCGATTTGTATAATTGTAACAGATATCTATGTTTGACAATTGATCACGATCATGACGATGGCAAATCTGTGAACTGCCCTATATTAATCTGCTGCTTATATCCATTATAGATATTCACACTCTTCGGCGATTCTCACATTTCAATACGAAGAGCGATATCACTTTCCCTATGGCCAAATTGTTGGTGTTGGGTTTCATCATATCGTTATTGGCTTGCCACTCAATCGCTTTGCGATTGCTATCACACGGTATTTGGCACCAAGCATTTCATCTATTGAACAAATTACATTGTCTTAAGCCTGTTTTTACTGGGTGTTGGTTTAACTTTATTTTAATTGCAGAAAATAGTGGTGAAGTTTGGCTTTCCAATTGTAACGAAAATTCCATCCAAAATGCTCCCAACAAAGTAAGATATAAGTTATCAAGAAATATAGTTGTGAATTTGTTTGTAGAATTTCAGCTTTGGAGTTAAACCTAACTCGGTTTTGCAGGATGGAGATCATAAGATATTACGATGCCATGGGCAACGGCTGGCCGGAAGGAAAAGCGTGCATTCAACCTCCAATAAAGATGACTGGAAAGAAGCCCCTGAAAATCGTGAATATGAAGACAGCGACTATATTTACACCCGTCACTAGCCTTGAAAATGGTCCTTTTCGGGCTTCACTCCACTTCACTGGTCAATAGACTGGTCAGTGGCTTTTTGTGTGTTAGGGTTGATGGACATTATATTTGCCTAGTATTGGTATCTGTATCTTGTTGGAACACAATAGCATCATATTTATCTATTTTTTACTCGTCTTTGGGTCTTTGAAAAAGCTTACGTTGTTCAGGAGTGGAGTGGAAGGGCATTGACCGACTTTTACTAAATACCGTAAATACGGTATGAGCTGAGAATTCACAGTAAGACAGGTTGTTAGTTGAGATTGGAGTATACTCTGCGACCTAGAAAATATAGGAGTCGAACAGAGCCGCCCTCCACTGAGGCGGCTATATCTTCTACATCGCAGAGTATAATCTCAGCTAACTACATTAATATTAGTGTTGAGCTTCCACATATCATCATTCATATTCTGGTTTGTACAAGCTAGGTCTGATTACAAAATTGTCTCGTGAATATATATTTTGATTATTAAATTGTAACTGTTTCAACTACATTTTGATTATTGGAGTGTTTATATAGACTGAGTTTTTTCGTAAATATGTAATTTACATGATGAGAAAGGATCGGGATCTTTTCCAATTAGATAGTTATATGTGATATTCTTTTGTTCTTTCCATAGTAACGAAAAATATCGTTTTGCAATTTCAGAGACGTGCGCATGGGCTTAATGTGGCGTCTTTCTATATTTTACTGGAGTCTGGAATCTGTGAACCTAGTTCTCACCATATTAAAATCTCCATAAACAAGGCAAACAGTTTCATGTAGTTCTGCGTTGTTCATCTTCGTTCATTAACTGTTCAACTTCAAAAGATCGCTCGTTCATTTAATGGTTATCTTGAAAAGTTAGCTAGTCGCCAAAGAGCTTCGTGTAGTTCATCTTCAAAATATCGCTCTCATTCATTAATGGTTCAGCTTGAAAATCAAACCTAATAATTAACCATTTCCATTAGTTGAAGATTAGGTTTTAAGTAGGACCAGTCCACCAAAGTAACTCGCGGGATAACAGGGTGGCGATGCCGCCCAATAAAAGTTAACTTAAATGGTTAGAAAAACCTATTTTCTTTATTGTTGTGTGAGAAAAAAAGTTCAATTTATTTTTATTTTCAAGTATATAGGCTTTTTAAGTATATAAACTTTTAGATATTATATGAGATTTTGGATTTTCTTAGATCCATCAAAAACAATTAACAATATTAAATGAGTGTAATAAATATATAGTCTATTGATGGATGGATGGGGAATCAAGTTTTTCTAGCCTAGTGATGCAAGAGTGGGGAGAAGGATTAGCAACGCAATATCTTGCAGACTTTCGCAGGAAACCACGCAGAGTCTCTGTCCCGCGTCGGATGCTTCTTGGAGCTTTGGGACTTGCATGACAAGTGCATCCAAGGACTGCGTGGTAGGGACTTTCTCCTGCCTGGAGCACGTAAACTATTGACAGCTTACCTCGTAGCACGGACTTGAAATAGTGCGTCTACTGGACCGTGTGGCTATTTGGGGCCATTAAACTTCGACCAAGCTACCATTCTTTATGCATTCAAGATACTTAGGGGTTTATCGTTACGGTATATGCAAATAAGTAAGGTATGCAAAACTACACGCCCAAACGCTGCGCTCAAGTTCAGTGTTCCACTGTGTGATTAGTTAGCTTACTCATTCATTCATAGACTTATACTTGTTGAATACCTAGCATTCACCCATACATGTAACACTTAAAGTATTATTCCCATTCTCTGCGGCGAATACATATAAAAGAAATCACATAACAGATAACTGCAGTATTAACCTTCATACTAAGCAAATGAACAATCATAAACACACAACAATCACATAACACAGGAATTAACATGGTTCACCCCCTGGATGGAGGCTACATCCACAAGAATGGTTGTTAATATTGCTCTTAATAGGAAGGGTACAACCATTCTTAGTCTGCGCATTCAGCTGCAGACTCTCTTCTCTCTCAGATAGGTCCCTGCGCACTCAGCTGCAGACTCTCTTCTCTCTCAGATAGGTCCCTGCGCACTCAGCTGCAGAGCCTTTACAATGGCTTTCAAGCTTTTAGATTCTATAATAATCAATGCTTAATCAAAACTGAAGAGTAACCCTTCCGTTACAAAATCATGCCTTCTTTATAGATCATGCCCATAGGTCATGTCTTTACAATACGCAGGCCGAAAAAAACCCTTAGGTTTACCAAAACCGATTATAGTTTCCATCTCATCGAGCTAACTGGCGCCTGGTAGTGAATCTTCCATCATGGCATGCCCTTTGTGTGTTCCCATGTCGCTATGAGCCTTCCTATCGCACGCATGCCAATAGGTTGTTTTCAGAGAGCCGCTCTTCTTCTATCGGCTTCGTGCGACTGGTATAGGTGGTGGCATCTTTTGCATGTGCGACCTGTCGCTTTCTTCCTGATCCACTCCTGCCCACCGCTTGGCATTCCTAGTGCATATTTACCAAAATTAGACCGTTGCTGGTCTATTGGAATACATGCCATCTTCCCCATCCAGCACTCTGCCCTGCTGGATCCTTGTAGACTGGACACTTCGCGGTATTGCATCCTCGCAGCATCGAGCTTCGCAGCTATCCATCACTATGTTGTGCGCAACTTCGTAGCATCCCCAGAAATTATACAACATGAATTAAATATTTAGGCCGAGCTATGCTCAACTTCGAAGTTCCTAAAAGGTTCCTTGTTCAAAATTACCCCACTTAGGCCAGGCCCAACAGGCCCCTAACACTTACATGTGGCTCGCTCGTGAGCCACTTGCAACCTTGCCAAGCTATTCCTCCTACTGCGGAGCTAACTTCGCAGCAAACTCATTGTACCTACCGAACAACTTGTCGACCACTTGTTTTGTGTCATGCTCGACTTGTCGGACTGTGTCCATTATTTCAATTGTAATTTCTTCGTCGACCTGACCTTCCACCCGCGCTTGATTAGCGCGCAGCTCCTTTATCTTATCCTCAATCTCTCGTGAGATCGTACTGGCATCTTCCAACAAAGCTTCTGACTTATCTCCTAGCTCACTTTCTATTTCCCTCAACGCCTGCAATTCCTTTTTCAACGCGTTGATTTCTCAGTACTTTGGCAGCCTGTCCCTCGGTACAAGAGCTTTTACTTCTGCATCTAGATGCTCCAGTGCAACCTGCTTTTCCTTTACGACGTCCTTTACCTTCTGTAATGCCGGGTCCTCTTGAGGGTCATGAATGTTGCTGAGGCCACTTCCAACAACCCTTGACACTTAGCCACTTCCGCTACAATGGTCTCCGCAACAGCTTTCACCTCCTTTGCTCTTAACTGCTGCTCATTTGGTGGGGTTTGAGGGTTAACTTGTTCCTTCAGGGCAGCAATCTTAGCCTCATGGACAATCTCCATGCCTTGCATTTTTGTCTTAAGATTTGTAACCAGATTGCCAATCTTGGAAACTGTATCCACTGGTTCTGCTTATACTTCAAATTCATCTATGCCATCGGAAACCACGACGATCGTGGCTTCTAGCCTTAGCCGATGATCCTCTGCGTATTGCAGCTACATAGCTCTCTTCGAGCTATCTTCCTCCAGCTGCCTGTTGGCTGGTTGCAGCTTAGCTTGTCCTTTGAGTGCGTCAATGGTTCTTTCATGCATTTCCTCCACACACTGCAGGTGTAAAAAGTGTAGGCTTGGCAGTGGTATTTTGGTTAAGTCAAGCTCTACTTGCTCAACATCCTTTGTGTCTAGCACCAATTGCTCAGGCATAGGCAAATTGACAGTGTTCATATCTAGATGAATGATACGTGACCTCGTGAGAATGGTCATGGTCAGCTGTTGCTTCGAAGTCCCTTCGGACTTCCCTTCGAATTTTGAGTCACGCAGCGGGGGTAACCACTTCTGTACTTCATCAATCTTTAGTGTAATCCCCTCCAACGCAAGCAGATTCTTGACTAGAGTATCCTGTATTTCTTTATCTTTTTTCTCCTTTCCAGTCATGAGATCTTCCATCTGCTCCGTGAATTTTACTGCGATCATGTCATAATCATCCTCCTTGAGGACTGTATCTAATTGGCCTTTATCAGCTTTCTACTTCTTTTGTGCTCCCTTTTTCTGTTCGGGGTTCTCCGGCTCCTTCCTTTTTTCTGCCTCCTTTTCTTCTCCTATCAGGCATGTTTACGGAATGGGTTCATCCTCGTCTAAATCATTGGGGACATCAACGAACTCAACATAGAAATTAGCAGGCCATTCTTTAATTATGTTGTCAATGTCATCCTCATACATGTGATATTTTCCTACATACCATTCTGCCTCCTTCTGCTGCGCTTTTGGTGAAATATGGATACTGCGCATGTCAGCATAAAAATTGATGATGCGAATATGTTTGCTAGTTACCTGCTTTGTAATACTTGGAGTCGCCAGAATCACATCGCGCAACTAGCTATAGTACTGGTAGAACACTTTAGCGGTTGCGTGCTCCCTCTGCAAATTCAGATTTTCCTAGAGGTTTGAGTAACGAGGCCCTCTGCATTCATTGGCATCAGTGATTACTCCAACGTAATCCTTTGGTTCTTTCCATCCCACAAAAGCAATCAGCACTATAAGCCATGTATAGTGAAAATTGCCTCCATTGATTTGCGTGTCATTGAGTTTGTCCATGAAATCATTCAATAGGTATTGCAACCAGTTAAAATGTTCCCCTTCTGCTGTCGCAGTGCCAAGAAGTACTGCACCCACACTTACCTCTAGAGGGCTACATTTTTTGAGGACCTTTCCTGCTAGCAGCTGCGTGACAAGCCTCGTCGCCCTATTTTCAATTTCTTCTGTCAAAAAACCCCTCTTCGCTTTGACGATGGGGTGGGTTTTCTTCATCATGGCCACCGCTTCTTTATCCTTGCTCTTTCCTTGAAAGTAAATTTTGGGATCTTTACCCCTCTTACTCAGTCCTGTAATGCGGTGGATTAGGTCAATGTTAATGTCCACATTACAGTCCAACCATAAGTAGCCCTGATGCATTAGTGCCATCAGTATTCTTACTACGGCGTTCAGCTCTGGGGTTCTATCAAAGTGCGGGAGCCTGAGTAGGTTGAGTAGCCCAGATTAGGCTACCCTTGTCAGCCAGCTCTCGGCGACCAAGTTAAGCTGAGCCTTTGCATATTTCTTCAAGCACATGTACTGATCGGGCTAGAACTGTGGGAACTTTGGGTCATGGGGTTCCTCCTTCTGTATGGCTAGCAGGTCATAATCCTCCCACTTGCAGTCTTGGATTTTTTCCAGCAGGTTCTTGTCTAACTCCACATGCTTTGATAGCGGTGATAATGGGATCTCATACTTGGCGTTTTTCAGCTGCTTAAAGACCGGTGTGTCTAGTGCATGTGGTGAGATGTAATTTGGGGTCATAGTAAGCGGTATCTGTTTATCTGCTACTGGTTGTCTTTTCCCTATGGAACCCATCTTAGGAATTTTTGTTCTTGGTGCCGCTGGAGTCTTGCCTTTGTCTTCCATAACTGGGATGTTCCTTGGTGACCTTCTTGACGCTTGTCCTGGTTCGAAGGTAATGTTCTTAACTGGGGTTCTCATTAACCCTTCGATCCCTTTGTGCTCAAAAATATCGACTATCTCTTGAACTATGAATTCTTCTGCAATAGACAACCTCTCACACATGCACTGGCTACAATTCACGAGGTTTCGAGATGGTGTACTATAAGTATCTCAGATAGAAGAATTCGAAGTGTTTGGTAATGCCCGCAAGGCAATGTGCAACATTACTTATAGGCACAATGGACCCTCTCCGCGCCCCTCAACGGCTAGATGAGCATTAATGGTATATCCGTTGGCTAAATCTGGCAGATCCTTTGGTCTTATCCTTCAAAATTCGGTTCAAAACGGCTATTTCTACTTTAATTGTCCAAGCGGTTGCTAGCAATGGCTATATAACGGCTATTTTTCTGCACCGACACTTTAACATCTATTTTTCTGAACATCGCGTCAAACTGCACGGTAGGTTATTCTTGGTCTTGAGCAGTGACTTCGCGGTATTGGAACTCAAACTTTTGAATTAAGTCTCAGCCTCATGTTATTTTCTCCTCGCAGTTCCATTTCTGAGCTTCGCAATTGCGTTGTTCTTCTTTCCTTTTTCTTCTATATGTTAAATTTTTTTTTCCCCGACAACACCTTGTGACCGTGCTGGATAGTGGCTGATGGCGGCATGGTCTTATTGTTAAGGTCACATGGAAGTTTGGCATTCACGCAGAGTCCAAGTCCTTCGGGATTCTTTTCTTTATTAAACTTATATCTCTTTCCACTTCTTAGATTATGTGTCTCTTCGTCAGAATCACTAAAAATGCTATTGACCATGACATATGTAAAAATATTAGTGCATTCTTAAAACTCCTTTCTCAGCTAAAATCAATTTAATGTATAGACTTAGATTGTTCAAGAACTTACCTCTGAATCCTTCGAAAAAGTATGCTTCAGCTTGACTGTAGGACTTCGGCGTGTCTACAGCAAACTCGGTCACAAATCGTTCAAGTATACTATCGACCCAGAAGTCAATTGCTCGCATTAGTGGGCTATCTATTACTTTGAGCTGTGTTGTGAGCTCTGGATTCCACTCTGTAGGTACTCCTCCTTGAAAACATGTTTTATTTTCTGCGAGTCACGAGATCCACTCATGCAACTCGTTTCCAAATGAAGCCCATAAAATCTCGTGAATCTCTCTCCACAAGTATTTGTTCAACCACTCTACGTTAGATAGACGCGGGTGTTTGTTCTCTTTTCTTGAAAAATCTCTTTCAATCTTGTCGCACCAATCCCAGATCTCTTTCTTTTCGGGATGCAAATTGTCTAAACCCAATGGAAACTGGTACTCTTCTTCACACATTACTTTCCAACACTCTATTGCATCACTGGTCTTAGCCGAGCAATGAAACCATTTGTTGGTTGTATATCACCTTCTTGAGGTTTCCAGTGTAGACCCAGGTAGTTCATGGTTCAAGGAACCAACAAAACCCCTATTCACTGGCCCTTTTGGCAACAGACTGCGCGTAGCCTGAGGTCTCACATGAGGTGAACAACTGAGGGGCTGGATGGGGAATCAAGTTTCCGTATCCTGGTGGTGCGAGAGTGGGGAGAAGGATTAGAAGTGCAATATCTTGCAGACTGCTGTGGACAGGAAACTGCACAGAGTCTTCGTCCCGCGTCGGATGCTTCTTCGAGCTTTGGAACTTTCACGACCAGTGCGTCCAAGGACTACACGGTAGGGACTATCTCCTACCTTGTGCAGGTAAACTATTGACAGCTTACCTCGCAGCACGGACTTGGAACAATGCATTTACGGGACTGCACGGTTGTTCGAGGTCATTCAACTTCGACCAAGCTACCATTCTTTATGCATTCAAGATACTTAAGGGTTTATCGTTACAGTATATGCAAATAAGTAAGGTATGCAAAACTACGCGCCCAAACGCTATGCTCAAGTTCAGTGTTCCACTATGTGATTAGTCAGCTTACTCATTCATTCATAAACTTATACTTGTTCAATACCTAGCATTCACCCATACATGTATCACTTAACATATTATTCCCATTCTCTGCAGCGAATACATATAAAAGTAATCACATAACAAATAACTGCAGTATTAACCTTCATACTAAGCAAATGAATAATCATAAACACACAACAATCACATAACACAGGAATTAACGTGGTTCACCCCCCAGATGGAGGGCTACGTCCACAAAAACGATTGTTATTATTCTCTTAATAGGAAGGGTACAACCGTTCTTAGTCTGCGCACTCAGTTACAGACTCTCTTCTTTCTCAGATAGGTCTCTGCGCACTCAGCTGTAGAGCCTTTATAATGGATTTCAATATTTTAGATTCTACAATAATCAATGCTTAATCAAAACTGAAGAGTAACCCTTCCCTTACAAAATCATGCATTCTTTATAGATCATGCTCGTAGGTCATGTCTTTACAATACACAGGCCAAAAAAAACCCTTAGGTTTACCAAAAACGGTTACAGTTTCCATCTCATCGAGCTAGCTGGCACCTGGTAACAAATATTCCATCATGGCCTTCCCTTTGCATGTGACCATGTCACTATTGACCTTCTTGTCGCATGCATGCCAACAGGTCGCTTTCACAGATCTGCTCTTCTTTTAACGTCTTCGTGCGACTAGTACAGGTGGTGGCATCTTTTGCATGTGCAACCAGTCGCTTTCTTCCTGATCTGCTCCTGCCCACCGCTTGGCATTCCTGGAGCATATTTACCAAAATTAGACCATTGTTGGTCTATCTAGAACACGTGCCATCTTCCCCGTCCGACACTCTGCCCTGCTGGATCCTTGTAGACTGGACACTTTGCGGTATTGCATCCTCGCAGCACCGAGCTTCGCAGCTATCCATCACTATGTTGCATGCAACTTCGCAGCATCCCCAAAACTTATACAACAAAAATTAAATATTTAGGCCAAGTTGTGCTCAGCTTCGAAGATCCAAAAAGGTTCCTTGTTCAAAATTGCCCCACTTGGGCCAGGCCCAACAAATCCCAAAGCGGAAAACTATCATTTCCCAAAGCACTTGATCTTTGATAAAAATAAAACCAATTTTTTCTCCATGATTTAAAAAATGATTTGTTTCCTTTATCTAGTATGGAGAATATAGAAAAGCTCCACCGAAATTTTACTACAGCCCTCTTGTTGTCCATTAGCAAGTTTTCTATTGAAGTCTCGGTTAATAAGAGAGATAGTAGAACCAACCCTTGGTATGATCAAGAGTGTAGGAATGCGAGAAAAGAAATTAAGCAAGCTACTGCAGAATCAATAAAAATGGACAAGATAAATCAGTACAAAACCCTAATTAAAAGAAAAAAAAGGCACTATCTTAGTAAACAACAAGAAAATATCTTACACTTCTCCAAGGTGGCTCCTAATAAATTCTGGAGGAAAATTCTAACTCGCAAAACAAAAGAAGATAATAAGATTTCTTTAAAATATTGGAAATCCTATTTTAAAAAGCTTTACGAATCCTCGGATATGAGAGATAACATTAAAACCCTTCTTACAATGAAAGAAGTTTTCTTGTTAGAAGACATATATTTCAGGGTTTAGCGCTTAGCAAATGGAAAATCCAAAGACATTGAAAACTACCAAGCAATATTATTAAAAATTGGGGGGCCTTTGCTCATCTCACACATCCACAAACTCTTTAATCTAGCAGTCAAGCAAGGGTTCCCTACACCTTGGACTTAGAGCCTCATTATTCCTATTTTCAAAAATGGCAATAAAAATAATCTAGTTATCAGACCATTATGTTTAGCCCTCTCCTAGCCAAGTTATACGGTATTATATTAGAAAAGAAGATCAACAAATGGCTATAAATGGAAGGTAAGTGGGATAAAGGCCAAGCAGGTTTTAGAAGGAATAATTCAACCATATACCACCTCGTTATGCTTAGAATCATTACAGAGGAATGTCGTAATAATAAGTCTGGCCTTTTTTGTTTCTTTGTGGACTTTAGGAAAGCTTTTGATACATTTCCTAGAAATAACTCGTGTAATAGGTTAGAGGAGATTAATGTTCCTTTTGAGTTGAGAGCTGTCACGATAAAGTTATACGAAAAGGTCATCACCAAATTTAAGAATAATGAGGGTTGGTCAATGGATATAAACTGTAATATTGAAGTTAAGCAAGGTTGCCCCCTCTCCCCTTCCCTCTTTGGCATTTATATCGATAAACTAGAAAGACGTTTAAAAGAAGCAGGTTATGCCGGTACGATCTTAACTAGGACAATTATCATCCTCTTTCTTTATGCTGATGATATTGTTCTTATGGAAAGGTGCCCCTTTGATCTCGATAAACAATTAAGAATTCTCAAAGATTTCTGCTCTAACATGGGTATGACTGTTAACACCGACAAGACAAAAGTTATGATTATAAAATCTAAGAAAGACACCTATGCAAATATTATTTATGATAATAGTAAACTGGAGGAAGTGACTTCTTACAAATATCTTGGAATTGATATTCATCACAAGCTCAATTGGAACCATAGCATTGATAAAAGGATTAATGGAGGATGGAAAGCTTATTTTGGTCTTGAAAATAATTGTAAATCATCCAACCTAGTCATGTGGGATAAAAAAAGTTCCTCTTTGAAACTCTTGTAATCTCTGTTATCTTATATGGTTGTGAAGTATGGGGGTGCATAATTTGTAGATAATCCAGGAGAAAGATTGAGCAAATCCAGAAGCGGTTTATAACTTATAACCTCAAAATTAAAAGCAATACGTGTTATCCTATTCTCCTCATAGAAGTGGGTCTTTCCCCCATCGAGAGCATGGCTATGACTAGGTACCTAATGTACAAGCACAAGATAAATAACATGGAAAACGAGAGACTTCCTAAATTGCTTTAAATTCAAGCCAAAACCAACTACGCCTCAAGCGGATTTGGTATAAAGATATGATGGCTTGGTTAGACCATTGGGGCATTGATGTAAATGACACTTTACAGAATATCGATAGTATTTGCTACAATACAAACTTTGCTAACCTCCTAACTTGCCAAAACTATAGTGAGCTTGGAAAGCTTCTTACCAAGCTTTTTGAGCATAGGAACAAAAGTTTAAAGCAAACCAAGTAATAACCTTCTTAAGATCCGATAGACCAAAGTTGACCTCAGTGGAAGTACGTCATCATCATCATCATCATACTTTATTTTAATAAAATAACTATATATATACTTTATTTTTATTTTCATCATAAATCTTTAAAAATGATTATTTAAAAAATACATAAACTAAAATTACATTTATTAATGTATAATTTTAATATTAAATCATCTTTTATATATATATATATATAATTTTTATTTTTAATAAAATATTACAACTTTTTTTTATATTCTTTATAAAAGTATTCATAAATTTTTAAGTGGTAATCAACTAATGTTATAACCAAAAAAATGCAATCGGTTCTTAAGAGTTTTTATATCATTAAAGTTCTCACTTTGTAATGTATTAACTCCAAATACAATATTTACTTTATAGGAAAGAGAGGCATAAGATGATAATAAGAATTTGGCTAGACGATTGGTTGGTCTCTCTTTATGAAATATTTATAATATACTTTGATTTAATCAAACTTCTATTAAAAATATTTAGTTTATTAATCAAATTTACATTTAAAGTTGTACAATATTTAATTATTTGATAATTATATTTTCAAAATTTCTTACTTAAAAAAGATTTTCATCTCTCAAAAATATTTTAAAGAATTTTTTTAATAAAAAAATATCTTTAATTAAAACTTCTTATTTTTTATTTTTACATATGATATTATGTACATTCAATAAATCAATATATTACATTCCTAAAATTTAAACAATTTCTACCAATAACAAATAAACCTTCCATACATTAAAATAACTAAATAATAATTCCCACTTTCTTTAAAAATCAAATTTGAAATAAAATTAAATTCCCTAAATATATTAGTGCATATATTGAATTTGAATCGATAGCTTTAGCAAATTCTTATCTACTAATCTTTTTTACTTCTATTTAATTATTTTAATCATATTTATTATTATGTTACCTATATTTATTTATAATTCATATTTATATTAATGAATATATATTATATAAACAATGGTTTAGATAGCTCGAGGACACACATATATATAGACATACACAAAGAAGAGAATAGTGGAATCCATGAACATCATTATTCGAACTGTTTAATTTGATGGCTTGGTCTGTAATACAAGTATGCGGCTGACATTTGGTATAGCATGTTGATCATCATTTAATTCGGTAGCCGCTTCCTGCAGTGTAGCCTAAGCCAGGAAGGCCCCCCTGTCTTGGTATACGTTGCATCGTTACAGTGGTTTCTTTATATGATTAGTAGTTTCATTTATTTCATTATTTGTCTTTTATTTTCTATTATGTAATAGTTTGATTTCGCATGATCTCTTTAATGATTTTGGCTGATGAATGCATTTACAAACTACATGAAATATTTATATATTGATTCCATTGAATAATTTGCTCATAATATTGTTGCAGGGACATTTTGATCTCTTGAAACAAGTGAAAGACCATGATCTAATGTTTTAACAATTGCAAATTGCAATTCAATAGATATCAATTCAAAGTGCATGATCTATTTATGTAGCATAGTTGATCTTCATTTTGATTGGTTTTCCTTTGAGTTTATTCTTAGATAGTTAAGAGTCTTTTATACAACATACTTCCTTTCACTAAGATAGAAGTTGTCAACAACCTAACCTTTCACATACAATGCCTACATTTAAGAAGGATACGTCCCTTGGTCGATAATTAAATGTAATGAAATTTAAAGCATATAAATTGCTTGACAGAGTCCAATAGGACGACCAAGCAAATATGGGATGTACTTTGACAAGTTATAAAGATGTAGACAAAATACATTCCTGATTTGCATTCCATACATGATGCATCCATTGAGAATAAAATGTGTTACCTATCAGAGATGGGAAATACCATCATTTCCATTGAACAAGAAGTGAAGGAATGACCAGCCATTCTTCAAGATTCAATTAGAACATATTTCCCTACTTATCTATCAAACATGCACATAAGAAACAAAGAAAGCATCACCACCACTTCCTCCTCCTCAGAATTCTCTGTTGTGACCATAGTTCCATTTTTTTAGCCCAAGTGCATCCACAATGTAGTGACCATCTAAACAATGGTCTGAAGAACCCAACAACATTCAAGTATGCATACCACAAAAATGATGATTCATGGTTATTTGATTATTTTTGTACTATTTAAAATTTTTCATCTTCCCTTTTCTTTGGGATGGAGAAGGATTTGAGGGTGTGGGAGATGTTGAACGAGCTTCATCGACCTAGTCAACTAGAAAATAGAGTCGATTAGTTGGTTGGGTTAGTCGATCAATTAAGCATGTCAACCAACTAAGGTAGTTAAGGAAGTTATAACTACCTCCGAGATTGTAAGCATGTACAAAGGCATGAATTTGTATGAAAGGTAGTAGAAGATATTATTGGATCACTGTCCATAATATAATAGAGTCATTGTGTTGGATTCACTACTACTATCTCTTCTTCTCTCCTTTTATGTATGTGTTCTTGTATATTGTTTTGTTGTATATTATGCGTAGTTATGTATGCTACTGGTAACTATTCTTGTGTAATCCCATATATTACAACAATTACCTTGCATTGTGTGTGATTATTATTGTCTTGTCATGTAGGAATTTTGCATTAGAAGTGGTGATGGTTATTTATTGTACATGAAGAAGCTATATGTACATTGGCCATGCACACACACCTTTCACATGCACACTACTATTAGTTACTATATATTGGTGATTACTTGGTTATCATGACTAATGCTTGATGGACATAGTAAATATTAAGATACAATATTAATTATAGTATTACTTTGTAATCATTTAAATTGCATTACATTAGTTACATTTCAATTGTATTAGGTCCATTTACATTACCATGTATTAATCACGTTTAAATTGTAATTACATTAATTGCATTTCATTAATTGCATTTCATTAATTCCCATTAGTATGCATCAGCTATTGATTGCATGGCATGCTATAGATGAACCAATTAATGCTTACCAAACAAATAATGATGCAAGTGATAGTGGATTCTACAATAATAATTACAATAGGAGATACTTATTATTTAATGGTATTTAGATTTACAAGAACTATGGTGGAGTTAATGTGAAACCATGCATTAGAGTGAGATGTTAGGCCTGTATGTAGGTAGGTAAACCATTATTATTTTATAATAATTTGACCTTCCTAGGACCCTTCTCGATAAGGGATGTAGGTAGTGTAAAAACTAGATTAGAAAGGGAGATTGGAGTATGAAGGAGTTGGTGAATTCACATTAGGAAGTGAGAGAATGGAAGGGGAGAACACTCTATGATAACTGGAGATTGATACTTTAATTTGGATAAGTTAGTTTTCAGAAGGTTGAGGGGTAGCTAAATTGTGGTTACTGGAGTTTACAGTGGGCATGGAGGCCTAGGAAACCCCACATGTTTCCTACAACTAGCAACTTAGGTTGTAGTTGGATGGGAGGAATAATTTCAATTTGGGTAACATCACTTGGTTGGATTAAGGAATGGCTTGCAACTACTAGACTTGTTGGTGCAAGCTAATCTTTGCCACTCATGACGTGTTAGTTGCAATGGAATTATGGAAAAACATAAATATGAATGTCAAAAAGCAATATTAGAGATACCTACAGAAATTTTTGGAATATGGCGTAAGAAGATGAAACATACACAATCGTATTACCTTCTGGAATATTTAACTATTATTTATGGAAATTAAGTATAATTCCCAAAAAATGGGGTTCTCCTAAGGTTGGTATGTTATTTTTGCAGACTCCTGAGATGCAGAGCGATCCTAGGGAGATGGTCGATAAAGGAAAGTCGGGGAAAAAAAGCGAAAGATTGATTTTTTATGTTGCCTAGTCCTATATATATGTATTTTGACATACATGTACACATTGTTGTACTTAGGGATACATGTACATTGACAGGCCATTTAAGGGTCAGCTACTTTGCCATATTTTGTATTGCAATCATTCAGCTATCAATGCATGATACAATATATTGCGTGTTTTCTCTTGAGTTTCCACTTGTGCTTGTGATGATTTATCTCTTCCAAAAATTGATAAATTATGCTATTGAAATTTATATAATTACATTTTAAGCAATATTTATTCTCTTACATTTATTGCATTAATCAAGTAACATCTCACGATTGTGTTATGAAAACATTATCTTAATGGAAAAACTAATAATATCTTTCAACAGTTCAATGAACTTAGTACATGCATGCTAATTTGATATCTAATTTAAAATTGTGGTTTTTGTCAGCTCCAAGGGTTCATACCCATTGATCAGGATTATGGTTGCAAGGAAAATATGTTGCAAGGAAAAAACAAAAGTTAACAAAATAAGTCAAAACATGTTTGAATAACCTATGTCATGTAAAACATGCTACTCATATCATCAATGTAAGCCTATGAAATTTTCACAAACTAAGAGGAAGTCTAATAGATGCTACACATTTAATCAATGCTATTGTATTTCATCAAACGATACGTACATGAGCAGCTATGAAGTTCGGTTGAAGTGTGCCTACTGTAGCATGCTAAAAAAATGGCAAAGTATCAAGTACAATGGAAAGGAATGCATAACTAAAGTGTAATAAAAGTCATCAGGCCTTCATGTACATATGGTGAAATATATGTAACAAATATACCCTAGTTTGTTCCAATATGCTAACCAATAGCTGGTCATGAATCCACTCTCATAAAATCGTTGAAGATATAAACCCTATCCTTACTAAACCCTAGTATGTAAGACCCTGGTTTGTGCTTTACCTCTTTCATATGTCCATTTTCCACTTGTCATAATGCAAAAGTAATCATACAAAATCCATGGAAAATGAAATACCTAACTAGTTTAATGATATTCCTTGATAATGTTGTTTTGATGAAGGAAAATAATATGTTCATGGTCCTATGTTTGTAAAAAGGATGGATTATCCTCATATGAAAATGCATTTAAAATTGAATGCACTTCATTGATACAAACAATGATGTAATGGTTGTTCATTGTGATTTGGAAAGTATTCCCCCATAACTTGATGGCAAAGGTTCATGGTGACTTTGATCTAATAAAGCCAGCAAGGATCAGAGGGATATTATCATCGATGAAGCATCGGCTCCATTTTTTATTTGGAACTTTGAATTCTTAAAAATGGCATTAGTTACTCAAAATGAAAATATAGTGGAATGCTAAGGAGTTTTTAAATGAAGTGGCACACTAAGGACATAGAAATCTACCAAGGGTGCAGTGTGGTAGGTTTGATTGCCACTCTTTGAATGTCTAGTTCTAGAATCAAAATAAAAAATTTCAAAGTTGACCCCCATGTGCAAAACTACACACTCCCTTAGTGATCAAAACCCTAGTTTCCAAAATGGACCTAGAAGTTGACCCCTGGGCCCTGGAAATGGAGGAGAGGGACACCCCTAGCACTATACTGATGTCTTGAATCCAATAGAGTTGACGGTTTGTTGATCCTAGCCACGGTCGTCATTCTATGGCTTGTTCCAAATGACATCCCAAAGGCCTTGAGGAACACCAGTTGGATACCTACCAGGGGCATAGAATTCCAACCATGCAACAAAACCGAGTTTTAGGAATTCCTGCAAGTGTGTTTAGGAAGGTTCTAGTTGGGAATGCTATCCATAAGTCCCAAGTCGATGATTTTGCAAATTTGACCCCCATGTGCAAAAATTTCATAGTCCCTTACTAAGCAAAACCTTAGTTTCCAAAATGGACCTAAAAGTGGATCCTTGGGACATGGGATGGAGGAGAGGGTCACCCCTAGCACTCTCCCGATGTCCTGAATCCAACTAAGTTGAACGTTTTTCAATCCGAGCTATGGTATTCATTCTATGGCTCATTCCAACTTGCATCCCAAAGGGCTTCAAGGACACCTGTTGGATACCTACCGGGGGCAAAGAATTCCAACCGTGCAACAAAAATGGGTTATGGGAAGTCCTTAAAGTGTGAATAGGAAGGTTCCAGTTGAGAATGCTAGCCATAATCCACGTTCGATGATTTTGAAAAGTTGACCCCCATGTGCGAAAATTGCATAGTCCCTTACTAAGAAAAACCCTAGTTTCCAAAATGGACCTAAAAGTCACGGGGGGTTCACTCAGTGAACTTGTTACATAGCACCATCGTTCGCAGGATATTATTGAATATCCCTAATTTCACTAAATATTGGAAAATCCCTCCTGAAATTGTATTGTTGAACCCCCCTCCCAATATACATTTCCAATTAAGAAAACCCCTATTTTCACCAGATATTGTAGGTATCCATTTTTATCAACCCATTTTTAATACCCCCTTTATATCATATTATCAAGGTGTAACAAACAGGATCCTAATGCATCTTAGTATAACCAAACAAGATGCTAAAGAAAGTAGTAGTATAATTCTAACAATGATCCCACTAAGATTGTAGGGGCGACTGATCAATTTGTAGCATTGGATAGTGGAAGACCCAATGAAATAGTAATGGGGAAGGTAAAATGAGTAAAAGGAAACCCGTTAAGAGATCAATGTAACAAAGAAAGTAAAAGATAGATAGTCCAATAGTCAGTGCAATGCTTATAAAAGATGAGAATTACAGATGTTTCAAACCACAACCTACCAATCTACCAATTTTATATCATGTAAATACAAATATAGCCTTAGAGAGCTCATGTTTTTTATAAGCTTAATAAAATAAACTCCATAAAAATACAAAATTGAAACCCTTTCGTGGATGGACTTCCCTACCTTCCTATCAAAACAATCATCATTGATGTTTGAACCCAAATGAACATAGAAAAATTCCTCTTACTTTCCAATAACACCATATGATCATGTGCATATCTTGGATTTGGGGCATTCACAAGATTCAATGAATTACCTCTACTTCCTCTACATTTATTCTTGCAATCAAGGGAATTAGAAACATTTAGTTACCTTTTCGTGGGTTAATATATCTAATTCTTTTTATCTTTAAGGGAGAGGAAAAAAATCCATTGTTAAGTTTCAATCATGCAATAGATATAAAGATACACAGATGGTGAAACTTATATGATACCATTTCATGGTAATAATAACATATAATGTATGTAAACAAGGATTTAGATTTTCACCTATGTTCATGTCAGTTCCAATACAATATTAAGAAGGATGCCTTGCATATAAGAATTGAAATTTCAATTATGAATGTGCCAAATATAACTCAATCTAATAACTATTCTTAACTGGAAATGTGAAAATGTCAAAAAAGAATACAAAAAGTTGAAAGAAATTATTAGTCAAGAAAGATTGATCTAACTTTTCTTGGTTCCAGTGATCCAAGAATGATTGATATCACTTTTCTTTCTTGTCATGGAACAAGGTCTGATTGAATCTCAATACCCACCTAAACCCCAACCTAAAAAATGAAGAGTTAGACCTTTTACTAGAATGCCTACAAAAATTACAATATAATTGTTCAACTCCAGAATTCTCGATTAGCTACATCTCTTAACCTTGGAGTTGACAAGGAACCAAAAGCACACTCAAACATACTGAACAGTTTCATAGGCTACAACATGACTTATAGCTAGAAAAGAAACACACTTTGGAAATTGGCCTCATATAGAACAACAAAAGGTATAATGTTACAAGCTTTACTCACTTTTAACACTAGAAAACTCAACCTCAATTACAAAGAAAGCGTACAATCTTGCATACATATTCATAAGTGGTAACATTGACCTTTTGGACATCACATCAATAACATTCTACATAAAAAAAACAAAATACTACCACCATGGTTATCTCAGTGCCACAAAATTCTAATATTGTAATGCATGCTATTCCAAGAATCATACCTCATATCTAAATAACTTCGCCAAGCAACAAAAAGAGTAACCCCACAAAAATAAAACATAGAGCAGAGTTAATAGTAATAGTTGCAATATTATACAAATTTTAAAAATCCAAACACATTGCAGAATTTGCTCCGAGATCTTTACAAAGACCTTCAAGTCTTTGCTGGAAGAAGAAAGGATGAAAAAAATTAACTAACACATAAATCCATAAAGTTTAAATTAATTATAAACATTCACATATATTTTTATTAAGCAAAACAAAAGATATGATCAGTCAAAATCATTGTTAAATCAAGAGTATTAGTTTATCTTATAGATATGAAGTTATGTATGATATAAA
Organism: Larix kaempferi; assembly: GCA_027924585.1. Classification (NCBI taxonomy): domain Eukaryota; kingdom Viridiplantae; phylum Streptophyta; class Pinopsida; order Pinales; family Pinaceae; genus Larix; species Larix kaempferi. The sequence goes on from BSBM01000036.1 coordinate 2,282,204, forward strand.
TTGTACTCAAAAGAGTCACCTTCTCCATTTCTAGTACTAAAAAACTACTAAAAGTTTAAAGAGGGCATTGCCCTGAATTTTGAAAACATGTAAATATAAAGTATTTGATCAAATGATCTTGACATCAGCTCTAAATGACCACTAGTATAGAGGAAAGCAAGTTATCCAACTTCCAAAATGTCAATTTGCTTGATTGAAAACCTTCCAACACCTTTAGCCTTGATTTTTAAATCTCGTTGACATGAGGTTGACATCATGAATGACACATGAATTTGCATCAACCCGGGTACCTGTAACAATCAAATCATCATGTGAAATCCAAATCTATATTGAAATCCGATTTAAAATCATAAGATGGATGGTTACACTAGCACAATATCTATCTTGAAAGCTGAAATACAACTACAAAAGATGAATGGTCAAAGAAACTTACACAAAAAAGTAGGCGGAAAAAATTAGGTTGGTTTATCCCAAAATTCACCATTCGAAGGGTTCACTGCACCTGAGGCCAAAAAATATAAAATCAAGATGGCATTACTACATGAAATCAACAAAAATACAACCAATAATTATTTATAAATTATCTATTAAATGGGAATGAATAAGGAAAAATAAATTACAATAAACTTTAAATTAACCTTGTTGAGATTTCTGACAAAATCAGAAAAAACTTTGTAATCTCTTTCTTCTAATTTGTATGTGTCATTCCTATTGTTGTATGATAAGTTGGCCATTGCTATAACAGATTCAAGTTGTACAAAAAGATGATCTGTCAAATCATACTTGTACAAGCGTTGCCCTTTTATTTTATTGTACCAAAAAAACTGAAGCTCAACACCTTCTGGCCTATCCAAAAGATCAATGTCATTATGGTAATCAAACACCCTATTTACATCCTTCTTTCTTATTCTTTGAACCCTTCCAATGTACCAAGTTCCACAAGAAACACCTTCTTTGGTACTTCGAGAAACACCTTTTCTTGTGGCACGTTCAACTATAGGTATTGAGTTGATCTCAAACAACACCCCGCAGTTCGATCCAATTCCAAAGCCGATTGAAACACCCTTTTTTGAAGCCCTTTCATCTCGCCTAAAGTAGACCCCATTTCTCACTCTAGTCAACCTATCTTTGGATAATGTTGGATTTCCATTCAACTGACTAACCAAACAAGATTTGAACATATCCTTACCATCAAGCTCTACCACTGGTTTGGTAGTTGTGTTCACATTATCATCAATGGTATCTAAAATTTCATCCAACTCATGCCTCCACTCACTTTCCATTGTTTGCAATTCACTAACATTGAGTATGGATGAAGATGAAGATTGGAATATTGAGTTGGAGTTATTCGGTGTAGAACCATCAACTACTTCATCAACTACTTGGAATGTTGGATAGTTTTGATCCTCTGTCCATGGTTTAAACCACCAAGAAGATTGTGTGTGTCCTTTTGGTTGCATGCCAAATCTTGATAAAAGGTTTTGCGCATCATTCAATCCTACTTTCAGAGCTTCTATAATTTTATCATCTGTAGATATTGGACCATAATTAGATAATACATCATGATTCTCTGTTGTTTGTTGGTGCAATTTATTCCAGATGCTGTCTTGTTTTTTATGAGATTTATTAAAGCAAAGCCCTTGTGGATTTGATTCTTCTTCGGCAACTCTATTAAGAGTTCCAACAGCATGAAGCAAGTCAGTGAAATCATAGGCCCTCTCTGATCCAACCATCCCACCAACTTTGCTAAAGAAGTTCTCACACACATCTGACCCAGACAAGTGCAATACACATGGCAAGTTAGAGTAGTGGTCTCGAAACAATCTCATCAATAAAACCGCAAAGTGGCACGAAATTTTCACATCCTGATATGCCTCTCTACTAATGAAATTTATGTTGGCATTAACATGAGATTGTTTCCGTACCCAACATAACCATAACAAAAAGAAATGTTGAACTCTTGAAGCATTTCGCACTCTTTCCCAAAGAGTCAAACTATGAGACATAAAAATGTCAATGTAGTCAGAAACAATCATTAGATAAATCTCTGTACCTAGTGTTCTCTCTGCCCTACCACTTGTTGTACTTCTCATCTCTTTTAAACACCTTTGAACATGCCTTGAAGCAATGCGTTGCGCTGAACCTCAATTTTGTCGATCCATCCTCTCTATATCTTCAATTTTAAGCTTGTGATCATCCACTTTAAAAGTGTTATAAACCATTCTGACATGATTAAAACTTACCAACTCTTCTCCAAGGATCAAATCTTGTTGGCCACTAAACAAAGGATTGATTAGCTTTTTCCCGTTGTGTATGTAATCCTGGTCATGTAGTCCTATTACGTTGCCACCATCATGCAACCCAGATAGCCTCCACCCTTCCCAAGGGATTTGATATCGAATACCTTTTGTTGAAGAATAAGCCTTCAAAATAAGTTGTCTTCTTCTACTATCCCCATCAGATGAATGACCAATAATAGGTCCCAAACAATTTTCCACGTGTTTCCTCCACATAACTTCTATTTTTTCCCATTGCTTGGCAACAAAATTTGCATCGAACCTATTGCATGTTGGATGAAAAACCACAACCAAATGGGGAAGCTTTTCATGTAAAGGGTTTGCAATAATGACACGTGCATAATGACCAATTACACTGTTCTTAAAAGTGTCTGTAATAACATCATAGCCTGCAGCTCCCTCGCCCGCAGTCACTAAGAAATGTGATTGGCATTGATGATTTTCTTTATTACCACAAAAACCAACCAAAGTATCACTTTTTGCTACCCACCTAACATATTTTTTCACAACGGTCTCATCTTCAGCAAGGCATACAGGAATCGGACCCTCTATACCATGTTTGGATTTATAAGAAGCATAAACCTTTCCAAGTGCCTCAAAAATGTACTCATGCTCCCCTGGGATATATGACAGTGATTTTCTCACTTGCCTTAAAGTTGTAGATATTGAAGGACCATCTAAATTCAAGCTAATGAAGCTATGCAATCTAGGACCCCCCCATAACTTAATCATCTCATAAATGGATTTAGTGGATGCACCATACCTTCTCCCTGCTTTTGGACGTGTCAGGTTGTGAAAGATATCTTTGACAAATTCCCAAACGGCATCTTTACCTTGTAATTTTCCTTGTCTATGTGCCTCACACACATCCTTGCAAAACCTAAATACATCTTTCCTTTCTGTAGATTCGAACAACTTTTCCTTTAGGGACCTTATTCTAATAGAGAGTATAGCAACCTTTGTCCTCTCCCACCAAAGAGCCCTCATTGTTGATCTATAGCTAGTATTTGTTACCCTTGCAACATTTCTGAGCTCAGTTTGAGTCAAAAAGTCTAATCTTCTCCCTTTCCCTATATCTCGCCCATGCCTTTTAATGGGGCTCCTTGATTCACGATATAAACGCATCCTAAAGTCATCACAATTTGGAATCAACTTACAAAACTTGCATGTCAATGATTCAAAAGGTATCCCTGTTTCAGAAGCCCTCTGACAATGAATATGCCTATATGTACCATCAATACGACATTCTGTACCATGATAACATAGCATCCTCTTGGTATGCTTCTCTATGGCCCATAATTTCCCACCCCTTTGATCATCCATTAGGATTTTTGTGTTCAATCTCTCCCCATTTCTATCAATATATGGATACCAATACCCCCAACATTGTAGTATCAAGGGAGATAAATGATCTACAATAATACAATAAAAGCAAATAAATTTGAAGATAAAAAATAAAATTATGTTCAATGTCATATTCAAATTAAATAAGCTTGTGAAATTAACATACCTGAAGTAGAAGGATTTGCACTTGTAGAACCCCTATGTGATAGTGGTTGATGATGGGACCAAGAACCTAGTCAAACTTTGTTGGGACTTATCATTGGTAGGCTTCTTGGGTCTCCCAACTATGCCAGTCCTCAACCCAATTGTATTATGTGAAGCCTCATTTGTAGTAGAAATGTGCTTGTTTGATTTCATATGTTCATTTAGAGAACTAACAATATTACCACTTGCTGGTACTAAATAAAACCATTTATTGCACCGTGTACATTCCACTTTTACTTTTCTCTTGTCCTCGTATCCTGCAAGTGTTGCTTCCACCACTTTGAACAAATTTGGATCTTGTGTCTTGTTGAAATCATCTAGTATTTTGATGGCTTTATCAATCTCAATTCTATCTCCAACCATTGATGTCTTCCTTTCTATGTTACATGAAGGAGTTTCACTACTTCCCACCCTTGAAATGTTACGTTGATGGGCCCTTGTTTTCATGTGATTGTTTTTGAAGTTGCGAAGTGTCTGTCCTGACAAAGATATTTCCCCTATTCCATAATCAATACCACAACTTTCACAACGTATCTTTACTTTAGATGTTCCATTTTCTGAATATACTTTAAGAGTAACCTTCTCCTCAACAAACTCTTCCATTAAACTATTCACTTTTTGTTCCCAAGATGCCAATATAGTAGAATCAACACCTATGTTTTGTTCTATCGAATCACACTCAACTTCAACTCTTGCTTGTTTATGCATAGGTTCCTCCATGTTCGATTTCAACATTTGGTGTTCTTTCCATTACATTTGATTGCAACGCTTCAGTATCCAATGTGTCTAGTTTCCTCTTGATGCCTATAGGTGTTTTTGTAGCTTTCCATATTTTCTCTTGTGTTGCATTTAAAGTATATCCTTGATTGTTGGTAAACTCAAAAGGATATCCAATGATATTATCAAGCACAATTTCTTGATGGATTTCTGCAAAAGTAGCATCTGATTGACACCTAACTATGCCAAGGGTAGAATGTTCTTCACCAGTTACAATTACAAAGTCAAAATCATTGTCTGGATTCATCTGTATTTCCACCCACATGTACCTTTTAGTTAGATAAAAATGGATAAATATATAGAAACATTTTTCAAAATATTGGATATAACATACATTTTTCAAAGTGGTGTTGAAACATTCAAACTAAAATTGAATTTATATAGAAGGAAATTCATTGAACTAGAAAACTGAGAAATATTTGGTTTATTCAGGTTTATTCAATAGACAATTAACTGCCTCTTGTAGATATTAAATAACATTCCCAATATACCCACTAGGAATTCAAAAAATGGGTGGGCCATAATAGTTCCATTCATTGGATATGCATGCCCCACTATGCCATCACACAAGCCTTACATAGGGAATCTTTTCCCCATAGGCATGATATGATTTCCTTTTCGAGACTAGTAATACAACGAGGAGGTGACTCATAAATGAAGGGTGGGGCTTCATAGTGGAGAATGGGATCTGATGAACCCATATTAGGCACTAGGGGAAGGACCTTTGATGTGCGGGGGGACCTTCATGATTTTATGTAAAAAGGTCAACACCAAAATTTTCCACAACAAATCGAAATCGCAATAGGTCATGTGTAGGTATTTTTTTATGCATAAAGTATTCCACGTTTAGAGAACATGGATTCTTCCACAACAAATGAATCTCATTTCTCTATCTATATAAGATCAAAATTAATCCAAAATTAGAGTCGATTCTAAGGGCGTGGATTTGGGATGTTTCCCATGGTGACTGTCAATATACCACTTTGCAATAGTGCTAGTTAGGGTCCTCTAGAATAGGTGTAGCCTAATAGAATCATCAACGATGTTGTTTGGTGAGCACCATAGGTGAAACGACATGATATGATTTTAGGGGTCTTCTCCAGCCTTCCCTTCAAAGTTTGGGATGTATGACGAGAGTTCGATAGGCATAGGGGGGAATTTGGATCATGTTGGATCAAATCATTGGTCAATCTCATTAAATCAAGGAGGTTGAGGCTAACCATAACTAGAAAGATCGCATTTGGGCAAAGCTTGTCCTCATGGTTTCCATCTAAAATATTTGGGGTTTATAAAATATGTTTTATGATTCAGGATTTCCTTTTACCACATTTTGGTCAAAAGGTTGACAAAAGATAATACATCAAAGGCAACTTGAGATAACCTTATAAAAAACAATCAATTCCAACTATTGCCAATGTACAATCCATACTACATTTAACCAACTACCCACTCTACTTTCTTCAAGTTCTTAAGTTCTTTACAAGGTCATCTTTGTCAAAAATAATATTTATAAAGTGTTCTAGATGGAGTGAATACTATATGTAAATATGCATTTGTATTATTTATGTCAAAAGTACCACTATAGTCAAAATATAATATTTATAATGTTCTAGATGAAGGAAATCAAAACTTAGTGCTAGGTACTTGAATATTTTTAATAAAAATATGCAGGTGTATTATTCATGTCAAGTACAACCATAGTCACAATATAATATTTACATTGTTCTAGATGAAGGAAATCACAACTTAGTACTACGTACTTGAATATTATTATTGATTTGTTTTTCTTTTTTCAAGCAAGAAATATTTAATATTCTAACAACAAAATAATCAATTTTAATATTTAACTTTGAAATTTCAAAAATATTTATAACCATTTTTTTTAGTACATTTGAAATTTATCCTCTCTTTTAGTCAGCAATTTTTTTTTTCTGAATTCCATACACAAACCAATGCTTAACCCTAAAAAATAACAAGACAAAGCTCTTATTTTGACTTTCTTACGACAGGTACACTACCTTCCTTCCATTGGAGGATTCTTGGCCGACCTGTGTGCGCAGCGTGATTGTTGACAAATGCGCACACATTTAACGACTTTATTGTTTCAAATCTGCTTGCGGCTGCCATGATTGCAGACTACATGTTCTTCTATTTCAAACTGCATGTTTTTCTTTGTGAAAATGAGTACAATGTTATAGTTTATTTGACATATTGATTATGTATTTATGGGGGTCTGTTTATTTTAACTTTCAGTATACAAAAGTAAGACAAACAATACTCCAATTGAAATTTAACGCTACTAAATGAAAGCCTCTTTATATATTTGCGCTCTGTAGGCTGTAAGGATCTTGTAGTCAACAACATATTGTTTATAAATACCCATTTAGTTGGCACAGATCTACCGCTCAAATGTAAATTTTTTGATAGATTATAACTAGTGAATCAAAACACTGAAATTGATTGTATTTGTTTAAATTCTGTAAAGTTGGGAAGGAAAGTTTTAACATTAAAGAAAATAGCTTGAATTTGTAAATTTATGTCGAATTGAATTTCAGTTTTTGTTTTTTTAAAACTTTGGAATGAATTTTTCATTCTTAAATGAATATGAAGTTGACTATATTTGTTTTAGTTTTTAAGAAAAATTGGAAAACTCTGAAAGAAAAAAGAAAATAAAATGCAGAAGTTTTTTTGCTGGATAAAAGAACATTACAATTAACACTCTTTTGATTTTATTCCATAAGCGTCTATGTCTATCCTGGAGATTTTGAATTATGACCAAATATGAATTTTGACTAATCAAGCAAAATGTTTATTCGTTCCAGGATCACAGTCCCAAAAATGGATGAGAATTACAACTGCAAGCAAAATGGGGATGAGAATCATAACTAGAAGCGCGAACATTCTGTCAACTACTTTTGAGACAGGAACGTAGAAGATTGGACTAAAATGTTGATGCTTTTTTTTTTTTATGTTTGCATGTGTTACATACACACAGAGCCTAAATAGACTACTGCAATTGTCTTTTAAAACAATTTCCCCTGTAGCCTTGATTATTATACTCAAAATTAAGGCAAGATCTGTCAAAAGATAAGGCTACGTCAGGTCCTGGAAGATGATGGCCTTCCAAAAACTGAACTTTGGGAGCGATGAGATCTTGGAATTCATAAAAGAAGAGAACATCATCGGCAAAGGAGGAGCCAGAGTTGTGTATAGAGGCACCATGCCCAGTGGCCAACAAGTTGCAGTAAAGAAACTTGCGGGGTACAAGTTCTTGGTGATTTTGGCAGCATAGGTATGCCCCTCATATCACAGCGGGTCAGCTGTAAGTTTTTATAAGCAATATTTCCAAAAATGAAATTTTGCCCATGCAACTGGAAGAAAAACAGAACAAAAAAATCTGCACTATTGAAAAACGCGATCAATTCAATAAACTAATGTTTTAAGCCAAAACTCATAAAGACATAGAACTACACTATGAACGGAAAATCTCTTAAAAGGCTATGCCCTTTCGAATTAGAAACCCACCTTCTGAACCATATCGTAGGGGACACTATGACACTCAAAAATGGGAAAGATGAAGCTAAAAACTTTGACTTAAACTGTAGATGTTGATTCGAGTGGAGGCTACTGTATAATGGGAACTTACGACGACATTAAAATTAAGAATAGTATTCAGAACTCCTGCAAATGATCTCTACAACAAACCCAGATAAGCAGCGGCATCCAGAAATCAATGGCAAACATTACTATAGTTCTGAATGAAAGATTGCAGTGGCAGACAAAGACACAAACATTATTATAATTCTGAATCACAAGTTACAGTGATAGACAGTGGGGAGAAAGAAAAAATTGGGTGCAGGGAACGTCTAATGAGGAGCGGAATTAATTTTTTAAAATAGCTAAGAAGAGGGTAATAGAATAGGAGCAATTGCAAATGCTTACCTTTTATGGGTGATGAAAACTGGCAGAACTTGAAATTCCTCTCGACAGAACTAGAACAGGGAAACCTCTTTTCACTAGTCTCCAGCCTCCTCCTAGTGCCCAAACTCACCAGACATCGGAGATAGGAGTCGTGCAGCTACACATTAATATCAAATTAAAACTGTCAGTACCTACACATTAATTTCGGGATGTAGAGACATCTGGAGACGAAAAACTTATTGCAAAACTATTACCTGCGAGAGAGTGTTCTTTTCTGTATTTTGCAAGTTAAAATCATCAGTTCACGAATAATTTCGTAAATTAAAAACATGAACCTCAATCCTCCTCCATCCTAAAATACATGCAGAGGAAGTGAACTATGTGTATGCTAGAGTTGGCATCGTATTCCATACCAGAGATGGTATTCCTTCTGTGTTGAGTCCTTGCAGAGGAAGAAACCCAATAATCAATTGGCGCATTTGTAAAAGAAGAGCAAGAAATTTACAATATTTTTTGAACATTGAGGTCAAGGCCTTTATGGTTTAGGTACAGTGAGAAGGTGACAGCCTGATGCTTTGAGAATCGGGCAACCATAACATAAATACCTCATTTATTGTAACAGCTACAAGGAGAATCCCATGTACAGTGCATGCCAACGCTGCATGCCAAGGAGTCAATCCCATGTACAGTGCATGCCAACGCTGCATGCCAAGGAGTCAATCCCATGTACAGTTCGGAGGAGAGCTGCTTGTTCACTACACATAGTTCGATTTCATGATTCACATTTTAACCAGGCTTCACGTGGTTTGACAACGTGGATAGACAGCATTACACTCCACTAAAGATTTGGTTCAGAACCATTAATGTTTGGACGAGACACCATCACTTCCTTACCAGATCGATGCATATCGATGCAGATCACTTCCTTAACGTGGATAGCAGCAACATTAAGAACCGTCACTTCCTTACCAGATCGATGCAGCAGCAACATTAAGAACCGTCACTTCCTTACTAGATCGATGCAGCAACGACTTTGGTAATATTATCAAGTAACAAACCAAATGTTTTTTCAAAATACTATACAGTGAAACTATATTTTAGTAAAGAAACAAAGAAATTGTATTTCAAAACAAGGAATCTAGACAATTAAACCAAGATGAGAACAATAACAAAGAAAGGAATAGGACACCCAATCGACCATGCTATTGACACAAAAGGAAAATTGCACCATGCACAATCTAACAAAACAACAAGAAAACCATTTGTACAATGAAAAGGGAATAACAAGGAATACCTTGGGAAACACTACCTTCTTCAAGATGCTACATAAACTTAGGGATGGGATTGATAAAGGACTCGTTCCACTTGAGTTGAGCACACAGAACAAAATTAGGTCATCACCATGTTAACAATTAAAGGGTAAAGTGATAATGGAGAGGGATAATCTATAGTGCTTAGGGTCTGAGCAGGAGGAATACTAGTTGCCGAGATGGAAGGAAAATACAATGAATGACTAAGAAGACCGATATAGAGGGAAGCACATTCCCCAAGTATGCAATAGAGTATAATTAATAAGTTGTATGGGCATTGTATGGTCCCGATAACAAATCTCAACCAGATGGAGAACCCATAGTGCCTCCAAAAAGGCTAAGGTAAGGTATGCCTATGACCGAGAAGATGGGTAGATGCACCTATTGTGCTCATGGAGTATGGAAGGGGCTAGACAAGATACACATCGAAGTCACCGAGTGAGTCAAAACACCCGTGGAAGAAGATGGGACCCTAGACAATGTACACGTCGCAGGAGCACCTTGTTTGAATCCACATCAGGATTAAATGCATGGATATGTTGTGGATCGGGTCAAGACAAGAGATTTGGCATATTAACCCCATTAAATTTATGCATTTAAAACAATATGACAAAGACATGTGCTACATGGAACAATTATTAACCCCAACATTGAAACCATTGATCTGAATACTATGCAAACGTTTTGACATAATGTTTTCCCCTTACAACCTTCTATTTAGGATTTGTTTAAGAGTTTGAAGGAGTGGTTATAAAGTTATACACACACTTGACCATATACTTATATACAAAATCGAATTGACTAAACAATGGGCACCAATGTCAAATCCTAAGCCTTAGGATGGTATCGTAGACCATGACAAATAGTTAGGGGTAAAATTAATACCCAATGGTCATTGTGATGACTCTGTTAGTATTTGGATATATGTACACCCATATAATAGTAGTGCAACTTTTCCTACATAGCAGGTTATGGGTTTTAATGGCATACTCTTGTATAAGTACTCATAGGAATAATACTTCAAGGTTAAGTAATTGTCCTATTTGGTTATCGTCGTCACAAGTAATGACATAGGAGACTATTCTTAACTAATGTAAAGAATGTTGAATAGGGATATAGAACTCTGTAAGTAAGCCATAGTTCTATCAACGACAAGAGTAATTCAGATAAAATATTATAGAATAGAAAGTATTGTTTATTTGTTATTTTAGCAAATTTGGGTATGTTGCATATGGTTTCAGAGTTGTAGTTATAGAACTTAGGCCTATATGGGTATGTTGTTTATTTGTTATTACAACTACAAACAAATTAGTGTCGTAATCATTTTTATGGAGGTAAGACGTGGGTAAGACAGATCACTGTCTTAAAGAATCATTAGTTAAAAGGACATAGTAGTTAAATTGTTATATACATTAATGACTTTATTATTTAATACTGCCTTAACAAGCATTTATTACTTCCGCAATCACAATTTTAACATTTAATGTTGGTATAATTTTTTTAAAATTTTTTATGAAATTATCGGGATCGTGATTTGGACGTATGAATCCATCCCACGATTTGGAGGTTATTCCTCAACACTCCCAAATAAAATAACCCCCAATATTTATATTACTATGTCAAATAAAAAAAACCCCTTGACCCCTTAATATGGGGCAATATATTTTTGAGGTTTTTAAGAGTATTCAACCCCCCAATATGAATGGACGTGATATGATATTGCCTCACTAGTGAACCCCCCGTGCTAAAAGTTGACCCATGGGCCATGGAACCAGAGGAGAGGGGCACCCCTAAAACTATCTTGATGTCCTGAATCCAACGGAGTCGGCCGTTTGTTGATCTGAGCCATGATCGTCATTTTATGGCTCGTTCCAACTCGCATCCCAAAAGCCTTCAGGGACACATGTTGGATACCTACCGGGGGCATAGAATTCCAAGCATGCAACAAAACCAGGTTCCGGGAAGTCATGCAAGTGTTTCTAGGAAGGTTCCGGCTGGGAATGATATCCATGAGTCCCCTGTCTATTATTTTGAAAATTTGACCTCCATGTGCAAAAATTGCATAGTCCCTTACTGAGCAAAACCCTAGTTTCCAAAATGGACCTAAAAATTGACCCTTGGGCCATGGGACCAGAGGAGAGAGGAATCCCTAGCACTTTCCTAATGTCTTGAATCCAATGGAGTCGACCCTTTGTCGATTTGATCCACGATCGTCATTCAATGGCTCGTTCCAACTCGCATCCCAAAGGCCTTCAGGGAGACCTGTGGGATACCTAACAGGCGCTTAGAATTCCAACCGTGCAACAAAACCGGGTTCTGAGAAGTACGACATGCATTTCTAGGAAGTTTCCAACTAGGAACACTAACCATAAGTTCTTGGTCGATGATTTTGCAAATTTGACCCCCATGTGCAAAACATTGCACAGTCGCTTACTAAGCAAAACCCTAGTTTCCAAAATGGACCTCAAAGTTGACCCCTTGGCCATGGGACCAGAGGAGAGGAGAACCCCTAGCACTATCCCAATATCCTGAATCCAACGAAGTCGACCATTTTTTTATCCGAGCCATGTTCGTCATTCTATGGATCATTCCAACTCGCATCCCAAAGTCCTTCAGGGACAATTGTTGGATACCTACCAAGGGCATAGAATTCCAATCGTGCAACAAAACCGGGTCCTGGGAAGTCCTGCAAGTGTGTCTAGGAAGGTTCCATCTAGGAACGCTAGCCATAAGTCCCCGGTCAATGATTTTTCAAAGTTGACCCCCATGTGAAAAAATTGCATAGTCCCTTACTGAGCAAAACCCTAGTTTCCAAAATGGATCTAAAAGTTGACACCTGGGCCATGGGACAGGAGGAGAGGGGCACCCCTAGAACTATCTTGATGTCCTGAATCCAATGGATTTGAATGTTTTTTCGATCCAAGAAAATACTACTGTTCTATGGCCCATTTAAACTCACACCCCAAAGGCTTTGAGGGACACCTATAGATGGTTATACGAGAGAAAATACAACAAAATAATAATGAGCATGGGGATAGTGATAATGAGCATAGAGATGGTGATAGTGATAGTTATAATCAAAATGGGCACGAGGATGCGGATATTATGGTTTACTTAGATGGGAGAAAAAAACAAAGAAAACAAATACATGACGAAACTTGTGCAATTTATCAAGTTGTAACAAGTCTATGCAATTTAACAATCTATCATGCTATCAATGGTTGGCTAGGATTTCTAGGCCCATTTAAAATCCAGAGAAAATTTGTTAGAACTCTATGATTGAATGGGGAGGATGGACCTATCGAAATAGATGCATTGCAACTAATGACATGTCCTTTCAATGCACAATTTTCATTTCGTGCCTCCAATTTCATTTAGGTCAAGTGTCTCAAGGGGAGATGGAAACTTCATCCTTGGGAATAATAACCAAACCAAGCAACAAAATTGAATGTTGTAATTTTTGGAAAGTGTGTTTGGGAAATACCAACATGAGTGCATTGTCCATAAACTCCCATGCAAATGTTTTATGAATTCGACCTTTTAATGCAAAATCTTCTTTGCCTCTTAATGAGAAAAACCCTAGTTGGATACGGGTTCCAATAAGATGTCTTTTACTCCACATATGGGTACTCATGCCTTGGCCATGATCATGGAAGGGAAACAATAGACTTAGGTCCTTGACCATGCTTAGAGGAGGGAAACAAAAACCTTATGCGCTAAATATAACTTCTTAGGCTCAACCTTCATGAATGTGTCATTAGACCTCCACATAGGACAATGAATACATTGTGGGGCCCTAGCCATCATCAAGTGATTAAACAAGTGATTTATGACCATATTAAATTTTCTAAATTTTCTAAAGCTTATGGACACCATGATCAAGTCTTGGGTGTCTTGGATAAGTCTCAAGTCCTTAACAAGAGCATCAAGTATTAAACCTTCCTTCTCATTCTTGGGGATTCTTTAATGGGTATTAGGTCTTCAGTAGCATGTATGGGTATTGATCCCTTTACAATAGTTGAGATGGAAACAATATCCTCTCATGCTAAACCTTGCTTCTTAGGATCAAGCACCATGTACGAGCCCTTGAACCACATGTGTATGTTAATTATCACTTGCAAGAGTGATATGGGTAGCATGACTACATTACTTGTGAACCAAGAGTGGGTCTCTAGGTATACCAAGGTTAAGGGAGGACAACAAAGGTTTTGTGGTTTGGGTTTCTAGGTTTTTAAATTAGGTATCTAACAGTTATATTTGTGTGGATGAAGGATGAGAATATTATGCTGAAAAAGGAGATGGCGATGGTGACAACATGGGTAGGAAGAGCACGGTGGTGATGTTCATGGTGGCATGGTGATGGAGACAACAACAATGGGGATAGTGATAATGAGCACGGAGATGGTGATGGTGATAGTGAGCATGAAAATGGGCATGTGGATGCAGATATTATGGTTTACTTAGATGGGAGAAAAAAAATCCATGACGAAACTTGTGCAATTTATCAAGTTGTACCAAGTCTATGCAATTTATCAATCTATCAAGCTATCAATGTTTGGCTACAATAGTCAAAATATTAATGTCAATACTCAATGAGACCATGAAACAAAATCATAGCATACATGTACACCACATACCTGTAACATAGTACACAATGAAACATGCAAACCACATACCATATTACCTACCTATGGTCATTCGACTAGACCATTAGGATCACCTCGAATACCAAGGGTTTCCTTTAACCTCTCGTGCTCGGAGTAAGGAAATAAGTATTGTGCCTTTGATGAGTCCTTCCTTAGCATTGTTTGCAGCTGGAGGTTTGTGCCAATAACTAAGTTTGCATAATGGTATACAATATTCATATGTATACCCTTTTCTATTTGCTGAGTGGAAAACCTGGTTCAAATATTCTCCTTTTATAACCATCAACCAAATCGGAAAATCATTGGCCTCAGAGTCCCGTAATGGGACATTTAGGTTTTTCTTCCCCTCTAATCAATGTTCCAGCCAATAGTCGGTGCGCCATGCATTACGTCTCGGTGGAACCACTACGTATATATGCCATGGAGAAAATATAGTGCCAACGTTTCAGTCAACTAATTAAACACAACTAGTTGTAAAAAATATAAAAAATATACATAGTTAATTAGACACAACTAGTTGCCAAAAATATAAAAATATTAATCAAACCTGGTTGTATGAGATATGATATGTGGTCATAGTGTGGTGAAATACTTGATTGGTCCTCCTCCAACTGGGATAATTCTGTATCTATCCATCGACCAATGGGGAGTGATACACGGTCCCATATATCAACCCAATCGATGGATTCACATTCGTCCCATTCACCACTACTGCATGGAGAACAAAAACATGAGAGTTTCCTTGTCCACATTTCAAGTATAGCATTGTCTGACATTCTAACTGAATGAAATGTGTAGTGTCCCCTCTATCATACCAGCGTGATAGAGAGGATCACAGTGCTCAATCCGGGCAATTAGCCCCAATATGTTTGAATTAAAAACATTGATGCAAAGAACTGTATCTGTGCATGCTATGGAAAAACGATGGTAATCAAATAAATTTTGTTGATCTCTAACACACATTCAAGATTCTGTGACAAGATCATATGGAAATGCCTAAACTTTTAAAAACACAGCAGAGGCAAATTCGTTTAATACATCCACATACATTCATAACATTCATCAAATGATAATTGCCAATTTACACAAGAGAATACTTATCTCAATAAGGCAGTCCCAAGCAACTGGCTATGCAACTGCAACGTTCCACCCAACCATAGGCCAGTGTGCTCCTCAATCTCTCAGCACCACTGCCACCCCCGAGCTGGGCATGATCTCTACAAGGAACCAGGGAACAACAGACTCACGCATAGCCAAGCATACACCAAGATGAGCCAAGCCAATCTACAATTGGGTTTATCAGGCTACTAGGAGATGGAAAGGAAGAGTTGCTAAGCTAGTGAGCTCCAACACAGAGCCAGGGATAACCTTGCAAGATCTATCTAGCTTGGCACCCACAATACCTACACACCCAGCACAAGGAAGTATTCTTTTCACTGCTGTGCAGTCCCTCAAGCCATACCTTCCCTATCCAGTGCTCTCAGGGTATGCATAGAAGAGTAACCAAAGCCCTCTTGATCTTTTTGAGAGGTTGTCTCCCCCACTAGGTTTATCAAGCCACTTCTATCCACTACCACTCCAACACTTCAGCTCACAGGCTCAAACCAAGAACAAGGATGCACATAACAGCAGAACCCCACAAAAACGAAATGGGAAGTTGGTGAACAACCCAGGAAGCCAAATCCATTTTTAGAAAAACGTCCTTGGACATTCAGGGGCAAAAACGACCTCCCTACAGTCCTCAAAACGTGGCCCTCCCTCTCCCAACTGTTATATACTACAAAAACGACTCCCAGGCATGGAAAAATGCAGTATTTAGATGAAAAACGTAAATGGAAGACCCCAGCTAACTCCCCCTGCGTGAATGATCAAAGGCTGCCTGTACAGAATGGCTTTGGGCACCATTTCGTGGGTGGTTTCTTTCCCAAGGAGACAAAACACGTTTTTCCAAGTTGATGGCTTGCCCATGCACGAAAATGGCTTGCCCATACTCTTTCATTCCCAAGGCATTAACTGCCTTAACCAATTTCTTGAAAAAAAAATTAAATGATTGGGTACATGAGACAAAATGGGTAGTTGGTGGTTTATGGGTTTCCCCATTGACACATGGATTAATACCATTGGCTCAAGGTTTGAATAATTTTCCTCCCTATTCCTTGTAGAGTCATGCCCCATCTCTTTTGTTGCATTGCATAGCCGGTTGTGGGTTTTTCCATTAAAATTCGTATTTACATGGTGTCTTATTTACATTGTGCCCATCTCGCACAAGAACCATGGGCATCTATTTTTAATTGCCGATTCATGAAACGCTGGATCAATGGTGGGGCCTTGGCCTTGAGCTCCTCACCATGATTAAATTACAATATTTACATCATTTACGGTTTAATACAAAGGGGGTCAAAATGGGGACATTACAAAATGCATGATTTCCTTGCATGGTCTTGCACTCATATAATTGTGATCAATCTTCCCACCACCTCCCAAAAATATCTGTGTACATGTCCTTTCCTGGTTGAGTGATCTTCCTGCCTTCTTGCTCCCTCCCCCATGACTGAAGCACACCATTCAATGATGGTTTTTGCATATCGGATGAGTGATACATTTGTGAACTTCATCTTTCTTTCCTGCGTAATGCAGTCTTGATGCACGCACTTGCTCCATCATGTTCACCTTTTCCATGTCCAGTCTCAAAATAGTTCCAAATATGTGGCACCTTGTGCCTTTTGTGGAGCATACACAACCATTGGAAGACACGGGCATTTTTGAATTGACTTGCACAACCATCAGACCAAATCCAATGTTGTTCCATCTGTATACTGTTATCCTTCAAGTAATTGTAGAGCATTTGAAATTTGTGTTGTACAAAAGCCAAGTCGTGACACCTGTCATCACTTATGTAGAAGTGATACTCCTTCAATATAACACTGTTGTATTCAGTACTATCTGCCCCATGTCTATAGGTGATATGGACCATTATGCTAAACTTGTCTGAGTGATAGTATTGACGATGAATCTCATTTTTCTATTGAAGAGTGTAGTTTTCCGCAAAATTGACCACTGATAGGATAGTCCTAATAGGAAATGTATCCCTGCACTTTCTAAACTGCTCATGTTTCCAATGAGCCACATGTACATGATTTACATATTGTTGTGTCTTTTCAAAGAATTCCTCCATGAAGTCGCAAACCCATACCTCGTAGATCAACAATAAAGACATATATCAATAGATTGTTACATATGAAATTGCAATATGAAGAAAAAATAGTATTCAATAACTCATTACCAACCTGAGAAGTGACCAATTGTATTTTTTTTCTTTCGTTCCCTCCATCAATATCATACGTGACATATTTGAATGACTACAAGTTCACCTCCTGCCTCCCAAGTTCCTGCTCATCGGTCACATGTATGCATTTTTCCAATAATGCCAATCCACCACACCCTAGGCATGTCCCATCTATGCAAGTTTTATGATAAAATGTGCAATCGTTTGGCCTACTACAAAAAATGCTATGATTAAAGTCTCTAGATGACATCAATGGTAATGTAACTGAGCATTACTGCACAAGAGTGTTATGCAATACACGAAAAATATAAGTATATGTGTCATAATAGTAACCATACTCAATGTGGTATCGAAAACAACATGTGTTACGAATTGTGTTTATTTTAACATACCATGGTTTTCATTTTTCAAAGGATGTTTGTCCCAAGTTAAGTTCGTTATGTTCATTCCTAAATATCTCATATAATTATGTTTGTGTCATATCAAGAAAATGTTTAATGTGTGGTTCATGATCCTTTGAACCCCTTCTCAATTTTAATACATATTTTTGGTTGGAAGAAGGTCTAGTGCTGTCATGCCAAAAATCTTGCACTAATCCCTTCACCGCATCAATGAGCTTCATATCAGAGCGTGGCAACCTGCCAATGAAGGCTCAAACATCTATTTGACCGGTTTCAAGTTGTTCACTTCTAACACAATACCTACGAAGTGTCTTCACATTCAAATTAATAATTTTGGAGGTAGGTTTAAGAAAACGAAGTGCCCTAGTGTTTTTGTTCACGATTGATTGTGACAACACACCACGAGCCGCATTGCGATCCTTTGAGTGAGATTTCTTTCCAATTGTAATAAATGCATCTACTAAACTTTTAACAATATGAAAACTTGGTTCTAACTTTTTGGTTATCTTTATCCTTAATGTTCTTCTAACAACATCTATAGACCTAGATTTTAACAATGATACAAATAATTTGCACTTGTCCCCATCACATTTAGAATAAAAAAAGTTCTCAAGTATTTGTCGAGTTTGATAAGCAATAGAACATTTAGACAACGTACCTTCAAGTGAACTAATGAGAGTTCCATTAACCTGTATGCGTTTCAAAGTTCTTCGGTGTGTAGTTTATAATGGAGGTAAGGGTGTTGGAACTAGAGCATGTACAGCATCACCAGGATGCTTCGGCATTTCAAACTGAGCCTCTTTTCTTTCATTCTCTTATTGGTAGTTGGATGTGGGAAATTGGACATTATCTTGGATGGTCTCCATAACATTTGCTTCTTTCATTGTAAATCCTTCATTCAATGCCTCCCTAACTTGGTCGCTTGTATAACCACAACCCAACAAGTCATTCACTTCCATAGTCTGAGGTTGACTTGATGTGGGAATTGAAACATCCCCTGATGAGAAACTACGTTTTACTTCTTAACTAGTGCCATGGGGTGCTTGTTCATAAAATTGTTGAAATTGGGGTCCCCTCTAGTGATTTGTCTCATTTTTCTTGAGGTGGATGGGTAGGAATGCCCATGGCATCATCTACAGTTGGAATTGGATGAGTTTCCATGGAATGCCTTCGATTACACATGTCCAATATTTTCTTTTCTCTAACTTATTCCATGGTTTCTTGAGGCTTCTCTTTCTTTTTTGATTTTCTTTTTCGATTGCATGAATGTTCGGGTACACAGGGTACTACCAAAGGACCGAACACCAAGAGCAACCACTTCACACAAACAGATCACAGATCAACACACCGATGTTTTGACGTGGTTTAAACCCTCTTGAGGGAAACACTCCACGGCCCCGGCGAAATAGCTTCTACGGGACAATTTATTATGCAAAGAAAGAAAGTTACAAATGAGCTTCTCATAATCGATCAACTAAACAATGACCCTCCATGCTCTTTAAATAGAGATCATGGACCAATCGGGTGTTAAGCCACGGATCAAGGTTAGGTTTGATCTAAGAGAAGTTGAGCCGTCGGATCACTCTATGTCGGAAACATATCGTGACCGTCGGATTAAGTATTTACAAATGCATACTAATGCATACTAAAGAAACACACTATCCCTAACGGATATATTACACAAGTTGATCTTAACTAACTCCTAAGTGTCTAAATATCCTAACATCCCCCCTTAAGAACAACTTGGGATAGGATTGAAGGATTTACAAAAGTGACACTATTAGGAGAAGGAAGGAGGCATTAGAGCCTATCCCCCCTTAATGGCAAGTTCCTGAACTCTTAACATAGATCAAAGTTTAGAAAACTTTGCTTCTGTAAGAGACTTGGTGAAGATGTCTGCAACTTGATCATCTATAAGGAAAAAGAGCACTTCAAGAACACGATCATGAACAAGATTTCTGATGAAGTGCATATGTAGCTCAATGTGTTTGCTGCGTTGATGTAGAACTGGATCTTTGGCAAGCTTGATGGCACTTTGATTGTCGCACCAAAGTGGAGTAGGCTGCTGCTGCTCGAATCCAAACTCTGAAAGGATCTGTCGAAGCCATAAAGCTTCCTGACTGGAATTAACTGCTGCTCGATATTCTGTCTCTGCTGAAGAAAGAGCAAGAGCTTGTTGTTTCTTACAAGCCCAAGTAATAGGTCCAGATCCCAGACTGAAAACATAACCTGCAGTAGACTTTCGATCATCAGGATCGCCGGCCCAATCTGAATCAGTGAAACCAACCAACAAAGGTTTCCCCCCTGTACTGTAATGAATCCCAAACTGAACTGTACCTCAAATATATCGAAGTATTCTTTTAGCTGCTTTCCAGTGACTTTCATGAGGTGTCTGCATATAACGGGCAACTCGACCAACGACAAAGGAAAGGTCAGGACGGGAATGAGTCAAGTATAAAAGACTACTAACAAGCTGACGATACAAGGTGGCATCTACTTCAGGTGAAGTACAAGTGGCAGAAAGTTTGACTCCAGACTGGAAGGGAGAAGGGGCTGGTGTACAATCTTCCATGTGAAAGCGACGAAGAAGGTCACAAGCATACTTAGACTGAGAAAGAAAGATTCATTCTTTGGTTTGCAGAACTTGGAGACCAAGAAAATAATGCAAATGTCCTAGGTCTGACATTTCAAAAGTTTGTTTAAGACTGGATTTCACATGGGTTATAAGCTTAGGGTCACTACCAGTAAGAATAAGGTCGTCAACATATAGAACAAGTATGATGAGATGGTTTCCTACTTTCTTGGTATAGACATTGGGGTCAGAATGGCATCTAGAAAAACCAGTGTCAAGGAGAAAGTTATCCATTTTGGCATACCAAGCTCTAGGAGCTTGCTTAAGGCCATATAAGGATTTCTTAAGGCGGCAGACAAGGCTAGAGTTATTCTGAACATAGCCAGGAGGTTGTTCCATGTAAATTTCCTCCTGTAAATCACCATGTAAGAAGGCAGACTTGACATCCATTTGATGGACTTCCCAGTTGTGTAAGGCTGCAAGGGAAAGAACAAGGCGGATGGAGTTCATTTTGGCGACGGGAGCAAAGGTTTCATTGTAGTCAATCCCTTCAACTTGGAAAAAACCTTTGGCAACGAACCTTGCCTTAAGTCTTTCAACACTTCCATCTGATGCATACTTAGTTCTGTAGACCCATTTACATCTGACAAGTTTTCTTCCTTTTGGAAGAGGTACAAGATCCCAAGTATCGTTCGCCATTAAGGAACGATATTCTTCATCCATGGCTGCATCCCAATCTGGATTCCCTGAAGCTTCAGCAAAAGTTTCTGGATCATGATTCTCGAAAACTTGAGCCAAAAGAGAAGAGGCTCGCTGAAACTGAGAACGTGTTCGACGTTGATCTCTAGGATCACCGGCAAGATCACCAGCTGCTTCACATGTTGAACGGACCCATCGAGGAAGCACTTGTGCTGGTGCAACTGGAGGAACATGAGCAGGCGGAGGTGGATTTTCATCCTCACTGTCATCATCAGAAACTGGAGTTGGAAATCTGTCAAGGAAGTTGGAAGAAGAAGAAGAAGGCACAAACGCCGAATCAGGCTCACAGGCCAAAGATGGCACACTCGCCAAGTTAGGCTCGCAGGCCAAGATATTTTCATCAAATTTAACATCTCTTCTAATGATTATAGCATGAGAATGTGGTTGAAGAAGTCTATAACCTTTTACATCTTCAGAATATCCAACAAATATGCACTTTTCACTTTTAGGCTGCAATGCTTTCCATTTTTCATCCGAAATGTGAGCCCATGCTTCACTACCAAACACACGAAAGTGACTTACATCAGGTTTAATTTTACTCCATGCTTCTTCTGGTGTTATACCTTGTAATGCTTTTGTGGGGGTGCGATTAACTATGTAATTGGCACAATTTATGGCTTCAGCCCAAAATTGAAGACTTAGTCCCTTAGATTGGATCATACAATTAGCCATTTCTTTTAAAGTGCGGTTCTTCCACTCAGCTACACCATTTTGTTGTGGTGTATATGGAACAGTGTGCTGTTGTTGTATGCCTTGTTCAATGCAGAAAGTAGTGAACTGTTTGTTAACATATTCTCCTCCATTGTCAGATCTTAACTTAATAATTTGATGACCAGATTGTTTTTCAACAAGGGCCTTGTAGGCCAAGAACATGTTAAATACTTCGCTCTTAAGTTTTAGGAAATAAACCCAAGTGCGTCTGGTGTAATCATCAATGAAAGTTAAGAAATATTTGAAACCAGAAAAGGAAGCAGATGGAAGAGGACCACACAAGTCACTATGCACAAGCTCCAAGGGAACCGAGGCGTGCCAAGAGGCACGTTTATCAAAACTGTCCCGATGATGTTTTTCGAGTACACAACCGGAGCAAACACCATCTCTGCAAGATACCATCGGAAGACCTGTCACCATATTTTCTTTACATAGTTGTTTCAATGAGCGATAATTTAAGTGACCAAATTGCTCATGCCAAAGTTTGCTCAAGTTATCACTATGAGCAACAAAAACTGAAGGGAAAGGTGATGACCCAAAGTTGTTAAACTTGTACAACCTGGTAATATCATCAACAATTCCGGTAGCTAGAACCTGTTGAGGATCTTTAAAATCCTTGATTACAACTTGGTGAGGTGTAAAGGTCATAGTTTTACCTTCACCAGAATGAGTGATCTGATAGACTGATAACAAATTGCAGGAAATTCTTGGAACACATAGTATATCACTAAAATGACCATTATCTACTGGAACTGTTCCAGCTCCTACAACACTTAGAGATCTATCATCACCAACAAATATTTGTTTGGTGTTACATTCATGCATAGTAGAAAAGATGGCTTGATCCTTAGCCATATGATAAGATGCTCCAGAATCAATGAGCCATTCATTTGAAGTAGAAGAAGAAGATGCATTATAAGAATAACCAGAAGCACAAATTGCATGTCCATGAGAGGTAGATTCTGAAGGCGAATCTAGGCTGATGTGGTGCTTCTTCATTGCTGCTTCCAAGGCTGCCATCTTCTTGAAACACTTAGATTCATCATGATTATCTTTCCCGCAATAGTTGCAATGACGCTCAGTCTTCTTGCCTTTTGGCTTGGATCCTTTGGCATTTTTTAAAGAAGGAGTTGACTGGGAGGGTTTTGGACCCTTGTTTGACTTATTATTGTGAAAATTTTGTTTCTTGGGAGGCTTGGACTTTTCTTTCTGTTGGGACAATAAGGCTTTCCCAGATGTATCTGCATTGTTGATTATTCCAAGATGAATGAGTTTATCTTGTTCTCTAATCAGGGATCACAAAAGGATTCAAGACTAGGCTCTTGATAGCTAGCTGCATTCAAGGATGCTTTCATGGAGTAAAATGTAGATACAAAAACAGAATATGCAGGTCCAAGTTTGGAAAGAATATGATAAATGCACTGTTTGTCTTCCCTCTCAATCTTACATTCTACACATAAGAGTTTAAGAGTTTTGTACTTAGATAAATAATCTTGAATGCATGAAAAGTCACTTGGATTTAAATAAATCAACTCATTTTCGAGTTGATGGCCTCGAATTTCATTGTGTTTACCAAACACAGTTTCCAACTTGTCCCAAGCAGTATTAGGTTCATCAATTCCAGATATGTGGAATCGCAAATCAGTAGAGATTGAAATCCCAATCAATCCACGAGCTTCATCACATTTATTTTCCCATTTTATTTTATTATCATCATCAGTGGATTCTTTTTCTTTCCCTGTGGTAATTCTGAAAAGTCCCCTACTTCGTAGAACATCCTCCATACGAGATTTCCATGAGAAATAGTTGGAACTGTTAAGTAGAATATCACAATGGGTGGCCATATTTGTAAATTAATGGCTGTAAAAGCAGAAACCAATAGTCTGGATGTGAAGAGCTCGAAAAAATATGCGGTTTAAAAAAAAACGGCACTGAAAACTGACTCTGTATGATGAAGTTATGCTTGAACAAAGAAATTGTTGAAGATGTCCCCAATAGTGACATGGCAGCTAGAGAATGTCCAGCAAAAAAAGAACCCCCCTCTTCCCAAGATAAACCTTTTGACAGTCACTTTACAAGAAAGTTGCTTTAAGTGAACCACTTTTGTAAAATAAGTGATTTCACTTTTACAATGATATTACTTTTAAATGGTGCAACAATAAATAAAAAACTTAAGTGACTCACTTGTATTTTTATTTTTTATTATTTAAGTGAGATGCACTTTTACAATAAAGTAACTTGAAAATAGAAATTGCATGCACTTTTCTTTTTAAAAGTAACTTCCTAAGACTTGAACTCAAGACCTATTAAGGAATAAAGCAACTTTGAACCAAGTGAGCTAGATTAAAATGTATGTAAAATATGGGAAAGAGGAAGGGGGCTTTTTTTTTTCTTTTTTTTTTTTTTTTTTTTTTTTTTTTTTTTTTTTTTTTTTTTTTTTTTTTTTACTCTTCTTGCTCGGTTTGCATGCTTGCCATTTTTCCTGCAAAACAGAGCACAAATCGAACCAAAAAAAACTTTTCCACACTCGTGGAGTTAGATCTTGTTAGCTTGCCCGGAAAGTAGACGTTTTCTCTCTATTTCTGATTTGCCGAGATCACGCAAGGTGCACGGCAAAGAGCATACGCAGCCGAGAAAAACCCTTTCCCTTTCTGTTTCTGATTTGCCGAGATCGCTCAAGGTGCACGGCAAAGAGCATACGCAGACGGGAAAGCAACAATCCGAACAAAAAAAAACTAACAGTAAAAAAAGATGAAATATGAGATTTTTTTTCTTTTAAAAAACGAAATAAAAAAAATGCATCAATTATACCTTCAGATCTGATGAAATACGCGTTTCTGGAGCAACCGGGAACCGTTTTCGATCAAACAAAAACTATTTCCCAATGGAAATGACGCTCCGGACGCAATGGAACACCTCCCACAGCCCAGAAATGCACATAAATACCAGAACTAGAAACCCTTTCGAGTTTCGGCAACAACAGTTCAAGATCTAGATCATAACCGGAAGCGGCACTTCATAAAAGCTCTGATACCATGTTCGGGTACACAGGGTACTACCAAAGGACCGAACACCAAGAGCAACCACTTCACACAAACAGATCACAGATCAACACACCGATGTTTTGACGTGGTTTAAACCCTCTTGAGGGAAACACTCCACGGCACCGGCCAAATAGCTTCTATGGGACAATTTATTATGCAAAGAAAGAAAGTTACAAATGAGCTTCTCATAATCGATCAACTAAACAATGACCATCCATGCTCTTTAAATAGAGATCATGGACCAATCGGGTGTTAAGCCATGGATCAAGGTTAGGTTTGATCTAAGAGAAGTTGAGCCGTCGGATCACTCTATGTCGGAAACATATCGTGACCGTCGGATTAAGTATTTATAAATGCATACTAATGCATACTAAAGAAACACACTATCCCTAACGGATATATTACACAAGTTGATCTTAACTAACTCCTAAGTGTCTAAATATCCTAACAATGAATTCCCCATGACCACAATGTGCAATACTAAGAAAATAGATTCTATAGGTGTGCTCAACTATTCAAATATCCAAATTTTTTTTCAATTATGAATATAGGTTCTTCAAGCTTGCTCAATTGTGAATATAGATACTTCCTCAATTGTGAATATAGATTCCTCAAGCTTGCTCAAATGTGAAAGTAACTTCTACCTCACTTGTGAATATAGAAAATTATTCATTTGTGAATATAGATTCTTCAAGCTTGCTCAACAGTGAATGTAGATTCTTCTTCAATTGTGTTCATATATATTCCTCAAGCTTGCTTGAAATTGTGAATGTAGAATCCTCTTGAAGCTTGAAATTGTGAATGTAGAATCCTCTTGAAGATTGAAATTGTGAATGCAGAATCCTCTTGAACCTTGAAATTGTGAATGTAGAATCCTCAATTCCCAATGCTAACTGTAGAATCCTCTTCAAGCTTGTTGATTGTGAACATAGAGTGTCATGATTCCTCAATTGCCTTGAATGGTGATTGTGAGCATAGAGTATGAAGTTTTTTTGCAGCGCTGTTAGGGAAACGAAGAGACAAAATGCAAACTTCGGGTATGAAATAGACATAGTATTCTGCTGAATTTTATCACAGACAAAATGCATTAGCGTTATGGACACACAAAACGCGTTAGAATTTATTAAAACTATAACATGTGCAAGTTTCTTGAATGTTAAAAAATTCCTAGGAAATTAATAGGTTTTTTGCACGGCTAAATGACGTCTAGTGGCCAAAAACGTATGAGCGTTTCTTCATCTAAAAATGTGCTAGCATTATGGTAATCTACACAATTTGTATTTTCATCAAAACCTTATTTAATACTTTCTTCCCAAGAAAATAAATTTCCTTTATTTCCCTAGATCCCTACTTATCTTAAAAGGTTTGAGGGCTTCATATTTTTGTATGGGTTAGGAGGCTAAATAGGGATTTGGTGTTAGGGGATAAAGGGTCAAGGGGCTTAGGGGATAGAAATGGGGGGTATTTAGTGGTAGGGGAAGGAGGATTAGGAGAGAGAGAGGGGGGATTAGTTAGGGTTAAGGGGATAGGAGGGGGGTTAGCGAGAGAGAGAGTGAGAGAGGGAGTTAGTAATGGTAGGGGGGGGAGGAGAGAGAGAGAGAGAGAGAGAGAGAGAGAGAGGAGAGGGTGTTAATTGAATGGAGTGAGAAAGAGAGATGGGAGGAGTGGTTAGAGGTAGGTGGAGGTGTAGGTAAGAGAGAGAGACTGAGAGAGGGGGTTAGTAAGGGATAGGGAGAGGAGGGGGTTTTGGGATAGGGGGAGTAGGAGAGAGGTAGAAAAAGTAGGATGGTTAGGGATGGGGGATAAGTTAGGGAGAGGGACAGGGGGTTTAGAGGGAGAGAGAGAGGGGGAGAGGTGTAGAAGTAGGGAAGAGAGAGTGAGACAGGGGGGGTTAGTTAGGGGTAAGGGGCTAGGAGGGGGGTTAGAGAGAGAGAGAGAGAGAGAGGGGGGGGGGGGGTTAGTAATGGTGGGGGAGAGAGAGAGAGAGGGGGGGGTTAGTAATGGTTGGGGGAGAGAAAGAAAGAGAGAGAGAGAGAGTTAGTTGTAGGGAGTGAGAAAGAGAGATGGGAGGTGTGGTTAGAGGTAGGTGCAGGGAAGAGAGACATACTAAGAGTTCCTGGGTTAGTAAGGGTCAGGGAGAGGAGGGGAGAGAGATAGAGAGGATGTGGTTTAGGGATAGGGGAGTAGGAGAGAGATATAAAGAGTAGGATGGTTAGGGATGAGGGAGATGTTAGGGAGAGAGAGAGGGGTTGAGATAGAGAGAAAGAGAGGTGTAGAAGTAGGGAAGAGAGATTCAGAGGCGGGGGTTAGTTAGGGGTAAGGGGATAGGATGGGGGGGTTAGCTATGGGGAGAGAGAGAGAGAGAGAGAGAGAGAGAGAGACTGAGAGAGGGGGTTAGTAATGGTTGGGGGGGAGAGGAGAGAGAGAGAGAGAGACTAAGAGAGGGGGTTAGTAATGGTTAAGGGGGGAGAGGAGGGAGAGAAAGAGAGAGAGGAGAGGGTGTTAGTTGTAGGGAGTGAGAAATATAGATGGGAGGTGTGGTTAGAGGTAGGTACAGGTGTAGGGAAGAGAGAGAGAGACTAAGAGAGGGGGTTATTAAGGGCTAGGGAGAGGACGAGAGAGAGATAGAGAGGAGGGGGTTTAGGGCTAGGGGGAGTAGGAGAGAGATAGAAAGAGTAGGATGGTTAGGGAAGGGGGAGAGGTTAGGGAGAGGGAGAGGGGTTTTAGAGAGAGATAGACAGGTGTAGAAGTAGGGAAGAGAGAGTGAGAGAGGGGGGGTTAGTTATGGGTAAGGGGATAGGATGGAGGGTTAGAAAGGGGGAGAGAGAGAGAGACTAAGAGAGGGGGTTATTAATGGTTAGGGAGGGAGAGAGAGAGAGGGTGTTAATTGTAGGGAGTGAGAAAGAGAGATGGGAGGTGTGGTTAGAGGTAGGTGCAGGTGTAGGGAAGTGAGAGAGATTGAGAGAGGGGGTTAGTAAGGGATAGGGAGAGGAGGGGAGAGAGATAGATAGGAGGGGGTTTATGGATAGGAAGAGTAGGAGAGAGATAGAAGAGTAGGATGGTTAGGGATGGGGGAGAGGTCAGGGAGAGGGAGAGGGGGTTGAGAGAGAGAGAGATGTGTAGAAGTAGGGAAAATAGAGTGAGATAGGGGATTTGTAAGGGTTACAAGGAGTAAAGGATAGAGAGAGGTGGGTTAGGGGAATGGGGAGTAAGAGATACAATAAGAGAGGGGAGGTGTTTAGGTGTGGGTGGGGTGGGGTGGGTTAAGGGGTTATAGGGAGATAGAGAGGGAGGATGGTTTTAGGGGATTAGAATAGAGAGAGGGATGGTGGATAGGGGTTGGTGGAGGAGTACATAAGAGATAGAGAGAGAGGGGGTTAGTAAGGGTTAGGTGTAGGAGGGGAGAGAGTGAGAAAGGGATAGTAGTGATAGGATTAGAAGAGAGATAGAGAGAGGGGGGTTTAAGAGTGGTGGGGATTAGGGAGAGGGAGAGGGGGGTTTAAGAGTGGTGGGGATTAGGGAGAGGGAGAGGAGGGGTTAGAGAGAGAGACGTTGTGTATATAAATTTATTCAACACTTAAAAACATAAATTTGTGAATTTCATAACGCACGCACGTAATGTATATACAAAACACTCGAGCATTTTGTATGTACATAACCCGCACGTGTTCCCTCTAACACCAAGTGCACCAATAAAAATTTTTGAATTTAAATAGAACGTGTGCACGTTCCCGAGAACCTAATCACCCCCTCCTCCTGCGCCCGCATGTGAGCCGCAGTCCTATGTGGTTGGTTCGGACTTACCAAACATGTGCTATGGAATTTACTGAACCATAGCTAATTAGGGATTTCCACCATTTTTCTCAATATGCATGTTTTTCACCGCTCTCTATAGCATGACATACATGACCATTATTGATGAAATTTTAGGCATAGATATCATTTTTTATGCAAATTCCAAATATGTAATTTAAAAAGAAAAGAAAAGATTTTCTATTTGTTTCCTAATTTTCTTGTGTCATCACTCCTTAAGTCAAAAAACACGTTGTTAGTGTTTATTCCGTAACTTTTTCATTCCAAAACCATTTTAAAACAAAATTGTATGTTGCACTAGTAGACACCGACCTCTACATGCTATAAAAAACCAAGTCGAAATGACTGCATTAATACCTTCAAAGGCTGCACTCACATTTGACGTACCATTCTCTAGGTTTGATCACTTATATAATTAAACAAAAAATAATTAAACATTTAATTTTGGAAAAATAGTGTTGCACTAGTGCTACGGGTTCTATACATGTCTACCAATTTTTGTAGCCCGAAACCATCATTTAGGCACTGAAAGGTTGCACCCACAAAAACATATACCTTATCATTTTCCAAAAAAAAAAAAGTGACTCTTAGAAAATATTAAATTTGACATAGTTATGTAAATTTTCAATACTTAAAACTTATATATTCATAAACGTGACTCAATTTCCTACATTTCATATTTTTTACTTGATGCAAGATATCTTGTGTAAGTATCTCAAAAAACCAAGTAAGTTGAGGGATGCCTGATTTTTCAGTTTTCTATTGCATCTAACGCGACAAAATTAACCCTCATTAGCTTGTGCATGCCCTACACTAAAAATGTTCAACCAAATTTCAATTCCTCAAGCGATGTGTTACGCAACCGTGAAACTAGGTTGGCTGGATGAAGCAAACTAGTTGTTTATATCATCTTCTTGAGAATTTGCATGCCCTATACGTGGCAAGAGGTAGCGATCGCATACAAGATTTGCATGGACTTGTAGGTGGAAAGAGCCAACCACTACAATGAGGTGGTCTTCCAGATCATAAAGATCTTGCCACGATTCTTGCATCGACTGCAACATCTGCATAGATTGCAGTGAAAAGAGAAAGACGTTGTTAGGCTTGGAGGAAAAAGCATAATATTAAAAATTCTTGATAAAGCTATCTTAGTTGTCCCAGGATCTTGGCTTGTGAACATGCCTGGATAAGCGTCCCCAAGAAATTGTTGTAGGTGCCCAAATTCACCAATTGAGTGATTTTATTACAAAACAACAATAGAATTTTATTGTTGGCAACAAGAGGGACTGGAAATAAAATCAATAGTTGAAAGCATGAACGAATATATAGTCGAACTCATTCCTTGTTTGTATGAAATCAGGAGTATTTTAGTAAAATAAGTGAACGAACAAAAGTAAAGGGTTGATTACAAAAAGACACAATGTAGCCAGTGATAATACATTACCTGGAGATGATGGAAGTCAAACGGATACTCTCTCAGAGCTCATGCACATGATAATATCACGAGTAGAAAGTTTATCTAAGTTCTTCTAGCTAACTCAACTCTTAAGCTATCCTACTAACCATACAATGAAGACGAGGAAGCCTTATTAAAAAACAACATTAACAAATTACCCAGGTACTGGTTTGAAACCATACCCTCATCCATCACATATAGCTGAGAAGGGCTAATCCCTCTCTCCCAAGCTAAACCAAAACTCAAATCCAAATGATCAAGCTAACCCTACAGATCTCACTAGAAAGAGATCATACTCTCGAGATCAATCAAAGGAGCTGTGAGTACTACTCCATTATTTACCTCCTTTAATAATGATCATACATCATGCAGAATGAGTAGGATAAAGGATGTACAGGTGGACATGACTCATTCGGTGTATTAAAAATTACTCATAAAATCCATAAATATCAAGTGTGAGCAACATGTGGAATTTTTCGGATAAATTTTGAGAATGTGATCACCATTAATGACTGCAACTATATATACCATTTATTTTTGAAACTTGGTCAACTTTGCATCTTCCTTTGCACGGGTGGCCCTCATGGTGTTCATCTCTGGCAGAACAACTCTCAGATTGAACATTCCAATTGAATGAATAAGTGACTACACATTTAATGCTCAATGGAGGCATTCCATTAATGGTCTGTAGCATAATTAAAAACTACAAGACGTCATCCCGCCGCCCCCTCCAAGGAAGGGAAAAATGAGGATGAAATCACAACCTTCAACCAATTAAAATTCAGAAAATTGTATTTTTTTAAATTTTTGTTTAATAAAATATTTTTCAACTATAGAACAACTATATCTTGAGGGCCACCTCTAATAACATGAAATATTATTATTATTCCTATCGATTGTAACCCATCTTAAGGTTAGGTGGCGCTAACACTAAGTTAAATAGCATTTGGAGTTGAGTTGAACATATGTGCACCATGGTTCTTTGTATTTTATTAACCTAAACTACGGGGCACTTATTCTATGTTTTTACTTGTGTTTTTTATCGTGTTTGGGGTTTAGGGTTTGAATTTGTTAGGGTTTTCGTAAAATCTATTGATTTGTTGAGGACTATGTTTGTGTAGCATTGTATAGTTACCTTTTGTTTCTTGCCAGTGATGGTTGTATATTATTTAGAGCTTTTAGTTATTGGTTCATTTATCACCTATGGGATAAATGTATACCAAGCTACAACTTGTTTTAGTTGAGTTATAATTTGAGCTATCGTTTAGTTGAGGTTTATAGGTGCCACATGTTATGTTTGCATTATTTCTCTTATACTTGTGTGGGGTTGCATAGAGTTTATTTGAATATGAAATTCAATCTATGTCCTTCATTCCATGTTGGAGAATCAGACTAAGCTAAAAAGTAGATGATTTGCACCTTTTCAATGATTTTTGTTGGAATCCAACAATGCAATTTTTTCCTAAAATTGCGATTTTCATTATTCAAATTGCAATTTGATTTTAGAAATGGATTCAATTCCCTCGAATACCCCTAGGGAAATTCGATTATGCAATTCCAACAACCTAAAACTACCATTTCCACAATTTCAACCGGATTTTGGCCGAAAAAATAATTAGTGAGCACAAATCGTCGATCTTTTAGCTCACACCCTTAATTTGGTTTCCACTATGAATTCAAGTCTATTTAAGGTCAACAATTCAATGGATTTATTATCATTTTATTGGAAGGCAAGACATCAAAATCACTTGGCCTACCATGATTTTAATTTCCAATTCCACTTTGCTTTTAGGTAAACCCTTCTTGTTTTTTTTCTCCTCGGATTTCCTCAGAAAAATTCGTAACTTTATTATCAGAAGATACAAAATTACATTCTGCAGATATATGGAGAGTGTAAACTACTCCATACATTGTCACATATATGTGGATACAGTAATAGAACTCGGGATCAAACCCTCATTGCCCAGAAAAAGAAAGATAGCAGAAAAAATTACAGAAAAAAAAGACTTCCATCAATACGACAAACCACAAGCTCTAGAGAATGGGAGCCCCACACATGTCAGCTGTCAAGATTCCTAGGCAACAAGATCCTCAGCAGAGAAAATGTCCCCATCGAAAGAATGGATCCATCAAAGCTGAAACCCTCATCAGGGGAAGCAGCAGTGCCCAGCAAGCCCCGAATGAAAACACAGCCAGACAAGATCCCAAAGAAAACCTGGAGCAGACCGCCAAAGAATGCCGAGAATCCCAGGAACCAAAAAAAACTCAGACGCCTCCACCGAGAGCACCCACCAGCCATCACGAATCCTGAGCAAGGTGCCACAAAACCCTTGACACTAGTAAACGCAGCAAGACGGCTTCAGTTTTCGTCATAACCGGAACCTTCAACAGAAGAAACAGTAGATCCTTGTCTGTGGACGAGCAACAAACTCAATGGATCTCCCAAACCGGCGAACAATCAGCCAGCAACCCCTGATGAAGAAAACGACCAGACAAAAATCCCCCGAAAAGAGAATTACAGTCCCGCACAGCAAACCATGTTGTTTGGCTACGAGGTTCTGTTGGCCTTGGACGCCACCGCAGTTGCAAAGCAATGAGGAGATAGATTTTCGGATGTGAGTAGCTGCAGGGACCGGTCTTGAACCCCGTCCCAATTCCATCCTCGGCCATATGCTTTGCAAAGATACAAAGGCCGGCCGAATACCCACGATGGGCCTTGCAGCAAGACTCCGAGGCAGCCGGACCATCCAACGCCACAGAATTTCTCCTATCGAGCACCGCCCAAGCCCCGAACGCCTCCACCGACACCGACAGGCCGCCAATAGCACCAGCCGAGAGTCCCTGTAGCCATAATCCCTGTGATGCCTCCACGATCACCGTCCTTTAGAAAGCCTGCAAAAAACAATAGCTATGTACACGGGAGGTGGGGCGGCTGGGCTAAGCCCTGGCCGCCCAGGCTACAACAAAAAATGACTCTCAAAATGCTAGGGTTTGCGCTCCTCTGCAGTTGAGTTATGGTCAGTAGCTAGTATGCACTATTGGAGTAGGTAAACCCTTCTTGTTATTTATGCTTTCATGTTTCATTTATAAAACGAATATAAGAATTGAAACTCTTATCTTGCTTGCATGTTCAAGTTTATGTGCCAAGACCTCTTCATTACGTATCTAAGGCTATTGTAATTTTAGACCTCTCTCGGTCACACATTTGTTGTTTTAGTTGTATGTCTCATCCATTGTTGTGATCCCCTAGGAAAAGTGAGATGATTTGTGTAGAGTGGTTAAATTTTTTGTTCCATATTCTTATTGAGCTTAAGCCCTAATCAAGGGCATCCCTTGATTTCAATTGTTTGGACAAGCGTTGGTCATCTTCAAGGGATAATCTAGTATAGAATTGTGATGATCCCATTGCTTATTATATTGATTGTTTGGTTCTAAGTTACTTTCATCGTCTTAGAGAGAATTCCTACTAGGTTACCACCCTCTAGTGGTCCATGTTGGGTTGGGTTGTTACACCGTAGCATTTGCCTTTTCCTCGCCCACTCTTATCGTCTCTTATTTCCAACCAACCACAATGAAGATTATCTTAGACTTTCTGTTTGCAAACCCTCATATGAAGTCATGAATCAATTAGCAATAAGTAGATGGGTATTTTATGAGCAGCCCAATATAAATGAATGATTTAGGGAATCAATTCTTAATCATGGTTTCAAATCCACTAATTGGTGAACTTTGATTTGTGAGTAATGAAATGAGAAGATCTATGTAATTACATATATATATGAAACAATATTTAGATATCCCCATCTTATGGCATCATGAATAAAATTTTACCACTATAAAATTTCATACACTCTTATACTATCCCATATTAATTGCACGTAAAAAAAGATTCCCATCATATTAGCCTCCTCCTCATAAAACAACATTTAAATATCCCTATTTTATGCCATCATAAAATAACTATAATAAATATAAAATCTCATCCTCATTTTTACTATATCATTTTAATTATAAATTTTATTTACAATACATTTAAATTACGATAAATTATAATTCTTCTATTTTACAATATAATAATTTTTTTAATATTCTTCATTAATGAAAAAACTTAAACTTGATTGCCCACATTCCTTTATCCCACCATTGTCGAAATATAAATTACAATATATACTATAATTCTCATATCAATAAATCTATCATTACAGTAAATTATAATTCTTCGAATTTACAATATATATTATAATTTTTTCAAATCTCCTTTATTTATATATTAAAAAAAACACACAAAAGAACACTTGTCCCCACATTCCTCTATCCCACTACTGCTGGAATATATCGATAAATCTATCTTACCAAACACTTGCTGACTTTTTTCCTTCAATTTTATAAGCGAGGCCTTGTTCAAAACTTCAAAGGCAATGAATGAATAGAAGCTTCCTCATAAATCACACCACGTTTG
Organism: Larix kaempferi; assembly: GCA_027924585.1. Taxonomy (NCBI): domain Eukaryota; kingdom Viridiplantae; phylum Streptophyta; class Pinopsida; order Pinales; family Pinaceae; genus Larix; species Larix kaempferi. The sequence continues at coordinate 2,317,204 of BSBM01000036.1, forward strand.
ATTTCCACCTACCAGACAATAGATCAAGAATTTAATGGAGGCTGACAACTGTTTTACAATTTGACTTGACAAACCCTCCACCCTATTCATGGGTTGACGCTGCCACCTTCATTAATTCAAATGAAATGAAATCATTGACATACAGAGCTGTCACCAGAATATGCAAGCACTACTAGGATGGGGCACTTAAAACATTTCAATTTTTTTATAACCGTCCAATTCAGAGCTTTGCAATTCCGCAAAAATAAACGCATGGACGGCCAGAAATCCAACGTATTTGGAATAAAACGAGTCATTTTAAATGCTTCAGAATTATGGGTTTAGGTGCAGTTTTTTATGTGTGGTACGAAATATATGAAAATTTAATCCATCTGTCAAGCTGGATCTGTGAAGTCCAGACTGCTCTGCCTTCCCATTGACAAGTTTACGTGTCAGAAAGTCGACGCAGGTACGAATTCTTCGATTTTGATTATTGTAACATATATCTATGTTTGACAATTGATCACGATCATGACGATGACAAATCGGTGAACTGCCCTATATTATATCCATTCAGGCTTCAAATTTGAAGGCTTCAGTGCCCTTCAAAGGCACTTTTACTCGTCATAGAAGGCCATATTAAATTTTACCCTGCAAATGAAACTTAATTCCATGCAGAGCCCGTCATTAATGAAATTGGGTTCAGTTTTGAAAATCTGCAACAGAAGGGCAACCCCAAAATCTGCCTGTCACCGGGTTTTAGTGATTTGGCCTCTGGAGTCATTACATTTGGAATTTTGGACGTTGCCAGTGCCATGTTGGTCCCCCGTGGGCCGTGACCCCGTCCCAGCTGGAATTGGAAAATCGAGTTTGCGAGCTCGCTAAGTACTGTCAATGGTGGACTCAGTGAAGTAATGAATTCTGGGTGAAAGCAATTAATGTTACAACCTACCACAGTCTCCACTCTTGAGTCACTCCAGTTCCACACTACACAGAGTACATACCAGGCGGCGGGGTTACTGGTTACTTGCTGCTGGCATTTGGCAAATTGGCAGGTGCTGGTGCGAATCATGCCATAATCCATTGCCCATTATCGATGGATTTGGGCGGACTTAAATTTAAAATTTAAACTAAGAAACCCGCCATTCCCCTGCCATGCTTGTGGCGTGTATTTATTATTATTAATTTCATTGTATCATTCCAGGCCAGGTATCATTCAGGCTCGCCATCATTCTATTGTTGTTCCTTGCGGATGAATGTCTGGTTGCAATGCATAGCCGAGAGGGATCTAAAGCATCCACGGGTCATCCATCCAACCTCTGCAATTTCTACCACGTCTTCTATTCTGCAATTTATACTGTAGATTCAATGTGGTCTTCGAAATCGAAACTTTTGCTACTTTTCTTGGTGGCAATTGGTTCCAAATGCTAATGGCTTCTTGGTGGCAATTGGTTCCAAATGATAATGCTGACAGTTTATTCAGAATTTCCCTATGAATGAGATTTGGAACGCAGGGTTGGCTTGGGGTCGGTGCATGAGTGGTAAGAGGGCATCCGCTTTTGGGCTAGTTGATCGGAATAGATTTTGCTTCATGACTGTTACTAGAGTTCCATTGAATATAATTTAGGTGTTGCGGCCATCCCTTCACAGTGGTGGATTCTTCATGAAGCCCAGTTTAAACAACAATGGGTCCATAGATGTCTTGCAATTAGGGGAATTCCCTGTGCCAAACCCCTCCCAGGCTAGATTTTAGGGAAAATCTGAGTTGTTGCTCTCATTCCCATCAACTTTAAGAAACAAGAATGCTTATTCAGAAGCACTGATTGTTATTCACATTGTTTTTGCTAAGTTTTTTAACAGAATCTTCTTTTCATTCGATAAGATGTGGCAGAATGCCTTACACAATTTGGCATATCAAGATTTATTTAAACTGGATCTCTAGTATGGTTTGTGTTATGTAGGCTAGACCCGGTTGTGATGTAGCATGAGTTGGCATATCAAGATTTATTAAAACTGGATCTATAATACCGTTTGTGTTATGTAGGCTGGACCCGGTTGTGATGCAGCATGAGTGGTACTGGAAGTTGGCGATGGCCCAAGTTCAAGATTGGCAGCGAGGTCTACAACAACACCCAGAACTTAACAGCAGACAGGCCAAAACAGTTGGGGACACTCACCCAATACATCGTAGTGCCGGAGGAACACCTGGTGACACCAAAGCCCACAAATTTATGAGGAAGCTGCGAGTCTACCACTGTACAGGGAGCTCTAAAGATTTGAATCTTGTGTTGTTCTATGAGAAAAAAATGTATAGAATTTTACATTTTGTGTAGTGGGCTTAAGTTGAGAAGAATGGGTGGGGACTGGTGCAATCAGCGATGGCTGATTTATCGTTGTAGTTATCTATTGTATTAGGTGATTTTCTTAAAAAAATTATCGAATACATAAATCTTGTTGGCTATTATTTCTATGCTGCTGTGATTTGTTGTGGGGCGGTTGGTTCATCCTTTTATGTGCACATATGTATGTAAACAATGTCTTTCAATATAAAGCAAGCATAGTTACTTTTGATTTTTCTATGAACAAGTTTTATTACTTGCCAATACAAGCTCTATTGGTTATAAAACAAGTGATTTTTTCATATTGTCGTTTTTTTTCTTTTGTTTTTTAAATTTATTTTATATAGGATTCTTGGGTTATTTATCTAGCCCATATTAATATAACATTGCTTATTAAAATTTATAGAGCAGAACAATGCAAATATTGCCGATTCACCATTCTATTAGTTAATTCATAAAAACAATAATAAAATTTTGACATACTATTAAATTTTCAAATGAAAAGAATGATTTATTTTTACATGTCAGCATTGAAGGGTTCCATATCTCATAGCCCTTCAAAGTGAAATGCAACCCTACCCTTCAAATTTGATCCCTGTATCCATTATAGATATTCACACTCTTCGGCGATTCTCACATTTCAATCCGAAGAGCAATATCACTTTCCCTATGGCCAAATTATTGGTGTTGGGTTTCATCATATCGTTATTGGCTTGCCACACAATCGCTTTGCGATTGCTATCACACGGTATTTGGCACTAAGCATTTCATCTATTGAACAAATTACATTGTTATAAGCCTGTTTTTACTGGGCGTTGATTTAACTTTATTTTCATTGCAGAAAGTAGTGGTGAAGTTCGGCTTTCCAATTGTAAGGAAAATTCCATCCAAAATGCTCCCAACAAAGTAAGATATATGTTATAAAAAAATATACTTGTGAATTTGTTTGTTGAATTTCAGCTTTGGAGTTAAACCTAACTCGGTTTTGCAGGATGGAGATCAGAACGTATTACAATGCCAAGGGCAAGGGATGGCTGGAAGGAAAAGCGTGCATTCAACCTCCAATGAAGATGACTGGAAAGAAGCCCATGAAAATCCTGAATATGAAGACAGCGATTATATTTACACCCGTCCCAAGCCTTGAAATTGGTCCTTTTGGCTGCACTTCAGTTCACTGAGCAATGGCTTATGTGTGTTAGGGTTGATGGACATTAGATTTGTCTAATATTTGTATCTTTTGGAACACAATAGCATCATAATGTTGTATTTGTTACTCGTCTTTGGGTCTTTGAAAACACTTAGGTTGTTCATCAAGGTGTGCAGTGGAAGGGCATGATTGCCCGACTTTTACTAAGTACGGTAATAGTGTTGAGCTTCCCACATAAAATCATTCGTTTTCTGGTTTGCTCCTGAATATATAGTTTGATTATTGAATTGTAAATTGTTTCCTAAATATACATTTCGATTATATTGAGTTCCTCCGTAAATTTGTCATTTACTTGATGAGAAAGGATCGGGATCTTTTCCAATTAGATAGTTATATGCGGTTTTCTTTTTTTTTTTGCAATTTCAGAGGCGTGGGCATGGCCTTGCTGTGTTTGGGTGTCTTTCTATATTTTAGTGGAGTCTGGAATGTGTGAACCTAGTTCTCACCGTATTAAAATCAGAAATCTGGAGAGAAGACATTGCACAAATTTTACACTTCAAATAATAATTCTATTACACGATTACATTCATATACACATAAAGTATCTCATACACATACATATATACACATACAGTATCTCATACACATACATATAGTACATTTATTCTAAACATGGGGAATAGAGGTTTAGAGAATAACCTGCCACAAATCCAAACCAATCGCTAACCAATTCTATTGTAAGCCATATCTCTTAACATTAAAATCACTCTAAACAAACCAATGAGTTTCATGTAGTTCTGTGTTGTTCATCTTCGTTCATTAATGGTTCAACTTCAAAAGATCGCTCGTTCATTTAATGGTTCAACTTCAAAAGATCTCTCGTTCATTTAATGGTTCATCTTGAAAAGTTAGATAGTCACCAAAGAGCTTTGTGTAGTTCATCTTCAAAAGATCGCTCTCATTCATTAATTGTTCATCTTGAAAATTAGATACTTAGTTTTCTGCATCTTTTATCATAAATATGGACCAAACCTAATAATTAACCATTCCATTAAAACTCTCGTTCAAGATTAGGTTTTAAGTAGGACTAGTCTACCCAAAGTAAATCACGAGATAATAAGGTGGCGATGCCGCCCACATAAAAGTCCGACTTAAATAGGTAGAAAAACTGATTTCCTTTTTTGCCGGTGATACAAAGTGATGTTGGAGTGTAAATTTTGGGCTGGGCCGGGAAGAAAGTAAAGCCAAAGCCATGTCTTTACAAAGCCAGCCATCCTATCCTATAGTCCTATAGATAAGTTAAGGCTCACTTCATAACTTAAACTTGTTGACAACCAACCAGCGCCCTTAAATCAAGTTAGTTAGGTAGGTTTGGAGGAAGACTTCGGTACTGCCAGCCCCCCATCCCATTCCCACAGAGAAAGCAGCCAGATCGTTACAGCCAGGCTAAGTCCATAACTGTCATACGAGAAGCCCCCTCGGGAAAGAGAGAAAACTAGGCGGTTCAGCTTAGTTTGATTTATCTTTTTGGGAATCAAACAATTTTTTTTATAGCATTCAAACAATTTTTTTTTATAGCTTTTCAAATTTTTAAATAATTTTCACAAATTAAAAATAAACCAAGATACATACTAAAAATAAATAATATGAATTTTGCATTGATCGTTGGTTTAACTCTTAATCATTTATTTTGGGATATCGATGAAAGTATTATTTAATTTAATAATAAATATAAATGAAAAATAATTAAATTAATATTTTAGTTTTTTTTTTTGAGAAATGGAGTAAGATCTATGGATTCTCTAGATTCAATTTAACATAGGATGCGATCAAAATCGCTTCAATGGTCGTCTTTTTTTAGTTAAGGGCTGTGTTAACTGTTTACTGATTAAGGCCTCCGCCTGCACTACTGATTAAGAGTCGTGCGATGACGGTTAAGCCCAAATCATGGCGGCTACGGAGATCGGCTCACCACATACACTCCTGCGATCATAACGGTTCACCACGCGGCTTCAACACAGGGTTCCGCAGTAACCACATTGCTGGACGGGTGGCAATTCTTGCTGGACTGGTGGCAATTTATAGCTGCCCAAACATTACACCACAGGGTAGTTATCCTTAAGAGGCAACGCATAACAGAAGGTAACAGTTTTACTACCTGTGCATAACCAATATCAAGTTAATAACATAGATCAGAGGCAGCCGACGACAACTGAATATTGAAGCCGGCTCAGAGGATACCAGGTATTGGGGTTTTGGCTGTTTTTTATTGTTTTTATGTGCATTCGACACGCTTTGTGGATGCATAATTAGCATAGTGGCTTTCTTTTGCAGGTTTTCGGATAGGCATAAGGATACTCAGGCAGGAGACGAACGAGTTCAGATGTAGGTGCATACTCTGTTGCTCAAACGTTATCGCAGAAATAAGCCAGAATGAAAAGATCTTGTATTATGTTTCATAATATAAAAGATAAATGGTAATGTAGCGTACTCAATGTCAATATCAAACAGCACACAAGAACCGTAAAAGATGTTGATGACATGAAGAAAATGGGGTACTGTAGCCATTTAAATCTCTTGTGTACTTCATCTTTCTTGAATCTTTTGAAAATGGTGTAGCCATTCAAATGGCAGAGAGTATATCTACTACTTCATCTTTCTTGAATCTTTTTCAGCGCCTTTCTGATTGATCCAATCTCTTTCCGCTTCATATACTGGATTCATTATCATCACTCTCCTCATTTTCATACTTGATGTAAAAAGAAGCTGCAGACAGCGGCGGTCCAAGTGCATTAGCTTGAGCAAAATATCTGGTGCTGAAATTCCTCCGCGAGTTGCCCACAATTATATCACGACGAAGTGGATCAGCAATATCGAACAACGTGAAAACCAGCATGTGGGCACAGGGCCTAGGAGGTTCATACCGAAAAAGCTCCTGCGAGGATATATAACCTAATCTTGCAGGGCAAAGAAAGAAACATTCATCACAGTTCACAATACGGCGTGCACTCCATACATCCATTCAGGGTCAAAAGAAAAAAACAGACCAGATACCTGGATCTTGTTTGGACGTGTCTAATTGGCTTTGCACTTGAACAGGCAATAGTTCATCACCTAAGCTGATTTTTTTATCGCCATAGCTTACAGAGAACTTCAGCCGAGGATTGAAATCATCGACAACTTCAGCCGAGGATTGAATGTTAGAGATAATGCCTCATTAATGGTGCATCCTAGAGTTTAGGGATTGGATTGGGTTAGCTGGAGGAAGTTGAGATATTCTCTCAACCTCTCCCTCAAATAGTGGAATAAGTTGGATCTCACTCCAACTATATATCCAACTATATATCCCTGATGTATCTATGTTTATTTAGAGTAATACAATTTATTATTGTGTGTTAATTCTGTGCAATGGCTCCTCCAATTACCAACTTGGTATCAGAGCTTGGCTGGGCTTGATCCCTCACGGGAGTGCCCAGGAAGATGAAATAGATTGAGAGTCGAATCTTTGTACATATGTAAAAGAGTAGAGTGTTTGATTTGCTGTGAGTGCTCATTTCGTTGTTTTTTAGTTAATTATTGTATTCTTGTCTGTTCACGGCCATTACTGTCTAAAGAAAGAATCAGGGTGCTATCTTGTCGAGGAGGATCTGATAGAGACTGTTGGAGATCGCAACTGCAAGAGAGAAAATTCGTTAAGGTGCATCGGGGAGAGAAAGCCGCCATTGTCAATTTAAGAGGGGGGCGCATGCTTTAGCTACAACTGGAGATTTATCACTGCATCAAGCTACAGATCTGGTGTTGCTGTGCAAGAGGACGAGGGTTTCGTTGGCCCTGGATGAATTATATACGACATCATTTATTCATGTGTTCCCAAGAGCATAAGAGGAGCCGTTCAATGAAAAATCAACAACTGCAAATTTAAAATCGTGAAAGATCCTGCTGCCAGGAGAAGGAAATCAGTCACCATTGTTTAAAGGAACCGCTGCCAGTTTCGAAGCAAATCAAGCGGAGGCGGAGTGAGAAGGAGTCATCGCTGGTGAAGATAGCCGCCGTGAAACAGATTTAAAGAAAGCCGACTGTGTGAAGGATCCACCTACCATCGCTGTCAAGGAACAAATCCGCTGCTGTCGGTCACCGTTTCTCAAGTTAAGACTGCAGATGCTGTCTATTTGCTGGTTATACCTATTGTGAATGCGTTGTGCCTTCATCGACTAGAGTGCCGAGTTGGGTTATCAACCGACTGGAGCTGAGCAAGCCGAGGAATGGAGTAGAAAGCGACTGATATCATTTCCTCAGGATTCTTGTATTTTTAGTTTGTTCGTAATGTGCTATTGTTTAAGTGTAGTTTGTAAAATGAAATAATGAAGAACCAATTGTAGAACAGAGTGACCTAATTCAAGCTTGTAGTTCTTGATGTGCTTCGGTGCTATAAGAATGCATTATTGGTTTGAGTATGTGGGAAAGTTTGTTAAATGCTGGAAGTTCTTGTTGTACTTTGGTGCTCCAAGATACCGGTTATCATTGTGTTGGTGAGTGTGTGTAAAGGTCATTTTGTAAGATCGATTACTGAATCTTTTAGTATCGAGACTATTCTTCGGGGTAGTTTAGATTCGTCGATCCTATAGATACTTCAAAGATGGTCGGAAGCGGTTGTATTTGTGCTGTATGAAGTGGTAGCTCGAAGATGATGGGAGAGAAAGAGCATGTCTATGAAGTTCAGAGATGGGTGTAACTGCGTATGAGGACCAGTGAGACAGACATGACAAAATTTGTGTTGTAACCTTTTGTTATGTTTTGTAATGTAGGCATTAAAGGGGGGTGTTAGAGATAATGCCTCATTAATGGTGCATCCTAGAGTTTAGGGATTGGATTGGGTTAGCTGGAGGAAGTTGAGATATTCTCTCAACCTCTCCCTCAAATAGTGGAATAAGTTGGATCTCACTCCAACTATATATCCCTGATGTATCTATGTTTATTTAGAGTAATACAATTTATTATTGTGTGTTAATTCTGTGCAATGGCTCCTCCAATTACCAACTTTGAAATCATCGACAACAGTTCCGATAACTCTATTCCAGCAGCTTCCCCTTTATCTCGTCCAATATGTTGCCCATTCTTTCGGCAAACATAATACAGGAAGATCAAAATCAAAAATATTGAAATAATTGCATGAGAAATCAAAAGAAACTTAATACAGGAAGATCAAAATCAAGAAGATTGAAATAATTGCATGAGAAATCAATGAAATCTCTGAAACTATATTTCTATGCCGACCTTCCACGTGAGAGTGGATCCATCGCCAATGTTTGCATACTTGGCCACTCTTCTTTTACACTGTGCCTAAATCCTGGTCATCATTAAGCAGTTCATAATGCTTTAAATGGTCATCTTTAATGTTCACATCAACGGATTATGAAATGAGAATAATTTTCAATATAAAATTTTAATTTTAGAACCTGTAAATATATTTATATTAATAAAATAAGTAAATTAGAAGATGATTTCTAAAATAAAATATTAACAAATACAATGTAAACATTTATTCATTATATTTTGTAGAATAATTTTCATTACAAAATTTTAATTTTAGAGTATGTATTTGTATTTATATTAATAAAATAAATAAATTAGAATGGTTAGAATCTGATAATGTAATATGTGAATAATCCGTTAGATGCCCCGAGCATTTATTTATTGTTCTAATATTATTGGACTAATGAAAGAGGAATAATCAAAAAGTAGTAGTCACAATAATGGAAAAGGTAAAAGAGGAGAAAAAAAATGAGAAATACAAAGACAATATATTTTTGCATGCAAAATACAATTTTATAAATATAGATTTATTTAAATATAAATTAAAAGAGAGGAATAATCAAGAAGTAGTAGTCACAATAATGGAAAAGGTAAAAGAGGAGAAGAAAATAATGAAAAATAGCAAGACAATTTTTAAATGAATATAAAAATACATTATATAACAACTAGCAAGACAATTTTTAAATGAATATAAAAATACATTATATAACAACAAGCTTATAAGACAAGTTTTTTTTTGGTTAAGGGTGAATAGGGACAAAAGATTAAAATGAAAAATGGATTTCAATCCGTTCATAATAATTTGTTAACATATAATGGATTACAAATTTTAAGTTTAATTCGGTTATTCAATTTAAATGTATGTTTGGAAGTGGAGGAAAAATACAAATTTTAATATTTATTGAAATAATGATAATGATGTTTAGAATTGTAAAACCATAATTTTTCATAATTAATATTTTATATTATATTTTATATACAAATTTTAATTTTATTATATACAAATTTTAATATTCATTACATTGAAATAATCATAAAACCATATTTTTTCATAATTAATACTTTTTATTATATTTTTTCATAAATTTAATTATATTTTAATATATACCAATTGTAATTTTCATTTTAATATATATACAAATTTTAATTTGTTATATACCAATTTTAATTTTCATTACTTTGATATAATGATGTTTAGAGTTATAAAACCATTATTTTTCATAATTAATAATTAATATTATATATTTTTTATAATTAATACTTTATATTATATATTTTTTATAAATTTAGTTATAGTTATATTTTAATGTAGAACAATTTTAATTTTGATTAAAATACTTTATATTATATATTTTTCATAAATTTGTTATAATTATATTTTAATATATACCAATTCTAATTTTTCATTACTCGAAACAATAATATAGACATTAATATTATTGTTTTTATAATATATTTAATATTTATTAAATTTAAATTAATAACATATAATTCATATAAATTAAATATGTTGTTATTTATAACATAAAAATCTTAAATCATATAAAATATAAATTATAATTTTAAAATTGTGTAAATAGGATAACTCATTAATACATAATTTATATTGTACAAAAAGTAATTAAAATGATCATTTTTTTATATAATTATTAATTTTAATATTTATAGAATTAAATAAATGAATAAAATAATAATTCATATCAATTAACAAATAATTATTTTATTAATTAAATAATAAATATTGTTTTATTTTTACTATAAAATAGTAAAAATAAAATATATTTGTTTTGAAATCATAAAATCATATATTAAGTATTGATATTTTATTTGTTTATATTATGTTTTGTGATATCTAATTAACTTAGTACATGCATGTTAATTTGATATCTAATTTAAAATTGTGGTTTTTGTTACAAGGAAAATATGTTGCAAGGAAAAAACAAAAGTTAACAAAATAAGTCAAAATATGTTTGAATAACATATGTCATGTAAAACATGTTACGCATGTCATCAATGTATCCCTATGACATTTTCACAAACTAAGAGGAATTCTAATAGATGTTACACATTTCATCAATGTTATTGTATTTTATCAAACGATAGGTACATGAGCATCTATGAAGTTCGGTGAAGTGTGCCTACTCTAGTATATGCTAAAAACAATGGCAAAGTATCAAATACAATGGCAATGAATGCATAACTAAAGTGTAATTAAAGTCATTGGGCCTTCATGTACATATGGTCAAATATATGTAACAAATATACCCTAGTTTGTTCCAATATACTAACCAATAGTTGGTCATGAATTCACACTCATAAAATCGTTGAAGATATAAACCCTATCCTTACTAAACCCTAATATGTAATGCCCTCATTTGTGCTTTACCTCTTTCATATGTCTATTTTCCACTTGTCATAATGCAAAAGTAATCATACATAATCCATGGAAAATGAAATACCTAACTAGTTTAATGATCTTCCTTGATAATTTTGTTTTGATGAAGGAAAATAAGATGTTCATGGTCCTATGTTTGTAAAAATCATGGATTATCCTCATATGAAAATATATTTAAAATTGAATGTACTTATTGATACAAACGATGATGTAATGGTTGTTCATTGTGATTTGGAAAGTATTCCCCCATAACTTGATGGCAAAGGTTCATGGTGAATTTGATATAACAAAGCTAGCAAGGATCAGAGGGATATTATCATAAATGAAATTTGAATTCTTAAAAATGGCATTAATTACTCAAAATGCAAATATAGTGGAACACCAAGGATTTTTTAAATGAAGTGGCACACTAAGGACATAGCAATCTAACAAGGGTGCAATGTGGTAGGTTTGATTTCCACTCTTTGAATGTATAGTTCTAGAATCAAAATAAAATAAAAAATCAAAGTTGACTCCCATGTGCAAAACTCCACACTCCCTTAGTGAGCAAAACCCTAGTTTCCAAAATGGACCTAAAATTTGACCCCCGAGCCCTGGGACCGGAGGAGAGGGGCACCCATAGCACTATCCCGATGTCCTGAATCCAATGGAGACAACGGTTTGTCGATCTAAGCCATGTTCACCATTCTATGGCTTGTTCCAACTTGCATCCCAAAGGCCTTCACGGACACACGTTGGATAACTACCGGGGGCTTAGAATTCCAACCATACAACAAAATCGGGTTCTAGGAAGTGCTGCAAGTGTGTCTAGGAAGGTTCCATCTAGGAATGCTATCCATAAGTCCTTGGTCGATGATTTTGCAAAGTTGACCCCCATGTGCAAAAATTGCACAGTCCCTTACTCAGCAAAACCCTAGTTTCCAAAATGGAACCTAAAACTTAACACCTAGGCCATGGAACCAGAGGAGAGGGTCATCCCTAGCACTATCCCGATGTCCTGAATCCAATGGAGTCAACCATTTTTTAATCTGAGCCATGGTCATCATTCTATAGCTCATTTTAACTCGCATCCCAAAGGCCTTCACAGACACCTATTAGATACCTACCAGGGGCATAGAATTCCAACCATGCAACAAAACCAGGTTTTAGGAAGTCCTACAAGTGTGTATAGGAAGGTTCCAACTGGAAACGCTATCCATAAGTCCTCGGTCAATGATTTTGCAAATTTGACCCCGATGTGCAAAAATTGCATAGTGCCTTACTAAGCAAAACCCTAGTTTCCAAAATGGACCTAAACGCGTACCCCTGGGCCATGGGATGGGGGAGAGGGGAACCCCTAGCACTATACCAATGTCCTGAATCCAACGAAGTTGATCATTTTTCAATCTGAGCCACGGTTGTCATTCTATGGCTCGTTCCAACTCGCATCCCAAAGACTTTCAAGGACACCTGTTGGATACCTACCAGGGGCATAGAATTCCAACCGTACAACAAAATTGAGTTCTGGGAAGTCCTTCAAGTGTGTCTAGGAAGTTTCCAACTGGGAACACTAGCCATAAGTCCCTGGTCGATGATTTTGCAAAGTTGACCCCCATGTGCGAAAATTGCACAGTCCCTTATTGAGCAAAACTCTAGTTTCCAAAATGGACCTAAAGGTTGACCCCTGGACCATGGTACCAGAGGAAAGGGGCACCCCTAGCACTATCTCGATGTCTTGAATCCAACGGAGTCGAACGTTTGTCGATCTGAGCCACGGTCATCATTTTATGGCTCGTTCCAACTTGCATCCCAAAGGCCTTCACGGACACCTGTTGGATAACTACCGGGGGCATAGAATCCCAAGGGTGCAACAAAAATGGGTTCTAGGAAGTCCTGCAAGTGTTTCTAGGAAGGTTCTAGTTGGGAACGCTAGCTATAAGTCCCCGTTCGATGATTTTGAAAAGTTGACCCCCATGTGCAAAATTGTAGAGACCCTTAGTGAGCAAAACCCTAGTTTCCAAAATGGACCTAAAAATTGACCCTTGGGCTATGGGACCGGAGGAGAGGGGCACCCCTATCACTTTCCCAATGTCCTGAATCCAATGGATTCAACCCTGTGTCGATCTAATCCACGATCGTCATTCTATGGCGCGTTCCAACTCGCAGCCCAAAGGCCTTCAGGGATACCCGTTGGATACCTAACGGGGGCATAGAATTCCAATAGTGCAACAAAAATGGGTTCCGAGAAATCTTGCAAGTGTTTCTAGGAAGTTTCCAACTAGGAATACTAGCCATAAGTACCCGGTCGATGATTTTGCAAATTTGACCCCCATGTGCAAAAATTGCACACTCCCTTACTGAGCAAAACCCTAGTTTCCAAAATGGACCTCAAAGTTGACCGCTGGGCCATGGGATCAGAGCAGAGGGGCACTCGTAGCACTATCTCGATGTCCTGAATCCAACAGAGTCGACCATTTGTCAATCCGAGCCATGTTCTTCATTCTATGGCTCGTTCCAACTCGCATCCCAAAGGCCTTCAAGGACACTTGTTGGATACCTACTGACGGCATAGAATTCCTACCGTGCAACAAAACTGGGTTCCAGGAAGTCCTACAAGTGTTTCTAGGAAGGTTCCAGGTGGGAACGCTAGCCATAAGTCTCCGGTCAATGATTTTGCAAAGTTGACCCCCATGTGCAAAAATTGCACAGTCCCTTACTAAGCAAAACCCTAGTTTCCAAAATGGACATAAAAATTGACACTTGGGCCATGGAACCAGAGGAGAGGGGCACCCCTAGCACTATCTTGATGTCCTGAATCCAATGGAGTCGACGTTTTTTTAATCCAAAAAAATGCTACCATTCTATGGCTCATTTAAACTCACACCCCAAAGGATTTCAGGGACACCTACAGATGGCTATACGGGAGAAAATACAACAAAATAATAATGAGCATGGGGATGGTGATATTGAGCATGGAGATGGTGATGGTGGTAGTGAGAATGAAAATGGGCATGAGGATGTGGATATTATGGTTTACTTAGATGGGATAAAAAAACAAAGAAAACAAATCCATGATGAACCTTGTGCAATTTATCAAGTTTTAACAAGTCTATGCAATTTAACAATCTATCATGCTATCAATGTCTGGCTAGGATTTCTAGGCCCATTTAAACTCCAGATAAAAATTTTTATTGCCCTATGATTGAATAGGGAGGATGGCCCTATTGAAATAGATGTATTGCAACTAATGACATGTCCTTTCAATGCACAATTTTCATTTCGTGCCTCCAATTTCATTTAGGTCAAATCTCTCAAGGAGAGATGGAAAATTCATCCTTGGGCATAACAACCAAACCAAGCAACAAAATTGAATGTTGTAGTTTTTTGAAAGTGTGTTTGGGAAATACCAACATGAGCGCATTGTCCATAAACTCTCATGCAAACTTTTTATGAATTCGACCTTTTAATGCAAAATCTTCTTTGCCTCTTAATGAGAAAAACCCTAGTTGGATACGGGTTCCAATAAGATGTTTTTTACTCCACATATGGGTACTCATGCCTTGGCCATGATCATGGAAGAAAAACAATAGACTTAGGTCCTTGACCATGCTTATAGGAGGGAACCAACAACCATAGGCCCTAAAGGTAACTTATTAGGCTCAACCTTCATGAATGAGTCATTGGACCTCCACATAGGATAATGAATGCATTGTGGGGTCTTAGCCATCATCAAGTGATTTATGGCCATATTAAATTTTCTAAATTTTCTAAACCTTATGGACACCATGATCAATTCTTGGGCGTATTGGATAAGTCTCAAATCCTTAACTCTACTTGGGGGAGGGAAACAAGAGCAGCAAGTATTAAACCTTCCTTCTCATTCTTAGGGATTCTTTAATGGGTATTAGGTCTTCAATAGCATATATTGGTATTGAGCCCTTTAGAATAGTTGAGATGGAAACAATATCCTCTCATGCTAAACCTTGCTTCTTAGGATCAAGCAACATGTACGAGTCCTTGAACCACATGTGTATGTTAATTATCACTTGCAAGAGCGATATGGGTACCATGACTACATTACTTGTGAACCAAGAGTGGGTCTCTAGGTCTACCAAGGTTAAGGGAGGACAACAAGGGTTTGTGGTTTGGGTTTCTAGGTTACTAAATTAGGTATCTAATGGTTATATTTGTGTGGATGATGGATGCGAATGTTATGGTGAAAAAGGATATGGCGATGGTGACAACATGGGTAGGAAGAGCCCTGTGGTCATGTTCATGGTGGCATGGTGATGGCGACAATGACCATGGGGATAGTGATAATGAGCATGGAGATGGTGATGGTGATAGTTAGCATGAAAATGGGCATGAGGATTGGGATACTATGGTTTACTTAGATGGGAGAAAATAAAGAAAAAAATGCATGACGAAACTTGTGCAATTTATCAAGTTGTACCAAGTCTATGCAATTTATCAATCTATCAAGCTATCGATGTATGGCTGCAATAGTCAAAATATTAATGTCAATACTCAATGATACCATGAAACAAAATCATAGCATACATGTACACCACATACCTATAACATAGTACAAAATAAAACATGCAAACCACATACCAAATTACCTACCTATGGTCATTCGACTAGACCATTAGTATCACCTCGAATACCAAGGGTTTCCTTTAACCTCTCATGCTCGGAGTAAGGAAATAACTATCGTGCCTTTGATGAGTTCTTCCTTGGCATTGTTTGCAGCTGGAGGTTTGTGCCAATAACTAAGTTTGTATAATGGTATACAATCTCACCTGGTCTATAATATTCATATGTATACCCTTTTTTATTTGTTGAGTGGGAAACCTAGTTCAAATATTTCCATTTTATAACCATCAACCCAATCAGAAAATCATTGGCCTCAGAGTCCCATAATGGGACATTTAGGGTTTTCTTCCCCTCTAAGCAATGTGCCAACCAATATTCGATGCGCCATGCATTGCATCTCGGGGAAACCACTACGTATATGTGCCCTGGAGAAAATATAGTGTTGATGTTTCAGTCAACTAATTAGACACAACTAGTTGTCAAAAATATCAAAAATATACACAACTAATTAGACACAACTAGTTGTCAAAAATATAAAAATATTAATCGAACCTGGTTGTATGAGATCTGATATGTGGTCATAGTCTGGTGAAATACTTGATTGGTCCTCCTCTAACTGGGATAATTCTGTAGCTATCCATCGACCAATGGGGAGTGATAAATGGTCCCAGCTATCTACCCAATCCATGGATTCACATTCGTCCCATTCACCACTACTACATGGAGAACAAAAACATGAGAATTCCTTGTCCACATTTCAAGTATAGCATTGTTAGGATATTTAGACACTTAGGAGTTAGTTAAGATCAGCTTGTGTAATATAAGGATATTTAGACACTTAGGAGTTAGTTAAGATTAACTTGTGTAATATATTCATTAGGAAAAGTGTGTTTCTTTAGTATGCATTAGTATGTATTTGTAAATATTTAATCCGACGGTCACGATATGTTCTAGACATAGAGTGATCCGACGGCTCAACTTCTCTTAGATCATACCTAACCTTGATCCGTGGCTTAACACCCGATTGGTCCATGATCTCTATTTAAAGAGAATAGAGGGTCATTGTCTATTTGATCGATTATGAGAAGCTCATTTGTAACTTTCTTTCTTTGTATAATAAATTGCTCCGTAGAAGCTATTTGGCCAGGGCTGTGGAGTGTTTCCCTCTCGAGGGTTTAAACCACATCAAAACATCAGTGTATCAATCTGTGATCTGTTTGTGTGAAGTGGTTGCTCTAGGTGTTCGGTCTTTTGGGAGTATCCTGTGTACCCAAACATGGTATCAGAGCTTTTATGAAGAGCCACTTCCGATTATGATCTAGATCTTGAACTATTGTTGCCGAAACTTGAAAGGATTTCTAATTCTGGTATTTCTGTGCATTTTTAGCCTGTGGGAGGTCTTCCATTGCATCTGGAGTACCGTTTCCATTGAGAAATAGTTTTTTTTTATCGAAAACGGTTCTCGGTTGCTTCAGAAATGTGTATTTCATCAGATATGAAGGTATAATGTTACAGTAACGTTTTTTATTATTTTTGTTTAAAAAAAAACAATATCTCATATTTTATCAGTTTTTATTATTAGATTTTTTTTAGTTTCGGATTGTTGCTTTCCCTGTCTGCATATGCTCTTTTCCATGCACCTTGTGCGATCTCGGTGAATCAGAAACAGAAAGGGAACGGGTTTTTCTTGGCTGCGTATGCTCTTTGCCGTGCACCTTGTGCGATCTCACCAAATAAAAAATAGAGAGAAAACGTAAAATTTCTGGGCAAGCTAACAAGATCTAACCCCACAAGTGTGGAAAAGTTTTTTTGTTTTGGTTTAAGGTGTGATTTGCAAGAAAAAAGGCAAGAACAGAAACCGAGCAAGAAGAATGAAAAAAAAAAGCCCCCTTCCTCCTTCCCAAATTTTACATACCTTTTAATCTAGCTCACTTGGTTCAAAGTTGCTTTATTCCTTAATAGAACTTGAGTTCAAGTCTTAGGAAGTTACTTTTAAAATAAAAAGTGCATGCAATTTCTATTTTCAAGTTACTTTATTCTGAAAGTGCATCTCACTTAAATAATAAAAAATAAAAATAAAAAGTGAGTCACTTAAGTTCATTTTTATTGTTGCACTATTTAAAGTAACATCATTGTAAAAATGAAATCACTTATTTTACAAAAGTGATTCACTTAAAGCAACTTTTTTGTAAAGTGATTGTCAAAGGTTTATCTTGGGAAGAGGGGGGTCCTTTTTTTTAGCTAGTCATTCTCTATCTGCCACGTCACTATTGGGGACATCTTCAACTTTTTCTTTGTTCAAGCATAACTTCATCATACGGAGTCAGTTTTTAGTGCCTTTTTTTTAAACTGCCTTTTTTTCGAGCTCTTCGCATCCAGAATATTGGTTCAGCCATTAATTTACAAATATGGCCGCCCCTTATGATATTCTACTTACCAGTTCCAACTATTTCTCATGGAAATCTCGTATAGATGATGTTCTACGACGTAGAGGACTTTTTAGAATTACCTCAGGGAAAGAAACAGAACCCACTGATGATGATAAGAAAATCAAATGGGCAAATAGATGTGACAAAGCTTGTGGATTGATTGGGATGTCAATCTCTACTGATTTGCAATTCCACATATCTAGAATGATGAACCTAATGCTGCTTGGGACAAGTTGGAATCTATGTTTGGTAAACACAAAGAAATTCAAGGTCACCAACTCGAAAATGAGTTGATTTCTTTAAATCTAAGTGATTTTTCATGCATACAAGGTTATTTATCTAAGTACAAAACTCTTAAACTCTTATGTGAAGAATGCAAGATTAAGAGGGAAGACAAACAATGCATTTATCATAATCTTTCTAAACTTGGATCTGCATATTCTGTTTTTGTATCTACATTTTACTCCATGAAAGAATCATTGAATGCAGCTAGCTATCAAGAGCCTAGTCTTGAATCCTTTTGTGATTCCTTGATTAGAGAGCAAGATAATCTCATCCATCTTGGAATAATTAACAATGCAGATACATCTAGGAAATCCCTATTGTCCCAACAGAAGAAAAAAAAAGTCCAAGCCTCCCAAGAAACAAAATTTTTGCAATAATAAGTCAAAAAAAGGGTCTCAAACCCTCTCAATTAGCTCCTTTAAAAAATGACAAAGGATCCAAGCCAAAAGGCAAGAAGACTGAGCATCATTGCAACTATTGCGGGAAAGATAATCATGATGAATCTAAGTGTTTCAAGAAGATGGCAACCTTGAAAGCAATAATGAAGAAGCACCACATCATCCTAGATTCACCTTCAGAATCTACCTCTCATGGACATGCACTTTGTGCTTCTGGTTATTCTTATAATGCATCTTCTTCTTCTACTTCAAATGAATGGCTCATTGATTCTGGAGCATCTTATCATATGGCTAAGGATCAAACCATATTTTCTACTATGCATGAATGTAACACCAAACAAATATTTGTTGGTGATGATAGATATCTAAGTGTTGTAGGAGATGGAACAGTTCCAGTGGATAATGGTCATTTCAGTGATGTACTATGTGTTCCAAGAATTTCCTGCAATTTGTTATCAATCTACCAAATCATTCATTCTGGTGAAGGTAAAACTGTGACGTTTACACCTCACCAAATTGTAATCAAGGATTTTAAAGATCCTCAACATGTCCTAGCTACCGGAATTGTTGATGATATTACTAGGTTGTACAAGTTTAACAACTTTGGGTCATCACCTTTTCCTTCAGTTTTTGTTGCTCATAGTGATAAGTTGAGCAAACTTTGGCATGAGCGATTTGGTCACTTAAATTATCGCTCATTGCAACAACTATGTAAATACAATATGGTGACAGGTCTTCCGATGGTATCTTGTAGGGATGGTGTTTATTCTGATTGTGTACTCAGAAAACATCATCGGGACACTTTTGACAAACGTGCCTCTTGGCACGCCTTGGTTCCCTTGGAGCATGTGCATAGTGACTTGTGTGGTCCTCTTCCATCTTCTTCCTTTTTTGGTTTCAAGTATTTCTTAACTTTCATTGATGATTACTCCAGACGCACTTGGGTTTATTTCCTAAATCTTAAGAGCGAAGTATTTAACCGTGTTCTTGACCTACAAGGCCGTTGTTGAAAAACAATCTGATCATCAACTTATTAAGTTAAGATCCGACAATGGAGGAGAATCTGTTAACAAAAAGTTCACTACTTTCTGCACTGAATAAGGAATCCAACAACAAAACACTGTTCCATATACACCACAACAAAATGGTGTAGCTGAACGGAAGAACTGCACTTTAAAATAAATGGCTAATTGTATGATCCAATCCAAGGGACTAAGTCTTCAATTTTGGGTTGAAACCATCAATTGTGAAAATTACATAGTTAATCACACCCCCACTAAAGCTTTACAAGGTATCACACCGAAAGAAGCATGGAGTAAAATTAAACCAGATGTAAGTCACTTCCGTGTGTTTGATAGTGAAGCATGGGCTCACATTCCAGATGAAAAACGAAAAGCATTGCAGCCTAAAAGTGAAAAGTGCATATTTGTTGGATATTCTGAAGATGTAAAAGGTTATAGACTTCTTCAACCACATTCTCATGATGTAATCATAAGAGATGTTAAATTTGTTGAAAATATCTTGGCCTGCGAGCCTAACTCGATGATTGTGCCATCTTTGGCCTGCGAGCCTGATTCGGCAATTGTGCTTTCTTCTTCTTCTTCCAACTTCCTTGACAGGTTTTCAACTCCAGTTTCTGATGATGATAATGATGATAAAAATCCACCTCCACCTGCTAATGTTCCTCCAGTTGCACCAGCATAAGTGCTTCCTCGATGGGTCCATTCAACATGTGAAGTAGCTGGTGATCTTGCTAGTGATCCTAGAGATCAACGTCAAACATGTTCTCAGTTTCAGTGAGCCTCTTCTCTTTTGGCCCAAGTTTCCGAGAATCATGATCCTAAAACCTTTGCAGAAGCTTCAGGAAATCCAGATTGGGATGCAGCTATGGATGAAGAATATCATTCCTTAATGGCAAACGATACTTAAGATCTTGTACCTCTTCCAAAAGGAAGAAAACTTTTCAGATGTAAATGGGTCTATAGAACTAAGTAAGCATCAAATGGAAGTGTTGAACGACTTAAGGCAAGGTTAGTTGCCAAAGGTTTTTCCCAAGTTGAAGGGATTGACTACAATGAAGCCTTTGCTCCTATCGCAAAAATGAACGCCATTCGCCTTGTTCTTTCCCTTGCAGTCTTACATAACTGGGAAGTCCATCAAATGGATGTCAAGTACGTCTTCTTACATGGTGATTTACAGGAGGAAATTTACATGGAACAAACTCCTAGATATGTTCAAAATAACTCTAGCCTTGCTTGCCGCCTTAAGAAATCCTTATATGGCCTTAAGCAAGGTCCTAGAACTTGGTATGCCAAAATGGATAGCTTTCTCCTTGACACTGATTTTTCTAGATGCCATTATGAACCCAATGTCTATACCAAGAAAGTGGAAAACCATATCATCATACTTGTTCTATATGTTGATGACCTTATTCTTACTGGTAATGACCCTAAGCTTATAACCCATGTGAAATCCAGTCTTAAGCAAAATTTTGAAATGTCAGATTTAGGACATTTGCATTCTTTTCTTGGTCTCCAAGTCTTGCAAACCAAAGAAGGAATCTTTCTTTCTCAGTCTAAGTATGCTTTTGACCTTCTTCGTCACTTTCACATGGAAGATTGTATACCAACCCCTTCTCCCTTCCAGTCTAGAGTCAAACTTTCTACCACTTGTACTTCACCTGAAGTAGATGCCACCTTGTATTGTTAGCTTGTTGGTAGTCTCTTATACTTGACTCATTCCCATCCTGACCTTTTCTTTGCCATTGGTTGTGTTTCCCTTTATATGAAAACACCTCATGAAAGTCTGGAAAGAAGCTAAAAGAATACTTCAATATATTTGAGGCACAATTCAGTTCGGGATTCATTACAGTACAGGGGGGAAACCTTTGTTGGTTTGTTTCACTGATTCAGATTGGGTCGGCAATCTTGATGATCGAAAGTCTACAGCAGGTTATGTTTTCAGTCTAGGATCTGGACCTGTCACTTAGGCTTGTAAGAAACAACAAGCTTTTTCTCTTTCTTCAGTAGAGGAAGAATATCGAGCTGCAGTTAATGCCAATCAGGAAGCTTTATGGATTCGACAGATCCTTTCAGAGTTTGGATTCGAGCAGCAGCAGCCTACTCCACTTTGGTGTGACAATCAAAGTGCCATCAAGCTTGCCAAAGATCCAGTCCTACATCAATGCAACAAACACATTGAGCTACATATGCACTTCATCAGAAATCTTGTTCATGATCATGTTCTTGAAGTGCTCTTTTGTCCTACAGATGATCAAGTTGCAGACATCTTCACCAAGTCTCTTACAGAAGTGAAGTTTTCTAAACTTCAATCTATGTTAGGAGTTCAAGAACTTGTCATTAAGGGTGGATAGGCTCTAATGCTTCCTTCCTTCTCCTAATAGTGTCACTTTTGTAAATCCTTCAATCCTATCCCAAGTTGTTCTTAATGGGGGATGTTAGGATATTTAGACACTTAGGAGCTAGTTAAGATCAACTTGTATAATATATCCGTTAGGAAAAGTGTGTTTCTTTAGTATGCATTAGTATGCATTTGTAAATATTTAATATGAAGGTCACGATATGTTCTAGACATAGAGCGATCCGATGACTCAACTTCTCATAGATCATACCTAACCTTGATTTGTGGCTTAATACTCGATTGGTCCATGATTTCTATTTAAAGAGCATGGAGGGTCATTGTCTAGTTGATCGATTATGAGAAGCTCATTCGTAACTTTCTTTCTTTTCATAATAAATTGCTCTGTAGAAGCTATTTGGCCAGGGCCGTGGAGTGTTTCCCTCTCGAGGGTTTAAATCACGTCAAAACATCGGTGTATCGATCTATGATCTGTTTGTGTGAAATGGTTGCTCTAGGTGTTCGGTCTTTTGGGAGTACCCTGTGTACCCGAACATGTCCGACGTTCTAACTGAATGAAATGCATGATTTCCTTGGATGGTTTTTCACTCATATAACTGTGATCGATCTACATCCACCACCTCCAAAAACTATCTATGTACATGTGCTTTCTTGGTTGAGTGATCTTCCTGCCTTCTTGCTCCCTCCCCCATGACTAAAGCACACCATTAAACGATGGTTTTTGCATATCGGATGAGTGATCTATTTGTGAACTTCATTTCTTTCATGCATAATGCAGTCTTGATGCATGCACCTGCTCTATCATGTTCACCTTTTCCATGTCCGGTCTCAAAATAGTTCCAAATATGTGGCACCTTGTGCCTTTTTTGGAGCATACACAACCATTGGAAGACACGAGAATTTTTGAATTGCCCTGCACAACTGTCAAACCAAATCCAATGTTGTTCCATCTTTATACTATTATCCTTCAAGTAATATTAAATCATTTGAAATTTGTGTTGTACAAAATCCAAGTCATGACACCTGTCATCACTTATGTAGAAGTGATACTCCTTCAATATAACATTGTTGTCTTCAGTACTATCTGCCCCATGTCTATAGGTAATATGGACCATTATGCTGACCTGGTCTGAGTGATAGTATTGACTCTCAATTTCATTTTTCAGTTGAAGAGTGTATTTTCCCTCAAAATCGACCACTAACAGGATAGTCCCAATAGGAAATGTATCCCTACACTTTCTAAACTACTCATCTTTCCAACGAGCCACATTTACATGCTTTACATAATGTTTTGTCTTTTCAAAGAATTCCTCCATAAAGTCGCAAACCCATACCTGATAGATCAACAATAAAGACATATATCAAGAGATTGTTACATATGAAATTGCAATCTAAAGAAAAAATAGTATTCAATAACTCATTACCAACCTGAGAAGTGACCAATTGTATTTTTTTTCTTTCATTCCCTCCATCAATATCATACGTGACATATTTGAATGTCTGCAAGTTCAAATCCTGCCTCCCAAGTTCATGCTCATCGGTCACATGTATGCATTTTCTCAATAATGCCAATCAACCACACCCTTGGCATGTCCCATCTATGCAAGTTTTTTGATAAAATGTGCAATCGTTTGGCCTGCTACACAAAATGCTATGAGTAAAGTCTCTAGATGACATCGGTGGTAATATAACTAAGCATTCTTGCACAAGAGTATAATGCAATAAATGAAAAATATATGTATATGTGTCATAATAGTAACCATACTCAATGTGGTATTGACAACATGTGTTACAAATTGTGTTTATTTTAACATACCATGGTTTTTATTTTTCAAAGGATATTTGGCCCAAGTTAAGTTCATTATGTTCATTCCTAAATCTCTCATATAATTATGTGTGTCATATGAAGAAAATGTTTAATATGTGGTTCACGATCCTTTGAACCCCTTCTCAATTTTAATACATATTTTTGGTTGGAAGAAGGTCTAGTGCTGTCATGCCAAAAATCTTGCACACTAATCCCTTTACTGCATCAATGAGCTTTATATCAGAGCCTGGCAACCTGCCAATGAAGGCCCAAACATCTGTTTGATCGGTTTCAAGTTGTTATCTTCTAACACAATACCTACGAGGTGTATTCACACTCAAATTAATAATTTTGGAGGTAGGTTTAATAAAACGAACTGCCCTAGTGTTTTTGTTCACGATTGATTGTGACAAAACACGACGAGCCGCATTGCAATCCTTTGAGAGAGATTTCTTTCCAACTGTACTAAATGCATCTACTAAACTTTTAACAATATGAGAACTTGGTTCTAACTTTTTGGTCATCTTTATCCTTAACGTTCTTCTAACAACAACCATAGACCTAGATTTTAACAATGATAAAAATAATTTGCACTTGTCCCCATCACATTTAGAATAAAAATATTATCAAGTATTTGTTGAGTTTGATGAGAAATAGCACATTTAGGCAACGTACTTTCAAGTGAACTAATGAGAGTTTCATTACCCTATATACGTTTCGGAGTTCTCTGGAATGTAGTTGCCAATGGAGGTAAGGGTGTTGGAGCTAGAGCATGTACAACATCACTAGGATGCTCCAATGTTTCAAACTGATCCTATTGTTGGTAGGGATGTGGAAAATTGGACTTTCTCTTGGACGGTATCCATAACATTTGCTTCTTTCATTGTAAATCCTTCATTTACTGCCTCCATAACTTTGTCACTTGTATAACCATAACCCAACAAGTCATTCACTTCCATAGTCTAAGGTCGACTTGATGTGGGAATTGAAACATCCCCCGATGAGAAACTAAGTTTTACTTCTTGACTAGTGCCATGGGGTGCTTGCTCATCAAATGTTGTTCAAATTGAGGGCCCCTCTAGTGAATTTTTCCATTTTTCTTGAGGTGGATGGGTAGTAACGACCGTGGCATCATCTACGATTGGAATTGGATGAGTTTCCATGGAATTCCTTCGATTCCACATGTCCAATATTTTCTTTTCTCTAACTTCTTCCATGGTTTCTTGAGGCTTCTCTTTCCTTTCCGATTTTCTTTTTCGATTGCGTGAATTCCCCACGACCACAATGAGAAATACTAAGAAAATAGATTCTAGAAGTGTGCTCAACTATTCAAATATCCAAATTCTTTCTCAATTGTGAATATAGATACTTCCTCAATTGTGAATAGAGATTCCTCAAGCTTTCTCAAATGTGAAAGTAACTTCTACCTCACTTGTGAATATAGAAATTATTCATTTGTGAATATAGATTCTTCAAGCTTGCTCAATAGTGAATGTAGATTCTTCTTCCATTGTGTTCATATATATTTCTCAATATTGCTTGAAATTGTGAATGTAGAATCCTCTTGAAGCTTAAAATTGTAAATGTAGAATCCTCTTGAACCTTGAAATTGTGAATGTAGAATCCTCTTGAAGCTTGCTAATTGTGAATGTAGAATCCTCAATTCCCAATGCTAACTGTAGAATCATCTTCAAGCTTGCTGATTGTGAACATAGAGTGTCAAGATTCCTCAATTTCCTTGATTGTTGATTGTGAACATGGAGTATGAAGTTTTTTTGTAGCGTTGTCGAGGAGAAGGGGAGACAAAACACAAACTTCGGGTATGAAATAGCAGAGTATTCTGCTGAATTTTTTCACAAACAAAATGTGCCAGCGTTATGGACACAAAAAACGTGCTAGCGTTTATTAAAACTATAATGTGCTCATGTTTCTTAAATGTTAAAAAATTCCCAGGCAATTAATAGGTTTGGTGCATGGCTAAATAACGTCTAGTGGCCAAAAATGCGGTAGTGTTGTGGTAATCTACACAATTTGCATTTTCATCAAAACCTTATTTAATAATTTCTTCCCAAGAAAATAAATTTTATTTATTTCCCTAGATCCCTACTTATCTTGAAAGGTTTCAGGGCTTCATATTGTTCTATGGGCTAGGAAGTTAAATAGGGATTTGGTGTTAGGGGCTTAGGGGTTAGAAATGGGGGGTAGTTAGTGGTAGGGGAAGGGGGATTAGGAGAGAGATGGGGGCGGAGTAGGAGAGAGAGAGGGGGGGAGTGGTTATTTAGGGGTAAGGGGCTAGGAGGGGGGTTAGTGAGGGGGAGAGAGAGAGAGAGAGTGAGAGAGAGGGTTAGTAATGGTTAGGGGAGAGAGAGAGAGAGAGAGGGTGTTAATTGAAGGGAGTGAGAAAGAAAGATGGGAGGTGTGGTTAGAGGTAGGTGGAGGTGTAGGGAAGAGAGAGAGATTGAGAGAGGGGGTTAGTAAGGGCTAGGGAGAGGAGGGGAGAGTGATAGAGAGGAGGGGGGTTTTGGGTTAGGGGGAGTGAAGAGAGATAGAAAGAGTAGGATGGTTAGGGATGGGGGAAAGGTTGGGGAGAGGGAGAGGGGGTTTAGAGAGAGAGAGAGAGGGAGAGGTGTAGAATCAGGGAAGAGAGAGTGAGAGAGGGGGGGTTATTTAGGGGTAAGGGGCTAGGAGAGGGGTTAGAGAGAGAGAGAGAGGGAGAGAGAGAAAGTGAGAGAGGGGGTTAGTAATTGTTAGGGGAGCGGAGGAGAGAGAGAGAGAGAGAGGGAGGGGGGAGAGGCTGTTAGTTGTAGGAAGTGAGAAAGAGATATGGGAGGTGTGGTTAGAGGTAGGTGGAGGTGTAGGGAATAGAGAGAGACTAAGAGAGCCCGGGTTAGTATGGGAAAGGGAGAGGATGGGAGAGAGATAGAGAGGAGGTGGTTTAGGGATAGGGGGAGTAGGAGAGAGATAGAAAGAGTAGGATGGTTAGGGATGAGGGAGAGGTTAGGGAGAGAGAGATGGGGTTTAGAGAGAGAGATAGGTGTAGAAGTAGGAAAGAGAGATTCGGAGAGGGGGAGTTAGTTAGGGGTAAGGGTATAGGATGGGGGGTTAGCGAGGGGGAGAGAGAGAGAGAGAGAGCGAGAGAGACTAAGAGAGGGGATTAGTAATGGTTAGGGGGGGAGGAGGGAGGGAGAGAGAGAGAGAGAGAGAGAGAGAGAGAGAGGAGAGGATGTTAGTTGTAGGGAGTGAGAAAGAGAGATGGGAGGTGTGGTTAGAGGTATGTGCAGGTGCAGAGAAGAGAGAGAGACTGAGAGAGGGGGTTAGTAAGGGCTAGGGTGAGGAGGAGAGAGAGATAGATAGGAGGGGGTTTAGGGTTAGGGGGAGTGGGATAGATATATAAAGAGTAGGATGGTTAGGGATGGGGGGGAGTTTGGGGAGAGGGACAGGGTTTTTAGAGAGAGAGAGAGGTGTAGAAGTAGGGAAGAGAGAGTGAGAGAGGGGGGGATAGTTAGGGGTAAGGGGATAGGATGGGAGGTTAGCAAGGGGAGAGAGAGAGAGATAATGAGAGAGGGGGATATTAATGGTTTGGGAGAGAGAGAGAGAGAGAGAGAGAGAGGGTGTTAGTTGTAGGGAGTGAGAAAGAGAGATGGGAGGTGTGGTTAGAGGTAGGTGCAGGTGTAGGGAAGAGAAAGAGATTGAGAGAGGGGTTTAGTAAGGGCTACGGAGAGGATGGGAGAGAGATAGAGAGGAGGGGGTTTAGGGACAGGGGGAGTAGGGGAGAGATAGAAATAGTAGGATGGTTAGGGATGGGGGAGAGGTTAGGGAGAGGGAGAGGGGGTTGAGAGAGAGAGAGAGAGAGAGGTGTAGAAGTAGGGAAGAGAGAGTGAGAGAGGGTATTTGTAAGGGTTACGAGGAGGATGGGATAGAGAGAGGGGGTTTAGGGGTATGGGGAGTAAGAGAGATAATAAGAGAGGGGAGGTGTTTAGGTGGGGTGGAGTGGGTTAAGGGGTTATAGAGAGATAGAGAGGGAGGAGGGTGTGAGGGGGTTATAATAGAGAGAGGGGTTTGGGATAGGGGTTGGTGGAGGAGTATATAAGAGATAGAGAGAGAGGGGGTTAGTAAGGGTTAGGTGTAGGAGGGGAGAGAGTGAGAAAGGGTTAGCAGTGACAGGATTAACAGAGAGATAGAGAGAGGGGGTTTTAAAAGTGGTGGGGATTAGAGATAGGGAGAGGGGGGTTTAAGAGTGGTGGGGATTAGGGAGAGGGAGAGGATGGGTTAGAGAGAGATACGTTATGCATATAAACTTATTCAACACTTAAAATCATAAATTTGTGAAGTTCATAACACACGCGCGTTATGTATATACAAAACACTCAAGCATTTTGTATGTACATAACGTGCGCGTGTTCTCTCTAACACCAAGCGTGCCAATCAAAATATTTGAATTTAAATAGAACGCGCGTGCGTTCTTGAGAACCTAATCACCCCCTACTCCCACGCCCACATGTCAGCCACAGTCCTATGTGGTTGGTTCGAACTTAGCAAAACTGTGCTATGGAATTTACTGAACCGTAGCTAATTAGGCATTTCCACCATTTTTCTCAATATGCCTGTTTTTCACCACTCTCTACAACATGACATACATGACCATTATTGACGAAATTTTAGGCCTAGATAGCATTTTTTATGCAGATTCCAAATATGTAATTGTCTTTTTAAATATTTAGATTTTCTATTTGTTTCCTAATTTTCTTGTGCCATCACTCAAGTCAAAAAAACATGTTGGTAGTGTTTATTACGTAACTTTTTCATTTCACAACCATTTTTAAAAAAAATTGTATGCTGCACTAGTAGACGCCGACCTCTACATGCTATAAAAATCCAAGTTGAAATAACTGCATTAGGACCTTCAAAGGCTGCACCCACATTTGGTGTACCATTCTCGAGGTTTGATCACTTACATAATTTTAAAAAAAAAAATTAAACATTTAATTTTGGAAAAATAGTGTTGCAATAGTGCTACGAGTTCTATACATACCAAGTTTTGCAACCTGAAACCATCATTTAGGCACTAAAAGACTACACCCACAAAAACATATACCTTATCATTTGCCAAAAAAATAAAAAAAAGTGACTATTAGAAAATATGAAATTTGACATAGTTATATAAATTTTCAATACTTAAAACTTATTAATTCGGAAACGTGACTCAATTTCCTACATTTCATCTTTTTTACTTGATGCAAGATATCTTGTGTAAGTATCTCAAAAAAACCAAGTAAGTTGAGGGATGCTTGATTTTTCAGTTTTCTATTGCATCTAATCCGACAAAAGTGGCCCTTGTTAGCTTGCACGTGCCCTACACTGAAAAATTTCAACCAAATTTCAATTCCTCAAGCGATCTATTATGCAGCTGCAAAACTAGGTTGGTTGGATGAAGCAAACTGGTTGTTTATATCGTCTTCTGGCAAATTTGCATGCCCTGTATGTGGCAAGAGGCAGCGATCACATACAGGCTTTGCATGGCCTTGTAGGTGGAAAGAGCCAACCACTACAATGAGGTGGTCTTCCAAATCATAAATATCTTGCCACGGTTCTTGCATCGACTACAACATTTGCATAGACTCCAGTGAAAAGAAAAAGACGTTGTTAGGATGGGAGGAAAAAGCATAATATTAAAAATTCTCCATAAAGCCACCTCAGTTGTCCTGGGATCTTGGCTTGTGAACATACATGGATAAGCGTCCCCAAGAAATTGTTGTAGGTGCCCAAATTCACCAATTGAGTGATTTTCATACAAAACAACAATAGAATTTTATTGTTGGCAATAAGAGGGACTGCAAATAAAATCAATAGTTGAAAGCATGAACAACTATATACTCAAACTCATTCCTTACTTGTACAATATCATGAGTATTTTAGTAAAAGGATTGAACGAACAAAAGTAAAGGATTGATTACAAAAAGACACAATGTAGCAAGTGATAATACATTCCCTGGATATGAAGGAAGTCGAACGGCTCCTCTCTCGGAGCTCACGCAGATGATAATATCATCAGTAGAAAGTATATCTAAGTTCTTCTAGCTAACTCAGCTCTCAAGCTATCCTTCTAACCATACAATGAAGACGAGGAAGCCTTATTCAAAACCAACATTAACAAATTACCCAGGTACTAGTTTGAAACCAGACTCTCATCCATCACATATAGCCGAGAAGGGCTAATCCCTCTCTCCCAAGCTAAACCAAAACTCAAATCCAAATGATCAAGCTAACCCTACAGGTCTCGCTAGAAAGGGATCATACTCCCGAGATCAATCAAAGGAGCTGTCAGTACTCCTCCATTATTTCCCTCCTTCAATAATGATCATACATCATGAATGAGTAGGAGAAAGGATGAACAAGTGGACATGACTCATTCAGTGTATTAAAAATTACCCAGAAACTCCATAAATATCAAGTGTGAGAAGCATGTGGAATTTCTTGGATAAATTTTGAGAATGTGATCACCATTAATGAATCCAACTATATATACCATTTATTTTTTAAACTTCCTCAGCTTTGCATCTTCCTTTGCACGGGTGGCCCTCATGGTGTTCATCTCTGGTAGAACAACTCTGAGATTGAACATTCCAATTGAATGGATAAGTGACTCACATTTAATTATCAATGGAGGCATTCCATTAATGGTCTGCAACATAATTAAAAACTACAAGACGTCATCCCGCCGCCCCATCCTAAGAAGGGAAAAATGAGGATGAACACAACCTTCAACCAATTAAAATTCAAAAAATTGTATTTTTCTTAAATTTTGTTTAATAAAATATTTTTCAACTATAGAACAACTATAGCTTGAGGGCCACCCCTAATAACACTAAATATTATTGTGTCACATTGTCTAGTTATGTTTTGTTTCTTGCCAGTGATGGTTTTATATTATTTAGAGCTTTTAGTGATTGGTTCATTCATCACACATGGAATAAATGTATACCAAGCTACAACTTGTTTTAGTTGAGGTATACTTTAAGGTGTTGTTTAGCTAAGGTTTATAGGTGCTACACGTTATGTTTGTATTATTTCTCTTATACTTATGTGGGGTTTCATAGAGTTTATTTGAATATGACAAGTCAATCTATGTCCTTCATTCCATGTTGGAGAATTAGACTAAGCTAAAAAGTAGATGATTTGCACTTTTTCGGTGATTTTTGTTGGAATCCGACAATGCAATTTTTTGCTAAAATTGCGATTTTCATTATTCAAATTGCAATTTGATTGTAGAAATGGATTCAATGTCCTTGAATACCCCTAGGGAAATTCGATTATGCAATTCCAACAACCTAATACTACCATTTCCACAATTTCAACCAGATTTTGACCCAAAAAATCATTAGTGAGCACAAATCATCGATCTTTTAGCTCACGCCCTTAATTTGGTTTCCACTATGAATTCGAGTCTATTTAAGGTTAGCAATTCAAGGGATTTCTTATCATTTTATTGGAAGGAAAGACATCAAAATCACTTGGCCTACCATGATTTTAATTTCCAAATCCACTTTGCTTTTAGGTAAACCGTTCTTGTTATTTATGCTTTCATGATTCATTTATAAAATGAATATAAGAATTGAAACTCTTATCTTGCTTGCATGTTCAAGTTTACGTGCTAAGACCTCTTCACTACATATCTAAGGTTATTGTAATTTTATACCTCTCTAGGTCACACATTTGTTGTTTTAGTTGTATGTCTCACCCATTGTTGTGATCCGCTAGGAAAAGTGAGATGATTTGTGTAGAGCGGTTAAAGTTTTTGTTTCATATTCTTATTGAGCTTAAGCCCTAATCAAGGGCATCCCTTGATTTCAACTGTTGCATTGATTGACTGAAAAATTGACCCTTGGGTATGACTTCCTGCTTATTGTCATTTTTACATTGGAGCACTCATTTGGACAAGTGTTGGTCATCTTCAAGGCATAATCTAGTCTAGAATTGTGATGAACCCATTGCTTAAATTATATTGATTTTTTTGGTTCTAAGTTACTTTCATCATCTTAGAGAGAATTCCTACTAGGTTACCACCCTCTAGTGGTTCATGTTCTATTGGGTTGTTACACCCTAGCATTTGCCTCTTCCTTGCCCACTCTTATCGTCTCTTATTTCCGACCAACTACACTGGAGATTATCTTAGACTTTCTCTTTGCAAACCCTCATATGAAATCATGAATCAATTGGCAATAAATAGATGGGTATTTTATGAGCAGGCCAACATAAATGAATGATTTAGGAAATCAATTCTTAATCACGGTTTCAAATCCACTAATTGGTCAACTTTGATTTAAGAGTGATGAAATGAGAGAATCTATGTAATTTGTATATGAAACAACATTTAGATATCCCCATCTTATCTTATGGTATCATGGATTAAATTTTACCACTATAAAATCTCATGCACTCTTATACTATCCCATATTGGGTTCCCATCATATTAGCCTCATCCTCTATGAAGTGTGTGTAAAACAACATTTAAATATCCCTATTTTATGCCATCATAAAATAACTATAATAAATATAAAATCTCATCCTCATTTTTATTATATCATTTTAATTATAAATTTATTTTACAATACATTTAAATTACAATAAATTATTTATATAAATTTATTTTACAATACATTCAATTACAATAAATTATAATTCTTTTATTTTACAATATATTATAATTTTTTTTAATATTCTTCATTAAAAGAAAACTTAAACTTGATTGCCCACATTCCTGTATCCCACCACTGCTGAAATATAAATTACAATATACTATAATCCTCATATCAATAAATCTATCATTACAATAAATTATAATTCTTCTATTTTACAATATATATTATAATTTTTTAAAAATCTCCTATATTTATTTATAAAAAAAACACAAAAGAACACTTGTCCCCACATTCCTCTATACCACTACTGCTGGAATATAATTACAATATACTATAATCCTCATATCGATAAATCTATCTTACCAAACACTTCTTGCTGACTTTTTTCCTTCAATTTTATAAGCGAGGTCATGTTCAAAACTTCAAAGGCAATGAATGAATGGAAACTTCCTCATAAATCATACCGCGTTTGATTTCCACCTACCAGACTCGATGTCAATAGATCAAGCATTTAATGGAGGCTGACAACTGTTTTACAATTTGACTTGACACACCCTCCACCATATTCATGGGTTGACGCTGCCACCTTCATTAATTGAAATGAAATGAAATCATTGACATACAGAGCTGTCACCAGAATATGCAAGCACTACTAGGATGGGGCACTTAAAACATTTCAAAATTTTATAACCGTCCAATTCAGAGCCTTGGAATTCCACAAAAATAAACGTATGAACTTCCAGAAATCCAACATATTTGGAATAAAACGAGGCATTTTAAATACTTCAGAATTATGGGTTTAGGTGCAGTGTTTTAGGTGTGTGGTACGAAATATATCAAATTTTAATCCATCTGTGAAGTCCAGACTGGTCTGCCATGCCATTGACAAGTTTACGTGTCAGAAAGTCGACGCAGGTACGAATTCTTCGATTTTTATAATTGTAACAGATATCTATGTTTGACAATTGATCACGATCATGACGATGGAAAATCTGTGAACTGCCCTATATTAATCTGCTGCTTATATCCATCATAGATATTCACACTCTTAGGCGATTCTCACATTTCAATACAAGAGCAATATCACTTTCCCTATGGCCAAATTGTTGGTGTTGGGTTTGATCGTATCATTATTGGCTTGCCACTCAATCGCTTTGCGATTGCTATCACACGGTATTTGGCACCAAGCATTTCATCTATTGAACAAATTATTACATTGTTTTATGCCTGTTTTTACTGGCCGTTGGTTTAACTTCATTTTAATTGCAGAAGATAGTGGTGAAGTTTGGCTTTCGAATTGTAAGGAAAATTCCATCCAAAACGCTCCCAACAAAGTAAGATATATGTTATCAAAAAATATAGTTGTGAATTTGTTTGTTGAATTTCAGCTTTGGAGTTAAACCTAACTCGATTTTGCAGGATGGAGATCATAAGGTATTACAATGCCAAGGGCAAGGAATGGCGGGAAGGAAAAGCGTGCATTCAACCTCCAATGAAGATGACTGGAAAGAAGCCCATGAAAATCCTGAATATGAAGACAGCGATTATATTTACACCCGTCCCAAGCCTTGAAATTGGTCCTTTTGGCTGCACTTCAGTTCACTGAGCAATGGCTTATGTATGTTAGGGTTGATGGACATTAGATTTGTCTAATATTTGTATCTTTTGGAACACAATAGCATCATAATGTTGTATTTGTTACTCGTCTTTGGGTCTTTGAAAAAACTTAGGTTGTTCATCAAGGTGTGCAGTGGAAGGGCATGACTGCCCGACTTTTACTAAGTACGGTAATAGTGTTGAGCTTCCCACACAAAATCATTCGTTTTCTGGTTTGCTCCTGAATATATAGTTTGATTATTGAATTGTAAATTGTTTCCTAAATATACATTTTGATTATATTGGAGTGTTTATATAGACCGAGTTCCTCCGTAAATTTGTAATTTACTTGATGAGAAAAGATCGGGATCTTTTCCAATTAGATAGTTATATGCGGTTTTTTTTTTTTTGCAATTTCAGAGGCGTGGGCATGGCCTTGCTGTGTTTTGGCGTCTTTCTATCTTTTACTGGAGTCTGGAATCTGTGAACCTAGTTCTCACCCTATTAAAAATCAGAAATCTGGAGAGAAGACATTGCACAATTTTTACACTTAAAATAATAATTTTATCACACGATTACACTCACATATATACACATACACATATAGTACATTTATTTAATTGGTTTCAGATCCAACTTATTTTAAACCTGGGAATACAGTACATTTCTATAATTGATTTCGGCTCCAACTTATTTTAAACATGGAGAATAAAGGTTAAGAGAATCTCTCAATAACCTGCAACAAATCCAAACCAATGACTAACCAATTCTATTGTAAGCCATATCTCTTAACATTAAAATCAACATAAACAAACCAATGAGTTTAATGTAGTTATGTGTTGTTCATCTTCGTTCATTAATGGTTCAACTTCAAAAGATCGCTCGTTCATTTAATGGTTCAACTTCAAAAGATCTCTCGTTCATAAAATGGTTCATCTTGAAAAGTTAGATAGTCACCAAAGAAAAGTTAGATAGTCATCTTGAAAAGTTAGATGGCTCATCCATTAATGGTTCATCTTGAAAACTAGATACTTAGTTTTCTGCATCTTTTATCACAAATATGGACCAACCTAATAATTAAACAGTCCATTAAAACTCTCGTTCAAGATTAGGCTTTAAGTAGGACTGGTCTACCCAAAGTAACTCACGGGATAATAAGCTGGCGGTGCCGCCCACATAAAAGTCAACTTAAATAGGTAGAAAAACTTATTTCCTTTTTTTGCGGGTGATACAAAGTGATGTTGGAGTGTAAATTTTGGGCTGGGCCGGGAAGAAAGTAAAGCCAAAGCCATGTCTTCACAAAGCAGCCAACCTATCCTAAAGAAATTCATAACTTAAACTTATTAACAGCCAGCCAGCCCCTTTAAATCAAGTTGGTTAGGTAGGTTTGGAGGAAGACTTCGGTACTGCCAGCCCCCCATCCCATTCCCATAAAGAAAGCAGCCAGATCGTTACAGCCAGGTTAATTCCATAACTGTCATCTGTTGCCAAGGCGCTGTGTATCACGAGAAGCCCCCTCCGGAAAGAGAGAAAACCAGGCGATTCAGCTTAGTTTGATTTATCTTTTGGGAATCAAACAATTTTTTTTTATAGCATTTCAAATTTTTAAATAATTTTCACAAATTAAAATTAAAAATAAACCAAGATACATATTAAAAATAAATAATATGAATTTTGCATTGATCGTTGGACTCTGAATCATTTATTTTTGGGATATCAATGAAAGTATATTTATTTAACTTAATAATAAATATAAATGAAAAATAATATATTTTGAATGATATGAATTTTGCATGAGAGTTGGTTAGACTCTGAATCATTTACTTTGGGATATCAAAAAAATATTATTTAACTTAATATTAAATATAAATGAAAAATAATATATTTTGAAATATTCACATTTTTATTGTATTATTTTAATCATTTATTTTGGAATATTAAAGAAAGTTTTATTTAATTTAATAATAAATATAAATGAAAAATAATCTATTTTGAATTATCCAATTTTTATTGAATTATTTTATTTATTATAAATTATATAAAGTTTTTATTATAAACTATATAAAGTTTTAATATTATTTTAATTAATAAATATAATTTATTAATAAAATTTGAATTAACATTGTTTAATGTTTAATTATTTGTGATTAATAATTTCACAAAATATTATCTAAAAATATTTAGAAAATATTATTTCTCAAAATTCAAAAGATATTCATTTCTCAAAATTAACTAAACTATTTGGTTGGAAAAAGTTCATAAAACTTCACCTTTCTATTTTATCCAAAGCTTTTATTTTTTTCATATAAATTTATTAACATAAATCAATATATTACATTCCAAAATTTAACCAAATAATAACTCCCACATTTATATAGAAAACAAATTTAAAATTAAATTAAATTCCTTAACCATGTTAATTCTTATATCAAAATTGAATTGATATCTTGAACAAATTCCTATCTATTAATCTTTTATACTTCTATTTAATTATTTTAATCATGTTAAAGCAAATATGTTTCCAATTCATATTTTTATTATTTATTAATCAAACACCCTTAATCTAAACTAAAACTATTATTCTATGTTTTTTATTAAATAATATTATAAATCTAAGTCTACACTATTAACTTAATGATGACTCCTTTAATTTTTATCCCTAAATAATTATATTATCGTAGATAATTACTACTCACTTTATCTACCATTTACTTGTGGTTGGCTCCTCCTCAACCTTAAACAACTGCGCATCAAGAAATATGTCGTCAATGGTGGTTGGATCCTCCCCTATCTCAATTCGCGATAGATGATCTAGTCCTGTGTTCAAACGTCCTGGCTTCACAATTACTTCAAAATCGAACTACTGAAACATAATTAGCCAGCGACATATCTTCCCCCCCAACACAGGCTTCTTGACCAGTTATTTCAATGCAGAGTGGTCTGTAAACATCTTAAAGTGTCCTCCCAGTAAGTAGTGCTAAAACTTCTACAGTGCATAGACCATTGCTAGACCTTCCCTCTCTATTGTGGTATCGTTCCTTTCTACAGATGATAACTTTCGACTGGAAAACGCGATGGGGTGATCCAGGTCCCCTTCCCTAGGTTGTGCAAGCACCACTCCTAGTGCGATCGATGAGGCATCGACATGGACATGGAACTCCTTGATCCAGTCTAGAAATACCAGTATTGGCACTGAAGCCATATTAGCCTTCAAAGTTTCAAAACTTCCTTGACATTTGGGACTCCACTGGAATACCGCATCTTTCTTCAGCAACTTCTCCATAGGGGCTGTGATGGTTGCGTAACCCCTGATGAACTTGCGATAATACCCAGTGTGGCCCAACGTCACTCTCAGTTGCTTAACGTTAGTCGGTGGTGATAAGCTCAGAATGAGTGCAATTTTTGCTGGGTTGACTAACAATCATTTCTTGCACACAATGTGACCCAGTAATATTCCAAATGGTGCATAGAAGATGCACTTCTTTAAGTTCAGCGATATCTAATGTTGTCGGCAACGCTCTAACATCAACCGTAGATTTTCCAGATGATCACTGATCAAACCATATATGGTCTAGTCATCCATGTACACCTGCAAAAAATTCTGGATGAAATACAGGAAAGTAGCAACAACAACCCACGAAAATATTGCAGGTGCATTCTTCAGTCCAAACGACATCATTGTGTACTGAAAACAACCCCATTCTATCACAAAAGTTGTCTTGTGGCGGTCTTCCTTCGCGATGCAGATCTGATGATAGCCAGAGAACCCAAACATGAAAGAATACATCTCTTCGCCTCCCACGCCTTCGAGCACCTCATTAGTAAACGGTATTGGAAAGGGATCATGCAAGGAGGTGTCATTCAACTTCTGCAAATCGACACAAATGCGCACTTCGCTAGTATTCTTGTCCTCCGCCACCATAGGACTGATCCAATCCGACTCTACAACCGGTTCAATAATACCAACATCCAACATGCGATCAAGTTCTACCTTGACCCTCTCCTTATGGCACGGATTCTGCCGATTGGGTCGCTGCCTGATTGGTTTAGCATCTGGTTTTAATGGAATCTTCATCTCCCCCAGATCACCCAAGATTCCATTCATCTCAGAAAACTTCGTAGGGAACAAGTCTTGGAATTCATGTAGCAAGTCAGTGACCTTTCCCATCATCTCATCATTCCAATAGTTCCCGACATTCGTGAACTTTGAATTGTGCTCTGTCCCAATGTTGACCTTCTGGAGCTTCAGCGATTGATTGATCGGATCACTTGGCACATCAGGTGCTATGATATCGTGACTTCCTTCGAACTCTGGAATATTGACATTCCATGGATCATCAACATCTTCTGGCCCACCACTGATATTATAACATTCCATCATGGACTGCATCTTGCAGTGCGTATGTGGATCCGTAGGATATGCCACTCGGACAACCTTTAAAACTACATCGCAGATGAGCTGCAAAGCATTGTGGACATCCGAGTTGGCATCTACGAAACTGAATGTATGAATAAAACAAACTGTCAACTCCAACCAAGTAGTAACTTCTCCTCGCAATTCAGCTACAATATACCATGATCACGGCATGTCTTCCAATGTATGGACAAAGGCATGGACCCACTCATCCTTGGGTCGCGATGCCCACAACGTCTCACATTCCATCAAATGATTTCTAGGGTCATTCCATCCATCGTATTTTCCTGTATGGTAAACTTCAATGTCGCCAAAGTGAACCACCATCAATCTCTTGCACTGTGACCATCTATCAATTAATTTATTGTGTGTCACCCACCAGTGTGCTGGAGCAGCCTTCAATGCTTCCTCCAATGCCAGCAATCACTGTGGCTCGGAAACATTTTATTCAAACACCACGAGAAACTCGGACAAGCCAAGAAACCCCTCATATACTGGCAGTGCAACAGTCTCCATTGCAACGTGACATAATGACTGCGTGACTAATCCACACTTGCGGAGCGACACCTCATGTAAGCGATTTTGCTAATTTTCTAATACGAGGTCAGAGTTGGAAGACACAGAGCTGAAACTGTGCCACCCAAGCTCATCGTCGGCAGTCGGATGAATATAATCTTCGAAAATATTGAATGCATGGTCCCATCCACTGGGATTTTCATCTTTTACCGGTTCAATATACCTACGTCCCTCAGCCGGATCCAATGGGGCGATAACTCTGAGATCGTGGTTTTCAAAGGTCATCATTTGCTTCTTAAAGCTGATAACTACTGCATTGTCATTAGCCCATCCAACCCCCAACAATGCGGGGTAGGATCTTCCTCCTTAAACTACTTCAATGACATCGAAGTCGGCATATGTCTTCATTCCCTCAAAGTCCACCATCAGTCGTGGAACTCTCCCAATTGGGGTCACCTTGGCCTGATTAGCCAGCCGAAGCTGTACAGGAGACCAGCTTAATGCGGGACTCCCCATTTTCTGCTAGGCTTGGTTGGTTAAGATGTTGACATTTGAACCAAGATCCAGAATAACTGAATCAACGTCACAGTCTCCAATTTGAATGTTCATACGCATCTCCTTACCTATCTTCCGTCGCTATAAAGAATTTACCACAGACTCTTGTAATCCCCTGATCGGTCACTGCAATAGTCCCTCGATCTCGGCAAGAGCATCAAGATCCTTTGCTAGCGATAAACAACTCTCAAAGAATTTCTGCAAGGTTCTGGACTACCGCAATGGACTGGCTTCTGAAGTGGTGTCAAAAATAGGAGGCATGTCACAAACAATGGCCTTACCTTGATCCTTTTCCATCGCCCGTCGCGCCTAAAGAATGCACCATGCTCGGAATCGATGTCAAATGACACTTCTTCTGTCCTGCTAACCAGATATGTGGATGTGGGCTATCTTCTCCCATTGTTGCACCTCCCCGAGTGATAACTACGATAGCAGCATCTTATGGCCTTGGATACGCAGAAATTGTCGCAATAGTTGCTCCCTGGGTCTGGTTTGGAGGATTCCTAGGTTGATTCACATTCTGGTTAGCATTCTGACTCGGACGCTGGTTCTGATTCTGCACCAGCTACTGCGCTTGATTCTGCACTGGTTGCTGCACCTGGTTCTGGTTCTGCAGTTGCGGAACATTCCCCACTTGCCAACGCTAAATCAATTGGGGACATTTTTCCATTGTGTGATCTATAACAAAAAAAACGTACACTATGTCTGCAACTATGGGAAATCTTACTGGTAGTGTCCCCATACTCCGTAATGATAGCACTGAATAGGTCCTTGACCTCCTCTGTGACCAAATCCTCTGACACATCCTCCTCAGAATCCTCCCTGTTGTTTGTATTGTAGTTGATTAAACTGTTGTTGCATAGGATTCGTTTGCATGCCTTTCCCTTACTGTACATACTGGGTTGTTGAACGTACTGTGGCAGTAGTGGAGCCATCTGCATCAGAGTATATTGCAGCATAAACTGTTGTGGTGGTTGTTGCGGTACAAACTACACCTGCGGTTGAGGTAGCGGCTGGGCTGCTTGTGGCTGCGGTTGCGGTTGTTGTACGGCACGCTGGTCGTCCTTCACATAGAAGGCATCGTACATTCTCTCTTGAAGAAACCCATATGCACGGAAATATTTGTCTTCATGTCCCATAGATTTACAAAATGTACAATATATATTCATCGATTTTGTGACCATCTTCTCCATGTATTGGCATTCCTCGTGGCGGTGCCCATATAATTGACAGATGCAACACCACGGCATACTACCGCTATTCAATGGGTTCGACGCACTTGAAACCAGATAATTGTGGAAGTCTAGGCAACTATCCTTAGTATGCCCCTCTCAACGACATCATGTACACCGTACTTTTTCTCGTTGTTCCTTTCCCTTCTTAAGATCTTGCAGTTGTATGGTCAGGTTAGCTAGCTGTGTCTAAATTTGCAACATCCCAGCTGTGTTTTCCCCAATCGGCGATGCTTCTAACCGCATTGCGATTTCCAAGGCTTCACTAGGCATTGTAATGTTCTTTTGCATCAGCGGTAGATGAATATGCAGGAGAAATGCCACGATGAACCATTATTTGTGTTGGAAAACACTCATGTAAAAGCTGACCCTCACCATCAGAGTTTTGAATCGCTAGTCGAAATCCCACACCATTTCATTGGGATACTACTTAATCTGTTTTAACTCGGTAATATACTGTGCTTCATACTTGGGTTTTTTGAATTCTGCAATCAATCCTTTCCTAATATCATCCAATGTCTTCTCTGGAGCTCTTGTAGGGACTAGAACAAACTTCATAAACCAATCTAATGCACGACCCCGCAGAGTTGTCACTAATTGTCCTTTCTTAGCATCATCATCAGTAATATGCTTGACGGTCCATACTACCTCACATAAGAACTAGTATTGTTCAAGATTATCTGTTCCATTTCCATGAAATAGAAGTAACTTCGTATCCTTGCCCGCCATCTTGAGCTTCCTTCCTGTAGTCGCTGAACTACTAGCAATCAAGTTTTGTACACATGGTGGTGTCGAAGTTGTGTTTCTTACTAGTTGACAGATAGTGAGCGGAGGTGTGGGTACATTGCTCCTAGGGTTTGGTCTTGCCTCTATCCTGGGCGTATCCTGGTTTTCCTTATCCGGACTATGAGGTCGCTTCATCCCGTGTGGTCTTCCTTTACGGCCTTGTGGTTTGATCGCAGCAGGACCTTCTCCTGTCCTCTGCCTCTTGTCCTGTCTAAACCCTGATCCTACCCTTGTAAGACCACTCTCTTCCTTGGATTCAATCGTAGTCTCATCATGACCTGCACCCATCTACCCCTTACTATTCTATGTACCGCTCCCCCATTGTCATGGTACCCATGGCCTCCTCCCACTAGGGTTTCTATTGATCAAGATGCATCTTCAATATGCCCTTCTTACAAATGAGCATCTTCATAGATAGTTGTAGCGACAACAGAAACCTTCCCCTAGGTCCGTAAAAGAAATATATTTCAGCTTCACTATAGGATTTGTTCGTATCAACTGCAAACTCAGTGATATAGCCTTCCAATATGCTGTCAAGCCAAACTTTGACAACCGTGACGCTTTGTT
Organism: Larix kaempferi; assembly: GCA_027924585.1. Classification (NCBI taxonomy): domain Eukaryota; kingdom Viridiplantae; phylum Streptophyta; class Pinopsida; order Pinales; family Pinaceae; genus Larix; species Larix kaempferi. Next base: position 2,359,554 of record BSBM01000036.1, read on the forward strand.
GTCAACTTCTTGTAGTTCCTGGATCAGTTCAGGGGTCCAAGCTGTCGGTTCACCACCTTGGAAGTTCCTCTTCTGGAACGTTAACTTTGCCAGCCACTCATACAGGATGATGGGAAACTTGTAGAAAAAACATTCGTGTGGACCGTCGTGAATATACTTTGCTAACCACCAATCTGTCATCAACCCAAGGTTTTTGTTTTCTTTTTCAATGAACTGTTGCAAATTTAGGTCGAACCAATCTTGGATCTCAGCTTTTGTCGGGTGCCACATATCCTCCTGTCACTTTACACACGGTCCCAGCAATGGAACCATTTGTTAACGCAAACCTAGTCGACAGGGGTTCCCAGTGCTGTCGATGCCTAGATCACTGCGATCTCCCTGAGCACCGGCCCAGACAGGTTTTACCCCGTCTAGTAAAACCTACAGAGAAGATGAGGTCTCACCTGAGATGTTCAAGGGAGATTCGATGGAACCATGTTTCCACCGAATGAAGGAGGATGATGTGGCTTTGTTACCCAACTTATTGCAACATTTCTGAAATAAATCTAAGCATTTAACTCAAGTAGTATTCATATTCATGGCATCATTCAACAAAACAATCATAATTGCAATAGATATAACAGTACAACATTAACTGCATCAAGGAAACATCGCATCCTTCATATATTCATATTGCAAAATGCATTACCACAGATAAACATGAAAGCATAGCGATTCTGCTCAATAACTCTGTAACATCATATTAATTCCGAAAAAACCTAGATACAAAATATTCAGTCTTCAGCTCATACTCCACAAAAGATAGATCTAACAGATATCTCCCGATCTAAGACACATGATCAAAGATTATTCAACACCTACTAATCTATGTCTATTTATAGGCTTCCACCTTTACATTGCTTGTCCACTTTCTAACTACTTTCTAACCAACACTTGAAGCAAATGACCCAAAATCTATCTATTGTGGTCCAAATGACCCAAAAACCCGTATACTGCAGTACAATTGATAAAAAAATTACATAAAATATCATCATATGTGCTCAAATTTCCACCTTTCGCGGTATCGCAGCACTCACAGTGCTGCGATAATGACCCATCCTAACCGCCTACCAACAAGCTTGTAGCTTAATTTTTTTTTCATGAAATTAAACAGTCAATATTGGAAAACCCCTGATTGATATCTTCCCACCATAATCAATATCTTTATCGATGTTTTGTTTGGTTAATTGAAGTTGAGGAAGCAATTGGTTTTTTCCGCCTTTTGTTTCATTAGTGAATGGTAGTGTTTGTGCTAGAAATTGTCCCTAGACTACAAAGGGAACAAGCTAGAACAATCTCAAGAAAACTAAAAGAAAATGAATTTGTTTTGTAATTTTTTGTTTGAAGGTATCATTCATAGAAGGGGATAATCAAATATCAAACATATGCAAGGACTAAATCATAAAGAAATCGTGAAAAGATGAGATATAAAGATATAAAATATATATATAAACCATATGCATTCATCCAATCAAGAACACTGGTTTTGTCCACAAGTTCACAAGCATTCACAAGATAAACACCTTTATCCATAAATGAAATTATCAACCAGGTGATTAAACAAATCATAAACATAAACCAGCAATAAGAGTCAAAAAATGGATTATATAATATATCAGAACAATTCTCAGTATCCAAAACACTTACATGAGAGTATTACTGTATATGTCTGAATGTAACAGCATCATTAGTCCCAAAACCCTTCTCCCAAACAAAAACCAACCCCCACAATGTATCTCCTTCTCTCTTTTATAATTACAAAGATCTCAAAATGAGTAGTTCTATAACCACCTCTTTATGTCAAGTCTCGAAACTATTTAGCAGTTACAAATCATGTTTATCAGATCCGAAACTCTAGGGTCGAATATGCCCAAAATAGCAAAATCTAGCGAATTTATGAAAAATGGGTCTCAAAGAAGCCTCCATATATCTCGATCCGGAACACCTGTGCAAAAAATGAGAGAGGTTTTTGTGAATGGCTCTGTTTTGGAAACAAACCTCTCTTGGTTTTTAAAAATTATTCTCCAATGGATCGGATGATGTGCCGAACGTTTGTGACTAAAATAGTAAATTATTTAATATTTTAAACCCTGAACAATAGGCCGAAAAGATCAATTCTAATCTTTCAAACCACGATAGATGTTGCAAAACTTAGACAGTTTTTTTTTAATGAGTCTGTTGTGGACAAAAAACTCTTTTGTTTTTCCAAAATTCGTTTCCACCACCTCGTAATTTGCGCTCAATTATAATGACTAAAACAGTGAAAAACATACCATAACTATGCATCTTTCATCATCTTTATGCATTCTGTTGTGATAGCTGGCACTCTGTCTATCAGTCCGCCTCCAAGGATTGTAGTATGAAGTTTCAACCATGTTTACATTTTCAATATCATTTGAAAATTCCTCTCCTAGTGTCCTCTGAACCATGCGCATGGCTTCCCCTATCTTCATCTCCTTTGTTGATGAATCATCATGAATTTGAGAGATGTTATGATATAGGAAACAACTTCCTCAACGTCTTTGATCATCATAATAACAATGTTCCAACACATACTATGAATAAACCATGATCTTCCATAATTTCGTATTCCAGCAGGACTTTAATATATATAACATGGTAACTATGTTGCGAGAATGTTTTTTATATGAAAACTCTTGCAAAATCTCAACAAAGGAGTTAGGTTTTCACCATAAGGGTTAAACCAAATATTAATAAGTGTTTGAAGACCTTAAAATGGAATAAAACATTAATAAGCCAACATGTATAACATAAAATAAAAATAAAATAAAACAATAAGATAATATTCATGCAATAAAAAATGACAAAAAACTAAACAAACTAAAAATAGAGTAAAATAAGAAACAATGAGAAAATGAGAAATTAAGAAGAGATTAAAAAGGGACTAGGTACAATTCCAGTCCTAACATCTGGCTCTGGCTGGTGGATGAAAGCCTCCGTGTGAGGTTTGAAGATCAGGTAGACCTTGTGCCTCATTCATTGGGCGATGGAGTTATTTTTATCTCGTTCCTAGCATGTTCCAAAACTTGTAACCCTGCTCTTCTGACTGTCAAACAAACTGAAATTGCTCACTCTAAACAACACTTGCTAAAAATAAATTGTCCACACAATGCAAACTGAAGCAAATGCTCAAGAGATGAGCTTATTTATATACAACTCCTAAACCTACCTTTCAGACAAGGTGATCATTTATATACAAACTTCCAATGCAGCCAAGCAAAAATTGGACTGCCAAATTGACTGTCATCTTTGCAGCTAAATGAAAAGATGCAGAAATAATACAAACTTTGCAAGAAGGACTGAATTGCTAGCTTATACCTCCTGCTATAATTTGTTTGCAGGCCTAGAGCTGTAACATAAAAGACTCCTGGAAATATTGATTCGATATAAGTGATCACCGAATCTTGAAAAACATGACAAAATTCTAACTGATATAGAAGATCATACTGCTGATCTACAATTTTTTATTCATTCATGAACCCATAATCTTCTTGCAATAACCCTGTTCTGCAAAGAAAAATATTGCAGTTTGATTGCATGACAAATGCTACCATGTTTGGGACCCCTGTTCACATTGAATCCATCCAATCAGCGATCGGATCATGTAGAACATGACAAAACCTCAGTTGATTTAGAAGACCAAGCTGTTGATTTATAATATATGTTCCATTAGAGAAACTAGAATCCTATTGAAATAATGCCCGAGTATCACACATTTCATTACAAACTGGGGCAGTCGAAAGGTTTTGAAATTGTTCATTATATTCTTTAACAGGAAGATCAAAAGGTAGCAAGCTATCTTCATTATTTTCAACATTTGAAAAAACTTGTTTATGAAACTGTCATCCTGTGAATCAACAAACTGATCTAGATATTCCTCACCGCCATTAGATGCACAACTATCATATACTGGTTCCGACTGTTCATTGATAGTAGACCAAATGTTGTCTTGAATCTGCTGATTAGATTCTACCACATCACAAATATTTGGATCTTGGCCTTTGAAATCATCATCATATTCATCGAAAATAGGATGACCTTCACTTTTTAAATCAAGATCCTCTAAATCCACTTCATGTTTGCAAACATAAGATTCTTCAATAGGATTATCTCGCAAATAGAAACTTTGACAAAATTTGGGGACCATAAAATTCTGAATATCACTATAAATAAATAAGGCTTGTTTATTTTGAGTTTCCACTGCTAAATGCTTTGATTCAACAACCTTCTTTGAAACAATATAATCACTACCATTTGCAGCATAATCCTTAGGATGATTATCAACACAATCAATTTCATAAAAACCATGTTTACAAGAAGAAAAATCCGATTTAGTGATCTTAAGATCCAGAAAGCAAGAGAAATCGGAGAATAATATATCTGCATTTTCAAAAACAGTAGAGCTCAAGGAAAAAAATTTCTACGGATAGTCTTGATCATGTTCTTGTACATCCAAACCTAACCTTTTTGGTTCATGAGCTTCCTCTTTCAAGACTTCATTGCAAATCTGATCTACATACTTTCCACAAGCTCATATTTTTCTTCTATTTCTTGGGAATCATTGAACATCTGATGCAAAGTCATAGACTTTCTCTCTATAAGAAGAAGTGCTAAATCTAAATGAAATGCCATTGCATAACTCAGTCTAGAAGCAACCTTAGAAGGTTGGATCTCCTTAGGCATCTTGTAATAAAAACCTGAAAAATATCCTATTAAACATAGAAATAGTTTCATCATTTTGTCTTTTCAGAGCACGAAACTCTGAAAGATATTGATCCAATGATTTAGCTGTAAGGTTTTCTCCATCAAACATAGGGAGATACTTGTAATGCTTTGGAGGAAATCATGAAGAATAGAAGGCAAATTAAAAGACCTATATTTGTCTTGGATCTAGGAAGATAAAGGATTAAAGGTAGGAGGTATGATATCAGCCTTGATTTCTTGAGGCTCACAGGATTGATCATATACATTACATGGCTCAAACGAAGGCTCTTGGTCAAAATCAGCTATACAAGGAGAAGGTATATTCACACTTTGAAAGGAAGAGTATTCAAAAGTATATTTTAGGTCATTCTTTGAATAGAATAAGCAATAGAAAATCCTTTTGATATGTTCTGGGAAGGACAAGAAGTAATTAACAGCAAATATAATTACATCCCGGAGAAAAGTTAAGCCTGAATACCTGGTTTTTTCACAGTGTCCTTCCATGTTTCTGTCAATAAGCCTCATCTTCCAGTGGAGTCTATGAATTTGATTAGAGATGGATTGGAGTCACCAGTGGATCTCTTCCCACTGGAGTCACCATGGTGAAAACACTGTAGTCCCAATTGTGTAACCAGACCTTGTTCACCATTAAAGCCTGGATCTGATCGTTCTTATTCTTCCCAGGGAAGATATCTTCACTTCCCTCACTGACAACGGCGCCAAAGATGTTTGTGCTAGAAATTGTCCCTAGACTACAAAGGGAACAAGCTAGAACAATCTCAATAAAACTAAAAGAAAATGAATTTGTTTTGTAATTTTTTGTTTGAAGGTATCATTCATAGAAGGGGATAATCAAATATCAAGCATATGCAAGGACTAAATCATAAAAAAATCGTGAAAAGATGAGATATAAAGATATAAAATATAGATATGAACCATACGCATTCATCCAATAAAGAACACTGGTTTTGTCCACAAGTTCATAAGCATTCACAAGATAAACACCTTTATCCAGAAATGAAATTATCAGCCAGGTGATTAAACAAAAAATAAACATAAACCAGCAATAAGAGTCAAAACATGGCTTATATAATATATCAAATCAATTCTCAATCTCCAAAACACTTACATGAGAGTATTACTGTATAGGTCTAAATGTAACAGCATCATTAGTCCCAAAACCCTTCTCCCGAACAAAAACCAACCCCCACAATGTATCATCTTCTCTCTTTTATAATTACAAAGATCTCAAAATGAAGTAGCTATATAACCACCTCTTTAGGTCAGGTCTCGAAACTATTTAGTAGTTACAAATCATGTTTATCAAATCCGAAACTCTAGGGTCGAATATGCCCAAAATAGGGAAATTTGGCGAATTTATGAAAAATGGGTCTCAAAGAAGCCTCCATGTCTCTCAATCCGGAACACTTTTGCAAACCATGAGAGAGGTTTTCGTGAATGGGTCTATTTTGGACAAAAACCTCTCTTTCTTTTTAAAAATTATTCTCCAATGGATTGGATGACGTGCCCAAAGTTTGTGACTAAAATAGTAAATTATTTAATATTTTAAACCCTAAAACATAGGCCAGAAAGATCAATTCGAAATATTACAAACCATGACAGATGTTGCAAGTCTGAGAGAGGTTTTTGTGAATGAGTTTGTTGTGGAAAAAACCCTCTTTTGGTTTTCCAAAATTTGTTTCCATCCCCTCGTAATTTGTGCTCAATTAAAATGACTAAAACAATGAAAAACAAACCATAACTATGCATCTTTCATCATCTCTATGCATTCTGTTGTGATAGCTGGCACTCTGTCTGTCAGTCCACCTCCAAGGATTGCAGTATGAAGTTTCAACCATGTTTACATTTCCAATATCATTTGCAAATTCCTCTCCTAGTGTCATCTGGACCATGCGCGTGGCTTCCCCTATCTTCATCTCCTTCATTGATGAATCATCATGAACTTGAGAGATGTTATGATATAAGAAACAACTTTCTTGAGGTATTTGATCATCATAATAACAATGTTCCAACACTTACTATGAATAAACCGTGATCTTCCATAATTTCGGATTCCAGCAGCGCTTTAATATATACAACATGGTAACTATGTTGCGGGAATGTTTTTTATAGGAAAACTCTTGCAAAATCTCAACAAAGGAGTTAGGTTTTCACCATAAGGGTTAAACCAAATATTAATAAGTGTTTGAAGACCTTAAAATGAAATGAAACATTTAATAAGCCAACATGTATAACATAAAATAAAACAATAAGATAATATTCATGCAATAAAAAATGACAAGAAACTAAACAAACTAAAAATAGAGTAAAATAAGAAACAATGAGAACATGAGAAATTAAGAGGAGATTAAAAAAGGACTAGGTACAATTCCAGTCCTAACATCTGGCTCCGGCTAGTGGATGAAAGCCTCCTTGTGAGGTTTTAAGATCAGGTAGACCTTGTGCCTTATTCATTAGGTGATGGAGTCATTTGTATCTCGTTCCCAGCCTGTTCATAAACTTGTAACCCTTCTCTTCTGACTGTCAAACAAATTGAAATTGCTCACTCTAAACCATACTTGCTAAAAAAAAACTATCCAGAAGCTGCAAACTGAAGCAAATGATCAAGGGATGAGTTATTTATATACAGCTCCTACACCTACCTTTCAGACACCAAGCTGATCATTTATATACAAACTTCCAATGTAGCCATGCAAAAATTGGACTGCCAAATTGACTGTCTTCTTTGGAACTGAATGAAAAGATGCAGAAATAATACAAACTTTGCAAGAAGGACTGAATTTGTAGCTTATACCTGCTCTTGTAATTTGTTTGTAGGCCTAGAGCTGCAACATAAAAGAATCCTGGAAATATTTATTCCATATAAGTGACCACCGAATCTTGAAAAACATGATAGAGTTCTAACTGATATAGAAGATCATACTATTGATCTACAATTTCTGATTCATTCATGAACCCATAATCTTCTTGCAATAACCCTGTTCCGCAAAGAAAAATATTGCAGTTTGATTGCATGCCAAATGCTACCATGTTTAGGACCCTTGTTGACACTGAATCCATCCAATCAGCTATCGGATCATGTAGAACATGAAAAAAATTCAGTTGATTTAGAAGACCAAGTTGTTGATGTATAATTTCTGTTCCATTAAAGAAACTAGAATCCTCTTGAAATAATTCCCAAGTATCACACATTTCATTACCAATTGGGGCAATAGAAAGGTTTTGAAATTGATCATTATATTCTTTAACAGGAAGATCAAAAGGCAGCAAGCTATCTTCATTATTTTCAACATTTCAAACAACTTGTTTAACGAAATTGTCATCCTGTGAATCAACAAATTGATCTAGATATTCCTCGCCGCCATTAGATGCACAACTGTCATATACTGGTTCCGACTATTCATTGATAGTAGAACAAATGTCGTCCTGAATCTGCTGATTAGATTCTACCACATCACCAATATCTGGATCTTGGCCTTTGAAATCATCATCAAATTCATCAAAAATAGGATGACCTTCACTTTTTAAATCATGATCCTCTAAATCCACTTCATGTTTGCAAACATAAGATTCTTCAATAAGATTATCTCGCAAATAAAAACTTTGACAAAATTTGGGGACCATAAAATTCTGAATATCACTATAAATAAATAAGGCTTGTTGATTTTGAGTTTCAACTGCTAAAGGCTTTGAATCAACAACCTTCTTTGAAACAATATAATCACCATCATTTGCAGCATAATCCTTAGGATGATTATCAACACAATCAATTTCATAAAAACCATGTTTAGAAGAAGAAAAATCTGATTTAGTGATCTTAGGATCCGGAAAGCAAGAAAAATCGGAGAATAATATATCTGCATCTTGAAAAACATGAGAGCTCAAGGAAAATGTTTTCTGCAGATAGTCTTAATCATGTTCTTCTACATCCAAACCTAACATTTTTGGTTCATGAGCTTCCTCTTTCAAGTCTTCATTACAAATCTGATCTACATACTTTCCACAAGCTCGCAGGTTATCTTCTATTTCTTGGGAATCATTGAACATCTGATGCAAAGTCGTAGACTTTCTCTCCATAAGAAGAAGTGCTAAATCCGAATGAAAGGCCATTGCATAACTCAGTCTTGAAGAAACCTTAGAAGGTTGGATCTCCTTAGGCATCTTGTAATAAAAACCTGAAAAATCTCCTATTAAACAAAGAAACAGTTTCATCCTTCTGTCTTTTTAGAGCACGAAACTTTGAAAGATATTGATCCAATGATTTTCTTTGACCCCAAAAATTTAGAAAGGCATACCTTAGTTCCTCCCATGAACTAATTGCCTTAGGATGCAAATACCAAAACCATTCCTTAGCATCCCCTTGCAATGATTGAGCAAAAGCTCTTATGAAAACATCATTATGCTCAATTTCAAAAAGGTCTATGAAATGCTCAAAGGCATGGATGTGTTTTTTAGTTGTAAGGTTTTCTCCATCAAACATAGGGAGATACTATTAAATTTTCAGAATTTACTTCAATCTGATCTAGGATCTTAACTGAGAGAACAACATGTACAGCAAATCTACAGCATATCAATCATGGACACAATAATGCAAGCACACAAGAGACACGGAGTTTACTTGGGGAAAACCATAAAGGTGAAAAACCCCAATAACTTCCTCATAGATAGATAGAGCAATGATACAACTAGAATACAAGAGATAGTCTTCTCCTAGCAGCAGAGCCTCCTTCTGCACAAGTGCGCCACTCTCCCAAGTGTGAGTGAGAGAATAGAATGTGTAAAATGAGAGAGACACACTCTCTATTTATACACTAACTTGACTTGACCTTTACTCAACTAGGTCGGCCTCAACTTAACCACTTAACATAATGCTGACTGGGCCGACCCCCACTAGGGTGGTCTAATAACCCTTTGACCCACATGACTTATACAGGTCCGACCCCAACAAGGTGGTCTAATAACCCATCAAGTATAAGTTACGACACTTACAATATAAATGACAACACTTCCCTATAGAGGAATAATAACATCTCTATAGGAATACAATATACATATATGTGAAATATATTCCAAAGTTACATATACATAAACACTCCCTCTTAACTAGGAAGGTATTTCTCGACACAGGTCTTCTAGCACAAGTCTTCTTCTCTGGATCATCGTCACTGGATAATCGTCATCAAGTCATCATCATCATCACTGCTGCTGCTATCTCAATCAATCTATGAATCTACTTGTCATAGGAAGTTCTACAGAGCCAGTCATTTTTCATACTGGATGTAGGCCCACCACTTGCAGGTCTTCATCATCACTGGCCATACTGTGGAATCCTCAGGACTTATTACGTGTGTCACAAAACCTCGAAAGAGCATCCCAGGCTGTTACGAGCACACGACTCTACCTATAGGATCTCCCAGGGCCATATTATATGTGACCTCACCACAAAACCTCACAAGAGCATCCCAAGCTATTACAAGCACACAGCTCTACCTATAGGATCTCCCAGGGATAGATTATATGTGGTCACCACAAAACCTCGCAAGAGCATCCCAGGCTATTACGAGCACAAATCTCTACCTATAGGATCTCCTAGGGACAGATTATATGTGGTCATGGAAAAACCTCACAAGAGCATCCCAGGACTTATTACGAGCACATAGCCCAACCTATCGGATCTCCCAGGGACAGATTATATGCCATAGGACAAAACCTCGAAAGAGCATCTACCATATATCCCAAGGCCAGATTATATGCCATAGGAAAAACCTCGAAAGACTATCTGCAGATCTCCCAGGGCCAGATTATATGTCCTCCCAAAGCAAAACCTTGAAAGAGCATTTTCCAGATATCCCAGAGCCAGATTACATGCCATAGGAAAAATCTCGAAAGACTATCTGCAAATATCCCAAGGCCAAATTATATGCTCATTTGCACAACCTGATCCACGACCATAGAGTATCAAACTGATACTCACCATACATCATCCTGATGTACACATGATCATCCTGATCATCATCACTGCAACATCCTGCTGCATATCATTTGGAGCAACATCCTGAAGCTCATCATCCATGATCATCCTAATCATACAATGCATCTACCTGATGCATACCATGTATCTACCTGATACATATCATCAGCCATGATCCACCTGATCATACATGATACATATCAACATACATGATCTACCTGATCATACAATGTATCCACCTAATACATATACATATACATGGTCCAAGCATCCAACATGATGCATATACAAAATACATACAAATGATCCAACCGATCATATCTAGCATCCAACATGATGTGTACATACATATACATATACATGATCCAACTGATCATATCCAGCATCCAACATGATGCGTACATACATATACATATAAATGATCTAACTGATCATATCCATCATCCAACATGATGCGTACATACATATAAATGATCCAATTGATCATATCCAGCATCCAACATGATGCGTACATACATATAAATGATCCAACTAATCATATACAGCATCCTCCTGATGCATATACAGAGTAGTAACTGGAGCATGGTCCTGATGCTCATCATCCAGCGCTTACAGCCATGTGAAGGATCCTCCTTTCAACATGCTTGGAATGGATTCTGCAAATGTGTCCATCACTTCTTCCTCGAAGTGTCATCAATCCGAAGAACACCAAGCCTCTCCCTGAAGTACTCGAACTTCACCCTGGCTAGTGGCTTCATCAGCACATCTGCAATCTACTCGTCCGTTGCAACATATAGGAGCTTCACAGCTCCTTTCTGCACCATATCCATGATATAGTAATATTTGATCTCTATGTGTTTCTACCTGTCATGAAACACTGGGTTCTCAGATAGCTTCACACAACTCTGGTTGTCACAAAAGATACCAGTAGTCTCCAGCAGGAGATTAAATAACTTTGACAGTAGCTTCTGAAGCCACACTACCTCACAACTAGCTGAACAGGCTACAACATACTCTGCCTCAGCTGTACTCAGTGCTACGTAGGATTGCTTCCTGCTAAACTAAGAGATCACACCTGATCCCATACTAAAGCAGCACCCAGATGTGCTCTTCCTATCTGCAGCACTGCCAGCCCAATCTGAATCAACATAACCCTACAGGTTAAACTTTTGATTCACTTCATACTTGAGCCCATAATCCACTGTACCCTTCAGGTACCTCAGAACATGCTTTAAATCAACCAGGTGAACACTCCTTGGATCTGTCAAGAACTAGCTCAATGTGTTCATCGCAAAGCAAATATATGGTCTCATGTTCGTCAAATACATCAAGGACCCAATTATCTGACGATACATAGAGACATCAACCAGCTCAAATGAAGCATCACAAAGAAGCTTCAGATTCGATGCCATAGGTGTGGCCATGGCCTTGCAATCCATCATCCCGAACCTCTTCAAGATCTCTACTGCATACTTCCCTTGTCCAAGGAAGATTCCATCTGCACTCTGTCACACCTCCATGCCAAAAACAAATAGTGCATCATCCCCAAGTTCTTCATCTCGAACTCGGCAGCAAGCTTTCGCTGCATGTTGGCAGTCAATCTATCTTCACCTGTAACAAAGAGGTTATCCGCATACAAAAGTAGTATCACTAGATTGCCTTCTTCAACCTTGTAGTAAAGGTTGGAATCCGCTTCACTCTTGGTAAAGCCCAAACTAGATATAAGGCTATCTATCCTACCAAGTTCTGCACACATATATGACTACACCATTCAAGAAGGCTATCTTGAAATCCATCTGGTGTATCTTCTATTTCATCACTTTTATATTTCTCTATGCTGCCATCTGCAACATGCTTGATCTGATAGTTTCATTTGGAAGTCACAACAGACTTCCCTTCAGCTCGTGGGACCACATCCCAAACATCGTTCTTCATGATCGACGGATCATGGCATTCTTCCCATATCCTGGGAACTTCAATATATTCAATAGATAATTTTGTTGCTTGAACAAATGTTGTAGTCCTTCTTTTGTAGGTGAAGGTATACAGTCTTTTCTACAAAACAAGTTAAATTGAATAATTAGAAACATCTCATAATTTTCAGACAAATTATTACACATAAAGAAATATGTCATACAGTCATGCAAGTATCTTAGCCAATGCTTCAATACAACATTTATCCATGTTCCACAACTTTCTAGATGCCTTCCAGTCTGTACCAGAACATTGTTAAGAGTTTGCACTACTCTCAACATATCAGCAAAGAGGTTTCATTCTAGATAAGTAGCACTGAAATGTTGTACAATGCCATAGGCCACTTACCCATCACATGCATATTAGTAGTATACTGTTCATTAAAGCAATCATTCTAATATGCACAATACATATCCTAAGTCTAGGAACATGAGCATATACATCATTGAGCAATTTTATTTAAACAAACAAATATGCAAGAAATGATAATTAAAAATACTTATCTTTGTTTGGTTGCTGGGTGGACTCCCTATGAGTCTTTGCTTCCTTGCAGGAGTTGCTAAAGTAGCTTCTTCTACACCTTTCTGTTGTGGAATGTAGAAAGATGGTCAACTCCCTCTGAATATTTGCATCCTTGCAGAAACTACTGAAGTGTGCTCCTTTGCTTTCTTGCAGGAACAACTGGAGTGTGCTCCCTCTTGATCTTTGCTTCCTGGATTACCTGTCCTTGAACTTACATCCATCCTTAATCACTATGCATGCTTATTAGTATCATCATTGTGTTATCCTTGAGGTCTCATACATAATCACACATTTATTAGTATAATCTTAATACTATCAAAACACAATAATCTTAAACATGTATAGTCATGATCATTCACAGATAATAAACATTAGTATTCAAGGTTTCAGGGAAGTATTCTTTTACTCATGCATATTCTTATTTGATCATAGGACTCTTTTGATTAGTTAAATCATCAATGCATAAATCCGTGATTACTCAAACCTATACCTTCATGATGCTTCTAGTTAGTCATATCATCAATTATGGTAAAAAACATAATATGCATACAGCCATGACTATTCAAACCTTTGACTTCATGAATAATCATTATCAACAACACAATAGTATAAGATCCTAACACAAGGTAGGATTCTAGCTTGATATAGGAAAAACATACCTGGATTAGCATGCTAGCTAGTTATGTCTAACATACCTAAACAATATCTTCTTTGTTCTCTTCAATGATTTGGAGATCCTGTGCTAGAACCTGCATATCTCATAGGCTAAGCATAATAGAACAAAGTCATACATACCTCGTAAGTAGAACTTCTATGTGATCAAAGATTATGGATGACTCTTTGTCTTCATGTTGTCATGGAACTTGATTTGTCTTTCGTGATGTACCTGTATCTTGTTAGCAAACAACATCAACCTCATACAACACCACAGTGCATTAGTACAATCATATAACCCTAATCAATGAATGTCTTCTATCATTCATATGCATTCATATTTTTACTAAGGTGATACAACAAGTCTAAAATCAAGATTGTTCTAACCGTAATAACATGAAGACAAACATATCATAAACTCAACCATGAAACATACCTATAAGCCATACCTGTCAAGATTGCTTGTAATCTTCTTATGGAAGGCCTTAGACTCATCTCCCTATGAGACAAGAAATTCTTCACTTATGTAGTTGACCAATCCATCTTCTTCTAGGATTAATCCAATCCACTTGATTTGCAAGAACTGGACCTCGAGCTGGATTAGGGTTTGCCAGAGAAACCCCAAAAATTCAAACTATGAATTTCAAACTTCCGAAAGGATAGAAATATGCGCCTTGATGATATGCGCCTTGATGAGCTGATCAAGTTGGTATATTCAGAATTTGAAAACTGCAAAGTTTCACCCCTCGAAATTGCCTTTTAGATTTCCGGATTCATTGGGGAGGACCCTGAATTAGGGTTTGAGTTTCTCGGAGCTTCACCCAACCAAAAGATTTGATTCAAAGCTATAAGCTTCGATTTTTCTAAGGAACTTCCAGCCGTGGTCACAGATTTCCAAAATTCCAAGTTTTGTAGAAGCCCTAATTTTCCATCTTTCCAATCAAAGTCCCGAACTGGGGTTTGATCAAGTCCGACCTTCTGCCCAACCAAAAAATTTGATCTTGGTCTCTAAATTTTGATTTTGATGAGTAGCATCTAGCTGTGGTCTCCAATTACAAAATTTCCAACTTTCTTCGAAGCCCTAAATTTTGGAAGCCATTAATGAAGGTGCTCAAAAATAATTATGTTTTGACATAAATATGTACCTAATTGTTTCTGGTGTAACTCCAAAATTTTTGATCCACAGGGTCTGAAAATTTTTCCTAAGATATCACGACCTGTTATCTTTCCATCTCAATAGGTCTGACCTCAATTGGATTCTCTGAGAGAGAGAGTTATGCCAAGTGTCGCAACGTGACCTGTTTATGGGATAATACAGGAGAGAAAACTTGTACGGTGTGCCACGTGTCACTGGTTCAACTTCGTCCTCTGAAAACTTTTTCTAAGATAGCCCGACCTGTTATATTTCCATCCCAATAGGTCTGAACTCAATTCGATTCTCTCAGAGAGAGTTATGCCAAGTGTCGCAACGTGACCTGTTTATGGGATAAAACAGGAGAGCAAACTTGTATGGCGTGCCACGTGTCACTGGTTAAACTTCGGCCTCTGAAAACGTTTCCTGAGATAGTACATTCTGTGTACTACCCGTCACATTTTACGAAATGTCATTTGGAGATAGTACATTTTGTGTACTACCTGTAACTTGACATTTTACGAAATGTCAAGTTATGACCTTTTTTCCAAGGTCACCTGTTGTTTACTCATATATGGAAGAGGTAGAAACCCTATATTGTACAGATCATAAATCACAAAGTACAACGAATTAGAGGTTTTCCTTTGGACACAAGGTACATGGGGATCTAATCTTCAACCTGTAAAATTTTTATATCCAAAACCTTCTCCAAAATGGATTTATAGCGAAAGTGATACGATGATGGGTTTTTGCTATAATAAGCCCTAACATCGTAAGTGCAACAAGTGTCATACATGCCATAACATGCCTTCTTTCAGGATAGCTCTGATACCATGTTAAATTTTAAGAATTTACTTCAATATAATCTAGGATCTTAACTGAGAGAACAACATGTACAACAAATCTACAGCATATCAATCATGGACATAATAATGCAAGCACACAAGAGACACAGAGTTTACTTGGGGAAAACCATAAAGGTGAAAAACCCCAATAACTTCCTCATAGATAGATAGAGCGATGATACAGCCAGAATACAAGAGATAGTCTTCTCCTAGCAGTAGAGCCTCCTTCTCCACAAGTGTGCCACTCTCCCAAGTGTGAGTGAGAGAATAGAATGTGTCAAATGAGAGAGACACACTCTCTATTTATACACTAACTTGACTTGACCTTTACTCAACTAGGTCGGCCTCAACTTAACCACTTAACATAATGCTAGCTGGGTTGACCCCCAGTAGGGTGGTCTATTAACTCTTTGACCGACATGGCTGACCCCCAATAGGGTGGTCTAATAACCCTTTGACCCACATGACTTATACAGGGACGACCCCAACAAGGTGGTCTAATAACCCATCAAGTATAAGTTACGATACTTACAATATGAATGATGCCACTTCCGTATAGAGGAATAATAACTTCTCTATAGGAATACAATATACATATATGTGAAATACATTCTGAAGTTACATATACATCAACAGATACTTGTAATGCTTTGGAGGAAAACCATGAAGAATAAAAGGCAAATGAAAAGACCTATATTTGTCTTGGATCTTGGAAGATACATGATTAAATGTAGGAGGTATGATATCAGCCTTGATTTCTTGAGGCTCACAGGATTGATCATATACATTACATGGCTCAAACGAAGGCTCTTCGTCAAAATCAGTTATACAAGGAGAAGGTATATTCACACTTTGAAAGGAAGAGTATTCAAAAGTATATTTTAGGTCATTCTTTGAATAAAATAAGCAATAGAAAATCCTTTTGAAATGTTCTGGGAAGGAAAAGAAATAATTAACAACAAATATAATTACATCTTGGAGAAAATTGAAACTTGAATACTTGGTTTTTTCACACTATCCTTCCATGTTTCTGTCAATATGCCTCATCCTCCAATGGAGTCTATGAATTTGCTTAGAGATGGATTGGAGTCGCTAGTGGATCTCTTCCTAGTGGAGTCACCATGGTGAAAACATTGTACTCCCAACTGTGTAACCAGACCTTGTTCACCATCAAATCCTGGATCTGATCGTTCTAATTCTTCCTAGGGAAGATATCTTCGCTTCCCTCCCTGACAACAGTGCTAAAGATGTTTGTGCTAGAAATTGTCCCTAGACTACAAAGGGAATAAGCTAGAACAATCTCAAGAAAACTAAAAGAAAATGAATTTGTTTTGTAATTTTTTGTTTGAAGGTATCATTCATAGAAGGGGATAATCAAATATCAAACATATGCAAGGACTAAATCATAAAGAAATCATGAAAAGCTGAGATATAAAGATATAAAATATAGATATAAACCATATGCATTCATCCAATCAAGAACACTGGTTTTGTCCACAAGTTCATAAGCATTCACAAAATAAACACCTTTATCCAGAAATGAAATTATCAACCAGGTGATTAAACAAATCATAAACATCAACCAGCAATAAGAGTCAAAACATGGCTTATATAATATATCAGATCAATTCTCAGTCTCCAAAACACTTACATGAGAGTATTACTGTATATGTCTGAATGTAACAACATCATTCGTCCCAAAACCCTTCTCCCGAAGAAAAACCAACCCCCACAATGTATCTTCTTCTCTCTTTTATAATTACAAAGATCTCAAAATGAAGTAGTTCTATAACCACCTCTTTAGGTAAGGTCTCGAAACTATTTAGCAGTTACAAATCCTATTTATCAGATTCGAAACTCTAGGGTCGAATATGCCCAAAATAGCGAAATCTGGCGAATTTCTGAAAAATGGGTCTCAAATAAGCCTCCATATATCTCGATCTGGAGCACTTGTGCAAAACCTGAGAGAGGTTTTTGTGAATGGTTCTATTTCGTACAAAAACCTCTCTTGGTTTTTAAAAATTATTTTCCAATGGATTGGATGACGTGCCCAACGTTTGTGAGTAAAACAGTAAATTATTTAATATTTTAAACCCTGAAAAAAAGGCCGAAAAGATCAATTCGAATATTTCAAACCACGCTAGATGTTGCAAAATTGAGAGAGGTTTTTGTGAACGAGTCTATTGTGGACAAAATCCTCTTTTGGTTTTCCAAAATTGTTTTCCATCACCTTGTAATCTGCGCTCAATTATAATGACTAAAATAGTGAAAAACAGACCATAACTATGCATCTTTCATCATCTTTATGCATTCTGTTGTGATATTTGGCACTCTGTATGTCAATCCACCTCCAAGGATTGTAGTATGAAGTTTCAACCATGTTTACATTTTCAATATCATTTTCAAAGTCCTCTCCTAGTGTCCTCTGAACCATGCGCGTGGCTTCCCCAGTCTTCATCTCCTTCGTTGATGAATCATCATGAACTTGAGAGATGTTATGATATAGGAAACAACTTCCTCAAGGTCTTTGATCATCATAATAACAATGTTCCAACACTTACTATGGATAAACCATGATCTTCCATAATTTCGTATTCCAGCAACACTTTAATATATATAACATGGTAACTATGTTGCAGGAATGTTTTTTATATGAAAACTCTTGTAAAATATCAACAAAGAAGTTAGGTTTTCACCATAAGGGTTAAACCAAATATTAATAAGTGTTTGAAGACCTTAAAATGAAATGAAACATTTAATAAGCCAGCATGTATAACATAAAATAAAACAATAAGATAATATTCATGCAAAAAAAAATGACAAAAAACTAAACAAACTAAAAATAGAGTAAAATAAGAAACAATGAGAAAATGAGAAATTAAGAAGAGATTAAAAAGGAACTAGGTACAATTCCAGTCCTAATATCTGGCTCCGGCTGGTGGATGAAAGCCTCCTTGTGAGGTTTGAAGATTAGGTAGACCTTGTGCCTTAATCATTGGGCGATGGAGTCATTTGTATCTCATTTGCAGCCTGTTCCAAAACTTGTAACCTTGCTCTTCTGTCTATCAAACAAACCGAAATTGTGCACTGTAAACCATACTTGCTAAAAACAAACTATCCAGACGCTACAAACTGAAGCAAATGCTCAAGAGATGAGATTATTTATATACAACTCCTACACCTACCTTTCAGACACCAAGCTGATCATTTATATACAAACTTCCAATGCAACCAAGCAAAAATTGGACTGCCAAATTAACAAACTTCTTTGCAACTGAATGAAAAGATGCAGAAATAATACAAACTTTGCAAGACGGACTGAATTGGTAGCTTATAATTGCTACTATAATTTGTTTGCAGCCCTAGAGCTGCAACATAAAAGACTACTGGAAATATTGATTCCGTATAAGTGACCACCAAATCTTGAAAACATGACAGATTTCTAACTAATATAGAAGATCATACTGCTGATCTACAATTTATGATTCATTCATGAACCCATAATCTTCTTGCAATAACCTTGTTCTACAAAGAAAAATATTGCAGTTTGATTGCATGCCAAATGCTACCATGTTTGGGACCCCTATTCACACTGAATCCATCCAATCATCTACCAGATCATGTAGAACATGACAAAACTTCAGTTGATTTAGAATACCAAGCTGATGATATATAATTTATGTTCCATTAAAGAAACTAGAATCCCTTCAGTTGATTTAGAATACCAACATACTGATGTATAATTTATGTTCCATTAAAGAAACTAGAATCCTCTTGAAATAATGCCAGAGTATCACACATTTCATTACAAACTAGGGTAGTAGAAAGGTTTTGAAATTGTTCACTATATTCTTTAACAGGAAGATCAAAAGGTAGCAAGCTATCTTCATTATTTTCAACACTTGAAAGAACTTGTTTAACGAAACTGTCATCCTATGAATCAACAAACTGATCTATATATTCCTCACTGCCATTAGATGCACAAATGCCATATATTTGTTTCAGCTGTTTATTGATAGAAGACCAAATGTCCTCTTGAATCTGTTGATTAGATTCTACCACATCACAAATATCCGGATCTTGGCCTTTGAAATCATCATCATATTCATCGAAAATAGGATGACCTTCAATTTTTAAATCACGGCCCTCTAAATCCGCTTCATGTTTGCAAACATAAGATTCTTCAATAGGATTATCTCGAAAATAAAAACTTTGACAAAATTTGGGGACCATAAAATTCTGAATATCACTATAAAAAAATAAGGCTTGTTGATTTTGAGTTTCCACTGCTAAACACTTTGAATCAACAACCTTCTTTGAAACAATATAATCACTATGATTTGCAGCATAATCCTGAGGATGATTATCAACACAATCAATTTCATAAAAACCATGTTTAGAAGAAGAAAAATCTGATTTAGTGATCTTAGGATCCGGAAAGCAAGAAAAATCGGAGAATAATATATCTGCATTTTGAAAAACATGAGAGCTCAAGGAAAAAAATTTCTCCATATAGTCTTGATTGTGTTCTTCTACATCCAAACCTAACCTTTTTGGTTCATGAGCTTCCTCTTTCAAGTCTTCATTACAAATCTGATCTACATACTTTCGACAAGCTCGTAGGTTATCTTCTATTTTTTGGGGATCATTGAGCATCTATTGTAAAGTCATAGACTTTCTCTCCATAAGAAGAAGTGCTAAATATGAATGAAAGGCCTTTGCATAACTCAGTCTGGAAGCAACCTCAGAAGGTTGGACCTCCTTAGGAATCTTGTAATAAAAACGTGAAAAATCTCTTATTAAACATAGAAACAATTTCATCCTTCTGTGTTTTCAGAGCACAAAACTCTGAAAGATATTGATCCAATGATTTTCTCTGACCCCAAAAATTTAGAAAGGCATACCTTAGTTCCTCCCATGAACTAATTGACCCAGGATGCAAATGCCTAAACCATTCCCTAGTATCCCCTTGCAATGACTGAGCAAAAGCTCTTATGGAAACATCATTATGCTCAATTTAAAAAAGGTCTGTGAAATGCCCAAAGGCATGGATGTGTTTTTAGCTATAAGGTTTTATCCATCAAACATAGGGAGATACTTGTAATGCTTTGGAGGAAAATAATGAAGAATAGAATTCAAATTAAAAGACCTATATTTGTCTTGGATCTTGGAATATAAAGGATTAAACGTATGAGGTATGATATCAACCTTGATATCTTGAGGCTCACAGGGTTGATCATATATATTACATAGCTCAGACGAACGCTCTTGGTCAAAATCAGCTATACAAGGAGAAGGTATATTCACACTTTGAAAGGAAGAGTATTCAAAAGTATGTTTTAGGTCATTATTTGAATAGAATAAGCAATAGAAAATCCTTTTGATATGTTCTGGGAAGGACAAGAAGTAATTAACAACACATATAATTACATCTCGGAGAAAACTTAATCCTGAATACCTGGTTTTTTCATAGTGTCCTTCGATGTTTCTATCAATATTCCCTATCCTCCAGTGGAGTCTATGAATTTGCTTAGAGATGGATTGGAGTCGCCAGTGCATCTCTTCCCAGTGGAGTCACCATGGTGAAAACATTGTAGTCCCAAATATGTAACCAGACCTTGTTCACCATCAAAGCCTAGATCTGATCGTTCTTGTTCTTCCGAGGGAAGATATCTTCACTTCTATAATGTCCCAATTCCAATAATTTCATAGTAAGACAATCCCATCAATCCTACTAGTTTCCTAGGTTGGATGGGCACATGTGGAATGGTAATAAGGAAGCAAATAAATGATGTTTAGACATTAGAAGGGTTCAAGTATTTAATAAATATAGTGAATAAAGAAATTCAAGAGAAATCATAGGTGACAAATGGTTTTGGAGACATATGGAGGATGTGGGACCCACACTAGCTTGTTTTTTCATAATACATGGTATCTCTCTTTTGCAAATTCGAATTAATGGGAATGTGAACACTCTTGGGTGAGTTGGTAAGTCATAACACATGTCATTGAGCATATTAGGTGGAATTGGGAAGGATTGGTAACCTCCATGGAAGATAAAGAGTCAAAGTGGAAGTTTGTGGACACTTGGGCTAGATTCCCTAGCCCCTATGACACCAATGATGGAGCATCTATGACAACTATGAAAAATTGCAGACCTGACCTCTGACATCTGACCACTATGACATGTCAGCCCCAAAAATAGGCTCAAGGAAGTCGAATTTGGGAGTTGGAGAAGCCAAAGAGACTCAAAATCGAATTTGGGAGAAGATGGAAGGTTGGAACTAGGAGACAAGTGGCAAATGTGGAATAATTCCTAAATGGAAATCTATTGAATCTATTGAGAGGATTTCGACCCTTAGAAGGCTAATGTTGGTTATAAAATGTAGAAATGAAGTATGAGAATGGCTTTTGATGATTTGAGAAAAATTGCATTTGTGAAGAGAGAGCTAGTGGATGACTAGTTTCTTGCCTTAGCCAATTTCGAGGGTGAAAGATTCCCATCCAAGTTGGTGTTTGGAGAGGCCACTCAGGTCTTTCATGGTGCTTTAATGGAGTTTGTATTTGCAGGTAGCATCTACAGGAATTTTCATGATTTGGTTTAGTGCAGCACTTTCTCTCCACCGTTTCCAGTTTTGAAGGCATATTCATGCTCCTTGAGGGAGGGCGTTTTTGGTGAGCACTTGTGCTTCTTGAGAGAGATTCTCATTATATATTTATGATTGTAATAGCTTCATATCCTCTTTTATTCATATTCATAAAGTCTCAGGTCGAAACACCCACTGGTTGTATGCAAAACTATTGATTAATGAGCAAACAATGTCCATTTCCCCAATGCATTGATGTATGACACTATAATGTTGATTATTTCGAATGGATGGATGATTCTCTGATATATTTGTGATAAATATAATGCCATGGATGTCTTATACAAGTTTAATGTACTGTACTTGAGCATTTGAAGCATTTTTACTCAGTTTAGTTGTATTGGGAGATGAAATAGTGCCATTTCCCCAAGGGTCGAATTGGGGGTTTTTGCTGTTGAATGTGAGAGAGTTAGAACAGTAGTAAAAATCAATTAATGGTGCATATGAGACCTCAATAACATACTTAACACATTATATACCTCTGTTCATAAATTTGTGGGAGTTTGGAGGCATTTGGAAGGCCATTTTCAGTGTTACCCGGGGGGGATTTGATGCACAAATTACTAGTCAAAATTACCTATATTGATCAGAATACAAATCAAGTTTGCAGCAGTATTTGGAGGTCCATAAAACATCCCTGAACCTGATATTCAAGTCTAAATACCATTAATACACTCATACAGAAGATTTGGGAGCATTTGGGATGATTTGGAGGTCAAAACAGTTAAACTAGTCAAAGGTCGAAATTGGGGAAAAAGTTGAAAAATTGGCATTTTAATAAAATTTGAAAAGGGATATTACAAGTGGTATCAGAGCATGATCTTGGCACCTGATGGTATTAACAAGAATCCAAACAAATAAAACACCACCCTTTGAATCAGTAGTTGAAGAAGTTTTGGTTGAAGAAGAGATAGTAGCAGAAAAAGAGTTTTTTTCTAAAACAATGGGTAGAGAGGAGGAGGAAAAATTAAGACATAAGGAGGAATTTATTGAATCCTTAAAACCATGTTTTGAAGGACTTACCATGGTTATGCTAGATATGAATAAACAAATGATGAAAGGCTTCGAATTGTTGGGTAGCCAACTTTCAGGTAAAGGGATGATAGGAGATAATAGTGGTTCACACTCAAGGGAAAAGATGAAAGGGAATGAACATATTTTCTCAAGTACAGGACCTCATAATAGACTTGATGAATTTCAAAGCACACAAAGGCATACTGCACCTAAATTTCTCACACCCAAAGAAGAGCCCAATCTTGAATTGGATTACAAGAAACTAGTAAATGATTGGAATAATTTGAATGAAGAGTGTAAAAGAGGTGTACCACTTAGTGACTACATTGATGCTATGCAAAAGATTAAAATGAAGGGAGACAATAGGAGTCCATTCCATAACAAAGAATTGAATAGTGCTATTGGAAAAATGTCACTTCCTACTTTTGATGGTTCTTCTCAAAATTCTGCTAACACTTGGGTGCAAAAATTGGATGTATATTTTCAGCTGAATCCTATGTTGGAAGAGGATGCATTAAAAATGGCCATTTTGCATTTGGAAGGAGATGCCAATGAATGGTGGTTCTATGGTTTGAAAACCTTGGGTCATGATTAGGTTAAAACATATGGAGAATTTGTTGATAGGGTACTAGAGAGGTTTGAACAAAAAGATCCAGAATTGCCTTTCAAGGAATTAGCTCAATTGAAGCAAACTGGGACACCTACTGAATATATGTTGGACTTTCAAAAATTATCAGTCAAGGTGGCTGATGTATCTATGGGAAGGTTGGTATTGCTGTTCACTGAAGGTTTGGTTGAACCCTTCAAAGGTTTGGTCAAATCCCACAAGCCAACTACATTAAAAGATGCAATGAGCTTGACTAGGGATCTCCAAAATGTGCTTCCTAGAACGAGATTTCCTCCCAAGCCTGACTTCAGAATTGAAAAGAAACCTTGGCAAAGAGATGCACCTGATAAGAAGCCATGGAAAGAAGATGAATATGGAAAGGATAAGAAAGAGGAACTATGCAGGGAAGAGCTCAGAAGGAAGAAATTGTGTTACTCATGCTTCCAACCATGGGTACCTGGACATAAATGTGCTAAAGGAAAGGCCCAATTCATTGAAGTATTTTGTGATGAGGGATATGAAGGGGGCATGGAGGAAGAAGGAAATAATTCAGCCCAAGAAGAAGGATATACTACAGCAGAAGAAGGGAAACCAGAGGTGAAGCATCCCTCTCCCACCAAAGTAACAATGGCAGTACTTTCAGCAGTACCTCGCTATCATACTATCCGATGCAAAGGTATGGTACAAGGACAAAGAAATTCAGTTTTGGTAGATGGAGGAGCCACCCATAACTTCATTGATGCAGAGATGGTGGAGAAAAGAAATATACCTATTGAACCATTTTATGGCTTCACAGTTGTCATTCCCGGTCACAACACAATGGAGTGCAAAACATGGATTCCACAGCTGCAAGTCACCGTAGGTAACTATACTTTTGTTGATAGTTTTTATGTGGTTGATATTGCTGATACTAATGTTGTTTTGGGAGTGCAATGGTTGTATTCAATAGGAGAGCATACAGTAAATTATAAAATTCCTGAAATGAAATTCCAAGATTCAAAAGGAGTACTAAGGATTGTGAGAGGGCAACACACCTATCCGAATCAGGTAGTTTCTTCCCACAGCATGAAGCACCGGAATAGAAATATTATGGGAGACATTACTCATGGAAGGCCACCTGATAGAGGAGGGACAAGTTTGCATCATGGTAAATTGAGATTGCTTGATGGCAAGCAATCTTGGGTGGGGAGGACTGTAATGTCCCCATTCCAATAATTTCATAGTAAGACAATCCCATCAATCCTACTAGTTTCCTAGGTTGGATGGGCACATGTGGAATGGTAATAAGGAAGCAAATAAATGATGTTTAGACATTAGAAGGGTTCAAGTATTTAATAAATATAGTGAATAAAGAAATTCAAGAGAAATCATAGGTGACAAATGGTTTTGGAGACATATGGAGGATGTGGGACCCACACTAGCTTGTTTTTTCATAATACATGGTATCTCTCTTTTGCAAATTCGAATTAATGGGAATGTGAACACTCTTGGGTGAGTTGGTAAGTCATAACACATGTCGTTGAGCATATTAGGTGGAATTGGGAAGGATTGGTAACCTCCATGGAAGATAAAGAGTCAAAGTGGAAGTTTGTGGACACTTGGGCTAGATTCCCTAGCCCCTATGACACCAATGATGGAGCATCTATGAAAACTATGACAAATTGCAGACCTGACCTCTGACATCTGACCACTATGACATTTCAGCCCCAAAAATAGGCTCAAGGAAGTCGAATTTGGGAGTTGGAGAAGCCAAAGAGACTCAAAATCGAATTTGGGAGAAGATGGAAGGTTGGAACTAGGAGACAAGTGGCAAATGTGGAATAATTCCTAAATGGAAATCTATTGAATCTATTGAGAGGATTTCGACCCTTAGAAGGCTAATGTTGGTTATAAAATGTAGAAATGAAGTATGAGAATGGCTTTTGATGATTTGAGAAAAATTGCATTTGTGAAGAGAGAGCTAGTGGATGACTAGTTTCTTGCCTTAGCCAATTTCGAGGGTGAAAGATTCCCATCCAAGTTGGTGTTTGGAGAGGCCACTCAGGTCTTTCATGGTGCTTTAATGGATTTTGTATTTGCAGGTAGCAGCTACAGGAAGTTTCATGGTTTGGTTTAGTGCAGCACTTTCTCTCCACCGTTTCCAGTTTTGAAGGCATATTCATGCTCCTTGAGGGAGGGCATTTTTGGTGAGCACTTGTGCTTCTTGAGAGAGCTTCTAATTATATATTTATGATTGTAATAGCTTCATATCCTCTTTTATTCATATTCAGAAAGTCTCAGGTCGAAATACCCACTGGTTGTATGCAAAACTATTGATTAATGAGCAAACAATGTCCATTTCCCCAATGCATTGATGTATGACACTATAATGTTGATTATTTCGAATGGATGGATGATTATCTGATATATTTGTGATCAATAAAATGCCATGGATGTCGTCTACAAGTTTCATGTACTGTACTTGAGCATTTGAAGCATTTTTACTCAGTTTAGTTGTATTGGGAGATGAAATAGTGCCATTTCCCCAAGGGTCGAATTGGGGGTTTTTGCTGTTGAATGTGAGAGAGTTAGAACAGTAGTAAAAATCAATTAATGGTGCATATGAGACCTCAATAACATACTTAACACATTATATACCTCTGTTCATAAATTTGTGGGAGTTTGGAGGCATTTGGAAGGCCATTTTCAGTGTTACCCGGGGGGGATTTGATGCACAAATTACTAGTCAAAATTACCTATATTGATCAGAATACAAATCAAGTTTGCAGCAGTATTTGGAGGTCCATAAAACATCCCTGAACCTGATATTCAATTCTAAATACCATTAATACACTCATACAGAATATTTGGGAGCATTTGGGATGATTTGGAGGTCAAAACAGTTAAACTAGTCAAAGGTCGAAATTGGGGAAAAAGTTGAAAAATTGGCATTTTAATAAAATTTGAAAAGGGATATTACAACTTCCCTCACCGACAACGGCGCCAAAGATGTTTGTGCTAGAAATTGTCCCTAGACTACAAAGGGAACAAGCTAGAACAATCTCAAGAAAACTAAAAGAAAATGAATTTGTTTTGTAATTTTTTGTTTGAAGGTATCATTCATAGAAGGGGATAATCAAATATCAAACATATGCAAGGACTAAATCATAAAGAAATAGTGAAAATATGAGATATAAAGATATAAAATATAGATATGAACCATACGCATTCATCCAATCCAGAACACTGGTTTTGTCCACAAGTTCATAAGCATTCACAAGATAAACACCTTTCCAGAAATGAAATTATCAACCAGGCGATTAAACAAAAAATAAACATAAACCAGCAATAAGAGTCAAAACATGGCTTATATAATATATCAAATCAATTCTCAATCTCCAAAACACTTACATGAGAGTATTACTGTATAGGTCTTAATGTAACAGCATCATTAGTCCCAAAACCCTTCTCCCAAACAAAAACCAACCCCCACAATGTATCGTCTTCTCTCTTTTATAATTACAAAGATATCAAAATGAAGTACTATATAACCACCTCTTTAGGTCAGGTCTCGAAACTATTTAGTAGTTACAAATCCTGTTTATCAAATCCGAAACTCTAGGGTCGAATATGCCCAAAATAGGGAAATCTAGCGAATTTCTGAAAAATAGGTCTCAAATAAGCCTCCATATCTCTCGATCCGGGACACTTTTGCAAACCATGAGAGAGGTTTTTGTGAATGGGTCTGTTTTGGAAAAAAACCTCTATTTTTTTTTTAAAATTACTCTCCAATGGATAGGATGACGTGCCAAAAGTTTGTGACTAAAACAGTAAATTATTTAATATTTTAAACCCTGAAAAATAGGCCGGAAAGATCAATTTGAATCTTTCAAACCACGACAGATGTTGCAAATCTGAGAGAGTTTTTTGTGAATGAGTTTGTTGTGGAAAAAATCCTCTTTTGGTTTTCCCAAATTCGTTTCCATCACCTCGTAATTTGCGCTCAATTATAATGACTAAAACAGTGAAAAACAGACCATAACTATGCATCTTTCATCATCTTTATGCATTTTGTTGTGATATTTGGCACTCTGTCTGTCAGTCTGCCTCCAAGGATTGTAGTATGAAGTTTCAACCCTGTTTACATTTTCAATATCATTTGCAAAGTCCTCTCCTAGTGTCCTCTGGACCATGTGCATGGCTTCCCCTATCTTCATCTCCTTCGTTGATGAATCATCATGAACTTGAGAGATGTTATGATATAGGAAACAACTTCCTCGAGGTCTTTGATCATCATAATAACAATGTTCCAACACTTACTATGAATAAACCATGATCTTCCATCATTTCTGATTCCAACAACGCCTTAATATACAACATGGTAACTATGTTGCAGAAATGTTTTTTATATGAAAACTCTTGCAAAATCTCAGCAAAGGAGTTAGATTTTAACCATAAGGGTTAAACCAAATATTAATAAGTGTTTGAAGATCTTAAAATGAAATGAAATATTTAATAAGCCAACATATATAACATAAAATAAAAATTAAATGAAACAATAAGATAATATTCATGCAATAAAAAATGACAAAAAACTAAACAAACTAAAAATAGAGTAAACTAAGAAACAATGAGAAAATGAAAATTTAAGAAGAGATTAAAAAGGGACTAGGTACAATTCCAGTCCTAACATCTGGCTCTGGCTGGTGGATGAAAGCCTCCTTGTGAGGTTTGAATATCAGTAGACCTTGTGCCTTATTCATTGGGCGATGGAATCATTTGTATCTCGTTCCGAGCCTATTCCAAAACTTGTAACCTTGCTCTTCTAACTGTCAAACAAACCGAAATTGCACACTGTAAACCATAATTGCTAAAAACAAACTGTCCAGACACTACAAACTAAAGCAAATGCTCAAGAGATGAGCTTATTTATATACAGCTCCTACACCTACCTTTCAGACACCAAGTTGATCATTTATATACAAACTTCCAATGCAGCCAAGCAAAAATTGGACTGCCAAATTGACTATCTTCTTTGCAACTGAATGAAAAGATGGAGAAATAATATAAACTTTGCAAGAAGGACTGAAGTGATAGCTTATACCTGCTACTGTAATTTGTTTGCACGCCTAGAGTTGCAACATAAAAGACTCTTGGAAATATTGATTCCATATAAGTGACCACCGAATCTTGAAAAACATGATAGAGTTCTAACTGATATAGAAGATCATACTACTGATCTACAATTTCTGATTCATTTATGAACCAATAATCTTCTTCCAATAACCCTATTCCGCAAAGCAAAATATTGCAGTTTGATTGCATGCCAAATGCTACCATGTTTGGGACCCCTATTCACACTGAATCCATCAAATTAGCTACCCGATCATGTAGAACATGACAAAACTATAGTTGATTGAGAAGACCAAGTTGTTGATGTATAATTTCTATTCCATTACAGAAACTAGAATCCTCTTGAAATAATGCCCGAGTATCACACATTTCATTAGAAACTGGGGCAATAGAAAGGTTTTGAAATTGTTCATTATATTCTTTAATAGGAAGATCAAAAGGCAGCAAGCTATCTTCATTATTTTCAACATTTGAAACAACTTGTTTAACGAAATTGTCATCCTGTGAATCAACAAACTGATCTAGATATTCCTCACTGCCATTAGATGCACACTTGTCATATACTGGTTCCATATGTTCATTGATAGTAGACCAAATGTCATCTTGAATCTGCTGATCAGATTCTACCACATCACAAATATCTGGATCTTGGACATTGAAATCATCATCATATTCATCAAAAATAGGATGACCTTCACTTTTTAAATCATGATCCTCTAAATCCGCTTCATTTTTGCAAACATAATATTCTTCAATAAGATTATATCGCAAATAAAAACTTTGATGAAATTTGGGGACCATAAAATTATGAATATCACTATAAATAAATAAGGCTTGTTGATTTTGAGTTTCCACTGCTAAACGCTTTGAATCAACAACCTGATTTGAAACAATATAATCACTATCATTTGCAGTATAATTCTTAGGATGATTATCAACACAGTCAATTTCATAAAAACCATGTTTAGAAGAAGAAAATCTGATTTAGTGATCTTAGGATCTGGAAAGCAAGAAAAATTCGAGAATAATATATCTGCATTTTGAAAAACATGAGAGCTCAAGGAAAAACATTTCTATGGATAGTCTTTATCGTGTTCTTCTACATCCAAACCTAACCTTTTTGGTTCATGAGCTTCCTCTTTCAAGTCTTCATTACAAATCTTATCTACATACTTTCCACAATCTCGTAGGTTATCTTCTATTTCTTGGGAATCATTGAACATCTGCTGCAAAATTGTAGATTTTCTCTCCATAAGAAGAAGTGCTAAATATGAATGAAAGGGCATTGCATAACTCAGTCTGGAAGCAACCTCAGAAGGTTGGATCTCCTTAGGCACCTTGTAATAAAAACTTGAAAAATCTCCTATTAAACATAGAAATAGTTTCATCCTTCTGTCTTTTCATAGCACGAAACTCTAAAAGTTATTGATCCAATGATTCTATCTCACCCCAAAAATTTAGAAAGGCATACCTTAGTTCCTCCCATGAACTAATTGACCTAGGATTCAAATGCCTAAACCATTCCTTAGCATCCCCTTGCAATGACTGAGCAAAAGCTCTTATGAAAACGTCATTATGCTCAAATTCAAAAAGGTCTGTGAAATGCTCAAAGGCATGGATGTGTTTTTTAGTTGTAAGGTTTTATCCATCAAACATAGGGAGATACTTGCAATGCTTTGGAGGAAAATCATGAAGAATAGAGGCAAATTAAAGACCTATATTTGTCTTGGATCTTGGAAGATAAAGGATTAAACATACGAGGTATGATATCAGCCTTGGTTTCTTGAGGCTCACAGGATCGATCATATACATTACATGGCTCAGATGAAGGCTCTTGGTCAAAATCATCTATACAAGGAGAAGGTATATTCACACTTTGAAAGGAAGAGTATTCAAAAGTATATTTTAGGTCATTCTTTGAATAGAATACACAATAGAAAATCCTTTGATATGTTCCGGGAAAGACAAGAATTAATTAACAACAAATATAATTACATCTTGGAGAAAACTTAAGCTTGAATACCTGGTTTTTTCACAGTGTCCTTCCATGTTTCTGTCAATATGCCTCATCCTCCAGTGGAGTCTATGAGTTTTCTTAGAGATGGATTGGAGTTGCCAGTGGATCTCTTCCTAGCGGAGTCACCATGATGAAAACATTGTAGTCCCAACTGTGTAACTAGACCTTGTTCACCATCAAAGCCTAGATCTGATCATTCTTGTTCTTCCCAGCAAAGATATCTTCGCTTCGCTCCCCAACAATGGTGCCAAAGATGTTTGTGCTAGAAATTGTCCCTATACTACAAAGGGAACAAGCTAGAACAATCCAAGAAAACTAAAAGAAAATGAATTTGTTTTGTAATTTTTTGTTTGAAGGTATCATTCATAGAAGGGGATAATCAAATATCAAACATATGCAAGGACTAAATCATAAAGAAATCATGAAAAGCTAAGATATAAAAATATAAAATATATATATAAACCATATGCATTCATCCAATCAAGAACATTGGTTTTGTCCACAAGTTCATAAGCATTCACAAGATAAACACCTTTATCCAGAAATGAAATTATCAACCAGGTGATTAAACAAAAAATAAACATAAACCAGCAATAAGATTCAAAACATGGCTTATATAATATATCAGATCAATTCTCAATCTCCAAAACACTTACATGAGAGTATTATTGTATATGTCTGAATGTAATAGCATCATTAGTCCCAAATCCCTTCTCCCGAACAAAAACCAACCCCCACAATGTATCTTCTTCTCTCTTTTATAATTACAAAGATCTCAAAATGAAGTAGTTCTATAACCACCTCTTTATGTCAGGTCTCGAAACTATTTAGAAGTTACAAATCCTGTTTATCAGATTCGAAACTCTAGGGTCGAATATGCCCAAAATAGTGAAATCTGGCGAATTTCTAAAAAATGGGTCTCAAAGAATCCTCCATATCTCTCGATCCAGAACACCTACGAAATACATGAGAGAGGTTTTTGTGAATGGGTCTGTTGTGGACAAAAACCTCTCTTTGTTTTTAAAAATTATTCTTCAATTGATCGGATGACGTGCCGAAAGTTTGTGACTAAAACAGTAAATTATTTAATATTTTAAACCCTGAAAAATAGGCCGGAAAGATCAATTTGAATCTTTCAAACCACGACAGATGTTGAAAAACTGAGAGATGTTTTTGTGAATGAGTCTTTTGTGGAAAAAACCTATTTTTGTTTTCCAAAATTTGTTTCCATAACCTCATAATATGCACTCAATTATAATGACTAAAACAGTGAAAAACATACCATAACTATGCATCTTTCATCATCTTTATGCATTTTGTTGTGATAGCTGGCACTCTGTTTGTCAGTCTGCCTCCAAGGATTGTAGTATGAATTTTCAACCATGTTTACATTTCAATATCATTTGCAAAGTCCTCTCCTAGTGTCCTCTGAACCATGCGCGTGGCTTCCCCTGTCTTCAGCTCCTTCGTTGATGAATCATCATGAACTTGAGAGATGTTATGATATTGGAAAGAGCTTCCTCGAGGTCTTCGATCATCATAATAAAAATGTGCCAACACTTACTATGAATAAACCATGATCTTCCATCATTTCAGATTCCAACAACGCTTTAATATATACAACATGGTAACTATGCTGCGGGAATGTTTTTTATATGAATACTCTTGCAAAATCTCAACAAAGGAGTTAGGTTTTCACCATAAGGGTTAAACCAAATATTAATAAGTGTTTGAAGACCTTAAAATGAAATGAAACATTTAATAAGCCAACATGTATAACATAAAATAAAAATTAAATAAAACAATAAGATAGTATTCATGCAATAAAAAATTACAAAAAACTAAACAAACTAAAAATAGAGTGAAATAAGAAACAATAAGAAAATGAGAAATTAATAAGAGATTAAAAAAGGACTAGGTACAATTCCAGTCCTAACAGGCAGCATATACTCATAGCCTTGTCATCCTTACCTATTATGGATCCCACTCTGATCACCTTAAAATTATTTCACCTTAATGATTGTAGATTTCAAGATGGGGGGTCTTATTACAAGCCATCCTATTATGTTCATAGATGTTTAAGTGGAATGACATCTCCACATCAGGCCACCAAACTTGGGAGATGAATTTAAACTATTGCTGGAAGGTGGAAGATCCTATCACAGGTCAATCCATTCATGATCTGTAAAACATCGGTGACTGACACAACTATCATATGGTTACCAGGCCATGTTAGTGTCTTGTAATCTATGCATAAATGAATCTTGTTTTCCTTTATAAGACAATTTGTTGTATATGAGGATAAGGGGGTTCTTATTACAAGCCATCCCTACCATGATCATGGGTTTGATTTTGGACTGAAATTACCACTTATGGTCACCAAGCCATGGTAATTGCTTTTAGTGTTAAAATCTAAAAGCCACGAAGTCTCCTTATCGAGATGGCTTGTTTAGTTTCCAAATCAAGTCTGTGAATGGCATTGCCAACATCTGATCACCAATTCAGGGAAATGGCCTTGTATCAATAGAAGTCTTGTTTGCATATTTTGATTCTATTTTGAAAAGAAAAGAAAAAGAGTATATAAAAAAAAGAGGGGGAAAAGAAAATGTATATATTGTGAGTAATGCATTTGTACATAAATAAATAATTAATAAACTCAAGGTGATTCAAGATTTGGTAACCCAAAATGGCTCTAAGTTTGCTCTAAGGCTCATCATAAACTACCTTCCTATGACTGCGTAATGGTAAAGGATTCATGTTTACTTCTGAGACTTCCTTATCATATGAATATCATCATTAAATGGTTATGGATGGGGATATATCAATCATATATCTAACTCTGCTATTTTGATTGTGTTTTATGAGAACATTTTGTGAATTACAAGTTAAAACATCAAGTTTGCTGACATGTCTTCCTTGCAACTACAGATTTCATTTACAGAGATAACTGGTTCATCCCAGCAAGATGCCGTTTGTTGTAGGTACGATAGATCCCATGTTTTAATGAAAACATGGGAGCCCCAAATTTTTATATGCAAAGGTATTGATTGAATTCCATGGTCATTTTTGGGGTTTTTCATCATGCTTTTATTGCTTTTCCTTGATTTGATTAAGTTAGTAATTTTCATTTTATAAAAATGCCTCTGATTTTGTGTGTTTTTTGTGAGTTGTGGAAAGATTTGATTTTCCCAAAAGTTAACTCTTTCCACAACCCACAATCCGCAATGCGGATTGCAAAAGCTTGGTTTTTGGTTTGGAAACATTTTCATTCCGCAACCCGCAATCCACAATGCGGATTGCGGATGCGAAATTGTTTTTCAAATAATTGTGGTTGTTTGCATCTGCAACCTGCAACCCACAATGCGGATTGCGGGAAGATTCTTAAAATAGTCTCGCGCTTTGCATTTCCGCAACCCGCAATTGCGAATTGCGGATTGCGGAAAGTGTTTGAATAATAAGTTCGCATCTTGCATTTTTGCAACCCACAACCCGCAATGCGGATTTTTGATTGCGGATTGCGGAAAGTTCATATATTGATTAGTGTTGTTTGCGATTCCGCAACCCACAACCCGAAACGCACAATTGCGTATTGTAGATTGCGGAAATAATGTACATATTTGTGAAATAAACACCCGCAACTTCTCTTCCGCATCCCGCAAGAATAGATATTAGCCATCGATCTATTTTAATCCTACGGCCTAGATTTTACTTGGTGAAATTGATAAATGTGTTGATTTTTCTATTTTCTTTTATCATTTTCATTTTCGAAGAATTTACCTGTTACAGAGATTTTTACCACGAAATTTTACCAGGGTTGTTTTATGTCGTTTTCATCGCTTACAGGTTGGTTTCATGTCCTTGTCTTATTCATTATTTATGGGTTTTTGCATTTTTGAATTATTTTTTATTTGTGTTTATTTATTTATCAGAAATTTCCAGTTTTTCAAAATGTCATGGAACACCCGCTCAAGAACTTCTCAAAACGACTTGTTGAACAAAGAACCTAACTTTGGCTTCCTTACCGATACCAGTGACAAAGTTTATGAAACTTACCATATTGATTGGTCTAAAATTTACGCCATTTTTTATAATGATGACATGTCAGATATCCAAAATGACCAGCCCTCTTATGAGAAGATTAGTAATTCACAACTGCATGCCATAGCTGCTAGGCCTAGCATTCTTCCCTACACAGACACTGTTAAATGGATTCTTGACCATGCGAACCATGAGTATTGCTCCTTTAACAATAGATCGGGGTCTCAATTGGCCACTTTTCTCCCTAAGGTTTTCAGCAGAGCATATGCACTTAAACCGGCCATCCAGCCTCTAAATGCTGCATTCCTAGACTCTACTAAGACTAGATATAACTTTGATGAAATGGTGAAGTATTGGGTGAACAAACCGGCCAATGTCATGCCCAGAGCTGATAACTCATACCCGGTTTCATGGTTCAAGGAACCCGATTCTCTTTTGGTAGCCATGCTTTGCAGGATTTATGGTCTTCCTAATTGCTCAGTGTTTAAAGATGAATGGGAACCTGTAGCCCATCATGTCCTTCCAACAGGGGAGTCATTCCCCTATGCTTTCATCTTGTCATATGAATTAAAGACAACTATTGAACAATATCAGAAAACACCAAAGAAGCCACAATTATTTTATTCTTCCTATGTGATTGATGGCTTCTACTCAGAATTCGATTATCCCTCCATGGGATGGAATTGGAACTTGTCATCACCCCCAGTCCACATTTACTGTTCAGATTTCTGGGAGAGCAACTTTGTTCCTTTCTTATATGATATATGTGACCACTTCTTTGGCAACATCTATCAACAGATATTCAGGGAAGATGCAACTGCTTTTTCTCCCAAAGCCAAAACTTTCATTCCTACACTTCGTGATTGGTATGTGGGAGAAGATTTTTCTTATGTCAGAATTTGGGGAAGCAATATAGTGCATTTCCTTCCAAGTTTAGTCCCAGACAGGTTGTTGCTTGAAGAGATATCCTTCGAGACTGTAATAGATGGGTTATTTCCTAAGCTTACTGGACAGAAGAGAAGCAGATGGCCTAAATTTCCTCTAAATCTTGGGCCTTTGGTCATTCCAGCTTGAACATGGGATGCAGTACTGGGAAAGAGGATTGCTTCTTTGAAATTGGGAGTTTTCCCCAAAAGGATGCATGATCCCAAAGAATTCCTTGATGCTCACTTCAAACAAGAACACATGAAGACAGAATATGCCCATGAAGATATCCCTGATGACTCCATTTATATGGGAGTGAACTTCTTTTCTGAAGTTCCGGTTAGGGATAAGACTAAAGAAGAGAAGAGCTTCATCCTTCAGTACCAAAAAGAGCTCAAGAATAAGGTTTTGAGTTACAGAAGAATGGAGTTGAAACTGGTAAAGCAGGATAGAAAGGAAAGGGAAGAGAAAGAAGCACAAAAGGTAGCTACTCCTTTGATGTTGACATGTTCAGATGGAGGTAAAGGCAAGGGGCTTGTAGAAGATGTTCAACATACCAAGAAGCTCCTAATTTAGTCAACTGGTGAGTTGAAGAAAGATTCAGCACATATAACTTCAATGCTTGACACCCAAGTCATTGCTTCAAGTGGTCTAGCCAGTGATGTTCAAGTGGTTGCTGCAAGTAACCCATCCAAAGATGCCAAAGTGGTGGTTGTAAGTAACCCAACAAAGAGGCAAAAGATTAAGACTCCTGCATCTGCCATACCTACATTGAATATTGAGGAAAGTGATGTGGAAGATGAAAGGCTTCCAGCAAGCTCTTTCTCTACTACTATGCCTATTGTATAGGAAGTCACAGAAACCTCCCAGGCTGTTACAGATTTATTTAACAACATAACGATGGATGACCCTATCACATATGACCATTTTCCTGAGGTCACTACTATTCTTCATACAATAACTTCTTCACTCCCATTTTCCTCTGTTGAAGTTCTTCCCACTTCATCCTCTGAGGTTGCACCACCATCCACCATATCTCAATTATTTGATGCACTAACCTGCATCACTCCTTCACTTTCAACCTTGTCAGTTCCACCTGCTACTCCACCACCAATGCTTACAGAGACCCGGTCTCCAACTGTCTCTCTGCAACTAACACCATATACTTCATTACCACAAGCCACTGATGTCCAAATCCCAATTGCTCCTTCCTCACCATCAGTTGTTGCAACCCCTATTCCACTTCCTAAACTTCTCACTTCAATTACTTCTCCAACCTCTGTACCATCAGTTTTTGGAATCATCCATTCTGCTCAAACTACC
The DNA here is from genome assembly GCA_027924585.1 of Larix kaempferi. NCBI lineage: Eukaryota > Viridiplantae > Streptophyta > Pinopsida > Pinales > Pinaceae > Larix > Larix kaempferi. The sequence goes on from BSBM01000036.1 coordinate 2,397,119, forward strand.
TCCCAGATCACCATGCCAATACCCAATGCTACTGTTACACATACAACTCCACTAATTGCAACAGGAGATGTAGCTACATCTTCTACTAAGTTGATAGCTGCTTGTGAGGAAGATATTGTGGTCCCCCTTGGAGATTATTTTTATAGCAAATCACAAAAGGAAGTGGTGAAGAAAGGTAACAAAAGAAGCAGAGATTAGAATGTCTTGCAGGCACCTTTCCTTAATCAAGTTATCTGGACCAAAAAATCTGATGATGTCCAGTGGGAATCATTGGATACTGTTGCAGCCATGGGAGCATTTTCAGGGGATAACTTCGATTCAGTGATTTCACTGAATAAATAAATTGACATAAAAAAGGAATAGATAAACAAGATTCAGGAGTAGCTAGCCAAGGTTAATGGGGAACTTGAATCTCAAATTCATGAATTAAGAAGTCAGCATGAAAATCAGCTCAAAGAGCTGCAGGAACATAACTCTTCTCTTCAAGATGAGCTGTAGGATGCACAAATTCTAAACACTGCACATATGGAAAAGATTGAAGTATTATAAGAGCAGTTGAGGGATGCAACTGCAAATGCATCCACTCCTCCTTTCTCTACGTTTTCTCAGGAAGAGTTTAGGGATTTGGCTAATCAAGTGAATGAAGAACATCATAAACTCTTAGCCGAATTATTCGGTTTCCTGAATGAAATTCAGGAAACTCGTGGTGCTTTTAAGCAGATGTGTACCACCCTTGACTAGCAAATTGACAAAAAGAAACAGGCTTCGAAGGCTTATGATGACGTTGTTGATAGGGAGAGGTATATTAAAGACAAACCAGAAGACATTCCAGTTCTAGATAGTTTCAAATTGAAGAGAATCAGAGCATCTTTGAATGCTTTGCACAACATTTCTGACGTGGTTGAAGATGCAATCAAGAAGGAACAAGCCGTCTATGGGAGAAGATGGTATGTTGCAGACAATATCATGCATAAGCTGCAATTTTCTACCATGGATCTAATTGAGAAGTCTTGTCTGTCGAATTTGATGATTGAATAGGTTGAGAGCATATGCAAGCAAGTCAAAGAGCAGGTTCAACAACTCGAGCACATAGGGATCTCAAAGGTTGACAAGTTCATTAGAAAACTTGGCAGCTTGGAAGGAAAGATCCATATTTTCCTACATACTTGGTATAAGTTAGAAAAGAATGAGATCAAGTCCTTCACTTGTGATGCTCAATTGGGGCTCGAATCAACAAATTTTCCATATATTGATCAGTTGCTACAAGTATGGACCAAGTGGCAAGCTGCCCTTGGTTATTCTTAGATTAGTTGATTTTGTAATCCATGTTTTATGGAAGTCTACAGGCTTTGTAACTATTTTGTAATTATTATTTAAAGGGTAGAGGTCTCATGGTGTAGGGGGGGAGAAAATCACCAGAGAACGACTGGAGAAATGCTGCTTCACTTGAGATTTTGTAATTTATTGCAGACCTGATGAATCAAAGTTAGTTTCTTTTGGCATCTTCTTTGATTATGTTATCAAATTTCTTTGATTATATCTGATTTCTTCACCTTAATCATGGAATGAATATTGTTTAATTTTTGCAATTAATAATCCATGGATTGATCTATGATTTGGATTTGTCTTAATTCATGGTCTGTGTATCATAATGTTTTAAGTGAATTTATTTAATTAAAACATTTATCTATTTCTGCAAATGATTAACAAAAATTAATAATTTATGTTATTTTTTCAATTAGCATAAGAGCTACAAGGTAACCTTGCATGTGCCTAATATTTAAACTATTATCAGTTAATTTTCATTGCCTGATTGTATTTTGAAGCAATAAGAAAAGATCCAACTTTACATTTCTGTTAAGATGGTGAAATGACATATTAAAACTCAAACCAAGTTATCCTGCACACAGTCAAAACACTTCCTTTAGATTAGATATGACTTAGTTTAGATTTCCTTTAAGGTAGATTTGTTCTAGTTTTAGATCCATCTTAGAGTTAGGAAACTTTAACCTTCCCTCACAGGAATACCGATCCTTTCAGGATAAAACCCCATAAGTTCCATCGGAGGCCTTTATATCCGTGGGAGTTAACTACACCAAATAGGCCGGGGATAGAATTTCTCTTGCACAGAGCCTTTTGAAGCCTTTTAGTCTGGGCTTTCACCCTTTTTTTTTAGTCTTGGAACCCATTCCAACAGCCTACACACCCAAGGATTCAACAAAGAGTAACTCCCATGGAAGAGGAAGAGGCATTTGAGAGATATTGAGACACTTGGGCTAGATTCCCTCTCTTCTATGACAAGAATGATGAAGATGCTATGACACATATGACACAAATGAGACCTGATGGATTCCATCTGATATATATGACATGCCAGGGCTAAAAATATCCTCCAAGAGGGTGCACAAGGGAGTTAGGGCACCCAAAGAGTCATCCATTCGAATTGAGTGAAGAGGAGGCTAGGAATGGAGGGACAAGTGGCATACATTGGAATCTCTTCCTAATCTGAGTTTGCATGAATATCATGGATGGAATTTGAGATAAGGAGGTATTTGGAATTTTATAAAAGTCAAGAAAAAATAAGGAGAGTGGCTTTTAATCATTTTTCATTTTTCATATTGGAGAGCATAGCTTCTCCATGCTTGTGGAATGTTTACTCTACTTGCCTTAGTACAAATTTTGAGGGTGAAAGATTCCCATCCTAATTGGAAATTGGAGAGGCCATTCAGACCTTTAATTTGGACCTAAAATGGATTCATTTGTTGCAGGTTGATTCTACAGGGAATCTCATGATCACATCTCCTTTAGCTTGCTTCTACAACTATTCTTCCATTTCTTGTCATATTCTTGCTCCTTGAGGAGGGATGCACTTGGTGAGGTGATTATCTCTTTGGTATAGCTCTTGAGGCCCCATATTTTTTTAATATGATATATATACTCTGTATTTATTGCTCAGAATACTTTCATATCGAAACTCCAAGATATTTTATGTATAAATGCTAAACTTTGATTAAATGGTGCCATTTCCTCAATACCTTGTTATAAGCACTTGAAGTGGTATCAAATTGGAATAGTTCAGTCAAACTATGATATATTATTATTTTATGGAGAGCCATTAATATGATGAATAAGTTTCATATTCATTATACAAGCATTTGGAGCAATATTTTCAAGTTTCATAACCATTTGTGAAGATTTACTATCATTTCCCCTTATGTTGAAGCTAGTAGACAAACATCGGATTTATGGAAGTTGCAGAAGCCTTTAGGAACTGATTGATGATGTATTTGGGGTCCCATTGAATTCATTTAACAGTACCATGTCCCTTTTCTGAAATTTGGGAAGGTATTACAACATTTGGAAATCCATCTTTAACCACTACCCTTGGGGGATTTGAACCTCGATTTGACTAGTAAATTGCCCTATCTTTCCCTGATTATAATTGATTGTTGTAGAAGTCTTTTGAGAGTGTCCAAGAATACATAAATCACAATTTTATGTCTTAATCCATTCCAACACATTCATAACCAATTTGGAAGCATTTGGATCCATTTGGAGGCATTTGGGTCAATACTAGTCTAAGGGTCAAATTGGCCAAAATTTGCAATTTTTTCAATTTTACCAAATTTATTAAAAAGGAAAACTACAAGTGGTATAAGAGCATAGTACTTGAACCTGATGTGGATGACCATTCATGAGGACAATAATTCAAAGAAATCATCCCCCACCCTTAGAAACTGAAACTGAAAGTACTTTTGGTGAAAGGGAAGAAGTTGGAGAAGAAGTGCATTCTTTGGTAACCATGAGTAAGGATGAGAAAGGAAACTTAGAGGATAATGAGAATTTTAGAAAATTCCTAAAAACATTCTTTGAAGACATGAAAAAACAACTAATGCAAGGGTTTGAATTGTTCGCTAGTTAATTTGGAAGCAAATTGGAAAAAGGAGGAAGCAGTGGTTCTCCTTTCGAGGAAAAGAAGGTAATGGATGAAAGAATTTATATCACAAAGGAGGAAACTAATGTAATGGTGGAACATGAGGTACATGTTGATATGCAGGTGCTTGAATATGATACACTCAAACAAGAAGAAAGACAAGCACTTGTCTTTGTTTAGAGGGATTATGAGTTTCCTCATGGATCGAGTTGCAAAGCATTGGAGGAGGCACATGATATCACAATAGTTGGACCAGCAAATTATGGAGAATATGAATTAAATATTTAGATGGGTAAGAGTTGCAAAGAGTTAAGTTTGGTTCATAATTCCTGACCTCCTACTTCTTTTTCAACCACATCAATTGGGGATGAAAATTGGGTGAAAGGTCTTTTTCTAATGGTGCCACATGAGGAGTATGAAACTCCTATCTATCCTTTTGATGATGACATGACTAGAGCACCTTATTATTTACATTGGAAGCAACATCCTTTGTTATTTATTGATCATACACATATCCATGGATGCATAAATGGTACTTATGTGAGCCCCTTGAAGGCTCATTGTTTTCTTTGCTCCCTAATTGGTTCATATTTTAGTGGAGGTTCTTCATTCACTTCTTGGATGAAAGGACACATGGTTGATTGTTTTGATGCATCTTACATCCTTTTGGAGAAGAATTATAGGAGATGGGATCCTCACCTATGTCATTGGAGAAGATTTGATTGGTCACTTGATGCTTGTATGCACTTGGAAAATGGTGGTCTACTTGCTTGGAGGTATAAGCACCTTCATGATCCTTTGATGAGGCACCTCCTTGATGTACATTTTTATTATGTTTCTATGTACTTTGATGATCTATATTTTGTACTTATGATGATTGGAAGAATTCATACAAGGAAATGGGATCCAGGAATTCTCTTTCTTGGTGGTATGGGTTGGAGATCACTCCCAATTATTGGAGTGCAATACAAGCAATGGGACCCTAGAATAATTTTTAGTCTCATTGGTTTCAAAAAAATTTGGGAAAGAAATTTTTGTAAGTGAAGCTTTGGAAAGGAAGCATTTTCCTCAACATCCATATTCGAACTTGCTTGAGGACAAGCAATCTTGGGTGGGGAGGACTGTAATGTCCGCATTCAAATAAATCTCAAAAAAGAAAATTCCACCAATATACTAGTTTCCTAGGTTGGGGTAGAAACATTGGGATTTTGAATAAGAGAGCTAATAAACCCGAAATGGACATTAGATTGAAATAAATATATTAAAATGGGTTAAATAAATATTTATGATAGGAAAATAAGGTGGCACCTAGTCATGGAGACACATTGGTGGTGTGGGACCGACACAAAGCTAGGTTCCTCATGCCATATGGCATCCTATTCTCACCCATTCGAAACCAAGGAGGAGTCTAATGTTCTTGGGGAGTTGGGAGGTCAATATAATTGGAATTACTCAATGAAGGTCGAATTGGAGTGGAAGAGTAACTCCCATGGAAGAGGAAGAGACATTTGAGAGATATTGAGACACTTGGGCTAGATTCCCTAGCTTCTATGACAACAATGATGTAGATTCTATGACACCTATGACACAAATGAGACCTGATGGCTAACATATGACATATATGACATGTCAAAGAAAAAAATAGCCTCCAAGAGGGCACACAAGGGATTTAGGGAACCCAAAGAGTCATCCATTCGAAGTGAGTGAAGGAGAAGGCTAGGAATGGAGGGACAAGTGTCATACATTGGAATCTCTTCCTAATTTGAGTTGGAATCAATATCATGGATGGAATTCAAGATAAGGAGGTATATGGAAGTTTATAAAATTCAAAAACAAAGAAGGAGAGTGGATTTTGATCATTTATCATTTTCATATTGGAGACCATAGCTTGTCCATGCTTATGGAGTGTTTACTCTACTTGCCTTAGTACCAATTTCGAGGGTGAAAGATTCCCATCCTAATTGGAAATTGGAGAGGCCATTTAGACCTTTCATTTGGAGCTAAAATGGAGTTATTGTTTACAGGTTGAAGCTATAGGGAATCTCATGATCACATCTCATTTAGCTTGCTTCTACAACCATTCTTCCATTTCTTGTCATATTCTTGCTCCTTGAGGAGGGGCACACTTGGTGAGGTGGTGATCTCTTTGGGATAGATCTCGAGGTCCCATATTTTTGTAAAATGATATATATACTCTGTATTTACTGCTCAGAATAATTTCATATCTAAATTCCAAGATATTTTATGTATAAATGCTAAACTATGATTAAATGGTGCCATTTCGTCAATACATTGTTTTAAGCACTTGAACTGGTATCAAATTCGAATGGTTCAATAAAAATATGATATATTATTGCTGTATTGAGCACCATTAATATGGTGAAGAAGTTTCATATTAATTAGACAAGAATTTGGAGCAATATTCTCAATTTTCATAACCATTTGTGAAGATTTACTATCATTTCTCCCTATGTTGAAGCTAGTATACAACCATCTTATTTATCGAAGTTGCAGAAGCCTAGGAACTGATTGATGATGTATTTTGGATCCCATTGAATTCCTTTAATAGTACCATGTCTCTACTCTGAAATTTGGGAAGTTATTACAATATTTGCAGATCCATCTTTGACCACTACCATTGGGGGATTTGAACCTCGATTTGACTAATAAATTTCCCTATCTTTCCTTGATTATATTTGAATGTTCCAAAAGTATTTTGAGAGTGTCCAAGCATACATAAGTCACAATTTTATGTCTTAATAGCTTCCAAACACATTCAGAACCAATTTGGAAGCATTTGATTCCATTTGGTGGCATTTGGAGCCATTTGGAGGAATTTGGGTCAATACTAGACTAAGGGTCGAATTGCCCAAAATTTGCAATTTTTCCAATTTTACCAAATTTATTAAAAAGGGACACTACACTCCTATCGGTGAAGCCATGTGAAAAGTATGCATTCAACTCAATTTTTTAGCCTTATTTAAAGCATCCTCATATGTCATGAATTCATGTATACTAAGAGGCGTTCTAATCTTGGGCTAAAGGCCTGCAACAAACCATTGAATCATAATAGATTCATCCATCTTATTTGACATCTGACTGAGTATATATTTGAATCTCTTATTGTATTCGTAGACTGTTTTGCCCGGTCTTTGAGTAATTTCTTTGAGCTTCTGGGATCCTAGATATTTTTTGTCCTATGTCTGGAAGAATTCCAAGAAATTATTGTTGATTTATTTCTTTGTTCTCAGATGGTTTTTCGTAAATTTCATGTACCACATTAGTTCTCTCTTGCGAAGGCCACCAACAAATTGGGATAACTATCGATTCTCATCATCAGTGTTGAAATAGTTCTGTCGACAGGGGTTCACTTCGCACTGTCTTCACAAAACACCAACTCGACACCCTTAAGCATCGGCCCTGAAAGGTTTTACCCTTTCCAGCAACACCCGCGAAGTGAGTGAAGTCTTACCCGAGATGGTTATAGGGGTTGCAGGCACTAATTTTCCACAGTGGCGAAAGGACATGTGTTCGCTCTATCTCTATCACATCAGAAACCAGAGATCTGCTTCACATTATCGTTCATACATTCATCATTCGTATATTAACCAGGTATTCACCATTCGCATGTTCATTACACAATTAACATTCACATTAATAGGGAAATAGCAAAGATCACATAAATGAAACCTTATAGGAAATAGCAAAATAATTCACCATTCGACATAAACAGAGACAAAAAGACAGATCTTAACATCTTCATGCATTAACTCATCAAAACCTGTGGTATAACCTTCGCAGAAATAGTTCAACACATCCTATCACATATCCATACAAAAACTGTCGAAATAGAGTAAAACATCACAGAGCTATTTCGTATTATGCAAATTCACTACTAGATTGATTCCCTTGGGCTTACATTTGTATTCCTATTTATATACAACTATGGCAGTTACAAAATGGTCCAATTGACCCATTTCTAACAACCTAACCAATCTTGCACTTTCGCGTTCTTCGCAAATGACCCTTCCTTCTACGGATGGTATTTCTACGTAGTTGTCGGATTTTTCACTTCATGCAGACTAATCCTGAGCCAACAAGCCCCCCAAAAAAACTTGTGGCTCACCCTTGAGCCACCTCAGCTGCACACCTCTAGTGCATTCACCTGCTGCTTGAAATCGTCGTATGTGTCCTTGATTTGGTCGACCACTTCCTTCACGGATGCACGGAGTTGGGTACATTCCCCTACCTATTGGTCCATTGGATGTTCACAACTTTTCCGTTGCGTGTCCTGCAGTTGCTTCTCGAATTGTTGCAATGCTTCCATTACCCATACTGTAAGGACTTTGGATTTGGTTTGGAGTTCATCCAAATGTGTGTCCTTTCTTTGCTACCTTTCACAAGCCTTTGTTGCGCGTTGTTAGATGCTTTTTAGATCCGCATCCTTTGTCATCTGAACCAGTGATGGTATCGCTTTGATCGATCCCTTGAAGGATTCTAGTTGTGCTTCTACCTTGCTAAGTTTCTCTTTGAGCACAGTTAAATGGTCATCCTATACTATGCTTCCCCAAAACTCTGTGACACCCTCTATGCCTGCATGGGAAGCCTTCGACCATCTCCGTGATCTCCATCATGGGTGCCTCAATCACATTCTACCATTCCTAAATATGTTTTGGTGGTGTTCTTGGTACCACTCTTGCCTATAGCTCTGCCTTATCTTTTCGCAGGTTATCGACAAGTACTCCCAATAAGACATCTTTCGCTTATGGTAGTATGTCCTAATCTACCTCAGAGGTGTTCTCGCATACTTTGGATAGTGCATCCTCTAGCCACTTCCTATCCTCCATGGCCTTCTCTTTGTTAGCTATTAGTTGGGATTTCTATGCTTGAATACATTGTGCCTCTGTCTCACTTGTTTGTGCCTGTTGCTTGTACCTCACCATCTTGTCATGCATTCCGGCTTCACGGTCTTTTATTTATGCACTTGTTGCAGCTTGAATCTTGTGTAGCGACATCATTGGTAGTATGTTGAAATCTACCATTATTGCCTCGTACTATTTGAGTTGCGCATCCAACTCATCATTCCGTGTGCTCATTGCATTTGGTAAAATTTTAACTAACCTTGGGTTTGTGCCAACCTCTACTTCTACCCTACACGTCAACGCACTCGGTCGAACTTCCCTGTGTGGTACATTGGACTCTACAACTATATTCGTTAATGTTGACAACATTCAAGTTACCTGGTGGAAGCATCCACTTGATTGCTGTGTGACTTTCGCACTGTTTTCCTCTACGACCTCTATTATCTTCTCTAGGAACCTATTAACCTGTTCCTCTAGAAGGCCACCACTTATGCTACCTTCATCGCGGTCCATCCTATGCTTTTTCCTTCTTTCCTCGTACTGTTCGTCTAAATCATAATGTGTTGGGGTGGCTGTTGTTGAGGCTCCATCATGGCTGGACCCCTCTGACTGCTCTTTCGCGGGGTCGTATTTTCCTGCACCTTCCTTATGATTGGCTGAGCTTTTTCTTCCTCGGCTAGGCTTAGTCGATTTGTTGCTTGTCCATTTTCTAAGTTCGACATATCCTTCTCATGAGCTGGGACTTTCCATTCTTCGGGCTATCTGTCGATGATGGCGTCCAGCTCCTCTACGGTGAGCTTGTATTGTGTTGGAAGCCACTGTTTCGACATGTTCATTCGTGCTTGAAGGAAAATCATATGGGACTCAACTGATAACCTTGCAATCGATTGATACTTCCTTCTTGCTTGGTTCGGTATCGGTGGTATCACTTGCGCATCTAGCCGCGTCCTTTCTAAAAGCAAGTAAAATTGTACAATGTTGTCGGCATGTCGCTCTTTATCTGTCGTTGCCCATAAATTCTGGTATCGCGCTCCTTCATGGACATGGGCTTCTACTATGTCCATGCCTTGATAGTCCCTAGGGTCTCTCCATCCTGTTAATGCGACTAGCATTATGAGCCATGAGTAGGTAAATGCCTTTCCTTTCTCTTGTGCATCGTATGCATCATCGACCAATTGGTGTAGCAGGAGCTTTGACCAGTTCATCTGCTCTCTTGCGACACATAGTTCCACGGAGTCAATGATGCCTTAAGTGCATTCCTTGGGCTTGTTCTTCCACGCCACCTTAACTGCTAATATCTTTGCCCAGAACGTAACGTCCTGGTTCTTAATTGTAAGGATTAGGTATCCTCTCGAATTTTTCTCCACACCGTACTTCGTCTTCAGCCTTTCTGCAAGCTTCTTGTCATTGTCCTTCCCATGGAAAAATTGGGAAGGATATTTGCCATCCTTTGGTAACCCAGTGATCCTCGCGATCAAGTCAACTGTCACTAGAATCTTCTCATGCAGCCATAAGTACCCACCATGAAAACAAGCTAGCAATTGCTTGACGCATGCATTGAGCTGTACTAACTGCCCAAAGTGCGGTATCTGGGTGAGGCCTAACAACCCCAAACGCTCCAATCCCAACGCTCATGTTGCAGGTTCCTTTGTGGTTGGGCCTCCTTCACCATGGCAGACATCAATGTAGCCTTATGTGCTCTCTAGGAAATTCACAAGTTCGTGGTCAGTATACTACAGCTTCTGCAAATTTTCCATAATGTTCCCAATGCGAGGAATGCCTTGCGGTATCAACGGCATCACAATAGTATACCATTCATTCTTATTTATCCACACCACAGGAACCCCTTTCAGGCATGGTGGAAGATACCCTGGTATTGTGAGGCCATGGTGCCCCTACTACGGTGCTACTGTCTACTAGGAAACCCCTGAGGTTCCTGTGGCTTCTTTGGTGAACCGTGCTAAGGTCCCGGTTCCTTTCTTCGGCGCTCGGCTAGTTTCTGGAGTCCGATTGGCACCCTTCTTCTTCCTTATTACTATTCTAGACATGACTTATGGCTGCTCCTGCATAACTGGCGTTGGTGCTGGTTGTTCGGTACTTGCACTCAAAATATAAACTTCCATGCACCCCTTGCAGGTTCTTGTTAATACACAATGCATCGACCTGCTCCCCTACCCCATATTTATAGTGTGGGTTGGCCGCATCCTTCCGATTTTGGGCAATAATGACCAAATCCAACACTAATTTCCCAAATCCATCGCATGTGTCGGGCATTAATTATACCATTTTTTCCTTTTTGCCACTGGTTCTTGAGGTTTAACTTCTTCATTTATGATGAGATTTGACCCTTTCTGCATCATGGTAGCTTTCGACTCGTCAAAGCATACTGCAGTTTGGTGGAGTATGCAATTAACTTGCCAACAGTTTTTTTTCTTATGCTGCGACAATAGTCCTATGCTAAAGTTGCACCCGTTGATGCCTTTCGCACTCTTGGGGAAACTGATATGGTTGCTATGCTTCGAGATCACCACAGATCCTGACTTCGTCGATTTTCTTATCCTGGACCACCATCGGGCTGATCCACTCCAATTCTTCTACTGGTTCTATAATCCCCGCCTCCAGCATTCTTTCAATATTAGCCTTCACCCGCTCCTTATACCATGGATTCAACCTATACAACTGCTACTTCACTGGCTTCTCATCAGGTTTCAATGGGATTTTCATCTCTCCTAGGTCCCCTGAAATTCCTTTCATCTCCGAGAACTTTGTCAGAAACAAACCCTGAAATTCATGCAAAAGGTTTGTCATCTGTCTGATCATCGAGTCATTCCAATAGTCTCCAATGCTTGTGAACTTGGGGTTCTCTCCCGTCCCAATGTTCACTTTCTTAATCTGCAACGGTTGCTAAAACTTGTTGGAAGGAATATTTGGTGCCTCGACACTGGGACTTATATGTGGCCCTCAGATCATCCTCATCATCTGGTTCTCCTGTGATGTTGTAACATTCCATCAACATTTGTGGTGTTGTAGTCCATTGGTGTCCCATCGGTTTCTCTGCTAGAACTATGTCAAAAAAAATTTCCTGGACCGCCTGTAGTGCGCTGTGGATGAAGGGGTTTTCATTAGAGAAACTGAACGCTTGGTTACCCATGATTTTGTTCCGCGTCGCAGTTCTGCTGCGACATACCAATTCTATGGCACTTCATCCAATGTGTTAATAAATGCATGGACCCATTCTTGTTTTTCCCACGGTCCCCATTGGATTTCACATGCGCTCAAATGCTCCTTTGGATCTCCTCTGCCATCATACTTCCTTTCGCATTATCCATCGGTGTCGCCAAACCTACTTGTCATTAGATGTTGACATAGTGGCCAGTTAGTCATGGTGGACTTGTGTGTTTCCCACCATTGCATTGGTGTAGCCTTCAGGGCTTCTTCCAAGGCCAATAGTTGTTGTGGTTCCGCCACTTTTTCTTCAAATTCCATGAGAAATGCGGCCAAGTTGGGAAACCCTTCATATGTTGGTAGCTCGCACTCTTCCGTAGCTATCCTTCATAGTGACTGAGTGATCCTTGCGCACATCCTAAACGACACTTTATGCATCCGATTCTGCCAATTTTCAAGTGGTTCGTCAGAATCTGATGACGTTGAACTGCTACTACACCACCCTAATTCTCCATTCACAGTAGGGTTGATATAATCTTCAGAGATGTTGTAAAGATTGTCCCATCCCTTAGTGAATTCATCCCTCTTCATCGCAACATATCTCTGCCCTTACGAAGGGTCTAAGGGTGCGACTACCCTGATCTCGCGATTCTCAAATGACATCATCCTTTTCTTGAAGTTAATAATAGCCTGATTTTCCATCTCCAAGTCTATCCCTAGCAGTACTGGGTAGGGGCTTGTGTTGTCAACAATCTCAATCACATCAAAATCTTCACACGTTCTGAGTCCCTCGATCTCAACGGTAACCTGGAACAATCGACTGATCGGGGTGACTTTAGTTTGGTTTGCCAGTCATAGTTGTATCAGGTACCAAGCTAACTGTGGTTTCCCCATTATCTCCCATGTTTTTTTTGTCAGGATGTTCACATCTGACCCCAAATCCAAGATAATAGAGTCGATATCAAATACCCTACCTTGTGCAGACAACCACATTTCTCTTCCTATTTTTCTCTTATGTATGCGATTGATGGTACACTCATGTCGTGCACCTTCTCGTCGATGCAGTAGGTTCGATATCTCCGTCAAAGCATCCTGATATTTTTCTAGCTCCAGGGAACTGTCCAGAAAGACTCTTAAGGTGTTCACCTTTTTCTATGAATTCATTGTGTCGAATATCGGTGACATATCATAAGTAACTTTTGTCTGGTGTAGATTTTTCTATCTCATCTACCTCATTGCCTCCTATGCTTGTAAGATAATATCTCGTTCTGCTTTCTCATCAAATGTGACTTGTTTTCATGCTGCTGGTCGGATGCTAGGCTGTGGTCTATCAGCCCTATTACAGATCCTCCTCGAGTCAATATTCCGACAGTTGCACTCTGACCTCTGACTTCTGTTGATATCTTTTGTACCGCAAGTGGTAGATTTGGTTCTGATTCTAGTTTTGTGGAAGTGGGGGCAAGTTCTTAGTTTGCCATTTTTCGATGAGATGAGGATAGTATTCGACCCCATGGTCCACAGCGCTATAGTAGGTGCACTGTGCTATTGGATTCAGGAAATCCCGTTGATAATGCCCATGTTGACCCCAATTGTAACATATGATGGGTCCTCTGCCTTGTCTAGCAGGTCCTCCATGACCGACACTAGTGCCTCGACCTCCGTGGAACCCCCCTCTAAATCCTCCTCGCAGAGACCCATATGGTGGGTACTATGGTTGACTATATTACGGTTGCGGATATCGCGGTAGACCATATTGTGGTTGTTGAATTTGTGGTTGAGGATATTGGAGTTGGCCATACTACAATTAACCATGCTGGGATTGATCGTACTACGATTGTGGGTTATACTGCTGCGGCAGTTGATTATACTATTGTGGTTGCTAGTTATATTGAGCCAGCTATTGATTATACTATTGTTGCTATTGTACAGGTGGCTTCTCTTCTCCCTTCATGAAGTATGTATCCGCAGTCCTCTCTTGGAGTAGTCATAAGCTCTGCAGTCTTTCTCATTGTGGCCAACTGATCGACATAAATTGCAATACAAGTTCGTTGGTTTCGACACTATCTTCTACAGGTACACACACTCTTTTGGTCGATGGCTTCTCATCTGACAGACGCGACACCAAGGAATCCCTCCCTGACTGAGGGGATTTGGTGCACTCGATTGAAAATATTCACAAAACTCTAGGAACTGATCCTTGTGGTGTCCTTTTGTCCTACATCTAGTGCACCAAACATCTTCGCGGGCCTCTTTTCCCTTCTTGATGTCCTACAACTAGATCGTGAAATTTTATAGCTGTGCTTGTATGCGATCCATGTCTAATCTTGATTCGCCAATCGATGAAGCCTCCAACTTCATTGCGATCTCTAGTGCTTCCGCCAGAGTTGCTACCTTATGTTGCAATAGTGGCCCATGAATGTGTGGTACCAACCCAACAATAAACCATTCTTTGTGTTGCATATCAGTCATTCCAAAAGTTACTTTTTCCATCAATGTTTTGTATCATTGGTCGAACTCCCATACTAATTCATTCGGAAATTGCTTAATTTCCTTGAGCTCGGTAATATACTGTGACTCAGATTTTGGTTTTCTAAACTCGTCAATCATCCCCGTCTTAGCTGGATTTACCGTCGGTACTTTGGTAAACTTCATATACTAGTCAAGCGCACGGCCCCAGAGGGTCATCACTAACTAACCCTTCTTGATATCATCGTCCTAGACCTGCTTCACGGTCTAGACTTCTTCGCACAAAAACCAATATTGTTCAGAATCCTCGGTCCCATTACCCTAGAATGTTGCCATATTTGCATCATCACCTGCCATTCTTGCGCTTCTACTATTGTTATTTACTGATCCTCTACTCTTACTATTGTTCTGGCATGGAGGGCAGCTTTGTGAATAACTTGTATTTCTTCCAATCAAGTTTTGAGTAGTGTGTGGAGTTGAAGGTACGTTGTCGTTTGATGTCCGTCCTTCTTCGACTTCTAGGGTAGCCTGTTCACTTTCTTCTGCGTCGAAATAAGGTCGCTTCATACTGTGTGGTCCTGTTTCGTAGTCTTCTGTTCCGATCCCCTTAGGAGACTCTCTCTCTCAGTCCTCCTCTTCTTCTCTAGTCGCCAGAATATCATCCCACTCCTCAAGGTACCAAACTCATCTTTATCCTCCCTTAAAAATTCATCGTCACTCATGTCCATCTACCCCACATATTTCTATCGGACCCACATCAACGCGGTACCCACAAATCCCGCACACTAATCTTCTACTCGTCGGAATTCATCCTCAGTATTCCCTTTTCGCAGACAAGCATTTTAATCCACAACTTTAGCGACAGCAGGAATCTCCCTCTTGGTCCTTTAAAAATTTTAATTTTTGCGTCGCTGTATGATTTGATTGTGCCCACAACAAACTTAGTGATGTATCCCTCTAGGATACTATCCACCTAGAAATCAACAATCCTTGATACCTTATTGTTGACCCATTTCAGCGGTTGGATTAGTTATGGGGTCCAGTGGTTAGATTCACCTCCTTGGCAATGGTTCTTTTGAAACATCAGCTATGCCAACCACTCGTGCAACAACACTGAGAATTCCCAGAAGAATATCTCATGGATATCAGAGTAAATGTGTTTTTCTAACCAACTGTTTGTCGTCTGCCCAGGGTTTTGATTTTATCCTTCCACAAATTCTTCTGCTTTCTTATCAAACCTATCTTGGATCTCCGGTTTCGTCGGGTGCCACAGCATGTCCTCTTATTTCTTCTTCAGGGTCCCAGCAACGGAACCATTTTGTTGACACAATTCTGTTAACAGGGTTTCACTTCGCACTGTCATTAACAAACACCAACCCAACACCCTTAAGCACTGGCCTAGAAAGGTTTAACCCTTTCCAACAACACCCGTGAAGTGAGTGAAGTCTCACCCAAGATGGTTAAGGGGGATGCAGGAACCAAGTTTCCGCAGTGAGGAAAGGAAATGCGTTCGCTCTATCTCTATTGCATTAGAAACCATAGATTTGCTTCGAATTATCATTCATACATTCATCATTCGTATATTAACCAGGTATTCTACATTCGCATGTTCATTACACAATTAACCTTTACATTAACAGGGAAATACCAAATATCACATCAATGAAACCTTACAGGAAATAACATAAATCATTCACCATTCGACATAAACAGAGAAAAAAAGACAGATCTGAACATCTTCATGCATTAACTCATCAAAACCTGTGGTATAACCTTCGCAGAAACAGTTCAACACATCCTATAGCGGATCCATAAAAAAATTGTCGAAACAGAGCAAAACATCACAGAGCTATTTCACATTATGCAAATTCACTACTAGATCAATGCCCTTAGGCTTACATTCGTATTCCTATTTGTATCCAACTATGGCGGTTACAAAAAGGTCCAACTGACCCATTTCTAACAACCTAACTAGTCTTGCGCTTCCTCGTTCTCCGCAACTATGGCGGTTACAAAATGGTCCAACTTTCTCCCAAACTCTTGCATAAAGATGATTGAGTTACTATGCAATGGTCTTGAAATCATCAATTGGTCCATAAATATTCCATATGGATCTAGTTGACACCATATATTGTTTGTCTCCCAGTCCAAGTCCCAGCTTGCGCTTGATAATTTGTCTTACACTCAGGCCAGTCATCACGATCATTGGTACAAAATCGACAGGGGTTGAGACATCACGAAGTGCAATGCAGAAAAACTGCAGGGCCAACACCATCACTTGTGACCCTTCAACTAGTGTCGGCACCTCATCCTTTTTATCATCTAGTTGGCTTTATGATGCAGTCAGATCCCCAACTGTCGAATACTTAGGGAACCTATAGCTTCATAGGCACACGATTAAATGGGAAAACAACAATCCGTATACATAAGACCCGATACAACCAAAAAATCAGACCTTTTATTGAATACGTTAATAAATCAACTAAATTGGAATTCCATGCATAAATGTCTCTAGAGGAATGAGACTATGCACCCATCACTCCCATACCTCCACTATAGGATACGTAGGTCCCAAAACCACACTCACTAGCTTACAGGTCTAGCCTGCTGCCACTCAAAAAAATAAAATAAAAACTAAGGAAAAAAACTACTTTTATTCACCTAGGCCCAATCTTTTTATTGTTGAGATTTCCTCCCAAAGGTAGGTCCAGAAAATATGCATCTATGTTTCTGTTGTGCCTACTAGAACTCCGAGTGCTCCCACCAGTCCCTATGATTATGGATCAGAACATGCATTATTTTCTGAGTCCCATGCTCTGCATCATCCTCCTCTTCTTTTAAAACTTCAAAACCTCCTGGTTCCATGTCGCCTACTGTAACCTCTCAGTTGTGCTTAAGTAACTCTGCTTCTATGATCCAAGAGTTGTAGGAATCCGGTTGTCCTTCTCACTTAACCAGGTATAACTTATAAGCCTTGGAGCGTGTTGCAACTGGTTTTGTGTCTAACACACATTCAACGTTTTCTCTCTTTTTCTTGGGTAAAAGTTTGGTCCAGTCCCCCCCTCTGTCATGCTAGTCATTAATTGATTGGTCTTCATTGGCCTCCTTATTTGACTAAGTCGACAGCAAATAAAGATCAGCCACATTGAAAACAGGACTGATGTCTAATTCTTCTGGTAGATCAATTAGATAGGCATTGTCATTTATTCTTCTCTTAATTTTACAAGGACCAAATTTCTTAGGTTTAAATTTGTTGTAGGTTCCCTTGGGATATCTTGTCTTGTCCAAATGTACCATGACCATTTCTCCTTCCTGAAAGACCTTTCTTCTCCTATGCCAGTCATCATCTTCCTTATATCGATCAATCATTGATCACAATTTTTGCTCGACGTGTTGGTTTATTCCCTAAATATTTTCTACAAAATCTGTAATACCTCTTGTGGGTGGTAGACCCGCTGGTATATTTGTTGGTGTCAAATTAGGGTATTGCTGAAGTAATTTATGCACCTCTAATGGGACTGTTTGCTGCTGCAGTGGCTTCTATTCTCGGGGGTATAATAGATAGCAAACACCACTACTAGACTCCTTGGAAAACCTCT
The DNA here is from genome assembly GCA_027924585.1 of Larix kaempferi. NCBI lineage: Eukaryota > Viridiplantae > Streptophyta > Pinopsida > Pinales > Pinaceae > Larix > Larix kaempferi. The sequence goes on from BSBM01000036.1 coordinate 2,415,145, forward strand.
TCCATCCCATGGAACTCAAGGACAGGGCTGTTTATTCAGTCGATCCTTCATCCTTGAAGGGATTCAAGATATGGTATCTATCCCTGTGACGAAACTCATATGTGTTTTCTTTACCATGGTGAATTACATCCCGATCATATTTCCAAGTTCTAACTAAAAGTACATGGCATGCATCCATTGGAACCACATCACATCACACTTTGTCTTCATAGGGACCAATTTTAAAGTCGACTAGACAAGTTTGGTTTACAAGCACACTATGATATTTTTTTAGCCAATAAATACTATAAGAATGACGTTTAGGAATGCAAGTAAGTTGTAATTTTTGCACCATTTATGTACTTACTAGATTGTCAGTGGATCCTCCATCTACAATTACTTTGCAAACCTTGTCCTTGCACTTACACTTGGTACGAAACACACTTTTCCTTCTCCAATCCGCTTCAAAGGTGACTTTGTTACCAGATATCAAAGTCCTCCTTAACATGAGATTTTCACCTCTCTCTACCTCAACTTCTTCTGGAAAAATTTATGCTCCCTCTTCTTCTTGAGCCATCATCACCCTTTTTGGGTTTTGTAGACAATCCATTGCCTTATGGGGGCCACTACATATAAAACACTTCAAGGGCCTCCAACCCCCAGAAAAATCTCTCCCCTTCCCCTGTTCTAGGAGGTCTCTCTACCTTGGGAGGCAGGCTTCATCTCACTACTAGATTCTGCTTCACTTGTTGGTTTAGAAGAACTTCCTTTACCCCTATTCATATTACTACTCCCTCGCTTGATTGCTTCATTGCTCCGCCTATTCAGCTTTTCTTCAGCCTTTAATGCCAACTGATATGCTTCATCCACAGAGCTCACCTTGATCAAGGCTAATTCATCTTGGAGTCGAAACCTAAGAGGATTGACATACCTAGCTGTTGCATGCTCATCATCTTCCTGTAAATCAGTTCTAATCTGCAATTTCAAAAATTCCTCCGTAAATGTAAATATGGATAAGTCCTTTTGCCTTAAATTTTGGTAGTCTCTAAAAAGTCTCTGTTGATAGTCGGAAGGCATAAACTTAACTTTCAGAAGCTTCAACATCTTTGGCCACAACTTGATCTTCTCCTTCCCTTGTCTCTTTCTAAGATTATGGAGATTCTCCCACCATAGAGAAGCATGTGACTTCATTTTGGATGCTTCTATTTTAGTCCTTCGTGGATCAGTTTCTTCGATCCCTTCCATATCAAAATACTTTTCCAACTCTTGAATCCAATCCATGAATAATTATGGATTCAATTCACCTTTGAAATCGGGGACTTCTCCTTTAGCCCTGGTTCCTTGTTTGGTTATTGCCTCAATAAGTCTCTCCATGGGGCTACAGCTCTGACCCAACCTTGTGGAACTTCCAGTTCCTCCTCGGATTCTTCAAAGGGAAATATGGACTCGATGGCCTCTAATCTTCGGAGTAGTTCCTCATCAATGGTTACTCTTCGTCTGGCATATCTCCTACCTCTCCTTCCCCGGTTCAGATGGACACCCCTCTCAGCCATCGTTGTGATATGATACCAATATGATGGAGTCAGATCCCCAACTGTTGAATACTCAGGGAACCTGTAGCTTCACAGGCACATAATTAAACGGGAAAACAATAATCCATATACATAAGACCCGATACAACAAAAAACTTGGACCTTTTATTGCATACATTAATAAATCAACTAAACTAGAATTCCATACATAAATGTCTCTAGAGGACTGAACCTATGCACCCAGTACTCCCATACCTCCACTACACGACATGCAGGTCCCAAAACCACACTCACCGGCTTACAGGTCCAGCCTGTTGCCACTAAAAAAAATAAAAAATAAAATCTAAGGAAAAAAACTACTCTTATTCGCCCAGGCCCAGCCTTTTTATTCTTGAGATTTTCACCCAAAGGTACATCCAGAAAAGACGCATCTGTGTTTCTGTTGTGCCTACTCTAACTCCAAGTGCTCCTGCCAGTCCCTATGATTACGGATCGAAACAGGCGTTATGTTCTGAGTCCCATGCTCCGCATCACTTTATCTCGAATTAGGTAAGTCTTTTGGTTACTCAACCATCTTAACCAGTTTCTTTATGCTTCTTCCGTCACATAGTGGACTTGCAATGTCTCTCATATCCTCGCGTCTCCCAAATCTCTTTTCTCTTTCGATTCTGAATATCTGTTGTTTGTTTATAGTTGGTTGGACATTTGTTTCATCGAGGCAAGATTGGCTGCTTACTGGGATTCATTCTTTATCTTTTATTTTTGACAAGCATCATATTTCTGTTAATCTCACGTGGTCGGTGACCCCATTTCCAACCCAAATACTGACGAACAATGGGTGTCGAGTCAATAAAGGTGTTCATTATTGAGGAAGTACTCCCACTCTCTCTTGCGGACGAAGCGCTCCTAGTATTTTTTTTTGCTACCAATTTGAATCAACACTAGGAGCCAAAGGTGGTCGAGGTTCGACTATATGACTCACTCCTTTTTCAATTAAGAATTTAAATAGCAAGGTTAGTGAATTGTGACGAAAAATGAGTCATGGCAGTTGTTGTAAAATATGGCTTTGATTTCCACTACCGAAGTCTTTTCTTTGATAGTTCTCTCTTCACAGTAGTCCTCGTCACTTATTTACTCAATCCACTAATACAGATTCGTCCACCCTCCATTGTTGAGTCTGTGCATCAACAATCTTTCATTCTAAGAGTAAAGTTTGTTCATGAATTCGGTCAACCATCTTCTATATCTGGTGAGGTACAACTTCTATACATTTTCATGTGATTTAGTGAAAATGTTTTCTTTGGTCTTAGTAATGGTCAATTTGTTTCTTCTAGCATAGTTTTGGATGTAATTCACTATTTTTTTATTCCACTACTCTCTAATTTTCTCCTGGCTTACCATTTATATATGAGTGACCATTTTTTTATCCCAGATTATTACTACTAGCAATAGAACCAATGTGGTAATCTAAGGTATTAGATAAAGTTTCGAGTAACACAGTTATACATAACAACATGCAAGATCATACATACATACATAAAGGTACCAAAAAGAATAAGTAGTGGTGACAGTAGCAACAAGTTGTCTTATATTATTAGACCATTATGTACAAAATCAGTCTTACATCTTCTCGCTCACCAACATACTAGGATCCTCCAAGACTAATTTCTAGTAGGTTCGGAGGACCTAGTCCACTGATAGACTAGGCTCCTCCAACATACTTGCGAATCATGTATTTTTTTTTTTTTGTCTATCACCAAACATTATCATTACAAGAAGGAATGGCTTATGCCACATCAATATAAATTTAATAATGTTATTTTTTTCATTTATTTATTTATTAACCAACATAGATAGATATGGAAGACAATTCCATGTTGTACATTATTTTCAACAAATACATGAACAAGAAGAATTAATAAGTAACATAGAAACTTTATTTCTACCATCTCTTGAGTTGCTTTCTAAAATAAAAGCATCTTTCATATTTATGAAAGAGATACATTGATAGTTTTAAGAATACACACCTTTCAAACCTAGATTTTAAATGGTGTTGTTGATGCCATAGATCATTTTGTATATATGAATAATTTCTGCTATCATATACTCACCAAAGTTTCTTTGTAATATTTCACTTATTTTAATTACATGTACATAAATAATTGTTTAACTCCATAAATAATTGTTTGACTCCTTCACATTCTGCTATCTTAAAAGACAAGCAAAAATATGACTGAGATGTTTTGTACATTGCAAGTATAGGTTTAATATATCTAAGATAATATATTTTTCAATCCCTCTGATTTTTGCCAATTTTAGGTTTTCTTCCTTTTAATCAAACCAAACTGGTATTTTCATATCTATAAATTTGTTCATACCTATAAATTTAAACAAAGTGTTCCAGTTCATACAACCTACACAGTACTATGAATTCACCATTGCTTTTCATTGTTTCAAGAGGCATACTGTCCAGGATTTCATTAAAAGGAAAATGGGCATACTGTCCCACGCTTTTATTAAGAAAAATATCCTTTACAGCTTCTTAAGCAATCACTAATCATTTATATGTTACCCATCATGATGAAGTACATCGAGGTAGTATAAGTATTTTTAAATCTTTGCACATAAGTATAACAATACATATCATGCAATGTATTATTGTAGTTAAGGTAATAATGTTGTTTTTAGATCTTTGCGCAGAAATATTTCGATACATAAATTCCATAATTATTAATCATTCTGGCATTGCTACATATTTAACAGCGCATATACTACAACTCGATACATGCCTTATAAATTACAGTATATAACTGCAAATATACTGAAACTGGGTACTTATAACGGATCATCCTTGCGTTGTTTTTATCCATTTTATTGTCTTTTCACTACTTTTAAGGTAATCTCTTTAAATTGGAGACCTCCCTCCTTCCTCACTGTCTCGATTTCGTTGGCATCATGCAACTCAAAAACTCACAAAGCAAATGAACTTCATTTGTTACGAAAAGTACCGAAAACATGGTGAGCACCAAAGAAAATGAACCTTGTATGAATCACCCCACAGCATTTAATGCGGCTGTGGGGTTATGTTATGATCTGTTGGATGTGAACAATCTATCAATCTGTTGGATGTGAACAATCTATCAATCTAATCTAATGGTTAAGAACCCCACTGCAATAACAAACTACACTAACATTAAATGTTGTTTACAGTTATTAATCGCGCCTTGGCATAGCCCTCAAAGCGCTTTGATACATAATTTTAAGATCAATATAAATAAAAAACCTAAATGCAGAAAGGCTCTTGTATTCCAAACAAGATCAATATTAAAATCTGACAGAAGTACAATATGAGTGATTTCATATTCAACCTAAATACAGAAAGGCTATTGTATTCCAAACAAGATCAGTATTAAAATCTGACAGAAGTACAATATGCGTGATTTCATATTCAAGGACACATAGTTTTACGGGTGTCGACAGCAACACAAGTAGGTGAGATTGGTTGGCATATTTTTTACCTTAGAAGCCCAGCTTGCTGGCGTGTCTCTAAAATCCAATCTCCTTTCCTGCTTTGGAATGTTTGTTAAGGACTCCTTTTTGTTCATAGGATTTTTGACCAGCATCCCATTTCCCAGATTTTCATGAAAGGTGGTAGTGTGAGGCATTTGCTGCAACATTTAGCCTTTTCAGCCCATAGGTTGGGTAGAATTTTTTATTTATACAATGGAGAAGTCCAATGTCAACTAAGAACAGTTGAGCATATGATGATGCCTAAGTAAATTTACAACTCACATAAATTGTCTGCGTTGGAAAAAAACCAACACCAACATTCTACCAAGTAAATTTACAACTCACATAAATTGTCTGCATTGGAAAAAAACCAACACCAACATTCTACCACCTGCATCCATCTCTACTCCAAAATATCACATAAATTGTCTGCATTGGAAAAAGACCAACACCAACATTCTACCATCTGCATCCATCTCTACTCCAAAATATCATTATGTATCTATGAAATTTGCAAGAATATTATGGACTTATTACCCCATATATTCAAAGAAAATTTTCCTCCCAATGATACATAAGTTTCTCAATAGCAAATATACTGAAATAATGCACTACAGTAGGTGAGATATTTCTCATTTCCTTCTTTTTACATTGCCCTTCGGATTTTGTATCTTGCATACCCTGCCCAAACTGTGAATCTTCTTTTTCGGGAACTTCAATTAAAAAATACAAATCAAAGTGGAAAATCAAGAGAATATGCATTAATTAATGTGGTATAATCTCAGCATGTCAGCATCACACCCCTATCACAACTAAATACTCTAATCACCCCATAGTTAATTTTATAATTCCCTCTATTTCAAACAATGAATTAATTTCATTTATAGACTCCGCATGCTCCAAAGGAATCAGTCTATATAGACATTTCAATATTTCAAAAGGTAAACAATTTTACAATTTAATAACAACATATATATTTAAGATTAAAATCTCTTGGTAATAAGATTGGGATCCTTGTTTCTAGTATATCAAGAAAGCATTAATTAGAGATAGTAAGCTTCATTACTCTTTAAGATTATTTGTATCATAGACTTTTCCAATTCATAAACTTCTCTAACGATTCATCATTAAGATGAATATATTCTTAATACAAAATATACAATCTCATATTAAAACTATAAATATACGATCTCATTTTAAAACTACTGAATCATAGAACTTTTCAATCATATATATATAGAAGAGTGCATTGTCCTTGTTTACCGCAGTTCATAATACTCGGGTTGTGCCTATTCCAACGGATATAAATATTTGACAAATATAATGTCCATCAACACTAAAATATAATGCCCATCCACAGTAATACACATAAACCATTGGTCAAATCAATAAAATGCAGCCAAAAGGACCATATTCAAGGCTTGGGGCGGGAGTAAATATAATCGCTGTCTTCATATTCACGATTTTGATGATCTTCTTCCCGGTCATCCTTTTTGAAGGAAGAATGCCCGCTTTTCCTTCCAGCCAGACCTTGTTCTTGGCAATGTAACATCTTATGATCTCCATCCTGCATAACCAAGTTATGTAATCTCAACTCCAAAACTGAAAATCAACAAACAATACACAAATACGGACTTTGATAACTTATGTCTTACTTTGTTGGGAGAGTTTTGGATGGGATTTGCCTTACAATTGGAAAGCCAAACTTCACTCTTTTCTGCAATCAGAATAAAATTAAAACAACTTTGAGTAAGAAATAGATATAAAAATAATGTCATGTGCTCAAGAGATCAAATGCTTCTGCCCTATACCTTGTGACAGCATTCGCAGAGCCGTTGAGTGGTAAGTCAATAACAATAACGATATGAGCGTACCCAACACCAACAACTTAGCAATATGGAAACTGATCCTTTTCTCCATGGTGAAAACTGAAAATGTTTCAAACTTATCGAGATATCTATACTGGATGCAAGCACCAAGCTCTCAGATTTATATAGGGGAGTTCGCAGATTTGTTCTGTCATCGTGATCGATAGTCAAGCATTACGGACAGACAACGCACATGTTTGAGTTTTAAAAGTTGATTAATTAGTTCGCATCTGTATCGACAGACAGGTAAAATCGTCCATGGATGATGGCATGCAGGGTGGACTTACTATCACCGTGACAGATGGATTGAAATTGACATATTTGTACACCACTCAATACCTTATTAATTACTATCCTATCATATTATGAGTATATCTCAGGTGTCTTTATAATAACTAGAGTAGGATGCCAATGCTTTTCATTTACTTAAGCTGCCAACGTCAATGACACATTCCGGGTGGAGGGTTTGTGTGAGGCCAAGCTGGCCCAGACAGTTGTGAGCCTCCATAAATTTTCTTCCATTCACACCATCCTTGGTTAGTGGCAATATCATGTTAGTACGAGGAAGCTTCCATTCATTCATTGCCATTACGTACCAGTGTATTGAAAGGGAGCTCTGAATTGAGAAATATTGTTACACTCTTACCCAATTTATTATTTATTTATTATGAAAGATAAATTTTAAGGAAGGTAAATAGGTACCTTGATATTGTTGCTGCCTGATTATGAGTAGTTGGATGACTAGCCACAGATCCAAGAGCTCATAATCCTGATTAGGCGGGGTGCATGTTTAACCGAGGCGCATTTGTTTTTGAATAGTTTCCAAATATAATGAGCAGTGAGAATTGTTATTATCTAATGTTGATTGACTCATCATTGTCTTGAAGAGGTGCATTTTATAGTTTAATAGGGAGATGTGTAACTTCTTCTGTGCTTATTATGAAGCAGGAGATGTGTAACTCCTTCCGAGACTCAAATTAGATTTAAAACATTTGTACACTCTAAAAATATGTTTGTATATGTTTGTATCTAGAGAGATTAGATCCTTCTGGGTTTTTGATAGATCCGTTTTTAAAATGAATCTTTGCTAATTCTTTAACTATACTATTTGATATGATTTATTAGCTATTTATAAAATGGTAGAATTTCTTTAATATAAAATGCTTTTTAATTTTAAGTTATTAACCGTTCTTTAACTATAAAAATATAAGTTCTTAATCAAAAATACATTTTAAATTTTTTCTCCAAAACCAAAATGCAACATCAATATTAATAGTATCAACAAGAAAGCCACTATCCTTATGCTCATCTTCAAAGAGGCTACTTCCATTGGGGTCATTGCCTTTCGAAATTATATAGAGATGTTACAAAATAATACTTCTAAAAATAAAGTTTAAAAAGAACATGGTTTTGGATCAAAAGAGGCTACTTCCATTGGGGTCATTGCCTTTCGAAATTATATAGAGATGTTACAAAATAATACTTCTAAAAATAAAGTTTAAAAAGAACATGGTTTTGGATCAAAAGGTTTTGGAGCGAGTTATTATTAAAAAAAAAATTAATTTTAATAACAAACAATATACATCCAAATCCAAAGTTGATGTTGATTTTGATTATGATGTTGGGTGCATATTGTGCCTCCAACCATTTTTGGTGTCTCATCACCAAACAAACAAAAAAGTGACTTGGATAGTTGTATGATTGAGCATTTATGGTTTTCATGGATTTCAAAGAGGATTTTAGTATCCAAAACCATTTCCTTTGACTAAATCTTCTCCAATTTGATATAAATTGGTTTAGGTTTATTAAGATTTGTTTTTAAAAAAATATTTTAAAAATTAAGTTTATCTATTTGTTATTCTTTGTCAAATTATGGACTATATTTTTTATTTATAAATCAAGATTTGGGTTAGAAGTAGTTCAATTTCATATTAGGAAATTTAAAAAAAAAATTCATGCAATTTATTAAATTGATTTTTTTTTAAATTAAAAACTGTTTTCAAACATTTTTAATTTATTCTATTTCTGTATTGATTAAACAAGTTATTGTTGAGATATAAATTTTTAAGAGTGTGATTTAATTTTTAAAACAAAAAATAAAAATAAAAATATTTAATATGAAATTTTCTAAGAGTACAATGTGGCAACTTCCACAAGTCATTGTTGGCTTCTATGTACTAAAAAATAAAAATAAAAATTCTTCTCACTTCCCACATAATGTTTTAATTTTGATGCGACCAATTATACATAATTTTATTTTAATTGATGTAAACATTTAATACGAAATTTTCTAAGAGTGACATGTCATTCTTAACTTTTGTGTATTAAAAAATAATCTTTGAGAGTATAACTTAATTTTTAAAACAAAAAATAAAACTATAAACATTTAATATGAAATTTTCTAAGAGTACAACATGGCGACTTCCACATGTCATTGTTGGCTTCTATGTACTAAAAAATAAAATAAAAAATTCTTCTTACTTCTCACATGATGTTTTGATTTTTATGTGACTAATTATATATTTTTTTATTTTAATGTTAGTTCTTGGACAAACACTTAATTGATGTAACAAATTCTACAAACTTATTATATTTTTATTATTTTTCTTTGCTTGTTATGAACTTGTTATATTTTTATTCTTATAACAAGGACTCGATCAAGTTTATTGAGTTTGAGAAGATTCAACAATATAATTGAGGACTTGTTTTCCTTCCTCAACCATCTTCAAGGACCTACGACCCATCCTCGGTGTGCAAAAGTTCTTAATGGAATCCATATCCCACCTTGATACCAAATATCCATAAGAGGGATTTTTTGTTGTGGTTTGTAGGTAATGTTCATGGCGATTGAGCATGAGAAGTGGTGTTTAGGGCACAATTCCCAGTAGACTCCTCTTATGACATTGGACAGATTTCTAAACACATTCATGGTGCAAAACTAACATATGGATGGCATGCATAACACCCTTGGAGGAAACTATTAACCAACATAAGTCATACGTGGAGACTTGAGTACTCATCAATGACACTTGAGCTTAAGAATATAAGTTTAGGTCTCGAGGTTAAAAATTCCCTCATCAACCAATGTCAAGGGCACACAAGTGTTGTTTCCCTACTACAATTATGGTTAAGGCACCGAGACCCATCCGCTATGCATGAAACATCTTAATGGCACCCATATCCACCTCATAGGGTGGGATGCTTTTATTTTGTTCCTAAGCTCCCCAATTAAATTTCTAAACTCATATACACTTTGATTTATTTCAATGTATTTGTCTTCTAGTAGGTTATGGTTTCGATTTGCATTTGTATCGAGTCTTTTTTCATATTTGTAGAATAAGAAACACAATTCAACAATAACAAAATGTTTTTAAAAAATATAAAATTTTCAAAAATGTAAAAGATATAAAAATGGTAAGAAAAATAGAACATTCATGTAGATGTTGCTTAGAAATAGATGACTATATGTTCCCAATAATGAATGAAAGTAGCTCTTATTATATAACATTCTCACATTTGTTCGATGCATAAAAATCACCATCAATGTTGGGAGGGCCGAATAAAATATAACAATTGTTCATTTTTTTGGTTTATACACAAGGAAACACATACGTGTTCTTGGCACATGCATACTTAGAAACGTGCATGTGTTCCTAACACATGAATTTTATTTTTATTTTTTCAAAATGGTGTGAAATTTACGTGCCATAGGTTACATGCGATGAGGGGCCAAAGATATTTAAAAGGGGAGGAAATTTTTCGTAAGCCCCTTGATGGAAGCAAGTTATGTTAGTCATTGCTGCATGGAAATGTGAGAGGTTGAGTAGTGAGATGCTCAAGATCTTCAAGTGATTGGGAGGTTCTTATTGACTTGATATAGGAAATTTTCACTTGGTATAGGTTATGGATTTGATTTCTTTTGAGTTTTAGTTGATCGTTGAAGTGTGCTTTTAGATTTTGTAGTGATGGCCAATTTTCATCTTTGAGGGTGTCACATGTTAGAAGCAACTTCCAACTTTATATAATGGAAGTCTAGGCCGCATAATATTTGGACTAAGTTGTAATATGGTATCTTTTAGATTAGGAGGTCACACCTCCCACTAATTCCAAAGTCTTGAGAGAACATACTAAGAAATTGATGAAAGTAAAATAAATTGTTTGTGATTTGGTGAAGAATCCCTCGATCCTTCATGTCACATAGAAGGAGACGATGAAGGAAATGTTTGACACATTGGTCATTTTGTAACAATGTCTACTTGTCCCATAAAATGCCTTTGAATAACAAGCTCACCAATGTTGGCATAAGAAGGACTGATAAGTTATAAGGATATATATAAAGAATATCATAAAATCAAGAGATCAACTCATTTTCATTTCAAAACACATCAATGAGAGTAATATAGTTCAAATAAATTTGAGTGCCTTTGGTCCATCATGGCATCACTTTGTGTAGTGTATTTGTTATTGTGAGAAGTTATTAAATTTGAGAAATTTTGGGATGACTTCATCAAAGAGAAAATGGATTTAGATAAGGTTTCAATGAGTTTTAAGGATTCTCAAGTCCTAGCAATCACTGAGAAGGTGAGGAATGAGGAAATAAGGGAGGATCAAAGAAGGGTCAGAAAAAGAAGAAACATTGAAAATTTTTGAACCATGGGAAGAAATATTTGAGCCACATGAAGTCTTTTAAGTGCCACAAGTTTGGTCATGATGCCTCGATGCCTTGATAAGAAAGTGATGGGTAAGAAAGAGAAACAACAAAAGTAATTTGTAAGGAATGCAAAATATTCTACAGGAGCATATGAGATTACATCTAGATTGCAGACAATGTTCTCGTGGTGTTATGCCTTTGCACTAAAACCATTTATGGTGTTGGGTTGGTATGTGTATAGTAGATCTTTTAAAAACATAATAGCCAACATATTAGATCTCATCAAATTATGAGAACGAGATTCTGACATATAGTTGGAGCTTTCTAATGATTCCAAGTACTCAATGATTAGGATGGGTTTCATTTCATTCTCATTTCCAATAGGAGAGGTTCTTGAGCTACATGAGGTATTGTATGTTCCTAGTTTAATGAAGAATATTCTTTTGGTTCCTTGCCTAACAAATCTAAAATGCATTGTTGAGTTTGACGATCAACGACTAATCATCTGTAAATGTCATCCTAATTCTAACTGAGTTTTGGTTAGATGAGTGCATGAGGGTGGCCTTTACAAGTTAATAGTGGATCCTATGAGGCATGGAGTTTACGTTCATAGTAGTGACAATCTATGTGAGATTTGGCACGAATTATTAAGGTGCTTGCACTATGGAGCTTTGCCTCTTTTAATTTCAAGTTGGATAGGATGGGATTATGGAATCAATGTGGATGTAGCAAGCATGCCAAGACTGCTCTCCGAAGCATTGAAGACAAATTGAGAGGGATTATTGATATGATACATTTAGATGTGTGTGGACCCATGCATGTCATCAACTTCATTAACATATAATATATTATCATGTTTCTTTAATTCATGAATATTCTAGGAAAACTTGGATTTAATTTATGAAGACAAGGATGAGGTCTTAGCAAGTAATTCCAAGAGTTCAAATTTATTTGGAAGAAAAAAAAGAAGAAGATGAAAGCACTAGCATTTTATAATTGAATAGAGTACATCTCTAAGGGGTTTGATTCTTTTTTCAAAGAAGTAAGGATCAAGAGGGATTTGAGAAAGCCTTATAACCCACAATAAAGTAGGGTTGCTAGAATTAAGAACATGACCATTGTTGAGACACCCAAGACGATGGTTTATGACCTATATTTGTGTATGTTCCTTCTGAAAAAGGCATGTGGTACAATTAGCCACATCCTCAACAAGTGCCCTCACATGATATTGACAAAAACACACTAGAGGAATATTTCAATAGTGAGAAACCCCATGGATCACACTTTTCCATTTTTAGTTGTCTTATATATATTCATATCCCTATGGAGAAAATAACTAAAATGGAGATATCCAATTCAAGGGTGTTTTGGTTGGAATACAATGAGTTCTCCAAGGTTTATAGAGTCTACATTCCATCACATTGGAAGATAGCAGTGATTGGAGGAATGAAATTTGATGAGGATGCATGGTATTCAAGGTCTCGAGGGAATCCAATAAAGGTAAGGGTGAGAGTAACACTTGTTGTCGTGAATGCTAGTCTAGAGAAATTAGAAATTTCAGAATTAGATCAACAAGGTTTCAAAAGTGGAATTAATGCTTTAGCTCCTTCCAAGTCAACTAGTAAGCCTAGGTGTCTTATCCTAACATTGCAAGATGCACATGAGCACATTGAAGGTCCATATATGTCTTTTCTATTGAGTTGTCCTTTTAAAAAAAAAAAATTATGTTGTGTTGATGCCTTCCATCATTGATGTGGAGCTTTCTAGTTATGCAGAAGTAATAGGTGAGTAGGTATGGCATGATTCCATGGTGGAGTACTATAACTCCATCATGAAAATTAATGTTTGGGAGACTATGTTAGGCTAGTGTAAAAGTCAGTGATTTATTCCATGTGGTTGTACAAGGTGAATCATGTTGCATATGTATTGATAGAGAAGCACAAGGATTGGTTCATATCAAGAGGATTATCCTCACTATAAAGAGGGATTTGATTATGGAGAGATCATTTTACCAGTTTATAGTGGATCTACAATAAATATTCTTCCTTCCCCGAAGAATATTTTTATTATTAAAAAAATTGTGGGAAGAACAATTAATTTTAGTGTGACACAAATAATTTTAGGATGACATAAAGGTGCTACTCTTAAATTGGAATCACATGGATATCCCTATAGATAATTCCCTGTGATTACTAGTAGATCTTCCTTATGTTCTTCCTTAGGAATATTGTGACCCTTTCATGCTAATACTTTTTTTTATGATTGATAGCTAGTGGATTTCTAGACACTCTATTGTATTTCTAAGAATAATCATGTTGCAAGATGAACAGACTAGTCCTTCTCATTCCAAGGTCATGAGTGGGAATCTTGATAAATTTGATATTTGATACTCCTATATCATCATCAGATCGGATAGATTTAATATTCCATCTAAACTATCGAAGTCCAAGTGAAATACCTCTCATGTATGACAAATATCTTATGGAGTGTTAGAAGGTCATTCAACAAGACCTAAATATAGATATTTTTATGTTAGCAATAGAATCCCAAGATGATGGAATTGTTAATGCCATAGAAAAAGGTTTATCTCATAGTGGAAGATCCTCTTTTGGATTGATTTTTATTGTGAACTGCAAAATATATGATTCATTTCATAATCACCTGATATGGTTAGGATCAATCTGAACCAGTAAAATTTTCATATAATCGAACATTTGTGCCTACTCTTCTTTTTCAGGGACATGTGAGAAACAAAGGATATATATGTCATAAAAAATTGAGCACTTACCTTAGAGCAACTCCTATATCATATTTCCCCTAGTCATAAACTAGAAAATAAGGGCATAAACAAGTTGAGATATATCTCTTGAAAATTCATTGATTCATATTGGCATGTTTCTACTTATTTATGCCACATTTATAAAGGGGAGAACTCAATGATCATTCACTCACTGAACCATAAATAAAGGTCGTACTGGAGAGGGATCCTATAAAAACTTCTTGTAAAAAATGGGCCAAACCTGGTCATTTCTCAAGGTGCTAGATAAAGGCCCTCATAATACCACTTGGATGGATCAATTTCCCCTTGGATGGGTTTGCAATAATATATGAAGTTGAGCATGTCTAGAAACATGAGAAACTGCTCCTTCGTTGACATTATTACTAGTATTAGATATTGGGGTATCCATGTCATTACCATACCTTCTCTATTCATTACAAATTTCCTCTCATCCATGTTGGTTCATACATAGCATATAGTAGATATAGGTTTTTGAATTAGTATGAATTGGAACAATTGATCTTTTGTATTCTTAACTCAAGGTTAAAAAAAGAAATATTTAGGTAATTATCTCATGAAGATATGTATAAACCATATTTCCTTTCGATGGATGTAAAGACAATATTTCTTAATGCTCTAATTGAAGATGAAGTATATATTGAAATCAACCAAGAGGATTTGAGGTGAATCGGTGAGAGACCCATGCATATAGATTGAAGAATATCCTTTACAGGCTAAAGCATTCACCACGTGGTTGGTACTCATGGAAATATAAAATTTTAGGGGCAAAATTTAGCCCATGGGCTAATTTTTGAATTTTTTCTCCAAAACAATTCACCAATTTCCTTCTTTTTTTTTAATTGATCTGCCCAAATTCCATTGGATAAAAAAATTTACTCTAAAAATCACCAAAATTGTCTAGAAACTATATAAAACCCTTACAAATTTAACTCTTCTTAGAAAAATATTTCCCAACATTATATGGTAGGAAAATTTAGAATTAGTAAGATTCATCGAGGTTTCTACACTTTAAGAAAATTATGGATTCTTAAAATTTTCCCTTCTCATGGATTGACAAGTACCTATTAGGTTTTTGCTTCACTACAAGTGTTGGAGATCCCAATCTTTATTAATTAATTCATAGATTTGATTTGATTTCCTTATCCTTGTAATTATATATGATCTTATATTTACAAGTAGTTTTGGGAAACTCATAACGTGGTGCAACACAAAGCTAACAAGTGAGTTCAACATGAATTGATGTTGAATTTATGCACTATTTTTTGGGTCTAAAGGTTTGGTAGAGTCTAGGTGAGATCTTCCTAAGATGAGGTAAGTATGTAATGGATATTCTAAATAGATTTTAAATGATGGATTGTAAGCCCATGACTATGCATGTGATGCCAAATCCAATGTTATCAACGGATCCAAATCCATATGTGGTATATCTATCTATGTATAGGTAGTTGATTGGTTCCCTTATGCTTATGTACAATACCAAACTTGATATTCTTTCGTAGGGAACACCTTGATCCAGTACATGGTTGAATTGAGGAAAATTCACTGGGTTTTTGCAAAGCATGTGATATGATACTTGAAGGGAATATTTCATCATGGTTTGATATGTAGGATATGGGTAGTTGACATTGAATGGTTTTGTGGATTCTCATTGGGTTGGAGATGCACGTGGTAGGAAGAGTAATTTAGGGATGGAAAATGTCAAGTATGTGTTAGGTATCATATTTTAGTTCAAGGGAAAGTAGGAAACAATGGCACTTAATTCAATAGAAGTAGAGTGCATGGAAACACATTCTGCTAGTTGTGAGGTCATGTGGCTTTGGATGTTGATGGTAGGGTTGATCTTTGAGATGTTGAACAATAATGTGGTATACTATGATAATTAGAGTTGTGTTAGAGTGTATGAGAATCCAGTGTTTCATGATGAATCCAAGAATATAGATATCCAAAACCATTTTGTGAGAGTTCGAGTTCAAAAGAGTGCAATGTGTACGTTTCTTCATATTCACAAGTTGCAAACATTTTGACTAAGCCTCTAGGTAAGGAGAAGTTGGTGATATTGAAAAAGAGATTGGGATTGGTGGAGAACACATTGCAAAGAGGGAATTTTAGATTTTACCTAGTTTCTCAATGGTTGTTTGTCCCTTTTAGATTTTCGATTTGGTGCACTATCCTTGGTAGTAATTTCCATCCATGAGGACACACAATCCATGTGAGATGCATTGTACTTCCCTGGTTGATTGTTCCATATTGTGTATTTGTTGTTTGTAATTTCTGACTAGTTTTTTTTTTTCATTTTCAATTTGTAGTGGTTGTCTATACCATGAGTCCTCATGGTTCTTCGTAGTGGAGCATGTGTTTGAGAGTTTATTAGTGGGGGATGAGATTGACAATGATGAAAAACATTCACGGTGTGTCTTAATAAAGTTTTAACATCAATAGGTGATGGAACATATTCCAACTTCATTGGTTGAGTTTCATATTCTATATGAGAATAAGTTGATAAGTGGACAAACTCAATCTCTTTATAACAAAAATTCTTCCAAAAATTTAATAAGAATTTTATGAAAAATTATAGTTTATATAATTACATTGATAGGTGTTTATATCTTAGAATTTAGGGTGGACCAACATCTATGCTTTTCCTAGATTGCACAAGCATGAGACAAGTGTACTCTCCAAATTCATTGAATGGCACTTGTTCCAAATTCAAAATAAACAGTTATAAAAAAAAGAATATAAAAGAAGGGGGGTGATAACATGTAGTTGAGGCATACAACGGGTGATACGCATGGAGAACAAGTAACATATAACTTATTAGTTATTTATGGCACGTGTTATTCCACTAGACTCCATCATGGAAGATTGGAAGCTTTTTTATCAAAGGCGCCAAGACCAGTAAAAAATAAAAATTGTGATGCTAATGTGCTCCAACATATACAAATGTTTGACAAATGTTATGTCCATCAACCCTAACACACACATAGGCCATTGATCAGATCAGTGAACTAGTGCAGCCAACATCTTCGCCATATGGAAACTGATATGGCTCTTCATAATAAAATCTGATGACCACTGAACAGTCCAAATATCTTTAATGGATGCAAGCAGCAGTTACTGATAGGCTGCGTACATGCATATGAAAACCGCTCTCCCAGCCCGCGGGTTTGCAACGGTCTTGGATTGCAGTCAGTATTTATTTTCCATGTAAATTCAGTTTGGTTGTTTGCATCTCCGCATATCCGAAGAGTAAATAGCGAGGAAGTTAAATTTAAATTTAAATTTGTACATAAGGAAGCACAGGGACTCCATTTTTCTGTTCCATGTGGGGGGCAAAAAGAACAATTTGATGACCATTAGGTCATTTGAATTTCACTCTTCATATCTGCATGTGCGATGCTTAAGAGATCTATAAGGGCAATGTACAGATTTGTCGTCGCCATCGTTATCAATAATCAAACATTACATACGTACAAATTTATTTGAAGTAAAAGTCTATGATTCCCGTACCTATGTCGAATTTAATAGCTCCGTGATCCACGTAAAAATTGACGAGCTCCGTGATCCACGTAAAAATTAACGTGATATCAATAAAATTGTTTGAAATTTGAGGTCGATTTAACTTCAATGTATTTTGGAAGCTGTGCATGGTTGGAGTGACTCAATACCATGTGCGCGGAAAGGGGGACTTTGTCCTCTGTTACATCATCAAAAAACTGGACTTTAGAGGTGTCCATCTTCCCTCCATGTGCCTGCTTAATGGGCAGAACATCTAAATGGTATTCAGAGGTGTCCGTATTGTTTCCATGTAATATGGGCAGAACATCTAAATGGTATTGACAGGGTGTCCGTATTGTTTCCATGTAGAGAGATTAAGGTTAAAATTTTACAGGTAAAATGTTCATTATGATTTTATTTTTTTAATAGTTAAATAATATTTTATTAACTTGTTAAATGATATTTTAAAAATTAGTTTTGAAATTTAATATATTTTTATAATTAGTTTAGTAATATGCATTAGTACAGTCATTTAACTTGTGGCTGGTGAATATATAGGTTTCAAATTAAGTGCCATGAATAAGTTATATGTTATTTGTTGGCTCCTTTTTTCTAGTTAAAGTTCTTGTTATCCATGTATCATGAAGTGATCGTTATCCATGCATCAACTAAGAGTTATCAATACATCAGCTACGAGTTATTTTTTATATTTTTTTAATAATGATTTATTTTGAATTTGGAACAATTACCATACCATCATAAAAACATGAATATATAATAAATAATAATTAAAATGTATATCACTCCTCTTTATTTTCATTAAGAAAAACTAAACTTCAAATAGGAAAGAATTAAATTGTAAAAAAGGAGGATGTTTTCCTTTAACAAGAGGCATGATTGAAGTAAGAGAATCTTTTTCACAAGTGAGAGTTTTTGTTGCAAAGGAAACCTGCGTTTCAGATTTTTTGAACTAACTTTTCGGACTTATACAATACAGCCCATCTTCAGGGATCACCATGCCGGAATGGGATGAGTAAGAGATGAAAGGATGCTGTTAATTAATATGAGTCTAGCTCTCTTTATTCTTAATCTACCAAACAAGAGTACGTTTTCCCATGTATCCCTTCCATGAAAAATTGTATTCCCATATTATGGTTGTTTCTTGATTTAGTAAATCAGTAAAGAATGATATATATATTATAAATTTTGCAAGTAATTCGGTACATTATGAGTATGATATTAAATTACATTAAAAGTGAATTTTAGAGGTCATTCATTGGCATATTAATTTCCCTAATTCCAAATTTGCACCAAACTATCAATCACTTACAAGATTTTCCTTACAAGTTTTATCTGCTATTTTATATTATCATTTGTGTGTTTGAGAAGCCCTAGCTCCTAACTTTTTGTCTCTCTAGAAGCAAACAATGTTGTGAAGTGTAGTTTAATATAGAAAAGTTAATTCTTCATGGAGTTAGCATGGCTGAAACTTTATAGGATTACTTCATAAAAATGATGTTTATATGAAATTGTAATTTATTAAAGAGAACACTTAAAGTAGTATTTTATTAAGTAGGATTTTGGAAAAAAACTTTTATTTAAATTCATCCATGATGAACATGATAATAAAGTTATTGTATTTGTTGGAAATATTGTATTTATGAGCTGATAGTGTATCTGATATGGGTTGGCTCTGTCACGCTCCAAGTCAGTCATTTTGTCAGTCTGCAATGTCAGATAGTCAATCAGTTTGCAGCCAATCCGGCTCACGGTAAGTTAGTATTTATGTAGCCGCATTTGTATTTCACAGGCCTAAAATTTCTTAGGTAGAAATTTATTGTAGAATTTATTGTAATCCTGTAGCTTCCAAGTGAAGTGATCTTCCAAGTGAAGTGATCTTGAGTCTGTGATAATGAAACTCTATAAATGAAAATCACTCACAGAGATAGAGATAAGAGATGTATGTGAGAGAAGAAGAGTGAAAGGAGGAGAAACTCATCCCGTGAAATGTATGAAGAGCCCAAGCTCTGTAAAATTGTGAAAGATTGAAGTAAAACTCATCTCTCTGTAAGTGTTTGGTTTATGAATCCTGCACATCTACTTCATATTGACCTGGGTTGGTAAAACAAATTTATGGTATGTAAAACAAATCAAGATTCCAAGTATTTCATAGTGGTAAAAGACCTAGTTTAACTGTGCAATAACTTCTATGTTTCGGTGCTTATGTTTAGCATGAAATACATTTATACAAATTTTGTTTAAGATTGGGTTGTGCACAGCTAAATAGGTATGCGAAGTTAACTTGTGCATAGTTAACCTTCATAAAGTTAAAAGAACTTATGCAAAAGTAATTTGTATGAAGTGTGAAGCTTATGCAAAGTAATGTATAAAGTTGAAATGCAAGTAATCTCTGCTCAGTAAAGTGTAGAAATGCCTGCCGGTAGGAAAATGGTGAATTGCGTAGCTATTTTCCACATAGTTAATTTGTGAAGTAAAGTGTTCACAAAAATAATTAGCGCAAAGTATTTGCTAAGTGAAGCAGAGCCCTAAAGAAAAGGAAAGAAATATATTCATTTACTGCACAAGTCCCTGTGATTTGGTATGCACAAGTCCCTTTGATTTGGTATCAGAGCAAAGTTTACGAAATGTAGAAATTGTATTTACAAAAAGGGAAAAGTGATTAAGAATGGCTTCCACTTCAAGTAATTTGCAAACTCCAATATTTTTTGGTAAAAATTATGAATATTAGTCTCTAACTATGAAAGCTTTGTTTAGAGGACAAGATGTATGGGAAATAGTCTAGAATGGTTATGCAAAACCAATAGATCTAGTAGTATATAACAATCTCACACAAGCTGAGAAAGGTGTCTTGAGGGAACAGAGAAAGAAAGATGGAAAGGCATTGTTCCACATATATCAAGAGACACATGAATCAATACTCCCAAGAGTAGCAGCAGCACATTCAACTAAGGAAGCATGGGACACGCTGGAAACTTCATATCAAGGTTTGAACAAGATAAAGACTACCAAAATTCAGATTCTTAGAAGAGATTTTGAATCTTTGTTAATGAAAAATACAGAGTCAGTAGACTCATTCTATACTCATGTTATTGGTCTGGCTAATCAAATAAAGTCTCATGGAGAAACTCTAGGTGACCAAAGGGTTGTTGAAAAAGTTGTTAGAGTTCTGCCAAAGAAATTTGAATCTTTAGTTGTGACCTTGGAGGAAAACAAAGATCTATCCCAATTTACTATTCATGAGTTGCAAGCCTCATTACTTAATCATGAACATAGAATCAGCGGTTCAGAAACATCACTGGAAGGTGCATTCGCAACACAGTCATCCATAAGTCGTGGAAGAGGCAGAGGAAGATCAAACTCTAGAGGCAGAGGAAGAAGTTCTTTCAGGGGAGGTCGCAGCAGCAGCCTTGCGCAAGTCACTGGTAGAGGCCAGAATTAGATCCCCAGTCATCCAAGTGGACAAAAGTATGATAAATAAAAAAATCAATGTCATTTCTGTAAGGAGTATGGACACTTCACATATGAATGCAGGAAGAAGCAATATGATCAAGGAAAGCAAGGCCAAACACATTCAAACAACAGCAACACTCCGAACAGCTCATTGTTCTTAGCATGTGCATCTCCACTTGAATGCAATGTTGTCCAAGAAAATGACATATGGTACTTAGACTCGGGTTGTAGTAATCATATGACTGGTAATTTAAATCTATGTTCTAGTCTAGATAAATCAGTTCAAACTTATGTCACACTTGGAAACAATATTCAAGTTACTATTTTGGGTAAGGGTACGGTTGATATTCTAACAAAACAAGGGGAGAAAAAATATATGCCTAATGTTTATTATGTTCAAGGTTTGAAGCATAATTTTATGAGCATTGGACAGCTGATGGAAAAAGGTTACAGAGTTCACATGATAGGAAATCATTGTGTGATCAAAGAAATATATTCAAGCAATCAGTTAATAGCCGAAGTGCATATGACAAGCAATCGCTTGTTTCCTTTGAGGATAAGGCCGAACATAAAAGGAAAAACAACTCAAGTTGTTCATAGAAATCAGAATGAAATTTATGGATCTGCGTTCAAAGCATAAAGCAAAGAAGCATAAGTTCACTGTGCAAAGGAAGAAAAAGATAGCGAAATGCAAGCTGCATTTCAAACAGAAATAAAGGATGAATCCTGGTTATGGCATTTCAGATTTGGACATTTGAATTTTGGTGGGATGAAGCTACTGCATATGAAGGACATGGTGAAAGGATTGCCATTGATTGAAAATCCAGAGAGAAATTGTGAAGGTTGTATTTTTGGAAAACAGCACAGAGAGACTTTTCCAGTCGAAAAGTCATGCACACCAATTGAAATCGTGCACTCTGATATTTGTGGACCGATGCAAACATTGTCCATGGGAGGATGCACTTATATTCTCACATTTATTGATGATTTCACAAGGAAAACATGGTTCTATTTTCTAAAACATAAATCTGATGCATTTGGTTGTTTTCAGCAATTCAAGGCACTTGTTAAGAAGCATAGTGGTTACAGCATCAAGATATTAAGAATAGATAGAGGTAGTGAGTATGTTTCAAATGATTTCTTAATTTTTTTCAAAAATCATGGCATACAGAAGCAATTCACTGTGCGGTATACACCGCAGCAGAATGGTATCGCAAAGAGGAAGAACAAAACCATTATGGAGATGGCGCATAGTATGTTGGCAGCCATGCATCTGTCAAATGAATACTGGGCTGAAGCAGTGGAAACTGCTGTTTACATCATGAATCGATGTCCGACGAAGAGCATGAAGAAAAAAGTTCCACGGGAAGCATGGACAAGTATGAAACATAGTGTTTCACATTTCAAAGTTTTTGGTTGTGTAGCATACACACATGTTCCAGATGAGATAGGAAGAAAATTAGACAATAAAGGACAAAAATGCATTTTTATTGGGTATTCTGAAGACACAAAAGCATACAAGTTATATAATCCTGTCACAGGAAAAGTTATTATCAGTTGAGATGTTCAGTTTGTAGAAAATGAAGCATGGGATGGAAATGTGGAGAAGAATGTGAAAATCGTGTCACATGTTGAACATGATGACATCGCAGAAGATGTGGTTGAGACACCGCATGTGAATCAGAACTGTGCAACTCCATCTACTCCTAGGACTGCGCAGTATGTTCCAACACAAGTAACTCTGACACAAGTCGTAGCTCAAGCAACTCCGACAAGCACACCAAGTGCGCAACAAAATCCATTAGGCAGCTCGCGCAGATCGACACCAATAACTCCGACAAAGACAAGAACCCTGCGCGAGATATATGAGACTAGTACACCTAATTCATTCTCAGTTTTTGCATTATTTTCTCAAGTTAATTATCCTCTAACATTTGAAGAAGCTGCCAAAGATAAAGTTTGGGCACAAGCCATGGATGAAGAAATAGAATGCATTGAGAAGAATCAAACATGGGAATTAGTTGATGTTCCTAAGGACAAGGATGTGATAAGCGTAAAATGGATTTATAAGACCAAGCAATATGCTGATGAAAATGTGCAGAAGCACAAGGCAAGATTGGTAGCAAGAGGGTTCACACAGTAGCCTGGCATAGACTTCAATGAAACGTTTTCTCTTGTAGCTCAAATGGACACAATTAGAATAGTTTTGGCCATCAAAGCACAAAAGAAATAGCCTGTTTATCAAATGGATGTTAAGTTTGCATTTTTAAATGGTTATTTGGAAGAATAAGTATATGTGGAGCAGCCACAAGGCTACGAAGTTCTAGGACAAGGACACAAAGTATACAGACTAAAAAATGAACTCTATGGTTTGAAGCAAGCTCCTAGAGCTTGGTACAGTCGCATTGACTCTTACCTCATTCAGAATGGATTTCACAGAAGTGAATGTGAGCCAACGTTGTACAAAAAAATCAACAAGAAAGGTAATAAGCTAATTTTTTTCCTGTATGTAGATGGTTTAATATTTACTGGTGATTTTGGCATAGAAGAATTTAGAACAGTCATGGAAAGTGAATTTGAAATTACTAATTTGGGGCTTATGAAGTATTTTTTGGGCATTGAAGTCCAACGGACTGAAAAAGGCATATTTATATCTCAGTCAAAGTGTGAAAGTGATGTCTTGAACAAATTTAAGATGTTAAAATGTAAGACAACCCTGAAACCAGTGATAACAGGTTTGAAATTGAGCAAGGATGATGATGGATCCAATGTAGATCCTACATTGTTTAAAAGGATTGTTGGCATCCTTATGTATCTTACAACAACAAGGCCAGACATCATGTATGGAGTTAGTTTAATCTCAATATTTATGGAGTCACCAAAATAATCTCATTGACAAGACGGTAAAAGAATTCTGAGGTATGTAAGTGGAACAAAAGACTTTGGTATTTTGTATTCAACCTCAGAAAATTTGAAACTCATTGGATATACTGACAGTGACAATGGAGGACGCATAGATGACATAAAAAACACATCTGGGAATACATTTCATGTAGGAACATGTGTTGTATCATGGGCTTCAAAGAAACAATCCATGGTAACTCTTTCTTCAGTAGAAACAAAGTATGTCTCAGCTACAAGCGCTACATGTCAAGCAGTTTGGATGCACAGGATGTTAAGTGATCTGTCGCAGAACCAGCAAGAACCCACAGTCATTTACTGCGACAATAATTCAGCTATCGCACTGTCAAAGAATAATGTGTTCCACAAGAGAACCAAGCACATCGACACAAGGTATCATTTTATCAGAAAATTGACAAACAACAAGGAAATCTATTTAGAATTTTGCAGGTCTAAAGATCAGGTAGCAGACATCTTTACCAAACCATTGGCAAGGGACACATTCCAATACCTGCGAAGTTGTTTGGGAGTGACAAGTTATGCACAGTGAACTTTGTCATGAACAGAGCATGCCGTAGCTCTGAAATATTTTGTAAAATTTATTTTTGTTTAATGATCCCCATCCACTCATAATTAAGGGGCAGTGTTGGAAATATTGTACTTATGAGCTAATAGCGTATCTAATATGCATGGGCTCTGTCAGACTCCAAGTCAGTCATTTTGTCAATCTACAATGCCATAAATTCAGTCATTTTGTCAGTATACAATGTCAGACATTCAATCAGTTTGTAGCTAATCCGGCTCACAGCAAGTTAATATTTATGTAGCCGCGTTTGTATTTCGCAAGCCCAAAAATTCTTAGGTAGAAATTAATTGCATAATTTATTGTAACCATGTAGCTTCCAAGTGAAGCGATCTTGAGTCAGTGATAATGAAACTATATAAATGAAAATCACTCATAGAGATAGAGATAAGAGATGTATGTGAGGGAAGAAGAGTGAAAGGAGGAGAAACTCATCCCGTGAAATGTAAGAAGAGCCCAAGCTCTATAAAAGTGTGAAAGATTGAAGTAAAACTTATCTCTCTGTAAGTGCGGCAAAGTTACTTTGTTTTACAGTGGTAATATATATAAGTCTTTAGTCTTATGTATTCATTCTCAAGAATGTTGGTTTATGCATCCCGCACATCTACTTCATATTAACTTACGTAAATATTGTTTACATTTACGGTCTGTAAAACAAATCAAGATTCCAAGTATTTTACAGTGGTAAAAGACCTAGTTTAATTGCGCAGTAACTTCTATGTTTCGGTGCTTATGTTTAGCATGAAATACATTTATACAAATTTTGTTTAAGATTGGGTTGTGCGCAGCTAAATATGTATGCGAAGTTAACTTATGCATAGTTAACCTTCGTAAATTTAAAAGAACTTATGCAAAAGTAATATGTATGAAGTGCGAAGCTTATGCAAAGTAAATTATTCCACGAGGTTAGAGAGTTGCATAGCAAATTTCACCTGCGCAGTAGTAAAATGTTCATAAAAATAATTAGAGCAAAGTATTTGCTAAGTGAAGCGCAACCCTAAAGCAAAGAAAAGAAAGATATTCATTTACTGCGCAGGTCAAATCTTTTGACTGTGCGCCGGGTGTTCCCCTTTTTCCCTTTGAGTATTTAAAGTTTTGATATTATGGGGTAATTTAACTAAATAGTGCGAGGAAAACCATCTCAACAATAATAACTTTTATATTGCTATTATTAATACATTTTTTTCAAGAGAAAAAACCTATACTATATCATAGTATATGTTTAGATTGACTAAATTGAATTACAGTCTCAAAAGAGTGGACAGTGGACCTATTATTCACTATCATAGTCGCCCAACTAATATCAACAGTGAATAAATACCATGACCGAGGATGGTAGTCGCCCAACTAATATCAACAATGAATAAATACCATGACCGAGGATGGTAGTCGCCCAACTAATAACAACAGTGAACAATAAGCCATCTGGAAATTAAACATAAACAAAAACAGACCATAGAACCTGCGTGTATATATAATATCAAAGGCTAGTACCCAAACTGAAAAAACCAAACCCAAATTATATCATGGGTATGAGATTCAACCAGCAATATGAATCTGACCCAATGCTTTTCCCGTCATTGTTCAGCTTGTGCGCCTCCAACGATCCTCGCATGCTAACTGGTCATATCCCAAGATTCAGAGCTAGGGAATCTATTCATTTTGATGCTCCAATGTAAGAAAATGATGTCCACAGTATGTTTAGCCAATAAGAACTCCCAGACATGTATTCCAATTATATATGATGTCTCATACCTGGAATATATGGAAAACACCCTGATCAATATTGGATCCCCATTGAATTTATGATCATATATTCCATATTTTCTTCCACTATAAGTTCCTCCTGGGATAAATCATCTTCCATAGCATTGAAATCTTTATAAATATGCTAGAAAGAAATCTCCTCAAATGTCCCAATCAATGCTCTAATATTTTGTTGCCAATGTATGAGTTGTACAACTTGTAATAAGCCTTTTTGGTTTTCCCACTCAATGGTGATTCTTGAATCTCCTAGTAATCTGAGTGTTGTGATACTTATAGATTAGGAAAAAAAATAACAGCATCCGCAAGGCAAGTAATTCAATTTTTGTTTTTGTACTCACATCACAATTCATCTTAAGTTTGTAACATGTGTCATATGTCCATATGATAGCTCCCGCACCCAACACTAGCATCTGATTGTGATGACCCATAAAGGGGGATCTTTAATTCCATTTGATGTAACCTTATCTTGGAAACCGAAAAATTGTAGTTCATCGTGAGATGCCAAAATCTTTGTGCTCACCCGATATAGATGTGTATGTTTCCCTTCAAAGATTAATCTATTGCGAGCTTTCCATATTTCCTGGCATCCAAGAACTAGAAGGTCGACACAATTCGGATTTCTGCCCCTCCAATTCTTCATGCAGAGCTCCAATGTATCACCATCCCACTCCCCAACTGTCTTCATGCTTCCATCCAAGACCTTCCATATCTCTCGCATAAAAGAGTAATTAATAAAAAAGTGAGCAACCATCTCCCTATCCTACCTACATAACTAGCAAAGTCCGAGGACATTTAAACCTCTTTTAACTAAATTATCCCATGTTAGGATACGATTGCTAAGAGATAACTAGAAAAAGAGTCTACATTATAAAGGTGAATGCCATCTCCATATGTCTTTTTTCCAACCACCGAATTCTGCTTGCATTTCCTTCCATCCACTGAATTTTGCTTGCATTTCTAGTAGAAGAGCTGAGTATGCCTCTTTTGCTGATATAATGCTCTTAGCTCTATCCCAAGTCCATGCCAACATATCCTTTTGTGTAGTAAGGTTTATAGCCCCTCTTTGCAAGCTCATTGTACATTGAGACCATTCCCTTTCAAGACCTTCTGTTAAATTCAGCTCGGTTGGACCAATCCATCTATCACCCAAGTAAGATGACCGTCCCTCTCCCCAAATATGATCCAATGTGAATTTACCTGAATTATGCAATATCTAAATAAGTGAATATGATAGTCTGCAGTTTATTGGTCCTCCCACAATTAGATCCATTCCTACCCGAATGTGATTACCTCTACCAGGTATCCAAGCTAAACAATCCCCTAGTATGGAGGATGAATCCATGAGATCATTCCATATATTTGAAAAACCTCTTCTTTTTTCCCACTTATTCTAATCCATTGTTCAAACAGTAAACTTTTAAAATACTTATCAATAATAAACTTGTCCCATAAGATGTCCACAAATAAGGCTCTCCATAAAAATTTTGCTGCTAGTGCTCTGGAAAATATATATAATTTTTTTATGCCCCATCCACCATGCTCTATGGGCTTGGCCATACTATCCCATCGTATCAAATGATGCTTCGTTTTGTCACGAGCTCTAGACCACATAAAATTGTTTATCCTATAGTTAATAACATGTATGATGGATTTTGGAATCTTGCATAGGGATATCCAGTACATGGGAAGATTAACAAAAAACGATTTAATCAATGTGAGCCTACCCCCAGTGACATCCATCGTAGACACCAATGGCTAATACGCACCTCAAATATTTTGATAAGCCAGTACCAATCCTTAACCACGTAATTATTTGGTTTAAGAAAATAACCCAAGTATTTGACGCCTTCCACCAATGGCTAGGTACAATAAGGGATAATCTACTTAAAAAAAATTAACTCTTCATTCGACATCCCATAGTCACAGAATAGTAGATTTTTTCTCACTAATGTGCACGCTAGAATCTCGGGAAAAGATATTCAATAGTTTTTTGTAGGTTATCCATTCAACAACAGTACCTTACCCAAATATCATTACATCATCCACGAAAAGAATATGTGGAATTATAACCACTATTGTTATCTTTATCCCTTTAACATTCCTAGACTCCCTCTCCCCCTCAATCAGTCTACTTAAACCTTCAATCATCAATAAGAATAGGAGAGGGGAGAGTGGAAGGCCCTATCTCACTCCTCTCAAACTTCTAAAAAAGTTGGTTGGAGAGCCATTAACCAAAACTACATAATTAGTTGCTACAACACATGCCATAATCCAATTAGTAGTAGAAAGAGATAAACCTATCTAATGTAAAATTAGTCTAAGAAACCCTGAGTATACCCGATCATACACTTTAGCCAAGTCAAGTTTCAGAACCATATCCTTTATGATTTTTGCCTTGATGTTGTGAAAAGCCTCTTGAGCCACCCCTATAGCATCAAGTATATGCCTATTTTCTAAGAAGCCGAATTGCTTTCTAGAAATGTGTCTTGATAGAACATGCTTGATCCATCTTGCAATAATCTTCGCAATCACCTTATATATTAAATAGCACAAGGAGATTGGATTGTCGTCATTGAAATTTAGTGGACGAGGACACTTCAGAGTCAATGCTATGTATGTTGAGTTGAGTGCCTCATATATTGAACCAAATGTTCTTGATCCTGCAATTGCTTCAAGAATATCTAAGCCCATAATATCAAAATATTCCAAGAATAACTCTACTGTCCATCCGTCCGGCCCCGAACTTTTTGATTTTGCAAATCGCTTTAGTACGGACTCAATTACCTCCAACTTGACTGGATCATCCACTAATGCAGCTTCCTTAGGTTAAAAAATATAGGAAATTTCTGGGCTATATACATTTGGTCTACAATAGATGTTGTACTCGGATAAGAAAATAACTGGTGAAAATGACAAGCTACTTCAGCCTCAATATGATGTGGTTCAGAGACCACAGTGCCATCCACCATCCTAATGTCCCAAATAGATTTTTTTTCCCTCCAGTCATTCACAAATGTATGAAAGTACTTAGTATTTTGATCCCCTTGAGCAATCCAAATTGCTTGGCTTTTTAATCGCCACTTTTCCTCTTCCAATTGTAAACAGTACATACATGAGGATTCCAGAGATGTCAATCTTTTAATAACTTGTGGGGGCATGTGTCCACTCTTATAAACTGCATGAATATGCTCCATTTCCTTCTCACATTCCAACAACTCTATAGATAGCTCCTCCTTTCTCTCTTTTCCCCACTTCTTCACAGCCGATTTTAGAAAATGAAGCTTTTTTACCAATATTTTCATAGCAAATTGATGTGTGAAGTTGTTTATCTTTTGCCATTCAATGCTAATCATGTCTTTGAAATTTGATTCTTTGTTCCATGAGTGATTAAATTTAAATGGGTAATAAGTATTATGTCTAATGGGATCCAGCTTAAGAAAATTGGAGAGTGGTAAGAAATAGGTAGGAACTTAGTCTAGGTCCTATAACTGAACATGGACTCCAATAGAGCATCTCATATCAGAAATCTATCAATTTCTTTGCAAGTCCATCCTCTCGCGTCCTCTTATTTCTCCATGTGGGTTCCAAAGAGTTCTTTCTAATATCTATTAAACCAACAGATTGAAAATATTGACTAAATAATCCCCTAGTGGATCTAATTGAGCTCAGCTACCCTAGATTTCCACCACACCAAAATTCAAGTTCAGGTCCCCACCTATTATCAAAGATGGAAGCTGAAAAATACCATCATATTTTACCTTTACCCAAAAAATTCTCGCTCCTTATAAGGCCCATAACAATTAATTAAGTTCAATTCAACATCAAACCCTACATACTTCCCTAAAATTAGGATGTCTGCCGAAGTATGATAAGGTTTGAAGCGAACTCTCTTAGGATTCCAAGCTAAAAGTAACCCTCTAGACGAACATGTTGGTTCAATAGTAGCAATTTCCCAACCTGGTACAATATTTGCAAGAAAAGCTCGAGCCTTCTTGATCGAGACCATTGTCTTTTGCAGAAAATAATGTTAGGTGAATGTGAAGTTATGAGCCTCTTGAGGGATAGTTTTTTGGATTTCCCCCCACTCCACGAATGTTGAGAGACATAACTATCATCTTTTTTCCCTAGCCAAGGCTTTGTTAAATATAATAGCATGGTGTCCATTAGATGGGGAAAAACCCCCGAGTGTCAATGTCTCTGTCGATCTCTAACAAGTCCCAGAGGATACCTTTCTAGCACTTCTCGTTTTTAGTGGGGATAATTATGCGGCTAAACCTCCCTTAATAGCACCTTTCAATATCTTTTCTTTTCTCGAAGGTTGAATTTTTGGATCTATGTTGTTGTTGAAAGACCCATCTGGCATAATACCCAGATCCTTTTTGGGATAGTACCTACAAAAATTGGAATCATATCATTTTTAACAATATCACTAATGATAGGGGAAAATAATTGTTTGTTAATGGCCTCCCTATTGTCTCCTTATCCACCCTATCAATCCCCATCTCCACAGGAAAACCCGAAGAAGACACAAAAGATTTTAATTCCCTCTCCTCCATGATAGGCATAATGTTTCCCTCACGACCTTGTATAGGGTCTCCATAGGCTTGTCCCACTCTCTCCAAAGTTTGTATTACCCCTGGAGTTGATTGATCAGGTTTATCCCCACCCAGCACATACGAATTCTCAGTAGCATCGTTCGTGAACCCCCCAAATGTGTCTCTGGAACCACAGATTCCCCACAATATATGTTTTCCCCGA
This sequence comes from Larix kaempferi, assembly GCA_027924585.1. Taxonomy (NCBI): domain Eukaryota; kingdom Viridiplantae; phylum Streptophyta; class Pinopsida; order Pinales; family Pinaceae; genus Larix; species Larix kaempferi. The sequence continues at coordinate 2,446,460 of BSBM01000036.1, forward strand.
GGAGCTTCTGAACAAAGGTACTACTAGAAATATGAAAATTTTCATCTAAACTGTGAAAGAGTGCAAGAACTAAAGAATTTAACTTACCAATTATCGTAGTGTCGCCTCCTCCGACTCATCGATGTCATAGATGCCATCTGATAACCATTCCCCAAATTTTTCCATAGACTCCTCATTGTCAAAGTAGTTCTTATTGATTTGCAATTTTTCCATACATGTCCCACTTCTCGACACTTGGTGCATCTAAAGGGTATACCATAGTAATCTAGAGGATGGAAGAAGGTTCTATCCCTCCATTCTATCTCCATCCCGTCCAAGAATCCTTTGGTGATGTCCACCTCTACTAACAATCTTCCAACCCTTTTGTCCATCCCTTTAAGAACCTCATCCTCAACATGGAGGAATATTCCCAAATGGTTCCCAACAGCTTAAAATGCTTCCCAGTGCCACATAACCAAGGGAAGATGTGGCAAAAGAACCCATATATGCTGAAATCGAAGATTTTCCGTTCATGGGTCAAACGTCAAGTTCCATCTTTTTAGCATGAGACTTCCATGACTTTTCAGCCAGGTCTTGTTTAATACCATAGTGGCATCTTCATCCTATCGAAAGATAAATCCATACCAACCCCTGGATAAGATGGATATTCCAGGACAATAACCTATGAGAGGTTTCCAGACTGAGCCAACCTAGACTCCTATATCCCCACTCTGCATGGCCTTATAACTAAACTTTCCTACCAGGCCAGTAAAAGAAAGGCTGACAACATGTTCCAAACCACTATCCTTACCCAGCACCATCTTATGCCCGTCTGCGCATAAATTCTAACACTTAGTCCTCTTGTAATACCTATGGCCATGCCCAGAAGCAATGCCTACAATCTTCTTAACATGATGTGCAGATAAAGCATGGTGATTTTTTTATTTGACTATAAGTTCCAGAGGTATATCACCTTCATGTAACTAATTCCCACCACTAGACTTGTGTAACCCCATAGTAGGGTTGGATGTTACTTCCTCTTTGTCTGCCACCGAGTCAACCAGTACCTGCGATGACAGATTTCCAGTTACTTTTGTCCCGACATTATTCCTAGGATTTCCTCTTTTTTTCGAGTGCTTCTTATAGTAAAGTTCCCAATATACATGGTCAGGCTGTAAAATGTCGACTCTCTCCTATCTTTCATCAGAGGTCACATATTCGTCACTAGTGGCATTCCCTATGTGAGGGTTTGTGTCTCCATGCTGAGAGTGAAAACCAAGTGGTCCACACCACTAAAAACCCAAATACTACATAAAAGTCTTTGTAGACTACCACGTATCACCACAGTGCAACCAGTGAAGAAACTAGGCAGTTACCAATAAACCCCATCAAATCCAGTAAAAAACGAGGGGCCCTAAAACCCTTGCAGCATGGTAGCAAATAAATTCCAAAACCATGAGCAATATAACTATAAAGCCTAATCCCATCTTGTTGTAAACCCTCAATTTGTTCAAACCCTTAAAAAAATGTTATTATTAATACATGAAGTAACTATTGTGGCATCAATTACCAACTATTGCATTATCAAAACAAACAAAACATAATCAATATTTAACAAACCTTGTAATTTATTTAGATCCTAATGTTAAACTTAGCTACCGTACCAATACCATTTTTCCTTTGAAATGAAATGAAGGTGAAAAGATAAATCATCAAAACCACAATATAACATTGAACTAGTTTTACCAATATATGTTATGTGATGAAATTTTTAATTAAAAGGAATGATCTTTAATATTTACGTCGATAAATGTTTCTTTCTACGAATGATCTTCTAGGCACTATTCTATTTTATTCTATTCCCAGATTTGTCGTCATCTTATCGTTCCATAAACAGTCCACTACTACGTTGTCCACTACACAGCCGCCATTGGAAACCCACGACCGGCGATGTGACTTTCTCACGGCAACATTCTTTTCTTCGAAAATCTGATTTGGAGCAAACTTTTGATTGGTGTGACTTCATGGAAATCTGGCATCTTGTGAGTCGTGACTTGACCTCAATCTCTACTGCGTCGAATCCCAGTCGCTTCTGTCACCTGTCAGCAGAGTGTGAGGAAGGACTTGGTCTGGAAGAATGTTTTAGAAGGCTTTTGACTCAGACAACACAGCGCCATACTTTTCAACTTGATTCCCAGAGCAGAGCGAATGCAACTAGAGCTGCATTGGACACCCGTGATGCCTGCCTGTAAGACTTGTAAGTACACAACAATTCGAATCTTTTTTTTCATAATACGATGCCGTCTGCAGCCTGAAATCCATAGATATTGGAATGAGAGAGGAATTATTTGTCCATCGTCATTATCACACGAGGAAGGTCGATCTATCCGACTTGAAATGAAATTGCGCCTCCACAGTTTTTCGAGCTCGTGACCTATGGACCGCAGGGGGTTTCCGTTTTGACTGTGTCGCCAGGTGGGTCCACATTCATTATTCTCTCGGCAAACGATCAACCAATAACTGAAATACGCATGGTCAAATCACACTAAAACCCTAACTGCTTCCTCTGGAGTCGAGAGCAGGGATCAAATTTGAGTCGAGGAGTCGAGAGCATAAACAGTTTTCCCAAAATCTTTCCATTCAAAATCCCAGCAAGGCCAACTTAAAATTCGAAAACAACACAGTGCAGTTGTATAATCGTGGCACAAACATCGGGAAAGCAAGAACTGTAGTGTAGTGGGTGACAACAGCATTGGGATGAACACCACTATCATGGTTCTCGCAGGCAAACTGCTATTGAACGAGAATGCAATCAGTGAAGTTTCCCGCTAAATACTTGGACTAGGATTTCAAGGCGAGTGAATTTCCTCTGCGTTTTTAAAGACCATGAGGTTTCCTATTCTTATTGCAATATTGTTGTACTGAGGGCTCTCTCATAAGCCAAGAATGTACACGTACTCTCACTCTCTAATAGTTTTTTTTCAATATTTTGTTTCTTTCAAAGGGAAAAAAATCCATATATTTGTGTATTCCCAAATTTTCTCCATTATTTTTCAATATGACCAACTTTGTCTTAATTTCCAAAAAATGAGAGTGACTCTAAACATAAGTTTAGGTGGCTCTAAACTATGTGTTCTAGAGAGGACTAATGAGCCATCATCTTCAAGTTGATTCATGTGTCTTAATCATTTAATGCTTCCAAGAGGAAGGTATTTGGGGAAATTATTCTCTCGGGAAAAGGAAGGTGCAGATCTGTTATTCTCTTGGGAAAAGGAAGGTGCGGATCTGAGTTTCTTGTGTGAGTCGCCCTATAGAATTGGGAATGGGGATGGATTATTGGGTAAGTCATCAATTGAATTGAAGTCATCCTTAAATTATTTATCAATTGGGGGTTGACACAGTAAGTTAGATTGTTAATCTAATAGTCATTCAGTCAGTCAGTTCGTTTACTTAGTCAAGTAATTCGACCTCTCGTGCTAGAGTATGAATCTATCTCACCCTGTATTTTGTGGGTAACCAACCTATCGATCTCACCTTGTCTGAAGGTGTAGGAGTCGACCATTTCCTGAGAAGAAGTCTATCCTTATCAGTGATTGAGTAGAGAGTTGTTCTAAGTTATGGTTCGTGGTCACGACTGAAGGCCAAAGAGGAAATTAGAGAGTGCAACTGCTATGCACTCCTTTACTGTTGTGAGCATCAGAGTGGTATTAAATTTGTCTAGTTGTTAAATTGTGTCTATGCGCCCTAAATTTGTGTTGTCTTCCATGTTGCAAGATTGATCCGGGTTGGTTTGAGTCGGTCCAATAGAGTGATGAAGTTCGTTTTGAATCCTCAGTCACATGCCCAATCATCATAAGCACACCCTAAACTATTGAATCTTCCTAGTATCAGTTGTGCATCTGAACTTACTAGTTCCTTGTTGTCGAGGGACCATTGAGTTGTGAAAGGATACATTCTTGGTGATGTGTGGGGCAAGTGATGTGGACCACAAGCTAGCTTAGTTTACGCGATGTGTCTATGATTGTGGAGGTAAACCATATCTAATTGTCTGTCCCTTGATTTTGTGTGTGATTTTGAGATGTGGATTGAGTTGTATTGAGTACGAAGTGGATTGGAATATAGTGGTATGGAGCGTGGAATTGTCTGATGAGACTAGAGAAGGTTGCATCCTCTTTTCAAATGACCAAATTTGGGTGGTCTTTTTATGCACACGTTGAATAGCACTCGGAGGAAGGTGGAACCTAAGGGACTGTTGAGCAGTGAAGGGGTACCTTCTTGGTGTTGTGTGGGGTGATTATTATGGAACCCAAGCTGGTTGGGTCTGATTGAGTTATGTGAAACTCTGAGCATATTTTTCTAGTCCAGCATTCCCTCCATTACCCTTGTATATTATTAACCCAATAGAGGCTAGCTTGGCTTAAGAAATGAGTGTGTGACTGTGAAAGCTTGTTAACCCGGTAGAGGCTGGCTTGGATGTGGCCTTGTGCCTATTTGATTATAAGCAAGCTTGGGATAATTACCCTTTCCTTAGGAAAATCATGCCTAGCATGGGGGTGGCCTCTTAGCAGAAAGATTATATGCTAGACAGAGTGCCTACAATTTGGTGGAAAATTTCTCTTGCATAGTCAGTTGCTCGAAGAAACTTCATTTAAGATAGTGTTATTTGATGTCTTAATTGTGTTATCACATTTCCATTGTATGAATGTTTATAGAATTGATGATGATGCATGTTGAAAAATAGTGATTGTGAATATGAGTTGCTTAGTTACAAGTAATCATGATTCTTGATATCTAAGTGTTGAATACATGATATTGCACTTCATGAAATGCTTGCATATAGATGATTTTTGTATATAAAGTCTCATTACGCATGTAGCGCTAACTTTGCAAGAATTAAGAGAGTTTTTATTGCAAGTTAAGTTGCCACACAATGTTATCTTGTGTGGTGGTATATTCACAATGCTTAAAGGCAGTTGCGCAGTGGATGGCATTGTGGTCTAGTTCTGCATGTGTGGTATATCTATGCTATAAAGTATTGGTAAGTGTGGAAGTGTTCCAGATTAAATTAGTGTACATAATATTGCGTGTGGAATAAAGTGTGATGCGTGTAGTGCATCCCTTATTGTATGGATATTATGTGGGGTAGAGATTAGACATAAAATTGTCTTGGTGTCATATGTAAGAAAGAACATCATGGACGAGATAGAGTGGTATCAAAGTAGTGGTTTCAACACTAGACCTTTGAGTGTAGAAATGACCCAGTGTGATAATGTTAAAGTGACTATCAGTATTAATTAATGTGCTATCTAATAAAAATTATCTTTTTGCACAACACTAACACCAACAATAGTAAGATCAATATAGCAAAGGAAAAAAGGAAACGAGTTGAAGAATCAGGAAGATTATCTAGTTGAATGATCATCATGGATGATGCACAAGATCACTTTGAACATGAAGAAGATGTTATGGGAGAAGATGTTCATGGTGGTAATGCATAAACATAGTCTAATGGAAGGAGTGTTTAAATCACACATCCGGATATGGCTGAAACTATGAGGAATTTCAATGAAATACTGACTAAGGAACATGAAGAGAAGCATCATATCAACATTTCCATACTGCATATCTTGACATACCTTAAACATAAATTCAATTTGGGATCAAATTAGAATAATGGAAGTAAGAATGGAAAGAGTGTGAGCAATCACTCTAGAGGAAGATTGTGATGTCTAGAAAGGGGTGCACTAGGAGGATAATGAGCACATCTCCATCAAACACCTCGAGCAGAATACTAAGTAGATAAGGGAACTTATCATACAATTTAGAGGTTTTAGCTCGAAGACCTAAGAGAACGAATCCTCGTAGAGAGAGATCATCTAGAGAATTCAGGAAGGTAATGTTGCCTACATTCGATGGATAAAGTAAGATAGGACAGGGGGTTGAAGCAAGGATTCTTGGAATTAAGAAGTACTTTAGGATCTGCAAATAGACATGGAATGAGAAGGATAGGGTTTCCATCTTTAATTTGAATGGAAAAGCTTCAGCCTAGTCTGAGCACCTTTGGCAAGTGAAGGGCCTTGAAGAAAGAAAGATTGAATGGAAGAAGTTTGAAAAGTATTTCAAGTAGAAATATCTTTCGAAAAGGTACTATGATAGTAAGTCCAAATATAGGCGATTTTATACTCATTGTTGGGGATAATAATGGTATATTGATTACCTAACTATCACACACATAAATTGTCAATCTAGGAACATTATCTTTCAAGGCTACGTGCAAAGTATATGCAGATGTAATCCCTTCCTAATGCTAGTAAAATAATTCTTGATGCAGTACAACTACTGAGATAGAGTAGCATTCAATCATTCACCCAATTAAAATAGGAATCCAACTACTATCACTCTGTTGAAAAGGAAAGAAATACACACTCTGTTATGAAAACATATAAATTCTAAAAAAAACACACTATTGTAACAACTTTTAGATTTGAAATCAACCTACGTTCATCCACACAAATATGGAAATAAATCTTAACTACCACCCACAACTGTAACTATCCATTTGTTAAGAAAACTTCTATTTGTAGGTATTAAAAGGAAAACTAATATTCCTACCTATCAAATAGAACTTGCTCGAAAAGTAATAACTGAAACCAATCATTAATAAATTCTCAGAAAATCGTTCCTCATATGAAATTGAAGGTGCAGTGTAACACTTATCCAATCAACGCTTTCTGCTAATCAAATTCAATCTAAGAAACTAATTAAGAAATGAAATTAAGTAACAACAATCCAAATCTAATCTTTTGAATAAATCACACCAATCTTCAATTTTCGAAACCTTATGGCATTAACTTCTAGAATCGATTATGTAATACATGATTAAACACACTATAACAACTATCTAATAAATTAACAATTCATAAGAGCAACTCCTGGTCAGTGAAGGGGGGCCTTCCTTCTCTAACCAAGGTTGCAACGCACACTTAAAGACTCAAGAAATAAAAAAGAGAATTGATATTATAAAAATGGTCAAAATTGATTACAAGACATGACAACATATTGCTTATGCTCTCCTTCTCCAAGTCTTAATCCTCTTTGTTCTACCCCCTGTGACCCACGAGATTGTTGGAAATACTGAGGTGGGGGTGAAACATTTTTTAGTACTTTTTACAATTTCAAACATTAATTCTATCATGTAAACATTAACCATTCACAATTTCATTCATCATCACATAAACCATACACAGTGCACAAGACATTTATTGTGGAAACCTAAACGGGAGAAAACTACAAAATTATTTTCTTATATTAATAACAAGATTACATTCATAGGAAGTACCAACTTCCAATATTCTCCAACACCAATAGGAAGGAGGCACCAACCCCCCTGATTTCTAGGCACCAACCTGAAGGAAGCTCCAACTTCCGGATTTATCAACATCGACTGGAAGGAGGCTCCAACCCCCTAATTTACAGGAACCAACCTGAACTAGGAAGCTCCAACTCCTTGATTTACCAGCATTGAATGGAAGGAAGTTACAACTCCCTATCCTTTCCCTATCCTGCCACCCTGATATGAAGAAGATCAATCTTCCATTGTTACTGTATCACTGTCACAACCTATACCTCTATCACTATATCTATCAATTTGTACATGTATCACTTCCTTGGTAAACATGTACCTGTACCATTATCTCTGTCAACCTATATCACTACATGACTACCTATGTCAACCTATCACAATAAATATCTCTGAACAATGCTCTAATCACTATCTTTGCAACTTGTATCTCTATCTCTGTCAACATGTACTTGTATCTCTATCTCTGTCAACATGTACTTGTATCTATGTCTCTATACCTGTATCAGTTTCCCTTTCATAATCACTGTATCTCTATCTCATTTCCACAATCACCATCTTTGACACAATGCCACTATTAATGTTGTAATGCCACAATCAATGTCTCATTGTATCAATATCTGTCACACTATATAATCCTGTACATGCCTCAAATATATACTCAGAAACAATCATCCATTGATTTCATTTTCATCCTCAACTTTTACATCATAGACATTTTCAAATCATTGAACATTCCAAGAGATGAGCCATATTCAAAACATAACCAGGGACTATACCAAGATATCCACTATGATCTATGCCAAGACCATCATACAATATTCCAGATAATCATCAATATCTATGTCAATATCATCATACAATATGCTCATATATCATCAATATCTATGCCAAGATAATATCAATATCTATCCCCATATAACATCAAGATCTATATCAACAAATAACCAAGATCTATGTCAACAAATCACCAAGATAGCTACCAAGATTTATCCAAATATAACCATCATCATAGCCTCCATAACATATTCAATGACTTCAAACAGATATAGTAAGTGAGAAGCTCACATACCAAGATCAAACATGAACTCTATGCATGCAAGACATGTGCCATCACAAAAGAAACCAACAAGCATTAACCATATGTTTAACAAGATAACAATATGAAGAAACAATAGACAAACAAAAAAAATCTCTATATCATGTCATCACATAGCCCTTTCAACAAACTTTCCAACGAGCCAATAATTTCGTAATTATGATATCGTATGAGAAAGTTATGCCAATTTTAGTGAATCTCCTCAACTCAAAAATTTATCCTCTACAAAGTTTCAGACTTTTTTCCAAGAGGTGCGCATCAACAAAGAGACACTTGGATTAATGATAAAATGAAAATTGTGATCTTCTATTTATACACTTCATCATGCCTAGAAGCTTCTTTTAGGGTTTCCTTAAACTCATCCTTAATTTTTGGATCTCCATATTTTAAGGGGGTCTCAAGGGTTAGTACCCCACTTCAAGGATCCATCATGATACTTCATACAAAAAATTCAAGGTCACTCCATATCTTCTCAAAGGGGCCTTAGGGATTGTCGATTGCATCATCATACTTGGTGGATACATCATTATTATTTGTGGGGTGCCTTGCCCCTTCATGTGGTACAATGGACCAATGTACCACAAATTTTGGGGTCATGTGGACCAAACATCATTATTTTGGGGATACTTCACGATTCACACCAACTTTGGGGACTCTTTATAACCTTCTCCACCATGGGTCATGTAACCCCAAATTCATGGGAAAGTGGAACAAACACCATTGTTTCAGGGTTTCTTCCCCTTTATTTCAACATTGTATTATGTACCAATCCTTATTACTTCGGGGAATACTTCTCATGGTCATATGGGCCAATCCTTATGGCCATGTGGACACCATCACCATTAATTTCAGGGTTATGTGGACCCATCATCATGATTTTGGGAGATTTTCCACACTTCATCCCAATATTCTTTACACCAACCTTAGGGTATCTCTAGGGCCTTCTCCAACATGGGTTATGTGACCCCAACCACGTGGTCATGTGGACCCAACACCACTATTTTAGGGATTTCTTCATATTTCTTAACGACGTTTCTTAGGGATACCTTTAGCGACTTCCTTACACTTTTTATCATCATGGTCATGTGACCCATCATAATGGTCATGTGATCCATCATCATGGTCATGTGGCCAAACATCATATCTTTAGGAAATTCTTCACACTTCTTCGAGACATTTTAGGGACTCCTTTACACTCCACATCATCATGATCATTAGGGTGTTCTCTAGGGGATTTATACCACTTTTGTACAACTCAAAGTGTCTTCCTGTGAGGGTCGTGTGCAACCACTATGCCATAAGGGGACCACTTTGGAGTTATGTACACTTGTAAAAAGGATTCTTCTTCAAGGGATTCCTTAGGATCATTAGGGTCTTCTCTAGGGGATTCAAGGCTTCATCGAACATTCCCATACAATATATCTCTATTACAACCACACCATCATTATCATCCCGACATCAATGGAAACACTACAGATCTCTTCACCCTTTTGACATAAATGACATTCTGTTTGACATCAATGACAACTTATTCTAATAAAGATTACATCTTTTTATATCATATCAGAGTAACAACCCCCTTAATTGGGATAATTGAACACCTTGAGAATTGGATATTCTCAATGTTTTTCATACAACTTACAGTCTATCTTGTTACTCTCTAATTTCTATTACATCTAGTTTAAAATAATATACATGACACTTCGTGATCCATCAAAACATAGTTACAACCTCGATACCCCTTAATCTCAGGATAACTGAATGTTTCTCTGCTAGCATTCGTAGAATTTGCATTTGAGCATTAGTCAAAGACCAAATGCTCAAGTGCCAAAAGATAGCAACGACACTCTATTAAAAGAAGTAGCAACATTATAGGTAACATCTTTAATAGCTTGGTCCTTAAGATCATGGGGAAGTAGAAGCATCATAGGTAACCGAATTCCAGAAATAGCTTAATCCTTTAGCCCATGGGGAAGTAGAAACAACCAATCATTCAATACCATACCACCCTGTCATTATCCTATCCGCAAAAAGTCCTTAATGATTCGGTTAATAAGACAAATCATGCACAAAACAACTATAAATAGTTAAATTACAACTTAAAACAATGCAACACGAAAAGGGTTGTACCTTGGGTCTAGGGCTTCAAACATAAGCAGGATAATATCAAAGAGAATAGGAATTATCTCAAAGAGGCTTAAACAAGGGAAAACAGATGGTCAAAATGAGGACAATTCATGGGCCCATACACTCGTTTTTCTCGAAATTTTGAGAGGACCATAGTGTCAATGTCTATTTCTACATTTGAATAAGAAAACTCTTTGTAATCATAAGCATTTGAAGATTAATGGATCGATCTCACATTGGAAGTGGAACAGGAGATGTAGGCCTTTCATGGTGAACTCCGTTATCAATCTTCTTTTGATTTTCATGGTTTTGAATTCTTTCTTTTGCTTCACTTCAGTTATTTAATCTTTCATTTGATCTTGTTTATTAAAGCCTTTCAAGTTAATTGTTTAAGCTTCTTCACATGCAGTTCAAGCGTTATTTTTAGATCAACCAACCAATTGTATTTTCATTTCGATGGAGAGAGGTCCAAATGTGATTTCCAAAGTCTTCATCCCTTTTTAAATTCTCCCACATATAACATACAACTTGTGTTCCAATCATTATGTGGTTGGATTAAATAGTGAATGATGCCATAGGATTAATTATAAATTTGTTGTAAAGTCTTGATCAACATATTTATCTTGTGCTTCACTCGCATGATAAAGTGGATACATAGTAATTTGAAGATGTATCTAAATGAATTCAGTTTACTTGCTATGATGAAGCCTTGCAATTGAGAGTGGTCAAGCTTAAAAATTTATTGAAGGTGGATGAGATTCAATAAACCTAGAGTCCCAATTTCACTCTCACATGCACAAGTAAAAACTAGGGTATACCCACTAAGGATTTTTGCAAAGCACTTGCTATTAAGGAAGATTACAAAAGAATTGGAGCCTTTACTTAATGCTTGAATGCATTGTTTGGAAGGACGACTGACCAAGATATGGATCGATGAGTGTTTTTCAGGTACTATTGTATTAGTTTTATATCTCAAGGAATGACATATACACAAAGGGTTCCCATATTATAGAGATGCATGGACCTTGTCCCTCCCTTGAAATTATTTATTATAACAATACATAATTTGTGACTATGATTTTGATCAAATCTAACCACAAGCCTCTAGCTACAATGATAAATTCAACTATTTGAATTGGATATGGGGATAACTGTGTGAGTTTCAAATATATCTTATACAAGAAACTTGAGGAGGATCCCCTTTGATTTGAATATGTCCTTGTAAATTTCAATAAGTCTAATTATGAAGACTTGATAAAAATTCATTTAACCTCCATAGAGTCCTTCACTAACAAGATAAGGCAACCCTTTAAAATAATGTGAGCTAGAATGTTCCTTTGAAGGAATTAAGACTTCATAGCACTAGGTAATTGCAAAATGGTAAATATTTCCTCTTTTGTGTCATCACAAAGTCCATAGATAAAGTCACTACCTAAGGCAACCTCAAGAATAATATTCCATATTCTTTCAAAAATAGTTGTACTTCCACTCCACATTGGTAAGTGGGTGCCTTTTACAGATGTTCCATATATCTTCCATAAGGAACAACATGTTATAGGGAAAATCCGTACGATGGGGAAATGTGTATTTGAACCACTTTTTAGGAGTCGATTCAAAAGATATATGATCTAATAGATTGGAGAACTACAATCCAACATTATTCACCTATTGTTCAACATTTTCTAAGACCACACGTTTTTATGAATATGATTTCATATTTCCCTAGCGTGTCCACAACCTCTATATATCCAACACTTTTCATGGAAAATAGGACAACTTCCACATTGTTGATATTCAATGAATATACATATGGTTCAACGTAACTATGTGCTTTTCAAAGAATGTTCTAGCAAACAATGATATTCTGTATATTTTATATCCCACCTATAGTTGGCAAACATTTTATTGCAATGTGTAAATGAGAATACAAACTTTTAATGAGTGATTACGTGCTGAGCTTCACGAACCATGTCCTTTTTATAACATATGAAGTTTTGATTGATTTCCTATCCAGGGGCATTGAATGCATGTTTTCATACTTGTGCACTTAAGAATTGAATTCCTATCGTGTCGTTAAGTTCATAATGCCAAATACTTACATGGAAACTATCATGGGTGTTGAAACATCAAATCGGCTTGTACTTGAAATTATGTGTAAAAATAAATTTTTAAAGAAGTCTAGGACTCAAACAATGTGATGCTTTGCTCAAATTTAGTTATATTAGATAGTATAGGATCGCGATTATTTAAGACATTAATTTAAATTGTCAAAATTTATGAATGGTTGAAATATTTTAATACAAGAATAGGGCTCATTGGATTTTGGTGCACCTCATACACGACACATAGTGAAAGTGTCGATTCAACTACTAATTCAATCATATGTCCATCGATGATACATAGTAAAATAAAAAACCCTGGTCACAGTTACATATCACTTGAATAGGTAAGGTTTACATCAAATTCATGGGGTACACAATCATTCTCGATTATGGTGCACGCAATACAATGTAAGAAAGTAAAACATACTAGTAAGAAATCAATTTAATGATGCAATTGATATTTTCTAATGCAATTGATACTGACTATTGAATTACATCAGACACAATATAAATTAAAGAAACATTCCTATAAATCAATTTCAGTGGGGGACATACCATCATTAAGTTCAATTAGGAAATCGAGACTAAGAAGAAGTGAAGCTAGGTTAACATGCCTTAGTAAATGTAAAAGTGGGGCCCTTTGTCGGTTGACTTGGGTCTGTTGGGGCCTCAAAATGTATATATCTATTATTGCTAACGAGACTTCAAATTTATTCTTTATTCTATGTTCTATTTCTTAAGCTGATATGTTTTTTGTTTACTTGGAATTTATGTTTTTTATATTCCTTTAGAAATCTACCAGTGACTAGCTTTTTCTTACAGAAACTACTTTCACAACCAATTTTTTTTTGTTTACAGGAGCTTGATCAATATCATGAGCTCGGTCCATAAAAGTTCTCAATTGAGATTAGTATCTCAGGTGATATATATAGATTGATCAAGAAATATGTCTAATTATGGAAACCCTCGATTGGGGTTTGACTTGATCCATGATCAAGCTAATTCAGAATTCATGAAAATTGCTTGATAAATCCTTTTAAAGGGATCAATCAAGCTATATAACTTGATTGAGTGCTTAATTTCTAGAATTCCATATCTCTTGTGTTAGGAGTTGAAGACAATATCCAGATCTTTGATATTCCCATGGTGAAAATTCATAGGACCTACTAATGTATCTTAGGTCCTTATAGAACCCTCTGATGTATTTTATAAAATGGAAATGACTTGTGCAATTTTTGTATAAGAAAAGTTGTAAAAATATTTATGAGTAATAAAAAAAATTTAATCTTCCATTTCCCTGTGGATTTATTTGCACAGAACATTGTTTCCATCCGGGGGGGATGGTCCCCCCCAGACCCCCGTGGGCGGGCGATGCCCCCCCACACATCCCAGCGCCCCCCCGCACCCCCCACTGGGATGAGTGTACATTCCACCTGCATACTGGGGTACAAAGACGGCTGAAACAACAACATCTCTGAATTAAGAAGATCAGTCTCCACAACCAACACATGCAATCTCATGTACCTTGCACGCTCCATTATTGTTCTGTTCATCCTTTTTGACACACCCTTTTCTTCTGGTGTTCCTGGGACTATATTCTCTCTACAAATCCCATGGTATGAAAAATAACTATCAAACTCCTTGCCACAATATTCACCTCCATTATCAAATCTAAGACACTTCAACCTTTTTCCTGTCTCATTCTCAACCAAATCTTTCCATTTCTTAAAAGTAGCAAACACATCATATTTCTGTCTAATGCAATAAACCCAAAGTTCTCTAGTTTCATCATCAATAAAAGTAACATAATAACGGGAGCCACCAAGAGATTGTACTTGATCTAGTCCCCATACATATGTATGTACAAACTCTAATTTTTCACTCTTCTTCTGTTTCCCAACCTTAAGAAATATGAATCTCTTATGGTTTTCATAAACACAGTTCTCACATAATTCCAAACTTATGTGCTTCATATTTGACAACAACTTCCTTGAATGGAAAATCTGCATCCCCTTCTCACTCATGTGGCCAAGCCTATGATGCCACAATCTTGTATTTGTTCATGTGGAAGCTAAAGAGATAGAAGAATCAGTGTTATGAGGACATAAATACAACATGCCTATCATGTCTCCTTTTGTTATCACCATTGATCCTTTAGTGATCTTCCACCACGTTTCTCCAAACTTAGATAAACAACCGCCATCTTCCAATTTCCTTGTTGAGATCATATTTCTTTTCATAGCAGGAATATGCCTTACATCTTTCAGCAACCATTCACCATTCTTTAACTTTATCCGTACCTTACCCATTCCAACAATTTTACATGGTTCATCATCACCCAATAAAACATGTCCAAAATCGCCTAGAACATAATCATGAAAGAATTTCCTATGGGGTGTAGCATGATATGAAACCCCTGAATATACTACCCAGTAATCACTAGTATTGTCTAATGCAAGAATCAAATCATCTTGTAACACATCACCTTTTACATTTCCTTCCTGAATAGTCTCCCGATGTCCATCTCCTTTCTTCTTTAGATATCTGCATTCTTTCTTCAAATGTCCTTTCTTTCCACAGTTCCAACACTCTATCTTTCCCAATATGGACTTGGATTTTCCCTTCCTAGACTTGATGTGATTACCTGGGCTCTTTCCTCTCTCCCCCTTCTCTCCATGTGTTGGCTTGGTTTTGCAACCAAGCTTAGTGCTATGGGCACCTGCTAACTAGTAGCAGCAGTTTCAATAGAAATAAATAACAATAAACTAAATCTAAACTAAACTAAACTAGCATGTGCATTTTGAATTAAAGAACAAGAACAAGAAAGATAAAAAATAATTTTTTGTATTGACAATGGGGGCAAGCAAATGCTTGCAATAAGAATACCTTCGATTGATGAAGATATTCGGGAAGCTCCAATGGTGAGCAGCTCCAATCTCCAATGGGTCCTTTCTCCAAGGTTGCTACAATGGCCAAAACTCAAGGGATATTTTGGCAGCATGAGGATAGGAATATGGATGGATGTGAAATGAGGAGCCCCTACCACCTTTTTATAAGTTTTGGTGGTGGGGAATACCATTTGTGGTTTTGTGGAAACCAATTGTATTGACCAACATGGTTTAGGTACTTTTCCCTCCTTTTTTGAATAAAATTAATATTTTTATTCCCCTTTTAATATTTTGGGAATTTGGACCCTTTTTTAGGGTTTTTTTATGCTTTTTTAGGAAAAATCATCTTTTTGAGTGGGAAAAAGGGGTGTACTAAGGTCTTTTGGTGACCTTTTGTTGGCTTCAGAGGCTTAGATGGTGGAAAAGTGGACAAATGGGTCATGTGAATAAGGAAATGAGCTAGTGAGCACTTTTTAGGTGTTAACAGATTGCCCCCTGATGTGTGAGGGCAGGAGCTCATCGTATGGACGATAGACATCATAGTTCTTTTGCCTTTTTTCTGGGGTTTTGGGGAGGAGAAAAGACCGATTGGAGACTGGATCCGCGTCCCATGGAAGCTGCAAAAAATAAACAAATATTACATGGCCTCAATATGAATGAGGGATAATCTCTGATAATGGACGAGGTGGGCATACCCATGCTCGTATCAAGACATAACAATTAGTCCCAAGAAGGGGGATCTAATACATAAAAAATATACTGGTACATCATAATAGTCCAGAGGGGACATTATTCTGGGATGTACTCATGATCATGACATGACTGATCTTAATCACTGATACACTGGATAACTAATGAATTGCTGGAACTGAAGGTGTCCAACATCTGTAGGGACGTAGTGACTGTGAGCCATCTCTGAGAAGTAATGTAACTATATACTCAAGGGAGTATGAAACTGGTGTACAACTGAATACTGTCGCCATGCGCAACCCGGATATCTATAAAAAAAGTGTAATTGGTTGTATCCATAGGTAGACTCTCAAATGTGGAGGAGTCTGAAGGTATCTGGGGTCTTCGATTAATAGGTGAACGAACCAATGCCCTTTGCGAGTCTCAACGATGCGATCAAGGTGTTTGAAGTCAAGCATGTGAGAAACAACCATTTGGAGAGGCACTGAAGACTCTTCTCGAAATGATTCGTAGGCACTCATCATAAATGGTGATGAGTCCAAGACACAGGGACCTCTAGGTTTATCCTCTGGAATAAATTTGGTTGTCGTCGACAGAGGGAGACCAGCAACTAACAAGGCAATAATGTTTCCTTGATAGGAGCGCGAGGTGTAGAACTGAAGTGTGGTAGTACTGATGGTAGGACTGACATACTTGTGGGGATGGGAAGTAACTGGGGTCATATAGTGGGTAGACTCAAACTTCCTTTGTTCAGAGCATGCTGATATGGTTGAGCTGGCAGCGTAGGGAACTGGCATGTAGGTGTGGGAATCATTTCTTTTAAGGACTGAAAGGTATGTATTGACTCTGGGGAGGAATCAAGCTGGTGGGTGCTGTCGAGGGGTTCTCAGGGTGACATACTGCAGAATACTCTGAACAAAGGCGACCAAAATGGGGAAGATGCCATATGAGTAGACGTGATCTGTTGTGGCACCGAGAAGCACCATTGGGTCCTTCTTCGTAGTTTTAATGAGCTCCAAGAAGGTATAAAAGTGTGCTCTGAAATGGTACTGTCCTGTGGATTTTGTGAGCCCAGGACTGTTCGTGCTCATTGGTGCTTTCATTTTTAAGGAGTCTGAAAACGATAAGAAGACTCTGCAGTGGTTATGAGTACTGTCTTGTTGGTTTTACGAGCCCAGGATGGTGATTGCTCGTGGTCGCTTTCATGTTTAGAGAGTCTGAAAGCGGTAAGTGGACTCCATTGGTATTCTTTTTCGTAAGTTAGTCTCCAAGGCCCGAAAAAACATAAAATGATGCAAAATGGAGAACTCTTCTAGCAGATGTGACTAGAGTATACTTTTTTCGTAATTAGTCTACAAGGTCCAGAAAAGGGATAAACTTATACTAGGTAGACGCCCTTTCAGATATGTTTAGCGAGCATGAAAGGAAGCAAGGTTGCTCGGCGATCTTTTCATTGTTTTAGGAGTCAGAAAAGAGCTTAACAGAAACTCCCTAAGTGCCTTTTTCGTAAAAGGGATTGCTCAGCTCGAAAAATGGTAAAATTATACCGAACAAAGAGGGATTGATTATAGCGAGAAAAGGTCTCAAGCATCATCATGAGTGCGGAAAAATGAATCCGGTGACATAAAGATTGTCAAAAAGGGGGTTGCAGCCGTTGTGGCACGTAAATCGAGGCAATGAGAGGGCATTTTGAAAAAATGGCCGAAAAGTTATGGGTGTGAGAGAGAGAAATGATCTCAAGCATCATCACAAGTGCAGGAAACTGAATCCGGCGATATAAGACTTGCTAGAAACAGACGACGACCGATGTGGCACGCAAACCGAGGCGACAAGGGGGCATGGAAAAATGCCCTAAAAATTGGGAGGTGAGAGTGAGAAATGATCTCAAGCGTCATCACGAGTGTGGAAAACTGAATCCGACGATATAAAGATTGTCAAAAACGGAGAACGACGGATGTGGCACGCAAACCGAGGCGACGAGGGGGCATGGAAAAAATGCCTGAAAAATTTGGATGTGAGAGCGAGAAATGATCTCAACCATCATCACGAGCGTGAAAAACTGAATTCGGCGATATAAGATTTGCTAAAAACGGGCGACGACCGATGTGGCACGCAAATCGAGGCGACGGGAGCGCCCAAAAAATGGTCAAAAAATGGACCTGATGAAAACAGGAAAAGGAAAGATCTATCATGAAGTTATTCAATGGATGGTGGTGTCCATCCGGTATTATGGGTAAAATAGTTTAAGGTACAACCCGTTGCGTGGGTTGCGGAAGGGGTTGCCTTTTGAATCGGTCAGAATGTATGCCCCTTGTCCGAGGCAAGAGTGTATAATATATGGGCCTTGCCACATGGACACAAAATTTCCTTTCCCGGTTTTGTCATGAGCCTGATCGTAGGCGAGGACAAGGTCCCCTTCGGAAAAATTTCTTGGGTGGATATGTTTGTCATAATTCAATTTGGATCGGTTCTTGGCTGCTTCCATGTTTTGAAGGGCTGTGTGCCGATCTTCATCGGCCTGCTCTAGGAGTAGTAAGCGTTGCTCAATCGGGGCGGTGTCCGGTAGGAGTTCAACGGCCATATGTAGGGTTGGAATCTGGCACTCAATGGGGAGGACGGATTCGATACTGTGAACTAAATGGAAAGGGGTAAAACCGGTGGCGGTTTTAGTTGATGTGAGGTATGCCCATAGTGCCAGGAAGAGCATGTGGTGCCAATTTGACTTGTGTTTGTCTACAGTGCGCTGGAGGATGGTTTTCAAAATTTTGTTTATCGCTTCGACTTGGCCATTTCCTTGGGGGTAGTAGGCAGAAGAGAAATGGTGTTCAAATTTCAGTAAGGTGGATAGTTCTTTCCAAACGGCGTCTTCGAAGTGAGAGCCGTGGTCTGATACAAGTTGCTTTGGCACTCCAAAACGTGCGATAACATGGTTGAGAAAGAATCATGCTGCGGTTTCGGCTGTACAATTGTAAGTTGGCATTGCCTTCGCCCACTTGGTAAAATAATCGATGGCCACAATAATATGTTTGTGACCGCTGGCTGACATGGGATTGCAATCAAGGAAGTCAATGGCCCATTTGCAGAATGGTCTGGCAGAAACGACTGGATGAAGGGGGGCGGGTGGGGTTCTTGCTTTAGGGGCAAAAAGTTGACAATTTTGGCAATGTTTGACTGCGGTGATGCAATCAGTAAATAATGACAGCCAAAAGTAACCTGCACGAATGATCTTTTGGGCGGTGTCCATGCCGGAGAAATGGCCTCCACAGGCACCACTATGACAATCATTGAGGACTTGTTCTGCCTCACTATGGGATAGGCAACGTCGTAGGATGGTATCAATGCCGCGTCGATAAAGCACATCCCCTAACAAGAGGTATCGGGGGGCGTGGTGACGTATACGACGGCATTCGTCACGATCGATGTGGGGTCGAAATTTCTGCGTGCAGAGGTAAACTAGGATGTCACCGTACCATGGGTCGTCAGACGAAATAATGAAGATGTGATCATCAATCAGATCCGTTTGGATAGCGGGTGATGACGAAGAGGATGGGAGGTCAGTGATCAGATGGGCAAGCGCGAGGGATTTGGTGCTCTTGGGAGTTTTGAAAGTGAGGTCATATTCCTGGAGAATAATGACCCATTTAGCAACACGGCCTTGTAGGAGCCGCCGGTTTAGGAGATAGACCATAGGGTTGGAGTCGGCGACGACCGAGCAGAATGTAGTGTCGTAATTTTTGGACGAAAAAAACTACAACTAGGGCTAATCTTTCCTCGTATGGGTAACGTAGGGGTGGGCCAGACAAGGTCTGACTGACGTAATAAATGACATGTTCTTGGTGAGAGGCATCTTCTTGGACCAAGACTCCAGATACGGCATGTTCAGATGTCGAGACGTAAAGGGTGAAGTCCTGGGAGAAATCCGGAGGGGAAATCAAGGGGGCTTGTGTGAGAGCTTTCTTGAGGGCTTCGAATGCCGTGTCTGCTTGCTCATCCCAAACAAAGGGTATGTGGGTGCGAAGTAGGCGTAAGAATCCGTGAACTTTGGTGGCGTAATCAGGTATGAAGCGACGAAGGAAATTGGATCACCCCTGCAAACTCTGGAGTTACCGAAGCGTTCGCGGAGAGGGAAGGTCTAAAATGGCTTTGACTTTCAGGGGATCTACAGTGATTCCATCCTGGGAAACAATGAAACCCAACAACTAGCCTGCAGGAACGCAAAAGACACACTTGTGTGGGTTCAAGCGGATTTTATATTTGCGACAATGGAGGAATACTTGCCGGAGGTCGTTAAGGTGGTCTGATCGTTTCCGGGAACGAGCTGTAAGGTCATCAAGATAGACCAGCAGGATATGGACCAAGTCATGAAAACAATAGGTCATGGCCCGCTGGAAGGTGGCACCAGCATTTTTGAGGCTGAAAGGCATGACACGATAGGCAAAGGTGCCCCATGGGGTAGTAAAGGCAGTCTTATACTGATCCTCCTTACGAATCTGGATCTAGTTGTATCCGGAAAAACTGTCCATGAAGGATAGGACTTCATGTCCCGCACACGCATCAATGAGTTGGTCAATGAATGGCATGGGGAAATTGTCTTTGGGACAGGCGCGGTTTAAATCACAGAAGTCAGTACATACTCTAACGGTGCCTTGTTTTTTGTTGACGGGAACGGGGTTTGAAACCCATGTCATATAAGGAATAGGATAAATGAATCATGCTTTGCGAAGTTTCTCGACCTCGACTTTAACAGCGGGGAGCTTGGAAGGATGAATGGGTCACTGTTTCTGACGAACGAGGGGGACATCAGGCCATGTGTCAATGTGGTGCTCTATAATGGCAGGGTCAAGACCAGGCATTTCGGTATAGGACCAAGCAAAGACATCACGGAATTCTTGAAAAAGTTTTTTGTATGCTTGAGTTTCCGCTTGAGTGCAGGATGCGCCCAGCGAGATGAGTTCAAGTTTTCCAGGTGTGGTGGAAATATCAATTTGTATAATTGGGGAAATGTTTGACATGTTCCCTTCTTCAAAGGCATCCGGTGCTGGGATGGGGTCCTTGAGCCAATCGACCTTAGTGGGTATGAAATCTTTCGATTCGACCGATAGCTAATTAGATGTGGTGGATGTAGGCTCCTCTGGAAGGAAGTATGAGCGATGATGCATATCGTACCACGGGTAGTCGGGTGCAGTGAGCGTTTCCAAAATTTTCTCATCAGTACAGAAGTAGTCAGACCATAAATCAAGGGGTTCTGGTTTGAAAGTGGTCGTCGAAGAGATCATATAGATGGTGTTAATCTCTCCAGATGAGGATGATGCGGGAGGGTAGATCTCCTCGATAGTAGGGGGTGCCGTCTCAAGGTCCACATTGTTCATCTCGTAGAGAGCTGTTCTGTAATCTGGGATGTCAGAACAGTGATGTGAGTAGTGGCCGTAAATACCACATATCGCACATGGGTGGTTGGTACGCAGTGATTTATCACGAGGCATGGGGTTTGGATCGAGTTTGACCACCGGGATGTTGGGGTCATCATCAAGCATTTGCATGTGTTCCTGTAATGCAGGTAACTGTGGACACTGATGGGTTGGATGGCCTAACTCATCACACAACGAGCATTTGGGAGGAGCACGAAATACGGGGGGAGGTTTAACTGCCTTGGGTGGGGGTATCGCAGTGTATGGTTGTGGGCCTCTGCCCCCAGTGGGCCTGATGAGAGGAGGGGGATTCATAGATGACGAAGGAGTAGTGATACCGGGAGGTGGTTGAGTAGAAGTAAAAATGGGTTGCACCGGTTGCAGGATGACATTTGGTGTCGGAAGAGGAACGGGAGGCATAATATACCACACGGGTAATCCCAATGTTAACCCGGGGAGACTAAGGGTAGCCATAACCGGAGCGCTTACTACGCCCGAAGGAGGAAATAGAAAGGGGATTGTGTGGATGGGTGTAACACCGATGTGACTAGGGACCAATGGTGGTTTAGGGAACAAGGGTGGCTGATTACCGGGAGTTTGTGTATTCTGTGAAAGAGTACATAGGTTCACGACGTGGGTCTCTGGTGACGGTGGTGGAATGGACTAGAATGTAGAGGTCATCGGTGCCTCGGAGTAAAGTATGGGTCCTACTGAGGAAATGAATGAGGTAGTTGCACCACCAACAGGTTGTTCCACCATGGGGAGAACATTTTCAGGTGTGGCGGGGGCCTTGGGATCGTAGTAGGTGAGTTGGTCGACCTTGACCACGCGTCCCTCATGGGGGAGCTGCATGGTACGAAAAATGGATGAGGCGACCGCCTGCATGGCATACATGTAGCTGTGACCAAGTAAGAGGTTATAGTCGAGTTGGGCATTGATGACCTCAATGTCAATGAGCACGGTTTTACCCACGAGCTGTATGGGGACATTAGCTAAGAGACCTTGGGGTTGTGCCGAACGGCTGTCATAGGCTCGCAATGCAGTGGTGGACTGCTGGAGAGTAGGGGATCCCAACTTCTGCCAAACGAATGTGGACATGACGCATGTAGAGGCCCCTTCATCGATAATGCACCGATGGATGACAAGATTCCGAATAGAAACGGAAACTTGGAATGCTAAACTGGAAGGCAGTCGTGATTCGGACTGGTCTGAATCAAATGCGATCAGCTGTGAATCATTGGGGTCAATGGCGCCAATGGAAGAGAGTAAAGTCTTGCGCTGTGAATGACAGATTTTCAAAACTTCTAAAGTAGACATGGCTACAGGAGACTGGGCTAAGTTGTCGACAATGTTGTAATTCGACGCAACACCAGCATTGGGATTATTGTTGATGCGATGAAGTGGGAAGCGAGGAGCTTTGGGAGCGCCATCAAGTGGAGCCGGAGGTATACGTAACATTTGATCTGTGGGATTAACGTTAGTGTTGTTGTCGGCGGGAGGGGCTTCAGAGGTGGAGCCATATTGGTTCCAACGGGTTTGGAGGTTGGCATCGGTAGTTGACATCATCAACAAATGGTGAGTACCTGAATCAAACATGGGTTGATCAGGGGCTGCATAAGTGATCTGTTGTGGTGGCACGTTGCCCTGTGGGGGAGCTAACGGCTGAGTGTTCACTACACCCTGGTTTGGAAAGGGGTTTTGCAGCACCAAAGGTTGATGTTGGGGTGGTGGAGGGTTGGGAGGTGGCTGAGGAGCCGCTTTCCCTTGACGATGGGCATCGTCGGTCCAGAGTTGCCGAGCTCACTCCAAATGTGGGCAAGAATGTGTGTAATGACCATAGACCCCGCAGATAGAACAAGGGTGGTTTGTTTTGAGGTTATTATTTCTAGGCTGCTTGGGATTTCGATCCAGATTGCGGTTGGGAGGAGCAGCATTGTTATTTTGCAGAGGATTGGGAGGTGGAGGACCTTGCTGCTGTTGTTGGTTATTACCGCGGTTACGACCTCTACCACGGTTCGGTTGCGCACCTTGGTTGCGCTGGTTGTTTTGGTTCTGGGGCTGGTTGTGCTGTGTGTACACTTTCCCTTGAGCAGTGGGAGGATTTTGGTTCGCCGCAGGTGCGGGAGCAGGTTGTGGTGGATAATAAGCCTGTGGGGCTGGAGGTGGTCCAGTTACCTGCTGGGGTTGTTGGTAACCCTGAGCTATTGGAGTTGTTGGGTTAGTTGCCACATCTTGTTGCGGGTAATACATTGGTTGAGGTGCAGCTGGGGGGGTGTATGCAGGTGGTGCATGACCAAAATACTGAGGTGGACATGAAGGTCCATGGGTATGGTGGTGATGTGCCATGGGAGCATATGAACTGGTTGCTTCAGACTAAGATGTAGCCCGCGAAAGGTCGGGACCATGGCTAGGGTTTGCAATGGAAAAGGGTTGGGGATGCGAGGCCATATGACCAATATGCCATCAGCGGCATGGGATGCCCCCGGCGTATCATGTTGGGATGACTCGCCCCGAGGGGCGTCCGGTATAATGGTATACAGATAACCCGACTGGGCGTAAATGAGATCAAACTGTTGGGCTTTGAGGATGGCCTCTTCTTCAGACTGGGGTCTTTCGGATGCCACATCCTTCACAATGAGAGGGAGAAGGGATTTTAGAAACCAATATAGGAAGATATGGTCGTCTAACTTGATTTTGCGGAGGCTTCGGTGTCGACGCCACTCATGAATGTGGTCAGTGATGTGGGTGACCATGTTCTGTCTGCAAGACAGTAGGATCTCGACGCCTGCATCATAGCGGACAGATAACTGAAAGAACTGCAGGAAGGTCGAGGCAAGGGAGGTAAAGGTGGCATGCGTCCCATGGGGCTGCTCGATATACCACTTAGCTGCAGAGCCAGTGAAGGTGCGCTGTAATAGACGGAGGTGGACAGAGTCGTCCACTATGGAGTTGGAGGAACACCATAGATGGAAGGACATGATATGGTTTTGGGGGTCCTCACCTGTCTTGCCCTCAAACTTAGGGATGTCAGAGTGGAGTTTGGTGGGCATGTGAGGACACGCAGGATCGTGTCTGATAGGATCATTGGTGAGCCTGGCTAAGTCTGGCAAGTTCAGACTTGCCATGTATGGTAAGCTAGCAAATGTAGTGACTAGGAATTGGACATTCCTAGTCATGGTGGTATGATGTAGGGGTCCAGTAGTGCCTAAAGGTATGCTAGATATTGCAGGTATGTGTCCTCCAATAGGTGTGGTCTGGTATGGGCCAGCGCTTCCAAGTGCAACATGGGTTACACTTGGGTTAGGAATAGTAGTGGTGATTCCTGGAATCTAGGTTGTGGAACTGAGAGGGGGTGTGACCCCTATATTCGGCATACCCATAACAGGTGGTGGCCCTGTGTTGGGAATTCCTATAACAGGAGGTGGCCCTGTGTTGGGAATTCCTAAGGGTGGAGTGTTGTCCATATTAGGCATACCCATGGGGGTGGGTGTTTCCATGGATGGCACCACAGTAGAAGGGTCTGTAGACGTCTCTCCTATGGTGCTGGTAAAAAGTGGGTCAAAAGGTGTTCCAGCCATAATGTTGGTTGGGAATAACGCAGTGGGGTTTTCGGATTCTGCCTCAGAATCAGAAGTGAAGTGAGGTGTGTCAGAATCGGATGACCATATGGTTGACCGATGATGTGTCGAGTCAAGGGATAAGGCTCAGTGTCGGTGACGTGGTGAGCCAAGTAGACTGAACTCTGGGAGTTCGCCCTGA
Organism: Larix kaempferi; assembly: GCA_027924585.1. Lineage (NCBI taxonomy): Eukaryota > Viridiplantae > Streptophyta > Pinopsida > Pinales > Pinaceae > Larix > Larix kaempferi. The sequence continues at coordinate 2,471,872 of BSBM01000036.1, forward strand.
AGACGACGAGAGAGTCTAAAATTCTCAATGGTGAGAAATAAGTTTTTTGTGAAAAAATCTTATGTGTAAAAATGGTAATGTATAAAAAACTCAAAACCCTAATGCAACCAAGGGTGCAAGAAGGGGAGTGAAAATAAAGGCTCTCAAGACAAAAAATCAACCTCAAAAAGGCACTTATTATAGCAGATGTGCTATAATAAGTGGAGGGATGCAAAAAATGGTCAGAGTACCAACATGCAAACAGCTTCTAGAAAAAATAGGTGTAACTAGACCAAAGGTGGGTTGAATCATGCAAAAACCTAACTAAAAGTATTGTGAATCAACAAACGATATTCTCTGCAAGGTGATGAAATCCAAGTCAAACAATATGAGTGTTGAGTCAACGGCTAGATATCCCCCTACCGGGAGGGACACCGGGTAATCAATCCTAAAGAATGGCTACTAGGATACTCCGTTCATGACACGTCGAGAAAAGGTAAATATGCCGTTTGGTCCTTTATCGCAATACCCCCATACAGGGATATCCCGAGAACTGCGAATGGTAGCCCTTCGGTTACTGAATGGATTTTGGAATTCCACTCAGGATTCCGGAACCATCCTCGCGACTTCAACCCTCCTAGGGGAGAGGCCTTCCCATAAACCAGTTGTGACCGTGCCAATAAATACTAGGAGATTTTAGCTCCCTAAAGGACAACAACTATGTCTCAGATGTAATAACTGAGGGGTGTTATTGGAACACCTATCCCCTCAATACTACCTAGCTACAAAGTTCTTTTAGTGTTCCCCAAGTGGGGTTAAAAGTGGGTTGAAATTAGGGTAAGTTTTAAGGCTCAGTTTAAAATTAGTGTTTGAGTGGGTGTACGTGTGATATTTTAAACTGAAATTGAAAAAGTAAATGCTAAGTATTCAAAAAACAAAGGATCTTTTGAAATACAAAGCAAATATTATGACTTTTTCAATAAATGGAAATGAAATGCTTTACAAAGACTATTCAAAAAACAAAGGATCTTTTGAAATATGAAAGCAAATAATGTAACTTCTTTCATAAATAAATGGATTTTGTTTTCAACAATTGCTATGGGCAAAATATTAAAGAAGCAAACAGTAAAAAACTTTAATCTAGATAAAATGCAAAATAGATCCTTCTTTCAATTTCTGAAAATATTTAAAAAGACTTTTTCACATGTGCATTCTAAATAGTAAAATTTTTCTATGGCTGTAAAATATGCAGGATTTCTAATACTGGGAAATGTGCTATGTGGGCAGAAAATACAATAAGAAATTAATTTTTTAAACGATTCGGCCGAATGAAAAAATTAGCATCGCGGGTTTTGACAAAAAAGCCGCGATGAACCGCACGGGTTTCTATCGCACAGTCGTGATGGGCAGCGTGGGTTTTGACCGCGAAGCCACGATGTGTAGCGCGGGTTTTGACCGCGAAGCCGCGATGTGCAGCGCGGGATTTTGTCACATAGTCGCGATGTGTAGCGCGGAAAAGGTCCGCCAAGCCGCGATGTGCAGCGCGCTAACGGGCTGCGAAGCCGCGGTGAACTGCGCGGAAAAAAGCCGCGCAGTCGCGATGAGCCGCGCGACTGTTGGGAAAAAAGCCACGAGGCGAAATCCATACGCGGATGCCGAAAAATGAACTCGAAAATTGAGAATTTCGGGCTGTTAATGGCTAAAAAATGGGCCAAGATCTAGAACAGCAATGGATTTGCTGTCTAGGGTGGTAGATCTATGAATTAAACTAACAAATACTATCAAAAAATAAGATCTAAAGCAAAAGTGAGATCTAAAGATTCAAAAAGCAGCGGAGTCCCCAAAAACTGTTGGCTTGGTTTTGCAACCAAGCTTAGTGCTATGGGCACCTGCTAACTAGTAGCTGCAGTTTCAATAGAAATAAATAACAATAAACTAAATTTAAACTAAACTAAACTAGCATGTGCATTTTGAATTAAAGAACAAGAACAAGAAAGATAAAAAATATTTTTTTGTATTGACAATGGGGGCAAGCAAATGCTTGCAATAAGAATACCTTCGATTGATGAAGATATTCGGGAAGCTCCAATGGTGAGCAGCTCCAATCTCCAATGGGTCCTTTCTCCAAGGTTGCTACAATGGCCAAAACTCAAGGGAGATTTTGGCAGCATGAGGATAGGAATATGGATGGATGTGAAATGAGGAGCCCCTACCACCTTTTAAGAAGTTTTGGTGGTGGGGAATACCATTTGTGGTTTTGTGGAAACCAATGGTATTGACCAACATGGTTTAGGTACTTTTCCCTCCTTTTTTCCTTTTTTGAATAAAATTAATATTTTTATTCCCTTTTTAATATTTTGGGAATTTGGACCATTTTTTAGGGTTTTTTTATGCTTTTTTAGGAAAAATAATCTTTTTGAGTGGGAAAAAGGGGTGTACTAAGGTCTTTTGGTGACCTTTTGTTGGCTTCAGAGGCTCAGATGGTGGAAAAGTGGACAAATGGGTCATGTGAATAAGGAAATGAGCTAGTGAGCACTTTTTAGGTGTTAACACCATGGTCAATGCATTACATTATGTCTCACATGTGATTTTCCTTCACATTTCCTCACTAAGAATAATGCCAACAACATCATCAAATTTCAAAGTTTTTGAACGAATTACCGAGTTACTTACAGCCATGACCAAGCCATTCTAGCTTTCTGCCAATGAACACAACATTATAAGAGCCCTAACCTCATCTTTAAAGTTCGCTTTTATAGAACTTAGCTGATTTGTAATCATATTAAATTCATTTAAATGATTAGCAACAGATCCACCTTCTGACATCTTCATATTAAATAAACACTTTATTAGAAATACCTTGTTGGAGGCCGAGGGTTTTTTATATAGCTTACCCAATGCGCTCATCAGACCCTCCGTTGTCTTTTATTTGAAATATTAAAATCCACCGATGAAGCTAGGAATAGCCATATTGTTCCCAGTGCCTTTCTCTCAAGAACCTCCCATTCTTCGTTTTTCATAGTCGCCTGTTGTTTTGCTTTTCCTCTCAACGATAGGAATATATATTTCTGGTACAGATAGTCCTCCATTTACATCTTCCATAACTGGTATTTTTTGCCATTAAATTTCTTGACCTTCAACTTTTCTACTTCTGCCATTTCTCCCACTCTAACCAGGAACCCTTCTTTCTTGCGAGTTTATCTGCCAAATAGACCTTTGGCTCTGCTACCAATTGTTAGAAAAACATGATTTCATAGCAATAAAAATAAACTAGATGCAAATATAAATCACATAAAACACATTACAAGAGAAACAACAATATAACATGGTTCACCCAAGATGGGCTACGTCCACATAGAAATTGCCAGTCCTTATTTTATACCATCCAACAAATGAAAGGATACAACCTGCAGCACATCTGCTGCAACTTCCTCTTCAATCTCTCACAATCTCGCTTACACAATCATAGAGATCTTTATAATGCTACAATACACAACCGTATTACAATGCCTTCCTTTTTTAAGAGGAATTACCATTGGAAAATACTATGGAACACCCAATACCATGGGCCCGTAAATCACCCATTATTCAGCAAGTCAAGACTATGAAATTTTAACATTTTACAAGGCATTTTTCTCCAAAATTTTCGCTATGGGAGCGCTTCCCCTGAATCCACGCCATGGGGGATCCCAATCTAGTCGTATCCCCCCGATGGACCCCCCATGGTGACCATTTTGGGGGGGGGAATCACCCCCAAACCCACCCATCATGGGCTAGGATCCAGACACGGTTGAAACATGACCTTTGAATAAGGAAGATCAGGCTCCACAACCAACAAATTCAACGTGGAAGGGGATTATGCTTGGTTCCTAGATCAACAACTCCCATCACGCAGGGAACATATGGTAAGATATTAGAGATAATGTAACCATTAGGTGTTTATATCTTAGAATTTGGGGTGGAGTAACATTTATGCTTTTCCTAGATTGCAGGAGGATGGGACAAGTGTATTGTTGAGATTGATTTTATGGCAATAGTTCCAAATTCAAACAATTATAAAAGAAAAACGAATATAAAAAATAACTAGTAGTTGGGTAACTGATAGCTTATGCATGGATAACTCTTAGTTGGTGCATGGATAACAAGGAAAACAACTCGTTTAACTAGAGAAAATAAAATCTAACTTATTTGTGCCACTTAACTTGTGGCGTGTTTGTGTTCACTAGCCACAAGTTAAGAGGCTGTGCTAGTTTTTATTACAATTAAGTCATTTCTTCTAGATTTCTTTTCTATCCTCACTAATTCTTCCACAATAATGTGTTTTATGGTTACTTGTGGCGTATTCGACCTCCTTACTACTAATGCGTTCGGAAGCTTCAATTTACCCTCCTGTTGTTACGATGGTTACAAGTATATAGATGAGGGCTTGTTGATTAAACATGGAAACATTATTGGAATGTTTATTCCCCCTCTTATTTCTCTATAGATTAACTATGGGGCTACGATGTAATACCTTGCCTGCTAACTTGTTCTTTATTTATAGATTTATGAGCTCTCTATAGGTAGAATATATATAAGAATGTTGTATTGTTATTTCTTTTATGAGCTCTCAATAAAATAATTCTTTTATATGAGTTTTGCACTCTCACTGTGATGATTGAATGATGTATTATGTTATATTCTTATTTACCAGCCGAAGAACACGCCTTCATGTTGGAAATCTATGTGTGTATGTGTAGGCTATCCATTGGGTTTTTCCTAATATGCAAATGAATTATTTTAGCTTTTGACCCAATACGATGAGTGAGATGCCAAAATTTACAAGTATGCATACCATGATAACGTTGGGTTTCATATTCTACAGGGCTCAAATTTGTCCTTGTTTGAATTCATAAATATTGCTAGGTTGGCTTAAATCAAGGGAGAACTACACATATCAGAATTTACTGCGCAGGTTTTACAGTTTGCAACTTACTGGAATTTACTGCGTAGATCTACTGTTTACTGCACAAATATTTTAGATAATGTAATGTCCCCATCCAAATAAATTACTTGATTCTCTTTTTTTAGATAATGTAATGTCCCCATCCAAATAAATTTTCATGAAGGAAAAATTCCACTAACCTACTAGTTCCCTAGGTTGGGGTGGAAGCATTAAAACTTGGAATAAGGGAGCTACAAGACCCAAATTGACCTTAGACTTCCAAATTCACATTAATTGGGTCTAATCAATAATAATAAAAATAAAAATAAGGTGGAATTGGGTCATGAGGGCGCATAAGAGGGTGTGGGACCCACATGTGGCAAGATTCCCCAGTATAGATGGCATCATTCTCACATCAATTTGAGTCCAAGGTGGAGGGTAATGTACTTGGGGAAGGTGAAGAGGCAATATTCATGGAAAAAATCAAGGAATCTCGAGTTGGAGTGGAATATTAACTCCCAAGGAAGAGGAAGAGGCATCATAGAGAAATTGTGACACTTGTAGCTAGATTCCATGGCATCTATGACAACCATGATGAAGGAATCTATGACAAGTATGAAAAATTCAGACTTGATTGCAGCCCTATGACGAATTTGACATATCAGGGCTAAAAATATCCACCAAGAGGGTGCATAGAGGGAGTTATGGTCAACCAAGATTCCCAATTTGAATTGGGGAAAGAGAAGTGCAAGGAAGAAGTGGACAAGTGTCTCATGAAGGAATCTACCACCAATTCAAGTTGAGTGAGACCCTTGGAGGGAATTCGAGCTCATGAGTCCACTTGAGGTTAATAAAAGAGGAGGATGAGTCACAGGAGCATATTTTTTTATCCTTTTTTTTGCACTCTTGGAGAGCTTTGTTTTTCCATTTCACGATGGGTGTTTACCTTCCCTTCTATTAAACGAATTTACAAGGTGAAACATCCCTGTCAAATTTGGTTGGAGGAGAGGCCATTTTGCAACCTACCCAGTGCTTCAAAACATTTTATGTTTGTGGAAAAACATTACTTTAACTTTTATTGTAAAGTTTTATATTAATGACCAAGATGGTCAAGGATGACTGTAAATGAATAATATTGTTATTTAAATAAATTAAAATAGGAGACACTCACCCAAAGAGACTATTGAAGAGTGCTCACTGACCCACTAGGAGGAATGAAAACTGGTGTAGAAGGAAATGGACAAGTGGCAACATCTGAACTCATTTACTAGCTGTTGTTATGGGACAGCTACCCTAAAAATGTGGTCATGTTCCCCAAGGATGATAGAACTAAGCTGATGGCTCATTGAATGCAAAATTGACCACTAAATACCTAGGCAATCTTTATATAGCCATTGAATTTGAGCAGGAGCTCATATATTCTTTGATGAGAGAACTTTTCCTTTTGGTGTTAGAATTGATCCCACAAGAGATTCAATGAGGGGAAGCTATGTAATGAGTTGCAGAGTAAGACTATCTTATTCTTGCTAAATGCAGAGGTAGAGCCATCTATGCAAGTCTTAATGATTGTTGGAGAACATGAGTATGATATATATGCAAGTCTTCATGATTGCTGAAGTACATATGAGTGGTTTGTATGCAAGTCTTCTTGATTGCTGAAGTACAACCTAAGTATCTTGCTTCTACATGGTTCTTCATCCTGGTGGTTTAGTGAATAGGATCTGGGGTCCAAAAGCAAGTGATCTTGGCTGCTTTCTGGAGAAGGTTGGGAGGAACGGTCCTCTTTGGGTGTTTTTCCACCCTATCAAGTTATCAGGTTCTACTTGTTTATGTGTTATTTATTTTTAAACTGTTAATATTATTCTGAAAACTGTATGAATATGTTATCATAGTTTCCAATGTATTTTAGATATCAGTTAGCTGCTCTAAATGATTGATTTATGAACTGATAAATTATTTCTATAAATTCAATGAATGAATAGATGATATAAAGTGATGAATAAATTATTCCTGTATTTTTCCTTTCACCATAGGGTGATGTACTCTAGTACAGGAAGGGTTTAATTAACATAGATTAGAAATGAATGCCATGTTGTGATTAAAATAATGATCTTCTATTTTCTCTACCAAAGTAAAGATATTTTCATAAATATGCAAAATGTAACAACTATCAGAACTTAGTAGTCCTAGAGATTACCTATGTTTTATAGTCAAGAAAATAGATATCAGATTTAGACTTTATCATTGTTACTGCTCTAATCATTGTATGTATACTTATTATTTAAATAGTTCATTTATAAACAGATTTATAATGATAATCCTAGCAGTAATAATTTATATATATACAACATCATAAGTGTTTTATACAAAAATACAAATATTTATTATACTCTATAAACTCTCTTCCTGAGAATATGTAACATCCTTCAAATTCGACTCCTATTGTTATTACTCAAGTGTAAATGTAATTATGAATTTTGTAAATGGCCCTGGTGAGGAGCTCAAGGCCAAGGCCCCACCAGTGGACCATGAGTTAGTGTTATGTTTTTAAGTCTTAGATTAATCCTAGAACGCTAAAGAATAGCAATGAGACTAAACGATAAGTAACAAAACCCACCGATAAGAAAGGGAGCCATGTGTTGATTGACCATATCACAACTTATCATATTGAAATATGATGAATGAGGATATGAGTTTGTCCTAGTAAAAATTACTATTCACCCTAAAAAATCTTGGTAGGATACTATAGCCTAAGTCATTTTAATCCTGTTATGATTAAGGCATAATAATAGATAATATATATATATATATATATATATATATATATATATAGTGGGGGACATTATATTATAAATATAACTATTAAGTATATTGAAGGTGTGTCTGATAGAGTTATTAATAGTTAAGATAACTCATTTATACATATATATGATTAGTTAATAGTTGAGATAACTTTTAGAAAAATGTTATATATATATTCTTATGTAAAGGTTGAACTAATAGTGATGATGATTATTAGGTAAATATTAAAATATATGTATATTCATGTCTCCATTATAAATGAAAGAGTTAATGAAAAATATTATAAATGAAAGAGTTAATGAAAAATGTGATAAATATTTGAAAGGAAATTATATATTTATAATTTAAAAAAAGATTTACTATTTATCAATAAACCTAAAGCTAAACCATAACCCTTAGAGAACTAAATATGATTAGTCTAGACCAATCGAATAAAGATCAAGTAAATATTTTATTTTGTTTTGAGAAGAGCATAAGGTTATTCCACATACACCATATTAATAAGATAGAAGAAAGATTTCTTTAAAAAGATTATTTTTAAGAATTACTTTACTTATAAAATAAAGTAATTATATAAATAAACCCCTTTGAAAAAAGATGGAAGGCACATTTATATTCTTGTTAAAAGAGATATAAGGTGATTGATATTAGTCAAAAATTGAACACCAAACTATATCCTAAAAAGAGTACTAAGAATAAAATACTTGAATGGATTTATGTATATTTAAAAATGCACATAACGTTCATTATAAGATTATAGTCCTATGAGCTTGAATGGATTTATGTATATTTAAAAATGCACATAACATTCATTATAAGATTATAGTCCTGGTTTTCATCTCATTCATTCGAGCATGATGCTGTTTTAATTTTTGGATTGTGGAGCACTCAACCGTGAACCTCTTACCACTCGCTCAGTTATGGAGCACGACACTCATTGACCTCCCACTTGTCGTTTTAATGTGAGGAATCAAACTATTTCATTCCAACCTTTTATGAAGGAATGCCTTCTCCTGGATGGCTGCCACATGTTCCATACTGTAAGCCAAGTATGCGTGGTGGTGAACAGCCGTTAACTAGTTAGTAGATACTTCTTTCTTTATAAGAGAGAGGGGAGTTTTGTCTTGGGGGGATCTCTCGGAGAAGAATGGGTAAGGAGTTAGGAGCAACTCTCAAGCTGCGTAATGACGGCGAGTACGTTGGAGGTGAGATTAGTTTGTTTAGGAGAAGTCATAATGGAAGCGATTTAGGTATAGGTTGTGAATAGAGTGGATGGAGATCGCATCTATGGAGTTAACCGACAATTGTACAGTAGAAACCTGGTAATTTTCTACTCATTGCATCCTTCTTTACAAAAGCTTTTATATGGTTAGCGAATTTATTTCTGTATGTATGCTTTAAGATACAAGGACGGCTCTAGCAACCGATTCTTATTTTACTGCATATTTGTTTAAAATACTGGTAAACGTATATACACACATTGCACAGTTTTGTTTTGGACGATTTTCTCAAAAGAATGAATCCACCATATAACTCCGTATTAATTAGAAAGTTGTGCAGGACTTCTTCCAGCCAGGCATAGTCCATGATTTGGCTTGGAATACCATCTTAACCATTTCCTTTTTGTTGAAAGATACCCTTGGGGAGGTCTCGGGGGCTAGTTAAAACTATTGCATCTTCCGAGTATAAATCTCTTCGAAAGTTTATTAAGCTACAAATCCTGTCGAAGCCGGTCTAGTCCTTAATGTTTAAGACAATATAGACCCTATGCACCTATATACCTATTACCGCTTAAGATTGAATTCACTGAATACATATTCTTTTGCTTTTGCTATGGTATGGCTACTAAGTTAGAGATGCTAATTGCGTTTGGCATGTAATCTCCGATTATTATCGCACATCCTGGTTTGTTGATGAAGTCAACTGCATTAAACCTCCATGCGTATACTCGATCTACAGCTTTTCATTAATAACGCCTCCGTAGGATAAGCATTCACGAACCATTTAAGGCTGTTTATGTATATTTTCATTCCTTATACTAATAATTATTAAATGAATGTCTTTGTAGGTAAAAGTAATTTTCTGATAGAAATCATTATATGCTACATTCGGAAGAATTTATGTCATAACTTGGGTAAGGAATATATGTATACATTTAAATATATACATACATATATAAAGTATTACAATAGTTGTGATGACAATATAAATAAAAGACAATATATATAGGTATGTAACAAGAGTTGCGTGCAGCTTAGTCCCCGCCCTATAGGATTTCATGTAGAAATAAATACTGGATATTATGAATTGATGTTTATTAAAAAACAACAAAGAAAGCTATGCAATGACTGCCTTCCGGAATGATTTATTGTAAAAAAACAAAGCAATTGCTCCCTTTCTTAAAAGATTTAATGTAGAAATAAATACTAAATATTATGAATTGTTTATTAAAAACAACAAAGCAATAGCTCCTTGCCCTAGAAGATTTATTGTATAAATAAATATTCGCAGTTGTTGTTTATGAAAAAAAACAACAAAGCAATGCAAACAATGTTATTGGACTTGAAAGAAACAAAATATTCATTTGAGAAGCCACAAAATGGAAAAGTCTAAGAATATACACTAAAGGGTACTGAATAGAAATACATTCCCTTTGATGTTGAGAAATTCTCAAAAAGTGCATTAACAAATTATGCACCAATAACAGTTTTAGTTGGTACATAGAAAATTGCACAACTTTTTGATGTTGCACTTATTTTGAAGGCTGAATGCGATTAATGTGATGCAATGACCAAAAGAGAGTGATTGTTGCAAAATAAACAAGAAAATAACATGTTTAAGGTACTATGCTTTTTCAAAAACCAAACCCAAAGAATAGATGAATCAATGTTTAACGTAAGGGGACATTCACCTATTGATTCCCAATGGCAAATTTGTAGAAATCGTAGTGTAATAATGTGACCTTAAGCTTTCTTAATGATTGTTGTAGCACAATTTTTTTGATGTACACATGTGGCTTGTAGTTAGATATCAACCTTGGAAGATACCAACATTATAGTTGCAAGTGTCTCTGAACAGTGTAGGAAAAGTTGAAATCTCTACGATAGTAATTTTCCTTTGTTGCATATGCTATAACTTGAATGATATAATATAATAACAGTGTAAGTTTGGTGTTCTCATATATGCAAAGTGTAGCTATAGAATGCAAATTTATTTTGTTGGTTTTGTAGCATTTTTTTCTTTTTTTTCGCAATGACAAAAAAAATCCAAACGCTGGAATATTGTTAAGGAAAACAATATTAAACCACCCGTAATGTTAAACCATTATATTATTTTTTCTAATTTTTCAATTCAAAAATTTATTATTTATCCCAAAATTTAATCACAAATCATGTCACATCAATTCAATCTAACAGTTCAAATTATTATTATTATAAAAATAAAAATAAAATTATATTGAATAAAATAAAAATAATCATAAAAGAACTAACCAACTTTACTTAAGTCTAAGTTTTAAAAGGTTAATTAATATATGGTTTCCAATAATGCCTACGCTAGGGACTAATAAGTAGAATGAACAACAAAGTTGCCTAGTAAATGCCTTATAAAAAATAAAATAAAATAAAATGGTAACAAGACTAGCACACAAAATAAAAGCTTATTGTATTAATAATGAAAACAATTATTGAGAAAATAGAACCTAGTTGCAAGGAATGAAGCATAGCTAAAAAATTATAGTGATTTGCAATTTCTACTAATTAGAAATTTCTTGATAATGTAAATTCTTAATATTACTATTATTTAAGGAGGTTTAATATTGCTATTTTCTAATATAATTAATTGATTCAAATATGCTTAGTTTCAACTTCTCACATTTATACTTAAATAATATGGAAGTATACCAACATACTTGTTTACCATAAGTTAGAAGAAGAAAAAAAAATTAAAAATAAAAAGTTTAAGAAACTAATTTTGAATTAAAAAATTCAATAAATTAATTACAATTTTGATATACAAATTTTCTTTCAAATATACTTAAAATTGAATACTAAATAATATTCTTATTTAATATCACAAACATAGTAATATTATTAATATGAATTTTTATAATACTCCAAAATAATGTTGATATTAAATTTTAAAATAGATAAATTTAAATATAAATTTTGATATATTAAATATTTAATTATTATTTCTTGTTTATTTTTTAATTATTAATTTGAAAAATTAAAATATACTAAAAAGCATTAATATAAACCTATAAGTTTATATATATATATATATATATATATATATATATATATATATATATATAAACATATATTTAAAATACTCTTAATTTTTTGAAAGCATTTGAAAAATATAAAAACTAGCATTGTATGTCTACTAATGTATAACAAAAGTAATGTGGATAACAACTTAGGCTATAATGGGATCAGATGAGAAGATCTGCGGTTGTGATGGAGCTCTTGGGCACGATATTTTGTAGGGATCCATGTGTATTAGGGTTTTTGACCCACAAACTCCCTCCTGGACATGCGATCTATGGTAGACAGTAGTTGAAGCTACCTCTAAGAGGATGTGAGATGTAGATTAGGGTTTCAATTTTGAATCCCAAGGAAATCCACGCTAATTCTGGACATTGGCTACCGGTGTTATTTGGGACCTTCCTAATCTAGAACAAGATCTAAAGGATGAGCTTTCGCATAGTGATATTTGGAAATCAATCCAAGAGAGGCCAAATCTGATCTGTCAAAGAAACTTCTTTTTCTTGGCCTTCTGATCTCCCCACTGCCACTGCTAATCTTGTTGCTTGGCATACATTGTAGAGCCACCAGACTCGTTCTTTAACTCGTCAACATAATTTTTATTTGAAGTGTTATTCTGAGCCTTTCAAAACTATATAGCGTAGTAGTGGCATTGTTGCTGGTAGGTGAAATCAACACCGGTGGTTGTTTACCCGACATAGCAACTATTTATATTGGTCAACCACCTATGTTGATTCAACCGTAGGTAAACTAGTACATGCTCTCGACCTTGCACTACTAGATAGTACACAATGGGAGCTATGTCGATCTTGAACTTGGTCAAAAAAGGTAAACCCACATGTCTATCGTAATGCAAAGAAAGCAGAAGTAATGGCTCGAGTGTGTTGTTCTCGATTCGATAATGTAGAAAAAAACTAGATAATGCAGAACAATACTATGTTTGATTTTAAAGATTGGCTTTATTAGAAGAGTTTTTTTTATTACTATTATGTGGATAAGTGTTTATATTTTACAATTTTAAATGAATAAATAAAATTCCTCTTCCTAAATTGCACCAAGCAAATTAAATTACTAAATAGATGTTTTAAAATATTTTTTTTTTCCTTAAATTGCACCAAATTAAATTACAATTACTAAATAGATGTACTAATTTTAAAATAATTTTGTTTCTTTCTTAAAACATGAGATGCAGCAGACTTTTGCAAAACTACCATAAACTCTAGGATACGACATTGTAAATTGGCCTTTAAAAAAGGTTGAAGATATTCCATGAAAACAACTGAAAATACTAGAAAGAAAGAATAGCTGGTAGTTTAGCATAGTGTTATGCTACCCCTGGAGCTCAAGCTTATAGCCATTAGCCTTTGTTGAAATAGCTGCAACCTGCACCTTTGACATTCATACGACATCAACAAACACTTCAAAGCTTAAGACAAAAATGTGGAAAAGCAAACTAGAAGACACGAAGTATGTTCAAGAGGCACGAGCAACATTGGAAGACTAAATGTTCTTCTTCCAATTAAAAACAAATACATTTCACAACATCCAGCCGTGAGAACAAAGAGACTGGAGTGACATCCATTCAAAGGCCTCGATAATGCAAACGAAAATCTTAGATCCAAATCATAGTTTAAGGATTGTTCAAAAGGATATAAAAAGATGATCTAAGCTCTATATCTCACTATCTTAAAATCCCTTAACCACATCATTTCCATTAAAAAACAACAAACATTAAACCCTAAAATTCAAAAGCTCTGATAATTAAGCTATCGGCCATGGCTGTGAAGGTACCAAAATGAGAGAAGAATCAAAAGCTTACCAGAAAATTAAAATTAAAAGAATAAATGGGTGCGAGCACTACCCCTACTTCAAAATTCATCACATGAAAAACATGCCTGGATATTAAGAAAAAAAGAAAATTACAAATTACATTCACAACATCACACAAAAATGGAGCTATTTATATTTATTTGTGTATAATCTAACAAAATCACTTTACTCATGCAATGGCACTTGAGCTTGTGAGAGAGACTACCTAGGCTTGAGGCCAAAGGGCTCCCTAGATCAAACCCTGAATGACAATAACGCAAAGAATTCCACCTAGGTTAAGAAATTTATTATTTTCAATTGCAGTAAGGCCATGAATATAAGTGATGAGAAGGTAAATAGCTTGCACAACCAGTGCTAGGTAATGCTTCAATGAAAATAGATTTCAATTCAAGAAAAGACTAGAAGCAGAGCTCGAATTCTGAGTCACATACTAACTCCATTAATCGAGTTAATGAAAACGATATTTTTTAAAATGATTATTTCAAACACTAACTCCATTAATAAAGTAACCATACTTAACAATAATTTAGCTGCGTTAGTGGTTATTATTACATGGATTAGAAGTAAATGTGTTTAAATTTAAATTGATCTATGATGTATAGCATACATAAATTATTATTTATTTGGTTTGGTCGATTATATTATATATAAGATGTTTGGAATACATAAATTATTATTTATTTGGTTTGGTCGATGATATTATAAACTAGCAACAACCACATTTTTAAATGTGGTTGATATTCGTTGATCGACTTATATCAACCATGACCACACATTTGAAAGTGGTTGATATTCGTTGATCGACAAATATCAACCACATTTAAAAATGTGGTTGTTGCTAGTAGACAGCCGACCTGACAAAGAAAATGAAAGGAAATGCATATTAAGTTTAAAAAATGGGGACCATTGTCAACGGTAGTCAACCATCGTCAACTGTAAGTGAACGATATGGTTGACTATGGTGACCGCAGTTGACCATGGTTAATAATAATAATATTATTAATTTTAACAATCATAGTTGGTTATTATTATTATTATCAAGCCATATCAGCAATTCAACCATATCAACCATGGTCAACAATATGGTTGACTTTGGTTGGGGATGGTTAAGTATGGTTGAACATGGTTGATTTGGGTTGACCATGGTTGACTATGGTCGACATTGGGTGACCATGGCTCACAATGGTTAACCATAGTTGGTTGTTGTTGTTGTTATTGTTAACTAATCATGGTAACAAGGACAACCATAGTCAACCATGTTCATCCATATGGTTGAATTTGGTTGAATGTCAACTATAGTCAACTATAATTGACCATGGTCAACCAAATTCAACCATTGTCAACCATGGTCAACCATAGTCAACCATGGTCAGCCATATCATTGGATTTGGTTGAATGTTAATTATAGTCAACTTGACCATAGTTGAATGTCAATTATAGTCAACTTGACCATAGTTGAATGTGTATGGTTGACCATGGTCAACCATGGTTAAATTTGGTTGACTTTGGTTGACCATGGTTGGTTATGGTTGAGCATGGTCGACTATGTTTGACTTTGGGCTAACCATGGTTGAATTTCTTACTTTGGTCAAGTTTTGGTTGACGATGGTTGATATAAGCCAACCGTCGTATATAAGCCATATTAATTAATTAATATGGCTTGCTAGTTGATGATTGCTGGTTAGGTTTGGTGAATTATTATTATTAATATAATAATGAAAAATAATATTATGGATACACAATTAATAATATTACTTAAATAATAAGAAATATATTAATTAAATATAACGGTTAACCATGATTGAGTAGTGTTGATCTTGGGTGACTATATGGTTGAATTTCATTAACGATGGTTGACATGGCTTACTATGGTTGATTATGCTTGACTTTCGTTAACCATGTTTGAATTTGGGTGACCATATTTGATTTTTGTTAACTTTTGGTTGACCGTGGTTGACTTTGGTTGAATTTGGATAACCATGGCTACCTTTTTTTGACTTTGGATTAAAAAGCTGTGGTAGCCTCCCACTACAATTCTTATTGTAACTCTTATAGGCTAAAAATCCACAATCATATAATCCAATAATATTATGTAAATCAATATTTTATAAAATAAAATTATTTCATTAAACTTTATTTCTAAAATATTACAAAACTTTAAAAAACAAAATAATTAAATATTTATATAAAACAAAAAAAAATTCCAATATATACTTATTTATTTTATTACATTTACGTATTATAATAATAAGCACATGTAATCAATATTTCATGAAAAAATACCATATCATTGTCAAACATTACATGGTAAAAAGAAAAAGGATCATATCATCTTTTTTTCTAAAACAAAACTAAATAGAATAAGAAAATAATTATATTTATAAGTAATTTAATATATCACTATTTTCTTATATAAAAGAAATATACTTTTTTAAGACAAATATGTAATTCTAATATATAACTATTTCATTATATATAACAAATATATCTTTTTAATTCTAATATATAACTATTTCATTATATATAACAAATATATCTTTTTAAGACAAATATATTTCAAAATTTAAATAACTGTTAAAAAGTTATTTCATTAAAAATAAATTCAATTTTTAAAGAAAAAGATTGTTTGTAAAATTGTTAAAAGGTTATGTCTTTAAAATTAAAATTTAATTTAAAAAATATTCTTCATTTTACAGTAACATTTGATTTAAGATAAATTATAAATCAAAATAAGAACATTTGCTACGTGATAAATTATAATTAAAATTCAGAAATATTTGTTATGAGATAAATTATAAATCAAGATATAGAAAATTTGTTTTAAGATAAATTATGAATAAAAACTCTCAACATAAAAAATAAAAAAAATATTTGTTTGGCGATAAAAAAAATCTTAAATATCTTGGACATTTGTTTAGAGATAAATTATAAATAAAAAATCTCGAACATTTGTTTAAAACAATTCTCAAACATTAGAAATAAAAAATTGCCATGACACATTATAAATCAAATCTGGCTGGCTTTGAGATAAATTATAACTCAAAATCAGGAAGGAATGCTTGCTCTAAGATAAATATTATTTAAATCCCAAAAGTTTGCTCTCACATAAACGTTTTTTTTCTAAATGTTTATTTAGAAATTATAAATTTAAAGTAAAGTTTGCTCTCACATAAACGTTTATTTTTCTAAATGTTGATTTAGAAATTATAAATTTAAAGTAAAGTTTGCTCTTTAAATTTTAAATCCAAAATAACACTATGAGACAAACGTTTATAAATTTAAATCCAAAATCACATTTGTAATCTTTTGCTAATTTTAACGGATTCATATGGGATTTTGTTTACTGAACTTTTGTTATTACTTAAATAAAAGTTACGAGTTTTTTCAAGAAAAAAAAACTAAAAAATTATAAAAACAAAATCTAGAAAGTATGCTTTGAGATAAACATTAAATTATAAATTTAATTGATATGTATCAATACTATAATATATAAATATATTAAATATCAACCATTATATTAATACAGATTTTTTTAGTAGATAAACATTAAATTATAATAAATATAATAAATATCAACCATTATATTAATATAGAATCTTTGTTAGGAGATAAACATTAAATTTATATAAATTTATTGGATATCTATCCGTTGAAGATCGCTTTGGCAAGTACCATCGTATACTCTCACAATGTGAAGGTCATTAAGAGGTGAAAGCCCCAGCCATAGGCCCGTTGCAGCTAAAACATTCGCCAACCCTTTTACCCTAGATCTCACGAACACAACACAAAACCTGCGATGTCCGACTTCTGCGCTGTCACTGCACTATATATATTGTAAATTCCGTGTATACTACAAATCTATGTAAATAATTAAGCAAACACTTTTTAAAGGTTAAGCATTTAAAATTGAACATATCTTTCGGACTTCAACAGAGATATTGGTGAGTATGTGCCTCATACACCAAGAGGAAATTGTGAATGAAATCAAATGAAGCTTCAATATAACAGCTTTTGAAGTAATGGCAGCCAACATGGTTCTGCGCACAAATTACTGCAGCCGAAGGAGGTCGTGTCAGCTATGAGTCTCAATGGCACTGATCTTAATGCAGTATTTCATTGCCCAGTTTCAACCAACGAACGCAGAAAGCAACATATGATTTTATTATATTTCAAAGACTGTTATGTCCAAAGACTGCTCTCTCCCCTTCTGTGCTGATCTTGATCTCCATTACCTTGAAATAAGAAAGCAACATATGATTTTATGATATTTCAAAATACTACATTAATAAACTATAATTTGTAAATCTAATGGACTGAAATTGGAATCAATTTAAACTGATTGAAATTGCAATCACAGATTGTCAAATTTGTAACACAGCTATCCATTCCGCTAAATTAAATACAGATTTTGGAAAACAAAGAAAGCAAAAGGGAATAGATCATCTTATCGAGGAGTCGATGTAAAACCCATTTCTCGGCTCCTGTTCATCTATCAGTTATCACATGCAATAATAATATATAACATTCACACAAACAATAATGAACCGACCGCGTGGAGTGTATTAAGAATAGTTTCCCAGGCAAATTAGTTGATTAAAAAAAAACGGTGGATTAATAAATGACCTTTGGGTATCCTATACACTCTCAGTAAATATGTACCCTTGGATCTTTGTGCTAGACGAAGCATATACTAGTTTATTGGATCTCGATCACCCATCCTTAATCCTTAATTAAAAGGACGCGATAGCTTCCCACGGCGGATAAGATTAGGCATGGCTTTAGATTTGAAAGAAGATGCATATTCCCTGGCTTTAGATTTGAAAGCTTGAAGGGTGATGAAAATTTGGTTTGGTCGATGATATTATAAATAAGATTAAGCATGGCTTTAGATTTGAAAGAAGTTGCATATTCCCTGGCATTAGATTTGAAAGCTTGAAGGGAGATATGAAAAATTGGACGATGAGAATAAAAATTGGACAATGAGAATATGGACATCTTGATTTCTAAGAATTAAACCTCATGCCGAAAAATACATCCCTTTCAGTGGACTCACATGTTTATTATCTTCCCGTATTGCTTATTTGACCAAATCCTCTCTTATGAAACTCATTTGACTTTAGTAGTTGTTTGCTTATAAAGTGACTTATTTGACCAAATATTCTCCCATGAAGCTCATATATCAATTGTATTGTAGTAGTTGTATGTGCTTTCCTTGTAAAAGCACAAGGACCAACTAACACTTACGCCGCCCTGTGTGAGGGAAAGAGAGAAAATAAATTCAGGCATGGAACATGACCAAAACAAGTAGTTTAAGTCCCCCATGAATCTAGACATACATTAGCATGTCTCCATCTTCGCAGAGTGGGAGATGATGAATTGATAGTGGGGTTTATGTATTCCAGCCAATCATTGAGTGCTTTTCTCATATCAATGAGCTTGACCTTCAGGCCTTTGCAGCATTTTGCAGATTCATATAATATTTATCAAGATTTTTATATTTAATATTGGAGATGAATAATTATCCTTAGACATATGTTATCCATATTAGGCGGATCATGTTCTGTCAATTCAAGGAGGAAAAATGGCAAAGAAAAAGTTGGCTAGAATTGCATAGAGGAGAAAACTAATTCATGTTTTTTGAATTGGACAGAGCTAGTAAAGCACAACTAGGAAGAAGATTTATACAACCTTGTGAAAATTAGAGAATATAGAATAGAAAGAACAATAGCCATGTGTAGTTTTTCATTAACATTTTTTAAGTTAGCATGTTGTAGAATATTTTTAATTGTTATGCAGTACAATCATTGATCTGGATTCTGCGCTCCGTAATCGACATTTTTGAATGGTATAAGTTGATATAATTGATGGCTCGAAGGGTGAACACAGAATTGATTTCAAATTTCTATAAATTTAATGTTAAAACCTTGTGAAAAACTCTTGCAGCGTTTTGGCATAGTCCTTCAAAACGTTTGGATTTATGCATATTAAATTCATCTTTGAATTTACCCTTCCAATTCATTCATATAAATCATTATACGATTGATGAGTAAAATAATTAGTTGTCCATGTTCAATAATAAGTTCCATGTTCAATAATTAGTTATCCATGTTCCATGCTTTGTATTTAACCGCCGAAAATTCCCTTGTCTGGAACTAGAACCGTAACCCTAACATGGCATTTTTAGATATTCCAGAAAAATCTAAAATCAAGTATTGGATTTTGTTGGTTTGCTAAATCCATCTTAATTTCTTATATAGTTGGTATTGATCCAAATGGGGAGATATGATAGCTTATAACCTACATCAGGTGCTTTGGATCACCCTAATCAAATATTTAGCAAAGAGAAGAAACACTTACAAATATCCCCTAGTTCTATTGGAGAGAAAACACAAAAAATGAAACCGAGAGAACAATATCATTCAAAGAGAAAATACATTCCCGAATCCCTAATGGAACACCACAAGGTATTCAGTGTTGTGCCTCAGAGGTAGTGACAAAAAGCATTCAACATGCATTTTTATGATGTTACCTATTACATTAACACATCACTGGCACAACATTACAAAACATGGGCATTCAAGAGATATGGTAACCACGCAACCCTTGCCACTTAAAACATTCACACCAAACCTGTATAGAAGAAAATACGAAGAATCAACAGATGCCAAACAATTGTGAATAAAGGATTTTGTAGATCATTACCTAACTTCCTATCCATACTAATATTTGTGTTGGGTGTGGAGTAGAATGCCCACTGGACAAGATTTTCTCCTCCTCCTCTAGATACGCAAGCTGGAACAGTGTCCTGTCACATCCCCAATGCTCTGTTCCCTTGGGAGCATCGGATACCATTTTTTTTATTACTGTACAACATTACATATTGTCTCTAAAACGCCAAACCAGGTTGGTTATCGTCACAATAAGAACAAACACATATCATATTGCCTCCCCCACCATCTCCTCTTCCTCTCAAAAACTCATTGAAATCTTTCTGAAACTAATTATGAAAATAAGCTTCTTTAAAGCCAGAGAACTGCAACTAATGCGACAGCTGCAGCACATGCAGATAAGATAACATGGCATGGAGACAACACGTTCCATTAGTTTCCTTGCATCGAATCCGTCAAAAACTTAAAAACTGCATGCCAGCTCCTTCATTGGAAAGGCAAATCGTGTAATTTGGTAAGTAATAATCCATGGGTTGGTTAATTTTTTAATTGAAATGACAGCTCAGGAGCGGCTTGTGAAATGAAATCCTGCAGCTCAGGTCAACACCACAATGTCAACACACAGTTTTCTAAGTAAAATAAATAGTGATATGTCAGAAATATTTCTGCTAAGTATAATGTTTGTGAAAAATAATTTATTTTATAATTTTTGTTAATAGCGTGGAATCAGAAAATTTGTCAAATCTAGAGGTTTTATCCAATACACTTCGAAAAAAAACAAAATAAAAAATATCAAAAAATATTATTATTGGTAGTAACTTTATAAAACATAATTTATAATTATATCTTGTTATCAAATTAATTGTCAAAAGGGGAACATATAGTCTCATGCCTATGACACGGACTAAAAATACAATATAGGTGTACATATAATTATCTGCTACATATATACATATATATAAAAATAAAAATAAATGAAATTAATCTTAGTATGCTAGTTCCAAGGTTCGGTTCACCCCATGATGCTAGTGTAGGGTTTTGGGCATTAAAGTAAGAAATTATAATAACCTCTACTTTGTACATTTTGGAAATTAATTACTCTCGATATAAGTTATGTGAAATTTATAAAGCCACATTTGAGACCTTAATAAGTCATCTAAAGAGTTTATGTCCTTAATAGATTATTTAAAGCTAAAATAACATTAAAGTAGGTAAGGCTAATAAAACCTTGGGAAAAAGCCTTCTATTAGTAAGAATGCAATATGGATGATAGATTTTTACAAAAAGTTTGCAAATAGAGTAATTTGAAATATATTATTATTATAGAGTACCTTAAAGTATAGGTTAGAGGATGTTTAAAATATGGGAGGTTTGGAAGGTTTCCTTGATTTATTTATTTGGTTAAAAATTTATGTTAAAGTAAAAGGTTTTCCTTAGATAAGGTCCTCTTCTAACTTTTTATTTTGTTATGGCTATTTGTTGCTTTGAAGATAATTAGGATTCAAAATAGGGTATTATATACATATGGTTGATTCATGAAAAGCTCTATGTGATAGAGACTTGATGGAAGGAGAAGGAATCTTGTTGCAGCAACCTTGTTGCTCGTTGTAATCCTATTACTTTTTGCCTAATAATAATAAATGCACCCACTTTTTTGGACTAGCCCGTGTATGGGTGAACCACGTTATTTTGGTCACAATTATTTGTCTATGGCTTTTGTTATATGTGTATGTTCGTTCTTGACGAATGTATGATTTTCCTCTCATATAAGTTATCTAAATAGTTGATGTTTATAACACATTTGTCCAATGTATCTTGGAAAGGGGTATTTCATGTTAAATGTTGTTTAAAGGATATTTCATGTGTTCAAATGAAGACCCTAAAGATGTTTCATACGAGGACCAATGAAGTGCATAAGAATCACTTAATATGAAAAGGTAATTTCCACTTGTTGTAAGTACATACTAACACCCTTGCATAATTATTCAATGATAAATTTTATGAAGCATTACATATCGCATTTATTAAGTAGAAATTTAGATACTGATTATATGTTTATAATTCTGCAAAGCATTTTAACGGCAATTAAACCATTTGGAAGGAAAATAAAACCACCTAGAAAATTTTTAAATTTTATGAAAATTTGGAGATGTGACAAAATACAATAGCTAGGAAATACATGTTTTCAAAGTTAAAAACCATAAATAGAATTCCTATCAAGTTACAAAATTACAACATTATGGAAGTCAAGAATAACATCTTGAAAAAAACCTAGATTATGCTTATCACATAAACAGAGTATTATACTATCGAAGCAAACAAGTTCAAAACAAAACTCCTATCAACACAATATATAGAAGTCGTATATATGATATCATAGAAAAATAGAATTTAAATATTCATTTTATTTTCCAAAAATAAACCCAACAGGTATCGTTTATCATAAACAAAGTAATATGCAAAAATACCAAATCTAAACAAGAGTTCTAGAAAATGCATTCACCTATGCAAATAACACAACTGATAAACTATATTATGAAATATGTTGATACTATTCAGACTAACATGCATTTTACAAATAGATTATGAACTAAGCCGAGGGTCCACCCTGTAAACACCATCTACTATCAGATATCGAATAATGTATTGAAAAAATTTAATTTTGAACTATAATAACTATGTAATAAGCAAACTCTTTAATAATAATACGAATATCATAAATTATTAAACAACATAATCATTGCAATCTCGTATCAAGGGTTCCAGACCTGTAAGGCTCACCCTAAGTTCAAAGAAACTATTATGAATTGGGTTACACAACCCCAGGGTTTCTCCAAACAAATTAAAATATAGAGGGGCTCAGTACCCATTATATAATCTTTAACCAAATAAAAACGTAACTATTACAATCAATAAAACATTGTAGTGATTATAGAACGAGCTTGATGGCACCTAATAGATGCGTCATATTCATCGCATAAAAGGAACAATTAATTAAAAAGACAAGGGTTCGAGTCTCAAGAATGAGATCGCTCAGTCAAAATATGTATATATAAAAACAAATGACAAGGTTTAGGGTTTTAACCCTGTGACGAAACGAAACCATGAACATTTCAAAACCAACACAGAAATCCTAATTAAAATGCAGAATCCAAGTTAGGGTTTGGACCCAAGCTTTTATGCTTTCATCTTTAAACTGTCAAACTACTGTATTGACAGTGGTAATAAAAAATGTAATACCGGAAGGCTTATACATAAACAGTATTATTATTTCCAACATAAGGCTTAAAGCCCAAACAATGTATATTCAAAAGAATGAAAATGCAACCTACAGTTTGTACCCATACATATAACCAAAAGACATTTAGTGACGGTCTCGACAGAGACAGAGATAACCACTGTAAGAGAAAACAATACTGTAGTCATTTTTATTAAAGCACGGGCATAAACCCAACTTCAAAACTTACAACTACTTTTTCATTTAAAACACCCGAAGGCTTACATTAAGTATTTACAACAACACTGGTAATGCTGGATTTTACGTTGACAGAGGAGGCTCGTGGAGAAACCAAGGGCTTACCGTGGTGTAAAAACCACTAGGGTTCACCTTTAAACTCAGAAGTGTTGAAGCCGAAACCTGAGAAGAGAGCAGTGAGCAGCTAGAACCACCCTGCCAAGGAGCACTAGGTAGTTAGACTGTGTCATATGCAAAAACATAAACCAAGAACTTAAAATATTTAAAATACTAAGCGGGCTGGGAACCATTGCTTACCTATAATAGAGAAGACGAAAACTCCATGAGTGTAGCTCGCTTAGCAACCAAGACCACCAGTGTTCGCATTATAGTAGACAACGTTGAAACCCCAAAACAACCTTTCACAATAATGGAAATTGCTCAGAGGTGCCCTTGCGACCATGAAAGCCAAGCAAGAGCCCGGTTCTCCAAACCCTCACGCATAAACATTAACAATGCCAAGAACAACGATAAGTTAGGGTATTGTTCCCATCGTGGAAATATCCACCAACCTTCACGTGGGATCTTAAATGAGCCACACTAGCCTCCACTACCATTTAAATTTGTTACCCACATTCATATAGTTGAAACATACCGTTTGCATTTCGACCTCCATTGCACTATTAGTGCCAAAGACTTTGCTTATAATATAACATTTAACCCAATGTTAAATAGTGTTACACCATCACCTTGAGTGAAGCCATTAGGGCTAGAACAAATCCCATAGATAGGGTTATAACATTGGTTTCCATGCAAAACATAGGTATAGTTAGGATTAAATCCTCAATCCTTGAAATAAAGGCTATCTTCAACCAAATTATGCATGAGAAGTCTTATAAATAACCTCGACAGGGTGATGCAAAATGTATTAGCTATAATAGCTAAGTAAGCCCGAAGTTGCACTAGAACTCTCATGCCAAGCAAAAGGGGAATTTACACATAATCAATTTAAAGGATAAAAACATATTCGACATAAGAATGGTTATTTAAATATCAAACGTAATATATGTGAGACATAAGATACATAGGTTTTTTAATATGAACTCAATTACATTATGTTTCATTGTACATAATAACCAACAATCAATGGTCCATAGATAAAGAAACAACTAAGTTCATAAATACTCACGAATATTAAATGAGACCCATAGTCCTATTAATGACCTAGGGAAAAATAAATATATGTCAACATATGGAATTGTAGGACAGTAAAATAACTGCATAAAGCATTAACACAATATCTAGTCGAAAGAATTGTAATCTGGATAGTATCATATGATCACTTATCAGGTTAATGTCGCCAAGACACTTTTAATATTGACGACAGTTATAGATAAGTAATTATTACAACTAAGAGTATAATTAAGCAATAAATAAGATGATAAACATTCATATTTATATTTCTGCATAGAATTTAATAACAAATAGACTGCCTAGAAAAATTTTAAATTTTTGATGAAAATTGGGGATGTTACACATTCATACCTCTTATAAGATATTAATGAAGGTGTTTTGTTGCAGGTTTGACTCCCTCTTCAGTTCGAGTTCATATCTTATGTATTTCTCCACTATCTCTTCTCACAATCTTCTCTCAATGTCCATGTTCTAGTGTTGATGGCTCACTCATAGTTGTATAAAATTTGTGGAGGATGATTTTGTGACTCCAATGTTATGTGATATGATGTATTTCACTGTATTGATCTACACATCAGAGACATAGCTCAAAATCCTATGTATTTCATGCAAACATTCCAAGCAAATCACTAATTCGAGCTTGTGTCCCCTTTACTTTCATATGGACTTGTTGGAGTAATTTTATATCTACTTGTATAAGAATTTATCTGGTTTTTTGTTGATGTTTTGAGTAGACTATGATGTAATGTTGATGACCAATATATTATATGTAGGCCCATTGGGATTTTGATTAAATATTGTGAAGCAAATTCCATGTCCATTGTTACTTTTTCCAAGAAATTTGTATATTTCACAACATTCTATTTTATGGGAGTGATAGACAATTATAGAACCTGATTAACGTTGAATTTTCGTTTCCCTTTAGGTCATTTATTAAAGGCAAGTCTCTATTCATAAATTAGGAAAGGTCGTATAGTGTTTGGGAAGCCAAAAAGGCCATAGCCTAGTGGGGTTTTAACCATCGAATTCACTAGTGTTTTCCCCCTTCTTTCCTTCTTGATAAATGAAAGCCATGAATGTATGATTGTATACTATATGTATTTGTATGTCCTAATACCCCTCAAGACATTCCAAATATAATTCTAAATTATTTGGGAGAATTTGGGATAGCTTGGTTTTAACTAGTCCAAGGGTCAAAATTGGCCAAAGTTGAGAAATTGTCATGGTAGGGATGTTATAGTGGTATCGGAGCATGGTCCTTTCACATGATCAGGGTTACCATTGATGAGATCAAGAAGTGAACCCCCACCCCTAGAAATAGATATTGAAGATACCCTTAGTGAAGAAGAAGAAGTAGGATAAGAAGTAAGTTATGTTGAAGAGATGAGCAAGGGTGACAAAGGAACCTCAGAAATGGATGATAGAGAGGAGTTTAGGAAGTTCATGAAACTATTTTTTGAGGACATGACAAGGAAAATAATGCAAGGGTTAAAATTTATGGCTATCCAAATTGGGAGCAAATTGGCAGCATGAATCAATAGTAGTTCTCATCCTGAGGAGAAAAAAATAAGTGGAGAAACAATATTCTCAAGGATCCGGCCTCACAATCACCGTAATGAATTCAAAAGCCTAGAATGAGCCACTACACCCAAGTTTCTTGAGTCTACATAGGACCTTGGAAATCAATATGGGATGCAGGAAGCCCTTGATGAGTGGCAGCAACTGAGTAAAGAGTGTAGGAGGACCCTACAATCCAAACAATTCTTCAATGTCTCAAACATGATCAAATCTATAGGAGGTAGCATAATACCTTTCCAAAATAAAGAATTGATGTATACCTTAGGAAAGGTATCCCCTCCCACGTTTTATGGTTCACAACAAAGTTTTGCTAGTGCTTGGATAAAAAAAAATAGATGTGTATTTTCAGTTAAATCCAATGGTTCAAGAGGATGCATTGAATATGGCTATTATGCATCTTGAAGGAGAAACTAATGATTGGTGGTTCCATGGAATTAAGACCTTAGTACATGACCAAATAACATCTTATGAATATTTTTTTAACAGGATGATGGAAAGGTTTGATCGAAAGGACCCTGAAATTCCTTTTAAGGAATTAGCATAGTTGAAGTAAACTGGAACCCCTAAGGCCTACATGTTGGAGTTCCAAAAATTGTTAGTTATGGTTACCGATATCTCTATGGTTTGCTTGGTATTTATCTTTAATGAAGTGTTGGATAAACCATTGAAAGGATTGGTTAAGGGTCACAATACAACTACATTGAAAGATGCCATGAACTTGACAAGAGATCTGCAAAATGTGCTACCCAAGACAAAGTATCCTCCCAAGACCAATTTTCCTTCCGAGTTCAAAGATGACAAGAAACCATGACAAAAAGACTCATTTGGGAAGGATAATAAAGAGGGACCAAGTAAGGAATAACTCAGGAGGAAGAATCTATGTTTCACATGCCATAAACCATGGGTACCGGGGCATAAATGTGCTAAGGAGAAAGCACACTTCATTGAATTTTTTTTCTGATGAAGATGAGGAAATGGAGGAAGAAGCACAACAATCATCCCGGAAGAGGGATATGACATAGCAGAAGAAAATTAGCACCACCTGAAATAGGGAAGATGGAAGTACTATCATGGGTTCCTCGATTACACACCCTTCGATGCAAAGGAGTTGTCCAAGGGAAGAAGGTTTATGTATTGTACTAGTGGATGGAGGATCAACCCATAACTTCATTGATGCAACCATGGTGGAGAGGATAAAGTTGCCTACCAAAGCATTTTATGGGTTTACAGTCATCGTCCCAGGTAACAATTCTATGGAATGTAACACATGGATTCCAAACCTACAACTTACCATAGGAAACTACATTGTTCCTAAAATATTTTGTGGTGAATGTTGCTGATACAAATGTGGTTTTGGGAGTCCAATGGTTGTACTCTATAGGATATCATACAGTGAAATACCAAGTACCTGAAATGAGGTTTAAAAATTCAGAGGGAAAGCCAATATTAGTGAGGGGAATGCACACCTATCCTAACCAAGTGGTGTCCTCCCACATTATGAGATCCATTTTGAGACATGGGGACATTGAATGGGATGAAAAATGTTTAATAACTTCCCCCAAACTGAGCATAAAGATTTTAGAACATCCAAAGGATATAGGGAAACTATTGGACAAGTAAGAAAGGGTTTTTGGAGACATTCCCCTTGGAACGCCACCTCACAAGGGAGTTGAACATGTCATTGTGTTGGAGGCAGGAACTCAACCTATCCAAATTCAACCATACAGATACCCAAAAAGGTTCAGGGATGAGATCAAGAAGGCTATCAAAGAAATGTTGGAGTTGGTACTCATAAGGCCAAGTGCAAGTCCCTATGCTTCATCGGTTGTCTTGGTGAAGAAAAAAGATGGAACTTTGAGAATGTGCATTGATTTCAGAGCTCTAAACAAGAAGACATTGAAGAATAGATATCCCATCCCTCAGATAGACTATCTCATGGATGAACTATTTGGAGCAAAGTTCTTTTCAAAGATTGATCTTAGATATAGTTACCATCATATTCGAACGAAGGAGGAAGATGTGCAGAAAACTTCTTTCAAACTCCATTATGGTCATTTTGAATTCCTTGTCATGCCTTTTGGTTTGACCAATGCTCCTGCAACCTTCCAGTCATGCATGAACAAAATATTTTGCAAGCAAATCCGTAAGTTTGTTTTGGTTTGATTTGATGATATTTTTATTTACAATAAGACATGGGAGGAGCATTTGCATCATTTAGAAGTTTTATTGTAAATATTGCATGAATAATCTTTGTTTGCTAAGTTTTCCAAGTGTGAGTTTGAGTTGAATGAAATTTTGTATCTTGGGCACATCATTGGGAAAGATGGTGTCAAGGTGCAATTGGATAATATAAGGGCCATTCTTGATTGGCCATCACCTATGAAAATCATTGAATTGAGGGGTTTTATTGGGATTTACACTTACTATAGAAAATTTGCGAAGGGGATTTCCCAATTGATAGCTCCCCTCACTGACTTGACTAAGAAGGATGCTTTCCAATGGAATCAAGATGCAGCAAAATCCTTCCAAAAAAGGAAAGAGGTAATGAGTAGTTGTTATGTACTTGCATTACCAGATTTTACTAAACCATTTGGCTTGGAATGCGATGCATCATGGGAAGGCATTGGAGCAGTTTTAAAGCAAAACCAACACACCATATCTTTTGAAAGCAGGAAGCTACAACCACATGAGAGAATCTACTCCATATATGACAATGAAATGCTCACCACCATGCATTCTTTGGTCAAGTTTAGACAATATATGGTGGAGAACAATTTTTTGGTCAAAACTGATCACAATATCTTGAAGCATTGTCTTACATAGAAAGATATCAATGAAAGGAAACAAAAATGGGTGAGTAAGATTCAAGCGTTTGGTTTTGACATTGAATATGTTAAAGGGAAGAATAATGTTGTAGCAGATGCATTGTCTAGGAGACCCTCACTCTCTCTTATGGGCATTTCAGAGGATTGGAAAGGCATATTAATAGTAGAGTATGCCAAAGATAAATTTACTTATGAACTTTTAGATGGGACCAATGGAGATGATAGGTATAAAGTATTAAATGGACTAATCTACTATAAATACCGAATCTACTTAGTTTCTGGTTCGAATTTGAAGCAAAATATTTTGAATGCAACTCATGATTCTCCCCTAGTAGGCCATCCTAGTTTCTTTAAAACATATACGAAGCTAAGAGAAAGGCTATTTTAGAAAGGATTGAAGGGCTATGTTCTAAATTATGTGAATGAATTCAAGATATGTTATCAAAACAAATTTGAGCACAACCATCCTGCTCGTCTCCTATAACCCTTGTCTATTCCAGAGAAAAAATGGTAAACCATCTCCATGGGCTTCATCATAATTTTTCCCAAGGCACTTGGTAAGGACTATATTTTTGTTGTGGAGGATAGACTCACCAAATTTTCTCATTTATTTGTTATTTCCTCATCTTTTACTTCTATTGATGTAATTGTAACTTTGGAATGTATTTCACCTATGTATATTGTACTCCTATAGAGATATTATTCCTCTATACAGAAGTGTCGTCATTTGTATTGACAAGTGTCGCAAGTGTCGCAACTTGCATGTGATGGGTTATTAGACCACCAAGTGTGGGGTCAGCCCTGATTAGTATTACCATGGGTTATTAGACTGAGTTAGACAAGTCAGCCCTGCTAGTTTATTAGGTAGGTCGGGTCAAGTATAAATAGAGTGCGGGAGCACTCTATTTGATCATCTCATTATTCACTTCTACACTCACTAGAAAGTGGCGCACTAGTGGAGGAGGAGGTTCAGCTGCTAGGAGGACTATCTCTATGTACTTGGGTTGTATCTCTGCTCTTTCTATCTTTGAGGAAGTTGTGGGGTTTTTCACCTTTATGGTTTTCCCCAGTGAAACTTTGTGTGTCTATTGTCTTATGTGATTGCTTGTTGTGATTGATATGATTGATATGATGTACATGTTATTCTCTCAATAAATATCCTAGAGTATATTGAATTGATACTAAAAAATTAACATGGTATCATAGCTAACCTGAGAAGAAGACACTATGTAGTTGCGAAAGCTAGGGCATCTTGTTTTTGGGTTTCTCTCCACATATTTTGGAAAATCAATATGATAGATTGAATCTCCTCAGCAAGGTGAATCTTTTTGTCTAATTAGAATTCAATTTTGGGCACTTTCATTTTTGGCCCTAAAAATTACGGTTTCCACAAAAATAGGAATTTTTGAATCATGAGACCATAGCTGGAAGATCCTTGGACAAATCAAAGTTTAGAGCTTTGGATCGATACTTTTGGTTGGGTAAAACTCTGGGAAATGCAAACCCTAATTCAGGGTCCTCCCTAGTGAATCCGAGAGATTGAAAAGCATTTATGAAGGGTGAAACTTTGCAGTTTTCAATTTCTGAGTATACCAGGATGATCAACTCATCAAGGCGCATCTTTATATCCTTTCAGAAGTTTGAAATTCACATTTTGAATTTTTAGGGTTTCTTTGACAAACCCTAATTCAGTTCGAGATCCATATTTCTACAAATCAAGTGGTAAGACCTAAATATTTTATATTTCCATTTGAAGTACTCTTTAAGATGTCTCACCACACCAAGCTTGAGGATAAGCTTGAAGGGGCTGATAAATTCCGAGCATGGAAGTATAGGATTGGGTTAATCTTGGAAGAAAATGAATTGGATACCTATATAAGTTCTGAGGTCCCTGTCCTAGAAGAAGAAGAGGCTAAGGCCTTACACAAAAAGAACTTGGTCAAGGCTAAGAGAATCATTGTTGATTCTATCAAAGACCATCTCATACCACATGTGTCATCTCTGAAGACACCCAAGGAGATGTTTCATTCCCTGACCAAGCTATTTGAAGGGAAGAACATAAATTGGAAGATGACTTTGCAGAATCAATTGAAAGGGGTAAAGCTTCATAATGGAGAGACCATTCAATCTTATTTCTCCAAGGTTTCTTAGATCAAAGAACAACTTGAAGCTGTGGATGAAGTGGTGGAGAATGGTGAAATTGTCATGACCACTCTGAATGGACTACCTAGGTCATGGGATTCCTTTATTCAAGGAATTTGTGTAAGAAGGAAGTTGATCTCCTTCAGTAGAATGTGGGAGGAATGTTCACAAGAAGAGGCTAGGCTTGTATACCGAGAAGAAAAGATGAGAAGTGAAGATCAAGCTCTCGCATCTCACACCAAAAGAAGCAAGCCTAGGAAGGAGCACTCTCATTACAAGAGATCCTCTCACAACCATCAAAAGAATAAGAAGGATCTGAGATGCTTCACATTTAATGAGAAGGGACACTTTGCTGCAAATTGTCCCAAGAACAAAAGGGACAACAACAACAACAACAACTTCAACAAGAAGAAGAAGAATAACAAAAGGAAATATCATGCTCATGTCGTTGAGGATTATGAACCTCCCAAGAAGAAGGATAGATCAGAAAGTGATGACTCATCAAGCGAAGATGAATATGTTCTAATATCTACTCTCACAGGTACTATCTCTCATGGTTGTAATGATTGGCTTATTTACAGTGGGGATTCCAAACACATGATTGGGCTTAAAGAATCTTTTGTAAATATATCTGAACATGAGTCACCCCATAAGGTGAAACTTGGGGATGACTACCAATATCCTATCAAAGGAAGTGGTGAAGCTTCCTACAACCTAGACTTTGGGAAGTCTTTGAAGATGAAAGAGGTTCTATATGTACCTGGGCTCAAGAAGAACCTACTCTCCATATCTGCATTGGATGCAAAAGGCATGAGGGTTGCATTTTTAGATGGCCAAGTACTCATGTGGACAAAGGGTAAGACCATAGATGATTCAGTAGTGATCGGAGAGCAAGAGGGAGGATTGTACAAATTGAAGGGACAACCTAAACATGCCATGGTACATGAATCCATGGAACCAAGTGAACTTTGGCATAGAAGGCTTGCACATGTGCACTATAGAGCACTACCAATTGCAAGTAAAGTTGTAGAGGGTCTTCCTGAAATCAAGACATAACATGAAGGTGTTTGAAAATGATGTGCAAAAGGAAAGAATACTAAGAAGGCATTTCCAAGAAGTGAAAGCAAAGCCAAAGGAATCTTGGAAATCATCCACTCCGATGTATGCGGTCCAATGTCATCCAGTTCTCCAAGTGGGTATGTGTACTATGTTTCTTTCATTGATGATTTCTATAGGAATACTTGGGTTTATTTCTTGAAGAACAAATATGAAGTGTTTGATAATTTCAAGGAGTTCAAAGCCTTAATGGAAAATCAAACTGATAAGAATATCAAGACATTTAGATCCGACAATGGCAAAGAATTCAGTTCAGGTGATTTCAAGAAGTTATGCAGTGATTCAGGGATTAAGAGGGAGTTAACTGCTCCCTACAATCCACAACAGAATGGAGTTGCAGAAAGAAAGAATAGAACAATCATGGAAGCATCACAAGCAATGCTGCATGATCAAGATCTACCTATGCATCTATGGGCAGAAGCAGCTAGGATAGCTGTGTATGTACAGAACAGAACACCTCACAAGATATTGGACAACAAGACACCAAAAGAGGTCTTCTCTGGTAAGAAACCTGAAGTCATCCATCTCAGAATATTTGGTTGTCCAGTATATACACATGTTCCAAAGGAAAAGAGGACAAAGCTAGATCCTTCAGGAAAGAAGGGCATCTTTGTGGGGTACAGTGAAAGCTCGAAGGCTTACAGAATATACTTTCCAGGGTAAAAAAAAAATTGATGTTAGCAGGGATGTAACATTTGATGAAAACTCAGCCTTCATCAAGTCAAGAAAAACACCTGTTGAAGATCATGAAGAACCAAAAGAAACCAGATTTCAAGACACCACCATGACTGAAGCGATTCCAGATGCAGATCGTGAAATGGAAGATCCGCAAGAACCTGTAGATCCACCCCATGAGAAGAAATCTCACAAGAGGAAACCTGCATGGGCTAGAGAGCTCATTCAAGATGCAGAAAGGTATGGCATTCCAAAAGAAGAACACAGATAAAGAAAGAGGACTAGATCACATATCGGTTATGTTTCCTTACTCTATGACATTATGAGAAAAGAACCTTCCAGTTATGAAGAAGTAGCGGAAAAGAAAGAATGGAAGGATGCCATGGTCAAGGAATATCTGTCGATCATGAAGAATGATGTTTGGGATGTGGTCCCAAGACCTGAAGGGAAGTTTGTGGTGACTTCCAAGTGGTTCTACAAGATCAACCATGATGCAGATCACAGCATAGAGAAATACAAAGCGAGATTTGTAGCTCGTGGCTTCTCCTAGAAAGAAGGGATTGATTACGAAGAGACTTTTGCTCCTGTGGCTAGATACACTTCCATTAGATCAGTACTTGCTCTGAGTGCAGTGATGAAATGGAAGATACACCAGATAGATGTCAAGACAACTTTCTTGAATGGTGTAGTCGAGGAGGAAGTGTATGTGGAGCAGCCACTTGGTTTTGAGACACATGACAGAGAGTCATATGTGTGCAGGTTGAAGAAAGCCTTGTATGGCTTGAAGCAAGCTCCTAGGACTTGGTATGGTAGGATAGACAGCTTTCTATCCAGTTTGGTCTTTACTAAGAGTAAAGCGGATTCCAACCTGTACTACAAGGTTGAGGAAGGCAATCCTGTGATACTACTCTTGTATGTGGATGACCTATTTGTAATAGGTAAGGATAGATTGATTGCCGACACAAAGAGGAAGTTTGCTGCCAAGTTCGAGATGAAGGGCTTGGGGATGATGCACTATTTTCTAGGCATGGAGGTGTGGCAGAGTGTAGATGGAATCTTCCTTGGACAAGGGAAGTATGTAGTATAGATCTTGAAGAGGTTCGGGATGATGGACTCCAAGGCCATGGCCACACCTATGGAATCGAACTTGAAGCTTCTATGTGATGATTCATCTGATCCAGTTGATGTCACTGTGTATCGTCAGATGATTAGGTCCTTGATGTACCTAACGAACACTAGACTAGATATTTGCTTTGCAGTGAACACATTGATCCAGTTCCTGACGGATCCCAGAGGTGTTCACCTGGTTGTTGTAAAGCATATTCTGAGGTACCTGAAGGGTACAATTGATTATGGGCTCAAGTATTATGTGAATCAAAAGTTTAAACTACAGGGTTATGTTGATTCGGACTGGGCAGGCAGTGCTGTAGATAGGAAGAGCACTTCTAGGTGCTGCTTCAGTATGGGATCAGGTGTGATCTCTTGGTTTAGCAAGAAGAAGTCCTGCGTAGCATTGAGTACAACCGAAGCAGAGTATGTTGTAGCTTGTTTGGCTAGTTGTGAGGCAGTATGGCTCCGGAAGCTACTGTCTGAGTTATTTGATCTCCCATTGGAGGCTACTGGTATCTTTTGTGACAACCAGAGTTGTGTGAAGCTGTCTGAGAACCCGGTGTTCCACGAAAGGTTGAAACACATTGAGATCAAATTTCACTATATCAGGGATATGGTGCAGAGAGGAGCAGTGAAGCTCGTGTATGTTGCGATGGATGAGCAGGTTGCAGATGTGTTGACGAAGCCACTAGCCAAAGTGAAGTACAAGTACTTCAGAGAGAGACTTGGTGTTCTTCAGATTGATGACACTTCGAGGAAGAAGTGATGGACACATTTGCAGGAGCCATTCCGAGCATGGTGAGAGGAGGATCCTTCCATGGCTATGGATGTAAGCATTGTGTGATGAGCATCAGGATGATACTCTAGTTACTGCTCTGTATATGCATCATGTTGGATGCTTGTTAAGATAAGTTGGATCATGTATATGTATATGCATCATGTTGGATGCTTGTTATGATCCGTTGGATCATGTATATGTATATGCATCATGTTGGATGCTTGTTATGATCCGTTGGATCATGTATATGTATATGCATCATGTTGGATGCTTGTTATGATCCGTTGGATCATGTATATGTATATGCATCATGTTGGATGCTTGTGATGATCCGTTGGATCATGTATATGTATATGCATCATGTTGGATGCTTGTGATGATCCGTTGGATCATGTATTTGTATATGTATCAGGTGGATACATTATATGATTAGGTAGATCATGGATGATTATATGTATCAGGTCTGCATCATATGGATGCATTATATGATCATGGTTGATGAGCTTCAGGATGTTGCTCCAAATGATATGTATCAGATATGCATCAGGTGGATGCATTGTATGATCAAGATGATCATGGATGATGAGCTTCAGGATGTTTCTCCAGATGATATGCATCAGGATGATGCTATGATGATGATCAGGTTGATCATGTGATTATATACATCAAGATGATGAATGGTGAGTATCAGGATGATACTCTATGGCCGTGGATAGGTTATGCAGATAAGCATATAATATGGCCCTTAGAGGTTTGTAGATACTCTTTCGAGGTTTTTCCTATGGCATATAATATGGCCCTGGGATATCTGGAAAATGCTCTTTCGAGGTTTTTATTGGGAGGACATATAATATGGCCCTGGGAGATATGATAGGTTGGGCTGTGTGCCCGTAATAAGTCCTGGGATGCTCTTGCGAGGTTTTTTCCTATGGCATATAATATGTCCTTGGGAGATCCGATAGGTTGGGTTGTGTGCCCGTAATAAGTCCTGGGATGCTCTTGCAAGGTTTTTCCATGACCACATGTAATATGGACCTGGGAGATCCAATAGGTTGGGTTGTGTGCCCGTAATAAGTCCTGGGATTCTCTTGCGAGGTTTTGTGGTGACCACATGTAATATGTCCCTGGGAGATCCGATAGGTAGAGTTGTGTGCTCGTAATAGCCTGGGATACTCTTGTGAGGTTTTGTGGTGAGGTCACATATAATATGTCCCTGGGAGATCCGACAAGTAGAGATGTGTGCTCGTAACAGCTTGGGATGCTCTTGCGAGGTTTTGCGATGCATGTAATAAGTCTCAAGGATTCCACAGTATGGCCAGTGATGAAGACCGGCAGGTGGTGGGCCTACATCCAATATGAAAAAGGACTGGCTCTATAGAACTTCCTATGATGAGTAGATTTAGAGATTGATTGAGATAGCAGTAGCCATGATGATGACGATGATCCAGTGATGATGATCCAGAGAAGAAGACTTGTGCTAGCAGATCTGTGTCGAGAAATACCTTCCTAGTTAAGAGGGAGTGTTGATGTAATTGTAACTTCAGCATGTATTTCACCTATGTATATTGTACTCCTATAGAGATGTTATTATTCCTCTATACGGAAGTGTCATCATTTGTATTGACAACTTTCGCAAGTGTCACAACTTGCATGTGATGGGTTATTAGACCACCAAGTGTGGGGTCGGCCCTGATTAGTATTATCATTGGTTATTAGACTGAGTTAGACAAGTCGGCCTTGCTAGTTTATTAGGCAAGTCATGTCAAGTATAAATAGAGTGCGGGAGCACTCTATTTGATCATCTCATTATTCACTTTTACACTCAGACACTAGAAAGTGGCGCACTAGTGGAGGAGGAGGTTCAGCTGCTAGAAGGACTATCTCTGTGTACTTGGGTTGTATCATTGCTCTTTCTATCTCTGAGGAAGTTGTGGGGTTTTTCACCTTTCTGGTTTTCCCCAGTGAAACTCTGTGTGTCTATTGTCTTATGTGATTGCTTGTTGTGATTGATATGATTGATATGTTATACATGTTATTCTCTCAGTAAAGATCCTAGAGTATATTGAATTTATACTAAAAAATTAACAACTTCTATAAAAGTAGCTGAGCTATTCTTTAGAGATGTTTTCAGATTACATGGACTTCCAAAAAACATTGTTAGTGACAAGGATAACAAGTTTATGAGTGCATTTTGACAAGAAATCTTCAAGTTGGTGGGAACAAAATTGAGTCCTAGCACCATATATCATCCAAAAATTTATGGTCAAACCGAAAGGGTGAACCAATGGTTGGAGGGCTACTTGAGAAACTATGTTAGTGAGAAACAAAAAGCATGGGCTAAATGGCTACATTTGGGTGATTTCTGCTACAATACCTTTCATATGTCCATTGGAATGTCTCCTTTCAAATCACTATATGGTCATGAATCACATACCTTTTTTTATCACATTTTTGGTGATAATAGAGCTCCAACAGCTAAGGATTGGATTGAGGAAAGTCAAGAAATTTTGAAGATTTTAAAAGATAATTTGCAGGTTTCCCAAAATCAACAAAAACAATATGCAGATCAACATAGGAAAGAGAGAAATTTTCAAGTGAACGATTTGGTTTATTTGAGGCTACAACCTTACAAACAAACTACCTTGAAGGGAAAGGGGGAAGAAAAGCTAAAGCCCAGTTTCTATGGCCCATACAAGATAATTCGAAAGGTTGGGGAGGTAGCTTATGAAGTGGAGATTCTGGAAGGGAGTAAAATCCATAATCTATTCCATGTCTCATGTCTTAAAAAGGTGGTATGGAATCAAATTTCAATTTCAGAAACACTTCCTCCAATGGATGATAAAGGGAAGCTCATACTCATTCTAGAAAAAATCTTGAAGGTAAGGGAAAGGAAATTAAGGAGCACTACCCATAAGAGAATATTTGGTGCAATGGAAGGATTTTCCAAGTGAGGATGCCACATGGGAAGTTGAAAATTTTTTGTAGCATCCAAGATTGAAATTGCTTGGGGACAAGAAATCTTGGGTGGGGAGGACTGTAATGTCCCAAACCAAATAAATTTTCCTGGAGGAAAAATTCCACTAACCTACTCGTTCCCTAGGTTGGGGTGGAAGCATTAAAACTTGGAATAAGGGAGCTACAAGAACCAAATTGACGTTAGACTTCCAAATTCACATTAATTGGGTCTAATAAATAATAATTTAAAAAAAATAAGGTGGGATTGGGTCATGCAGGTAGATAAGAGGGTGTGGACCCACATGTGGCAAGATTTCCCACTACACTTGGCATCATTCTCACATCAATTCAAGTCCAAGGTGGAGGGTAACGTACTTGGAGAAGGTGAAGAGGCAATATTCATGACAAGAATAAAGGAAGCTCAAGTTGGAGTAGAAGAGTAACTCCCATGGAAGTTGAAGAGGTATCATAGAGAAATTGTGATTCCTTTATCAACAACTAAATCAAAATATGTGCTAGTAACTATGGCCATAAAAAAAGACAATTTGGCTAGAGTGATTGATGGATGAATTCAATATAATGAAGGGGGAGATTTATTTTCATTCCCACAGTCAAATTGTTATTCACCTAGTGAAGAATCCAATATTTCATGATTGCATGAAACATATTGATATTTACAATTTTATAAGCAAAGTGGTGGAAAAAGGAGGGAACTGGTTGGAGAAAATAAATATTGATGTGAAATATACAAATATTGTTACAAAGATGGTAAGGACATATAATTTTGAATGGTGCAAACAATCTCTATACTTGTTGAAAATGTGATGAAGGAAACAATGGGCAATTTGCACTAAGATGGAAAATTTAGGCAATGAACTTATTGTATATCAACTTCAAGTGGGATAATGTGACAAGGTGAATTCAATATCCATCTCTCTAATATTCTACACCAAGTTCACTAACCAAGCTCCCTTTCCCTAGGGTGCGGGGGTAGATCCCTTGAGGAAAAACTTTGTGGAACCTTCTAGTGTATATTGAGTCTTTCTATAACCCTTTTATGTATTCTATAAAAGGGAAATGACCCTTGACATTTTTTTATAAGAAAATTTGTAAAACGTTTTTTCCAAGTAATAATAAGATTTGAAGTTGTCATTTTGCTATCGTTTTACCTACACACAGGTTTCCAGGCAAATCTTATGTTCTATGGTTATTGTTGTTTACTTCTAATTTAATCTTTTCTAACATCTTAATGCATGGTTTTATTTCGTTGCAACTTGCAAAGGGTGAAATCCCTTCATATCTTTCATATTAGGTGAAGGATTTAAGGTTAATGGATTCCCCAATGAATCCTCTCTGCAATGACATATAATTTTTACACTTTTGATTTCATTTTATATTTTATATTTAATTTATTTTAAAATTTATACTAATTTTTTTCCACAATTTCAAAGGTGTAGAGAAAAATCAATGGCATAAAAAATTATAAACCAAAAAATTATAAATAAAATGTGGAATCCAATTAAGTTACACAAAAGGCAACAAAGCATGCACAACAACATAGAATGAAGGTGAGACTAACGCTCAACACAGCTTGATTATTCATAGGTAATAGTTACAGATATATAGGCTTAGAGAGCCTTCAACAGACTCCTACAATAGTGGATCTGGAACTACACGTACACAAACAACATAACAATATACTAACATAAGTATTTCTCCATTATTATTCTAACATTCCCCCTTAATGGAGAAATAGACTTTCAGCAAATATGCTTGCATGATTTGTAGCTCCCCTTCTGAATCGTACAGCTCCTTCTCTGAATCGTGCAGATAACCATGACAGGAAATTATTCTCAATTGAGAGTAATGCGTTGTCATTAGAAGCAACGAGATTGATCAACAAACATCGCTCAGGAGGAATCTTCTTAATAATTTCAATTGGATTGTCCACACCAACAGTAGGCAAATAAATGTTGGCAAAAATTCTTCCATGAGGCATTTTATCACTTATGCTGGCTAATTTTCTTATAGGTGGATCATTCACACTAGAATCAGCAAGTATGCATCCAAACTCATTATCCCAAACCTTTTCATCAAAGTTCGATTGACCATTAAGCTTGGAAATTCCAACAGTGATATTAGTAGGTGCACTAATCGCTACATTCTGGAAATATGGCGCTTCAGCTAATGTAATAGCAGAGACCAATGGAACTGAATCGATGAGCATCTCATCAAATGCATTTACGTTCTCCATATCTTCAATAACCTGCTCTTGCTCCAGTGGAATCTCCTCACCTCCTTCTTCATCTTTATCCAGTTTCCTTTCTTCACTTTCATCATTTATATCAATAGCTGCAGGGTTATCACGCAAAGGTGGATCTGATTCCAGTGAGATTTCTTTATCTCCTTCATCATTTACAAGAACTTGGTTGAAGTAATCATCTTCCTCTTCATCTTCAAAGATGCTTTCAAAAGAAAGTCTCATGAGGAAGTGCATTTTGAATGGAATAATTATCTTCAATACTGAAGATCGCAGCAACAAAATACAGTACCGCGCCCCTGAGTACTCGTGAAACGCG
Organism: Larix kaempferi; assembly: GCA_027924585.1. Lineage (NCBI taxonomy): Eukaryota > Viridiplantae > Streptophyta > Pinopsida > Pinales > Pinaceae > Larix > Larix kaempferi. The sequence goes on from BSBM01000036.1 coordinate 2,512,749, forward strand.
GTAGTACCGCTCTCCTGCCCACTGACGACTCATGGTAGTCTGAGTTCATGGGCAGCGCACAGCTCAACCTCCTGCGCTCTCTTCTAGAAAATTGAGACTGCTTTTCTTCTTTAGCTGATAGGCGGTGCCAAGAATTCTCACCAGGCTCTGGACGCCCCGGGGAAGAATGGGTTGAAGATACTATTACTTATTCTGAAGGATCTGGATGCCCCAAAATAAAGCATAACACCCAGGGAAAATGAAACACTGGACGCAAAACTTCACAGCCTCTAACAGTAAAGATTTGCACGAACTCAGTTTTTGATAATAGGCTGGGAAAATATTCATCAGGCGAGTTGGCGCTGTTGATATTTGCTGGAACAGCAGAAACCCCAACCTTTGGCTGCCACCCGGAAGAACATGACAGGCTAATATTAGTCACCAACAACGTTTCCAGAGATCAATGATAGAACCCTTGTCCAGAATGAATCTGTGTCCAAGACTCCAAAATAATCCCTCGCCTCCTCTAGAAACATATGTCCAAGTTTCTCATTAGGATCTGCACGGTGATGGGCGCTCTCCTTCAGGACACTTTAAATACGATTCAATAGCTCAACCTCATAGCCTCTCACAATATCACTCACGGCTTTCACAGCAATTCACATCGGGGGCTCGATGCACAGGTTCACGGCTTTCTGACAGGAGCTTTCAACAGGTCACGTCTCTCTGCCTTCACATACACTTGCGGCTCCTTTTCTTGTCACGATCTCGGATCCCATGATTTCCACAGTCTGCTTCTTCTCCACACACTGGCAGCTGGGTGTGTTCCTCCAACCTCAGCTCTGATACCAAATTAAGTTACACAGAAGGCAACAAAGCATGCACAACAGCATAGACTGAAGGTGAGACTAACGCTCAACACAACTTGATTATTCATAGGTAATAGTTACAGATATATAGGCTTAGAGAGCCTTCAACAGACTCCTACAATAGTGGATCTAGAACTACACGTACACAAACAACATAACAATATACTAACATAAGTATTTCTCCATTATTATTCTAACAAATCCCATGTATATTTTCTCTTCAAAAAGGTATTTTTTTGGTCTTTCAATTTGTGTAAATAGTTGGAAAAAAGTTGATGGAAAATAAAAAGTGTATAAAATATGATTCAAATATTAATGGTCAACTTAAAAAAATAATTAAAAAAAATAAAAATATGTGGGATTTACTATATTCTTTGTAGATCATCCTCCTATAATTGATGGAAACAAAACTAGTTTTTATAAATTTGCAAGGACAAAAATTGAAATAAATGTAAATTTGACACATTAAAAGATACTAATATTTTTTTAAAATTATCATTCCAAAAGCAACACAATTCTTTACAAGTTTCTTTTTTACTACACATCAAAATTCACAAAGCTTATATAAGTTTTTGACTACTTCAATTTAAAGAATATTCAAAATACAAAATTTTCATTCCCACATTTGACTAAAAACGGTTACCTGTAGACTCACCCTTAATAAAGAAAATGATTATTTAGCTATTGTAATATATGGAAGATTCGTTTAGCAAAAATTGAAAATCGAAATATTGGGGATATGGTATTAATGTTCAACATATGGTTTATATTTGAAATATGTATTGTCTTGATTCATTGAATATCCAAAATGCCATATGCAAATAAAGAGAACAAAATATGTTTGACATGTGAACTAAAAAGTTTATGAAGTGTAAAGTTTGAATTTTTTTTTTTTAAACTTATTTGTTTATGAATGAATTTATTGATTTTAAGAAATGAGATTTTCTTTAAATTTTTTCATATAAGATTTATTGAAATTGTAATATCAAATAAGTAAACATTATTAAAAGATTTATTGAAATTGTAATATCACATGAGTAAACATTAAATAATATTAAATTTAAAATATATTAGTAAATTCACTAATCAATATAGAATTGAAACTTTGTATCTCTTAGAATTGTTAATAACTTTGATGATGTATGTGTATCTAATTTTCTAGAAAGAGTTACATAAATCTATGTATAGTATTTACCATTTGTGATTATTACTAGGTTAACTCTAGTGTGTTCTTTACTCCTCATGAAGATAGCCGAGGCACGGATCCATGAAAAAATCATACTATCATCTCATAGGTGTAGTTGTCTTTTATACTTTAGCAAAATTGATATATAAAAACTCTTCAAAGCTAGTAGCATTTATAAGTTGTATCATGGTAAGTGATTACACTACATTTTTTTATGAGTAATTTTATTTATAAAAGAAACTATAATATATAAATCTATTAATAATAGGTTTAATATGTTTGTTAAAATTATTTTGACTTATAGGTTTAATATGTTTGTTAAAATTATTTTGACTTATTGGTAATTGGAAAATAAAATAAGTGAAATTAAAAAAATCATTTTTTAATTTCCAAAAAAATGAGTTTAATAAATTGTCTTTTGAAAACAATTAAATTTTTTATGAAAATTTATAACATGAAATTGAAGTAATGCAAAGTCAAAGAAATTACTCTAACTTGCAAATAAAAAGTATACTTCACTTTTTGATGTAAAACAAATGTAGTATATACAACTGTGCTCAACCTTCTATCTTATCAAAATTATAGTAATTTAGGAACATTCCTCTCCATGTTTTTTTATCACAAAAGTAAGGTCCAATAAACCAAAATTGATCTAAGTTGATGATAACTATAATCATCATCATCATAATCATCATGAGTATATACTTTATACATTGATAAATGCAATATTTATTTCATCCATTTTATTTATTATATATAATATGAAACCATCTTTTTTTTATGATAATATCAACTCGGGGAATTCTTACAAATATTTTGGGATTGACATCCATCACAAACTTAAGTAGAACTACATCATCCAGAAAATGATCAATGGAGGGTGGAAAACTTATTTTGGTATTGAAAACAATTGTAAGTTGGAAAATCCTCTGATGTGGGATAAATAGAATTTCCTCTTTGAAGCTCTTGTCACTCTCCTCTTATATGGGTGTGGAGTTTGAGGTTGCATCCTCTCTAGAGAATCTTGGAGTAGTATTGAACAAATCCAAAAGTTTTTTATAGCTTACATATCCTATCCTCGTGATTGAAACTAAAATATTACAAGGAGGTCATTAAACATAATCTTGAAGATCAAAATTATCTCTCCATTCATTTAACTAGCATAAAAAAAAATATCCACAGCTAAAATAAGAACAAACTCTCATAAAAAGGATCTTTGAGAGACTGAGTGTTAGGACATGAAAAGCACTTCCTTTTAGATTTCCTTGTCAACCTTTTATCTCATCAAAATTATAGTAATTTAGGAAGGCTCCTCTTCAAAAAATTTAAGCACAAAACTAAGAACATAAATAAAACTCTAAAGGAAACCAAGTAGTTTCTTAATTTTTTTTTCTTAAACCAAAATAAGTAATAGTAATTTAAGAATGCTCCTCTTCAAGTTTTTTGAGCACAAAAATAAACACAGAAATAAAACGCTAAGTAAAGGTTAACTATTATCATTACCAACATCATCACTTTAAATTTATATTTATATTGAAAATACATTTTTGTTTATTCTATTATTTTGTAAATAATCTCTTCAATACAAAACTTAATATCTAAATTTTATGATTAAATGAAAATAAATAACCATAAAAATAAAATATAGAATTATCATAATTTTTTTAGTGGTTTAACTAAAGGTAAATACCAAATTTTATCATTAGATCAACAAGAACTTTAACTATATAAAATTTACCTTAAAAGTTAGGGTTGGTCAATATTTATGACAATGATGCACAAAAACAAACTAGCTAAATTTTCAAGATGAACCATTAATGAACAAGCGAACTTTTTTAGATGAACTTCACGATTGCAGAACTCCATGAAACTCTTTGGCTTGTTTCTGGTGATTTTAATACAGTGAGAACCAGGCTCACAGATTCCTGATGGAAAGGTGCAAAAACACACCAAGGCAATGGCCACGTATGTGAATTGCAAAAACGCAGTTTTCCCATACTATGGGAAGAATTAAGAATAAATGAAAATCTGATAGAAATATCTATATGGAAAAGATCTCTGATTCTTTCTAATTCAGTGTATGAACAATTCAATAATCGGAAACAATTTGGCAATTTAATAACCAAAATACATATTTAGAGAGGAATTCAGTTTATATAACAATTCGACAATCAAAATATATATTTAGGAAAAAAATTACAATTTAATCATCAAAAAATATATTCAGGAGACAATTTTGTAATCTGACCTAGCTTGTAGAAACAAGAAAAATAATAATTATATGTGGGGAGCTCACTACTATATGGTACTCACTAAAACACACGCAATGCCATTCCACTCTGCTCCTTCATGGACAACCTAAGTTTTTTCAAGGATCCAAAGACCAGCAGAAAGACAAAATTGTGATGCTATTGTGTTCCAACATATACAAATATTAGACAAATATAATGCCCATCAACCCTAACACACATAATTAAGCCATTGATCAGATCAGTGAAGTGCAGCCAAAGGACCATTTTCATGGCTTGGGACGGGTGTAAATATAATCGCTGTCTTCATATTCGCTATTTTGATGATCTTCTTTCCGGTCATACTTTTTGGAGGTTGAATGCACGCTTTGTCCTTGTTCTTGGCATTGCAATACCTTGTGATCTCCATCCTGCAGCACCAAGTTTTGTAAGTTCAACTCCAAAACTGAAATTCAACAAACAATTCACAAATATGAATCTTGATAACTTATATCTTACTTTGTTGGGAGTATTTTGGTTGGAATTTGCCTCGCAATTGGAAAGCCAAACTTGGCTCTTTTCTGCAATGAAAATAAGATTAAACCAACGCTTAGTAAAAACAGACTTAAAAATAATGTCCATTTGTTCAATGGATGAAATGCTTGGTGCCTTATACCGTGTGATAGCAGTCGCAAGGCGATTGAGTGGCAAGTCAATAATAATATCGTGATACCCAACACCAAGAATTTCGCCATATGGAAACTGATATTGCTCTTCATAATGAAATCTGATGAAGACTGAACCGTCTGAAAATCTATAATGAATGCAGCAAGCAGCAGTTAGAGAGATTAATATAGGGCACTTCACAGATTTGTCGTCGTCATGATCGTGATCCATAGTCAAACGTTACGTACATACATATCTGTTACAATAATAAAAGTCGATGAATTCCTACCTGCGTCGACTTTATCACAAATAAATTTGTTCCCGGCAGCGCAGAGCAGTCTGGACTTCTGTGGCAGATGGATTGAAATTTGATATATCTTTCGTACCACACATCATAAAACCCTAAATGCTATTGCTATTAGAAGTTTTCTAACGATTTTGACTTTGGGCTGGATATCTACATGTTTGCTGGACTTAAAAATGCCTCGTTTTAGGTCAAATATGTTGTGTTTCTGGAAACTTCATCTGTTTTCCTTTGAAATTGAAGATAGGAACGGTTTAATTACGCCATTGTGCAGTGCTAGCAGATTCGGTTGATGGCTTTGAATGTCAATGTTTCATTTCATTTCCAATTAATGAAGGTGGCAATGTCAACCAATGAGCCAAATATGTTGTATTTCGGGATAGTTTATCCGTTTTATCTTTGAAATTGAAAGACTGTTTAAGTTTATCTGCCACATTGTGTAGACTGTGCTTGCAGATTTAGTTGATAGCTTTGAATGTCAACGTTTCGTTTCGTTTCATTTAACGAGGGTGGTAGCCTCAACCAATGAATAGGGTTGCGGGTGTGTAAGTAAAATGGGCGAAAGTCTCCACTAAATTCTTAATCAGTTGACAGCTTGTCTGGTAGGTGGCTATCGAACGCGGTATGATTCACGAGGAAGCTTCCCTTCATTCATTGTTACATGTTTCACTTAATGAGGGCGGTAGCCTCAACCAATGAATAGGGTTGCGGGTGTGTAAGTAAAATTGGCGAAAACAGTTGTGAGTCTCCACTAAATTCTTAATCAGTTGACAGCTTGTCTGGTAGGTGGCTATCGAACGCGGTATGATTCACGAGGAAGCTTCCCTTCATTCATTGTTACACGTTATATAAAACACATGTTCTTAAGACAACTCATAGCCTTTGAAGTTTTGAACATGACCTCGCCTTCTAAAATCTATTGAAAAAAGTGATCACAGTTTATGTCGGTTAGAGATCACTTAATTATGTTTATTTTATTTTTATTGGTTAAAGGGTTGTGGTATATTGTGATATATATGAATTCTTCAAACAAAGTATATAAACAATATGAAATACAATAATAGGAGATTTTATTGTTGTACAAGTTATTCCATGATGTTATGATGTTAGAAGTTAAGAGTATTTAAATGTTGTTTCACACACATTTTATAAAGGAGGAGGTGAAGACTATGCTATAGCACTTTTACTTATTGAGATAATGGTAACTTAATGGAAATTGTTTCTCACGGGTAAGAGTATAAGAGTATGGGATATCATAAGAGGGGATGAGATTTTATAGTTATGAAAGTTATTTCATGATGCCATGGATATCTAAATGTTGTTTAATAGAGAAATTGAGATTTATAGTAAAATATATCTTCTCATGTCATTGTCAACAAATAGAAGATGAACCAATTGACCAGAACCAGAAATGAGAATTGATTTTATGAATCATTTGTTTGTATTCAACCTTACTCATAAAACATCCATCTACTTATTTCTCCTAAGCTTGGCATAGTTCCATTCTTCATAACTTAGGTTGGGCTAGTTCCATTTGGCATTGGTTACTTCCTACCCTCTCCCTCCTCCCTTAGTAGTTGAATGTTTCTTCAAAACTGTAAGGATGATTCCGAGTTGATTCAATGATTCCATATCGATATTTGCAAAGAGAATGAAGATAGTCTTCATGGTGGTTGGTTAGAAATAAGGGAAGGTAAGACCATATGAGGAGAAGGTGAAAATATGAATTGTAACAACCCAACTCAACATGGCCCACTAGGAGTGTGGTAACTTGATGGGAATTCTCTTTAAGTCAATCCAAGTAATTTAGAAAAAAAAACTAGTATAATAAGTAGTGGGATCATCACATACATGTTCTCTTATATACTTTTATGATGGTCCAAACTAGTGCTCAAATGCAAGAATCACAATAAGGGGGAAATCACACCCTAGGGTCAATTTTCCACTCAATCAATGTAAGACATGAAACTAGAGAATGTTGCTCAAATGGGACTTATTCTCAATGAGAATATTGACCAAATATCTCTAAGTGCTCTACATAAATCAATTCACTTTGGCTAGCATATTACAAGAATTGTATAGTGGAGAGGTTTCTAGACTCACAACATCCCAAATGTGTGGTTGAGGGGTCTGTAGACTTATAACACCCCAAATGCATGGTTGAGAGGTCTCGTTGCTAAACTTGAAGTTGTAAGTAAGATAAGTATTAATTTTTTTTTCTAAAAATAAAAGATTCAAGCATGTGTCAAGTGAACTTGGAGGATTAAAATAATGGTAGGCCAAGCCATCTCAATGTCTTGCATTCCCACAAAATGTCAAAAAATAACTCCAACCATTGACCCTAAATAGACTTGAATTCGTGGAGGGAACCAAATTTGGTTAAAACTTGGCTCATGTACACCTACTAGAATAAAGACCACAAACCAACATGTCATTTTCGACCAAACCTTATGTAACATAAAAGAAAAGTAAAAAATATAACAAAAACATGCAATACATGTTAACCTTGGTTATGTAACACTTTGAACCATCCCTAATCTAGAAAGGTCATACTGTGGTATACTTCTATTCCCATTATGAAAGATGAACTAGTCAGGAAAACCTCTAGATATAAATTTGTTAATGTCTGAAATGGTTCAAGCAAGAACATTGAGGAAACGCCCTTGAAGGGCTAGTCAAGGGGCAAATGGGGATGGAAACCCCAAGCATTGTTTAAATTCCTTTGTTTTTATATCTCAAAGTCCCACTTTGAATTCCATTTCACATCTCTGTGTCGTAACACCATGGAGAACCTAATGACGCTACCTCCTAAAAAGTGTCGAACCTTATTCTTACCTAGTTGGTCCCCTCCTAGGTCTTCATTGAAGTTCTTAGAGATAAATCCAACTTACCTTAGCCGAATTCCAACTCATGAAGTCCACATGCCACATCATTGAGCATCTTTTACTATGATTTTCACACCTTGCTAGTGGTGCAAGGTGCAAAAATTCCTCATTCTCGCGCTCTACATACTTGTAGGGGCATGAAAATTACATCATTTCCGCGCTCTACTCAGTGTCTGGGGCGCGAAAATTTCCTTAACCATATCTTAGCTTGGAAAGTGGATCTTACCTTTGGGATATTTTCTTGGGATTGAAGCTCCTTTCGATCCTAACTTACCCTGCCTCTTTGTGTTAGGATATTTAGACACTTAGGAGTTAGTTAAGATCAACTTGTGTAATATATCCGTTAGGGATAGTGTGTTTCTTTAGTATGCATTAGTATGCATTTGTAAATACTTAATCCGACGGTCACGATATGTTTCCGACATAGAGTGATCCGACGGCTCAACTTCTCTTAGATCAAACCTAACCTTGATCCGTGGCTTAACACGCGATTGGTCCATGATCTCTATTTAAAGAGCATGGAGGGTCATTGTTTAGTTGATCGATTATGAGAAGCTCATTTGTAACTTTCTTTCTTTGCATAATAAATTGTCCCGTAGAAGCTATTTGGCCGGGGCCGTGGAGTGTTTCCCTCAAGAGGGTTTAAACCACGTCAAAACATCGCTGTGTTGTTCTGTGATCTGTTTGTGTGAAGTGGTTGCTATTGGTGTTCGGTCCTTTGGTAGTACCCTGACGCCCTTGAAGGGCTAGTCAAGGGGCAAATGGGGATGGAAACCCCAAGCATTGTTTAAATTCCTTTGTTTTTATATCTCAAAGTCCCACTTTGAATTCCATTTCACATCTCTGTGTCGTAACACCATGGAGAACCTAATGACGCTACCTCCTAACAAGTGTCGAACCTTATTCTTACCTAGTTGGTCCCCTCCTAGGTCTTCATTGAAGTTCTTAGAGATAAATCCAACTTACCTTAGCCGAATTCCAACTCATGAAGTCCACATGCCACATCATTGAGCATCTTTTACTACGATTTTCACACCTTGCTAGTGGTGCAAGGTGCAAAAATTCCTCATTCTCGCGCTCTACATACTTGTAGGGGCATGAAAATTACATCATTTCCGCGCTCTACTCAGTGTCTGGGGCGCAAAAATTTCCTTAACCATATCTTAGCTTGGAAAGTGGATCTTACCTTTGGGATATTTTCTTGGGATTGAAGCTCCTTTCGATCCTAACTTACCCTGCCTCTTTGTGTTAGGATATTTAGACACTTAGGAGTTAGTTAAGATCAACTTGTGTAATATATCCATTAGGGATAGTGTGTTTCTTTAGTATGCATTAGTATGCATTTGTAAATACTTAATCCGACGGTCACGATATGTTTCTGACATAGAGTGATCTGACGGCTTAACTTCTCTTAGATCAAACCTAACCTTGATCCGTGGCTTAACACCCGATTGGTCCATGATCTCTATTTAAAGAGCATGGAGGGTCATTGTTTAGTTGATCGATTATGAGAAGCTCATTTGTAACTTTCTTTCTTTGCATAATAAATTGTCCCGTAGAAGCTATTTGGCCGGGGCCGTGGAGTGTTTCCCTCAAGAGGGTTTAAACCACGTCAAAACATCGCTGTGTTGATCTGTGATCTGTTTGTGTGAAGTGGTTGCTATTGGTGTTCGGTCCTTTGGTAGTACCCTGTGTACCCGAACATGGTATCAGAGCTTTTATGAAGTGTCGCTTCCGGTTATGATCTAGATCTTGAACTGTTGTTGCCGAAACTCGAAAGGGTTTCTAGTTCTGGTATTTTTGTGCATTTCTGGGCTGTGGAAGGTGTTCCATTGCGTCCGGAGCGTCGTTTCCATTAGAAAATAGTTTTTGTTTGATCGAAAACGGTTCCCGGTTGCTCCAGAAACGCATATTTCATCAGATCTGAAGGTATAATGTTATAGTGACGCATTTTTTTATTTCGTTTTTTGAAAAGAAAAAATCTCATATTTCATCTTTTTCTACTATTAGATTTTTTTTTGGTTCGGATTGTTGCTTTCCTGTCTGCGTATGCTCTTTTCCGTGCACCTTGAGCGATCTCGGCAAATCAGAAACAGAAAGGGAAAGGGTTTTTCTCGGCTGCGTATGCTCTTTGCCGTGCACCTTGCGCGATCTCGACAAATCAGAAATAGAGAGAAAACGTCTACTTTCCGGGCAAGCTAACAAGATCTAATTCCACAAGTGTGGAAAAGTTTTTTTGTTTCAATTTGTGGTCTGTTTTGCAGGAAAAAGGGAAAGCACGCAAACCGAACAAGAAGAGTAAAAAAAAAAAAAAAAACCCTTCCTCATTCTCATATTTTACATACCTTTTAATCTAGCTCACTTGGTTCAAAGTTGCTTTATTCCTTAATAGGTCTTGAGTTCAAGTCTTAGGAAGTTACTTTTAAAAGAAAAAGTGCATGCAATTTCTATTTTCAAGTTACTTTATTGTAAAAGTGCATCTCACTTAAATAATAAAAAAATAAAAATACAAGTGAGTCACTTAAGTTTTTTTTATTGTTGCACTATTTAAAAGTAATATCATTGTAAAAGTGAAATCACTTTTTTTACAAAAGTGGTTCACTTAAAGCAACTTTTTTGTAAAGTGATTGTCAAAAAGTTCATTTTGAGAAGAAGGGGGTCCTTTTTTTTAACTCGACATTCTCTAGCTACCACGTCACTATTGGGGACATCTTCAACAGTTTCTTTGTTCAAGCATAACTTCATCATACAAAGTCAGTTTTCAGTGCCGTTTTTTTTTAAACCGCCTATTTTTTCGAGCTCTTCACATCCAGACTATTGGTTTCTGCTTTTACAACCATTAATTTATAAATATGGCCGCCCCTTGTGATATTCTACTTAATAGTTCCAACTATTTCTCATGGAAATCTCGTATGGAGGATGTTCTACGAAGTAGGGGACTTTTCAGAATTACAACAGGGAAAGAAAAAGAACCCACTGATGATGATAAGAAAATAAAATGGGCAAATAGATGTGATGAAGCTCGTGGATTGATTGAGATGTCAATCTCTACTGATTTGCGATTCCACATATCTGGAATTGATGAGCCTAATGCTGCTTGGGACAAGTTGGAAACTGTGTTTGGTAAACACAATGAAATTCGAGGTCACCAACTCGAAAATGAGTTGATTTCTTTAAATCCAAGTGACTTTTCATGCATTCAAGATTATTTATCTAAGTACAAAACTCTTAAACTCTTATGTGCAGAATGTAAGATTGAGAGGGAAGACAAACAGTGCATTTATCATATTCTTTCCAAACTTGGACTTGCATATTCTGTTTTTGTATCTACATTTTACTCCATGAAATCATCCTTGAATGCAGCTAGCTATTAAGAGCCTAGTCTTGAATCCTTTTGTGATTCCCTGATTAGAGAACAAGATAAACTCATTCATCTTGGAATAATCAACAACGCAGATACATCTGGGAAAGCCTTATTGTCCCAACAGAAAGAAAAGTCCAAGCCTCCCAAGAAACAAAATTTTCGCAATAATAATTCAAACAAGGGTCCCAAACCCTCTCAGTCAGCTCCTTCTTTAAAAAAGGACAAAGGATCCAAGCCAAAAGGCAAGAAGACTGAGCGTCATTGCAACTATTGCGGGAAAGATAATCATGATGAATCTAAGTGTTTCAAGAAGATGGCAGCCTTGGAAGCAGCAATGAAGAAGCACCACATTAGCCTAGATTCACCTTCAGAATCTACCTCTCATGGACATGCACTTTGTGCTTCTGGTTATTCTTATAATGCATCTTCTTCTTCTACTTCAAATGAATGGCTCATTGATTTTGGAGCATCTTATCATATGGCTAAAGATCAAGCCATCTTTTCTATTATGCATGAGTGTAACACCAAAAAAATATTTGTTGGTGATGATAGATCTCTAAGTGTTGTAGGAGATGGAACAGTTCCAGTAGATAATGGTCATTTTAGTGATGTACTATGTGTTCCAAGAATTTCCTGCAATTTGTTATCAGTCTATCAGATCACTCATTCTGGTGAAGGTAAAACTGTGACCTTTACACCTCACCAAGTTGTAATCAAGGATTTTAAAGATCCTCAACACGTCCTAGCTACCGGAATTGTTGATGATATTACCAGGTTGTACAAGTTTAACAACTTTGGGTCATCACCTTTCCCTTCAGTTTTTGTTGCTCATAGTGATAACTTGAGCAAACTTTGGCATGAGCGATTTGGTCACTTAAATTATCGCTCATTGCAACAACTATGTAAATAAAATATGGTGACAGGTCTTCCGATGGTATCTTGCAGAGATGGTGTTTGTTCCAGTTGTGTACTCGGAAAACATCATTGGGACAGTTTTGACAAACGTGCCTCTTGGCACGCCTCGGTTCCCTTGGAGCTTGTGTATAGTGACTTGTGTGGTCCTCTTCCATCTGCTTCCTTTTCTGGTTTCAAGTATTTCTTAACTTTCATTGATGATTACACCAGACGCACTTGGGTTTATTTCCTAAAACTTAAGAGCGAAGTATTTAACATGTTCTTGGCCTACAAGGCCCTTGTTGAAAAACAATCTGGTCATCAAATTATTAAGTTAAGATCTGACAATGGAGGAGAATATGTTAACAAACAGTTCACTACTTTCTGCACTGAACAAGGCATCCAACAACAGCACATTGTTCCATATACACCACAACAAAATGGTGTAGCTGAGCGGAAGAACCGCACTTTAAAAGAAATGGCTAATTGTATGATCCAATCTAAGGGACTAAGTCTTCAATTTTGGGCTGAAGCCATAAATTGTGAAAATTACATAGTTAATCGCACCCCCACAAAAGCATTACAAGGTATAACACCGGAAGAAGCATGGAGTAAAATTAAACCTGATGTAAGTCACTTTCGTGTGTTTGGTAGTGAAGCATGGGCTCACATTCCGGATGAAAAACGGAAAGCATTGCAGCCTAAAAGTGAAAAGTGCATATTTGTTGGATATTCTGAAGATGTAAAAGGTTATAGACTTCTTCAACCACATTCTCATGCTATAATCATTAGAAGAGATGTTAAATTTGATGAAAATATCTTGGCCTGCGAGCCTAACTCGGTGAGTGTGCCATCTTTGGCCTGCGAGCCTGATACGGCGTTTGTGCCTTCTTCTTCTTCTTCCAACTTCCTTGACAGGCTTCCAACTCCAGTTTCTGATGATGACAGTGAGGATGAAAATCCACCTCTGCCTGCTCATGTTCCTCCAGTTGCACCAGCACAAGTGCTTCCTTGATGGGTCCGTTCAACATGTGAAACAGCTGGTGATCTTGCCGGTGATCCTAGAGATCAACGTCAAACACGTTCTCAGTTTCAGCGAGCCTCTTCTCTTTTGGCTCAAGTTTCCAAGAATCATGATCCAGAAACTTTTGCAGAAGCTTTAGGGAATCCAGATTGGGATGCAGCCATGGATGAAGAATATCGTTCCTTAATGGCGAACGATACTTGGGATCTTGTACCTCTTCCAAAAGGAAGAAAACTTGTTAGATGTAAATGGGTCTACAGAACTAAGTATGCATCAGATGGAAGTGTTGAAAGACTTAAGGCAAGGTTAGTTGCCAAAGGTTTTTCCCAAGTTGAAGGGATTGACTACAATGAAACCTTTGCTCCCGTCGCCAAAATGAACTCCATCCGCCTTGTTCTTTCCCTTGCAGCCTTACACAACTGGGAAGTCCATCAAATGGATGTCAAGTCTGCCTTCTTACATGGTGATTTACAGGAGGAAATTTACATGGAACAACCTCCTGGCTATGTTCAGAATAACTCTAGCCTGGTCTGCCGCCTTAAGAAATCCTTATATGGCCTTAAGTAAGCTCCTAGAGCTTGGTATGCCAAAATGGATAACTTTCTCCTTGACACTGGTTTTTCTAGATGCCATTCTGACCCCAATGTCTATACCAAGAAAGTAGGAAACCATCTCATCATACTTGTTCTATATGTTGATGACCTTATTCTTACTGGTAGTGACCCTAAGCTTATAACCCATGTGAAATCCAGTCTTAAACAAACTTTTGAAATGTCAGACTTAGGACATTTGCATTATTTTCTTGGTCTCCAAGTTCTGCAAACCAAAGAAGGAATCTTTCTTTCTTAGTCTAAGTATGCTTGTGACCTTCTTCGTCGCTTTCACATCGAATATTGTACACCAGCCCCTTCTCCCTTTCAGTCTGGAGTCAAACTTTCTGCCACTTGTACTTCACCTAAAGTAGATGCCACCTTGTATCGTCAGCTTGTTGGTAGTCTTTTATACTTGACTCATTCCCGTCCTGACCTTTCCTTTGCCGTTGGTCGAGTTTCCCGTTATATGCAGACACCTCATGAAAGTCACTGGAAAGCAGCTAAAAGAATACTTCGATATATTCGAGGTACAGTTCATTTTGAGATTCATTACAGTACAGGGGGGAAACCTTTGTTGGTTGGTTTCACTGATTCAGATTGGGTCGGCGATCCTGATGATCGAAAGTCTACTGCAGGTTATGTTTTTAGTCTGGGATCTGGACCTATTACTTGGGCTTGTAAGAAACAACAAGCTCTTGCTCTTTCTTCAGCAGAGGCAGAATATCGAGCAGCAGTTAATGCCAGTCAGGAAGCTTTATGGCTTCGACAGATCCTTTCAGAGTTTGGATTCGAGCAGCAGCAGCCTACTCCACTTTGGTGCGACAATCAAAGTGCCATCAAGCTTGCCAAAGATCCAGTTCTACATCAATACAGCAAACACATTGAGCTACATATGCACTTCATCAGAAATCTTGTTCATGATCGGGTTCTTGAAGTGCTCTTTTGCCCTACAGATGATCAAGTTGCAGACATCTTCACCAAGTCTCTTACAGAAGCAAAGTTTTCTAAACTTCGATCTATGTTAGGAGTTCAGGAACTTGTCATTAAGGGGGGATAGGCTCTAATGCCTCCTTCCTTCTCCTAATAGTGTCACTTTTGTAAATCCTTCAATCCTATCCCAAGTTGTTCTTAAGGGGGGATGTTAGGATATTTAGACACTTAGGAGTTAGTTAAGATCAACTTGTGTAATATATCCGTTAGGGATAGTGTGTTTCTTTAGTATGCATTAGTATGCATTTGTAAATACTTAATCTGACGATCACGATATGTTTTCGACATAGAGTGATCCGACGGCTCAACTTCTCTTAGATCAAACCTAACCTTGATCCGTGGCTTAACAACTGATTGGTCCATGATCTCTATTTAAAGAGCATGGAGGGTCATTGTTTAGTTGATCGATTATGAGAAGCTCATTTGTAACTTTCTTTCTTTGCATAATAAATTGTCCCGTAGAAGCTATTTGGCCGGGGCTGTGGAGTGTTTCCCTCAAGAGGGTTTAAACCACGCCAAAACATCGGTGTGTTGATCTGTGATCTGTTTGTGTGAAGTGGTTGCTCTTGGTGTTCGGTCCTTTGGTAGTACCCTATGTACCCGAACACTTTGGTCTGGTTCAATCTTTTGATCCACCATTCACTCATCTAGATCCACCTTCCTCTCTTAATGGTTGGCCTCCCTAACCCTATAAGAAGGAGGCCATCCACGAGCTAAGGGGAGAACATTGGAGACATCAAACCTGTGGCTTTGGAGCTTTTGCAGAGATAACAATGAGGAAGGATTGGAAGGAGACAATATTGCTTGGTCATCAAGGGTAACATTGTACTATTCTTATTCAAGCTACCTTAATATCAATTAGCTTATTCTCCCATATGATGAGCCTTGTTAGCTTAGATTCATGATATGTTCTCACTAAAATTTAGATCTTGATCTTTGTACTTGGTATTTGGAGATAGTTTGCTTGTCTTGCTCTCACAGGTTCACAACTTGGACACCAAGCTTGGAGCTAGAGCTTGGACAATCGACCGGTCTGAAGTAAGTTATACTTTCTTCTGTATCTCTCAATGTACTAGTCCTCATGCATTGAACTAGATCTAGGAGTTTAAGGTTCCATTTTTTATTTAGTTGTCTTAAATTAGGCTTGCTTGAATCTTGTCTCGTCTATGAGTAAATTTAACTATTTGTAGGAAGGATTTACTTAAACATCTGTGTAAATCAAACATGCAAAAGTTAGTCATGACAAAAAATATATACATGAATAAAGTCTATGAAACTATGTTAATAAAGTAGTACGATTGAATCACTAAATGACAGGATTGTAAACAATATGAGTGAATAATAATACATTCGTTAGATCATTTAGCAAAATATTTATGTGTAAAATTATTGTGTTAGATAAGCGTTAGATTAATGAGTAACTTTATAAGATTGCATAATGTAAGTGTTTACCCTATATGCAGTGCAGATTGTTGAGAAAAGTATGACACTAACAAATTATTAATTTATATTGTTTGTTAGCTTCAATTATATCAACAAAATGAAAGCAATGTAGCTTATTGATCAATATTATGTTATTGGAGTAATCTAGCCTAGCTCTATCAATTAGTTTGTTTCTTAGAAAAATCAAAATGTTAATCAACTACTAAATATGGAAAAAAATCGTCAATGAGATTTATAGTGTTACATTAGTCATAAAAAAATCATTGTTATTGTAGTAAGTGATTAATATGTACAGATTTTCTTAACTTGTCACAAAATAAAGCAAATGCAAGTATTCCCAATGAAAAAAATTAGTAAATGAAAGCTTGATGGTATTTCAAAACATAACAAAGGCTTGCAATCGATTTGATCCGTGAGGACAGGACCTTGTGAACCTATGCCACTCTCAACATGTCACAACTCAGTTAAGGGAAACCTTAGAAAATGTGAATATGCTCACACTCATATTTTCTCGAAGTAATATGCATCCATGATGGTGTTGGCCATAAAAATATATATGAAAGAATGAATGAATCCAAATAAACAGAGTGTACATCCAATGGAAATATGCTCCGCTTTCACCTTAATGGATGGACCTAGAGTGTGTTACAAATAGTAATTACTTCTGTTAGCTTTAGTTCTTATTTATAAGTCCAGTTAATAAAACATGCAACAAAATGCTTTGTATGCATGCAAAATCTAGGTTAGATTTTTTAGGTTTTCTATAAGTGTTTAAATACACATTTAGATTTGGTTTGTAACCGCATTAGTTGATCTTTCGTTTATCAATAAAGATTGAAGAGTTGTAGCTCATTCTGCATAATCTTTGTGTTTGTTTATGCCTCCAACCTTCAGTTTGGTATCAAAGCATTGGAAGAGATTGATCGAAGCAAGGAAGAAGATATTGAGAGTGAGAGAAGTCGTAGCTTCAAAGAAATTTGCAAAAAAATTGCAGGAAAATTTCTGCGCCCATCTCTTGCATGAAGGCATAATAATTTCGGGAAAACTTACGAAATAAAATTTTCTTGGAAATTTCTGCGCCCTTAATATATCCCACAAAGCGAAAATTTCTCCATATTTTCTCTCTAGAACCTTGAGAAGACCCATGATAATTTTTCGTTATTTCGCATGGAAGTCCTTTCGAGAGGTGCGAAAACCATTCCATGAGAGTGCTTTTTGTTTTCACGAGTTGTTTTTTTTCACGTATTTTATGATTTGCTCTTTATGAGTTACTTCACGTAAGGAATAAGATAAAGATTTTATATATAATATAAAAGTTTTTTATTATAAATTTTTTTCAAAAAGGTTGTGAAAAAAGGGTGGAAGAGATTTTTTTTTAAGTTTTTTTTTTTTTTTAATTTTAAGGAAGTGAAGAGGAGACATTATTAAAAAAAGAAGGAAGGAGATTGTTTTTTTAACAAAGCCATTGAAAGAATCTACGTTGTCTATGGCTTCTTGAAGCAATAATCAATCTCATATTTCTCCTCTTACGGGGAAAAATGACTATGATGTCTAGGCCATGAGGATGGCAGTTTATCTCAGATCAAAAGATGTGTGGGAATAAGTCGTGAATGGCTATTCCGAACCATCAGATGATGCATCTATCAATCCATATCAAACGAAGAAAAGGATATTCTGAGAATTCACAGGAAGAAGGATGCAAAGGAATTGCATCACATAATGAACACTTTGGATAACAACGTATTTCCAAAGATATCAGCTTCATTGCATGCCAAAGCAACATGGGAAACCTTAGAGACTAGTTATCAGGGTGCTGGTAAGGTATAAACAATTAAACCCCAAAACCTAAGAAGAGATTTTGAATATCTGAAGATGAAAGAATCAGACACAGTAGATTCTTTCATGACAATCAGCTGAATACCTATGGTGAAAAGATTGCAGATCAAAGGGTGGTTGAAAGGGTTCTGAGATCCCTACCCAGCAAATTTGATCTGAAAGTTGCAGCGATTAGAGAAGCAAAGGATATGAGTACTCTCTCAATAAACAAGTTGACCGGATCACTACTATCATATTTATCTAGAATCAACAAGAATGAAGAGTCCTCTTTGGAGAATGATTTCAAAGCACAAGTCTCATTCTCAAAAGGTAGAGGAAGAGGCAGACACAGAGGAGGATCAAGAGGAAGAGGCAGAGGTGGCCGAAGTAATGGCAAGGAAGATCAAGATCATGATCATAGCCATGAAGGTGGGAACTATGACACAAAAATGTCAAATAAATATAATGTTAAGTGTTATTATTGCAATCAATTTGGCCACTATACTAATGAATGTAAAAATAAAAAAGTATGATCAGGAAAAACAGAATGCTAATGTGACTAAAACCTATGAGGATAAAGACGATATGTTATCTCTTACATGTCATGTTGCACATGAAATACCAAAGGGACTTTGGCTTTTAGATAGTGGTTGTAGTAACCATATGACAGGTGATAGAGATCTAATTGTAGACCTATATGAATTAATGAATACAGAGGTCAAAGTCAGAACGAATGAGGTAGTTCTAGTTCTTGGAAAAGGAGTGGTCAACATTTTGACCAAACAAGGACAACAAAAGACAATCACAAATGTATATTACGCTCCAGGATTGAAGCATAATCTGCTTAGCATTGGGAAGCTTATTGAAAAGAAATACAGACTTGTCTTTGATGGATCAGACTATGAAATCTATGACAAACCCCCAAATAGACAGTTGATCATCAAAGTACAAGTGACTAGTAACATGATGTATCCACTAGTCATGAATTGCAGCAGCAAGGTAAGCTCTTTTTCTCAAAAAACCACATGCATGGATGATTATTGGTTATGGAATTTTAGAAATGGACATCTTCACTTTGGTGGTCTCAAGTTGTTGCAGCAGAAAGAGATTGTAAAATGATTACCCCCTATGAAGGAACCAACAAACAGTTGTGAGTGTTGCATCATTGCAAAGCAACACATGGATAGCTTTCCTAAAGGTGTGCCTCGAAGGACACATGCACCTCTAGAACTTAGTCATATTGATATGTGTGGTCCAATGCAAACTCAGTCAATTGGTGGAAGCTAGTATTTTCTTACATTCATTGATGATTTTAGTAGAAAAACATGGGTGTATTTCCTTCGTCGAAAGTCTAAAACTTTTGGAAAGTTCAAGGAATTTAAGGCTCTGGTTTAAAAAAAGAGTGGTCATCAACTCAAAGTATTGATATCAGATGGAGGGGAGAGTATGACTCAAAGGAATTTCATTATTATTGCAAATATCATGGAATCAAGAGGCAATTCACTACAAGATATACACCTCAACAGAACGGTATTGTAGAACGCAAGAACGGAACCATCATGAATATGGAAAGGAGCATGCTGAAAGGAATAAAATTGCACCATGAATTTTGGGGAGATGTAGTGGCTTGTTCTGTTAATGTGATGAACATATCTCCCACCAAAATTGTGAAGAACAGAGTACCAAAGGAAGCATGGACAGGTATGAGTTGCAATATTTCTCATTTCGAAATATTTGGTTGCATTTCTTATGCTCATGTTCCTAAACAGATAAGAAAAAAGCTATATGACAGGAGTGAGAAATGTATATTTCTTGGATACAGTGAAGAATCTAAATCCTACAAACTGTATAACCCTATTACCAAAAATGTTAGCTTCAGCGGAGATGTGTTGTTCAAGGAGGAAGAGTCATGGAATGGAACTATAGACAAGGTTGTAGGAGCTGCAATACCCCAACCAGAAGATGAATAAGAAGAAGAGATGATTGGACAACAGGGCATGGAAAATTTTAGGGGCTAATCTTAGCCCACGGGCTATATTTAGGGGTTTTAAATTTTTAATGGGCTATTTTTTATTAAACACCCATTAGGTATGATTAGCCCATATTTTATTTATTTATTTATTGATAATGTATAAAAGCTTAGCCCCATAGAATATAAAAAGGGTAAGCAATATAAAACAATTTTGCCCCTCTAAAAATTGATTTAAACCTTGGTTCGCCCACAAAAATCGCCAAGGAGCTCCCATTAGTCCCTGATTTCCAAAAATGGTAGTTTTTAGGGGCTCTTTTTCCTTCTATCGATAATGGAAATTGACGTCAAAGTTACATTCGTCCCAATTTTATGGGTTGAATCTTGTTTTACAAGTTGCTTAATGTACACATGAGAGGGACAGTTCATATTTACTATCAAGACATATAGTGACGCATTTGCATCTAGGAGACTTCTGAACCCCATCACCTAAGATCCAAAGTTTCCCAAGAAACATGGAGATTGTGAAACATTACTATATATGTTTTTATACTTTATCAAAAAATTCACCAAGACTTCAAAAGATTTTATAATTTAGTAAAATATTTGCCAAGACTTTACAAGATTTTATAATTTAGTGAAAGTTTTGCCAAGATTTTATAAGGTTTTATAATTTAGTAAAATATTCGCCAATATTTTACAAGATTATATAATTCAATGAGAAATTCGCCAAAAAATTATATATACATAATATAAAACTAATAAAATAGAATTCATATTTTCCTATATATCACGGGGGTTAGCCCATTTATTATACATAGAAGTTTAAGGGGGGTTCTTAAAATTTTCCTTGCAACAGTGTTGTAATGCCCCCATTTTGACCCCCTTTGCATTAATTCATAAATGATGTAAATATTTTTATTTAATCATGGTGAGGAGCTCAAGCCCAAGGCCCCACCATTGATTTAGCATTTTATGCATCGGCAATTAAAAAAATAGATGCCTATGGTTCTTGTGCTAGATAGGCACAATGTAAATAAGACATCATGTAAATACGAATTTTAATGAAAATACCCACAACTAGCTATGCAATGCAACAAAGAGATGGGGGCATGATTCTACAAGGAATAGGGAGCGAAATTATTCAAACCCTTGAGCCAATGGTATTAATCCATGTGTCAATGAGAAAACCCATAAACCACCAACTACCCATTTTGGGTTATGAACCCAATCATTTAATTCTTCCAAGAGTTGGTTGAGGCAGTTAATGCCTTGGGAATGGAGAGGTATGGAAGCCAATTTCGTGCATGGACAAGCCATCAACTTGGGAATTCATATTTTTGCTTCTTGGGCAAGAAAACACTCACGAAATGGTGCCCAAAGCCATTCTAAACCCACAGTCTGAACTACTGGGTCTTTCCTCATCACGTTTTTACCAATTTCCTGCATTTTCCCATAGCTGGGAGCTCATTTTTGTGTTGCATAGTAGATGGGAGAAAGGGAGTCATGTTTTGGGGGTTTATAGAGGTCATTTTTGCCCCAAAATGCCCATGGTCGTTTTTCTGAAAACGATTTTTGCTCTCCAGGGTTGAATCCCCAATTTCCATTTCGTTTTTGGGTCTTCCCACGTTTTTCTGGGCTGGTAGAATCCCCATCGTTGGGCATCTCACTGTAAAAACGTTTTTTATTATGCCCAATAATTGTGGCTCTACTGTTATGTGCATCCTTGTTTTGGTTTGAATCTGTGAGTAAGAGATTTGGAGTGGTAGTGGACAGAATGGCCTTGATAAATCTAGTGGGGGAGACAACCTCTCAAGAAGATCAAGAGGGCTTTGGCTACTCTTCTATGCACACCCTGAGAGCAGTAGATGGGGAAGGTATGGCTTGAGGGACTGTACAACAGTGAAAAGAATACTTCCTTCTGTTGGGTGTGTAGGTATTGTGGGTGCCAAGCTAGATAGATCTTGTAAGGTTATCCCTGGCTCTGTGCTTGAGCTCACTAGCTTAGCAATTCTTCCTTTCCATTTCCTAGCAGCCTGATAAACCCAATTGTAGATTGGCTTGGCTCATCTTGGTGTATACTTGGCTATGAGTGAGTCTACTGTTCCCTAGTTCCTTGTAGAAATCATGCCCAGCTCGGGGGTGGCAGTTGTATCAAGAGGTTGATAAGCACAACTAGCCTATGGTTGGGTGGAACGTTGCAGATGCATAGCTGGTTGCTTGGAACTACTTTGTTAAGATAAGTATTCTCTCTTGTGTTAACTTTGCAATTATTTGTTTGATGAATATCGTGAATGTATGATGGATGTGTTACCAAAATTATTTTCGCTGTGTTTTTCTTATAATTATACATCTCATATGTTCTTTTATATTATATTCTTGCTTATTTAAAAGCTCATGGGGCTAGATGCCCGGATTTAGTGTCACGTCCTCTCTATCATGCTGGTATGATGGGAGGGGACATTACATTTTGGTATCAGAGCTGCTGGTTGTAGCATTGAACCTCTATGGGCCAAATCCAATTACAGTTACATGGGAAGGTCCCTTCCTGATCACCGCAGGTTATAGCATCAAGACTAGCTGGCTAAGTTGGATAGTTGCAGAGGTAAGGTTACCTTCTGCTGGGCAGCAGTCATCACTGAAAGAAGGAACTCATAAATTTTTTTAATTGTTTTTGAAAACTTTTGTTTAAAGTCTGTTTCGGGAAGAACTCAAAAATTTTCGCCGAAACCGTGGGAGAATTTGGCGAATTGCTCCGAAACTGCGGAAGGATTCTGCGAGTTGTTCCAAAACTGCGGAAGGATTCTGCGAGTTGTTCCGCAACGCGGAAGAATTCGGCGAATTGCTGCAAAACAATGGAAAAATTTTCTAAGTGTTCGGCGTCGAAAGGAAATTTTGGAAGGAATTCTCTTCTGAAACTGCGGAAGGATTCCGCAAGTTGTTCAGAAATTGCAGAAGAGTTCGGCGAATCCTTCCGCAACTGCGGAAGACTTCGGTGAATTGTTCCGCAACTGTGGAAGACTTCGGTGATTCGTTCCGCAACTACGGAAGACTTCGGCGAATCGTCCCACAACTACGGAACACTTCAGTGAATCGTCCCGCAACTGCGGAATACTTCGACGAACCGCCCCGCAATTATAGAAGAGTTCAGCGAATCGTTCCGAAATTGCGAAAGCATTCGGCAAATCGCCCCACAATTGTGGAAGCACTCGGAAAATCGCCCCGAAACTGCGGAAGGAATTCTCTTCCGAAATTGCGGAAGGAATTCTCTTCCGAAATTGCGGAAGGATTTCTCTTCCGAAACTGCAGAAGACTTCGACAAATCGTCCCGCAACTGCAGAAAGAATTCTGGAATGTCTTCCGAAACTGCAAAAGGATTTACAAAAAAAAAAAAAAAACAAGGGCGCTGCCCTCGACCAGCCACAAGGGGGAAAGCCCCCTTGACCCCCGTCATTCCCCCTCATATGTCGTGATTGTGAGAAAATTCTATGATCTGACAAATTGTGAATATAACATTTTCTCACGTGCATGAAAGTAAGTTATGAATTATGAGAATATAATGCAGCTAACAATTGTGTGGATGAACACATTTTGTAGAATTACCGTTGCATCAGGGCAGCACTCTAGATAGTACAGTTGGAAAGTTTTGGATCTTGGTTGGACCAAGAAAATCAACATCATGGATGATGCATAGGATCCCTATGAGCCTGAGACAGATGCCATGGGGGAGAACATACATGTTGAAAATGTTGAAACATAATCTAATGGGAGAAGAAATCAAGAGACTCCTCTAGGTATTGCAGCCACCATGAGAATCCTAAGGGTAGAGTTGCAAAGTTGCAGAGAAGATAATGAAAGGATGATTAAAGCTCAGGAAGAACAAAATCAGTTGAATGTAGCCATGCTGCAGAGTTTAACAGACATCCAAAGGCAAATAAACTCTGGGCATCAGACATCAAATCTAGAAAGGGGTGGGAGTAGTCCTAGAAGAAATTCCCGTAAGAGGGCCAGTAGCTCAAGAAGAGTTTCTACAGACAGAACATATACTCCAGAAATATCTTCTAATGAATCATCTGACTCTGAAGAATCCATTGAGGGTTCAAGCTCTTCGTCTCGCAGAAGCAAGAGGAAGAAGCACTACAAGAACAATTCACATGGGGAATTTAAGAAGACGAAATCTCGTACATTTGATGGAGAGATAAAGTCTGGTCAAGAAGCTGAAGCTTGGATTCTTGGGATGAGAAAGTATTTCCAAGTCCAAGACTACTCGGGAAATATGAAGGCAAGGGTAGCCATATTCAACTTGAATGGAAGAGCATCTATATGGTGGGAACACATTAGGCAAGTGAAGAAGATCAATGAAAGGAAGATTGTGTGGAAGCAGTTTAATAAATACTTCAAGCAGAAGTACCTCTCTGACAGGTACTATGATGATAAGATCAAAGAGTTCCATGAGCTGATATTGGGACAATTGATCATGGAAGAATATGCAAACAAGTTCTTGAAGTTGCTAAGATATGTCAGGTACATTCGAGATGATAAGGTGAAAATTCAGCGTTTCCTAAGTGAACTTCCCCAGTCATATAAAGACAGAATTGAGTTTGATGAACCTCGAACTCTAGAGGAGGCCATAAGAAAGGCCAAGTATTGCTTTGATCAAAACAGAAGCAAACCAGAATTCCATAAGGCATGGAAGGATAGGAAAAACAAAAAGTTTGATCAAAGGAAGAAGGGGTTCAAGCCTCCTCAATTCCGGAATCAGCAAAGGCAACCATCACAGGTTGTGACTAAGCCAACCAGATGATGGGAGGCAAGCCAAGAGATCCAAAGGAGCCAAGAGAACCACTTCAATGTTGGGGTTGTGGAGGAGACCACATGCTTAGGAATTGTCCACATCGGAATGGGAATCCAAATCAAGTTCACAACATCCAGGGAGCTGAAACTGTGGGTCAAGTGGCAAGGACAATCCCTAGAATCTATGCAGCTCTAGACGACCGCTAGGCAGATCATTAGTCAACTGTGGTTGAAGTTGAAGGTAAGATTGCTAAGCAATATGTTTCTATTTTGATTGATCCTGGATCTACTCACAGTTATGTCACCCCTAGAATTGTTGAGATTTGTGCTTTCAAGAAATTAAAGCATAGTAAATCATGGTTAGTTCAACTAGCCAGTGGAACCAAGAGAAAAGTTAGTGAAATAGTAGAGAAATGTCCATTAGAGATGGATGGGATATTCACTTACGCAAATCTGAATATTTTGCCACTGGATTCCTATGATATTCTCATTGGAATGGACTGGTTAGAAGCACATAGGGTTAAAATTGACTGCTACAATAAGACATTTGAATGCATGGACGAAGAAGGAAACCCGAGGGTTGTAAAAGACATTCCAAAGGTGACTTCTGTCAGACAAATTGCAGCCATGCAGCTGAAGAAGTCCTGTAGGAAAGGATGTCAACTGTATGCAGCCCACATTTTAGAGGAATCAGAGAATGAAATTCTTAAATTGGAAGACTATCATGTATTGCAAAAATTCAGGGATATTTTTCCTGATGAGATTCCAGGACTCCCTCCAAAGAGAGACATTGAATTTACAATTGAACTTGTGCCAGGAGCGGCACCAGTGTCTAAGACACCCTATAGGATGAGTACACCGGAATTGCTAGAATTGAAAATGCAATTACAAGAGTTGCTGGAAAAGAAATATATTAGGCCAAGTGTGTCCCCGTGGGGAGCACTTGTTCTATTTGTGAGAAAGAAAGATGGAACACTCAGGTTATGTATTGACTACATGCAGTTGAACAAAGTCACTGTGAAGAACAAATACCCATTGCCCCGAATTGATGACCTTTTTTATCAAATGAGAGGAGCAAAGGTATTTTCAAAGATTGACTTGAGGTCTGGTTACCATCAGGTAAGAATCAAAGAAGAAGATATTCATAAGACAACCTTTAGAACAAGGTATGGACACTATGAGTTTGTGGTGGTACCATTCGGTTTCACAAATGCACCAGCTACATTCATGTGTCTCATGAATAATGTTTTTAGCAAGTATTTGGATAAGTTTGTTCTTGTATTCCTAGACAACATTCTCATCTATTCTAAGAATGAAGAAGAGCATGAAGAACATTTGAGAATGACAATGCAATTACTAAGGGAGCATAAGTTGTATGCAAAGTTGAGCAAATGTGACTTTTATAAAGATAGAATTCATTATTTGGGTCACATCATCTCCGACGAAGGAATATCTGTAGACCTTGAGAGGATTGAAGCCATTATGAATTGGCCAACTCCAAGGAATGTGACTGATGTGAGATCTTTTATGGGCCTTGCTGGTTACTACAGGAGGTTTATCGAAGGATTCTCCAAGGTTGCAAACCCGATCACTTCTTTGCAAAAGAAGGGGATAAAGTTTGAATGGTCACCAAGATGTGAGGAAAGTTTTCAACGGTTGAAGAATCTTCTTACAAGTGCACCTATTTTGAAGATTGCAGACCCGGAAAAAAGATTTTGTGGTATGTACCGATGCATGCAATCAAGGACTTGGAGGAGTTCTTATGCAAGACAACCACGTGATATGCTATGAGTTAAGGAAGTTGAAGGAGCATGAGAAGAACTATGCTACTCATGATATAGAACTTGCAGCCATAGTACATGCTTTAAAGATGTGGAGGCATTACTTAATGGGAAGAAAATTTGAGTTAAGGACAGACCATTGTGGTCTAAAATACTTGTTTGATCAGTCAACTTTAAATGCTAGGCAAGCTAGATGGTTGGAATTTTTGTGTGAATTTGATTTTGAAATCAAACACATAAAAGGGAAAGAAAACAAGGTGGTTGATGCACTCAGCAGGAAGGTACATGAAATGCATGTGGCAGTGCTTAGTACATGCCAACCAGATTTGAGGCGGCAGATTGTTAACCATATGGTTGAGGATGAAGTGTATGAGCAGATAAAGGACAAATTGCAGCAGCAAAACCTTGAAAAGAAGTATGAGGGCTATCATTTGGAACAAGGCGGACTTCTTACTTATAAGAATAGAGTCTATATTCCAAATGTGACAGATTTAAGGAGAATTATTATGGATGAGATCCATAAAGCTCCATACTCTGGTCACCCAGGATATCAGAAAACAATTGCCACAACAAGAAAATATTATTTCTAGCCAGGCATGAAGAAGGACGTCGCTGAATACATTTCTAAGTGCATGGAATGTCAGCAGGTGAAGAATGAGCACCAACATCCAGTAGGTTTATTGCTTCCAGTGCCAATTCCATAATGGAAATGGGAAGTAATATCCATGGACTTTATTACAGGATTGCCAAAAACTATGAGACAACATGATTCCATCATGGTCGTGGTGGACAAGTTAACAAAGGCAGCACATTTTATACCGGTTAAGTCCACACACAAAGCCGATGCCATTGCAAATATTTTCATGAAGGAAATTTTCAGATTACATGGGTTGCCTAAGGCAATAATTTCTGACAGGGATACCAAGTTCACTTCCAATTTTTGGAAAGGTCTCTTTGCAGATTTGGGTACACAGCTAAGCTTTAGTACCGCATACCATCCTCAAACAAATGGGCAAACAGAAAAAGTAAATCGGGTGCTTGAAGACATGCTCCGCATGTATGTAATGGACAAACCATCCAAGTGGGAGGATTATCTACACTTTGTAGAATTTGCATATAACAATGGGAAATAAGCATTGTTGGGAATGAGTCCTTATGAGGCTTTGTATGGCAGAAGGTGTAGGACACCAGTGACTTGGGACAATCCAGTGAATAGAATTGTACTTGGGCCATAATTGCTTAAGGAAATGGAACAAGAAGTTGTAAAGATCCGACAAAATTTAAAAGTAGCCTAGGATAGACAGAAAATCTATGTGGATAAACATAGAATGCATAGGGAATTTAGTGTTGGGGATCATGTGTATCTTAGAGTGAGATCAAGAAAGAGTTCCTTGAAGCTTGGGAGTTGTGCCAAGCTATCACCTAGATATTGTGGGCCATTTGAAGTGCTTGAAAGAATAGGGCCAGTTGCATATAGACTTGCATTGTCTACTAGCACTAAAGCTCATAATGTTTTTCATGTCTCTTTGCTTAAGAAATATGTACATGATCCTAACCATGTGATTAATTGGGATGCGATCCAGGTGGAACCCGAGGGAGAATTCCAAACTGATCCGTTGTGCATCCTAGACAAGAAGGTAACATTGCTCCGGAACCGAGCCATCGGACAGGTAAAGGTTCAATGGAAGCACTACGGTCCCGATGAGGCTACATGGGAGCTGGAGGATGCCATGAGGCTGGCATATCCATTTTTGTTCAATTTTGATGAGCACTGAGGACAATGCTAATGTAAGGGGAGGGGAATGTAATGTCCCCATTTTGACCCCCTTTGCATTAAATTGTAAATGATGTAAATATTGTTATTTAATCATGGTGAGGAGCTCAAGGCCAAGGCCCCACCATTGATTTAGAGTTTTATTTATCGGCAATTAAAGAAATAGATGCCTATGGTTCTTGTGCTAGATAGGCATAATGTAAATAAGACATCATGTAAATACGAATTTTAATGAAAATACCCACAACTAGCTATGAAATGCAACAAAGAGATGGGGGCATGATTCTACAAGGAATAGGGAGGGAAATTATTCAAACCCTTGAGCCAATGGTATTAATCCATGTGTCAATGAGAAAACCCATAAACCACCAACTACCCATTTTTGGTTATGAACCCAATCATTTAATTCTTTCAAAAGTTTGTTGAGGCAGTTAATGCCTTGGGAATGGAGAGGTATGGTAGCCAATTTCGTTCATGGGCAAGCCATCAACCTGGGAATTCGTATTTTTGCTTCTTGGGCAAGAAAACACCCACGAAATGGTGCCCAAAGCCATTCTAAACCCACAGTCTTTCCTCTCTCACGCAGTCTGAACTACTGGGTCTTTCCTCATCACGTTTTTACCAATTTCCTGCATTTTTCCATAGCTGGGAGCTCGTTTTTGTGTTGCACAGTGGCTGGGAGAAAGGGAGTCACGTTTTGGGGGTTTATAGAGGTCGTTTTTGCCCCAAAATGCCCATGGACGTTTTTCTGAAAATGATTTTTTCTCTCCAAGGTTGAATCCCCAATTGCCATTTCGTTTTTGGGTTTTCCCACATTTTTATGGGCTGGTAGAATCCCCATCGTTGGGCATCTCACTGTAAAAACGTTTTTATTATGCCCAATAATTGTGGTTCTACTGTTATGTGCATCCTTGTTTTGGTTTGAATTTGTGAGTAAGAGATTTGGAGTGGTAGTGGATAGAATGGGCTTGATAAACCTAGTGGGGGAGACAACCTCTCAAGAAGATCAAGAGAGATTTGGCTACTCTTCTATGCACATCCTGAGAGCACTAGATGGGGAAGGTATGGCTCGAGGGACTGTACAGCAGTGAAAAGAATACTTCCTTGTGCTAGGTGTGTAGGTATTGTGGGTGCCAAGCTAGATAGATCTTGTAAGGTTATTCTTGGCTCTATGCTTGAGCTCACTAGCTTAGCAATTCTTCCTTTCCATTTCCTAGCAGCCTGATATACCCAATTGTAGATTGGCTTGGCTCATCTTGGTGTATACTTGGCTATGAGTGAGTCTGTTGTTCCCTAGTTCCTTGTAGAAATCATGCCCAGCTCGGGGGTGGCAGTTGTATCAAGAGGTTGATAAGCACAACTGGCCTATGGTTGGGTGGAATGTTACAGATGCATAGTTGGTTGCTTGGGACTACTTTGTTAAGATAAGTATTCTCTCTTGTGTTAACTTTGCAATTATTTGTTTGATGAATATCGTAAATGTATGATGGATGTGTTACCGAAATTATTTTCGCCGTGTTTTTCTTATAATTATACATCTCATATGTTCTTTTATATTGTGTTCTTGCTTATTTCAAAGCTCATGGGGCTAGATGCCCGGATTTAGTGTCAGGTCCTCTCTATCATGCTGGTATGATGGGAGGGAACATTACAAGTGTCTAGTAGCATCTTCACCAGTAGCAAATACTCTAGCAAGCACACCTAGAAACTGAGTTCGAGGTGAAGCATCAAGATCAATAGATCGATATACTTCTAGTATGCAATCAGGTAATGAATCTAATCATAGTAATAGAAAGACTAGAATATTATAATATATTTATGATGAATTGGACGTAAATACCATTTTTTCTTTTATTGCTAGTCGACCTGCATTTTATGAAGAGGCAGTAAAAGAAGAGCATTGGGTAAAATCTATGGACAAAGATATAGATTCCATTGAGAGAAATGGTACATGGGATCTAGTTGACTTGCCAAAAAATAAGAAACCTATTGGTGTGAAGTGGGTCTATAAGACCAAACTCAATGAAAAATGTGAGATTGATAGGTACAAGGCAAGGTTAGTAGAAAAAGGTTTCTCACAGCACCCAGGAATTGATTTTGGAGAAAATTTTACACCAATGGAAAGATTGGACACAACAAGAGTAGTCCTAGCAATAGTAGCCCATAACAAATGGAAAGTGTATCAGATGGATGTCAATTCGGCATTCTTGAGGAATAAATTTATGTGGAGCATCCACATGGGTACGAAATCAAAGAACATGAAGAGAAAGTTTACAAGTTGAAGAAAACTCTATATGGGCTCAAGAAAGCTCCAAGAGCTTGGTACAATAGAATTGATTCTTATATGATCAAAAATGGTTTTAGAAGAAGCAGAAGCAAACCAACACTTTACAAAAAGGTAAATCAATATCGACAGATTTTGATAGTTTGTTTATATGTTGATGATATGATTTTTATAGGTGACTTGCCAGTTGATGAGTTCAAGGCAGCTATGAAGAAAGAGTTCGAGATGAAAGACCTTGGATTAAGGAAGTTGTTTCTTGGATTAGAGGTAGAATAGTCAGAAAAATGTATACTTATCTCTCAAAGTAAATATGATAATGAAGTACTTTTAAAGCGATTCGGAATGCTTAATTGCAAACTAACACCTACACTAGTGGCAACAGGTACAAAGTTGAGCAAAGAAGATGACAGTCCCAAAGTAGATCCAACACTATTTAAGATACTTGTAGGAAGTCTCATGTATCTCACAGCTACGAGACCAAATATTATGTATGTTGTCAACATGATTTCCATGTTCATGGATTTTCCCAAATACTCGCATTTGCAAGTTAGCAAAAGGATCTTATGATATGTTGCAGGGACTTTAAGCTATGAAATTTTATACTCAAGCACTGAGTATTATGTTTTGACAAGTTTCACTGACAGTGATTTTGCAGGAAGTTTGGATGACAGGAAGAGCACTTCCAGTCATGTTTTTCATCTTGGATCAGGGGTGATTTCACGGGAATCCAAGAAGTATCCCATTGTGACACTTTCATCAGCAGAAGTAGACTATGTAGCAACAACATCAGCAGCATGTCAAGCAATCTGGTTATGCAGAGTTGTAGAAGGTATTCAACAGAAACAAGAAGGACCAACAACAATATATTGTGACAACAATTCAACGATCGCCCTATCCAAGAACCATGTTTTTCACCAGAAAAAAAAAGCACATTGATACTAGATATAACTTCATAAGATAACTTGTGAGCAATGGTGAAGTTCATGTTGAGAATTGTAAATCGATTGATCAATTGACTAACATCTTCACAAAGCCATTGACAAAATAAAATTTTGAAACTCATAGAGATAACTTAGGCATTGTAAACGCTGCAGTAGTCAACAGGCATAATTAAGAGGGAGTGTTAGAAATAGTAATTACTTCTGTTATCTTTACCTTTTGCTTTAGTTCTTATTTATAAGTTCATTTAATAAAACATGCAACAATATGCTTTGCATGCATGCAAAAGCTAGGTTAGATTTTTTAGGTTTTCTATAAGTCTTTAAATACACATTCAGATTTGGTTTGTAACTGCATTAGTTGATATTCCGTTTATTAATAAATATTTAAGAGTTGTAGTTCATTCTACATAATATTTGTGTTTATATATGCCTCCAACCTTTAGAATGTATCCTTACGTGCCATTTCTACACTATTAGGGTATTGGACAACTGAATGAACAAAGAACTATAGTACAGGGCTATACCTTCTCCTTTACCTTCGATGTCTAATACTTGCACACATCCCCATATTTAAAACGGTTCCAAGGGGTAGTTGAAATGCTTCAATTACCATGAGAATATCAAGAATTTTTGAAATGCTTGAGATCGGTAAATAAATAGACTCAAAAATAAATGCACGGCCTTCGGGTTCACGAGGGTCCTTACACGGAAACATGGTTTACAAATAAAACATGCTTCTTCTCAGATCCCATATGAAAATACTTTCCTCCATGTATCATCAAGAACTTCCAAGGGCCTTATGTATCATCTAGCCTCGAAAATTAGGTTTCCATTAGTAAACCCATGATAGGTGCCAAACCTGCCCATACTCTAGAAGGACCCAAAATGGATGGTGCAAGTAACAACCATAAGAAGGATATTGTTCCAATGCCTATCATTAAATATTAATCCTATGCAAAGTGAATTCCATTAAAAAAAAATGCAATAGGATTGAATTCCTGAGTTCTCGCAACAATCAAGACTCCATAATCCATAATTTCCACCGCACAAATATAATCATAGCTAAAGCAAGTCCGCATCCAAGTCCTAACACGACTGCATCCCATTTGTTTATTGCATGTTTGTAGTCTCTTTTGGCAATCATTATAGGCCCCAATAATGCCACATTTTGGATAGATCTTGTTATCCAAATTCATACATTTTTTGCTCTTTTTCTAGGTCTTTCTTTACCCGTTTTAGCATCTAGATGGCAGTTTTGTCTTAAAGGTATATTGGCTACCATATCCTCATATTTTGTTGATTTATTGGAAATTAAGTCACGATAGATCTATATGCTTATGGCTACCTATAGAATGTTGCATATTCTTGTTGTTACAGGCAAGCTATTAAGTCATGATAGCTTTGTATGCTTATGACTACCTATAGAATGTTGAATATTCTTGTTGTTACAGGGAGGCTACAGTAGACCTCGTATGGAAGATCCTCTCCTACTATAGATGCTCAATAGATGGTAATGTATAACCTTACAAACCCACTATGGAATCCCTACTATAGATACTCTACAGGCTTATTGTGGAAGGTATACCGTGGATACTCTACATGCCTACTGTAGAAGCTATACTGTGGATATGCTACATGAATTACTATGGGAACTCTACAAGAAACACTGCAATAAGTCTGCAAGTCACATTATAGGTATACTACAAGCAATTTTATGAAAGATACAAGAATAATTTGGACCAAGTTTTACAAATATAATATCATGTCCCATATCTTTTGCTTGAGACACCATGTGGATACAAAAAAAGAATGTATCTAATCCAAATATATCCGATCTCATGACACCCGACACATATTTTTAGTAAGCAGTTTACACAATGATTTATATTTTGTAATAAAGAAATTTGCAAAAATAGTTAGTTAGTTGTACTCTTAATTAGGATTCCTAATTATATGACTTTGTTATTTTATGGTTAAGAAGTAAAACTCAAGAATACTTGATTCTCGAGTATGTCCAAAATAGGATTTTAATTTTAGATATCTAGGGGGTCACTATATAATAAGATCTCCAATGTGTGAAAAGATTAGCCAAGATCAACTAGAATAGTGAGCTATCTTTGTTCAGTAATGTATCACATCTGTGTGTTGTAATCAATGTTGGAGTTGATTTTTATTGGAGACATGTATGCTTGAGTTGATTCTTCTTCTAGTGTAAGATACCACAACACCCTTCTTAAGCTGAGAGCTTATTCTTCTTGAGATTAAAAAGTCAGGCATTGTGGTTGTAGAATGGTGATCAAAATACTAAGATTTTTCATCCTTATGCAAACCATAGAAAATTTCTAATTCTATTTGGAGTTTGGAAGGTTAAAATTTGGAGACTCCATCACTAGTTTTAGAAACCTTTCTAGGGATAGGGTTTATCATTTTAATTCTTTATTTTGAGAGGATCAAAGGGACTCAATTGTTGAGGTAGTAAAGGTAGCTACCTTATTCCCTAGTTTTGTTAATGATGATTCCAATGATAGACTTATGGAACCTATAATAAAGGAAGAGCTTAAGGGGGTTCTTCGGTATTTTCATAAGGACAAAAGTCCTAGCCCTGATGGGTGGTCCGTCAAGTTTTTTCTTAGGTTGTATGATTTTTTGGAGGACCTATTAGATTTTTTTGAAGAGTCTAGAGTTTTGGGTAGAATATTGGCATCTTTAAATTCTACTTTTATAACTTTGATACCGAAATCACATTTCCCTACAAAATTTGAATATTTTCTCCCTATTTCTCTTTTCAATCGTCTTTACAAGGTCATATCTAAAGTTATAGCCACAAGGGGTAAGATTTGTTTGTCCTCCTACATTTCCCAAGAACAGTTTGCTTTTTTTGTTGGAAGAAGATTCATGAAGTTGTGGGGGTAACTCTTGAAGTCTTTCACTCCATTAAGGTTAAAAAGAAATATGCTATGATTATTAAAGTAGATCTCTCCAAATCTTACGATAGACTTAGTTGGTTGTACCTCAAACTAATTCTAATTTTAAAGTGTTTTTTTCACTTGATTTTGTGAACTGTTGATGGGTTGTGTTCAATCAGTTTCCTTTGTTGTCCTCACAAATGGATTTACTTCATATTTTTTTACATCTAGGAGGGGCTTAAGATAGGGATGTCCTCTGCCCCCCATGCTATTTATGTTAGTGGTTGAAGGATTAAGTAGAGCCTTAGGGGAGGCTAAGGATTCTAGCCTTTTGAAAGGAATAAAAATGGGTCCTTCTCTGTATATATCTCATCTACTATTTGTAGATTATATATTACTTTTGGGTAAAAACATGAATCTCGGTGTTTATTTTGTTGTTTTTTTAGAATACAATGTTTTCTTTTGAGTGCGTTTTTTCATTGTTAACTATTCAATTTTGACATAGATTTTTTACAATGAAAAAGTACATAGATTGTACTAGTGCAACTCTTATTTTTAATAAATGTTTCATGAATATTTCATAGATGTTTGGAGTTTCATCACATATTTTTATCATAAATTTTCTCGCCAAATAAATACCCAGATTCATGAATTTACCTTTTTATGTGATGGTTCTAGAGAAGATGGTTTAAAACTATAGGGGAATCTAGACTTATGCTACAAGGCATCATGAGGTATGTGTATCAATATAGTTAAGTGCACGATATATTTTATGGACATTGAAGAGAATTTGAAGGCATGGTTGCTCGCCTTGATCCTTTTCAATGAAGTTTTATTGGACTTTGATATCAAGTACTTGGATTTTCACATTAAACCCAATGGTTATTATAAATGGGATTGGGCATGGCTGATTGCTAAGGTTGAGAAAAGAATCTCTTTTTGTTGCAACAATTGACTATCAAGAGGTAGCCAGCTGATTCTTCTAGAATATGTCTTGGAAGCTATCCCTGTTTGTTGGGTTACTTTTTCTTTTCTTCCTCTTGGTATATTCGAAACTATCAAGAAACTCTGTTTCAAATTTATGTGGTTTAATGATAGCCCTAATAAGAACATTTCCTGGTCATCTTGGAGGAAGCTTGTTTCCCAAAGAATTTAGGGGTTGGGGGACAAAAAATGTTTGGATATTATTAAAAGGTGAATGGATTTGGTTCAAAGTTGTTAAATTTAAATATATTGATCCTCTTCATGTCTTGGAGTGGTTTAGACTGTAAAACAAGCATTATAAAAATGCATTTTTGGTCTGGAAAGTTGTGATCCTTTCTTTCTGACTCAGTGGGGATTAGTTAGTATGGAAGATGGGATCATACATGTTAAGATCATATTGGGGGAGGACCCTTGGTTAGTTGTGAAGGCCATCATGTTTTACCATAGTTTGATACTACATGGTTTCATCACCTTGGATCAGGTAGCAAATCTTCCTAGAAACACTTCTATTCATCAAGCATGGTACGATGCAAATCTTCTAGGATTTGAAGGCGAGGACAAGGTTCTATGGAAAAATTATACCTCTTTAATAGAACACAATCATGTTAGAATAATAGATAATGAGGATGATCTTATTTGGTCCAAAATCCATGTGGGAGGTATCTACTCTCCGAAGTTAGGATACAAGGTTTTAAGGGAAAAATATGGCCCATTTTTGCTAAAATGGTGGTATAAAGGAGTCTAGAAGTTCAAATACCATTTGAAGAATACAATTTTTATGTGGTCAGCTATCAATAACTGTAACATCTGAAAAAAATCACAAAAATTTAAAATTTTTCGACGTGACAATTAATGCCTATTTTAATGTGTGCGAAATAGAATAATGCATAAAAGGTTATCTTGTTGTACTAAGTACCATGCTGATTTATAGTATAAGATTTGTCACTAGATGATTTACGTTTATGTCTTGATGTTATTCATACTTAGATGTACTATTGCAAACTTCTATTGTTATTGTTAATGATTGATGAATCAACTATTTTGACTAATGTGCTTTTGTTGATTGATGAAGGGGTCCTACGGACGCCCCAAGGCTTACTTAGCATCCGCACTAAAGCATGTGAATTCGTACTTGTGGCAGTTTACAGGTAAGGATTTAAAGTTACGACAAGTGACCAAACAGTTTTTTAGTAATCTCCTTTGTAAATACTTGAAGAGATAAAACTTGGATATTCTACTGGTGAGAAACTTGGTTCGAGATTGAAAATCGTTTAAGATAAGGATATCTGGAAATGATTGCTGAGACAAACAGTGCATCTTAAATATTGTAATTTATAAGCTTGTCTTTGATTTTAAAAGCAGGTCTGTATCGATCATGTCTCAGTTTTATACTTAGAATTATATATGGTTTTCATTTAAGTTTCATTTTGAGCCGTGCATGATTGTCTATCTTTTTCCTCCATGGAAATTTGTAGAAATTC
Organism: Larix kaempferi; assembly: GCA_027924585.1. Classification (NCBI taxonomy): domain Eukaryota; kingdom Viridiplantae; phylum Streptophyta; class Pinopsida; order Pinales; family Pinaceae; genus Larix; species Larix kaempferi. The sequence continues at coordinate 2,549,903 of BSBM01000036.1, forward strand.
TATGTATGAATGATTTAATAACTTGCCTAGGAACTATACTCTACGATAATGGTGATAAATTGAATTATTGACATGACTTCCATTTACACGATACATTAGAATGTAGGTGTGTGCAATATCTATAATCCATTTACAATGTGTATTGTAATTTATTAGATTATTTATATAATCTAATTGCAATGTTTATTGAAATATTAATCAACTATTATATAAATAAACTTTATATAATATGTGTGTTTGCACTTTCGTGACCCTATTTGATACTATGTAAAACCTTGGTGAAATTCTAATGTGTGTTGTGTGCACTTACGTGACCCTATGTGATACTATGCAAACCTTGGTGAAATCCTATTCAAACCCTTACATATTGTTACCAGGTGGTGTATCATAACTTTACAATGTACAATATTTACATTGTATTTAATATTATTATGTGAACGTTATATGCCACAGGTTGGCAGATATAAGTGCTACCTTTTGCATTGAATGCATACAACCATCGAGGCAGTGGAGTTCCACCATGGATGGCTTAGTGAGCTCGAGCACGTGATAGTTTTGTGGTGTAGCAATTATGTGATGAGTTGTAAATTAACAAAGGTTCGAGTGTTGTCGAGCTGGCTCCTTCGTGGCTATAGAAATGATGGCTCAATTAATGTAGTAGGTTGCTTGGTCTTTCGTGAAGCTAACTGGTGATCTCCACCATTGATCTGGTAGGGTTTTGATTGATGAGGGTTAAACCCTACCTCCATTACATTCAATGTGTTTATTGTGATCTTTGGCATTTGATAGTGGTGGTTTTGCGTCTGGCCGACAGGCTGAGGGTTGGTAGGGTTATCGTTTTGCATTACAGAGGCATGATGCCTATGTTTTGAACTCGTGACCTGTGAAGGGTTTAAGAGCCGAAATATCCAGTTTTTACAGTGGTGAATTATCAAGGTTGGCAGCTTAAAGTCTCTTCTTTTTACGGTTCGATACTTAGACCTGTTGAGGGTTCCTCTTTTAAAAACTGGGTTCAAGGGAGAGGCCAGGTCCTCGTCGTAGTTGATACAAGTCTCGACATTGTTTAATTGTGTAAAAAGTTGATAGTTCGGTGTGTTTTCCTTCTATCTCAGTATTCGAATGTATAAGGGTTTTACAGTTGTAGTTGCACCTGTCTGGCATTCTTCTGCTACAAGGCATCGTTTAAAAGGTAATGTACTTCGAAACTTTCACTGTAATTTCCATTCATGAGTGTTAACACAGTAATGGTTATTCGAATGATAATGAAATCATTCTTTTTAAGGAATATTGTTTTAACCACATCTCCATTGTATTTGTAGGTGTAATGTTCAGTGGCTTCTCTAGCCTGGGCGTTAAATGTTGGCTATGGCTACACTAACCAGTAAGCCTCAGAGGTTTCCTTGTACTCTGGGTAGATGGAAGTGATGGCCAAACTGTTTATTCTGTGGTATTCGTGTTTAACTCGACGAGTTTGTAATTCATCGAATTTAGGGTTTGTAAAATGTAAGGATTGGGGAGGATAGTTCCTCGACCTAAAAGGCACGAGCCTATTATGTTTGTAACTATTGTATGAAGTTGTTCTCTCTCACAGACTTGGATAATGTAATAAGTTATGTATTTCAAAGAAAAATGGTAGATGTTGAAATGAATATGGGAAGGTCTCGGCCTATGTACAGTTTATCGATTTTATAAAAATGTTGCTGCATTTTTCTCTTATGAAAATTTCCAGGCTTAGGGTTTGTCTTTGCTTTGGAATGTATAGTTCTGATGTTGTTATTCGGTAGGATCTCGGCATCGAGCTGGTGTTTGTTTTTCTGTTTAGAATTTTCCTATAGATATTAGGATAATTGAATCTTGGAGATGATACTATAAATTTGACTATTCAACCTACAGGAACGATTATAGTGTAAATATTTGGTTTTGACTCTGCTCCTTGTTATGATAACGACATCCAAACTTGCCCTTCTTGTTACTCCTGTTTGGCTTGTTCTACTATCAATAATAAAAGAAATCTTGAAAGAAAACACAGGAATGTTCGTTTAGTTCGATTCGACAGGGTGAATGAAAACTTGTGTACTTTTTTTACTGGTAATGAAATATACGATGCATTGTTTAAGTTTCTCCTTCAAAAGTTAATCGACAACTGGCTATGTACCAAGGGTTTAAGATACTAAGTTTAAAATGGCCTTTTAAAGAATTGTTGGCTACACGTCGAGAGATAATAATACTATTATGGGTATAGAATGAATTGATAAGGTTTAGGGTTTTTCTATTGCATGTTTGGAAAACATTTATATAATTAAAATAGACTTTGTTTGCTTGTCTATCCTGTATGTATAGTAGTGAAAATAATAGTAGACTATAGTAAACTTTAAAAAAGGAAAACTATCGAAATTATAAACCTTGAATTGAGACTTGAAAATAACATATTAGTTTTGTACGATGAGATTATGTAAACTTCTTTAATTTTTGTATCATCAATGATTTCAATAATAAATATAAATCATAGGAATAATATTTAAGATAGTAAACTTCCATTTGATGAAGTAAAAACAGTACTGTAACAAAATACAGTAATCAATATTAATTACTTAACAATAGGAAAATTAACAATTTATACAGAGTTGTTCTTTCATCATCTTGGCAAATTGCCTATCATATCTATCTATCTTAATTTGTCTCTGTACTGGAGTACGATGCAGTTCCTATAGCATGGGGAAAAATGTAGAGAATATTTATTTCATTCATCATTTCTATTCATAATTTTAACTTGGCTCATAAAACTAAAAATAGGGATATCTAAACCAGAACACATTCTGTAAATAAAAATTAAATACTTTCAAATAAACAGATTTAACTATTTAATAACAGATAAGCAAAATAGAACCTGTAGATGAAGATAGGGCCGAAAAACAACCAAGGAGGCCTGTTCCTCCCAACCTATTCCAGAAGAAATAGTTCAACTGTTGGCTTCTTGTGAACCCTTGAGCTTGATTACTGAACCACTAAATGGGTGGAATCTGTGTAGAAGCAAGGCACTCAAAATGCCTTAAGCACTCAGCATCAACCTCCTGTAATAACATGCATTCAGCACTCAGCATCAACCTCCTGAACTCAATAAGAGTTTGGAAAACTCACAACATGATCAACAACATAGCATATCCCCTCATGAAATCTCTTGGGTGCAAACACAACAAAACCCCAAGGTAAATTTCCTCGTCAGGAAAAGTGATGAACCTCAGTTCAAAATTTGATGGCTATTATATAAACTGCCTAGGTCTTTTAGTGGTAAATTTGGAATAAATGAGCCCCAATCTCCAGTCCCATCTTTTAGGGCACTATGACCAGATTTCAAGGGAGTTGTCCCATACCAACAGCTAGTTAGTTGCATCATGATGCTACCACTTGTCCATTGCCTTCTACCCCAGGTTCCATTCCACCTAGTGGATCAATAACCACTCTTTCAATAGTCCTCTTAGGTGTTTGTCTCCTATTTTATTTATTTAATAATACTATATTGTGCAAATTACAGTCATCCTTGGACACCTGTCCAATATAAAACTTTACAATAAAAGTTATCATAATGTTTGCTAACACAAAATGTTTTCCAGCAAAAATGGTATGTTACAAACACCCCCACTTAAGCTCAACATCGTCCTCGATGTTGTTTATTCATTATCAAGTTCCTTATGGAACATAACTGGATATGCTACCCGCATATTACTTTCCAGTTCCCAGGTAGCCTCATTAGGGCTAAGGTGATTCCATTGCACCATTACCTGCCCTATGGTGCAATTCCGAAGCATAATTTCCCTCTTGTCGAGAATACAATTCAGTTCCACCTAAAAATCTCCTTCGGGTTCCACCTGTATGTCATTCCAATTCATCACATGAGTAGCATCGTGCACATACTTATTTAAAATAGAAACGTGAAAAACATTATGGATTATGAAATTATATGGCATTGCCAATTGATATGCAACAGCTCCTATCCTTGATAGGATTTCAAATGGTCCACAATACCTTGGTGCTAGTTTAGCACAACTTCCAAGATTCAAAGAACTTTTCTTGGGTTTTACCTTTATAAAAACATGGTCTCCTACCTGAAATTCTCTTTCAGTGCATTTCAAATCAGCGTAGCTTTTCTGCCAATCTTGGGCAACCTTTAAGTTACCTTGAAACTGTTTCACAGTTAGCTCCATTTCTTTCAATAAATATGGTCCTAACATTAATCTGTCTACATGTTTATCCCAAGAAATAGGAGTACAACATTTTCTTCCATACAAAATTTGAAATGGACTTAACTTAGCAATACTTGATAATTATTGTTGTAGGCAAATTCTGCTAAATGTAAGAAATCTTCCCATTTAGATGGCTGATCTTTAACATACAATCTTAATATGTTTTCTAAAATTTGATTTACCCTTTCTGTTTGACCATCAGTTTGTGGGTGGAAAGAAGTGCTGAAATTTATTTTAGTATTTAACCCTTTAAACAATGTTGTCCAAAAATTTCCGGTGAACTTAGAGTCCCGGTCTGAAATAATTACCTTTGGAATTCCGTGTAAGCGAAAAATTTGCTTCATGAAAATATATGCAATGTTAGAAGCCTTGAAAGTAGTTTTAACAGGAATAGAATGAGCAGCTTTAGTAAGTTTATCAACAACAACCATGATTGAGTCATTCTACTTCTGATTTTTAGGCAAACCTGTAATAAAATCAATGCTTATAATTTTCCATTTCCATTCTGTATTTGGTAAGGGTTGCAATAGTCCAGCTGGATGTTGGTGTTAAGCTTTAATAGTCTGACATTCAAAACATCTAGCTATATATTCAGCAACTTCATTCTTCATGTTGAGCCAAAAATAGTCTTTCCTTAACATAGTTATCATTTTCTGATAACTAGGACGTCGTGAATAAGGACTCTTATGAACTTCATCTAAAATCAGCAACTTAACCTTCGAAATATTAGGTACATAAATTCTGTTTTTATATGTTAAGAAGCCTTTTTCATTAATACAGTAATCTGTTATTAAATTTTTAGATGAATTTTCAGCCACTTTATCATGTAATTTTTGGTAATTTTCGTCTTGCTTAATTTCTTCTTTGATCTAATTTACCAAATCAGTATTAAAAGTACTGATTGCTGCCACAAAACTCAATCTAGCATTTCTTCTCAAGGCATCAACAACCTTATTTTCCTTTCCATTAATGTGATGAATCTCAAAATCGTACTTGCTAAGGAAAGCTAACCACCTAGCTTGCCTTGCGTTAAGATTTGTTTGATCCAATAAATACTTTAAGCCCTTATTATCAGTCATTAAAATAAATTTTCTTCCGATCAAGTGATGGCGCCACATTTTTAATGCATGTATTACGGCTGCCAACTCAAGATCATAGGTTGCATAATTATTTTCATGTATTTTTAACTTCCTTGACTCAAAAGCAATTGCATGACCTTCCTGACTTAAGACCCCTCCAAGTACATCGTTGCATGCATCTGTGCATACGACGAAATCCTTATTGGGATATGCAATTTTTAAGATGAGTGCTGTAGTTAATAACTCTTTTAACTTATTAAAACTTTCTTGACACTTTTGATCCCATACAAATTTCTCCCTTTCTTCTGCAAAGAAGTGATGGGATTAGAAATTCTAGAGAACCCTTCAATAAACTTTCTATAATAACCCATTATTCCCATCAATGACCATACATCAGTTATGTCTTTAGGGACATGCCATTCATTAATTGCTTTTATGTTATTAGGATCAATAGAAATACCATATTTAGAAATTATATCACCCAAATACTGAATTTTATCTTTATAAAAATCACACTTACTGAACTTAGCATAAAGCTGATGTTCTCTAAGTACTTGTAAAATGATTTTTAAATGTTCGTCATGCTCTTATTTATTTTTTGAGTAAATCAGAATATCATCAATGAATACCACTATGAACTTATCCAAATATTTATGCAGAACGTTGTTCATTAAGCACATGAACATTGCCGGTGTGTTGGTTAGCCCAAAAGGCATAACTACGAACTTGTAGTGTCCATAACGTGTTCTGAATGCAGTTTTGAATATGTCCTTGTCTTTTATCCGGACTTGATGATAACCCCACCTTAAATCAATTTTAGCGAATATCTCTACTCCGCGTACTTGATCAAATAGATCATCTATGCGGGGTAAGGGATATCGGTTCTTAATTGTCATTTTATTAAGCTGATGGTAATCAATGCACAAACGCATGGTACCGTCCTTCTGTTTAACAAAAATTACTGGTGCTCCCAAAGGGAACACACTAGGCCTTATGTAGTTTTTATCTATTAATTATTTCAGTTGATATTTTAACTCATTTAACTCCAGAATATTCATCCTATTGGGAGCCTTTGAGTTTGGTACCGCACTAGGTACTAACTCAATGGTGAAATCAAGTTCCCTTTTCGGAGGTAACCCTAGAATTTCTTTCGGGAATACGTCAGAAAACTCCCTAAGGATGGGAATATCCTGTAGTTTTAACTTGTCTTCTTTAGATGTACACTCGTCATTAATGACATTAACAACAAACATTTTATAGCCTTTTCTGGAAGCTCTCTTTACTTGTAGAGCAGAAATCTGTCTTACTGAAATCTTCCTATGAATTCCTTTTACTGTTTCTGAATTACCTTCGTTATTTACGCATGTAAAAGATTTGTCATAACAATTCAGTAAAACTCTATGTTGTTCAAGCCAGTCCATACCAATCAATAAATCATATGACCCTACGGGTAAAACATTCATATTGATTTGCATTTTCAACTGACTTAAAAATACTTCACAATCCTTGACATAATCTGTAACTTTTCTTTTAGTTCCTATTGCAAGTTGAACTAACCATGCACTATCATATTTCTCTATTTTTAACTTGCAACGGTTTACTAAAGTAGGTGAAATGTAACTCATATTTGCACCTGGATCTATTAGAATAGAAATAGAGTCGTTTTGCGTCATACCTTCAATTTCAACCATGGATGTTTGATGGTCCGCTTGACGGTTCTCCAGTGCTGCATTTATCCTGGGCATTTTTCTTGCGATATCTCCAACTGTAGGTTTTGCTTGCATAGTGTGAATATTGTTGACTGTCCTCTTGTTGCATGGGCAATCTACTCTCTTATGTGGTCCGCCACATTCATAGCACTTCATGGGTCCTTTCTGTTCAGCATACCTATTGTTTTTATCATTGTTATTGTTGTGATTATTATTATTAGGTACGTTTCTTGCAGCAATAAAGTTCTGGGATGCATTATTCCGGTAATTATTAGGAAAATTTCTGTTATTAAAATTTTTCTTAAAACCTCCAAAATTATGATTAAAATTCTTCTTTTTATAGTCAAACTAATTAGTCTTACTACCCTTCCAACCAGTTGTTCCTTCTCTTTTTCTGTTTTGATCAAAATAAAAAAATTGCCTTCCTCATGGCCTCTTCCAAAGTGAAAGGATTATCATACTCAATACAGTCTTTTATATTAAAAGGCAGACAACTGAGAAACCTTTGTACTTTAGGCTTTTCCTCGACCATATAGGGCACATACCTCAACAAGCTAAGGAATTTGATGCACAGTTCTTTCATGTTCATTGTACCCAACTTTAAATCGTAAAACTCCTTTTACTTATCTTCAAAGTATTGTTCTGACAAAAACTTCTTTTTAAACAAACTTTTAAACATATTCCAAGTTACTTCTTTTTCTTTTATACTCTTAATTCTTTTAAGATCTTGCCACCAAATATCAGCCTTCCCGGTCAGATTATAAATAGCCATCTTGGATTTTAGTTGAGAAGAGTAGTCGTAAATATTAAAGTACTTCTTCATTCCAGACAGCCAACCCTCTGCTATCTCACCTTTCTCACTTTCAGCATTAAAAGTGGGTGGCTTAATCTTTTTAAATTCACCAGTAATATGTTCATGATGTTTATGTTTTTTCTTTTTAGAGCAACATTCACTGTTATTGCTGTCATAATTAAAGTCATTATTACTTGAATCCGATTTAGAGGATGAGTAATTGTTCCTTTTATCATTTCTCATCTTCTTATGCTTATGTTGGTGGGACATTGTTTCAGAATCAGCCTTCAATTCTAATTTTCTACCTCTTTCATCACTATGACAATTTCTTTTTAAATTATGTTGTAACTCTTCCTGTACCTTAAGAATCCATTCATTTTCTTCTTTGAAAGCTTTTAAATCAGATTTTAAATCCTGTACGGTGCGTAAAATTTCAGAACACTGGTTGTTTAACTCAACATCAATTCCTTCAGAATTGTTATTATTAATGCATTCATTACGAGGAGATCTATCCTCTGTTGACTCTTCTGGTATTTCAATACCTGCAATTTAAAGGTCAATCTGTTCTGTGAAAAAATAAAATTGAATTGCAAAAGTTAGTAACATAAAATTTTTGATTTGTTTTCTGTTTGAGCACATGAGCCTTTATCAGGCCTAGAGTTTGAACTTGCGCTCTGATACCACATGTAACATCCCAAAAAAATCACAAAAATTTAAAAATTTTCGAGGTGACAATTAATGCCTATTTTAATGTGTGCGGAATAGAACAATGCATAAAAGGTTATTGTGACAAACCCAAATACACCGAGTCAGTAATTTAGGGATTTTTTCAAAATCTTGTGAATTAAAAAACTCTCCATGAATAAATTTCAATTGTGTTAAAGGCCATAAGTCCGCCATCCTTGCATCAAAGAATTAAGGATTAGTTAGTCATAAGAACATCCAAGTGTGCATAATCATTCCTTTACCTAATTTTTCTACATTCAATACTCTTATAAACCTTAAATACAATGCAAGGGCCTTTAGACAATAATACCAAAACTTACAATTCACATCACAATTTTTACTTACCGTAACATCCTTACAACTTCTTGTGAAATCCAGGCATTTACACAAGGTAGGTCCTTTTATGGAAACTTCATGGCATAAAAACACTTTAACTAGATATACCATATACATTCTTTAAAATTAACTATTCACTAGATTACTCCTACCATTCCTCATTTAGCTCAAACATATTTCTGTCATTCTAGACTACTATTATATCTTCAAATATAAGTAACTCCAATGTGCGTATTGGTAAAGCATATTCGAAATAACTTAAGTGTAAGATGTTAATCCCCTTATGCATTTAACCAAAATAATGTCATCAAAATTGTTGAAAGCAGCGACTAGTACTTGTACTATACCAACCTCTCCATTTGACGAGAATACACATTAACAAAACTAACATCCTTAAAAATAATTATCCATACATAAATGAAACCCATCGATCTCTATGCCATACTTTAATATTAATAGCTTCCATGAAAATTATTGCCATACTTTATTTTCAAAAAATGAACATAATCAAATACTAAATCATTTATGATCACAACTTGCATATCAAGGAACTTAACAGTCATTGCATCTATCTTACCACAGAACACATAAGAAGAGTCGAGCATATACACGTGGTTCACCCCCAAACTCATGAGGGCTACGTCCACCAAAAGGTCGAATATAATTTATTATCAAAATGATTTACAATCGACAACTCGGTTGTCGTACTATTTTGTCGAAAAATGGAGAGATTACATCCCGCAACGTAGATGCTGCTTTTCTACTTTCAAAGCTCTTTTTCCTCGAGAGCATTTCCAACAATTCAAAAATGATGCGCAATGCCAATAGACAATGCGTCTATTTTGGGTTTCGCAAGCAACATATCAATATATGAAATGACGAAAACTAAAACGTTTCCATTGGGCAACTCAAGAGACAGTGAATCTAATTTAAAGCAAACATAATAATGGTAGATCCTCTTAGAGAGAGATCGCCCAACCTGAGACAATTACAGCATTGTAACCAAATCCTAAATTCTTTATAAGCAATAATCTAAACAATATAAATAATGTTCAAAAGTCTATGCACCTTATCTTGCTTATCCTGAATATTGCAGACAGAAAACAAATCCCTTTAGCTTTCCTTCCCCAAACGCGATATAGCAAACAACTAAACAGGGTCTAGTGCTTGCAGAGATAGAACAATCATGAAAACAATACATCCCAACAATGCATTCCATAACAGCAGAAAATCCAAACGATTCTAGGGAGAATTATCCTACTCAAATCATACTGTCAAATTACTTTTTCTGCAAAACATCATGACCAACGATCTACCATAAACACCCAACGTACTGGTACCACAATCAATAAGGATTATAAACAAGCGGATCTTTCAACATGAGACATTGCAGATCTAGCATATGAACCACACAGGTCTATAATAAACTTCTAGTACAACACTCAATACTAGACAGGGAAAAAGGGTACACGCAGAGGCCTACACTATGCTTTCGGTGTAGAGATACTATACTCGGATAAGGATCCAGAAATTTTCGCAATTCTACCACATGGTCATTGCAGATCTATGCAGACTCACCAAATGAACATTGCAGACACACCCTAAGAACATTCAAATTTATCATAAGAAACTACGCAGGCCTCAATACACTCTTAATGCGGAACTACCATGTCTGACATGAAGAATAAGGAATCGTAGGGGTCTACCCTTTGCATTTTCCGTAGAGACTCTAAGTTCAACAAGGGATCTGTCTAGCGAGATTATATATATATCGATCAATAACAAAGACCAATCGATCTGAATCGAAATCAAAAGAGACCGAGTTACAATCAGAATCGACTAACACTGTGATAAATTATGCAGGAAGAAGATTATAACACTATGGCGATCTTACCCTAAGAAGGGCTCGATATGTAACCTATCAGTCTTTTATAGTCACATTAATTTCTCTTGCAAACCAGAACAGAGATATTTCCAAAAACCAGAAGTTCTCTCTACTCGATAAACGACACAATTTCAGTGCTGAGAGGGGATCGCCCTACTGGCTGCAATCATTATAACAAAACATCACGACTTAAGTGGGTCAAGGGAGTGGAGGAAACCCTACCACGGATATCAATGCAGAGAATAGAAGGATAATGAAAACATGCCGTGGTTACTCATACAAAATCAACCAGAGTGCAAGAAACAATATAAACTGATAGATCTCTATTCTAAAATGATTAAATTCCAAGCGATATATATTTAGGCAGAGGTGTACCCGAGGAGTAGTGGGAATCGAGTTCTTCATAGAGTTGTCATACCCTGTTCTCAGCAAACCCTGCTTTTAACGCCAAATCCTTTCCTCCACCTCTGTTGACCAAAAAAACTCCCTCTAACTCCTTCCCCTCGGCGTCTTTTAAACTCCCTCGTCAGGTGTTGTAAACCTCGCCTTCTCAAGACCCATAAGTTCTCTCAACTAGTTCACCACTATGACAAGTGTCGAGAACTACCACTCGGCGGCAGGAGTCCTACCAAAATCTCCATCTGGTTGGTTGGTAAGAGGCTAACCTTAAATTTTAAGCATCCACGTTTAACTACTCAAGGAGTGGAAGTTTAGGAAATCAAGCATTCTCCTTTTGATTTACGAAATATCAAAACCAACCAAGTGGAGGGTTCGGTTCTTAAATAAGAGAGTGTGCTAACCAATCATGCTAACCTTAAAATCTGCAATTTGTCGAGCTTCCTCCTTCATTCCACTAATCAACGTTTTCATTAAATTCAAAATAACTTAATTTGGACAAGTGTTCCCCTTGCGTAGAAGTGGTTCAAACCGTTCTCCATCACACGCTTTTTATCACAAGTCCCTTTAATGATTTAGCTTCCAAGTGGTAGAAGCACCCGATCCATTTTAAGAAGTTTAATGATCCACTAAGAACATGTTCTAAAACAATTTAGAAAAGATTTCAAATCTTTCCCTTTTAAAATTTAAGTATAACTAAATTCGTTATCTTTTAAAGATTCGATATCCCTCATGGTTGGGTATTATTATAAACTCTTAAATCATTTGTCTATATGATTCCTCCATAATACTACTAGTATATATATATATATATATATATATATATATATATATATATGACCTTGTAGTAAATGCTTGTGCATTTTGTTATCTCTTATTTGCTTTTATTCTTTCTTAATATATATATAATTATGATTGTTTTCTAAAAAGATAAACTTTACTAAAATAAAAGTGTTTTGAAGCTTACACATATATTTGATTTTGTAACTATACCACCATCCTTCCATACATACATATTCTCATAATATGTTTTATTAAAAGGTGGTCTTTGTAGGGACTCGTCTTCATGATTTTTTTTTTTTTTTTTTTTTTAAACATCGAAAGGTATTCTGAATACATCCCTTTGTCATGACTACGTTCTTGATATTAAAACATGTTTAACTAAATAGTTCACCTATACTTTTCAAGTTCACATATTAACAACTAATGTTATTTAACAAGAGTCATAGTAAGACATTAGCAACTTTCATTATTAAGGCAAGCAATAAAGTGCCATATCCACAATTCCATTAATTAACCTACCATATTACCATTGAGTAGTGAAGACAAATATATCTGCACCATTATCAACAAAAACAGGACACCCATCGTTTATTCTCATTACTACTTATAAATAAATCTTGACTTAAGAAACTCTCAGTTGAATACTTCAAATATATGTAACAAAATACTCAATCCTTCTCTTCATTTAATTTAACCATACTTTTTCTAGCGAATTCAATTGTAAACCGTGAATAAGTGATTCTATGCTACTGTTAAACTTTAGTCCCAAGACCTTGCCATAAAATAATAAGCAATATCCTATGCTAACAATCACAACTACCTACCATAATGTCTATTGAACTGAATCAATCTTTAGTAATTATCAAAAGCTAACTTCCATCAAAATACAATAATCATTGAAATGTTTAAATCCCATTACTTTACAATAGTCCTTACTTTACACCCTTCTCAAAGTTAAAAAAATTACTCAGCCAAGTAATCCTATCTACGATTCATGCTACCTATGATTTATGCTACCAGGAGTGATGTTCATAATAAATTCATGATATCTTTTCTAAGCACAAAGTAAACATAATATAAAACTCTCAATCAATCCAATAGTTCTCTCTTTTAGATAAAAGGTAAAGAATGTTTACATTTGAGATGTAAACATAAGTTAAGATTCTCTCCCTAAGCCATCGTAAACAAAAAGAATTTAATAACATTAAACAAATAATTAACACTATTAGATATATGGAAAGAACTCTTTAAATTGGATTACAACAATGAAATTCTCAATTGCCTAAATCCTTTGTAAGCATAATGAAATTAATATCTCATTCGACCTATTAACATTTATCTTTTATTACGCAAGCCCAAGAATGATCTTTTATAAAGGTTGAATTATAAAAGAATGGTCATATTCTTTTCTTCGTATTTTTCTAATATGAGAATGGGTATTACAATATCAATTAAATTAAAAATAGAAGAGGAACAATAAATCAAGTGTGCATCGTGTCAGTAACTAACATTTGTAAAGCGATTTCAGATGTCACGATTTACCTTGTAAAAGCATCTATATATATATATATATATTTAAAGCATAAGAATGCACAACTCACAAATCCTATCCATTCAAGCATGGGTAAAGTAACCATATCTCAATATAACAGGTTAAAGAACAGCTGAGCTATTATCACTATCTTCGTGGATATGCATGCTAACTTATCAAGTCATAACGAATACTTAACAAGTAATCTTTAATGGTTCCGGCTTTTGCATTACAAGCATATTATAATTTAGACAATTTCAGAAGGGCAATTTTCAACGCTTGGTAATAATCTAACTATAGCAGCAGTATATTAAAAGAGGGAAAACGATGATTGCTAATACTAAGGATGAGTGTTCCAGATCTTCAATTTGGCAGGGCTTGTCAATCACTACACAATCGCCATGACTCCTTAATTCAACAATAACTTTTAAAACAGTTATAAACAATGCTAAAATGTAATAATGAGAATAATCCTTGTCACGATTTAGTATTGTTTATAACCGTTTTCAAAAGTGATGCGCAGACAGTGAATCATTTAAATCTTAATATGCCCAGGAAGAGATAACTATACAGGTACCGAACATGATAATTATTATAGAATTCATTTTTTTTTTTAACCGGAGAAAACAATAGTCAAGAGTAAGTTAAACATTCCCGTTCAGAACTTAAATAAGGAGATACAACTGTCAGAAAGCATGATATCATTACAGTTTAGAAATTAATTAAAGAGAAACAATTGAACAATTCCCGGCCCTTACACCTTTCAGTTTCTGACTGACAAAGACTCGCCACGAGGATACCCATTGACCACCATTTACGCCGGATGAGGTGGGATAATCCTTCACCGTTTCTCATAGTTAAGTCCGTCCTTATGCACGCTGGGCAGTCAACAATTAACTTCCAGCTAATTCTTGGTTTCAGGATTGATGATAATAGGAGTTTGAAAGTTTAGCCCGGAGAAAGGTAATGAATAAACAAAAAGATTAAAGGAGAAAACTGAAATCATTGTATAAACATAAAACCGAGATACAATTTGTAATTCGTAATCTTTCTGGGAGACAACTGCCGATTCCCACCTTCCGTCAATTGGCAGAACATGATTGGAATGAACCGTTAAATAAAAAGATTAAAACTGATTAATGAAATAGATCCAGGTACCGAAATATAAGACCATGACTGGATCGGCAATATAGTTGTTGCTGAGGTGTTGACCGAATGTTATTCAGAAGGGATGAACATGACAGGAAGCACCTATCTACAGAAGTATCTTTTGGATCTCAAGATGGCGCACAGTGGAGGATCTATACCCATATTCCAAAAATATTACAGAGATTGTAAAAATGAAATCGACTTCTGGAAAATATTACAGAGATTACAAAAATGGAATCGAAAACAATGAACTTAACAAAACGATGTTCATTTGGTCTATCAGAAAAATAATGAAGTTAACAAAAATTTTCAAACCCGATCTCTTACTCAGGTTGTCGAGAGAAAGAATTAATTTTTACTCAACACATAACTGATTTGGGCATGGGGCCACTCAGTCGTGTAGTTAGGTAAGATGCCGATCAGGATGGAGTTTTGAACACTGTAAATTGAAGCACAGAGTCATACAGGGCTAGCTCGATACAGGGATTTACAATAAGGGAAAAACGATCTGACAAATAAGATCGAATATCGCCACTTAAGTACCAACCGATCTAAATAAACCTTTGGAATCAAGGAAATGGATCCAGCCTGAACATGAACCGAGTACTGTAATTGAAATACAGTCTTGATCTAAGTGAATCGCTGCCGGGATCCAATTATAAATTTCCGACCTTTGACATAAATAAGTTAGCATGGCAAAAACTAGACAGGGAATTACTAGTTGAAACTTGAAGGCATTCTCTGAAATCGAATGACACTACCATGATCTAAACATCTAAGGAAACCAAAAGATAATTCTGAAACTATAGACTCATACTTCGATCCAAAGTTTAGAGCAGATCTTACGAAAAGTAATGCATAAACGCGATCTGAAACTGAAGATAATCTCTGATACAACAAGACAGTAATGCTTTTAGGAATTTAGAGCAGATCTCTGCGATAGCTAGGCTACAATACAATACGGATTTTAAGTAGCTCTAGGAACAACATTACAGTAATATCGACCATGAAATTTGAATGTTCATAGGTATTATTTGTTAGAAATCAATCCGATTAACCAGAGATATTAACTCTCTTTTCATAAAATAAATTGAGGTGAATGATGCATACTCAGAACAACATGAATCGAAAGATAAAACCAGAGATTAATTCTTTTCGGTAATAGGATGAATACACAGATCTCATTGTAAAAGAAACGTATTCCAGACTCTATTGCGATTCTGGATCCATAATATTTACAACAGCAGAAATATAATTTAAATAATTTAAAGAACAAGAACCTGTAGTGATGGTAGCTCCGGTCGAAAGATAGATTTCTGGTTTGCCGCAGCTCTGCTTCTAGATTCGTCCAGCACAGTCACCAATGGACGCCTCGGTTAACCTCCCAACCTTTTCGAGAGTACTCTCCTTCCTCTCGAACCCCCGAGCAGTTCGGGTCGTAGAGTTCACAAACACAATCTCAGAAATCCAGCTTGGGATTCCCTTTCCCACCAGGATTTCTTAGCCAAACCCTTAGAAAGCAGCAAGTCTTTGAGGCATTCGAAAATTATGACAATCGTCCAAATTATGGGCCCTTTACCCATTCCCTAAGCCTTCCTTATAAAGGAAAATCTCCTGCGACACATGTCGCTTCATGCATAATTAAATATTTTTAATTAATTATTTAATTAAAACACTCACCCATCCAAGTGTCAGTTTCTCTGGGAAGTGCACCTACATCCCTAAGTTTGCTCTAGTTTGTCCCCCAGATATTTTAATCAACTCCTAGCTCTTAGTTGACTAGGTTTCTAATCTTAGGATTCTATTTTGCTCCTAAATAATGATTTCTATTATTTTAAATGCTCAACAAAAACAACTATTCATGGGCAAATGTCTAAACTATTTTTATGCATTTGCTAAGTAATAATCTAGAGTTATTCTCCTAAGTTTTTATGCAGTTTAATTTAACAATCAAACTCACTAGGATCACGGTGCCGCGTCGTTGGGCTCTTGGTTCCTTAATTTTTAATTCCCTGACATGGCACCACTCCGTCGGGTCCAATCATCCATGGTTTCCATTCCTTGGCATGGTACCACCTCGTTGGGTCCTTGCGTCCATTCTTTCCATTCTCGACAGGGTACCACGTCGTTGGGCCCTTCTGCCACCATATTTCCGTTTTGACTTGCGGGAACTCTTGTAGGGATTTTAGGAATCGTTGCCATCCATCGTCCGTCTACATGCTATCTAGGGACTAATGGCACCGAGGAGTGAGTCTGTTCTCACTGCGCGCCCCTCAACTCGTACGTGACCAGCTCCGTCGTGGTCCACCTCGTACGCCCTCACGCATTCCTCTTGAGCAAGCGGATCAGTGCTTATCTGCTCATGCGTGGTATTCTTGTCGGAATTCAACATCGTCGTCGCTCCCCCTGTGTGTGATTTACCCGTACTCTACGACCCTTCATGTTCCTTTGTGTGTCCGTTGGTGAATCGTCTCACTTGTTTCTACACACACGTCTCACAACAATTTATTAGTAGCACTGTCCTCAATCATCATCATCTGATTTCTAAATCCAGTATTGTTAAACATTTATGATTTATTCAAACTCCTTATTCATCTAATCAAATATTCATTTCGTCGACAATTACATAATCACTGTACAGCTAGTCGTTAAGCATTATCTATCAACATAATTTTCCATAGTCATAGCTAATCGTTAATCATATGCAATTATTCAATTACATCAACAGTTCAGATACACATACTCAAAAATAAGGCCAAAAGGTTATTTAATTAATGTTTCAATCGACCGGGTCACTCAGCAGGTGCCATCAATGTCTACAAAAGTCTAGGGGCACTACAGTCTTGCCCTTTCCATAATGTATATATATATATATTATATCACATATATATATTTATTAATAATTTAACATCTCAAAGTGTGACTTATACCTATACATGATAGTTATAAGTTTAAGTGGTACAAAAAAAAAGTTATGCTTATCAACACATATTAACCCTACTTAGGTGGATTTCTTTAGGATTTTTTTTTTAGAAAGTTCTCCACTAGCTTCTCACCATCAAAGGTCTATGATTTAGAACATGACTTTTACGGCTCCCTAGCCATCTTACCCTTCTTCTTGGTGGTTTTAGTTATTTATTGTTTAAATCGCATTACCGTACTAAATCTCCTAAGCTTAAAATAAGACTTAAAACATGACACTAGCTCGAGGTCCATTGGTGGGGCCGTGGCCTTGAGCTCCTCACCAAGCCATTTACATATTTACAATATATATAAAAAATAATAAAAATAACGATCAAAATAGGTCATAAAGGAGGAATATCACATCCTCATCCCCTTTAAAATAACACCGTCCTCGGCGTTCACTCCTCTCTTGGAGTAATCATTTGTATCACAAAATTGGAATTCAAAATAACAATGTTTAGTAACAATTGTCATCAACTTCATAATCAAACTCAGAAACATAAATCATGAGTTGTTTATTGCACATATCACTTGCAATATATGGAATAAATCTAGTGCTCCCTGATTGTATATTGTTGACGAAATCAACAAACAACATTCACTTGATCCAGGAAATTCTTGCCTAACACCTTAGTGTTCATGCAGCAAACATTTCTCTCATGTTTTTGCCTAACACCTTAGTGCTCACACAGCAACCATTTCTTTCATGTCTTGCCTAACAACTTAGTGCTCACGCAGCAAACATTTCTCTCATGTTTTGCCTAACACCTTAGTGCTCACACAACAAACATTTCTTTCATGTATACTAAGCAGCGTCCTGCCTCCCACATATACATTTTATTATAGCTTGCCCAGGTCTTATAGCCAGCCGATTCTCCGAGAATCCTAGTGGCTGTTCAATCCCTGATTTTAGGGAATATTTCAATGCCATTCCCCTCAATCCTTCTCGCTTGAGTCCCGGAATTTATTTTCCCCAAGCCGTCCTGCTTGAGTCTAGAAAATCTCTTTCAATTTAATCAATTTATTTCGTCACATTACATTCTGTACCCATACGATTACTCTGACCAATCTGGGTCGAGTGCTTTGTTCAACAATAATTACCAACATTTTTTATTTTTTTTTAAAGGAATATGTAAAAATTGTGATGTGAATCGTATTCCTCACCCCTCATTTTACCATGCATACATTTATGCTCTTTCATTTTCACAAGCTTCACAGAAATTTCACCATCTGCCAAATTTCACTTGTTAGTATCACTTTATATACGAAATCAAATATTGTAAGAAGATCCCTTCCTTAGACAGAAAATCATCTTTCTTAATAAAATATCCATATGTGATCATCTAAGATGTCGTTTCCTACTACACATAACTAGCTCATAAATTTCATAATGCTTTGAACACGATATAACATTCTTTCTATGACGATCCATGGATATTATGATCATTTAACCTTAAATGTTAGATTTCACCATTTCAACACAATTCCTATTTAGTTATACAACCCTTTTGTATAACCTAACATCATATAGGGATAGCCAATTGTCTAAAACAAACTTACATACCTTATACAGATAACCGTGTACCTTTGTAAAGGCAACCACATAGCTCACCTTCATCCGCCGCGGTTCCAGTTTACTTGTATCATCACACATTAGTATTATACATGAATCGATATATATCCCACATTTACCCATTGATGGGTGTCAGGCAGTGATGTGTGGGAAAATATTATTTGCTCGACCACAACATTCAAAGTGTTAGTCGTATAAAGGTAATTAAATCATAAACACAATCATACATATAACATATGTTCAAACATTATTTTTACTTGTTTCATAAAAGCTTATACCTCGATTACTGTCACAAAGATCACTTCCGATCTACCCTGCAAAATCCATGTCATCAATGTTTTCCTTAACACATAATAAATAAAAACAGTCATTCCTTGTGGCAACATAAGGACGCCAGGAGATTACAGCATCCTACTAACCTGTATTTATTTCATGTTGGTTCTAGGTTTCCAATAATCTATCCCTTAACAAAATAACATATAGTTTTACATGGATAGCAAGTCGTCATAAATATTGTAACAAATAAAAGTATCACTTCTATAACCATCACTCATCGTTCCCAACATCTAGCTTAAGGATTACTGGAGTAAGAAGTTGTAAAAAGGAAACATGAACTTTCATCATATGCACCCTATACATATGCATACTTTTTAAGTGTTTATAACCCTTTTGTCCTTTTGTTGAACTAACAAGCAAGGGTATAAGAATGCTCTAATGTCTCACATTCAGTATCGTAGTCACTTATCCCATACCTTCATCTGCTAAAGTGAAAAATATAGTAACAAAGACTATTCATCTGTGGAAGTACTCTCAGGTGAAGAACATGCTAACTTCCTTCTCAAGGTAGTAAATGTTTAGACTACATTCTTGCTCCATTTGTCATTCAATCAACCGAACACGTTTAAACTTCTAAGATTTGTAAACAACAAATTCCAATAATTATATTTCGCACAAGACAGGATATAACTTTTTACATCATTTCCTATCAGGGTGATACAATTTATTTCATAAGAGAACCACACATCCCCATATACTAGTTAAGAAATTATTTATCTAAACTTCTTATCCTTTGGTTTTATCTAAGAGGAGCATCATCCCTTCCGAAGGAATATGTACTGTAGTTATTGTCATAAATTCTATATACTACTTAACTTTTCTACTCAAAATTGAGGGAAACTTACCAACTCCTTTAGTCTTATTCACCCTTCCATATCTATGTGGTCAATATTCTAATAATTTCCGGTTTGTATAATATTCTTCTTGGATGTCGGATCATCGACGTCTATCTATGTAGTAAGTAGGGAATTTTCTAGGCATCGAACATACTTATCGTTAGGAGTTCTAATTAAACCATTAAAGTTAATCCCTTTAACTTTTAATGATACATTTTGTCTTTCATAATGCGGATGATCCTTATAGATGATAGTGGATGATCAATATCATTCAATCCAATAACTTTCAATTTACAGTATGTAAATAAAGCACAACATACTAGACTAGAGATGAAAGTGGAACTCATATACTTACAGTTTAATCAAACGAGACTTGGTTGGAATTCCACAATAAATTGCTTCGTCACGATATTTCCATATCTCCCTTAGTTTATTCTTGGCGAACTCGACGATTAATTTGGATAGTATATTCTCGTCCATTCGTCCCATGCATCCAAAACACAATTTGTTTGTTAGTTTCGAAACCCTCATATTTATTTACCGTATGTTGAGCCCCTATAGGCCCGAGTGCTGAAACCTCATCTCTGATACCATATGTGACAAACCCAAATACACCGAGTCAGTAATTTAGGGATTTTTTCAAAATCTTGTGAATTAAAAAACTCTCCATGAATAAATTTCAATTGTGTTAAAGGCCATAAGTCCGCCATCCTTGCATCAAAGAATTAAGGATTAGTTAGTCGTAAGAACATCCAAGTGTGCATAATCATTCCTTTACCTAATTTTTCTACATTCAATACTCTTATAAACCTTAAATACAATGCAAGGGCGTTTAGACAATAATACCAAAACTTACAATTCACATCACAATTGTTACTTACCGTAACATCCTTACAACTTCTTGTCAAATCCAGGCATTTACACAAGGTAGGTCCTTTTATGGAAACTTCATGGCATAACAACACTTTAACTAGATATACCATATACATTCTTTAAAATTAACTATTCACCAGATTACTCCTACCATTTCTCATTTAGCTCAAACATATTTCTGTCATTCTAGACTACTATTATATCTTCAAATATAAGTAACTCCAATGTGCGTATTGGTAAAGCATATTCGAAATAACTTAAGTGTAAGATGTTAATCCCCTTATGCATTTAACCAAAGTAATGTCATCAAAATTGTTGAAAGGAGCGACTAGTACTTGTACTATACCAACCTCTCCATTTGACGAGAATACACATTAACAAAACTAACATCCTTAAAAATAATTATCCATACATAAATGAAACCCATCGATCTCTATGCCATACTTTAATATTAATAGCTTCCATGAAAATTATTGCCATACTTTATTTTCAAAAAATGAACATAATCAAATACTAAATCATTTATGATCACAACTTGCATATCAAGGAACTTAACAGTCATTGCATCTATCTTACCACAGAACACATAAGAAGAGTCGAGCCTATACACGTGGTTCACCCCCAAACTCATGAGGGCTACGTCCACCAAAAGGTCGAATATAATTTATTATCAAAAGGATTTACAATCGACAACTCGGTTGTCGTACTATTTTGTCCAAAAATGGAGAGATTACATCCCACAACGTAGATGCTGCTTTTCTACTTTCAAAGCTCTTTTTCCTCGAGAGCATTTCCAACAATTCAGAAATGATGCGCAATGCCAATAGACAATGCGTCTATTTTGGGTTTCGCAAGCAACATATCAATATATGAAATGACGAAAACTAAAACGTTTCCATTGGGAAACTCAAGAGACAGTGAATCTAATTTAAAGCAAACATAATAATGGTAGATCCTCTTAGAGAGAGATCGCCCAACCTGAGACAATTACAGCATTGTAACCAAATCCTAAATTCTTTATAAGCAATAATCTAAACAATATAAATAATGTTCAAAAGTCTATGCACCTTATCTTGCTTATACTGAATGTTGCAGATAGAAAACAAATCCCTTTAGCTTTCCTTCCCCAAACGCGATATAGCAAACAACTAAACAGGGTCTAGTGCTTGCAGAGATAGAACAATCATGAAAACAATACATCCCAACAATGCATTCCATAACAGCAGAAAATCCAAACGATTCTAGGGAGAATTATCCTACTCAAATCATACTATCAAATTACTTTTTTTGCAAAACATCATGACCAACGATCTACCATAAACACCCAACGTACTGGTACCACAATCAATAAGGATTATAAACAAGCGGATCTTTTAACATGAGACATTGCAGATCTAGCATATGAACCACACAGGTCTATAATAAACTTCTAGTACAACACTCAATAATAGACAGGGAAAAAGGGTGCACGCAGAGGCCTACACTATGCTTTCGGTGTAGAGATACTATACTCGGATAAGGATCCGGAAATTTTCGCAATTCTACCACATGGACATTGCAGATCTATGCAGACTCACCAAATGAACATTGCAGACACACCTTAAGAACATTCAAATTTATCATAAGAAACTACGCAGGCCTCAATACACTCTTAATGCGGAACTACCATGTCTGACATGAAGAATAAGGAATCGTAGGGGTCTACCCTTGCATTGTATTTAAGGTTTATAAGAGTATTGAATGTAGAAAAATTAGGTAAAGGAATGATTATGCACACTTGGATGTTCTTACGACTAACTAATCCTTAATTCTTTGATGCAAGGATGGCGGACTTATGGCCTTTAACACAATTGAAATTTATTCATGGAGAGTTTTTTAATTCACAAGATTTTGAAAAAATACCTAAATTACTGACTCGGTGTATTTGGGTTTGTCACAGTTATCTTGCTGTACTAAGTACCATGCTGATTTATAGTATAAGATTTGCGACTAGATGATTCATGTTTATGTCTTGATGTTATTCATACTTAGCTGTACTATTGCAAAGTTCTATTGTTATTGTTAATAATTGATGAATCAGCTATTTTGACTAATGTGCTTTTGTTGATTGATGAAGGGGTCCTACGGATGCCTCGAGGCTTACTTAGCATTCATGCTAAAGCATGTGAATTCATACTTGTGGCAGTTTACAGGTAAGAATTTAAAGTTGCGACAAGTGACCAAACCGTTTTTCAGTAATTTCCTTTGTAAATACTTGAAGAGATAAAACTTGGACATTCTACCGGTGAGAAACTTGGTTTGAGACTGAAAATCGTTTAAGATAAGGATATTTGGAAATGATT
Source organism: Larix kaempferi (assembly GCA_027924585.1). Taxonomy (NCBI): domain Eukaryota; kingdom Viridiplantae; phylum Streptophyta; class Pinopsida; order Pinales; family Pinaceae; genus Larix; species Larix kaempferi. The sequence continues at coordinate 2,573,455 of BSBM01000036.1, forward strand.
GCTGAGACAAATAGTGCATCTTAAATACTGTAATTTATAAGCTTGTATTTGATTTTAAAAGCATGTCTGTATCGATCATGTCTCAGTTTTATACTCATAATTATGTATGGTTTTCATTTAAGTTTCATTTTGAGTCGTGCATGATTGTCTATCTTTTTTTTCCATGGAAATTTGTAGAAATTCTATGTATGAATGATTTAATAACTTGCCTAGGAAGTATACTCTACGATAATGGCGATATATTGAATTATTGACATGACTTCCGTTTACACGATACATTAGAATGTAGGTGTGTACAATATCTATAATCCATTTACAATGTGTATTGTAATTTATTAGATTATCTATATAGTCTAATTGCAATGTTTATTGAAATATTAATCAACTATTATATAAATAAACTTTATATAATATGTGTGTTTGCACTTTCGTGATCCTATTTGATACTATGTAAAACCTTGGTGAAATTCTAATGTGTGTTCTGTGCACTTACGTGACCCTATGTGATACTATGCAAACCTTGGTGAAATCCTATTTAAACCCTTACATATTGTTACCAGGTGGTGTATCAAGACTTTACAATGTACAATATTCACATTGTATTTAATATTATGATGTGAACGTTATATGCCATAGGTTGGCAGATATAAGTGCTGCCTTCTGCATTGAATGCATACAACCATCGAGGTAGTGGATTTCCACCATGGATGGCTTAGTGAGCTCGAGCACATGATAGTTTTGTGGTGTAGCAATTATGTGATGAGTTGTAAATTAACAAAGGTTCGAGTGCTGTCGAGCTGGCTCCTTCGTGGCTGTAGAAATGATGGCTCAATTAATGTGGTAGGTTTCTTGGTGTTTCGTGAAGCTAACCGGTTATCTCCACCGTTGATCTGGTAGGGTTTTGATTGATGAGGGTTAAACCCTACCTCTGTTACATTCAATGTGTTTATTGTGATCTTTGGCATTTGAAAGTGGTGGTTCTGTGTCTGGCCGACAGGCTGAGGGTTTGTAGGGTTATCATTTTTCATTCCAGAGGCATGATGCCTGCGTTTTGAACTCATGACCTGTGAAGGGTTTAAGAGTCGAACTCTCCAGGTTTTACAGTGGTGAATTGTTAAGGTTTGCATCTTAAAGTCTATTCTTGTTATGGTTCGATACTCACACCTGTTGAGGGTTCCTCTTTTAAAAACTGGGTTCAAGGGAGAGACCAGGTCCTCATCATAGTTGATACAAGTCTCGGCATTGTTTAACTATGTAAAAAGTTGATAGTTCGGTGTGTTTTCCTTCTATCTCAGTATTCGACTGTATAAGGGTTTTACAATTGTGGTTGCACATGTATGGCGTTCTTCTGCTACAAGCCATTGTTTAAAAGGTAATGTGCTTCGAAACGTTCACTGTAATTTTCATTCATGAGTGTTAACACAGTAATGGTTATTCGAACGATAATGAAATCATTCTTTTTAAGGAATACTGTTTTAACCACATCTCCATTGTATTTGCATGTGTAATGTTCAGTGGCTTCTCGAGTCTGGGCGTTGAAAGTTGGCTACGGCTACACTAACCGGTAAGCCTCGGAGGTTGCCTTGTACTCTGGGTAGATGGAAGTGATGTCCAAACTGTTTATTATGTGGTCTTCGTGTTTAACTCGGCGAGTTTGTAATTCATCGAATTTAGGGTTTGTAAAATGTAAGGATTGGGGAGGATAGTTCCTCGACACAAAAGGCACGAGCCTGTTATGTTTGTAACTGTTGTATGAAGTTGTTCTCTCTCACAGACGTGGATAATGTAATAAGTTATGTATTTCAAAGAGAAATGGTAGATGTTGAAATGAATATGGGAAGGTCTCGGCCTATGTACAGTTTATTGATTTTATAAAAATGTTGCTGCGTTTTTCTCTTATGAAAATTTCCAGGGTTAGGGTTTGTCTTTGCTTTGGAATGTATAGTTTTGATGTTGTTATTCGATAGGATCTCGACATCAAGCTGGTGTTTTTTTTTCTATTTAGAATTTTCCTACAGACATTAGGATAATTGAATCCTGGAGATGATACTATAAATTTGACTATTCGACCTACATGAACGATTATAGTGTAAATGTTTGGTTTTGACTCTGCTCCTTGATATGATAACGACATCCAAACTTGCCCTTCTTGTTACTCCTGTTTGGCTTGTTCTACTGTCAATAATAAAATAAATCTTGAAAGAAAACACAGGAATGTTTGTTTAGTTCGATTCGATTGGGTGAATGAAAACTTGTGTACTGGTAATGAAATATACGATGCGTTGTTTAAGTTTCTCCTTCAAAAGTTAATCGACAACTGGCTATGTACCAAGGGTTTAAGATACTAAGTTTAAAATGGCTTTTTAAATAATTTTTGGCTGCATGCCGAGAGATAATAATACTATTATGGTTATAGAATGATTTGATAAGGTTTAGGGTTTCTCTATTGCATGTTTGGAAAACATTTACATAATTAAAATAGACTCTGTTTGCTTTTCTATCTTGTATGTACAGTAGTGAAAATAATAGTAGACTATACTAAACGTTTAAAAATGAAAACTATGGAAATTATTAACCTTGAATTGAAACTTGAAAATAACATATTAGTTCTGTACAATGAGATTATGTAAACTTCTTTAATTTCTGTATCAGCAATGATTTCAATAATAAATATAAATCATAGTAATAATATTTAAGATAGTAAACTTCCATTTAATGAAGTAAAAAGAGTACTATAACAAAATAAAGTAATCAATATTAATTACTTAACAGCAGGAAAATTAACAATTTACATAGAGTTGTTCTTTCATCATCTTGGAAAATTGCCTATCATATCTATCTATCTTAATTTGTCTCTATACTGGAGTACGATGCAGTTCCTATAGCATGGGGAAAAATGCAGAGAATATTTATTTCATTCATCATTTCTATTCATAATTTTAACTTGGCTCAGAAAACTAAAAATAGGGATATCTAAACTAGAACACATTCTATAAATAAAAATAAAATACTTGCAAATAAACATATTTAACTATTTAATAACAGATAATCAAAATACAACCTGTAGATGAAGATAGGGCTGACAAACACCCAAGGAGGCTTATTCCTCCCAACCTATTCCAAAAGAAGCTGCTCAACTGTTGGCTTCTTGTGAACCCCCGAGCCTGATTACTGAACCACTAAATGGGTGGAATCTGTGTAGAAGCAAGGCATTGAAAATGCCTTCAGCACTTAGCATCAACCTCCTGTAATAACATGCCTTCAACAGTCAGCATCAACCTCTTGAACTCAATAAGAGTATGGAAGACTCACAACATGATCAACAACATAGCATATCCCCTCATCGAATCTCTTGGGTGCAAACACAGCAAAACCCCAAGGTAAATTTCCCCGTCAGAAAAAATGATGAACCTCAGTTCAAAATTTGATGTCTATTATATAGACTTCCTAGGTATTTTAGTGGTCAGTTTGGAATAAATGAGCCTCAAGCTCTAGTCCCATCTTTCAGGGCACTATGACCACATTTCAAGGGAGTTGTCCCATACCAACAACTAATTAGTTGCATCATGATGCTGCCACTTGTCCATTGCCTTCTACCCCAGATTCCATTCCACCTAGTGGATCAGTAACTACTCTTTCAATAGTCCTCTTAGAACCACTTATACTATGAAACGAGAACTATATACTATGAACGAGAACTCTACCCATAAAAACGATGATTTTTGCAAAAAAAACACCAAAAACACCCCCCAAATAGAAAAGTGTTGATACCAGTATACACGTTTTTTTTTTAGGGTAAAAAATAGAGCCATGGACTAAACATCCCATATTGTTGTTTAACAAAACTTTAAAATCAACCTTAAATTGGAAAAAAAGAAAAATTCTTGAAGAGATAAATTACAACTTTCTGGAAAATTGCATATTAAAGAAAAACAAAATTTCTCTAATAATTTCACCATTATAACCATATAGAAACAAAGAAATTATGATGCGATTCATAATGAGATAATATATTAGACCATACAAGAACAAATGGTTCATATAAATATTCAAAAACTCCTCTAGAGTTTCAATTACAAAAATCATACTAGTAAAAAGCATATAACTGCCTCTTCAAATTCATCCATGGATTATGACACCCCATCATCAAAAACTCCTGTAGAGTTTCAATTACAAAAATCATACTAATAAAAAGCATCTACACTGCTTCTTCAAATTCATCTATGGATTCTGACACCATATCAGAATCTACATTTTCTGCAGATGAAGGACTTGATGAAGATGTAGATGACCCATACTCTTCTCTATTATCAATGGGCGCACCATCTGAGTCTACATCTATGCCCATCATTTCAGATGTCATATTCCTTCGGGATCTACGGCTTGGTTTAACAGACTCCCATCTTGCAACTTCTAGCTGTGGCAGCAACCTCTTGATAATCTCTATAGTCTTGGAGCAGAGAGTGTCTTTCTTTGTCAACTTGAAATCATAAACAAGTATATCAACTTCCTCTAATTTCAAGATGTCAATGCGGCGGCGATTTATTTTTTGACCCTTTCTGTTTCTCTTTCTGCAAACCTTTTTCTCAACCACCATCTCTGCCTTGTACACACCATCAAATGGGTGTGTATCTGTTGCATACCAATGTACTTCTACTGATACTACTTCTTCATTTTCTTTATTGACCTTCATAGATTTTGCAATCCAAAATGGATATTGACGTGGATCATCTGTAGCCAAAACTGCAATCATGCAACCCTCCTTGATATCTTGTACCGAGCCCCTGTAAAGGTCTTCCATCTCTCGACGCTTTGCGGATGATCTTCTAGAGCCAATATACATTTCTCTTTCCTCTACTTGAGAAAACTCAACAGCTCGAGGTTCAACATTTGTTACCTTGTTTTCATTTGATAAACTTTGTGGCCAAGCAAATGGAGTCTTCAAAAATATATCTCCATTTGTAGAGTTTGAAATTATGTCACTCTGCTCTATGAAAAAAGACTCCCACCAGAATCAACAACATCAAAGTACTCATATGTATCTTCAATAGACTTTTTTATTTCTTCCAAGCATTAAGAAGAATCAACATCTCTACTATGTCGCCTTGCATTATGAATCTCTGTAGATGATTGCAATAACAATAAATTTGAAGCATACATTTGACGACTTGGGATGAATTTCAAAAATTCCAAACCTGATGAAGGCCCCCATTCTGTGCTAGTTGAGTACTTCTTGCCCCACAATAGTGTTTTTCCATCAATCTTTTTTATACAAAATTGATGCTGAAAGCTAATGTCATTAATTTTTTCAATGCACATTTCCTCACCATGCGATCCAAACAGAAATCTTCGCATGTCAACAGTTTCTTCCAATTTCTGTACAGTAGGCTCTGGATGGTATGCTTTCCCTATAATTTCAATCAACGATGGCAGGCTCCCGACTTTGTTCCTCCTCAATGTCCTTGCAAAATGGCTGAACATTTGATCAATATGATCATGTGTATGCCCAACAAGAAGGAACCCAACTTTTACCTTCTTAAAAATTCCCAATTCCACAAGCATGCTTAGATAACCAAACACGACCTGGTTTTTGTTTTCCTGGCTTGTGTTGTCCAATTGTAGATATAGAACTTCTGGAAGATCACCAGGCCAATGAGTAATGACATGGTGAATTATGCTGATGGTCAAATTTGCATCATTGTGAATATTTGGAGCTGTAAAGTAAACCCTTGGAATCATTTCACCATCAAAAACCATACACCCAACCAAGTGAAACTGAATAAAATTCTCCTCCTTTAAATTCTTTGGCACAAGGACAAAATGTGGCAAGAGTGTTTTTTTTCTGATCCATGCCATAAATGATCAAACCCATATACTTATGTGGAGCATCGTAACACTTCTTGCAATGTTTGTACAATTTTTTCCGTTCATTTGATTGTTGATTGCGATGTTCTTGCAGTGCATTGATTATGGAATCTACAAACAACATAACAAAAAATATTGTTAACTAGATTCAATAATTGACATTTATCTATTTGTTTTTTTTGTTTTGTAAACATACCTCTTTCTATCCCTTCTGATCTATCCCTTCTTTCTTTAAGAGAAGCACATGTACTGCAGACCCCCGTCTTTCACCTCTTTGGAATGCGGACGTTGTTGAACTTCTTTTTCCATACTCTTGTGAAATATGCATATCTGATGAAGTTGTCATTTCCTTGACCACCTTGAACATAATCCTTGTATAAGTTGTAGATTTCCTTCCTTGTGAAATTATCTGGAATGTGTATTGTTTCTTTATTTGGCATACTCTCTCCATGCTTGGAAAAGAAATCATGCATCCATGATATTGCAATGTGTGTTGATGGCCCAGTGATTTGTCCTTGATAATCGTCAGTGTAAAATGTAGGATCATTTTCTAGTCTTGTTTGGATTCTTGATAATCGAAGATTACCAATTGAGTGAATCCGTTTGAATTCCTTTCTACAAAGCATAATTCTTCCAACGCGATAATCATAGCCTGTACTGGTAGAAATCATGCACCCCACTAAATATGAATTTTGCATGCTTTTTTTCATTGAAAGATACATCTTCCTTCTCTCCAAGACATAATTGTAGCCTAAACTTTTCAAACAAATTTTGTGGCAACACTCACTCGAAATCAAATGAGTAATGGAACTTGGACTTGTGAGCAATTCTTTCCTAGACCTTGTATAACTGGAATGCTTTGGATTGACATAAAAAGGTCTAGTCCTACACTTAATCCTAATCTGCATTGGATTTTGTCGCTGGATCTCCTGGACCATTATGTCTGCAACAACATCCTTAGCAGGATGATTGTTTTCATTGTGATGCATATGACCCCCCTCATTGAAAATTTCATCACCAAATTCATTATGAAAATCATTGTCATGATCACTTGCTGCCAGATCAATGTGACCATCAACATTATTTGTGCCACTAAATTCTTCACTGAAAGGAGAATCACTGTCTTCATCATTGGTGGCTTCATCATCAACAGAATGATCATCGGTGCCATTGAAATCCTCGCTCAGAGAGAAATCATCATCGGTTCTATTGAAATCTTCACTCGGAGGAAAATCATCATTAGTGCCATTGAAATCCTCGCTTAGATGATAGTCACCATCATTGCCATTGAAATCCTCGCTTGGAGGTAAGTCATCATCGGTGCCATTGAAATCCTCGCTTGGAGGTAACTCATCATTGATGCCATTGAAATCCTCGCTTGGAGGAAACTCATCATCTGTTCCATTGAAATCCTCGCTTGGAGGAAACTCATCATCGGTGCCATTGAAATCCTCGCTTGGAGGAAACTCATCATCCATTCCATTGAAATCCTCGCTTACAGGAAACTCGTCATCTGTGACATTCAAATCCTCGCTTGGAGGAAAGTCATCATTTCTTCCATTGAAATCCTCGCTTTGAGGAAAATCATTTTCACCATTATTGATATCTTTTTCCTCACCAGAATCATCATCCATCCCATTAAAATCCTCACTGGGACGAATATCATCATCAATCCCACAAAAATCCTCGCTGGGAGGAAAATCTTTGCTTGAAGGAAAATCATCGTTGGTGCCTTGAAAATCTTCGCTTTCACATAAATCATCATTGGTGCCTTGAAAATCCTCACTGGGAGGAAAATTGTCATCATATTGTTTGTTGTCTTTAAGATCCCCACTTGGAGGAACCTCTTCATCATCATCACATTCTTTCTCTTCTTTACTAGTGTCTTCAAAATCTTCATAACTAGGAAGTTCTCGAATAACATGCTTGATTACATTGCTTGCACTACCAGTATCTTGGCTAGATGAACTGTACATTTCTTCATTGACATTGGAATTTTCTTCAGATGAGTCCATGACTTCTCACTAAAAGATAGAATTATAGAAAACTCTGTATCACACAACTACAAAGAAATTTTACCACAGTCCTGACCAAAAAGTAGAATGGTGCAACTGTCGACCGACAATCTTATAGCTATGAGAACGAAAATATCCCTCCAAAATATTCCCTCCAAAAATTCCCTACAAAATTAAAGCGCACATTCATATGATATTAAAAGAATTGAAATAATATAATAACTAATTACATATTTCTATCGAGACATTTAAGACTAGTAAAATTTCTCACAATATTTTTTATTCACAATTTGTAACAAAACAATGATTATTTTCATTTTTTTTACCCGACATTCATAATATTAGTAATTATTTAATTTTAACCTATCTTATATAAATATAATAATAATGCTGTAACTACTTTCCTTTTTTTATCCCACATCGGTAAAAAAGTAATGTTAAACTTACTCTACGCTAAATAAACATTTTAGATTTCCTACTATTCATCATCTATTTATCCCACATTGGTAAAAAAGGTAATGTTAAACTTACTCTACGCTAAATAAACATTTTAGATTTCCTATTATTCATCATCTATTTGGGAGCAATTTAGTAACACTTGCAAGGTTAGTAATTATTTTATTTTTTTATTAATTTAGTAATGATTTTTTTATTGCTTTATTCTTTTAAATTTTTGTTTTTTTAACATTCTTAAGAATGGTAAAATTAAACCTAATTTATCTTATTAATACAGAATTGTTTAGTCTTTGGAGCAATTCACGAAGGTTTTCAGGAAGAACAGGAAGATTGCAGAGAGGAACTTCGAGCACATTCAACAGAGGAGGCTCTACCACTTTCTGGGTTAGTTTTATATTTTTTTTAAATGTTTTTTTTTTTAAATTCGTGTATTATTAATCGAGGCAAGGCTTGCTCCTTATTCCACAAGGCTTGCCCCTTATTCTGAAAATATTCGTTTTGGGTTTAAAATAGAAACTATTTTTTTTTTTTACCAAACCTACCCATGCCCCCTTCCTTATTTTTTTTTTACCCTCCACCCATGTTCTAAATTTTTTTTTATCATCAACCTTGCCTCCCCACACCCTAAAGAATATTAAAAATTAATTAAATTTATTTAAAAAAAAACCCTCAGAGGGCCGCCCTTTGGCGCCCAAGCGGCGGAGACAAGACAAGAAATCGTTCAGTTGACTGCTCTTCTAACTTGCGTTTGATCAGAATGAAATTTGTGTTTCCCCTACTTCGTTCAGCGATAAATTCTCTGTAACATTTCAATTGTACTAACTTCAAATGTAAAAGCCATTATGACAGACTCGACGAAATTCTGTTGGGCGATATCTGTTTTCTATATTAAAACGTTTCAAATCCATTCGAAATCTTGGTAACTTAACCTATAGTTGCAATGTCTTACTCAACCTTTCAATCGGTGAAGTTTAGGGTTTGAGTATTGAATATTTTTGAAATGCATTGAGCTGTAGATTTCATTCATTCTGGCATTTAATTTCAAATCGTGAAGACACAGCATTAGAGATTTAGATCTCATTCATTCTGACGTTGAAATCAAATCATGAAGACGTAGCATTCGAGCAGTAGATCTCATTCATCCTGGCGTTGAATTCAAGTCATGAAAACACAGCATTTGAGCTGTAGATCGTCGAGCCACGTAGTGTCTATTCCCAAATTAAAACTTCTGTCAAATCTCGTCATCATATATTCTTATTTATTCACATTATAAATCTCGTCCAGAAGCGTGATCGGGTGTCCTATGTGTAGTATAGATCTCTATGTATCGACCCACATTTCTTAAACATTGCCAGGACTGCAATTTCAAATTAATTTCCAGATCTGCATTCAGTGTGTCGATTTCTATCACTTAATGTTCCATAACTGTATTTATGATTTAATTTCCAGTTTTGCGGGATTTTTCCCGTAACTGCGTGAATCTTAAAATCTCTACCGATTGACAAGAAATAGGACCCGTGTGTGGAAAAGTAGTTAGTGGCTGTATTATTGATGGTTAGGTTATATATATTGATGCATTGCCGTTCTTAAAAGTTAATTTCATTTCAACTTTTTCAAGACGCCTTATTGAAGTTGCGATTTTTATTTCCAACTTCTTGTTTATAGTTTGCAGATCAGCTTTTCTTTATAATGTTTTCCTTTCACTGGAAAGTATATTCCTCAACATGAAACCCTTTTCCTTTTAGCCATGGCCAACACAGCTGGTTGTTACATATTGCTTTAATGCGGGAAACCATTCGGTTACTTTACATTGCTAACTCGAGGAATTAAACATTGGCTTTAAACGTTTTAGTTAAAAAAAAACTGTTTTACGGAATAAGCAATACTGAGAGTGAGAGTAGTGTCAAGAAGTGTCATTTTGTGTGAATCGGTTATATGATTATATTTTATCCCATTCATTTATATGCACGTAATAGGTGAAAACGTTGTTCACAATGTAATTAATTATAATATGTTATATTACGGTGGTAATATATGAAGAAGCTGTTCCTAAAGCAATGTAAAATAGTATGTTTATAAGTGGTGATAGTTGGACCCGATTTATATAGTAGTACTTTAAATATGCACTGATATAAATGGATGTAATGTGTGGAAAAGTTGGTTACATTGTAGTGCATTATAATGTATTATTTCAGGGTTATAATATGTGGAATAATTGTTCATATTTCAATATTTTTTTATTAACATATTAAATTTAGGGTTGTAATATGGGAAGGATGGTCTTTAAATTTGTATATTACTAATGTGGTAATATATGTGAGAGTGCTCATAAAGCAATGTAATGTAGTACGTTTGTTAGGGTTATAAATTGTGATAGTTGGATCCTATATCCATGTATTATGATTTTGTTAGAAAGTAATCTTTAGTATTATATTCAAAATCATACTAATGGAAATATGATGAACTTAAATGTTAGGAGTTTGAAAATCAATTTGAGATTTTACATATGTGGATTGATTAAGATTTTATGCAGGTAAATATTTTAAGATTAATTAATTCAAAAAAAAATTTGATAGTGTAAATATTTGGTTTTTAGTTTTTATTGTATTGTCTTTTTAATTTTTTTTTTATATTGTTTTTTTTTAATTTTTATTTGTGGGGTTAGTTTTAATCTTTTTTAAATCTTATGTATTATATTGCTAGGTGGGAGGGTTATTTTTAATTTTTTTTAATATTTTATTATGTTGTTAAGAGGTTAGGGGGTAGGAGGTTAGTTTTAAATTTCTTTTTTAAAATTTTTATTATATATTTATGTGGTAGGGGTAGGTGTAATTTTTATTTTGAAATTAATTACTATGTTCATTAGAGGGGTAGGGTGTAGGTTTACATTTAAAAAAAAAAAATTCAAAACGTAAAAAACAACGATTATGAAGATAAGAATATTTTTAAATTTCTTAAAACGTTTTTCAAATACAGTTTATAGTGAATATTGATGTTGATTTTGTTTAGATTATAAATTTTTGTTGATTTATTTTAAAATTCTACATTTTGGATATAGGTACAATGGCATCAAGGCGGATATATGTAAATGTTTCTGGATCAAGAGCGACAATCATTGCATCGAAAAAAATAGTTGAGGCATCTGAGAATGTTGAGACTCAAGAGAGAGTTCTTAGCTTTGAAGAATTAAGAATGAAGAATGCTAGAGAATGGAAACATGCAACAGAAAAAGACAGAACAGAGTATCATTGGCATCTGAAGGAAAAAAATCAAGGAAAACCAGAAAGCATTCTCTTATTTTGTTCTGCAGATCCATATATTCAAACAGATTACAATCTATTGGCATTGCTGAGAGATATATGTGTAGTGCCGGGTACAGATATTGTTTATGCACAGGTGAAACAAGCCAAGACCTTTACAAAAATCCGATATGCTTTGAAGATTGCAAAATATAATGTTCAAGAAAATTTCACAGATTTTTGTCAAGGGGTCGTGGATGAAATTGAAAGCGGGAGAGTAAGTTTGAATATTGATATTATTCTTAAACTGGTTTTGTTATATCTTGAATATCACAATGTAATAGATTTAATACGATAATGTTTTTATTTTGCAGGATTTTTCCATTTCGATTTCAAAAAAGTTGAATGGAATTTATTATACAGAGACCAATCCTATGGATGTCATTACTATTGCTATTCAAAAGGGACTAGAAGCAAGGAAGAAAAAACAAGTGTTAAATGTTCAAACTGAAGAAGTACAAGCAGAAAGAGGAAAGAGCATCCGACAATCAAATCAGGTACCTAGAAGGGTTATATTTAAATCTTCATCTCGCCGAACTGAACATGATGAAATTGTTGCAAATGAGCTTGTTACTCCTGCTAGTAAGAGTAGCAAACAATCTCGTAAAAGAAATATGGTTGATAGTGCCTCGATTCCTGTTGAAGGCATTGTAGATTTAGGAGGAACCCCTTCAAATCAAAAAAGGAGGAGATCTGTTGTTGTTGAGACCAATGTTATTACTGAATCTGAGAGTGAAAATTCTGGTGGCAGTAGGGAAACCATTACTCCAGGTGCTGATTTAGAGGATGGCATTGTCAAGACAACACAAAATACCATTCGAGATCGATTGCGGAGGGATAATTTGGTTAACAATGGACATACATTTGAGTTGAATGTGAATCAACTTTATAAACCCACATAAGGGAAATATCACTTTAGAATTAGAAAACCACATCACTTGCATATTCACAACTTGAAAGCATTGATGAGGCACAATCCCTATGCACATGTTGTTGACTACCTAGTCCTTGTTGACCCGGAAGTTGTTCCTACTAGAGATGAATTTGATGAAACAAGATGTTTTCATTACAAATATTATGTTCTTGGAGGGAATCATTCTGTAGAGGCAAGAAGAGAGTTGATGCAAGAATATCCCAATAACCCTATTTTTGAAACAGTTAAATGCATCATTTATGCTGGTTTAACAGATGTTGAAGCAAAGTTGTTGGCATGGGATCATAACACAGATAGTGATTATAGGTTGACAATGACATTTGTTCAAAGGGTGAGATTTATACACAGTGAATTTGTGCAAATATGTGGTGGGAAAAAATCTAGAGTTGATGCAAATTTTCGGAGACAATGTTGTATGGAAATAGGTCTCCCTATTAAAGATGATATTATGCTACCAAAAAGTTCTAGAGGAAGTGATGCATTCAGGGCTGTAGATGCCTATTTCCAGTTGGCACTTAGAGTTGGGAAAACATGGGATTTGATTGATGACATATTTAGCTTGTGGGAGAATATTGGCATAAAAAACCAAAAAGTGAAAAAAGGTAGAATTGTTCCATGGAGCGGTGGTAAGGCAAGTCCTGACGTCAAGAATCTACCAGAAGACATGACTATTACACCTTGGAGAACAATGCAAGGTGTGAAGGATGGAACATTAATAGCTACAATACTATCACGGGTAAAGTCAGGTGAATTATCCATGGAGGAAATGTGCAGCGAACTTGAGAAGTAAGTTGAGCATTTTTTTGAGTTTAACATTTTTGTTATGTTCTAGGTATTCTGTTATATTATTATATATGATTGTAAACATCATTTATTGTTTCATTGTCTAGTCACAAGGTCTACATGAAAATACAAGAGGAGATGGTTAAAATGTTGAGTGAGAAGAGTTGGGATGATGTCAAATGCAACTATCCAGACTCAAGCTCGATAGAACGTTTACAACAATTTTTTGTTGCATTCAAGAAGGTATGTTGATCTATGATACATCCTATTTTATTTATTTTATAATTCAATTCATTTCTATTTTATTACTTATAGATATCATTTTCATTTGAAGATGCCAAAGAGGGGTGGAGCTGGAGTACCGGACTCCTTCAAAATCCATATCCAAAGAGCCAAAATAGAACGACAAAGGAGACAATGTCTTGCAAATGTTGAACTTGATGATACACTTGATCATTATATTTGGAATGGGCTTGACACTGTGCAATATAGAGTCATTTTAGGTGACTGTGCAGACATTGCAAATCTTGTTCCTAAAAAGGAGTACGCACTAGTGATTGCAGATATCCCTCATGGATACAATATCCGAAACACTACTTATGATTGTGAGCCTTATACTTACCAATCATTCAGTAAAGTGGTTTCGGGATTTGTAGATGTCACAACATCACCACTATGGAGATTTGTTGTTTTCCATTCAGACACACAATTAAGGGGCTTGTTGACAGCCTTCAGGGGTAAAGGAAAAAAAAGGAAGCAACTTCATTGGTAATATATTTGCACTATATTATCAAAATTTTGAATTTATAAATCAATTATATTTATTGATAAGTTAATTAATTGTTTTATATTTTTGTTACAGGCAAAAGCCTAATGTTCATAGCTCAGGCAGCAGTCCATTCCTGAGTGATGCTGAAAGCATACATGTTGCAACTTGGACACAGGAAGATGCTTATGAACCTCTTTTAATCAATGAAAAGAGAGGAGGAAAACATAGTCAGATATTGAGTTATAATGCCGTGGTAAAAAAATTAACATATGAAGAAAGGGATTTGAAAGGAGTGACTGTAAACATCTATCAAAAGCCACAACCATTGATTAATTATCTCATAGATACATTTTCAAGAGAAGGAGATTGGGTCTTAGATTTGTTCTCGGGTTCAGGTAAAATTTCTCATATTACATATGAAATAATATATCAAGTTTTATTGTATGTTTTATCCTTCATTATTTTATTGTTTTAAAGTATGCTTCTTTATGCTATTTCACTTAACTTTAATTTTGTTTTTGGTGATTAGGTACAACAATAGCATGCTCCTTACAGAAAGGAAGAAATTGCATATCGATTGATAATGATCCACTCCAATGCAATTACATAAAACAAAGAATTAAGGCTATTCAAGTTCTTCCAGATGAACTGCAAGAAGTTGGTTTGAAGAAAGGAGAGTTTAGTGAAACACTTGTGGAAAAGATGTCAAAAGAGCCCCAACCCCCGTTAGGAGGGGTGTTTGGAAAGGAGCACTTTGGGGATCTTGCAGACATAGAAGACCCAATGGAAGAGGACATTGATGTCCCTGAGGAAATTCAAGCTCCAGAAAATTCCAATGTCGATGAAGAATTTGGCATGCATGATATTGTTGAATAGTTTCATGTTTTGAAGAAAATGTTAATTTTGACAATTTTTTGATCATATATATTAGTAATGTTTTGACTTTCAGACTTTATTTTAGAAATAAAATTTCTAAATATAATGTTTTTAATATGTTTTTTACAAATAATTTGTATATTTTTTCTCGACTTTATGTGAGTCGTCACTTTTCGATAACTAATATGAAATATGATCATTTTTAGAGAAAAATTCTCTGAAAATTCATTGAAAATGGTTTTAAATGTCTTTATTTTCTGGAATTATTTACAATTTTGTCAATAAAAATGCTTTATTTTGTACATAAAAATGTCTTATTTTATAGAAAATTTCGTAAAATGTATATGTTTTTGATTATAAATTGCTTAAAAATGTATGTTATTTTGTTAAATTTCAAAAAACACACTTGAAAATAGAAATTAAAAATATTTTACAACAAAGATAATTCAAAGGCCCCAAAAAATGTCTGAAAATGAAAATGTGTGATACTGGCATCAACCATTTTTGAAACGGGGGTAAAAATAGCTACTAAAATTAGGAGAGAGAAAAACGAGAACTGTGTCGAGTTCTTGTTTCATAGTATAAGTGGTTTTAGGTGTTGGTCTCCTATTTTATTTATTTAATAATAATATATTGTGCAAATTACAGTCATCCTTGGACACCTGTCCAACATAAAACTTTACAATAAAAGTTATCATAATGTTTGCTAACACAAATATTTTTCCAACAAAAAGGGTATGTTACAATAAATGAATCCCAACTTGGTATTTTTTGGCAGAGAAGAAAATGGCATGGCCCAACTTGGTGTCCACTTTGTTGAACGTTTGAGGAATCTTCCTATCACATATTTATCACTTGTTCTTTTTCAAGGGATGTATGGAAAGAGCTAGGCCTCTTAGATGGGGTGTCATTCACTTGGGCAGGAGACATCATTTTTGAAGACCATCCCATATCCTCAAGGGTTTGTGCTTTAAATGGCTTATCTAGATTCTTGAAAATTTCAATTAAGATGGGTCAAGTTATCAAAAGCAAGTTTATTATCCATGAAGTCATTAACAAATTTGGACCGTGGGATTATTTTGATGATGTGGCCCAAGGCACTCATTTGGGGGACTAGTGGACTACATTTTTTAAAGAACACATTTTTATAAAGTTCAGAGTAGGTCCACCATTAATAGAGCTGAGCTTATAGCCTTACAACTTGTCCTAAAACTAGCTTTTGATAATGGAATTCAAAAACTTCAGATTTTTGGTGATTCACTACTGGTTATTGATTATTGATTGGATGAGATTATTGATTGGATGACAAAGAATAAAGTTGTTCATAATATTCTTTTGAATCTTTGTTTGATGATCTGATGGCACATGCAGGTACTTTTCAGAATATATCTTCTTATGAGAAAGGACAACATCGGATCTTCTTTCAAAAGAGGGCCTTTTACTTGCTCCGGGCATTTGGCATGGATATATTCAGTTTACAAGCTCTTTAACTGAGTTTGATCCAAGTCGCTTCTATTGATCATGAGGTCACATGAAGCTCTTTCGCACAGGTCCTTTGGTATTGTTGTTCATGTTCAGCAAGTAGGGGTTTTCTTTTTCTTTCTTTATCTGTAAAAGGGATTACTGTTCTTTTTAAGCTTGTATGCACTGTTTATATTTAGTTATGTACATCTTCATTACAGCTTAGCTTTGTTTATGTAATTATGGAGGACTGGTGGACTGTTCCTTTCACAGCACAGTTATTTACTTTTTCTTTCTTTTTCAAGAATCATAATTTATGTGTACCCAACGCCAACAGTTTCACCATATGGAAACTGATATGGCTCTTCATAATGGAATCTGATGATCACTTAATAGTCTAAATAGAATCTATAATGGATGCAAGTAACAACAACTTTGTCCTCATCATCATGATCAATAGTCAAACAACCATTACGTAGATTCATATTCATTTCAATAATAAGAGTCGATGACTTTGTAACTACGTCGACTTAATAGCTCCATGATCCACCACATGTCGTAATTTCGTAAAATGCTAAGCCTCATTACTCTCAGAGCGCATTTTTCTAGATGTGTGTACTCTTGAATCGAGAGAGATCTCATTTGATTGCACGACATAAGAGGCATTTAAAATGCATCTTTTAAGGTGAAATATGTTTATTTCTAGAAAGTTCATAGGCGTTGTGAAAATTCTATATTGAAAGCTCATATAGAGGCCAAATAGGTATCCTTTTAGGTTGAATGATGTTTGAGAGAGTTGTTATATTTATAGGTGTTTATATTTTAGAATTTGGGATGGATTAGTATTTATGTTTTTTCTAGTTTGCACCAGGATGAAGCAAGTATACTCTCCATATTGATTTTATGGCACTGGTTGTAAATTCGAAATAAACAATTAAAAAAATATATAAAAAATAACTGGTAACTAATTCATGGATGTAGCCAATGCATGGATAAACTCTTAGGTGATGTTACAAAAAAAAGAGTAGAAAAACAACTGGTAGTTAATTCATGGATGTAGCCAATGGATAACCTCCAGTTTATGGTAGACAACCCATTTAACTATTAGAAAAAGAGAACAGGTAATAGATAACTTATTGGTGGCACTTAACTTATCCGATCACAAGTTAAGTAAGTGTGCGAGTTATATAAATCCAATATAGATTTCTTGAAATTAATATAATGTACGTTGTCAAAATTTAGGAAAAATTAAAAAAGTTATAAATAAATTTTGCATATAACAAAAACCTTTACCAGACAATAAAAACATGTAACAATTTTCTTGTCCACATCAAAAAGGATTTATAATTCCAAGCCTATCAAACAATCAATAGGCTGGGGGTTTATCAAGTCAAATAGGCCAAAACAATTGTCAGCCTCCATTAAATTCTTCATCAATTCACATCTTGCTTGGTAGGTGGCAATCGAACGCTGTATCAAACATGAGATGCTTCGATTCATTCGTTGCCGTTGCCATTACGGAAGTAAAACGGAGAAAATTTGGTACACATGAACATGGCATGGTTTTGTATCAATTTTAATTTATGTTTGTTTATTTTATTGGTATGAGTTACAACCCCCTCAAAAACTTTCTTTCATGGCCCCTCTTTCCCTAGATTTTTATTATTTCTGGCTTAAGATTTGGATTTTAGAGAAATGTCAAGTTCTTCACAATTCAACCGAGTTTCTTTTTTTCGAATCAAAGGCATAGTTTTTTTTTCCAGCGAAAAAAACTACTATTGATATTCATTAGAATCAAATAGTACAAATATGATCGATGATCGATATCCAGATCAATCAACTGATAATGCCATAGTAAATCAAAGGCATAGTTAAATCTTCACTTGAATATTTAATGTCAAGTTGCTAAGATTAAACCTTCCTAATATTGTTTTCAAGTTTTCTTCTTTCGAATCAAAGGCATAGTTAAATCTTCACTTGAATATTTAATGTCAAGTTGCTAAGTTTAAACCTTCCTAAGATTGTTTTCAAGTTTTCTTATTTTTGCTTTTGGGTACCCTAGTCTCACTCTTTGGCTTTTAAGGGCATTTTTATTGGTTTGCTTCATCCACTCCTTCAAGCTTATGATTTAAATGGCTTTATGATCTTGGTCTAAGAGAGTGATTATCTTGTCACAAGGGTGATGCTTATCAAATCTTCTTATAAAAACTTGATTATAGTTCAACTCGATTCCTTGGGTGTCTTTTGCTATCATAGATTTTGAAAGTTTTCATTCCGGCAAGGTATTACAAGCTAGAAATGTTTCTTTAATGCAATGTGTTGGAGGATTTAAAAAACACATTCCATGTTTCAAAACCTTGTCATATGCATCGCATGCCTTTAAGTTTCAAGATTTCACATTTTTTGTGACTTCAAAGTCTCAATTTCGTTAGATGTTTCTTTTCACACGATGTACTGTATGATTCCAATTCTCTTTTGCATGGGACACATCACTGTTACATATTATTATAAGGAGTAGATTATTTATTCTACATTTTGGATATTTATTCCTAGATACAACTTCACACAACTTACATTATACATTATCACACATACCACAAACTTTGATGTTTAGGATCATTGCGACATATCCCATGCTTCGGAGTCTTTGAAGCATGCTCATGCAATATATCTCAAGGATTGTGCTCTTTGAGTATATAAAAAAAGAGTAATAAACTTCGAAACTTATGATTGCACTGAGTGAATGCTCTACAACCCAGTATGGGGGAGATGTTGTAACATGTGTGAGTGTGTCATGTAAACGTTAGTAACAAAATAATTAAAAAAATTCATGTCGGCTCATAAAATAAAAAATTAAATTATGGAAAGTATTTAAAAAAAATCCATGTTTGTTCATAAAATAAAATATTATGAAAAGTAATTAAAAAATAGATGTTCGTTTATAAAATAAAAATTTAAAACTTAAACCCGGATCTATCAATCAAGAGAGATCAAATTTCTTGAGTTTAAATTTTAAAAACGAAATACACCTCAAGAAATTGGATCCCTCTCGGTGCTTGATAGATACGGGTTTAAGATGGATCTATGCCGGTATATAAAAGAAAAGATAGTGATTCCATATATAAACTTAGAGTATAATAAGCTGATAGTGATATCTTAAGGATTGTGATCTTAGAATATATAAAAGAAAAGACTAATAAGTTGTAACCCATCGCACTGATTGTTGACCTACACTTGAGGCAAACAACCAACTATTTCAATTATACAATACATTGTACGCTATTCGCATCTAAAAGGGGTGAAGGAAGCAAACAGAAAACAAAATATCAAATTTGCACAATGCTACAGCACTCAATTTGAACAACAAAAAGACAGAGCTATATTCACTTAACCCAAAACCTCAAAATAAGTATTACAATAAGTATACACATCTAGGGAGTCAGTTCTCCATTCCCGAGAGGCATAGCTTGTCTTCTCTATATTCATCAACTTATCAAGATGCAAAATTCAAATCTAATCCACTAGAAATGTTAGTTCATGATAGATAGTGGTAGTTGGTTGTAATTAATTCCAACAATCTCCCCCTTAATTATAACCCAAAAATTAACAAAACATGATATATCATTGACAAAATTATGATATCCAACATAAAACTACAGTCATACATATGTAGCATTAACAATGCCAAGATTCTCTCTATGAAACTCAAAAAACTCCTTTGTCGAGGCTTAGTAAATATATCTGCTAGCTGTTCCTTTGACCTGCAAAATTTCAAGTTGATTTCTTTGTTGTTAACAAGTTCTTTGATGAAGTGATACCGAGTATCTATATGCTTTCTCCTTTTGTGAAATACTTGGTTTTTTTACAATGTAATTGTTGAATTATTGTCATAGAAAATCACAGTTGGATCCTCTTATTCATGAAACAACTCGGACAAACCTCTCTGCATCCACACTGCTTGGCATGCTGCTGACGTCGCTGCTACATACTCCGCTTCAACTGATGAAATGGTCACTATGGGTTGCTTCTTTGATTCCTGTGAAACTACACCTGAACCAAAGTTGAATACATAACCTGTTGTACTTTTCATGTCCTCTATACTACTTGCAAAATCAATATCTGTGTAGCCTATTAATCTGAAATTTGAACCTGTTGAATACAAAATTCCATAATTTATTGTTCCTGAAACATATCTTAAAATTCTTTTTTATACTTGCCAATGAGACCTTTTTGGAGATTCTATAAATCTGGAAATTAAGCTCACTGCAAACATGATATCTGGCCTTGTTGTTGTTAGATACATCAAACTTCCAACTAATTTCTTAAATTGCATTGGATTCACAAAAGGTTCGTTGTCCTCTTTACTTAATTTAGTTCCTGTTTCTATAGGTGTTGACACTGGTTTACAATTCAGCATTCAAAATATTCTTAATACATCATTAGCATACTTAGATTGACATATGAAAATTCCCTTTTCAGATTGATCAACTTGAATTCCAAGGAAGTATTTCATCATTCCCAAATCTATCATTTCAAACTCTGTTTTCATTGCTATTTTAAATGCTTCTATAGGCAGATTTCCAGTGAAAATTAAGTCATCAACATACAAACATACAATCATGATTTTACCTTGTTGATTTGATTTTGTGTACAGTGTAGGCTCGCTAGCACATTTATTGGATCTGTTACTCATCAAATATGAGTCTATTCTGTTGTACCACACTCTAGGTGCTTGCTTCAGCCCATATAATGATTTCTTTAGCCTGTATACTTGATCTTCATGTCCTCTTATTTCATAACCAATTGTTTATTTTACATAAACCTCCTCTTCTAAAAATCCATTTAAAAATGCAGATTTTACGTCCATTTGATCTACATTCCAATTATTTTGTGCTGCAATAGCTAAAACAAGTCTAACTATGTCAAGTCTTGCTACCGGTGCAAAAGTCTCATTATAATCTATGCCAGGTTGTTGACTAAAACCTTGTGCCACAAGCCTAGCCTTGTGCTTTTAAACCTTTCCATCAGCATTCAATTTTGTTTTATAGATCTATTTTACACCTATGCAGTCTTTTCCTTCAGGTAAATCTACTAACTCCCAAGTTTCATTTATCTCTATAGCATCTATTTCATCATCCATAGATTTTATCCATGCATCATCTTTAATTGCTTCTTCAAAATTAACTGGTTGATAAGCCAATAGTGCAAAATTTGAATTTAAATCCAGTTCTTCATCATGTTGTTCATAGATTTCTCTTAGGCTTCTAGATTTTTGTCCTCTAATCCTAGATCTCAATTCTGCTAATGTAGGATCAGATTCATCACTTGCTTGTGAACTTGATGTATGCAGGCCTCCAAGTCTCGATTGGTCTTCTTGCATGAAATTTCTTGGTGTTCTTGCTTGAGGTGAATTAAATTGTGTTGAGCTCCTTCTTGGTGTGTTGGATGCTGGTACATGTGCATGCACATTTGAATGTGGAATTTGTTGCCCATCTTGTACATCTTCTTCATCATCTTCAACATGAGGTAAAGATGCTCCACGTGTAACTATTTCATCAATACTTCCATCCCATGCTTCCTCCTTAAATTCTACATCTCTGCTTACAATCAACTTCTTGGTAATAGGATTATAGAGTTTATATGCTTTAGAATGCTCACTATACCCAATAAAGATACATTTTTCACTTCAATCATCCAACTTCCTTCTAATTTCTTTAGGTACATGAGAGTGAGCCACACACCAAAAATATTCTAAGATGTGAAACATTGCAACACTTGCCACTCCAAGCTTCTTCAGGTACTTTATTCATCACACTTTTTGTAGGACACCTGTTCAAGATGTAGATTGAAAACGCAACTGCTTCTGCCCAATACTCGTTTGACAAATGTTTGTCCTTCAACATGCTTCTTTCCATATTCATAATTATCCTATTTTTCCTTTCTTCCACACCATTTTGCTGTGGTGTATACCGAGTGGTAAACTGCCTCTTAATGCCACAATTCTGCAAAATTCCATGAATTCATTCAATTTGTATTTTCCTCCTCTATCAGACCTCAACACTTTGATGAACTTTCCACTTTGCTTTTCAACTAAGGTAACTTTAAAATTCTTGAACACTTCAAAAGTTTCTAATTTTTGTTTCACAAAATATACCCATGTTTTCCGGCTGTAATCATCAATAAAGATTAGAAAATACAAATTTCCAGCCAATGATGGATTCTTGTATTGGTCCACACAAATCTATATGAACTATCTCCAGAGGTTCTTTTGCTCAATAAGAAGTGCCTACAAAGAAAGCTTCTTTATGATGCTTTGCTAAGATACAGCTCTCACATGAGCTTGTTGATTGTTCAATTGGTGGCAACCCTCTTGTTGGTTGTGGAGCTTGATCTCCAGATTCAGAGATATTATTATTCAGTCGTGTTTGTACCCCAGCTTTATATGATATGTAAAAAGGACTGTACACTCACCCCAACGGGGGGGGTGTAGGGGGCCCAAAGCCTCCCCCACTAGGGTTTGGGGGTTATAACCCCCAACTGGGGGGTCCGGGGGCCAGCGGTTCCCTGACGGGGGTTCAGGGGCGAAGCCCCCGAAGGAAATATTTGGGGTTGTTTTATAGGCCCATGGTTTTGGGTAACCCGTGGTATTTTCCCATTGTATCTCCCTTATAAAAAGACAGACATTGTAACACGGCTAGGGTTGATGTATTAGGTTTTATGCATTGTAAATATCTCTGAGATCATAAGAGAGACGATAAGATAGTGAAGAAGAAGTGCAGTGGTTGTGTTGCAGGTTGTATCCCTTCACTTTGTTGGACGGAATAATAATAAGGAATGGCAACTTCAGTGTGGACGTAGCCCAAGTTGGGTGAACCACGATATATCTGTGTCTCTCTTGTAATGTGTATATGTGATTATATTTGCATTTTTGTTTATTGTTATTGTTCTGCGATCCTATTTTTGTAACAATTGGTATCAGAGCCAAAGTTCTATTTGGCAGATAAACCCGCAGGAAGCTAGGGTTTCTGGTTTGAGTGGGAGCAATGGAAAAAGAAGGAAAGTTTAAGGTCAAGAAGTTTAACAGCCAATACTTCCAGTTATGGAAGATGCAAATGGAGGACTATTTGTACCAGAATGATCTATTCCTACCGTTGGGAGGAAGAGCAAAGCAGCCGGAGGCTTGGGAGGTTCTTGACATAAAGGCTCTGGGAACAATATAGATGAGCCTGGCTTCATCGGTGTCTTTCAATATCTCAAAAGAAATGACAACGAAGGGTTTGATGAGTGCATTGGGTAAGCTGTATGAAAAACCCTCGGCCTCCAACAAGGTATTTCTAATGAAGCGTTTATTTAATATGAAGATGCCTGAAGGTGGATCTGTTACTGATCATTTAAATGAGTTTAATACGGTTACAAATCAACTAAGTTCTGTAAGTGTGAACTTTGATGATGAGGTTAGGGCTCTTCTAATCTCGTGTTCATTGCTAGAAAGCTGGAATAGCTTGGTCATGGCTGTAAGTAACTCTGTCTCTGGTTCAAACACCTTGAAATTTGATGATGTTATTGGTGTTATTCTTAGTGAGGAAATGCGAAGAAAAAGCACAAGTGAGACATCAGGTAATGCGTTGACCATGGAGAGTAGGGGAAGACAAAAGGAGAGAGGAAAGAGCTAAGGTAATCGTAGCAACTCTAAAAAGGGCAGATCCAAGTCCAGACTAGGAAAAATAGAGTACTGGAACTGTGGAAAGAAAGGACATCTGAAGAAAGACTGCAGATCTCTAAAGAAGAAAGGAGATGGACAGAAGGAAACTACCCAAAAAGAAAATGTAGCAGGTGATGTGTTACAAGATGCTTTGATTCTTGCATTAGATAATACTAGTGATTATTGGGTAGTAGATTCAGGGGCTTCATGTCATGCTACACCCCATGGGAAATACTTTCATGATTATGTTCCAGGCGATTTTGGACATGTTTTATTGGGTGATGATAAGCCATGTAAGATTGTTGGAATGGGTAAGGTATGGATAAAAGTTAAGAATGGAACTGACTGGATGTTGAAAGATGTTAGGCATACTCCAGCTATGAAAAGAAATATGATCTC
The DNA here is from genome assembly GCA_027924585.1 of Larix kaempferi. NCBI lineage: Eukaryota > Viridiplantae > Streptophyta > Pinopsida > Pinales > Pinaceae > Larix > Larix kaempferi. The sequence goes on from BSBM01000036.1 coordinate 2,598,014, forward strand.
AACGGGGCAGTTGGGAGATGGCGACTGTCTATCTACATTTGGAGAAAAGTGGTGGAAGATCACTAAAGGATCAATGGTGATAGAAAAAGGAGACAAGGTAGGTACGTTGTATTTATGTCCTCATAATACTGACCATTCTATCTCTTTAGCTTCCACAGGAACAGATACAACATTATGGCATCATAGGCTTGGCCACATGAGTGAGAAGGGGATGCAGATTCTCCACTCAAGGAAGTTGCTACCAGATTTGAAGAAGGTAAGTTTGGAATTCTGTGAAAACTGTGTTTATGGAAAACAGAAGAGAGTCAGATTTCTCAGGGTTGGGAAACAAAAGAAGAATGAAAAGTTAGAGCTTGTGCATACAGATGTATGGGGACCAGCTCAGGTACAATCTCTTGGTGTCTCTCATTATTATGTTACATTTATTGGTGATGCAACTAGGAAAACTTGGGTTTATTGCATTAGACAGAAATCTGATATGTTTTCTACTTTTAAGAAGTGGAAATCTTTGGTTGAGAATGAGACAGGAAAAAGGTTGAAGTGTATCGGATCCACTAATGGAGGTGAGTACTGCGGCAAGGAGTTTGATAGTTGCTGTTCATACCATGGGATTTGTAGAGCGAATACAGTCCCAGGAACACCACAAGAAAATGCTGTGTCTGAAAGGATGAACAGAACAATCATGGAGAGTGCAAAGTGTATGATATTGCATGCAGGGTTACCCTTACAGTTCTAGGCGGATTCTATAAATACTAATGTTTATTTAATAATCAGAGGACCTTCAAGTGCTTTGGATGGTGGTATTCCAGAGGAGGCATGGACAGATAAAAAGATAAACTACTGATTTTTTAGAACATTTGGTTGTGAAGCATTTGTCCATATTGATAAAGAAAATAGAACAAAGCTTGAAGCTAAATCCAAGAAATGTACCTTTATTGGATATGGGGTTGATGAATTTGGTTATCGTTTATAGGAATTGGAAAATAACAAAATCATCAGGAGTAGAGATGTAATATTCAATGAAAAGGTCATGTATAAAGATCAGTTGCAGGGAAAGAAATAGGAAAAGGAAAACACAGAGTACACAGTACTTGATGAAATTGAAGAAAATGAAGTTCCAAAGGTGCTAGAAAATCAAGAACAACAGCACGTACCTAAAACTCCTGCAACTGTAAGAAGATCTACCAGGTTAAGTAGACTCCCTGAACGATACTCTCCTTCAATGTATTATTTATTGATGACTGATTCTGGTGAACCAGAATGTTATGAAGAAGCAATGCAGGTGGAAACTAGAAAGAAGTGGGAGCAAGGGATGAATGCGGAGATGGACTCATTGGTAGGAAACGAGACTTGGGATTTGGTTCAGTTTCCTGCTGGTAAAAGATCATTGCAGAACAAATGGATTTACAAGTTGAAGGAAGAAGAAGGAGGTAAGAAGTGGTACAAGGACAAACTTGTTGTAAAGGGGTTTGCACAGAAGAAAGGTATAGATTTTGATGAAATATTTTCTCCTGTTGTTAAGATGACTTCAATTAGGACTATCTTAAGTCTAGTGGTGGTAGAAGATTTGCCTCTTGAACATCGAGATGTAAAAACAACCTTTCTCCATGGGGATTTGGAGGAAGAGATATAGATGTAGCAACCACAAGGGTATGAGGTCAAAGGTAAGGAGAACTTGGTATGCAGGTTGAAAAAGAGCTTGTATGGCTTGAAGCAAGCTCCAAGGCAGTGGTATTTAAAATTTGACAGGTTTATGACAGAACAAGGTTATAGTAGATGTCATTCTGACCACTGTGTTTATTTCAAGAAGCTATACAATGAAAGATATATTATCTTGTTATTGTATGTGGATGACATGCTTGTTGTCCGGTCTAACATGCAGGATATAAATGTAATCAAAAGGAAGATAGCTAATTCATTAGCGATGAAGGATTTGGGTGCTGCAAAGCAAATCCTTGGTATGAGAATAACAAGAGACAAGAAAAAACGCAAATTGACATTTTCGCAATGTGAGTACATACAAAAGGTGTTGGAGAGGTTCAGAATGTAGAATGCAAAACCAGTAAGTACACCTTTGGCTAGCCATTTCAGTCTAAGAAAGGAAATGTGTCCCAAGACATAGGAAGAGACAGATTACATGTCCAAGATTCCCTATCAATCAGCAATTGGCAGCTTGATGTATGCCATGGTGTGCACAAGACCATATATTGCACAAGTAGTGGGAGTTATGAGTAGACATATGAACAATCTAGGTAAAGAACATTGGAAGGCAGCACAGTGGATTCTCTGGTATTTGAGAGGTACCACCACTTAGGCATTATGTTTTGGAGGCTCAGACACTGTTTTACAGGGATATATTGATGCAGATATGGCAGGTGATAAGGATAGCAGGAGGAGCACCACAGGGTATGTGTTTACTATAGGTGGAACAACAGTAAGGTTGATTTCGAGATTGTAGAAGGTTGTTGCAGTTTCAACAATGGAAGCAGAGTATGTTGCTGTTACAGAGGCTAGTAAAGAGATGATTTGGTTGTAGAGGTTTATGGAGGAATTGGGTAAGAAGCAGAAGGATAGCAAGTTGTATAGTGACATCCAGAGTGCCATTCATCTTGCAAAGAACTTAACATTCCATTCCAGGACTAAACATATACAGGTCAAGTACCATTTCATACGCTCTATTCTGGAATAAGAATTGTTGAAGCTGGAAAAGATACATACTAGCTAGAATCCTGTAGACATGTTCACAAAGGTAGTGACCAGAGAGAAACTGAGTTCCTGCTTGGTTTCAGTTGGCCTTCTAGCATGAACGTGAAGATGAGAAATTTTCCAAGTCCAAGGTCCAACAAGTGCAGCAGCGGTGGAGTTGTTGTGATCAGTATCCAAGTGGGAGATTGTTGGTTGTGGAGCCTGATCTTCAGATTCAGAGATATTATTATTCAGTCGTGTTTGTACCCCAGCTTTATATGATATGTAAAAAGGACTATACACTCACCCCAATGGGGGAGGTGTGGGGGGGGCTGAATCCTTCCACCACCGGGGTCTGGGGGTAGTGCCCTCGAAGGAAATTTTTGGGGTTGTTTTATAGGCCCATGGTTTTTGGGTAACCTGTGGTATTTTCCCATTGTATCTCCCTTATAAAAAGACATACATTGTAACATGGATAGGGTTGATGTATTAGGTTTTATGCATTATAAATATCTCTGAGATTAGAAGACAGGCTATGAGACAGTGAAGAGGAAGTACAGCGGTTGTGCTGCAGGTTGTATCCTTTCACTTTGTTGGACAGAATAATAATAAGGACTGACAACTTTAGTGTGGATGTAGCCCAAGTTGGGTGAACCAAAATATATCTGTGTCTCTCTTGTAATGTGTATGTGTGATTATATTTTAATTTATGTTTATTGTTATTGCTCCGCGATCCTGTTTTTGTAACACCTCTAACCATTTGGTTTCTCTGTAATAAGCTTAATCCCACAAAATACAAATGTCCATACCTCAAGTTCCAGAGCCAAGACTGATCCAGACTTTGAACTTTATATGCATTCACATAATTCTGAATTTCACTCTTTAATGTAACTGGATACATTCTATTTTTAGTCATTTTAACCCTTGCAATCAACATTTTTCTAGGATTATTTTCAATAATTGTGTAAGTGTCATGGTTGAAAATAACCTTATAACCTTTCTCCATTAGTTTTCCAATGTTGATTAATATGCTTTTTATCTCCATTTTTGGGAAATACATTAACCATACCTCTGCCATTGACTGACACTAAATATTTTCATCTCCAAATTTCACTTCAGACTGTACCGAACTATCTATATTAGTGAACACCTCCTTGTTTCCATACATATGATTGCTACAGCCACTATCTAGAAACCATACATCATTTGAATTCTCTTGTGCAACATTACAAGTAATAAGAACTGAATTAGTTTTATCTTCTGATTTCTCAACTACATTTACAGATTGCTTTCTGGCATCTGCTTCCTTCTTTCTACACTCCCTAGCATAATGCCCAAATTTCTTACAATAGAAACACTGAACTTTAGATTTATCAATTCTTTGATTTTGTTGTTGATAAAAATTATTATTTGTGGTTTCGAAGTTTCCTAGTTTTGGATTTTGGACATACCTACCAGTCCTATTTATATTTGAATCTTTTTCTATTTGAAAGTGGAGTCTCCCTCTACCTCTATAAGATGGCCTTCCTCTTCCTCTTCTTATTGTTAATTGTGTCTTGAAGGCAGTATCAAGTAAAAAATTTGAACTTATGTTTAGCCTAGACTCATGGGATAACAGGGATCCCATCAACTCATCAATGGAGAGCTGAGTCAAATCCTTTGACTCCTCAATTGCATCAACCACAACATCAAATTTGCTGGGCAGGCTTCTTAATACCTTTTCCACCACATTTTGGTCAGATATTTGTTCACCATGGGTTCTCATCTAATTCACAATTGTCATTAGGTGATTATGAAATTGATCTACAGTCTGTGTCTCATTCATTTGCAAATTCTCAAAAAATTTCCTGAGGGTTTGTAATTTAACAACCTTCACTTTACTTAAACCCTGATAAACGGTCTCTAAGAGGTCCCATGCATCTTTGGACTTGCTTACAAATGCTATTCGAGGAAAAATCAAATCATCCATGGCTTGTTGGATGAGTGAAAGTGCCTTAGCATCTTTCTTCTTGTTGTTTTTCAACAAATCATTCTGTGCTTGTGTTAAGGCCAAAAAAGTTGCCTCATCAGGGGGTTCTGTATACCCATTCTGAACTAAATCCCATAAATCTTGTGAACAGAGAATATTTTTCATTTTATAGACCAAAAATCATAATTCTTACGAGTCAAGGGTGGAATTTCAGGCTGTGCTGCTACACTACTCGATGCCATGGCTCAGGATTTCTGGAATTTCTTCTTTTCCTATTGTAGGCAGAGTCCTCTATTTTAATGTTCCTCCACGTCTTCCTCTTTTTGAGGTCTTACTCTCCCGCTCAAACTGAGCTCTACTTCTCTTTTTCACAAAGTTACCCACTCTCTTGGTTGTTCAAATCAAGGAAGAAATTACCACATTACAACTTCCTTTTCTCTCGCAGACTCTACGGGTCCTCTAATCCCCTTTTTTTGTCAGCAGTTTGTAGCTACAATTTATAAAATGCAAAGGCTCATACATTGCTATTCTAAGCAAATTTTTATTGACAAGCCTTGATCCACATTGTAGTTGGCATTTGTTGTCGGATGCTAACTTCGACACATTTTTTACTAGTCTTCACGATTGATACAACTTCGACAAGTTTCGACGCAACAAGACTTCGACAACTTAAGCACTTCGACATGACATATTGTGACATGTTTCGCACCTTCGACATGTTCAACGACCTCACAGTTTGTGACATCGACATATAACATCGACATGTGACTAGTGACTGTCGAACCTCGACAAACTTCTTTCTGTCTTCTAATCGACTGTAACGGTTGAACAGTCGAACTACTCTAACTTCTTCTTTGTAACTGAATGTAACGGGAAGGAACCCAAGCATCTCAGATTTCTATATAAGCATGTAAATTATTGTAACATACATCAGATCTTTAGCTGATCTTTATCTTGACCAATCTAGAACAGTTCGCATTCCTGCATATTGTCTGTGTGTATTTGTGTTATCTATATTGCATAATCCTACTTTTGATCATTCTGTTTATTAAGCTTCCGCCATAACAGAGCTGACTCATTCAGTCGAACTGTAGTCCCCCTCGTCCTTCCTGGACACAATACGGATCATTGGTATCAGAGCGTACTCAATTTTCTTGCTTAAGTTTTGCATATACACTTCTCTCGAAGTTACGTAACTTATGCTGGTTCAAACTCGCTCGCAATCTCAACAATCCAAGTAGACGCAATTTCCAGATATGACAGAAGAAACAGATGATAGACATGCAGTCGACGAGACAACACAGCTTATTGAGCAAGCTCTGGCTCGACAACGAACTGAAATGTTCGCCCAGTTCAATGAGATTCTCTTGCGATTCTCTTCAACATCTGGAGGATCCTCGACGAGAACTCACTCCTATAAAATCAGCCCCTTCAAAGTGCAAATGAATCTCGACATACCAAATCTTGAAGGAAAGATTGACGCAGAATCCGTCAACAATTGGGTGCAACAATTGGAATCCTATTACGCTATAAATCAACTCTCTGAAGCTGAAAAAGTCACCATTGCGTCCTTAAGGATGTCAACCTCCGTGCACTGCTGGTGGGAGAACCTCTTGACAAAGATGGAGAAAAATGGAGACCCCATCGACACATGGGATAAATTCGTCGAACACATTCAGAAGGAATTTTACCCACCGAAATACCTCGAGCAGCAGTATAAGAAGTGGTAACAGCTAAGGCAATGGAAAGACCAATCAGTACAGAGTTACACTGACGAGTTCTAATGACTCATGGCAAGACTTGGAGTCCAAGAAGAAGAGAAATTGCTTGTTCTGAAATACACCAGCGGATTATCTTAGTACATCCAGCAAGAGATGTAATTTTTTACTGTCAATACACTTGCGGATGCTTTCCACTATGCCAGCAAACTGGAAACCAAGCAGAAAGGAAAAGCACATTTCACGACAAAGACGACATCAAGAAGACCACTCGATAAGAGGACACCAGCTGACTACGACAAGTCAAGATCTTCTCAGTCGACACCACCAAATCCTGACAATGGTAAGAAGCCTTTTCACAAAAAGGAACGTAGCAAACAATCGCCGACCGAAAAATGGTGTGATTACCACCACTCATCTTGGCATGATACATCTGAATGCAAAGCTTGGAAGACATTTTTGGAAAAAGTGTCGACCTCCGACGCGTTCGACAAGACAGTGGAAGAATCTGATCCAGAAGCGATGACTCTTTTGACCTCGATAACTCAAGCAGCCTCTACTATTGTCGATGAGGAGGAAAGAGAGCGCCTGTTCCATACACGGATATGGGTCCAAAGCAACCCATTGCATCTGATCGTGGACAACAAGAGCCAAAAGAACTTTGTTTCTGAAGAACTAGTGAAGAAATTAGGTCTTGTCACCACTCTGCATCCTCAGCCTTACAACATTGGTTGGATGAAGGATGGACAAGAACTACAGATCACTCGACAATGCAGACTCACCTACTTCATAAAACCTTTTGAAGATGAAGTACTCTATGACGTGGCACCACTCTCCGTAGCTGACGCCATGTTTGGGAAACCTTACCTCTGGGATAGAAATGGAAGTTATGAGTCATGGCCTCAGAAGGTGATTATCAGAATCTGAAATCGATGGTTTAGTATACCAGAGCGTCAACCTACACCGACGGTTGCACTGATATTTTCCAAACAGACAAAGAAGCTCATCAATCATGCTCAGAAATTTGCATTAATCATGATCAAGCCGCAACATTCTAAGAAGACTGCACCAACGAGTCGAGTCACCGACCAATGCATCTCTCAACAAAAGCAGCAAGTCAATCATATTCTTGATGAGTACCAAAACCTCTTTCAAGCTCCAGACGGAGTATCTCAGCATTGCCAGGTAAAACACTCCATTGAACTTGTTTCTAGTTCTTCTTTGCCTAACGCATTTGTTTACAGAAGATCCATTCTCGAAAATGAAGAGATTCACAGACAAATCCAAGAGTTAATCGACAAAGGTCATATCCAACCCAGGTCCTCTCCTTGTGGAAGTCCAGTCATCCTAGTTCTAAAGAAAGACGGGGTTTGGCACGTGTGCATCGACTACAGAGCTCTCAACAAAATATCGGTGAAGAATCGGTACCCTCTGCCGCGGATAGATGAGCTTATTAAGTGTCTGAAAGGTGCTAAATTCTTTACTAAGATCGACCTCAAATTGGGATACCATCAGATTCCAATCGAGCCCTCGGATGTGTGGAAAACTGCTTTCAAGACCAAGGAAGGATTGTTTGAATGGTTAGTCATGCCTTTCGGCTTAACCAACGCACTTGCGACCTTCATGCGACATATGGATAACCTTCTCCTACCTTTCATCGGAAAATGGGTTATTGTCTATCTCGATGACATATTGATTTTCAGTTGATCATGGGAAGAACATGTCAGACATCTTCAACAAGTCCTCGACACTCTCTAGCAACATCGACTTTATTTGAACATGGATAAATGCTCTTTTGCGATGACCAGCATCAAATACTTGGGGTATGTAATTGACTTTGCAGGAATTCACGTCGATCCATACAAAGTATAGATCCTCAAAGATTGGCCCATTCCTAGAAGCATTCAAGAACTTAGAATTTTTCTTGATTTGGAGAATTTCTATCGACGATTCATACTCAACTTCAGTCACATAGCCTGGCCCTTGAATCATTTGACGAAGGGAAATGGGAAAACTATCTTTCAATGGACAGAAACACATCAAGCAGCTTTTGAACAGCTCAAACACAGGCTCTGCACTACACCAGTACTTGTGTTACCTGATTTACATCAGCCCTTTGAGATTGAGACGGATGCATCAAACTATGCCTTGGGCGCAGTGATCACTCAGTCTAGTCGCCCAGTCGCTTTTCATTCCAACACTTTTAACGACATGGTTAGAAGATACTCGACGTATGAAAAAGAATTGTATCCCATTGTGCAAGCTCTCAAGCAATGGAGGCATTACATCCTTGGCAAGGAAATGGTCATTCTTACTGATCACAAGTCTCTACAGTTTGCTCCGACACAATCAAAGTTGCAAACAAACCGACAACTCAAGTGGATTAATTACCTACAACAATTTCAATTGGTGATTAAGTATTGAAAAGGAAAGGCTAATGCCGCTGTATATTGCCTCAGTCGACCACCCATTACTCTCCTTTTGACAGTGATGAGTATGCAGAGTTACGACACAAACACTTGGCAATAGTTGTACGAGGACAACAACGACTTCTCAGCAGTCTACCGATAGTTACAGACTAAAAATTCGTCGACCTCAAATTCTGAATACTTCCTGAAAGATACCTTGCTATACAAGCTTGGACAACATTGTGTACCGACCGGTGAGCAACGACAGCAGCTCATTTGGGACACACACTACAACAAGACTGCAGGACACTTTGGAGTCGCAAAGACACTTGCTATCCTGTAGAAGTATTTCTTCTGGCCTACACTTAAATCTGACGTCAACAAGTACATTCGATCATGCATGGTTTGTGCCATTTCTAAGCCACCTAATCGACGATAGGGATTATACACACCTCTGCCAGTTCCTAGTCAACCATGGGAATCTATTTCTATGGACTACTTGATGGATTAGCCTACTACCAAACATCAGCATGACGCGATATTAGTAGTAGTCGACCGATTTTCCAAGATGGCCATTCTCATACCATGTAAGAAGACTACAACAACGCAGCAGACTGCTTAGCTCTTCTTTACACATGTTTGGAAACACTTTGGTTTACCCACAACCATCATTTCCGACCAAGATGCCAAATTCATCAGCATCTTTTGGAAGACTCTCTGGCAACAGCTAGATATGCGACTCTCATTGTCAACAGCTTTCCATCCTCAGACCGACGAAGAGATGAAAGTTGTGAATCGCTTGGTAGTACAACTTATTTGCATGTACAATCACCAGCATCGACACACATGGGATGATAGTCTTCCATACATTCAGCACAGCCCTACAGGCAAGAGTACCTTTGAAGTCTGTTACAGATTTCAACCCTTAGTGCCTATCGACTTGATCATCTCCTCGACACAGCCAAACTTCGACATAGATCGCAGTCAACGAGAAGTTGATAAAGCAGTCAAATTTCAAGAACAGATTTGCGACATTCAGCGACAAGCACAGGATATGTTGCATAGATCAAATGAGAAAGATAAGGCCTGACACGACAAGCATCGCATTCCTCATACATTTTGCATTGGGGATAAATTCTGGCTACATCTTAGGAAGGAGTGCTTCACAATTTCTTTCAAGAAGTTAGAATCTTTGCGATATGGTCCATATAGTATTCTTCGACCGATTGGCGAGAACGCTTTCCAACTCGACATTCCTGCTTTCCTGGGTCTGCATCAAGTCTTTAATGTGGATATACTTCGACCATACCATGCAACCTTGTTGGAACAGAATGTTTTCTCAACAGCAGATCTCGTAGACATCAATCCATATATTCAGGAGCCTCTTTCTTGCAACACCATTATGGGACGACGGGTACGCCTTACGAGGACGAACACAATTCCCTTGTTTCAGGTTTCCAAAACTGGCCAGATCCCATCTCAAGGAAAGTGGTACTCTTCTACTGAAGTGATCGACAAGTTTCCTCACCTTCACGAGAAAACAATGGGGTCCATTGTTTCTTAAGGAAGGAGTTCTGATCCACATCGCAGTTGGCATATGTTGTCGAATGCTAACTTCGACACATTCTTGACTAGTCTTCGCGGTTGATACAACTTTGACAAGTTTCGACGCAACATGACTTCAACAACTTCATCACTTCGACATGACATACTGCGACATGTTTCGCACCTTCGACATGTTGAGCAACCTCACAGTTCGTGACGTCGGCATACAATGTCGACATGCGACCAGCGACTGTCGAACCTCGATAGACTTCTTTCTGTCTTCCAGTCGACTGTAACAGTTGAACAGTCGAACCTCTCTAACTTCTTCTTTGTAACTAAACGTAACGGGAAGGCACCCAAGCGTCTCAGATTTCTATATAAGCATGTTAATTATTGTAACCTACATCATATCTTTAGCTGATCTTTATCTTGATCAATCTAGAACAGTTCGCATTCCTGCATATTGTCTGTGTGTATTTGTGTTATCTGTATTGCGTAATCCTGCTTTTGCTCATTCTTATTTATTAAGCTTCCGCCATAACAGAGCTGACGCATTCAGTCGAACTATTGTCCCCCTCGTGCTTCCTGGACACGATACGGATCAAGCCTGATCCCCTGTGAATAACTCTTTACTGGCCCTTCTCACTGGTTTGCACTCCTTCCAGATTTGGGCTTTTTACTTTGTAACCAAAAGCTACTTCAAATGAAAAACATATTTGGCTTCTCTTCCAACAGCATTGACCAATTTCCAAAGCATAGAGATTCAGCTCTCAGATTCTAGCCTTCTCTTTGGCTTACACAACTGACAGTATGAGATTCAAGCTTAAACGACCTGCTCTGATACCACAATAAAAGGGATGGAGGAAGCAAACATAAAACAACATATAAAATTTGCACAGTGCTACAACACTCAATTTGAACAACAAAAATACAGATCTATATTCACTTAACCCGAAACCTCAAAATAAGTATTACAATAAGTATACACAGCTGGGAAGTCGGTTCTCCATTCCCGAGAGGCATAGCATGTCTTCTATAGATTAATCTACTTATCAAGATACAAAATTCAAATCTAATCCACAATAAATGTGAGTTCATGACAGATAGCGGTAGTTGGTTGTAATTAATTCCAACAACATTGATGTGATCTTCTCCCACTCTCGTTTAAACACATTATAATGGGGAAAAAGGGCCAGTGCCATTTTCATTGTTTGAACTTTGAACTAACTAAACAATAGGTCACCCTTGCCTTCTATCATTATCAAAGTGAATAAGGAGTACAAAACAATCCACCAAATAGTCTCTGCAACAATATTTACTAGCCTATCTTGGGTTGCCACATAAGCACATCTTGTATTTATTTTTTGAAATCACAATAAACGTTTTTAGGTATCCAACAAAATCTTCTATGCCTCATATTTATCGACCACTTTCATCGCCCAACTACCTAATCCTAGGATATATAGAAAGATATCCTAGTCCACTCTATCCTTGGAAACTGTCATGCCAAAGCCCTTTTCCTTTGATCACTCTCCTTGAATTTTGAAGGAAGGCCTAGATTTCCCTAGAAATCCAATGCATAATTTCATTCCCAAAGACTAGGCATTCCCATCGTTTTAATCCATGGGATCCTCACCTTGTACAAGAACACATGATACAATTTTGTGGTGTTTCCTTACCTAAGTAGTGTAGCCATTATTACTCTACCTGAACCAAGACCATAAATGGTTAAGTTAGAAACCCCCTAATTTGTATCAAAATCTAGTTTGTTGTGGGGAAAATGCACCTATAGTTCAGGGGAGAAACTACCAACTTACGGTGATAAAGATAGACTTACAAGCATTCTGCAAGTAAAACAAATAAGTGAAGAGATTAGGGTTTAGAGATGTAGGAACCTTATTACGAAGGTTGATCCTAGCTTTTCCTCCCTCGCTCTTCAATGCTTATACAGTGTCGCAATGCCTAGACCTGCAAAACAACTTGATACCTTTCTCAAATACACTTGACTACATATATAAGATTGATATCCATAATGAAAGAAGACATCAAACTATAATCAAACAATAATCAAATCCAAGACACATTAATAGGTCATATTTGGAAAGAGAAGAACATCTGATCTTTATTAATGAATGAAAACAAGTACATAAAGTTATACCTTCCTTCAAGCTTGGCACTTCACGAAACCTAGATTCAAGGTCTCCTGCTTCCGTTCTCCAAGGATTCCAGCCTCTAATCAACTGTGCTAGGGTTTACCAAAACTAAAGCATAAGAGAGGGGGATGAGGGTCTCCATTTCTCCAGCATAACTTTGTTATAGGCTTGGTCCCCTCACATGGCCCTTCTACCCTCCTTGTATAGTCAATGAAGGATAGGAAAATAAGTTATAACCGCTCAGGAGGTTTCCCAACCAACTTAACTTACTCAAATTTTGAGATTTTGACCAAAACAGGGGTGTACGCTACTATTTCACAGTGGAGTAGCGCTCAGGAGGGTTGAGCGCTACTATTGTACACTAGAGTAGCGTACACATGCTACTATCATGCCTGTGTACCAGCGCTCATGTTAAAAAATGGCCAAAAACAGGCTTTTCTGCTCATTTTCAGGAGATGGTTTGGTCTGGAAAAATGTTCCTAAGGGTCATATACATCAAATGGGTTAAGAATGAGGTAATTTCATCCATTTTTAGTGTCCCAAATGACTACTCCATCCACAAATTTCTTGTTGTGTGACTGAAACTTGATCTCAAGAAGTATCGTCATGCTACCAAGGGAAGCAAGTGTCGTCACAGATGGAGAGGTGTCATTTCAAGCTATAACAGATGCCCCCTAATGTATGAGGTCAGAGGGAGTGCAGGAAATGATGGCCGAAATACATTATAAATAACAAAGAGTTGAATCATGGAGGAACGAAGAAACCAAGAATCATAGGCTCAAATGAAGTACGTGAAAGCAAAGGCAATGTTAGACAAACTCATCCTTGGGGTAACTGTCCATGTTCAAATGGTGGAACATGACCTTCAAGAGGATACAATAATGTTCTAAATACTGATGCATATATCATTGCCACTAGAATACAAGCGTAGATCCATGATGAACATAAGTGTAAACATAGCCACATAAATACAAGGTGGATCTATGTCAAAACTAGAGAACATAGCCATAGAGAACAAGTTGGATCTATGTCTCATCAAGATCCAAAAAGAGTGTGGCTCAATCTTGCGCAATTGGGTGATAACATAAATAAGGTGATGCTATCGAGGATCCCAAGGTCTTCATCCAAAAACAACCCAAGGTACAAACCTATCCATGCGAATAAATGAGTTGATGTCGAACATGGGAGGTATCGTTTGATTACCGGTCATTGATGTATACCATTAACAAACGTGAGGGTGTCCACCAATAATTAAAATGGAACCCAAGGTACCTAGTACATTCAAGCAAGTGCAAATAAGTGGTCTTTCCGTCGAACACTTGAAGAATCCATCGGATAGGAGACATTGATGTATTCTCATCTATCCAATAGCGAGGTAAACTACCACTAATGACTGCAATTCCCAAGGTACTAACCGAAACTCTAAACTTCATTCCCAAAGCACAATGAGCTGAATTCGATGGGAAGAAGTCCGTTGGAAGGGAGGCCTTAATGCATCCTCCATCATCCAACACGAGGGACACTCAAACAAGTATGATTTGATTTGGAGTAGGACTGAACACATGATGAAACCTACTGACACCAAGGAATGGCCGACACATGAGTTCAAGGCAATTGCCGAATGGCCGACACAAGTTATATCCTTGAACAATGAGCACAACACAAGAGTGACTTAGGCAGCTTTTAACACAAACAGACCACGATGCAAATATGCAATGTAGGAGACATTAACATATTCTCCATATGATTGGAAGACTAACCAAACGGAGGAGTAAGAACTCTGAGATCAAGTTTACCTTAAGGCCAACACTAGAACCCAACTTGTTTGATAGACTCAAAACAAGTGCTTTGTTTAACGAGATAGTTGACTTGCTACCATCATATTGAAAGATATTTTAACATTCTTCCCTTCCCTTTCCTTTTTCATTTTTTAATGAGCTTGACAAAGAACTAAAGCATGCTCAACGGTATTTTCATATTTAAGGAGTCTGAAAAACCTAGAAGAAAACTCCATACACCTATCCGTGGATTTTAAATCGAGCCCGGATTGGTCTGTGCTCGGTGGTGTTTTCTTGCTTATAGAGTTGAAAAACTTAAACAGTCCTCTATACACCTATCCGTGAATTTTATATCGAGCCCTGATTGGTATGTGCTCGACGGTGTTTTCTTGTTTATAGAGTTGAAAAACTTAAACATTCCTCTATACACCATCTCGTGGATTTCACATCAAGCCCAAGTAGGTCAATGCTCACTTTGTGTTTTCACATTTCGAGAGTCTGAAAACCCTAAAGACAACTCCAAAGGTCCTTTTTCGTAAAGTTGGTCTCCTTCCCCGAAAAAGTGTAAAATAATGGAAGAAGAACTCTTCTAGCGCATACAAGAGTATACCTAGAGTATACCTTTTCCGTAAATTATCCACCAAGGCCCGGAAAAGGGGTAATTCTATACCTAAGTGGATGTCAGTTCAGTTATTTTAACGAGCCCAAAAAGACAACTATGCTCGGCAAAATTTTCCTATTTAAGGAGTCTGAAAAGGGCTTAAAATAACTCCATAAGGATCTTTTCTGTAAAGGTTTAACGAGTCCGAAAAAGTAAACTCATGACCTCCTTACTGTTTTTAACGAGTTCAAAGGAGATACAGAAAAATGCTCATAACTTCCTTATTGTTTTTAATGAGCTCGAAGTGAAGATGAAAGAAATGCTCATAGACTCGTTACTGTTTTTAATGAGATCGAAGAAAAGGTGGAAGACTACTCATAACTTCCTTACTGTTTTTAACAAGCTCGAAGTAAAGGTAGAAGAATGCTCGAAACCTACTTACTATTTTTAACAAGCTCGAAGTAAAAGAAGAATGCTCGAAACCTACTTATTGTTTTTAATGAGCTTGAAGTAAAAGAAGAATGCTCGAAACCTACTTATTGTTTTTAACGAGCTCGAAGTAAAGGTAAAAGAATGCTCGATTGTGAGGAGACGAGTGTCAGGGACATGCGCAACTAGCTCCAAGCGCATGGAACAAAGCTATACCTATTGCAAGGAACATGAGCAAGATAAGGACACTCAGGGTGTGTCTCCTCCAGGTAAGAGGTGTCAAATTGTGAAGGAAAAATGATACAGGGCTTAGCGGAAATGAGATCAAAGATGGAGGTTTCTACAACGAGATGAAAGCGTGGAATCCGGCATCAGGATCATTAGCGCAAGTGGGATCATAACAGATGCATATGCAACTTGAACACAAAGATGGGAGCCTTATGAAGGATGGCTAGAAATATACAAGGAAGAAAGATATGAGGCTTCTTCTCAAAGTCATGGTAAATCTAAAAAGGCTCCCAAGCCTATGAGAAAAACTCAGCATGGGAACCAGAATGGCATAAGGGTGCTGACTAGGGTGACCCATGTTAGGTTGGCTCTGCTGTCGGACTGGTGCACAATGCATAAAGAGATGTCTAACACACCAATATCCAACATGTTTGACCCTATGGCGAATTCTGATGGCAAAAGGTTCAAATGCAACAAAACAACGGGGAAGCCTAAACCTATATGCAAGGTTCCGAGTATACCTGACATGGTCGCACAAGGTGTCGAAAAGGACCAGTAAGCAAGTATAAATCCAGCTAAGAATCCTGTCTCCAAGAAACATTAGTACCAATATCATATCTAAAACATATGTAAAGAAAGACTCGATACAAGTCACTGTGGTAGAAATAGTTTCAACTTCACTCTCATCAACAACAGGCATAAACAAGGCAGAGTTTTCAAATGAAGAATCTATGGTACCCAAGCCCGAGGACTTACAATCAACAAGATCAACTTCAGGATGAAGATCAAAGTTGAAGGACATGATGGAATCTGCAGAAACAAATTCATCATCATGGGAGTTGAAAATTCTAGAAGTAGAATCAAACTCAGCAGGAACACCGATTTGCGGATCTATAGGAGAGTCCAAAGACTCAACAGTAGGAAGATCAGACTTTAAGGTCAAACCGGGGATGGACATTACTGTGACTGGATCAACATCCAAATGAATGGCAGACTGTACTACGGACTCTAGGAAAACTTCATCGAAAGGAAATATATCATCCCAGATAGAATCTAAACATTCATATGGAGGTGTCACTTGGTCAAAAGCTGGGACTAAATCCCGAGAAGGTAAGCATGGACTCAGAGACTTCTTCTTAGTAGCAGTTGAACTCAAAGAACAATATGCCACAAAAGTCCCATGTGACATAGTGGTGCCTAATGACGAGGGACCTGACTGGTCTACAGTTGGGTAATAAGGAGGATCAACGAATGCAAGTTGGTCGATGGTGACAATGTTTTCGTTATGAGGGAAATGAATCACACGAAAAAGCGTAGACACCACATCATGCATAGCATAAATGTAATCACGCCCGAGGATCATACCAAAGTCCATAGGGTCCTTTAAAACGATAAAATAAACTAAGACTATTTTTCCACCCAAAGTAATAGGTGCCTAACGGAGGAATCCGATCGGTTCACTAGGTCTTCTATCAAAGGTCAACGGCCAATTAGCAGCTGGAATAACATTAGGGAAACCCAAATCTCTCCAAGCATAAGTGGATAAGATACTAACAGAAGCACATTCATCGACAATGCATCGATCAACCGTATGGTTCCCGATATCAACCTTTATCTGGAAAGGTGTCGAAGAAGGAAGACGAGGCTCGGCTAGACTATTCCAATCAAAGGAAATGATCCTAAGGCTTGGTAGGGATTCACATGACACAGATGAAGTGCCCCCTTTTTCAGGAACATCCAAACTGGTAATGCAGAAGACTTTAGTAGTAGGTGCATCAATCTCCGAAGGACTAATGGGATCGGTCGAAGATTGCATCGATTCGATCACTTCACTCTCCGAAGGAAGAGTGGGGTCGACCAAATATTGCATTGGTTCAACCACTTTATCAACCGAAGGTTGATCTGACTGTAGGGAATCTATAAAAAAGTTAGGAATAGAGGTTCCTTCAAACATGGACCACACTCTTCGTGCCTCTGGAATGGCAGGGCATCGGTGAGTAAGGTGATCTCCCTTACAAAGTTTACAAGGGAACTTTGGTTTTTGTCCTATAGGTCGAGACTTCTTTACAACGTCAGTCCTCTCAGCATGACTAGCATTGGCTGATAGCTTGCCCCCAGCGTGACTTGCAGTGGCTAGTTGCTCAGAAGCAGAAGACTTTTGAACTAAGGACCACACTTTTTCTAGAAGTATAGGGAACAAGTAAGTAAGGTGGTCTCCCTCGCAAAACTTACAAGGGAACTTAAGCTTATGTTTGTTGGGTTTGTCGACAATGTCAACTCCCTCAGCATGACTTGCAGTGGCTGATCTGGTGTCTCCAGTATGACTCACAAGAACTAGTGACTTGTCATTAATATGACTAGCAGTGATCAATGGTATGTCTCCAACATGACTGACAATGGTTGAAGACAAACTTTCAGTGTGATTTTCAGTGACTAAAATTTTTCTCCCAGCATGACCTCCATAGGATGGGTAGGTACCCCCTGCATGATTTACAGAGGCAGGGTGCTTGCCCCCAACATGACTTATAGAGGTTGGGTTGCTACCCCCTTGTTTTGGCATCTTCTTCCTATTCTTACCCAGTCTATTCCTTTTAGATTGTTGATTACTAGTATTGCTACTTTCGCCACATGAGGTAGAAGCAGGAGGAGAATATGTTACTGGCAAAGAAGGCTCAGGGTTCTGATGCTCTTGATTCGAGGTGCTCACAAAAGAAGCGTCAGGAGCATGCAAGGCATTCGGAATGGAAAACAACCAAACCGGCAGCTCAATAGTGAATCCAAGAAGATTCAGAGTAGCCATTAAGGGAGCACCAATGTTTCCAATGAATGGAACAGCACAAGGATCCCCTGGAATAGGGGTACCTTGATTGACACTCGCCGGAGCGCTAGACATAGTTTCCTGCTCAAATGAGCAAGAAGTTCTCTAAGGCAAACTAAGACAAGTAGCACAAAGATCAAACCACTAAAAAAGGTCTTAGGTAAATCAAACCAGGAAAACAGATGCCTTCTGAAGAATATTATGGGATGATGAGGGCCCAGAAAAGATCAACAAAGGATGAAGAACAGTTACCCGAGGTCCACAATACAATGACTAAGGGTGCAAGCGCTGGAATCACCCAACCTCCCTCCCAAAGACCTGCAAGGGATTTCCTCCCACGTCTGTCCTAGGTACAGCAAATATACCCTCCGATGTCACCTATGTATGCACCTATGGTCAGATACTAAGGATACCACCACACTGAAAACTCCTGGGGGAACAGTCTCTAGTCGAATCAGAAGGCATGGGCAGGGTAATTGAGCCCGAAACTCAAAAGAGTCCCCAAACATGATCCAATCCTGGTATATGCTCAAAACAGAAAGTAGGAGGAGTATTCCCAACAATCTGATCTCACAAGACCTACTGCATAGATCCCATGCAAGCTTTGAATGAAGTGGGTTTACCTGTGATAGTCGAACGATGATTTTTGCGTAATGTGTGATCTTGGGTGGTTTAAGGTGTTTTAAACCCAAGATCCTAACCAAGACTAGTTGGTGTAGTGTAACCTAGAAAAGAAAATGTACATTTTATTAGGGTTCATTTTAAAGGTTACTTGCTTACTCAAAAAGGTAGTGGGTGTGTGAGAGTGGTTATAATAAAGATAGAGTACTGAAAATGAAATATTTACCACCAAACAAATCTTTTATTTTCAATGCAAGTCTTAAAATTATGATCTAGAATGCATATGCAAATGCAATTTTTAATCTTTCGAATGCAAAAAAGGTAAAAATAAAGCATAAATCTATGAAATTAAACTCAAAACCTAAGAATGCAGCTACTCAAACAAATAGGTATGCAAAAGAAAACTTGTTCTTTTTGATGCAAAGCACTCTAAAATCTTTTAAGCCACTTGCAAGGTACTCTATTCATAAAATGAATCAAAATTCTTTATGCTTTCCAAAGGTAAGAAACAAAACTGAAACTAACCTACTATCAAAGCAAAGCAAAGAAACTTTTAGGTTTTCTTTATTGAAACAGTAAAAGCTACCAAATATGACTTTCAAATTCTTATTGATGTAAGCATGCCAAACATTGGGAAAAGAGTACAAAAACTACTTTTAGATCCAAAAAAAGCAAATGACCTATGAGGAATTATGGTTTGGTAAAGTCAGGTTTGCACATAAACAATGCAAACAAGGTCTTAAACAACAGCCAAAACACTTGAGCTTTCACTACAAAAGAAAACTTAAAAGCATAAGGGAGGATAAAAAACCAATCTAAAAGAGAAATTTCACTCAAATAGATACAAACAGGGTCAAGAAGACTCAAGAGGTTTCAAATCCAGTGGAAATGGGGAAAGCAGGTTTAGTCAGACTCAAATTAGGGTACAAAACACCAAACGGGTCCACAACCCCCAACTTGGGTCAACAAGACCCAAAACTTTCCAAACAAGCCCAAATTGATCAAAAGAGGTTCAAATCATGAATGTAGGATTAGTGCAAGGATGGGAGACCACTTCCAGTGGTTTAAAACAGACCTAAGGTCATCAGGGACCCCAAAAAATGCAGCCACAACCCCCATATTTGGGTCCACAACCCAAAAACGCAAAAAATTCAAACCCAGATTGTGGGCGCTACTGTGTATGAGGCATACCAATGCCCATAGTAGGATGGGCGCTACTGTGCAGAGGAAAAGTAGCATATGGGCGCTACTGTGTTGTACATACAGTAGCGTATAGGTGGAAAAAGTTGGAAAAATGGGGTTAAAACCCCCCAACTTGGGTCCACCAAGGTCTGAAAGGGATAGGAAGGGTATGTAAAAGCCAAGGAGGGTCAAAAAGAACCTACTAACTGATCCTATTCAAGAAAATGAACAAAGACCATCAAATAAGACTGAAGAAATGACCTTGGATACCCGTAAGCATTTAGGCTTTCCCCAGCGGAGTCGCAATTCTGTTGTGGGGAAAATGCACCTATAGTTCAGGGGAGAAACTACCAACTTATGGTGATAAAGATAGACTTATAAGCATTCTGTAAGTACAACAAATAAGTTAAGATATTAGGGTTGAGAGATGTAGGCACCTTATTACGAAGGTTGATCCTAGCTTTGCCTCCCTCGCTCTTCAATGCTTATACAGTGTCGCAATGCCCAGACTTGCAAAACAACTTGATACCTTTCTCAAATACACTTGACTACATATATAAGATTGATATCCATAATGAAAGAAGACATCAAACTATAATCAAACAATAATCAAATCCAAGACACATTAATAGGTCATATTTGGAAAGAGAAGAACGTCTGATCTTTATTAATGAATGAAAGCAAGTACATAAAGTTATACCTTCCTTCAAGCTTGGCACTTCACGAAACCTAGATTCAAGGTCTCCTACTTCCGTTCTCCAAGGATTCCAGCCTCTAATCAACTGTGCTCGGGTTTACCAAAACTGAAGCACAAGAGAGGGGGATGAGGGTCTCCATTCCTCCAGCATAACTTTGTTATAGGCTTGGTCCCCTCACATGGCTCTTCTACCCTCCTTATATAGTCAGTGAAGGATAGGAAAAGAAGTTATAACTGCTCAAGAGGTTTCCCAACAACTTAACTTACTCAAATTTTGAGATTTTGACCAAAACAGGGGTGTACGCTACTATTTTACAGTGGAGTAGCGCTCAGGAGGGTTGAGCAATACTATTGTACACTAGAGTATGGTACACATGCTACTATCATGCCTGTGTATCAGCGCTCATGTTAAAAAATGTCCAAAAACAGGCTTTTCTGCTCATTTTCAGGAGATGGTTTGGTTTAGAAAAATGTTCCTAAGGGTCATATACATCAAATGGGTCAAGAATGAGGTAATTTCAACCATTTTTAGTGTCCCAAATGACTCCTCCATCCACAAATGTCCTGTTGTTTGACTGAAACTTGATCTCAAGAAGTGTTGTCATGCGACCAAGGGAAGCAAGTGTCGTCACGGACAGAGAGGTGTCATTTCAAGCTATAACATAGTTGTTCCAAGAATTTCTTCCCCATTTGTTAGAGCTAGACATTAAGGCACTCGAATAAGAATATGTATTGTTATTTCTTTTTAACCTTGAACATGTTCGCATGAATGAATGGTAGAAGGTAAAAGATAATGGTGGAGGTGAGCCCATAAAGAGAAGAATGGGCATATATAGAGATCAAAATAGTGACTCCAACACCACATTATGAGGACACCCTATGCAAGATTGATAATATAACTAGCTAGCACTAGGGAGAAATTTACCAGATGTTTATAGATGAGAACTACCTTGGACACCACTTAACACCTTTGGAAGAAGGCTTAGATGCTCAAGCATACTAGATGATAAGGTGTTAGGTATCCACAAAGCGACAACTAAACTAGTTGTCCTACCTCATGTAGAATTCATATCATGGATGATTAACCAAACCGATATTAATTTAACTTGGGACATGTCCTAGTAAAGGCCGTAGATCACCTATCAACTTCAACTGAACCCCATGCCATGTTGGCAGGCTATTAGGATGGGTCATTATCGTAGCATCGCGAGTGCTGCGATACCGCGAAAGGCAGAAAGTTGAGCACAAATGATGTTATTTTTTGTATTTTTGGGTCAATTGTACCATGGTATGTGGGTTTTTGGGTCATTTGGACCATGATAGTTAGATTTTGAGTCAATTGCTCGAAGTGTCGATTAGGAAGTTGTTAGTAAGTGGACAAGCAATGTAAAGGAGGAAGCCTATATATAGACATAGAGTTGTATGTGTTGGATTATCTTGGATTATGCGTATTTTGATTGTGTATCCGAGATCGAGAGATACCTGTGAGATCTGTATTTTGCGGAGATGTTGTATCTGGGTTTTGCAGAGTTAATATGATATGACAGAACTGTTTTGTAGAATCCATGTGTCTCTTATGTTCATTTATGGAAATGCATGTTGCGATATGACTCTATGAATGATGCGATGTTTCGTTGCTGCAATTAATGCTTTAGTGTTGTATCTGCTGCAATGATGAATAATTATGTCGATTGATTCTATGAATATAAATGATGTCTGAATCAAATGCATAGATCTGTTTATGAAATGTTGCAATAAGTTAAGTAGTTGAGCTGCAAACATCCTCCTTCATTCGGCGGAAACATGGTTCCATCAACTCTCCCTTGAACATCTCGGGTGAGACCTCATCTGCTCTGTAGGTGTTGCTGGAAGGGGTAAAACCTATCTAGGCTGGTGCTCAGGGACATCGCAGTGGTTTGGGTGTTGACAGTGAGTGGAACCCCTATCAACTGGGTTTGAGTCAACAAATGGTTCCATTGTCGGGACCTTGCGTGAAGTGAAAGGAGGATATGTTGTGGAAACCGGAGATACATAACTAGTTTGATCAGAACGTGCCCACACCTCCACTCACTATCTGTCAACCAGTGAGAAACACAACCTAGACACCACTGTGTCAACAAAACTTGATTGCTAATAGTTCAACTACTGTGGGAAGGAAGCTCATAATGGCGGGCGAGGATAAGAAAGTTGTCGTTGTTCCATGGAAACATAATAGACAATCCTGAACAATACTGGTTCTTATGTGAGGTAGTATGGACCGTAAAGAAGATTACCGATGATAATGCTAAGAAAGGACAGTTAGCGACAAATTTGCGAGGTCACACATTAGACTGGTTTATCAAGTTTGTTCTAGTCCCTACCGGAGCTCCGGAGAAG
The DNA here is from genome assembly GCA_027924585.1 of Larix kaempferi. NCBI lineage: Eukaryota > Viridiplantae > Streptophyta > Pinopsida > Pinales > Pinaceae > Larix > Larix kaempferi. Next base: position 2,621,222 of record BSBM01000036.1, read on the forward strand.
ACACTAGATGATATCCGGAACAGATTGATTGCAAAATTCAAAAAACCCAAGTCTGAAGCACATTATATTACAGAACTAAAAGAGATTAAGCAATATCCCAATGAAACGATTTGGGACTTTGACCAGCAATTTAAAACGTTGATGGCGAGGGTTAGTTTTGATATGAGCACTGTCCAACACAAAGAATGGTTCATCACAGCACTACTCCCGCACATTCGACTACCGCTGATGCAACAGAACATTATGATGCCCAGTGAAGCTCTGGAGATTGCAATGCGATTGGAAGCATCACCAATTGGTGAGAACGCAACTGGGATGTCGTAGATTCAGACACAGCTAGCTAACTTGACCATACAGCTGCAAGATCTTAAGAAGGGAAATGAACAACAAGAAGAAGTTTGGTGCACGCGATGTCGAGGAGAAGGACATACTAAGGATAATTTCCCAGAGTTCTACAATTATCTCGTTTCAGGTGCACTGAATCCGTTAAGTGGTGGTGGCATGCCATGGTGTCACGTCTATCAGGTATATGGGAACTACCATGACGAATGTCAATACATGCAGAAAATGGTCACAAAACTGATGAATCTGTATTGTACATTCTATAAATCTCTGGGACATGAAGATAGAGATTGTCGGGCATATGGGTTGCTTCATGAGAGAACGTATGATGCATTCTATGTGAAGGATGACTAGCATGCTATACAACAAGCGCAACCACAGCCACAGGTAGTCCAGCCGCTATCTCAACCGCAGGTGCAATTTGTACCGCAACAGCAACCACAACAGTTTATGACGCAATATGCTCCGATGCAAATAGCTCCACAGCAGCCACAATACATTCTGCAACCGCAGTATGTGCAGCAAGTGCAAGGAATGCAACTGAATCCTATGCAGCAGCAGTTCAATCAACTGCAGTACCAATAGCAGGGAGGATTCTGAGGTGGACGTGACAGAGGATTTGGTCAAGGAGGAGGACGAGGAGGTCATGGGAATGTTCAGTGCTATCACTGTGCAGTGTGGGGACACTACCAGTGAGATTGCCCACTATTGCAGACGCAGTGTACATTTTTCTTTGTTACAGATCACATAGTGGAACACTGCCCACAATTGATTACGCGGTGGAAAGAAGGGAACGTTCCACAATTGCAGAATCAGACTTAGGTGCAACAGCGAATGCAAAGTCAAGTGCAACAACCGGCACAGAACCACAACCAATGCTCAAACTAGAATTCTAATCAGAATGTGAACCAACCAGGGAATCCACCACCGAACTAGAATCAGGGTGCAAGTGTTGCAACAATTTCTGCAAAGCCAATACCACAAGATGCGGTTGTCGCAGTTATTACTCGGGGAGGTGCAACAATGGGAGAGGATAGACCACATCCACTTATTTGGTTAGCAGGACAGAAGAAGGTGTTGTTCGACATTGATTCCGAGCGCGATGCATTCTTCCAGGCGCGACGGGAGATGGAAAAGGCTTAAGGTAAGGCCATCGTCTGTGACATGCCCCCTATCTTTGATGCCACTTCGGAAGCAGGTCCATCCGCGCCGTCTGGTACCTTGCATAAATTATTTGAGAGTTGTTTATTATTCGCAAGAGATCTCGCTGCTCTTGCTGAGATTAAGGGGTTGTTGCAGCGACTAGCAAGGGGCCAGCAAGAGTCTGCGGTAAATTCTTTGCAGCAGCAGAGGACAAGTAAGGAGATGCATATGAACATTCAAATTGGAGACTATGATGTCGATTTCATTATTCTGGATCTTGGTTCGGATGTCAACATCTTAACCAAGTAGGCATGGCAGAAAATGGGGAGCCCCCATTGAGATGGTCTTTTGTACAGCTCCGGCTAGGTAATCACGCCAAGGTGACATCGATTGAGAGAGTTCCACACCTGGTGGTGTACATTGAGGGAATGAAGACTTATGTTGACTTTGATGTCATTGAATTAGTTGAAGGGAGAAGCTCTTATCATGCATTGCTGGGGATTGGATGGGCTAAGGACAGTGGAGCAGTCATCAACTTTAAGAGGCGGATGATGACTTTTGAAAACCGCGATCTCAGAGTTATAGCCCCGTTGGATCCAGCTGAAGGATGCAGATACATTGAACCAGTGAAAGACGAAGATCCCAGTGGATCGGACCATGCATTCAATATTTATAAGGATTATGTTCATCCGACTGCCAATGGTGAGCTTGGATGGCGCAATAACAACTCTGCGTCTTTCGACCCTCACGATGATTTAGAACATTGGCAGACCCACTTGCATGAGGTGTCGCTCTGCAAGTGTGGGTTAATCATGTAGTCATTATGCTGCATTTCGACTGAAACGGTTACAATACCGGTATACGAGGGGTTTCCTGGCTTGTCTGACTTTCTGGTGGATTTTGAGGAAAGAGTTTCAGAACCACAACGATTGTTGGCATTGGAGGAAGCACTGAAGGCTGCTCCAGCACGTTGGTGGGTGACACATAATAAATCAATCGACGGATGGTTGCAATGTAGGATATTGATGGCGGTTCGTTTCTATGATACTGAGGTTTACCACACAGGGAAATATGATGGTCGGGATAACCCTGGAAGTCATTTGATGGAGTGTTAGACATTGTGGGAATCAAGACTAAGAGATGAGTGGGCACATGCATTTATCCATACTTTGGATGAAATGCTGCAATCATGGTATACTGCAGCTGAATTGCGGAGAGAAATCACTACTTGGTTGGAGTTGACAGTTTGTTTTACTCATACATTCAGTTTCACAGATCCCAACACGGATGTCCATAATGCTCTGCAGCTCATTCGCGATGTGGTTCTGAAGGTTTTCCCAGTGGCATATCCTACGTATCTGCATATGCACTGCCAGATGCAATCCATAATGGAATGTTATAATATCACTGGTGGGCCCGAAGACTGTGATGAGTTGTGAAATGTCAATATTCTGGAGTCTGAAGGGAGTCACGACGTGGTATCCCCTGATGCGCTAAGTGATCCGATCAGCCAGCCCTTGAATCTCTGTAAGATCAATATTGGGACAGAGACCACTACCAATTTCGTGAATGTTGGAGATTATTGGGATGATGAGATGATGGGAAAGGTCACTGACTTGTTGCATGAATTCCAAGACCTCTTTCCAACGAAGTTTTCTGAGATGAAAGGTATTTTGGGCAACTTAGGGTAGATGAAGATCCCATTGAAACCAGATGCTAAACTGATCAGGAAGTGACCCCACCAGTTGAATCCATGCCATAACGAGAGGGTCAAGTCAGAACTTGATCACATGTTGGATACTGGTATTATTGAATCGGTTGAAGAGTTAGAATGGATTAGTCCTATGGTGGTGCAGGATAAGAAGACTAGTGAAGTGCACATTTGTGTCGATTTGAGGAAGTTGAATGATCCCTTTCCGACCCCGTTTAAAGATGAGGTACTCGAAGGTGTGGGTGGTCAATAGATGTATTATTTCATGGACAGGTTCTCGGGTTATCACTAGATCCGCATTGCAAAGGAAGACCGCCACAAGACGACTTTTGTGACAGAATGGGACTGTTTTCAGTACATAGTGATGTCATTTGGGTTGAAGAATGCACCTGCGATATTCTCGGAAGTTGTCATTGCTGCGTTCAAGGATTTCATTCAGAAGTTTTTGCAGGTATAAATGGATGACTGGACAGTCTATGGTTTGATCCGCAATCATCTAGGAAACCTGCAATTGATGCTGGAGTGCTGTTGACAACATCAGATATCATTGAACTTGAAGAAGTGCATCTTTTGTGCACAATTTGGCATACTGCTGGGTCACATCGTGTGCAAGCAGGGATTGTTAGTCAACCCAACAAAGATTGCACTTATTCTGAGCTTAACACCGCTAACCAACATTAACCAGTTGAGAGCGACATTGGGACATACCGGGTATTATCGTAAGTTCATCAGGGGGTATGCAGCGATCACCGTCCCTATGGAGAAGTTTCTAAAGAAGGATGCGGTATTCCAGTGGAGCCCCGAATTTCAAGATAGTTTTGAGCTACTGAAGGCTAAGATGGCTTCAGCACTGATACTAGTATTTTCGGACTGGAGTAAGGAATTCCATGTTCATGTTGATGCCTCCTCGATTGCATTGGGAGTGGTGTTGGTGCAACCCGGAGAGGGGGATCTAGATCACCCCATTGTTTTCGCAAGTCAGAAGTTGTCATCAACAGAAAGGAACTATACCACTATGGAGAGGGAAGGCCTGAACATGGTTTATGCACTGCAGAAGTTTCGACATTACTTATTGGGAGGACACTTTAAGATATTTATAGACCACTCTGCATTGAAATACCTGTTCAATAATCTTGTGTTGGGGGGGAAGATATGTCGTTGGCTACTTCTTTTTTAGGAGTTCAATTTTTAAGTGATTATGAAGCCAGGACGGTTGAATGTTGGACTTGATCATCTATCACGGATTGAAACAGGAGAGGAGCCAACTAACATCGAAGATGGGTTTCCTGATGCACAAATTTTTAAGGTTGAAGTAGCTGATGGCTACTTTGATGAAATCATTCAATTTCTGGCAACAGGTACCACACCCGAAGAGTTCACAACTAGTCAGAAGAAGTAGTTGGTGGTCAAGGCTACAGATTTCCAGCTCATTGCGGGTGAGTTATACAAATTGGGTTCCGAAGAGATATTGCGGCGTTGTGTTTTGCCTCATGAGCAAGGTCAAATCTTGTTAGAAGCACACGCAAGAGGGGTTGGGGGGAACTATTGTGGTCATGCGACTGCTAGGAAGGTGCTTCGCACGAGGCTCTGGTGGCCCACGCTACATAATGATGCGACCAATTATGTGCGGTCCTGTGATGTTTGTGAGAGAACCGGGAAGCCATCTAGGAGGGAGAGACAGTGCCTCTAATGCCTCAGCTAACATTGCAGCCATTTGAAAAATGGGCAGTGGATTTCGTGGAACCAATCAACCCACCTGGGAAGTGCACTAGTGCAAGGTACATCATCATGGTGATAGATTATTTGACAAGATGGGCAGAGGCTGCACCAGTCATTGATTATTCCGCGGCCCACGAGGACTTCAATAGAAGGCAATATAACATCACATTAATTCATATTGCGGTATTAAATATTCATGAAAACCTAAAAATTATATTGCTTATATATTAAGGGGAAAGGTTTTTTTTTTAATGTAACAGCACAAAAATACTTTGGGGTCATTTTTATATGGGAGGGTTGACAAATATCCACCAAATGGAGATGGCAGGATCACGTCTAGATGAGAAATCAGGTTGAGGCAAGGCTCGGGGTTACCTGTACACAGGGAAATCGCATCTTGAGGCATGCTTGAGGCCAGGGGTTTCATGGTGAAGTGGGTTTCCAGTCGATCATAGTCAAGAGACAGTGGTCATTGACAGCCAATTGTTACCAATATCACTTAGCCAGTTGTTACCAATAGCCTTAGGAGACTCTAAGCATCCAGGGCCTGTTAGAGGCCCTCGATAGGCCTTGGGGGCTTGAATACCCAACCACTCATGTCTATTATAGGCCTTGGGAGGTTTATTCAGCCTCCTAGAGCTTGTTAGAGGTCTTGGGGGCTTGGATACCTAGCCACAACAGGCTTAGTCAACGATTGGGAAACTGCAACATGCAATCTAAAAGTTGTACTATGTGCATTGGCTCTAGTGACATATAAGAAGTGATCTCATATCTCTTCATTAGACCATTAGATATTGCAAATCATAATGATATGTGATTGAGTAATTGCATTGTGGATGAAGTAATTTGCATCCACAATATACATCGAAAGAAGCAAGGTGCATTGTAGAATCCATGTGGGGTCATAAGAGGGGTATCATATCAATATACCAAGTAGAAATATAAAGGGGTATAAAAAAGGTTAATGAAAAAATTGATACATACAATATATAGTGAAAACAGGGGTTTTTTAAATTGGGAAGGCATATTGGGAGGGGGTTAAAAAATGATTTTGGAAGTATTTTCCAATATTTAGTGAAATTAGGGGTATTGTTTCATATGCCACGAATGAACATGGTATGATAGCAGTTTATTGAGTGAAGCCCCCGTGTCGCGGCCACAACCATGCGATTCTTGTTCAACAACATTGTCACTCGCTTCAGCTGCCCCAAGATATTGCTGAGTGATCAAGGCAACCACTTTCTCAATTGCACCATCAACTCATTGACAAAGGAACTGTAGATACAACACAAGAAGTGTACGCCGTATCATCCGCAAGAAAACGACATGGTGGAAGCTTTCAACAAGATATTGGAGCATGCACTGACAAAGGTGTGCAACGAAAACCGCGATGAATGGGATCTAAAAATCCCAGCAGTCTTATGGGCGTATCGGACCACGTGTAAAAGGTTGATGGGACAAACACCATTCAAGCTGTTGTATGGACAAGAAGCGATTATGCCTATGGAGTACATCGTTCCGAGTTTGCGCATAGCAGCAGCAATAGGTATGGATGCTGCAGCGGCAATAGAAGAACGTCTAGCATAGTTAGTACAGTTGGAAGAAGATATCTTTATTACAGGATTCCACCAAGGGGTGGAGAAGGATCGCCAGAAGGCTTGGCACAATCGCCACATAAAAAACAAACAGTTTCAGCAAGGTGACTTGGTGCTGTTGTATGACAACAAGTTTATGAAACACCCAGGAAAATTGCAGATGCATTGGCTTGGTCCATATTGCATCAGTCGCATAACTTCAGGAGGCGCAGTTTAGTTGCAGCAATTAGACGGAGCGATGCTCCCAAAGTTGATCAATGGTAGTAGGTTGAAGCCCTACAGGTCGGGCTTGGAATAGCGCAATGCATGAGTCGCATCAAAAAAAAAATGTGTAGTTAGCTTGGTGGTAGGATGGTGCATCGACAGGGACAAGAATGCGCAGGCAGGGAGGTTTGTGCTACAAGTTAGGAGCGGTCCGCAACAGTGCCAGTATCATGACTGGGTCAAATTAGCAATAAATGTCGAAAGTTAAGACAATTGATTAACGACGCTCATTCGAATTATGGGTATTAATGGCGGATTTGCCCAATCGGATGACAGGATCAAAGGTGGGTTTAGGTCATTAATACGAGATTTATTCCGAGTGAATGCAGGATTTAGTTATGATTACGAGGGATTCGATTTGGCGCTATAAAAACGGGCCGAAGTTGGTCAGAAGGCAGCATTTGTGACAAGTGAGTTTAGTTGAGGAATTGTGCAAGGTTGAGATTGTGTTGCAGAGGGCAGTTGAAGTGTGTTGGGTAAGTTCTGGGATTGAGCGTGGTTGAGCCATTTGTTGGCATTGCGGGAATTCAGTGTGGCACGCCGAGTGAGCCGGAGACGATGGAGATTTCTAGTGAAGTCGAGTCACCTCTCATCCCTACTCCTATTGAGGAAGAGGTCAATTTAGTGGATGAAGTTGCTAACATGTCGGTGGGATCATCTTCCATGGTATGAAAAAAGAGAGAAGGGACACAGCTTAGCTCGGACCAGCCGAGAAGCAACACACCTGTTCCACTGCCCAAGTGCTGGAAGGCGTCCTTGCGGAGAGCCCATCGAGCTTGGGGGTTGTGGAATACGTAGTCTGTGCAGGTGTTTTTTTCGTAGATATCCTAGGCTACCGACCTCCATGTCGAGCTGGGGTGCAGCCGAGGAAGGTCACTAAGAACCAGTGGTATCAGATACAGATGGCGGAAATCCCACTAGGCATGAGTTGTACCACCGACATTGTACCAGCGTTGATGCAGCTGCGGTATGATGATCACGACTTGCTGGCGCTGGATGATGTTATGACAGAGCCGTTTAAGCCATGAGAAGAAGGGCAGACTAGACCGACGCCAAGCATTCCACATGACTGGGCGTGCGGTTTGGCGAAGTGTGGGTTGTTGGGGTTGATTTACATGCCACATTTCGGGTGGTTGACCGAAGCCAATGCCTACGTCAAGCAGTTGCTGGCTTGCATTCATGGCAAGGTGTTATGGTTGGATAGGCAAGTCACAGTGACGGTGGACCTGATTGCTGAGATCATAATCTTTCCAAAGGATGGGGTCGACCCATTACAGTACTTTCAGGGGAATAAAAATGACAAAAATCTTGTGTCAATACTGAGAAAGCAGTACAAAATGCAGAAAGACGGACGGGCATACTGCTTGGACACTATCAACAAGCCTGCAGTCAAGATTGGGGCATGAATCTTGGCTACCAAAATTTTGCGGAACACCCGATCTAATCAAGGCAATTCTGGGGTTGTCACCTGCGCAGATCTATGTGCGACAGGCGTGCAGATCAACTGGTCCCTATTTCTACTTAACTAGTTGACAGAGGACGCATTGGTGGCCCAAGCAGAAAAGTGGGCATTCACCTATAGTTGGCTGTTCATATTAGTCACATTGGTCTCCTGGATGGAACCCGATGATTAATCACCAAGGCATGGAGGTGGATGGGATGGAAGAACATAAGGGAGTGCGCTACCAAAACCTGTGGTGGGTGCAGGAACCATAGCGACTTAAGGATTGTGCTACGGAGTTTTGGTTGTATTGGAAGGCATTGTAGGTGGTCGCCGAGTAGATTCCACAGTTGATTCAAGCCACTGTCAAGAAGTATAAGGGGATTTCCCAGTTCATGATCGGTCCACATAGTATCTATGTACAAGAACGTAGTGATCCGGATAGATAGTGGTTGCAGACCCCCTATAAGATAACAGGTGAAGACTTGGATCCGATCGTCGACGATTGGCCAGTTGAATGGCGCATACTAGTTATTCAAGAGGAATAGTCTACGGGGATACCCTCTAACATGCCAGTCATGGACAAACCACATCATATATCAGATGAGGAATCATCGCAGACCCCTTTGGTAGAGGAGCTTCAGCTTGAAGAAGGTAGAACGAAAGGACACCAGGACCTTGGGACAATCAGTGGGATGCCCCTATCATCGGAGGAACATTTGGGCCGACTAATACTAGCAATCAGTAATGCATCCACTGCAATGGCTAAATCAATGATGTTGAAGATAGATGAAGGTTTCCATGCATTCACTGCTCGTCTAGACTCCTTGTTCGATATGGTTTCGAAGAAGGCATCGAAAGAAGCATCGGCGCAGCCAGTTGGAACAATCAACACTAATCCGTGGGTCAGGAATGTCAATATTCCCCTAACTGCAATTGTGACCGACAATGAGGCTTTGAAAGCCTTGTTGCAGCTATTAGAGAAACTGACCATTAATGTCAATGCGCTTCTCGTGAAGGCGTTGATAACTATGCAGGCGATTTCCATCCGGGAGATGGCCGACAGGATGCACGAGATCAGCAGTAGGTATATGTGCTTGCAGGAGAGCGAGGCATCTATGAAGGAGGTGGTTGTAGAGTTAACAGGGAGGGATGCTACAGTGCGACAGGATATGGATGAGTTGGAAGAGGACATCAAGAAGGATCGAGTTGAGAAGGCTCAAGTGATCGAATAATTGAAGAAAGAACATGATCGCCTCATTGTGGAGAAGGCCACCTTGTGGGATCAAAGTGTGCGGGTCGAGACAGCTGTAGCTGAGGCTTGCCATCATGTGTTGGAGCCCACTATAGAGTTGGACGTGATTCAATGTGTGCAGTGACTTGGGGCTATCATTTCCCAGCTACGGCATGACAATCAGGAGTTAACAGCACTAGTCGATCCTGGCACACCCCAAGCACAAGTGGACGGTCGCAAATGGGCTATTGAGGAGGTCGTAGCATAGATGGGGGAGCTGGAAATGGCATCGATGAAACTCACAGCCGACACTGTATAGTTTTGGGGCCAAATTGTTCAGGACGAGAAGATTGAACAATTGACCAAGTTTCGGCAGGAAGCAGAAGGGCAGTTGGTGACACTAAAGACGGTGATGCACATGATGCCGCCAATGGAGTAGGTTTCCAAGTCCTCGGCTTTAAAAGAGTTGCAGTAGCGCATCACCAAGTCCAATAAGCATAAGAAGAAGTGCGCTACTTAGCTGGAGGAGTTCCAGGAAATTGGCGGTCAGTTTCTGACAAAAGCTGGTGAAGTCCTCCGGGATGTACAGGAAGGTCACCAACAAGTTGTGGCGAAGCTAACTAAGCATCGATCTACCTAGGATGTGATTGACAGTTAGGCAAGGGCTATGGCAGTAAAGGAGCAGGTAATGACAGTCGAGCAACAGTACGAGGATTTCAGGGTCAAGACCACCGAGTACACCATGTCTCGTTGATGTGGATCAAGGGAAAGCCATAAGATTGTGTTGGGGGCCTGTTGGTAGGCGGTTAGGATGGGTCATTATCATAGCATCGCAAGTGCTGCGATACTGCAAAAGGCGGAAAGCCAAGCACAAATGATGTTATTTTTTGTATTTTTGGGTCAATTGTACCGCAGTATGCGGGTTTTTGGGTCATTTGGACCATGATAGTTATATTTTGGGTCAATTGTTCGAAGTGTCAGATAGCAAGTTGTTAGTAAGTGGACAAGCAATGTAAAGGCAGAAGCCTATATATAGACATAGAGTTGTAGGTGTTGGATCATCTTGGATTATGCATCTTTTGATTGTGTATCTGAGATCGAGAGATACCTATGAGATCTGTATTTTAAGGAGATGTTGTATATGGGTTTTGTGGAGTTAATATGATATGACATAACTGTTTTGTGGAATCCATGTGTCTCTTCTGTTCATTTATGGCAATGCATGTTGCGATATGACTATATGAATGATGTCATCTTTCCTTGCTGCAATTAATGCTTTACTGTTGTATCTGTTGCAATGATGAATAATTATGTCAAATGATGCTATGAATATAAATGATGTCTAAATCAAATTCATAGATCTGTTTCTGAAATGTTGCAATAAGTTAAGTAGTTGAGCCGCAAACATCCTCCTTCGTTAAGCGGAAACATGGTTCTGTCAACTCTCCCTTGAACATCTCGCGTGAGACCTCATCTGCTCTGCAGGTGTCGCTGTACGGGGTAAAACCTGTCTGGGCTGGTGCTCAAGGAGATCACGGTGGTTTGGGTGTAGACAATGAGTGGAACCCATGTTGACTGGGTTTGAGTCAACATGCCACCCTAGATAAGAATAGAAATAATAAGAAAAATATGTGACACCTAATACCTTATAAACCTTACTTGTATAAACCTTACCTAAATAGCAAACCATCCTAAACCAAAAGAAGTTGCATCCTCGTATACATATACTCTTAGCGTGAAGGATAGGTGATTCACCAAAACCTCAAGATTTGAACTTTCTAATTACAAAGAGAAGTAACTAGAAAATGTGAGACAAATAAAGACCTGAATTAGCGACTTAATGATATAGAAATCATAACTCTCACAAATAGATAAAACCTTAAATCGAAACATGAAAATAGTGCTACACACTCAAGGTTAATGAAATACAAAGAACCATGATTTATATGTTTGACCCAACAAACGCTATTTATTTGGTGTAAGAACCACGATAATAGATAGGAGAAGTAATAATATTTTTTTGTTATTTAAGTGCGTGTGGTGGGTTGTTAGTATAGTTGCAAAAATAGAAATGGAGAGAGGAGTCATTGTAACACACAAAAAAGTAAATTTATTACAATACCATATTTACAATACGTGATGCCTCTAATAAATGGAGTTGAGAGAGCTATTATCACATCTAACTTATTCTATAGATAGCTGGGAGAGATTAAGTGAATATCTCAACCACACATCAAATTAGGGAGATAATCTCTCTCATATCCAAAACATCATCAACAGATAAACATTATCTCTAACACACCCCCTTAATTTTTATCTCAAATCTGCTTGTAGAATGGACTTGGTCTTCACGAAGCTTTCATCACTTTGAACTTCTCTTGTACCTTTCTATTCATAAAATAGATTATTGATGTCCATATAAAAATCAAACCATCTACCAGAATACATGGGTGCTCAGCCACTGTAACCACCAGTTCTGTAGGAATACTCTTCAGCTACAAGGTTCATCGATGTTAAATAGAACTTGCTCCCTCATACTCTGAGAATCTTCCATCACAACTTTCCATTTAATTACATCAAGCTAGCATACGAGTACACCTACCACCCTCGTGGCTACCCAAGTGGTCCATTCCATATCTTGATGCCACATCCTCTCTATGTATAAGAGGGATAACATTGTGCAATTTCCCACCACAACATGTATGCCTGAACATATGAAACAGGTCTTACAACAAACCTGGGAAATTAGCTTGCTAATGGCTAATCTTTTACAACTTGGACCAAAACTCTTTAAGGGTGTCCGACACAACCAATCATGCACCCCCTGCATTACATAATGATATTTCAGGTTCAACAAGCATTTGAAATGATTTTCTAAATATCTAATTATCTATGATTTCAACATTTAACCAAGACACATATAACCATTTCAAAACATTAAGGGAACTCCACACAACCATACAGTCAAAATTAAAAGTTGCATAAAAATCCTGAGAACAAGATTCTCACTGTTATACCCGAAAAGAAAACAACAGCTTTCTCCGAACAAACAACTCAACGATCTCATCGGTGACCTTTCATTCTCCAGCGAAGAAAGGGCTTCTTCACTCAGTGACACGGGTGGTCCCTCCTAGCTGGCTCTTAACGACTCTTCACAACATCTTACGGGTTTTTCTGGAAGCGACCCTCTTCTGGTAGCGCGAGCTTTCCTCTGCATGTAGAGAGATGGTGTCTCTCTCTACCATGCGGGATATACTTCTGCTTATCTTAGACTATCGAGCCTCTTTTGTTGGGAGTCTCTCTCAGGTGACAACTGAACTCAATCTCCTCAGCGTTCTCCTCCATGCAGGCTTAAGGAATTCTATGCTGCTAATCATAGCTTCCAACAATCAATTCACACGTCAAATGTCAGCTCACAAATCCATATTTATTCACAAGTCTGAGTAGCAGTATCTTTAATGTATACACATCATACACACCAAGAAAATAGATCACAAAATATATCGAAATTACTCCAGGCAGGAAGACCGGTTGTCTCAGCTCTCACGCTCACAAATTTAGTACTCAATGGTTTCAGGCTTCTGTAGGCTCCACTTTCAGGTAGGGAATCAAGTCACAGATCCTCCTTGACGCAGATGGAAGAAGTTAGTCAAATGACATATGGGTGACTCTTCACATGTCCTCTCATTCACACGACCCTCTCTTCACAGTCCACCTGATCTCAACGCAAAAAACAACATCTCCTCTTATGGCAAATATGGCAGTGATTAGCGATTGGAACTTAGCAATCCATGTAGGATATTTTACCATTACGATGCAGTTCTTCACACAAGAAACAATCTCATTAAAAAAGAGTTTCAGGAATTCTCCACGAGCTAAGTCTCTGATTTTTTTATGGAATGCTAATACTAAACTCACAGGGATTACAACGATCTTTCTTACAAGCAACTCATATGACCACCATCTAGTGGATCTCCTTCAACGAACTCACGCAAGCACAACACAGACATCTTTACAATCTTTCATGAAAACTAAGCAATTCTCCTCTCTCTCATAGTCCTGAGCACTCCCGTGAGGGAGTCATGCTCAGTTTAGCTCTGATACCAAAATAGAAATGGAGAGAGGATTCATTGTAACACACAAAAAAGCAAATCTATTACAATACCATATTTACAATACATGATGCCTCTAATAAATAGAGTTGAGAGAGTTGTTATCAGATCTAACTTATTCTATAGATAGTTGGGAGAGGTTGCGTGAATATCTCAACCACACACCAAACTAGGGAGAGAATCTCTCTCATATCCAACACATCATCAACAAATAAACATTATCTCTAACATGCAATTCATAACTAACTCACATTTTTAATGTTCTAGATCGTAAATAGATTAAGTTGATATATCACAACTAACACTTCAAATGTAGATAACGTGTGAGTAGTTATTATGTACAATAATATAATTATTTAGGGATAAAAATTAAAGAATGGATCATTAAGTTAATAGTGTAGATTTAGATTTGATTAATATTATCTAATAAAAAAATATATAATGATAATTAGTTTAGATTAAGGGTGTTTAATTATTAATTAATAAAAATATGAATTGGAAATATATGTGTTTATGATAATAGAAAATTGGAGGAAGTTACTTTTACAAATATCTCAAGAATTGATATTCATCACAAGCTCAATTGGAACTATAGCATTGAGAAAATGATTAAGAAAAGCTTATTTTTGTCTTGAAAATAATTGAAAATTAGTCAACGTGGTCATGTGAAATAAAAAGAAGTTTCGCTTTAAAACTCTTGTCATCCCCGTTATCTTGTACGGTTGTGAAGTATGGGGGTGCATCATTTCTAGAGAGTCTTGGAGGAAGATTGAGCAAATACAGAAGCGGTTTATAATTTATAACCTCAAAATTAAAATAAATACGCCTTATCCTATTCTCCTCATAGAAGTGGGTATTTCCCCCATCGAGAGCATGGCTATGACTAGGTACCTGATGTACAAGCACAAGATAAATAACATCAGAAACGAGAGACTTCCTAAAATTGCTGTAAACTCAAGTCAAAATCAACTACGCCTCAACTAGGGTTGGTGTAAAGATACCATGGCTTTGTTAAACTATTGGGGTATTGATGAAAATGACACTTTGCAAAAAATCAATAATGTCAAAAATATTATTACTTCTAAGTTTAAAGAGACACTATGATGTGACGAAAATTTAATGGTTAGAGAAAATTAAGATACTATGAGGAGGTTATGAACCCTAATTTGGAAAATCAAATGTATCTTTGGGTAGTAACTAGTTCAAGGAAGAAAATTAATATAGCCGAGATTAGATTGAACTCTCATGAGCTCCATAGCGAAACAGGGTGTTGGTCTATTCTGAAAACTCTGTGGGCGAATGAACTCTCATGAGCTCCATAGTGAAATAGGGTGTTGGTCTATTCCTAAAACTCAGTAGGTGAAAAGGGTTTTCCATCTTTGTGAGTCTATGAGCGTTGAGGATGAAAATCACTTTCTCTTAAAGTGCCCTTCTCACACCCACATTAAATCTGAGTTTCATAGTATTTTCTACAATACAAAATTTTCTAACCTCCTAAATTGCCAAAACTATAGTGAGCTCAGAAAGCTTCTAGCTAGGCTTTTTGAGCACATAAACAAAATTTTAAAGCAAACCAAGTAATACCCTACTTAAGGTCCCATATACCAAAGTTGGTCTCAATGTTAATCATCATCATTATTAACATTGTAAATATGATTAAAATAATGAAATAGAAGTATAAAAGATTAATAGATAAGAAAAAGTTAAAGATATCAATTCAAATTTGATATAAAAATTAACATGATTAAGGAATTTTATCCGTGAGATGTAGAACAGTTGGTGGTGGGGTATGGTTAATACGCCCCCTAAGCGGAAAGGTCGCTGGTTCTAATCCTGTGGTTACCAAAAAATTCAACCATGTTAAGGGTTGGTGCGGTCCAGGCCGGGTGCGATCCCGGGGTGATTTTGACTTAGATGCCCCTGGTTCATGGTAACTTAGCCAAAGGCAAACTTGCTAGTCAAGGAGGTTCCACCACTTTGCCAACAAAAAAACATGATTAAGGAATTTAATTTTATCTCAAATTTGTTTTGTATAAATGTGAGAATTTTTTTTTTGGTTAAATTTTGGAATGTAATATATTAATTTATACTCATAAATTTATATGAAAAAGGCATAGGTTTTAAATAAAATAGAAAGATACAGTTTTATAAAAAAAAATTAAAATGGTTGGGTTAATTTTGAAAAATGAGAATATCTTTTAAATATTTTTAAAAAACATTTTGTGAGATTATAAATTACAAATAACTAGCATTAAGGAATGTTAATTCAAAATTAATTAACAAATTAAATTTATTAATTAAAATAATATTAAAACTTCATACAACTTATAATTAAAATAATACAATAGAAATTTAGATAATTTAAAATATATTATTTTTCATTTATATTTATTATTAAGTTAAATAATAGTTTCTTTATTATTTATTATTACATCCATAGGTGTTCTTATACGGATAGGTGTTCTTACACGCTTTTTCTAGATTGCACGAGGATGAGACAAGTGTACCAGATTCATAGGCGTTCTTATACCAATAGGTGTTGTTAAAAGTGAACACACTTTTTCTAGATTGCAGGAGGATGGGACAAGTGTACCAATTGATTTAATGGCAGTCGTTCTAAATGCCAAATAAACAATTATAAAAGAAAAAATAATATAAAAATAATTAGTTGTTGATGCATGGATAACTCACAGCAGTTTGTGGGAGATACACATGAAGAACAAGTAACATATAATTTATTTGTGAAACTTAACTAGTGGCTTATCCATTAAGTGGTTGTGCTCTTTACTATGTATCTTGATTTATTTTTAATTTGTACTTATTATTTAAAAAATTGAAATGATATAAAATATAATTGTTTGATTCAGAAAAAGATAAATCAAACTAAGCTAGATCGCCTGTTTTTCTCTCTTTCTAGAGGGGGATTCTCATGATACTCAACACCTTGGAAACATATGACAATTATGAAATGAGCGTGGCTGTAATGATCTGGATGCTTTCTTAATGGGAATGGGATGCGGGCTGGGCAGTATCGAATTCTTCATCCAAACCAACCTAACCAACTTGATTTATGGGGGCTGGCTGGTTGTCAATAAGTTTAAGTTATGAGGTGAGCCTTACTAACTGTAACAAACATGCCTTTGTCAAGACACTTATCTATAGGATAGGATAAGTGTCTTTGGATTTACTTACTTGCTGGCCCGACCCAAATTTACACTAGAACATCCTTGTATCACAAGCAAAAATAGGAAATAAGCTTTTCTATGTATTTAAGTCAACCTCATGAGTTACTTTGGGTAGACCAGTCCTACTTAAAACCTAATCTTGAACGAGAGTTTTAATGGAGATGGTTAATTATTAGGTTTGGTCCATATTTATGATACAGATGTAGAAAACTAAGTAGCTAATTTTCAAGATGAACCATTAATGAATGAGAGCGATCTTTTGAAGATGAACTACACGAAGCTCTTTGGAAACTATTTAACTTTTGAAGATGAACCATTAATGAACGAGCGATCTTTTGAAGATGAACAATTAATGAACGAAGATGAACAACACAGAACTACATGAAACTCATTGGCTTGTTTATGGTGATTTTAATACGCCAAGAACTAGGTTTACAGATTCCAGACTCCAGTAAAATATAGAAAGTCGCCAAAACACAGCAAGACCATTCCCACGCCTCTGAAAACCAGAAAATGAATAATTTTATGTGGGAATCTCAACACTATTACCGTACTTAGTAAAAATTTTGGATCCTATAATATTGTATTGTAAATAAAAAAATATAATACAATGAAATCTAGAATGGAGAAGCTCTCAATAATGTTGGTTTTCCCAGTTTTAGGTTTCTAAGGTAAATCTCCATGTAATGTATGTAAGTACCAATGCTAATTGTTGCGTTTTAGATTTTGTTTGGTATTTTTTTTTCTTTACAAAGGTTTATCAAAGTTCTTCACTATAGAGAATATCACATATGCATATAATATCAAGAAAAGTGGATCACATTTATCCAAGGTTCAACTTAAATAGAAATCTACACAAGTCATCTCTTTTATCCTGGAATACAAATCTTGTGGTATAGGAAACAAATTATACAAGGAAATAAACAACATGTCAACAAAAGAACCTTCGCATGCACCTAAAATCCTCTAGCAACTAAAATATCTTGAAGTAAGTCAACTCCCTTATCCTTAGAGAATCTTGAAGCAAGAGTAATATCATGGGAAACTCCCTTTCTGTGAGAGAATCCAATGCTAGATCCCTCCATCTAAGATAATCCACCAACCATATCCTTATGCTTACAATAATCCCATAAATCACAAACCTAGAATCAATATTGGCATCATACACCATCGAGATATCACACCTCTCCTCCAATGAAAAGCTAGAATGCTCATAGATGGGAGAAACCAATGCAACATGACAAGAATATCAACTGGGATGTATAATCACTCTCAATAAATACCTAGGCACTCCTACATGCTCCCAAGCCTCATCAAAACTATAATACACATCCAGCCTTTCATTACAATGTGCACTTGCTACTAGATCAACAGGTTACCTATATAGGCCAACCTCTCTCACCCTTCTATTAAAAGTATTCAAGTTAGATAAACTAAATCATTAATTGATACATTGTTGTCCCTCATGAGTACCTCTCCATTATACATATGCCACACAAGAAACTGAAAGAATATGTTATGAACCCGTGTCAACCCTTCTCTTTACTTTGTTAGTATATTGTTGTTGCACACATATGCTTTGTAAGTTGTCACGTAGTATTTGTTGATCAACAGTTTGTATTAGCCCATGGTATTCACCCATATTATTGGACGCATATGCTTTGTAAGTCGTCCCGTAGTATTATATGTTCCATGGTATTGACCCATAGTATTGGGCATAGACTTAGTATATAAGTGTGCATTGAGGCCAATGAAAGCACCGTGAAGTTATTTGTATTGAGCTTGCTCAAAGGAGGTTGCCCCTTTGAAGTGGCCCACAATCAATACAAGTATTTTGTGATATAATATATCATGCATTTGATTAATTAATTGTTGCAAGTTCCTCGCATATGGTATTAGAGCACTTTCTTGGTTTCGTTGGGTGGAATTTCTGGCAAAAAAAAATTTCACATCTGTTGCAGGTTTGGATCTAGGAATAATCCCTATCCACTTAATTGTGGTAAGTACTTGGGCATAAGCCCTAAAACTCATTGTGAGGAGTACCACATGAACCCTGAAGTAGTTGGCCCATTGAGAGGACCTGCCAGCGAAAAGGGCAATGACCCCTACCTGATTGACTAGTTCCCACCCATAAGGTAAACCAAGAGTTGTCATTTGTGGAAAAGCGGTTATCAATTTTACCTGAGCTGTGGAGTGAGAGGTACTTCCCCAATACGCAACTCATCAAACAACATTGGTGGCCGAGTGAAACCCTTGAACCTTTAGGAAGTCGAGCATACATGGGGTCCATATCTATCTTTAGCTAAACTATTGTTGATCACTTTCGCGCCGTTGCAAATCCATCTATTGTCGATCACTTCTGCATCGTTGCAGATCCATCTGTTTTTGATCACTTACGCATCATCATAGCTCCAGCCGTTTTAGATCCATTCTAAAAGTCGTTTCAGATCCATCTATTTTTTATCCATTCTGAACCGTTTGAGATCCATTATGGAAAAAAAAAACTTGTTTTCGCCATATCTCCTTTTTTTTAACTCTGTTTCCCCTAAAAATTCACTGGCACCCTTGCAATCCCATTCTGCATATTTCATTCCTGATGACCCTATCCCAAATTCCACTTCCCAAAACCATAAATCCCACATTTGTCTATTTTTAGGGTATGCCATAACTTCTTCGATTTTCACCCAATCGCATTCAAATTTTGCCACCGTTTTGATTCCCTATTTCTGCTTCTGAAATCCCCATTCTTTGTCCATCCTTGAAAAATTTTCTCATTCTTTCACCCCGCTTCTGAAATCCCCATTTTCTGCTTCCCTATCCATTCGAAAGTGTCCAATACCTAGTCAAACCCCAATTACCCATTAGATTTTTTCCCAAATCCAAATTTCCCTTTACTATATAAGCTTTTATTTGTGTTTTTCTACTGATTCACAAAAAAAAAACTCCTGGTTATGGTTGTCACCCTCGGAGGAGCACAAATCATGGCGGAAGAACTTGCAGCCCTCAAAACCAAACTCCAAGATTTGGATGAAAATTTTCTCAACCTCCATATTCAGCATTCAACCATGAACACTGGGTTCAGGATGCTACAGGGGAACCACTCCTTTAGATTCCGCATCAATTTCCACGTCTAAAGCTTTGAGGACAAATATTTTTCGAAGGGAGAGGGGATGTTAGGAACCTGTGCCAACCCTTCTCTTTACTTTGTTAGTATATTGTTGTTGGATGCATATGCTTTGTAATTCGTCACGTAGTATTTTTTTATCCATAGTTTGTATTAGCCCATGGTATTGATCCATCGTATTGGATGCATATGCTTTGTAAGTCGTCCTGTAGTATTATATGTTCCATGGTATTGACCCATAGTATTGGGCATAGACTTAGTATATATGTGTGTGTTGAGGCCAGTGAAGGCACCGTGAATTTATTTGTATTGAGCTTGCTCAAAGGAGGTTGCCCCCTCGAAGTGGCTCACGATCAATAAAAGGATTTTGTGATCTAATATATCGTGTATTTTATCAATTAATTGTTGTAAGTTCCTCACAGAATATTTGTCTTCAACCTAGAAGCAAATTGAATGGCACTCAACTCCAGAACATCACCTGCAGGAATTTAGAAAGAAATAACCAACTCCTCTCATGGGATATGTAGCATCATCATCAATATTCACACTCATTCCTCCCTCTTGCTCCTGAAATTTGTTAAATCAAGACCATATGTCTTGAAGAACCACTGCCCACATACAATCCAACACTAGACATAGTGTTATAAGACAAACAAGAATCCATGAAAAAGGGAGTCTCAAATAGAGAGGGAACCTCCTCTACACCTACTATAGTCTCAACTGCCACCTATTTCATACCCTTTCCCTTGTTCATCAATGGACACTATCTTTCATGATGTCCCATATAATGACATTAATTAGAAACACATTAACTTAGCCAATTCCTTCTTTCATGTATATGTACATTCCTTCTTGTTGTATCCTTTTTCCTAGCCTTATTCTTCTTCTCGATGAGACCAATCACATCTACTTCCACTTATTTCTCCAAAGAACATTCCAATCTAATTTCTTCTTGGACAATATCAACCCCAACGTTTTGGAAACTTTGGGAAGGTATCTTGAGCACAAACACCTTGAACAAAAGGAATCTAAGAATAAGCAAGTCCTTTTAAGCCAATGGAAACCAACTTTTGATCCTCCACCATTGTTCTAATGGTATCCAACTAATATTTCAACTCAGTGATCTCGGTCAAGTACCTTACCATAGTATATATCTTTCTCACGCGAATGACTAAAATTAGTTTGACAAGAGAATTTATCTAAAAGCACAATATTTTTGAAACAAATAACCAAATATTCAAACATTTTCTTACTTGTCTTCTCATCTTCAATGTGTGAGATGAAATGATCCTTCATGGAATTAAGAATTATTATCTTCACGTTGGCTTCATTCTTCAAATAAGCTACCAAATGTGTTGGATCTGTAGGTTCTAGAGTTTGTTTCACAACATGATCTCGCAAATATTTTCTTCCTCCTTAAGTATCTAGAGTTTAAGATTCCAAGGAACAAAATTAGAAGCTCCATCCAACATGTCCCATTTGCAAAGATCAATAGTCAACTTACACACCTTGAACAAGTCCTCAAGTGAAAAAAATAAAAAAATTGTATGAAGCAAACACAACTCTTTCTGTGGTTCAAGTCCTTGAAAAAAACCTAGGGTATCACACCAAACAACCTCAACATGGTCAAGAACCTCTCCCAAGTATTCTTCAAATGAAAAGAAGGCTCTCTCTTACACCTAGAGTGGTCTTACCTCGAAAATATTTCATACCATGCTGAACAATTTGCAAACAAGGGTTTTAATGAAAAACATAAAATTTCACCTCTTTGACTAAAGGTTTCTTGGATATTAACTATGTAAATTTTAATCCTTATGCTACGAATATAAGTATATTAATAAATAAATAATAATAATCCTTATAAATAATAATAAATAAATGTAGTGTACCCGACCTCAAAACAAAGGCTAGGGACACCAAGTCACCCACGGGAAGGCTAAATCGACTCAAAGCATAGCGGAGTAAGGTCATCATCCCATCAATCCAATTAAAATAAACATTCATCCTTCAAAATAAAATTGTGACACTTTTAAAATGCAATTATAATCTTTCCAAATGCTCATGCAGATGCAAGACCATGCAAGCATGAAAATTAAACCAGATTGGCATGCTTATTAAAATTGGACCTTAGAATTATTAAAACATTGATAGGTGACCATAATCATCCCAAATAACACTTTAAATCATATTGATGGACTTCTTTGCAAACCATCACAATTCATAATTTTCAACAGTTAAACTATGCAAATTACGACACTTCCGTAAATCCAAACTATGGCACTTCCTTTAACAGTTTTGCATTACTTATAGCATCAGATATGAATCTAACATCTATACCCATTCAATAAAGAATAAAACATGTGCAAATAAACCATCTACATCCACTAACTCATACAAAAAATCAGATCTACTATTATCCATTAAATTCATAGCCAGATCATATGGTAAGCCCTGAATCCATGCAAAAATAACTGTAAGCTTCAAATAAAAATCATAACAACCTACAGAGGCTCTCTACAGCCACCAAGGGTTAAATTTCATGATCAGTTACAACCATTAACATACATAAACCAACAAATATTTCAAAGCAGTCAAAACAATCAAATTTCCAAGCGGAAACTAGTCAATTAACAGTCGAATCCATAACTAATTCATTCAACATGATTAAACATATATTCCATCGATTCCCAAGGATCACTATATCCATAAAGGGTGAAATATAATTATATAGTATATCCATAAAACATATGTCATTCATATCCACTGAAAAACAATCCATCGAGTCAAGTTTCCAAGCAGAAAAACCAATGACTAGTGTTCCGTAAACACATCAATTCAACGATGAATTCATTCACAAATCAGATCAGCCATAGAGGGAACATTTAAAGGTCAAACAAAATAAAATAAACATGAATATCATATATGTAATATGTATTCAAGATCAGATATAAAAAAATTATGATTTCTTAGAAGATCTCAACAGAGAACCATCCATCATACAATCAATTGTTAATACCATCAACATAAACTTATCCAGCTATCATATCAGCCATCCAAGGCACTATAGAAGCAATATACACATCAATTAAACATGTAAAATAACATAAAGTGAAATAGTTATCTTTCCAAGTGCAATTGGAATCAACGAGTCCACGTACCACCTAGCCTTAGGTACTGCTAAGACAAATTCTCTTGGACTGGCCACCCCTGAGCCAAGGCCAAGGAATCCATAGGAGGGTGCACTTAACAATAGAATAGATCAAGAATATCATACTGAGAAGCCACAACTGAATTCCTCACCACCTACTTTCTCTTCCACCTCACTACTAGGTGTAATGGTAATCCCTTCACCACCTAGGTCCCTGAGGACATCGCCATTAACCGTCAATATTGTTTTGCAGGATCATGACAGAGACAAGCAATGGACTCATAAGAACTGTACCATAGTTTTCTGTAGGCTTACATCAAACACAACATAGTGTCTCAGATGCACATTTCCTTCAAGAACATAGTTCACACACATAACAGAGCATACATGGATTTACAAGCTCATAAGCTACCGAGATTGTAGCATGAATGGTAGGAATTGCATTCAAATTCCATAAATTAGCTCCATCCCCTTCCCAAGGAGGCCAAACATGGTTTTATAAACCAAAGGAGGAAATTCGAACCCAAGGAGGTCAATTAGAACCAAGGTAAGCCAACTTCAGTCAACCGAAGGGGATTAACTCAACCACAAGAAGCTAACTCGAATTCTACCCAAGTGAATTGAGTTTCAAGGAGGGTGACTCCAAACCACCCAACCCAACTCGAATTCATTTGGGGACACTTCATTCATGAAGAGGAACTCAAATTAGTGAGAGGAGGGGTTACACAAGCCAAAGATACCTTCCCAGAATAGAAAAGGGTGTCATAAGGAGGTGGAAGTTACACATTTGGCTAAGTGGATCCAAGGATAGCACATCCATGAGAGAGAGAGGGTCCCACATAGTCATAATAAGATTGTAAGCAAAAACGTAGGGGGGAACCCCGGCATGAAAAGAGGAGTGGGGGCACACTTGAGGAGGTGGAGGCACAAAACAAGGAGGTGGAATCACAAAACAAGGAGGTGTAAGCTAGAATCTAGGGAGAGGGCACCCTTCATCAAGTAGGGTCCACAAATATCTCAAGAAGAGCGCATTAGGAAAGGGGGAGTACATTAAACCATGGATAGGGTGCAATAGTACCTCCATAGGCCAAAATAATAAAAAATAGGGTCCGTTGTACAATGTTTGGGTGACCAACAACTTAATAATGTCACCATGGCACAAATATGAACTAGGATAAACAACAGGTTCTAAAGTGCTCGGAATCTCCCCATTCCTCCTCACACTATGGATTCCATGGCCCCCCATTCTCGTTTGTGGTCCTTGTGACATTTATTTTTATTAATTAATTATTCACAATAATAATAATCTCTCAGTCCTTAAAGACCCTTCTCCTAGAACCTAGTGATACAATAATACACAATTACAAAATATTACATATGTCTAGGGCTTAACACACGGGGTATTACAATAAACATTATAATAATTATTAAAAGTTGTGACTCTTATGAAGAGTCTTTATGTGCCCTCTTATGAATATATATTCGGGCATCTTTATATTTGTAATTCATTATCTTATCTTATTATTTCTATTAGTAGAAGTCTATTTATTCTATGTTTTGGACTTTACGGTGGGTTTTGGTCGGGATCCAGTAATGTTTTTTGGTAAAATCTAAATTTGGAAGAGTTTAAATTGTTTTTTTTAATCCATAAGTAGATTCAGCACCCACAAGTATCCTCGTGGCACCCAAATTATGCAATTTCCTTGGCTAATATGCGATTTTAAGATTTTTTAAAGATTTCCAATGGGACACTGAACAAAATAAGACTAAAAATATGTTCAGAAAAGGTTGAAAACACAGAATATTTAGACTACACATTTCTTTTATTTTATTCCCATTTGGTATCAGAGCCTTCTTACATGATTTGGCCTTTGGCCATTATTTGTAGACTTTGTCTAAACTTGGTTTTGTTAGAAAAACATGATCGCAGAGAAACAACAATAAACAAGATGTGAATACAAATTACATAAACAGATTACAAGAGAGACACCAATATATCATTGTTCACACAAAATGGGCTATGTCCACACTGAAATTTCCAGTCCTTATTATTATACCATCCAACAAATGAAGGGATACAACCTGCAGCACATCTGTTGCACTTCCTCTTCACTCTCTCACAGTCTCTCTTCCACGATCTTAGATATATTTGCAATGCATAATACCTAATACATCAACCCTAGCCGTATTACGATGTCTTTCTTATAAAGGGGAAATACAATGGGAAAATACCACGATTACCCAAAACCATGGGCCCATAATCTCTTGGCGAAAAACCAACTTGCTGGACCCCGTGCCCTCCAGTTGAGGGAGCACACCACTCCCCCGGACCCCCTGTTGCGCGTGTCGGGATCATAACCAAACCTGGGGTACAAACATGGTTGAATTGTCATCTATGAGATTGGAAGATCAGGTTCCACAACCAATAGGCTTTTGGCCATCAATTCCAAGTTTCCCTAAAATCTAGAACCTTTATTTTTCCCAAAGAAGCCCAAAGAAGATTCAATCACAACTTTGAAGCAACTTTCCTTTTTTATTTTCTTCTTCTTTTCTTCTTTTACTTTATTTTTCTTTCCTTTCTTCTTTTTTACTTTCATTGTTTTTTTTTCTTTTTTTTTGTTTACTTTATTTTTATTTTCTTTATATATATCTATATGTATATATATATCCATTCCACTTCAAATTTTAAAGACAACGAGGAATCTAAGTATACGTAAAGGGAAATAAAAAAGAAAAGAAAAATAAAGCAAAAAAAGGAAAGAAAAAGAAAATTAAAAAAAAAAGAAAAAAAGAAGAAAAAAGAAGTGAAAATAAAGAAAATAAAGTAAAAGAAGAAAATAAAAAAGGGAAGAAAAAAAATATAAAACCAACAGGTGGTTTTATAAAAACAACACGTGGTTTTATTTTCCACCCTTCCTTAAAGCTCTTGATATATATAATAATTTCATTCAAACTCTAATTTCATTCAAATCACCCACTATTCTAGAAACCCTCACTATTCTAACTATAATCACCCCCTAAATAAATCCCTCTAAATAGAGAAAAATAAAGGTTTGCAAGAGATCAACTTGAATTGGCATATGCTTATTCTCTTAAATATGAGATTAAGCTATGGAATTTTATAGATGCATAGAACCAACCTACAACAAAGTAAACTGGACAAAATTTAGAGATAAAACCTTACATACACAAATACAAATAAAAAGGGGGCTTAGGGAAACTACATAGGGGATTCGCTCAATAAACAGCTAGCATAGCACGTTCGATCGTGGCATATGAAACAATACCCCTAATTTCACTAAATATTGGAAAATACCTTCCAAAATCATTTTTTTTAACTCCCTCCCAATATGCCTTCCCAATTTAAAAAACCCCTATTTTTACTCGATATTGTATGTATCAATTTTTCAATTAACATTTTTTTTACCCCCTTATATTTCTACCTAGTATATTGATATGATACCCCTCTTATGACCCCACATGCATTCTACAATGCACCTTGCTTCTTTCAATGTATATCGTGGATGCACATTACTTCACCCACAATGCAATTGTATCATTATGATTTGCAACATCTAATGGTCTAATGAAGCGATAGGAGATCACTTCTTGTATGTCACTAGAGCCAATGCACATAGTACAACATTTAGATTCCATGTTGTAGTTCCCCAACCGTTGACTAAGCCTGTTGTGGGCTAGGTATCCAAGCCCCCAGGGCCTGTAACAAGCTCTAGGAGGCTGACTAAACCTCCCAAGGCCTGTAATAGGCACGACTGGTTGGGTATTCAAGCCACCAAGGCCTATTGGTAACAACTGGCTGAGTGCTATTGGTAACAACTGGCTAAGTGCTATTGGTAACAATTGGCTGTCAATGACCATTGTCTCTCGACTATGATCGACTGGAAATCCACTTCACCACGAAACTCCTAACCTCAAGCATGCCTCAAGACACATTTTCCCTGCGTACTCGTAAGCCCGAGCCTTGCCTCAACCCAATTTCTCATCCGACTATGATCCCTCCATCTCCATTTGGTGGATATTTGTTATCCTACCCATATAAAAAAGACCCCAAAGTATTTTTGTATTGTTACATTAAATAAAAAACACCCTTTGCCCCTTAATATATAAGCAATATAATTTTTAGGTTTTCATGAATATTTAATACTGCAATATGAATGAACGTGATATTATATTGCCTTCTAGTGAAGTCCCCGTGGGAAACTAATACATAAAGAAGTATCGGACAAAATGGCTCTAGTTGTCAATCTCATTTTTCATATGAAGGATTTAGGTGATCTCAACAACGGGTGAAGGTACATCCTCATTGTCAATCATTGCTTTTGAAAGAGAGTTTCAACATTATTGATTGTGTATTAATTTATTTCCCAACTAGGCATCATCCAATATGTATAGCACCTCTATAATACCCATAAATTGCCCCTTCCCCATCCACCCTCACCCCAAATAGCTATAAAACTACTTCATTAAAACAATACCTCTGCCCCTTACTACGAAACAATTTATTGACTTGATTTTTCACAATTTTAAAACCCCCATATTGAACAAACATGATAGGATATTGACCAACAAATTGAAGCAAAAAAATATTCCCTCATACAATAATATTCACCAAAAGGCTTGGTAAATAAGATAAGCCATTAATAGGAAAATATATATAAATAATTGAACAGATAATAGATAAGAAGATGATAGGATATTACAACATAGCTCGCCTTTAATATGGCTTGAGCGTTCATAATGAAGGGTTATGGCCCTTCACATTAATAGCTAACTACTATAATGATTAACAATTATTATTTATTTGATATGCCATTTATATTCGTATCATTGCCACTCTCTTAGAAAGGCTTTGTCCTCAAAGCCTTATAATTTTGTCGCATTGTTCTTTGCGATGTCATGGATGATGAAACATGTCGATACAAACTGCTAAGTGTAGAGCATAAATTTCGATATGTGGATGGGTCAATCCATCCTAAATTGATTTGTTGTTGACTATTGGGATTCCCTACTGATCTGTCGTCAGGAGCTTTGATCACATTAGTACCATTATCTTTCGACATTTCCCACTTTTTAGAATATTGGTTTTTATGGTTGGGGTGTCGATAGAGAATTTTCACAATGTCATTTTCTTTTACGAGTGTCTTCTTTTGAGCATTGATTTGAGTTGGAAGTTGTATTTTCATCTCTTAAGGTTTTAAGGTTTCGTTTTGTATCTTTTCCAACTACATGTTATCATTTTGAAACTTCTTAATCACTTGCACTTGTGATTTTCTATCATCTTCAAACTTCTTAAGTTGTTCCTTAAGATCTTCGTTATGACTTCTAATGCAACTATTTTATTTTTGCTTGTCTAGAAGTTTTCCTTCATTGTCTTCCATAGATTGTTCTGTCTTCCGACTATTTTTCAACTTCTTATTTTTTGTGATTAGTGTCTTGTTATGATTTCTTAATCTGAAAATTTCTTCGGAATTGTTGGATAGTGTTTTATTACTTTTTGCAATCTCTGACTTATTAGTCTTTTTAGAGTTGTCATTTTGTTGTTGAAGAACTTTTATCTGTTGTCAATACTGGTCGAACATTGATTATTGATCCTCTAATTTCTTTCGTATCTGCGGCAGTTCTTCATCCTCATCGCAAACAATTTTGTTCAAGCGTATTATTTATGCTTCATAATCGTTTATTTCTTTCTTTATATCTTGATTTTTCAATCTCTGATTGAAATCATTTTCATCTTTTAATTCCTCAATTTGCACACATAATTTTTCTATACGATTTTTCTGGTCGAAAATTCTTTGTTCCCTGGATTTTTCTTGTATCATACATATTTCATTTATTACTTCAAGTTTTGAATTCTTGTCACGTAAATCTTCATTGTCTCTTCGATAACGATTTAACTTGGCTTCTAATTTCTCTATTTGTAATCACAAACCAACTTCCCTGGTCTTGACTTCTTCGGTGATTGATGATCTTTCTTTGATTCTTCAACAATAGATAGTCTTCGACTTTTTCGATGATAGAGGGTCTTTGACTTTTTGACAAGTCTTCTTTGAATTTAACTTCTCTGATGATAGATAGACTTGACTTATTTTTGACGAGGGAGTCTTCTTTGACTTCTTTGATTTTGTCTTCGACTTCTTTTGACAAGGAGTCTTCCTTTGATTTTGACTTTCCTTTGTCTTCTTTGGTTTTGTCTTTTTTTTTCTTTGATTTTGTTTTCTTCATCTTTGTTCTCTTTGTATTAGGTTAAATAACCTTTTTTTTTCAAAAAGAATAATTATTTAAATAAAATAATAATTATTAATTCTTTTTTATTTTATTTTTTTTCAACTTTATGTATGTATATATTTCCCAATTAATTGTAATAGTTTACAAGTATTAAATAATATTATTGCCTTAAAAAAATAAATTACTATTAAACTATGTAATAGCAAAATTATTTTTGAATTGCTATAATAATAATAATAAGACTATTATTATTATTATTATTTGAATAGTTTGAAAATAGGGTTTTAATAATATTATTATAACAATAATATTAATGTACTTGGAATTAGGGTGTTAAATCGAATGGTGTGGTGTGGAGGGATTTATGAACGGGCAACGAATGGGTGGTGATCACGGAAAAGGATGGATAGCAAGAGGAGTTGGCACAGTTGGAGGAGGAGCTGCGGAGAGGAAAGGATGGTGCAATTTTGGTTGAGGGGGTAGAGAGGGAGGATCTAGCAGGAGGAGCACGATGGATGGTCATGTAGGGAGATAGGAGCAGTGCAACAACGCGGGGAAGGGAAAGAGCGCAGACGCGAACGTGAGGCCACAGGGTTGGTCGATGCACGAGGGAGGGAGGCGTAAGGAGCTGTGCAAGGGAGATGACACAAATTGGAAGGAGGGGAGTGTTGGTACGCTGTGCAAGGGAGGTGACACGTATGGATTGAGGTCACAATGGAGTGAATAACATGGGTAGGTAGGGATGGTATATGAAATGGGAGGAGCAGAGAGAGGGACAACGTGGAGGATGCTCGACGGTGGTAGGAGAAGAGATGGAGAGGGAGGTGAAGGGAGGTGGAGCAAGCGACATGGAGAGCCGTGGGGAGGAGGAGGCGCAGCGTGGACAAGAAGTGTTGGATGGGCCGCGAGGGGTGGAGCAGCGCTAGGTGGGATGTCGTGACGGTGGACGCAGCAAGTTGGAGTGAATGTAGTGGGAAGTGCATAGATGGAGGTTGGGAGGAGGGGTGAGCAGTTCGTGGAGGGAGATAGATGGGAGCAGCGGAAGAGCGGATGGGTAGATGGTAGATGGTATGAGGTCTGTGCGAAGGGCGTGAGGGATGGAGGTTGGGAGGAGGGGTGAGCAGTTTGTGGAGGGAGATAGATGGAGGAGAGGAGGTGGAGTGATGGAGTGAGTGCGTGGAGTAGTGAAGATGTGTGCAGCATGTGGGAGGATGAGTGTGGGAGTAGGAGCGTGCAGGTCATAGTGAAGTGCATGGAACAGATGCAAGGGAATGGATAGGGAGAGATGTGAATGCGATGGGGGAAAGTTAAATGGTGATAGGGATAGCGTCATGTGGAGGATGTGGAAGGATGAAGAGTGAAGTGTGGAGACGGTGGAAGTAGGAGAGCACAGTTGAGAAGAAGATTAGTGTAGGATGGCCAAGGGCCTGAATTCTTGGTCAAAGACCAACAATGTAGAGAAACTCTACTAAATGGCTAAAATCCCGAATTGGATGCCTGAGGAAGGGCTCTGATACCAAAGGAAGCGAAAAACTATTCACTCATACAATAATATTCACCAAAAGACTTTGTAAATAAGATAAGCCATTAATAGGCAAATATATATAAATAATTGAACAGATAATAGATAAGAAGATGATAGGATATTACAACATAACTCTCCTTTAATATGGCTTGAGCGTTCATAATGAAGGGTTATGTCCCTTCACATTAATAGCTAACTACTATAATGATTAACAATTATTATTTATTTAATATTCCATTTATATTCGTAGCACAAATGAATCCCTTATGTGCATCCCTAAGCCAACTCCATGCCTCCAAATAGGTATCCAAGAAACCCCATGCAATCTAGGACCTAATTCCCTCCTCTAGGTTTCACAACGTTCCTATTTCCAAGTAAGGAATCCTCTAACTAGGTGAACTCTCCTTATGGACACAATGAAGGGCATATGAGCCAAATTGTAAAAATAACTCCAACACCTAAGGGAAGAATACGAAGCTAACAACCATCTAAGTTTAAGAAATCATTGAGAAATCTATCTCAAATATATAAATCCATCTTGAACTATTGACCCTAAATAGGATTGGATTTCTAGAAAAAATTAAACTTAATTAAAACTTGGGACATGTCCTGGAGTTAAAGTCGTAGATCGACCTATCAACTTCAACTGAACTCTATGAAACCCTAGAGAAGAGTAAGATTAATAAGGAAAATATGTGGCGCCTACTACCTTATCCAAATAGAAAACCATCCTAAACCAAAAGAAGTTGCACCCCGGTATACGTATACATATAGCGAAGGATGTGTGATTCACCAAAGCCTCAAGATTTGAAATTTCTAATGACAAAGACAAGAAGTAGTAGACAATACGAGAAAATAAATCCCTCAATTAGCGACTTAATGAGATAGAAATCGTAACCCACACACATAGGTAAAACCTTAATGTAACATCTCAAATTATCTATCCAAAATTACACACATAATGTTTTTTTAAAGCAACAAATGTACATGCCTGCATTCATTGTTCACTTTGTTTGTTTCCTATGAGGAATCTCCAACAATTAATTAATGAAAATGCATGATATATAAAAAATGACAGAACATAGAAGAGATTTATTGATCGCAGGCCACTTCAAGGGGGAAACCTCCTTTGAGCAAGCTCAATACAAATAACTTCCTGGTGCCTTCATTGGCCTCAACACACACTTATATACTAAGTCTATGCCCAATACTATGGATCAATACCATGGAACATATAATACTGTGGGACGACTTACAAAGCATATGCATCCAATACTATGGGTCAATACCATGGGCTAATACAAACTATAGATCAACAAATACTACAGGACGACTTACAAAGTATATTCGTCCAACAACAATATACTAACAAAGTAAAGACAAAGGTTGATACGGGTTCCTAACATTTCCATCGTCCTTACGCAGGGATGGTTGTGCTTATATATGTAATACCCCAATTTTGACCCTTATGAAATATTGGCTTTTAATGTAAAGATTGTATACATGCGATGTATGTTTCCCTAGCGTGGAGCTCAAGACCAAGGCCTCGCTAGTGTATGTTCGGATTTTATTTAAAATGGACAAGCATTTGATATTTTTCTACCCATGTGCTATTAAGCCATGGAATATTGTAATTTGATGTAAATATTAATATTTCAATAAAATACAAAAATTGGCTATGGAAGCAACAAATGAGAAGGGGCCATGTGTATTCCAATAGGGAGTGGTGAGGGGGTTGTGGAGATGAACCATATGCTGCCAAATGTCATTGTGAGAACCCATTTGACTTTCCTTGCTGACATTTAATTATGTTGTAAGGAAGTTGTTGAAGATTTCAGTCCATGGCTTCAATGGAGCATGGGTAGCCAAAAAATTCGTATGGTAGAGTATGAGATTTGTTTTATTGTACCACAAGTCACTCTACCTCATGGAAATTGATTCTTCCTCATTCCCATTCCATTGTTGAACATCCCAGCATCATTTTTCATCCATTACGAATTCCCAACAATGAACAAAACCAGAAATCGCAACTTTGCAAGAACCCACGTTTTGAAAAGCTATAAACGCCCAGAATTTGGTATTGACAGTAAGATCCAATGGGGGATCCGTAGTTATGAACATTGGGGTGAATTTGAGAGTATTAGATACCCCGAAATCCATTGGAAAACCCAGTTTTTACAGCCCATAAATCAAGTGACAGGATGGAGTTATTAAATGATAGAATTGTGAGAAATCCAAGTATGAATGTTTGAACAGAGGTTGGGTTTGCTTGATAAACCCAGTGAAGGATAGAATCTCAAGGATTTAGCAACTAGAACTTTCTATGTCCACCCTGAAGATCACTTGATGGAAGGGATGGCTGAGGGATTGTGCAGCAGCGAGGGCTTCACTAGAAGGCAATATAATATCACATTCATTCATATTGCTGTATTAAATATTCATGAAAACCTAAAAATTATATTGCTTATATATTAAGGGGCAAAGGGTTTTTTTAATTTAATGTAACAATACAAAAATACTTTGGGGTCTTTTTTATATGGGCAGAATGACAAATATTCACCAAATGGAGATGGTAGGATCACGGTCGGATGAGAAATTGGGTTGAGGAAAGGCTCGGGCTTACTAGTTCGTAGGGAAATCGCATCTTGAGGCATGCTTGAGGCTAGGGGTTTCATGATGAAGTGTGTTTCCAATCGATCATAGTCGAGAGATAGTGGTCATTGACAGCCAATTGTTACCAATGGCACTCAGCCAGTTGTTACCAATAGCCTTGGGAGGCTCTAAGCCTCCAACGCCTATTATAGGCCCTCAATAGGCCTTGGCGGTTTGAATACCCAACCACGCGTGCCTATTACAAGCCTTGGGAGGTTGAGTGAGCCTCCTAGAGCTTGTTACAGGCCCTAGGGGCTTGGATACCTAACCCACAATAGGCTTAGTCAGCGATTGGGGAACTGCAACATGCAATCTAAAAGTTGTATTGTGTGCATTGGCTTCAGTGACATACAAGAAGTGATCTCTTATCTCTTCATTAGACCATTAGATGTTGCAAATCATAATGATATGTGGTTGAGTAATTGCACTGTGGGCAAAGTAATGTGCATCCACGATATACATCGAAAGAAGCAAGGTGCATTGTAGAATGCATGTGGGGTCATAAGAGGAGTATCATATCAATATACTAGGTATAAATATATAGGGGTATAAAAAATGTTAATGAAAAAATTGATACATACAATATCTAGTGAAAATAGGTTTTTTTTTAAATTGGGAAGGCATATTGGGAGGGGGTTAAAAAAAACGATTTTGGAAGGTATTTTCCAATATTTAGTGAAATTAGGGGTATTGTTTCATATGCCACGATCGAACATGCTATGATAGCTGTTTATTGAGTGAAGCCCCCGTGGTAGCAGAGAAGGGGACCTTCCTTGTGTTGGGTGTGGTAGGTATTGTGGGTGCCATGACTGTTGAGTTTAGTTGAGATGACTGTAGCTCTATGGTGGATCTCACTGGCTTAGCATCCTCCTCCTTTGTCTCTGCATGCTTGATAAACCCAACTGTGTGTTGGCTTAGCATGATTGTTTGTGCAAAACCATGACTTCCTGTTTAGTTCCTCCTTAGTGGATATGCAACCTAGCTCGGGGGTGATCTATCAGTTGAAAGAATATAGGCTGGACAGAGATTTATGGTTGGGTGGAATGTTGCTCTCACATAGCTAGTTGTTTGGACAACTTCATCTCAAAGATAAGTAGACTTTGTGGTTTAAATTATGATCATTATGTGTTCTGTTCTGAATGTTAATTGTCCATGTTAATGAAATGAAATAATTATCTTAATGAAATTGACATGAACTCTGTGCATAGCATGAGAACGAGATTGAATTCTCTGTATGTTGATCCATCATATGCCTATGATAGATATGTTGATGCATTACTGTTTGTGTGTGTGCAAATATGATTTAATTCAGCTGTGTTTATATTTAGCATGAGTTTGCACACAAAAGTTTTGATTCATTATGAATTTCTTAGTAATGTATGGGGGTGAGATTGCCAATAAGCCCGGTAGTTTGGTCATGTTTCCTTCCTGGCACTAGATCTGATGGGAAGGGGATGTGACAATATACAAGCTTACTTTGTTGATAATTACCCAACTAACTTCTAGTTCTTCATTAAATTCTGTACGTGGCATGCTAGTATATTTCATATTGATTTCGGCTCGTTTGTAATTATTCGCAAACTGTTTGCTTCATCCTCAAGTAAAACATATTGTTGCCATGAATTGATAACAGGTCTTACCTATTAAATCATAAGGTCATGGGCCTTAGCTGGATGGAATAGCCTTCATTTTTGTCTACTATAAGTATTGAATTGATATTATTACTCTTCTATATAGCAGGGACCCTTTTACCTTCACAACTATGTCAATTGTTTATATCATTATGCTCAATTCATAAGCATACTTCTATTTTGTTTGGTTTCCCATTAGAAGCATGCATAGCATATGCATCAATTTACACATGTATATTATAATTATTTATCTTCTCACCCTTTGTTTGCATAGGCTTTTAATACAAATATCATAAGATTAAATCTTAAGTCTCATATCTCCGTCTTTTTTATTTTTATTTTTTCATGCGATAGAATGCAAGGGAATTGAACCCCGCCTTCACTTTCTGAAAAGCCCAGGTCTCATCACTCACCAAGTGAGCTACATTGCTGGCCCCATCTCCGTCTTCATATTCACATAGGTGATTTAATATAGTTAACATAGCCATAACTTGGAATACACTAATAACATTATTTTCCCATTGAGACGGCTTAGCGAATTCATAGGTTTATCGTGACCATAGTTTGGCATATTCGAATTCTAATGCTTGTTGATTGAGCTAACATAGCCCACGAAGGGGATTAAACTTAACCCATCGATTTTTCATTAATTGTTTTGATTTATCAATCATGGATTATGATATAAACGTTGTTCTCTCTATTGATTATGGTGCCATGTTGGGTGGCTTACTTAGCATGGAGATAATGCATATCGACTTGTTCTTGAAGGTGTCCAGCTATGAAAACGATCCAAGGTCACAAACATAACTTCACTTAACTTTAGTTACGGCTCCATGTCACATTGTACCCACTTGTATAGCTACCAAGCGAAAGAACCTGAATAATAGTGTTGAGCAGTTGAGGCAGTCAAAATATGCTTTATCGAAACTCTTTGGTAAGTCTCACCAGCTTTATATCGAATATATGGAACATGTTCTTGACAAAAGTCCATTTATAGCTACCAAGCGAAAGAACCTGAATAACAGTCAAAATATGCTCTATCGAAACTCTTTGGTAAGTCTCACCAGCTTTAGTATCTACTTTAAACGATGCTTAATGTTTAAATATGGTGGCTTTCTAACCTACATTTTGTGCATTCGCATTTTTAAATCGTTTGGTCGCATCTGCATTTTTTATGGCAAAGAGATTATGGTTTTCAATTTAGTATCTACTAGTTAAAAGAATGTGATCTTTTGGATAAGCTATAGGCTCCGGGATCGCTATATGATTATTCAAAATTTAAATTAGATTTATGCTCGATGTGGAAAGATGAGATTCATAAAACACCAAAGTAGGATGGGACAATCTCTTGCTACTAACTAAACAATATTCAGTAGCTATTTGACGATATTTTTGTGTATTTTTACTAGTAAGATTCAACCTATTCTCTGGGAAAGAATTTTGATATTGAAAGAAACTAGTTTCAATTCACTATACTATTTACATTTGCTCTCTCGATTTCACTAGAAGTTCGATTTCAAGCAGATCTGAGTGCCTTCCATTAGAAAAGCGAGCGTAGAAGATTCTTGGATGAAACTATAATTTTCAAATTTACTTCTAACACAGTTTTTATCAAGCTACATTGCATACATTCTCAAAAATTCGAGCAGTATTTACAGTAGCTCGCTCAAAGCATTAATAAATTATCATGATGCTCATTGCCGCTAACAGAGAAAGCCATCTATCGTGCAAACACAGGCAATGCCCTTTTCTTCTGGAACCATTCATGAAATTTCCATTTTTCTTGGGTGATAACGTCATTTTCATGTATAGTTGAGAAGATCCATACGAACGAAAAATATGGAAATTGTATGGTCTTCAAATGACATTTTAACTGGCCTGGGATTTCTAATTCAAAAAAGAAAAAAAAATAATTAAAAATGAGCCGTGTCGTTTCTGTTAATGATTTCATCCATCAACTTCTACTTATGTTCTCTTATAGTTTGGTGTATTGCATTGAATTTTTTTTCACAATTGGATCAAACTGAAGGAACTGAAAAAAGGATTTAAGTGCTCATTGAGAGCCACACCCAGAGAGTCACACCCAGAAAATGCAGATCCTAATAAACTTTTTTAACAAGAATGATAGAATACACACTAACAGAATATCAATCAAAAGCTACAGCAATAAATCTCACACTTAGGAAAATCAATCACAAGCTACAGCAATAAATCTCACACTCAGGAAAAGATACTCCGTTTCTGAATACTACTGCCTTATGCTTTATTTCTGAAAAGAAAAGAGATACAAAGTACTTCTGTTACACACTGTAAATAAAAGAGGGAAACAGGGCATCCTCTCTACCACAAGATGTCAAAGAAAGACCTCTATAACAGTCAACAGAGAGACTTTCTCCGGCGAAACATACAATCCAAAAAACTATGTTTTTGATGAAAACAAACTTATCATTGAAATAACAAACTAAAAAACTAATGCAGCGGATAGGGAAGGAAAACGTGGCAGCAATAGATCAACACATGGCCGATTCTGTCACACAGCTGGAAAACATGAAATAAATGTATACCGAAAACTCAGGCATCATGTTTTTCAATCTCCCCCTTCATGTAAAGTTTGAGGATTCCCAAGTGTGATTTGAGTTCCTCCCATCGATCCTTTGGAAGAGCCTTAGTAAAAATGTCTGCAAGCTGATCTTCAGATTTACAAAATTCAAAAGAGATAATTTTTTGTTGGACAAGCTCTTTAATGAAGTGATGTCGAATGTCAATGTGTTTGTTCTTTCTGTGGAAAACTGGATTCTTTGTCATAGAGATTGTGCTTTGATTGTCACAATAAATTTTAATAGGTTTACGAATTTCCATGCCCAAATCTTCTAACAATCTTGCCATCCAAATGGCTTGAGTGCTTGTAGAAGATGTTGCAATGTAATATGCTTCGGCTGTAGTAAAAGCAACTGTGGGTTGATTTTTGGTTCTAGAGGAAACACGATTTCCTCCAAAAAGAAAAGCATATCCTGAAGTGTTGTTGCGACCATCCAAGCTACCTGCCCAATCTGCATCTGTGTATGCTACAGCATTGAAATCATTAGTAGCATTATAAAACAATCCAAAAAATCTGGTACCACTTACATATCTGAATATTCTTTTAACTGCTTGCCAATGAGACTTGTGAGGATGATTCATGAACCTAGCAACCAAATTTACAGAAAATATAATGTTTGGTCTAGTAGTTGTCAAATACATTAAGATGCCAACCACGGATCTATAAAGACTGGCATTACAGAGAGAAGTTTAATCTTCTTTCATCAATTTGCTCCCAACAACAAGAGGAGTGCTCACATCTTTACAACTTTGCATGTTAAATCTCCTCACTATGTCATCAACATATTTGGTTTGACAAATGGATATACCTTTAGCTGTTTGTCTGATTTGCAAGCCCAAAAGATATTGCATTTCTGCCAAATCAGACATCTCAAATTCAGATTTCATTTCTTCTTTAAACTCCTTCACAAGTGATATTGAGGTGCCCATAAATATTAAATCATCTACATACAAGCAGAGAATAATAAAATCTGATCCAATGGCCTTTTTGTACACTGTACTCTCAGAAGAACACTTAACAAAACCATGATCATGAAGGTATTTATCAATCCTAGAGTACCAAGATCTAGAGGCTTGTTTAAGACCATAGAGTGTCTTCTTAAGCCTATACACCTTATCTTCTTTACCTTCAATAATAAAACCTTGAGGTTGTTCAACATAAACTTCTTCCTTTAAATATCCATTTAAGAAAGCAGATTTAACATCCATTTGATAAACTGTTAGTTTTAATTGAGATGCTATGGAAATGAAATTTCTTACAGTTTCCATTCTTGCTACAAGAGAAAATGTCTCTTCATAGTCGATGCCTTCTTGTTGCACATACCCCTTCGCAACTAAACGTGAGTTGTAGAAATGCTTCCATCCATATTAAATTTGAGCTTGTAAATCCACTTTACTCCAATGGAAGATTTTCCATGAGGGAGTTCAACTAACTCCCATGTGTCATTTTTCAGTATTTGAGACATTTCATTCTTCATTGCTTGCACCCATGGCTCAACAAAACAATCTTCTTTAAAATTTATAGGCTCAACATTTGCAGAAGAAACAAGAGCAAATTGATCATTAGCATACCTTGATGTTTCATAAATGTCCTTCAAACAAATGGTTTTTCTAGGAGAAATAGATGGAGATGTTGCTTCTGTATCATCCTCAGAACTTGTTGATGAACTAGATGAAGATACCTTTGATGGAGAACTCTTTGTAGATGAACTAGATGAACCTGGAATTGTCACTGTAGATGGATGCTTTGATTGACCATTATTGTCAAGGATTAAATTCTCAATATGTGGAGTAACCAATTTATCTTCACTTTCATCCTTAAAATAAACTCCCCCTTCATCAAATATCACATCTCTACTTACATAAAGCTTGTCAGTAAGATGGTCATAACACCTATAAGCCTTACTTTCATCTGAGTATCCAATAAAAATGCATTTTATAGACTTTCCATCTAGATTTTGTCTTTGTTTAGAAGGAATATGAACGTAACATGTAGACCCAAAAAATTTCAAATGAGAAACAGTTGGCTTTTTACAAAACCAAGCTTCATAAGGAGTAGAGTTTTTTACCATTTTTTTAGGACTTCTATTGAGAATATATACTACTGAATGCATTGCATCTGCTCAATACATGTTTGGCAAAGACATTTCTTTTAACATACATCTAGCCATCTCTACAATTGTTCTTTTTCTCCTTTCTGTTGTACCATTTTGTTGAGGAGTATAAGCTGAAGTTAACTCCTTTTTTATTCCACGTGAGCTGCAAAATCATTTCAAATCATTGGAGGTGAATTCTCCTCCTCTATCAATTCTTAAAACTTTCAAATAGAACCTTGATTCCTTCTCAACACGTGCTTTAAATTTTTGAAAAGCTAAAAGCTTGAGACTTCTCACTTAGAAAATAAACCCAAGACATTCTTGAAAAGTCATCAACAAAAATAAGGAAATTTATTTGTTCTCTGCAAGGGACAAAGTTTGCATTGGCCCATAAATATCTGCATGTACTAAGGCCAAAGGCTTTGCTTCTCTAAATTGATGAAAATTAAAGCTATCTTTGTGTTGCTTCCCTATTACACTACCTTCACATAGCTTGTTATCAGGATTTATGAAGGAAGATAAACCTCTTACTAAATTCTTCTTTTGTAGCATAGAAAGAGATCCAAAATTAAGGTGTCCAAACCTTTTGTGCCAAAGCCAAGACACATCAATAGAGGCCTTCAGACAAGTTACATTTGATTCCATTCTCAACAAAAACATCCTATTTTCTGTCATAGGAACTTCAACCACTAGGGCAGTATTGTGAAAAATCTTACAAAACTTTCCTTCAAAAACAGTCTTGTAATTTTTAGATTTTAACTACCCTATGCTAATCAAATTGTGCCTTAAACCTGGAACAAACAAAGTATCTTGAACATACATAACACCTCCATTCTTGACTTTTATGGCAAGGGTACCTTTACCCATTATATTTGCTTCATTATCATTGCCAAATTTAATTTCCCCTTCACACTCTCATCTAACTTTACAAATAGATTTTTGTTTCCAATCATATGATTTGAACAACCACTATCTAAATACCATGTAAAATCATCTTTGGATTCAAGGTAATTAGATGTAAGAAATAGAGTTTGAGAGGTTTCACCTTCTTCCTGACTGAAATTTGCTTGAGAGGTGTCTCTCTTCTTCTTAACACAATAACTTTCAAGGTGACCATCTTTATTACAGTAGCTGCAATGAGAAAGGCCTCTTCCAGAGCTGCTGCTTCTTCCTCTACCTCTGCCACAACCTCTACCTCCTCTAAAAAAGGAGTAGAAGCTTCAGTCGTGGCAGTTGAAAATTGCTTCTTCTCATTAACGTTCAACTTACTTTGGAAAGATGGATCAAAAGATTCCTCATTCTTCTTCAACCTGTCTTCATGAACTTGAAGACTACCAAATAAATTAGTAAGGGTTAGCTGAGATAAATCCCTTGACTCTTCTAGAGCAATAGTAACTGGATCAAACTTTTTGGGAATACTTCTCAAAACCTTTGCTACAATCTTCCTATCTTCAAGTGTTTTACCATGAGCATGAATAGCATTTACAATATTCTGAACTCTAGTGATAAAAAATTCAACATTTTCACTTTCTTTCATAGATAGAGACTCAAAATCTCTTCTCAACATCTGAAGTTTAACAACCTTTACCTTGACAGATCCTTTATAAGCTTTTTCCAAAGTTTCCCAAGCATTATGGAAGTTTCCACATTCTACAATTTTTGGAAACACAGAGATATCAACTCCTATTTGAAGAATAAATAAAGCTTTAGCATCTCTCTTTTGGTTTTCTTTCAACTCTAT
This sequence comes from Larix kaempferi, assembly GCA_027924585.1. NCBI lineage: Eukaryota > Viridiplantae > Streptophyta > Pinopsida > Pinales > Pinaceae > Larix > Larix kaempferi. The sequence continues at coordinate 2,662,729 of BSBM01000036.1, forward strand.
CTTTTGATTAGCTGATAATGCATTATAAGCAGCTTGATCAGCTGGCTCTGTGTATCCTGCAGAAACAAGTAACCATAAATCTTGTGAGAGGAACAACGTTCTCATCTTCATGCTACAATACTCATATTTTTCCCCATAGAAAAGAGGAATCTAGTACTGCACTGAATTATTATTTTGAGCCATTGTCTACTTTCCCTTGAAGCTACAAACAACCACAAACCAAAGCTCTGATACCAAATGAAGGAACTGAAAAAAGGATTTAAGTGCTCACTGAGGAGTCACACCCAGAAAATGCAGATCCTAATAAACTCTTTAACAAAAATGATAGAATACATAGTAACAAAATATCAATCACAAGCTACAGCAATAAATCTCACGCTCAGGAAAAGATACTCTGTTTCTGAATACTACTGCCTTATGCTTTATTTCTGAAAAGAAAAGAGATACAAAGTACTTATGTTACGCATTGTAAATAAAAGAGGGAAACAGAGCATCCTCTGTACCACAAGATGTCAAAGAAAGACCTCTATAACAGTTAACAAAGAGACTTTCTCTAACGAAACATACAATCCAAAAAACTCTGTTTTTGATGGAAATAAGCCTATCATTTAAATAACAAACTAAAAAACTAATGAAGTGGATAGGGAAGGAAAACGTGGCAGCAATATATAACACATAGCGGATTCTGTTACACAGCTGGAAAACCTCAAATAAATGTATGCGCATCATGTTTTTCACAAACTTTTCATTCCCTGACATCCCATTTAAAACTTGTCTATTTCATGGACTCAACTCAAAATGCTATGCACAAATTATTTGGAATGTAGGAAAAACAATAATAATTAAATAATTACAAAATCGATAAATCATATAAGGATACCAAATTGATATGTGATGTGACCAAAGTTAATTAATTGAATTTTGTTTAAGAGAAAAGAAAACAAAAGAATAAATAAAATCAAATTTTAAAAATGAATGTATTAAATTGTAGTGAGCATTTCAAAGTTGAATAGATCCATGTACCTGTGCTTTTTTAATGGGATATTGATTAATTTTTTTCTAATAAATGTTTAATAATTTATAATATGAAATATTTTAAAATAGATAGTAATCCTTATTACTTACTTTATAAATAGTTTGAACAAGAAAAAATAGCTAATAGTGAATGTGAACGTTAAATGAAAAGGGTATTTTATTAGTACTATACATGATTATAAAATAGTTTAATTTATAGTATTTAATAGTAATTTCGTTGAATGATTAAATAAATTCCAAAATAATTAGTTACTAAAAAAATGTAATAAAGAATTAATTACTAAAAAATTAATAAAACCTAAAAAGATTAAGTTAAATAATTAACAAATAGGTATATAGTTAAAAGTATCTTAGGGATACCGACGACATTTTGATATCTTACTGTATGGCACCGAAATTACAGAATCAAATAGTGAAACACATTTGGCCTTGTTATCAATTGTGTGAATGTTAGAGTATTAAAGATTTTTGAAATATATTTTAGATTTGGAATGTTATTTGTCTCCAATTTTATTTTGAATAGGTTTTCTAAGAGTGCGGATTGGATTTTAAGTGTAAAAAAAAAATCAATCCAAAATCAAAGAGAAGATAGTTGTGATGTTAAAAGCTCGATGGTTTCAAAGCCAAGTTCATTGTTGTGAAAGTGTTAAGAGAAACAAGATAGTACTTATCACTGTTATCACCCAAAACTGACAAGCGTGTGCTGAAGCCCAAAAATAAGCACACCAGCTCGGTGACAACTCTCAAAAGAGAAGCCAATGTCACCACACTCCTCTCTTCCTTGCTTCAGGTTAGCTCTTCTCCAACTCAAGGGGGGTTTCCCTAAGGTAGGATCACTAAGGCAGATGCAATGTGGGGACAAGGTGAATCGAAGAGGCTTCCTTAGAGAAACAGTTGCGGTGTAAAAGGTGTTTTGATTAAGTGACGGGAAGGAAGGGAGGATCAGTCCTCGGGGAAAGACCAGTGTCAGTATACCAGAAGGGAGAATGGAGTCAAAAGAGAACTCAAGGGGGCCTTGCGTTTCACACAAGTGAAATTAATCTAGTACATTCCATAATCAAAGACAAGTAGAATATAAGTATAACTAACTGCATTCTATTACTCCTAAGATCCTTTGAAAACATAACATCAACAAACAACTTCGCAACCGGAAATGCTTGCCCAATGGACTAGAATATAGCCTTCTATGCTAGATTTACTCCACAACTTATAATGAAACATGTAACCATGAAAGAGATGCCCAATATATCCGAAAAAACCCAACATGATATTTTTCTATTAAACTCAAGGGAAAGAAAAACTCCCAACGTTTTTTCATCTTACAATGGGAAGGTTGGCCCCTTAAAAAGACGAAAAAGCCTCTCATACATTTTTTCAAAAAGAAATGGAAAAATAATAAAATAATGGAGAAAAAAGTGAAAAAGTGAATCCTAGATCCACTTTTTTCTCCCCATCGAAAACATGACCACTCTAGTTTATTAAATGGAACTGCTATTTAGGCTATTCATTGCATATCCATGAGACCCCACACATACACCACAAGAGTCGTTCTCTCTGGCAACTAAACTCCAAGTAGACAACTGTCATAATTGATACGTGGAAAAAAGTTGCATAAGCCCACTGCTAAATAAAAATCCACCCAGCAATGAATCTCATCTGAGAAGGCCGGTAACTGCCAACACGTCCTCAATGAATGAAATGGCGGATTAACTGGAACAGGTCAGTTGCCCATAATAAGAGTTGAGTCATCTGAAGTTGGTCACCGTGAAATTGGCAGTGAATGAAGGAAAAATGATAAGTGGCTCAAACACCTCGTCCAGTAAATGACAACAACTAATAAACTTGATACGTGGATCAAGATAATGATACCACTGACCCTTGAACTGCTCCAAAAATGAGAACGTGAAGCGTACCCCGAGTGATTTCCAAATCGAGCTTGCAGTGCAACTGTAGAACAATGGATTATTTCCTTTTAATCAACCGCCAATGTGACTGTGGGTTCAAACTCCACGACTCGGTTGATTAACTTGTTGAACCTCGAGCTCTAGCATTAAATGTAACTCTGCATCAAGAAGTCGGCTGCTAATGAAGACGAACTACCAATCTCCGATCAAAAAAAATGTTATGTGTTGATCTTGTTGAACCCTGAGCTTGGGCATTCTTTTCTAATTTATTGCTTTGGTATTAACTTTGAGATGGATTTGTGGGTGGAGGGAATTATCTATGCCTACGATATCTGACTGGGCGCTGCCTCTCAACTCTTCCATGCCTAGGTATTGCCAATTTTGCGTGCCAATAATTCTGCCAGGAGACAACCGACACTTCAACAGTTGTATCACACTCTGTAGCCACTACTGAAAACTATGGGGGTTGATGCCAAAGGGTAACTATACGAGTCATAGTCTGCCTCGGTAGCTAAATATTTAGCAATTTTTGGTAGCTAAATATTTAGCAATTTTCAACATAGTTCCTTTGTATTCTCTTCAATCCACTCACGAAGATTTGAAGCTTTGCGGCAAGCAATATCCACCCCGCAGAAGAGTCATTAAGATTCTTACTGCAGGGTGTGCACGTGCATGTAAGCATTGTCGGGATGGTCTTCCGTCGTGAGAAAAAATATGTATCAGCACATACACCAGACATGCCCATACACCATGCCTCATCCATGATGCCTCATGCGTTCACCAATGCATGAAATGGCTCCATCGTCACCTAGAGCCCTGTGCGATGGCATGCATGGAGTAGCATGTCATCACACAAGGCTCTGACAGACCAAGCCCACTCTCGATACTCTTCAAGATCCGTCATCTTCTATAGAGTGCCGCGGTTAGCAATCCAATGCTTTCCTGCATATTCACCTACCCAGCCTCTGCGGTGAACAATCCATAAGCAATCAGGCCTGCTCTGTGAACAATCCCATGCATCCACCTGCCCGACCTCTGCAATGAACAATCCCCAAGCAATCACGGCCTTCCCGGCCTCCGCGGTGAACAATCCCCAAGCAATCACGGTCTGCCCGACCTCCACGGTGAACAATCCCTAGGCAATCATGGCCTGCCCGACCTCTGCGGTTAACAATCCAGGCAGCTTTCTGACGGATAGTGCAAGCACGTCGAGCAGCGGTCGAAGGAGCGGGTAGTAGACAGCAGGGAGCCAAGAGCAGATAGTAGGGAGCCTAGTGAGCAGGGAGCCAAGAGCAGAAAAGCAGCGAGCCGTGCAAGTTACCTGGGTTCAGCTTAGCCGGCTTAATACAATGTAAGAAAACTGAGATTAAACTAAGATTAACAATGTAAGTTGAGGCTTTAACTTAGTTTGCACATGATATGCTTGGACTGCAATTTCTGTTTGCGAAGCTGCTTAGAGTAAGAAATGGATAGTCTCTTCACTTACAGATTTGCAAATTTGCCAGAAGTTACCAGAAGCTACAATTTATGGCCAAATGTACGTAGTTTGATTTCAAGGACATGAAATTTGAACTTTGATAATTCATATTAATTTTTTAGACTTATTCTCTAGATATTTGACAGGGAACAAACATATTTATTCAAATTCTTTTCAAAATTCCAAAGAAAATCCACTTATTGCGGAAATTTAAAAAAATAATAATTGCTGAAACGCATTTATGCAAAACACCATGTTTTTTCTATCTCATTCCAAAAAAATAAAAAGTGAAAACGCATTTACCCAAAACACCCTATTTTTTGCAACACATTCTTGCCATATATTCCAAAACAAGACCAAGTGTGCTCCATTTGGGGTAAACGACCATAGCTTTGAGTTGAACTACCAGTTTTTGGCTTCAATACTCCATATTTCATCTTCTTTGATTAAAATTTGCAAGCTCAATTCAGAGCCTCTCTACTCCAGCTTCAAGCAATGATGCCAAAATACACTTTAATTCCAACATTTTCTTTGTCAAAAGTGAAAGTTTGCTTGCTCGCAACTCTTTCTCATTCTGTGCTTGGACGTGTCGTAGAGATATTAGATAATTGCTTGATAATCTGTCTGCAATGTGTATCAAGCAAGACAATACAGTGAAGATTTTGGACTTGAAGATCTTGAAGCCTTTGATTTCTGGTGCATTCCATTTGAAGCAACCCAGATATTGTGGAGCGGGACTCATTGCTCTGCTAGAATTGTCCAAAGGGATAGGAGACGAAGCCGCATCCTTCCGCTTATTGCATTTTACATGGCAATCAAAATCAACATCCATAACTTGAGATCGATTACTAGCCCCTGTTAAGCATGTGGGTACTGTGCTCTGACCTCGGGAGCTCTCAATAGGTCCTCCATAGGAGGGATCCCAAGATAGCTTAAAAATAGGACCCCCAGCACCCCTCGAACACTATGGCCAGAAGGGTACATTCATATGAGTGCCCCATTCGAAGGGAATGCTTGCATGACATTATTGCCCCACTTCAAAGGGAAGGCATCCCAATAACAGAAGGTCAATTGGGCCTTTAGTCAAGCTATTACCAATTTCTTAGTGTACTTTACCATATTTAACAAATTATATTTTCAAAAATCGTTTTTTAGAGTTTTTCATAATAACCTCCAAATTGTAAATGTTTCAATTCGATTGAACATAAAAATGGTTTGTGTGCTAGAAAAAAAAAATTCATTGATAGTAGATTTATTGACTCCAATGTTATTAGCCTAAAATCAAATCCAAAAATAAATTTCACATGATTTGCATAGTAGTGACAGATATAGTTAAACTCCAAGGTCATAATAGCTAGATTATTAATAATCAAGAGTGGTCTTATAAGACATCATTATAGTGTAATTTTTGTTTTTTCAACATAGTTTTAAACGAGTATAGATCTATCTTAAAAGTGGATCTACCAAGGAATGAGAGGGATCAAATATTTCTCAATTGCAAACATTTTCTCAACATTTTCACTTTGGATAAAAGTTTGCATATTGTTAATAACTTCTTTCATGGATTTCATCACTTTATAATGGTTTAAATTAGTGTAATATTGGTGGTAATTATTATTTTAATAATAATAATTTATTTTAAAAATAGTCTTCAAATGAGTTTATATGTTATTTTATTTATTTATTCTATGTGGCTAAGAATTTTAGGAATTATTTTTGGTTATTTTGCTAATAGTGTTTTATGGAGCCTGGAGAGGGAGAGGTGGATTACAAAATAATCAAACGACTGGGATTGCATCCACTTCATTATTGTATGATTGATAAGTGCAAGAATAAATATGTAGGGGTGGAAACCCAAAGGTGGGTTACACTTTGGTGAGAATCGGGCGCCGAAGAACCATAGCGAAAGTTATTCGGCCGAATAATTAAATTTATTCAGCCGAATAACTTATTATTTATTCGTCCGAATAACAATTAACGGGCCACCGTTAGACCTAACGGTGGCCTCGATGTGTGTGTGAGGTTTTAGCTGGACGAAGAAAACGCACGATGTTGTGCAATTATTTGGTCGAACAATTATTCGGTCGAATAATTGTTCGACCGAGTCATTATTTAGCCGAATAATTATTCGGCAAAACAATTATTCTGCATAAAAGCTCGGCTGCGGCCATTGTCTGTCACTTTCTGCTGATTTCGTGGACCCCTTTGGCCCTGTTATTGGTCCCGCCTCTGTGTCACACGTCTCGACTATTTCCTATCCACCCGCTCGCCCGCCTACCTTGCTGTAGTCGAACTCCGCCACCCGATTCCCTGCTGCTGCATGTCACTTCTCCATCACCCTGTGCGTTAGGATTTTCTTGGCGGTTGGTCGTTGCTCGATTGGACGTTTCGAATTTTGTTGTTGGAGTGTTAGGCCGCCAGCTTCTGCCTCTCCCATTCGCTCGTTTGCCACCTTCTGCCTCTCCCATTTGCTCGTTTGCCACCTTCTTCCTCTCCCATTCGCTCGTCCGCCACCTTCTGCTTCCCCCATCCACTCGTATGTGAGGTTTTGCCTCTGCCATTGGTTCATAAGCCTGTTTGGACGCCTGGACGCTCTTTGGTGGAGTCTGCGTCTGGACATCTGTAGGTTTAGCGTACATCTGCACTTCTGTTGGTGGAGCTTTGGCATTGGAGTGTTCTCCTGGGGATGTTTGCATAACAGTGGGGTGCTGTAGCTGGGGAGCTATCGACGTGAGGCTATGCAGAGGTAATTCTTTTCACATATTTATGTGTTTTTTTTTCTTTAAATTTCTTATATTAATTTGTAATTGTTATTGCAGGTTTCCTTTTCTTGGTTGCTTGGCTCATTTCATTTCGGCTGTGTCCAATTTCTCTTGGGGCTCTCTTCGACTGGATCTAAATTCGCCTGCTTTCATTTCGGCTGTGTCTAAACAGGTAAGTTAATTTTTTTTTTTTTATTCAAGAGTTAAGTATTGGTTTGAAAAGTTTTGAGTTTGTCCCTATAAATGAACTCTGCCCAAATGGATAGAGTTCATGAACTCTGTCCAAAATTGGGCAGAGTTCATGAACTATGTCCAATTGGGCAAAGTTCATGAACTCTGCCCAATTTTGGACAAAGTTCATGAACTCTGTCCAAATGGGCAGAGTTCATGACCTCTGTCCAATTGGGCAGAGTTCATGAACTAGCATAGGTAATGTTACATATTACTCATAGATAGTGTGGATTAGTATTAAGAGGTTTAACATGAACTTTTTTCAATTTGACAGATTTCTGAACTCTGTCCAGTTGAGCATAGTTCATGAACTCTGTCCAGTTGGGCAGAGTTCATGAACTCTGTCCAATTGGGCAAAGTCCATGAACTCTGGTCAAATAGTATGTTGAAAATTATTTAAATTTAAATTTAAAAAGAAGAATATATGCAGTGTTTAGTTAGTTATTTTTGTTAAATTATTGATTTTGCTTATGTGTTTAGAAATGAAAATAAAAGTAGGACTGTAATTGTATTTGCAAATGATATATCCCTTTTATATATAAGCTTGTCTTATTGGCTGAACTCTGTCAACATGGACATGGACAAAGTTCATGAACTCTGTCTATGTTGACAGAGTGCAGAGATCAATATATTAGTTCTATTACAAACTGTGTTGATGGATAGCTATAGATACAACAAAACTTTAGACAATTAAACTCTACTTTGGATACAACAAAACTTTAAAATTGACTTTAGGTACAACTAAACTACAGACATGAATAGACTTTAATTTATATGTACTATGAAATAACAAAAACACTTAGAAGATTGTTATAGTAATTTCTTATACATCCGAACAATAATAGTCATAGTCATTTTAAAAACTATTAGATGATATTATGCCACAATGGTCTTGAGTTTTAGCCTTGTAAAGGTGGCCATTCTTGGTATTATGTTTTTCTTTGGTTGCAACATGGCAAACTTGGAGAACATAATATTAAAAATCATTATCGTTATCAAGTTGAAACTGAAGACCATTGTGGAACATGGCAAATTTGGGAAACATGTCAAACTCGAAACATAATACCATGAATGATCAATTTTTTTTTATTCTATGGAATAATGAAAATATTTGTAGATATAATTTATGTTTAAAGTATTAAAATATCTTGATTAAATTATTAATTTAAGAAACTGAAGACCATTGTGGAACATGGCAAATTTGGGAAACATGTCAAACTCGAAACATAATACCATGAATTGTCAATTTTTTATTATTTTATGGAATAATGAAAATATTTGTAGATATAATTTATGTTTAAAGTATTAAAATATCAATTAAGTTATTAATTTAAGATTTAGATTAAAAGTTAATAGGTTCATGAACTCATTCTTTGACATAAATAAATGAACCCTTCACTTAGTATTTAACTATATTGGTTCCATTCATTTTAAACATCAAAAACACTTAGAAGATTGGTACATTAATTCTTCACACATCTAACAATATTAGCTACACTCTTTTTAAGAACTATTAAATGATATTAGATAAATCTAGGTCCTTATTAAATAACATAGTCTATTTAGCAGCTATGTTTTAGAATTTGTAGAATTAACATGTAGAATTTGAATATGTAATCAGTTGATATTTGTGTAGGTGTAGACATTATATATTAAATGGAAAGAGAGGAGTCTTTGAGGCGAAAGCGTAGGAGGTCTTCACAATCTTCTAGGGTTGGTGTTACAAGTGATAATCGAGGGTTTTCAACCTCCCCTCAGGATTCTATTTTATTGTATAGTTCACATCGACGAGGTAAAAGGGGTACAAATGATTCCCCTATATCTTCTGTGGGAGAATGTCGATCTCGACCCTCTGTTGGTATATGAATATCGATCTTTTAACATGTACATGCAAATTGTTTTTTTTGTGTACGCAAAAATTGTACTTATGTTTAAACAAAACTTTGTTTTTATTTGAAGCAGAGCATGGTTTAGAAGATGTTTGTAATTATATAGGGAGGGAGATAGAGCGATCAAGGGAGACAGATGAGGGTGCAGAGCAAGGTTCTCAAGAGGCTCATCATTCTACACAAGGTGATGATAGTCGAGCTAGGACGCAATATGTTGAATTAACTGAGGATTGTACACCCATTACAACATATCCATTTGATCTACCTCGGGAGCTTGCATGGGAAAGTGGTGATCATCAAATGACTCTTGAAAGATGTAGATCCCACTACGGCAAGTTGGAAAATGATTTGTCTACTATGGATCTCCCTCCAGAGAGTAAACAAAGTTTGGAGATTGTTTTGGGATCACTGCAAAAATTCATTCAGGCATATGAGAATCTCGAACCAACTACAAATGGTTTTATTGATTTGATGCGAAGACAAAGGGAACAAGTGATGGGTCCAGACAAGTGGGATGTTATGAAGGAGAGAGTGACGAAAGAACAGGCCAAATCAATGTTTAACTTCAAAGAAGGTCTAAAGTGAGAAATGTTGAAAGTGCAATATTTCAAGCATCCTGATCTTGCACATCTACTCTATGATCGGTTTCTCCCAGCCTATGGTCGGTTTCCATGGAACGATGAGGTTTCTCAATATTTTGCTAGATTTTTTTATGCTGAGTTTTTCTTAAATATGAAGCCAGACTATACCGATATTCATTCATAATTTTATGGAGTTGGAAAGGGTCAAATATATAATCGAAAAGGTGCTCTTAGAGACCCTACAACTCTTCGACCTCCACCCCAGATATCTCGCCCACCTAGGTTGGTGGCATTAAGATCAGAGATAGATCCCACATCTCAACTTGGGACAACTGCAAGGAATTTTGTTAGCGATGGTTTATCATCAGCATTAGTTGGAGTAGATGTGGGATTGGTTCGAGAAATGGCTCGTTCTGCTATTCGTCAAAAGTTTGTTTACAAAACTAATGATGAGATACATGGAATAAGCATTGAAGATCTCAGGGCGTATGCCAAGGTTTGTCGTGACCTAGCGGCAAATGTTATATCCAATGACACCTCGTGTTTGGGAGAGGTTTGTTGATTATAATATGACTTGATCTTAGTTAAATATTTTATTCATTTTGAATTGAATTTTTTGTTTCATTATATGAATGATAAATTATATTTTTTAATGTAAAATAATAGGTACATTATGTAAATGTTTATTGGTTGTAGTTTTCAAGAATGATGAATGAACATTCTTTCCATGTTTCAACTAGCGAAAATCTAGAGAATATTCGAGAGGTATATTTATTATTTACATATTTGTAATTATGTTTGAACTTGATATATATATATATATATTTTAATTTAACTATGCATCTTATTGTTAATTTGGCTTATCCATGCAGGTGTTTTTAGATACGAACTTTATAAATGATTTACCATTTATTTTAAGCTAATGTTTTTTTAATCTTTTTGTTTTAGTTTTAAGTTAATTGACATAGTAATTTTTTTGGTTTGCATTATATTTTATTTATTAACAAAATTTAAATTTAGGGGGGAGATATAGATTCTCTGCTTCATGCAGCAGATATTGGCAAGGAGGTAATTTTGTTCACACTTGAATTGATTTTTGATATAAGTTTAATATTTTAATTTTTATGGATTTAGTTAAAATTTGTTCAAGTAATTTATGAGATTCATAAATTGATTTTCTACGTGTTGCAGCTTGGGTCTCTTAAGTCTTTTGGAGGCAAAGGAAAAACTCCTTTGGAGGATGGTGGTGGACAAGTATTTGGAGAATTTGATGTAATTTTGTTAATAATTGAATTATTTTTTGATATATAAGTTTAATATTTTAATTTTTTGAATTTAGTTTAAATGATTTAAATGATATTCATAATCTGCTTTTATACATGTTGCAGGGTTGGTTGAGTCCAGAGGGAGGCCCTAGTGGAGGATAGCATGGTGGACATTTTCTTTTTACAGCATGGTGAACTTTTTTTTTTGTTGATATGCATAGATTGCAAAGATTTGTTTTGGACATGTCAAGAAGATTTATTTTTGGACTAGATACATATATGTACATTGAACTTGCATGCTCATGAACTTTTTTTTGAGGATTATATATATGTCCTTTGAACTTACATATTTTGTGAAACTTGGTTTTAATGATCTACTTATTTTTGTTTATTTAACATATTTGGTGTGATTTAAAGATTTAGAATATGTACTTGCATGTTTAAATGAATGAATGAATATGTAAGAATGAATGTTAAGATCAAGAATGTTAAGAACATGATATTTTTGAATATTATGAAGTGTAGGAATGTTAAAGGAAGTTTAAAAATGGATGAACATAGGTTTAAAGTTCATGAATGAAGAAGTTTTCAGGAAGTTTTGATTGAAATATGAATGAATGTTAAGATTGAGTATATTAAGAACATGAATGTTATCTTTGAATATTAGAAAGTTTAGGAATGTTAAGAAATTTTGATGGAAATATGGATGAACTAAGAAGTTTAAAAATGAATGTTATCTTTGAATGTTAGGAAGTTTATGAATGTTAGAAGTTTTAATAGAAATATGGATGAACTAGGAAGCTTAAAAGGGAACACATGTTAAGTTCAAATTTTAAGAATGTTAAGAAGTTTATGAATGTTAGAAGTTTTGATGGAAATATGGATGAACTAAGAAGTCTAAAAATGAATGTTAAGAACATGAATGTTAACTTTGAATGTTAGAAGTTTTGATAGAAATATGGACGAACTACGAAGCTTAAAAATGAACATGTTAAGTTCAAATTTTAGGAATTTGTTAGGAAGTTTTGATTGAAATCTGAATGTTAGGTTTAAATTTTGATAGGAATGTTAAGAATGAATGTGATGGTAAGAATGGATGTTAAGAAATTTACGATAAGGTGCAATGAATGAATGAATGTTAAGATTGAATGTCAAGAACATGATTGTTATCTTTGAATGTTAGGAAGTTTAAGAATGTCAGGAAGTTTTGATAGAAATATGAATGTTAAGAAGTTTAAAAATGAATGTTACCTGAGATCAAAGTTGTGGAATTTGTTAGGAAGTTTTGATTGAAATATGAATGTCAGGAAGTTGAAAAATGAATATTATCTATTCAAATTTTGATATGAATTTTTAGTTAATAATTCTTATTTTCAATGTCCAGGTACATTTGATGTGGCTGAAATCATGGCAAATGGGGATAACGATTTTTTTTTTTTAATTATAAGCGAAGATTATAAGATTGTGAAGCTTGTGCTAAATTAGCGTAATGATTTTAGACAACAATTTGATGAATTTTCATCGATTTATTGTAAATACTCATTCCTCTAATTTAACATAAGCTTCACAATCCTGGAATCTTTTCTTGTGATTAAAAATCAAATGATCGTTGTCTCTATTTGCCATGATTTCAATTATGTAAACTTACATAAGCGATATTTTAAATTAAAGATTCGGGGCGGAGAGTGGCGACAGCCACATATCCATTATCTCATCCCTTAAGTGGTCTAATAGACATATGGGGACCCGAATAAAGTATTTTAGATAGAATTAAGACAAAAATTTTACACGTTGAGGTTTTCATTACCAAATAATTTTTGAATTCAAATTTCAGCATACTAGAATACGATCATTTAAACTCTTATAATCCAATTCCTTTCAAGATCATAGACATAGAAAGAAAAAAAATATATTATACACAAAATTTGACAATGACATGGACAAAACCATTGATCTATTAATTTTAAATATATAGTTTTAAAAACATTGCAATGGAATGTTGTCCTTAATTATCCGTTCATGGTCATATTTGGACAATTTCCATTTTTTAAGTTTTTTTTTTTTCGATGGAACTTGAACCAATTTTATTCGGGATGCACATACTAAATGGCTATATTGACAACATATAATATTAGGTTCATAATCCTGAAAGTAGACATAATTTTGAGTCATATGGGTTTGCTGAAAAAAAAAACACTTTAAAATGATGGATCCTCTCTCATATGTATATCCGTTGTCATTGTAGTCTTCCAATAACTTCATTTTTCCTTCAATGCATCGCATCAAATAATACTTCACATTTTCGTTGTTGTCTACAGGTGCAATCACAGCAACATCTCCTGTGCAAATTACAATTAATGTTAGGATTTTTAATTCAATTAAATTGACTAATATATATGTGTATAAAGTGAAGGACAAGAATGAACAATCGACAAAACAGTGGTATTTGATCGTTACCTTCTCTAACGAGATCTGAAATTCTGTCGCCATCAGATGATATTTCTATATCTTCTTATTCTAATTCTTCCATGCTTGCTAGTGGCATTTTTCCTTTAGTATTAATCTTTGTGTGTTTCCAATGTTTTACGTAGTTGTTCGTTATGTTTTCACAAATGTCTGTAGATTCAATATTTTTAGTGCAAATATGACAAAAGCATGATTGTTTTCTACTGTCTAATGCATAAATGTTTTGGAAGACTTTTGTTTGAATAGAGTGAAAATATATAGTCCCCTGTATGGTGCTAGCGTCGTATGGTATTGATCTATTTATATCTTGGACCCCAACATGCCAAAAAAACCTAGTACACAAATGACAAATTTTGATGTTAAGTACATACTTTTTTTTAAATTAACAATAAAATATAAATTAAAACATTTGTGTGTACATACCTACGCACATCTTTTGATTGTTGATTATAATCATGGTTTAGATGTAATTTACACCATTGGACAACCTATGCAGCTGAATGGAATTGTGCAGAACTATGGTTCATTTGCCATCTTCAAAGTGCTCTTTTTATGCATGCTCCTGCACCATCATGTTCACATTTTCCATGACCAGTTTCAAAGAAATTCCAGTGATGTTTAATGTTCAATGCTTTATGAAGTCGACATAACCAATAAAATGATCGCGAAGATTTAAATTGTCCGGCACATCCATCCGACCATATCCAATGCTCATTGAATTTAATGTTACGTCCCTTTAGTGAATTGTAGAAAATACTTTCAATACAATGCTGAACAAAATGTGTATCGTGTGTATGATCATCGTTGATATAAAAGTTATATTCTTTAATCACATCTCGATTGTCACACGTGCTTTCAATGCCATCAACATCCTGTTGAGAATGTCTATATAAAACATGGACAAATATCGAAACTTGGTCAGAATGATAGTATTCACTTTGTATCTCTTTTTGTGCAACAAATGTGTAATTTTCTACAAAATCAACCACTGACAAAATTGTTCCTGGTCGAAAAATTTCACGAGACTGTTTGAATTGAAGGTCTTGTCATCATGCTCTATGTGAATGCTTGGTGTATTTATAAATTTCACTTTCGAATTTATTGAGAAAATCTGTCACACCTATTTTATTTTCTCACAAATCAATACTTTTGGAATGCACATCACTAGTACTTGTAATGTATTCATATATTTTCCAATCAACGGTGACATTTGACAATGAGTGATCAGTATCGATAGGATATTTATTGTGGAATAAAACCAAATTTACACAACGATTACAATGTTTTCCATTGACACATTTCTTATTATAAAATACTTCATCGTGATTTCTCTCACATAGGGTTTGAGATATGAATTCACGTATTGTGGGCGGAGGTGGTGAATTTGTCCAAAACATTTTACCAAATTTAAGAAATGTGTCGTAATATAATTGAAATTTCACATGATAACGGCAACAACATGTGTCACGGATAGTAATAGGTCTAACATACCATGGTTTTAGTTGCACAAATGTAGTGATTGACACATTAATTCCACGATGATCTTCCTTGAATTTATTGAACAATTGTACTTGTGTCATATCCATTATATGTTTTGGACTACTTACATATACTCCTCGTGATACTCTTTGTCGTGTTACATCTCTTGAATTTGGTGAAACTCGAGCATGTGTCAACCAATATTCCTATATAATATATTTAACACCTGCTCCCATTCTATCTTTGTAAGGCTGTCCACAAATAATTTCCCTGCAAGCAAGTTCATCATTTTCATCCATTTGCATTCTAAATTTGCTATGTTTGTATAATGTCTTTCTTGAGGTTCCAACTGCTTTTGTTAGCTGTGTTTTCAAACATTTTTGTTTAGTACTAGTCGAAATAATTGCTGTATGAATTGCTCTTCGTGCAGCATTGACGTCTTTCTTCCTAGATTTTTCAAACTTTTTTACTGCATCACCTATATTTTCTATCACATTATGTTTTAATTTCGACTCTTTGGTCGCCTTGTGAATACCCAATAATGATGTAGCATCTTCTAACTTCTTGGTCACTAATAAACATCTCAAAATTTGTGCTTGTCCTGTTGCTGAATAATGCTTCAGAACATCATCATAAATTTTTTGAGCCCGATATCGTGTAGCATGTATGGGTTTTTTTTTTTCATATTTGTTGCAATCAACGTTTTCTAACATTTTATCATCAATGGTGAAAGTACCTATACATCAAGTTAAATTTAATTTAAAACATGTATCCAAAAATACAATTCATTATAAAAAATGAATTTGAAAAATACATGATATATACATACCTGGTTCAATTTCTGATTCTTGAACTTGATCTTCAATATTGACTTCATCGACATTAGTATGTAAATCACTATTTACATCTTCAACAATGGTTTCTTCAACTTCAATTTGTTCTTCTTGTACTCTATTTTCAATTTCCATTTCATCAACATTATCATGTAAAACTGTATTTGTATCTTCAATAATTGTTGCTTGCGTTTCTGCAATGTTTGCTTTATTGGCATGCTATTTAAGTTTTTTCTTTTCTCTATTATCATCATCAGCAGCACGTTTACGATCATATTTTCTTTGACGGTTTCTCTTACTGCCCATGATTGTTTAATTTATAAATGATAAATTAAAAAATCATCATTTTATTGTAAAAAAACAAAATGAAGATTTAAAAATAGTTACAAAATTTATAAACACATGAAATGAAATTTACTTCACCTTATCAAAATCCTATAAGAATCTTTTGAAGAAAAAATCTTTGGAAACAAGTTTCCATTGAAAAGAACCTTCTTTGAATGAAATAAGAACTCTTTGACAATAAATCACCTTTAAAAAAAACCCATTGGAAAAGAATAATAACATTTTCTAAATAAATCTTCTTTGTACACCCACTGAGAAGAAAAAAAAACCAACCTTCTTTGAAAAAATACCTGGGAAAAATATTTCTTTGTAAAAACCCTTGCAACGAAATAACGTTTTTGCAAAAATAACTTGGGAGACTTTGAAAAAACCCCTTTTTCAAATAAATAAGAAGGGAAAATACATCTCCTTTGTAAAAATAACTTGAAATAAAATCTTATTTGCAAAAATGCATTGGAATAAAAACTCTGTAAATGCACACTTTGGAAATAAACATTTTCTGAAAAAACCACTTGTAAAATACTTTATAAAAAAAACGTTTTTTGCAAAAATACTTAGAAAAAAAAACTTTGAAAAAACTCATTTGAAAAAATCATTTTCAAATAAATAAGAAGGAAAAAGACAACTCCTTTGAAAAAATAACTTGGAATAAAAACTCTTTAAAATCACCATTTTGGAAAAAAAATCTATTGCAAAGAAATAAGAAGTGCAAAAGCTTGGAATAAAAACTTATTTTGCAAAAATGCCTTAAAAAAATATTCTTTCAATGTACTCCTTAGAAAGAAGTAACAAAAAAAATGCTTCATAAAAAAAACTCTTTTTGCAAATAAAGCTCTTTAGAAAATCCTTGAAAAAGAACCCATTGCAAAGAAACAAGATGTGCAAAAAGCTTGAAAAAAAATACTTCATAAAAAAAACTCTCTTTGCGAAAAAAACTCCTTAAAAAACCCTTGGAAAAAAAACCCATTGCAAAGAATTAAGAAGTGTAAAAAGCTTGGAATAAAAATTCATTTTGCAAAAATGCCTTAGAAAAACATTCTTTCAATTTATTCTTTAGAAAGAAGTAAGAAAAAAAATACCTTATAAAAAAAACTCCTTAGAAAATCCCTTCAAAAATATTCTGACCAGAAAGTATGCGAAATTAAAATGTATGAAATTAATTGAAGTATTTAGTTTTATTTATATAAGTTTAGACAAGAACGTGTTTTTTTTATTTTTTATTTTTCTTCGGCCGATGAGTTTTTTTTTATGTTTGGTTATTTGGCCAAATAACCTTTTATTAAATTAACGTCACCGTTATGGAAAACAGTTATTCGGTCGAATAATTATTCTACCGAATAACTTCTAAAACTTGAAAATCTGATTGTCTCTCACAATTTTCAGGTTTCTCCATTTTCGGAAGGTAAAAATGATCTCTTACACTATAAAGTGACTGTCGGACTTGATACCATTAGTTTCGTTATTGAATCTACTTTCTGAATATACAGATTTCTTTGTGTATGGGTAAGATCTGATATTTGTAATTGTTTGTTTTCTTAACAAATGCCGAGTTTAGTATCATCTCTTTCAAAATGTGGTAAAATGAAAAATCCATAACTTTAAAAATACACCACGAAAAAAATTAAGAAAACTATGATACAGTTAATTGGAGTGTCTACTTCAAAAGGGTATTCATAGAATTTTTAGTTTTATATTCAATTGAGAGAAAAGTTTTGCGACAATAAATATGTTGAAAATCGACAAGGTTTCCCCATTGATCGAATTCAAATAAATATAATAATTAGTATATATATCTATTTGTTAGATCTATAATTAGTATATTGTGTGTAGATTGTCGTAGCATATTTGTTTTTTGCAAAAAACAAGTTTAACAATGATTTTACGTGTGCGACAAAACATGGCTATTTTGTAGTCCTTTCATTTTATAAGAACACACTATCAAACATTTTCCAAATCGACATATCAAATCTCAATATAAAAAATTGAAAAAAATATGGATAGCAAGCTAACATAATTCTCTAAAAGTTTGCTTAAAAGTGAAATTCCAAACAAAAATATCACTTTTATTCGCCCAGAGATGGAAAACATGAAAAATTCAGAATTATTTTCCCACGAAACCCCCAAAAATAGACATCGATCTTCATGGATTCACCCGTAGTTACTACTCTTGATTCCGTAAATAAACATCGTCTAAGAGTGCATCAACTTGATCAAATAGCTCCTCGTCAGAGGGGTCGACCACGTGCTCATGATTCTCATTGGCCAAAAAAATCTTCTAAAGCAGTGAAAAAAAATAATAAGTTAAGAAGCTCCCTCCTTGAGTTTTGTATGGAAATGGCCTTCAAGAATTTAAGAAGGCGTTTACTCGAGCAAGAGATATCCAAAGAGGTATATTCATATTAAGGTTTCATGTTAGTATTTCATTTTATTAATTTATATAGGTAAATTTATTGTATTAACTTGTGTGTGTGTTTGTTAGGGTGTGACTCAAGAACATGAATTGAGCATTGATACACTAGAGAGAATTTCCCATCGCATTGATGATTATAAGTCAATGAAATGAAACGATGTGAAGATACATTACGATGAATTGAAATTAAGAGGATGCTCGATGAGTTCGCAAGTTCCAATGAAGGATCCTCTTCAACTATGGAGAACAGTGCATTCAATGATTGTGTCATTGAAGTAAGTAAACTAGTATTTGTAAAATATAATCTTATTTTGAATTTGTTATTTTAAAATACTTTGATCTTGAATTAGTTTACATGACATGTACAATTTTAGTTTTGACATAAATTTTATATGCATATTATGTAGACTTCCATAGAAAGACAAAGGAAAAATTCAGAAAATGTACATGAAATAATGAAAAAATTCAATGAAATGGCTCTATGGGATAAAGGTTCATCGCCTACTATGGAGGACAAAAATAACACGTTCCATGATGATATGATTGAAGTAAGTGTAATCTTATTTTGTTGCTCCATTAATTTTTGATATGATTTTTCCAAAAATTAATTTCATTAGTTAATTAACTTGCACATGTGTAAATTATATAGGCATGTATAGGGAAAGGTAAGCAAAGTGATCAAGATAGCAAGGAGAGAAATGACCATGAGTTGAATGAAGAAGATACATGCATGGCATATGAAAGTGTAAGTTCACTTGTTCTCATTTGTATGTTTTTATTTTTCTTAAATTTATTGAAAATCATATATACTAAGTATATTTGTATATGTATTTTGTACAGAGAGTTTCGCAAAAGAGTGCTTACAAGACAATCCCATATTAGATGACACTTACAAGACACCTCATATGCAAAATACCCCTAATTCTACAAAAGTGAGTAAATATGTTTGCTTTACCCACGAAATATTATATTTTAATTTTATAGTGTTATAGAGGTGATCTTCCTAATGCTATCCATAATTATTGTGCTTTTAGTAATGTTATTTTTTTTTTCATGTATAGGTGGATGCAGAAACTACACTATGACAACAAAGAATGTTGAAACACACAAAGCTTACACCTGAAAATCTAAGTCAAGCTGGATTCAGAAATAGAGATGCTTGGTTGAGTCATATGCAATCCAAAAACATTGCTAGGAGGAAGCAAGTTAGAGTAGTTTCTATCCATGGAAATAACCAATGTAAAAAGTAGCATAGCCAGTACTTAATTATGAGAGCCCTTAACTATCTTGTGTTATGGATATCTAAACTATATTTCTTTTTGTAATTAGTTTATATCTCTATACTATGTATTTATGATTAATCAATCTCCTTTTAACATTTCCTGTTATCACTATTTTTTGAAATTATATGTAAAATCTTATTTATTTCCTAACAATTTAAGTCAAATGTTTCAATATTTTAATGTCCTTTATAATCAAGTACCATAAATGAATTTTTGTTTTTTTAAATTAAATTTATAATTCTTTTTCTATATTAAATTTTATTTTATATTATGTAATCAAATGTTTTTTTTTTTAATTTAGCTTAATTTAAATTATTTTTTATATTCAATTTAAAATATATTAATAATATAGAACCATCTTTTTTGAATGTATAAATTTTTATGTTCATTCTTATTAAATAAATAAATAAAGTTATTTTTAATACTAAATAACATAGCAAATTAATGTTTATTGCCAACATATATCATATTAATGTTTAGTTTGAATGTATAAATTTTTATGTTCATTCTTATTAAATAAATAAATAAAGTTATTTTTAATACTAAATAACATAGCAAATTAATGTTTATTGCCAACATATATCATATTAATGTTTAGTGCATTAATTTAAATATAATGAATATAAAATATTTACATTGATTTTATATATGTTTTACATCATTTAAATATAATGTTAATTTAAATTTGTAAACATAGTAAATATAATCAAGGCAAAAATAATTTTAAATGATATTGATAATTATTTTAAAAATTGATTATTTAACATATTTATAACAATTAGATATATATCAGTATATTATTAATTAAATTAAAATCAAAATAATAATGAAAAACCAAACCTACTAGAGTTAAAAAACATCAAAATTCCATTTTAAGATTAGGGTAAATATGTATTAAATAACTTAAAGTTTGCAAATATGCATTATCTTGTTCTTTAACCGACTTCTATTTATATGTAGAAGAAGAGTACAAAAATTGAAAGGTCGTGCACCATACACACCCATGATGAAAATTATTATATTACTTCATTGTTCTAGCTATGTCATAAGTTTAAGATTTTGGTAATGGTCAATTTCTTTACTTGTTTGACGTGTAAAATCCTATATGTATGTTGGAGAATGTGTTTGATCTAGACCATTTAATTATGTGTTAATCTTTTTCTTTTTTGAATATTATAATTTTATTGTCTCTTAATTATTATGTGTTAGTATTCCTTTATTTAATATTATAATCTTTTTGTTTCTCGTTAATTTTGAATTTGATGATTTTTTAAAATATATTAATTCATTTGGAATATTTAAAATATATTAATTTATTTTTGAAATTATTGTTTATATATGTACAAAATTTATTTTATAATAAAACTATAGTGACATATAAAATAATTATTTTATTTTAATCAAAATGTAATCAATGGACTACATGGCAATTTACTTTTAAAATTTTATTTCTCAATTTTAAAAAATAATTAAAAAATGTTAAATAAAAATTAAAATAATATTTATAATTTTAAAATAGAATGATTTAATTTATATTAAATTTATCATATAAGTCTTTAATAGACATTATCATATGAGGCTTGACATGTTGGATTGTTGTGATCTTCTTATCATTTCTTACCAATGTGATTGTAAGGCGTTTTTGATGGTGAAGTCCATAATTTTATGTCTTATCCCTCATTCTCATGCCTTTTGGTAAGACAACAAGGAGGGTAGTGGCCTGCATCAGCATGAAAAACAGTTTCGACATAGAGGTAGATACATTAACTCTTCCATTAAATAACATAAATTTCATGCCAATGACTATGAATCCACCAAATCATGGATTGGTAAAAAACAGATCGAATTTTGGAGCCTCGAGCTCTTAATTACTCATGTATCTAGAATTTTTGCAAATCGAACCATTAACAAACTTCTTTTGTTATTCTGGTTCAATTTAAAAGGTAGATTGTTGAGACTCAAACATGTATCCAGTCATAAGGCTCCAGTTGACTTAGGCTTGATTCCATTTCCCCTCCATCCCATACCTGTATGTTGTCGTGACAAGTCTTGAACAACAAATTTTGATCTCGATGCCCCTATGATGCTAGCATTGCTAACTTGCTTGGTATGGAGGCTTTCTTTGAGGAACAACAACTTGCTTGGTTATTCTGTAGTATAAGTAGTTTTCTATACAAGGAAGTGTGGTCTAACAAAAAAAACACAACAAAACAATTGTTAATTTAATGAACTGTAAAATTAATATTACATATATGTCAAATTAATATGTTCAAATTCGGCTTTATTGAAAATATACCATTTTATCATGTAGATATTAAGGAGTGCTCAATTATTTAAGATTGTAAAAATTTGGATGGGCAATATTTGTTTTTCTCATTTTTTGGGGGAAGGGTTTAGTTAATTTTTACTTGTCAATTAAAGTACAATTATTTAAATTGTCCTTCAAGAACAAATGCCTTTCCAATAAAATTTAAGACCCACCCTTCAATTTTCATCACCCAATAAAATGTGTATACACTGGTGTATATTTCAGTATATACATTAGTGTATATTATGGTATATAGACTAGTGTACTAGTGAATATTCCAGTATATACAGTAGTGTTTATATTTCGGTATATACACAAGTGTATATACTGGTATATACACTAGTGTATATTCCAGTATATAGACTAGTGTATATACCGGTATATATACTAGTGCATATTTCGATATATAAACTAGTGTATATACTAATATATACAATACTGTATATTTCAATATATAGACTAGTGTATATATACACTAGTGAATATATCAGTATATATACTAGTGTATATATTTCGATATATACACTGATATATATTCCAGTATATAAACTGGTGTATATACCGGTATATAGAGTGGTGTATATTTTGGTATATAGACTAGTATATATATGGTATATATAGTAGTGTATATATGGTATATACACTAGTGTATATTTCGGTATACTCTTGTATATACCGGTATATATACTAGTGTATATTCCGGTATATACACTAGTGTATATACTTGTGTATACACTCATGTATATTTCGATATATACATTAGTGTATATTCTGGTATATAGACTAGTGTATACACTAGTGAATATACTAGTATATACACTAGTGTTTATATTTTGGTATATACTCTAGAGTATATTTCAATATATAAACAAGTGTATTCATGTATATAGACTAATGTATATACTAGTATATTTCTGGTCTATAAACTAGTGTATATACCAGTATATACACTAATGTATATTCTAGTATATAGAAAAGTGTATATACACTAAGTGAATATACCAGTATATACACTAGTGTATGTACCGGTATATACATTGGTGTATATTCCAGTGTATAAACTAGTCTATATACCAGTATATATAGTAGCGTATATTTCTGTATATAGACGACTAGTGAATATACCGATATATATGTATATATTTCGTTATATACATTGGTATATTCCAGTATATAGACTAGTGTATATACCGCTATATAGACTAGTGTATATTTCAGTATATACACTGGTGTATATATCGGTATATGCACTGGTGTATATTCTGGTATATAGGCTCGTGTATATACCATATATACACTAGTGTATTTTTTGGTATATACACTCGTGTATATAATTTGTGTTGCACTATACACACCCATGTTCAAAAAAATGTTGTAGGCTCGTTAGAATGAATATACATCGATATATACACATACTCTTCCTATATAATACACTATTGTATATATTGGCATAACACTAGTTTACGGGTATACACATTATTGTATGGTATACTAGTGTATAATACACGTGTATATTTTGGCATATACACTAGTGTATATACCCGTAAACTAGTGGTATACCAGTATATACACTAGTTTTACCAGTGTATATACTTGTCCTATTTAAATTATATTCGTATTTAAATAGAATGAAAACCTTCTTAAATACTAGTCCTACTTAAATTATAATAATATTTAATTAGATTAATAGGAGTTGATTTGATGATATTTTAAATTAGTTTATTAAAATATATGAGAGATTTAATGCACCCCTTACATATTCTTAAAATGATAGAAAACAAATATTTGAAAAACATATTATTTATCAAACACGTGATACTAAAATTGAATTTGGAACATATATATTTGGAAAATATATGTTTTATCGTCATTGCATATATTACTAGAAACTATGATAGTTGCAATAAATGTGATATTAAAAGTTGCAATCCAATTTTGAAATTTGTGCATCTTTATTATGAATTTAAAATTACACATCCTTAATCAAATTAAACATGCTTATTTCAAATATAACATCATTACTCAAATTTAGCATCTTCACTTCAAATTGTATCAAAATTGAGCTACATCAACAGTTTGAGAAATAATTATATGCTACCTCTATGACATATGCATGGCCAACTTACATCAACACCGTGGATTTGACAAATGTGTTCAAGTTGGAAGAGTGATGCCCTCATCCAAAAAAAAAATTAAGTGTATAGTAAAAAAGATGGCATTCAGATGCAATCAAGCTAGAGATCGTATGATGTATATGGACAATAAATTCTTCATGTTTGTCAATCTCAGAGGATTCCCAACTAAATTTAGAAGAAGTATTTGTAGTAAATCTTCATAAAAAAAAAAGTATTAACAAATCACTTATTAAATATATTTATTAAAATCAAGCAATATGATTAAAGGATTTATTAAACAAAATAATAAAAAGTAATACACATGCCTATTAAAAGAAACATTATTGATAGTATGATTTATCATCATGCTCTCTCCAAATTTAAATATGCAATTGGATGTATGACACATGGAACACCAATTCACATCAACGCTTACATCACGAGCCCTTTTCCTCTGTAACCATTCTCTCCTTAACTTTCTACTGGCCTCTCTTTGACAAACATGCTCAAATTGGCGAAGTATTTGCTTAATCTTTGATAATAAAATTAAGGATATCATCAAATAGGCAACATGGAAAACCATTTTCCTTGCTAATCTTGTTTCGAAAGTAGGAAATAAAATGTTCTTGTTGGCTTATGTCATGGACAACAAAGATTGTCCATAACTGTAAAGAAAAAAAATAAATTAGATTTTAGTAAATATAAGAAAAATAAATATCATTACTACAAATGAAAATAGGTAATACAAGTAATATCAAGATTAAATTGTTCTACCTTCATAACCTATAAAACAATAAACATAGATTTGCAACTCCTACAACTATCACAAATACAAAAATACACGTACCCACATATAATTAGAGAGGTTGACATACATCATTTGCAACAATTGTTATAAACATTACAAAATACAACATCAACAACTTTTACACTTGATAATGTTGAAGATGTGAACTTAACACATAAAATGAAATTTCTTTCATAACATAAATACATACATGACTTTGAGAACTCATGTTGGAATCAATATTAGTAGAATTTTTTGGTAGATAAATAGTTGGAATAATAAGCAAATGAATAGTTTGTACTGAAGAAAGAAAAAACCATCAAATTTAGAATCCCCATATACTAAATCAGTAGCTAATAAAACAAATTGATATCACAATATGAAAAGAACATACACTGCTACACTATGTGATACATTTAGTATTTGTACTTTCTAGAAGTTAATTGATTTTCGAGGACAAAGTATTTTAACACAAGTAGACGTAATTGATTGAAATAGTGTGTTGAAACTATCAAATATTTTAAATGTATTAATCTTTTGTCAAATATTTTCACCTTTGAACAAACAATGTCATGTGTTCAAGTCCAGAATTAATGGCAGCGTTGGACCTATCTTTGATATGGTTGGCACCAAAAAATTACTTGCAATAGCTAAGTTTGACAATGGTCTCTGGTGCAGTAGATTGCATGTATCATTCACTTCTACATCTATTGTTGTTGTATCAACCAAAAATGAGTTACCCGTAGCAATATTATCATGCAATAATCGAGGTCAACAACTCTGAATAACTTGCGATGTGGCTCCTTCAACTGTAACAATAATCACCAAAATAATTAGACAATGACAGTAGGCCCAAACAAATAGTCAAATCTACCGTAGATAATGTAAATTAACAAATATTATCAAATTGATATACCTTTATTGCATGGAGTCCAATGTTGCACTAAATCTGACCTATGTTCCACATTTCCTTGTTGTATACAAGATATCTCCATTTGCTCATTTATGGTTTTATTTTTTGTATGCAACAGTCTGACACGTTCGAAGTGTGTTTTAGCATAATATGATTGGCCTTGATGACGTGAAATTTCTTGACCAATAGAAACCTTTCCTATAAAAACAACCAAGAAAGTCTTCTCACCATGACCATACGTTCATTTAAAAAAAATGTGATTGAAATTAATAACAATACCTATACAAGTCTCGTTACTACGTTGTGGTGGGTTGAATGTATCATTCTCTTCTAATTCTCCTCTTCAATGTTTAGGCAACAATGAGGTATCATCAATAGCACTATCATGAAATAATCGAAGTCGACATCTTGGGATAGATTGAGAGGTGGATTCCTCAACTATAACAATAATCACCAAAATAATTAGATTATGGCATTGGGTTGAATAATATACCTTAGTTCAAATTAAACAAAATTTAGTATCATATTGAAATGCATCTATTGTATGGAATATATTGTTGCACTATATCTAATCTACGCTCAACATTTCTTTGTTTTTTAGAAGAAATCTTCATTTGCTCATCCCTGCTTTTCTTTTTTGTGTGAGCTCGTCCGACCCTTTGGAAGTTTATTGCATCTTTTCTTGAATACGTTGTCTTTTTCTATTGAGCGGGCTCAAAAAACTATGGTGTCTTTGTTTAGTGATCTTAGATGGAGTTATATAATAATTTGACATTTTATTACACTCCTGACCCACATTGTATACCAAGGTGTTAAGTACATGTGCGTGCTCCAAACTAGTAGGTTTAATATCTAATAAATGCCTTAGTGTTTGATGAGTTGATGACATAAGAAATTCCATCTCATCGGCCTCAGACATGGGATTGTCTAGTATTATAGTTGTCGAATCAACATGATCAGAGGAATTACCGATAGGAGAATCAAATCCTGGAGGAAGCTCTTCTTGGAATTATGGGCTGGGAGCAACTGTTTCATTTAAATCAACTAGAAATATAGGCCTCTAAAAAATACTAGAAACATTTGGTGATACATGCTGACCAAGGACATTTTTTCCTACCAACATGCCAACCTTTAAGACATGTTTACAAACATGCGATTCAAAGCCCAATCACAATTACAGAAGAACAAATCTAGCCCTGCATATATGACCTTATACCAAGTATCACAAGTATTCTTATTTTGGCTACGAACCCGATATTCATTGGTATTTATTTGATCACATACACATTCTTCATCTGGGATTGCATCTGCTTTGCACTAGGATCTAGGTAGTTGTTCATGGGATTTTTTAGGTCGTATAATAGCATCTACCTTTAAACGTTGCATGTGAATGTAATAAGGTTCGACATTTTCCAACAACACATGGATACACCAATCAAACCGCCTGTGGCATGCATTGCTCTTCTCATCAAGGTACCTTTTCTTTAAGTACCTATGGTAAGACTCGATTGCATTATTGGTATCTTGATTTGAATGGGGAAACTTTCTATAAGCTTTTGCCCACATATCTAGAAAGTGAAGTGGGTCAGTGACAAAGTAGAAACTAAAAATAATGCAATAGATTATATAGTTATAACATATAGATATAGAAACTACTTACAATTTTTGTTGTTGTCTAGCCAATTAGTTTTGAAATAATTCAAAAAACATTCTTGACCTTGAAATTCATTGAAGATCCATGTAACTATGTCTTGTACTAAGCAGTCATCTAGACATGAATGCATGATGTCTCCTAAAGCACTAAAAGTTGAGACTCTATTTTCCTTTCCATTGACTTTGCTTAAAACATTCTTCATCCATGCACGACGAACATGACATACGCATAATAATATTGATGAATTAGTTAAACACTTGAAATGACATTACAGTTAAAGAGCTTAATGTATGTATATATATAATAAAACATTATTCTTCTCTCCCACTCTGCTCTACAAATAATTAATCAAGTCACCTTAAATCCTCAATCTCAGCTGCAACATCATCTTTAATAAAAGCACGAACATGCCAATCTGGACACTCTTTCATTTCGACGTTAAATAATGCTGCTAACCATTTTTTAATATCCTCAGATGTATTTCTTTAGGAAATAACCCAAGCTATCAGGACACCATTATGGTGTTTGTCTAAAACCATCAATGTATAAAGTTGATACTACATTCAAATAAACACATAATTATATTATACAAAGTCCACAAGTAGGAAATCATTTCAATAACTATAATTAAGTGAGAATCACAAGATATGTGTACTCACCCCATATTTGTTCGTGCTAAATATAGAGTCCATGGATATAACATTATTGTGTGAATATTTTATCATCATTGAACGCATCCAACTTGTTTGTATACCAATGATGAATGAAATGTTTTGCACAACATCTTGTTGTTGGTAGAAAAAAACTTATCTGAAAATTGATTGTACCAACAGTCCACGTTAATTGGATCACTATGCTCCTTGACATATTCTTGTCTTTTTAGATCATTGTACATGTTTAAAATATCTTGTCTTATCATTAAGGCATCTCAAGTTGTCCCTGTGAACAACTGACCACATTGATGCTCCACGTCATTAATGAATTTATCCCATATCATTGTGACATTAAAACCATCTTGAACCATCTCTCAGATGTGGTGCATAATTGAAATCCCGAGGCCTTCCAACTGCATCCTTCCCATGACACACAACACCATATTTGTCAATATGCCTACATGTTGTATATATAATAACAACATCATTTGGTCTCATGGCAAGCCGACACACGTTGAAGTGGCATTGACAACTAACTTTAATGCTTTGGTGCAAACTACATTTCTTCATTGTATTTTCAAGTGTCGTCAATGTGTGACTATCACCTTGGACTTTACGAGTGGACTCCGGACCATATGCACACCAATACCTATTACATATCGTTACAATAAATTAAATATATAGATGGATGTTTTTATTAATCAACTTGAATGATGAGTTAACAAAATATCTAAACATGTTTCACACAATCAATTATGAATAATTATAAAGACTCACATAGCATACTCCAAATATGTGTCAAAATGAATTCTTTTTATCTCCTCAAGTTTTCGAGTTCGTCAAGTATGAACAACAAAGTGAGTAGGAGCGATTTCTCTCACTTGCTCTCCTCTTATAAAATCATGAAGTCTACAATATGGAATAATTGCAACTTGGTCCCCCCATATCTCTGTCCATGTCAAATCTTCGACGGAAAACTCTACTATATCTTCTGGATCTTCAACCTCCAACCGATTTATCTCCTCCCACTTTCTCATTTTAACACCTCTACACAATCACGTACAAAAATAAAATCTTGATAAACTATTCTAATACAACATTGAAAATAATTACTTAAAATGTAGATAAACAAATAATGTATATTTACTAATTGGTGAGTGTTTATAGGCTCTCCATAATTATATAAAAGTAGAAAATACATGGTTTTGTGCACGAAGTTGAGGGACCCTTTAGGTGCAATTCTGCACCTAAATATGCATGTTTTTCACTGCTCTCTACAACATGACATACATGAACATTATTGAGGAAATTTTAGGCATAGATAGAATTTTTTATGCAGATTCCAAATATGTATTTAAAAAAAAAAATTTGAAATTTTCTATTTATTTCCAAATTTTCTTGTTTCATCACTCCGTTGGTCAAAAGACATACTGTTAGTGTTTATTTCGTAACTTTTTCATTTCACAAACATTTAAAAAAAAAACTTGTATGTTGTACTAGAAGACACCGACCTCTACATGCTATAAAAAATCCAAGTCGAAATAACTGCACTAAGACCTTAAAAGGCTGCACCCACATTTGACGTATCGCTCTCGAGGTTTGATCACTTACATAATTAAAAAAAAAAAAAACATTTAATTTTGGAAAAATAGCGCTGCACTCGTGCTACTAGTTCTATAAATGTGTACCAATTTTTGTATCCTGAAACTATCATTTAGGAATTGAAAGGCTGCACCCACAAAAACATATACCTTATCATTTTCCAAAAGAAAAAAAAGCGACTATTAGAAAACATGAAATTTGACATAGTTATGTAAATTTTCAATACTTAAAACTTATATATTCAGAAACGTGACTCAATTTCCTATGTTTCATCTTTTTTACTCAATGCAAGATATCTTGTGTAAGAATGTCAAAAAACCAAATTGAGGGATGCCTGATTTTTCATTTTTTTATTGCATCTAACATGCCAAAAGTGACCCTCATTAGCTTGCACACCCACATTTATTACATATTATTGTTCACTAATAAAAGTACTAAATGTTCAATGTATTAGGAATTGACCTGAAAAAGAAAGGATGGGAGAAAAGAGCACAATCAAAGTGGGAAATAGTAAATGTTCACTTATTGCCAACATTTTTAATAAATGATAATGTGCATACTCTTAAAAACTAAATATGACTAAGGTTATAGTCCCTCTATAATAGATTATATCACTAGCTTTGTTTGAATCGCAATAATTTACAAACAAAGTATTTTATTAGTGTTTGATATCTCCTTCCCACCTAAACATCCATGCCAGCCTGCAATCTATATAAGCTTCGTCTCAAGTGACACTTTCCATTGTGCTCACTTGCTATACATCTAGCACTTGTGAGGCACCAACCTATATTGATAGGTGTTGCTAATGTGTTTTACATGATTTGTGAATCAAAATTATGTTATTAGTAAATTTAACATTTAAGTAAAAATAAATATAACAATTAAATGATTGTAAAATGTGTTATCTTAATATTTCTAGTAAATAATAAATATAATCATGAGTATATCTATATTAACAAAATTATTGTGTTTATAAGAGTTTTTAATATTTTATAATAATAATTCTAATTTAAAGTTCAAAACTAAAAATATATATTTTAATTAATTAAAATTAAAAAAATAATAAAATTTAGATATTTCTTAGATGTGAAAAAAAGATTATAAATAATGTGTAAAAATTTAAATCTTGTAAAAATTATATGGATTTACATGTGAAACATAAAATATTTTTATATTGTAAAAATTATATTGATTTACATGTGATTCATAAAAGATTTTTATAATGTTGTTTAGACATGAAGTTCTCACTCTTTTTTTTAGAGGTAATATATATTATGAAATTTCTAATGAAATTTTTTTTTTTCTACGAATTAGAAGGTTCGATATAGAAAATTTATAGTAATAAATATTAATGAAATTTAATGGTCGATTTGGAAGGTGCATACGTTAATGAAATCAATGGCTAATGAGGAACGTAGGGTGGAAAAAGTCATAGTCAAAATCATATTCTACGCTGTATATTATGTTTGTGGTTTTTAGACCGTAGAAGTCTATCTTTCAGTTTTTTTGGAATGGTTGTTATTTTGACAAATATCTATAAAAATATTGAATATAATTCAGTTGTAAATCCATTTACGGTTAAATAATAAATTAAATATTTAAACATAAAATCCACTGATTTTATTATGGTATATATATATATAAAATAAGAATGTCTTCGAACTATTTATATATGCAATATTTCTCGAACATGTTACAAGAAAATCTCCTGGAATGACAAAAACAAGTTTAATATTGCGATATTTCTAGCATCTTCGTGGCGTGACTTGGATTTAAGATTTAGTCCCAACATAATTATTTATTTCTTATTTGTTGTCATATGACAGAAACAGTGTTGTAATTTCTACAATCAAAGATCGATATGTCATATTTTCTCCATATCTATTACGTTATAAGTTGGTTAGGGTTAATGCAGCATGGAGGTCATCTATACAACCAAGAGATGCATGCAAGGCGTCAATATGTATTGAGTGCTCTATCTCCATATTCAATTTATTGCAAATTGTTTGGAGGTGCAAGAGTTCGGCAATGTTTTTCATTAAAGTGTAGTAGTCTTGCTTCTTACTATGATCGCATGGAAATAACCGGAGGGAAGACCACATGACACTAAGGTTACAAAATCATTCTGATTTCCAATATGGTAGTGTAATAAAGAGAAGACATTATATAGGAAGAGACCAATCTAGACTTCTGACATTGGAACACCCAAATGATATAGGAGACTATTGACTAGCGAATACAAAGAGGATTCGTAGCATTTGTAGTGGCCATTGGAATCGTCCCCGGGACCTCCATTGTTGTATTGTGAGGAACGCTTGTGAGGAGATTAACCTTCATGATTGGAGATAGTTACTGGTCATAAAACCTAATAATTCCGAGGTACTGTGATCTTGTGAAGCACCAATGCAAATTTGCAAATCAGTAAGTGAAGAGACTATCCATTTCTTACTCTAAGCAGCTTTGCAAACATAAATTGCAGTCCAAGCATATCGTGTCCAAACTAAGTTAAAAGCTCCAATGTAAGAAAACTGAGATTAAACTCATTAGAGTACCCTTTTACCCAGCTTTTAAATTATTTCCAAAAACATCTAGATTCGATAAATACGTTCTAGGATATTGATCAATCGTACGGTGATATCTCATTCATAGACTACGGTCATTAGTACAAAATGATAAATTAATGACTAAAAAAATGACTAAAATTCGACTATAAACGACTATTTTTGAGTCGGTGACTAATAGTATCCAATTTCCACTATCTTATCTCTAGTTGTATTTCACTAGTCATTAATTGGTTGACTTATTAGTCATTGATTTAGTCATTGATAGTCACTGATTAAGTCATTGATTTAGTCATTGATACTCACTGATTTAGTCAATTGATTTAGTCAATTGATACTCACTGATTTAGTCATTGATTGTCACAATCAATGACCAAATATACGACTAAATAAACTACTAGATTATAACATATTAATGACTAAGCTAAATATGACTACACGTTAGTCGCACTATAAGATACTGGAAATTAGCTACTAATAGTCGTATATATGCGAATTTAGTCGTTTTCTTAGTCACTAATTTATGATAGGGTATGGAGGAATCGAACCACCAATCTCTTACCTATCATTAGGCAGGTGCTCTACCATTGAGCTAGCACCCTTTAAGAAGTTGTTATTGCTTGACAATGATGATATTCAAACAAATTTTGCATGGGAACAAAATGAATGTCAAACATATTCAAGAATAATGCTTCAAGTACAAAAAGAATTATAAGATATAGCAGTTCAACTGTGACAATGATGAAAATTCAAAGAAGAATGATCTTACAAACTATGCATGAGTACAATAATCCATGGTTGTACAAATTATCAGGAACAAAAGCAACCTGCTGCCCTTCACAGACAAAAAAGAATACAAGATCCAACTTGCAATAAATTTGTTTTAATTGTCTATCAATTGTTGATCTCTCGATAGCTAGAGACGTTTTCCTGTCTAAGATCCAAAATACATAAAATTATCTTCAACTTCACTTCTTCAAAACCAGTTGCAGTAACAATTATTCTAGGAATTGTCTTATGAGCAACAACCACTTTTTTTAACAACAGGCTACCCTTTCATTTGTACAGTAACAGGTCTATTGCTATTCATGGCAGGCTGACTTGCCATCCTGCAATACAAAATAAATGGAGTTAAGTCAATAGTATTTCATAGAAAATGGAAAATATAATCTCCTTAAAAGAAAGATGTCACAATGAGGACTCTATCTAGGACGCTCTATTTTGGAGTATAGGGGAAGTCATTTTGTCGAAAACCCTCTTTCAAGGCTACACTGCATCTTACGAAAGAATTCCATGTAAAAAGAGAAACATATCAATCTCTTTGCGGTTCAACATTTTCGTGAAAACAAGGCTTTGCTCGATAAATATGCTTAAGATGCTGGCAAGATTTTAAAGCCTGGAGCCTCAACAAAATTGTTACGAAGATGGGTTAGTGATGTGAATGCATGCAACCTAGAAATTACAAATGTCCAGGCCGATGCAAAAGCTTAACTGAAAATGGAATTATCATTGGCACTATTGACTCTAAAAAATTGTTTAGAAACAACAAATAAAGTGTGGGATATAGTTCTTTGAGGTCGTGGATCAAATGCAATCAATGAGAGGTTAATCAAATTTGATATTTAAATTTTTGATGTTGAAATATCTGAGTCACTCAAACAGGGACAATTCATATGGTAATGTCGCCATAAGTAAAGAGACAAACAATAATAGAATATGGTTGAAGGTTCAATCCATATGCAACAAAAATTTCAAATAAATAAATGATAGGCATGAATATTTATAATTTTATATGCTTGCAACATGAAACTTCTAGATACAATTCACTAGGGCATGAATATCTTGAGCATATGGATAGATATGCTCAAGATGCTTGCAAGATTTTATAGCCCGGAAGCCTGGAGCCTTACCAAAATTGTTATGAAAATTCCCATGCACAGGCACGTCTAAGGCATCACGACATAGTATGAATAACTCTGGAGAATCCATGCCAAAACAGAAAGAGACATGCCTACAAAATAATATACCCCATATGCAATGATGTCTAAAATTGGATATTCTCCACCACCAAGTGTATATAATTAAAAACATAAAAAAAAATTAACTAAGCCAACCAACCAAGGAGACCCTTTTAGAAGTGAATTTCAATGCCTCAGTACTGAACCTACTCAACATAACACTAGTACAAAATGAGAGATAAGTGACTAGGCGACTAAAAAAATTAGTCACCACTGCTTTTTCAAGGGATAAACGACTAAAATTGAGTAATTTTAAATAAGATAACAAAAAATGACTAAGAAAAATGACTAATTTAGTCACAGGATAAAATATATGACTAGATAACAAGTGACTAAAATAAAAATGACTAACATAAATGACTAATTTAGTCACGGGAATATGAATATGACTAACTAACAATGATTAATGTGAATTAGTCATTTATGTTAGTCATTTTTAGTTGTGTCACACTCATAATGGAAAATTACAATTTTGATAATGAATTTGTACAATATTTTACTAAATTTTAACAATGCAGATGGATGGAAAAGTCATCAATGGGGAAACAAACCAAAAAGAAAAGATGAAAGGTATATATAACTGCTAAGTATTGATGCGTTTTCAGGTTATTGATGAAGGATACTACTAGCGTTGGATTGGTCGAGCTCTGCTGCGTGGAGGGATCAAGGGTTTCTACGTGAGGATTAAAGTCGCCTTCAGGTTGTTGGGTTAGTTATTGAATGAATCACCTGGGCCAAATGCTAGGAACTCATCAAGTTTGCTACAGACAATTGCGAGTTCGATACCCTGGTGGAAATGATGCCTCCAACCCAGTAGAAACAATGGGCCGTTTGATTTATACAAAATAACATTTCAGACAGTTTTCAAATGGGAAGACCTGATTAATTGGAATGGCTTTGATATATTGCTGCTTTAGGAATGAAGTAGCTGGTGCGAAGCAATTTGGATAATGAAAAATGAGATTTATCGACCCAGATGGATTAATCATGTTCGGACCCCAAAGGAGCAATGCGCCATTTGATATAGATCTAGGCGTTGAATCTCCAAAGAAATAAGGTCTAGGGTCTCTTAGTCAATTTAACCAACAATTCTTAGTTTCATGAGCTGAATTATTACTGAGATCTATCGCTGAGGTGGTTATCAATGGCCGAAAAGAGTTGTTGCAGTACGTGTCTTTTGATGCATTTAATTTCTGAAATTTCTTGCAGTGAGCTTTGTTTATGGTCGTATGTAATTTATCAGCTTTGAAGAAGGATTTTGTTTCGATCATGTTCGCAGGTCATTTTTTAGAATGTTTGCTAGTTTGATATAAAAGCCCTCAAGAAGATGATACAGGGTTAGTGATAAGATGATACAGGGTTGGTATCCTTGATAATTACTATCTAAATATGGTCATTGATGCAAATCAAGACATTATTTTTCCATGTTCGAAAGCATGGGACATGCAGCAAGCTCATAATGTTGGATTTGAATGACATCTTAGATGGTTTCGTAAGCTTTGTCTTGTGAGAACTATGGGAATATTGCATAATTTGGATGTCATAATCCACCAACTGTTTGAGGTCATTTTTAGGGTTGCTTTGTACCTAGAATTTAAAACAATCCCAAATAGTGTGATTTAAGACCTCCAAGGTTTCCCTAAATTGATTTTCTCATGCCCATGTTGCCTGGTGGAAATATTTTCATTTACAGCTATTTTCTGATTGTTTGAGGGTTAATAAAGACTTATGTACCTTCCAAACTTCCTAGAATGTGCCCAAATTTAGAGGTTACCGTTGTTTATGGATTTTAGATGCTCATAAATGTCATTTGAAACACCCATAATTGATTTATGACCACCTTGACAAATGTTTGTGAGGCTGAGGTATGCCCAAAATTGATATTCAAGCATAGATTGTGATTAGGGTTGATTGGATGGTTGATATAGAAACCCCTAATATGGAATTCCCTACATGGTGAGAACAATTAAAGGAAGCTACCGAATTCTCTTGAATCACTTCCTTGTGGAATGTGTCTAATTATTTTGAATTTTTCATTCCACCTTTTCATCCAAAGTGTCTGATGTGTTGGCCTCAGTATACACTTTCTCATGTTGCACTTGTAGTTGATCAATTGCATGTTGTACATTTTGCTCAGAAATTATCAAGCTACAATTTTATCCATAGACTTTGGCATTATGACTATCGGAATAGAAATGTAATATAATGCTTGTCGATGCTATTAAATTTGCAATTGTTATGATTTCCTAAATACTGTGTAATAGAAAGATAATTTCAATACTTGAATATGAAAACTGTTTGTTTTCATGATATGTATATTTGTTAGCAGCAAGGGATAACAATACTGTGTACTCAGGAAATAAATGTGTTTGCAGCTGTTATTTTCAATACAGACTGGTGAAAGAAATACACTGAACTTGAAACATTTAACTGATGAAGAAAATGATAAGAGAAAGACATAAAATTATATATTTTAATACAGAATATTAATGGTAGGAAAAACTAATGAAATACAACAATATTGATCTTCCCATTCATCTAGCAATCTGCCTATCAATTTATCTACCTTAATTTCTTCTCTGTACTAGAGTACGATGCAAATACATTAGCATGGGGAAAAATGCAGAGAAATATTTTATTCAATTCATCTTACATAATCGTTACTATACAGAATCCTAATTAGACCAGAAACTAAAATAAATACATTCGTTTAATAATATCTTTGAAAACAGTAAATCAATAATTGCAGATAGAACTTTAACTACTTAGAATTAGAAAAGACAAGTAGAACCTGTAAATGAAGATAGGGCCGACAAACACCCAAGGAGGCCTGTTCCTCCCAACCTTTTCCAAAAGAAGCAGCCAAAACTACTTGCTTTCTTTGGACCCCCAAGCTTGCTTACTGAAACACTAAGTAGATGGAATCTGTGTAGAAGCAAGGCACATAGTAATATAACTTCTCCACTTAGCAGTGTAACTTCTGCACTCAAATATGCCTTCTGCACTCAGCAATATAAATTCTGCACTCAGTAGTAAAATAGGCAAACTTACACCATGATAAAAAACTCAGCATATCCCCTCATCGAATCTCTTGGGTGCAAGCACAACAAAACCCCAAGGTATATTTCCTCGTCAGGAAAAGTGATGAACCTCAGTTCATAATTCGATGGCTCTTATATAGACTACCTAGGTCTTTAGTGGTCAGTTTTGAATAAATGAACCTCAAGCTCCAATCCCACCTTCCAAGGCACTATGACCACATTTCAAGGGAGTTGTCCCATACAAACAGCTAGTTAGTTGCATCATGGTGCTGCCACTTGTCCATTGCCTTCTACCCAAGATTCCATTCCTTCTAGTCGGTCAGTAAACTCTTTTTGAACAGTCCCCTTAGGTGTTTGTCTCCTCTTTAATTTATTAAATAATAAAATATTGTGCAATTACAGTCATCCTTGGACACTTGTCCAATATAAAACTTTACAATAAAAGTTAACATAATGTTTCCAACATAAAATGTTTTTCAGCGAAAAGGGTATGTTACAATAATACCCGTCTACTACCAAGGTTGGCTCAACAATGATCACTTAACCCCTTTCCTTATGCATTCAACAGTTTCATCTCCGACTAGAAAGTCCAAGCGAGCACTGTTAACCATGGTGCGTCGCATAAACCATATTTATCCCTCTATTGGTAGACCTGTGACCCGAGAGATGCTAGCTTCTGTGACTCAAATGTGAAGCCCTCTGACCACATTGGGTGACTGCTTGAATGTTTGGGTAAATAAAAAAGACATTCCAGTATAAAACCCCTGCCACCGCTAAAAGTAACTAAACTACCATACAGAGAAATGTTTCATTGCATAGTTCTTTTCTAGCATGTCCTCTCATCATAGCATTCCAAATAAACATATTTAGTTTCCAAATTCCATCAAAGACGAGGCACATCTTCTAAATCACCAAAAATTAGCTACCGGGAGGTCTACAAATTAACACATTTCACTCCCAAATTCTATCAAAAATGATGGGCATCTTCTAAATCACAAAAAAATAGCGGGAGGTCTTCCGAGAGGTCGGGAGGCAAGAATACTTTGGGGCATAGGTGTTTGTTTTGTTGGTTTTTTTTTATGTATTGTTTGTTTTTTTAAATTATATAAAATAATATATTTATTTTTAATATATAATATATAATGCATAATAATGTTATTTTTTTATTTATTTAATATAATATATATAATATTTTTTGTTTGTTTATTTATATAATATAAAATTTGTGTTTTAATGATTTTGTGTTTTCTTCACAATATTATATTATAAATTTGTTTTAATAACATATATTAATTAGAGTTTGTTGAGAATATGCACTAAAGGCTATATTGCTTTGTTTTTAATTTATATGGGTTTATATTATTATATTAATGTTTAGTTTTTGCTTTATATATATATATATATTCTAATACTAATATATATATGATGAAAAATATACACAAATTGTGGAGAGTTGAGTGAACATAATTGAGGGGATGAACCGACACGGAAGACCTTTGGATTGGTCCCACACAAAAGTATGCACACCTAGAGAGAGGGACACTAGGCACTAGATAAAGTACACCACTACCAATTGATGTTGACCCAGAACCTTTGGGCGTAGGCCCCTATCCAGATGAAGATCCTATTGTTTATCCCATTAGCTCAGCAGCATCCACAACAAAGGCTAAATGAAGTAGACCTTTTTGACTTCACTTGATGGTAGGTGTTCTGGGAGCTAGGGTGTAGTGACCCTGATTGATAAACATGGTTACAAAATTATGGCTATGGGGCATTTCCATGGGTATAATGACGCTAGTCGACAGTACATCATGATGATTAATTTGGTGTCTCGTCGTCATGATCAGTATACACATGCACTTTATAATTTCATGTCAATTAAATATATAGTGTAAAAAAAAATTACTAACAGTTGTGACTTAAGTGACTTAAATATTATAAGAAGCATGGACGTAACTCTTATTTTAAAAAGAATTTTACAAAAAGGGAGGATTTTTTTCTTTTCAAAATGGAGGATATTGACGATTTTTTGCAGGGGAGAGACCCGAGGGGAACTTTATAACTTTCCAAAATCAGGTGCAAAGAGAACTTTGATGAATGGATGCATATTGAGAATTAATTATATTGGAGGTTTTAAAAATGACAATTTTTAGCTAACATGATGATGCAAAATACATGAACTCGTCGAAACTTTAACCGATTGCCGAAAGGGTCAAACGACGATGTTTTTGTTCAAAAAAAATATGAATATGACCAGTATGATGAGCTAAACATAATGACACCAACTTCATGACATGGCAGTGCTGATAGGGAAAAGAAAAAATATCCATGACTCGACTCAACCACACTATGATAATGCACATGATGCAACTTGGCGGATCTGTCGAAGGGATAATACGAAAGCAAAAATGATGAACTAAGATATGAACATGATAAGCACATCCAAATGGATGTGA
Source organism: Larix kaempferi (assembly GCA_027924585.1). Taxonomy (NCBI): domain Eukaryota; kingdom Viridiplantae; phylum Streptophyta; class Pinopsida; order Pinales; family Pinaceae; genus Larix; species Larix kaempferi. The sequence goes on from BSBM01000036.1 coordinate 2,702,796, forward strand.
CAGTATAGATGAAATGATCTTGCAAAAAAATTTCAGTAGGTTCATGTAACATCCGAAAAATCGCAAATTTTTTTTTTTTTGATATAGCCTATTTTATAAGATAAATGTTGTCTGCGGAATGATAATTAATGTCTAATAGATGATAACTACTTCACAAAATTGTCGTATTTAATTTAAACATGAAAATGTACATTGTTGTAAGTAAGATGCGACAGAACAATGTTTATTTTGTTATGTGTAAATATCTGGTAACAATATTGATGAATTTGCTTGCATATTTCTGAAGGGGTTCCTACCGGGTGCCCTTGGGTTTACTTAGCTTTAAAAGATAAAGCATTGGATTCTTCTTTCGCAGATCTGCAGGTAAGGTTATAGAGTAATTCCAGTTTTTACAAGACAAGTTGTAAGCCTCAGCTTTTCGTCTCTCTGTTTAAGATAATTGTATAATCTGTCGTGCATGAAGATGTCGATGGTATGTATCTTCAGTTTAACTTCGTCACTTGTATCGTCTTTATGGTAATATTCATATGTGTCTCTAGCAATGCTATACACTAAAGTCGTTGCAACTATTGGTAGGATTAGTGGCAATACGGCTTAGTTTATCCATCTGAAATTGTAACAAGTTTGATCTTATGAAAGACAATGTCATCAATAGAATTAAGTGACTCTCCTGGAAATGATGGCTGCAATGTAATAAGTCTTGGAATGCTATAGTGATGATGTTTGTATTGTGTCAACTTATCAATCAAAATGTTGTTGGACATAATAGCATATGTTCTATAGGGTTGGTCTCATACCCTAGCTTTCTATATAGTGTACGGTTAGATTCTCCTTACAATAACCTTATGTAAGTGACATAGCTATTATAATTGTAATGCATGTTAATTTAATTGCATAAGTTAAATGTTAAACCTTGTGATAATTCATACTATACTATGGCATTGTATTGTTTTATAATACATGGTTAATATAATAAATATATCGATTCCAATGTTTTGATAACCTATGGAAACTATGCGAATATCATTGTGGGAATGATTATATGTAAACCCTATGGTTCAGGTGTGCAATACATATATGTCCTCTGTAAACTTAGAACAAATGTTAATGCTCCTAGCGTGAATGAAATGTCATGATAATACCTTATAAATAGAACCATGCATCGTTGTTTTATGGTGTTGATATGCATCTATACTATGGTTGTTAACTTATATCGTGGTTGTATATAGTTGTATGGCAATGTTACTATCCTGAGGACTTCACTGTCACCATAACTCGAATTTCGATATGAAATAAATGTTGTTGAAGTCGAGGGTCTAGTCGATATCTACGTGAGATCTCATCATTGAATTCGATCCTGTTGTGATGTTAGTGGTTGCTACACTAGCATCTACATGTTCTGGTTCCATAAGATAACAATGATAAGAATTTGTGATGCATCACTGAGCTGTAAGCTCAGCCTTAGTGATATGGCATCCGACTGTTCTCGGTATTATATGAAATCATTGATTTGGTTTGGTCGTAAACTACCTTGGTACCATCGTGGTTATGTTGGCTCAATCTCGATTGTTGATCTCATTGTCTTGGTAGATGAGATGTGTAAAACCCTAGTAAATCTTGCCTTAGCGTTATTTTTTCCTTCGTCCATTCATTTTGTGATTTTGGTTTGGGACAAGAAGGCCGACAAGCTGCTTGTTTAAAGGGCTCGACCCTAGGCGGTTGTGGATGGCACTGTGCCGCCAATCTCTGTAACTATGCACCTTCAGTTTTAATGGTGGAAACCTATTTATAAGTTTGTATGGTTCAATCAAGAGGAATAGGTGACAAAGCCTATAGCTTTAGTCATTTAGCAGGTTAGGGTCATGATAAGGTGTTTAAACTTGATGTCTGTGCTGAAATAGTTGAATGTTGCTTTGTTGCTTCAGTTTGGAGATTTGGAGCATCGCCCAACAAATGTTTTGCTCTTACGAAGGTAATATTGAATGCTTTATGAATAATGTTGCTTAATGTTACAGTTGGTTTTTGTTTGACATTCATCGTGAAATTATCATAACCGCTTGTAGTTTTTGTGGCAGGTGTTGCCATCGTCGTGGGGTTTGTAGAGTCAAAGTTTGACGATAGTGGTGGGCTCGCTCAACTGGTAAGCCTCGGTGGCAAACCCTTCGTAGGTTCTCCTACAGAATGGCCATTGTGATGTTGAACCCTTATATGGTCATTGGAATGAGTTTTTAAGTTTAAAAGTTAAACTGTAAATGTCATTCTTTAGTCGAGGGTTTTCAACTCTGTCGAGTTTCTCAAATAAAAGAAATGTTGCCAATCCTACGTTATGGTAGTTGTTTTTGTTTCAACGTTTTGGGGCTTGGCCCGTGAACAAAACTGTTTCTCGTCAATTCATAGCATGGATATGAAACTTGGTATTTTGACAGACCTCTACGTTTGAAAATGGTGTGATACGAATATGTAGTTGTGTAGCTAAATTTAAGAACACCTGCTACATCATTTTATTTGATGTCTGTGAGGTTATGAAATATGTACAATGGAGATTTGTAATTTGGTTTTCGATTTCTCTACTACTATTGTTTCTTTATGAAATGTGAACTCATGAAAATGTTTAAACAATTGGGAAAAGAATCGTATGCTAAGTGTTCAATGAAAAACGCTGCTACTATTATTTAGTCGATGGTTATGTGTTGAAAATATGTGATAGGATTCGGCCTAATGCCTCATCGTTGACTCTGTGAATGTTTAAGTAATCAATCTTTAAACTTGTCAGGATCTAGGGTTTTTGGTTAAGTTTATAATGTAAGGAATGATGATGATCGCTGATACGTTTCGACATCATCTAGAATTTGTGTTTTCTGCTTGACTTTGTTCCTACAGTCATATAATATTCTAAACCTTGGAGATGATTTTTTAAATCTATCAATTCGATCTACAGTAATGATAAATAATCAGCAAACTATAGTTATTCTTTGAAAAAACATTTGGAAAACAAAAATGTAAAGAGCAGAAATGATTTCTTTATCTAATATAAACTCTGTTATTTCTCTGAAATAGATTTACTATTTTGATGAAAAGAATGGACATAAGAATAGTACTGTGAGTAAAATGCAGTAGATAATACTAATTAATATCAACAGATAATTTAACAGAACATATAAAATGGTACTTCCATCACCATGGAAGTTTGCCTATCATATCTTATCTATCTTAATCTGTTTCTATACTGGAGTACGATGCTGTTCCTTTTTGCATGGGGAAAAATACAGAAACTATTTTATTCAATCAAATCAAATTTAAAACAGAATTATTAATTTACACAGGAACTCAAAATTACTTATAAAATAAATAGTGAAAGTTAAATAAACAACAGAACTGTAAATGTACAAAAAAAATAGATAACAGAACTTAAAATAAAATAGATAAGACAATAGAACCTGTAATTGGCGATAGGGCCGACAAACACCCAAGGAGGCATGTTCCTCCCAACCTGCTTCAGAAGAAGCAGCTCAACTGATGACTTCTAGTGAACCCCCGAGCCTGATTACTGATCCAATAAATGGGTGGAATCTGTGTAGAAGCAAGGCACTCAAAATACATTCTCCACTCGGTATCAAACTCCTAAAATAAAATGCCTTCTCCACTCAGCATCAACCTCCTGAACTCAATAAGAGTTTGGCAGACTCACAACATGATCAACAACATAGCATATCCCCTCATCAAATCTCTTGGGTGCAAAGATAGCAAAACTCCAAGGTAAATTTTCTCGTCAGGAAAAGTGATGAACCTCAGTTCAATATTTGATGGCTATTATATAGACTGCCTAGGTCTTTTAGTGGTCAGTTTGGAATAAATGAGCCTCAAGCTCCAGTCCCATCTTTCAGGGCACTATGACCACATTTTAAGGGAGTTGTCCCATACCAACAGCTAGTTAGTTGCATCATGACGCTGCCACTTATCCATTTCCTTCTACCCCAGATTCCATTACACCTAGTGGATCAGTAACCACTCTTTCAACAGTCCTCTTAGGTGTTTGTCTCCTATTTTATTTATTTAATAATAATATATTGTGCAAATTACAGTCATCCTTGGACACCTATCCAACATAAACTTTACAATAAAAGTTATCATAATGTTTCTTACACAAAATGTTTTCCAGCTTAAAGGGTTATGTTACAGTTCACCCATGCCATCATGTTTCAACACTAGCTCGTCTCTTTAAATCCATCTACAATGTTACTATTTACTAAATTTTAACACTACAGATGGATTTAAAGACCCCTTTAACTGAGGGGGGTCTAAAATTACTAAATTCTAACACTGTAGATGGATTCAGAGGCCCCGTAGAAAGAGGGTCTTTGCATCCATATGTAGTGTTATAATTTAGTAAATTGTACAAATTTATTGTCAAAATTGCAATTTTCCATTATCGGAGTTAGTCACTTATGTTCCCGTGACTAAATTAGTCATTTATGTTAGTCATTTTTATTTTGGTCACCTGTTATCTAGTCATATATTTTATCCCGTGACTAAATTAGTCATTTATCTTAGTCGTTTTTTGTTGACTTATTTAAAATTGCTCAATTTTAGTCGTTTATCCCTTGAAAAAATAGTGGTGACTAACTTTTTGGTTTCCTAGTCACTTATCTCTCATTTTGTACTAGTGGGTGATATATTTAAATGCAAAATTAGCAATCAAACAATACTTCAATTCCGGTTTCTGTAACTTACCGGATGAGCTGAACCCAGGTAACTCGCATGGCTCCCTGCTATCTGCTCTCGGCTCCCTGCTGTCTGCTTTAGGCTACCTGCTGTCTACTACCCACTCCTTTGACCGCTGCTTGACGTGCTCGCACTATCCATCGAAAAGTTGCCTGGATTGTTAACTACGGAGGTCAGGCAGGACGTGATTACCTGGGGATTGTTCAACGCGGAGGCCGGGTAGGCCGTCATTGCTTGGGGATTTTTCACCGCGGAGGCCGGGCAGGTGGTTTCTTGGGGTTGCTCACCAAGCAAGCCTGATTGCTTGGGGATTGTTCACCGCGGAGGCCGGCAGGTGAAGCTACAGGAAAGCATTGGATTGTTAACTGCGGCACTCTGCAGAAGAAGACGGATATTGAAGAGTATCGAGAGTGGGATTGGTGTGTCAGAGCCTTGTGCAATGGCATGTTGCTCCATGCATGCCATCGCATAGGGCTCTAGGTGACGATGGAGCCATTGCATGCGCTGGTGAAGGCATAAGGCATCATGGATGAGGCATGGTGTATGGGCATCTCTGGTGTATGTGTTGATGCAAATTTTTTCCAAGGACGGAATACCATCTCGGCAATGCTTACATGCACATGCACACCTTGCAGTAAGAGTCTTAATGACTCTGCTGCGGGGTAGATATTCCTTGCCAATCTTTGCAACCAAAATCAATATCTTTGGAAAATTCAGTGTTTCCTGCAGGAACAAGTCTGTTATCATCTACAATATCGTGTTGGATTTCATTCCTGTATTACATCTCGCAGAACTTTAGGGTATCCAGTATTTCTATGTCGGGCCTGTATTGGAACCAAATCAAGAGTTTGAATGAAAACCTTCCACAACTACTCATCGGTATTTAACCTCTCTGCAAGCCAAAATCTGCAACTGATGCTTCATTGCCAACCCTTTTATATCCATCAACCTTAACTTCAAATTTACCACAGTCAACAGTAAGAACAGAGGCATCAAAGGTTCCTCCACCCAAGTCAAAAATCAGGATTGTCTTCTTTTCAGTGCACTCTATAGAAAACCCATAAGCTATAGCTGCAGCAGTGGGTTCGTTAATAATTCTCATGACATTAATACCTGCAGTGACAACAACATCTTTAGTGGCCTTCCTCTGAGAATCACTAAAATAAGCAGGCATTGTGACCACGACATTCTTGACATCACATTTCAGAAATGTTGTGCTATCATTTTCATCTTCGATAAGACCATAGAAGAAATCTCCTCATTCCCAGGAGCATCAGCATCCCCATAAACACCAGATATATAAGAATCCCTAGTGTTTGAATCATAATCCCCAGTTGAACAAGCATCAGCAGTACAAATGGCAATTACATAATAAGTTGAAGGAACAAATCCATCAATAGCAATTGGCCCAGCATATTGGTCTTGTTTTCAAGTGACCACCCATGCAGATGGGGGGTTACAATCACCACATGTATCGAGTGACATCTCACAGCAGACCCGAATTAGAAGAAAACGGTTCGCAAGAATTTGTTGACTAAAATTTGTACTTGTCCTTCTAGGTGAAATTGGTGCACTCGTACCCAATAGTAGCCGTCAATAGCCTTTGAATGTAATTGGTGACTGTAATTTGTTGAAACATAATGCTCAAAGGGTTTCACTTAGGATTTCACATATAGATATACAAGCTGCCATTTAACCCTCAATACATTACTCAAGAAATACCATCAAAAATAGATTTTGTATAAGCAAAACATTGTTTCTCATGATCTCCAGTTCTATAATTTCTTGGATGAAGCATAAAATTGAGTTAAAATGGCATCGAATGATAAATATAGCCTGAAGGTAGCCTGAAGACGATGAAGGGATAAGGCAAGGAGCACTAACCAATAGCGTTCCCCTACGCCTCGCATTTTTGTGTACTGTCAACACACCAACCATTTTTAGCATTTGCAACTTTAGGCATCTTGTATTAATTATATTTAATGTAGTAGGTATGGGATAATACGTGGCATTCTCAGAAATTGTTGTTTTATAAATTAATTTTAAATTTTGATATAAAAATCACTCCATCGGGAGTTATGTCACATCCAAGGTTTACTAAACCAATTAGAATAATGTATTTTAAATATTAGTAAATTTATTTTGGTTTTTCAAAATATTATGATTATTATTAAAATTGTGATACACATTATAAAATATTGTAAAAAAAATTGGACAAAAAGCAAACTAATGCGATTTGACTTTCCATCAAAAAGTATACCTGCCTTAAAGCCATCTAAAAGTGCGATGATTTCGCCCGTTTGGCCAAAACTTGGTCGGAATCTGGCGAATGAAATTTGAAAATCCAACGATTTGTGTTGATTAAATCATTTTTTCTGAACATCTTGATGGATTCAGCACCCTAAAAAACCCCCATGAGGCTAGACCCCCTGCCTTTATGTTGTGTATTAATTTATATCTATTTTACTTAAGTTTTTGGAATGGGAGGAAAGGGGAAGAGAGTGACACTATTACGGGTTTTGAATAGTTAGGAGTTTCCCCAAATTTCTATGTGATGTCAAAAATATATTTAAAAAAAATACAAAACCTTTTCCCCCCCAAAAATAACTAGTAAATTTAAAAATCAAACATGACACATCATAAACTATATATGCATGACACAAACAAATGCCCATACCTAATTCCTTAAACATTACTAAAATTCTAGTAGGTACATAGTACTAACTAACAACTTTTTGTATAGTTCAATGGAAGATTCGCCAAATTTTTTACAAGGTTTTATAATTCTATGAAATATTCGCCATGATTTTACAAGATTTTATAATTCTATGAAATATTTAACCAAATTTTATAACATTCTATGATTATGGGAAAGATTAGTGAAAAAAATTATATATACATATTATTTTATTGATAAAATAGCTTTCACACTTTTGCATATATCATGGGGATTTTCCCATTTATTATACATATAAATTTAGGGAGGGTTCTTAAAATTTTCCTGGATTATTATTTTATAGTTTCAACAAGCTTCCATTTGGCCTTTCATGAAGGAAGTTGTAAAAGACAGTTAAAAACACTTGTATTTAATATATGGATAGTTGGAACAACCATGTTGGAACTTGATAAACCATGATCCCATAGGTGGGAAACATAGGCATGTTGCTCTAGGGAGAAATATGACAAAGGTCATAAAGCTTTTTCGAGGAACCATCCTCCTAATATTTAGGAGGGGATCCAAAGCCAACCAATTCCGGAGGGAAAGTTGGGCCTTTGGTAAGACCTAGACAAATCTTATTTATATGCATATATGTGAGGGTAGGATTCTCCCTAGTATACATGGGAACTTGTTGTGTGAGCATTTGATTGCATTAGGAATTTTCCCCAAGTTTGGAGCCTTGTTGTGAGATAAAGAGTTGGTTCATAGAGTTGAGACTATAGTTCTTTGTGGTTGAAAGAGTTCTACTTCAGCGAGAGCTAGATATGTTATCCTTTATGGTGTCATGATTTATGATCGGGGGTGATAGTTGAGCAAGTAAATTGGTTGCTCACTGGTATATGGTTGAGAGGAATGTGATTGTTCGAACTCCAATTTATTCTACAGGCATAAGAAGTTCAAATATGTATCTAATGAGTTTATATCTATTTTATTCCTAAAATTATTTGTTTTAGTATTGTTGTTGTTTTTAGTATTATTTTAACTCAATGTTTTGATTTGTATAAGATGTGAGTAGTTTATTTTCTTATTTGTACCTCTATGCTAATTTCGAAACTATGTTCAACTTAAAAGGACTATTCATTATCAATGTATCTGTCCCTAAGTTTAAAGTATCAATATCCTTAGTAATGCTTTAAGGTCATGGCTCTAGAATCCTAAATATAATAGTTCTATTCATGCTTAACTCGAAATCTCTCATAAAACCAATGGTATATGTTATAGTAGTAATGTTTAAGCATTGTTTTAGCTATATCCTTTCCATGGTTTAATGTTTTTCATATTATGCTAAAGTTACTATTTATTTATTGTTTAAATTAATGTCTATATATAGAGAGATTTCTACTCGATTACAATAATATAAAAGTAAGCTTATGTTTCCCTAATGTCAATGGTATATGTTATAGTAGTAATGTTTAAGCATTGTTTTAGCTATATTCTTTCCATGGTTTAATGTTTTTCATATTATGCTAAAGTTACTATTTATTTATTGTCTAAATTAATGTCTATATATAGAGAGATTTCTACTCGATTACAATAGTATAAAAGTAAGCTTATGTTTCCCTAATGATTATACTAATACATGAGCTATACATGAGCACACGGTCACAACATAATACCATTCGAAACAAGTAGCTAGTGCCCCAAATAATCAAACTACTCAAGCATTCTCTTAATGAAACAAAGCAAGTAAATAGATCTAGCATCACGACTACCCATAACATTACGCAAGACAAAAATAATTCCTAATTTCATGCAAGTAATGATCAAATGAAAATATAATAAGCAATAAGATTAAACAAATATATGTATAAAACAATGCCATGATAATCACCAACAAGGATATGACTTAAATCCATAACAATAAACCATGCATAAACAAGCGTCTCCATTTACTTCATGGTGTGACCATAATAAAGACCATAGATAAAATAATCAAGGTAATACCATAACAGTTCAAACGACGGGTCACAAGGGCTAGCAGTAGTAAGAACTACGCTAAGTAAGGAATCGACCACAGGCCCAGGCTTTGGTCATCCTCTAGTTTACACGTTTTGGAAAGCTCGATAAGTTTTAACAGTAAGAGAAATAATTGAAAAGTGTTGCGTCTACACTTGCGTTGGCCTCGGCCTCCTTTTTAAATAAAGTACACATTTTAAACAACAACAAAGTAAATATTGTAACTATCAACTAGGCCATTGAATCCAAGCTTTGAATCTCGGGGCCAAGTCACAAGTGGCCAGGATCAAATCCCAAGTCGAAGAGGTACTCAGTACAAGAAATCAAAACAACAACTAATAGATAACAAAGGGCATTGTAAGATTGCACATGGCTAGCGGGCCCTAACCGGGACCAAATCATATATATAAATATAAACTAGACATGGGATAATTATAAAAGCATTAACGAAGGGTCTCTTGGAACCTAATCCATTAGGTTAGGTGGAGATGAGGATTCATCTTGGAAGTCCAAGGTACATCTTATTGTAGAAACTGTAAATTTGATTAATGAAAATTATGTCTTTTGATGCCTATGTTTTTGTTTAATTCTTGGGTGTCTATCTATGTGGGCATCCCAATAGTGGTATCCCGAGGGTGAGGCAAATTCCCTTTTGGACTGCTTTTTCCTACCAGCTCTGTCTTCTGGCTGGCTTAGTTCTAAGATCTATCATCTTTCCAGATTTGTTTTCCATTCTCTACCTGCTCAGGTCTGCATGAGGGCTCTATTGCCTCTCCGAGTGCTTTGCAAAACCCTAGGTTTTATTCCTCCTCAGAGCTTCCATTATGAGGGTATATTTCTGGTGTGATTCCTTCAGCTTCTAGCATATGCTTTTTCAAGTATCTCTTTTTCCAGCAGTGTTTTGACTGTTACCGTTGCTTTTTCAACTATCTTCGCTCTGTGTACGCGACATTGATCTATGTAGCATACCGTATCTCTCTCCTTAGTATTCATGCAGTCCCCTCACTCAAGATCCCTCTATCCACGTACTAGGAAACGTAACACATATGACCGGAGAGATTATCCATTTCTCCATATCCATCTCATCCCATGACTAGAAATTCCTTCAGCATTATTTCCCACTTCAATAAGCCGAGGAAAAGGAGATATAAATTATAGGTTTTGATGTGCACACACCTGACCATGACATTCAAAAGAAGGAATGGAGGCCACGGAAAGCATGGGTGCAGCCATGTTAGTTCATTTCTTGCTCTTGCTCCAATTGCAACATATGCATGCATGCTTATGCGTGATGTCTAGGAAGTATGCCAAGATGCAATGCTATGTGTCTTATTCAATTCACTCCCATGATGTTTGTGTTAAATTTCGCACTCATCACTGCAAACGCATGACCCCGTAGTGTTTTAGACCAGGAGGGAGGTCCAAGTCGCCCTGGGAAATCAACATCCTTCATTGACATTTAATCTGCAGAGACCATGTTTTATCAGTGAAATTAATCACCACAGGAAGAGGAAATTCATGTTCTTCCAAAAATCCATTGTATCAACTAACCATCTCAGCAATTAACGCACATGTTAATGAATATTTTCCTACACAATCCAAAGAATAAGAGGAAGAATCTGCTTCAATGACACTGAATTGGAAGTGGATTGATGGTGTGGGATTTTAAAGAGCCACTAAGTTGAAGGGTGTGAGGGAATGCTAGTGGTTTCCACATCAACTCGTGTTGCTAGAGTGGATGCTCAATATTCCTCCCCGACTTGAGCACAAATGAGATAGGAGCTTATGTTTTGTGGTATAGATCTACTATGAGGACTAAGAATGCAATAAAGTTTGGTATTTTTTTCTTCTTGTACTTGCTTCACATTGGATTTTGTGTTTTTGTTGTCGTGGCTCTTCTAGTTGTCTTCGAAGGAAAGTATTCCTTATATATGGCTCCTACAGTTGGTGCAACATCTATGTCTATTGAGTAATAGTTCTCAATGATTTATATTTCAATATAAATATATAAATCCATTTTATATATTATAATTATTAGTTATCATATTCCATAATTAATAGTTGTAATATCCCTTCCCGAGAAATATGACTTATTATATATGTATATATACACCAAATGTAAATCATGAATATATGTAATGTTATCAATGTGAATATATGAATAATATGTATTTATCCTTTATTTGGACTATATGTGTTATTATGGAAGCTAATATCAAGTAACCCATTATGTTCTTTCTAGTTGGAAAGTAAGTTTCTACATAAAAAGTGAATGAGCAAATTATTAACCCATTAGGTTCCTTGTAGTTGGAAAGTAAGTTTCTACATAAAAAGTGAAAGAGGAAATGATTTTAAGTGAAAAAAAATTTGTGTTGAAAAAAGAAAATTCACCTATTGTATATGTCTAAGTTTTAGTGTTCACATAAAAATGAATAACCATAAAAAAAAGTTTTAGTGTTCACATAAAAATGAATAACCATAAAAAGGGGAATAACTCAAGTGAAGTTATGCATGAAAGTCAAGGGTTTTAAATTATGTGGAAAAGTGAAAGAAGTGGTCAGTTCAATATATTAAGATATAAGAGCTACAAGAAGTTTAAGAAAGGAGTTTTCATAATGAGAAGCAATTTTAAAAGAATATCAATTCAAATATAGAAGTCTTAACTCAGGGATAATAAGGTCAAAGAATAATGGACATTATTGGTGGGACAATTTTTTAATAAATATTAAAGTAGTCTTTTTAAAGAAGTGGAAGTAATTGGAACATATCATTTTTGTGAAGTTTAGTATAAGTGTATCAACTTATTATTAATTGCAAAATGTGAAATATAACGTCCCCATATAACTCATATAAGTCAATTTTCTCAATGACATGTCCATTCTGTAAAAAAAGGCTAAATGGAGGATGATTATTAAAAGACCTACATATAGTTTTTGCCCATATTCATGTATACTCTAATTGAATATCTAGATGTCACGCAAATGTAGTCATAGATTAAGGAACTAGAAGATGAATGAGATAAAAAAATGAGAAAAATATAGAGGTCTCGAAGAAAAAGAAGAGGAAATTACACACCGAAAAATTCTTGGCCAAAAACTATTATCATAAATCAAGAAATTAAAAGATATGAGGTAGAACATGAACATAGGCTTGAACAAGAGAATCAAAATCTTGAAAATAAATTACATACAATAATCATAAACCATAATAAATAATAATTCAGTTACCAACATTGAAAGCAATGCACATTACTCCACATTGAATGACATACCATGCCAAATTACAAAATTGTCAACAAACACTATGATAATTTATTCACTGGAAAAAAATTAGCTTCAATCAATCACGATGAATGCTTGACATATTCTAAAACCTAGGTCAAAGTTTTCACACATTCTACAAATCATGGGGCTTGACATATTCTAAAACCTAGGTCAAAGTTTTCACACATTCTACAAATCATGGGGCTTGACATCTACTACAAATAGAGGCAATTTATTTCAATAATATGATTATAAATTGCAGTCATTTTATTATACATGAACATGTTTTATTTATGATTTTTTATTTCCATTCTATTGAAATATTAATGACCAAAGGAATCTAGGATATAATAATAATCTAGGCTACTATTATCATAACCATAATAAATCATACTTCAACTACAAACACTGAAAGCAATGCACATTCCTCCACACTGAATGACTGACCATGCCAAATTATAGATGTATCAATAAACATAATTACAATGTATTCATTGCATATGCCTACAAAAAACTCATGAATAGAATCCAAAAGTTATGTGTTCGGTTGCTTTGCAAATATGATTTACAGTATAATGAAACAGAGTCATCTATGAAACCATCCACTGCCAACCTTAAAAAGAAGATTGTATTTACTATATAATTAATCAATTAATTAAAGACTCTAATGTTCTCTTAAAAACACTAATTGGTGGAAGCATCACAAAATCATGCCTATCAATTATACTCAGAATGGTCCGCAATAACGACACAATGGTAAACATGGCATTTTTTCTATTTGGATTTTGTGCTTTTGATAGTTAATTGTTATTTATAATTTTTTTCAAAAAAAACAACGAGGATATGCATAATGCTATCCTTGTGATTTGGGAAATCATATTTTGTTCCTAATCTTGTTTCTTAATAATGAAACGACCTGAAATCCTGTTGGGCCATCTTGTCATTAGGACGTAAACCCTTGAAACTTCCAACTATTTTGAGGTCAGTGCATAAATGATCAACACCATTTTATTAACTAGGAAAAGCGCACAGGGGAATCTATATTATAGCCTCCAAATTCCTCTTAAATAATTGATAAAGCAGTAATAGTCTCTCTTCTCCCTTCTCTCGATTTTTCTTAGCCTTATTCAGGATGGAAGAGATTTGTGACCTGATCACTCTTTGTTAGATTCAATGGATCTGTGATATTCAGTTGTCCTACAGCTGGGAGCACTTTGAGTGGAGAGAATAATGTCGAAAATGACATTTTTCCTTTTAATTTTGTAAATCTATTTTGTTTTGGGCATGTTTCATTAATGATGCTATTCCTTAATAAAATATTCCAAAAACTTCATGGCATCCTTTTTATTCTTTCATTTGGATAGTAAGTTTTTGTTCATTCAACTTCAATTTTTTGTTTTTGTGATATTTTGTGGTTTGAATTTGTGATTTTGGTGCTTTATTTTTTGTTCACAATCTCACTGCCCAAGAATAGTGTTAGAGTTGGCCCTTCTTCCTTCTAAGTGATTTGTATAGTTTGAGGCTTTCTCAGGCTATTTCTATTCACAAGTTTTTGACTAACAACATAGTATAATTATAAATATATGGCTCCTTTTCTCTTTTTGGTTATTTTCTTTATAAGTTCTGCCTTTCAGCTATACACACCATTGACATTTAGCCACGGTTTTACTCAAGGTACCTGAAGGACTATACCAGGATGTAGAGTCATCAAGGAAAACACAAGCCAATTGGTATGCCTCCTATCTTTTCGAAAAAGAGAGATTATGTTTAAAAAAAAAAAATTACTGGAGTTTCCAATTTTTATTGATTTTTTTGTAGAATCCCAAAATAATTTAAAATCTACTCTGGTATCATCATGGATTTCTGTGAAAAATCAAATTTGGTTTTGTTATTGCATCTAGTGAGTCCCTTCAGTATTGTGAATCATTATGACCAACAATATCCAAGGCTTTAATGTATATTAGCAACTAGTTTCTTGTTTCATCCTTTATGCATATCCCTCCCAATAATGAAAAAGTTCCAAATTACACTGTGGTTGTGGTTCCAAATTACAGTCTCTATGGTTTCATAGATCACATAATACGAGAGAGAATTGACTTACAAGGTTGAATTTGAAATTTTTTGATAAGGAGTGGATTACAATATTGAATTTTCAAATTTTTTAGTTTTTAATTTACAATTTCATTAAAAATTCATTATGGAAGAATAATTTTTTAATTAAAATTTTACTAGTGAAAGGTTAATTTCTCATAAAAACTTCATTATTGAAGGTCACAATTTTAAACAGAACGTTATTTGATGAGTAGTATTAAAACCAAAATGTTAAAAAAAAAATTATATGACAGGCAAAGATGAATCCAAATTCCAACCTTGAGTCTCACCAACTTTAATATCTAACTTGTAAAAGATGCTCAAATATTCTTAATGTTTAAATATGACGACTTGATAATCTTAATTTTAGTCATTTACATTTTCAGATCGTTGGTCACATCTACTTTTTTGTGACAAAGAGATAATGGTTTTTATGGAAAAGAGATCGTTTGGTCACATCTAC
The DNA here is from genome assembly GCA_027924585.1 of Larix kaempferi. NCBI lineage: Eukaryota > Viridiplantae > Streptophyta > Pinopsida > Pinales > Pinaceae > Larix > Larix kaempferi. Next base: position 2,718,010 of record BSBM01000036.1, read on the forward strand.
TTTTTGTGACAAAGAGATAATGGTTTTTATGGAAAATAGATGATATTTTTAAAATAATTTTTAAACCTTAATTCAGTATTCATAAGATACATTATAAAGTATTTATGTCGAGCTTTTGTCTCATTGTCTTAGGAAAACAGAACTATATATATATGCTTTATTCTTAGCATGCCGATGTAATCAAAAACTTAATTCTTAAACACCACTTAATAAGTGAAAGCAATATTGTCCGGCCATTGGATTTCACACGTGGCAGCAATTCGGGGAACAAATCCATAAGTTGTGTTGTAGTAAACGTTAAGCTACGGCGTACTAAATGTTAAGCTGCCGAATGCTATGACATGTGGAAGCGGGGTCGGAGCACAAAGCCATAGTTGTGATGTGTTATAGGTTAAGCCGTCTATGTATATGACCAAATCCACCAGGTGATACAACATCATCTATGGCCTCGCCTCGGCTCTTCTCTACCTCCATGAGTAGTGAAAGTAGAAAGTGATCCACAGGGACATGAAAACCAACAACCTGGTCAATTTTTATCGAAGACATTGGAGAAATGAACCGCCATTATAAGAAAGTTGCAACTATTTTTATCAAAGACATTGGAGAAATTAAATTGAACAACGTTCCAAGGATCAACAGTGGAGAGATCAAGGCAGCCTATGGAGTGTGATCTTCTGGATAAGCTATAAGCTTTGGGATCGCTATATAATTATTCAAAATTCATTGTAGGATTATTCAAAATTTAAATTAGATTTATGCTCGATGTGGAAAGATGAAGAGATTCATAAAACACCAAAGTAGGATGGGACAATCTCTTCCTACTAACTAAACAATATTCAGTAGCTATTTGACGATATTTTTGTGTATTTTTACTAAACAATATTCAGTAGCTATTTGACGATATTTTTGTGTATTTTTACTAAACAATATTCAGTAGCTATTTGACGATATTTTTGTGTATTTTTACTAAACAATATTCAGTTGCTATTTGACGATATTTTTGTGTATTTTTACTAGTAAGATTCAACCTATTCTCTAGGAAAGAATTTTGATATTGAAAGAAACTAGTTTCAATTCACTATACTATTTACATTTGCTCTCTCGATTTCATTAGAAGTTCGATTTCAAGCAGATCTGAGTGCCTTCCACTAGAAAAGCGAAAAAATGGCTATGTAAACGTTAAATGAAAAGGGTATTTTATTAGTATTGTACAGGATTAAATAATAGTTTATTTTATCGTAGTTAATAGTAAGTTCGTTGAATGAATAAATAAATTTCAAAAGAATTAGTTATTAAAAAAATAATAAATAATTAATTATTAAAAAATATGAATTAGTATTTTATGCTTATTCTCATGTAAGATTAGTGTTTTTCATGAAAATTAGCATGGACAAAAACATATGAAGTGAATGGGAGGTGAGTCTCAAAGAGGAGCTCCACCTTTGAAACTAATTATAATAAGTCATTGAGATCTAATTAATCTCACAATGAACAATAGAAAATAGGAGAGAAACCAAATGAGTAACTTGTTATTATGAGAAGGCTTGCTAGGCCTTTATATAACATTATTACAATGTGCCTTGAGGCCATACCATGGGCCAAAACTATGAGCTACCAAATACCATGGACCAAAACTATGTGCTACCAAATACCATGGATATGAGAGGGTGGCCTCTCCATTTAATGTTTTTACGATAAATGGGAGAGGGTGGCCACTCCATTTAATGCTTTTATGGCTTATCATACGAATTTAGACCATTTGCCCCCTAAAATTCGGGTCAATAGAAGATTTGCAAATTTTTTTACAAGGTTTTATAATTCTGCGAAATATTCGCCATGATTTTACAAGATTTTATAATTCTATAAAATACTTACCCAAATTTTATAACATTCTATGATTATGGGAAAGATTAGCCAAAAAATTATATATTCATATTATTTTATTAATAAAATAGCCTTCACACTTTCTCATATATCATGGGGAATCGCCCATTTATTATACATATAAATTTATGGGAGGTTCTTAAAATTTTCCCTGATTATTATTTTATAGTTTCAACAAGCTAGCAACTTTTCATTTGGCCTCTCATGAAGGAAGTTTTAAAAGACAGTTAAAAACACTTATATTTAATATATGGATAGTTGGTAAACCATGACCCCATAGGTGGGAAACATAGGCATGTTGCTCAAGGGAGAAATATGACAAATGTCATAAAGCTTTTTTGAGGAACCATCCTCCTAATATTTAGGATGGGATCCAAGGCCAACCAATTCTGAAGGAGAGAAATTTGGTCCTTGTGTAAGACCTAGACAAATCTTATTTATATGCATATGTGTGAGGGTAGGATGCTGCTTAGTATGCATGGGAACTTGTTGTCTGAGCATTTGATTGCATTATGAATGTTTCCCAAGATTAGAGATTTTTTGTGAGAGAAAGAGTTGGTTTGTAGAGTTGAGACTAGATTTCTCTATGGTTGAAAGAGTTCTACTTCAGCGAGAGCGAGATATTTTAGCCTCTATGGTGTCATGGTTTATGATCGGGGGTGATTGTTGAGCAAGTGATTTGGTTGGTCGATAGTATATGGTTGGGAGAAACATAGATGTTCCAACTCCAATTTCTTCTACAGGAATAATAGGTTCATATATGTATCTAATGATTTTATATCTATTGTATTCCTAAAGTTGTTTGTTTTAGTGTTGTTGTTGTTTTTAGTATTGGTTTAATTCAATGTTTGGATTTGTATGAGATGTGAGTAGTTCATTTCATTTTCTTATTTATTCCTCTATGCTAATTTCAAAACTCTGTTCAACTTAAAAGGACTATTCATTATCAATATATTTGTCCCTAAGTTTAGTAATGCTTAGTAATGCTTTAAGGTCATGGCTCTAGAAGCCTATATATAATGGTTATGTTCTTGCTTAACTAGAAATCTCTCATAGAACCAATGGTATATGTTATATCAATAATGTTTAAGCATTGTTTTAGCTATCCTTTCCATGGTTTAATGTTTTTCATATTATGATATAGTTGCTACTTATTTATTGTATAAATTAATTTCTATATAAATTAAGCTTATGTTTCCCTAATAATTATACTAATACATGAGCACACAGTCACACCATAATACCATTCTAAACAAGTATCTGGTGCCCCAAATAATCAAACTACTCATGCATTCTCCTCATGAAACAAAGCAAGTAAATAGATCTAGAATCACGACTAACCATAACATTACGCAAATCAATAATAATTCCTAATTTCATGCAAGTAATGATCGAATGGAAAATATAGTAAGCAATAAGATTAAACAAATATATGTATAAACCAATACCATGATAATCACCAACAAGGAGCTGAATTAAATCCATAATAATAAACCATGCATAAACAAGTCTCCATTTACTTCATGGTGTGACCATAATAAAGACCAAAGATAAAATAATCCAGGTAATACCATAACAGTTCAAACGATGGGTCACAAGGGTTAGCAGTAGTAAGAAATACGCTAAGGAATCGACCACAAGCACAGCCTTTGGTCGTCCTCTTGTTTACACATTTGGGCAAGCTTGATAAGATTTAACAATAAGAGAAATAACTGAAAAGTGTAGCGTCTACACTTATGTTGGCCTCAAACTCCGTTTTAAATCAAGTACACATTTTAAACAGCAACAAAGTAGCCATTGTAACTATCAACTAGGCTATTGAATCCAAGCTTTGAATCTTGGGGCCAAGTCACAGGTGGTCAATATCAAATCCCAAGTCGAAGAGGTACTAAGTACAATAAATCAAAAAAAAAACTAAGAGATAACAAAGGGCATTGTAAGATTATACATGGCCATCATGCTCTAACCAAAACCGAGTCATATATATAAATATAAACTAGAAATGGGATAATTATAAAAGCATTGATGAAGGGTCAATTGGAACCTAATTCGTTAGGTTAGGTGGAGATGATGATTCATATTGGAATTCCAAGGTACATCTTAGCAATACAAACCCAAGAGTCAATCTCATTGTATAAACTGTAAATTTGATTAATGAGAATTATGTGCTTTTCATGCCTATCATTTGTCTTTGTTTAATTCTTGGGTGTCTACCTATGTGAGAATCCCAACAGTGGTCTGAAAGTGAGGAAAATCCCCTTTTGGACTGCTCTTTCCTACCAGCTCTATCTGCTTGCTGGCTTAGTTCTAAGATCTATCCTCTTTCCAGATTTGTTTTCCATTCTCTACCTGCTCAGGTCTGCATGAGGGCTTTGTTGCCTCTCTAAGTGATTTGAAAAACCCTAGGTTTTATTCCTCCTCAGACCTTCCATTATGAGGGTATATATCTGGTGTGATTCCTTCAACTTCTAGCATATGCTTTTTCAACTATGTCTTTTTCCAACATTGTTTTGACTATTACCATTGCTATTTTTATATTCTAGTATCTTTGCACTGTGTACGCGACATTGATATATGTAGCATACCATATTTCTCTCCTTAGTATTCATCGAGTCCCCTCACTCAAGATCCATCTATCCACGTAATAGGAAAATTAACACACATGACCAGAGAGATTCTCCATCTCTCCATATCCATCTTATCCCATGACTAGAAATTCCCTCAACATTATTCCCCAGTTCAATAAGATGAGGAAAAGGAGATATAAATTATAGGTTTTGATGTGCACACACTTGACCATGACATTCGAAAGAAGGAATGGAGGCCACGGAAAGCATGGGTGCAACCATGTTAAGTTCATTTCTTGCTCCAATTGCAACAAATGCATTCACGGTTATCCTCCAATTGTTGGACTATCTCTTCATAGCCTTATACTTGGGAGTGCATCTATCATGCATGATGTCGAGGAAGTGTGCATTTACGATGGATACATGATTTCAAATATGTATACCAATATGAAATGCTATGTGTCTTATGCAATTCACTCCCATGATGTTTATGTATCTTCATCACTCAAACACATGCCCCCGTAGTGTTTTAGATCACGAGGTGTTAACAATCAAAATAGCACCCTCGTCATGTGACAGAAGAGGCATATTTTTTCCATGCACTTGCAGCAGGAATTCATAACACAGTTTCGTCTAGAGACAAATCCTCTAACCACTTATACTATGAAATGAGAACTCGACACAGTTCTCGTTTTTCTCTCTCCTAATTTTAGTAGGTATTTTTAGCTCCGTTTCAAAAATGGGTGATGCCAGTATCACACATTTTCATTTTGAGGCATTTTTTGGGACCTTTGAATTATCTTTATCGTAAAAAAAAATTAGTTTCCATTTTCAGGTACATTTTTAGAAATTTAGCAAAATAGCATACATTTTTAAGCAATTTATAATGAAAAACATATACATTTTGCAATTTTTTCTATAAAATAAGACATTTTTATGGACAAAATAAGACACTTTTATTGACAAAATTGTAAAAAATTTCAGACAATATAGACATTTAAAACCATTTTCAATCAATTTTCAGATATGTTTTGTATAAAAATGATACTATTTCATATTATTTTCCGAAAAGTGTTGATTCACATAAATTCAAGAAAAACTATACAAATTATTTGTAAAAAACATATTTCAAACATTATATATAGAAATTTTATTTCTAAAATTAAGTTTGAAAGTCAAAACATTACTAATATATCTTATCAAAATATTATCAAACTTAGCATTTTTTTCAAAACATGAAACTAATCAACAATATCATGGAGGCCAAATTCATGTCCTCTTCTGCTGCATGTTTCCCCCCTCTAACATTATAATAAAATAAATTAAAAAACAAATTAAACTAACACCTAACAATATTATAATAAAAAATTCCTAACAACATTATAATAAAAAATTTAAAGAAAAATTAAAAACAAATCAAACTAACCCCGTCGATGCCCGGCATCGAGGGGGCCGTGAGGGCCGCCCTTTGGCGCCCAAGCGAGTGACCTCCCTTGCTTGGGCGCCAAAGGGTGGCCCTCACGCCCCCCTCGATGCCGGGCATCGACGGGGGCCCTGAGGGCCGCCCTTTGGCGCCCAAGCGAACGACCTTTAAACAAAATTTAAAAATACATTTAAAAAAAATACTAAGTATCTATATACTAACCAAATTTACATTATAAATTTTTTTTAAAAAAACTCTACAAAAACTTAAAAACAATTAAAACAAAAATTTAAAAACAATAAAAAAATCTAACTATACAAAATTTTAAAATAAATTAAAAAACAAAATAATTAAAAAAAAATTAAAGAAACATTAAACAAAATTTATAAAAAATTAAACAAACTTTAAACAAAAAATTAAACAAAATTTAAAAAAACATAAACTATACAAAAATTAAAGAAAAAAAAAATAAAAAAATAAAACAAAACAAAATATAAAAAATAAAACAAAATTAAAAAAAACTATACAAAAATCAAACAAAATTTAAAAAAAAAAACAAAATTTAAAAAAAAAAACAAAATTTAAAAAAATATACAAAAATTAAACAGAATTTAAAAAAAAATAAACGAAATTAAAAAAAAATCGAAAGAATGGCCCATTGGCGCCCGACGGGCGTACGTCCGCCCGCTCGGGCGCCAATGGGCCATTGTTTCGATTTTTTTTTAATTTCGTTTATTTTTTTTAAAATTCAAATTAATTTTTGTATATTTTTTTAATTTTGTTTTATTTTTTAAATTTTGTTTTATTTTTTAAATTTTGTTTGATTTTTGTATAGTTTTTTTTAATTTTGTTTTATTTTTATTTTTAATTTTGTTTATTTTTTGTATAGTTTATGTTTTTTTAAATTTTTTTGTTTAAAGTTTGTTTAATTTTTTATAAATTTTGTTTAAATTTTGTTTAATTTTTTTTAATTATTTTGTTTTTTAATTTATTTTAAAATTTTGCATAGTTTGATTTTTTATTGTTTTTAAATTTTTGTTTTAATTGCTTTTAAGTTTTTGTATAGTTTTTTTTTTTAATTTTTTATAATGTTAGTTTGGTTAGTATATAGATACATAGTATTTTTTCTTAATGTATTTTTAAATTTTAAATTATAATGTTATCTTAGTTTAGTATAGATATATAGTAATTTTTTTAAATGTATTTTTAAATTTTTAATTATAATGTTATCTTAGTTTAGTTTGTTTTTAATTTTTTTTTAAATTTTTAATTATAACATTAGTTTAAATGTTAGTTTAATTTGTTTTTAATTTCTTTTTTAAAACCCAAAGCTAATATTCGTGGAATAGGGAGCATTCGTGCAAGATGGGAGTGTATTAAACCAAGTCGTAGATTCCGAAGGGATATGACATCTGAAATGATGGGTATAGATGTAGACTCAGATTGTGCGCCCATTGATAATAGAGAAGAGTATGGGTCATCTACATCTTCATCAAGTCCTTCATCTGCAGAAAATGTAGATTCTGATGGGGTGTCAGAATCCATGGATGAATTTGAAGAAACAGTGTAGATGCTTTTTATTAGTATGATTTTTGTAATTGAAACTCTAGAGGAGTTTTTGATGATGGGGTGTCAGAATCCATGGATGAATTTGAAGAAGCAGTTTAGATGCTTTTTACTAGTATGATTTTTGTAATTGAAACTCTAGAGGAGTTTTTGAATATTTATATGAACCATTTGTTCTTGTATGGTCTAATATATTATCTCATTATGAATCGCATCATAATTCCTTTGTTTTTATATGGTTATAATGGTGAAATTATTAGAGAAATTTGTTTTTTTGTTTAATATGCAATTTTCCTGAAAGTTGTAATTTATCTCTTCAAGAAAAATAAAAAATTCCAATTTAAGGTTGATTTTAAAGTTTTGTTAAACAACAATATGGGATGTTTAGGCCATGGCTCTATTTTTCACCCTAAAAAAAAATACGTGTATACTGGCATCAACACTTTTCTATTCGGGGAGTGTTTTTGGTGTTTTTTTTGCAAAAATCATCGTTTTTATGGGTAGAGTTCTCGTTCATAGTATATAGTTCTCGTTTCATAGTATAAGTGGTTCTCTCTGAGAAATGCATTAAGATGCATTAATTGTGATTAAATAATTCTAAATGGTGCAAAAGGGCCTAAAAACTATTTAGAAGTGGGTTTTCACTTGAAAATAATCAAAATTGAGAAAAGTGACTAATCCCACATCCACTAGAAAGACCTAAGGCTCATTTCCCAATGCTATATAAGAATGGCATGGGAGGCATGGTAAATTGTGATCAGAAAAGAAAAGGCATGCTAAAGAGATTCTAAAGGAGGAGGAAGAAGAGCTTTAGTATTCAAGAGCAAGGGTGAAGGAAGGGAAGCTCATGACAATGGAGGAAGGGTTCACATCAAGCTTATTGGTAAAGTTGTACTTCTTCCTTGTTTCAATATGAAGTAATTCAAGTTTCTACCATTATGATATTTAGACATTGCTTATATTGCATGATTTAAACTGTTAAATGGCTGTAAATCTGAAGGTTGATTATCTTAAATGATGAATGAATTTAAATTTCGAAATAACTTGTGTAAATTACTTCATTTCTGACGTAAGATCTCACCAATCTTTAGTAAAATAGTTAAGCTAGTGTAGACACATCCCTGCACTTATTACTGTTATCAGAATGGAGACTCCGCTGAGTTGAATTTGCTTGGAAATTTCTTGACATTTTCTGCAATTTTCTTGAAATTTTCTACATTTTTCTTCATTTTTGGTGCTTATCCTCCTTCAGATCTACTCATTTCTAGCTTAAATATCTTTAAAAGAACCTTAGATCTACCTAGAGAAGCTTAAAATTGGCCAGCCATGCCTTTAATTCATCAAACCACCTCAAATTACCTTCAGATCTGAGTTTCTTGACTTTTGAGTTTCATGAATTTTGAGTTTCTTGACTTTTGAGTTTCATGAATTTTGAGTTTCTTGAACTTTGAGCTGTGTGAAGGTATAATTGCTACGATCTTCAACCTCTGCCATGATTTGCAGGTATGAAGCATTGACAGTTTGTAGAGCTCTGCGTGTTGTCTTTGAGTTTGTAAATTCTGCCTCGAATTGGTGAGATTAAAACTCTGCCAAAGCCCTCACCCCAGCTCTGCGTTTTTATCTGGATCTCAGCTTCAAGCTCTGTGTTGAAATATCTTAAAATGCTGCCTTGAAATTCTTGAAACCCTGCAAAGATTTGGATGATCTTCAGCTCTGCGTCCAAACATTGATCCATTCAATTGCCATTAACTTCTTTAATGATCTTAAAGCTCTCAAAATCGCGTTTCCAAGATCCATGCTCTGCCTGAATACATATTTGTTGTGTTCTTTAAACCTTTGCATGTTCTTTCATATATGCGTTGAAAGCTCATACAGCATTGTCATTCACCATACAAATTAGAACTCTATCATGTCATTTTTATGGTTTTAGTTTATGGTGAGTCTTGAGAGCTCTATCTTTCGTCTTCTTTTTCTTTTGAAAGATTTCTTTAAAGTTTGCCCCCAGATTTCTTTTTCAAATGAATGTTCTTGCACTTTGAACTCTGAAAGTTTTGATCTTTGAATCTTTAACCTCTAAGTGAAAGATCAGCGCGAATGCCAGATCTGTGTGGACAGGCTCAAGGTCCGCGTGTCTTCATGTAGTCTTGATGTTTGCGTATAATTGAAAGTTTCGAAACCTTTAAATTCAAAACCCATCTTTGAAAGCTTCAAGCTCTGCGTCGAAGGCGTTGAAAATCGAGTTAAAGATCTCTTCCTTTTCTTTCTGCGTTGAAATCCTCAAAACCTCAGCATTGAAAGATGAAGATCAAGATTTAAACCAATCTTAAAGCATGTAATAAGATCTTAAAGCTCTTAAGGCGTGAATCATAGACGAACTAAAGAGTAAAATAATTATTTTATAAACTTGGTTTGCATTCCAAAGAATGTTTCCATATCCCAGTTAACGCTACCAAAGCGAATTGTTTTGTCTACAACCACTGTCTCTGCCCAGATCCACGGTTATGACTTCTAGTCAATACGCTCTAATCTAATCCCTGTCGAGTAGCACGGGAAAAACTTGTCCTATATCTCGGCTCTATCCTTGATCTTGGCCTCGGGTAAAGTATTTATTGGTTTCTTGAAAATCATACTAGGTTGAAATGCATATTTGGTGATTTTCATCCAAGCATTCAGAAACTCCCCCACCTCTGCCTCTGCATATGCCTCTACCCCTGCATTTGATTTCTTTACACTAGTACAGCTCTTAAAAGCTCAGCGTTGAAGCTCTGGGCGGGAAATCGATTGTTAAGAAAAGTCAAAATTTATTTAGTAAAGTGAATACATGCTGTCGATAGACAGAGGTTTCCATTCATAGACTGTTGACGGTGAATACATGTTGTCGATAGACAGAGGTTTCGATTCGTAGAATGTTGATGATGAATACACGCTGTCGATGGACAGAAGTTTCCATTTGTAGAGTGCTGGCATTGGACTGTTGCATGTTGAAGGAATTTCGATTTCAAGCTTTGAGCGCCAAAAAACTCAATTTAAAATTTTTTGCAAATTTTTTATGGATTCTAATCTTTAACTTTAGATTTAAAACCAGCCAAAGTTTTGCAAAAAGATTTGAAGTTTTTCAAACCTTTAATATTGGATTTCAAAATGAATTTTGTTTTGCAAATTGTTGAAGTCTTTAATTTTAGGTCCAAAAAAATTAACAAAACAAAAAATTGCAAAAATTTTGAGAAGATTTTAAGTGTTTAATTTTGGAATTAGAAAGACAAACTTTTGCAAATTTTGTTTTAAGTCTTTAATTTTGCAAAGATTAACATTTTTTACATTCTCAAAATTCTTTTGCAAATAGTATTTTTTGTGAAATTCAAAACTTTTGCAAATATTGAAAATTTCCACATTGTGAAAATATCTTCGGCAAATAGTGTTTTTCCAATTTCAAAACTTGTGCAAAAATTGTGAAAAGGATGGAAATTTTTACATCACAAAATTTTTACATTGTGAAATTTGACAAAAAGGTATTTTTGTGAATTTCAAGACGTTTATGCATTGAATCTTGTTGCAAATATTGTCATTTTGGGGGACCAAAAACGCAAAAAGAAAAAAAAATTTCGAATTTTTGGGACCAAATGGAGACATGAGCAGAGTTGTAACCAAAATTGTGACACACTTCACACACACATTTTCATTGAAAAACTGAGACTTGAACATGAATCCTTGAGATATTTTGAAAAATATTTTCCCTCCAAAATTGATTGCGACCTTTAATTCTGTTAATTTCATGTTGGTTGTTTAGTATTTTCATGAACTTTATGCACAAATAGAGAAGATTGTCGCGTCATATTTCAATTTTCTTGTCATAAATTGTGCATGAGCCACCATATCCTCTTCACTTGGGCCTCACGGCGATCTTCTGAATGAAAAAGTGGATCTCAAGTGTAATAGCTTAGGAGTCGATTTTTTCAAAGCACTTCATATCGAGCCACCGTATCCTCTTCACTCGCACCTTCGGGTGATCTTGTGAATGAAAAAGTGGATCTCACGTGTAACAGAGTAGATTTAATTCTTCATACAGTTTTTCGAGGCACCGTATCCTCTTCACTTGCATCTTACGATGATCTTGTCAATGAGAAAGTGTATCTCACATGTAACAGTTTAGGATTTAATTCAAAAGCATACCAAAGGGCTCTGCGTATCCTCTTCACTTGGGCTTTTGGGCGATCTTGTGAATGAAAAACAGGGATCCCCCATGTAATAGAATTAGATTCCTGTTTACTTGAGATATCTGTTTGGATTACATTGATCTTTACACATCGATTATTATCCATATTTCAGAAGAAGAAAAAATGTGCATGAACATACAAACATCTACTAGACATTTTGCATGTTTAAAAGAAGCTCATGAACCTCTAACCCTCCTTCAGTTACGATATTCATCGAACTGAAAGATAACATAGAGAGCATCTTGCATTGTGTGGTTCATTTCATTTTCGAGTCGAAAAACCATCAGTTTCACTTCCACTCCTGAGACTAAGCAAACTTCCACTAAAAATTGGCGCTTAATCTAAAATTGACAAACTTTTGATTTTAATATCACCAACAAGTTTAGGTTACTACCCTGGATTAGGTGTGGAGAGTTAACACTCCTGGGGTGCAAAACTTTGAAACTAGCATTGATTAAAGAGAGTAAATCCATTGTCGCAAAAAACGCTTGTCGGGAAAGCGCTTCTAAAACATGCGTCAAGCACGAGGTCAATCTGGATAAGTAAGGGTGGTTCCCCCTTCTTGGTTATTTAGTGGGACATGAGCTTGTCGAAGGGATTCTATGTTCAGTGACAAGTCCTCGGGGTGACATCACTGTTTCTAGAGTTTCTAGTAATAAGAGTTGTCCTCGACTTACAACTGTCCGCTCGACTGTCGATTGCAAAGTGGTAACTTTAGTGGCTATTCTTAGGGTATCACATAGGCTATTGTGAATGGGACACACTTGCAATACCTAAGACAAACTTTGGAACTTTTACTCCTTGGGAGGGTGAGTGGTCAGGAACCAACACTTGTACCCTTGGCGATTAAAATTTATTGTAACTGTTTCTCACACCTTCGCTCTTAGCAATTGTATGAGGACATGAAATCCCTCAGCAGCTACTAGTTTCGGAAGGCCCTACAATCCAGCTTTTCACTGAGCTTCGATTCTTTGGAAAAGTAAGTTTGATTGCTTGATATCTCTAGGGAATTTTTACTGTGTGGACACTTTTCATTTTTTGAGTCTAGACTACCTTAGAATTGTTCGATTCAAACTATCATTTTAAACACATCCTTTTATCAACTTCTTAGAAGTGGCTACTCTCCTGATCCGCCAGTCACGGCGGCAGTGAGGTGAGTCACTAGAAATTGAAGGCCCTGCTACATTGCAGAGACAGACACAAAAACCACATTCTAATGACTTGGAAACAAAACTGATTTTCAACTCAATTAACATTACTCGAGAAGAACAACATCAAATCAACTCTGAGAATTCATCGTCACATCACGAAATGAATACAAACGTAATTGATAATCTTACTCTAGTTGAAATTGAAACATTGAAACATCACACACATGCTCAATGCTCATGAAATTCCTCCCTTGATGAGTCTTTCAGAACCAGTTCCACTTACTATCCGTGAGTCACAGGGTGATCTCAAACTTTTTTCTAAAAGTTTGAATGACATGCACAATGCAACACAGGACCCCATGGCTTTCTCAAACTTTGGTTTTCCATATGATTTGGCTAACCAGGGTCAACACACACAAGGAGTAAACCAGTGCCCTCATGGTACACAAAACACTCATCCAAATTCTACTTCCGGGGGCAACCCTTCACCATGGCATGGTAATATTCCTGGCGGAAGCAATGAACCATGGAACATTTGTTCCAATTGGGGCTATGCTCCTTAGATGATTGGAAATGCCCCAGGGGGTTATCCTCCGATTTATCCTAGCATAATGCCTAGCGGCAATCCACCTATCAACCCCATTCCGCCATGGAGTGGGGAGGTTTCAGGAAGTATCCAATCTTCCTGGGGCCCAGCTTCACAAGGAGGATATCAACCTTGGAACGCTTATCCAAACCAAGGAAACATTCAATGGAGTGGTCCGATTCCAACTAGTAACCAATCTAATTGGGACCCACCCTCGGAAGGGGGAAATCCACTCATGAATCCCAACTAGAAATGGAATGGTAATGTTCCACCAAGTCATCAATCCCAGTGGAACATACCTCTGCAAGGGGGCAATCCATACATGCAACCTAGTTCACAATGGACTAGGCAACATTCAAGAAGTAACCAACCTTTCTGGATTCCACCTCCGCAAGGAGGCAGTCAACCTTGGAATGATTTTCAATACCAATTTCAACCGCCATGGTATGGTTGGGATCTAGGAAATAACCAATCTTCTTGGATCCCACCTCCGCAAGGAGGCAATCCACCCAATGGTCATGTTTCAGGAAGTTTCCAAACTTCTTGGGGTCAGTCACCGCAAACGGGAAACCCACCTTGGAATTCTTATCACACCCAAGGACCACATCAGTGGAGTGTTCAGGTTCTAGAAAGTAACCAATCTTTTTTGGGCCTAACCCCACAAGGGGGAAATCCAACCATTAACCCCATTCCGCCATGGAGTGGTCAGTTCTAGAAAGTAACCAATCTTTTGGGAACCAACCTGCAAGACCTGCGTTTGATCCGGCTAGGCTGCCAGATGAACCTCATTCCAATGGTATGATGGATTCCTTCAGCTGTCTTGAACAGATTACCCCACATTCAGGACAAGTTTCTATTTAGAATTCGCAACCCACAGCTGGACAGGAAATGCAGGAACCTGTTAATCCTTCCAACAATTCTGACATCCTCACAGTCTCATTCATAGACCTTAGAGGAAAGAAGAAGAAGTACAAGAGTAAGCAAAACGCTAACTCTGGGAAGGGAGATGCACCAACTGTGCTTCAATGCCATGGGCAACAACAACCCACTATTTTGACACCGGTACCTCCGCCAGGAGGAAACCAACCACCCCCCCCCCCACACAAGGGGGAAATGATCCTAATGCCAATGTCTTCATGTGTGATCCTGAGATGAACATGAAAACAAGACTTTATTCTTACAATGTCTCTCCTAGTACACCAGATCAGTCGGAATCACAACCAGATGGTTATATCCACATTGAGAAACCAACCATAGACTTAGTACCACACCCCCCCAAAGGTGTTCTACGTAGAACAATGCATAATCGCAACACACGAGATGCTCAGAACAGTAATGTTCTTGAGGACCTAGCTCAAGTACCATGTGCCATGTCGGCCTTGGAGGTATTGCAATGTCATTCTGCACCAAGAAAGGAACTATTGTCTACCATTTGTGTTGTTAATCCATCCGATGAGACTTTGATCACAATAAACATAGACCATTCAATATGTAGGATCCTTCCCGAAGTTGCTTTTCATATTAAAGTAATGACTCATGGTAAGAACATCTGTCTAACCATAGTAGATGAAAGGACCTCAGCTTGCGTAATGTCATTTTCATGTTGGCAAGCATATGGATCACCTCTATTTTTCATAGAAGTTTCGAACCAAGCTACTCAGATAGCTTCGGCGGATATGGATCAAAATCTTCCCTTGATGGAGGAATATGATTCTGTTACTTGGCCCATTTGGGCTGTGAGATCTTCCAGCTCGCATGACTTCTTGGATTACATTTTATCATCAAATGAAGATATCCCTGAAGTTGTAAACATTTGGTTGTACCCACCTAAGATCACCTTTTGTGGGGCCACTGGGAGCATACTGGATATAACTCTACCCAAGTATAGGAGCATGATCTGCATGTTCCTCGATCTTATCTGGTATATTTGGAAACTTGCATATAGGTTTAGGCCATCCCTTTGTGAAGATGCATTTGAACCTTTTGCAACCCAAACTTACCATAGGGTCGAACCTGTTGGAAATTGGTGGATCAACCCTTCATATCTATATTTTCCACCATTCCGACAGCAGATCCTACCGAACATGGGACACCCTAGTCAGCACCCCATTTCCATTTTTGCGTCCATGCTGCATTATTCTCATAGGCCCGGGAGCCCTATTAGTCCCATCATGACTTGGAGTTTGAGACCACATATTTCTCTTTCATACATTTCTGACCATATCTTGATGGGCTCCCAATTTTTTGTCATTTTACATAAGCTTGCGTTAAAATATCCACTTGGACATCCATGCAAACTGCTTCGTTGCTTATTGCTTATGTTGCTTATTTGCCTGTATAGTCACTTTCTGTTACAAGATGCCTATAAACCATTGCTTATGTATATTTGATCCATACCCATGGAGGAAACATATGCAAGAGTGTACATAACTAGCTCAGCCCTTGTTTGCAATACGGATCTTTGCCTTGGCCTGACCCATGCCCTTGACATTTAGGCGCATGCCCTTGAGACACTCCTTTCCTCCAATGTATCATAGCATGCTTTATTCTTTTTTCAAGCTAATAAATGAAAAAGGTTAAAAAAATAAAAAATTGGAAAACACAAAAATCCAAAATGGGAGAGACTTGAATCACTTCATATTATAAACTCTGAAGAAAACAACAACATTCAGTCCTTGTCGCCCTTGAACACAACACATAATTCTGTATCCGTTGTCAGTACACCATCTCCATTTGCCTTAGGAAACTGTACCAGTATTTTGAACAGATCTCCACCGATGGGTTATCCTTCCCATCACCAATGGAGCTTTCATTAATGCATCTGGCATTAGTGGATTTCATTAAGGTCGGTTTGCTACAGACATAAAATAAGATAATAATTAAATAATTAATAATTAGGTTAACTAAAGTTAGGTTATGAAATGAGGCGTCTCCTCAACATCAAATGCCCGATCCATATTTAAGGCAGGGCCATCATTGTAACATATCATATTTTATCCTATCATCAAATATATTATTCTTATCTATTATTCAATATGAGAGTTGGATTCGACTATTAACTTAGTGAACGGATATGTTCACTGCATTTGGTATCAGAGCTCGGATTCGGCTCCTTCGACCTGAGCTTGGATTTGGCTCATGCACTCTGAGCTCGGACTCGGCTCATCAATTCCTACTTAAGCTCGGACCCGACTCTTCACTCCTTTGCTCTCCACTTCTCCCTCGAACTCCATCCTTCCGCTGCCCCATCCACTCCACCACCGCACTCTCCATTCGTTCCCCATCTTCCACAGTCACCACTCACTAGCCCCCCCACTGCTTCCTCACCACGCCCTTTCCCTACACGCATAGACTCCCCCACAGCTTCCTCACCACGCCCTCACCCTGCATTCTTCCCCCACGTCCCCACACTCCATATCCCTCCCACACTACCTGCACCCCCCCATTGCTGCGTCGTCCCTCCCTCTGCTCCACTACCACCGCTTCCCTTGCACACTTCACCACTCCCCATCTGCGATGCCCTCCGCCATCCTCCGCCCAGCACACTCCATTCCTCTCGGCACCACGCCACCCACACCATTATGCCATCCCTCGTGGCTTCCATTTACTGTGGCCCCCAACCTGCTACGTCCACCAGCTCCCGCCCCGTCCACCTCCAGCTGTGCGAGCTCCTCCTGTAATCCTCATTGCTCCATCGAAACCCTAAAAAAAAAAATTAAATTAAAAAATAAACAATATAATAATAATATTATATTTGTTTAGATATTTTGATTTAAAAAAAAAACTATATATTAAACTATATATATATATAGTTTATAAAACCATTAATATTAATATAATTATTATTATATAAAAAATAATAATATTATTATTTTGAAATAATAATTATTTAAAAAAAAAAGTTATTTTACATAATACAAAGAAACTAGAAAGAGATAGTAAAAAAAAAAAATATTATTATTTTTTTAAAATAATAATTATTTTTGAAAAAAAGAACAAAGAAAAAAAGAGATAAGAAGTATTGAAGAAGACAAAAATCGAGAAAAAGACAAAGAAGACAAAACGAAGAAAAAAGACAAGAAGTGAAGATCTAGCAAAGATTATCCATCATTGGATAAGTCAAGTCAAAGAAAGACGACCAAGTTTAAGAAAGACTCATCAAAGAAGTCGAAGGCCATCTATAGTCCAGAACGAGCATCCATCACCGAAGAAGTCGAAGGCCATCTATAGTCCAAAACGAGCATCCATCACCGAAGAAGTCGAAGGCCATCTATAGTCCAGAACGAGCATCCATCACCGAAGAAGTCGAAGACCATGGAAGCCGGTTTGCGACTACAAATAGAGGAATTAGAAGCCGCGTTAAAACGTTATCAAAAAGACAATGAAAGATTGCACAACATAAATAACAGTTCAGAAATAAGAATTGAATTACAAGAAAGGTGCAATCAAATAAAAATCTCTGACCAAGAAAGGCGTATAGAAAAATTGTATGCACAAATTGATGAATTAAAAGCCGAAAATGAATTCAATCAGAGGTCAGGAAATCAAGATATAAAGAAGGAAATAAATAATTACGAAGCAGAAATAATACGCTTGAACAAAATCGTTAGTGACAAAGATGAAGAACTAACTCAGATACGACATAAATTAGAAAGTCAAGAATCAGAGGTCGGCCAATGTCGACAACAGATAAAAGTTCTTCAACAACAAAATGACGACTCTAAAAAGGAACACAAACTGGAGATCGCAAAGAGTAATAAAGCACTATCCAATAAATCCGAAGAAATTTTCAGATTAAGATATCATAACAAGACACTAGTCACAAAAATTAAGATGTTGAAAAATAGTCGGAAGACAAAACAATCTACGGAAGACATTGAAAGAAAACTTCTAGACAAGCAGGAAGAAAATAGCTGCATCAGAAGTCATAATGAAGATCTTAAGGAACAACTTAAGAAGTATGAAGATGACAAAAAATCGCAGGTCGAATTGATCAAGAAGTTTCAAAATGATAATAGGCAGTTAGGAAACAAGTTGGAAAAGATACAGAATGAAACCTTAAAACCTCAAGAGACGAAAATAAAACTCCTAGCTCAGATCAATGCTCAAAAGACGACACTCGTAAAAGAAAATGACATTGTGAAAATTCCCTATCGACACCCCAACCATAAAAACCGATATTCTGAAAAGTGGGAAATGTCGAAAGAGGATGGTACTAATGTGATCAAAGCTCTTAATGACCGATCAGTGTGGAATCCCAACAGTCAGCAACAAATCAATTTGGGATGGATTGACCCATCCACATATCGGAAGTTATGCTCTACACTTAATAGTTCGTATCGACATGTTTCGTCAGCCATGACATCGCAAAGAACAATGTGACAAAATTATAAGGCTTTGAGGACAAAGCCTTTCTAAGAGAGTGGCAATGCTACGAACATAAAATAAGATAATAATTAAATAATTAATAATTAGGTTAACTAAAGTTAGGTTATGAAATGAGGCGTCTCCTCAACATCAAATGCCCGATCCATATTTAAGGCAGGGCCATCATTGTAACATATCATCTTTTATCCTATCATCAAATTCTTATCTATTATTCAATATGAGAGTCGGATTCGACTATTAACTTAGTGAACGGATACGTTCACTGCATTGATTAAATATTAAATATTGTATTAAATTAATCAGTAAATTATTAATTAGTTTAATTAAAGGGACGTAACCCTTCTTAAGAATGCTCAAACCTTATAAAAGGTGAGCTCTTTTAAAGCGTTAAAGCATCTTATCAATTCAATAATATATATCTTATTCAATATGGATCTCGCATCCTAGTTTTTCTGTTGCATTTGGTATTAGAGCCCAGTTTCGGCTCCTTCAACCTGAGCTCGGATTCGGCTCCTCCTACTATCGAGCTTGGTTTCGGCTCACATCTCCTGCACTTTGAGCTCGGACTCGGCTCATCAATGCCGCGGGTGAACTCGGATTCGGATTCGGCTATGGTCCCCCCTCATGCCCCTGCTCCCTGCATCCTCTCTGCCACTCCCTCACCCCTCCTTCCACCATTCTGCCCAACCTTCTGCACCACACACACCCCTCCTTCCACCGCCGCCCAACCTTCTTCCCGCATAGCATATCAGCCTCAACGTTGCACACTCACCCATCCCTCCCTACGTTCACCTTCCCCTCCACGTGCACCCCCTACCGTTCCCTCCTTCATCTCCCTCCACCTCGTCTCTCCTCCTCGCCCCATCCACAATTCACATCTCTCTTTCATGCCACCGCACTCCTCCCCATCCACGCACTCCCGTCCCCACGACCTGCAACCCCTCTCCGCCCTTCCTCCTCCACTCCGCGTGCCCAGCCGCACTGCAACCCATCTCTGCCCTCACTCCTCCCCATCTCCATGACCTGCCCACATTGCAACCCATCTCTGCCTGCACTCCCATCTCCACGACCTGCAAGCCATCTCCGCCCTTCCTCCTCCACTATGCGCTCTTCCAGCCGCCATCTCCACGAAACCCTACATCAACAAAAATTCAAAAAATATATATAAAGTTAAATAAATATTATATAATAAACTTATTATTAATAATATTTATTCTAAACTTTATAATATATATAATATTATTATTCCCAAATAATAATAATAATTATTTTTATTTGTCCTTAACCACATAAGCCAAAATTGATTCCAATTATTCACCACCACACTTAAGAAGCATGACGACGGAGTTAAAAGCTCAAATTGCGAAAATAGAGAAGGATTTCCAAACTTTCAAGGAAATGACCACCAAGAGACAAGAAGCACTTAAGAAAGAAATTAAAGAGGAAGTCATTCAAGTAATGGAGCAGAAAATGGACGACAAGTTCAACATTATGAGCAAGGAACAAAAAATGTTAGACCAAAAAATGACGCAGAACCATAATACATTAATGGAGGTGTTACAAAGGTTAATGCAAAAAAAAGACCAATTCGGCAGTCCAGACATGCTAGATGCCTCATTTCATACTTCCATACAGGAAGCACTTGCTAAGAATCAAGAAGAATTGCAAAAAGAAATAAATATTAACAATACGACGCTGAAGCAAGAGATAGAAACAAAAATACTGCCAGATATGGAGGCATGATTAAATAGCCAAATAGAAGCTATCAGTAAGATAGTATAGAATAAAAAAGACAAAAATCACCGCCAACAACGAAGCAATTCAAATATGTCACTTACGTCATCCAGTAGTTCCGATCCACCATCAAACCATAAAGCAAAAGAGAATCAATATCACCCTTACATAGTGTACCCACCTAAGGCAAAAATAGAGTTGTCGAAATACAATGGAAGTGAAGACCAATGCGTTGCTTGGCTAAACAAAGCGGAAGAATACTTCGACATTTACAATATTCAATCTAACGAGGAGAAGGTGAAATATGCGTCAATACATATGGAAGGGTACGCCTATAATTGGTACTTATGGTGGAAGAGAGATAATTTTGCCTACACCTGGAACTTGTTCAAAAATGATTTTTTTAATAGGTTTCAAGGAATCAAGGAAGATGAGTTTTTCAGTAAACTTACGAGATTACAACAAGTTGGAAGTGTTGAGGAATTCACACATCAGTGGGAATCCTTGTCGACACGAGTATTTAGGTTGTCTGACAAGCAAAGACTCGAAACCTATTTAGGAGGTCTTAAACCGTACCTCCAAAAAGAGTTAAAGTTACACGACATACCTAACTTAGAGGTAGCAAGACATAAAGCAAAAGCCGCAGAACGCAAACTGGAAGGAATAAAAACAAGAGGCGACAACCATTATCGACAAGAAAAAGAGACACAATGTAGGTACTATGAAGATACGTGGTCACCCGTCCATCAATGCCACAAACCTCAATCATATGCCTATGAAATGGAAAATAGATCAAAGCCATCTAACAGTTACTCTGATAATAGAAAGAAGAAGAAAAACATATGTCGTCGATGCGGTGATGATTGGATCCCAGGGCATAAATGTAGGAACAATCAGACAATACAGTGCAAAATCATCAATGGAAAGGAAGTGCAAGTCTCTACACAAGAAATTGCGTCCAACTCTAATACCGACACTGAATTTGAATGAAGGACGACATTAGGAAAATACTCAAGCTTTGAGGACAAAGCTTTCCAAAAGGGGAAGGAAATGCTATGAATATTAAATATTGTATTAAATTAATCAGTAAATTATTAATTAGTTTAATTGAAGGGACATAACCCTTCTTAAGAATGCTCAAACCTTATAAAACGTGAGCTCTTGTAAAGTGTTAAAGCATCTTATCAATTCAATAATATATATCTTATTCAATATGGATCTCGCGTCCTAGTTTTTCTGTTGCACGGTTACTCAAAGTCCTATGTTGCCAAGTGTCCATTCTGCGTCGTGTCATTAGAGAGATTTTGAGGTCAAAAAATGGCATCAAAACAAAGAAAATGTACTATAAAAAACAACCAATCACATTCTAGTAGATGACATCATCCCCCATGTTAAGGTGACATTGCATGAGTTAAGAATGCTTATTTGTCAAATTTTCTATGGTGGATGAAAACACATAGTTAACCAAGGTAGTGGTGTAAGTACTTTTAAGTCATAAAGTTAAGTACTCATAATGATAGTATTTTCATAAAATAATATTATTGTCATTTTCAAGTAAAGTACTCAAAATTCATAAAGAAGGTCCTTTCACATTTTTTATAAAATAATATTTTATCATTTTTATGTTTTTAATTTTAAATTATATATTCACTCCATGCTATTTAATATCATAATGTCAAACTAATATATATATATATATATATATATTCATTTCGCATTTTTTCATAAAATAATATTTTTGTCATTTTCATATTTTTAATTTTTAATTATATATTCACTCCATTTTATTTAATATTATAATGCCAAACTAATCTCTATATATATATATATATATATATATATATATCCATCCTTGTACTTTTAAAATAAATTAGATTCATGAATGATATTAATCTAAAAAATGTATGTTAGTTATGCATATAAATTTATGATTTTGATATTAATTTATCAATATAGATTTAATGAATAAAAAATAATAATAATAATGCAATGTGGGTTATAATAATATTATTAACATTTTACATGTAAATAAATTTTCAATTAAATTACATTATATTAAATTCATAAGAAAAGTACTAAATATAAAAAGTCAACATAAAATTAAAAAAATAGCTCTTAAAAATGTTTTTTATTAAATTTCATTTGCAAGTTCAAGACAAATAAATGCTAAAGGACAATGAATTTTTTGGAATTTACAATGAATCTTAGTCACATCAATGTATAGTTTTTTTATTAATTTTATTTCTAGTGTATTTTGAAAAGTAACTCAACCATGGTTATTTATATTGTGCATAGAAAATAGTGTGGGAGGTGACTTGTCATATATACCTACCCCATAAAACCCCCAATTCATAATATTTTAATATATCTCATATTTTTGTAGTACATCTCTTAGGAGGCCATTTTTTGACCTCAAAATCTCTCTAATGTATGTGTTCAAGGGAAGTTCAAACCGAGTCGGCCATTCCTCAAATATTTTTGACCAATCATGTCGGCCTTCCTTGTGTCAGTATATAGTTTTGGATCTTGCAGTTCTACCAAATTATATCAGACTATTGATCTTTGTTTCGTATAGGTTGATGTGGGATGCATTAGTGCCCTCCTTCTGATGGATCTATTCCTATCGACATCAAATCATCATCTAGGAAATGGATCTAGAAACTCAAGAAGTACCCTGGATCTTGCAATCATTAGTGGCAGGTTTCCTCGCAAATGACAGTGGCTATACATCAATGACCCCTAATTGTTTGATTCTACAAAGTGTTCGACTTCAGAACATCTATTCACACTTGCTAGTTTGTACTTAGTACCTTAGAGTCCATCATCATTATCGGTGGGTCTTTTTGCATCTGTTAACGGTATACATCAATGACCGGTAATCAGATGGTGTTTTATTATGCTTGACATCAAATCATCTATTCGCATGATATTAACTCGTACTATCGTCGGTTTGTATTGAAGAACTTGGGAAAAACAGTTGTATCACTCATCGATGCACTGCCCGAGCTGCGCAAGATTAAACTACCATGTCAGAAGTTCGATGAAGACCTTGTTCTCGCACTCATCAAAGTGCATGTTTACACTTTTGAAAAATTTGATTTTGACATGGATCCACTGTGTATTGTTCGTGGCCATGCTTGTTTACTACTGAGCATGGGTATGCCCGCCTCAAGAAGATATTATATATTTGAGAAATTGCTAAAGTTTTCCATGCATGTGTGATCCTCAAATCCTGCATCCATGAGTTTCCCTTCGCTCATCCTTGCTTTGAAAGATAAAGTGTATCAATACAAAGAGTATCAGTATACAAAGTACAAATTTCAGTAATGTATTTCGGCCCTTAGCTTCGCTTCGGGCCTCACACATTAGGGGGCATCTGTTAACAATTAAAATAGCACCCTCGTCATGTGACGAAAGAGGCATATTTTTCCCATGCACTTGCAGCAGGAAGTCATAACACAATTTCGTCCAGAGACAAATCCTCTCTGAGAAATGCATTAACATGCATTAATTGTGATTAAATAATTCTAAATGGTGCAAAAGGGCCTAAAAACTATTCAGAAGTGGGTTTTTCACTTGAAAATAATTAAAATTGAGAAAAGTGACTAATCCCACATCCACTAGAAAGACCTAAGGCTCATTTCCCAATGCTATATAAGAATGGAATGGGAGGCATGGTAAATGGTGATCAGAAAAGCAAAGGCATGCTAAAGAGATTCTAAAGGAGGAGGAAGAAGAGCTTCAAGTCTTCAAGAGCAAGGGTGAAGGAAGGGAAGATCATGACAATGGAGGAAGGGTTCACATCAAGCTTATTGGTAAAGTTGTACTTCTTCCTTGTTTCAATATGAAGTAATTCAAGTTTCTGCCATTATGATGTTTAGACATTGCTTATATTGTATGATTTAAACTGTTAAATGGCTGTAAATCTGAAGGTTGATTATCTTAAATGATGAATGAATTTAGATTTCGAAATAACTTGTGTAAATTACTTCATTTCTAACGTAATATCTCACCAATCTTTAGTAAAATAGTTAAGCTAGTGTAGACACATCCCTGCACTTATTACTATTATCAGGAGGAAGGTCAAAGTCACCCTAGGAAATCAACATCCTTCATTGAAATCTAATCTGCAGCGACCATGTTTTATCAGTGAAATTAATCACCATGGAAAGAGGAACTTCATGTTCTTCCAAAGAATCCATTGGATGATCTAACCGTCTCAGCAATTAACAAGCATGTTAATGAATATTTTCCTACACAATCCAAAGAATAAGAGGAAGCAGATGCTTCAATGACACTGAATTGGAAGTGGATTGATGATTTTGGATTTCAAAGAGCCACTAAGTTGAACCGTGTGAGGGAATGCTAGTGGTTTCCCCATCAACTCATGTTTCTAGAGTGGATGCTCAATATTCCTCCCCGGCATGAGCACGAATGGTATCAGAGCTTATGTTTTGTGGTATCGATCTACTATGAGGACTGAGAGTGCAATAAAGTTTGGTATTTTTTTCTTATTTTACTTGCTTCACATTGGATTTTGTGTTTTTTTTGTCGTGGCTCCTCTAGTTGTCTTCGAAGGAAAGTATTCCTTATATATGGCTCCTCCAGTTGGTGCAACATCTATGTCTATTGATATACCTAAGTATATTACTATTAGTAATAGTTCTCAATGATTTATATTTCAATATAAGTATATAAATCCATTTTATATATTATAATTATTAGTTATCATATTCCATAATTATTAGTTGTAATATCCCTTCCTGAGGGACATGACGTATCATATATGTGTATTATATATACCAAATGTAAATAATGAATATATGTAATGTTATCAATATGAATATTGGAATAATATGTATTTATCCTTTATTTGGATTGTGCGTGTTATTATGGAAGCTAAGATCAAGTAACCCATTAGGTTCCTTGTAGTTGGAAAGTAAGTTTCTACTTATAAAGTGAAAGGGAAAATTATTTTACGTGAAGAAAATTGTGTTGAAAAAAAAGAAATATAATTTTTTTTTACCTAGAGTATAAGTTTTAGTGTTCACGTAAGAATGAATAACCATAAAAAAGGGGAATAACTCAAGTGAAGTTCTGCATAAAATTCAAGGGTTTTAAATTATGTGGAAAAGGGAAACAAGTGGGAATAAATTCTAAAAGAATATCAATTCAAATATAGAGGTCCCAACTCAAGGATAATAAGGTCAAAGAATAATGTGGGACAATTTTTTTAATAAATATTAAAACAATTTTTTTAAAGTGGAAGTAAGTGGAACATATCATTTTTATGGAGTTGGGTACAAGTGTATCAACTTATTACCAATTGCAAAGTGTGAAATATGATGTCTCCATATAACCCATATAAGTCATTTTTCTTGATGACATGTCCATTCTATGAAAAAGAGGCTAAATGGAGGATGATTATTAAAAGACCTACAAATCGTTTTTGCCCATATTGTGATAACATGTATACTCTAATTGAATATCCATATGTCATGCAAATGTAGTCATAGATTAAGGAACTAGAATATGGATGAGCTAAACAATGAGAAAAATATAGAGGTCTCGAAGAAAAAGAAGAGGAAATTACAAGCTGAAAAATTCATGGTCATAAACTATTATCATAAATCAAGAAATTAAAAGATTGAGGCAGAATAATCATAGGCTTGAACAACAGAATCAATATCTTGAAAATAAATTATCAAAAAGGACAAAGAAATTTTCCTCTTAAAGGACCTTAATCATAAATTGGTAGAACAAATAAAAAGTTTAAGAGAAGAAAAGCCAAAGAATTGTGACTTACAAGTAAATGATGAAGCATCGAGTTGTCAAGATGTCGCAATTAACTATGATTGAGAATATCTAAAGTAGATCATAAGAAATAAATTGACAAAATCTTGTCAGATAAGGACAAAGAGTTTAATCATTTAAAGAATCACAATAAAATTATGATCACATAAATAAAGAAACTAAAACATAATGATATACAAATCTTTAAGTTCGACAAGGAAACCTTAACCGATCCAGTGGAATCAAGGAAATTTTTAAAAGTGGAAACTATAGATATAGGGAACTCAACAGAAGATCTCGAAACTAAAAGTCAAAGTGTTCCTACAAATAAATTTTCATTAGTGAAAGAACATCTAGAAATTTCATTGGAGCGACAATCCAGTGACATGTCAACATCAACATATTTAGTGAGGGGTTAAGTGCCATCACCCACTATGTAACATACCCTTTTTGCTGAAAAACATTTTATGTTGGAAACATTATGTTAACTTTTATTGTAAAGTTTAATATTGGACAAGTGTCCAAGGATCACTGTAATTTGCACAATATTTTATTATTAAATAGGAGACAAACACCTAAGGAGACTGTTGAAAGAGTGCTTACTGACCCACTAGGTGGAATGGAATCTGGGGTAGAAGGCAATGGACAAGTGGTAGCATCATGCTGCAACAAACTCGATGTTGGTATGGGACAACTCCCTTGAAATGTGGTCATAGTGCCCTGGAAGGTGGGACTGGAGCTTGAGGCTTATTTATTGAAAAACTGACCACTAAAGACCTAGGCAGTCTATATAAGAGCCATCGAATTATGAACTGAGGTTCATCACTTTTCCTGATGAGGAAATTTACCTTGGGGTTTTGCTGTGCTTGCACCCAAGAGATTCAATGAGGGGATATGCTGAGTTTATGATCATGGTGTAAGTTTTCCTGTTATACCATTGAGTGCAGAAGTTACATTGTTAAGTGCAAAAGTCATATTTTGAGTGCAGAAGTTATACTGAGTGCCTTGCTTCTACAGAGATTCCATCTACTTAGTGGTTCAGAAAGCAAGCTCGGGGGTCCAAAGGTAGCAAGTAGTTTGGCTGCTTCTTCTGGAAAAGGTTGGGAGGAATAGCCCTCCTTGGGTGTTTGCCGGCCCTATCTTCGTTTATAGGTTCTACTTGCCTTTTCTAATTCTAAGTAGTTAAAATTTCTAGCTGCAATTATAAATTTGTTGTTTAAAGGATATTATTATACACATGCATTTATTTTAGTTTCTAAACTAATTAGGATTCTGTATAGTAATGATTATGTAAGATGAATCGAATAAATATATTCTCTGCATTTTTCCCCATGCTAATGTTTCTGCATCGTACTCTAGTACAAAGAAGGAGATTAAGGTAGATAAATTGATAGGCATATTTCCAAATGAATGAGAAGGTTAATACTGTTGTATTTCATTAGTTTTTCTTACCATTAATATTCTGTAATAAATAATATATGCTTAGGTTTATAAATTTTAAAGGTATATAGCATCAAAGGCACTATAATTATTCTTGCTTAAAAGATAAATTAGGTGTCTTTCTCTTAGCATTCCTTTCATCAGTTAAGTGTTTAAGGTTCACTGTAGTTTTCTTTCACCATTTTTTATTGAAATAACAGTTGCAAAACAATTATTTCCTAAGTACACAGTACTGTCATCCAATGCTGCTAGCAAGTATATATGATTACAAAAACAAACAGAACTCTTTCCATTTCAAACAAATGCATGATTATCTAGCACTAATTTTTTATGCACAAGTAGACATTGTAGCAGTTCTGTTACATAATACACTTGATAGGGATTCTTAGATTCTTTTCTCTCTCTCAAAAACAATATAGTATTACATTTCATTTTATCTTCTTTTGTTAGTAATTACATCTTAAATAGTTGCAAGGATAAACGTAACAGGAACTACAACATTTTTATTTCATTTCTACCTTGGACAGGAATAGTAAAATCTAGAATCTAGGTTCTTCTAAGTTTTCCAAAAAGACTCATATTTTATTCTGTATTATGCCCTATTTCAATAATAGAACGAGTATTGTTTTTCTATTGTGTTTTTCAACTAACAAACTAAATAGAGAAAACATAGCATGAGTCATTTGGACAAATAGCTTACACATATACAAATCCTTTCAACATCATCATTTAAAATAGAATAAGAAAATAGTTACAATCTCATTACATAACTACGAATAGAAAAAATTGACTCTCGGCTCTTAGCCAACACTTAAATTTGACAGACATGAACAAAAAGTGACGCTTTCAATACCATCAGCTTAGGCACAAAAACGATTATCATATAAATTCCTTAAGATTGACTTAAAGAGCATCTCGGCATCAACATGAGACTACATTATCACATTTCAATTGAAAACCATTAACAGTAAAACCATATGATTATCCACCTTCAGAGTTAAACATTTGTTATCAGTACAACAAAAGAAGACTACTATCAAAGAACATTGTGTTAGGGCTTGACTTCTTAACACAAGGCTAAACCCTTGGCTCTCATTATTCCACAAAAAAAAAAAAACAGTAGATTGCAAACGATAAGTTTTCGTTTCTTTACACAAAATGGAGCACCGCTCACGATCTCAACCACACAATGACATGTCGTATGACAACACAAATTCTTTCATTTACCAAGGAAGGTATAAGGGTAAAACCCTCTCCTCTGATTATTTTCTATTACAGTTTTACTTGAAAAACAAACACTACAGAAACAACGACGAAGGGGTTGAGGATTTCATCCTCCCCAAGCTCTCAAATAGCTCACAAGCATTTCGACGAAGATCACTCCGCAAAGCCCAAGAAAATATGAAGTCTTGGAAATAATATAAAAAGGTCCATAAGTCACCTAACCGAAGAAACAGAGTAACCACCGAGGCTTACCATTATCTCTTTGTAGATGCCAGTTATCGAAACTTGAGTATGGGTTCCGGTTGACGAATGAACCTACCATTTAAACAAAGTGTGGTTAAAATGAGCTTTTGACAGAAGTCATTACATGCGAAATAACAATAACTGAAACTCTCAAAACAAAATGGAAGATACAAGGTTCAAACTCGAGAAACATTACCTTTTAAATTATCATCGGAGCAGAACGCCAAAGATACTACAAACTTTAACCATCACTCCACCACCGAATGCAAATAAGGGTGGAAAACAACTCTGGAAAAACTACCACTAGACAGACAAGAAAAGCCGAGTATCGAATCAACTTCCACGAAGAAGTTGTCACTCACCATGGAACTTTTAATACAAGCTGTTACTTTAAAACCCCCATAAGAGTATCGGCCTTAAAGCTATCAACACGTCACGGTTTCAAACCTTGGGAACTCACCACAAACACCTGCTATCGAAACCCTGAAGGCTCTCGGCTTGTCGGCCTCTCCTCAGAGCCACTACACCAAATGTCAAGGAACAATAAATTCGTAGAACATAGTGGTGGTTATGGTTAGATCCCAAAGCCCAAGACCTTTCTAGATCAACGGTGGAGATCACCCAAAGGGTTTTCACGTAATCCCAAGCAACAACCATAGTAAAGACACCATTAAGGACCCTTTCCACCAAGGAGGACAACTCAAACAACTTCAAAACCTTAATACTTACAACTCGTCTCATTGTTTGATTCATCACCATAACTTCATGTGACTAGCACCACGACGATATCAACATAGACATTCCATTGTCTCGGTGATTGGAATATTAAATGCAAAAATAAAACCAAAGTGCCTGCCAGCACAAAATCATAATGGCATTTATGCTTACTCCTCCTAAGGTATTGGTTCAATTGTAAATTTCATAACTTTATCATATCATACAGCTTGTGGTAAGTCAAGGTGGTATCAGTTCAATTGCTAGGAATCCATAATGTTATAAAGGGTCACATAGATGCACACACAATACTATATAATTATTTTTCATAGGAATATGTATAAGACTCAACATATATATATTTCAATACAGTATAGAAATTATATATAGTTCCTAGGCTAGCATTTTATCATGAATTTGTATATAGTTCCTAGGCTAGAATTTGAATATGATTTTGCAAATAGTTTCTAGGTTAGAAGTTAAATAAAATATTGCATGTAATTCTTAAGCTCTAGAGCATACAAGGACTTGCATATAGATATTGCATGCTATTTGTAATTATCCATTTCATATAGAAATTGTTATTCTTATAATTTGCATTAAATAGAAACTCACGATAATAAAATATGGAGATAAAATATGATGTATCGATCCTATCTATTGATGGTACAAAGTATTAAAAAGGGTTAGTATAGGGTTATGAACAATATAACTGACATACTCTTCGTTTTATAAGCTAGGCTAACTGAAATTTCTCACTTGGTGGCATTTTCGACATTTTGTCTCTTAAACCATTAAGACTTTGGAGATTACTGAAACTAGTTAAAAACTCTTCGGTCACACATCATAAACACAAAAAGATATTACCTGTAATCTACGAAAGGGATGATTCAAATGCTTTAGCACGAATGCTAAGTAAGCCTCGAGGTATCCTTAGGACCCCTTCATCATCAAACAAAAGAACAATGGTTAGCACTTATAAAATTCATATCATCAGATCATCAACATAAGTTATATGAAAACATAGTTAAGATAAGAAGATCATTCAATAGCATCGAAACGTAGATATTAATTAACTTGGCGCAAACAATACATCTTTAATCAGCATAGAATTTAGTACGACAAGTCGACATTAAGAAATTATTACATTTCCGCACAGTTAGATTATGCATTAAAAGCCATATTGAAAAATTTTAGATTTTTGTAAATTTTGGGATGTTACACACTCCTAATGAAGACATCATCAGACTAGTCAATATAAGAATGTCAAATTTCAATATGTCAACTCAAGCTCATGATGGACAATTTAAACCAAAGTTTATGAAGGATCAATGTACTAGGATATCACATCAAATTCCTAATTATAGAAAATGGAGTACACAAAAATCAACATATTGTTCTTACATATCAAAACTACCAAACATCTATATAGCTCAAATGCAATGACAAGGAAGGTTGAATTCATATTTTTATCATCAGAAAATTCCAAAAAGAATCCATTTAAGATGTATTGATTTTGTTTCGATGCACCAGTACTATTCCAGGATTCGAGCATCATATCTACTCACGTCTTCAACCATATTACAGAAGCAACAGTTATAGAAGACACTCTTATTCTATTCAGATGACATATTTCCCATGCTGTGAGGACAAAGCTTTTTGAAAGGGGGGAGACTTGTAATATACCTAAGTATATTAATAATAGTAATAGTTCTCAATCAGTTATATTTAAATATAAGTATATAAATCCATAATATATATATATATATATATATTGTAATTATTAGAACTTTATTATATTCCATAAAATTTATTAGTTGTAACATCCCTTCCCGAGGGACACAACTTATCATATATGTGTATTATATATACACTGAATGTATATCGGGAATATATGTAATGTTATCAATATGAATATATGAATAAGATGTATTTATACTTTATTTGGATTGTACGTGTTAATATGGATGCTAAGATCGAGTAACCTATTGGGTTCCTTGAATATTAGTAGTAAAGGAATTGCATCTGGATATGGTTCATCTCTTCCCTTTAGTGGAGAATCTGGTGTACATTACGATATGTCGTATTTGGGAGCATCTGCAGTACCTTATGATTATGGTTCACATGTCACTGCAAGTGATCCATATGGGCCTTTACACATGATGTCATCCTATCCACATGGAGTAGTTATTGGTGCAGGTACTAGGTGCTTGATTGAGACATTTGTGAATATGTGGTAGCCTTTTTTTCCAACAAGCTTGTGGTTCATCAATGGAATCTGTGATACCTTGTTTGAATTGCATTGCCACATAATAGTCTCATTCGGTCTTATAAGAGGTCTTAATTAATTCTTCGAGGATGATATCCCCGTGGAATTTGATGAGAATATTATATTCTCACATGCTTTATGCTTGGTGAGATAATGCTTGTTTTCATTGCAACAACTATTGGTTTGAGATATTTACCAATTTGATATATAGCATCATCAAACAAAAGCTTCCTTCCATCATTTAGAGAAAATTTGGAAGCTGTCCATATGGGAAACTTTGGAAAGCAGACAGTTTTCTATTTATAGGAGAAGGTATAGTATGGACATCACAACAAAACATCAAGAAAGGGTTGAGAGGTAAACCCTTCATTTTTGGAGATCAATTCAACATTAGATTCCACATAAGTGTGTAAATTCCAATTAGTGTTCTTTTGTTAGTTTACCTATATGTTGTATGTTGATACTTGCAGTAGTTGTTTGTAAGGGTCAAATAAAGAAATTTTATTTTATTTGTATCAGGTGCATTTTCGGTAGAACCTGACACCCTTCATTTATTGAGCGTGTAGTGTCTAGTTTTGACACTCAAATATACTTATGATATATATTTCCATAGCCATGTGTTTTTGTGATCTGTTTCCTTTACTGATATGCACATTTACAGGGTATAGCAATCACAAAGACATATCGAATAATACAATTTCAAGTTTGGACACGTCTTGTAGAATAAATTCTTCCTGCTTCTCACCTTTAACATGATAAGGGGGGATATCATTGGGTGAAAACGCGAATTTGGGAAACACTTTTATGACAACGGAGTGAAAAAAAACTAGTGCGCACGGATGATCACGCGAAAAAAGTCAACCTCAAACTGTAGGCTGAGAGTTTGAACCAATCACCGCGCTGTATTTTAAAAAAAACTCTCAGATGAGAGTTTGAACTAAATTCTCGGTCGAGAGTTTGGAAGATTTTTTTCGGCCGAGAGTTCATGGTCAACAAAACCTGCGA
Organism: Larix kaempferi; assembly: GCA_027924585.1. Taxonomy (NCBI): domain Eukaryota; kingdom Viridiplantae; phylum Streptophyta; class Pinopsida; order Pinales; family Pinaceae; genus Larix; species Larix kaempferi. Next base: position 2,751,211 of record BSBM01000036.1, read on the forward strand.
AAATATCTGGCATCTTTCTAGAACCTGCAACTTCAGCAAGCCCAAACCCCTACAAATTTTAAATATTATTGTCGGACTTGGTAGCAATGGATTCATCTCTAAATCTAGTGTCCAATGATATAATAATTGTTTTATTTTCGATTTGAATTTCTATTTATTAATAATTTTTTTCTAAACCTTATCCCTTAAGAAGTTTATTACTCTGAAAATCACCCGAAATGAAAATTCAATATCGTAACAAAGACAACACAAAAAAAAATTGAAATCTTCACAGAGATCTTCCTTGCCCCATACTCTTCAAAAGTGTACTTTTAGTTTTTTCACTAAGAGTCACACTAAAAATAAAATTGAAGCTTAACAACATGTGTTGATAAGGCACCATTTTCTGAACATATGCGTTTTTGATAAATAATAAAAAATAGTTCTCAAGTCCAAAAAACCTCAAAATATAGTCCATGCACAAGCGCATTGTGTGTAGATTATGATCATACATTTTTTTACCTAAAATAAATAACCATCTCTCAAAAAACTAGTGCTCACGTTGGTAGCTCATTATCCATACCTAAAATTTTCAAGTATATACCGTTGGTGAGCACCAAATTTGTCCCACGATATGTCCATAAAAAAAATTAAAAAAAATACGAGTAGAAATCTAATTCAAATCTCTAAAACATTTTTGTTTACTTCAAGTTGAAATTCTTAAGGGAGATATGGGTTTGAAGAGGTCGAAGTTGAAAAACATAAAATTTAGCAGTTGTTTTTGTAAAAAACAAGCCAAAAGTGTTACCCAACTTCGCTTTTTCATCCCATTGACAGTTAGGCTTCAAGTTTAAAGGCCTTATCAATATCACAACAAGAATTCATGGCCTTCTTCAAGTGAGCTGGAACAAGCAAGCTTGAGCCACAACCAGATTCGACGGCCAAATTCAAAGCTGTATCCAGAAGACACAAAGGGAACCATTAGATCATGGTATTTCGTATCTAGTTTTTGAAACTCATAACCACCATGAGATCTTCCACTCCTCACTTTGTTCCTGACAGGTGAGAATGATTAACCGTCAGAAACAAGAGAGTGAGAACAAGCGAGCCGGAACAAGAAATCCTGAACTAGAGTCAAAGCCATGTTCCACTAATCTCCATGATAGTTTGTGGTCATCCTAAAACCACCCATTTAGTAGAACACTTCAACCTATTCTAGATATCATATGGTGGTCCCCAAACCACCATTTTCCATAGGATCTGTTGAGCCTTCGTGACAATTTCTAGAGAGAAACTTTGAGCAAGAACTAGAGTTTTCACCATGTTCGAGAGTTTTTGGTCAACCATAAACCATCCACTTAGAAGAATACATCAAATTTTGCTATCCATTTTGGTTTGTGGTCATCCAAAACCACCAATTCAGAGAGGACTTATATTTAGTAGATGTCAACTTTAACTAGCTTTCTTAGCCAATTCGGATTTTCAAGTTGGATATGTTCAGCCTTTGGAAGCTATCCACTTCCAGTTATTCATCTCTCTTTTATTGGACTAACATTCACCCCTTTAGACTAAGGGGGATATTGCTGGAACCTAATCCATCAGGTTAGGTGGAGATGAGGAGTCATCTCAAAAGTCCAAGAGACATCTTGAGAATATGAACCCAAGATTCATTCTCATTGTATAAATTGTACATTTGATTAATGAGAATTATGTGCTTTTCATGCCTATCATTTGTCTTTGGTTAATTCTTGGATTCTTTTCTATGTTCGGATCCCAACAGGGTCGAACCCTAACCTCATATGTAACGACTATAAGTCTACATCAATATCAATATATTGTATCCATAGTCTTACGCTTAAAAGACAAATAAAATATTTTAAAAAAAATTATAGGAAAATCCCACGACTGTGAAATTCTATGTCATGACAAATCTAAAGAGCTGAGGATACCTCACAAAGAAAGAATGAGCATCAAATTTGAAGAAGAGTGAAAACTGCAGTAAAAAAGAGCAGAAGAATAATAATGCAGTAGAACTCATATAGAAGCAGAATAATATCACATGTTCCAATAATCAGTATAATAAACAATGATGTTACAATGGATTATCACCACTGGAGTTCTCTGAAAGACTCAAAGTCAACTGAACTGAACCTAAAATCAGCTAACTGAAGTCACAATTAGTTAACTGACTAAGGAGGGTGAAATAGTGAGTCTGTCATGCATGCCAGTAAAAAAAGGGCACATGAGGCCACAATCAGTGGCTTCCGAAGCTCTAACCCCCCACAATATCTAGATGACTCAGCTGGACTGCACCGGAACACTCAGTAGGTTCCTATAAAATAGGGAACTGGCATAAGTGGTCCTAAAATGATTCATGTAGGGTTCAAAAGGTGCTAGATGGATACTGGATGACATATGCACACCACTAAGGGGGAAATGACATCATCAACAACTAGGAAAAATAAATAATGCTATGTAGGACAAGGATGGAATATTGAAATATCCTAACACCCCCCCTTAATCCATAATTTTGCATCCTGGGCCCCGGTTACTAAGACCAAAGGTCACCCATACAATCAAATAAATGATAAAAAATAAAGAACTGTCCATGAACCAAGGAAATGGGGGAAAACCTCATGGGAAAAATACCCCCCCTCAAAAAGAACAACAGTAGGGAACTCAAAGAACCTTCATGCTAAGCAGAGAAGGATAACAATCTCCTCAGTGAATGTATTTGCAAAACGATTGGCAAGATGCTCCTCTGTAGGATAGCAATGTAGGTTTTAGATTCGGATTTGCTCCTCTGATGTGCCTCCCACTGTGTAGAAGTTTTATTTGCCAAAACAAGTTTTTTAGGATCCCTTCTTGCTACTAGAGTGAATGGATCATTGTGGTCCAAATCATGAACCTCTGAGTAAATTTTCTTAGACAACCGATATTGTTTCCTGGTTTTAGATCCCCCATGGCAAGTCTCTCCAAGATATTGTGGATCAAACCCCACCATCATGCAGCACCTCTCTGAGAGAAGTGGATCTGCATGACATAGTGCAAGTTTTGCATGATACTGAGATTTGGTGGTTCTATGGTCAGATGGATCCCCAACTGTGTTCCTAGCAGCTACAAGGACTTTGTGAGCCCATATTGGCCTTGGCCATGGATTGGGAGCATGTGTTGGATCTGGATCTGAATCTGAATCTCCTTGAAATTTATTCTCAATATCAAGATCTTGATCCTCATATTCATTAGAATAGGTATCACTCTAATCTTCATCAGATTCTGATGGGGTAGGGAGAGAGTATGGAAACATGTGAGAATTCATATGCCTTGGAGGCATGGTTTGCAAACCCTTTCACTATAATCTTCCCAGTGGAGATATCTGCAATATCAACTGTGTCAGGACCAAAGACCACTTTCTTCGGTGAACCTATGTGAGTCATCTGATATACATACAACAAATTTGCCAGAAAATAAGGCACAAATAGAAAATTATTGAACTTTCCATGCTCCATATGTATTGTACCCTTCCCTTCAGCATAGATCTAAGATTTCTCTCCCATGTGAATAATCAAACCATCTTTGAGATCTAGAGAATAAAATGATTCTCTGGAGGAAACCATGTGGTTGGAGGCTCCTGGATCTATGAGGAGGGATTGTGATTTTGAAAATCCAGCCTTCAATGCATGGAAACTCTCATGACCACCAGACTCACTTCCAGAGTCAGTCTCTATTGCACCTTTTGGGAGGAAAATGTTGTGCTATTCAAGAAGCTTGGTCAACTCATCTATCTTCTTCTGCATGCAATATCTCTCTAGGTGGTTTCCTTTCTTGCAATAGGAACACTTGGATTTCTCAAATCCCTTCTGTTTTTCCTTCTTAGAGATGGAGGCTCATTTTGATGGACTTGACTTAGAATTCATCTTGGGTTCAGATGGCCTCTTATCCTTGCCTTTACGCTTCCCTTTTCCATTTGCACTTTTTGCTTCTCCATCCATAAGAGCTTGATCTTTGGAGGCCTTCAAGGCACCCATATGGATCAACTTATCTTGTTCTTGGATGAGGGATTCAGTGAAAAAATCGAAGGAGGGCATCTTCCAACCAGGGATTGACATTCGCCTAGAATGGAAGGTAGAGACAAACATGGAGAACTCAGGACCTAGCTTGCTCAGAATGGATAGCACCAACTGCTCATCCTTCTTCTCAATGCCACATTGCTTGCATTACATAACTAGACATTTGAATTTTGAAAATAACTATTGAATGGTATCGAAACTAATCATTTGTAGAGCAATCAACTCATTTTCCAGAATATGGCCTCTTAGCTCATATTGTTTTCTGAAGAGGGTCTCTAACTTCAACCATAACTCTCTTGGAGTCTACAATCCTTCAATGTGGAAGAGTATATCTCTGGAAATATGAATACACATGAAACCAAATGCTTCATCCAATCTATTTAGATACTTGGTTTTCTCCATAGTTGAATGTGGTTCGGTATCCTTCCCCATTGTCACCCTCACACATCAAGATGTCGACATTCCGACAAGCCTCTTCTTTTTTAAACATCGGTTGACCTTTAGCTGATATCCCACAACAATACGGTCTCGTCGTATATCTGACATGACATTGTTGAATATCCGACCACAAATATATTAATTTACATGTCGGATATCCAACCACAGTTTCTTTCTTGAACGTCCAATATCCGAACACATGGAAGTCAGATATCCGACCACATTTTCTTTAAGGAACGTCCAATATCCAACCACAAGGCAGTCGTATATCCAACCCAAATTATTTTACAGATAGTCGGATATCCGACGCATATACCCACAAAAAAAGAAACAATCTGTCGACAGTTTCTGTCGGTGGTATGGCATGGTCGTCGGAATATCCGACGCATATACCCACAAAAAAAGAAAACCTCTGAAGACATTTTCCATCAGTGGTATGGCATGGTCATCGGAATCATTGGAATGGTCGTTGGAGATCCAACCAATATGGGGAATGTTTTAAAAAAAATACTAGTCCTATGTATATTTTGCTACACAGGAAACTGTTTAGGTGTCACAATTTGAAAAAAATCTAGCTCCTCCAACTATGGAGTGATATCCTCAGGATAGAAAGGTTAAGAACTTGGAGTAGAAGGTGTCACATACCCCAATTTTGTAAAAATTATGTAATTGTTTTATTATATTCCTGAGACATTATGTTAAATTTAATGCTAAGTAGGAATTGATGACTCAGCAGAGTCACTGGAAATGGAATGTAATTTAGAATATTTTATTATTAATAAATAAATTATGGAGACAACAGCATGGGAGAGCTGTTAAAAAGAGGTTACTGGTCAAACTGGTGGATGGAACTAGGTGGAAAGGCAAATGACAAGTGGCAGCATCCTCAAACACTTCCTAAGTTACAGGTGGCAACTTCCCTATATTTGGGGTCATGATTCCCCAAGAAAGTGGAATCTGAGCAGGTGGCTCATTAATGACAGTTAACCCAACAAAGACCTAGGCAATCTTTTAAATAGTACTCAATGAACTGAGCTGGGGGTTCAATTGTTCTGGAGGGAGAATACATTCAGGTGAATGCTATTCAGGAGTCCCATTGAGGAAGAGGGAAATACAGTAAGGAAGTTGTTGAGAGGGATGCGGCAGTAACTTGGTTCCAGTTTAGTTGTTTTGGCTGAGTGAATTGTTTTGCTGCACCTAGTTCCAGCCAGGGAGACCAGATCAAGCTCGGGGGTCCTGAGAAGTGCTGTCTGGGCACTCTCCAGGAGTTGGTAGGGAGGAACAGCCTCCCATTGCTGTTGTTGTCCTCAGATTAAACAGGTTCTGCTATTTATTGATTTATGTTTATTAAGTATAAATGAATGTCTGTTATGATTATCATCTATTTGTCTGAATAGTATCAGTTTAGTAAAATATAATATCCCAGAATATCAGTAGTAAGATTTTAAATAATTACTGTGTTTTCAGCATCCCTTCATAGCATTATTTCAATACTGATAAGGTATTTTCATGCATGCTATACAATAGTAATATCGCAAGCAATAGTTTATTATTGAAATTTTGCAAGCCTAGTTTAATTATATTAGTTAAATAGATAAGTAGGGTTTATGTATACAGTAAGTATTCTCGGGGAATACAACTTGTTTAAACAGATATAGAAAACAGTATTAAAAATGCAACCTGATATATTACAGTATCGATAGTATTATTAATATCGTTGCAGAATTTTGGTAGCCACAGTTATATTATGTATGTCAGGGTACAAACCCTAGTCAGAGTTTGACTAGTTTTAAATCTATTATTTACATCAAACACAACCCTAGCTAAAGATTACCCATTCTTTATCTATCAACAAAACGATTATGCAGAAAACCCTAACATAACTATATTTAGCTCATTATCGAGCTTAAATCTTAACGTAATATCCTTCTCTTGACTATCAAATATCGACAGAGTTACATTTATAAAACCTATTTATTTGTGTAAAAACCAAAAGAATAGTAGCAGAGTAACTTAGCTCATTTATCAAGTTTGACAGTAAGGTAATGTCATTTTTCCTTTACCCTCCGATAACAACATAGTCAAACTCGAGTGACAAAAAGAAAAAGAAAACTAACCCACATCACCACTATAAGTTTTTACCCTATCTCTCCAGTTTCTACAACAATAAATCACCAGCAGAGATTTATTGTAGTTATTAACTTTTTAACAGAAGAATAAAAAACAGAACGGTATCTAGCTCGAGTTCGAGCTTAAACCAAATAGCATTTTCTTCCTTAAACTTCCATTCTTATCCACAGAATCATAATCGTAACAACAAAAACAACATTTAAACAAAACCACCACTATCATTTCGGATTGAACCCTATCAGTTCAGACACTACAAAGTAATTAAACATTAAGAACTAAGATAACGATTTCACCTACGGCCGCAACCCAATTATTATCAGAAGTATTCACTTAAACGTAGGAATTTTAAACACACGCCACACACCAGCTCCAGTACACCGAATGACTGTAAGAAGTCATTTTATAAAGCTTAAACTACACAAGAAAAACGCATACAATAAACAAGCCATTGGGTAGAAAAAACCTTTATATTAAGTTAAATTCAAACCCTAGGTAAAAACCTGGAGCAAACTTGCTGAGTACAGTGCAAAAATCATAAGGCCGTAACCTCATCATTTAGACAGGCTCACGGCCTTGTCTTCTCCTCTTTTATACATTAAACCTTCTGTAGCAAAACCCTATCTACTATAAGCAAAAACAATAATTTACAATCGGCCGAAGCCATAACAATTCCTTCACATTACAGGGTTAACCTATCTAAGGACTTGTGGTAACAATCCGTTACAAGACTAAACAAAACAGAGATAGCACACAGAGTGGTTCTTTCCCAAACCCAAACCCTTATCGCCTTAACAACCAGCAAGAAGGAAAGTGCCGTAGTATAAACCAGGCTTACTCGGAACGCCGTAGTAGGAGCTTGTAACATCTACGCATCTGAGAGGAGCCAGAACCTGCAACCACAGAGTGGTATCAATCACAACTTAATTATGTTAAACCAAATCTTTTAACAAAAATAACAAAGGAGCAAAAAAATGACTTACCAGCAAGCTAAAAGGATTTCGACCACCATGAAAAGCCTGATACTCCCGAGCAGAGCAAGTGTAATACACCACCCTCATTTTCGAATGAACAAACGAGTTGACAGAAGCATGGGGTATCTTCCATTCAGGAAACTTTAACAGAACCAAATCAAGAAATTACAGTCAAGCCGTGACAGAGACAGTGTTGGAAATAAAGAAAGAACCCTAGGTTCTAACAACCATTCAGTTGCCTAAAACAACGTATAACGAACCCACTCCTTACAGATGACAAGTACAAAGGAGTGAAAGTGCATAGGAGACTGTCACCCAGCACAGTAACAGGAAGGTTCGAGCAGGAGGATTCTCAGAGAGCCCAAGCCCGAAGGCGAGGAAAAATGCCAAGCTAGGGTTGAGTCAACACTTTATACCATCCACACTTGGTCCTGAAGGCACCACGTATCACTTTAATATTTTCCATGCTGTGGGTCGACGATCCAATGTTCCATGTTGAGTTTCAAATCGTTGATGTTTCAATTAAAATCATAGCGTGGGTACCTCAAACCCAAAGGTTAATCATGAGCATGGATATTCAAATATGGTCGAGACACCATAATTTAAACCACCACATAATTTATGTTAAAACAATGCCATCGATGTTTGCCTAGTGAACATTTATGCATCGCCCTACAATCAAAATATATATATAAACCTTGTCAAAAAAATATTCAAGATTTCGATGAGGAATTCAATATTATTTCCAAATAGAAACCAAGGCACGGGAAACAGAAGTATGTCATAGTTATTCATAATGGTTGCATATTATAGCTTACCTATCATCTTTTAATAATCAGAACAATAGAAGAATGCCATTAAGTCTTGATTTGTAATGATCCACAACTTGGACTTACTAACCCATGTAATATAAACACCATTTAATTGTTTTTGAAGTATTCTATACATAGAGAAAATTCATTTGCATTGGAAACGTTATAAAAACAAGGGTTTAATATAAGCTTTATATGGTTCACAAAACCTATCACGACCTTTACCAATCACCTTGATCTCATGGTGATAAGACGTAGATCTTTTCCTGAAGTCTATGAGATAGTGAAATGATATTGGATTTAGTCGTTACAAATATGCTACCATAATGCTAACTACGATAGCGGTGCACAGATGAATTAGGGCTTGTCAGTCCTTCTGTAGGTGACTTTCAATGGTAGGATTCCAGTTACTTAATTCTTAAGTTGGAGTAGGGTCACTCTAGACCATTTCATTACTGTTACGATACAATAATAATCACTTATTTGTTTCAGACATTTGTAATGATAAGTAGACTCTTGTTATTTTAATGCTCGATGAGTTTACTCAGGTTAGCTTGTAATTCCAAATCCGTTGTCAATCATAGACATAAGAATATTTAGTCAATCCATACAAATCCTGAGATGTAAGAGGAGACTTGTAACTGATAGAATATCTTGCAAATGATAGGAACAAGCATATTATAACATTTATAACTATAAACCTGAATTGATGCAATAACAATGGTGGGGTAAAAATTGCACTGATTATGATAATCCTGTCATACTCTAAAGCTCTAAGTAAGAAAATTCATTGCAGATCAGTAATGGACTGATACTCCTTAGGACTATCTAATTCTTTTATTTTTCAAGGAAAATAGTTATCATAATCTCTATTAAATTCTAAATTTCTATCAGTGAAGGTCATAGGCAGAGTGCTACCTTCAACACCTGATAACTAGGGTAGCATGCTTAGAATTCTTGCGGAATGAATTTGGTACAGCTAAATGATTTTTAATGCTTTAAAAATTATTGCAGCGATTCGAACATTATCTGGATATCTATAAGAGAAAGACATTTCGATGCATTAGCTCGGAAGCTAAGTAAGCCCAGTTATCATGACATTTCCCCCTTGTGATTGAGAAATAGAAAACTATCAGCAATGGTAAAGATACTCATAACAAAATCTAAGTACAATAACAACTCATTTAGACACGTTTATGATAATTTTAACTAATCAAGTAGATCAATGAATGCTTATATTAATATTACATGCTAATTTAAAAATTTTAAATTTTTCGGAAATTTTGGGTTTTGACATGTGGTATCAAAGCATGGTTCATACACTAGGCCTTGATGTGACTCAATTAAGTTTCCGCAAGACAATGACAATGAAAAGAAAAATTTATATATATATATATATAATGTACTAACTTATATTTATGTTTCATAAACACAGAGCAAAAAATTTCCTTTTTCTGAATCTAACAGGCAGGTATGGAGAAGCTAGGAGAATATGCTGAGGAGGAATCTCCAAACAATGAGACAAGAAGGATGTCCAGAGAACCTGTGATAGAGGAAGTGATTGCTCACTCCTCAGAGCTGATGCAGACTATAAATGGTCTAAAGACTGAGATAGAAACAGTCAAGAAGGATAATGAAAGGATTCTGAAAACTCAAGAGCAGTTAAACCAAATTTTGATGGAAAAATTTCAGACTGAAGGAAGAAGCAAAAGATCTGAATCTGAAGAAGCCAGTCATCAAAAAGGGTCTAAAAGGGTGAAACTAGCTAAATCTGACAGCAGTTCATCATCTGAAGGAAGAAGGGAACAACACAGTTATCACACTACTAGTGACAGCAGTGAGGCTGAGTTGTATAACAGAAAGAAGAAATTCAGGCCTTACGAAGAGATTTCCGGGGAGTTTAAGAAAATAAAACCCCCAACTTTCAATGGAGAATCTGAAATAGGAGAAGAGGCAGAATCCTGGTTATCCAGGATGAGAAAATATTTTCAGATCTACAATTATTCAAATCAGATGAAGGCGAGAATGGCCATCTATAACCTTTCTGGAAAGGCAGATATATGGTGGCAAGACTTGAAAAGGGTCAAGGGGATCAAAGAAAAATAGGTCAATTGGAGTACTTTTAAAAGATACTTCAAAAAGAAATTTCTGTCTGAACAGTATTATGAGGAGAGGGCCAAGGAATTTTATGAATTAAAGCTAGGATCTATGATGATGAAGGACTTAAACAGTAAGTTCTTAAGTCTGTTGAGATATGTGTCGTACTTTGTTGAAGAGAAACCTAAAGTACAGCGGTTCCTTAGATGCCTGCCATATCATATCAAGGACAGAATCGAATATGATAACCCCAAAACTCTGGAAGAAGCTATGCGTAAGGCTAATTTCTGTTTTGAACAGAATAAAAAGAAAGAAGGAATAGCCAACTGGAAGGCTAAAAAGAACAGTAATCAGCTGGAGTACAGGAAAAGGGAGTTTATACCCCAGAAAAATTTCAAGAATAATAAAAACAGAAACCATTTTAATGGTAAAAACTTCTAGGGAAGCAAAAATGGAGTTGCTAATAATTCCAGTAACTTCAAGGGCAGCAAGGAGGTTTCTAACAATCATGGAAATTACACTAAGAATTTTGAACGAAAGGAGCCTGTTAAGTGCTGGGAGTGCAATGGCCCACACTATGCATCAGTTTGCCCAAATCGGAAGAAACCAAACAGCAATATTCATACTATACAAGATGAAATGACTGTTGGAGACTTTGCAGGAACCATGCCCCGAATTAATGAAGCATTGGAGAACCGTCAAGCGGACTATCAAACTTCCATGGTGGAAGTAGGAGGTATGGTTAACAAAACCCCTGTAACTATTTTAATAGATCCAGGTGCTAGCCTTAGTTATATTTCACCACATATAGTAGAAAAATGTAATCTGACTGTTGAAAGGTTTGATAACTCTTGGTCAGTACAACTAGCCACTGGGGCAAAAAGGAAGGTGAATTGTTATGTTAAAGAATGTACTCTAGATATGAATTATTTTCAAACTACTGTTAAATTAAATATTCTGCCACTTGGCTCGTATGACATACTTATTGGTATGGACTTGTTAGAACAGCATAAGGTAGTTTTAAACTGTTTTGATAAAACTTTTACGTGTGTAAACAATAATGAACAGCCTGTAACTGTTAGGGGTATTCCTAGGAAAACAATAATCAGGCAGATTTCTGCTTTACAACTTAAAAGGGCAGTCAGAAAAGGGTGCAAAGCCTATGCTGTAACTATCACAGATGAGGCAGATAAGTCTGAAATCAGCAAGATAACAGTAGAGGATATCCCTGTAGTAAACGAATTTATTGATGTTTTTCCGGAGGAAATTCCAGGATTACCTCCCAAGAGGGAACTGGATTTCACAATTGAGCTGGAACCAGGTGTTGTACCCAGTTCAAAAGCTCCATATTGTATGAATATTTTGGAGCTTAATGAATTAAAAACATAGTTAAAGGAGTTAATAGATAAGAATTACATTCAACCCAGTGTGTCCCCTTGGGGAGCACCAGTAATTTTTGTTAAAAAGAAGGACGAAACTATGCGACTTTGCATAGATTACCTTCAACTAAACAAGATGACAATTAAAAACAGATATCCATTGCCTCGCATAGATGATCTGTTTGATCAGCTACGTGGAGCTACGGTATTCTCTAAGATAGACCTGAGATCGGGCTATCATCAGGTAAGAATTAAAGAAGAAGACATTTTCAAAACAGCTTTCAGAACAAGGTATGGACATTACGAATTTGTCGTAATGACATTTGGGCTTACTAACGCCCCAGCCGTCTTTCTGTGCCTAATGAATAACATAATGCATAAATACTTAGATAAATTTGTTGTCATATTCATCGATGACATTTTGATTTATTCTAAAAATGAGGAGGAACACAAAGAACATTTACGGATAGTCTTACAAGAACTGCGAGAACAGCAGCTCTTTGCAAAGTTCAGTAAGTGTGATTTCTTCAAAGATGAAATCTAGTACTTAGGTCATGTAGTGACTAAGGAAGGGATTTCAGTTGATCTTGAAAAGATCCGGGCAATTGAAGATTGGCCAGTACCAAAAGATGTAACAGATGTTAGGTCCTTCATGGGAATTACCGGTTATTACCGGAGGTTCATTGAAGGCTTTTCAAAAATAGCCAACCCAATCACTTCCTTACAAAAGAAAGGCAAGAAGTTTGATTGGAAATTGAAGTGTGAAGAAAGCTTTAAGAAATTAAATACTTTATTAACAACTGCGCCTATTCTAAGAATAACAGATCCTAATAAGGATTTTGTGGTTTGCACTGACACTTGTAATGATGGTTTAGGCGGAGTGTTGACTCAGGATGGGCATGTCATTGCCTTTGAGTCCAGGAAGTTGAAGATTCATGAAAAGAATTATGCCACTTATGATTTAGAATTAGCTGCTGTTATTCATGCTTTAAAGATGTGGCCACACCACTTAATAGGCAGAAAGTTTACTTTAATGACTGATAATAAGGGTCTGAAATACCTTTTAGATCAGCCTAACTTAAATGCAAGGCAAGCAAGATGGTTGGCCTTCTTAAGTGAATATGATTTCGAAATTCAGCACATAAAAGGAAAGGAAAATAAGGTGGCTGATGCTTTGAGCAGAAATGCAAGGCTGAATTTTATATCAGCTAGCAGCACGTATGCCTCTGATTTGAATGAACAGTTGTCTGAAGGGATAAAATCAGATGAAATTTATCAACATTTACAAGCTACAACTAAAGAAAAACCTACAGAAAGTTTGATAAAGGGTTACAGTCTAAATAAAGATGGATTTTTATTATTTAAAGACAGGCTGTATGTTCCAAATGTATCTAAAGTTAAACTGTTAATTCTGGATGAGGTTCATAAAACCCCTTACTCAGGGCATCCAGGCTACCAGAAGACTGTCACCATGTTGAGAAAAGACTATTTTTGGCCTAATATGAAATCTGAAACAGCTGAGTATATAGCTAGATGTTTGGACGGTCAACAAGTAAAAACGGAGCATCAACATCCAGCTGGGTTACTCCAACCTTTACCTAATCCTAGTTGGAAGTGGGAAATAATTAGCTTAGATTTCATTACTGGATTACCCAGAAATCAAAATCAGAATGATTCAATTATGGTGGTAGTAGATAAGTTAAGTAAATCAGCACACTTTATTCCGGTTAAAACCACTTACAAGGCTGCAAACATAGCGGATATATTTCTGAAGCAGATTTTTAGGTTACATGGTGTCCCAAAGGTTATTATTTCATACAGGGATCCTAAATTCACAGGAAATTTTTGGAAATCTTTGTTTAAGGGACTAAACACAACATTGAATTTCAGCACTTCCTTCCATCCTCAGACAGACGGACAAACTGAAAGAGTTAATCAGGTATTGGAAGATCTGCTAAGAATGTATGTTAAGGATCAACCAGGTAAGTGGGAGGATTATTTACATTTAGCAGAATTTGCATACAATAACAGCTATCAATCGTCAGCTAAGTTCAGTCCTTTTGAAATTCTGTATGGGCGTAAATGTAACACTCCTATCTCTTGGAATAATCCAGTAGACAGATTAGTGTTAGGTCCTGAATTATTAAAAGAAATGGAACATATTGTGAAACAAGTGCAGGTAAATTTGAAGATTGCCCAGGATCGGCAAAAGAGCCAAGCAGATTTGAAAAGAAATCCTAAAGAGTTCCAGGTGGGTGAACATGTGTTCATAAAGGTAAGACCAAAGAAGAGCTCCCTAAGATTGGGGAGTTGTGCAAAATTAGCACCACGTTACTGTGGTCCGTTTGAAATTTTATCTAGAATTGGTCAAGTTGCTTATCAGCTAGCATTACCACCTAATTTAAAAGTGCATAATGTTTTTCATATTTCTGTTCTGAAAAAGTATGTTCATGATGCTACTCATGTGATTGATTGGAACGTTGTACAGGTAGAACCAGAAGGGGAAGTTCTGGTAGAACCGGATTGTATCCTCGGGAGGAGGGAAATTACTCTGCGGAACCGCACAATTGGACAGCTGAAGGTGCAATGGAAGCACCTTAGTCCGGAAGAAGCTACCTGGGAACTGGAAAGTAAGATGCGGGACGCATCCCCAAATCTGTTCGAGAAGGTAGCTGAGGATGAGGAATAAGTAACATCGAGGACGATGTTACATTTTAAGGAGGTGTGTATGTCACATACCCCAATTTTGTAAAAATTATGTAATTGTTTTATTATATTCCTGAGACATTATGTTAAATTTAATGCTAAGTAGGAATTGATGACTTACCAGAGTCACTGAAAATGGAATGTAATTCAGAATATTTTATTATTAATACATAACCTATGGAGACAACAGCATGGGAGAGCTGTTAAAAAGAGGTTACTGGTCAAACTGGTGGATGGAACTGTGACGTTCCCCAAATAACAATAGGACATTATGTTTCCAAAAAAAAAAATATTCATATTTTATATTGTTATCATTGTGAAATTTATTTCAATAAGAGGGCTAGATGAAAAATCTGCCGAATAAGTCCTTGGAGGATTGTTGTAAGAAACAATTTCTATTTAAATTAATTTTTCTTTTAATAAAAGGATGAGCAGGAACAGCCAAGTTAAATGAGGAGATCATGCATGGAAAAGTGGGGGACAAGTTAGAGTTAACCTCTGGGAAACCAGAACAGGTGTCAGAAGTGTATTTAAGACACTAGACACCCCCTGAAAATCAGGGATTTACTTAGCTGTGAAAATTCCATGAGGAATTGGCTGCTAATGGTAAGACCTAGGCAAAAGCTATAAAGGAAGGGCATATGTGAGAGGCAGGACGCTGCTGAGTATGCCGGAGAGGATTATACTTGCTGTGTGAGCACTTTGTGTTAGGCAAGGTATTTCCGGGATCGTGACTGAGATTCGAGGTTAACAGTCCACATTTTTCATGCATGCATCTGCGTCGGCGGTGATTACGGAAAGACTTGGTGTTTGTGCCTAATCTACGGTTGGGTGGAACTTGGCTGTTCCAACTTCATTCGGGTTATCAGTCCCAGGTTTTTTCTAATTACAGACTCTAAGTATTTCCTATTATTTTATTCTGTCCAGATTAGTTAAAATAAGATTTTATGCGTAAGGAAAAATATTAATTATATTACTGTCAATAATTGTTAGATCGGCTAAAGAATAGACATTTAGTACTCCCGTGGGATTTTCCTTTGGTTAATCTAACCTGAGTTATTCATTGGCATAGATTAAGCTAATTTAAGACTGGTAACTTCAACCGACGTTTGTACTCAGACATTTGTGATAAAATGTATTGGAAGATATTCATAAAATTAATTCTCAAAGGTTGAATTTACAGAGATATTGATTTGTATTAATAGTAAGTCGATCTATTATTTGACCCTGTAGGTATTCATGTTTCAGGTAATAATTAATTTCTTCTGAAACAGTAATCGTCGAGAGCTGGGTTAGTGTTCAGCGTGGAATGGTAGAGGAACCCCAATAATCGACATCCTTTATTTATATCATAGCAGTCGTGGTAATCCTTTTTTTCTTTTTTTACCTCTGCATTGACAACGAGGACCTTTACATAGTCGAATAGGATCCTAATAGCCTTTTGAGATCTGGAATATACATTTTTATTGCTTCTGCGTTAGCATTGTGGATCTCCATATGATTTGTTATAGCCAAGTTCAATAACTAAACCCTATGTGGAGATCGATGTTATATCCTTCTACCGTTAAAAAAGATAAAACTATATTTTAGATCGGAGCATAAACGTATCTCCTGGGATTTCTGTGTTGAAGGGCTTAAGGTAGAATCCATCTACTATGTTAGCAATGTTATCATGAGATCAGTAGTGAAATTGATGCAGGTAACTCGATACCTGGAAATACCAAGTTAACGTCTACCTTTGATTGTTAAAAAACTGTTAGCTCAACCCTTAGAGCAACGAGTACCCCTTTACAACAAATCCATCTTTATTCTACAAAGAATCTTTAGTACAAAAAGGAAAAATCGCTAAGTCACATCTTTCAAGATATATATTTAACCTAGGGTTTGGTCGTGGTTCTTTCCCGGTGGAAGTATAGGAGAGGGTAGCTATTGAAGCAGATTCCGTGTACCTTAGACCAAAAATTTAGCTGATATAGGAGATACGAATTGCAAGAATTATCTTTACTATTTAAACTGGAAGGAATGAGAAACCCATTTTCGCAAGATCCACTTTCAAAAGTAGAATTTTAGAGGGCATGGAACCCTGAAACTTAAATTCCAGATAATTACAATAACCTGGAACCGGATAATAAAATTCATTTAAGATACAGAAACGAAGAGCCCTTTGAACTTAAATGTTATACAGTCCTTTTTGCCTCCTTAAAAACCTAGGATCCTCACGGAGGAAGTAATATAAAATATTTATTACATTAAATTCGTGACAGCAACACCCTAGGCCACTTTGAACCTTTGGAGCTGCGAAAGACTAACCAGAATAGGAAATTACAACACTCCTTTGTCGTTGAAGAAGGATATTGCCAATGTTGTTTCCTACCTTTGTAGGATGGTGTAGGGAGCGATGCCACTTACCAGATAGGGAAGGCTCCTCCTGTAGCCTGTGCCTTTTCAAGCTGGTGGTGCCTGACATCATGAGCATAATAAGTTATCACCTTAAAATGATAGACTGTTAAAAGAACAAAAATTGAAAAATCTCCGAACCAGGGCATTCGAGATTACCTCAGAGGTATCAAAAATGAAGTAGCTGTTCCTTGAGGACTTAAGATAAAAATTCTGCATGGAGTACCCACGATGGTAACCTAGGAATACCAACAGACCCGAAGTATAGCTGTATCGTCGGTCTGCTTTCAAAACAAAACCATCAGACCTCAATTCGATTTCCAGATAGTAAACAAACAACCAGGGGTGAATGAATACAGTTCGAGGAGGTTATTACACTCCAGGAAACGAGACAATCATGTAGTAATTCCAAGGTGCAGGTGGCACTTTCGTATTCGATCATCTTAAATGAAGTCACATGGCCGACCTTACAAAAACTGCTGCTGGAAAGTTTTTGAAATACACACCCAGTACCCTGTAACCTGTCAAGGTGCAGGTGGCACCCTGCCGATAATCAAAGAGTTATGGTATCTTTTGGACAACCCGATAGAGCTTTGTAGAAGATATGGAAGTACACCTTACATGCTACAATTCTTTATTAAATCATAACTCCTACAAAAGAAAATGTGAGCGAATGAAAGATCATAGTATAGTGTATTTTTCAACCATAATAATTTAAAAAAATGTCTCTTTACCAATACCCTCGTAAGGCAGGTGATGGGACAAACGAACCATGTTGTTGGTCCATGAAATCTAGTAGTTCGAGAAATTTACATTGAGTGGTCCAAGACCATTTTACTTTCTTATGGTTTTGGGAAAACTAATTTGGCAAACCACATGGTGAATGAACCTTTTACTTGTTAGGCATAGGACATTCTTGAGTGTAATGAATTGTTTTAAAGTTGTGATAAGCAAAGAAAGCATGACATCTTAGTTCTCATTTCATTACTAAAACGGTATTGTATTTTTGAGAATTGGTGATAATACAAGGGTTTGCCAATAGCCCATATTAAAATAGATATGGTTGTGTGTAAATCATTTTTAAGCCCAGCCCAAGCGATAAGAAAACATTAAAGGGCGTCAAATTTTACCAATCCTTGTTACCTGCGTAATGAGAGACTCCGGATGCAGATTTGAACCTGCATACCAACATATAAGTTAGAGTTAGCCATAGCTAAGCAAGTGGCATGACAACCTTAATACCCTTCTATCTAGTAGGAAATTACAGTGGAATAAAATATAAGCAGGAACAACATGCGAAGGTATTAATTATGTTAGATGTTTGATGAACATAGATTTTCAATTGTTGTTCATTTACAGTACAGTAAAAAGTAAACAAGAAAGAGAAAGAAAATAATTTTTTTTTTTTTATGGAGATGTTACATATGGTATCAGAGCCAGATTCAACCTTGTCGCCTAGGAAACACTTAACTTCTGTTGCACATAAAATAAAAATTTCTAATGATGTATTCGAATATTGTATGCATATGTCCCAGTTTGATTTTTCAGATGGCTTCGCACGAGGAATACGGAGAACAGCCTGAAGGAAATGAACAGGCACGAACAAAGGAACATTCGGAAGCAAGTCAGGTACTAGAAACCATGAGAAGCTTGATCGTGGAGATACAGAGCTTCAAAACAGACAATGTGCAACTAAAGAAAGCTCAGGAAAAACAACAAGAAATCAATGAAATTTTGTTGTAGAGTCTTCACGAAAGGAATAATGGCGAAAAACAGAAGGAGGATATCAAGAGGAACGAAGAGACTGACGAAAGTGCTGAGAAAAAGGGAAATTCCTCCAATGAGACCCAGAAATCTGAGCATCAAGACAAGACCATGGGAAAAAGGAAGGTTTACCATCTGGAAGGTGAATTCAAAAACATAAAACCTACCAGCTTTGATGGAGAATCAAAAACTGGGGAGGAAGCAGAAGCCTGGCTGTTGGACATAAAAAAATACTTTCAAATTTACAGTTACTCCAGCAATATGAAAGTCAGAATGGCTATATACAATCTGAAGGGGAAGGCCAGCATATGGTGGCAAGACCTTAAGATTTCCCAGGGACTGAAAGAGAAGAACCTTGAATGGTCAGAATTCAAGAAATTATTCAAGAAATAGTACTTATCAGAAAGTTATTATGAAAGAAAAACCAAGGAGTTATACGAATTGAGGCTGGGTCAAATGACAATGGAAGATCTTATCAATAAATTCCTAGACCTGTTACGGTTTGTTCCATATATCAAGGAAGAAAAATTGAAGGTACAACGGTTCTTAAGCTGTCTGTCGCAGTCCTATAAAGATCGAATTGAGTTCAACAACCCAAGAACTTTAGACGAAGCATTGAGGAAGGCCAGACTATGTTTTGAACAATACAAACAAAGGAACGATACTACTAAGGCATGGAAGGATAAGAAACAGGAAAAGTTTAACTAGCGGAAGAAAGGTTTCAAACCCCCGCCCTTCAGGAACATGCCCAAAAATTTCCAAGGAAATTCATTTCCTAATAATGAACAGTTGCAGCATAAAACTTTTAAAACCCCTAACATGGGAATAAAAGGAAGTGTCGGTACCCCTAAAGAGCCCCTGAAGTGTTGGGAATGTGGTGAAGCCCATTTACGCAGGAACTGTCCCCGATACAATGAAGCAAACAGGGTACTGCATAATATGCAAGAGGCATCCACGGTGGGAGACATTGGGAAAAGTTATCACCGAATTAATGCAGCCCTGGAAGACCGACAGGCAGATCATCAATCTGCAATTGTGGAGATTGAAGGTAAAATTTTTGACCATACTTGTACTTTTTTAATTGAACCTGGGGCAACTTTAAGCTACATCACTCCCAAGATGATGGAGCACTGTCAACTCACCAAGGTAAAGCACCCAAAACCCTGGTTAGTTCAATTAGCTACAGGAGCAAAGAGGAAGGTAACTGAATATATATCTGATTGTGAACTTAAAATACAAGACCACAAAACAAAGATCAATTTAAATGTGTTACCTTTAGGATCGTACGACATGATAATAGGTATGGACTGGCTTGAAAGATATAAAGTAGTACTGAACTGCTTTACCAAAAACTTCACCTACATTGCTGAAGACCAAACTCCAAGAACAGTGAATGGAAAACAGAAACCTGTCTCTGTTAGGCAGATTTCTGCTATGCAGTTAAAGAAGTGCATGAGAAAAGGATGCAAGATTTACGCTGTACAAGTATCTGATTTACTCCTCAATGGAAGCCAAGCTTCCATAGCATAACATCTTGTCTTAGGCGAGTTCCTAGACGTATTCCCAGAAGAAATACCGGGGTTACCCCCTCAACGAGAAATAGATTTTTCCATTGAACTTTTACCCGGATTTGCACCAGTGTCAAAGGTACCTTTTAGGATGAGTATTCCAGAATTGACAGAATTAAAAATTCAGATTCAAGAATTACTAGACAAAGGGTACATAAGACCTAGTGTCTCGCCTTGGGGTGCACCGGTCCTTTTTGTTAAGAAAAAAGATGGGACTCTAAGACTATGTATCGACTATAGGCAACTGAATAAGGTAACTGTTAAGAATAAATACCCCTTACCACGAATCAACGATTTGTTCGACCAAGTAGGGGGAGCCAAAGTCTTTTCCAAATTGGATCTTCGATCTGGGTACCATCAGATTCGAATTAAGAATGAAGACATTAGTAAAACGGCATTCCGAACTCGATACGGACACTACGAATTTGTAGTGATCCCTTTCGGTCTAACCAATGCCCCTGCCACATTCATGTGCCTAATGAACGGTATTTTCAACAAATACCTAGACCAGTTTGTGTTGATTTTTATTGATGATATCCTAATATACTCCAAGTCAAAGGAAGAACATGAACAACATATAAGAATTGTATTGCAAACATTGAGGGAGCATCAGTTATATGCTAAGTTGGAGAAATGTGAGTTCTTTAAAAAGGAAATTCAGTACTTAGGCCATATTATTTCTGAAGAAGGAATTTTGGTCGACCCACAGAAAATAAAAGCCATAGCGGATTGGCCAGTACCGAGGGATGTAGCTGATATTAGATCTTTCATGGGACTCACCGGTTACTATCGGAGGTTCATTGAGGGATTCTCAAAGATCGCCTATCCCATTACTTCACTACAGAAAAAGGGGATTAAGTTTGTTTGGTCCTGCAAGTGTCAAGAAAGTTTTGAACGACTCAAGGATTTACTGACCAAAGCACCTGTTCTAAAAGTAGCAGACCCGTGTAAGGGATACACGGTTTGTACGGATGCTAGTAAAGAAGGAGTGGGAGGAGTACTGTCCCAGGATGGACATGTAGTGTGTTATGAATCACGGAAGCTAAAAGAACATGAACGCAACTACGTGGTTCACGACTTGGAATTAACGGCAGTAGTACACGCACTGAAAATGTGGTGTCACTACCTGCTGGGAAAGAAATTTCTGTTACTAACAGATAACACTTGCGTCAAGAACTTATTTAATCAACCAGGACTCAATGCTAGACAAGCAAGGTGCATGGCCTTCTTAAGTGAATTCGACTTTGATGTAAAACACATAAAGGGTAAGGAAAATACGGTGGCAGATGCACTTAGTCGAAGGAACCACGAGGTGTACGAAATAATAATGAGTCAACCAGAGAGTAATCTCATGGATAAAATAAAGGTGGCAAGCGAACAGGATGAAGAATACATAAATCTGCAAAGTAAAATTCAGAAAAATGAGATAAACATGAACGGAACAGATTTACGTATTGATCAGAAAGGTCTAATTTGGTTCAAAGATAGGCTGTACATGCCTAATGTTGCAGAAATTAAATTATTTATTCTGAATGAGATGCACAAACCCCCTTTTGCAGGTCATCCCGGTTATCAAAAAATGATAACATCCCTTAGAAAACAGTTCTTTTGGCCTAAACTAAAAACTGATCTAGCTGATTATTTATCTAAATGCTTGGAATGTCAACAGGTGAAGGCAGATCATAGACATCCTGCGGGTTTGTTGCAACCATTACCAATTCCTGAGTGGAAATGGGAAGTGATTTCATTAGATTTTATCACAGGTTTTCCAAGAACACAGCGACAACATGACTCTATAATGGTGGTGGTTGACAAATTTAGCAAATCTGCACACTTCATTCCTATAAAAACCACATTCAAGGCAGCAGATATTGCGGGAATATTTCCAAAAGAAATATTCAGATTACATGGAGTACCAAAGATGGTAATTTCAGACAGGGATGCAAAGTTTACATCCAAATTTTGGAAGTCTTTATTTGCAGGTCTGGAAACAAGAATTAATTTCAGCACGAGTTATCACCCTGAAATGGATGGACAGACTGAACGTACAAATCATATCATTGAAGATATGTTGAGAATGTACGTCATGGAAAGACCCACCAAATGGGAAGACTATTTACATCTGGTAGAGTTCGCTTACAAAAATGGGTACCAAGCATCATCAAGAATGAGTCCATTCGAAATTCTTTATGGGAGAAAGTGCACTACCCCAGTTAGCTGGGATAGTCCGGTCGATCGTTTATTGGTAGGACCGGATTTGTTGTGGGTTATGGAACAAACAGTCCAGAAGGTGCAAAAAAATTTAAAGGTGGCGCAGGACCGCCAAAAAAGTTATGCTGACCTAAAAAGACAGAATAAGGAATTCTCGGTTGGAGATCATGTGTACTTGCGAGTTAAACCAAAGAAAAGCTCACTCCGACTAGGAAGTTGAACTAAACTGGCACCACGATTCTGTGGGCCCTTCCAAATAATTGAAAGGATTGGACCCGTAGCTTATAACTTGGCATTACCAGCACATTTAAAAATTCATAATATTTTTCACATTTCATTACTGAAAAAATATATTCATGACCCCACTCATGTTATCGATTGGAATTTGATTCAGGAGGTTCCAGAAGGTGAATTTCAAGTGGAACCTTTACGCATTCTGGACAGGAAAGAAACAGTACTTCGGAACCGAGCCATCGCTCAGGTAAAGGTGCAATGCAAGCACTTTAGTCCTAAGGAGGCGACCTGGGAATTGGAAAGTGAGATACTAGAAAAGTATCCGAATTTGTTTCCAGAACCAATGGAGGAAGACTAGAACACTGAGGACAGTGTTCATAATAAGGGGGCAAGGATGTGATGTTCCCCAAATAACAATAGGACATTATGTTTCCAAAAAAAAAATATTCATATTTTATATTGTTATCATTGTGAAATTTATTTCAATAAGAGGGCTAGATGAAAAATCTGCCGAAGAAGTCCTTGGAGGTCTGTTGTAAGAAACAATTTCTATTTAAATTAATTTTTCTTTTAATAAAAGGATGAGCAGGAACAACCAAGTTAAATGAGGAGATCATGCATGGAAAAGTGGGGGACAAGTTAGAGTTAACCTCTGGGAAACCAGAACAGGTGTCAGAAGTGTATTTAAGACACTAGACACCCCCTAAAAATCAGGGATTTACTTAGCTGCGAAAATTCCATGAGGAATTGGCTGCTAATGGTAAGACCTAGGCAAAAACTATAAAGGAAGGGCATATGTGAGAGGCAGGACACTGCTGAGTATGCCGGAGAGGATTATACTTGCTGTGTGAGCACTTTGTGTTAGGCAAGGGATTTCTGGGATCGTGACTGAGATTCGAGGTTAACTGTCCACATTTTTCATGCATGCATCTGGCTCGGGGGTGATTACGGACAGACTTGGTGTTTGTGCCTAATCTACGGTTGGGTGGAACTTGGTTGTTCCGACTTCATTCGGGTTATCAGTCCCAGGTTTTTTCTAATTACAGACTCTAAGTATTTCCTATTATTTTATTCTGTCCAGATTAGTTAAAATAAGATTTTATGCGTAAGGAAAAATATTAATTATATTACTGTCAATAATTGTTAGATCGGCTAAAGAATAGACATTTAGTACTCCCGTGAGATTTTCCTTTTGTTAAGCTAACCTGAGTTATTCATTGGCATAGATTAAGCTAATTTAAGACTGGTAACTTCAACCGGCGTTTGTACTCAGACATTTGCGATAAAATGTATTGGAAGATATTCATAAAATTAATTCTCAAAGGTTGAATTTACAGAGATATTGATTTGTATTAATAGTAAGTCGATCTATTATTTGACCCTGTAGGTATTCATGTTTCAGGTAAGAATTAATTTCTTCTGAAACAGTAATCGTCGAGAGCTGGGTTAGTGTTCAACGTGGAATGGTAGAGGAACCCTAATAATCGACATCCTTTATTTATATAATAGCAGTCGTGGTAATCCTTTTTTTCTTTTTTTACCTCTGCATTGACAACGAGGACCTCTACATAGTCGAATAGGATCCTAATAGCCTTTTGAGATCTGGAAAATACATTTTTATTGCTTCTGCGTTAGCATTGTGGATCGCCATATGATTTTTTATAGCCAAGTTCAATAACTAAACCCTATGTGGAGATCGATGTTATATCCTTCTGCCATTAAAAAAGATAAAACTCTATTTTAGATCGGAGCATAAACGTATGTCCTGGGATTTCTGTGTTGAAGGGCTTAAGGTAGAATCCATCTACTATGTTAGCAATCTTAGCATGAGATCAGTAGTGAAATTGATGCAGGTAACTCGATAGCTAGAAATGCCAGGTTAACGTCTACCTTTGATTGTTAAAAAACTATTAGCTCAACCCTTAGAGCGATGAGTACCCCTTTACAACAAATCCATCTTTATTCTACAAAGAATCTTTAGTACAAAAAGGAAAAATCGCTGAGTCCCATCTTTCAAGATATATATTTAACCTAGGGTTTGGTCGTGGTTCTTTCCCGGTGGAAGTATAGGAGAGGGTAGCTATTGAAGCAGATTCCGTGTACCTTAGACCAAAAATTTAGCTCATATAGGAGATACGAATTGCAAGAATTATCTTTACTATTTAAACTGGAAGGAATGAGAAACCCATTTTCGCAAGATCCACTTTCAAATGTAGAATTTCAAAGGGCATGGAACACTGAAACTTAAATTCCAGATAATTACAATAACCTAGAACCGGATAATAAAATTCATTTAAGATACAGAAACGAAGAGCCCTTTGAACTTAAATGTTATACAGTCCTTTTTGCCTCCTTAAAAACCTAGGATCCTCACGGAGGAAGTAATATAAAATATTTATTACATTAAATTCGTGACAGCAACACCCTAGGCCACTTTGAACCTTTGGAGCTGCGAAAGACTAACCAGAATAGGAAATTACAACACTCCTTTGTCGTTGAAGAAGGATCTTGCCAATGTTGTTTCCTGCCTTTGTAGGAAGGTGTAGGGAGCGATGCCACTTACCAGATAGGGAAGGCTCCTCCTGTAGCCTGCGCCTTTTCAAGCTGGTGGTGCCTGACATCACGAGCAGAATAAGTTATCACCTTAAAATGATAGACTGTTAAAAGAACAAAAATTGAAAAATCTCCGAACCAGGGCATTCGAGATTACCTCAGAGGTATCAAAAATGATGTAGCTGTTCCTTGAGGACTTAAGATAAAAATTCTGCATGGAGTACCCACGATGGTAACCTAGGAATACCAACAGACCCGAAGTATAGCTGTATCGTTGGTCTGCTTTCAAAACAAAACCATCAGACCTCAATTCGATTTCCAGATAGTAAACAAACAACCAGGTGTGAATGAATACAGTTCGAGGAGGTTATTATACTCCAGGAAACGAGACAATCATGTAGTAATTCCAAGGTGCAGGTGGCACTTTCGTATTCGATCATCTTAAATGAAGTCACATGGCTGGCCTTACAAAAACTGCTGCTGGAAAGTTTTTGAAATACACACCCAGTACCCTGTAACCTGTCAAGGTGTAGGTGGTACCCTGCCGATAATCAAAGAGTTATGGTATCTTTTGGACAACCCGATAGAGCTTTGTAGAAGATATGGAAGTACACCTTACATGCTACAATTCTTTATTAAATCATAACTCCTGCAAAAGAAAATGCGAGCGAATGAAAGATCATAGTATAGTGTATTTTTCAACCATAATAATTTTAAAAAATGTCTCTTTACCAATACCCTCGTAAGGCAGGTGATGGGACAAACGAACCATGTTGTTGGTCCATGAAATCTAGTAGTTCGAGAAATTTACATTGAGTGGTCCAAGACCATTTTACTTTCTTATGGTTTTGGGAAAACTAACTTGGCAAACCACATGGTGAATGAACCCTTTACTTGTTATGCATAGGACATTCTTGAGTGTAATGAATTGTTTTAAAGTTGTGATAAGCAAAGAAAGCATGACATCTTAGTTCTCATTTCATTACTAAAACGGTATTGTATTTTTGAGAATTGGTGCTAATACAAGGGTTTGCCAATAGCCCATATTAAAATAGATATGGTTGTGTGTAAAGCATTTTTA
Source organism: Larix kaempferi (assembly GCA_027924585.1). NCBI lineage: Eukaryota > Viridiplantae > Streptophyta > Pinopsida > Pinales > Pinaceae > Larix > Larix kaempferi. Next base: position 2,777,601 of record BSBM01000036.1, read on the forward strand.
AGCCTAGCCCAAGCGATAAGAAAACATTAAAGGGCGTCAAATTTTACCAATCCTTGTTACCTGTGTCATGAGAGACTCCGGATGCAGATTTGAACCTGCATACCAACATATAAGTTAGAGTTATCCGTAGCTAAGCAAGTGGCATGACAACCTTAATACCCTTCTATCTAGTAGGAAATTACAGTGGAAGAAAATATAAGCAGGAACAACATGCGAAGGTATTAATTATGTTAGATGTTTGATGAACATAGATTTTCAATTGCTGTTCATTTACAGTACAGTAAAAAGTACACAAGAAAGAGAAAGAAAAGATTTTTTTTTTATGGAGATGTTATAGGAACTAGGTGGAAAGGCAAATGACAAGTGGCAGCATCCTCAAACACTTCCTAAGTTGCAGGTGGCAACTTCCCTATATTTGGGGTCATGATTCCCCAAGAAAGTGGAATATGAGCAGGTGGCTCATTAATGACAGTTAACCCAACAAAGACCTAGGCAATCTTTTAAATAGTACTCAATGAACTGAGCTGGGGGTTCAATTGTTCTGGAGGGAGAATACATTCAGGTGAATGCTATTCAGGAGTCCCATTGAGGAAGAGGGAAATACAGTAAGGAAGTTGTTGAGAGGGATGCTGCAGTAACTTGGTTCCAATTTAGCTGTTTTGGCTGAGTGAATTGTTTTGCTGCACCTACTTCCATCCAGGGAGACCAGATCAAGCTCGGGGGTCCTGAGAAGTGTTGTCTGGGCACTCTCCAGGAGTTGGTAGGGAGGAACAACCTCCCATTGCTGTTGTTGTCCTCATATTAAACAGGTTCTGCTATTTATTGCTTTATGTTTATTAAGTATAAATGAATGTCTGTTATGATTATCATCTATTTGTCTGAATAGTATCAGTTTAGCAAAAGATAATATCCCAGAATATCAGTAGTAAGATTTTAAATAATTACTGTGTTTTCAGCATCCCTTCATAGCATTATTTCAGTACTGATAAGGTATTTTCATGCATGCTATACAATAGTAATATCGCAAGCAATAGTTTATTATTGAAATTTTGCAAGCCTAGTTTAATTATATTAGTTAAATAGATAAGTAGGGTTTATGTATACAGTAAGTATTCTCGAGGAATACAACTTGTTTAAACAGATATAGAAAACAGTATTAAAAATGCAACCTGATATATTACAGTATCAATAGTATTATTAATATCGTTGCAGAATTTTGGTAGCCACAGTTATAAAGCTTAAACTACACAAGAAAAACGCATACAATAAACAAGCCGTTGGGCAGACAAAACCTTTATATTAAGTTAAATTCAAACCCTAGGTAAAAACCTGGAGCAAACTTGTTGAGTACAATGCAAAAATCATAAGGCCGTAACCTCATCATTTAGATAGGCTCACGGCCTTGTCTTCTCCTCTTTTATACATTAAACCTTATGTAGCAAAACCCTATCTACTATAAGCAAAAACAATAATTTACAATCGACCGAAGCAATAACAATTCCTTCACATTACAGGGTTAACCTGTCTAAGGACTTGTGGTAACAATCCGTTACAAGACTAAACAAAACAGAGATAGCACACAGAGTGGTTCTTTCCCAAACCCAAACCCTTATCGCCTTAACAACCAACAAGAAGGAAAGTGTCGTGGTATAAACCAGGCTTACCCGGAACACCGTAGTAGGAGCTTGTAACATCCACGCATCTGAGAGGAGCCAGAACCTGCAACCACAGAGTGGTATCAGTCACAACTTAATTATGTTAAACCAAATCTTTTAACAAAAATAACGAAGGAGCAAAACAATGACTTACCAGCAAGCTAAAAGGATTTTGACCACCATGAAAAGCCTGATACTCCCGAGCAGAGCAAGTGTAATACACCACCCTCATTTTCGAATGAACAAATGAGTTGACAGAAGCATGGGGTATCTTCCATTCAGGAAACTTTAACAGAACCAAATCAAGAAATTACAGTCAAGCCGTGACAGAGACAGTGTTGGAAATAAAGAAAGAACCCTAGGTTCTAACAACCATTCGGTCGCCTAAAACAATGTATAACGAACCCACTCCTTACAGATGACAATTACAAAGGAGTGAAAGTGCATAGGAGACTGTCACCCAGCACAGTAACAGGAAGGTTCGAGCAGGAGGATTCTCAGAGAGCCCGAGCCCAAAGGCGAGGTAAAATGCCAAGCTAGGGTTGAGTCAACACTTTATACCATCCACACTTAGTCTTGAAGGCACCACGTATCACTTTAATATTTTCCATGCTGTGGGTCGACGATCCAATGTTCCATGTTGAGTTTCAAATCGTTGATGTTTCAATTAAAATCATAGCATGGGTACCTCAAACCCAAAGGTTAATCATGAGAATGGATATTCAAATATGGTCGAGACACCATAATTTAAACCACCACATAATTTATGTTAAAACAATGCCATCGATGTTTTCCTAGTGAACATTTATGCATCACCCTACAATCAAAATATATATATAAACCTTGTCAAGAAAATATTCAAGATTTCGATGAGGAATTCAATATTATTGCCAAATAGAAACCAAGGCACGGGAAACAGAAGTATGTCATGGTTATTCATAATGGTTGCATATTACAGCTTACCTATCATCTTTTAATAATCAGAACAATAGAAGAATGCCATTAAGTCTTGCTTTGTAATGATCCACAACTTGGACTTACTAACCCATGTAATATAAACACCATTTAAGATTTGTTTTTGAAGTATTCTATACATAGAGAAAATTCATTTGCATTGGAAACGTTATAAAAACAAGGGTGTAATATAAGCTTTATATGGTTCACAAAACCTATCACGACCTTTACCAATCACCCTGATCTCATGGTGATAAGACGTAGATCTTTTCCTGAAGTCTATGAGATAGTGAAATGATATTGGATTTAGTCGTTACAAATATGCTACCATAATGCTAACTGCGATAGTGGTGCACAGATGAATTAGGGCTTCTCAGTCCTTCTGTAGGTGACTTTCAATGGTAGGATTCCAGTTACTTAATTCTTAAGTTGGAGTAGGGTTACTCTAGACCATTTCATTACTGTTACGATGCAATAATAATCACTTATTTGTTTCAGACATTTGTAATGATAAGTAGACTCTTGTTATTTTAAAGCTCGATGAGTTTACTCAGGTTAGCTTGTAATTCCAAATCCGTTGTCAATCATAGACATAAGAATATTTAGTCAATCCATACAAATCCTGAGATGTAAGAGGAGACTTGTAACTGATAGAATATCTTGCAAATGATAGGAACAAGCATATTATAACATTTCTAACTATAAACCTGAATTGATGCAATAACAATGGTGGGGTAAAAATTGCACTGATTATGATAATCCTATCATACTCTAAAGCTCTAAGTAAGAAAATTCATTGCAGATCAGTAATGGACTGATACTCCTTAGGACTATCTAATTCTTTTATTTTTCAAGGAAAATAGTTATCATAATCTCTATTAAATTCTAAATTTCTATCAGTGAAGGTCATAGGCAGAGTGCTACCTTCAACACCTGATAACCAGGTTAGCATGCTTAGACTTCTTGCGCAATGAATTTGGTACAGCTAAATGATTTTTAATGCTTTAAAAATTATTGCAGCGATTCGAACATTATCTGGATATCTGTAAGAGAAAGACATTTTGATGCATTAGCTCGGAAGCTAAGTAAGCCCAGTTATCATGACATTTCCCCCTTGTGATTGAGAAACAGAAAACTATCAGCAACGGTAAAGATACTCATAACAAAATCTAAGTACAATAACAGCTCATTTAGACACATTTATGATAATTTTAACTAATCAAGCAGATCAATGAATGCTTATATTAATATTACATGCTAATTTAAAAAATTTAAATTTTTCGGAAATTTTGGGTTTTGACAAGAAGGGGTCACCCCCTTGCCATTTCCCTCCCTAAACCCAAGCTTATGATAAGGATAATGACAAATCAAATGATCATGTGGGTAACATGCAAAGCAAGTGTTTGACTAATTAAGGTACCAAACTTTCCATTGGTTGATTCCATCAATAGTGCACATTGATAAAAAGGTACGGAGCTTCCACTTCAAGTCCACCTCCATACACATCTTCTACGAAGCTTGAAAGGAATTGCATTAACTATTTGGAATAAAAACTTTATTAAACAATCAAGCAAATAAATCAACAAATAGATGCATAAAAACAAGGATGATATGGAAATCTATCTGTTTGGGTACACAAGGTACTCCGAAAAGACCGAACACCTAGAGCAACCACTTCACACAAACAGATCACAGATCGATACACTGATATTTGATGTGGTTAAAACCCCCTAGAGGGAAACAGTCCACAGCCCCAGCCAAATAGCTTCACATAAGATTCTAAGAGTTTTGTACTTAGATAAATAATCTTGAATGCATGAAAAATCACTTGGATTTAAAGAAATCAACTCATTTTCGAGTTGATGACCTCAAATTTCATTGTGTTTACCAAACACAGCTTCCAACTTTTCCCAAGTAGTATCAGGTTCATCAATTCTAAATATATGGAATCGCAAATCAGTAGAGATTGACATCCCAATCAATCCACGAGCTTTGTCACATCTATTTTTCCATTTTATTTTATTATCATCATCAATGGGTTATGTTTCTTTACCTAAGGTAATTCTGAAAAGTCCCCTACTTCGTAGAACATCCTCCATACGAGATTTCCATGAGAAATAGTTGGAACTGGTAAGTAAAATATCACAAGGGGCATCCATATTGTAAATTAATGGCTGTAAAAACAGAAACCAATAGTATGGATGTGAAGAGCTCGAACAAATAGGCGATTTAAAAAAAATGGCACTGAAAACTGACTCCATATGATGAAGTTATGCTTGAACAAAGAAAATGTTGAAAATGTCCCCAATAGTGACGTGACAGATAGAGAATGTCCAACTAAAAAAAAAGAACCCCCCTATTCTCAAGATGAACCTTTGAAAATCACTTTACAAGAAAATTGCTTTAAGTGAATCACTTTTGTAAAATAAGTGATTTTCACTTTTACAATGATATTATTTTAAATAGTGCAGCAAAAAAAGGAACTTAAGTGACTCACTTTTTATTTTTATTAAAGTGAGATGCACTTTTACAATAAAGTAACTTAAAATTAGAAATTGCATGCATCTTTGTTTAAAAGTAACTAAATAAGACTTGAACTCAAGACATATTAAGGAATAAAACAACTTTGAACCAAGTGAGCTAATATTAAAAGGTACGTAAAAGAAGGGAAGGAGGAAGGGTTTTTTTTTTTTTTTTACTCTTCCCTCTCGGTTTTCGTGCTTGCCTCTTTTCCTGCAAATCACACCATAAACCGAAACAAAAAAGACTTTTACACACTTTAGATCTGATGAAATACGCGTTTCTGAAGCAACCAAAAACCATTTTCGATCAAACGAAAACTATTTCCCACTGGAAACGGCGCTCCAGATGCAATGGAACACCTCCCACATCCCATAAATGAACAAAAATTCCAAAACTAGAAACCCTTTCAAGTTTCAGCAACACCAGTTCAAGATCTAGATTATAACCGGAAGCGGCTCTTCATAAATGCTTTGATAGCATGTTCAGGTACACAGGGTACTCCCAAAAGACCGAACACCTAGAGCAACCACTTCACACAAACAGATCACAGATCGATACACCGATATTTGGCGTGGCTCAAACCCCCTAAAGGGAAACAGTCCATGACCCCGGCCAAATAGCTTCTACGGAGCAGTTTATTATGCAAAAGAAAGAAAGTTACAAATGAGCTTCTCATAATCGATCAACTAGACAATGACCCTCCATGCTCTTTAAATAGAGATCATGGACCAATCGGGTGTTAAGCCACAGATCAAGGGTAGGTATGATCTAAGAGAAGTTGAGCCGTCGGATCACTCTATGTCTAGAACATATCGTGACCGTCGGATTAACTATTTACAAATGTATACTAATGCATACTAAAGAAACACACTTTACCTTATGGATATATTACATAAGTTGATCTTAACTAACTCCTAAGTGTCTAAATATCCTAACACTATCCACAAGGGGTAATTAACCTGACTTCGTCCTTCAAGTTATAATCTAATCTTTAGAAGTGTACATATGTGAATGAGCCATCAATGTTATGGGTACCAAATTGAAGGACAAGATGAGAAGCCACTGCAACTGATATGAACCAAGTTGAACAATAGTCACATATTTAGAGCCCGACCCCCTATACAAGTTCAAAGAAATGCTCTTGTTTATCTATTTAAAAAATCCACTAATTAAACACTTCCTCTTCCAACATGCAACAAAAAAGGTATAGATTGGATATAATGAATCTCCATTGGAAGTTGATGTCTCTTAAACATTACATGTTTTCTGGGTTCCCTCTTCTCATTTCTACCAGCATTGACTACTTTTGTAGATCTTTCATCATGCTAGCCATCCTGCCATGATGTTGCTTATCATTAGACATTTTGTAACCTTTTAAATTCTATCACCTAAGTCGTTACTATAGTATGTCCTTTGTATCTATTCATCGACCTTAACTTTATTTTCCTTTTCTTCTTCCCCATGAGACTGAGCCTTTAAACATGCAACTTTCTCCTTTTTTCCTCTATAATCTCTTCACGAATCAAGATAAAAAATAACTTCTTGACTTCACCTATCCAATCTAGATGTCATTTGATAGTACATACAAACCACTGAATGTAAACCCTTGCATGCGATTGTTGTCATCGAATTTTTGCTAGATGTTATTTGATGCAACAAATTGAAACAAGTTTCTAGGTGATAATTTACTTTCAATCATTTTATTAATAAATTAATTGCAGGGGAACTAGGTTCTACGTGCTAATTTTATTTCAATCATTTTATTAATAAATTACTTATAGGGTAAGCAAGTGTGGGGTGGAGGGAGAAAGGGGTGTCATCCATGACATTGAAGGAAGGAAAGACTTGGAATATACTTGGAGGCTTATTAATACTATGAACAATGAGGTGTGTTACCCCAAATATTGTAGGGGTAACTAGGGAAATGCTTTCCTGATAATTCAGAGTGCTTGGAAAATTTGCTTGAAGAGAAGTTTGATGATATTATGGATGATTGGTTGTTCATGAGTCATTGTTTCAAGTTTTTTTATTCAAGAGTTGCAAACAGAGCGCAATCCTAGGCACATGAAGTGGATTATTGTTAGTGTTTTCACTTTAATTAAATTAAGTTAGATCTTTAAACTGAAAGATAAACAAGCACATAAATAATCCTTTGATAATCCTACTTATAATTGTGATAGATTTATTTTTCTCTTAAAGAGGTCCTATGGTATGAACCCCATCCGTATGGGGTCAATGTCCAACTATCAAAGCAACAATTTGGTTAATTACTACATGAAACCCCCAATTAAGCAAGGCCTAAGCCTTAGACGAAGTAATAAATTCTCTTACTAAATACATTAGAAATAAATTTTGAAAGCCAAGATGCTTCTTACTAGGAAATAGGACTTTTCCAATACAGATGTCCCTTGCAAGGTAGAATTCTATGGATGAAACTTATTTCTATGCTAGGAGATTGTTCAATTTATGATGTGTTTCTTGGTCCATTGTTGGATCAATTATTGTTTTGAAACTGCATTCTACTACATAAGATGTCATAAGAATTGAGCTAGTGTGTGATTATTCAAGCTTAGACATAGCCAACAATGAATGTGAAATAAAAAGAATCCATTGCATTTTGACTAAGACACCAATTGGAAAGGGAAGCAATTTGGTGATCTATAAATCTTAAAAAAATAAACTTCGTGAAAAAATTGGTCTACTTTGTAGGAACTCCTTGCATTATAGGAAATCTTGCTTGTTTCCAAATTTGTTGCTTTCCTTATTTATACAATTCACAGTCTAAACAAATATAATGCATTATTGTTTAGAATACTGATTCATTCAAATATACATCGATACTGCGCTAATTAATATCCAAATACTTTAGGATAAGTTAAAATAATTACCTTTTCTTCATGCTCTCAAATGATGCACCTATATTCAATCCCAACACATCATATGGATTACTTGCATCTAGAGGAATAATCCTTGTCACCTGGTCGAAGACAATATTAGACAAAATATAATCACGTAAGAAGGGAATATTATGAAACTATAGGAGTAATAGTGAAAAAGGAGATGTGTTCATTAGTATGGAAATCAAAACAATAAAAAAATACAATTATTAACATTAGGAGCATATGTTATGTTGTCCTATGGATCGTGAGTTGTGTGCTTTCGAACTCTTTTTCTCTCCTAATAAATGGCTCTATTTTAGGTTTTCCAATGCTTCTAGGGTCCTAGACCAAGGCTTCCCCTTTTTCACACTTTCTATTTTTATAAACCTCGGAAGATTTAGGTAGGTTGATAGCAAATCCAAAAAGAGAATGATTCATCAGGGGAATGCAAATTGCAAGCTTTGTGTTCATCTCTCACCTATTGTTTGTAGATGGCATCTTGATTTTTGGTCAAGTTTCCTGAACGGAAATGAAATAGTATAAATATATTATGGACATCTATTGTGGATCAACAAGAATGGAAATAAACACGAACAAATATTGCATGCTTTTGAGTGTGTTGGGGACTAATATGGAAGGACATAATTTTCTAGTTTTTTCTTTGAATTCAATATCTATAGACTGAGAGAGTGATTTACTTGGGTTTTCATTAAAAACCCAATGACTATAAATTTGCAAACGTATTGTGGTTATTTAAGAAGATTGAATCTAGGATATCTTGTTGGTGCCACAGATGGTTGTCACGAGGTTGTAGATTGGTCCTAGTAAAGTATTTGTTGGAAATAATTCTATATACTAGTTTATCCATAGCTCACATCCCCAAAACAATTATGGATAAGGTACAAAAAAAGTGTTTTTTGTTTCATATAAATAGGAAAGAGGGAAAATAAATTTCCTCTAGTAGAACGCTCCAAATTAAATAGGCTAGGGCTTGGGGTACTAAAACTTTATGGAAACAAACTTTAAAAACGGTCCTTTTGGAAGAAATCTTCTTTTAAGATAAGCTAATTTTATTAATGTCCAATAAATGACCATAGAAGTAAGTCCATGGGACTAAAATAATGTACAATATGTTAGTACAAAGTGTGAGTGCAAATGCGATCTAATATCTAAGCTATTGTCAAAAAGGAAATGTCTAATATCTTAGAATCAAGCGATAAAAACTATAATAACTAGGAAACTAGTTTGAAAAAAAAGAAAAATAGTATGTGTTCTAATTTAACAATTATGGATAATACCATCACTAGTATGAATTGTCCTAATATCTATAGCATTTTCAATGCAATATTCCAAAGACAATGATTACAGAAAAATATGGACGACTACAATATGCCATACTTGTAGAGCAAGGGATGTTGGTTTCAAAATTTGTACAACATCACGTTGATCATTAAGTTTTGTAAGTTGTATAGTGACCCAGTCAAACAGGTCTTTATGACCATTTGTGCCAAGCTTGAAACCCCCCAAGGATGAAGCTATATATGGGACCTTCCATACACCATGTCAATATATATTATATATGTTCACATGAATATACTCATGTCCATAAGACAACGTGTTACTTTAAATAGCATACCATTTTAACAAGTTGTACTGATGCTTCTTGTGCTTATGGCTTAGGGAGTAGAAGTTTTGTATATCCTGCACCAAATACGAGTAATCATGGGAAATCAAGATAATAACAAGAATTGGAAAAGCTCAAAAACTAGCATCCCATCTACAATAAGTGGTGGCATCTTGAAGTTACCCTTACTTGCGCTTTTGTTAAACCTAGATATTTATAGTTTGAATCCTCTCTAGATTCTCTATTTAGATGGAAAGACCTCATGTAGGGTCCCTCACAACTACATCATATTACAAATATTATTAGTACCATGAAAAATGATGATATGAAGAGATAGAACAGATATTCCAAAACTGTAAAGACTACATTATTTTGCTAACAAAATCATGAATTAAAAAACATCATCAATTCATTTATTGCCTTAGCTTGTAGAAAAAATTAGATGAAATCTAACAGATGTAATAAATTTTGTTCATCCTAGTTCCATTATAAATAAGAAATGCAAATATTACATTCTAGCATTGTAATACAACAAGTATAGTAAGGTCTTCACTCAATGAATTACCCATAAATGTACCATAACTAGATCTAAAACCTAGAAATGTACCATGACTATAACTAAAACCCTCCTAAATCCTAGAATGACACAATTTTACATTTGGCATAAATTGGGCAAGGACACATGCCTCATGTGAACTTCCTAATCTCTTTAATACAAGTGATTTATGAGCACCCTAAACTCTCTTGTTATTGGTTTGCATCTTCTCTCTAGCACACTTATGGATTCTCCCTCCAGTGCACCCATAAATCATCTCTAATACACTTCTTAGGTTGTAATGTTGTGCTACCCTAACATTGTTTTTCTCCTTGTTTATTACAGGAATTATGGTTTGTTGGTTGGTTCAATTTCATCCTTGCGGTCTCTTATGAACCTCAACATGGTATACAAGAGAGTGTGGGAATTCCTTACTCATTTCTCTATTGGTTTATACCCACAACTAGGGTTTACGTCCTAGTTTCAACCCTATAGTTTATTGACCTACTATTGTGTTGATTCAATGGACATTGATAAAATTATCTTATCAATCTTATCTTTTTTCATCCATAGCTACATGCCCATGGTTTATTGTTAAACATTGAATTGACTAGTGATATTCTTGGTCCAGTATGCCTATAAATAGGATTGTGGAACTTGATTTCAATGAATTTTATCTTACAATATCTCTATGTAAGAATTGCTTGCTTATTTGTTTGTTGTTGATGCTTAATTTCATTTCACTTTACCCTTGATCAAACTATCATAAGTATTCCATGTCCCGATTGCCTTACCTATTTGATTTTGAACCTCATCTTGCCTTAAGCCATTTGCAAGTTCATAATGTATCATTTGTATCTCGAAGATGCATTTGTCTTGAGTCTGTGTACTTGTATTTATGCAAGGAAGGAAGGAACTAGGGTTTTTTAGGAACAAATTAGAGGATACTTGAAGTGTTAATGTTTGAGTCCTTTTGAGAGATGGACGTAGATCCTAGGGCATGTGACAAAGAAACCCTAGAGGATACTTGGAGCTATTTGCTTAGAGAGCTTTTGTGAGGCATGCTTAGTGAAATAACAAAATTGGAATTGATGGTGTTGGTGCTAGCTTGTTGTAGATACTTTGGTGTGGCTCGAGAGCATGGTGGGTATTCATACATGCATACCACCAAGGAAGGTTGCAGGTTGATAGGAGCTCTAGCACTGTTATGAATATACAAGGACATTCTGAAAATTGTGGGGCAAGAGATAAGATGTGCATAGATCTATAGGATCCACTATGCCTTGCAAATGAAAATGGATCTTAAACATAAATAGGTTTGTGGAACTTGATTTCAACGAATTCTATTTGACAATATCACTATGTAATAATTGCTTGCTTATGTTTATATAGTTGGTGCTTACTTTCATTGGATTTTACCTTTTATCAAACTGTCATAAGTAAGTGAGAAATGAATAATTCCTTACCTTGTCAGAGGCTTGGAAGTTAGGATAAGATGCTTTAGTTTCATAACAAGCCCCAATAAATTGTAAAAATTTAGATGACACGCAAGTGGGTTATAGAAAGGCACCACCGTAGCCATTCATTGAGCTCCTCTTTGTTTCAAGAATAATTTAATATTCTCTATTGAACAGGGCCAACCACGTGAAGGTGGAAGCTCTTATGGCCCCTCACCCCCCTCACATCACTCTCAATTCCCCATACCCAATGCATGTACTTGAAAAAAAATTATGTGCAAACATGCAGATTTCATCATAAACAAACATTTACATTCTTTCAATAAAAGCTAACATTCATTAAACCATTCATTCATTCAGTAGGCAAAAAATCATGCATCGCATTATATTATAAAAAATAATTACATAGCATTTTTTCAGTCACTTCTTTCTAATTTTTTTTCTCTTTACAAAATCAACAAGAAGCTCATCTTCTAGAACTTGTTGTTCAGTTCTTGGTGCTTCATCAACTTGTCGTGATGTTTGCCTAGTAGAGTACTACTGGCGTGGATTTTGTGGCAAAGGGTCTGGATTTGCTGCAATAATGTGAAAATGTTACATTGATATATTATGTTATTATAATGACAAGTATTTCATTTAAAAAAAACATTACAAAGGTGTTTTCTTACCTGTTGTGGCCACATCATGTTCTTCATATTCTTGTCTAGGCTCAACCTGTACAATGTGACCCTCTACATGCTCTGCAGTTGAAACATGGATAAGTACAATTAATGTTGACCATTTGCAATACTATATATAAAATTGTAGCATATTAATAAATTCATTACCAAGATTCGAAGCATTATCTTCGATTGGTTGTTGTCCATCCTCGACATTAGGTGGATTATTGCTTTCCTACTCAAAACAGAGTCAATATTTTATGGCAATTATTTATAACGAATAGATTGCACAAGTAATAAATCTTCATTAAACTACATAGATTTTATATACCTATGCACAAGATGGATCACCAGAAGATTGTGTTTTCCCAGACAAGCTTTTTCAGCAGTCAACAACAACTCCAAATCCGTGTTGGAAGCCAAGCTTCAAGTCTTCCTCAATGGGCACTTTTCTGAATCGGTCGGCCTGCATATTTGCATAATGTCATTAATTTACCTTTTGTGGTGCAATAAAACAAAAATAATTTGCAATTTATTATTTGGATGCATTATTGGTTTTTCGATACTTACAATTCGTGCCACCAAATTCGAATAACCACCAGGCCCAAGTTTGTGCTGAACAATTTTTTCTTATCTTTCCTTTGTGGAATTTGATGTGTCTGAAGGCCTATGAAAGTGTTGAAATATGTTAGATGTTCCAAATTCGATATAAAAATTAATAATAATAAGGTTTAGAATTACATTGTAGAAAGTATTGCATACCTCCCTGTGCCTGGTGGTAGCTTTCCTTCTTTTCTTAGAGCCCTCTCCTTTCCATCTTCCAATGGGGATTTCCACTCTCGTGCTGGAATCATCGGAGGGCGCTCATACCTAGGTTTCCTTTCTAGGTGAACCCTATATTGGTCCCAGACAATCTTCATATGTTGTCCAACCTTCTTTAGGACTGCAGCTCGATCGAAGGTCTCGTTGTCGAATAGGCCAACCAACCGATTAATGAGCTCATATTTTAAAATTTTAATTTCTTTATCCCACCTTGTGCAGATGATGGTCCCAAATATCTCTAAGGACAAATCATTTATATGTTTATAAAAAACATCATTTCCTGCAAAATGAGCATGCCATCATTAGTTGAAAAACAATATTTTATCGGTATATTACAATCAAATTATAAACACTAACATTAAAAATGTATAATTACCTAATATCTTCTTTATATTTATTGGAATGAGATCTTCATCCACCAAAAATGTTGTATGTATTGTACTTGTGCTAGTGACACGAGAAGATCTAGGAAATGTTGCTTCAACAATATCAATACTAGCAGGCTCTGCATCGACCCCTTCTTCTGCACGATCTGGTGTGCATCGGTCACTAGAAGGTGCACTCACAGCTGGCCTCAGGAGTATCGCCGAACGTGTTTCCGAATGTTTAGTCAACAACAATGTAACATAAGATGTACGTGGAGCCTTTTTCTCATGTGACGACTCTCCACGAGCATGATCACTGGGGCCAACACCACCTTGACCACTAGTGTGTGGTCGTAGAAAATCCTGTAAATACAAACCATATTTTATAATTTCACTATCATGTATAAAGTAAAAATTATAAATTTCTAAATGAATTTATATTATGATTCAAGATTCCGCAACTTACTTTCAAGGCATGAGATCTCTTTACCAAAACATCAGCCTTGGCTCTAATCTCATCTGTCTGTGGTGGAATGAATAGCAGATGAAGGATATCCTCATTAATTTTTCTCAAGGTCTTCTCTATCATCTTAATCGGGTCTAGAGAAGAACTAATGTCAACATCGCGCATCAACTCATCCACATCAAAAGATATTTATTTCTCTAACGCTAGTTCATACACTGAATCATTGGTCCGAAACAAAAATATATAAAACATTAATGATGTGAAGGCAATAGAATGATGAAAAAAGTATATTAACATAGCATATCAATCATGATAAATTCCTAAAATTACAATTAAGTTTACCTGATGCCTCGATTCTGGCGTCGTATGATCCATAGCTGGGGACTTGCCTCGATCATCCCCCTACCAAAAAGAACTAGGAAAAATTATCAAAATGAAACCAATATATATGAAAAAGACATAACAAAAAAAATATTATGCTCCATATTATATTTGTACAATTCCAATGAATTATACCTGTTGCCTTCAAGATAATCTACTCATCGGATCAATGGTTATAGGGGACCTTCCCTGATCTACTATTAGGGAGCTCGATCAGAACCCTGCATAAAAAACATGAAAACAATCATCTAAACGAAACCAAAATACTCACAGAAAAATATTAATAAGAAAACATGTTGATGTAATTAAATTGTACAATTACAATCAGTTATACCTGTTGCCCCGATGCTACTATCGTCTCACCAACAACAGGGTGGTTTCCTCGATCAACACTCTACAACAAGTATATAGATAAAATTATCTAAATGAATCAAATATACTCATGAAAAAAACACAACAAAAAAAAACTTTTTGTTCAAATTATTTGTACAATTGCATCGATGTATACCTATTGCCTCGAGGCAGGTCCGATATCTGTTAGAAAAATAGGATCAGAGCAATAATGATAAACAGAAATGCAAATATAATCACACAAACATTATAAGAGAGACACATATATATCGTGGTTCACCCCAAGATGGGCCACGTCCACACTAAAGTTGCTAGTCCTTATTATTATAACATCCATCAAAGTGAAGGGACACAACCTGCAGCATAGCTGCTACACTTCCTCTTCACTGTCTCATAGTCTCTCTTCTTTATATCAGAGATATTTACAATGCATAATACCTAATACATCAACCCTAGCCGTGTTACAATGTCTTTCTTTTATAAGGGAAATACAATGGGAAAATAACATCGGTTACCCAAAACCATGGGCTTGAAAACTGTTGGCGAAAATGTTTCTCGGGGGCGTCGCCCCAAAAACTCTATTCGCAAGGGCTTCGCGTCCACACCCCTGTAACTCAGGGGCATTTCCCCCAAACCCCCTTTTTTCGGGGCGATGCCCCAAACCCCAAGGTATGGGAATGAGTGTATAGTCCTCTGAGGTGCAAGGCTGAGACAATATCATCTATGAGACTAGAAGATCTAGCTCCACAACCAACAATCTCCCACTTGGAGACTGATCACAACAACTCCACCGCTGCTGTACTTGCTGGACCTTGGACTTGGAAACTTTCTCATCTTCACCTTCATGCTAGAAGGCCAACTGAAACTGAGGAGGAACTCAGTTTCTCTCTGGTCACTACCTTTGTGAACATGTCTGCAGTATTCTAGCTAGTATGTATCTTTTCCAGCTTCAATAGTTCATCTTCTAGAACAGAGCATATGAAATCGTACTTGAACTGTATATGTTTAGTTCTGGAATGGAATGTTGAGTTCTTTGCAAGATGAATGACAGTTTGGCTGTCACTATACAACCTGCTATCCTTCTACTTCTTACCCACTTCCTCCATAAACCTCTGCAACCAAATCATTTCTTTACTAGCCTCTGTAACAGCAACATACTTTGCTTCCGTTGTTGAAAGTGAAATAACCTTTTGCAATCTCAAAATCCAACTTAATGTTGTTCCACCTATAGTAAGCACATACCCTGTGGTGCTCCTCCTGCTATCCTTATCACCTTCCATATCTACATCAACATATCCCTGTAGAACAATGTCTGAACCTCGAAAACATAATGCATGAGTGGCAGTACCTCTCAAATACCTAAGAATCCACTGTACTGCCTTCCAATGTTCTTTACTTGGATTGTTCATATATTTTCTCACAACTCCCACTGCATGTGCAATATTTGGTCTTGTGCACACCATGGCATACATCAAACTACCAACTGTTGATTGATAAGGAATCTTGGACATGTAATATGTCTCTTCTTGTGTCTTGGGACACATTTCCTTACTTAGATTGAAATGGCTGGCCAAAGGTGTACTAACTGGTTTTGCATTTTTCAT
Organism: Larix kaempferi; assembly: GCA_027924585.1. NCBI lineage: Eukaryota > Viridiplantae > Streptophyta > Pinopsida > Pinales > Pinaceae > Larix > Larix kaempferi. The sequence goes on from BSBM01000036.1 coordinate 2,793,876, forward strand.
TCTGAACCTCTCCAACACCTTTTGTATGTATTCACCCTGAGACAATCTCAATTTGCGATTTTTCCTGTCTCTTGTTATTCTCATACCAAGGATTTGCTTTGCAACACCCAAATCCTTCATCGCAAATGAATTAGCTAACTTCCTTTTGAGCACAATTATATCCTGCATGTTAGACCCTGCAACAAGCATGTCATCTACATAAAATAACAAGATAATATATCTTTCATTGTCTAGCTTCTTGAAATAAAAACAATAGTCAGAATGACATCTACTATAACCTTGTTCTGTCATAAACCTGTCAAATTTTAAATACCACTGCCTTGGAGCTTGCTTCAAGCCATACAAGCTCTTTTTCAACCTGCATACCAACTTCTCCTTATCTTTCACCTCATACCCTTGTGGCTGCTGCATATATATCTCTTCCTCCAAATCCCCATGGATAAACGTTGTTTTTACATCTAACTGTTCAAGATGAAAATCTTCTACCGCCACTAGACTTAAGATAGTCCTAATTGAAGTCATCTTAACAATAGGAGAAAATATTTCATCAAAATATATACCTTTCTTCTGTGCAAATCCCTTTACAACAAGTCTCTCCTTGTACCGCTTCTTACCTCCTTCTTCCTTCAACCTGTAAATCCATTTGTTCTGCAATGCTCTTTTATCAGCATGCAAATGAACCAAATCCCAAGTCTGGTTTCCTACCAATAAGTCCATATCCTCATTCATGCCTTGCTCCCTCTTCTTTCTATTTTCCACCTGCATTACTTCTTCATAACACTCTGGTTCACCGGCATCAGTCATCAATAAATAATACATTGAAGGAGAGTATCGTTCAGGGAGTCTACTTAACCTGGTAGATCTTCTTGCAGTTGCAGGAGTTTCAGGTACTTGCTGCTGTTCTTGATTTTTTGTCACCTTTGGAATTTCATTTTCTTTAATTTCATCAAGTACTGTGTACTCTATGTTTTCCTTTTCCTGTTTCTTTCCCTACAATTGATCTTTATACATGACCTTTTCATTGAATATCACATCTCTACTCCTGATGACTTTTTTATTTTCATAATCCCATAAGCGATAACCAAATTCATCAACCCCATATCCAATAAAGGTACATTTCTTGGATTTAGCTTCAAGCTTTGTTTTATTATCTTTATCAATATGGACAAATGCTTCACAAGCAAACATTCTCAGAAATGAGTAGTTTACCTTTTTATCTGTCCATGCCTCCTCTGGAATACCACCATCTAAAGAACTTGAAGGTCCTCTATTTATTAAATAAAAAGCAGTATTTATAGCATCCGCCCAAAACTGTAAGGGAAACCCTGCATGCAATCTCATACACCTTACACGCTCCATAATCTTTCTGTTCATCCTTTCAAACACACCATTTTCTTGTGGTGTTCCTGGGACTCTCTTCTCTCTACGAATCCCATGGTATGAACAGTAACTATCAAACTCATTGCCACAATACTCACCTCCATTATCAGATCTAAGACACTTCAACCTTTTTCCTGTCTCATTCTCAACCAAATATTTCCACTTCTTAAAAGTAGCAAACACATCATATTTCTGTCTAATGCAATAAACCCAAGTTTTCCTAGTTGCATCATCAATAAATGTAACATAATAATGAAAGCCACCAAGAGATTGTATCTGAGCCAGTCCCCATACATCAGTATACACAAGCTCTAACTTCTCATTCTTCTTATGTTTCCCAACCCTAAGAAATATGACTCTCTTATGTTTTCCATAAACATAGTTTTCACAGAATTCCAAACTTACCTGCTTCAAATTTGGTAGCAGCTTCCTTGAGTGGAGAATCTGCATCACCTTCTCACTCATGTGGCCAAGCCTATGATGCCACAATGTTGTATATGTTCCTATGGAAGCTAAAGAGATAGAATGGTCAGTATTATGAGGACATAAATACAACGTACCTACTCTATCTCCTTTTGCTATCACCATTGATCATTTAGTGATATTCCACCACTTTTATTCAAATGTAGATAGACAACCACCATCTCCCAATTGCCCTATTGAGATTAGATTTATTTTCATAGAAGGAATATGCCTTACATCTTTCAACAGCCAATCAGTTCCATTCTTAACTTTTATCCATACCTTACCCATTCCAACAATTTTACATGACTCATCATCACCCAATAAAACATGTCCAAAATCACCTGGAACATAATCATGAAAGTATTTCCTATAGGGTGTAGCATGACATGAAGCCCCTGAATCTACTACCCAATAATCACTAGTATTATCTAATGCAAGAATCAAAGCATCTTGTAACACATCACCTGCTACATTTGCTTCCTGGGTAGTTTCTTGTTGTGCATATCCTTTCTTCTTTAGAGATCTGCAATCTTTCTTTAGATGTCCTTTCTTTCCACAGTTCTAGCACTCTATTTTTCCTAGTCTGGACTTGGATCTGCCCATTTTAGACTTGCCACGATTACCTTGGCTCTTTCCTCTCTCCTTTTGTCTTCCCCTGCTCTCCATGGTCAACGCATTACCTGATGTCTCACTTGTGCTTTTTCTTCGCATTTCCTCGCTAAGAATAACATCAATAACATCATCAAATTTCAAGGTGTTTGAACCAGAGACAGAGTTACTTACAGCCATGACCAAGCTATTCCAACTTTCTGGTAATGAACACAAGATTAGAAGAGCCCTAACCTCATCATCAAAGTTCACATTTACAGAACTTAGTTGATTTGTAACCGTATTAAACTCATTTAAATGATCAGTAACAGATCCACCTTCAGACATCTTCATATTAAATAAACGCTTCATTAAAAATACCTTGTTGGAGGCCGAGGGTTTTTCATACAGCTTACCGAGTGCACTCATCAAACCCTCCGTTGTCGTTTCTTTCAAGATATTGAAATCCACTGAATAATCCAGGCTCAGCCGTATTGTTCCTAGAGCCTTTCTATCAAGAACCTCCCATTCCTTCATGGCCATCGACTGCTTTGCTCTTCCTCCCAACGGCAGGAATAGATCCTTCTGGTACAAATAGTCCTCCATTTGCATCTTCCAGAACTAGAAGTTTTGGCTGTTAAACTTCTCAACCTTAAACTTTCCTTCTTCTGCCATTGCTCCCACTCGAACTAGAAACCCTAGCTTCCTGTGGATTTATCTGCCAAATAGACCTTTGGCTCTGATACCAATTGTTAGAAAAACTGGATCGTAGAGCAATAACAATAAACATAAATGAAAATATAATCACACACACATTAGAAGAGAGACACAGATATATTGGTTCACCCCAAGATGGGCTACGTCCACACTGAAGTTTCCAGTCCTTATTATTATACCATCCAGCAAAGTGAAGGGATACAACTTGCAACACAGCCGCTGCACTTCTTCTTCACTGTCTCACAATCTCTCTTCTTTATCTCAGATATCTTTACAATGCATAATACCTAATACATCAACCCTAGCCGTGTTACAATGTCTTTATTTTATAATGGAAATACAATGGAAAAATACCACGGGTTACCCAAAACCATGGGCCCAAAAATTGTTGGTGAAAACAACCCCAAGGTGGGGGAATGAGTGTACAGTCCTCTGAGGTGCACGGCTAAGACAATATCATCTCTGAGATTGGAATATCTAGCTCTACAACCAACAATATCATCTACTTCTAGGGAGGTTCCCCTTACAACACCCGTCCTCAAAAACATAGAAAAAATTATCCAAACGAAACCAAAATACTCATGGAAACAACATAATAAGAAATTTTTTTGATGTATTTAAATTGTACAATTACAATCAGGTATATCTGTTTCCTCGAGGCTATTGTCATATGATCAACAGCCGGGTGGTTTCCCCGATCAACACTCGGCAACAAATATACAAATAACATTATATATCAAACCAAACGAATATACTCATGAAAAAACAAAACAAAAAACTCATTTTTCATATTATATTTGTACTATTACAAAAATGTATACCTGCTGTCTCAAGGAAGTTGTACTCTTCTGACCAAATGCCAGGGAGATGCCCCGATCACTACCCCGCAAAATAAATATAGAAAATTTTAATGAAATTATAAAATAGACTAACGAAAAATACATAATATGTTAAATTCATTAATAAAAAGTTGGGTAAATTGTTAGATGTACCACTCCCATAGGAACCGTGTTTGTATCTATTCGATTCAAATTGTAATTAATAAGCAACTCTTCCCTTGCAGCTATTGATTTAATGGCACATACAAAAAAATAGTTTCCGTCACGCCCCTCAAATATGCAGTTAGGTTGCTTAATTGTAAACCCTGGTTGTGTATTGTTTATAAACCCCACACCCCACAATATTTCTTGTGGCTTTTGCCCCCCCGTCAATGTAAAATGTTGCACTTTTATTTTGATCTTTGTCTTTCAGCTGTAAATAATTTGCTGACAATCCATATCTGCGCATACTTTTTGTATATTGGACTAGGCGCATCCAATCTTTGTAGTTGCAACAGGGTCCGACATACTCCATCAATTCTGTACATCTGTCGTAACCGACCTTTATGTCATCCATGCAAAACAACCCCAAACCATGTAATGATGATGGTGCAATTTTATATATCCTCTCGTTCACACAAAAATATGTGTTTAGTTGAGGAAGATCCTTGGGTACCCATTGTTTCACTAGATGTTTGTACCTCAAGGGTACCTCGATGTCGCCTATTGTCTCATCATCATCTAATAGGTGGCATTATTAGATATTGTTGTTTTATATATTAATTTTAAATTATGATATAAAAATCACTCCATCATAGAATTATGTCCTATCCAAGGTGTATTAAACCAATTAAAATTATGTATTTTAAAAATTGGTAATTTTTTTTTTTTTTATAAATATTATGATTAATATTAAAATTGTGACAAACATCTTAAAAAATTGTAAAAAAAAATGGTCAAAAGAAAACTCATGTGTTTGACTTTCCATCGAAAAGTTTGTTCCTACCTTGGCAGCACGGAATAATAATAAGGTTTAAGTTGTATGAGATATATTACTTTTTATAGTCATATTGATGTATAAAACATATTTAAAGTTATAATATTAATTATATATTTTTTAAATTTTTATTATATATATAAAAGTTATAATATTAATTTTAGAATGTTTAAATTTTTTATTATTTTATATATATATAGATATATATAATTCACTTAAATTTTCTCAAAATAATTATTTTATCACTATTTTATATTTATATAAAATGTTTATGTAAAATGTAAACAAATATACTACACCAATTTACATCGTTGCATATTATGTTTTAGAAAGAAAAATACTATTCAATTACACAATAATAAAATGAAAAATATTTGTATTACATCTTTCATGAACGAGATGACCAAACACACCACTCACCAGTATTAGGATTAAGACATTTAATTTCTCATCATCACAATGTGTCTTTTACTCAACTCCAATTTTTTTAAGGAAAATTTTAAGGGAAAATTACCATGCACTTTCCCACATTTCATGGATCATACCTGATTGCGTTGATTAGGGAACCCAACCCAGTAATGACAATGGTTGAGGCATGTAATGGAGGCAATAAGTCTAGGGTATCAACCATGTGCGATCTCAAGAATGAAGCTCAAAACACTCAACCACTCAATCTAGCCCATGAGGGCGCTAGACCCCCTTCCTTTATGTTGTGTATTAATTTATATCTATGTTGCTCAAGTTTTTGGAATGGGATGAAAGGGGAAGAAAGTGACACTATTATGGGTTTTGAATAGCTAGGAGTTTCCCCAAATTTCTATGGGATGTCAAAAATAAATTAAAAAAAAAAATACAAAACCTTTCCCCCAAAAAAATAACTAGTAAATTTAAAATCAAACATGACACATAATAAATTATATATGCATGACACAAACAAATGACCATACCTAACTCGCTAAACATTACTAAAAGTGAGTAGGTACATAGTACTAAGTAACAAATCTTTTTATAGTTCAATGGAAGATTCGCCAAATTTTTTACAATGTATTATAATTCTGCGAAATATTCGCCATGATTTTATAAGATTTTATAATCCTATGAAATATTTACTCAAATTTTATAACACTCTATGATTGTGAGAAAGATTAACCAAAAAATTATATATACATATTATTTTATTGATAAAATAGCCTTCACAATTTCCCATATATCATGGGGATTCACCCATTTATTATACATATAAATTTAAGGGGTGTTCTTAAAATTTTCCCTTATTATTATTTTATAGTTTCAATAAGTTAGCAAATTTCCTTTTGGCCTCTCATGAAGGAAGTTGTAAAAGACAGTTAAATACACTTATATTTAATATATGGATAGTTGGAACGGCCATGTTGGAACTTGGTAAACCATGACTCCATAGGTGGGAAACATAGGCATGTTGCTCAAGGGAGAAATATGACAAATGTCATAAAAAAATTTTGAGGAACCATCCTCCTAATATTTAGGAGGGGATCTAAGGCCAACCAATTCTAAAGGAGGGAAAGTTGGGCCTTGTGTAAGACATAGACAAATCTTATTTATATGCATATGTGTGAGGGTAGGATGATGCCTAGTATGAATGAGAACTTGTTGTGTGGGCATTTGATTGTGTTAGGCATTTTCCCAAGTTCATAGTTTTGTTGTGAGAGCAAGAGTTGGTTCGCAGAGTTGAGACTAGAGTTTTTTGTGGGTGAAAGAGTTCTACTTCAAAGAGAGAAAGATATGTTAGCCTCTATGGTGTCATGGTTTATGATCGGGGGTGATTGCTGAGCAAGTAAATTGGCTACTTGGTGGTATATAGTTGGGAGGAACATGCTTGTTCCAACTCCAATTTCTTCTACAGGAATAACAGGTTCAGATATGTATCTAATGAGTTTATATCTATTTTATTCCTAAAATTATTTGTTTTAGCGTCGTTGTTTTTTTTAGTATTAGTTTAATTCAATGTTTGGATTTGTATGAGATGTGAGTAGTTTATTTTCTTATTTATACCTCTATGCTAATTTCGAAACTCTATTCAACTTAAAAGGACTATATCAATATATTTGTCCCTAAGTTTAAAGTATAAATATGATTAGTAATGCTTTAAGGTCATGGCTCTATAAGTCTATATATAATAGTTTTGTTCATGCTTAACTTGAAATTTCTGATAGAACCAATAGTATATGTTATAGCAGTAATGTTTAAGCATTACTTTAGATATCCTTTCCATGGTTTAATGTTTTTCATATAATGCTACTTTTACTATTTATTTATTGTCTAAATTAATATATATACTTTTACTATTTATTTATTTATTGTCTAACTTAATGTCTATATAGATTTCTACTCAATTTCTACTCAGTTACAACTTATGTTTCCCCAATAATTATACTAATACATGAGCACACAGTCACAACATAATACCATTATAAACAAGTAGCTAGTGCCCCAAATAATCAAAATACTCATGCATTCTCTTCATGAAACAAATCAAGTAAATAGATCTAGCATCACGACTACCATCATTACGCAAGTCAATAATAATTCCTAATTTCATGCAAGTAATGATCGAATGGAAAATATAGTAAGCAATAAGATTAAACAAATATATGTATAAACCAATGCCATGATAATCACCAACAAGGAGCTGACTTAAATCCATAATAATAAACTATGCATAAGCAAGTCTCCATTTACTTCATGGTGTGACCATAATAAATACCATAGATAAAATAATCAAGGTAATACCATAACAGTTCAAACGATGGGTCACAAGGGCTAACAGTAGTAAGAACTATGCTAAGTAAGGAATCGACCACAAGCCCAAACTTTGGCCGTCCTCTAGTTTACACATTTTGGCAAGTTCGATAATATTTAGTAGTAAGAGAAATAAATGAAAAGTGTAGCGTCTACACTTACGCTGGCCTCGGCCTACGTTTTAAATCAAGTACACATTTTAAACCACAACAAAGTAAATATTGTAACTATCAACTAGGCCATTGAATCCAAGCTTTGAATCTCGGGTCCAAGTCACAAGTGGTCAGGATCAAATCCTTAGTCGAAGAGGTACTCACTACAAGAAATAAAAACAACAACTAATAGATAACAAAGGGCATTGTAAGATTATACATGTCCAGCGTGCCCTAACAAGGACCGAATCATATATATAGATATAAACTAGACATGGGATAATTATAAAAGCATTGACGAAGGGTCTGTTGGAACCTAATCCGTTAGGTTAGGTGGAGATGAGGATTCATCTTGGAATTGCAAGGTACATCTTAACACTACAAACCCAATATTCATTCTCATTGTATAAACTATAAATTTGATTAATCAGAATTATGTGATTTTCATGCCTATCATTTGTCTTTGTCTTTGTTTAATTCTTGGGTGTGTACCTATGTGGGAATCCCAACAGTGGTATCAAAGTGACCTTTTGGACTGCTCTTGCCTACCAGTTCTGTTTACTTGTTGGCTTAGTTCTACGATCTATCATCTTTCAAAGAACCACTAAGTTGAAGGATGTGAGGGAATGCTAGTGGTTTCCCCATCAACTCATGTTGCCAGAGTGGATGCTCAATATTCCTCCCCGACTTGAGCACGAATGAAATAGGATTTTATGTTTTGTGGTACCGATCTACTATGAGGATTGAGAGTGCAATAAAGTTTGGTATTTTTTTCTTCTTTTACTTGCTTCACATTTGATTTTGTGTTTTTGTTGTAGTGGCTCCTCTAGTTATCTTCAAAGGAAAGTATTCCTTATATATGGCTCTTCGCGTGGGTGCAACATCTATGTTTATTGTGTAATATACCTAAGTATATTACTGTTAGTAATAGTTTTCAATGATTTATATTTCAATATAAATATCTAAATCCATTTTACATATTATAATTATTAGTTATCATATTCCATAATTATTAGTTGTAATATCCCTTCTAGAGGGACATGACTTATCATATATGTGTATTATATATATATCAAATGTAAATCATGAATATATGTAATGTTATCAATATGAACATAAGAATAATATGTGTTTATCCTTTATTTGGATTCTACATGTTATTATGGAAGCTAAGATCAAGTAACCCATTAGGTTCATTGTAGTTAGAACGTAAGTTTCAACTTAAAAAGTGAAAGAGGAAATGCTTTTAAGTGGAAAAAAATTTGTGTTGAAAAAAAAGAAATATAATTTTATTTTTTACCTCGAGTATAAGTTTTAGTGTTCACGTAAAAATGAATAACCATAAAAAAAAGGGGAATAACTCAAGTGAAGTTCTCCATAAAATTCAAGGGTTTTAAACTATGTGGAAAAGTTCAAAAGAAGTGGTTAGTTCAAAATATTAAGATATAAGAGCTATAACAAGTTTAAGAAAGGAGTTCTCATAATTATTATTATGACAAGTCATTGTAAAAGAATATCAATTTAAATATAAGCAATTGTAAAAGAATATCATTTCAAATATAGAATTCTCAAATCAAGGATAATAAGGTTAAAGAATAATGGACATGATTGGTGGGACAATATTTTTAATAAATATTAAAGCAATTTTTTTATAGAAGTGGAAGTAAATGGAATATATCATTTTTATGAAGTTGGGTAAAGTGTATCAACTTATTATCAATTGCAAAGTGTGAAATATAACGTCCTCATATAACCTATGTAAGTCATTTTTTCTCAATGACATGTCCATTATGTGAAAAAGAGGCTAAATGGAGGATGATTATTAAAAGACCGACAAATCGTTTTTTACCATATTGTGATAACATGTATACTCTAATTGAATATCCATATGTCATGCAAATGCACTCATAGATTAAGGAACTAGAAGATGAATGAGCTAAACAATGAGAAAAATATAGAGGTCTCGACGAAAAAGAAGACGAAATTACACGTAAAAAAATTCATGGTAAAAAACTATTATCATAAATCAAGAAATTAAAAGACACGAGGGAGAACATTCATAGGCTTGAAGAAGAGAATCAAGATCTTGAAATAAATTATCAAAAAAGGACAAAGAAATTTTCTTCTTAAAGGACCTTAATCATAAATTGGTAGAACAAATCAAAAGTTTAAGAGAAGAAAAGTCAAAGAATTGTGACTTACAAGTAAAAGGTCAAGTTTTGAGTTGTCAAGATGTCGCAATTCAGTGTGATTGAGAATCTCTAAAGAAGCAAGATCATAAGAAAGAAATTGACAAAATCTTGTCAGATGAAGACAAAGAGATTAATCGTTTAAAGAATCATAGTCAAATTATGATCACATAAATAAAGAAACTAAAACATAATGAAATACAAATATTTAAGGTCGATAAGGAAACCTTAACCGATCTAGTGGAATCAAGGAAAATTTTAAAAGTGGAAACTACAGATAGAGGGACCTCAACAGAAGATCTCGAATCTAAAAGTCAAAGTGTTCCTGCAAATAAAGTTTCATTAGTAAAAGAACATCTAGAAATTTCAATATATATATATATTGTAATTATTAGAACTTTATTATATTCCATAAAATTTATTAGTTGTAATATCCCTTCGATAATATATATATAATGTTATCAATATGAATATATTAATAAGATGTATTTATACTTTATTTGGATTGTACGTGTTAATATGGATGCTAAGATCGAGTAACCTATTGGGTTCCTTGAATATTAGTAGTAAAGGAATTCCATCTGCATATGGTTCATCTCTTCCCTTTGGTGGAGCATCTGGTGTACATTACAATATGTCGTATTTGGGAGCATCTGCAGTACCTTATGAATATGGTTCACATGTCACCCCAAGTGATCCATATGGAACTTTACCATGGGGGATTCACTAGAAGGAAATATAATATCACGTTTATTCATATTGGGGTATTAAATAATCATGAAAATGTAAAAATTTAATTGCTTATATATTAAGGGGCAAAGGGTTTTTTTATTTAATGTAACAATACAAAAATACTTTGGAGTCTTTTTTATATGGGCAGGCTGAAAAATATCCGCCAAATGGAGATGGTGGGATCATGGTCGGATGAGAAATCGGGTTGAGGTGAGGCTCGGGCTTACCAGTACGTAGGGAAATCGCATCTTGAGCCATGCTTGAGGCCAGGGGTTTCATGGTGAAGAGGGTTTCCAGTCGATCATAGTC